>JARDYH010000002.1:81900000-86700000 GCA_029215795.1 Anniella stebbinsi | reverse complement strand
GGCCTCTCAGGGCCAAGCTAAACATCCTTCAAATAATGCCTACCAGAGCTATGATTCCATGGAGATTTTTTTTTTAAAAAAAAACCATCCTGCAGGGCAGTGGAATTTTGGGACGAAAATGAAAGGAAGTTTAAGTTCCTCCTCATGGAGTACCATGGTCCCAATTCAAATTGAGATTATGTGTGCTTACACTTAAACAAATAAGCCAATTTCACATAGCTGTGCTCTGCTATGAGTGATTTGAAGAACATTTAGTTTGGCCGTCATTCTTTCCAATCGATGGCACACTGTGGCACATCAGGGACGAGTCAGGGAGTTGTGCCCATACAGGGAAAGATCATTGCCCATGTTTGTTTGCCTTCTACCAATCAAAGGTCTGGAACTCAAAGTCTGGGAGAAATTTAGGTGAAGGCCAAAATGTAGGAAGGTGCTTGCTTTTGTGAAAGCTTTCACAAGCTGTGAAAACACCTCCCAACTTTGGTGATTTATCCAAAGTGGGGGTGGAAACAGGAACAAAAATGTTGTCCCATTGAGACTGGGGTTAAGAAGCATTGCCTTCATGGCACCATGATGTCATGGTGGCATCATATTGACTATGTGATCCCTGATTGGCTGGGATCTCATAATCAGCATGAAGCTCATTTTTTAGAGAAATGGTCCTGACGGAGTTGCCAGTCAGGTAGCAAACCACATCAGGAGATATTCTGCCACCACCCTGCACCATTTTCATGCCAAAAATGACATTGTCTTAGACAAACCCCTTTTTCTTTTCTTTCACAGCTTCATTTTGTTTCTAGCCAAACAATTTGCCATGTGGTTTCCCAGACATGGGCCAAAGCTCCCGCTGTTTACAGCACACTAGGTGGAAGCTCCCCACCATGATTCTTCTCTATTTGCATTTGTTATCTCTTCCAACCAGGAAAGCAACTACATGGGAGGTTTTGCTTTCACAAGCCAAATAAACAAAGATGGATTTCAGTCGGCTATATATACTGGGCATGAAGTTTCTTTGAAACTATTAAGTGATTGGCATTATCTTTGGGGAAAAAGAAGCCATTAAATAGGATGTTGGGTGTCAGCAGGAGAGCAACAACAATGGAACATGAACAAGTACATTCCAGAGAAAGAAGGACTCTGGAAGGTCTATCTCAGGTTCTAATATTGGACCTCATTTTCTAAATGACATGCCAATTGGACTTCTTTCTACAAAAGCAGCTTCCCATAAAGGTCTTTGTGTGGCAGTAGCAACGAACAAATCTGTTCGTTTGTTTTTCTCAGTTTCTCATTTTTCCAATATCTTATGTTTTTCATTCTGTTTCCAGATCAGTTTGCACACACACACACTGTATTTATTTTTGTGTGCATTTCTCATTTTTGTGCCCTTTTTATGCAATTTTGCCTAATATATGCATTTTTACAAGTATTTTTTCTCTAACATAATACCTTTGTATCTTGTATTTTCACTAATAGAGGCATTTTTAATTGGGGAAATGCATCACAACATTTGGAGAAGTACAGAATAACTGCATTTCAATTTGCTTAACGGTTCAGGAAGTGCAAATTCACTAGGTTCACATTAAAATAAGGACTGGATGAATTTCTTCCCCATTCCTGTATGTCAGAGAGCAAACGCTAGATGCTATATCAAAGTGCTATACATGACATCATGTGGAGGCTGGAAGAATGATTTGTGCTTCCTCTTTTTCTGTTCTGCTGTAAAGTCAGCTGTACCTTCCCCCACAAGAAGATACATGTGTTCAAATACATGGAAAGCGCATACACCTTCCCCTAATAGAAGTACATAAATTGCTCCTTTGCACATTAGCAACAATAGTGCAAAAAGAACACACACTTTTCCATTGCTTGAAGGTAACCAAAGCTCCCCGCCTAAGGGCCGAACTACATAGTCCTTTGGAACGTTTTTAAAAGTATTTTAAAACGCTCCAAATAGGTGTGTTCTAAAACGTCTTAGGCCACATTACTGAGTACTCACGTTACAGGAGAACAGTCTTCAGTCTTTAAAATGATGTGTGCGGTCACACGCTGTTCTGCCCTGTCTCTTTCTCTTTTGTTTTTTCAATGAGTTTAGGGCAAGGCATTGTGGGGGTTGTAGTTCAGTCACCACTTCCTCCTTAGTTCCTCTGTCATACCCTAGTGAGTATAGGGCTAGGCATTGTGGGTGTTGTAGTTCACTCACCCACTTCCTCTTTCTTCCCCACCAATCAACTGCTAAGCATTTGGGCTCCCATCAATGAAGCACTGCCCCCAGGAATCACAAACGCTAAGGAAGGACACATTATTTTACTTAAAACGATTTATTAAAAGTGAAACCGTTGTATATAACTGAAGGGAGTTTTAAAAAACCTCAGATATACAACGTTATAGGGAGTGCGTCATGTGGCCCAAAGAGTTTTCATAACCCTTATAAAACGTCAAAAACCTCGTATGTAGATCGGCCCAAAGACTCTGATGAAAAGAATGACCTTTTCAGACAAAAGTCTCTTTCCCATGGGGAAAATGCTACTGGTTGTAAGTGCATTACTAGGCCTAGCCAAATCCAGCATGTCCTGATCCCCATAGAAAATGATGACCACAATCTTCATGTGATGATAGTGTTCTCATTGATAAGTATGTTGAAGTTAGTCATGAGCATATTCTTAAACCATTACTAGAACAAGGTGGCTGACTTTTTGTTGTTGTCAAGGGCCATATTTCCTTATGGGTATTCTCTCAGGAGCCACATGTCAGTGGTGAGTGGGGCCAAAGCCAGTGGTGGGCAAAGCCAGAGTCAAAAGTAAGTGGGTCACCCCCTTTCTCTCTCTCCCTCTTCCTTCCCATGGAGTGGGCTGCCAGGGAAAGGACACATTGCTCTTGCCAGAGGTCTGACCTGATCGCATGCAGAGGGATTTTGAAATTAGGCCGAGGGCCACATGAAATTAAGCTGAGGGCTGTGTGTGGCCCTAGAATGGCAAGTTACCTACCCCAGCCATACACTATGCATATCTTAAATGTTTTTTTCTAAGTAAATAAAATAAATAGCTATACTAGTGACTTAAACAAGTTTAACAGGTATTCCCTCTACCTAGGAAACCCAGGGAGCATTAGTTCTGTGAGGTAAGGATCTCTCTCAGTGAATTCTCAGCACCTCCTGGGAATCTTTGAGAGGACACTGTAACAGTTAAAGTAATATAAAACAATCTAACTTTGTAGACAGGGACAGTAAGGCCAAGCAATCATGGACCTGAGGGAGAATTTGGGGATGGGCTCACCCCCTTCTGTATGTGGGCCTGCAGGTAGAGGGGAATTTGTAGATGGATCACCAGACATATTTATTTAGATTTCTTTTCTCACTATTATTTTATTTATTTTAAATGATTTTAGATGTACAAAATAGAAACAATAAAAAATATGCAATACAAATAGAAAGGCAATAAATAAATATTCAATAAAAGATTATAAAAACAATACAAAAATGATAACAACAATGAAACTGGCATCCCACCGGTTATGAAAAGGCCAGCAGAAAGAAATGGGTCTCTTCAGAGCCTTCCTGGAGACCTGCAAAAAAAGAACCTGACAACCCCTTAATGGAAGCAGATTCCAGAAGTGCGGAACTACTACTGCAAAGGCCCTCTCCCTTGTACACACCAGCCTAACCATTCTTGGGCCTTGTTATATTTTATTTCTCATAGCAACTCTGTAAGGACAGTTCAGTGAAGGATTTGTTGCTACCTTCAGATCCTATAGGATCTGGACCTCAAAACCAGCCCTCTGTCTACTTGGCTCTCAGAATATAGCTCATATTCCACATTCCCCCTTTAATCAGCACTGCTCGATATCTCTGGTAAGTTCTCAAATGCAGATGTTGATTGTCACCTACAGGTGGCAGTGAACCTTCACGGTTAAGAGTGAAACACCAGGAATTCTATCTCTTCCTCCTGCTTGGGCATGGAGAAGATTTTACAAATCAGCTCCATGCCTTCTTCCTGAGGTGCTGTGATTCAGCTTTCTATGAGACTCACATCAGCAATGCTGAGACTGCTTGACACTTTTACTCCAGAAAGCAACGCTACATTTTGTGACACTGGAGCCTGAATAAACAAGTCAACAATGTGGTTCTCTTCTGAATAAATTCAAATACTTATTTCTAATTTTACCCCAATGTGAATAAAAGGGAGCATGGGGAGATTAATTGTGCAAATAGGAAAGACCAATGGAACCAAATGGAAGAAGAGAGGAATAGTGCTAGATAAACTGTGTAGAGGCCTACAGGCTCACTTTCTTGTGAAAGAAAAGGGTTCCAAACAAAGGGTGCCTCTACAAGAGCGATTTAAAGCTCTTTCAAGTCGCGTTAAAAAAATAATCTCTACAAGAGCGGAGCGCAAATCGGGGGTTGAGGCGCTTTATCTGTCCAATTATGCGCATTATCGAATGCGTGTTAAATAGCGAGTTTTAATTCTCTGCGGCCGTTAAAGTGCATTTTGACCATGTAAACAAGCGATTCTCTGCATTTCAGCCACTTTAAAGCATGTTTCATACTGCCGATTATGTGCTTCACCGCATGTCATTTACAGAATTTAGGTTGTAAACGCGATTGTGAAAAGATATGCATAATCGGACAACCAGGCGCCAAACCGAATTCTTGTAGAGGGGACCAAAATCATGATTTTAACTTCCTGGTTCTATTTAGCTCAGCCCCCAAAACATTGTTGTTTATCTATCTATATAAAACAATGGTCACATTCCTTTTCCAGGTCTCCAACATCCCATCACATTTTAACTGCTATCTAACATGACTGGAGCAGTGGTGACAGCTATATCTAACACGTTAAAACAAAAGAGTATTGCAAGTTACTAAGCTCCGTAAGACAAGGCTCAAAACAACTTAATTAGTTAATGGTTAGGGAAAGCCAGGATAAACAAATAAGGTGATCGTCACATCTAAAAAAGAATCTTGTAGAGCAAAGGAAGGTGCAGAAAAGGGCAACCAGAATGATCAAGGGATTGGAGCAACTCATCTATGAGGAAAAGTTGTAAATTGGGGCTATATAGTTTGGAAGAAAGGCCACTGAAGCAAGACATGATAGAGATGTACAAAATATTCCTGCAGTTTCACATTATCGTGGGTGGTATGGGCATTAAAAAGAAAAGTATGTCTAATTCCAGCCAGACCACATCCAATAACTTTAATGCTGTATGGGAGTGGGGGAGGGCAGGAGGGTTTGAGAACTTTGCGGGCTTCTTAAGTAGCTCAGACTGTGAGGAAAATAAATAAATAATCTTCAAGCAGAAGGATAGAAAATAACAAAATTAATTAGAAAGATCTCTTTGGTGACTGGGTTCTTTGTATGCCTTTTGGGGAGCTAATTTAACAGTCTGCTGTGGCTATTGTAACATGTGGGTTCCAGCTAAGGAGGCAAATTAGCTACTAATTTCACACCAATTTACCTACTAACTAGTCTCTAAAATAGTGGGTACATCTTGATGACAGGAAAACCCCAGGGTGGATCCACAGTGGGGGCAGGTCATTTATATGATGCAGCCACCATCGTGGAGCCATCCTAGGGTGTTCGCCTGAAGCTCCAGTTTTAAAAAAGTTGTGAACTTACCCCGACTTTTCCCACTTGTAGCGAGGTGACGATGGCATCTTCCACCTGTCGCCTTGCTTCGGAGCTCTGGCAGAGGCATGCCCCAGCTGATGGTGACCCCTGATTGGTCACTATCAGCTGGACAGGGGAGGGGGCGGGCCAGTGAGCTAAATGGCCACTGGAATGCTTCCGCAATTCTCCAGTGTGGCAGAAGGACGCCATGCCAGAAAAGCGCATAAACGTTTTAAAAAAGAAAAATAATAAGATTTTTTAAAATGGGGAATGCGCAGATGCGCCATGCCGCCCATAGAATGATGCCTCCACACCTCTCCTGTGTGGCAGAAGGATGCCATGCTGGAGAGGTGCATAAACGCAAAAAAAGTAAAAACTCTTTAAAAAGTGGGGGGGGCGGATGCGCCCCGGGGCCCGTACAATGATGTATGGCAGTGCACGGGGGGGGGGGGGCTCCTTCAAGCAAACCCTGCACTTGCGCTTCTTGCCGTGCAGACAGTGGAAGGAACACAAATGCGGGGTATCCAGGGCTTGCTGCACCAATGCGCCACCATCAATGCGCCACAGCCAGTAAATTTTGTACAAGATTTATTTGACAAATATTTCCCTATCCTCAGATCAAAAGCACCTGAGATAGTTCAGTGCCAAGGTGAGGACTGTACTAACTCAAATGCATATATGTTGAATTGTGTAAGCTGCCCTGAAAGTTTTTTTTTATTATAGGGTAACATATAAATAAAACAAATAATAATGTTAATGAGAAAGGGAAGCAGGCTAGTAATATTATATTTTCTATACACCTTTGGCCATTTTCATTCATTTCATACCAAAAACACCCACTCTATTTCACCAAATTATGTGGCAACAAAATGCTAACTAATTAAATGAAACTGAACTAACCAGCACTTTGCATGTTGTTAGATAAGGTTTCACAAATGGAAAGCACAGTTTCCTAGAGGAACTCGAAATGTAGGTAAGGAAAGAAAATACATTTTTCCAGGCAAGGTTCTTCTCATAACTGTGTTTGAGGAAATGCTTTTGATATTTGAGATGTGATTTCTACATACAAAACACTGCGTTGTAAAAAGCAGATGTGTTGGAAAGGAACCTCGTTGGCCATTTCTCTTCTTTCTGACACTGAATGGAAAGAATTATGTGAATAATTCAAATCAACCACACTGTACATGTAGGGTTTACAACTATATGTGTATACAGCCTAGTATATTTTACGTATGGGTGCATATTTTATGCGTGCGTGAAACCATTTCTGTTTTGGAAGACGATTGGCCTTAAACAAGTCTCTGATGTATGTAGAGAACTTCAGTACATTCTTCTTGTTCATCATTATACAAACAAGAACAAATGGATGAGGTTCTCTGCAAACATCAATTTCCGTCTGTGAAGCCCCCTACAGAGAACGTATTACTCAAGTGTTGAATCAAAGCATGAGGGGAACGTAGGGTCAGGCCAATTCATCCCGTCCCTGAAGTCATGTGGTCTGGCATGTCTTGCCCTCAGTGTCCCCATGTACAACGTGAAGGTCCTCAGCAGGGAAGTCTTCACACACAGCTGTACATGCGAAAGCTCCCCTGCTGCAGATGTCTGCACCATAGGGATGGGTGCCAGGGGTGGGGCGAATGAGGGCAGGGCAAGGCAGCATGACCCCTCTCCCCGCTCATGCCGGAGGGATACATCTGAGCAGGACTCATTTCCCCTTATAATCTCCTCAGGATGTAACCAAGGTGCACATATACATATGATTATGTTCTCTTTTTTTTATATATATATAATTTTTTATTTATTTCAACATACTAAATCATAAACAACATAAAATACAATACATAACCCTCTACGACCCCCCCCTGTGCACCCCATCCCCATGAGACCTTCTCTTAATCATTCTTCATCTTTCCAAAATTTTAACAGCTCTTTTGAAGGTTGATGTCCCTTCCCCGAACTTAATACATATTCCAAAAAGGGACTCCATATTTCTCCAAAATCATTCTTACTGGATATTCCCCTCCTTATTTTCATTCTACACGTCAATTTATCATTCAATGCCATATCCCATATTTCTTTATACCATTCTTCTATTGTATAGCTTCCTTGTCCTTCCCAGTTTTTAGCAATCATTATTCTAACGGGTGCCAGGAGGTTGTTTATCAATTCTCTCTTAGTTCTATTCTCATTCTCTCTATCCCATATTGCTAATAGAGCTAACTTTGGGCTTAATTCCAATTTACTTCCAACTATTTCACTTATTTCTTTAAACACCCTTTTCCAAATTTTTTGTACAAATTCACAGCTCCACCACATATGAAAATAAGTTCCAACCTCCTGACATCCTCTCCAACAGAGTATTACCCACATAACACACTGCCACTTGTCTCCGACAAGTGCCAGATCTACACCAAGCAGGATATAACACTTTGAAAATGGTTTGAAAACAGAATATATAATGTGTCCTGGGTCCGAACAGTTGTCAAAACCATTATAAACCGTTATGAAGCAGTAGTGTAGATCCTGCCAAGGATGCAGCCAAAGAGATGGCTCTAAAAGCAGTTGGGTAGATGGCAGTGTACTGAGAACAAAAGCACTCACTGAACCTGCATGTTTTAGGTATGAACACCTTGTTGGTACAGGCAACAGTATAAGGTTTAATTCTATTTTAACCTTTGTAAATTTCTAAATTTGTAAATTTATACCTATATGTTTTCATTGTACATGTTTTTGATCTTGTAAACTGCCTTGAGTCTCAGCCCTGGGGAAAAGGTGGGTTAATAATAATAATAATAATTAATAATAATAATAATAATAATAATAATAATAATAATAATATAGCCAGTGTGAGCATTGCATAGAGCAGACTTCCCCAAGCCACTGCCCTCCAGATATTTTGGACTTTGGATCCCATCAGTGCCAGCCAGCATAGCCAGTGGTCAGGAACACTGGGAGTTGTAGTCCAAAACATCTGGAGGGTACCAGCTTGGGAAGGCTGGCCTGAAGCTTGCACTGGAGCTGTGTCCAAATGCCTACTCAGCTGTGAAACTCACTGGGAGGCCTTTGATTTCAAAAGGGGAGCAGAAAGGTGATGATGACAAGCTAGAAGATATGACCACTTTTTCTCAGGAGGGAAAGCAACAAAACGGCTGAATTCAGACGACACAATAGGCAACTGGGGGGGGGGGGGGAACAATCGTCAGTTGTATTGACTATCGTGTCGTCCGAATGCTGCCATAGTCAACTCAGTGCTGATCCTAATCCACACCACAGTTTATTATTTCTTACCATGTTGTGTGGGGAGAACCCCCTAGATGAACAACTGTAAAGTTTATTGTTACCCCACCATTGACTATCGTGTTGTCCGAATTCAGCCAGCGTCTTGTGGCACCATAATCACTCACAGATTTCTTGTGATATATTGGATGATATGCCAACTGTGCCCCTTCCTAGAGTTGGAAGACCTAAAGATGGTAGTGCACAGGCTGGTAACTTCGAGGCTCGACTTCTGCAAAAGCTGTATGTATGTTAGTTGTTGTTGTAGTAGTATGCGATATAATGCATAAAATTGTTTTATAGCCACCTGCTTACTTTCCTCTTTCCCAGCCTAAAAGAAAATAATACTATCCACAACAGGCCTGTACATTACTACCCTTTCAAACAAGCTCTGTGAACACAGCTAAAGGAAGCATT
The DNA here is from genome assembly GCA_029215795.1 of Anniella stebbinsi. Lineage (NCBI taxonomy): Eukaryota > Metazoa > Chordata > Lepidosauria > Squamata > Anniellidae > Anniella > Anniella stebbinsi. The sequence continues at coordinate 86,690,707 of JARDYH010000002.1, read as the reverse complement.
TAACTCCAGCTCAGTGTGATGATACTGATCATGTAATAAAGAAGGGTTTAACTCTGTTTACTAAATATGATAACTCATGTAGAGAAGTCCGACCTGACCTACAAAACATGCATTTTAAACTGGTTTGCACACAATAATTTTTATGACCACAGAGCCATTTAAATATTTAGTCAATATTATAACATACCTGAAATTTATGACATCAGTTGTCTCTTTTAACTTGTGCATAAATACTAAAACAAAAAAAACACAAAAAAACAAAACTCAGTTCTAAAGATGGAGGAGATAATGTCATTGGTAACTAAGTTCTTTAGGTGTGTTCACTCACTCACTCACTCACTGCTGCATTGGGAGTCAAGGTGATCCTAAGGTTAAAAAACTTGTTGAGCTTCAAAATGCCATGAAATGGCCAACAGCATTTACTTTAATATATGTAAAAGATGGAAAAGGTCCAATTGTTTGAGATTCCCTGCATTTCACAAGAGTTACTCCCTGCCGTACATAATCATACTCATTATATTTCCACAGAGCATTGTACTCTATTGTTTTAATAGCACCACTAATAGTAATTTAGATTTGCAAACAAAGGAAAGGTCATGTTAGTGCCATCAAACATTTATAGCCAAAATTCTTAACGTATACAGGGTTGGGTATAACTAAAACCCTTGGAATGAGGCCACAGACGAAACCAGCGCTTCATATGAAACAAAGCCATGGCTTCAGCTTCTCTCTGTGAGGAGAAAAGCAGCTGGGGGAGAAGTCCATGTGGAAACGTATTAAGGAGGAGAAGGGTTCTGAATCCCCCTCTCCACTCCAAAATATTCTCTCTCAAAGCTTTGATATAACTGAACTGGCCGCTGAAGTTCTGATATGCTCTCTTTCATGTGTAACATACAGTTCTGCCCTAGTTACAATCGTGATATCATGTGCTATTCACTTTTAAGGATAAAACTGGCCAAAAGGTGTCCAACCCTTGTGCTCCTGCTTACAAAACATGGAAACCTGGTTGTTTTAGGGGTGTTTGGCTGTATCAATCATGTTCTATGCTACCTACTGCTCATTGTTATATGGGAAAAGGTAGATGTTAGCAAAATCAAGGAGCTGTATCCATCTACATCCACCATTTCCAATCTATGGTTATTTTTACAGCTGATTCTGCAGTTTCAACTTAATGCTGATTTGTTCTAGCTTACAAACAGCCATTGGGTCCCAAATCTAACTGGAAGAAAATATCAGAAGGATGACAAAACAAAGTAGTAGTAGTTCCATGCTCATTTCCATGTGGTGTTGGAACAAGAAGAAAAAATGCTGAAGTGACCACTTTTGCTGCCAGGCGCTATGGAATTCAAACCCAGAACCCTGCTTATTCGGAACTGAATCAGTTCTCCCCGTACTACAGAGGGCCGAACTATATATGATGTTAATAGCATTAATATCTGCACCCTACTATTTATACCTACCTAAACAAGCGGCTGTGGTGGAATGCATTCCTGTTTTGTTCTATATTTGGACCCGTCATCTGCCTCCTTCTGTGTTTTTGTTATCCCTTGATGGCAAAGTCATACGATTTTGCTCCTCTGTAATCATCAAGATTGCAGTGAAGAGTGTCCCTTGCTCCACATTTTTGTCTCTATAGTGTCATACTTTGGCCCTCATCCCACATCACCTGACTCACCCAAGAACACAAGTTCTGTCTCCATGTTGCCTTTCTCTGTGGAATGTGAGGGGTTGCTATTATGTCTGGTTTTGCTTTTGTATTTGGGAGTTTAATACTGGCATAACTGGCATTAACATAAGATCCTTGATCACGTGAAGACTGTGTGTGGACCTGCCTGCTGGGAAAATGTCCCACCAATCTGAGCAAAGAGTGGGACACACAAGGTTGCTGACTGCAGAAGGAAACATCAAACTGTTCATGCTCAGATACTAATACCACAAACCAGAATTATCTTGGTCCCATCTGGGTATCAGGTGACTATAGAAAGCCAATCCGATTGCAGAGTGCCTGCAATAAAGCTCTATCACATTCCCTCCATCTGAGCAACTTGTTTTTGAGGGAAAACTCTCACCTTTGCAATGCCAAACTGCTGGCCTCTTAGCCACTTCTCTCCAGATAGCTGCTATCTTTCCAGCTGTGAAGATGGGGCTTTGCCAGCACTTGTCCCTGAGTTCTTGACATCTGCATCCTATAAAGTCATTGGATATGCCACTGTCCAGCTACATCAGGAGCACAAACAAGCCCCTGGAGCCCCTAAGCCATTAATGGAGAACTGTGTAGCCCAGATTAGTTCACTCTGCCATCATAATGCCACCCAGATGTTCTTGCCAGAAAGTGTTGCCTGCCCTGGCTTCTCCATTTCATAGACCTCTTTTCTTCCCTCCTCAGTCCCCATCACCACACATCCACCGTCACCAGCAGCAAGTGCAGGAAAAGGGAAAGCTCAACATGTCTTCAGGAGAAGGGCTTAATATAAAATGTCAAATGGGACCTTTTTATGGGTAGTTTAAAAGCCCTGGTGTATGTCATTTAACACATTGAGCTACATTGCTCCAATCAATGGAATTTGTGGGAAGTCTGGGACCTTTCTGCCACACAGTGCCTGGACAACAAAGGCTGTTTGTTCATAGAACTTGTCTGGATTAAAAAAGGTCTACACAGCAAAAATCTTGGGATGCCCTCTCTCCCCACTGCCAATTCTTTAGAATGCACCACTCCGCCTTATTAGGCTTTTTATCTATTCACAGCACAGCTTAAGAACTTAGAAGGACTTCTGCTTTCGTGTGTGTGTGTGTGTGTGTGTGTGTGTATACAAGGCAAACACTCTGATTTTCCTTTATTTTTTATTTTCCAGTACATGGTATTCTCAGTACAAAATATACTATCTCATATTCAACACATCCAAAATCACCAATTCATCAGACCTACAACTATTCCAGTAGCTAAGAAATGATGTCCAGTTTGTTATTTTTTGTGGGTGTGGGGGAGTTGGAGCTGAGTTCATCTGTCCTCTCCAAAGCAATTTCTAACTGGAAATCGTATTCATGAGCATAATGCACCATATCTTCCTTTTCCATTGATCAACTGATGGCATATGAACTGTTCACAAGTGCCTTGATTTCAAAAACACGTTAAATGGTGTGGGTAATGTACAGAGATAAGAGGCTGTTTCCATGCTTTTTCTCATGGCAAGAGAGTGACTTGAAGTTTAAGGTTTTTAAAAAAAAAAAAAAAAGCTGACACGCTGTGGTTACTATTACTCTTCTGGGTGGTCATAAGGAAGCAGACTCTAAGTTCTGTCCTGTGGAAATGCAAAGAACCCTAGAACGGAAAGCAGGACAGGAATACATTAGTTCCCATGCTAGGAACTCCCAGTTAACATTTTAATCAACCTTCTCTTTAGCCCTATAGTCGCAAAGGTAACCAAAATAGTGCAGCATAGTTGAAAACTTCAGTCAAAGATGACTGCTGAATCCTGAAGGCAACATCCACCAGTGACATCAACTTTATGGACATTGCTTCATTCATCTTAGACCTACCTCATACTTTTTTGATGTGTCCTTTAGGAGGAAGCCTCCAAACCGCTGTTGTGGCTGTCAGTTTCAACAGCAGCTACATACAGCTGTGTCCCAGGGTCCCCATTCCAACACTCTTCTTGTTCTGTGCTTTGAGCAGGGATAGTTGCTGTTCACTCACCTTTATGGAAATGCAGATCCTGTCCCAGATGGATTTCATTGTTCTCTATGGAAACAACAAACAAAATCTCAGGGCAGCATTTCTCTGTGGCGAGTCATGAGCAAGTGCCTGTGCCTAGCTCCTTGCTCAAAGCATCAGGCAAAAGGGGACTGAAAGGGGTATCTGGAGGCATGGAGTCTAGAGCTGCTTTGGAAACCAGAAGCCACTACAATCACTGGGAGGCTTATTTTCACAGGATGTCTTATTAGGAGGCTAACAATGAAGAGGTTTAGTCAAGATGGTGTCTAGATTCACTTTGTGGGCCTGGAATCGCAATTCCCCTAAGGCTTTTTAAAGCCATGTTGGCAGGGGATACATTTCAAAATGAACAAGCAGGAAATAATCTAGCATTCTCCCTCCCGCTCTCCCCTGCATCAGATGGTATCATTTCAACATTTTGAATCTGGAGTGAGTGCCATAGCATATAAAGAGAACAACAGCAGCAAACGCTTATTACGTTGTCATAGGCTTCTGCTGTGATACAACCCACTGTCATGTTGCTACAAAGCATGGTGCCACACGACTGTACCAAAAGGCATTTCAATGGAAGAAATTGCCGAGAAAATAACAGCTTTGCCATGTAACCAAAGAAATGAGAACCAATTGATAAAAAGGGAAAGTATACAGAAACGCGATCGGTATGAGGTCAGCTCTCTAAAGAAATAACTTGGCACGGCAGAGGAGAAGCAACAGCAATGCACACAATTCCCACTCATAGCTGAGCTGCTCTTGCTGCTAATTATTCTGCAGCTGTCTAACGGAGGCTCTGGGAATGCTTACGAGCCACTTGACTTGCATGACCAGAAACAGCCATAGCTGATGTCATTTCTCAAACATTCTGTGTGATACAAGCTTGGGGTGGTTTTTTTGCAGACTTTTTGTGGCTAGCAACAAAACACAAGCCACACAGTCAGGTCTCTTCCCAGACCCCTTGATATCAAAACAATTCTAGGCAACTGGACATAGAATTAATGTAAATTAAGGCTCTCAGAAGTCAAACAGCAAATGACATTGGGGCTTCATATTAAAATATGAAATCAATATCATTCCGCATATGTCAAATTTGTACACTGACGAGATGGAAAAGTGATTCTTGGTATTTATATAGAAGTTTTAGAATATTCACACACTTTTATCTTGCTGTAATAATTACAACAACCCTGTAAGGTAGGCCTCTCTCATTATCCTCTTATTGTAGAAGAGGGCTGATATTGATAGTGAGTGACTTCTTTGAAGCAACTTCTTTTTCAATCAACTTTTTAGTATACGTTCCAACACAACTTTTTATTATACGTTTCTTTAAAGCAGCTTAATAAGTTCATGGCAAGTGAGCTCTGTACCAGGGATATCTTGATTCATAGCCCATTTTCTTAGCCACTATGGACTTTTCTACTTGAGGCATTTATTGTGTGCTCATCATTCTCTACTCAAGGCTGGTTATGGGTTCTCTTTAGATTATGTCATGTCCCTCCAATTTTACTTTTGTGTCTAGCCAGCATTTCCGTTGAGGTTTTTGTGGTTTTTTTGAGCAGGGCAAATTGTGAAAGCAAAAAAAGATCAATTTCCTCTTGTGTAATTGTGCTATTCCACTATACCACAATGCCACCTAGAGGTTATGTAGCAGAAAGGCAGGGAAGAAATTGCTCCTCGTGTAGTGCTTGGATCTCAATTATGTGATGAAACCAAAAGTTGATACAGTGCATTAACAGCAGATTAATACTTCATCTACAAATGCACTGTTAAAGAAATTGGAAGACACTTGATAGGCTTAATAGGCTGGAAGGCAGAGATGAAAATTAATTTCATGCGAAGACAAAGCAACTTCTATAATGTTTTGCTGTGATTCTGTATGTTTGTCTATTCATGCCCATTTTCACCATTTCTAGTGACTACATGATTAATTCAACTACGTCATTGTGGCAAGTGTCAATTGATCTCAGCCAAGAAATGATGCGCTCCTTAGGCTGAACAGACCAAAGCCGGGGCAGGCATTCAGCCTACCTACGTGAAGGTTAAAAGTGTGGCCGGGATGTAGGTGTACACGGCAGCTCCACCATCAACATCCCTGCACACCTGGCTCCTCTGTAGATCCACATGTTGAGCACAAAAATCTGCAGGGTTTTTCCAAGTACATTCGGCTGACTGTGCTTGCAAACCTCCCTGCTGTGACTGGGAACCTTGATAAGGCAGGGCGATGGTTTTAGAGATGCGTGCATACCCCTGATCAGTGTGAATGGACTGGGGCGGCAAAAACCTGCTCCATAAATATTAGCAACCTTTCACAACAGAGAATACTATTGGCTGAAAAACTGTAGGACAGCTGCTCTATGTCTCATTTATACTTGGGGTGCTATTTTGTGTGTGTGTGTGTGTGTGTGTTGAAAGTGAGTTTTATTCTGAGCTCTGAAAAGAAAGAGAAGGTAAATGAGGAAAACAGCAGACAATTTTGTGACGATCTCACAAAGATGCCCTGTGAAGAGTAAATGAGCACACTGTGGAAATTCCATACTAGTGTGGAAGGTACCTGAGTCTCCACCAGACTACGAGCCCCTCAAGAGGTCCTCTTGAAGTCTGTAGAGCATTATGGACAGTGATGGCTCTATATAAATAATAACTAATAGTAATAATACAAGGCACGCATCCAAGAATAGTATTGCAGTTCTTCGATCTACAAAATTCCCACTCAGTTTCTGTTCTGTGTATCCTCGCCTCCATTACCAACACAAAGAGGGGGGAAAGGGACCACATGTATCAGTACTGCCCCTTGATAGCCATTTATTATCCCGCCCCACCTTTGTGCATTTGTCGGAAGGTCTAAATGATGTGCCTAAAATGAACAGCTGTGTGCACATAGGCATGTCATTCAGAAACTTCACCAACCACGTGGAGGTGGGGATGGGTCCCTCTTCCCCTCCAAGTGTTTAGTATATACATGGAAGAGAACACCTGCACAGCCCTTGGATAGCACCATTGAGTATCACCACACGTTAGAATGCATGGCAGATAAGAAATCACAGCACAGAGGAGCTCTATGCACATACATCCGTCCATGTGGAAAGGCCTTTTCCCACGTTGTCCAACCATGTGGATGTGGTTCGACTTCAGGCAATGGTAGAAAGATGAACGCAAAATCAGTTTCAGTTTGATTTTTATTAGATTTTACCCAGTTCATACCTTCTGGACCAAACACGGACTTGGATGCAATCTGAGCTTGCAGACCAAAAAGTAAAGAAAATGCATTCAACTCATGAAAAAGAAATATATTTTTGAAAAATGTACACAAATACACTTTAATCAATGTGAGAAGAATACATACAATTCAAAGATGTGCACAATTGATACATACATTAGGAAAAATAGGTTAAAATATGTATGAATTTTCATGCAATATCAAAAAACCAAAGCTTGCAATCCAATGCAGACTCGAGTTAGACTGAGCTTCAAGATGGAATTTGAAGAACTTTCACGAGTTCAGGTTTTGCTGATTCACACATCCCTAAAGGGCAGCTGGGGAGTAGGGTTGTGGGGACAGGGCGAGCCCACATAGCCCTCTTCATGTGTTCTTTCAATGCATGGGGAAGGGGGATGTGACCCTCCCTAATACAGATGATCATGCAAGTATACAGCAGAAAATTTTGTCACATGCTTTAATTTTGTCTGTATTTGCTCTATGTATGTGTATGCTAGGGGAAAGTGTGCAATGGGGAAATGTTTTCTAGAAGCTAATGCCTTGACCATATGTAATGCATATTGTGAAAGCCTGTAGTCTCTGGCTAAATTGGCTCACTTTCCAGAGTGAAGTGATTTGCATGAGTTTTGACTTCTCTGCTGATTTACCGATTGCCCTTTGGACTAGCAATGCTCAGTCTCAGTACTTCCCTCCTATAAAATGGTTATTTTTTCTGGATTGTCTTATAAATGCTTAATCTTATACCTTATAAAGTATACGGGAGTATAAGGCTTATTACCCGAGATCTACCAGACTGATTTTGCTCATTTTTGTTTTAAACTAAAGCTTGAGTAGTGCAGATGGGCAGATGTGCAGAAAATTTTGGAAGTTCAAAGAAGTTCAAAGCTCAAGCTTTAATAGCAATTAATTTCCTGTGCACCAAACAGGCAGGGCAGCCCTCCGCCAGCAGGATGATGGACAGCTTTGCTTGGCCAATCAGTGTGGCATGAATGCCGTTCGGCTGTTGCCGCCAGCGGGGAGGGAAAGGGGACAGAGGTGGCCAATCTGGGTGCACGAGGGGGGGAAGGGTCATACCACATACAAATTTCAGAAGGGGATTTGCTATGCATGAGCCACATTTGCATTATTCATGAGTCCCTCTGTGGTGAAGAGACTGAGGGGCAAAATAGCGGAAAGGAGCAGGACTACTAGCACCCATAGTGACATGGACTTTGCACTAGTTCCTTAATAATGTGCTGAATATATGAATGCTATACATGTGGCTTCACGTGTAACACAAATTCACCTGCTTCAACTTTTTGTTCTTTGTGCTTTTGAGTTTGGATTGTGTTGTGTTGATTTGTGCTGGCCTGCTATTATACGAAGTACAGGTTCACTGTTTGGAGGAAGGAGGCTTTGTAAATACATGGACTAGCTGTGCACCATAGAATCTAAAGTTGAAAATTGACAGGACATTTTTGTGGCTCTTCCACATTACCACCAAGCTCTGGAGAATCTAGATTGTACTTTGGATCAACTTCCAAGCTCTTCTTCTTTTTTAAAGAATCAAAGCAACCATTATAGTCATTCTTCCATTTTCAAATTTTCCAGCAATTGTAGCCAAAATACTATCAATCCCCTTGCACATTTATTTTATATATTTTATAACTTCTTCATATGTTTCAGAGCTCTTAGCATAAATTATTGTAAGTTGTTCTAAAGCAGCTTCGAATAAAGGACCTGATTCCCTTAGTAGGTCTCTAGCACATCGCAAGAGATGCATCCCATACTTTCCTAAAAAAAACCTGGTTTTAAATTACCAACCTGCACCAACAGCTATGAACTTCACAGCAAAAGTTCAAGAGGTGCACATCAAATGTAATATAAATATAATCATATTTCCAAATAAAAGTCCTTCATCTGCAGCCAAAATATTTGATGAATATTGTTTGGCCACATCACTGAACCCAATAGGCCAGTAAGGAATAAGCCGTTTGCTCTAGCTATATTTCCAATGAATAACAATAGGGAGTTTTATTTCATCCTTCCACCAACCACACATGTGGCATAGGTTTATTATTTTCAATGCACACCCGGGAAACATTTGATTGATGAGATAACCCTTTTTACAGTAAGACCTTTTTCCAAATGCAACTTTATAACATACATATGAAATGAGCAAAAAATAACATTGGTAAGGTATATACTTTCAGCCGCAAGATATTATTTGGAATGCAAGGGCTACAGGAAACTGAACTTCTGTACAGGTTATTTATAATTTCATGAAAGATGCTCGGGCCTCTCTCACTCATGCAAGTATTATAGTAGTTAGGATACTTCCACATGACCTAGAATTCATAGTCCAAAACACCTTGATTACTAGGAATCTGGGGTGGGTGGAATACATTTACACGTCTCTGCCTCAAATTAGGGGCTCAAGGTATAGTCCCCAAAAGATTGGGATGTGAAGATAGTTTAGAGGTCAACACTGAGCAAGCCAAACCATAACTTGGATAGATCTCCCTTGATGAATCAGGACTAATGCATCTGTCTTGTCTGCTGATCCTTTTCTTATTTTTAAAAATATTTTACTATGATAAACACATCAAATTTAAATCTAGTTATTGACAGAGAGCAATACATTTAATCCCCTCCACTTTTACTTTACAGACAAAAATATAGGTGGAGTCCATTGGCTGCTTGGAGGATTTTGATATGGCTGTTCATAATAACAAATTTTATTTAGGCCGCAATGCTATGCTGGCTGGGGAACGTTGGGAACTGTAGGACTTTTTTCTGTCTCAACATGCATAGGATTGTGCTTTTGGTCTCTTTCCTATAATCTGAAGGAATGCCTTTCATTAATATTGCTGCGTCCGTTCTTGATTTGTATATACAATAAAACTATGCCATATTTTATGAAAATCAGATATTTTAACTTTGCCTTTAGCTAAGTTTGGTTAGTAAGTCAATTCGTCTGCTATGTCTACTTGCCGCAGCTCCATGTATCAAAACTTCAGTGTTAGAAGTTCTGTAGTTTTCCAGCTTTTAGCTATTACCTCACCAGCTGCCAATCATTCCTTGGATATCACTTTTGCATTTTGTTCTTCCCATATCATTAATAGAGCCAATGCTGATGTAAGGTATATAGACTGATATCTGTAATATTTGCCATTTCTGAGAATACAATGACAGGACAGGACCACAACATATGACTATATAAACCTTGGTGATTACAATTTCGCCAAAGTTTTGTCTGCTCTTTCTTCAGATATCGAGGTCTTCAGAATTTCCTATGTGGAAAAAAAAACACCCATGCATGTAGATGACAATCTGATAAAGAAATAACAGTAATAAGCAATGATGCCACTAAAGTTCATCATTACCCAGTTTGGAACATGAATTTGTCCAGCTTGTAAGTAATGCTTGGTTGTGCAACTAAAGCAGCATTTCCCCCAATTTCTGTTTTGCCTCTGAATGCAAAATGAGAAACCATAAAATTCTGAACATGCATGGTCAGCATTCAATACTGAAAGCCAGCTGCTTGGTAGGCACATGCGCAAAACATTAAGCCCTTACTCTCACTGAAACTCCTATTTGTTTCTATTAACTACTTGTCCAAGCCACCCAGGCAAGCAACATTATATTTGGTATCTTTTCTATTGATGTTCAATTCTTTTGATCATTTCTTGAAGACATTTTATACCATTGTTGTCCAAATCTAATCCAAATCTAAACCCCACTTTTGTTCCCAGGTATGTTGGTTGTGGTGATGATGGTAGGTTGAATTCCCAAGCATCTCTCTGCCATGGCTGGTACTAGAAACCACAATCCCCAAGGGGCACTATGCTATAGCCCATGCATGGCATAAACATAGTTGCACCAATATTATGAGCCTATAGACAACTCTTGAAAAAGAAAAAAAAATCCGTAGACTATTGCAGACAAAGCTTATACTTACTAGCTCATTTCCAAATTGAGTTTCTTTATTGTTAGTAAGTAGTCTAGGGTGATCTGCATTTTAAAAAAATCATTTGAAAGGGCAAAATGCATAAAGCGAGAAAGCATGATACTAGTTTTTTGGATGATGTGTCTGGATGTTGTGCCATCAAGTCTCAAAGCTCTTGCTTTCCAAGGCAAATGATAACAAGAAGACATAGTAAATGAGCTTCACATTCTAATCAATTTAATTAAGCACTCAAAAATTCAAGAATTTCAGAAATATAACATTTTTAATAAGTTTTAGCATAAGAGGATAAAAAGAGCCATGCTGGGTCAGATTAAGGGTCCATCCAGTCCAGCATTCTGTTCCCACAGTGGCCAACCAGCTGCCCATGAGAAACCCAAAAGCAGAACATGAGTGCAACAGCACTTTCCTGCCCAAGTTCCCCAGCAACTGCATTGAGCAGGGGGTGGGACTCAATGGCCTTATAGGCCCCTTCCAACTCTACTATTCTATGATTCTATGATAAGGCATACTGCCTCCAATACTGAAGGTAGCACATAGCCATCAGGACTCTTAGCCATTGATTACTTTATCTTCCATTAATTTGTCCAATCTCTTTTTAAAGCCATTCAAATTGGTGGCCGTCACTACATCTTGTAGAAATGAATTCCACAGTTTAACTATGTACGGTGTGAAGAAGTACTTCTTTTTATCTTTCCTGAATCTCCCACCAATCAGATTCATGAGATGACCTCAGGTTCTAGTCTTATGAAAGAGGGAGAACAATGTCTCCCTATCCACTTTCTCAACACCATTCTTGATTTTGTGCACCTGTATCATGCCTCCCATTACTTGCCTTTTTTCTAAGGTCCCCTCTACAAGATTTCGCTTTGACGCCCGGTTGCCCGATTATGCGCATATACGGAGAAGCGCATTTACTCCTAATACCTATTCACTAGAGGCAGTGAAGCGCATTACGGGCTGTATGAAATGTGCTTTAAAGTTCCATACATGCGGAGAATCACATGTTTACATGGCCATAAGGCACTCTAACTCGCGTGGTAATTTTTAAGTCGTTAGTTAACACACATTCGATAATGCGCATAAGCGGAGATAAAGAGCGCCTCAACCCCCGATTTGCGCTCCGCTCTTATAGAGCTAAAATCTGTAATGTGCCTTGAAAGAGCTTTAAATTGCTCTTGTAGAGGCACCATAGAATTCCAGTTCTTGCAACCTTTCCTAGGGGACTTGCTCCAGTCCCCTGATCATTTTATTTGCCCCTTTCTGCACTTTTCCCAACTCTATCATGTTTTTTAGGTGCAGTGACCAGACCTGTACACAGTATTCTAAGTATGATCACACCATATATTTGTAGAATGCAAGTATGATCTTGGCAGTTTCATTCTCAATTATTTTCCTAATTATGCCTAACTTGGAATTTGCCCTTTTCACAGCAGCCACACACTTGGTCAACATTTTCATTGAGCCGTCCATCACAACCCCAAGTTCTCTTTCTTGGACAGTCACCACTAGCTCAGATCCTATCAGCTTATACTTGAAGTTGGGAATTTTTTTTGCCCTGAACTGTATCACTTTACACTTGCTTCCACAAAACTGCATTTGCCATTTTGATGCCCATTCTCCCAGTTTGGAGAAATCCCTTTGGAGTTCTTCATGATCTGTTTTTATTTTAGCCATCCTAAATAATTTGGTGTCATCAGCAAACTTGGCCACTTTACTGCTCACTCCTAATTCAAGGTCATTTATGAATAAGTCGAAAAGCATTGGTCCCTATACAGATCCCTGTGGCACCCCGTTGTTCACATCCTTCCACTGGGAGAATTTCCAAGAAAAAAAATCCAAATAATATTTAAGAGCAGTATAAAAATTAAAGACTCTTAAGTTGTGGCTATGCTAGTAAAGATAATGAGTTGTTCCAGGGCATTTTAAACTACACTCGGCAGTTCATAAAATGTTATTAGTACAAACCTTACAGCAGTATTTCTTAATGAACGTTTGCATGGGCGAATGTTTTACACATTTATTTCTGCCATTTATACCCCGCACCATCACTGCCACAGAATTAAAAAAAACCAATAACATAAGAAAACAACCACCTAACCACAATAATAATATAACTGCAGAGTACAGAAGAAAAACACAGCATGATCAATCAAAGTTCCAATACAGCTTAGAAGGGAGGGGGGGATGGCTGAAGTTCCATGGTGCTGAAACTGCAACAAAGTGGGCACCAGTCAGGCTTCTCTAAAGAAGGCATTTCATGGTGAGGGAGTAGCACTGAAGAGGCTCTGGCCTAATCCACAGCAAGCAGGATATAGCACTATGAAAGTGGTATGAAATAGGGAAGTGCATTGAATCAGATCCGATGCCCAATTCCGATACGATTCAAGTGAAATCGAACATCCAATTCCCGATTCTGATGCTAGTTCAAGGAGCTCCGATTTTATCCGATCTGATTTTTTTGATCTGATTCACATCGGATCGCATCGGAGAATTCGGACAACATTTTGAATTATTTTCCCCATAGCGTAGTACTGTGGTAAAAAAAATGTCTATTACTTTTTTATTTTTAAAGATAGAAGCATTAAAGTTGGGGACCTTGCAGATGGCATGTAGATAGTCATGTGTGCCAAATTTTAGATACATATGTGCAAGTGTGTAGTGGCTTTGGCGTTTTGATAAGTGAACCAGGAATGCCTATAACTTCTTTAATTTCAAAGATCCACACATGAAACTTGGCCACTTTTCAGATGGTATGTTGATACTCATGTGTGTGAAATTTCAGAAACATAGTTGCAGGTGTGTAGTTGCAAGGAATTTTTGAAGAATCAGTTGCATTGGGGGAAAGCACGGCCACCAAAATCGGATCAGAATCAGAATTGCAACTTCTGATTCAGACCTGAATCAGATCGGATAAAATCGGACTTACCTCGAATCGCTTCAGATTCGATTCTGAGGTGAAAATCGGACCTCTGATTCGAGCACTAGATGCCATTTTGAATAATTTTCCCCATAGCCTAGTATTGTGGTAAAAAATGCCTATTACTTTTTTATTTTGAAAGACAGAAGCATGATTTTGGAAACCAAAATCCCAGTTCCCCCCCGCCACCCCCCGCCCAAAACAAACCCCCCCCCCACCAAGCCACTTCCCCCAAAAAAACACCAGCCTGAACCTACCGGGTTCTCTTCCTCCGCTGCCCGCGCCGGGTCCTCCACTGCCGCCCCCGCCGGGTCAGCCATCGCCCCCAGGTCCCCCACCGCCGCCGGGTCTTCCTCCTCTGCCGCCGGGTCCCCCACCCCCGCCGCCAGGTAAGCCTCCAGGTCCTCCGCTGCCACCAGGTCCTCTGCTGCCGGGCTTGTAAGGCCAGAGGTCGCGCAGAAGAGACGGGAGAGGGCCGGATCCGGAAGTGATGTAATCAGCTCTCTCCTGCCTCTTCCGCACGGCCTCTGGCCTCACGAGCCCGGCAGCGGCGGCGAAGGACCTGGTGGTGGTGGAGGACCCAGTGGTGAAGGACCCGGCGGTGGAGGACCCGGCGGCGTCGGACTCGACGGCGGTGGCAGTGGAGGAGCCCGGGAAGCGGCCGCCCCAGCAGGTAAGTGCCCCCCCTTGCACCTCGCGCTCCTTACCTGCAGGGGCGTCCGCTTCCCTCCGGTGCTCAAATCTACTGAGAAACAGGCTTCGCGGCCTGTCTCTCTGTCAAGTCTATGAGCCCCAACAGTTGTCAGTGTACTTCAATACTGCTAGAAAGCAATAGTGTGGCTCCTGCCTTGTATATACCACTTTCATACCACTTTCATAGTGCCATTTCCTGCTTGGTGCAGATCTGGCCTCTCTCTTCAGTCACCATTCACTATACCTCAGATAATGGGGCACCAAGCGAAAAGCCTCAGATGAAGATCTCAGCACACAGGTCAATGTTTTGCTGTTCTTCTCAGCAAATCATTGTCCAATCTCACCCCATAATCTTCTCTGTAGCAGCACCCACCATCTGGAAAACCCTCCCTCATGTAGTTTAGAAGGCAGAAAATGTGGCCTCTTTTAAATCACATTTGTGGCCTCAACTCACACGTGTTCACCCAGGCTTTCCCTGGGCTGTAAGCAAGTAATTAAGTCACTCCATTTTACTGTTCCTTGATTTTTTTTTACTGTAGTTGGAAGTGTTTTTAATGCTATGTTTTTAATATTTTATTTCAATATTGTGAACTGCTGAGACATTTTCTTACATTCAGCGGTATACAAATTTCACAGATTAAATTAAAATAAACAATAATACAATCTTCAGTTCAAACCATACCCAACAGTTAAAATTTGAAACGTTGGCTGAGACATTTCTATAGTCTGCTCCATCAATAAAATCATATTTTCCTCCTCATTGTGTCTGCAATTCCTAGTTCTTAAACAATCTCAAAAGTCTAGAGTTTGTTTGAAAATCCTCCAATATGAAATGCAAACTTTGATTTTTATAATACAGAAACTCTTTTTTTTCAAAAGGCTTGAAGGCCTCATAGCTTGGTTTATAATAACTGTTGTCCATTAATGCAAAGCTACTTTCTTGCCAAGGATCTTTATTGTTTCATTCTTATTACATGGCATAACAGTTCTTTGGTACTCATTTCCTGAAGAAGATTACTTTTCAGTATCAAACTTCGCTAAAGGGCCTTTTTCAAGCCAAGGTCTGCAAACTTGTATTGCAGTGAAGTAGGGCAACTTTCCAGTCACTGCAGACTACTAAGAAAAATATGATGACTGCTGTAGCCCTTTTCTCTTTTCATATTTACTGCTGTTTATGATCGTAGGCTGTACTTACCTCAGAATCATCAGGGTTGTTTGCAATGAAACACAAAACCAAGAAAAACTTGGCTGGTTTGGGGTTTCGTTTACAAAATCAAGCTCCAGCCAGGTTTTTGCAAAGGTTTCCAACCCCTTTGGAGTAAATGTTAGCCCAGTTGTGAGTGAACTTGAGTAGATTTATGGATTTGACACCGAAACTAGAGATGGCTTAAATAAACACCCGGGTTTCTTTAAAAGAATCTGGATCCATAATGGGTCGAGAGACTGTTGTAAATTATGAAAAGGGGACTTAGACAGATATTAGCTTCAGATTTGATAGTATAGCTATCGCATGAGCTATTCACGTCACACCTCAACACACACAAAAGGCAGAAATCAAAGTGACCCTCAGAAGAATGTAATAGTGGAGGTTTAGCAGGCCTAGTTGATACAAACAGCCCAGGAAGTAGTAAAACTTTAGACTGCAGGTTGCCTAAGGAGGGAAAAAGCTATCAGCACAAATAAAATGGGCAGAGCATGTATGGAGTATTTTTTTATAGGAGAACAGCCAGTCATACAGTCTGAAGTTGAAGGTACCATTATTTGCTGCTGTGAACTTTGCAAAATGACAACCCGCAAGAGTGAAATGAGGAACACACCTTACTCAACACTGGGAACTCTACAAAATGTTCATATCAAAATTGCTGCTATCCTAGTTGAGCTGAAACCCACATGTTTTTTTTCCTTTAAGAATAATGAGAATATCTGCACATGCTCTGTAGAGAACTGAAGTGTGGGGCACCCATCATTATGGGCAGGGAGCGAGAAGAAAAAAAGTAAATTCTACCATCGTCAGTGCACAAAGGAATTGGTAGCTTGTGTGCTTCAGTAATTCCTTTCTGTAAGCCCCTGAGCCCCTAGGAAGAGGTTGGTAATTGGATTCTTGTCAAGTATAACACGTTGAATATTTCAAATATTATAAGAGTTTCTTCAGGCTGTCACCATTTCCCAAGGTGTTACAGACAGCACTGTTGGGAAAGGTCTCTAACTGAGCAAATAGGCAGAGAGGTAGCCGGACCAGGCCTCATCAACCAGTAGGCATTGTGATGCACTTCTACATTGGTGCATTTATTTGAGCCAACATCAAGGAGGAGATAGGCAGACTAGTGGTGAGGTGTTTGCATGATGATAGTGTTGTGTATGTCACACTGCATGCCCTGCAGCTCCTAAGCTAGCCTGCTGCTGAGTCCCCAGGGCCATGCAGAGCTGGTAATATGCCCAAGCCAGATGGGAAGTGTGTGCCCCCCCATTTCAAAAAAGGAGGACAACATGGCCACCCCAAGGGGCGTGCCCACCAACATGCCCCTTCTACATAACACCTTCATATTAAACCTGTTCTACAACACCTCAAGGCACATATATCCCTGCCCCACATGCGGCATGGCCCTCTGGAGCTTGTAGTCTGACCGTGGTATTCACAACGGACGGCTTCTGCGCTGTTTCCGCAAGGCGGGCTCCCCGCTTCTCGATGGGCCGCATATGCTACGGAAGCAGTAACGTAAGCTAGGGGGGATCTCCTCGTTGGAGTGCCCCCTCAAAATCGTGGGGCCCGGGCCAACTGGCCCCACTGCCTCCCCTCTGCATGGCCCTGTGAGCCCCTAAGCTAGTCTGACTAGTTGCCCTCAGGTTCTTTGGAGGTCACTATCCTGTTGTAAGTTGTTGAAGTAGGATTCAGCTGTTAGCCTAGACAGCTTCTGAACGTGCAATTGGTAGGAGGGTGTAGCATCTTCTTGTCCTTTGCCTCAGGCATCAGAATGTCTTAGAATGGCCTGGTCCACTAGGTTTCAATCCAAGCTAGTACTCCTCAGAACTCCTTTCCTTCATGCACACGCTCATGGAATACATCAGTTCTTGCAATCATTCTGTTTCCCCTAGCATGTCTATATGAGGCATTTATCATGTACTAGTTGTTTACAGGTTCTTTAGATGACATCATATCCCTCCAGTTTCACTTCTTTGACCAGCACTTTTGGCAAAAAAAAAATTAGAGTAGAGAAAATGTGGTATTTAATTGTGAAAACCCTTTTCCAAATTGTGTATTTGTGCTATTCCACTGTACCACAGTGCCACCTAGAAGTTATGTAGTGAAAAAGCAGGAAAGGAAACACCCTAATTCTTTTTGTAGCACTCAGAATTCTGTGACAAAACTGGAAGTAGATATAGCAGATTAATAGCCTTCTGTAGAAAAGCTCTAAATCTGTAAATGCATCTGCATCTACATTCTCAGTTGTTTCATCCATCATTAGCTTGAGACTTTTAGTGCTCAGCAGATCTCTTCAGTTCTTCCTATAGACAGCTGCATCATCAATCTGAACGCAATATTGTCTTGGGGCAACATATTCCTCATCAAATATAATGCACAGTCCATTTTGACAGATAGCAATTGAGCCTCCCAATCCAATGGAGCTAAAGGCTTTGTCTCTGTCATAATATTTTTATCTTTTCATCTTGTCTCAATTTCTTGTAATTGTGCAAGCAGAATTGCCCAATTACATGAGGTTTCTATAGCATTATAGAGGCCATTCAGAAAAAAATGCCACTTTACCCATTAAGAAAAAAACTGTGATAATGGTCGCAAAGCATGGGAGAGGCCTTAGAGGATAATGATGTCATGTAAAGGACCAACAATCTACCATGTTTGAGCAATCATGAGTGCACAATAAAAAGACACGTGTAGAAAGGCTCTCTGCTTGTGCTATCATGTATCTATTTATTTTCTGCTGCAACCCTTCTCAGTTGTTTTAGAGGCACTTCCTCTACCCTTCATGTGTCCAGGTCTCTTTCTGCAATTTTGGCAGTATTTTTGCCACATGCATTGCAATCTTTATTCCTCATACTTATGTTAATAAGAGAGTCACACAGCTCTCCACATTTTCAAGTTTGTGATAACTGCTTTAGATCAGTCACATGTGGGCCTATGCTGTTGCTGTTGCCCCATGGCCTAGTCAAGAATTAGTTTCTTTCATAGATAAAATTTCTTCTGATGCTTCAGCCTTCCCTAATGTGGAAACCTATATACACCAGTTGCTGGGGAACATGGGTGCTGTTGTACTGTGTCCTGCTTGTGGGTCCCTGGTTGACAGCTGGTTGGCCATTGTGTGAACAGAATGCTGGACTAGGTAGCCCCCGGGTCTGATCCAGCATGGCTCTTATGTTCTTATGTGCCCTTTAGATGTTGTTGAACTATAACTTCCAGCACTCCTGGGCATGTTGCCTGAAGCCAATGGGAGTTGAAGTCAAAACATCTGGATGGCACCAGGTTTAAGAAGGCTGTTTCAAATGTATTACTCAAAGCTTGATTTCCCCCTCCCCCATCTGCACTGATATCAAAATTGAAAAGTATTAAATATCTATTTACCAGCACATAAAGAATTAGTGCTTATTGAATTCTCTCATCTTTCTTTATTATATATTTATTTACTACGTTTTTATGCTCCATTTGCAGTACTGTACAACATAAATCCTTGTTTCCACCTTCTCCAGTTCTCTGCAGCATTTACTTCAAAGCCCAACTTTCCCGTAACTGTTGCTTTAGCTACTCTCATCTATTTTATGCTTCACTCTTTTACTTTCAATTTCACTTATGTCACCATGTAATATTTGCTGCTGCAAACACTAGTGCCATTCCTCTACGCCCAGCCTAGCCTAGGCGGGGGGAGGCTTTTGCAGGTAGGGGAGGGGGCGAGACATGCCAGCCTGTGATAGGCTGGATCAGAGATGGTGCCACAAGGCTGGGAAGGGACCTCAAGCCTTTAAAAGAGGTCCTAGCCCCTCCCAGCACCCTGACACAATTCATAACACTATGGGGTAATAAGCCAGGAGTGCTATTTTGTCATCAAGACCTCTCGCCTCTCACAAAATATCAATTCTGGACAGTATCTAAGAAGGCCTTGCATGCACTGGGGCTTAGTGAGGTTTCTTCTGGTTCTCATTCCTTTCGAATAGGGGCAGCTTCCACAGCAGCAGCCATAGGTTTTTCACCCACAAAAATTCAGGCAGTAGGTAGATGGTGCTCAAAAGCCTACAAAACCTATGTCCTGCAATTACCGGACTAATGGGCAGTGGTTATTGGGGCTGATTAATCATCCATGATTGTTCTAGATCACTAGAGAGGCCATGCCCCAGTACACGTGATCATCTGCGGCCACAGCATGGTCTTTTGTGCTGGCAGGAGGGTCTCTTCTTCAACCTTTGGAACGCAGCTGGGTATGAGCTGGTATGCCAGCATTTCATGATTGGGCAGACGCAGCATGCGGTGCGAGTGTTTACTGCCCACATTATTCCAGTGACAGGTGGCCTGCGTACCACCTCAGGTACTGCTCATACACTTAGGTGGAAATGGTCTGGGGTTGTTGAAGGGTAAGGCCCTCATTTTACAAGCAATCACCAACTTTCAGTCGATTCAGCAGCGGTGGCCTGGCGTGCTAGTAATCTGGTCTTGTGTCCTACCCAGATTTAATTGGCAGGAAAGTAGCGACCATTGGGCTTTGGAAAAAGCCCGTAAAAAAGTTAACATGGCTATTTTCAGAGATTTATGCAAACACGGAGATTTTAGTATTCAACATCCAACTATTAATCTTACCCAGAGGGAGCTGTACAGGCAGGATGGGGGCCACTTATCGGACCTAGGGAACGATTTATTTTGGGGTGATCTGCAAAGAGGTCTGCCGAATGCGATTTTAGCTAGGTGGGAAGAATGACTCACCAAGTGGCTTGGTGCCCCCCATGGCTGATAGGGAAGGGCATTCAGAGTGGGGGTTTTGAATGGTGGGCATTCACAGGCACTGTTGCGGTGACTGGTAAGACCTGAGGCTCCCAGCTTGAGCCCTGTGGCCTAGCTGACGAGATAAGGATTACCATTGAGACCAACCTTTCTCACCCACTCAGAGCTATGCAGCCTGGGGTAGGGGTGACACCAGAAGGTCTCCCTACCCCCAAACGGGGGCAGTCCCATGTGAGGGCGAAGTGATAGTGCCATCTCATGGGACTGGAATGGCTCACCCAATACTGTTTAGGGGCCTGCAAACCAGCCAGGCTGGATGCCCTATAGGAAACCCTCTTTGCAGATCTTGAATAAAATGTGGCCCTGTTTAAACCCAATTCTTGTGTCTGTCTCATCATTTATATCCCTCCGCTCCGCAATAAAATAATGTCTTAAGAGATTGAAGTGTGGAATACACTAAACTTTACCTAATGTTCTGCAACCTTTACTACAGCTGATCTCAAAATGGCTATTGCCTTGTTTAATTTGCTGTGGTGTTCCTCAGAAATGTTTCCCTCCATGGAGCTGCTCACTTAGTTTACTACTTTGGTTCCTAATATGATTGCAGAAAGAACTGAACCAGAAAGAAAGGTAGGGCCCAAGCCAGAAACTTCTTTGGGGATCTCTTAATTTTGTAGGATCTTCTGTGTGCTATGAGCATTGGAGATTTCAAAGAATGCAACGGCGAAAGAGATGGGATCTAGGCTTAGTTTGGACCTATATAAAACTTTAGCAAGGGATAGAATGCCTGAGAAAATAGAGAGAAACATTTCAGTCCACTTACTGCATAAATGATCCTCAATCCTCTGTAAGATCAAAAGAAAGAACAGTTCAGAGCAGGGGTGGTGAACATTTTTTCCTAAAGGCCATTGGCCATTGGGAAAAGTCAATCAGGTGGGACCAGCTGATGGTGGAGCCAGAGACAAAAGTGGGTGAAACCAGAGGCAAAAGGGAGTGGGGTCTACAACATTGCAAGACTGTATAGCTCTTTCTTTGCTTCCCGTCATGAAATTAGACCACCTGAAATTAGGTGGGCTGCAGTTCACCACCCCAAGATTAGAGGGTCAAGACACTCCACATAAATTGGAGAACAGAATAGAGTTAATTTCTGACTTTCAGATCTGCAAAACTAGCCTCTTGCTGGTAGGTTTTTTGTTTTTTTTAGTATTTTCCTCATTGATCTGGATTTATACATTTACTCTACCACTTTATAATGGTTTATAACAGTTTTGACAAGGGTTTGGGCCCAGGACACATCACATATATGCCATTTTCAAAGTATATCCTGCTTGTTGTAGATCTGGCCAGGTTGGAGAAACTGGTGGAAGGGAGCGGAGAGGCAGTCTTTGCCATTCTTCCTTTTTATGGAGAGCCCCAAGCCTTCCCTTGCACTCCCTCCTGAAAAGTTGCTCTGGAGGGCTGGATCCCACCCTCTCTCTGGAGCAGCATGAGAGATGAAAAAGGTCACAGGAGGCTGCTGGAGGAAAAGTTCATGTCCCCTACCCTTCCTCCAGTGAGGAGGCTCTGCTGGATCCCAGTACCTTCCATGAACAGGAGAAAAGTTGGGATATAAATGTAACAAGTCAATGAATCAATCAGAAGTCATATACAGAATGGCCAATCTGGATCCCACCCATAGATTTCAATAAGATTTCCATCTGAGTAAATAATGGTATGCTTACAATTGCAGCCTAAATAAAATTTGAAAGCAAGATTCAAGTTGGAGAAAGGATGGGATAATCATATTAATAATGAAGAAGCAAAGAAAGGCCAGCTTCAAGGGGCAGATTTCTCCACCTTTGGAATCCCCTCCCGAGAGGGGCTTACCTGACAACAACTCTTGTTATGTTTTTAGTCCAAGATGAAGACCTTTGATTAGCCCAGGATTTTAGTTATTCTGATATAGTTTTATTTTACTGGCTTGGGTTTTATGCTCTTTAATGTTCTATTGTTTTGTTTTTTCTGAATACAAGTAAGTTTGTTTTGTTTTTAATGTAGGCAAATTGTTTCCCACTGATTCTCCAGTTTCCTTATCCATGGGCTTCTTTAGATTAAACAGAAATTGCATTCGTTTCCCAGTGCTTTGCTTCATGCTTGTCTTGCGCAATTGTAATGAGTTGAATTACACGGGAGGATAGGAGCGATTACGTGGTCTGTAATTGAAAACTTCCCCTCCTCTCGGTGCTCATAGTAGTGAATGGGACAGCGCCCTCTAGTGGGTGTTTTGTAGTGCAACTTTGGCTGGCCACAGGAGGAAATCCCATGATATTTCAGAAGAATCAGAATATTCAAGTTTTTAGTTTTTTTAAAACAATACCAGGGGAAGGAGTGGGAGACGTGCAGGAGGTTCACAATATCATCAAAATGACCGGAAAATTTCTGTGACAAGTGTGCTATAAATTGCTCATTTAGAGAAGCCCATTGAAAGATGGACATTACAGTATGTGTAGAATCATTTTTCTCTTACTTTTCGGCCCAAGAAGCCCCCCTAAAGTAGCTCTTTATGAAACGGGGGGATCCAATTAAACCCAACTAAAATGCAATAAAATCAAATGCTAAATAAAACTACACAAAACAAAATCAGCAAGAAAGAGCCAATGATTTCAGGCCATGTGAAAAGCCAGGTGAAATAAAATCACCTTGGCAGCTCACCAAAACTTAAACGGGGTTGGGGGTTGGGGTGGGGGGACACCCAGCTAAACCTCGCTAGGCAAAGGATTCCATAACTTTGATGCCACTACAGAGCAGGCTCTTTCTCCCATTTTGTCCCAGTCAGTTGGACAATGGTGGGACATGGAGCAAGGATTCCCAAATCATTTAGGGCTTTATAAGTAAAACCAGCTCATTAGTATCCTGGGTGAGTTTATGTAATTCAGGTACTTTCCTTCGTTGTGAAATTATGTCACAAATCTGTCTATGAAGGCATTGGCATTGGCTATGGAGTAGTCAAATGACAAAACATTGCTCATAACTTCCTATTTATTTTTGTAACTTTTAAAAATCCATATGATGAGCATGCTTTACAAAGCTTCTCATGTCACCTAACAACCCCTTGTTAACATATGGTCTCCTAAATGTAGATGTTCGTCAGCTTGACTTTCCTTAAAGCTACTAATAAAACGTACCTAAATATGAAACAGATGCCCAAGTGCACCTTGGGATAAATGTATTATGGAGACAAAACCATGTCACGTCTCCTCAGCGTTGCATTCAAATGTAGCTAGTTTCATAAAACAAAAACAAAATGTGGGCATGTGGCATACACCTGCTTCCTGACTGCAGTGCAATTTTTTTTAAAAAAAAATACTGTGTGTATTTCTCCTCTTGAGTGTTTATTTTCATCCCATGCCTCCATTGGCAGGTTGCATGCAAGATCAATAACAGTAAGGGCTAATGGGCAGCTTTAAGACCAGGGCTCCTGACTCTCTTTCAGCTGAAAGGCTGAATTGCATTTCAGAGAAAGAAGCTCGGGGGAGGAGGGGGCGGATTCCAGTGGTGGGTGGGGCTGAAGGCAAAAGGGGCAGGGCCAAAATACCAACAGATTAATTTAAAGCTCTTACTGCCAATAGCTAAGCCTTAGGAGAGGCATTTCAACTTTCAGAACAGGGGAAATACGCACAAAAGGGAAGCTGCCAAATGATTGGAGAAAAGGGCGTGGGGCTTTGGGGAGGGGGCTTGTCCCCCGGGGGAAATATAGAGGGTCAGACTGGGACCCTAGGAAGCCAAGATTTGACCCAGGGTTGAGATTCTGCACTCCCCTTTTTAAAAAAGGGAGAAGAAAAAATGTGATAGATGAGTCATAAAACAACAAATTCTGTACACATTTGTTTGCAGTTCCTAATGCATCTCTCTCTCTCTCTCTCTCTCTCTCTCTCTCTCTCTCTCTCTTCATGGAATCTAGGTTCATGAGAAGCTTATGGACATCTTAGTTAAAGATTGAAGCTAGTCATGGGCTTGGTGAAAACCCCAGTAAATAACCATGAGATTGTTCCATCCTTTCATGGGATGCAAAAGTGCAACCTCTTGAGGCCTCTGTCAAAACAAATGAAAACTCCAAACTTGATCTAAAAAAACATAATTATTTTAAAATACCGTATTAATAGTGGTAATTGACTATCTTCTAAGTTTTCTTTTAAAAGTAATGGCAGTGTCCGTATAGCCCCCCAGGACTATTTGTTCAAATAAGGCATGAAATTTTCTTATATCACAAAAACTCAAAAATATTTAAAATCTGTATTAATTCATGAACTGATCACAAGCTAATCATGACCCCCCCTAAAAAAATTTATTGGCACCAACCTTTTTTTCTGTGCATTTCCTAATGTTGACCTTGGTTTATTAAATAGTTCAATGCATATCAAGATCAGTGATAAACACATTCTTCAGTTCATTCTTGGAAGGTCCTTCCCAAATGTTGAGTGTCAACAAAACTGGCATATCTTCAATCATTCATCAACTGAAAGAGCCAGGCAACACAGATTTCAGTTTGGAATGATCATGTGAATTGTCTCTTATTCATTTTCTGACATGGCAGCAATATATCCATTACTTGAAATTAAATAGACAACTCATAAATTTAATTTCAGTTTTCAACTAGCCTTAAATAAGTGTTCATAGCCTCACTGTTTGAGTATACCTCAGGTTTACATGGATACCTTTCGAGTGAAAACTTGCTTTGCTTTTACATATTGGCATATAGAGCTCATCTACACCTAAGGATGTAGCGGGAGGGAGGGGGGAGGATCGCGGACTTACCTGCTTCTGCGATCCTCCCCCAGCATCTATACAGCCATACGACATCCCGGAAGGGAAGAGGGACGTCCCGGACACCTTTTTTTAAAAAGAGGAGCTGGGTTGCGCAGCCCCAATCCGCTAAAACAGTGAGTAACCCTCCTGCCAAACTCTGCCACCAACCCCCCTTGTCATCCCAGGGATGGCAAAATTGCTGCCCCTACACCACTCCCATGGAGCCAACTCATGCAGCTCCATGCCCATTTGAGGACTCGGGAGGCCGTGCCACACCAGCAGCGGTCCTCGAGGTTGTCCCGGGACCGTGGAAAAAACACGACATCCCCGGTTTCAGTTATCCTGGGGAAAAGTCTATGGTCGTCCCCGGTTGACCACAGGATCCCCTGTGCCTCATTTAGACGCACAGGGACGACCTTGAGACGACACCAGGATAAATGGCTGGTGTAGGCATGGCCATAGATTGGCTTTTGTTTCTATGCATTAATTGTAAATAATTTTAAAAAATATTTTAAAATGTTAAAATGCAAACTGAAGTAACTATAACATGAGAGGAACAAAAAGTCTAATTTCAGAAATCAAAAATTCAATGTTTTAAATCCAGTTTCCATTATATAATCTCTATTCAGAGGTAAGGTTTAAATGTAAACATTTCTACTGTTAGTGTATAAAGAGTCTTTATGTTGCATGCTGAACGCCTCCCCTACCTCTCCCCATTTCTGTTCCCACTGTCCATTGCTGCCATCTCATAATCCAACTACTTCCTTCACGAGCATTTCAGATCAATCAGGATTTCCATCAACATGGAGAGCAACATGGCCTTTAAGCTGACAACAGTCATGTGTTGGCTGGGGGTGGGACATTCTCAATTGCTTTTTTATACATTGTCAATAGCCTTTTTATACATTTGGTACCTACAAGTACCAAACACCCCAGCAGGGATATAGTTAGGCTGACCATATGAAAAGGAGGACAGGGCTCATGTAACTTTAACAGTTGTAGATCAAAGGGAATTTCAGCCAGTGTCATTTGTATGCAATTAGTTCCTGGTGAAATTCCCTCTTCATCACAACAGTTAAAGTTGCAGGGGCCCTGCCTTCTTTTGTACATGGTCACTCTAGTATAGTGCCTGCAACTTTAACTGTTGTGATGAAGAGGGAATGTCACCAGGAACTGATTGCATACAAATGACACTGGCTGAAATTCCCTTTTCTCTATAACTGTTAAAGTTACATGAGCCCTGTCCTCCTTTTCATATGATCAGCCTAGATATAGTGGTACTAGGAGTCTTAGGACACCTTAAAATCTAACACATTCGTTCAAGCATAAGTTTTCATGGGCACGGTCCACTTCTTTAATATGCCACAAGACTCTTTGTTGCTTTTGCTGCAACAGACTAACACTGCTACCCCTAAAATAGTATAGAAAAGCAGCAAAACTTAAAACAAACAAAAACACCATGGGTTGGCTCCAGAGTCTGCCTTTTGCTAGAGGGAGGGCTCTGCTTGAGTAAAGTCTCTCACACACACACACCACAGCCAGACACACACACCGCCTGACTTTCTGGGAAGGTTTGCACGATCATGGAGGGAAAATAAGCCACTGTGGCTTCTTTTCCCTCCTTGCACATGCCGGTTGAGACACCAAATTAGCATAGCTACCCTCACCGGGTGTGGGTTGTCGTGACATCCGAACCCAGTGAGGGTGGCTGACTGGGGTGGTTTACTTAGTCTTTCAACTCAGGTTCTGTGTAGCATTTTCTAAGTGGAGGAGCTGCCATGGGAAGGAGGGGTCAGGGAACCCAGAAACAACATATTAAAGGACTAGCAGCTAAGGCAGCCAGCTCACTCTGCCTAGTGGTAGGGCCGTCCCTAAGAGCGATATACAAATATCAAGTATTATTAGATTTCTACCAGTTTTGGGGTTTGGACTACAATAAAAGTTATTTATTTTTTACATTTATACCCACTCCTTTCCTCCGATGAGCTCAAGGTATCATATGCAATTCTCTGCCCCTTGCCCATTTGATTCTCATAACAACTCTTTGAGGTAGGTTAGGCCCTGAGAGTCCTAATCCAACATTCTAGCCACTACACTACACTAGTTCTATAATTTGTCTCTGAGCTGGAATAGCATTTAAATAAAGTTACAGTCACAGTATTTAAATTAGTTGGTATCCCAATCTAGTTCTCTGCGCTGACACTTTCTCCCACCCGCTAAGCCTCTGTGGAAACTGAGTAGCTGTTCTTACTCCCTGTGGAGTGGGTAAACATGTCGATAACGTTAAGTACAGTGGGATCTCGGTCCTGGCTACAGTGTCTGGGCATTATTGTAATCTTGCTAGCTAGCCATTAATTCTGATATTGATACCCTATTTATAATCACTCTTTTGTGCAGGGCATGCATCCAAAGAACCACTAAAGAAATTCTTGGAATAAATGGCACTTCAGCAAACACAACGGTCAGCAAATTTGATTTCGTTATGCGAGCTATGCATATGTTATTTAATTTCATGCTCCACAATGGAACACAAATACATACTGAATTACAATAGAGCCCCTATGTGTTATAGTATATCCATAACAGAATTAGACTTCAAGTATTCAGGATGGTGAGTGTGACCAATACATACAGAGAGGGGACTTAATGTGGAAATTTAGCACAGGAAGCGGTGCTGTGAATTTGAACAAATCCTTTATAAAGTGACTTGCTGCGCCAGAATGCAAATGCTTACATGAGGTGTCCTGACCACTGTGCTTGTAACGGAACATTATACTATGAGCACATTTTCTGGTAGATACACCTGTGCAAATATTTAAGATTGGTATGCACATTAGCTTTTACCTTTCTTTCCAAACGTCACTTTTGAGATCATAGATACTTGCTACTAAGTCCAGACCCAATCATGCATGCTGGCTTTTTACATGTTTCCACCTGCATATGAGTCTATTTAGAAGACATTATTTGTTGGGAGGCTAAATCATTCATACTCTTGACTATTTAATGATTATGTAAAAGAAAATTATTATCAGTTGAATTTAGGAGCTTTGAGTCACCTACACTGAGAAATGGCACTTATTTGATGAAGAGCGGATGGAATCCAATGAGGGCTTTCTGCTGATGTAACTACTTCCATCAGCGGTACGTGAAGGAGAGCAAATCCCGCTCTCCTCTGAAGACCCCCTCCGCCAACAATCAAATCTCTTCTGAAGGGTTGGTAGACCCTCCAGAGCATTTCTGGGGGGCTGCAGGAGGGAAGAGAGCAAGACATTTATCTGCTTTACCCTTTACCCTGTTATTTAAAACCTTCGTTTTTAAAGAAATTGATTGATTGATTGATTGATTGATCTTTATGCCACTCATCAGACAAAATGAAAAGAAAAGAAAAGACCTCCAGAGTGGTTTACCAAGATCAATAACAAGACAGATTCTGCCCTCAAGTTTACAGTCTAATAGACATGACACAAAAGGAACAGGGATTGGGCAGGAGGAGGAAAAATGCAAACTCAGGCATTACTTCTTAGTTACAACATGGTTACAGTTTGAGAACTTACAATGTGGTGAACCTTATTCAATTCAGCTCCTCTACATTTATAACTCCACTAATCCTAGTTATACATAGGAGAATAATAGAGATTTGTTCTAATCTGATATATCCAGCACCTGTGTGCATGGCAAGTTCCATTCAGCAAACTCCACCAAATCTAAATCTGTTACTAATATCAAGTAGCAGGTTTAGAATTGGTACAGCTTGGTGGATTTGAATGAGTTAAGAATTTAACATGCAAAATAACGTTAAGTGATGTTTGACCTTCTTTACAATAGTAAACCTAATACTTCTATTTAAAAAAAATCCCTTTCATTAAGTAAAATGCTTCATGCCAAGCTTCCTCCAGGCTCACATTTCAGACATCCCTGTTTCACTGCTTCTGTACAGAGAGGTGGTTGATGGCTGACAGACAAAATACCTTAATGCATTTCAACTGAAGCCATGGAGCAGCACCAGCCTTGTAGGGGAATATTAGACACCTTAGCGGCGCTTGCATATGACTTTGCCAAGAAAAAAAACATGTCTCCAGTGTTTGTGATGGGGGTGGGGGACATCATCAAGTTACAAGCAGTGAATGCGGACTAAGAAGCAACCTGCCCCAAGAATCTGCCCTTTGTCAAACAAAGGATGGTTCTGTTGGGTGAGAATTTGCCAGACAGCTGAAATCAGTGACAAATTTAAACTCATCTCTCCTTGGATTGTTAGTTAATTACGGTGTTTGTTCATTGTAGTTCTTTGAGTATTTGGTTTTAATGGTTTTATAAACATTTTATATACATTTTTGATATGTATTGTGATTTATTTCAAATATTTGCTTTGTAAACCCCTTAGATGGCTACAGAGAGAGAGAGAGATTTAGACATGGAAAGCGGTATCTAAATCTATTAAATAAATAATAGATATTATCATCACTGCATTTTATACACACACACCCTTCAGCCCCTCAGCTATAGATCCACTAATCCCTCCTTGTCCCTCTGTCTGTCCCACCAACGCCAGTAGTAATGGTAGAAGCATATGAGGAAGCCAGTTGACTTCTTGACCCTCCACTCATTTTGTAAGATGTCACAAGGATGCCAAATGTGAAGCAGAAGGTTGTCAAAGATGAGCTGGTTCTCGAAACAAGACTATAATCTGTAATACAAAGCAGAAGGAGCCTCTGGGGAACCATTTGTCTTCCTAAGAAGTCTTGTGAACTGCTTTTTAGTATCAGGTGCATCATCTTGAGAAACCATCCCACATTCCAAGTAAAATTAGTTTAATGTTCCCACATAAAAAGGAACCATGGCCAGGTGGAGGATCATTTCAGGAGGCACATGGGTGTGGAACTAAAAAGGTTTGCACGCTGCTGGAAAGAATTTATGTGGAAATTTATAACAGGTCCATTTGATATGTAAATCACAACCACTTATGATTCAGTTTCTGGAAATGGGCAGGTTTATGAGTGCTTAATACCTTTATGAGTGCCCAAATATCCCTTTTTAGTTTAGCCTTTCAGAGACTTT
Source organism: Anniella stebbinsi (assembly GCA_029215795.1). Taxonomy (NCBI): domain Eukaryota; kingdom Metazoa; phylum Chordata; class Lepidosauria; order Squamata; family Anniellidae; genus Anniella; species Anniella stebbinsi. Next base: position 86,660,444 of record JARDYH010000002.1, on the reverse strand, counting down.
CAAGCAAGAGGGTTTTACAGTTATACAAAAGAAGAACTTAGAAAACACAGTCCAGTCCAAAGCTATTTTTATTTTTGTTCTTTGAACAATGGCAGTCATCATTATGCTCACTTTACTTAGCACACCGTCATTCTAAGCATAGCTGGCATGATACTTGGGCGATTCAAACTTTTCCTATGTGTGTCTAAAAGAAAAGTACCAGAAGCGTAATAATTATAATAATCTTGGCTGTAACGAGTGCAACTGACGTGTAGGTCCTGCCTAGGGTGACCAGATAAAATCCAGGCCAGGGCTCATGTAACTTTAACAGTTGTAGAGAAAAGGGAATTTCAGCCAGTGTCATTTGTATGCAATTAGTTCCTGGTGAAATTCCCTCTTCATCACAACAACTAAAGTTGCAGGCACTATACTAGAGTGACCATATACAAAAGAAGGCAGGGCCCCTGCAACTTTAACTGTTGTGATGAAGAGGGAATTTCAACAGGAACTAATTGCATACAAATGACACTGGCTGAAATTCCCTTTTCTCTACAACTGTTAAAGTTACATGAGCCCTGACCTGGATTTTATTTGGTCACCCCAATCCTGCCAGTCGCCCTCACTTGAAGTCAGCGTCTTCTTGTGCGAGAAGGAAAGCTCAGGGACAAAAAGTGATCAAGCTTAAGTTCTACCCGTCTTGGGTCATAACTATCATGGACCTCAACATTAACAGGACTGATAAGAATACCATTGGTGGGGGCTCCTTGTGTTTGAATTGCTGATTATTGATGAAAATCCTACATAGAGTGATAATAGGACTCTGCCCCAGTGCTCAATCAACATCCAGCCATTGGGCTATTGTTGCAAATAGCTGTAATAATTTTCCTATAAAATGTTTAATTCACTGCTCAGTCATAGTGGTGCATTCCTCCATAGGACTCATTCAGCGCAACCAGTCAGAGAAGCAACCCCTAAAACTGAAGGACAGCATATGACCACTCCTTTGTATGCAATACCATATTTATTAAATAAGTAAACTTGACATAAAAACAGCATAGTCCTAAAGGATCAAAGGTTACTAGGGATAAAGTACATGCTAGACTGTATAATATTGAAATGTTATAATCTAGCCTATAGGGGAATTGTTTTTTCAGAGATAAAATGCACAGGTTAAAAAAAACCCAAACAAATGCAAAACACTTATGTATATGCTTTAAACATATATTGGTTTCATGCCAGTTCAGCTGTCATTGGGCCTGTTCCGACAACATGCTAAGCCATGGTTAGGCCACTAAACCTTTTGCAGCAAATGGTTAGTGAGCTTGTTTAAACCATGGTTATGTATCCACCATGGTGAGGAATGGTTCACAAGACACACTAAGTCATGGTTCACATGGCAGGCTAAGCCATAATGTTTCGCTCAAAACGTTTAACCACCATAGCTTAACGTGTTATCTGAACAGGGTCATAATTTAACCCCTCCTCCCTATAAAAATTCTGGGTGTTATAGTTCAATGAGGTGCTCAGAGTACTGAAACAGAGATCCACAGGACTTTCCTCAACACACAACCAGAGTTTTAAGGGTTCCTTGTTCTTACAGTTGCCAACAGGCCAGGGAGGGGGAAAGAAACCCCATGGTCTGTTCTTGTAGCTTAACAAAAATTTGATATGCATGAATTAACTGATGAAGATTTTCATGGCATGGAGAGCAACATTATCTCCTGCTAATTGCTGCAGATCCAACAGTGGTTTAGGGAACAGGTTAGGGTGTTTCAAGAATTGGTCACCCAATTCTTGCCCATATAAAGATCTATAATTCCAAAAGGGAAAGACAATAGTCTTTAAACAATATTTAAGAACAAATTTAGATTTAGCCAATGGTGGTGTTTACTTGATAAAGGAGTGCATGTCATGATGGCATTTCTTTGCTCATTTCATTGTGATAAGTGTTTAACACATGTTGTTTAGGCACAGCAACATGTTCAAACTCACACTTTGTTAGGAGTGTCAAAGTTCCGTCACGACTCACAAGCCATATGTTTCAGGTTGGTTACAGTGAGAATATAGTTAGATCCTTGTTTAAGGGTGGTACAGTGCTAGCGAGAAACTGGGAGGCACGTCTAGCCAGAGAGGAATTAATGTGAAAAGCGCAATACAGATAAAATATAACTTTTTCTCTGCCAATTAAGTAAACACTGCTGGGCCTTCCACTTAACCTGCGTGACTGAAGGATAATACTTCCAAGTCAAGTCATTCAGCAGACAGCCTTTTTTTTCTTCTTCTTTCTGTCTAGTGTTAATGCATTAGCCTATTATAAATGATTCTATTATTCTTGAAGGAGGGACGGGTAATTTACACACACTGTCATTTATCAGTAAGACAGGAAAAAGTATAACCTATCAGAGGCAAGGCAAGTCCCCTTGAACATATTTCTTTGATTAACGTTTTAGAACATCCATGGCAAATCAAGTTAGTGAGTATGCCCTGGTTAAAATGAGACACTGAACTTCCTTTTACCACCCCTGGCTCTCTGGAGAGAAGGGTACCCAGTATTCTCGCACAGACCATCACTTGCACTGCACTGAAGAGAAGAGACAGCAGGAATTCCTGGGTCATGGGTTCTTTTTTCCAAATTACAGCACAATGAGGGAAGATTCTGCCTCTCCCCATGCTCTCACAAGAGGTGGAAAATTCTCTTATTTTCAATGAGGTTTGGGGAAGGAGAACAGAAGATAAGCAGAGAGTCTTTCCTCCTGTCCTCTTCATACCCCAAGCGCTAATAAGAGAAATCCCCACCTCTTCACCCAAAGCCCTTTCTTTGCACATGCTTGAGAACTTGATGAGAGGGGAACTGGTAACAAGGGGAAATGGAGGTTGGCTAGCAAACTGCCAGAACAATGGGACTTAGGAAAGAAGGGTGCCCTGCAATCACAGGGAGACCGAATCCTGTCAGGAGTAAATGAAACAAAAAATGTCACCTCTATTCACATCCTTTCCAAATCATCAAAATGCCCCCCCAATTACATAGGCCATGATGGGGTAGCATTTTTTTCAGCTAGTCTCATAAGACCCTGGTAAGATGTCATGATTCACCTCAGAGTTATTTCGAATGCCATCCTGTGGTGAAGTTGAACAATGGAAAGGGGACAGTTATCTGGGTCTGTCCCCTGGCTTCAGTGGGAGGGTTTTTAATTCATGTTACTTTTATTGTGGGCACAATATCTTGTGGTTTTTAAATTTTATGAACCGCCCAGAGAGCTTCGGCAATTGTAACAAATAAATATTCTGCCGCCCCTGAGCATTCATAAGATACCAACTAAAGCTTGCTCCTTTCTCATGACGCCCCTAAGTCTACCAAGTTTTCCCCTTGTCCTGCAGGGGGGAAACTGGTGCACCAGTTTTGTCCTGCAAGGGGAAAACTGGCAATCATATCCTCTTGGCACATGAGTATCACTGTCTCAGCATAATTATTTCCCTGCCCACATAGCATGGTGCTCCATCAGTAAAAGGGGTTTTAGAGTGATGCTGTCCTACACAACGGGCATAATAGAAATAGGGTGACCAGATCGCCCGGGGTTTCTCGGGCCTAACTGGGAAACCTGGGGCGATCCGGGCCAACCGGGGGGCAGTGGGGGCAAACCGGGGCTGCGGGGGGGTCACGCGATGGTGAGCGGCGGTAGACCCGGTACGTCCAGCCTGAGTTTTGGTGGGGATGGGTGGCTTGGTGGTGGGGTTTCGGGTGGGGGGACCCCCCCCCGCCACCACCTGCCAGGGCGTCTGCTTCCCTTCGGTGCTCGAATCTACTGAGAAACAGGCTTCGCGGCCTGTCCCTCAGTAGAATGCCGGGTGATGACGTCATCACCCGGCGCGCTACTTAGAGACAGGCCGTGAAGCCTGTTTCTCAGTACATTCGAGCACCGGAGGGAAGCGGACACCCCTGCAGGTAAGGAGCAGGAGGCGGGAGGGGGCCCCCACTTACCTGCTGGGGCAGCCGCTTCCCTCCGGTGCTCAAATGTACTGAGAAACAGGCTTTGCGGCCTGTCCCTCAGTAGCGTGCCGGGTGATGACGTGATCACCCGGCGTTCTACTGAGGGACAGGCTGCGAAGCCTGTTTCTCAGTAGATTTGAGCACTGGAGGGAAGTGGCTGCCCCTGCAGGTAAGGAGTGGGAGGCGGGAGGACCCCCCCACTTACCTGGGGGGCAGCCGCTTCCCTCCGGCTTGGTGGGGGGGGTGTTTCGGGTGGGGGGTGGCGGGAGTGTCTGCTTGTTGGCCGCATGGCAGGCGGCCTTTTTAATTTTTTTATTTTATGTTGGGGGGGGTCTGCTTTGGTGGGGTGGCCATTTTGGACCAGGATTTTGCTTTTTTTTTGGCCAAAAAAAAAAAGAAAAAGAAAGGTTCTCAAAACAATGTACAGCAGCAGCAGCAGCAAAAAAAAAATAAAAAAAGCTATACTAAAAAAATCATTGCAAAATGGTTGCTTTCTTCTCTTAAGAAGAAAGAAAAATGCACCAGCTAAAATCAAGAATGACAAACAAATAGTAGCAACACCATCAGTAGCCAAAGGAATCTTCTGGGAAGGAGAACAAGGACATAGCTTGGCAAATCGTCCTGGGCAGGAAGTGCCAAAGGGTGGTGGGTTCTACAATAAAAAAAAAAGTTTCTACCCAACTTCCACTGGTTCAGTTAGGAAATGTTAGGCTGAGGATGTAATGATCTCGAACACACATCACTGACTTAATGTTCCACTGTTCTTCCAGTGTTGTTTCCTGGCCTCATCCAGCTCGTTCCACTGAGTGGGGCCCTAGATGTCAGCCCCAAAGTCCTGCCCCAGGTGCCTGCATCTCAACCAATCCCACTTCTATGATAGAGGAGCTGCACCAAACCCACTCTAAAAGCATTCATTGTTGGGGCTTGCGTCATTCACAACACTGTAAACCACTGTGGCTGAGCCTAGTGCAGGACAAGGTGCTCCATGGCAGAGGCGGTCTGCATAGAACAAGTGCAGCCATCTCCAGATTTTTCTGGCAAGGCTACTCAGCAAAGGCATGAGAGGCAGAAATTCAACAGACGTGTCCTTCTTCGCATGGAGATGGAGGATTGGAGAAAGTCTCATCTGTAAAATTTCTGCTTGCTTTCAGATATGATTGATTGATGCATACATCAACTGCCCAGAGAGCTTCGGCTATGGGGCAGTATACAAACGTAATAAAATAAATAAATAAAACATCATGTATGCAAACATTCAACTGTTAAAGGGACAGTTGCCTTGTCAGAAAAAACAGTGGCAGCAGTACCTAGGACACACTATACTAGGTATGCCTTTACCTGGCAAGATCATAAATTCAAGAATATGTTTTTTAAAAAAATTGCTCTTCTCCTCCAAGAACTTACTTTAAAAAGAAAGCAACCTGCCCTTCAAACAGAAACATGTATACGGCCTAATAAATTGACCCAAACCTAAGGGAAGTCTAGTGAATTTTGCTAAACGAAATGCTAGCTTCTGTGTACTAAATAATGAGTGTTTTTCTTTGAAGGTTACATCAACAGTATTCACTGCTAACTGTGTTCCTCCTTCAGAGTAATTAGAGGCCTCATAACCCACAACCTATTTTGTACACATCGGAAACATAGCTAGTCTAGTTGTATACATTTTATTTAAATGGTGCAATTGTGTAATCTATTCTGGGCCCAATCCAAACAAAGTTCAAATCCCATTTATTTATTTATTTATTTATTTCTCATTTAAATCCCATTTATTTCATTTGGACAGTCAAGTATGTTCTTTCTCTTAACAAAATCAATGGGTTACATCCAAAATAGCACTCATGCAAAGACAATTCTCTGCCCCCTCCTCTCCACTGCAGCCTCCTGTGCCTCCAAAGTCTCTCCTGAAGGTTGGGGAACCTTCAGGAAAGGCCTGGGATATGGGATGCAGTGAAATGGGGGAAATGGGGTGGAGGCAGCTTGTACCAGTAAGATCACTGCTCACGCAATCTGGTTCCACCCAATTTCTTCCTGGCTCCCTCTGTCCACGGCATCTCCCTGCCTTACATCTCAGGCTTTTCTGAGAGCCTCCCAACCACCAGGAGAAGTTTTTGGAGAGGGGGACAGGGACTTCCCCTCCCGTGGGCATCCTTGCACAAGCACCACTTTAAATGCAACCCAATGGGTTTTTTAAAAAAAAAACATGTTTAATATTGGCCAGATTATGCGCTATATTATCAAAACTGAGGTTCAAACTAGACATTCAGTGAGTTTTCCTCCAAATGTGTGTTTTTACCCAGATAAAGGATTATTGTTATATGAACGGACTGAATCACCTTTCATGATACTTTTTTTGCATTTTACGATTGATTCTCCATTTTTATGTTGCTTCCAGGCTCACCTAAAACAACATGCAATTTATACATTAATAACTAAAGTACCATTTCAATGGCTATTTCCATATCTCTAAGACAGCACCATTCATTAATGGAGGTATAAAACCCCAAATGCTACAGGGGCTTCCTCCAACCACATACCTCCCTTTCCCTTGCTCCACTGAAAACATGTGCATTGTGCTAATTCAATGGCTTTGTATGTATCCATGACTTTATAATTAGTACAAAGTTACTCCTTTACGTCTAGCAGAGTTTCCCTTACTGTATAACACACCATACATTCTTTCTGAACTGAAATTGTGTAAAAATATACTTTGCAAGAGGCTAAAACAATAATATTTGAGGTGATTAGGCATGTCAAACGCTAGACAAGTCTTGTAATAAGAGACTCACCTTTGTCCAAGGTTAACGATATTATCTTTATTTACCATGAAGGAGATTGGGAAAGGCTTTTATTTCTTTGCCTTTCCTTTTTGAAATACTGCAAACTCAAGAAAACAAAAACTACCAAACAGGATACCAGAGAACCCTGAGGACTAGAGAGAGAGTACTGCTAAAATCTGAAAGAGCAAAGCCTATTACATCTAGGTATTTAGCCTATCATTGTGGGTATGTCATGAAGTTATTAGTATATAGACAGTGGGCCTGTTCAAACAACACATCAAACCATGGTGGTTAAGTATTTTGCACTAACTATGATGGCTTCATGTGTCATGTGCAGGGCATTTTCCCTAACCATGGTGGCTATATATCCATGGTTTAACCACCCTCACTAAACATGCGCTGCAAAAGGTTTAGCGGCCCTGACCATGGTTTGCCGTGTTGTTTGTCAGGCCGCTGTGGTTAACACCATGGTTAATTGAGCCCTGCCATAGAGCTGCCATTAGCACTGCCATTAGAGGCATGAATAATCTTACATAAGTGGCAGCTGTATGGCCTCCATTTCCATAAAACACCTTTTATGAAGAATAATGAGTTTACATATAATGGTAGCTCACTAAGGGGCCAGGTGGCACTCCCTGGCCGCTCGCTGAGCCATCCAGTGGTGGCGGTAAGGGTTTACAGAGCCCAGTCCAGCAGGCTGAACGGGGGGGGGGGGGGGGTCCATTGGATTCCACCCCTGTATAGGATGCCCACAACATCCCTAGCAGGTAACAAAGATGTTTTGATCCCACACCACTGTTACCAGCACAGCAACCTTAAGTGCTCCCTGGCACAAACATGTGCGGCCACTGTGGAAAGCGAAACCATCCCTGCCCACCAGCCGATGGCCAAGAGGCACAAGAGCCCCTATCCATGGTTCTCTAAACACCTACAGAAAAGCAGCTACCCTGCAGGAGTGCAAAGAGAAGCTACACACACTCAAGAAGGGTGGTTGGGGGGATGATGGTTAGGCAGGGTGGTTAGTGCATGTGTGGCAGGAGCATTCGGCATGTTTAGTGATAACCATCATGCACCATGGTTAGCCTAACCACCATTCCCCAAGTTACATCTGAACAGGGTCAGTGAGTATATGGAGCTATGGACTGATAGAATTTAAAAATATATATTTATGGGATTTACCAAAAAACATCCGAATGCCAGCTCCAAAGCCAGTACCAAGAGACAGCAAATGCCAAACAAAAAGATTGTTAGTCTCCCAACCGCTTTAGTATACAACACTATTTCTGGCTATTATATTCTGTGCTTCTGGAGTAAATCATACTCCAGGTGTGGTATTTTGATTTTTGTGTGTGGCATAAGCTAATGAGGCAACAGTCTTCTGCATCAGATGTATACTTCAGTATGGTTTGGGAAACCTCTGAAGACTGTGTTGCTTCCCTGAAAACATTGTAGAGTTTATGCACAAATAACCAATTAATGGAGGCACAGCCGTGCCTCCATTGTTAAGGGCCGTCAGTAAAAAAAACACATTCCGCCATGTTAAAGTGATAATTGGGGGGGGGGTCATTCTAACAGCCATAAAATTGAAAATGTTTCACCAACCTTTCTGAAATTTACAGGTGCCAGAAAGAAATGTTTGTTTTACATTACCTGAAAATTTCAAGAAGATTGGTGAAAGATTGAGGGAAAGAGAGCAGTTTAAGGTAGAAAAGGAATACAAACCTGTTCTCCTGCTTTTGTCAAATTACTTCTGGGTTGCGAGTTTTGTGCTCACAATTTGCATAATTTCTAGAGCCTTATTAATTAATCCAGTGGTGGGGTCTTCTTCCTCCTTGACTGTAGTTGGTGGAAAGCTTTTCATTTTAAAAAAATTCCCTTTGGTTGACTTTTAAGGACTATTTTAACCTCTCATTCAAGTCAATGAGGCGGCCATCTTCCCTCATAGCGCAAGGCACGCTCAGTAGCATCGCTCTCCCCCCTCCCTTCTGCCTTAGAATGTGGGGTGGGTGAGTGAAATGGCCGCTGCCTCTAGCACAGACATTTTGAGTGAAGAAGAAGAAGAGTTTCTCTTTTCTCTTCTGGAACATGCATTCCTTTGGCTCTGAGAGTATTTTGGGCTATCTTCATAAGGCCAGTTTGCTCTTTTGCTCCCTGGTGAAGCAGGGTGTGGTTCCTCTGGATCCATGGTAACCTGATCTTCAGATCTCTCCTGGGAATAGGTGGCTATACCTTTCTTTCTATCCCCCCCATTACCACACAGCACTCCTTCCCTCTTTTCTAAAAGTTTGGTCCATACTGCTATAAAGTTGAAAGCTCCAAACACTTCATTTAATTAGTTTGGGCCGGTGTTAAGTTTTAAGTACAATGTTGAAACCTTTCAAAGTGCTTCTGGGCCTACAACGTTGGTTTGGGCCTAGTCACCCTGTTTTTCTAATAAGGTTTGGAAACAGTTGAGTTGTCGTGTATTTTGCATAGTGTACACACATGTATTTTCTTTCTAATCCTTGCAGTCTACACTGGCTTTAATATTGGAAAGTATTTAATTATATTTTTAACTTTTGTATATTTAGTCTGACCATATGAAAAGGAGGACAGGGCTCATATAACTTTAACAGTTGTAGAGAAAAGGGAATTTCAGCCAGTATCATTTGTATGCAATTAGTCCCTGGTGAAATTCCCTCTTCATCACAACAGTTAAAGTTGCAGGCACTATACTAGAGTGACCATATACAAAAGAAGGCAGGGCCCCTGCAACTTTAACTGGTGTGATGAAGAGGGAATTTCACCAGGAACTAATTGCATACAAATGACACTGGCTGAAATCCCCTTTTCACTACAACTGTTAAAGTTACATGAGCCCTGTCCTCCTTTTCATATGGTCAGCCTAGTATATTCCTATTTATAGGTTTTAGCTGTATATGTTTTAGTTTTGTAAGGCTGCCCTGAGGCCCAGCATTGGGCAAAAGGCAGGATACTACTACTACTACTACTACTAGTAATGTTTCAGATTTCACTTCTGCATCTGATGTTCTTTTGCATTTACTTTTCTTTATAAACCATTCCTATCTTAAGACTTCTTGTGTGGCATGTTTTCATTGGTTTAACAAGTTAAAAGGGGTATTCACTGTTTTCATGCTTATGTTATAAAATCTATTTTCAACAGGCCTAGTAACTTCAAGAGTAACAGAGTTGGGGAAAATCCTCAATCTCTTTGCTATCAGAGGCACTGAGTAAGGGACCCCTGGAGATAATTTAGACTGACCCTAACCACAAAACACTATTCCCCCTTCTGAAGAGATCTGGACCACAGACTACTAAAGACAAACAAAGTAGCAGGCCATAATAACAGTTCTCATGTGGCCATTTGCCTTATGAGGCAGGTGCTCTGCGGGCTACGAAATGGAGGGACTAACAGGCCATAAAGTTGCCTGGCTGGGTCTGCCAGAAATCCAGCCTCAACACTCCTGGAAGGTCCATGTTCTATAGCACCTGCTGTCAGATGAACCTGAGGGAATCCCACCCTCCACCCTCCACCTGCTGTCAGATGAACCTGAGGGAATCCCACCCTCCTTCCCCTGGCTGGACCTTGCAGGAAACTATAGGGACAGGCAAAGCAGGCATTCATAACACACACAGAATGCTGAGACTGGCAAATCTAAAAGCAAGTGTGTTGCTTTTCAAGAACCAAGGAAATTCAATGGGTCTTCCTTTTGAGTAAATATCTAGGGATGGATATGCAGCCTGTGCAAGAACTGAGTAGGGTGACCATATCTGGGAAACCAAAAAAGAGGACACCTAGTGGGGGGGCAGGAAAATGGCTTTCTGGGGCCACCTTAAAGTCCCCAATTGGAGCGGAGGAGAGGAAAGCATGTCATTCTCACCCCCACCCCACTGCTCCAATCAGGCCCTTTTCTATAATTTCTGGGAATTACACATTTTTCCCTTTTAAGGCCTTGATTGGAGCAGTGGGAGAGAATGACACACCTCCAGAAAGCATGTCATTCCCCCACCCCCCGCCACGCTAATGGTGGCCTTAACAGGGAAAGTGTTTAATTCCAGGTCATTATAGACAATTGCATAAAATCCCCCCTGACACTGAGGATAGAACAAAAACCAGGAGAAATCTGGGGAAATCCTGACAGGTTTTTTTTATTATTTATTATTGCATTTATATCCCATCTTTTTTCTGCCAAGAAACCCAAGGTGGCATACATAATCCTCCTCCTCTCCATTTTATCCTCACAACAGCAACCCTGTGAGATGGGTTGGGCTGAGAGTCTGCAACTGGCCCAAAGTCACCCAATGGGTTTCCATGGCTAAGTGGGGAGTAGAACCCAGATCTCCCAGCTCCCAGTCCAACACCTCAGCCACTACGCCACACCTTAGTGGTCACCCTAGAATTGAGCCATGCCAAGTTGGAAGCAGATCGGTTTGTGCCTTAATTTTTAGGATTTTTTTTTTTAAGTTTGACTTCAAAAAATTTTCTAAAATTCAAGGCATGAGCCAATCTGCTTTCAACTTGGCATGCCTAAAGACTTACTTAAGAGGTACCATGGTGCCAAGTTTCATCTCTTCATCTTTACTTTCTTTCTTTTTGTTTAATGTACTTTTTGTTTAAGGCCCTAGACCCCAAAGAGGAGTATTGGGTTTGAAGTTTAAAAAATTCCTAAAACTCAAGGCATAAACAGATCTGCTTCCAACTTGGCATGGCTCAATCCTTACTTAAGAGCTACCATGCTGTCAAGTTTCATCCCTTTATCTTTAAAAATGATGGAATTGTAAGCATTTTAGTTAATTTAAAAAATTTAATTGAAGTTTTAAAAATTTCTAAAAAACAAGGGATGAACGGATCTGCTTCCAACTTGGCATGGCTAAATCCCTACTTCAGAGCTACCATGGTGCCAAGTTTCATCTTTTTATCTTTAATTTCATTTTTTAAACTTGTACTGCTCAAGGTCCTGGACCCCAAAGAGATTTCTGTTTGAACTTTAAAAAAATTCCTAAAAATCAAGGCATGAACAGATCTGCTTCATACTTGGCATAGCTATATCCCTACTTAAGAGCTACCATGATGCTAGGTTTCATCTGTTTATCTTTAAAAATGAGGGGGATGCAAGCATTTTGGTTGATTTATTAATGTTAAAAGTGAGTTCAACACATAACACTAGCTTTGATTTTATATTGGATGTCAAGATGGTATAACATTCTGGCTGATGCTGGCTTGGTCAACTGTATAATATCCAGTCATCCGTTACACAAAGCCATGAAATTCATTAAACAAAAAACCTACGGTTTATAAAAACAATGTTAAGGCTCTACAGTTTCCAACCAAGCACCAAAAAGCAGGGAAATTGGGAGTTAAGGCTCACAAGCCTTAATGCCACATCCTCCCTAAGGAGGCAGAAAGTGCAAGTGAAATTCTCATTCTCCCAAAGCAGATAAACCATGAGGACAGGGTGGAGAATATGATACGCAGAGGTGACTGTGGGGTGGTGGAAAACTGATCACGAACAACTTAGGGCCACCTACTTCTCTTTTTTTGTTTAGAGCAGCCCTTCCCCAACCTGGTGCCCTCCAAAGGTGTTGGACTACAACTCCCACCATTGCAAGTCAGTATGTCCCATGGTCAGGAATGCTGGGACTTGTCATCTCAAACACCTGGAGGACAGCAGGATGGGGAATGCTGTGTCATACCCTTACCAAATACAGGGTCTGCCCAATATTTTTCTCTCACACACATCTCACATATAGCAGCACTCTTGATAACAAAAGGGGCACTATTCATTACAGATCTAGAACCAGAGCATGTGCCAGGCACTTCCAACTTTTGATCAATATCCTGCCTTTCAAAGAACCAATGTTTTTTTCTTAAAATGTATTTATAAAAAATATACTGTTCACTCCCCACAATCCCTGCACAATACATCATCTCATCAAAGCAACAGCGGAGCAGAAGAGGTTTAGTTTGGCTGTCTTGAACACCTTTCAGATGAGATTAGTTTGCAATCCTATACCTCTTGGGAGAAAGCCCTAGTGAATTCAATGGCACTGGCTTCTGAGAAGACATGTATAGGAGTCAACCTTCTCCAGCCTGGTGCTCTCCAGATGTGTTGCACTGTAACTCCCATGTTATGTGTTATGGGGAAGACAAAAATCAATTCATACTTGATTTTAAAATAATACTTACGCATGAAAGTATTAGGTGGTAGCTCTGCCTTTGATCTCACACTGCTGAACAAGTAAGAGAAATCCTTTATCTGACAGTCAAGAAACAGACATCCTATGCCATGTGTTGAAAACTAATGTTGATGTCTGAAGGGCTATCTGGATTAGATATTCAAGATTCATTCATTGTTGTTTCATTTGGTTTTGACAGTTTATTTAAAGTGATGCAGCTCTTTTGTAGTTCCTTGATTGATCACATATCTTAATGCTGGAAAACATCATACTTTAGTACAGATGTCGGCAGAAAATAGATTTATCCTGATGATTTGGACATCAACTCACGGCATTCCTGATAACTGCCCATGCTGATAGGGGCTTTTACAAGTTGAATTCCAAAACATCTGGAGTTCTACATTCTGCCTTCCCTTGTTCTTTGAACAACATTCCCCAACCTGGTGCCTGTCAGATGTGTTGGGTTGCAACTCTCAACATAAGGAGATGCTCTAAGAAATGAGAAGTAGCTGGTCCTAAGTTGTTCATCATCATTTCCCACAACCCCACAGTCACCTCTGCATATCAAATTGCATATCTAGATTTTTGAGATGACAAGTCCCAGCATTCCTGACCATGGGACATACTGAATTGCAATGATGGGAGTTGTAGTCCAACACCTTTGGAGGGCACCAGGTTGGGGAAGGGCTGCTCTAAACAAAAAAAGAGAAGTAGGTGGCCCTAAGTTGTTCGTGATCAGTTTTCCACCACCCCACAGTCACCTCTGCATATCATATTCTCCACCCTGTCCTCATGGTTTATCTGCTTTGGGAGAATGAGAATTTCACTTGCACTTTCTGCCACCTTAGGGAGGATGTGGCGTTAAGGCTTGTGAGCCTTAACTCCCAATTTCCCTGCTTTTTGGTGCTTGGCTGGAAACTGTAGAGCCTTAACATTGTTTTTGTAAACCGTAGGTTTTTTGTTTAATGAATATATGATTTTAACTGTTTGCTACCTACAAAATGTAGCAGCATACGAGAGCTGTGCTAATGGCCAGTCTACATGTTGCAATAGCCACATGAAAGCTGTTTGAATTGCTCCAGGTATTGGTTATTATCCCTTGCACATTAATGTTCAGTGATTCACCACATGGTTGGGCCAGCTGAAAGCTGTCTTTTTCACAATGTTTTGAGCTGATGTGGAGAAAATCACCCCAACAGCAAGCCACAACACACGAGAAGCTTTCCACATGACTAACACTAACCAGCCAACATATGGAGCAACTTCAACCAACTTCTACATAACAGCTATACCTTGTGGATTGCCCCTAATTATTAGTCACTCTGTAGTCTAGAGCCACTGAAAATTTTGACATGAGCAGTGTCGGCTGCCTTATCACATATGTGGTTTTAAGCACACTCATCGCAACTTTGATCCACTTCTTCAGCGCGGGACTTGCATGACGTTGTCCCCTCTCGCTGTTCTGGCACCCTAAGTGCTCCGTTTTTAGTTTCTGTTTCGATTTAACCCTGAACAGGCAAAGTCCGTTTCAGGCAAGTTCAGGCAAGTTCAACAGGCTGAGCTGAGGCATCGGAGCAAAACTGACCACGTGTGATTCAAAACGCTAGATTCACAAAGGAAACGGAGGAGGAACTGGCAGAAGCAATCCGGGGGAGGGGGGAATGGTACGTGTGATAAAGGCCTAAGGTGTAAATGGCTGTTGAACCCTGGATTTTCAAGCCCTACCATTTATAATTATTAGCAATTACAAAATAATCTGAATTGGCCAAGCCTGGAAATTCCAGTACTTTAGAAATATAGAGCTCCATCACACCTACTTTTTTTTATTGGTATGTACCTGCAGTTTTGATATCTGTTTCCCTTTTACAATCGTAGCCATACCGGGGCCTCGCTTTTCACGTTTGGGTTCTTATGGGTGGGGGATTTGTCCTGGCAGCAGGAAGGGAAGGGGCAGGCAGGGAAAGATGAAGAGGGGGGAATCCCATGTGCTGGAGGAGGATAACCGCCCTGCCCTCCCCTTTCCTCAGCAACAAACATGCCCCCAACAGAGGGGGCAAAATACTTCACAACAAGGGGAGGAAGGGGTGCGATGAGAGCAGGACAGGGATGATGTCATGCGAGTGCCTCGGGGCAAAAACACATACAAGGCAGGGCGAGTGTGCAGTATATCGTTGATGTGATGGTGTACTCACCAACAAAAAAGCTACACCCTGCCCACAAAGAAAATACTTGCACTGCCACATTGGTGCTTTAATTGGTGCATGCAGAAACCTACCAAACAAGGAAGAATCATGTTGTATGTTATTTTGTGTAAGAATTCTCCTCACAAAGTGTGCTGGTGCCATGATTTCCCTTATCTGCCATGTGGGCTAGTAGCAGCACAGTTGCCATGGGAACTTCCAGATTTAAGCCCAGACAAAAATATCATGGCCCTTATCTGGAGAAAACTGGGCATACCTAAGTCATGCTGAAATCAGTGGTGCTTAGCAGTGCAATCTTATGCATGTCCATTCTTCAGTACATCCCACTGAGTTCAGTGGGACTAACTCCCTGGTAAATGCCCATAGATAGGATTGACCCTGTTCAGACAACACACTAAGCCATGGTGGTTAAGTTTTTTGAGCGAAACATTATGGCTTAGCGTGTCATGAGCACTATGTCTTAGCATGTCATATGAATCATTCCTAACCATGGTAGTTACATAACCACAGTTTAAACATGCTACCTAAGCATTTGCTGCCAAGGGGTTAACAGCCTAACCATGGCTTAGTGTGTTATCTGAACAGGCCCACTGTGTTAAAGGTTATTCAAAACTAGCTTAATTTTAGCAGATCTTAGGTGTGGTATTTTTCTCTGGATTGAGACCCATTTTACCTAGTGCTGAGTTGAATGGAAGGGGGTGACTTTTGTGAATATGTTTGTGTCCCTCTAAAAACACCCCCTTTTCATAATTGGGGGACACTTAACAAGTATGAAAATGTTTCTGAGAATTTTTTTTAAAAAAAAACTGAGATGTTTATGTGCATCACTGCATAGCAAAGTACCTTTAAAAGTATTTTAATGTGCATTATCAAATGTAATGCTGGTTTTGGCCTTCAAAATCCTTAACAGTTTGTGGCCAGGTTATTGGAACGACCACCTATGCCCATATGACCCTGCCCATCCATTAAGATCAGTATTGTAGGCCCTATATGGTGGCCCACCTTTAAGATTAATTAGATTGGCAGGCGCTAGAGACAGATCCTACTCAGTTATAGGCCCTACATTATGTAATGTCCTCCCAAGGGATGTAAAGTTGGGTCCCTCAGTTGGACTATTTAAAAGTCTTTGAACCCCCACCTGTTTTAAATAGCTTTTAATTGATGTTTTATTGGTCATGCGGCTGTTTTATTAATGCTGTATTGCTGTGGCTCTAGAAATGTTTTTATACTAGTTTAGTTATATTTACTTGGGGTGTTGTAATTTTGAATTTTAATGTTTTATACTAAAATAAATTATTTTATTTTTATATTTGAACTTTCTTTGTTCCCTTGAGTGGTCTTGGTCCAGAAAGGTGGCTTATAAATATTTAAATGAATAAATACAGCTCAGTGCTTTAAACAGAATCTTTTAACTCTGCAATAGTTTTTATGGTTAGAAATTTATGTGCATAGGTGGGCAGCAAGTTGTTTGTTTGTTTTTAGAGGACTCTATTAATGTGCATTAATATGTGATACACTCCCAGAAATGGGTAGGGGAAAACAAAAAGTGGACAATGACCTTTCAAGTAAAAGCACTGTGCTGAAGCAGGTATTGCGAGGTAGTGTGGTGGTAGAAGGACACAGAAGTGTCTTCCCCCACTGACTTTTTTTATAGCCTTTTGACACAACAGATGTTCAAAACTGGAATATCACAAAAATTAGGTACTACTAATTTTACCCACAGAAAAGTGATAGAAGGTGGGAACAAGAGTAAAATGGCAATCAGGGCTGTTTTAAAAACTGTGATGTGTTGGGGGGGAAAGCCATGGCTGGCCTTTATTCTTCAGAGAGTCAGTCAGTACATAGGCAAATACACTTACCTGGGACGTACTTCTGAGTAGACACGCATAGGATTGCACAGCATAGATGTAATCTTCAGGAAGTCTAGAGATGTAAAATTTTCAGAAATTTTGAAGCCATGGGGAAAAAAAACCAGTTTTTTCCCAAGAGGTTTTTGGGGGGGGGAGGAAATTTTCAGGACAAATTGGAAAAAATGCAGTATTAGCATTTTTTACAGATGTAAGTTACTTTAGGAACATAAAATGTAATTATGTACAAGTTGGTTTGGCATAAAAATTATCACATTTGGTATATTAAAAGAACAGATTATTCAAACAGTTATTACAAACTGAATTTACTTTTTTAAAATTATTACTTTTTTTGTAACAAATGGAGCTTCAAGCTCCTGAACTGTAAGGAACGTATGAACTGTAAGGAACCTCTTTGGTTTTGCCAGTTCCTGAGGAACAGGCAAAAAACAATTTTAAAAAACCCAGAAGAAACCATCAATATTAGTAACAAAGAAAATTATTTATGTCTCCACTAGTCCTCCACAGTGCCAAGCAGTTTTTGGAAATCATTTGGAGAAGTAAATATAAGAACACCTTGTATTAAACATTTTATTCATCATGCTAAAATAAAACATTCCATAATCAATTTTTCTTCATTTTTTCAATTTTTCAGAAAAAAAACAAAAAAAAGCTTCGGGGGGTGGGGATGGAAAAACATGGTTTTTTTTCCAAAAGAAAATTCCTGGATTTTTTTCCCGTGCCTGAACATCTCTAAATAAGTCCCACTGAGCTTAGAATTGCACAGATAAGGGTTAATAAGTGCAAATTACAGGTAGAAACTTTTAAAAAACCAACCTCTGGTCAGAGAACATCTCAGAGAAAAAGTTAACAACTACTAGGGGTGTCTCTATATTAAGAGGGGAAATCCTGCAGTCTTACCAAGGTTTCATCTTCCGGAATCATTCCGCATTTGCTACGTGCTTCTTTAGATGGCAATGACGTGATTTTGAATTGAAAACCTCCCCTCTCAGCAATGCAGTTAAGTTCAAATATTAAACAGTGCCATCTAGTAGAGGAATTGTAGTGCTATGCCAGCTTTACACACTGGGGACATACCACAATTGTTTAAATACTGCATTATCTTCATTTTTAAAAAAAGTGAGATTACTGAGGAAAAACGCAGGAGATGTCCTGGACCTGCAAACTTCTGTGAGTGGCCAATCACCAGCATGCAATAAATCGCTCATGCAAAGACACTCTAGATCAAACTAGCTTTCCTCAAATTAAATAGTGTGAGGTGGGTATTTATATCTAAACCAAAAGGCTGGTTGATTCTTTTTGTCCCTACTTGATGTCAGAACAGAATGTTTCTCATTGCAGAGAAATTGTTTAGTTCATTTTTCAGATAATATTGTTTGTTTTCCAAGGGGTATATTTGCCTTACCCTTCATTTGTTCTTAAGAGACTGGCCTGGAGCCAAAGACTTGGATGACCAGATGTGACAGAGGACAAGGCTGTGTAGATGAAGGAAATTCTGCAAGTGCAACCTGTACTGGCTCTCCAGAAATAAGAAAAGTTGTGCCTGCTGAAATCTGCAGTGGAGTGACCTTTGTTTATAGTAGAGCACATGTTCAGTTCCTGGTATGCCCAGTTAGAAGGGGGAGATCACAGGTGATAACAAACACCTCTGCCTGAAACTTGGGCGAATACTATACTAGATGGACAAGTAGTCTGACTTGGTATAACGCAAGAATAAGAAAGGGTAATCTTCTATTGAAACAGACTTGGCAAACCTCAGAATCAGCATGGAACTTCCTGTTAAGAAAAGTAACGGGACAACAATGAGGAGGAGACCTAAATAGGATCCCCATTGTTGCAAGTGGTGTTTGCAACCACGTTAAACATCTTGCATAAACAAGCCTGGGTCCTTATTCTCAGTAATGTTTGCAGAGTCACTTCCTGGTAGCACTTTCTTCAGTCAGTAACTTTGTTCTATGTCCGTGAGTTACTCTGCCATTCTGCTGCCCCAGTTCTCCTACTACATTCCACTTGTATTGATACATCCACAAAGAAGCAATGTTCTCTTCCACAGCAGCTCTGAAATTTGTGACATTGCCCCCATCCCCAGCACACACACACACACAATGAGGAGCTGGGCTTGAGGGAGAGAAGAGAAGGACCTTCTGGTATGAGGAGTATTCATTAGGTCCTCCTCAGGATCTGAAAAAACATGTTTGGTTTGGGCAAATGAGTGACAGGACAAAGGATGGAAAAGTAGGCCTTGCTCTGCCTGAGGCAATGGCCTCAATGACAAATGGAAGGGAAGGAACAGTGGAGGAGAAGTAGGGAAGAGTGATGGGGGAATGTCTGGAAACTTCCATCCTTCTTCTGCATTTATCTTTTAGATAAAATGGAGGGATGTTGGACCCCAGTGAAGACAGAATTATGACTTCCTTCATTATTTGATTTCCCTCCTTCAGCTGTCTTCTCTATCCCTCTCAACATTGTCTGGTTCTGCTTGCTACATCTCTTGCTACATCTCTTAAGAGAGCCATGAAGACTGATCTCTTCCAGCAGGCCTACCTAGTTGAACTTTAAGATGTTTGTAATAATGTATTAGTTTTATTTGATTTTAATGTTTTATCTATTTTATGGTCTTTGTATTTATATTTATTGTTGTTCCCCGCCTCGATCCAGAGGGAGAGGCAGGTATATTATTATTCTTCTTCACTATTTCAGCTGCCTCTTTAAAACCGGGCAAGAGAAGGATCAGGCATCAGGTCTGTGTGATTGTTTCCTTGGCAGCACTACGCATAGCTGGGATGTGATGGCAAGATGCAGTGAAGGGCAGATGTATGCATCTGGGAAGGGGATGTGCAAGTTTGAATGGCCTTGGGGTGATCGTCTCAGAGTTGCTTTCTGGAGGTAAAAAGCTACCTGAATAAGGATTCCTGTGATGTCACAAACACATACAGAGAGGCTATCTACACTAATGCTTTAAAATGGTTTATAATAGTTTTAAACCAGTCAATAACGGTTATTAACCAGTTTAAAACTGTTATAAACCGTTTAAAAGCAGTAGTCTAAAGTAGTTTAAAGCCTATCTACACTACTGCTTTAAAACAGTTTAAAACGGTTTATAACAGTAGTGACAACTGTTGGGGCCCAGGACACACTCCAGATACGGTTTTAAAAACGTTTTCAAAGTGTTATATCCTGCTTGTGTAGATAGGCTCACAATCATAGATCATTCAAAGGCCATAGGGCTTTTCTTTGGAACGGTGAACTGTATCCACCAGAGAACACAACCCTGTACCATCAGTTATCATAGAATGAAACAGACTCCCTCGATCGTTTTAGCAATTGCCTCTGCTTCACTGTGTAAACATGTTCAATTCAGAGGTTGACCCAATCATGCCTTGAGTATCTTTTAAACTGATTTGTTTGAAAATCCTATATTAGTGTTTGATTCCTTTCCCTCAGCGACTTCCATAAAAGTGATTTGCGAGCTTTATTCTTTTACATTTTTTTTCTTCCACTTTCATAATTGTGATTAAAAGCCCATGGCTTTAAAGCCACTTAAATGCAACACAATTTTCATAGCTCGTATTACATACTCTGTTTGTGACAAGCCCAGACAGGTTCTTTGTAAAGTCCAGACAGGTAAATAATACTCAATCCCTACTCACCCTCAGTTTGAGTTCTGTGATTCTATATAATACCAATTATCCCATGTATTTTAAAAAAATTATTGAGCTATTCATTTTGGATATGGTTGCCAGAAACATTTGTTCATGGCTTCTCACCCCCACCCCACCCGCCAGGGGATGGAAAGCTTGTATTATTACTTTAAAGCTACTTCAGTAATGCAAGAATTGCTGAAAGGACCACTGTTTATACATCAAGCACCAAGTTTGGGGCTATATTCAGGACATACACTCCCATGCATCCCATAAAATGATTTGCAACTCTGAAAAAAATATTCCTCTGCCCTATGCTATTATATAAGAGGTTGTCTCAGCAACTGAGGAGCATTGGATTCTGTAATTCTGCAAAGATGGTGAATGTGCTAATGAACTATGCTCCTTCAGCAGTCTTCACAAAACACCAGACTCGGGCGCTCCCCCCCTCCCAGAATAAATCAAGATTTTGTTTTGCTTTGATTCTTGGCTTACCGTTATGTGCAAACTAGGAATTGTAATTTTAAACAAACTCCAGCCAATCCAGGGTTTGTTGTTGGCTTGTTTAGCAACTGACTAGAGATTATTATAAATCATAATTCCTGGTTCACATGTAATGACAATTATAACTGAGTTCTGAGCCACGCAGGAGAAATGGGGACAGGGGTGGGGGCATGCAAGCCTGAGGCTTTGCTTGGGCTCCTTTCTTCTCGTTCACATAGTTCTAACTATGACTTGGTGTTATCTGCAAACACCCACACTAAGTACCAGTGTAATGTCATGCTGTCTGATATTCTTACCATGCTTGGGAGGTGGGCAGCACCTGAATGTGTGTGTTCTTCCCCTAACCTCCTTCTCCTCCCACCCATGACTTCCCCCTCCTTTACAATTTGGAGCTAGTCCTTGTTAGATGTACCTAACTATGACAGCACCAAATCATAGTTTGCATCCATGGTTAGAAATGGGTGTACAAACTAGTTTGAACAAACCATGGTTTGTGGGGTGAAATGATACTGCAGACTGTTATCAATAGGTCAAAGGAGAATGCTAATTAATGCCTACAAAACAAAACATAGTTTTATGCTGCTAGCTAGACTAATGAAGCTATGTCATGGTGAGCCTATCCACATTGCCCTTAAAACGACTTATATTCTGTTTAAAAACGTGGTTTTTGAAGTCGTTTCATTACGTGGTAGGACACACTAAGCAGTACTTACGCTTCATAGTGACTGCTTCCTCCATCCTGAAAGCGTTCAGTGGTGTGACACATGGTTAATTCTTTGTCTGTTCTTGTTTAGTTTCTGTTTTGCAGGCTGCTTGACCCACCCACTTCTGTCTCCCTAACTCAAGCAGCCTGCAAAACAGAAACTAAACAAGAAGAGTCAAGGAATTAACCCTGTAATACACCAGTGAACACGGAGGAAGCAGTCACTATGAAACGTAAGTACTGCTCAGTGTGTCATACCACATAATGAAACGACTTAAAAACCATGTTTTAAAACAGAATATAAGTTGTTTCAAGGGCAAAGTGGATAGGCATGGTGATTTCACAAATATAAGCAATATAAGCAATACAATATAAGCAATCTAATAATCAATATGGTTTGTAGCTTAAAGCAGAATATGCTGTTTTACTGCTGAATAATTTTGTATTATGTTGTTGTGTTGCTATATTTATTGTTGTTTTGATGGCATTGCATTTTATGTTCCCTGTTTTGATACCTCTGTGGAAAGCGGTATATAAATTTGAGTAATAAATAAATAAAACTAAGCATCATCAGATGAGCGTTTTATTGCATGCTCGCTACTGCCAACTTATGGATGTTTGTGCGTCCTTTAGATGATGTCTGCCTCCCATGTGCCTCCTGCTCCTTCTGCTCATTTTTCCATCACAAAATAGACCCCTTTTAATCCATCTTTTAAAAAAGCAAAAACAGAATGTGCCGCCATTTCTTGCTGTGTGCAGGGAAAACGGCATGATAAAAATGGCTCCTGAATAGGTCACATGGTAGTTGCTGCTTCCTCTTCCTCTCCCCATATAAAGAGATCATCGGTATTGTGGGACAGCAGCAGGAGGCCATAACAACGGTAGGGAAATGTGAAAATCCACCCATCTGATGACGCTGTGAGTTTTGCAGAAAATTCTTCTGCTGGACAAACGAAGAGGGAACTGTGGAATACTCTTGACTCATGTTGTGTCCAAATATTGGTGTGAATTTTACTTACACCCACAGCAATTGGGCAAACCCTCCACAGACAAATTGTGGAGTACTTCTCAAAGGGAAGCTCTTCCTTTTATCTTTTTCAGGGCCTTAAAAAAATATAACATTGCAAATATGAGTTGAATGAGTCTTCCAAGTCCTTAGGAATAGGGTAGAATATATATCTAAATGAATAATGAAAAATAACAGTACGGTAGAAAGCAAAAGGAAAATGAATCAACGTTAGCACTACTATTAACGTGAACAAAAATGTTATGATCTGGCAACAGAACCAACTTTAGGATGTGGGGAGAAGAATCAGAGATAATGCCAAGACTATATGAATGATCGCAGGAGTGCAACACTCGGTTGGATTGGTTCCAGTCAGAAGAGTTTCTTGGAAACAGTTGAAGAGTTTCGGATTGGGACCGTAGGGAGCCGAGGGTCTTTTTATATTTCCTATCGTAAAAAATGAAGTTTGTTAAGATGGGGGGAACATAAAAGAGACTGGCCCTTTCTACACCTAGATCAGCACTCCAAGAGGTGTGTATGTGTGTATTGTGTGTGTGTGTGTGTGTAAAAAGCTGTCAAGTGCTGATTCATTTCACGATATTACAATTTTTGCTAAGTTGCCTTTCAGGACTTAGCCTGCATAACCCAGCAGCTGTTTCCCTTGGCTCAAAGTATTTATGACTTTATTTTGGACAAATCTTTAACATTTTCATTTGATTTTTCCCAACTTGGCTTTGCACTTCAAAATTTGTTTTAGATTTTACGGTGGGTTTCTCCACCCCACCCCCTCCCCTCTTGCTCTTCTTACAGCTGTAGTCCTTGGAGCCTGACGACTGCGGTGTAGCTCTTCTCAGCCAACAACATATTTTGTAAAGTAGAAGTATATATAAGGAAGGAAGGAAAGGAGAAGGGGAGGAAGCAAAGAAGAGGAAGATTATTTAGCTAACTCTGTATTTCCTCAAAACAAGCTTAACCTATCCTTGTATAAATACTGAAGTACACAGTAGACTAGAAGTATTCAATAAACATTTACTGTGAATGGAGGCATTAGGAAAGACTTAGGCCCTGCCTGAATTCCCATGAAATTTATAAATATTTCTTTCATTTGTTCTCCATTTGCAATTAGCTGCGGTCAAGCTGATCAAAGACAGGCGAGGCCTGTTGCATGTGAACAGCATCCCTCACAATGACATTCACAAAGCAGAATGAAATATGAAATATCAGGTTTCCGCGGATGTATAAACTTGTAAAAAATCTGAAAGAATAGGAGGCTTTTCACACTGAGTAATGTGAAACATTTGGTGCGGATGGTAGGCCTCTAAAAAGGAAAACCAAGAGCCCAAATCCATCAAGCAATAAAACAGAAGCAGGCAAACTTTTAGAAAACAGCCCTTCACTGTACTGTTTTAAATATCAATTTGTTGAACCTGTCTCCACTATAGCTGCTCAGAGAAGTGGTAGTGATCGTTTCAACTATTACAAGGAAAGCAAATTAAAAACAGGACAGTAGAGGGTTCGTGTTGGTTTTCTTTCTTCTCCATATCATCATCATCATCATCACCATCATGTTTAGCTAGGGTGACCAGATAAAATCCAGGTCAGGGCTCATGTAACTTTCACAGTTGTAGAGAAAAGGGAATTTCAGCCAGTGTCATTGGTATGCAATTAGTTCCTGGTGAAATTCCCTCTTCATCACAACAGTTAAGGTTGCAGGGGGCCTGCCTTCTTTTGTATATGGTCACTCTAGTATAGTACCTGAAACTTTAACAGTTGTGATGAAGAGGGAATTTTACCAGGAACTAATTGCATACAAATGACACTGGCTGAAATTCCCTTTTCTCTACAACTGTTAAAGTTACATGAGCCCTGACCTGGATTTTATCTGGTCAGCCTATGTTTAGCATTTCTATAATGTATCTCAGAAATCCAGTCCTATAAGATGGGCCAGTATTTCTATCCTTATGAGCGCCAGCTCCAAGCATGGCGTTCAACCCTAGCAAAGTGATATCTGGTGGGGATGGTGCTCAACCCCTCCCAAAATCAATGCCACCCCCCATAGGTTTCCTGTCAGCATGCAGAAGCTTCAATGGGTAGTAGTGGGCAGCAGTTCTAATGTCTGCAGCCAAAGGTAATGCCCTGACATGCATTTCTCTGGATCGAGCCCACCCACCAGGACAATTGAATCCAACCGCAGAGAGTGTGTCAGAATTCTACATCATTAGGAGAGCCTATCCACATAGAATAGTCTTTTCCCTACATACGTGCCTCCCAATGTGTGGACAATGGCAGATGACGCTGACTTGGATGTGACAGTGTGGTGGGGCCAATGGGCGAAGGACTGCACTCCCCCTCATGTCATAGATAATTGCATGAGGGGGAATGACTGTATAGGGCTCGTCTTTTTTGTGAATATTGTTCATGGGGTTTTTTTCTGCCTCTTGTACCTTCTGAGTGTGTGGTCCCTGACTTTCTGGGCCCCACTTCCTAACTTACTATTATCAACTGGGCCATGCCCATGAAGCCAGCTAGTATTCATGAACATGAATGCCCCTATATGAAATGTTGGGTGATATGTCAAGGCTGTGAGGTAAGATATTAACCACAGATGTCCCAGTTTACTGTGGTAAATATTGTGCTCAGTTTAATTGGGCCCCATTTCAATTTATAGTGCCATTATAAATAAATAAATAAAATAAATAAATAAATAACCCCAAGAGGTGTAACCCCAAGAGGGCAGCTCTAAGCCTGGTTTTTCTGGTTTCACAAAGCATGTTTCTTTTTCTTTCACAGCTGTTGGTTCTCGATGGGACTTCGAAGGAAGAGGATTTCCCCCCAGTTTGCATGAATTCATTCCCACAAGGTCTCAACAAGTAGAGTAGGATGTCTGTCCTCCACCATTTTGTTATTTACAGAATTGCCCTTTTAGTTAACATGATCCCTTAAGGAAATCATCAGGCAAATGTGTGCGGCAATTTCCCGCTCACTCTCTACCAGCAAAAAAAATATGAAAGCCAGTAAGTTGGACTTTAATTTGAGTCAGGACTTGGCCCCAATATCTAATTTCAGTGCTAAATGTTTCTTGAGTAACGTAAAGAATTGTGACCTGCATGATCAACCTGGTTCAAAGCAAGCCCATGGGCTGTTGGGTTATTTGAGGTTTAAGGGCGTCATCAGACAAGAGTTTTATTGCATGCTTGTTACTGCCCACTCACGGCTTTTCGCGGGTCCTTTTGACGACGATGTCCATCTCCCGCATATCTCCTGCTCCTTCCAGTCTTCTTTCCACCACAAATAGGACCCCGGTAAATCCGATTTGGGGAGGGGAAGCGAAATGTGCTGCCATTTCCTGCTGCATGCAGGAAAAGCAGTGCGATAAAAATGCCCACTGAACGGGCCACGTGGTGATTGTTTACTTCCTCTTTCTTCCCCTGTATGAAGAAAGAGGAAGTATGGGACAGAAGAGAGGGGAAAGCAATGGTAAGGAAATGCAGTCCCCCCACACCCAGTCTGGTGCTGCTCTAACTCTCCAACAAGCCATGCCACCCAGTTTCAGATGACATGACAAACTGCATCCAGGCAATGATTATCCAAATCATGCCTGGCATGCATAGTGGCTTAAACAAGCCACCGTGGTTTGTTTAAGCTACAGTGCTTGTGCGAACCAGCCCAGTGCTTCACCACTGAGTGCCTTTCCTCACCACTGTGGGAAACTACAACCAAATCTCACATTATTAATTGAAAAAACATGACTCTTTTTACAAAACAAACTGTGTGTAAATGGAAATAAAAATATTAGGAATAAATAACCACTAAGATAGTATGAACTACGGCTCATGTGCTTTAAAGTTGCTTTGGTATAAAGGTTAGAATGTCAGGTTAGGATAAATGGGAAAATTTACATGTTGCAAGCCTTGCTTAGCTAGGAAATTCACTGAATGACCTTGGGACAATTTCTGTTTTTCAGCCTAACCTCTCTTGCAGGGTTATTGGGAAGATAAACTGGGGTAAAAGAGAAGCTATTTTTTGCCAGCTTGAACTCCTTGGAAGAAAGTTGAATAAAAATGCAATTAGCCAAACAGAACATTGATCTCTGGGTGGAAGACATTAATGCTGAGAAAAACATGACAGGTTCAATCTCTGTAGATTAAATTTTGATGTCTCCTAGGGCTGATTGTGTTTCCTCAACATTCACACCGAAAAGGATATTAAGAGATTTCAAAACCATGGAAGTGAATCACATTCTATATCGTAAAACACAAACACACACTCTCTGTGTTATAAACTTAAATCAATATAGATTTTGTTCATCAAGCACTCCCAACTGTAGGGAGAACTGCAAAAGCTTCCTATTATGAATGACACAGGTAGATGATGTTTATGATAACTATTTCCAAGGGGAAGGCTCCAATTCTGCAATTGGAATAAATTATGAAAATACAGCGCGTGCGGACATTGTTGGACTTTTTCTATTAGATGCTGTTTTGGAGATTTGGGTTCCAATCCTACACATAGTTGCATGGATGGGAGTAAATCTCAGCGAACCCAATGGAATGGAAGCATGCATAGGATTGTGCCATTAGAAGGTAAGTCATAGCTACAGAAGGCAGGCTGGTGGGATTTGTCCAACACCGAGGGCAGTGCATGTGTCAATTCAAGGTGAAAAGGCAAGTGCTAAGAATCACACCAGCAACACCAGCAACAGACTGGAAGCAATTCTGATGGAAGGGGTCCCACTCACAACTCCTAGAAGGCCCGGCTAGCCCCCTCTTCTCAACATTTAATTAACAAAAGCTGCCCATCATGTGATCAGATGTTTTTATCATGAGGACAAGAGCCTTTTGAAAATGATAGCAGGAATTCTCCATATTGTGCACATCTATTTGCTACCATCTTTTCTAATTTGTAATATGACTAGCCATTAAAATTCCCAGACCTCCAGCACAAACCAGTGTTCAGTGTATCACCATCTCTGGGTGGTACATATTCCAATGTCAAAATCCAGACAGTTTCCCAGAAATTATTACACATTTTATTGTTTCAAATTATACTCCACTGCCCCCTCCCCACAACCCTGCCTGAAAGATTAGGAGAGTTTAAAGATTAAAAATGGGTGGCATAAACAGAACACAAATGTGTAATTTATACTGTTTATGGTATAAACCCAGTTTTACTTTATCAATCACGATGTATCTAACAACAAAAAACAAAAAACAGTATCTTGTGCAAACAAAGTGGAAAATGTTCCACAGAGAGCTCAAGCTACAAGTCTATGCAAAAGGTCACACTCCTATCCTAGAGGGAATGTTTCCAAAGGTGGTTGTGTGAGAGGTCAGAGTGTTTATATGCACTCGTTTTAAAATTTTCTTCTTTGAATATTTTCCTAGCAATGGCAGAGTAACTGGAATGAATCTTGCAATACAGCTTAAAACTACATTTGTAGACCGGTCCTCTGGAAACTTAACCATCATGTGGGGCAGACTGACATTCCTCTGTGTTCCTGGATTTCACCTTCCTGGCATCACCAACCACTAGAAATGTGTCTCGGGATGAGTCATCAGAACTTGGCATTTCCTTTTGAAGGAGACGATATGCAAACCGTGAATCCCAAACTCTTGATACATCCGGTCGTATTATCTCTCCTGCTCCCTACTAACCAGACATTCAGATAATCTAGATTATGTTTGAATTCCCTTTTTAAAACATATTTCTTCACAAAGCCATTCCTGAATCTTCCTAGAAACACCTTGCTTACACCTCCATAGCCCCATAACTCTCCACAGACCCATAATTCTCTCCCAACCCCATCTTCAAGCTGTCTGTGTGATTCCAAACTTAATCCCATTGTCATTTCTATGATCTGTATAGCATAGCATCTAGCACCTTGTAGGCCAAGGGTGTTGAACTCAGGACTGGGAGTGGGGGGAAATCTAACCTGCTCTCAGGAGTTCCTCTGGCTTTTCTTTTTTACCATCCTGAATAATTTGGTATCATCTGCTCACCTCTGGTTCCAGATCATTTGTGAATAAATTAAATAGCACCCATCCCAAATGCAGATCATTGAAGAACTCCACAGTTTAGGGGCTTTTGTAGATAAGGCTGTTAACCTGCTGAATCTTCTTCTGGTTTCATCACAGAATTAAGAGCTTTACATGAAGAGCTTTACCTTTCCTGACTTTCTGCTACCACTAGGCAGCACTATGGTATAGAAAAATATTGCACTTAGACTCGTGGAGGCTTGCACTTTGTTTGGGGATGAAATAAAATACTGCATTTTCCCCACTCAACAACAACAACAACAACACCCATAAACAATTGTGGGGAATGACAAGTGCACAATAAAAGCCTTGTGTAGAAAAGCTCTACAAGTCTCCATCATGTGAGCTGTCAATTCACTCTTATCCTCAGCTTTCTGTTCTTTAACCAGTCACCAACCCATTTGAGGATCCACCTTCTTATCCTATTATTGCTCATTTTTCTTAAAAGCCTTTGACAAACTTTAGGTCTATTCAGTAACATGACATGGGGCTGTCTATATGCCTCGTATACCCTATGGTGGCAGTGGTGTGGCGCTGCATCGTTTATACGATGCAGCTGTCTACTTACACCCACCACGGGGTTTTTATAGTGAAACTGTGCAGACACACACACACACACACCCTGACTTACTGTGGCTTTTCCATTTAATATGAGGTCACCACCTTGTTCACACCATCTGTTGGTGGTGTCCTTGCTGCGCCTCCAAGCTTGGGATGGATCAAGTCTCACATTAGGTTGTGGGGACACGTGGGAGGGCTGGGCAGGTGGCGGGCTCCAAGAGCTCAATGGCCCCCGGCACTGCCCAGAAAGCCCATGCTTCCCTTTGCCATGGGGATTTCCGGTCCCCGTCCCACAGCAGCGAAAACATGGGGGTTTCTCCAAAGCGGCAGCAAAGCAGTGCCATGAAGGCCACCCCACAGAGAGATAGCAGGCCACACACATGCTAGCCACACTGCACCTTCACATCCCCTGCCATCCTCAGCCCCATGATATCCATGCATTGGGAGAAGGTATGAATTGAGAGGAAGCCTGCCAAACACATGTAGGCTGTCCCAGTGAGCGGCAATCCTGATTGTGACAGGGACAGCCTATGTGGATTCAGCAGGCTTCCTCCACCCCTCCCCATGAGACTTTCCCCCAACATAAGGACAGCATGGGATCGGTCCACACAGCCTTGCTATCTTTCCATGTGGATCCAGGTCCTCCTTCCCACCAGTGGAAAAACACCATTTGTGCCATGAAGGATCTGGATACTACCACTAAATAGACCTATCAAAAGCTTTTTTAAAAACATATATATAATGGGTCCTTCCATACAAGCTACTTCCTCTGGAATGGACATCATTTACTTCCTCGTGTATTCTGGAGAATCCAGACGATGCTGCTACCAAACCATTGCATGTCAGTCTTTTCCCTCTTGTCCTTCTGTCTTTATAAAGACATGGGCAGGCTTTACACTACTGCTTTAAAACTGTTTAAAACAGTTTATAACAGTAGTGACAACTGTTGGGGCCCAGGACACACTCCATATACAGTTTTCAAAACATTTTCAAAGTGTTGTATCCTGTTTGGCGTAGATCGGTCCATGATGGTTTGGTTACTTTCCCTACTTTCAATGCAATTGCAACACCAGTCTTTCAAACGCAGAGTGTAGCAACTTTTCTGCATTGCTCTCTCTGCCTTTCCTCAGTGCCACCCCAGCAGACTTTATTTTTAAGTTAACATCATGCAGATATTCTGCATATTAGCTCTTTGAGAGAAGGAGAAGGAACTATATTCAGCCCATCAGTCTCCCCTTTCCCCACAGACTTTTATTTGATGAGATTTGTTGCACCATTATGACTGTAACCCAGTTTGCATTTAACAGCAGCAAATAATAACAATTTGCTGTGGTATGTGCCAGGGGCATCCCCTCATCATTATGAATAATCAACCTCTGAACAGGTCGACTGAATTAGCAGTTAGGTTAACTGCGGATTATTTAATCCATGATCAATGTATTAGTATCCAGGTTTGAATGTCACATCGCAACCTCCAATCAACCCAATCAGAGGTGGAATATTCAAAAAGTTTGCAGAATACGCCAAGCACCCATCATGGAAAATCGTGTGTTAATTAATTAACCCACTCTTTGCCGCCATTATGTGCATATCGGGCTGTATGTCCTGCAATGCATTTTCCCCATTACTTTTCAATAACGCACATTTGCTTTTTTCTAATTCTGTTTTATGTTTAATTTTAATTTTGGTTTTGCATTTAAACATAAGTGCAGAAATGAAAATAAAACAACAACAACAACAATAACAACAACAACATGCTCCATCTTGTTTTGCTTGGGATTTCTAGGACTGGTGCAGTAATTCACTGCCTACTTTTGCCTTTGCCCTGAGGAGGGGCATTATGGGATTGTAATGTGGCATGTAGTGCAATGTTAAGTAGAGTGTGGAAACAGTGCAATAATCACACTGAGTGTGGAAGAGCAATTCCCCAGCAGCACTAAGGGGCCCCAGTGTCTACGACATGTATGTTGACACTATCAAGAAATTTTAAAATTTGGGTGAGGCAAAGCTTTCCTTTGCAGCATCGAAGCTAATTCTTCCTCAACAAGACTTATTTATTTATTTATTTATTTATTACATTTGTATACCGCCCCATAGCCGAAGCTCTCTGGGCGGTTTACATAGGATTAAAAACAATTAAAAACAATATACAAAAATTAAAACAGCAAAAACATACAACATACACACAATCTGTACATTTAAAAACCACTTCAACACTTCAAAAAAAACTACAAAAACAAAACAAACCCAGGCTCCTCAGATATTGCCAAATGCCTGAGAGAAGAGGAAAGTCTTGACCTGGCGCCGAAAAGATAACAATGTTGGCGCCAGGCGGGCCTCGTCGGGGAGATCGTTCCACAATTGGGGAGCCACCACAGAGAAAGCCCTCTCTCTTGTTGCCGTCCTTTTATTTTAGCTTTAATGATGCTTTCTCCACTAATTAACCCCAAACAGATGTTGGACAACGTGCCCTGTAAGTTCCTGGTCTTCCCCCACTCCCACTGCAATCCTCTTTTAAAAATTAGTATTTCATTGGCAATCTTCCAAATTTCTAATAAGTAGACCAATTTTAGTAGGCTGACCAGATAAAATCCAGGTCAGGGCTCATGTAACTTTAACAGTTGTAGAAAAAAGGGAATTTCAGCCAGTGTCATTTGTATGCAATTAGTTACTGGTGATATTCCCTCTTCATCGCAACAGTTAAAGTTGCAGGCACTATACTAGAGTGACCATATACAAAAGAAGGCAGGGCCCCTGCAACTTTAATTGTTGTGATGAAGAGGGAATTTCACCAGGAACTAATTGCATTCAAATGACACTGGCTGAAATTCCCTTTTCTCTACAACTGTTAAAGCTATATGAGCCCTGACCTGGATTTTATCTGGTCACCCTAATTTTAGTGATGTTTGGGCAAAATGCTGTTAAGGGGAGGGTTTGACTCATGGAAGTAGATTAGGTTGACTATATGGAAAGGAGGACAGGGTTCCTGTATCTTTAACAGTTGTGTAGAAAAAGGGATTTCAGCAGGTGTCATTGGTATGCATGCAGCACCTGGTGAAATTCCCTCCTCATCATAACAGTTAAAGCTGCAGGAGCTATACTAGAGTGCCCAGATACAAAAGAGGGCTGTGATGAAGAAGGAATTTCACCAGGTGTTGCATGCATACGAATGACACCTGCTGAAATCCCGTCTTCAATACAACTGTTAAAGATACAGGAGCCTTGTCCTCCTTTGCATATGGTCACCCTAAGTAAACCCTTTTTTCCCCCCTTGAAAGCCCAGAATTTAGTGGTGCAGCAAGAAAGTGGCAACTGGCTCCCCCTTATAATGGTGACTCAGTGATAACTCATACTGTTATTGATCCATCAGAAGAAACAGAAGGTGGCCACAGGAGAGACAACTGGCCCATCAGAAGCACAAGTCTGGATGCCTAAGGTCCTTTCAAAGAAATTCAGTGTGCATTATAGCGGGTGCATCTTGCACATGCACTTGCTTTGATCTTGCTCTTATTTTGTTTACTTCAACTAATTTTCTCATTGCCATCTTAATTTTAAATCCTTGGGTCGGGCCCAGCTTAAGCCTCTTTGGAAGGAAGGGCTCCTTTCACCAGCAGCAGGCTTTTGATGCAGCAGAGGTTTTCCACTGGCTGAATGGAGGAGGCAGCTATCTTTGCCACTTCCTCTCTTCCCCTGCAATTTCTTATGTCCCCTGCAAGGCTGCGTTAAATGCTTGGGGGTCTCTCCAGAAAAATGGCAGAAGTGGCACAGGGGAAATCAGTGAAAATCACCTCCCCCTCTTTCTGCCAGGAAGAGCAGTCCCAGGGTGGATCTAATAGCAGGGCTAGGGGTGCACTGCACCCCCCCCAACCCTGACCCCGTGCCTGCCTCTATTACTTAAAAGCAATAGCCATGTTGCAGTGCCACTGGCTTCCTATTGCAGTGGTTGGCTGCAGTGGCTGCTGCTGCGCTGCCACGCTGGGACTAGGGACTGCCCAGGGGAAAGGCTTTTCAAGGCTGCCCGGTGGCAAGTTACACACCCCTGCAAAATTTAAAAAATAAAATGGTAGACAATGGGCTCAGCTCAGGTTTTTAGTTTATGTGTGAGTCTGGAGAAAACACAAACTGGCTTACAGTTCATGCATGAGTCTGAAGAAACCATGGGCAGGCTTATCATGCTTTTGTCAAATTGGAGAAATCATGGACTGGCTTATCATTCATTTTTGAGTCTGGAAAAATCATAAACTGACTTATAATGCACTTGCGTGATGTTATTTCTTTTAAAAAAATGGTGCCGGATGGATGGGTGGATGGCCAACTTTTATATCTTTAAAAGCTTCTCTGCACAATGTTGCCCCTGCCTCCAGTGACCCATTGGCTCTGCCTCTGCTGAACTGCTTTCTCTCCCACCATTCAGGTTGGCCACCAGCTGCCACTGAGCGATCCCAGTGGAACTCTGCTTGGGGATCCTCCCACCAGTGGAATAAAACTCTGGATCCAACCCATTGTAAAGAAGGGGCCAGCTTGAAAGAATCAATTTTGATTAAGAATTTCCATGCTTGGTTTCAGAACCTAGAAATAGGATTTTGACTGTCAGCCATCTTTTCTGCACCAAACAAGGTATCCTGGGTAGTGATTACAGTCCCTATTATTCTACATACCTTTGGTTGAACTTTTATCTTCTAAGGATAGTAAATCTTTATTTATTAAATGGAATTGCTTTTCAGACCTACAGGCATCAGTCCAACATTTTGGAAGATGTAACAATGAGGGTCATGATTCAAACCTGTTTGAAAAACACGAACAAATGATAACCAGTTGTGATAGTCATCCACATTTTTACAATATTTAAGAATATGTTAGAATATCCAGAAATGATCTTGTGATTTGATTTATTCTCAATCCCCTTGAAGTGTTTAATAGATACAATATGGTACAACCAAAAATCTTGCTTATTACTGTTATTAGCTTGGTAATTCTCCAAGATGAAATCATACTTTTCAGGTTATAAATATACATTTTATTGTTGATTTTATGCTGAATTTGAAATATTGCTTCTCTGCTTTCATATTTTCAGTGCTGTATTACAGTACTATAAATCAGCTTAGCAGTAAAGGAATTCTAATTGGTATCAGGTGATTTTTTTTTTAAAGGGGGGAGTTAAACTTACATCCTTTTTGAACAAAGATAGGTTCTGGTGAGGTTCTTTTAATAAAATCAGATGTGTACAGAATGTATCTGATTTATCTTCTTGAAAAGACCACTTGGTTAAAAGAATGCACAGCGCACATCAAAGTGTATATAAAAACTGAAAACCACCATAAAGGATACCTTTAAATGGGTGACTAAACACATAGAATCCCTTTTCCTAATGTTTTCCTTTAGCCATTATATTTTCATTTTCCATCTAATTAACTGACAGAATCTCTGCTGCTTCTACTTATGCTTGTAAGATTTTTTTTAAGCTAATGAAATATTGGGCAAACCATTTGTTAACATCCCAGCATCTTATTAAAGTCAGTTTTACTCCCAGATCATTTATTGTGTCTCGTTCTTCTAACCAGGAGCTGCATCATACAATCATCTGAAGCAACTACATTTAATGTCAGCTGGAAAAAAAGAAGAAGCAGAAACACAGTGTTGTAGTTCATTCCAAGTGCTGGCTTGTTTCCTAATAAACCACTGTCATCTGTGGGAGGCGGTCTTCACAGGGTTTTCTTGCAGTTTGGGTGCTTTGTGGCACACAACATTGTGGTCAGCGCACTCCCAACCAGCCGTTTCCACCTAGAAAAACTGCAGTATCGGAGAGTCCTTTTATTCCATTGTTTTAGTTAAAGCGCCCCCCCCCCCAAGACACTTGCCCTGCAATGTGCCCCCGTGCCTCCACATTAAATCCTGGGCATCCCTTTGACCTGACTGTGATGTGGGCTGCCCCTAGCCTCATTCACTCCTTTTCCTACCATTCCCATTGAGAGGTGTCTATGTCTGGGTGCAAATGTCTTTTTCTTATCCCATTGTGTACTGAAGAAAGGTGAAGAGCCACGTGCTTAATCCACCCACTGTTGCGATGCAGACCCCAACAGGGTTCCACTTAGGTTATGCTGGGATTCCCTACCGCTGTCACAAAAGCGCAAGTGTTGCCTTGAAGTTCTCAAGGACTAGACCAATTTCCATGAAAGGCAGGGGAGCAGAGCCTCTTTCAGCCCAAAGGTCAAATTCAATGTCAGAGAAGCTCTTGGGAGCCACATTCCAGTGATGGGCAGGAGCACAGCAGAGCCCAAAATACAAGCATTATTTAGGTTAAAGCTCTTACTGCTAGTAGCTAAACCTTTGGACCTTTTTGAACTGGGGTGGAGGTAGGGAATGATGATGCAAAAGCCAGGAAACTGCCAAATGATTGGTGGTTGGGGGAATTGCAGTGGGGCCATCTGGGATTGAGACATGCTGATGCCCTGGGCCATATCAAGATTCAGAGGCCCAGTACGAGAAGGTGCCACCCAGCGTTAGGGGCTGCTTGTAGTTAAACAGGCTGCCTCTACAAGAGAGGTTTAATGCTCTTTCAAGGAGCTTTAAAAAATTTACCTCTACAAGAACGGAGTGCAAATCGGGTGTAGAGGCGCGTTATCTCTCCAATTATGCGCATTATCGAATGCGCGTTAAACAGCGAGTTTTATTTTGCTCCGGCCGTTAAAGCGCATTTTGCCTATGTGAACAAGCGCTTATGCGCATTAACTACTTGTAAAGCGCATTTTGGTCATCCCTTAATGCGCTTCGCCGCCTCTCGCCGCCTCTCGTGCAGAGGTAATAGGCCTAAATGCGCTTCAGCGATTATGCGCATAATCGCCTAACCAGGCGCAAAAGTGAATCCTTGTAGAGGGGACCCTAGATAGCCTTCTCTGAAGATGTGTCTAAAAGGACTGAGAAAGTAAATTGGTTTGAACTTCCTTTAAACTGGCTCTCGCTTGCACGTATTGCCTCCAATACTACATGCTGCATTGCCATGCTTTCCTCTATCTAAAGCAACTATGCTGTAATTCACACCAAACTTTCAACATATTTAAGCCAAAGCCATTTCATCCCTGTTATCAATCTGGCTGCTGCATTTTGCACAAGCTGCAGGTTCTGAACTGTCTTCAAAGGCAGCCCCACACAGAGTGCATTGCCAAACATCAGTGGTTGGGGGAAATGGCACCTTATAGTCTACCAAAAGCTATATGATATAAACTTCCACAAGCTGGAGCCCACTCCTTCCAATGTACGCATATAGTCAAAGCATATAATGGGCTAAGCAACTGAACTTTGTAGATTTTGAAGATTTTGATGGTTCATTTTACTTGTAAATACCTTTTGAGAGTCTAAACGTATCTGCTTTCAGACAAAGCAGTGTCAAGAAAATGTCAGCCAAAACACAGATTTGGCTGCAGAAGCACTATACCCATCTACAGTGATTGTCACCCATGCAGGTGAAATGGTACTATACATAACAATTGAATGTCTCTTGGAACTGGAGAGGTAAAACAAAGATTGTAGCCATTGCCTACAGCACAGAGAAATGCTTCACTTCATTAACTTGCTTAACTGGGGTCCCCTCTACAAGAGTTCGCTTTGATGCCCGGTTCCCCGATTATGTGCATTTCGCCTAATAACTATACACGAGAGGCGTTGAAGCGCATTACGGGCTGTATGAAACGTGCTTTAAGTTGTTTACATGCTGAGAATTGCATGCAAATGTTGCTGAAAGTAATGCGCTTTGTCCCAGAGGAACTGCCCAAACAGGTTCCCTCCCTTTATTTTCCCCACCCACCAGAATCTCCCACCTATGGTTACCTGGGTTACCTGCCGGTAATGACCTGGTTAACCTGTTCGGCTACCTCTCTCCCCTCCCCTTTCGCCCAATCGCTAGCTGAAGTTGTCCCCCCTCCCAGAACTGCTCAGGAGTAAATGGGAATGTGCCTCATAAGTTTCCCCCTCCAGCACCCTTTGAAAACTTATTTTTAGTCAAAGCTGCCTCTCTCCCCCCCCTTTGCCCGATTGCCATTTCAAGTGAACTGCTCAGAAGTAAATGGGAATGTGCCTCGCACACATGCACGCCAAAACAGACAGGGAGATGCTGCTTCGTTTCTTCCCCCTCCTCTTCCCAGCGAGCTCAACCATTGTAAAACATACACACGCACACACACACACACAGCTCATGTCAGGAACCCAACAAGAAGCGAGGGGACAATATGTCTAAGCTGATCGCTAATTATGCGCATATCTGCACATCCTTCCTACCCCCTTTGCTTCTCGTGAAACCACCTCCATGTAAAATGTCTCCATGTAAAAAATATTCCATCAGGGTACTTAAAAGAAACTTTATTTTCAGTTCACGTTGGGTCTCCTCTTCCTGGAGCTTCCATCCAGAGAGATGGAGAACAAGGAGGAAGTTGCCAGGAGGAGACAGGAAATAAAACTAAACGAAAAAGTGGGAGGTTTTCCCAGCGAAGGGGCAGTTCTATGCATGAGATCACGACCACAGTTCGCCCACTCTGATCGTTAATGCTCTTCAACAGCAATTGTTTAAACTGACATAAGGCGCTCTTACTCCCGAGGTAAATAAAACTCAAATTCGAAAATGCGCATAATAGGAGATAAAAAGCGCCTGTACTCATTTGCGCTCCGCTCTTATAGAGGCAGCATTGGGGTCTAACCCAAACATGAGTGAATTGGGAAGAGCGAAAGACTTCAGGTAACTGAAACCAATGGAGAAGCTTATATTGCTGTAGTTTTCATTGCTAAAGGCAGCATGCAGTGACTAATAATCTCCTATCATGACCATTGTCTTTCTGTTTGGAGGGCATTAACTTATTTTGAATGCTTAGAAATCCATACTGAGGTTCAAAAACTCTCTGGATTCAATGAAAACCTTGGGGAGGGGTTTGATATAGGAAACCTGTAGTAATTGAAAAAGATCCACTTCAACTCTTGGTTTAGAACATCACATTGCTTTAATGGTGATCATGTAACATCTGTTTAATTTTAAAATTTATATGGAGGCTTTTTGCAAAATCCCTTGGAGTTTTTCAACTTTCTCTTTTCTCGATGTGCACCGAGGATATAGAAAATTAATTTCCTGTGCAAAAATACAAAATGACAGAAGGCTCAAGGTTAAACCTATTTACAAAGAAAATCATTGCCAATATTTGTAATATGCTGCTCTGATTTGAAATCTTTAAGGTGTTCTTTGGCAACCAGCATTCTCATGGTATTTAAATATATTACAATTTTTGTACAGTAAACTTCAGCGTGTTTTTAAAAACACTTTGTATTAATTGTTCCCTATTGAATTGTGAACTGTCTGCTCATATGGCTATCTGTTTATTTTAATAAAGAAGAACCTGTTGGAAGCTCCCATTTTCCCACCCTCAGGCCAATTCTGGAAGGGCTTAGCATGCTGCACAGAGCTTCAATCCTAGAGGGGAAATGGATGAAATGCAATACTATCAGATTACACATGCATTGTTATTTTGCAGCCTTGACTATATGGAGAAGTGAATGAAAAGCGGTGGTGGGGAGATGGCAGGTCTGATGATAAAGGCTGTGTTTTGATTGAGAATCAAGTCACACAATTATTCCAGGGTGACAAGGGTTAATAAATGAAATATGAGAATTAAATCCACGTTGTCATTGAATTGATTCATTACTTCCCCTTATTGATGATCAACAGACCACAGCAAAAAGTATCCCAAATGACTTGAGAGAGATAATGGGGTGCCTCAGCATCCAACATACAAGCATTCAGATGGGCACTCACTGTTTGCCAAGGGTGTATCAATATAAGGAGAGGGGCAGGGAGTCAGATGGAAGAGGAAGTCAGTGGCACGTGATTGGAGGAATACTCACTCAATCAGGAAGTGACACAGTAGTCAGTGACTCAGCACTCTAGGGAGTCAGTCAGGGCTAAAGAGAAGCTAGGCAGGAGAGTATATGTTTGTTTGAGGCAATAAATGTTTTAGTTGTTATACAACACTGCATTCCTCATTTTCTACAAACCCATCTTTAAAACATGGTGTCAGAAGTTTAACAGAACCATTTGGAAGCAATATTACAGCTGCACGAGCAACAACAACTTTACATTATGGAGTGAGGCCTGAAAGCCCCTGCATCGCTGGATTTCACTGTGCCTAATCTGGCTCGAGCGTGGCTGTGTTGGAAAGAGGAGTTAGAGTTGTACCTGGATCTTGCCTTCACAAAAGAGGAAGAAAAGCAAAAGGTAAAGTTATTATATTACCTGATTGGAGAAAAGGGGGGAGAGATATGCAAAACCCCTTGGGTTTAGTACTACTTCTACTCTGCAATAGCTAATAAAAGGGCTGGATGACTACTGCATACCTAAACAAAATGAAACAATGGAACGATATCAATTCTTTATGAGGCAACAGAGGTCTGAAGAAAGACAGGATTCTTATGTTACTGCACTAAGGACTTTAGCAACAACCTGTAATTTTGGGGCTATCACAGACTCCCTCATCAGAGACAGAATTGTTTGTGGGATCACAGACCAACATCTCCTGGAGAGGCTGTTGCGGGAGCCAGATTCAACCCTGACACATTGTTTGGAGATTGCTAGGGCAGCTGAGGCTGCTAAAGAGAGGCTTAGGACATTAGAAGGTGCACATGAGGTGCAGGAGCATGCAGTCCAACACCAATCAAGTCCTTATAAGGAGCAAGGCTGACAGCCTCAGAGACGACAGCCTAAGATACAGTGTATGTACTGTGGGAAACAACATGAAAAGAGGAAAAAAATGTGCCCAGCATATGGACAGAAATGTAAAGATTGTGGCAAACCCAATCATTTCCAAAGTCAGTGCAAGAGTGAGAAGAAACCTAATAGGCTGGCTGTGAGAACAATACAGGATGAAAGTGATGAGTCTGAAAGCTGTGAGGATGTTTTAAGCCTCACTTTGGGTCCAGTGAATCATGATGTTCACGTAGTGGGGAATACAGGGAAGAAGGAAACCTACCCCACTGCATTGTTCACCACTATGTTATCGAACAAACATCCAGTTCGTTTCCAACTGGATTGTGGAGCCACCTGCAATGTGCTGCCATCAGCTCTAATAGATAGGAAAACAGATCTGGAACCATGTGGCCAATTGCTCATTATGTGCAATAGGAGTACCCTGAAACCTGTGGGGAAGTGCAGGCTGAAGATTCACAATCCAAAGAGTAATAGGCTCTATCGCCTAGAGTTCATTATTGTTGAAGGGAATGCCCATAAACCACTGCTAGGAAGCAAAGCAGTCCAAGCTATGCAATTGATTCATGTGCAACATCCAGCAACAACAGCTTTATTTACGGTCCATAGACCAGAAAAACAAGTAGGCAGACTGTACAATATCAAAAGCATATTATTATGAGTCTTACTATTACCCACTATATCTTAAAAAATTAATAAATAATAATTATCTCAGTCCAAGCTGAGATCTGGTTTGTATTACATAGGAAAAATACTTTGCTACTTGTAACGTAAGGGGTTTGTCTGTACCCCTAAGCAGCTATCCAACCAAGGAATCTCGAGACCACCCCAAGAAGCGTTGAATTATGGGAAATAGCAGATCACACCTTGCCTTACCGTAAAAGCTACATTCTAGCAGCATATGGTCTAAGGACTCCATAACAGAATCATCACATGGACATAGTCTATTCTCAACAGAAATCTTTTGATATCTTCCTTCTAACATGTTTGAAGGGAGAACATTGAAACGGGCCAGGGAAAAGGCCCTTCTGTATTTTGGTATATCCAACCAATCCAGGTAGGGCATCATTCCTCTGGGCATAAAATCAGGGAGGGCTCGAGACTGAGGACAGCAAGGGCCTTGGGACTGTCCACGGAGTCTTGTACATCTATATCTAAAAGCCTTTGTTTGACTACCTTTATTGCACTTCTTAGCTCCTGAGTTAATAGATGAGCAGAAGACAAGCCCATTGTCTTTATTTTCTGAGTCACGGGCTTATTCCGGGGGAAACAAAGTTGTCCGCTGATATACGTGGTAACAGAGAGTGAGAGGTTGGAATTTGGAAAAGACGGAGCCAATAACATGTGCAACATAAGAACATGCTGAATGCTGTACAAGCCAGTGAGCAGAACCAGTCCAGAATTTGGACTATGGAAAAGATACTGAAAGATTTTGGGAATGTTTTTTTTGAAGGGGAAGGACAGTTGGCAGGGAAACTGAAACTTGAGGTAGATCGTTCAGTAGAGCCAGTAAAGACCCCTAAAAGGAGAGTTCCTATGGCACTGGCAGAGCCACTGAAGAAGGAACTAGCAACCCTTCAAAGCAAAGGCATAATTGCTCCAGTAGAGACTAGCACAGAATGGATCAGCAGCTTGGTCATTGTACGGAAACCCTCTGGAAAATTCCGTATTTGTATTGACCCTAAACCTTTAAATAAAGCATTAAAACGCAGTCATTATCCCCTGCCAACCATTGATGATGTCCTATGTGACCTATCAGGAGCCAAGGTTTTTTTCAGTGTTTGATGTGAAAAATGGATTTGGGCACATAGAACTGGATAAGGAATCTAACTCCCTGACCAGGTTTGCAACCCCTTTTGGCAGATACCGCTGGTTACGAATGCCAATGGGCATCAGCCCTGCCCCAGAAGTGTTTCAATGCAGGTTGAATCAAGAGCTTGAGAACATCCCAGGCCTGAAGATAATTGCCAATGATATCCTAATTGTGGGAGAGGGAGCTACAGTAATAGAAGCAACAAGGGATCATGACAAAAAGTTGTGCAATTTCCTGGAGAGGTGCAGAGAGAGAAACATCCAATTGAATCAAGATAAGGCCAGGTTAAGACTAAAAGAAGTACCTTACATTGACCACCTGCTGACTGCAGATGGGTTGAAGGTGGACCCTGGAAAAGTTGAGGCAATCCGAGAGATGCCACAACCCGAGGATGTGAAAAGTGTGCAACGATTCTTAGGAATGGTAAACTACCTGGCGAAGTTTTGTAAAGGTTTAGCAGCTGACTGTGAGCCACTCAGACAGTTGACACACAAAGAAGTGGAGTGGGAATGGTCAGAGCGTCATCAGCAAGCATTTCAGAAAATCAAGGACACTATATCTAGGACCCCTGTACTGAAGTACTACAGCCCAGGGGAACAGCTAGTCCTACAATGTGATGCCTCACAAAAGGGGCTAGGAGTGGCCTTTTTACACAATCAACAACCAATCGCTTTTGCCAGTAGAGCACTGTCAGAGACAGAGCGAGGTTATACACAAATTGAAAAAGAACTGTTAGCTGTGCTCTTTGGGATGGAACGCTTCCACCAGCTCACTTTTGGACAGACCATATATGTCCAATCTGACCACAAGCCACTGGAAACCATCGTGCGGAAACCATTATTGAGTGCCCCTAAGATTGCAAAAGTATGATGTGCACGTTCAGTATCATCCAGGCAAGCACCTGGTAATGGCAGACACATTAAGCAGAGCATATCTCTCAGAGCCCAGTGAAGATGGTTCCGTAGAAAAAGACATAGAATCAATAAATATGCTGCAATAACTACCCATTTCACGGCCATGCCTACAAGCAATACAGGAAGGCACAGAGCAGGATACCAACTTACAGATAGTTAAATGCATTGTCCTGGATGGTTGGCCAGAGACCAAACAACAGC
Organism: Anniella stebbinsi; assembly: GCA_029215795.1. NCBI lineage: Eukaryota > Metazoa > Chordata > Lepidosauria > Squamata > Anniellidae > Anniella > Anniella stebbinsi. The sequence goes on along the minus strand of JARDYH010000002.1, from coordinate 86,617,341 downwards.
TACCAGTGGAAGCTACACCCTATTTCTCAATGAGAGAGCAGCTCAGTGTGCAAGATGGAATTCTCTTTAGAGCTAACAGAGCTATCATTCCAGAGGCAATGCATTTGGACATAATGAAAAGAATACACTCCTCACATATGGGAATTGAGAGCTGTCTGAGGAGAGCAAGACAATGTGTATATTGGTCTGGCATGAATGATCAGCTGAAAACTTACATGGCACATGTGAGATCTGAAATTCTCTAAGTGATAGGCAGCAAAAAGAAACACTCCACCCCCATGAGATTCCAAGGAGGCCTTGGGAAAAGGTAGGAGCAGACTTATTCAAGTTGCAAGATAAAGACTATCTCATAACGGAGGACTACTATTCCAATTTCTGGGAGATAGACTCCTTACTAGATACCCAATCTCGAACAATTATCAGAAAGCTAAAAGGACACTTTGCCCGTTATGGAATACCTGATGTTGTATTTTCAGACAATGGCCCTCAGTTTGTGTCTGAAGAATTTAGGGCCTTCAGAGCACAGTGGGAATTTGATCATCAGACATCGTCACCGGCCTATCCCCAGAGCAATGGCAAAGCTGAGTCGGCGGTCAAGACAGCAAAGCATATTTTGGTCAAAGCCAAGAAAGCTGGAACAGATCCATATCTAACTGTCTTCAACCACAGGAACACCCCATCACAGAGCTTGGATGGGAGTCCAGCTCAGAGTCTCGTGGTTCGAAGAATAAAGACCCTACTCCTAATGAGAGGAAATTTGCTGCAGCCAGAAATCCATAACAGACGAGCTGACTCTATAGCGGAACAAAAATCTAGACAGGCCTATTATTATAATAAGTCTGCCAAAGATCTACCTGATCTACACAGTGGTGAGCAAGTCTGGATACAGCCAGCAGAGCAAGGGAACAAGGAATGGCAGAAGGCAGAAGTACAAAGGCAAGTGAACACACGGTCATTTCAGGTGGTGACACCAGAGGGTCAAGTCTTCAGAAGAAACCGTAGACATCTGCAGAGGAGCAGCCAATCAGTATCACATGGAGGTATACAGAACCAGGACCAAGAACAGCAATTCCAGGAGAAGGAAGCGTCCACTTCACAGTCTGGCCTCCAGGCGAGAGATAATTTGGAATCCCTTGCCAGAGAAGCTGAGGGAATAGTTGAAGTATCCTCACACTGTAGGGATACCCATGATACCACTTATAGGGTGACCAGATTGCCCTGGATTTCCCAGTCCTAACCGGGAAAACTGGGGCAATCCGGGCCGACGGGGGCAGCGGGGGCAAACCGGGGAAAGGATCAGCTCTCCTCCTGCCCTAAAATGCCCACGCTGCTCCCCGGCCTCGGCAGGAAACAAGTGCTCAGCGTTAGGGAGCGTCAACAAATTCCTTGTCTGGTGGCTAACTGCTTTAGCCACCAGACAAGGAATTTGTTGACGCTCCCTAATGCTGAGCACTTGTTTCCTGCCGAGGCCGGGGAGCAGCGCGGGCATTTTAAAGCAGGCTCTTCCTCCTCTTTTGCCTGCTGCTGCTGTTCCTGTTCCTCAGGTACCTCCAGGGAGCCCAGGAGCAGGGCAAGAAGGGTGAGGGGGCTGCAGGGGGTCACGCGGCAGTGGAGGAGATCGGCGGTGGCAGCAGAGGACCCGGTAGGTCCGGGCTGGTTTTTTTGGGGGGGTGGCTTGGGGAGTTTGTTTCGGATGGGGGGTGGCAGGGGGTGTCTGCTTGTTGGTCGCATGGCGGGCGGCCTTTTTAATTTTTTTATTTTATGTTCGGGGGGCTGCTTTGGTGGGGTGGCCATTTTGGACCGGGATTTTGCTTTCCAAAATCTGGTCACCCTAACCACTTATCACCCCAGAGAAACTACATCTCCTATAGCAAAACAAGTCAGAACTCGGGCAGATCGCCTGGTACAAAAGCCACACCACCTACAAGACTATGTTTAACTTTTTTGGGGGGAAGGGGGTAAATGGGAGTTGTGATGTATTGTTTGTTAAAACCAAAAAAAAAGGAAAGATGTATCAATAGATAGAACTAAGGAGACAGGCAGGGAGTCAGATGGAAGAGGAAGTCAGTGGCATGTGATTGGAGGAATACTCACCCAATCAGGAAGTGACACAGTAGTCAGTGTCCCCCTCCAGATGGATTCCGTTTGATGCCTGGTTAGCCGATTATGCGCATAATCACTGAAGCACTTTATCATTAATGCTTGTATGCAGGATGTAATTGATCACTCAACGGGTGACCTTACCGGTTGTTTCAAATGCGCTTTACAAGTAGTTAATGCAGAGAATCGCTTGTTCACATAGTCAAAATGCGCCTTAACGGCCGGAGCAAAATAAAACTCACTATTGAACGCGCATTCGATAATGCGCATAATCAGATGTTTAAAGCGCCTCTACGCCCGATTTGCGCTCTGTTCTTGTAGAGGTAAATTTTTTAATGCGCCTTGAAAGAGCTTTAAATGCCTCTTGTAGAGGCAGCCAGTGACTCAGCACTCTAGGGAGTCAGTCAAGGCTAAAGAGAAGCTAGGCCGGAGAGTATATGTTTGTTTGAGGCAATAAATGTTTTATTCCTCATTTTTTACAAACCCATCTTTAAAACAAAGGGAACCTATGTTCTTCCAGGCTAAGAGGTCCATCAGACGGAGTGGGGGGTATAGCATTTCCTTACTGTCACTTCCCCCCCACACACACACATACACACACTGCAGGAGCTATACTAGAGTGATCAGATACAAAAGAGGGCAGGGATCTGTTGGGATGAAGAGGGAATTTCACCAGGTGCTTCATGCATACAAATGACACCTGCTGAAATTCCCCTTTCAGTACAACTGTAAAAGATACAGGAGCCCTGTCCTCCTATCCATATGGTCACCCTATTACAGCACCAGGTCCTATGGTGCAGTGGCAGGGCGAGTAGGGTTACTGAACCTGGAGAAGGACCAGGAGAGAGACCAGGCTTTGAACGTTTGAACACCCTTTCCTTCACCTGGCTAGTCCAACCCTCAACACTACAGTATATCTCTCTCTGCATGACATATCTGCAATAAGGATACCATACCCTCCCTTCTTTCTTGCCTAAAGAGAAAACACATTGTACTCATCCAAAAACATATCCAGGAATGAAAATTCAAGATTAGATCATCCATTTGCACACCACAGAGGGCAGAAAAAAAGCATAAACCCCAGGAAAGAAAGAAAGATGTCAAAAGCAGCACCCGCTTAAGAACCTAGTTGAGTAATGTGCAGAAATTTGAGACACTTCAGATTTCTTTATCCAGTAATTCAAGGCTATGGGAGATGAAGAAAATATTTGCTTTCAGCTCCATTTTCCTTCTCATTCCATTAGCACCCTGTTATCAGACCAGAAAATCTGACTATCTGCCTTGAAATTGCTTACTGAAGCAGTATCTTCTCGGACTGAAAAATAGTCTAGGAACTATTTAGCATAATGACAGACAGAAAACCTGATATATGAAGGATTATTAATCATTGGCTTAACTTGTTTTGTGTGGTGTTTTCAAGAAATATAAAGATCTGTCAGTAAAGGAATGAAAAAAGGCTAAGATTTCTCTGCCACCATACAAAACTAGATGGAAATACAGGCCTCGCTCATGACACTTCACACCTGGATATTATTTCTATCATTTCATTTGTAGTTCTGTACAGATTTGCTTGTTACTTTTAAAATATTTGTTCATCCTCTTCCCATTATGATATAATAAAATTATGAAATCCATCTGTCATACTTCAAACTACTATGTAATATATCCCTCATCTCATCACACTTTAGAACTGGAGGACAATTGCCACCAAATTAATAAAATGTCTAGATTATTTCCTCCCCTAAGAAAACTTTACTATGGTGTTGTGTTACATTATGTTACTAAGGTTGCTGGTCCTATTCACATTTCAGAGTAAGTACTATGGAACTCAGTGAGAGTTACATCTGTAAAAAGGCATAGAATCAGACTGCAGTGTTGCAAATCTGAAGCACATCTCCTGGGCACTGTTTTGGTTTTCTGCACTAGGAAACCTTAAAACCTATTTGACCAGAGAATAGTGGGATAAAAAAGGGATTGTGCACACCCCAAGCAATGATGGCTCCATCACACTAACACCTTCTGCTGTCTATTGACCATCCCCTCCTTTCTTTTTCTTGTATCAAACTGGAAGAGATGACTCCACTTGTGAAGAAGAGGGGCGACTTATCTTTCTCCTCCGCAGTAGAACTACGGATGGGAAAGGAGGCAATGCACCTTGTTGCAATGTGTTTTTCCAGATGGCTGTTCCAGTCCAGGTGCATTTAATGAAGTACAAACTCCATCTTCCCCACCGGCCCCTAAAAATGGAATCCTACTGGAATGAGGTTTGACCTGCACCAGCTGTTTCTAAGAAATTTCTGCTGGTGATTGAACAGGAAATGTCCACGTTTCTGAAGATAAATTTTCCTATAGCTCCTTTATGAGCCAGGCAATGGAGCCTCTTTAAGTGTTTATTTCAGGGAAATATATGGGTAGTTAGGTTGATGAGATGCTCACTCCAATGGATGCTTCCATTCCTCCCCCTCCTATGGGAGCAAATCCCTCATTCACCATCTTTCCTTGCTGCAAGAGAAGGCTCTTAGACCCCTGGGATTAGAGAGGAATTGGAGCTAAATTTCCTCTGCGCCTCTCTCCAGGGAAGATTTGGCCTTCATTCAGCATGAGAAGTTTAGGCACCAGATATGTAGTTCTAACAGTACAGTGCCTCCAGAGTACCCCATCCAGAAGGACTCATCCCTTTGACAAACCCCATAGGTGAGATCTCAGAACCACACCCTGGAATTCACTGGGGCAAATTAGACAAGACACTTCTCATGCCACTAGGAATTGTGTGAATGGCTTTCAAAAAAGTAAATAGCAGGCATGGTACAGATCGGAATCAGCACCCTGAGTAGGAGAAAGCCCACTGCTGCCATTCCAATCCATTTTTTTTTTTGTGGGGTGAGGGGGATGCCTGCTATTTGCATTGGAAGGAAAACTCCCAATCAACACTTTTTTCCAATGCAAGTGGCAGGCCTGATATGGATTGGGACCAGAGCAGAGGGCATATCAGAATGAATCTCTTCACGATCTACATAAAAATATTAACAACTATATTTAAACATACTATTAAAAACAATTTCAATTATACTAACAACACAAATCACATATTAAATACACTATTGAAAACAATTCCAACTGCAACATCAATACAATACAATGCAAGGAACAGCAAGATGGAATATCATATAATTAATTGAAGTTAATGACAGGCCAGATTGGGTGAACAATTGCATTTTCAGGAAGGTTTTGAAACATTCCACATTTTCTGCCTCCCAAACTGCATGAGGGAGGGTGTTCCAGAGGGTGGGTGCCACCACCGAGAAGGCCTGCCTTCAAGGTATTATTTGGCAGCATTCTGTTAGTCATGGAATGACTAGCAAGGCCTCCTCTAAAGATCTTAAAGGTTGGGTGAGTATATTTAGGGGAAGGCAGATACTGCTAAATATCCTGTCCCAAGTTGCTTAGGGCTTTGTATGTCAACAGCATACACTTGAACATAGCTCGGTTGCAAATTGGCAGCAGATAAAATCAAGTTATCTGAACCTAAGCATCCATTTAAGGAAGCCAGTTTTACAGCATAATGATATTATAAAATATTAAGGACCTTTCATTATTACATTTTTGGAATATCCTTTTATTTGCAACTTGAAGTGTATTATTTAGCCAAATGAAGCTTGTCATTCATCTTTGACATTTATCAATTATCAACCAACTGAGGTATATTAATGGAATAAAAAAAAATCTTTGGAGATTCATTATTACAATCACAATACTTCCTAGCCATAATAATTGAAATAAAAACCAGGTTGCTATGTCTTTTCCTGATGCACTTAATAATCCATTATGATGAAGTTCCACAATTGTATTCATATCTAAATGTTCTTATAAACACTGCTAAAGGTGCTATATATGTAATAGTGCCAATTCTCTATGTACTTTACAGTGCCCTAAATACTTATCAGTGTTTTGCCATTGAATATTACTATTACTGTTAGGAATATTAATAGCTAGTCACTCTAATTTAGTAAGTTTTATTTTATATCCTGAAACCCCGCTAAATTGCTGTAGTGTGTTATTAAATTCTTGAAAAGATGGTTGCGGATTTGTCAGTGTTAAAGCTATGTCATCTGCAAATAAGGATATCTTAAATTCAGTGTGCCTACACTTTACACTAGGAATTGCCCTATTATTCCTGATAGATATGGCTGAAGGTTCCTTCAAAAGTACAAACATTAAAGAAGGAAGTGGGCAAACTTGGTATGCACCTCTTTCCAACGTGAATCGAAATGAAGAGTCATGGATATAAACAGTTGTGATGTACTTAATTAAGCAGTTGTAAATCAGTAATCTGATTCAACCTGACCCCCAGAAATTAGAAGCTGAAATTTCCCTGAATCCGAGGTACACATTTTTATTTTACTTCATTTTATTTTGCTATAAGTTAGGCTATCCAACAAAACAATAGAAAGTGGAGACATAGGCCAGATCTACACCAAGCAGGATATAGCGGTATGAAAATGGTATGAAAGTGGTATATAAAAGTCAGGAGCCACATCAAGCAGGATATAGCAGTATATAGTATGTGTCAATGGGCCCCAACAGTCGTCAGTGCACTTCAATATCACTATAAAGTAGTAGTGTGGCTCCTGACTTTTATATACCGGTTTCATACCGCTATATCCTGCTTGGTATAGATCTGGCCTTTGACTTTTAAATATACTCCCTCTATTGAATATAAAATAGTTATTAATAATATAAAAGCTCTAAAGAATGTTATTCAGTGGTAGCCACTGGTGTCTTTCACTCCATCTGTATTTGTCTAAAAAACAAACAGAGGAGGCCTTTCTGCTGTTGGATCCAGTGCCTTTTAACCCCCTTCTCAGTGCATCCTCTCAATTTCCCAGGAAACAGGCTTATCACCAAAGCAATTCCCAGAGGTGCATTGCCTGTTAGGACTCCAATCCAAGCCCCCAGTAGTTCTGCCAAAAACACTGTTTTGAGAGAGCACAGATATATCTTTAAATGTCTTCGTATTTTTCCAACTCATCCTTGCTTTCAGTGTGCTTTCTATACATGTTCAGGGACTGCTTCAGCAATTGAAACTACCAATACTCTCTGGTTCCACTTAGGGGAATACATGACACAGTTGTAGATGGGTTATGGTAAATTAGTGAAATCCAATTTTTAAATTGCCCTCTTAGATTAAATTCATTGAGAATTTTTATTCAAGAAGTTCCATTCCATACGATCAAATGCCTTTTCTGCATCCAGAACATTCCTGATTATTTTGATTTTAACTGCTATATTTCAATATAACCTAATCATTAAGTTTTTGTTGCCAAATAATATGAAGAATATTGTTAATGAAAAGAATAGAAAATTAGTTGTAAGCCTTCTAGGAATGTTAGAGTGCAACTATCTAATTTATGGAATGCAGCAGCCATATAAGAGGGAGAGTTTGGAATACACTTTTAATTATGAGATTCTAGTTTATTTAGGAGAGCTTTGGCTATGGGGCGGTATACAAATGTAACAAAATAAATAAATAAATAAAATCCTGTGGTCCTTGAGGGGAGTGTCCCGGCAGCATAGGATTTGTTGGACCTCCCTCTCCAAGGGCAGAGAAGGATATCCAAGCTCATAAGCCTCCTCTGTGAGCCTGTGAAAACTTCACAACCATTGTTCCACCACATCAGAGTCAGTGACAACTGGTGCCCATTGTGGCTGGTGGGACAGAGAGCAGGGCAGCTCATGGTAAGTGGACCCGATGAATCACATTAGGCAGATCCAAGGGGTCACAGTATTCAGAGCCAGTTCAGTCTAGTGTTCTCCCCCATCCTTCCTTGCAGAGATCCTAAGGACACTTAAGTTGTGACTTACAATTACAATTACTTAGCCTCTAACTAAACTCAAGAATAGTGTGTTACATTGGTTCAGAAGGGTTGCATGATGAGAGAATAAAAACATATTAATCTGATGCCTAAAAGGTCATAAAATGGAAACTAAGCAAGAGGGTTTTTTGGAAGAGAGTTCCACAACCAGGACACCAAAGATGAAAAAGCCTTCTTCCATGTTGCCATCCACTTGAACTCTGATGGTGGTGGCACTCTGAGAAAGGCTTTAGTGGGAGAGCTTAACGTTCAGGAAGGTTGCTTTGAAAGAAAATGGTTTCTAACATATCTGAATCCCAAGCTTTGAAGGGCTTTAAAGGTCAACACCTTGAACTGAATACAGAAGTGAACCAGCAGTAACCAGTGCAGATCTCATAAAACTGGTGAGATGTGTTCCCAGAAAGCCTTCCTAGTTAAAAACTTGGCAGCTGTAGTTTGAACTAATTGCAGCTTTTGAACTATTTTTAAGAGCAGTCCCATGTACAATGCATTACAGTAATCGAAATGGGATGTTACCAGAGCGTGGATCACCATTTCCAGACTATCCATGTCCAGGTTTAAAACACAACAGCAACAGTTTTAAAAAGATTTAGAACACATTAAATATTATAAGTGCAAACCACTAAATCCAACAAATAACAACATCATAAAACCATCCATTGAAAAAACACCAGCAGCTAAAACATTTACTATGCACGGATCATTGATTCAAAACGCAGACTGATTTAAAAATGGTTTTCAGGGTTCTCTTAAAAACCAGCAGAGAGAAAGCCGTGTACACTTTCCTGGGACTGGAGTTCCAAAATTCCTATCCCTTGTACCTACCAGTTTTACAGCTCTTACCAACAAGCCAGAGAGCAGGGGCTCAGATGCTGGTGTTGGGGTTCAGGTAGGCTCATACACACCTTACTTTATTACATTCTATTTTCTACTTTTATTTATATATCTACATTCCAGAATACTAGCAAGCCAGTTAATAGGGATGATAAAAAATATAAAATACAACAATAAAAGCACGATGCAATGACCACTGGGCAACGGGCAAAGACACTGCATGTGCATTAGCTATGTCCAGTTCTTTGGGTGAACTTTTGGGGTTGGGTCTGGAGCAGAGACAATGGCCTTTATCCTCACATACAAGCACATTCACAGAAGGTTTGCACATTATGTCTAGCTTAGGCTATTAACTTTCATGCAAGTGACCTGGATTGGGTGTCAAATTAATCCTGGGAAAGTCACAGCACCAGATGGCTTCCTGGCCAACTAGCACCTTGTTCCAGTTTCAAAGGTGTTCTAGCAGAACATGTGGGCCAGTACGCTTTCCACCAACTGTGTATGAAGTGAGGGATTTTGTTTCATATTTTCAGGCTACAGAAGGAGAACACTATCTAGTTGCTATTTTTCTGTCTATTTTTTAATGGACAGGGCACACTGATAATGATTCTCACATACTGGGATGTTTGGATGAGGTATCAGACAGTCTAATGTAATACTTGTAGGGCGGCCACTTAAGCATTAACAAAAAAGAGGACATGCTGTCTAAAAAAAAAAGAGGACACGGGTTTGTATATGCTAATTCATGCACATGGATACGAATTTAGAAATAATTACTATAATTTAAATAGAAATAGAATGTATCTGACCATGTTGGGGGTGGGGAATGTGACCAGGTGACTTCTGTACCTGTCCATTCAGCTGTTGTCCAGATGATAACTGTTGATGGACAACTCCAAGGCCACTGCATTCCCTCCTTTCTTATGATTATTTATCTTTAAACAGTCTTTGGACATGACAGCTCTTCAAACAGATAACATCTTCAAATAGAGGACTCTTCCTGGTGAGCCCTTCAAATAGGGGACTGTCCTCTGATAGCCCTTCAGATAGAGGATTCTCCTTTGTAAAATAGGAAACATTGCCACCCTAAATACCTGCCCCTTAATGGCTTGGGGTGTGAGCTATGGAAAGTGGGAGGGATGGAATGGAGATTGAATAGGCTGACCAGATAAAATCAAGGTCAGGGCTCATGTAACTTTAACAGTTGTAGAGAAAAGGGAATTTCAGCCAGAGTCATTTGTATGCAATTAGTTCCTGGTGGTATTCCCTCTTCATCACAACAGTTAAAGGTGCATGCACTATACTAGAGTGACCATATACAAAAGAAGGCAGGGCCCCTGCAACTTTAACTGTTGTGATAAAGAGGGAATTTCACCAGGAACTAATTGCATACAAATGACACTGGCTGAAATCCCCTTTTCTCTACAACTGTTAAAGTTACATGAGCCCTAACCTGGATTTTATCTGGTCACCCTAAGATTGAGGAGTGTGGAAAGAAAGTTTGCAATGGCTGTTGGTGCTAAGGGAGAAGGTTAAGAGAGGGGAAACAGCTGGAGAAGAATAGGAGGCAGCAATAGCATGAAGGAGAGCAGCTGAGAAGGAAGTTCAGGGGAGGCAGCAGCAGCATGATGAAGAAGAGAAAGAGGCCAATAGAGCAGCCCTCAACCAGAGAGGAAGGGTGCCTCTACAAGAGTGATTCAAAGCTCTTTTAAGGTGCATTATCAAATTTACCTCTACAAGAGCGGAGCGCAAATCAGGGGTCCAGGCGCTTTAAATCTCCGATTGTTTGCATTTTCAAATGCACGTTAAATAGCGAGTTTTAATTTACCGCGGGAGTAAGAGCACCTTATGTCCGTGTAAACAATTTTGTGAGGAGGTGCATTAACGATCAGATGGTCTTGTTGTCATGCATATGTGTGGCTAATTAGTGATTCGCTTAGACAACTCGTCCCCTCCTTCTTGCTGGGTTCCTGAGTGTAAAAAGAGAACTTATTAGTGAGACCGGAAGCAGGGAAAGGGGGGGCAGACAGGGGGAGGGTGTTTTCATGCTTGCTTGCATGCCTGCCTCCGTCCATAGACACAGACACACACACACACACACTCGCTTGCTCGCTCACTTCTTCTCTTGTCTCTTGCTCCCCTCACTTGCTTGCTGGGTGTGGGTGTGGGTGTGGGTGTAGGTCTGGATTTTTTACATCACCAAAATGACAACGGATAATTGAGAAGGAGAGAAGGGAAAACAATTGATCTCACTGGGAAAATAAGGAGGAGGAGGAAGGAACAAAGCAGCTTCCCCTGTCTGTTTGGGCGTGCGTTTGTGTGGATCTCTCTCTCTCGCTCGCTCGCTCCTTCTCTTTGGTCTCTCGCTCTCTTTTTCTCTCTCCGGCAAATGGTGAGGGGCAGAGAGAGGTAGCCGAAAATACTTTTTAAAAGGCTGCTGGAGGGGGAAACTTCTGAGGCACATTCTCATTTATTCCTGAGCAGTTCTGGGAGGGGGGGGGGACAAACTTCAGCTGGCGGCGAAATTGAAGGGGAGAGAGGTAGCCAAACAGGTTAACTACATCATTCCCGGCTGGTAACCTAGGAAACCAAAGGTGGGAGATTCTGATGGGCGGGGAGAATAAAGGGTGAAACAAAGCACGTTAGCATGTCAACAACTTTAAAGCACCTTTTGCATGTATAGGGCATCCCTGTGTATAGGGATTAGGCGTAAAAGCGATTGTCAGTAGATGCACATAATCGGACAACTGGGCGTCAAACCGAAATCTTGTAAAGTTAAGTAAATTCTGTGAAATATTTAGTTGTTTGTCTCTGGAGTGATTGCAATCTGTCCCTCCTTGTCCCAATTATAGAAACTGGGGACGTTACGCTAACATGTGGCATGTCGTGACGGCTGTGTGCTGCTATCCAGGAACACTGGGTTCAAGGGGGCAGCGTTTGACCTCCACTTTACATGGACCAAAGTGCAATGATGTAATGTGGCACCTGGTGAGAAATCTATGGCAGGGATCCAATGAGCTACTTTAGGAATGCTGAATGGCTTCCCACCCACCTGCCCTTTGAAGAGTCGACCACTATGCCACATCGCAGACTGCTTTCACAGGGCCCCTCCGTTTTTAAAGTGTTCTGTTGTATGGCATTGAACGGTTTGAGAAACCCAAGCCCTATTGAGCACAATGGAATTACTTGCACGATTCTTTGGATCCTAGCCAATGTTCTCTTCTGAATCATAAAACACAAAATTGTTTTACAATGTCCGAAGATGTATAGAATTTGGTTCAGAGGCCCTTGTAATAAGGGACATAAAAGTGGCATATCTTCCTTCCAGGGTGGACTCTGATCCTTGGAAATCCCTTGTAACTAGTAAATCAAATATCTTTCCCTGTAGATTTTAACAAAATGAGTGTACTATCTCTAAATAAATTGTACTCTAGCAAGCTATATACATTCTGTTGTGTATTTACTATATATTGTATACATGTTGTGAATATCATATCATTTTGTACTCAAATCCTTGTATATCCAACAACTGAACATTTTTTAAACCATGAAGAACATTTAATCTCTTCCTTGAAATTCCATAAATGAAACCAATTGTTCTTTGACTAATAATAATAATAATAATAATAATAATAATATATTTATTTATTACCCGCCTCTCCCTCCAGATCGAGGCGGGGAACAACACCATCATAAAACACACAAAACTGATTAAAAATACATAAAACCAATATATCATTAAAATACCAATAAAACACCAATAAAACACTTAAAATTCATCTGACTACTCATATTCAGCACAGTACTTTTTTACTCTAGAACTGACAATCGTTACAATGTTAACTATTATACAAAGCCATTAGTGACTGACAAGGCAGTGTAAACATATTAATTTAGACTAAAGTGCCACTGAGCTCAATAACGTTTGACCTTACAGCCACCATGTTATTTTTACATACAGAACATTTCATCTGAATATGCCTCCATGTAGTGTGAGCTGGGCAGGATCTACACTACTTCTTTATCATGGTTTATAATGGTATTGACCACTGTTGGGGCCCAGGACACATTCCGTATACCATTTTCAAATCACTTTCAAAGTGTCATATCCTGCTTGGTGTAGATCTGGCCTAGTCTTTATTTCCCATTGCAGAGTGAATTCTAGTTTCCATGGCTTGTGCTGAGTGGTATGGTCCCTCTGCCCTGGCTGTCTGTAGTCTTCTGGGCACAATTTAAGTTACTGTTTGTTTTTAAATCTTTGATACTATACACTGTTTGAGATTTACTAAGAAACTATCTTCTCCCTTACATTCCATTGCAGTCTTTGACATGGACAGAATCCCTAAGACTGTACAGTATCTGTATATGGTCCATATGATGAGGGCATATAGAGAGGCTGTCCTGCAATGCCCACTGGACAGGCATGCCAGAGTGTGAACCTGAGCATGATCCTGGAGGTTATAAGATCTTTTGTTTCTGATTAACATTTAGTGGCTGGTGTTAAACTGGAATTTATTTATTGATTTGAAACATTTATATCCAAGGAGCCCAGGCCAGCATACACAATCCTCCTCCTCTCCATTTTATCCTCACAACAGCCCTGTGAGGTAGGTTAAATAGAGAGTCAGTGACTGGCTCAAAGTCATCCAGTGAGCTTCATGGCTGAGTGGGGACTAGAACCCAGATTTCTCAAGTCTCAGTCCAATACTCTAACCACCACCCTACACTATTTATGTATTTATTATTACGTTTCAATATCGGCCAATAGATGAAGCTCTCTGAGTGGTTCACAACAATGAAAACCACAAAGTAGAGTATAAAACACAATATGAAATTTAAAAAGTATAAAATTACAGAATAAAGTAAAAGTAAAAGCAGAATAAAACTTAACAGCAATGCAGAGATTTAGAATACAATAACAGATTTAAAGAAACAGAATTAAAATACTAAAATGTCTGGGAAAATAAAAAATATTTTCAACTGGCACCAGAAAGAACATAATGCAGGTGCCAGGTGATCCTCCTTGGAAAGCTTAATCCACAACTGGGGTGCCACAGCAGAAAAGGCCCTCTTCCTAGTAGGCACCCACCTCACTTCCTTTGACAGGGGCTTCCAGAGAAGGATCGTTGAAGATGATCTTCAGATCCGGGCATGCATATATGGGTGGAGATTAGCTCTTGTTGGATTGCAAATAGCTGTAAAAAGTGTGTGTGGGGGGGGGGGTCCACCTTCTAATTTTGATGGAATTCTATGTTGCTGAATTACAAGTGATGTATTCGACATATGTGACTGATATTTTAATATATTTGGCTTTTCTGGCATGTTGCAAGTTGCACCTTTAGGTGGGGTATCCACCTAAAACTATTTCATTTACAAAACTAGGCCTCAAATAGTTACCTCTATGGTGGACACCTTGTGGTGTTCATGAAGATCTGCCAATGACTGGAGAAAATAATGTATGAAATGAGGCTGCTCTATCTGAAATGCTGAAAAATAATCATACATGAGGTGTACTGTTGATGCTGTTTTTATTTCATCACGCAGGATCTTGGTGTTTGGCACGACAGCTTTGCACATGGCACGTTGCCATCATTATCAACTGCTGGCAAAATAGTCACGTTCTCCTGAAGAACCATTTGCTTGTCTGCCTCTCCTCGCTTTCCCTGACCTCCTTCCCCGTTCTCCTGCCTCTCGTTTTGCTTTTTGTTAATAGTTAAGAGAAAACGGAAAGTTGCCTTTGTGTTTTTACACCGTTCGGTCATTTCAAAGTCAGCCCGCAGCTCTCTGGTTAGTACATTCTAAATTTCCAAGGCCATAAACGACATTCCATGCCGTAAAATGTTGCAGGGAGTTATACTCTGGGTTTTTGGAGCAGTTGTCAGATTCCATTGCACTGGAAAGAATAAAAAAAGTGGGACGGGGTGTGGGGAGAGAGAAGGAGAATCAGAATTGAGACCAAGGATGGAGGGAAAGCTTCCAGGTTCAACCTGGAGTTCATTCCCTCCTCTATAAGAGGATTGCTTTAAATCAAGAGCATCGCTTTCAATGAACACACACACACACACACAAAATCCTTAATACCCTGAAGGGCTGGGACATCAAAGCTTAGCACCTTAAGAATTCCACATGCTTTGGCTTAATAACACAATATAGAGCATTACATAAATCCTAAGCAACGTTATTCATGGACACAGATACAATAAAATAAATTACTGTCGGGGTCAGGTAACCGATATCTAATACCAATCCAATTCCCTATTAGACAGTGTCCCTTCACATTAGAAGGGTGTTGACACAGGGCAACAAAACTTTAAAGAAATTTTCTATGCTTTAAAACTCCCCTCCCCCCCCCCCCAATTCTCCATTCACAACTGACATTTCATTTTTTGGATCTGGCTCCTGCACATCTGCAAGTTACCCAACGGAAATACCAGAATCCTGCATGCTTCTTTGATTGTTACATTTAAGATATCATGTGTGCTACTGGCTCAGCTGCTGCGAGGCATTAAAGTCAGTTACTCCAAGCTTGTAAAGTACTTTGGAAATACTATAGACAAGGATTAGGGAAGATGAGTATTCCACATGTTTTCAGGGGGGATGATTAAAGTAGGGGTTATACATGACACAGTTAAAGTGATATATTGGCTGCATGCTGGGAACAATAGCTTGCGATCCCCCTCTGATGATTTTTTTAGTGTTTTTGAAACGATGTGTGTTTATTTCAAGCTGTTAGCATTTCTGAGAAGAGCAAATGGAACATTTTCATTGAGGAATATTTATGAGGACAGATGGAAAAAAGACACTCCTCGTTTTCTTTAACCTCCATTCTTTTTTTGTAGACTGTGTGTGGTTCTGTGGTGTTCCATTAAAAGATGATCTAAACTGATGGAAGCATGGTTAGTACTATTCATGGCAATTATTTCAAGGCTTCTGAACTCTAGTATCTAAATTCCACCATTGTCTGAACAAGTTGCTTAAGGGCCTACACTTATGTAGGCTGCCTCTACAAGAGAGGTTTAAAGCTCTTTCAAGGCTGATTAAAATTTTTACCTCTACAAGAGAGGAGCGCAAATTGGGAGCTGAGGCGCTTTAAACATCCAATTATTTGCATTATCGAATGCGCTTTAATTAGCAAGTTTTAATTTACAGCGGGAGTAAGAGCGCCTTATGTCCATGTAAACAACTTTCTGAGGAGGCGCATTAACGTCAGGGGGTTGGACTGTGGTCGTGATCTCATGCATAGAACTGCCCCTTCGCTGGGAAAACCTCCCACTTTTTGGTTTAGATTCGGTCCCCTCTACAAGGATTTGCTTTTGCGCCTGGTTAGGCAATTATGCGCATAATCGCTGAAGCGCATTTACGCCTAATCTCTCTGCACGAGAGGCGGCGAGAGGCGGCGAAGCGCATTAACAGATTCCAAAATGCTCTTTACAAGTAGTTAATGCGCATAAGCGCTTATTCACACAGTCAAAATGCGCTTTAACGGACGGAGCAAAATAAAACTCGCGATTTAACGCGCATTCGATAATGCGCATAATCGGGGAGATGACGCGCCTCTATGCCGGATTTGCACTCCGTTCTTGTAGAGGTAATTTTTTTAATGCGCCTTGAAAGAGCTTTAAATGCCTCTTGTAGAGGCACCCTTCATTTCCTCTCTCCTCCTGGCAACTTCCTCCTTGTACTCCGTCTCTCTGGATGGAAGCTCCAAGAAGAGGTGACCCAACGTGAACCAAAAATAAAGTTTCTTTGAAGTACCCTGATGAAATATTTTTTACATGGAGACACGGGGCCAGATGGAGGTGGTTTTATGAGAAGGAAAGGGGGTAGGAAGGATGGGCGGATGGGCGCATAATTAGCCATCAGCGGACATAACTTCCCCTTGCTTCTTGCTGGGTTCCTGAGCTGAGTTGTGTGTGCTGGGAAGAGGAGGGGGAAGGAACGAAGCAGCATCCCCGTCTGTTTTGGCGTGTGTGTGTGTGTGTGTGTGTGCGCGCACATTCACATTTACTCCTGAGACAGTAAGACAGGTAGCCGAATATGTTAATCAGCTCCTTCCTTTCAGGTAACCTGGGAAACCAAAGGCGGGAGATTCTGGTGGGCGGGGAAAATAAAGAGAGGAAACCGGTTTGGGGAGTTTCTCTGGGACAAAGCGCATTACTTTCAGCAACATTTGCATGTGATTCTCGGCATGTCAACAACTTTTAAATGCCTTTCATACAGCCTGTAATGCGCTTCAATGCCTCCCATGTATAGGGATTAGGCGTAAATGCGATTGAGAGAAGTTGCGCATAATCAGGGAACCGGGCGTCAAACCGAAATCTTGTAGAGGGGGCTGTAGAGAAGCACACTCAGCTTTGCCACCAAGGCCTAATCTACACCAAACAGGATATTGCGCTATGAAAGCAGTATATAAAAGGCAGGAGCCACACCAAGCAGGATGTAGTGGCATGAAAGTGGTATACGGTATGTGTCAATGGGCCCTAACAGTTGTCAGAGCACTTAAATACCGCTATAAAGCCATAGTGTGGCTCCTGCCTTTTATATACCACTTTCATACAACTTTCATAGTGCATATCCTGCTTGGTGTAGATTAGGCCCAAGTGTACATTTAACAGGAAAGATGGTTGGGTGATTTTACAGTTTTTGTGCAGTTCCCTCCACCCCCATAATCTGAAATACCTCCCTTAAGGCTTGGTTACTGGCAGTAAGAGCCCCAAACTTAAATATACTGGCATCTGAGGATTTGCACCACACTCAACACTGGTACATACCCCCAAGATCTTCTCTGGAATGGAATTGAGCTCCTGAGGTTCTACCCCACCCCACCCCCCACTGAGTTGTCGCATTATGACACCTACCTTTACAAACATATGATATTGCTTTCATGCTTTACCTTTTGAGGTGTAAACTTCAAAATATGAGTTGCCTCTAGATGCAACCATTTCCCCTGTGAAGTGTAAATTCAATTAATTTAGAATTTGGATGTAATTCACTGAGAACAGCTCCTGCTTAAGACTGGGAGTTGCACTAGAATACAACTGATGGATGCTTACCTGTGGATGCTTCCAGACCAGGCTTTTGTGGTGCCATGGCCCCGCCTCATTCAGCGAGGTCCCAATGTCATAGGCTTCTGCTTGTGACCTTCTCATATTTCTTAGTGCTTCTTCTGTCTTTTTCCTTAATGCAGAAAATCCATTGAAGAGAAAAGATGGAACCGCTCTAAAATGCCTTCTGTTGTTCGGTGCCCTCTTGAAGCACCCCAGGGGTGCAAACCCTTTTTCAGCCTGAGGGCTGAATTTCATGTCAGAACAGCACTCTGGGGAGCATTCCAATAGTGGAATGCCCAAGGCCAAAAAAACAAAAATACCTGCACATTTAGTTTAAAGCTCTTACTGTCAGTAACTAAGCCTCAGGAGAGGCATTTCAACATTTTAGAGCCTTTTCTGTTCATTAGCTGATAATTCACTGTGTCTGCTTTTGGTTTCATCACAGAATTGAGATCCAAGCACTGCATGAGGAGCATTTCCTTTCCTGCTTTTCTGCTATACGGCCTCTAGGTGGCAATGTGGTATAGCAGAATAGAAAAAAATACAAAAGAAGAATTTGTGCTTTCCTTTGCTTACACCATTAAATTTTTCTGCTCTTTACAAAAAAAACCTCACTGAAAGTGCTGGGTAGACACAAAAGTGAATCTGGAGGACCCATAAACAACCATGAGTAGGGAATGATGCATGCACAATCAATGCCTCATGTAGAAAAAAAAACATAGTGGCTAAGAGACTGGGCTATGAATCAAGATATCCTTGATACTAAGCTCACCTGCCATGAACTTATTAAGTAGCTTTAAAGAAGTCACTCATTGGCTGAATTCGGACGACACAATAAGCAACTGGTGGGGGGGAAACAATTGTCAGTTGTATTGACTATTGTGTCGTCCGAATGCTGCCATAGTCAACTCAGCGCTGATCCTAATCCACACCACAGTTGATTATTTATTACCCTGTTGTGTGGGGAGTACCCCCTAGATGAACAACCGTAAAGTTGATTATTACACCACCATTGACTATCGTGTTGTCCGAATTCAGCCACTGTTAGTATCAGCCCTCTTCTACAGTAGGGGGATAATGACACAGGCCTACATGGTTGTTGTAATTATTATAGAAAGGAAAATATGTGTGATTACTCTAAAAATGCCATATAAAAAGCCATGGCCAGTGCAAGCCAGCAATGAATCCATCTCATTGTTCCCTCCCTGCCCCACTTAGGATTGCTTTGGCTGAATCAAATATTCTCCTGTTTAAATTTTGAGGCAGAAATTAGTATTTCAGGGTGGGGATTGACATTGTTTTCAAAACAAATTGTGATAAATAACTTTTAAAAACCTAATTGATACCAGTGTTTCCTGTAGCTACTGCTACTTCAGTACCATTTTTTTCCTAGTTAGGGCTTCTTTTTCCTTTCTGCATTACTCACCTGATTGATCCCAGCCAATCAGGGATCACACGGTTAACTAAAGAACACAACACTATGTAGCCAATAAAAATTGGCTACATGTGTATGTCACTGAGGGAAAACAAGACTCATTTGGAATAACATGGTTGAAATAGTCAATCAGAGATAACATGATGAATGTGATCATCTCCCATCACTCCATAACCAATCAATTTAGCTAGATGCTGATGTCACTGAGGGCAAAAGTCCAATTCAGAAGGAGGACAATGCTTTTGGTATAGGCAAACACTTTTGATGCAATTACCAAAACAAGACAAAAATACCATTTAAACGAGATGAGCTTTTTGATACTGGCAAAAATGTTCAGAAAAACAGTGGGTACTTTCAGCTCAGCCTAAAGCGGTGTGCCATTGACATTAGCTAGATTGTATCACAAGTTGGAACATTTAAGATGATGTAGTGCTTTATTCAGTGTTAGTATTCATCTAGGGTGACTAGATAAAATCCAGGTCAGGGCTCATGTAACTTTTAACAGTTGTAGAGAAAAGGGAATTTCAGCCATGTCATTTGTATGCAATTAGTTCCTGGTGAAATTCCCTCTTCATCACAACAGTTAAAGTTGCAGGGGGCCTGCCTTCTTTTGTATATGGTCACTCTAGTATAGTGCCTGCACCTTTAACTGTTGTGATGAAAAGGGAATTTCACCAGGAACTAATTGCATACAAATGATACTGGCTGAAATTCCCTTTTCTCTACAACAGTTAAAGTTACATGAGCCCTGACCTGGATTTTATCTGGTCACCCTAATTCATCAGAATAATTCCATCACCAAACGTTCAGCTGCAAATTGAATTGTATGTTTTTATCACAAGACTACATTCCTAGGGCCTCTGTGTTTTAACACAAAATTGTTTACACAGACCCAAAGAGAGTGGATTTTATTACATGGCAAAGAGAGATTTGGGATTTGGTTTCCGATTTTCCTCCCTGCAGCATCTCAAAACCGAAACTTTTATAGCTCATATTTAAAGTGCTATCCGTTAAGTGCACCTTATAAAGAGTAGCACATGTATTGCCATATCAGTAACAAAAGTAGGAACCATTCTCCTCAGGAGACCAGATTTGCCATGAGCAGTGTGAGCAATCCAAACATATTCCAATCCTTGTGGTTTTCAAAAGAACTAAGACCTAATAATCATAAACTAATCAGGAAAGATGAAGACATACATCTCCAAATGACTTTATTGTAAGAAATTAGCTAAACACATAAGGAACAGGGAAAGTTGTTTCAGTCTTTAAGATGTAGATCCTACAATGTTATTTTGCTGGCATGAATAAATGAAGAGAATTAGCCTTGCAGTTGAAAACAGGTTTACTTGAGACAAGAATCAGGAATGATACAACCTTATTCCTCTTCACAGAGATTATTTATAGCTAAAATAATATTTCATTATTTATTTATTTATTCAGGACTCCCACTGAGTACAATTATCTGGGCTTACTCCAGATAAGTGAGTATATGATTGGAGGCTCGTTCTTGAGATGGAGGATGGAGGATGGAGTAATAATAATCTTCTAAAACAAGTAATGCCTTTATAGCAGTTGATCCGCAGAAGATCTCATGCGTAGCATCTATGAAAAGCTACTGAATGAAGAAGACATATATTCAGAAAGTCATCAGATGAGTGTTTTATTGCATGCTCATTATTGGGGATTTGTGATTTTTTGCGGGTCCTCTTCACGACGTGCTATCACCTGCTGTGTGCAGGAGCAGCGGGGTGATGAAAACGGCCCACTGAATGGGCCACATGCACATTGTTTACTTCCTTTTTCCTAAAGAGGAAATATTGCGCAACAAAAGTGAGGGTGGAGAAGTGACGGTAGGGAAGTGTGATTCCCCCTCTCCCCCCAGTCTGAATGTAACAATGGCGAGAAAAACCTGTCTTGCGGATGAACATTTGAGCAAGACTTTAATCCAGGTTGCAATGTGGCTTTCACAACACTCTGCCTAGCTTTGCTACACCATCTTAACGCTCGTAGTGGAGATTGGGTTGGGATAGAATACCAGTATACCTGTGTACTGCTGGAAGAGTCCAGTGTGTCATATACAGTATATTCATTTTTAAAGCATCACAGCACTTCAGACAAGTTTGTTCTGGATCCCAGAAAGTTGCAGTTTGTTGGGGAGGGGAGAGAGAGAGATGATAGATAAAATTCTATCACCCAATTTGTCAAGCATGTTCAATTTCTAGTATCAAAACCAAACATCAAAATCCAAAATCGAGTATCAGCATCACCTTACCCATTGACCACCTCTCTATTCATGGAGCTTCTCTCACTTTTGAAGCATTTCTTTGCTTTAAACTCGCAAGCAAACACTTGAAATCTCTTGAGCTTTGGCTATTGGGTGGTATGAAAATGAAATAAATAAATCACTTGGGAGTGATTTTCAAATAAGAAATTGATGGGGAAGGGTTAAGTGCCCCTTCTTCTGCTGCTGCTCGGATTCTGAGTGGCCCCAAGCAGTTTTCCTATTCTACAAAGGCCATCAACCTATCATTACATGCATTTGTGTGTGTAACATGTAGTTTGAGCCTGAATTCAGTGGACGCTCCTCTCCTGTAAGTGTGCATAGATTGCAGCATGAATTTGGTATTCGAACTGTTTGTTTTCACTCTTTCACTAAGCTGATGTTGTCCTGTGTGCTGGCACATGCTCTCTACAGTGAGCTAGTTGTGGGGGGCACATTCACAAGCCCTGCCTCCATATTCGGGGGGAAATGCTTAGTATCCTCCCTGCAATGGGGAATGCTGAGAGTACAGTGTTCCTGATTAAAGGGAGGATTCTGAGAGCCAAACTAAACATTGCTATAATCACACATAGTTCAGCTATTGTCTCCCCTATTCTCCTGCAAATGCACACAGCCCCAATTCAAATGGGAGAAGAGAGGACAGCTTAAACCTCTCCCCACCACCACCACCATTTTGTCCCAAAATTCCATACAGACCATGAAGGACGGGGGTGGGGGTATGAAAATGTTTTAAAGTCTTCATTGGAAGCAGTGGATATTATTTTTTATTTTATTTTTTTAAAAAAAACTCTGTGGGGGGGGGGTGGAATTTCAGAATAAAACTTGGGGGGGGGGGGAGAGGAACCTTAAAACCTCATTTCCCAAAGTGGAATGATCCGAATCCATATTGGGGCCATGCACACTTGCAGGAGAGAAGGAGAGACAATCATGCATAGCTCCGCTATGGCTGATTAACAGAATGTTTAGCTTGGCCCGAAGTGTGTTCACCCAAATCAGTTCTGAATCCCACACAAAGGTCTCTATCCAGAACAGGGCCATTGAGGGTGCAGCTTGCATGTGATTGCTCCAGCCCTATTTACAGAGGGTTGGATCCAGATTTAGGTACGTGCAGCTGGACTCACAGCAGCAGGCTTCCCCGTTCCGTCCTCCTCACGCCAGCCTCTCCAGCCCCAGGAATATGCTAGGCAGAGAGCCAAGGAAGCACACTGAATGGGATGAGCTGTGGTGAAAAAGGGAGATCCCCAAATCTCAGGTGGAGGCACCTTCCATGAGTGAAGCCCTTTCCATTAACAGAAGGATCCAACCCTTGTTCTTTATGGACACTTGAATAGGGCTACTAGAAGGTACATCCAACAACTTGTATCCAATGTTAATCTAATTTAAGACCCATTCATTTCAATGGGTCTGCTCCAAGAAGGACACTTGAGGCTCATCAGATGGTGGGGGAAATCACATTTCCTCCTGCTGTTTCTCTTCCGCTTTCAAAATTAGCACTTTTCACCGAGAAGAGACCAGCGACCACGTGGCCTGTAGATTTCAATGGATTTCATTGGGGAAAACGCCTTCTAGTAGGCAATTTATAGCACACCCTCAGAAGACTCGGATTAAAACAAGTTTATTTTTTCACTCTAAAACTAAGAAAAGCAGTGGGAGGCATGCGGGAGACAAATGACGACATCAAAAGGATCCACGAAAAACCGTGAGGGGCCAGTAACAAATGTGCAATAAAACGCTTGTCTAATGATGCTCCAAGAAGTAGTCTGGATACCTAGGGCTGTGCAGCCCCCCTGATCTGGATCTGGATCTGGATCCGGATGATCCAGATAGGGCCGATCTGAACTGGATCGGACCTCCCCCGATCCACTTCGGAACCGGATCCAGAATCGGATCCGGGTCTCCGGATTGAGATCTGGAGAACCTCCTTTTCCCCATAGACTTGCAAGTCTATGGGGAAAGGGACTCACCACCCTCCCCAACTCTCCCTCCTCTCCCCACTCACCCGCCACCGTCCATGCTGCCATTCGCTGCCGTCCACTGTACTGAGAACCAGGCCAACGTTGCACAGTAGGCACCCAGGGACCTGAAAGGCCAATGGGCCTGGATCTCCGGATTGATCCGAATCAATCCGGAACAGGCCCGATCCGCTCCGGAACGATCTGGACCTCCCCCGACCTGGTTTGGAACTGATCTGGGAGGTCCAGATCAGCCTGATCCGCTCCGGATTCTGGATCTGGATCTGTTCACAGCCCTAGATACAACCCTATGGATATACAAAATCAAGGAGATATGATAATGAATCTTGGGGGCATTCAAATCAGTATCCGAAAGAGTACAAGCAATAGCTCAAGAAGTGTTCCAAAGATCAGAATTGACTCCTCTTTTTAAAGTTCTGTCTTTTGAAACTTGAAAGTGTGCTGTTTGCTCTCTGACCCCAAAACTTGCAGCTGTTCCAAACCATTTATAATCTGTAGGATGCCCGTTGCAAAGAGAGGATACTTTGTTTCTGCCTGACACATGGTGGGTTATTTAAATGCCCTTAGACATGAGATATGTAATCTCTCAAAAACTAGCTATAATTTAGCACTGATTAGCACCCATCCGTCCGACACATCTACAAGCAGTTTAATGAGGCACCCCGTTTGGCTGGCATGAGGGGAAGATCTGTATTACTGCCAGACTGCTCTATCATTATAGCTATTTCAGAAGCTGGAAAGAAGAAAATCAGTTTTCATTATTTGTATAAGTATTGACAAGGACAATAAAATGTAAGATTCTACAGAGCATGGAAGACTGTGTATATTTAAAGTCACAGCTGAGAACTGCAGAGTTGGCCTGGACATGCAGCCGGGTGAAGTGGCCCACTTCAGGAAGCACCAAGCAAGTAGGAGATCTTTTATACACGAGGCTGTTAATGAGATTCGAACTCTACATAAAAAGCTTTCCTTCTTTCCCATTGCATAACCTCTAGGTGGCATTGTGTTATAGGGGAATAGTATAAATAATGCTTAACAAGTAGTTCCTTTGCTTTCAGAAATAATACCCTATTTTCCCCACTCTAAGAAAAACCACGAAAGTGCACTTAAAAAACAGAAGTGAAACTGGAGGATCACAATGTCATCTAAAGAACCCGTAACCATGAGTAAGGAATCATGAGCGTATAATAAGGCCTCATGTAGAAATGCTCAGAAAAAGGCAGAAACTGGTGCCTGAATGATGCAGCAAAGGTTTTTAACGGGTTGGTCCTAGTTGGGAGTGGGTACTTGCGCTCCGCTTCAGGCAGCAAAATATCTCCGGCTGGCCCTGGGGAACTATAATCTTGTCACCAGCAAAATGTGCCATAGAGCAAAATACAATCCTATACTCACTTACCTGGAAGTAAGCCCCATTTTACTCTATAGGATTGAGTAGACATGTATAGGATTGTGCTGTTTAGATAACGGAAAGAGGATTTCTGCAGAGGTCCAAGCATCTGAAGCGAAGCCTGCCCTACCCCCACTGTTTAATACCACCTAAAGAGCTCCCTAGTAGAGAGCCATTCTAAATATGCCTGTGTTTTAGGTTATTATTATTTTTACTTTTTTATTATTTGTTTCATGTTCATAAGTATATTATAGCTGACAATTAATATGAACACACACACATACAATGTCAATTCCATGCTGGCTGGAGCATGCTGGGAATTGTAGGGCTTTTTTCTGTCTAAGCATGCGTAGGATTGCACCCCACATACCCAAATCTTAGTATTATCATTTTGCATTGTATCTTAACTTCCAATCATTAATTGAAATGGAGAAATTTAATTAATTAGGCTTTTCATTTTGTTTCACTTAACTATTCCAAGAGAGGTGTCCTAAATAGACGGACATGGAATCACTTTGCTTGACAGCATTCTGCAGATGCAGAGCAGAAGATTTTTTTGCTCGTAGCATCCCCCCCCCATGGAACAGGCATCCAAATGGGCTCTTGGGTCCCCTCTACAAGGATTTGCTTTTGCGCCTGGTTAGGCGATTATGCGCATAATCGCTGAAGCACATTTACACCTAATACCTCTGCACGAGAGGCGGCAAAGCACATTAAAGGATGTCCAAAATGCGGTTTACAAGTAGTTAATGCGCATAAGCGCATATTCACACAGTCAAAATGCGCTTTAACAGACGGAGCAAAATAAAACTCGCGATTTAACGCACATTCGATAATGCGCATAATCGGAGAGATAACGCGCCTCTATGCCCCATTTGCGCTCTGCTAGTGTGGAGGTAAAAATTTTAATGAGACTTCAAAGAGCATTAAACCTCTCGTGAAGAGGCACCCTAAGTTGTGTTTCGTTGTCCATCATCCCAATCCATTCATTTTCAACAGCTCCCCAGAAAACTGGGGAGCCATCCTCAATCTTTTCAGTGGAAGAGGACACCTAGGAACAATGGTGTCAATTGTCCAAGCCAATCCAGTATGCCAAAATTCATCCAGAGTATCAGTAGGAAAATCTGCCAAACTCAGCTGGAAACTCCCTGAATGCAGTTTGACATTCCACTGAAATTAATAGGCTCTGGGGGTAGTCCATTCTAATTGGTCTCCCACTCCCACGAAGGTTCAGAGGTCCTATCAATTCTACCCTCACCAGGTAATGATCCATCCATGACAAAGAAGTCACAGAATTCTTCCCCATCCACAGTTCATCCTCTTCGGAGTACACACTGCAGTGATTTCTGTTATGACAGGGCAACTTTTCAGACCCTGCAAGAAACCCCTTCGATTTAAATGAAGCTGAATCACACCCTCAACCTTCTGCAACTTAGGTGCCAGATAATGTTACAAATGCTGAATTGTAAAATGGATGCCAAGCTACTTGGCTTCTCTGACCAGCTTTATGAAATATATTTATAAAGAAACACTCAACAAATCCTCATCACGTATCAACCCCAGTGTTTTTGAGGTAACCGTGCACAGTGCCAGGTGAACATAGAGCCTTTGTTTATTTTGCCAGGAATATATATAAACATAATCCTTCTTTAAATATTATTACTAGGAATACTTTATTACCAAATCTTTAGCGCTAAATTGAATTTTACTTTATCACATTCCTTGGACTTTATTTTAAAGCAAACTTGTTTACCTGGGCAAAAAAGGACTTGATTCTGTTCCATGGCTATGGAAAATTGGGGGGGGGGGGGTTTCTGCTCTCTTTGTCCCTGATGTGAATTACTGCATTTTTCAGCAGTGCTGGTTTATGGCAAAATGTCTTGAATACTATACTATGCACTCTGCAGGGCGGTTTACTACAGTTTCGCAGCACCTGTAGTCAGTGTGCATTCGTTTCTGGCAGGAACTTAGTGCCTTAGTTGCTGCATCTTCACAAGCTGGTGACAAGTGAATATGGGAATATTTATAACACGTTAAAAAGATTTTTATCTGCTCATCTCTATGCAGAAGCCAGAATGTAGTTCAAAAATCACAGGCTGGAAAATTTGCTTCAGGTATACAGCTCACATTCATATTGGGGAAGCCTCAAGCAGGAGTCCTTACTCTGCAAGCAGTTGAGGAAGGTGAAGAGAAAATGTTATCAAGCAGCAAGAAGTCCAGCATGTTTCACACAAATGTGATAAGAGGGCTCAGTAACACCAGGGTGTGAATTGTTTGCAAGAGCCATAAACAAACAAAAATGAATTTTTGATAGGCAGATGGACCAGGCCAACATTACCACAGCAAGGTGATTTATGAAATAATGAAGTGTAGCTTGGAAATACTCTAACAAGTCTTAGTCCTTAGCACAAAACACAGTTGGTTTCAAGCTTCTTCCTGCACAGACTCCTTTCTGCAATGACTTGCCTGACAAGGAGGACCTTCATATATAGCAAAGAAACCCCGGTGCATTGCAGAGAGTTTTGGGGTATTTTTACGATACATAGGATGGCCTCCAGCAAGGCTTTTATTGTGCCATCACCCTGCCTCATTCACAGAATATTATGAGGGGTCCAGGTGATGATGTTTCCCACTCATAGTGCTCCTTTGTTTTCCTACCACTTCTTCCATCTTCTTTCTTAATGTGGAAAATCTGCTAAAAATACAGAACAGCTGTACAATACCTTCTCATTGTTATTACTAGGATCCCTCCATCTGGAAGCACCCATAGTCAGTTCATGAAGATGACTGCCTAGACCTGTTGGGCCTCATGGTCACCTTGATTGTGCTGAGAGTGCTGGAGCACACCCAACAGACACACCATTGTGTGAGTGGGGGGGAGGGGGGGATAACTGTATTGATGGACAAGCCATCTTTCAGGGAAGCTTCTCTGTCTTTCTTTACTAATCTTCTCGGGGACAAATGCCTGATAAGCTTTGAGGAGCCCCAGGGTTCCTTTGAACACAGTTTGAATACCACTGATTCATTGGCATGAAGCAGTTTACATTCTGCTACTTGAATAGCAAGATCAGCAAGACCACAGGAAGAACCCTCCTGGAACAGCCCAAAGGCCTATCTAGTCCAGCATTCGGTTCACACAGCGGCCAACCAGATACCCATGGAAAGCCCAACAGCAGAACAGAAGTGCAACAGTACCCTCACACTTGTGTATGACAGTTCCCAGCAACTGGTATGCAGAATCATACTACCTCTGTTACTGGAAGTAATTTACAGCCATCACGACTAGTAGCCTTTGATAGCCTTATCCTCCCTGAATTTGTCTAATCTCCTTTTAAAGCCATCCAAGTTGGTGGCCATCAATAGCTGGCTCTCTAGGCCATACCTGACTTCCTGACAGACCAGTTTGGGGGAGAGGGTTGAGATGTTGGCTCACCATCTCTCACTCACGTGTCAAAGAAACCCCCCCTTTAAAAAGTAGTCGTTGAAAAGTAGTTCTGTACCCTCTGTGTTCGTACATGTACAAGAAGCCGAAAACGCTAATAACCTATGCTGAAACATATGTCAGCATCATTTGATTAACCATTCCTTGGCTTGAAAGGGGTGGAAGCAAAGATGTGCCATTCCTTCACCCAATTTCTAATGAGGAATGGGTCTTAAGAACTTCATCAATGCTTACAGCCATGTGTCTGTAGAACTGTCAAACACTAGTATAAATTTATCTGGACATCCGCATTTGGCGGACAGTTTTCTGAGGTCAATGTGACTAACCAGATCAAATGCTCTGGCTGGCTCGAATGCATGATAGACAAAAGACTGATGTTGTTCATGACATTCTTCCTGTAATTCTTGCATCTATTATGGAGAGCTGAATTCCTGAGAGATCTGTTTTCCTTTAAGCTGCAAGTTATAGGCTTTAGTGCATGTATTATTGGTGAAATTCTATCATTGGTGTTTTTAAACGTGATCAGATGAGTTTATGACTGATGTTCCATTTAGCCTTAGAATGAAGACTCTTCAGTGGAAATAAACACTACAGTCATAATCTGGCCAAATTTCAGCATTTTGGATTTTACTTTATTCTAATGAGAGACCTTTAAGCACTTGCATAACTCACATCTTGCAATCAATAGGACTGATAATTTAATTTGGCAGGATTACCTCACATTATTCCATGATATTTATTGTCCTTATTTCTATTCATTAAACAAAAAACCTACGGTTTACAAAAACAATGTTAAGGCTCTACAGATTCCAACCAAGCACCAAAAAGCAGGGAAATTGGGAGTTAAGTCTCACAAGCCTTAACGCCACATCCTCCCTAAGGAGGCAGAAAGTGCAAGTGAAATTCTCATTCTCCCAAAGCAGATAAACCATGAGGGCCCCCTCCACAAGAATGCGCCTTTGCGCCTGGTTCCGCGATTATGCGCATTATCGCGGAGGCGCATTTACTCACAATCCCTCTGCACGGGAGGCGGCGAGAAGCGGCGAAGCGCATTAAAAGATGCCCAAAAAGCGCTTTCCAGGTAGTTAATGCGCATAATCGCTTGTTCACACAGCGAAAATGCGCTTTAACGGCCGGAGCAAAATAAAAGTCGCTATTTAACGCGCGTTCGAAAATGCGCATTATCGGGGAGATAACGCGCCTGTACGCCCGTTTTGCGCTCCGCTCGTGTGTAGGTAAAATTTATAATGAGCCTTCAAGGCTCATTAAACGCCCCGTGTGGAGGAGGCCGAGGACAGGGTGGAGAATATGATATGCAGAGGTGACTGTGGGGTTGTGGAAAACTGATCACAAACAACTTAGGGCCACCTACTTCTCTTTTTTTGTTTAGAGCAGCCCTTCCCCAACCTGGTGCCCTCCAAAGGTGTTGAACTACAATTCCCATCATTGCAAGTCAGTATGTCCCATGGTCAGGAATGCTGGGACTTGTCATCTCAAAAATCTAGATATGCAATTTCATCTGCAGAGGTGACTGTGGGGTTGCGGAAAATGATGATGAACAACTTAGGACCAGCTACTTCTCATTTCTTAGAGCATCTCCTTATGTTGAGAGTTGCAACCCAACACTTCTGACAGGCACCAGGTTGGGGAATGTTGTTCAAGAACAAGGGAAGGCAGAATGTAGATCTCCAGATGTTTTGGAATTCAACTTATAAAAGCCCCTATCAGCATGGGCAGTTATCAGGAATGCCGCAATGACTTGCAATGATGGGAGTTGTAGTCCAACACCTTTGGAGGGCACCAGGTTGGGGAAGGGCTGCTCTAAACAAAAAAAGAGAAGTAGGTGGCCCTAAGTTGTTCGTGATCAGTTTTCCACCACCCCACAGTCACCTCTGCGTATCATATTCTCCACCCTGTCCTCATGGTTTATCTGCTTTGGGAGAATGAGAATTTCACTTGCACTTTCTGCCTCCTTAGGGAGGATGTGGCATTAAGGCTTGGGAGCCTTAACTCCCAATTTCCCTGCTTTTTGGTGCTTGGTTGGAAACTGTAGAGCCTTAACATTGTTTTTATAAACCGTAGGTTTTTTGTTTAATGAATTTCATGGCTTTGTGTAACGGATGACTGGATATTATACAGTTGACAACCAAGCCAGCATCAGCCAGAATGTTATACCATCTTGACATCCAATATAAAATCAAAGCTAGTGTTATGTGTTGAACTCACTTTTAACATTAATAAATCAACCAAAATGCTTGCATCCCCCTCATTTTTAAAGATAAACAGATGAAACCTGGCATCATGGTAGCTCTTAAGTAGGGATATAGCTATGCCAAGTATGAAGCAGATCTGTTCATGCCTTGATTTTTAGGAATTTTTTTAAAGTTCAAACAGAAATCTCTTTGGGGTCCAGGACTTTGAGCAGTACAAGTTTAAAAAATGAAATTAAAGATAAAGAAATGAAACTTGGCACCATGGTAGCTCTGAAGTAGGGATTTAGCCTTGCCAAGTTGGAAGCAGATCCGTTCTTCCCTTGATTTTTAGAAATGTTTAAAACTTCAATTTAATTTTTTTAATTAACTAAAATGCTTACAATTCCATCATTTTTAAAGATAAAGGGATGAAACTTGACAGCATGGTAGCTCTTAAGTAGGGATTGAGCCATGCCAAGTTGGAAGCAGATCTGTTTATGCCTTGAGTTTTAGGAATTTTTTAAACTTCAAACCCAATACTCCTCTTTGGGGTCTAGGGCCTTGAGCAGTACATTAAAAAAAAAAAGTAAAGATGAAGAGATGAAACTTGGCACCATGGTACCTCTTAAGTAAGTCTTTAGGCATGCCAAGTTGAAAGCAGATTGGTTCATGCCTTGAATTTTAGAAAAAAATTGAAGTCAAACTTTTTTTAAAAATATCCTAAAAATCAAGGCACGAACCAATCTGCTTCCAACTTGGCATGGCTCAATTCTAGGGTGACCACTAGGGTGTGGCCTAGTGGCTAAAGTGTTGGACTGAGAGCTGGGAGATCTGGGTTCTACTCCCCACTTAGCCATGAAAACCCATTGGGTGACTTTGGGCCAGTTGCAGACTCTCAGCCCAACCCATCTCACAGGGTTGCTATTGTGAGGATAAAATGGAGAGGAGGAGGATTATGTACGCCGCCTTGGGTTTCTTGGTGGAAAAAAGGTGGGATATAAATGCAATAATAAATAATAAAAAACTGTCAGGATTTCCCCAGATTTCTCCTGGTTTTTGTTCTATCCTCAGTGTCAGGGGGGATTTTATGCAATAGTCTATTATGACCTGGAATTACACACTTTCCCTTTTAAGGCTAACATTAGCGTGGCAGGGGGGAATGACATGCTTTCTGGAGGTGTGTCATTCTCTCCCACTGCTCCAATCAAGGCCTTAAAAGGGAAAAACGTATCATTCCCAGGCATTATAGAAAAGGGCCTGACTGGAGCGGTAGGGTGGGGTGAGAATGACATGCTTTCCTCTCCTCCACTCCAATTGGGGACTTTAAGGTGGCCCCAGAAAGCCATTTTCCTGCCCCCCCACTAGGTGTCCTCTTTTTTGGTTTCCCAGATATGGTCACCCTACTCAGTTCTTGCACAGGCTACATATCCATCCCTAGATATTTACTCAAAAGTAAGACCCATTGAATTTCCTTGGTTCTTGAAAAGCAACACACTTGCTTTTAGATTTGCCAGTCTCAGCATTCTATGTGTGCTATGAATGCCTGCTCTGTCTGTCCCTATAGTTTCCTGCAAGGTCCAGCCAGGGGAAGGAGGGTGGGATTCCCTCAGGTTCATCTGACAGCAGGTGGAGGGTGGAGGGTGGGATTCCCTCAGGTTCATCTGACAGCAGGTGCTATAGAATATGGACCTTCCAGGAATGTTGAGGCTGGATTTCTGGCAGACCCAGCCAGGCAACTTTATGGCCTGTTAGTCCCTCCATTTCGTAGCCCGCAGAGCACCTGCCTCATAAGGCAAATGGCCACATGAGAACTGTTATTATGGCCTGCTCCTTTGTTTGTCTTTAGTAGTTTGTGGTCCAGATCTCTTCAGAAGGGGGAATAGTGTTTTGTGGTTGGGGTCAGTCTAAATTATCTCCAGGGGTCCCTTACTCAGTGCCTCTGATAGCAAAGAGATTGAGGATTTTCCCCAACTCTGTTACTCTTGAAGTTACTAGGCCTGTTGAAAATAGATTTTATAACATCAGCATGAAAACAGTGAATACCCCTTTTAACTTGTTAAACCAATGAAAACATGCCACACAAGAAATCTTAAGATATGAATGGTTTATAAAGAAAAGTAAATGCAAAAGAACATAAGATCCAGAAGTGAAATCTGAAACATTACTAGTAGTAGTTGTAGTAGTAATAGTAGTATCCTGCCTTTTGCCCAATGCTGGGCCTTAGGGCAGCCTTACAAAACTAAAACATATACAGCTAAAACCTATAAATAGGAATATACTAGGCTGACCATATGAAAAGGAGGACAGGGCTCATGTAACTTTAACAGTTGTAGAGAAAAGGGGATTTCAGCCAGTGTCATTTGTATGCAATTAGTTCTTGGTGAAATTCCCTCTTCATCACAACAGTTAAAGTTGTAGGGGCCCTGCCTTCTTTTGTATATGGTCACTCTAGTATAGTGCCTGCAACTTTAACTGTTGTGATGAAGAGGGAATTTCACCAGGGACTAATTGCATACAAATGACACTGGCTGAAATTCCCTTTTCTCTACAACTGTTAAAGGCCCCCTCCACAAGAATGCGCCTTTGCGCCTGGTTCCGCGATTATGCGCATTATCGCGGAGGCGCATTTACTCACAATCCCTCTGCACGGGAGGCGGCGGGAAGCGGCGAAGCGCATTAAAAGATGCCCAAAAAGCGCTTTCCAGGTAGTTAATGTGCATAATCGCTTGTTCACACAGCGAAAATGCGCTTTAACGGCCGGAGCAAAATAAAAGTCGCTATTTAACGCGCGTTCGAAAATGCGCATTATCGGGGAGATAACGCGCCTGTACGCCCGTTTTGCGCTCCGCTCGTGTGTAGGTAAAATTTATAATGAGCCTTCAAGGCTCATTAAACGCCCCGTGTGGAGGAGGCCAAAGTTACATGAGCCCTGTCCTCCTTTTCATATGGTCAGCCTAAATATACAAAAGTTAAAAATATAATTAAATACTTTTCAATATTAAAGCATTTAAAACATTTTAAATACATAACAATTTAAAAGTCAAAGGTATAGACAGAGGTCCAGATGATTTGCCAAAGGCCTGCTGGAACAAAAAAGGGTTTGTCTGCTTCCAAAAACACATCAAGGAGGGAGCCAGTGTAGACTGCAAGGATTAGAAAGAAAATCCATGTGTACACTATGCAAAATAAAGAACACCTCAACTGTTTCTAAACCTTATTTAAAAAACAGGGTGACTAGGCCGAAACCAACGTTGTAGGCCAAAAGCACTTTGAAAGGTTTCAACATTGTACTTAAAACTTACACCGGCCCAAACTAATTAAATGAAGTGTTTGAAGCTTTCAACTTTATAGCAGTATGGACCAAACTCTTCGAAAAGAGGGAAATTAAAAGAAAGGTATAGCTACCTATTCCCAGGAGAGATCTGAAGATCAGCCACACCCTGCTTCACCAGAGAGCAAAAGAGCAAACTGGCCTTATGAAGATAGCCCAAAATACTCTCAGAGCCAAAGGAATGCATGTTCCAGAAGAGAAAAGAGAAACTCTTCTTCTTCTTCTTCACTCAAAAGGTCTGTGCTAGAGGCAGCGGCCATTTCACTCACCCACCCCACATTCTAAGGCAGGAGGGAGGGGGGAGAGCGACGCTACTGAGCATGTGTCAGTGTCGCGTTATGAGGGAAGATGGCCGCCTCATTGACTTGAATGAGAGGTTAAAATAGTCCTTAAAAGTCAACCGAAGGGAATTTTAAAAAAACGAAAAGCTTTCCACCAACTACAGTCAAGGAGGAAGAAGACTCCACCACTGGAATAATTAATAAGTCTCTAGAAATTATGCAAATTGTGAGCACAAAAAGTCTCAACCCGGAAGTAAATTTACAAAAGCAGGGAGACAGGTTTGTATTCCTTTTCTACCTTAAACTGCTCTCCTTCCCTCAATCTTTCACCAATCTTCTTGAAATTTTCAAGTAATGTAAAACAAACATTTCTTTCTGGCACCTGTAAATTTCAGAAAGGTTGGTGAAACATTTTCGATTTTATGGCTGTTAGAATGACCCCCCCCCCAATTATCACTTTAACATGGCGGAATGTGTTTTTTACTGACGGCCCTTAACAATGGAGGCACGACTGTGCCTCCATTAATTAGCAAGAAAGGTCATGTGTGGAGAATATTGTCTAGTGTCTCTCTTCTCTAAAGA
The DNA here is from genome assembly GCA_029215795.1 of Anniella stebbinsi. Lineage (NCBI taxonomy): Eukaryota > Metazoa > Chordata > Lepidosauria > Squamata > Anniellidae > Anniella > Anniella stebbinsi. The sequence goes on along the minus strand of JARDYH010000002.1, from coordinate 86,582,583 downwards.
AGCAAATCTAATACTATATAATAATTTTGCCCATTTTTGCCTACCATACAACTCCACGACAGCACTTAATAAATTTCAACCTTCTCTTGAAACACACTGACCTTAATTTCTTGCCTGGCTGTCAAAAACTGGGAAAAGAGGAACAGATTTTCATGTTTCTGTCATGAAAGAACACGTCCTTTTTTAACGAAAGAAAAATGAAAATGGAGGACCCAAGCTGGAACAAATTGTCTTTAAGACCTTTTGGAGTTTTCTTTTGCTTTTTCCATTACTATTTTTATAGCAGAGATTTCTGCAAAGGATTCATAGTGACTCATTTTATGAGGTTGCTCTGTACCATCTATACTGAAGAGTCTCCCATCGCTCTAGACATTACGTATCTCCTGAACAGTGTAGGGGAATTGCCAAGCCAGGTCACATGCTAGTAAGCCATCACTCATCCCCCCCCAAAGGCGGGCAAGATCTGGTTACAATTAGGTTCAACCCCTGGTTCTGGATAACATGTCTCTGTGGCTATAGATTCTTTGCTGCCAGCTCCCCACTGGGCTCAGGAGGAGCACTAGCATTGCATGTACCTGACCAGGAAAATTGGGTCTCGGCTGTAATTGACTTTCCTTCTTTTTCATTCTCTCTACAGATCAGCTTGCTTTTCATACTGACAACAAATATAATGGTGGCTCACCATGAAAGACCGCAACACCAAACTGGAACATCCCCCAACACACACATTCTAACTAAGGGCACAATCCAGCAGAAGTATCACCTTTAATGTTAAAGCAAGAGCCCAAGGGCCAAAACAGACATTACATTAAATCTGTGTCTAATAGCTATGTCCTAAAAATAAAATAAAAACACTCTAGAATAGGGGCAGGGGGGCATTCAGATAGGGACCCTAGCATGGGGTGGGGGTAAAGGGCTTTTAAGATCTGGATCTAGTTCCCTGCACTTACTAAGAATGGAATTGGAGGAGAGATGTAACTGCTAGACATAGATTTAAAGTAATGATCAGGTTCGCATGATCAGCAAGGGAAACCACACAGTATGGGTTGGATGTCCCTGCATATGCTGACTGATGTTTAATCTGGATACATAGTGAAAACAGTGTCCATGTGAAGACTAAGGCCTAGCTCTCAGAGTTGATAAATCTGTGTTTGGGTTGTACCACTTCAGGCTTGGCAGGTGGGGGAGGGGGAGATTCAGATGATGGAATGTTCCTCCATTCCAAAATTTCCCTCCAGATGTCCGAGAGAAGGGTTCTAGGATGGCATTCTCCCTGACATTAGTTTTCTGCATGTAGGAGGTTGCTTGGGGGTATGGGAGAAAATGTAGGGCTTTTCTATATGAGGCATTTGTCATGCACTTGTCATTCCCAATCCCTACTCATGATTGTTTAATGGTTTCTTTAGATAATGTCATGGCTCTCCAGTTTTGCACTTTCAGCAAGTTTCTTTAGAGCTGGGAAAATGCGGTATTTAATTGTGAAAGTGAAAGAAACACATTTTTCACTTGTGTGTTTGTGCTATTGCACTATACCACAGTGCCACTTAGAGATTACATAGCAAAACACAGGAAAGGAAGGGCTCTTCATGTAGTGTTGGATCTTAATTCTGACAAAAACAGAAGGAAATTCAGCAGATTTAACAGCGAGCCTATCTACACAGTCCCTTGGAACATTTTAAATAGTATTTTAAAACATTCCAAATAGGTGCGTTCTAAAACATCTTAGGCCACATTACTGAGTACTCACGTCACAGGAGAAAAATTCTTCAGTCTTTAAAGTGGTGTGTGCAGTCACACACACTTCTGCCCTGTCACTTTCTATTTCGATTTTACAATGAGTTTAGGGCAAGGCATTGTGGGCACTGTAGTTCACTCACCCACTTCCCCCTTTGTTTCTCTGTCATTCCCTAGTGAGTATAGGGCTAAGAATTGTGGGTGTTGTAGTTCACTCGCCCACTTCCTCCTTATCCCCGCTTTCTTCCCCACCAATCGACTGCTAAGCATTTGGGCACCAGTAAACGAAGCACTGCCCCCATGAATCACAAATGTTAAGGAAGGACACATTATTTTACTTAAAACGATTTATTAAAAGTGAAACCGTTGTATATAACTGAAGTGAGTTTTAAAAAACCTCAGGTATACAACGTTATAGGGAGTGCATCATGTGGCCCAAAGAGTTTTCATAACCCTTATAAAATGTTAAAAACCTAGCGTGTAGATCGGCTCAGCCTCATGTAGAAAAGCTCTTAATTATGTGTAATCTGAAGTGAGAGAGGACAAAGTTAGGTCTACCATCTCTGTGAATAAGATGAAGTATCACAGCACCAAATGAAGGATCATTCATACTTAGTGGTCATATCTTTCATAATTTTATATGTTTACACTGAAAAATGAAAGTTACTTTTTCCAGAAATCATGTGAGCCGAGGGGGTGAACTAAACCCCGGTAATCAAAAATGCTTTGGTTAAGGTAGTATTTGTGTTCTTTAACAAAAATGTGTTGGTATTTCATTATTACAACAGATAAGATCACCAGTGAATGAACTCCTGAGAGTTATTCCTGCTATGTCATTCTCACACGCAAGACTTCGGTATCAGGTATCCATGTTGACTCTCTAAGGCCCTTTCCACACCAGCCATTTTCCCCGTGGCTGCCCCTGCCTGCTCGCGGAGAGTCCGCATGACGCACAGGGCATCCTGTGAGCAGGCAGGGGCCAGCCCTCCATTTTCCTGGGAGTTCAGGGAATGCAATTATCCCGATTCATTCCCTATTCCAGGGAGAGAAGCGAGATGGGCGGCTGGTGTGGCTACCCATCCCAGGCGCAGCTGCGCTTACCTGTGAGTAAGTGTGGCTGCAAACTGGGCACAGGGGACACAGCATAGCTCCATGCCCAGCAGGGGAGGGGGTGGCACCAGTTTCGCCACCCCCGGGAGGGCAGGGAGGAGGGGGGCCGTGAGCATTCTTTTTTAAAAAAAAAACTAACCTGACTTTTGCGCATGAGCGCTCCTGCGCTCTTCTTCGTTTTAAAAACAAAAAAATGGTGGCCGCGAGTTGCAACGGCCTGAGAGAAGCCCAGGCTGTCGCATCCTGGTGCGGCCTTGGCGTGGCGGACCCGGAAGTCCTCACTTCTGGGTTTCCCCGCTTCCCGCCCCCTCCGCACCTATGGTGCGGAAAGGGCCAAAGACAGCTTTAGTAAGGCCAAATATTAAAGCTCTTTCCCCACCACACTACAAATCCAGGAGACATATAAGTGGGGAGGGAGGGACATTAACACAGATTCAATGCCAAGATGGAGGGGGTGGGAGGAAAAATCAAGGTCCTCTTTTGTGCCAACATCTTGAAAACAGGTCTTAATTTATACCTTGAAATCTTATATTTGCTCCTTGTATACCTGCTTTGCAACACTGTAAGTGATCAGTGGCATTGTGGAACATAAAATCAGACCAGAAAATTATTTTATGGTTTAATCTTAAGGACAGCAATTCACAGATCATTTCATACCAAAATCTCCATCTAGTATCTCGATATCTAGCATCTAGCATTCAGTAGCATAGTGACTTTGAACATGGAAATTCCGTATGGCTATCATGCTAACAACCGTTGATAGACATAGAACGTCATCACACAGGAGGAAATCGCGATTGCTTATTGTCGCTTCTCCGCCTGCACATTTGTCCCTCATTACTTCCTCTTTTGAAAGAGGAAGTAAACAACTTGCATGTGGCCCAGTCAGTGGGCCATTTTGATCCCGCTGCTTCTCCTGCACACAGAGGAGATAGCGGCAACATCCGTCTTTAAAATAAATCGAACTTACTGGGGTGTTTTTTTGTGGCACGAAGGAGGCTAGGAGGCGCACAGGAGGCAGATGTCGTTGTGAGAGGGACCCACTAAAACCCATGAGTGCCCAGTAATGAGCATGCAATAAAATGCTTGTCTGATGGAGCTCTGAGAGTGCTTCCAGACAGAAGGCTCCTAGCACTGCCCCTTAGGGTGCAATCCTATGCACGTTTAGACAGAAAAAGTCCTACAATTCCCAGAATGCCCAGTCAATGTGGCTGGCTGGAGGGATGCTGGAGGGATGCTGGGACTTCTTTCTGTCTAAGCATACATAGGATTGCACTGTTAGGAGCCTTTGTGCACCTATTCCATCCTTTCTTTCTTTCATGGAATGTTACTGGGTGTCCAGATGACATCGACTTCCACTCATAACCTTCCTACATTTTCCCACCGTTTCTTCCTTCATTTTTCTTCCCAGGGAAAATCCACTAAGAAGAAAAATGCAGAGTAGCTGTACGATGCCTTCTAATTGGTAGCACTCGGAGCCCGCCATCTGGAAGCCCCTTAGGCTACTGTTCTATCAAGCTATATAGAAAATGGGCAAACTGAGCACACTTCAAAATAACTAGACATCTGCGGAGGCAAAAAGCAATAAGTAGAGTTTTCTGGGTGTGTGTTTTTTAAAGATAGGGTAAAAAGAAGCTAAACATGTGGCTGAATATCTGTTTCTTAAGTATAAATAAACATTCTGTAGGCCACATGGTACAGTAACTTAAAACAACATACATTTCTGTTCTCCTAATCCTGGCCCTGTTTTGCTCTGGACCAACCTTCTGAGTACGTCCAAGTGATGAAAGATTCTGATTAACTCAAATAGCCACATAAACACCAGTACAAAGAACAGATCTATCGATTCCCTGTGACGGGACTCACTAGGTGCTACTTTGTCATAATATCTACAATAATTTAAGAAGTGTTGCCAGACATTCTTTTTCACAAACACTTATTTATTTAGTTAAAAACACGCATTGGTCACATTCCAGCCACTTAAGTACTTTTAAAGCCCATTGATTTCAATGGGAGAATTAAGCATATGTTAAAGCTCTCCAATTGAGACCAATGGGGCGTTATTTGTTCATCAAATGATTTTGAGTCTCCTTTTGGCACAGAAAGGGTCCCCAAGCCCCTTTCTGTGCCAAAGTTTAAAAAGCTTTAAGCAATTTATAAACTTTCAGACATCACACACAAAATTAAGAGCAGGAGACAAACAAATCTTAAAAACAGAGACTGGAGCCAATGTTGTTAAATCACTCAAAAGCTAAGTTGAATAATGCATTTTAATAGTCCGCCTAACACTAAACAAAGAAGACACCAGTCTAACCTCCCTAGGGAGAGAGTCACACAATCAGAGTGCCACCACAGAGAAGGCCATGCCACTTGTTGCCATCAACCTAGCCTCTCTTGGTTAACATGTTTGACTTTGGCTGAATAGTGCCCATTGTGACTGGAGAATTGCAGCAGGGAAGGTATTTGAAAGGAAAACAGGGTACAGAGCAAAGGCTTTAGCAACAAGCTTGTAACCAATGGGTTGGATCCAGATTTAGGCTTCCTTAGAGTAGATCCACTGAAATCAATGGGATAAAAGTTAATCATCATCCATACCAATGAATCTGAAGAAGACTTTTCTTTTTACAATGCACCCCCTCTGTTCCCTCTTAAATAACTGTAAAATTTCCTCTCTGTCAGCACAAAGACCAAGACTTTAAATCCACCAATGCACTGCCTAAATGATGACGCTTTCCATTTGCCTGTCTTCTTTTATATGCCATCTCAATTTGGAGTACACACAAAAAGACAGAAATACGAATGCAATAAATACCAGCCACTAGTGAGCAATAGATAATTTATTATATTAATAATAAATGCCATGAAATATTGTATTGTAATAACATATTTTTTTTCTACATCATGATTGCATGTGTGTGGACAGGACAGCCAGCATCAAGGTCATTATTACTATAAGCACGGAGAACGTTCAACATTTAATCTAAAATATTCTCTCATGTCAAACCAATAATCTCCTTTTCAAAATAGTGCCAGAGAGAGTCATATGTATGGTTGAGTATAAATCTTTTGATTCCCTGTTGTAATGTGCAAAACCTCACCTCTCACAAGAAGGCTGCCGCCACCGCCGCCACTGCTACCCACATTTTTGGCAGCGAAAAAGCACACGTTGGCCTCCCCCCGCTGTCTTCCTCACAATTTTTCAAAGTCCTTCTTGATAAATGTCTTCAGAAAAATATTTTATGAGGTGCTTACCTATAATATATATATATATATATATATATATATATATATATATATATATATATCTTTCAAGGCTGTGTACACATTGTGGCCTCAGATGCTAACCACACATAAGAAACTGTATTCATTTGCTCCACAATCTGGATGGGAGGAAACCAAAAACAATCAGGACCTGGTTAAAGCCAAGGTGGGATCCATTAGCAGAGTGTTGTGATTTGATGTTATTCACCTGTTGGTTCAGGAAAAGGGCATCCTGTTACGACGGCTGCGTGCTCTGTGCAGTGTTCGGCCACAAGGCATGCTTGCCCCCTCGATGAGGATGAGAGAAACAGAGCCTTGTGGGTAATATGATGACTTGAAAATCAGGCTGTGTTCCTTCTTCTGCCACTAATGTGGGTCTCTTCATACAAACATCTGGACATGTGGTGGCCAGTTGAAAAGCTTGTGTGTGGTGGCTCCCAGCCAATGCTCAATGAAAGCTGAAGCTTGCATGTGGCAATGAATGCACATGTCTGGCTCGTTATAGGCTGGAGTGAGGGGGGTATGTCAAAAGTTTTCAAGTAACTACCTGGTATCCAAAGGTCATCTAAAGATACTCGTTATACTTCGAGATGAGTGAGAATTTCATTTCATTTTTTAAATCAGAATTTACCTGGTTCTGTCCAAGAACCGAACATAGACCCAGACAAGATCTGTGGTTGAAACCCGTACATTTCCAAGCTCATGATGAGATTTGTGTCACCCAAAAAATGTGTTTGAAAAATATGTTGCATTTGAAAAACGCACATGAAGAATGTGTACTTTTGAAAAATGTGCACAAACATGCTTTAATCAAAAAGAGAAAAAGTGTGTACATTTCAAAAATGCATTCAGTTGAAATACGCATGAATTTTCCTGCTAAAAGAAAAAACTCGCCATCTGTTACGGACATAGTCAGAATGAACTTTGAAGTGGAATTCGGAGAAACTTGACAAGCTTAATTTTTGCTGATTTGCACATGCTGAGTTACACTGTGTGACCGCCAGTTAATTCACTAACTGCAATCTTATATGTATCTATTCATATAGACATATGTATCTATATGCATATGCAATTAAATCATGGTATTTACTCTCTGATCAGCAGTTATAGCTTTAACTTCTCTATTATGTTACAGATTTCCTAATTCTTTGATTATGTACTGTGAACTCTTTTGAAAACAAGAACTCTATATTAATATGCTTATTAATATGGCATCAAGGATCTCTAACCTTGTCCAAGCTATGCTGGCTTGCTGTGGCATTATATTCATATAGATACAGACAGACTGTGCCCCCCTCTTCAATATTTCGGTTTGACGCCCGGTTCCCCGATTATGCGCATCTTCTCTGAAGTGCTTTTACGCCTAATCCCTATACATGGGAGGCGTTGAAGCGCATTACGGGCTGTATGAAAGGCATTTTAAAGTTTTTGACATGCTGAGAATCGCATGCAAATGTTGCTGAAAGTAATGCGCTTTGTCCCAGAGAAACTCCCCAAACCAATTCCCGCCCTTTATTCTCCCCGCCCACCAGAATCTCCCGCCTTTGGTTTCCTAGGTTACCTGAAAGGAATGAGCTGATTAACATGTTCGGCTACCTGTCTTCCCCCCTCCTTTGCCCGATTGCCATGACCTCCTCAGGAGTAAATGGAAATCTGTCTCACACACACACACACATACACACACCAAAACAGACAGGGGGATGCTGCTTTGTTCCTTTCCCCCTCCACTTCCCAGCGAGCTCAACAATTGTAAAACATACACACACACACACACACACCCCTCAGCTCAGGAACCCAGCAAGAAGCGAGGGGAAGTTATGTCTGCTGATGGCTAATTATACGCACATCCGCACATCCTTCCTACCCCTTTACGTCTCATAAAACCACCTCCATCTGGCTCCGTGTCTCCATGTTAAAAATATTTCATCAGGGTACTTCAAAGAAACTTTATTTTTGGTTCACGTTGGGTCACCTCTTCTTGGAGCTTCCATTCAGAGAGACGGAGTACAAGGAGGAAGTTGCCAGGAGAGAGGAAAGGAAACTAAGGGTGCCTCTACAAGAGGCATTTAAAGCTCTTTCAAGGCGCATTAAAAAAATTACCTCTACAAGAACCGAGCGCAAATCGGGCGTAGAGGCGCGTTATCTCCCCGATTATGCGCATTATCGAATGCGCGTTAAATCGCGAGTTTTATTTTGTTCCGTCCATTAAAGCGCATTTTGACTGTGTGAATAAGCGCTTATGCGCATTAACTACTTGTAAAGCGCATTTTGGACATCTGTTAATGCGCTTCGCCGCCTCTCTCCGCCTCTCGTGCAGAGGGATTAGGCGTAAATGCGCTTCAGCGATTATGCGCATAATCGCCTAACCAGGCGCAAAAGCGAATCCTTGTAGAGGGGACCTAAAACAAAAAGTGGGAGGTTTTCTCAGCAAAGGGGCAGTTCTATGCATGACATTACGACCACAGTTCAACCCCGATCGTTAATGCGCCTCCTCAGAAAGTTGTTTACACGGACATAAGGCGCTCTTACTCCTGCCGTAAATTAAAACTCGCTAATTAACGCGCATTCGAAAATGCGAATAATTGGAGAGAAAACGCGCCTGAGACCCTGATTTGCGCTCCGCTCTTGTAGAGGTAAATTTCCTAATGTGCCTTGAAAGAGCTTTAAATCGCTCTTGTAGAGGCACCCTATGTTGGCTTGACAAAAAGTGATTTGCCCTGGAATGACCAATGAACTTCATGATTTTATGTGGATTTAAGCATGGGTCTTCCACACTGAAACTCTGATCCACACCTGATCCACTGTATCACATCATCACATTAAGTTGGGCCACATGCTAATGGCATAAACGTTAGATGTATCCTTCCAGGTGAGGATATAATTCTGATAAGGGACTCAGTGGCTGAATCAGATGCCCACGTCTGTCTATATTGCTCTCTGCTATACATCCTTTCCCATAGGGATGAGTCATTCATATGGACAGGCGAAACTGTGCAACAATTCATTTTAACCTTATCTACACACCTGGAGGAGTCATCTTGGAAGACCATAGAGAAGTCTGCTAACCTAAATTCCCTTGATACAGCCATGTAAGACCAGACCACAATTTGTTATGGTTTATCCTAAATTGGCTACATCTGCAAATAGGCTGTCTACTTTAGTCCTCAAGCGTTTCCTGTGCACTAATCTATTGTACAAATGTCCAAACACAGCATGGCAACACTTGCCGGTAAATCTCTGGGGTAAATCTCACCTGTGGACAATGATTAATGTCTTGTTTTGTGCATATCTATCTACCCTAACATACATTTTGGGAGAAGCAATCATATGGATTAAGTTAGCAACACTCATTCTTGCACTTTCAGACATTACTGCCCCTGCTAAATCATATTTGGAACCTGCCAAGCTTTCGCACCTACTTTTTGTCCATGCTGGAATTTTCCAGGGACCAATTAGTCTTGCTTCACAAATCATGTTGTTTGCTGCCTTGAATAAAATGCCTTTCTATACAGAACTATGAAGAAATAGGGAAGATTCCACATGTCTGGCAGAGGTAAGGCCAGTCAGCACAGTCATCTTAAGTCCTGTTGTTAGAATAAGCATCTTAATAACAGAATCCACAGAAGATTTAGATTAGGTCAAGTGCCCAGTGATATCTCAATTTCCTACTTTGTTCTCCCTGCTTGAAATCTCAAAACTATTTTTTTCCCCAGAGTATGCATTTTGGAAACTAGTTTTATGCAGGTTGATTCCAAACTACATCAACATTTTTATGATTGAAGAATCTCATAAAACCTAGACTGGACAATTGAATTTCACTTTACAAAACATTCCAGAAGAATCTGTGTGAGTGACTGCAGAGTGTTTATAATGTGAGTCATGTGCCTGACCCATCTCTTCACCTAGCTGTCTGCTCTCCAAACCTTCTACCAATTCTCCAGGCACCTCAGCAATCTCTTGTTATAGCCCATACAAATCAAAGGGTTCTCCTGAAACATCCTTTTCCTTCAACCTCAGCATTCCAAAGCCTGAGGACCATGGCCTGCAATTAGACAATGACTTTGGAGGTTATCATGTGGTGAAATGCCAAGGATGTCATTAACAGAGGGAGATGCTGTCTTTTGGTCCACATATGGTTATACCTGATGAGCTCCAGTTTCCAGGTTCAACACATTGAATGGTTATTGTTATCCATTCAAAAGCTTTGCCTGAAAAAACAGCAGAATGTTGCCCTCTTTGAGTGGTGAGTTCGCATGTGTGAAGTGACTTTCAGATTGAAAGCCTACACAGCCAGGAGAGTCACCGGGTGGTCCTGTACAAATTCCCACTCTCTCTCTTAGCCTAACCAGCTTTAGGGCTTTGTTGTGAGCCAGAGAATTAATGTACTTTTAAACCATCCAATAACTCAAGTGTTCTGGCAATGTACAATATGGAGAAGTAAATGAGACAAGAATCCAAAGCACAGTTTGTACAAGAAAATGCACTGCAGGAGTGATTTACAATAAAATCATGATTATAGTTTTACTTAATTGGTTGGGTTTTGCTTATTTCTTTTATTGTTGTGTTTTGAATTGTATTTTTAATTTATTTGTTTTTATGTTAAGTTTTAATTAGGTTTTGTTTTATTCTGTATTTTATTGGCAGCCACCTTGAGTACCAGTTTTGGTGAAAAGGCAGGATATAAATTAAACAAATAATAAATGATAAAGAATAAAGAAATACCCCTGAGTTCTTTTTGTTTAGTACCTTTATCCCAATCTCCTTCCAATAAGCTCAGAATATCATGTATGCCCTCATGTTTCTGTGTGAGGTAGGTTGGGTTTTGAGAGCATGACTGGGTTCGGAGAACACACCGCAGCTCATCGTGGGTTAATCAACCCACGATAAGCTGCAGCACCCGCGGGTTCCAGGTTGCAAATACAACCCCACTTGGGCTTGTTGAGTCGTGTGAACCTGGCAAGCATGATTTCTGCAAGGATTGAACAACCATGGGTTATGTGAGAGTTGTTTAACGCTTGCATAACCCTAAAACAGGTCATGGGTTATGCAGGGGTTATTTAACCCTAACATAACCCATGCTCACCAGGTTAACATAACATGACAACCCCCGCCGGCAGTTGCATATTCAAAATGGTGATGTCACACAACCTGCCCATAATCTATGGTGGGCTGTTGTGTCATGTGACTGGTCCAAGGTCACCCAAAGAGCCTCATAGGTGAATGGAAATGTGATTGTGGATTTCCCTGGTCAAAGTCCAGCCTTCTAGCCATGACACCATACAGTGGCCTCTTCAACTTTGAGTCGCCCCCTTTCGTGCCATTTCTCAGTGTTGCAAGGGAAAAAAACATTTTCTGCTGTTTGCTCTATCAACAGCACACTTTGTGAATCGATTTACGAAATAGCTTTATGTCTATCCATAAACAGCTCCTCTGTCACTGCAACAGCAGTTACAGTTGTAAAGTGTTTATGGCATGATTGCCCGATCAACAGCTACCAAAATGAAATGAAAATATGAAAGCCAGATTTTGTTGTCTTAGCTGGCTGCACTGAAAAAGAATATGTTGTCTTTTTCACTGGCTGCACACAACTGTCCTCACAAATGTTTCTAATTCATCTGGACGTCTTGATAGGAAATATAAATTATAGGAATGGGCCTGTCAGTGCAATCTTCAACAGAAGGGGGCAGGAATTCCTACTGAAATAAAATAAGAAATTCTGACAATTTTCAGCCTATGATAGGTTTGTCTAGAGTCTTACACATGAAGACATGATAAATGCCACAATCCTGTGCAACGTTTACTCAGAAGTAAGTCCGACTGAATTCAGTGGGATAGCCCCTGGAAAATGTGTTTTTAGGCTAAAAGACAGTCCTTATGCTGCCCATATGCTAGTGGTAAAGCAAACAATAATAGTGGGCAAGTCATTATTGTGAAATTAAAACCTATTATTTCCCCTAGAAAATCTTAAATGTATTGTTCGGTGTAGAACTATTGGTCTTTATATAGGAACATCACTAATGAAATTTAATGAATGCTATACACCATGATGATGATGATGATGATGATGATGATGATGGAGCTTTCCCATTTGAACAGTTCTTATAGCTACAGTATTATTGAGTTCTCTTACCCCATTGCAGCCCTATCTCCTGCAGCAGTCACAACCAATTATGTGGTTGCAGTTGGCTAGCACCTGGACAGGTGGCTACATGGAACAGCTATATGGTCTCCCAAACTAGAGTCTCTATTTTTCCAAAGGTACTAATGACAGGCTCCAAAGAGTTCCTTAAGTTGCACAGTCACTTTGGTGCATGTATTAGAACATCCCAGTGGGTTCTGTTATTGCAGGTCGTGTTGCTTTGGTGGTCATTCCTGAAATTCCTGAGATTCAGGAGTAGCCTGTCAGTTGACATAGGCATGCTCACTACTGAAGCCTCACTATACACATGGAATTTTCCTGTAGAGCCCATTGAATCTGGCATAATATAACTGGCAGGCGGTTGTGTTGTTAAAACTGGAAAAGAGAAAGTAGTCCACTAATCAAGAAGATGGTCTAGACATGTCTCGAACAACAAGTGAGCACTTTAGAAGGATTATCTGTGGTTGCTTCCCACTTTTTAAACTGTCCTCTTTCTTATGTACACACTTAGTAAGAGTTTTTAGTGGAATACTTGTTAATATGTATTTTTATATATATCAAATGTAGCGTTCTTTAATATTTGAAACTGATACTTCTCAAAACCCTGATGACATCATCCAGATGGGATGGATACAGACAGGAGCAATGTGAATACTCCATCATGAATTCCAATACAATGGCAATGTGTACATACCTACGGAAAGCGGTGACCCACCGTACCCTGCTCATATGACCAGTTTCCATGGGATGAAATCACAGGTGTTGGTGCACTGAAACCAGCCCTATGTGATTTCTTCAAGATCAGAGAGATCAAGATCAATGTCACAGATGAGGCATTATATATTTCTCAGTCTCATATTCTAAACCAGGAGATTGAACATGAAGACTTCATGACTGTAACATCAAGTCAGCATTTGTTTTTTATCCACCCCACCCCACGCCACCCTCAACTTTATGTAACATCTTGTCTGATGAAGAGATCTGGAGTTCTTGAAAAGCTGGCACATTTTTGTGACCTTGAGTTGGCATAATAAAGGTATTACCTTAATATGGCTTTTTAAAAACGTAATATAAGCAGGCCTTCCCAGCATGTCCTTTGACCATTTTGCAAGCTCAACTTCACAACAGAACTGTCAGTCTAGCATACCCAGCCCATCAGCCTTCCTCCATCCAGATTGCCCCCTGGTTCTCTACAGGTGCCTTCTCCTTCACCTGCCCTCTGCTTCCCCCTCTTCCCCCTCTAGCTATGGAACACTTGCAAAGCATCCTAGAGTCTGACAACTGTGATGGAGCCCAAAACAAGTTGGTAGTAAGTAAGGGTGAGAAAAGGATGAAGCAAGACTGACGGGAAAACAAGGTAGTGAGGAGGGTGGAGCAAAGGCTATTCTGGGAGCCATCACTTCCTGCGAGCCCTGACTGTGAGCCCTCTTCTTATATTGGGCCTTTCTTCAACCTAAGGAAGAGATCATACTTTTACATTGGAAAATTCTGCATTAAGACTATAGTCTCTCCCTTTGACCTCTAGGATAAAGTTGTCCTGTGATCTTGGTACAATTTATGCTGTTGATCTCACTGCATTTACAATCAATGTTTAACTATATTGTAACTTGGGAGACAATATACAGCTCTTCCTCCCTTCCTAGTGAAGAAGGGACTGTGGTGCATTTATCTGCAACAGATCTGTGTGATTGAAACATTCCGGGCTGCACACAAACATACTGTAACATCTACACCCAAATTGGCTCATGAGTCAACACATCCAGCTCGGTGATTATTACATCTCTCCAAATGAAATACAGCTGCATTGCCTGTCACACTATTTGAAAACAGCCACTTAGCAAACCTTTGAGTCAGAAACAATTGGGATGCACTTGGTAGCAACAAATAATAAAGAAACTAAATCCTACCTTGCTTTGCCCAGCTGTTGTCTTTTTTGAGCAAATACCTAATCAGCTATTTATTCCAAACATGAACAGTACATTTGGTTTATTTGCTAAATAGGAACTTGGTAATGAAGTCACAGCTATAGACATTCTCTTATGGATGAAGGTCATTTAGTTGTTCATGATGGAAAATAACATGAATGTTTCTTTGTCAGCCATTCAAGGAAGGCTTGGCACTTTGATCAATCCTCAGACTTTTTCATATTTCCTGATACTGAACTGGGGCTGCAGGAGCATAATATCTTAGTACTCCAATTTTTCTAGGGCGGAGGAAGAGAAGGAGGAGGGAAGGATAGAGCTGGAGACGTTGTCTCCGAATCTGACCTGTTGAAAGGATCTCTTGAGAGGATAGATATATATGTACACATGTGGTGTGGAGGACACCTGTTTTCAATTGCATCTTCAGATCAGAAGATACCCCCACTTGGGGTCTGCAATCCCAGCCATCGCAAATAAAATAAAGAGTCCAGTGCATATGGCTGTCATTTATGTGTTTTGTTGTAAATGATTTCTCATCAGCATGTCGGTGAAAGTCTTCTTCAAGTCCTGCTTACATCATATCTATGGAACTCGATTCCCACTGTAGGAAATAAGGACAGAAGGTGCTTATTTAAACTGCTAGTCACAAGGGGTCACTCTCATTGTAAATGGAATTTGGCTCATAAAATATGTGAAATTAGCTTTCAAGGCATCACCAGAGAAGTCTAGCTTTGCAAAAGCCATGGTAAACAAAAGCAGAATGAGTTCCATTCATAATTCCCAATTACAATGGATACTTTTCAAATTGTACAGCCCAAGGTTGCGGACAGGATTCTTGGAGAACTGAGGCCTACCATTTGTGTGCTGGACCCCTGCCCTTCCTGGCTTATAAAAGTAGCCTGGGAGGGACTGGCTGAGTGGGTAAGAGTTGTGGTGAATGCCTCTTTATGGCAAGGTGTGCTTCTGTCTTGTCTAAAGGAAGCGGCGGTAAGACCTCTGTTTAAAAAAACCTTCGCTGAACCCCACCATATTGGATAATTTCTGGTTATTCTCCAATATTCCATTCTTGAACAAGGTGCTGGAGTGTGTGGTGGCTTCTCAGATCCAGGGATTTCTGGATGAGACATATTATCTAGATCCATTTCAATCTGGCTTCAGGCCAGGTTATGGGTCAGAGACTACTTTGGTTGCCTTGGTGGATGATCTACACTGGAAATTGGACAAGGGGAGTGTATACCTGTTAGTTACTCTGGACTTTTGGGCAGTTTTTGATACCATTGACTATGGTATCCTTCCAGGGCATCTGTCAGAGATGTGGGTTTGACACCATAGCCCTTTCTACCCTATAGGGGGGTAGAGGGAGGGAGGGAGGGTGATCCCGGAAGTACCTAATACACACCATCGGTGCACAGGAAGGGAGGGAGGACGATCCTGGAAGTACCTAATACACACCATCGGTGCACAGGGACCAGCCGGGGCCATCCCAAGCAAACAGCCTGGTGTGGAAATGGCATGACTGTCAGCCTGTGGTGTCCCTCAGGCTTCTATCTTATCTCCTACATTATACTGTATGCACCAGTATACTGATGACTCCCAATTCTCTCTCTCTCTCTTTTCCATCTAAATCCAAGGAAGCTGTTCTGGCTCTAAACTGGTTCCTGATGTCGGTAATGGACTGGATGAGGGCAAACAGATTGAAGCTTAATCCAGACAAGACAGAGGTGCTTTAGGTGGATGGGAAAGTAGATCAGGGATGGGGTTATTGCTGAGCTAGTGCACCAACTGTGGCCAGTCCTAGAGATGTCTCATCAGGCCACAGTCACACGTACCTTAGCTACATTCCTCTTGGACTACTGTAACGTGCTCTACTTGAGTCTGCCTTCAAACACTGTTCAGAAAATTCAGTTGGTCTAGAATGCTGCAGCCAGACTGTTGAGTAGGGCCGGTTATAGGGAGCGTGTGACTCTGTTGTTAAAGCAACTTCACTGGCTACTGGTCTGTTTCTGGGTAGAATTCAAAGTGCTGATTATTATCTACAATAATGCCCTATACTAGGGTGACCATATGAAAAGGAGGACAGGGCTCCTGTATCTTTAACAGTTGTATAGAAAAGGGAATTTCAGCAGGTGTCATTTGTATGCATGCAGCACCTGGTGAAACTCCCTCTTCATCACAACAGTTAAAGCTGCAGGAGCTATACTAGTGTGACCAGCTATACAAGAGGGCAGGGCTCCTGCAGCTTTAACTATTGTGATGAGGGAATTTCACCAGGTGATGTATGCATACAAATGACACCTGCTGACATTCCCTTTTCAATATAGCTGTTAAAGGTACAGGAGCCCTGTCCTCCTTTTCATATGGTCACCCTACCCTATACGGCTTGGGACTCGGCTCCCTGAAAGACCGCCTTCTCCCATATGAGCCTCCCCAGTTCTTAAGGAAGGCTTTGGCCTGTAAGGACCTTTCCACACCATAGGGGTGGAGAGAGCGGGAAGCGGGCAAACCTGGAAGTAGCCACTTCCAGGTTAGGCCCACTGAAGCCGCATCAGGAATGTGATGGCCCAGGCTTCTCCCAGACCGTCGCAAGTCGTGGTGGCGGTTTTTTTCCAAAGATCCATGGAAGAGCACATGAGTGCTCCTCCGCAACTGTAAGTATAAAAAAAAATACCCGCAAGCGATCACACACCCCTCCCCCCGCCACCCTGGGGATGGCAAAGTCGGGTCCCCCCTCTCTCCTGATGGCCTCGGAGTGGCGCGGTGCAACTCCGTGGCCATCAGTGCAACCGTGCTTACTCACAGGTAAGCGCAGCTGCACCTGGGATGGGCAGCCACACCAGCCGCCCATCTCGCTGCTCTCCCGGGAATAGGGAACAAAACAGGATAATAGCATTCCCTGAACTCCTGGGAAAATGGAGGGCTGACCCCTGCCTGCTTGCGGGATGCTCTGTGTGTCATGCGGACTCTCCGCGAGCAGGCAGGGGCAGCCCCAGGGAAAATGGCTGGTGCGGAAAGGGCCTAAGTGAGTCTGTTGGGTTGGTGCTGTTTTATAATCTGTAATTGTTGTGTTTTTATCGTATTTTAATGTATTTTATTGGTTTACTCAATTTTAATTATATCTGAAACGTGCCCTAAGTGCCATTTGGGGGGCAGAAAGGTGGGGTACAAATAAATAAATAAATAAATAAATTATTGTATGTTAACCATTATAATCATTCTGAAATAATGAATGAGCCAATGGTGGGTGTGGAAGTTTGGAGTCTTGTTAATATCAGAATTAAGAGGAATCAAACTGAAAAAATATAGCAATGAGGTGAAAATTCTGTATGTTTGGGGTGATGGAAGAGGTGAAAGTGGCCCAAAACCCTCTTGCCAGTTTTGGAGGGGGAATAACACAGCACCCTTTGCTGCCATGGAATGGAGATGGGGAAAAGATGGTCACCAGCTAGCAGCTGATAAGAGGTGTTCCAAAGGCTGATTCTCCCCCTCCCCCAAAATAAATTATCCAAAAATGCCCCCCTCCTATCTCACTGCCCACAAATAAGTTTTGGTCCAGCTGCATTTCTGTCTCAGTGGGTTAATTTCTCTTTAAAAGGCCAAAACGCCAGATCCTGCAGAACCAGTTTTGTACACAACAAGGATCTGGTGACTTCCAAGGTTGTGCAGTTTACATGCAAACTGTAACTAATATGAAGGTAATGAGATCTGAACGATAATGAAAACAAAGCTGCAACCTCAGAATTAGGAGGATCCAATGGCCACTTGGTGTTTGGATGTGGGTCAGGCCCACCAATAGTTCATATTATTTTAGTCATAACATCACCTTCTCTGAACATTCAGCAACCATATTTTGTTTTTTAAGCTTTATTTTTTAGGAAAGAAAGAAAAAAATAACACCCAGTGTTGCAGTGTAGTGAGAGTTAAGATCTGTCAGTGACACCAGAACATCGTAATTGTGCCCTCTTTCAGGCAAAGGTTTTCACACATGAGTCTTGCGGTGTTTTTCTTTCCGCTCCCATTATCATCATTGTGGAGCATGTAATTCCTTTCTCCTTTTTACCTTCATTTGATCTGTCATCAAGGATATGTTTTCCTCTGCTGCTCCCCCACCTCCTTGCAAACCCCCTTCTCCTTGCCGCTCTCATAACCAGGGCTCTCTCGGAGTAATGCCCACGTAGCCTGTTCTGTAGTAGGCCAGTTCCTCAACAGGAAGGTAAAACAAACAAGATCAAAAAGTCACCAATGTAAGCAGATGTCAAGTGGCCCCTTGAGGTGCCTACTTAACCCATTGCTCTAGCATTGTTGGGCCTGATGAGAAATCCATTGGTGAGGCAGGGAGTGTTTTTTCTTAAGCGTCGGTGAGCTTTTTGATAGAATAATCAGCTGGATAGTTCATTTGGCACACTTGGCTCTAGGATACAATGAGACAGGAAGGGAGGGGGAGATTACAGTACATGTCTAAAATTTGGTAACTGTTGACATTCACTTGTAAATGATAACAATCCCAGACAAATTTTATGGATCTCCAAAAATTCATACTAAATGGCTCAAAAGTGGGGAAATATATAGAGTGTCATCACACCGGGGGGGGGGGGGAATCAAGGTTCCTTACCACCGCTGCTCTACCCCAGCTTTTGTCCCTCATTACTTCTTCTTTCTTTCTTTCTGACGGGGAAAGAGGAAGTAAACAAAGAACACGCCGCCCATTCAGGGGCAGTTTTTATCGCGCCAGTTTTCCTGCTCACAGCAGGAGATCGTGGCACATTCTGCTTTTTTTTTTAAAAAAAGTTGGATTAAAAGGAGTCTATTTTGCAATGGAAAATGAGTGGAAGGAGTGGGAGGCCCGTGGGAGGCGGACGACGTCATCTAAAGGATGCGCAAACATCTGTAAGTGGGCAGTAGCAAGCATGCGATAAAACGTTTGTCTGATGACTCCCATAATGTACACTCTCCTGACTTCCCAGCTTCTGAGAAGTTCAAGGCACTGCACTAAAGGACTTAGTTTCCTTTGAATAAGAAAATAGTGCAGACTAGGGTGACCAGATAAAATCCAGGTCAGGGCTCCTGAAACTTTAACAGTTGTAGAGAAAAGGGAATTTCAGCCAGTGTCATTTGTATGCAATTAGTTCCTGGTGAAATTCCCTCTTCATCACAACTGTTAAAGTTGCAGGGGCCCTGCCTTCTTTTGTATCTGGTCACTCTAGTATAGTGCCTGCACCTTTAACTGTTGTGATGAAGAGGGAATTTCACCAGGAACTAATTACATACAAATGCCACTGGCTGAAATTCCCTTTTCTCTACAACTGTTAAAGTTACAGGAGCCCTGACCTGGATTTTATCTGGTCAGCCTAGTGGAGACTTATGTTATTTCTTTGCTTGCGAACATTCAACCAGAGCATACTGGAGTCAAATACATTCATATAAGTAGGGCAGGATCTCCACTAGAGCTCCTTTTGTGTGTCAGGCATCGCCATGCTGGTCTTCTCACAAAATGGGATCATTGCTGTGGGGACACATGCTAATGAATACAGCACAGTATCCACTGTGTTTATAGTGATGTCAAGGGTCACACAGACTTGCAATTGCAGGAAAAGTAGGAGGAGTCTCCTTTTTGTTTCTTTACTCAGCTGACAGCATGCACACCTTGGATGGTGCAGAGCAATGGCATTTTAAAAATAACTTCTATGGTATTTTAAAGCTCCACTCCACAGTACATGTGCAAACAGAAGTAGCCACACACAAAAAGCACAGAAGGGAGGGCTGCCTTCACGTTCCTTCAGCTTCCTTCTCCTCACCTACTCATGCCATTGGCATGCTAACTGGCGAGGGACCGACCCCACCCCCAATGCCTTCTTCCTTTCTCACTTGCTCTCGCATGACACTGTCCAGGCTGACCATCTGAAAAGGAGGTCAGGGCTCCTGTAACTTTAACAGTTGTAGAGAAAAGGGAATTTCAGCCAGTGTCATTTGTATGCCATTAGTTCCTGGTGAAATTCCCTCTTCATCACCACTGTTAAAGTTGCAGGCACTATACTAGAGTGACCATATACAAAAGAAGGCAGGGCCCCTGTAACTTTAACTGGTGTGATGAAGAGGGAATTTCACCAGGAACTAATTACATACAAATGTCACTGGCTGAAATTCCCTTTTCTCTACAACTGTTGAAGTTACATGAGCCCTGTCCTCCTTTTCATATGGTCAGCCTAACACTGTCTAGCAAAATGATTATTTCCCACACTGCCATCGTGCCCTTCCATGTCCTCCTCCTCCTCCTCCTCCTCCTCCTCCTCTAATTTCCTGCTCTTTCCTCAGTGACAGCAGCAGCAAAGAGCCATTTTGCTAGGCAGCATTATGCAAGAGTGAGTGAGGAAAGAAAGAAAGGACATTGTAGGGTAGGTTTTTTTCCGGCTCACAAATCCCGCTTATGGTACATCACTGTGAGAAAAGAGCAGCGAACAAACTGAGGAGGAAGAGAAAGACAAGGGGTGGAGGAAGCTTTAAAGCTACTCCTACTGGTAAGAGCTATAACACACATCGTAGTGCATGGAAGCTGCAAGCACCGGAAAAAATATAATACATGAAGTTTGGAAAACAATAGAATATTGAAGGAGAACCCACATGAAGAGACCGGTTTGTGGGGGGGCTGCCATGTGATGTTCCAGTGAGCCAAGCATTTCAATGCTGGTTAAAAATAAAAATAAAAAGACCTGTGTAAATCAGTGAAGAAATCCTTCATAGGGGTGTACAAAAAAAAATTCCTTCCATTTTGCTACCCCATTAGGGTTTTTTTATTAAAGAGTTCATTATTTTCTAAATCATTTAGAAAAATCTCATTCACTCATGGAAAATCTTTCCAAGTATCAGGATTGTGTGGTTGACAATAGGAGCACTGTCACTGGACAGGTAATTCAATATTTCTACCAAAATTAGTTTTGATTTTATCTTTAGGCTGTGGATCAGCATCTCATAAACTCACTCAAGAACCAGTATTGTGCATCAAACTGGACTCTAAAGTATCCTATGTGGATACACAGCCTAATGTCTCCCACCATAGTTTGAGGAGATAAAGCTTTTCATTAAACCAGTTCTTTGACAAGATAACATTGTGGCATTCTGTGTGATTTCATCCCTACCACATTAAAAGCCAATTACATTGAGACATTTGGCATCCATGAAATGGCTTTGGTAATTATTCGTACTGATGCCTTCCACATATGAAGGGTTTAACAGATTTGATCATTTTCATGTTTTAGATCATTTTATTAAAAATCCAATTTGAACAAAGTGGCTGAACAAGACTATTACTACCACGGTGCAGCTGTGCCTGCTTGTTAAGCTGGCTGACTGAATTGTCTTGCCAAGAGGGGAAGAGAACTTCACCACACCTATTCAGAAATCCAGAGAGACACCAACGGCTGATATAGTCCTCACCACCTTTTGGCAGGTTGGCCAGCTTACACATTGTAGAAAGTGTCACCACTTGGCAAGTGGTCTTTTTGTGTACATTCATTATCACAGATATGCTGCCACTGGAAATATTACAAAAGTCATGTGTGCAAATTACATGTTAGCACCACTAACCTGAAATGATCTGTCAGTACAGTCAACTCTTTTGAAGCATTCTCCTGTGGACATCCATCAGAGTTAGACTTTCTAGTCTTTCCATCAGACTAATGCCATCAGAGTTAGTCTTTCTAGTCTTTCCACCAGACTAACGCCATCAGAGTTAGTCTTTCTAGTCTTTCCACCAGACTAACGCCATCAGAGTTAGTCTTTCTAGTCTTTCCACCAGACTAATGCCATCAGAGTTAGTCTTTCTAGTCTTTCCACCAGACTAACGCCATCAGAGTTAGTCTTTCTAGTCTTTCCACCAGACTAACGCCATCAGAGTTAGTCTTTCTAGTCTTTCCATCAGACTAACGCCATCAGAGTTAGACTTTCTAGTCTTTCCATCAGACTAATGCCATCAGAGTTAGTCTTTCTAGTCTTTCCACCAGACTAACGCCATCAGAGTTAGACTTTCTAGGACTGTTGTTTCTAGAAACTCCTGATTTATAACAGAGAAAACCATAGTCCATATGTATACCTGTCTGCAGGTATATTACCTTTATGCTGCCTTTCCGGGCCAAGACATCCCAAGGCAGCTTACAAAAGATACTTAGAGAGCAATTCTATGGCCCCTACGGGGACCATAGGACTGTTCAGTTTACTGGCTCCAAAGTCAGAGACAGGGCTCCAACTTCGGGCCAGGAAACCACACTCCCTGCCCCTTCTCCCTCCCCCTTGTAGCCAGATACCTCTCTGTGCTTGGAAACCTGAGCATGGAGATGGGGAGAAGGGGACAGTCCTGGTGACAGGGAGGGGAGGAGATCAGAAAAGCTGCCTTACACAGCTTCCTATGCTTGCTGCCAGCCTCCTTGCCTCCCTCTTTCCATGAGTTTTTTGGAGCAGGGAAAATGGAATATATATATATATATATATATATATATATATATATGATGAAAGAAAGTGCAATTTCCTCTTATGTATTTGCCATATTCTGCTATAGCATCGGTCCACCTAGAGGTTATGTAGCAGGATAGGAAGCACTCCTCGCATAGGGCTTAGATATCAATTCTGCAATGAAACCAAAAGTGGATGTGGTAGATTAACAGCCTCATGTAGAAAAGCCTTCATGTAGAAAGATGGGGGAGAAGCTCATTTGTCAAAAACTCCTTATGTAAGAAAAGAAATCAAATGATCTAACCTCTTATAAAGCTATTGCTCTTTGGTATTTTCCCTGGTATTTTAAATATTTTTTAGCTGAGAGCTCTTGAGAAGACCAAAAGTAAATCCACATAATCAAACTGGCATGTTGGGAAAGTGGATTGAGTGGGGGTAGCACCCTGCACAACGTGAACCAGTGATATTATCGCTTCGCCACGTCTCAGTTCAATGTACTACCTCAGCATTGGGGGTGATGAGTGACTTCAGAACAGCCCTGCCGGATCAAACCAAAAGTCCAGAGTCCTGCATCCCATAGTGGCCAATGAGGTGCTGCCGGGGAGCCCAGAAGCAGGGCCTGAAGACCATAGGCTTCTACTGCTACTCCCCAACAACTAGTATTCAGTGGGATGGACAACTCAGTCTACATCTGGTCCATGCCAGTTTCTCATATATTCAGTCAAAAGTCCATTCCATCTCATTTCTGCATCAATCTGCACTTTAAAAAAAATGCATGAAAATTCATCTTTGCATTCATGTGCAATTTCAACTGACAGATGCACTTCGAATGCAATTTCCCCTAGTATAAACATCTGTGTACACAACTTTTCCTAATATGCACATTGTTGTATGCAACTTCCTCCAAAATATGAATTTCTGAATGCAATTTCTGAGCTGAAAACGGCATCACAAAATTCTGAGACGTGTGCAATCTGAGAGGTAACTGTGAGCCTATCCACATTGCCCTTAAAATGACTTATATTCTGTTTAAAAACATGGTTTTTTAAGTCGTTTCATTATGTGGTAAGACACACTAAGCAGTACTTTTCATAGTGACTGCTTCCTCCATCCTTAAAGTGTTAATTAACAGAGTTAATTCCTTGACTCTTCTTCTTTAGTTTTTGTTTTGCAGGCTGCTTGACCCATCCACTTCTGTCTCCGTAACTCAAGCAGCCTGCAAAACAAAAACTAAAGAAGAGTCAAGGAATTAACCCTGTAATACACCATTGAACACTTTGAGGACGGAGGAAGCAGTCACTATGAAACGTACGTACTGCTCAGTGTGTCCTACCATGTAATGAAATGACTTTAAAAAACCACGTTTTAAACAGAATATAAGTTGTTTTAAGGACAATGTGGATAGGCTCTGTTTCAATCCATATTGTTACATTCTTGCACCCCACTACTGAGAGGTGAGCACTTGCAGGGGCTTCAGCACTTACTCAGACTTCACTTTCCTAGAAGGAGGGCACTGGAGACTTGTGGCATTTCCTTTATGAAAGCTTTATTTACATTGTGCTCAGGATGAGGGTCCACACCATTGCCTGCCCAATCTATCCCTGCTTCCCCTCAGCTGCCTAAGAAACTCCTTCTTCTGAGACCAAAGCTGCTCTCACCTTTTGTCTTAGATAGGCTGACCGTATGAAAAGGAGGACAGGGCTCATGTAACTTTAACAGTTGTAGAAAAAAGGGAATTTCAGCCAGTGACATTTGTATGCAATTAGTTCCTAGTGAAATTCCCTCTTCATCACAACAGTTAAAGGTGCATGCACTATACTAGAGTGACCATATACAAAAAAAGGCAGGGCCCCTGCAACTTTAACTTTTGTGGTGAAGAGGGAATTTCACCAGGAACTAATTGCATCCAAATGACACTGGCTGAAATTCCCTTTTCTCTACAACTGTTAAAGTTACACGAGCCCTGTCCTCCTTTTCATATGGTCAGCCTAGATTCACCCTTCCCCCGGCCTCACTTCCTACTCCCTCAGGCCTCATTTGGCCCCTCGGAACAAAGGTTACCAATTCAAGAGTTACCAAGTTGGGGGAAATCCTCAATCTCTTTGCACTCAGAGGCACTGAGTTGCAAGGGGGGCCCTGAATGTTAAATTGGCTGACCCCAAGCACATAACAATATATTAGTCTGGGAATGTAGATTAGGTTGGTTCCCTTAACAATGTGGACCAAAGAAAATTCTCTCCTATCCATATCAGTGTCTTCCTGACTCTGACTCTGAGGGTGCCTCTACAAGAGCGATTTAAAGCTCTTTCAAGGCGCATTACAAATTTTACCTCTACAAGAGCAGAGCACAAATCGGGGGTTGAGGCGCTTTTTTTCTCCAATTATTTGCATTTTCGAATGCTCGTTAAATAGCGAATTTTAATTTGCCACGAGAGTTAAAGCGCCTTATGGCCATGTAAACATGCAATTCTAAGCATGTCAACAACTTTAAAGCGCGTTTCATATAGTCCGTAATGCGCTTCACTGCCTCTCGTGAATAGGTATTAGGAGAAAATGCGCTTCTCCGTATATGCGCATAATCGAGCAACCGGGCGTCAAACCAAAATCTTGTAGAGGGGACCTGAGACAGCCTTCCCTCACCTGGTGCCTTCCAGATGTTTTGGACTTCAACTCCCATCAACCCCAGCCAACACAGACAAGTCAGGAATGCTGGGAGTTCAGGGCAAAACATCTGGAGGCACCAGGTTGGAGAAGGCTGCTCTGTAAATATGAATTGGGTATTTGTGAGAAAGCAGCATTTGTTCAGCTCATGACAGATCCTCTCAATCAGCATGCAAAAGATGCTGATTTGTTTGTGAATTGCCCCTTAGCTATTTTGAAAGCAACCATGATACCGTTGAGATCAGTCACATCGATTTTAACTGAATTGCAATGTTATCTTTGGTCTCTTTACTATATCAAGTAGTACAGCCCATCTCCCAAGAGAGAGAGAGAGAGAGAGAGAGAGAGAGAGAGAGAGATTTATGGGAATTCACTGCAACTATATAGCCAGATTATCCTTATTTTTATACGAGTATGAACGTGAATACATGTTATTTATAAAAATGTTCAGTGCAGCTATAGCCAGCTGCTATGAATTAGGGGTGCATTTAAGTGAAGTGTGAACAGTCATAGCATTTTGCAGTAATGAGATACAGTTAACAACTAATGCTTTCTCTCATAGTAACAGTTATTACACTAGAATGTGGTAACATCTTCTCCATGTTCCTTTTAAACGAATGCCCAGAAAAGATAAAATACAGTGCAGATGCAATTAATCTTTTTTAAAAACAGCATTCACTTTTCGTAGAGCACATCCACCACAACAGTGTGGCAGTGTGTGTGGGGGGGGGGGGGGGATCTCCTATTATATAGTGCATTATGTAGTGTAGCAGGGCTTCTCTCCTTAATCAAAAGCATTTGATGGCTGACCATTAATAATGTTTTTGTCAGTAACTCTAGTCTAGTTCAGGCACTGTTCTTTGAACCGGAGTATCACATTTGAGTAAGTTGCGAGTCCACAGTGGGTTTTACAGAGCATTTGATTTCACCTTGTCGTTGCGTCAGGAGATTCAAGTTGCCTATGAAATAACATGCTGTAGCAATGGATCATCTACAGAGGATGATAAGCAATAGGCCCCATTTCCAGGATGTGCGCTGCTATGTTTCAAGTGTTGTAGATCATGGTGATGAATGTAACATTATAAACCATTGGGTATAGTTTAGTCTTACAACTCAAGCAGACTTTCCAACTATCAACAAGGACTTGGGACATGTTTCCTTCCACTACAGTCCTGAGTAAAGCTGATACTGGATCCAGCCACAATAGGAATGTGGATGGAATGAATTCATGAAAAGGGGAGAGTGTAATCATTAAGAAGATTTTTTGTTTATTTATTTAAACAGAACCTGATCCAGTGTCCACACAGGTCCATAAAGACTTGCATGATCAATGGATTGTTACGATATTTCTGTTTAGCACAGTTAAATGCTGGGCAATCTAGTCTTGATCATGGAAAGGACCTAAGCTTCTGTTTAATTATCATATTATATGTAGAGATCATACGCTTAACATTCAGGATTGGATCGAAAGAGCACAGCCTTGAAAAAGTACAGCTTTAAGTTCACAGTTGTTTCAGTGAACAAATTTTGAACTGTACACGAAGGTGGAGTGATAGGTGAATTGTGGGGGGGGGGGGGGAAACGAGGTGCTAGAAGAAAGTTTATCCCTGTTCTCCAAATCAAAATCCATAAAAGACTGCTTACATTTCTGCAGTATTGCTGTTTTCAATTCAGAACAAAGGTAGGCTCCTGGTCAAGACAACCATCAAGTCATGTCACCTGCTGGCCCCACATAAGTTTCTGTACGGTATCAGATTTGTGCTATGCTTTTTATTATGCTCTGTTTAAAAAGGTCATGGTAGGCTGAGAATCCTAATGAAATTCAATCCTCCCATTTAACAAGGAATCTAGTGAGATGTGTCGGATGGAGAAGGAAAAGAACTGGATGCATCTAAAACTGTGAGCTCTCTTGTGACACAGATGAAAAGCAACACATCCTGTTAATATACATGCAACTGTACGCATCTTTATTTTTGCAAACATGATCGAAAAATCTTAAAGGAGAATTTCTTATAGGATAAGCACACCATTTGATGAATCAAGGCCAGTTCTAACATCTAAATGCCAGCAGAAGTCTCCAGTCCATGGTTTTGACTGGTGGAGCAAAATGATACAATCTCAGAATATCTGGGTGAAACCCCTGACATCTGGTAAGTCTATCTCTGAGAAATGAGTATTCCCCTTCTTCCTCATAAGCTCCTGGGAGCTGGGCTAATATCCCACTTGTTGTGCTAATCCCCACCACCCATGGCTGGGCTGTGAGTCAGCCCCAGCATAGTTCAGAGAATAATAGCTGGTTTTGGAGCTGACAAGTTTCCCTCCAAAGGTGTGGTCTCCACGAGAGGACAAGACAACGGCTCCTTACTCAATTTCTCCTGGTTGTCATCAGTAGTCATTTAAATGAAAAGCTTTTGTTAACCTGTTTGAACTGCCTTGACTGTGATGAAACAGTTTTCATTAGCAGCAAGTGTATTCTGTTACTTAAATTTCCCCAAGTTTATTTTTCCTTTCAGATGTAACATGAGCCCACAGGTTATGTTTAAGATTTGCTTAG
Organism: Anniella stebbinsi; assembly: GCA_029215795.1. Taxonomy (NCBI): domain Eukaryota; kingdom Metazoa; phylum Chordata; class Lepidosauria; order Squamata; family Anniellidae; genus Anniella; species Anniella stebbinsi. Next base: position 86,554,763 of record JARDYH010000002.1, on the reverse strand, counting down.
GAAAGTGAGTTTGTCCGGAGGTAATAAAGGACTGCCTCTAGGCAAACTAAAGAGTGAAGTAAAATCTATCCATCTTCACATTTTTATATAATTCATGCTGTTTGTCTTTTTCATAACATCCATGATCCTTTTAGTTACAGGTTTAAGCGATATGTCTCACTGTCTGTCTTTTCAAGACAGCAACTGACTCCTGAATAGGAATTATTTTTATGAGATCCATATAGCATTCCACAGATGGCAAACACATATTTTAAATGCATGGGCCAAACCACCACCGAAAGAAACACAGATTTAACTATTAGGCTTTTGTTATTAAGAATCTGCTAGCTTTCAAATTTCACAGTCTAGGGATATCTTTCTCTTTTCTTTTCCTGCACTTCTTTTCCATTGAAGAAAAACCATGAAGATCAAAGGTTGCAAGCAAATCACAAAACAAAAGTTAGGCTAATAAAAGGGATCTCCTTATCTAACTTGAGACCCTCTGTTTCTATGGGAATGACTCAGCAATAATATATTGCCACCAAGAAGCAATAGTTCTGATTCTGCATATAGCAACAGACTTCAAACTGTGTTCCAGGGAACACAGTTCCCCAGATTCCACAGAATCTTACTAGGGGTTCCACAGAGCAAAGATCAGTAATGGCTGGCAATGTTGAACGCTAACCAGGGCAGGTGGACAAATTCGCAACGCATTGAAATGTGTTCAGGTTACTATGAATCTGACCTATGGACAGTGGACTAGCGTTTTCCAAGTGACACTAATTCTGTGGACTTACAAACTTGTTTTTCACTGAAGTGGGGGTGGGGGGAGAATTAACACTAATTCGCATTAGGGCCAATGTGAATTAGCACAAGTAGAACAAAATTCTGTTTTTTAAAAAAAATCTGAGTCCATCAAAGAACGGACAACGCAATTAAAGACACCTGACAATCTGCAAAACACAGACAGAACAAGTTTAGCAGAAGCCATACATTCCTAGTGCTTACAAATAGAGCAGCACAATCAGTCAGGTAAGACTGGCACCTAAATGCCACCACCAGGCATTCCAGTCAGCTGCAGCTTCTGGACCAAGCACTCAGGTAGCCCACAACACCACTGCATGTGAGCCTAACTTGCAAAGTTGTCACGTCTTGCTCTGCCTACAATCGTGAAGGAACTGAATGCGTTGAATGATGGAGGGCATCAAAATCTGACTTAGGAGTGATATGATCAATTGTCTCATTGGCGCAGCTGCATTTACACTTCAGTTACCTCTGATGCTGTTTGTTCAGGAATAAACCACAAGTATGAACAAGCCCAACATTATAATGAAGAATAAACACTACATTCATACCCAGGTCCAGTTTGCTAATGCATGCCATCAAGTGTACATAAAACCCCATTCACAGCATAACAAATATGACACACGCCTCTTTGTTAGAAAAACAGCAGCCGTACGCAGAAGTGCATGCCATAGAGATCAAGTCAGATTGCTGATCTTCCTCGCTCCTTATTGTCTTCTGAGTGGCAACAGCTTTCCAGGTTTTCACTTTGCCAGCCTTACCTGCTGTGTATCGAACCCAGGACCTTTGATGGGGAAGACATCTGCTCTACCACTGTACTACAGCCCTCCCCTAAAAGAATATGGAAGAATTCACGAATCTGTGTGTCATCTTTGCATAGGAGCCAGGCTAATTTTCACTGTATCATTTCGGATTTAGCATATGTGTCAACAAATCAAGTATGCAGTTAATTCAAGCCTGTAAAATTAAAATGAGAAAGATTTAAATTTGGTAACAACCTCCCATTTTGGTATGCCAGGCAAAGCATAGACCTGCGAAATCCTAAGTCCCCTCATTCCCCCAAGAAACTCCTGGAGAGGCCCTGAAACTGCGCCAGCCCTGGAGCTAGCATAGGTAATTCCCTCTGGTTGTGGTCAATGGGAGGTGGATAAAAAATAAATGGAAGAAAAACGAAACTAAAAAGCATCCCACCCTGGCTGTGGCAAGCCAGCAGGGCTTTGGGTGCGGTAGTTGCTCTGCTGTGGAATTTATTTATTTATTTATTTATTTATTTATTTACAATATTTATATACCGCTCCCCTATCAAAAATTTTGGAGCAGTGGACAAATCAAATAAAGAATAAAAACACATTAAAATAAATTTTTAAAAGAAACAAAAATGCAATAAAAACAAGGCTCGTCATTAAGGGAAGAATTCCTGGAACAACAATGTTTTCAGGAGGCGCCGGAAGGAAAACAAAATTGGCGCCTGCTTGACTTCCTGAGGCAAGGATTTCCATAGACTGGGGGCCACCACACTGAAGGCTCTTCCCTGGTGGACTCCAGTTGGACAGTAAGTCTATGGGCCTTTCTACACCATACGGGTGTAGAGGGAGGGAGGGGTGACGATCCCAGAAGTGCCTGCTTCTGGGATCATTGCTCTAATACACATGGCAGCATAACATTCCAGGAGGAAGGAGGGCTGTCGCGCCGTCACAGCTACCATTTTTTCCCCAAAAGGATCCGGAGAGCGCACTTGCGTTCCTTCGCAAAATGGGTAAGTAAAGGGAAAAAACTAACCCCCGGCCGAAATCAACCCCCCACCCTCCCCCCACCATCCTGGGGATGGCGGACTTGCTCCCCCCTCTCCCTTGATGGGCACGTAGCCGCGCAGCATGGTTCCATGCTCATTTCTGTTGCCGCGTTTACCCATGAGTAAGCACAGCAGCAGCTGGGACCAGGACTACGGAAAACTTAGGATTTCCCAGGGATCTCTTATCCCGGGGAAAACCTGTGCCCGTCCCCACCCCCAGGAGTCCCTGTGCATCATTTGCACACACAGGGACTACCTGGGGACGGTCCCTGGTAAAAAGGCTGATGTAGAAACAGCCTATGTGGGACCATCAGGAGCACACCCTCAGATGATCTCAGTGACTGGGCAGGTTGCTAGGGGAGAAGGCGCTTTCTCAGATATCCTGGTCCCAAGTTGTTTAGGGCTTTGTACACTAGTACAAGAACCTTAAACTAGGCATGGTAGCAAATAGACAGCCAGTGCAGTTCCCTCAGCAAAGGAGTTACGTGCTGGAAAGGGGCAGCTCCCGACAACAGCCCAGCTGCTGCATTCTGCACTAGCTCCAGCTTCCAGAGCAACTTTAATGACAGTCCCACATAAAGCGCATTGCAGTAATCCAATCTTGAGGTTACGAATGTCACCACCACCACCATAGGGTTGCTGTGCCTAGCTGCAGTCCTAGGGGGTGTCCATATGATGCCATGTTGGTAGGTAATTCCCTCAAAACCCAGCAGTATCGCTGCTGCAAGGCGAAAATGACAAAGTTAGACAGCAGGAGGGAGTGTGGGCTATCTGTCCAAGAAAAACTGCAGCGCTGGCAGCCATTCTATTTATCAAGCCTATGCCCCCTCCCCTGCCCTGCCTTCCTGCGCTTACCCAGAGCTACGCTCACTTATGGATAACCCGAACCGAAGCCACCAGATACAAGAAATAACATAACGACCTTGGAGCAAATTGAAAAGTCACGTTAAATCGAGACTTTGAAAATGCGCCATTTCAGGGGGAAAAGCCCAATGTGGCTGCAAGTTGGCAGCTGTGTCATATAAACAATGCAGCACCACTGTGCAGCCACTACAGGGTTAATGGGGCATATAGTCACCCCCCCCCCATGCCCAATTACTTGGGAGGAAGCCCCAGTGAGCTGAATGGGACTTGTCTTTGACATGGATAGGACTGCACTGAAATGCTTGAGTCCTTAGGAAGGGACAAAGAGTGTGCAGTTGCACGCACACTTGGATTAGACATAATCTCCAGATCCCCAGGTTGCTTGCTTTTGTAAAGCAAGTCTCTAGCCCTTGGAGAACCCAAAATATGAGGTAAACTGTGTAGCCACTATTTTGCCCATTTGTTTTGTGAGAAACTAGCCTGCCCCTGCCTTTCATTGTTTTCAGCCAAAGAATAAAGTCATCGCAGTATCTGGGTGTGTTGCACCTTCTTGGGGTCGTCCCTGTTAAAAAGTAAGGGCAGCCTCATAAAAAAAAATTAGAAATCCAAGAGTTTGGTGCAGCTGAGTTTGGGCAGTAGTGTCTCTATCAAAAGAAGAACGGTAGCAGCAAAGACAGGAATTCATAATCTTTCAGACTCAGGTCTCATTAATTTTTTGCCCTGAGTTGATAAACATTTTAATTACCCTGACGACGTGTGCAGATAAGGTTCCTCATTATTATGCCAGTTTTGCAAGAGGGATAGCTGTGGCTGAGAAAGTGAGTTACCCCAGTCCTGTAAAGTAGCCCAGTGTAGTTATTCCTGTTTCATGGAGGTGGAGTGGTGTAAGACAGCTCTGCAAGGTAGTCCAGTGTTGTTAAGCAGAGCCTATCCACATTGCCCTTAAAACGACTTATATTCTGTTTAAAAACGTGTTTTTTAAGTTGTTTCATTACGTGGTAGGTCACACTGAGCAGTACTTACGTTTCATAGTGACTGCTTCAATTGTGTATTACAGGGTTAATTCCTTGACTCTTCTTCTTTAGTTTTTGTTTTGCAGGCTGCTTGAGTTAGGATACAGAAGTGGGCGGGTCAAGCAGCCTGCAAATCAAAAACTAAAGAAGAAGAGACAAATACTCAAAGAATTAACCCTGTAATACACCACTGAACACTTTGAGGATGGAGGAAGTAGTCACTATGAAACGAAAGTAGTGCTCAGTGTGTCCTATCACGTAATGAAATGACTTAAAAAACCAAGTTTCAAACAGAATATAAGTCATTTTAAGGGCAATATGGATAGGCTCTGGTGTGTTCGTGTTATAGGAAAATGCAGTGGGAGGCTGTGAAGTTGATTGTAGTAGCAGTGCAATCATACACAAAATGTGCAGTTCCAGGGGGGGGGGGGGCAGAATTCAAGCCATACAAAAGTTGTATTGTTATCTGGTGTCAAAAATAATGGCTGATAAAAATGTGGAAAGTAAAGTGAGTAGTTCAGGTTCCTCTAGAACCCTAAAGCCTGATCAAACATACCCATTTCTTCTCCCACTGCTAAAGACATTCCCCACAGACTTGACTATTACTCTTTAGAGCTGCGTTCCCCAACCTGGTATCTCCAGTTGTTTTGTACTTCAAGTCCCAACAGCCCCAGCCAGCATAGCCAATGGTCAGGAATGCCAGGGTTGCAGTCCAAAACATCTGGTGAACACCTTGCTGCGAGAGACTGCTCTAGAGAGTGTTCACCAATGTTTCCAAGATGAAGGAAATAATTCCAGGCAAATCATGTGAAGTTGTCCGTGTTATGATAAAGGCACTGATGCCATAAACTATCCAGTATGGTATTCTTAAGACAGCTGCACTGTGTTTGTGTATTTGAGTTCCCCCCCCTTATTCCTAGGTGATGGGGGGGTTATCCTTCAGTCCAAATAAAGTTTTGTTGGAGTTCATGATGCTTCTTGACTATAACACTCTTCTGCATTAATGCTGGTGGCTGCCTATATGGCCGTCGCAAAAAGCAAAACCCCGTGCTTTTGCTGCTGCAGGGTGGTGGCGGCTAATCCCGGTGCAGCAGTGAAAGCGTGAGCTTTCCAACAGCCAGGCTCATCCCTTACCCTCAACCTTGGCAGACAGCAACCAATCATGGATCGTCATCCTCCTGGCTATGCCTCCACTGTGACTCTGGAGTGAGGATAGATGGTGGATGCGCTGTACTCGCCTCTCTCCAGAGAAAAAAGTCAGGATAAGTCCCCGACTTTTTTGCTTCGCAGCTTCACGGGAAAGCCCTGCAATGACTGCGAGGTGGCTGCTGTGTTGTGTAATCGGTGCAGCAGCACCAAGCAGCCACCCCGGGGCTTTCAATGCATATAGTCAGCCCCCTGGTCAGTTCCCAGAATCTTCTACTACTCTTTATAGGCTTCTAAATGTCATGCAACATGATGCTAAGCACACACAAGGAAAATGCAACAGGAATATTAAATGTGGTGCGCACTGCACACACCAATTACAACCCGAACTGCTACGCACAGCAGTTTTGCCCCTCCCCAGAAAAAATCCTGCAGAGACCCATACTGTAAAGTTCATCTTTCCTTTTCCATTCCCAAGTCCAGTTTTCCCCCAGTCAATTAATTAAAAAGGGCACACAAACACATGCTTAATAGTTCAATCCTATGCATGTCTACTCAAAAGAAAGTCCTTCCAAATTCAACAGGACTTACTCTCAGGTGAGTATATAAGTCTTTCCAACTGAAATCAATGAGGCACCAAGTGCTTAACTTTGGCTGTATTGCGCCCAAAGAGTTTTGCATCGCAAAACACCAAGTACTTTTTGGCCACATTATAAATACATTGTCAGAGGAAATCCAAAACAGACTTCAATAGCAATCATAAGGATGAACTGTTCTTAAATAATACTTTTAATATACACATCATGCACAAACGTATTCCCCATTAGCAGTAAATATACATACTAGTGTGTACGTTTTCTTATTCCATTTAATTTTAGAAGGGCTGGGGCAGGTGGTTGGTGGTGTTTCTTGATATAAACCAGGATTCTCCAGCAATATCTGTTTCTTTCACACAATTTCAGGAAAGGAAGAAAACATGAGTCACAACTTCTAAATCTGTTTTGTTACTTTGCCAACAAAGATTCTCCTGTCATTCATTGGATGAAGTATGGACCTTCTGCACCAATAATTACCCCATGCAAATAGCCAAACTCAGTAAAAAATATTATGTGTGGAAGGAATTGGGGTCATATCTGCTGGATCCACTCCTGACTTCCACACCCTGAACATAACTTTGGTACAGAGGTCTACACATTTATGCCCCACCACACACACCAGGAGTCCCTAACCGGTTTGGTTCAGCACTTTTGGATTTTTAAGACAGAGAGAGTTGTGTGGTACTTTCACAAAATGACTACCATGGTGGGCATGGCCCCTCACAAAACAGTCATTTCCCAGAATTCAAATTGATGACACTAAAAGAAAAATAACCTGCCCAAGAACCTAGGTACAAGGCAAAGTTGGGATCCGAGCACCAAAATACAAAACTACTCTTTTGAACCCAAACAAGTATAGCACTGGAGGGTAGCACTTTTTTTTTTAAGCATGCCCGCCTTGCATTTAAAAAATAATGACTTTTTAAAATCTTTAGGAAGAAAGATAGTTTGAGGGAAGTCACAAGAATGAAACTGGTACAAAATTGATATACACTTGTAGTGTAGATAATCCCAAGGCACCCAGCCAATGGCTATGGCAACAGCTCTTCCATGATGGTGTGTCATAGAGAACACACTACTCAGAAAGCTAGACAAGAACTTTATTGCCTCTCTCTAACAAGAATGGAAGAGCAAGTGGACACTCCAACTCCACCTAGATACAACTAAGTCCAGTGCCACCTGGTGGCTAAACTATATAAACACAGATTCAGAGATCATTCTCAAACAATCACTGCCTCTCTGCTGAGATCCACAGATGAAACAAGGTGTTTGAGTTTGTTTGTTTGTTTGTTTGTTTGTTGTTTTGCTATCCATTTTATGCCTGGGAGAGGGGAGATACAACCCCCTTTTTATGCCTCCATTTCTATGTTTCATATCACTTATTATTCTTTTTTCCACAAGAAGGAAAATATGCAGAAACAACAGATACAAGCAAATGTACTGTATAATACAATAAAGAAAAAGCATAAAAGAGAGGGAGAAAAGGTCTTTGTTTTTTTAGAAAAACAAAAGGTTACAGGCATTTTTCTGATGTGTTTCTCATCATGTTTCTTATCAGGAATGAAACATGCCCATTGCAGTAGTGACCAGGAAGAATTTTTTATAAAAGCAAGAACTGTGTACTGTAAATTGGAGGAGGTATTTTTTTAAAAAAAAGACCATCAATATTGACACTTCCTTGTGTGGTATTTAAAATGAACTGCTGTGGAAATTCATGTAACACCAAAGCCACTCATTCAGTGTCTTGAAACCCATTAGATGTGTAGTAATGTTTGAGAAGTGGGTGGATGGAAACAGAAACCAATTACTTCAAGCCAGTCAAAGTAACAATTTTACATGGGCTCTAGAAAGCTATGCAAGATTCATGTCATGTTAATGCCAGTCTCATGTCGGTCATTTTCACCAACGATGTGTTTCCATATCTCAGCATTAACAATGTCTCTCTCTGTGAAACTGCAGGAAGCATCATCATGTTTGCCTACGCATGTTTATTTGGAAGTAAATCCCACTGTGTTCAATGAGATGTATTCCCTAGTAAGTCTATTTAGGATTGGATCCTTAGTTGCTCTAGACCGGGGGATCTACACTGCTGCTTTAAAGCGCTTCAAAGCACTTCATAACAGTAGTGGAGTTTTAAAGCGGTTTATAACAGTACTGACAACTGTTGGGGCCCAGGACGCACTCCAAAACAGTTGTCACCGCTGTTATAAAGCGCTTTAAAGCGCTTTAAAACAGCAGTGTAGATCCTGAGTGGGGAATCTCCAGCCCAGGAGCCAAATGTGGCCTACAGAGCAGTGGAGGCTGGTGGCTCCAATTTCAGTGGGAATATGAATCCATTCTGGGTTTCAGTCAGAACCAGCCAGAACTCTAAAGGAGATATCCAAGGTGCTGAACCTATTTTGGGGTTGGGATTCAGAACCTTGGATGGCTCCTTTAGAGGGATCAGAAAACTCGCCACAGGCCTCCTCCACACGAGACGTTTAATGAGCCTTGAAGGCTCATTAAAAAATTTACCTCCACAAGCACGGAGCGCAAAACGGGCGTACAGGCGCGTTATCTCCCCGATAATGCGCATTTTCGAACGCGCGTTAAATAGCGACTTTTATTTTGCTCCGGCCGTTAAAGCACATTTTCGCGGTGTGAACAAGCGATTACGCGCATTAACTGCTTGTAAAGCGCTTTTTGGACATGAATTAATGCGCTTCGCCGCCTCTCGCCGCCTCCGGTGCAGAGGGATTAGGAGTAAAAGCGCCTCCGCGATAATGCGCATAATCGCGGAACCGGGCGCAAAAGCGCATCCTTGTGGAGGGGGCCATAGTCCAGGTTGCACGGTACTCGCCAGATCCCTATATGCTGCCTGGCCCTGTTTGCATGTGGCCGCCCAATCTCTCAACAAGCTGCCATTTTTTTTGTAAAAATGGTGGCTCATCCTTTTTTTGTAAATGCCTATTTACACAAATAGTGGCTGTAAAGCAGCCATCTATGCAAAATTTCAAGTGTAAATGGAAATAGTTACGGGGTCCTTGCTTGCAGGAACCCAATTCTTCTTGGGGGTAAGGTCAATTTGGAGGATGTACACTCTGGTGGTGATGGTGGGCTGCTCTGCCATTTCTCTGCACTCCTCACTCTCATCTTTATCTGAGCTCCTAGGTCTTTGTTTCCCCATCTTGCTGGTCCCCAGTCGTTGTTGAATGCTGTTTCTCTTTTAGAGTGTTGTCAACTTGATATAAGTCTCTTCTTCTCATCCCTTCCTGACTTCTCACCCACAGCTGAGAGCCTAAGGATGAAACCCCTTTGTTCTCTCGCCCTTCGTCTTGCATCAATGGCTCACGCCTTGGCTCAGGCATGTGCCTTTTATTTACCTGGTGTGGAGAGATAAAAACAGCCTTAATCAGGACCAGGTGGTGGTGCAGCCAATAAACAGGCACTCTATGCACTGGGACACACACACACGGCCACGAGGCATCTAAAAAGCCACCATTGGTGACAAAGTAAGCCTTATTACCTTGTGGGGAAGCAATTTAGGGGGGAAGTGGTTGCAGGTTGGGAGAGAAGGAGTATCCTCCCTTTCCCATGTGCTGTGACTCCCCCACACAAATTGTCCCCCATGGAGTCATTAGGCTTTTTAAATAGCTTCCATTGGTGTTAATGGGGGCTTTTTTAAGCCTAAGTGCTGCATGCATGGGGGGGGGGGGCAAGGAAATTAGACAGCTGGGGAGGGAAGGGGAGAGAGAGAAATGAGGGAGAGAGGGAGAGAGAATGACAGAGACAGCAAAAAGGCTTTTCTACACGAGGCTCTAATTGCCGCATCTACTCTTGGTTTTGTAACAGCATTGAGACACAGGCTATAATAATAATAATAATAATAATAATAATAATAATTTTATTTATTTATTACCCAACCTTTCCTGCTTTTCCACTACATAACGGTGGAGCTGTGCTATAGTGGAAAGGCTCAAATACACAAGGCGAAAGAGCACCACTTCCCTCATACTAAAAAACAACAACAGGAAAGTGCTCTGAAAAAACAGAAGCTAAACTGAGAGATCCTGATGTCATCTAAAGAGCTTGTAAACAACCATGATTAAGGAATCGCAAGTACACAATAAATGTCTCATGTAGAAAAGCTCAAAGAGAGAAGGGGAAGGGAGAGAAAAGGAGAACAGGGACTGAATGGGTGGTTGGGCGGCGTATCTGGGTGTTTGATTGTGTCCGGGAGAAAGAGAGACTGGGGTGGCTGTGGCCGCACCCACTTTTGGTACAGTCTCCACCTACTTTTAGCTCCGCCCCGTCCACCATTGATAGGCAGTCCCTAGAAGGGAGTGAGGGCCTCTGGCCAGAAAAATTAAGACAATAGAGAACTGCAAAACACACAAAAAAGGGGGTATCATTTTTTATTCTAGAAAACCTGCCAGATAAAGAAAATGATTTCAAGGCCAGGAAACACAAGGGATTATGGGATGTGCAGTGGAATTCACATTTTTATTGTTGAAACCTAGTGTTGAAATTTTATTTTGGGAACGCTGAGTGTGCAAGTGATGTGCTCCACTCATCCCTGGGGTCACATCCAAACTGGATCCTCTTTCCTGCTCTTATCAGGGCTGACCCAAGATATTTTGCTGCCTGAGACTGAGTATGTGGCAGGAAATCCCACAAGTGCTCCTCCCCGTCCCCAAAAGTAAAAAAAATAATAATACAACAACAAATTAAATAACTAGCAATGTGCTGCCCCTTCAGGAGATGAAAAATCTGCTGCCTGAGGTGGCTCAGGTGGTTGACTCTTCTCATATTGTCCCTGGACAGGGTTGGCACAGTCAGCCGCCTGCCCAGAACCCGCAACACAGCAGAGGCCCACTGACAAGGGCCCCCTGAAGTTGCTCCTCCTCTTCACCATGGCAGCCTACTTGTTCACCTGCCTCTCACACTGTCCCAGACAATGGTGGTGGGGAGAAGGAGGAGGAGCAGATGCCCCTGCCTGCTTGCTTAATGGCTCTCTGCTTGTCAAACAAGCAAGTGGTAGCAATAGTTAAACTATGGAATTCACTACCACACAATGTAGTGATGGCCACTCATTTGAATGGCTTTAAAAGGGGGTTGGATAAATTCCTGGAGAAGAAGGCTATCAAGGGCTACTAGTCCTCCTGATGGCTATGTGCTACCTCCAGTATCAGAAGCAGTAAGCCTGTATACACTAGTTGCTGGGGAACGTGGACGGGAGGGTGGTGTTGCACTGCGTCCTGCTTGTGGATCCCTGGTCGACAGCTGGTTGGCCACTGTGTGAACAGAATATTGGACTAGATAGACCCTGGGTCTGATCCAGCAATGCTCTTCTAATATTCTTATGTTCAGGGAGGAGGAGGAGGAGGAGGAGGAGGAGGAGGAGGAGGAGGAGGAGGAGGAGGAGGAGGAGCTGGTGGCAATGGCAGTGAAATGGTAGAATTACTGAGGGAGGGAACCCATTGAGGGTGCCTTGTTCAAAACCTGGAGCTGGCACTGCCCCTGGATAATGTCATCAGGTTTCATCCGACCTGTACTCACCACAGGGCACCAGCTATGGCACATAGCCACCTGAAAATCCAACCACATTCCCTCCCCTCAACAAACACACCCAGGGACAAGAAAAGGTTTTACATCTAATTGGGCACAACAACCATATAAAACATTTGCCAGGAAAAAACCTGGAGATAATTTATTGCCTGAAACGGAGAAGATCTTTACCCAGACAAAAAGCTGCTTGGCCACATGGTCAGGTCATAACAGTTCACAGCCATCAACGAGAAAGAAAGGAGGTAACGCTGAAGAACTTCTCTACATGCAGGAGTTTTACCGTGACCAACAAGAGCAGGGGTGCACAACCTTTTTGGCCTGAGGGCTGCATGTAATCCTGGCTCATGGCTCGGGGGCCAACACACATGGACATGCACACAGACACACACAAAGACACAGTCCTTGGCCTGAAAGAGGTTCTCCATCCCTGGAATAGAACATCCTGTGTTAGACAGACCAATGGCACCTTCATGAGTGTTCATGTGTCCCTGACCTTGTCAGTTAAAAAAAAAAACACCCCAGGAACTAGGTTGGCTGAAACATGCAATGGTAGGGTGACCATATGGAAAGGAGGACTGGGATCCTGAATCTGTAACAGCTGTAGAGAAAAGGGAATTTCAGTAGGTGTCATTGTTATGCATGCAGCACCTGGTGAAATTCCCTCTTCATCGCAACAGTTAAAGCTACCACCAAATGCCAATTTTAAGAACAGACATCTGTGGCAGAAAAAAAATGGCCATTTGTGTTGTGGGGAGGTGCAAAGGGCCTGCTGCGGTCACTTTGATTGCCAATGTACATACATTTGACAAGACAAGGTTCCTTCCCAGGTTTATTTAAAGTCCTGTGGTCTCCATCCCATGAGAAGCTCTAAGCCTTGGAAGTCTGCACAGAACTGTGATCTATCTAACAAAACGCCTGCCTGCTATATTTGCTAGGGGTGTGCACGGACCCCCCGGATCGGATCGGGACCCGGATCGGGACCTCCAATTTTGTCCCGGACCGGTTCGGACAAAATTGGAGGCCCCCCGGACCGGATCGAGTCCGATCCCGACCCAAAAATCATAAATTTTTGGATCGGCCGCCATTTTTTTCCCCATAGACTTGCATTGCAATGCAAGTCTATGAGGAAAAAATGGCGGCGGGTGGGTGAGGGGGGGCCTAACTCCCTCCCCCCCGGGGCCGTCCGCTGTGGACGGCCCCGGCAGGTAAGCCCCCTCCCCCGCGCTCCCTACCCCCCCTGGGGCAGCCCGCTTCCATCCACTGGCGCCCGCGGGCGCCAGCGGATAGAAGCGGACGGCTCCGGGGGGGGGGGTAAGCCCCCTTCCCCGCCACTGCTTACCTTCTCGGCCTGTCCGCTCCCGTCCGGCGCCGGCGGCTACTACCAGCGGGCTCCGCGGCCTACTCTCGAGTAGCGCGCCGGGTGATGACATCACCCGGCGCGCCACCCTGGAGCAGGCCGCGGAGCCTGCTGGGAGTAGTAGGCGCCGGCGCCGGACGGGAGCCGCCGGGCCGGGAAGGTAAGGGCCCCCCTCCCCCCTCCGCGCGCCCCCTCCTCCCCTCCACGCACCCCCTGCTTACCTTCTCGGCCCGTCCGCTCCTGTCCGGGGCCGGCGGCTACCACCAGCAGGCTCCGCAGCCTGCTCTAGAGTAGCGCGCCGGGTGATGACATCACCCGGCGCGCCACCCTAGAGCAGGCCGCGGAGCCCGCTGGTAGTAGCTGCTAGTGCCGGACGGGAGCGGACGGGCCGAGAAGGTAAGCGCCCCCCTCCTCCCCCCCCCGCTGTCCACTGTCATCGGCGGGCGCCCACTGGCGCCCGCCAATGGAAGCGGCGGTGGGCGCCAGTGGGCGCCCGCCGATCCGCCGAACCGGTTCGGAGCCTTTTCGGACCGGTTCGGATTGGATCGGCCGATCCAGCTGCGGGATCGGAAATCGGATAATTTATCCGATTTCCCACTGGACCGGACTCGGATCGTGGATCGGGTCCGATCCAGTGCACATCCCTAATATTTGCTCCACACTCCATACTGCAAAACAGGAAAGCAGTTTGCATAGGTGGTGGCAGCAGGTGAGAGGAGAAAATGTCCCCTCCCTCGACAAGTCACTTGTCCTCTACACCCATGGCTAGTCCTCTGTGGTTACTTGAAGGAAAGTCATTTGTCATATAAAATTATAACTGAGCCATCAACTGGAAATTAAAATGAGGCTGCAATCCGTACTTGACTTCATTTATTTATTTGCTACAGTTCTATCCTGCCTTTCCTCCAAAGAACCCAAGGCACGGTACATGATCCTCCTCCTCCTCCTCCTCTCCATTCTGTCCTCACAACAACCCTGGGAGGTTGGCTACGCTGAGAGTCTGTGACTGGCCCAAAATCACCCAGTGGGCTTCATGGACAAATGGGGAATAGAACCCAAGGCCAGATCTACACCTCGTGCCATATTGATACGAACCCATCATGGTAACGCTCTACCCCCCCTTGTGCATTTATACCTCGTGGCACACAGAATGACATTTGTGGTGGTATTTTGGATAATTTGGAATAGAAAGCAGGAAATAACACTATGAATGTGGTCTATGGAATGTGTAATGTGCCCCAACAGTTATCAGTACACTTCAATACCACTACAAAGCACTAGTGTAGATCTAGCCCTGGTTTTCCGGCTCCCAGTCCAATACTCTAACCACAGCACCATGCTGGCTCTCCTCATGGAATGGGAACATTGATGAGAAGTATACCCTTAGTCCTCTTCCCGAAATCTAGCATGTGGGATAATGCTCACCCCCAACTCCTATTAACTTTGCCCTTAACGTGCTTTTATCCCCTTTTTTTTTTCTAGTGCTCCATTGCTGGCTAGGCACCTGGAAGACCACAGTAGATAGCTGATAGGTTGAATTCACCTTGGCGAATCACAGTGGGAGGCCAATTCTATGCTTGGCGAATCAAACCTTTGATGATAGAGAGCCCTGTTGCGATTACTCTAATGAGGTGCAGGGCATGCCATCTTTCTGACTAATTTGCCCCTTTCCACCCTTGGCCTTTGCCCTCCCGGGCATCCCACAAAGTTCTGTTTCCTTGTACGTGAAAGAGGCACGGGCAGAAATGTTTGATCTTAAAATATTTGTTCTGTTCTGAAACTATGAGCACAGCGGTAGAGTAACAATCCAAACAAATAAACATCCGTGCCTAGTTCTACATTCATACAAATAAAAGTGCTTACACACAGTGACTCAGAGGCGCTCAGCGTCGTGCTTCTGACTCTCCACCAATTAAACTTGGGGTGGAGGAAAGCAGGTTGAGGGAAGTTCAAATGAGAGGTCTCGATTGATTTTGCCCAACGAGCATACAATGGCTGACTATTGGCAACACTGGTGGCCGTCGGTTCTGCAAAATACTACTGGAAATGCAACTCCTTCATTTCTGTGACAGCAAAGGAAAGCAGTGCATGCTTTACTTCACTGGAATTATTCATCGTACATAAGATAAATGGGGATCACATCCATTTACTGCAACATGTAAAATATAGCCAATATTTTACATGGTTCACTGAGAGTTTGTGGGAAAGCATCATCCTGGAGGATTTGGCCGGAAAAGGAGCCCCAATTGCTTGGTTGCATGAATACCTCTTAGGTTCTGTGATGCATTTCATACATTTATATTTTAATCAACTGATCTTTAACCTGGGTTATTTGGGTGAATGAAGAATTTACTCAAGGGATTTCCTAGTGTGTGGCCTAGTAAGCCAAACACCTCTCCACTGAGTCTCGAGAAGGTCCAAAGCTCAGTGGTAGAGCACGTGCTTTACATGCAGAAGGTCCCGGGTTCAAGTCCCAGCATCTCCAGGTAGGGCTGGGAAAGAATCCTGTCTGAGACTCTGGAGAGCCATTGCCAGCCAGTGTCGACAGTACCAGACTTAGATAGAGCAATGACCTAATTTGTTATAAGGCAGCTTCCTGTGGCCCTTTCTACACCTAAGGGCGTAGAGGGGGGGCAATCCCAGACTTACCGGCTTCCGGGATCGTCCTCCAGCTTCTAAACAGGAAGCGCAACATCCCAGGAGGAATTTCTTTTAAAAGCAACAGGAGCCCTCATTGTGCAGTGGAGAAGGTAGGGAACCCCCCACGCCCCACCCACCTCATCCCACCATCCTGGGGATGGTGGAATTGCTTCCCTCCCATGGACACAGAGCCACCCCGCACAGCTCCGTGCCCATTTCACATCCCAGGATGGCAGGATGGCGGGAAAACCGGGATATCCCGGGTTTCCGCTATCCCGGTGTCGTCCCTGGGTCGTCCCCAGTTGTCCCAGGACCCCCTGTGCATCATTTAGGGACAACCCAGGGATGACCCAGGGAAAAATCGCTGGTGTAGACATGGCCTATGTGTCCCTAATGGGTTGGATTTGGACCAGAGATCTAGGTTCAAATTCCTGCTCAGTCATGGAAGTCCACAGCACAAGCTTGTGCCAGTTACCATGTTAGCCTGAGCTACCTCATAGGGAAGAAGGTGAGATAACCCTGCATGTGCCACCTCCCTGACCTCCCGGAGGAACAGCCAGATATCGATGTGTTAAATAAACTAACATTTCCATGCCACATGTGTGGGTTTTTTACACCCTCTCAGACGTTATGCACAAATCTCTGTCAAATCTGTAGGAAGCAATGAACTCCGACTAGAGGTCCATCTAGAAGAACTGCATGCAGCTAGGATGGGAACAGCTCCTTGAAGCCCTGAAGGGCCTGTTTTAAGAACTTCAGGATAGAAACCTCCCCTGCTTGGGTTCGAAACATCTCTCCATTAATTAAAAATAACAACCAAGCACATTTAGGGGATTTATATTATTATGATGGGTACTTGTCTGCATTTGATTTATTTTTGCTAAGGCTCTCGCTGATCTGATGCGGGGAGGAAGGGCCTCTGTACATGTTGTGCTTTTTAAATCAAGAAGTTTGATGTGAGTTGACCCCATGCCAAAGCTGCTCCTAACAGGGCACAAGCCACTTCCCAGGCTCGAGGCTAGGCTCTGTAGTGTGCAGTCGGATCACAGGGAGTTCTATAGAGAGAGCAGGGGCCTCTTCTCACCAGACACTCTAGGAATACAAACAGGGTGGCCAGGTGTCCTGCTTTACAGAGGACAGTCCTCCATTTGAAGACCTGTCATATTACAGTCATCTATTTGAAGGTGTCCTCTATATATTACAGTCTTCTATTTGAAGGTGTCCTCTATTTGAGGGATGTCCAGTCCAAGGCAGGTTTAAAGATCTTTAAAAATAAATTAGAAGGGAGCACAGTCAGGGACCTTGAACTGCTCTATCAACAGTTCACACCTGGATGGAAGACTGAGCAGGCACACAGCTCACCTGTTCCCAGTTATCCCACTATGGTGAGATGTATTATAGCAATTATTTCTGCATTTGAATGCATACGTATAAATGAGCATGGGCAGTTTTTGTGCAATCCTGTATCCCCTTTTTCCAAGAAGTGTAACTGACCACCTAGCTGGGAATAGCATGAACTACACAGCACATGTTGGAACTTGGTCCTTGGGCGATCAGGAAAGGAGTGCTCCGGCCTCCTGTCACTCATGCCTTGAGCAGGAGCTTGACAGCTGGCATCAGCCAGGGAAATTTAGCAACCCTCCCTGATCTCCATCTGGACCCGCAAGGGCTTGTTCATCTCACACAGCTGGAGAACAAGGACCAGCAAAGTTGAAGCAATATACCGCAAATTACCACTCTGTCCCTGCATTGCAGGCTTTGGAGGTCAGCTGCAATCAGCACACAGTATAGCCCACTGTTTTTCTGCCAGGGCTCCTGTGCTGGGAGGCAGTCAGGGTCAGCTCTACCCTTTGGCAGAGTGAGGCAGCCACCTCAAATGGCTGATTGTGGGTGTCATCCAAGGGCAGCCAATGATAGGTTATTTCATTTATTAGAATTGTATTATTTTGCTGCCACAGAAGGATAAAGGCGCTTGTGGGATGTTTTGGTCTCAGGTGTCCAAATAATTGGGTTGGCCATGGACACTATGTATCTTGACTTACAGGGAGGAGCTGTTTCCTACTCTGCCTCAGGCAGCAAATTTCTTGCTCTGGATAAAATGCTTGGAAAAGGTTTGCCTGTTCATTGGTATTTGCCTTTTATGAAGATGTTAAATGCACATGAGCCCCCTATCAGTATATAAACTGACAACCTTCGTGACACATATCTGATGTAAAGCCAATCCACAAATCTAACCTCACACTGACATAGCCATAATCATTTGCCCTACAAATGAACTGGTTTTGTTTAGGGATTATGATACCTGTAATATTGCATTCTCCCTGAGCTTATTAGAACCATGATTTGTTTATTGGTTATTTGTTTAAAACCATTTCTAATCTGCCTGTCCACAGAGGCAGCATTTATGTAAACCAATATGCAAAGGGCAATAAAAAAAGAAAACGATAAAGCCAAATATGAAACAGCTCATGCCTACAGGATGAGAAATAAAATCAGATACAGGGGATGGGGGGGGGGGGGGGACAGAATATATGAGATGTTTTTAAAAGCTTCATATTAAAGTCTGGAAAAATGAAGAAAAGTTTTCTTTTTTTAAAAAAAAAGTTTCATTTTTCCTGAAATGTCTTAGGGTCAAACTATACATGGCATCAATATTCTGGAACTGGAACTACCAATGTCTTTTTCTATTATAAAAGGCAGACACGAGGAGGGGGAGACGAGGGGCTAGATTCAGACTTAGTCATACTTAGAGCAGATGCATTGAAATCAATAAGATTTAAGTTAGTCGTGCTTAACTCAAGTCGTATTGATTTGAATGTATCTACTCTAAGTATGACTAAATCTGGATCCAACCTTTGGATTGGGAACATGACATGAGGAAAAGGGTTAGCAGTGGCCCCAATCCAATCCCCAACTATAGCTGCTCTTTGTAATAGAAGAAGATATCAAAGGGGTCTCAATCATGGAACCCCAACATCATGAGTAGTTTAAATATTATTTCATAATACTGTGCACACTTATTTGGGAGAAAACCTCATTGTAATCAACATGACTTACTTCTGAATAAACATGCAAAGTATAGGACTGAGCTTTTAGGTATGTATCTTTAGGCTAAGAATTCCAGAGGGACATGAAGGGCTTTATAGCTTGAACCATACAAAAATCCCATAATACATGGGATTTAAAGAGGATAATTGCAGAGCCACATTCTTTAAAAGAGTATTTAATGTCTCCTTGCAACAATATTAATCTACAAAGGTAATAGAAGTCGCCTGGTACTGACAGATTGACTGATGGTGCATCTAACCCAGTACTGTCCACCCTGATTGGCCACAGCTCTAGAAGTTCTTTTCCTTTCCTGCCACCTGAGATCTCTTTTTAAAAACTGAAGATGCCAAGGATTCAACCTAGGACCTCTTTGGGGACATGTGCTCTACCACTGCATTGTGCCCCCTGCAGAAAGGTGGGCAAAGGTACTGGAAGAGAAATAGGGCAGAACAAGTTCTAGACTTTGTTGTCAAATGGAAAATAAACACATAATACAATCCAGAAGGTATCCATCCAAGCATTCATAAAGAATTCAAATGTTAAATTGTTGACCTTCTAACAAGAACATGTAAGATGTCTCTAAGATTGGTCCCTTAGATGTCTGGAAAGTGGTCAATGTACTGCCATTTTTTAAAAGGGGATCCAGAAAATTACAGTTAGCTTAACATGTGTTCCAGGCAAATTGGTGGAAAGCATCATTAAAGATAAAATTAAGAAACATATAGAAGGACAAGCCCTGCAGAAAAAAGATTCAACATGGCTTCTGCAAGGTTAAGTAATGACTCGCTAATAGTTTAGTGTTGTTTGAGGGTCTCAACAAGCACGTAGATAGAGGTGACCTCGCAGATATTGTTTTGACAAAGTCCCTCATCAAAGACCCCTGAACATGGGATAAGTCATGGGATAAGAAGAGACATGGGATAAGAGTCATGGGATAAGAGGAGACATCCTTTTAAAGATTGGCAATTATTTAAAGAACAGGAAGCAGAGAGTCGGAATAAATGAACAGTTTTCAAAATGGAGGGATGTAAAGGATCTGTATTGGGGCCAGTGCTTTTTATCTTGTTCATAAATGATCTGGAGTTAGGGTGAGAAGTGAGTTGACTCAGTTTGCTGACAACAAAACATTATTTAGGGTGCTTACAACAAAAAGGGATTGTGAAGAACTCCAAAAGAATCTCTCCAAACTGGGGAAGCAAACATTAAAATGACAAATCCGTTTCATTGAAAACAAGTGTGAAGTGCTACAAATCCTAACATCATAGATACATTGATGAGGCCTGAGACAGCAATGACTAATTAAGAAAGGGAACTTGGGGTTTTGGTGGAGCTCAAAGAAAATTCTGACCCAGTATTATTATTATTTTTTAAAAAGGCAAATTCCATATTGGGGGGATCAGAAAGGAATAAAAATAAAACTGCCAATCTCATAATGCCTTTATATAAATCTCACTCACACAACTTCAACTTGGAATGCTGTACACAGTCCTGGAAACCACACCTTAAAAAGATACAGTAGAACTAGAAAAGATGCAGAAAAGGCCAACAAAAATGATCAAAGGGCTGCAGCAACTCCCTTATTTGGAAAAGTTACAATGTTTGGTGCATTTTAGCATTAAAAAATGGTGAGTCAGAGACAAGATGGAGATTTATAAAATTATGCATGGTGCTCTGAAAATGGATGAAGAGATATATATTTCCCCCCTACTCTCATAATGCTAGAATCTGGAACCATCAAATGAAGCTAAATGGTGGGTAATTCAGGAGAGACAAAAGGAAACGCTTCTTCACACTGAGCCGTGGAATTCATTACCGCAAGATGTACTGATGGTTTAAAGGGGAGATTAAAGGGGAGATTAGACCAACTCATGGCAGATAAAGCTATCAATGGCTACTAGTCATGATGGCTATATATTACCTCCAGGATCAGAAGCGGTGTGCCTCTGACTACCAGTTGCTGGAGAGCATAAGCAAAAAAGGTCTCCTGCCCTCAAGTCCTGGATTTGAACTAGGTCGGCCTTTGATTTGATCCAGCAGGAGTCATCTTATGTACTCCCCCATTTTGCATACACAACCCGATCCTGATCCATGTAAGTTTAGTTGTAATCAGGGCTGACCCAAGACATGTTTCCGCCTGCCCCTGCTAGAACAGCAAATGGTCCCACCACCGCCACATCCAGGTGCACAGTATCCAAGGCCAGCCAATCATTTTGACAGAAAATCCCCCAACTATCCCTCTCTGGCAGTAAAGATACAATTCTACTTAATGAAATAACTAAACACTGGCTGCCCTTTGATGACACCCACAACCAGCTGTTTGAGGTGGCTGCCTCACTTCCCCTACATGGAAGGGCTAGCCCTACGGAAATCAGTGGGACACGTTATTCACAACTAAACAAAGCCTCACTCTTTTCAGTGGAACCTGCATACTCACTCTGCCTAAGGGTAGAGCCAGTCCGGACTGCCTCCCAGAAGCCCTGCCAGAAAAAGTGAGCAACACTGTGTGCTGACGTGCAGCTGATTCCAGCCTGCACTGCAGGGATGGTGTGGTAACTCTAAGCATGTGCTGATAGCTCTGATTCTGAGGATCAGATATGCCGTTTCATCTCTGCTGGTCCTTGCTGTCCAGATGTAAGTGAAGTACCCAAGGCCAGCCAATTATTGTAGCAGAAAATCCCACAAACATCTCACATTCATTCTCCTGGGCAGTAAAATACAACAATAAGAAATTGAATAGCTAGCCATTTGTTGCTGTTTGCTGACACCCACAACCAGCTGCTTGAGGCGGCTGCCTCTCACTCTGCGTATATGGAAGGGCCAGCCCTATTGAAATCAATGGGGCAAGTTATTCGCAACTAACCCTCCCTTCTGAGAGTTCTTCATCTTTAAACCTGACTTGGACTGAGCAGCCTTTTAAACAGAGGACTGACCTCTGACACCTCTTCAAGTAAAGGAGTGACCTCTGTAATGTAGGCAACCCAGCCATCCTATGGCCTTGCAGTTTTGCCAGTCTGAACTAAATCCACTGCTTCTCTGAATGCTGGGGAGAGCATATGAAAAATGTTGATTCCCGCCGCCCACCCCCCAAAATAATAAAAAATCCTTTCATGAAGTGGGTTCTTGATTTATTCTTTTCAGCTCCGAACTGAGAGACGGATTATGCTGAGGGGAGGTTTTGTGAAGGCTTGCCTTGAGAAGTACAGGTGCAGCCACTCATATTTATCCTCCTCCAGCGCTCGGTGTGGTTTTCACGCACCACTGTAAATCAATTACGGCAGAACAAGCTTAAGCCCACACCCCAAATGCTAGTTACTGGATCTGTAACTCTTACACTTTCCACAAAACAGCAACTTCATCATAACCCCAAAATATGTAATGACAGAGGAATATGCTATACTTTCAGAAATCAGAAAAGGACAAATATGTACAAATACAATTCAGAACATTCCTGTGCATGCATTCTTGGATTAATAACTCTGGGGAAAAAAATCTTTCTTTCTTAAAGCTACAGTACTGCAAGCTTTTTTTGTTTTTTTTTTAGCTTAAGATAAACTATTACCTTTATTCCAGAGGCTAACTGCACATTATGTGCATGAGGGGACGTCGGAGAAAACCCGCAATGGACTCAAATGAGTTCGGGCCAGATCTACACCAAGCAGGATCTAACACTATGAAAGCATTTTGAAAACTGTAGAGCATCATCAGACCGGGGGGGGGGGGGATCGTTGGAATCACGTTTCCCTATCATTGCTTTGCCTCCTGGTCCTGTCCCACAATAGGGATGAAGAGTTCCTTTTTCTTCACGTGGGCAAGAAAGAAGAAGCAAGCAACGACCACGTGGCCCATTCAGTGGGCGTTTTTCTCATGCTGCTTCTCCTGCATACAGCAGGAAATGGCAGCAAATTTTGTCACAGCCAAAAGAATCGGATTTTTCAGGTCTTTTTTTGTGATGGAAAAACAGCGTCATGAAAAGGACCTGCAAAAATCCGTGAGTGGCCAGTAACGAGCGTGCGATAAAATGCTCATCTGATGAGGCTAATATATGGAATGTGTTGTTGGCCCCAACAGTTGTCAGCTCACTTCACTATCGTTATAAAGCAATAGCGGAGATCCTGCCTTTGACTCTGACCTGCAGATTCCACAACAAACTGGCTTTTTCCTAGTCACGCAGATTTGCGGACCGTTTTTTTTAATTGTGGGGGAGGTGGGATTTGTGCAAGCAAATATTAGCACAAGTGGGCATACCTAAAAGAAAATCTGATTCTGTCAATGAACAGACGATGGAACAAAAGACACCAGACATAGGGTGACCATATGGAAAGGAGGGCAGGGTTCCTGTATCGTCAACGGTTGTATAGAAAAGGGAATTTCAGTAGGTGTCATTTGTACACCTGCAGCACCTGGTGAAATTCCCTCTTCATCACAACAGTTAAAGCTGCAGGAGCCCTGCCCTCTTTTGTAACTGGTCACTGCAGCTTTAACTGTTGTGATGAAGATGGAATTTCTCCAGGTGCTGCATGCATACAAAGGACACTTGCTGAAATTCCCCTTTCTGAACAAGTGTTAAAGATATAGGAGCCCTGTCCTCCTTTTCATATGGTCACCCTACCGGACAATCCACGAAACACAGGCGGAATGGGTTTAACTGAGAACTCCATCATACTAGCAATTTAGTGCACTCTCACCATGCCTGGTGTGCAGATTTGCAGCATGGTACTCACATAATGCTGTGCCTGTCCTGCTGACACCACGCCTCTTCCTCAGCCTTTCCTAGAATGCTAAAAATCTGGATTATTTTCCCTAAGCGCATTTAACGCGCCCTAAATCTCCGTGTAGTTTTAAAGGAACTGAGGGCTTGAATGGATTGCATCAGGTCTTGGCAGGGAAAAGCAATCTCTCCCAGCAGCCGGCTCCAAGCCTCAATATAAAACCCAAACTTTGTATCCCAGGCTCACAAGCCTTTTTTAAAACCATACAATGCCTGAATCTCTGCAGAGACAGGATTGTACTCCCTCGATGCCCCCAAAGAGCCAGACTAAAGGGTCGTTCCATTTTTGCCCGGCAGAAAGGGGATCTGGTTGAAGTACTCATCTGCCAGGACCTGACTAGAGGGAGAAAGAGGAGGGGTGGGGTGGAGTGGAGTGGAGTGGAAGAGCGAAGGAGCGGAAGAGCAGCTATTCCGGTGAAAGGGATCATAAGTTTGATGCGCTTTTGCTTTAGAGGAGGCAAACTGGGGGTTTAAGTGTGATGCAGGTCTGAATCCCTAAGTCCATGT
This sequence comes from Anniella stebbinsi, assembly GCA_029215795.1. Classification (NCBI taxonomy): domain Eukaryota; kingdom Metazoa; phylum Chordata; class Lepidosauria; order Squamata; family Anniellidae; genus Anniella; species Anniella stebbinsi. Next base: position 86,530,702 of record JARDYH010000002.1, on the reverse strand, counting down.
AATGGGACACAAATACTAGTTTCTAATGAGTAAAGCAACCTCATGAGGAAGGAATTGGGAGCTTTTCCTGCCAGCCATTTCCCCACTCGGACACACACCCCTCCATTGTTTCCCCCATGGTGTTCCACCTGTGTGGTTATGAGGACATATACATACCTGGAATCACCCAGGGAAGTGAAAACAGCTTGGGAGCAGTTTGGAGTAGGAAAACAGCTGGAAAGAAAAGGGCTAAGTAGAGTTTTTCTCCCATCGTTCCTCCATGCAAAATCACAACGTCCTGTGGCTATTTTTCAGAAATGCCTTAAGGCTACATTTTATGCATATTTGTATGTGATATGTTGTTTGCCCCACAGAAGTTGTTGCAAGTGAAGTTGAGGGTTCCACCATACAATGTGGCAGGATTTATTTTTTTTTAATGACATTCTACCACTTATTTGCATTCTACCACTTATTTGCAAAATTCATATGTTGTCAGTCTGCTTTGTAAAAGGACCGGGTGGGGGGGAAGGGAAGAGAGAGTGAGGCTGCCTCTACACCAGACGTTTAAAGCTCTTTGAAATCTCATTAAAAATTTTACCTCTACAAGAGTGGAGCGTAAATCGGGAGTTGAGGCGCTTTTTCTTTCTGATTATGCGCATTATCGAATGCACGTTAAATAGTGAGTTTTATTTTGCTCCGGCCGTTAAAGCGCATTTTGACTATGTGAACAAGCGATTCTCCGCATTAACTACTTGTAAAGCGCATTTCAAACAACCGGTAAGGCCACCAGTTGTGCGCTCAATTACCTCCTGCATACAAGCATTTACGATAAAGCACTTCAGCGATTATGCACATAATCGGCTGACCAGGCGTCAAACGGAATCCATCTAGAGGGGGTCTGAGAAACCCAAGGGGCTAAAGGGAAAGATTCACACACCTGCAGACACACACAGACACACCATATATCCTGATGTTTTGGCCTACAGTTTCCATGGTCCCTCCCCTTTGCTGTGCTAGCTAGGGCTGATGGGAATTTGAGGTGAAAACATCTAGAGACCACAATTCTCCCACCCCTCACATGTCACAAACTGCTTTTGAAATGCCCTTCAGTTTCAAAAGTAATCTGCTAACCAGTATAAAGGGCTGCTGTTCAAGAAACGTGTGTCCAGACTTTCCTTGGGTGTACAAGAATTGTACCATGGAGAAGGAGAAAGAGGTCGCCCACATGGATTGTCCAGGGATGGTCCCAGTCATTTTGCCCCCGACCTCAACAACTGTAGCAAGTAATCTCATGAGTGTACCCCAGGACCCTTTGCAAACTCATTTAGGATCCTGGGACAATCCTGCAACCCATGCACTATCTAACTCAGGTGTACAAACTGAGATTGTCCCAGAACTCCTGTGATGTCACAGAGGATATGGCCAATGATAACACATCATTGGAATTGCTGCATCCTCTACCATATGATGATGGCAGCGATATAGTAATAAATTTTGAAGAGCAGAAGCTCATACCCATACATCCCACACAGAAGTAATACATATCCTCATCTAGTTCAGCCTTACAGTCTATCCTAGGTATCATGGAGCTGGACCAATGTGCAATGAGCACTGGAGCTAATATGATTTCAGTTGCTGAGAGCATTAGTGTCCATCACACCATAAAACAGCATCTCCACTGCACTAGAAACTCACATATAATAAATGTAAAAACTGCCCCCCCACTCTCTTTTCAAGTTAGCCTTTTAAAATGTGCAGCATTTTGAAACGTTTTAGTGTTTTACTGTTTTTAATATTTGTGGGTTTTATTGTTGCAAGGTTTTATTGTTTAAAATTGTTGTACACTGCCTTTTTAGCAGATAAGGTGGATAATAATAATGATGATGATGACTGTTTATTTATTTATTTATTGCATTTGCATACAGCCCCATAGCCGAAGCTCTCTGGGCAGTTTACATAAGATTAAAACACTTGAAAACAATATACAAAAATTAAAACTGCAAAAACATACAATATACACATGCATTTAAAACGATGACAATGATGACGATGATTTCACCATTCTGCAACTGGGGAACAGGATCAGTCCTGTGGATTCTCTGTCATTATTCCCGTGAGAGAAAGGTAGCTATATTTTTTACCCTGGGGTAGACTGGACCGTTTCTGCCTTTTTAACGCACAAAGGAAAAACCACAAGAAAAAAAATTACCTTCGTGTTTACACAGGTGAGTGGGAAGGGGGGTTGAAAACAATGTCAGCAGCTGTGCAAGAGAGAGAGAGAGAAAGAGAGAGAGGTGAATTATGACAACGGCCCTGCTTTCAGTGAGGTGCTGTTTAATATACACATTTGAAAAAGCTGAATATCGTGATGGTGAAAGGTGAATAGCATGCTAGGATGACAGCCATGCAATTTGACATTCTTTGCACATAGAGGGGATCGAATATTGGCTGTGTTGGTGTAAAGCGCTCCGTGCCAGCTCTATCCAGCAAACCACAGGACTCATCTGGAAGGATCATACCAAGGTCAAAACCTCCATAGTCTAATGGTACCCAATGCCTCAATTGGCACCATGATGGATGAGATGGCGAGCATTTTAAGGCAAGTATTTTAACAAACACAGCATAGCTAAGTATTAGACGGATATGGGCATGTATCCAAAGAGCCTCTTGCATGAGCGGAAGGCACTTCCAGTCAGCGTTGGGGGAGCAATAAGTTCAGTTCACATTTAAATACAAACATATGTAATTTTGCACTTTTTAATCCCTGTGGGAGCTCAGTTATCTTTCGACATTCGCACCTCTTGAATCTTGCAATGAAGTTAACCAATTAAAAATGCATACAAAAATGCATATATTAGATAAAACATTCAAAAAGGTATTTTCTTGCAAAAAAAATTGTATATTAGGGGGAAATGCATATAAAATGCATGTACTAGGAAAAATATGCACAAAAAGGCTTATGAATTTTCATGCAAACTTTTAAAAAAAATCTCAGAGTTCAGGATGAACTGCACTTAAGACTGAAGGAATTCTCAAAGCTCGAGACTAACCAAATTTCAGAATGGAAAAATGAGAACTGGAGAGAAACTTAAGTTGGCAGATTCACCCATCCTGATTTCCAGTCATTTGGGGGGAGGGGTAATCCAATTTCTGGCCATTCTCCCTGTCATAGGAAGCTGCCTCATAGCAGGTCAGAGACTATTTTAATGTAAATGGTTTTCAATTTGTATAATATATTTTAATGGCTTCAGCTATAGGATAGTTTAAAAGTAAAATAAATAAAATGAAATGCACCAAAGCACACCATGGTGGTGTAAGACGTTCCTTTCAAATCTTGTCTTTGATTACAAAGAGTGGTGTAGTGGAGCCGGGCCGGGGCTCAGAGGGCCGAAGCATCGGGGCGTGTTGATTAGCAGGGATGGTGATGTCATCTGCCATCCAGCTCAGGCTTCTGTTTCTGCTGAGCTTCGCTGCAACCCTCATAGTAGCTGTGGGGCTGTGGGGCAGGATACAAAATGGATTTCCCTAGCGGCAATATATTGTTGTGAGCTATCCCTGTTGTAATGCAAAGTATTTTGGGATGGTTTGATCTCAAATGGGCAGTTAAGACCCAATAGCTTTACAAAAGACCTGCTCCAGGTAGAGGTGAAAATTTCTAGAACTGGTGTGTTGATCCGGATCAACACAGCTGACTGCATTTTTTTAAACTCTCCTTTGGGGTGTGGCTGCGGGACCATCATCATGAGCCTTGGCCCTTCAAAATGCACCACTACGTCACTGATGATGAAAATATTAGAGTTTCAATTCACCAGAGTCAGGCCTTGTCATACATACAGGAATTACGAAGAGGCTGGATTTGGAGTGACTCTTTGGGAAACATTCCCACGCAGCTGTGCCCAGTCCACCGCATACAATCTCCCTTCTGCACAACCTCCCTTCATTTCACTCTGGTTTGTGCAAAGTCAAGCTTGGAGAAATGCCCACTCCTTCCCAGTGTGCACTGGCAAGACCTATAATGAAGCCAGCTTCAGTCATGAACTTCACAAGCTGCCAAAGTCTAATACCTTCAGGGGTCTAACCACTTAACTGACAAAACATTTGTGAAGGAATAGGTATGAAACACATGAGTAAAAGTATCAAATATCCCTAAAACATATGTGGATTAAGATGGTGAAAAGGTGAAATTTCTCTTCCTACTGAGTGGATGTGATATTTTTCTTGGAAAACCTACTGCACGGGGGAGGGTGGAGGTCTTGTTGTTTTCTTTTTTCTTTTTTAGCGTTTTACACAGGTTGACAAAAGACAAGTTGATTTAGTTGAATGCATTGACATCTTAAAAGCCTCCTTTTGTTGTATCTCAACTTGCACATCAACAATTAGGCTGTTTATATGGGAGCTTTTCTCTCTATTTGCTTGACTTTATGGCATGGTGTGTTGATATGAAATTAGACAGCACACTTTCTGCTTCTAAATGCTTTCCTTGAATGAGAACCTTTACAATTCTGTGCTAATCTTTCTTGACTGATGGTTTATTAGCATGGATGACAATCTAAATCCCTCATGGACTATGTTAATCCATCACCTGGCTTTATGATACATATTTTACTTTTGGGCTTATTCGGGGCTCTCTTTCAAAGTGATTTTTTTTAAAAAAAGTTTAAAGTAGATGTCGGAGCTTGTCACCATAGTGTGTAAGTGTGAGCAGAAGTGGTTTGCCACTACACATCAGCCAAACCTAGGTGGCCATGTATCCTATTTTGCAGAGGACAGTCTTCTCTTTGAAGGTCTGCCCAGTCCAAAGCCTGTTTAAAGATAAAGATCCATAAGAAGGGAGGGGCCTTGAAGTTGCCCATCAACAGTGAGCACTTGGACTGCAGCTGACCAAGCAGACACACAGGTCACTTTATCATAGTCTTCCCCACTATGGTCAGATGTGATAAATTTCTATTTAAATTATAGTAATAATTTCTAAATGAGCATCTGTACATGCAAATTAGCATATACATAGCTTCCTTCTCTGAGCAACTCTTTAACGATCTCTTGCCTCCCTAACAGTCCTATCTTCCTTCTTTTTAGCTTCCCCTTGCCAGTAACATGGGGTTTAGGCTGCAGACATGGGTTGAGTAAGACTCCAAACACTTGTAGCTTAACACAACAGTTTACTAGTAAATTAAAACAAACAAATTGCAACTAAATGCATTTAGTTAATAGAAGTGAGTGATGCTAAAGCATTCAAAGACAGTAAGAGTTGCAAAAAGGCAAGTTCCTTTACCCTAAGCTGCTTCTTGCTGCTCCCTCCATAAGCTCTGGTCATTTTCTAGCCCTGGTCTGTCTCCTGGCTGACTCTCTCACCCTTTTATACCCTCTTCCTCCAAAACAGAAAGTAAATTTCCCACTTTGAGGAAATTAATTCAACTGGAGAAATGAAACTTAACCAGAGAATGAACCGTAACTGGAGAAATGAAACTACCCCTCCCAACACAAAACTTCAGGACTCTAGGCCTGAGTATTACCTTGCTTCTGTAGGCCTCAAAGCTTCACATGTGCTAACGTGTCCTCTTTTTTGATGACGCCCAAGTGTTTACCCTAGACTAACTCAACAACAAAACAATGGGGACCTTATTCTGCTACTCTTACTCATGATGGATAAGACCTTTTGAAACAAGGTGTCTGTAGTAAGGCTCCCGTCTTGTCTTACTTGGTGGAATTTCTTGGAGGGGCAATACTGACATGGGAAGAAGCCACACAGGGGGGAGGGAATCACTGCATGTTGCCTGGGGCTTCTTAGGTCTCCTAAGTCATATGGGAGAAAGCTGCAGTGTAGGAGCTCTCAACTTTCCATAAAACCTAAGAAGGTGGCCTAAGGAAGGCTTACAGCAAGAGCCTGCCCAAGTAGCAGAGATGGCTGCTTCTACATGCCATGATGGGAAGAAAATGTGCAAACGGTTTCCACATCCAGAGGTTGCAAACTCCTGTCTGAGCAACATCCATATTGGACATGTGATTAAAATGCTTGTACTGCTTCTCCAACCCATGAACAGCCTCTAACCAAATGTGTTTTTAAATTACATCTTTGGGGTACACACCACCAAGACCCACTGCTGTGCACCCTACATCATTTTTTGGGTCACATGTAGCCATTCATCCATGTTAGTTTGGGGGTTTCAATGTATGGGTGATTTCTTCCTTTGGGTTTTATGTAAAGATTCTCTGGGCAATGAACTTGGGGCTTCACAGAATAACCCCACCATCTTCAAATACTTACTACCAGGGGTAAATAAAGAAGCCATTCATTTATTGTAATGGATCCATTTTAAATTTCATTTTAAAAATGTTTTAATGCATTGGATTCCATCCAATGCCGTACAAGCGGACCTCCATTTGTGCAATGGAATGCCTCCTTCCTCTCTTCCCACTAGTGCCCCACCCAAATCTGGTCCAGAGGGTTCCCCCAACCCGCCAGAGCAGATTTAGGGGGTTGTGGGAGGCTGCAGGGGAAGAGGGAATCCATTTCAACAGGACTGTCCTTCTTCTTCTGGCAGATGGATGCAGTTGGATACAAACCATTGTACTTTCTCTTCTTGCCCAATATGTGACACTGGAACTTATTGGAGATGTTTGCACAAGCAAAATGTATCCTTTTTTCTTTTGGGGGGGGGGGGGGGCTGAACAAGCAAACATTCACTGTTACCATCTAGAAATGTTACCAACATCAGAAACACTTTGAAAGAAGTGAAAGAGCGTCAACAGGATGCAGGTATCTGTTTACTATTGGAGCATAATTTGAGTAGCAGCCTATCAGAACTGATGACAATCTTCCACTTCCTTCCCTTCCTCTTTCCCATTGGCAAGCAATTACCTTCAACCCATCAACACATCCAAGCAGCTCTGAAACTAAAAAACAATGTGAACGACGAAAAGTTCACAACAAAGAGTCTGGCTGTGTTCATCTTCTTATTTCCCAAAAGTGGGAAGCTTGTTTCGAATTCTGGAGAATACATGACTACATGGGATGCCTGGTTCATTTATTCATTTATTCATTCATTTATACATTTAATACATTGATATCCAACTTTGCCTTCAAGAAACTCAGGGAAACAGGCGGATGTAAAAACTAATTAGAATGTCACATTTTAAATCTGCAGTTTTAAGTAAATAAGGTAGAAAACTCAGAGAATGGGCTTTTGCTAGCTGCACTGTGTCAATTTGATTACAGGTTATAAATTTAATTGTTACCCTCCAAAATGAAAGGCTATGTCCCATTATTCCATTCTTCAGTCAGATCAGACAAAATCTCTCTCTCTCAATCTCTCTCTCTCTCTCTCTCTCTCTATATATATATATATATATATATTTAGGAGATATGCTAAATTGAGGAATGTGAATTTGATAGATTCATATGGGAAAAACTGGATCTGAAATCCCATAATTCTGATGGTATTTTGAAATATTTAAACATGGAATTATAGGCAAATACAATCTAGAACTCATGACATATATTTTAACAGTGAGAGATGGGGCTGTAGTTCAGACACAGAGCTTTTTCCCTGCTACTGTTGAGAGTTCAGGATATCACAGTGACGACAATTTGTTGGCAAGAAAAGAGTGTTTCTGGGAAGCTGGTCTGATTTTTATTAGAATGACAGATACAGTGACAATGCGGACCTGTTTGGGTTGTTTTTATTCATTAACTATCATTTCCTTCACCAGAGAAAACCTGCTTGTAAAAATAAAATGGATTTTAACAATATCTTGACTCAGGAAATACAATTTTACTGATGTGCCACAGGCGTTTCTCCTCAATTTTGCTTTCTAAATATTTAGAACAACACATTAATAGCAGGCAAATAGAATGTCAAAAACATTCGTAAAGGTTCTAATAATATACCATACAATTTAGCAGTGTGTTTCTGGTTTGCATCATAACTTTCTTCTGGTTTCGATTAGTAAAAAACAAAAGGGTTGACACAATGGCCACTCTGGACAGGTATTCACAATCACTGAATGTACAGTTACCAAGCTATATTCACCTTTATTTCTGCAGACACTTGGGGGGATTAATGAGTGGGTGGCATTGTTATTTTTCATCCTTTTGTTCTTTGTTTCATTATACAGCAGTTATCCAAGATTAATTGAAATTTAACAACAAGGAGGGAAAGTATTGTGCGTATGCCCTCTTATGCTATGTGCTGTCTATGCTTACAGATTGTAAAACCCAGTATGTGTTTGTACATAGAGGCTTATGTAACTATATATGTCTATGAAGACATATCTGTTCAATTAAACCTTTTAAAATATGTAGTTTAATGTTTTCATGTTCTTGCTTTTTCATTGTTTTATGTGTTTTTTTGCATTTTAAATCATTTTCCACCACCTTGATGACTTTTAGCAGATAAGGCAGTATATAAATGTTAATAGTGTGTGTGTGTGTGTGTGTGTGTGCGTGTGTGTGTGTTTTATGGCAAAGGTGCATAAAGGTAGGTCAGCATCTACTGGTAGAACTTTGGTGATTTGCAATAGGTCAGTTGGGCTCTTCAATTTCCAATTGCTTTAATAATAGCAACTTTTATAGGTCGAAATTGGATTGTTGGGATCCCTTGTCTATAATAACCCAGATGTAGATTTATGTATGCGGGTCATCCTAGTATACGGATCATAGAGCTCAGTAGGTGATTTTCTCTGCCCCCTGAGTCACCATTTTGCATCTGGCTCCAGTTAGTGGACTTCGAAGTTCCAGTAAAAAACATAGTAGATCCTGCAAACCTGAAGTCAGCCCTCACCTGTTATATGGGATGATTTCTTACATGTGCACCTCTCCATGCATGAGAGTCCCCCATCACTGATCCCTCTACCACATCAATGGTACCCCTATGTACAGAGATCTGCACGCCCATGAGGCTAAACACTGAATGGTGCACGTAACATGCACACACGCACACATACATGTACAAATCAAGCATAACTTTTTTTTATAGAGCAGCAGCTATTGAGTTTTTGCTTTACTTTAGAAAATGTGTTTACAGCTTTTTATTTTTAAAAAACCCGCAAATGAGTTCACGAAATATAATCATAACAAAATGCAATGGGCCTCCACCTAATTTGGGGGGATGCCCAAGCCCCCCTTCCCCTTGCTCCATTGCCTACTCAATGGGTGGGGGCTCCCGTAGGGAGGGGGGAGGAGAAATCTACTTCTATAAACCCAGTTGCATTTGCTTAAAACTGGATTGAACCCAATAAAGCCAATCAATAGAACAGTAATAGAACAATCAAACACCTCATTCAAAATAATCAGGGATAGCTGACGATGCTAGCAGTCAAGAAAATGCCCGGGCAAACAAATATGTCTTAAGTTGTTAATGGAAACATTCCAAAGTCAGGTCTCTGCCCCAAAGAGTTTATGAAATACATTTTGCCAGTGTCAGAAACAACTGTGGGGTGCAATGGAAGGAACAATAGGGGATGGGCATGAGCAAAATATATTATTATTGGGATAATTTTTACACCCAGAAATTGGCCTTATGAGGTCTTATGCTCTTTTCAAGTTCCTGACAAAAATGTGTTTGGTGGGGAAAGGGCCCTGAAAGTGCTCATTCTTTCACACTTCTGAATCAGAGTGAATCTGTGAACAAGATACAGTACAATTCAGCTGTAATAAAACGAGCATAATTGTCTCCTACAAATGCTGTTGAAGGAAGAAAGATCAGTTTTCAGATAGGGACCAAAATAAGAAGAATTAAGCATGGCTTATTGTTTTTCAAAAGTAAGATATGGATGTCAACAAAAGGCTTCATATTCACCAATTTTGTCTGCTGTCGAGAAAGAAAAGGTCCTAGATTTTGAAAAAGATGTTTCAAAGGTATTTCCTGTTTTGTTTCAAGTTTCCATCAGCCGAAACGTACCATGAAATGCTTGAATGATGAGCTAGCCAGTAAAAGATACTAAAACCTACACACATTTTTCAGCATTATGAATAATATGAAAACAATTCCATTTTAACACTTGAGAAACAAAAATATCTTTTATGCTTTGGAATGCATATGTTGCTGTTTTTTCCTGAAAAGACTCAGCCAGTTTGCTCTGCATGACTAGTTCTGCCATTGGACAAATGGGACAGTTGTTCTCCAGGTCTCCAGAGGGGAACAAGAGGGCCAGCTGCAGGGTGGAGATCAAACTCAGGCCCAGTTATGATGCATTCTTTTTTTATGATGGAAGTGTTTGGGTAAGATTTTGCAATTATGTTGGACAGATCTCACTCCATCAGATCATTAAACACCTGCAATTTGTTCACATCGGCTTTCCTTGATTTTTGTTTTTAATAGTTCAATTTACCTAATAGACTTTTCCTGCTTAAATAGTGCTACTCATAAGCTTTCTAAATCAGAACATGATTTGATACTTTGGTTTCCGCAAGAGAGGCTGCAATAGAAATATTGATTCCATTCCCTTTCCTATGACCACTCTTTTAGATAGTACCCATGAAATCTCAGCCATATGAGCTTTAAACTTTCAGTCTGCTTTCAATTTTAGGGCTATCAGTTTCTCTCTTGCCACTAGTGTAAAACAGAAGATTTTCAGCCAAGTTGTGCTCAACCTCACAGAACAGAACTTACACACAAAGTCTTTCTGAAGTCAGTTGGCCAGACTGTGACGTATGGCTTACTGTCAATTTCATAGTGTACAGCTGAATAACCAAACATTCAACTTCTATAGATGATTCCTGTTTGTAGTAATGACTTAAAGTGGACAAAAGAGGATAAAATTTGCATAATGTATGAGTATGCTAATTTATATGATAAGAATTTAGGAATAATTACTTCTCACTACCGGCGTGGCTGGTTCAAAGCGAGAGAGCTGGGTGACCAAGAAGGGGGCAATAGTAAAGACTTGAAGCAAGTCCAAGGGGCTCTTGTTAGTAGTCACCTGCTGTGGTGTGGGCCCATGGCAGATGCCCGACTATGCCTACCCTCAATGAGTAGAATGAATGGCAGCAGGAGATAAATAATCTCCACCTCAGTGAAGAATGTCCTCTCCAAGTTGGATTACTGCAATGCGCTCTACGTGGGACTGCCTTTGAAGATGGTTCAGAAGCTGCAGCTTATGCAAAATGCAGCAGCCAGATTGACAGGACCCAGAAGGTTTGAACATATAAGACCGACTCTGGCCTGCTTGCATTGGCTGCCTGTACATTTCCAAGCCCGATTCAAGGTGCTGGTTTTAACCTACAAAGCCTTACACGGCTTGGGACTACAATACCTGATGGAATGCCTCTCCTGACACGAACCTACCCATACACTACGATTAACACCTAAGGTCCTCCTCCAGGTGCCTACTCCAAGGGAAACTTGGTGGATGTCAACAAGGGAGAGGGCCTTTTCAGTGGTTGCCCCCCAATAATGGAATGATCTCCCCGACGAGGCTCGCCTGCTGCCAACATTGTTATCTTTTTGGCGCCAGGTCAAGATTTTTCTCTTCTCCCACGCATTTAACAGCGTATGTTGAGAGTTTTTGTTGTTGTTGTTGTTTGACCCAGAATGGTTGTTTGAAATGGATAGTGTATTTATAACCTGTTTTTATGCTTTTTATACTTTTTAAATTTTGTATATCGTTTTTTTAATGTTCAATGTTTTTAATTTTTGTAAACTGCCCAGAGAGCTTCAGCTATGGGGCAGTATATAAATGCAATAAATCATCATTATCATCATTATCATCATCAGAGGCAGGCTCAATGGGGACATTAAAGAGGGCCTTCTCGGTGGCTGCTCCCAGGTTCTGGAACTCCCTGCTGAGTGAGGCTACATTGGCTTCCTCTCTGCTGTCCTTTCATCAGCAGGCAAAGATGTGTGTATTCAAGCTGTTGCTGAAGTGGATTCTGAGTTTGGGTTCTGTTTTTATTTCTTTAATTGTTGTGTGCTTTTATCCATTTGTTTTTTTATGCTTGTTTTAACTAAGTTTATTTTAATCTTGCTTTTTTATTACTGCTAGCTACCTTGATCACCATTTCGGTTTGGTGGAAAGGTGAGGTGCAAACCAAATAAATAAATAAATGTACACATGTCACCCTTTTTAATCCCATTCATGCATGTGGCAAATTTTGCTTTCAAAGATCACACCATAGTTAGTTGCTAAGGTGCCTCAGCACTCTTCCACTTATGGACACCTGTGAGATTTTACACTTTAGCATTACATTATGTAGCTTGTTTTATTTTGGCTTTGGAGAGCAGAGTTCTACAGAGGATGTGGCCGCCTTCATAAATTAAAACAGAGTAATTTACCTGGCAGTGCATAGCCCAGGTTATCCCTAGATCTGGTTATGTCCCTTCTATCCCATATGTTCAGCTACATGTGCATATTATTTCTATTATGTAATGCATGCTTCAAATAAACCATGGTATTCAGCTGATTGTGGGGAGGAAGGACAGTCCTATTCCATATAAATTCTAGATAAATGAAGGTACAAAATCTTCACAGTTTAGGAACGTGAGATCCTGCTTAAAATCAAAGATGCCCCCTAGTGGCTTCTGTATGTAACTCAGAAAAATATGCATGATGAACGTTCCTCCACCACCACCACCTGCCTCAACTACCGAGCGCTTGTGCACACATGTAAATGATTCCGCTTTGCAACAAGCTACAAGGTGCAGAACTATCGAAGCCAGCCTCACAGCTGCATGGTAGTCCAGCTACATTCCACAAAGATCAATCGGAAACTTCAGCCAAATTACACGTTCACATCTAAACTGGGTGGATCTGAATAAAGCAGCTTCAACAAAATGCAGGGATCCAAGATGGGGAAAGTGATATCTTTTATTGGATCTCTATCTGGGTGCGAGCTTTCGATTCACCAACTTGTTAACCAAAATAGTTGACTTTGATTTAGTTCCTAGAGGAAGAATTCTGCATTAATCCAAAGCATGTATCTTTTGACAGCAATGCAGGCTGTTTGGATGAAAGAAAGAAATACAAAATGCAGGCAGCTATAAAGATTGTTTTCACCATTTTCCATTGGCTTATCTTTCATTATGCTATACGCTACGAATCAACGTGTAGTTGGTCATTATGTGTTGTTGATAGGATACCAACAACATCTGCTTCTTCAAATTACTTTATTGGCCTTGCCAATGTTAGGTGATTTACACATTACAAATTATCATAAATAATGTAAAATACATTTTTTTTCGTTTAAGCTTGAACAAAAAAGCAGACTTCTCTCCCCTCCCACTGGTATAAATTAATGCTCAATAGCTTAGTGTGACTATTAAAATGCTTTGCTATCTTAGAGAGCTAGTGTAGGGTAGTATAGTAGTTCCAGCAGCCTTCACCAACCTGGTACCCCCAGGTATGTTGGACTAACCAACGACTCGCATCATTCTCAGCCAACATGGCCATGACATCTGGAGAACACTGTGCATGGGGGGGGGGGGGGGGAAGAGAAGCCGAGTAAGAGTGTGGGACTAAGAGTATTGGACTAACTTGGGTTCAAATTGTGTGTATTGATTTGCAAAACCTATAATCCCATGTACATTCTGAAAGGGTATAGTCCCAGAATAAGGGCCATGCCATCATTTAATTTGTCTTTTCTGAACATGTCCATGTTTCTGTGAATTATCAGCACATTTATATCAGGTTTTAAAAATTCACCTTAAAGACTAAAACATTTATTACGGCACATAAGGTTTTTGTGGACTAGAGTCCACTTCATCAGATGCATGAAAATTAGATTTCCCTGCATGTCGTATTCAGTCACAGTCGGTGAAAAACGTCACACTCCGTAGAAATATTTCAATGCTAGCTGTAGCTCTGACATTGAAATAACACTGCCATTTTCATTATATTATGAACAGAAATTTCTCCAGATGGGGGCCCCATGATGTGCCTGCCCAGTGCTGCCCACGCTATAGCACTTTGAAAAGAGTGAAAGCCCTGATGCAAACGAAAATGCTGGTTTCCAGAAGGGGCAGAAGGCAACCCTTCCAGGAGTGAATGTTTTTGTTCATGTCAGGGCTTGCCCCCAGAAGCACTATTTCATAGCCTGGTGAGCTAAGGGCCATGCCCAAATCTGAGCCGGATGCACACAGTCTGGGCCCAGCAGGGCTGGCCACACATGCATGGGCCTTATTGGATATTCCCCTGTACCTCCCAAATTTCAGCCCTACGTACGGCCCGCCCTGACCACAATGCTGATCCCTTCTAGTACAAAACAAGTGGGGGCTGTCTGCAACAAAAGATTGCAGCATGGAGTGCTCCAGTTCAGTCTGCCAGACAGCCTTGTCTTCTTCCATGTCACTCCATTCCATCCCCCCTTCCCAGTTTTCCATCCACACCACCGCTACCAAACAGAGCCTCAGTATTCTGTGGCCACTGAACATATTCAGTCCTCATGGGAATGGGGGCAGGAGGGATGGACCCTCAGGTTTCTTTTCTGAAATACTTTTGTTGTGCTTCTGCAACCCTTAGGGTTCTCCTAAGCATCCTGTGATACCTCCCTCTTGTTTCTCAGCGGAGCAGGTTTTCCTACGATATTCTTGGCACTCAACAGGTAGCCCAGTCCAAAAGAAAGTTTGCCCAGAAATTCTTTCATATTGCCCCAAACAATGCTTTCACCTCTTTCCTAGGTAGTACTTCTCACGCTTCTGCTAAGTGGAAACTTGCACAACCAGCAGTGTTGAAAGCTGACATCTGGGCTGCCCTTTGTCATTTTAATGATATTAACGCTGTTGCGTAGGAGGATGTGCAATTAAAGTTAAGCCAAAGCAATATTGCATGTAGAGAAACAAACCATTCTTTCATGTCTATAGTGTTCATTTATCCCCTGTGTTTTCTTTGATATACATTAGTGCAGAAGTCTTCCTACTTCCACCTTCTCCATTTCATCTTTGCCCAGTGATTCAACCCTTCACTTATCCCGGGAAAGGGTTCGACTGTTCCTTGCAAATAATGTTTGTCACTTCACCAAGTCCCTCTGGTTCTTCAAGACTGAAAGAGTGCAACTCAAACACAAGACAAGAAAGAGAGGCAAAGAGCCTGCACATGACATAAACCCTGCAGGCACATCAACGGGTCACCGCAGAAGGGTGGCAAATTGGAGCAGAACTGTGCTCCCTAACTGGATAACCAGGGAGGCTGGCATACCAGCAGGGCCTGAACCAGAGTCCAGTGGGCCCTTAGCACAATGCTGCCAATGGGCCCCAGCTACTACCAAATCCACCCACATGATTGCCCATTTTAGGGTTCAGCACCTTGGATAGTTCCTTTAGAGTTCTGACTGGTTCTGACTGAAACCCAGAGCGGATTCACTGCCCCACTGAGATAGGAGCCACCAGCCTCCACTGCATCTCCTGCCAAAAAGAGGCACAACCATGCCCTAGTCACCTCCGCCACTGCACAGAGAGGGGAAAAGAGAAAGCCTCTACTGGGAGAGCAAGGAGAAAACACTCCATATCCAGCCCCTGGAGATACAGAGGTGGTGCTGGCTGTGACCCAGAGATTTGGGGAGTATCCCAGAAGGCTGCTCATTACCCACTAGACCCCTCCATCCAACGCCCCCTTCCATCTCCCACAACAGAGGATCAGTGACCTCAGAGATGGCCATGTGCTTTTGGGGGAGCTTGCTGCATGCTATGGGGATTGTGCTGAGAGTGGGACTCTGTACCATCTGAATATACCCCCTTTACTTTTGTGTAGGGAAGTATAGATTTTGTAAAACCCATTCCGTCTGTGTTTTGCAGATTGCCAGGTGCCTTTCAGTCCGTTGTCTGCTTATTGACAGAATAGGTTTTTTTCCAATTTCCCAAATTTGCACAAATTCACATTTTCAACCCCCACTCCCATGCACAAATTACCCCATGCACATTTTCATGCTTTAACCTATGGGGAAAATGCACATTTTCAGCTGGTGTTTTTTTAATATTTTACATATTTTTCTATTACTAAATTTGCATAAATTCTGAGAAGTAAAAAACTGATCTGCAAGTCTGCAGAATCCATGCAACTCAGGAAAAGCCGGTCCAGGGCAGAATCCACGGGTCGAGTTCATAGAACTTAATTCCATTGTGGAATTCTCTGACATCCCTACTTTGTGACCGAAGGAGGGAGCCATAAATGCAATGCTAAAATAATTAAGTACTTCTTTGCCTGCAATCTCTCCTGCAGCCATGTGCTCAATTGAAAATCTCAAGCCAAGCAAAATACTTTAAATGACCTGATGGGGACATCTATAAAGCAATCATGATAAAAGTAATATTTCGCATTGTACTAAGTAAGTATTAAGTATTGGTATTTTACTCAGAAAGAAGATACCAAATATTTTCCTTAGGGAGATTACTTTAACCGCCATGCATACTCCTTAACCTTTTCAGTGGTGTTACTACCATTCTTCATACAAGACCATTTTTTGCTAACAAAGTCGCCTCAATCTCATGGAGAAGGTCAAATAAGCTAGAAACAAAGCCTGACTTAGGACTTTGGAGGCAAACATCTGAATGTACTTAGAAGGAAGGAAACTCTCCCTCCCCCAACCCAACTTTCATTTCTTGCTTCTTTTATCCTTAAGCTCAGCAATAAACTAGCACTCCATGGTTAAAAAGTCAGGAGAGCAGATGTACAATACAACTACTTCAGGATCTATATTTCAAACTCTACCATGTACATTTATAAAATGAGCCCATCTTGAGAGGACTTGATATCATATAGCAGACGTTCCTGTAGTAAGCCTATTGCAGCTATTTTTATCCCAGCCACTTTGTTATATCGACATCAATAATTGTAAATGCTGTGTTGGGGGGAGGGATCCCCCCCTTTTTTTTAATAGAGCAAGATTTTTAAAAGAAGTGGACACAATCCAATCAAGCCTGGATTTGATTAGATTTGAACTGGAAGCCCTGAGTGCCAGATGATGATGATGATGATGATGATGATGATGATGATGATAGTACATTTAAGAAGCATTGATTTTAATGGAAGAATTAAGCACATGCCTAATTTGCTGCAACTTCAGTTAATGCAGATTGTTTCCATAGCTGTAGGTATGATGTTTTCCTGTACTGGAAAAGTAGAGGGCGTCAGATGCCTGCATCAGGGGATGGCCAGTAAATGAACTGAAAGGCTACCTTAAGAATGGTCTGGAAACAAAGCTCTATGAGGAGAGATTGAAAGAACTAGGCATGTTTAGCCTAGAGAAGAGACGACTGAGGGGAGACATGATAGTACTCTTCAAGTACTTGAAAGGTTGTCACACAGAGAAGGGCCAGGATCTCTTCTCGATCAACCCAGAATGCAGGACACGGAATAATGGGCTCAAGTTACAGGAAGCCAGATTCTGGCTGGACTTCAGGAAAATCTTCCTGACTGTTAGAGCAATACAACAATGGAAACAATTACCTAGGGAGGTGGTGGGCTCTCCCACATTAGAGGCATTCAAGAGGCAGCAAGACAACCATCTGTCAGGGATGCTTTAAGGTAGATTCCTGCATTGAGCAGAGGGTTGGACTCGATGGCCTTATAGTCCCCTTCCAACTGTACTATTCTATGATTCTATGATTGGAGAAACAATTCTAGCCATGTAGCCACAACACAGTCCCATTTAATACTTATACATCTCAATTTAGATAGATAGATAGATAGATAGATAGATAGATGATGATAGATAGATAGATAGATAGATAGATAGATAGATAGATAGATAATAATAAATAGAAGTCAATCTAGCTAAAACATGAAAGCTGTAATTTGGGATTGTTTAATAACTTACAATGCCTATAGAGGGACCCCTTCCTAAATTCTGAGCACTGTTTGCAGTTCTAGGGCTTGTCTTTATGCCCTATTTACCCTGTGGTGGCTGCGCAGTGGCGTTACGTCAGTTATACGGTACAGCCGCCAACTCATAGCCATCACAGGACATTTTCCTGAAGCTGCGCATTAAAAAAGCCACGGACTTACTGCAACTTTTCCATTTGTTGTGAGATCGCCACCTTCCTCCTTCTGTGTGTTGGTTGTGACCTTGCTTCAGGTTCACGCCGAGGGACAGATCGCGGCCACTTATTGGTCACCAGAAGTGCGGGAAGGCCAGGCAAAGGGTAGGGGGCAGGCTTAACGAGCCAGTTGGCCACCAGAAAGCCCGTGCTTCCTCCTGCTGTGGGGATTTCCCACACCCATCCCACAGCTGCGATACCATGGGGTTTTACCAGGAAGGAGTGGCAAAGTGGCGCCATGAAAATAACCCCCTAGAGTTTTCTACTTCAAATAGGGATGTGTTACATATAAGTAGACAAACCTATCCTTATGGGAGAATTAAAAGCATGCTGGTTCTGTGGAGCTCTCAGCAAGAGATATGGGTTGCTGGCTACAGTACCCTTTTAAATGAAATAAACCTCTTGAGCAGAAAGGAGGGTAGAGTTGACAGCGGAAAAGTGAAAGCTTGGTAGACAGCCAGAAAAATTCAGGTGGAAATTTTTCTTCCCCAGTTCTTTCCCTGAGGCCCGATTCAGAAAAATTAGAAATGGTGGAAGAAATTGAGACTGATGTTGGAAAAGTACTTCCAAATGTTACAGAACATAGACTATCTAAAAGTATTTAGACCAGGCTTGCAATTGGGGAATATGCAAGATATTGCTACTGCAGCAAGGCAGTAAGTCCTTTGTACCTCACTGCCTGTAATGCCTCTTTCTTCATGCCTGCTTCCGATTCTTTTCTCTTTTGCATAGGCTGACCAGATAAAATCCAGGTCAGGGCTCATGTAACTTTAACAGTTGTAGAGAAAAGGGCATTTCAGCCAGTGTAATTTGTATGCAATTAGTTCCTGATGAAATTCCCTCTTCATCACAACTGTTCAAGTTGCAGGGGCCCTGCCTTCTTTTGTATATGGTCACTCTAGTATAGTGCATGCACCTTTAACTGTTGTGATAAAGAGGGAAAATCACCAGGAACTGTTAAAGTTACATGAGCCCTGACCTGGATTTTATCTGGTCAACCTACCTAGAAGGGACAAAGTGGATTGGGTGTGTAGCTTTTTTCCACATTTCTCTGGAGAAAAAATAACAGCATAATTCACATGAATGGTCCCACCTTAAACTATTTTCTTTTTGCAGAAGAAAGTCCTGTTGATTTTGATGGATCTGATTTCAAGTAATCGTGCATAGGTTTGTAACCTTATTTTAAAACTTCCAATTTATGATTCCGCTATAATCTGTATGCATACATATACAATGTTGTATGAGAAAAATGCCTTTCCTTCAAGTAACCACAGGTTTACTTCTTTTGTATGTGGTCACTCTAGTATAGTGCCTGCAACTTTAACTGTTGTGATGAAGAGGGAATATCACCAGGAACTAATTGCATACAAATGACACTAGCTGAACTTCCCTTTTCTCTACAACTGTTAAAGTTACATGAGCCCTGACCTGGATTTTATCTAGTCAGCCTACTTTACCTCAAGTAACAAAACGACTTGTGCAGGCCCAGAAATAACATTGTGTTGGTTCAATATGGCTAATTTTGACCACAATAACTCTGACACTCAAAGCTGTGGCTCTCCCAACCTTACAATTGCTTCAGGAAAGACTGTTGTCATACCCAACTGGACCAGGCTTTCCAGATGCATGTACATGCATGCAGTAATACACACATGCATGAATGTATAATGTCCACACTATATCTGTTTGGTGGAAAACATCAATGATTTCCATAGAAAAAGTAAAATGCATAGTGGCCATTACTGTTTATGATGCTAGACTATTAAAGAGTCCAATGTTGTTACTTAAAAGTTTGGCTAAATATTAACTTTTATACTAGTCCTTAATACTTCATAGTGTGATCCATTAGTAAGTTAATGTTATAGGGATGTTCATTTTCTGATATTTTTATCTACAGACAGGAGCTTCTTCTGTTTCTGCATGATAATGTTGAGGTGATGGATCTACATACTATCTAAGCCTAAATGCCACCGTCTTCCTTTTTATTGAACACAGTGCTGATGGGATCAGAGAATTGGAAGTGACCTCAAAGTTCATCTAAGTCCAACTTGCTAGCAATACAGGAAATCCATTACCACAGTGTCCCTCACAGGTGGCCATGATCCAGCTGCTGCTTAAAAACTGTAAACTAAGAGCATCATCAGACGGGGGGATCGCGGTTCCCTACCGTCATTCTCTGCCCCCGCTCCTGTCCCACATTACTTCCTCTTTCTTCCCAGAGAAGAAAGAGGAAGTAAACAAGACCATGTGGCCCACTCAGGGGCCATTTTTATTGCCAGCTTTTCCTGCATACAGCAAGAAATGGCAGCACATTCCATTTCCCAAAAAAAGATAGGATTAAAAGGGCTCCATTTTGTGACAGAAAAAAGGAAAGAAGGAGCGGGAGGCTTGCAAGAGGCAGATGGCATCATCTAAAGGACACACAAAAAAAGTGAGTGGGCAGTAGCGAGCGTGCAATAAAATGCTCGTCTGATGAACCCCTGAGGAGAATGCACCACTCTTCAAGGCAAACTGTTTCACTGTCAAATAGCTAATGTTTTCTGGTTTCATTTTATTTTTTGCCCACTATGAAAATATATTATTTGGCAAGTTAGGTTTCTTCCTGTCAGATGGCTCCCAGAGTTACCAGTCAAAAGACATTGTAGAGCCATTTCATCTTTCCTACCTTCATGGATTTTCTGTGATAAGAAAGAAGAAGGAAGAAGTGGGGGGATGGGAGGATGACAAATGGAAGTCACCCCCACCCCCATAAAATTCCATGAATGAGGCAGGGCAGTTATTCAAAGAAACACTCTTCTGGAAGCACCCTAAAAGCCTTAATCTGAGTTAGTGGGATTGGCTGTCAGTGTAAACATTAGTTAAACTTTTCTCTCCACAGCTTGGGCCGTTATCACACCCGCGGTTTTAAGCACACTCACCACGACTATGATCCACTTCTTCAGCGCGTGACTCACATGAGTCCCCCTCGCGCTGTTCTCCCGCCCTGAGTGCTCCGTTTTTAGTTTCTGTTTCGATTTAACCCTGCACGGGCAAAGTCCGTTTCAGGCAAGTTCAGGCAAGTTCAACAGGCTGAGCTGAGGCATCGGAGCAAAACCGACCATGTGTGATTCAAAACGCTAGATTCGCATAGGAAATGGAGGGGGAACCCACAGAAGCAATCCAGGGGGGAAATGGTACATGTGATAAAGTAACTCTCTGTGCCAGTGAGAACTTTGGCATCAGTTCTGCATGTACAGACTTTGTCCCTGAATACTTGCGTGTCTTTGATAGCCGATTCTTGTTTCATTTCTCTAACTGTTGTGGCAAAAGATGCCAATAATGGGTTTCTGTCACCTCCCTCCAACTCAGCACTGGCTAGATGTTGGTGTTTCAATGGATATTCAGTCTTCCCTTTTGCGGTGAAAATCAATGGATCCTACCAGGCAGGAGTAAGCCTGAGCAAGCCAAATTGACAGCCTTAGCTTTTCCAGCCTGGTGGAGTCTTGCTGAGTAACAGCTGGGATCACTCAGCAAGTGCAGGGAAATGGGGAGTGGGAGAAAAGAGGACAGAGATCCCAACATTCAGTACTTGATGTCCATCCTATCGCCAACAGTAACAACAGTTCTCAGCTTTAAAATGTTCAGAGGCTGATGAAGAAAACAGAAGAGACTGTGTCTGTTTGTGTTTGTCGGGAAACAGCTTTAAAAATATATATACAGCCAAACGTTCCCACTTCCATTTCAAAGGCTTCCCAGCTTGAAAAATTGACTCTGTGACATCAAAGATAACAACTGAAGTGGTTTACGGACACTGTTATCTGGAGTTTAAAAAATTAGCAGATACACAAACCTGGCTTCACCTTGCTAATTTTGTTGGTGTTGCCATATGAGAAAAAGGTTGCCTCTACAAGAGAGGTTTAAAGCTTTTTCAAGGCTGATTAAAAATTTTACCTCTACAAGAGAGGAGCGCAAATTGGGGGCTGAGGCGCTTTAAACTTCCGATTATGCGCATTATCAAATGCTTATTAAACTGCGAGTTTTAATTTGCGGCAGCAGTTAAAGTGCCTTACCGCCGTGTAAACATGCGATTCTCCGCATGTCAACAAGTTTAAAGCGCGTTTCGGTCGTCCCGTAATGTGCTTTGCCGCCTCTCGTACAGAGGTATTAGGAGTAAATGCGCTTCTGTGAATATGCGCATAATTGGGCAGCCAGGCGCCAAAGCGAATCCTTCTAGAGGGGGTCTAAGTGTCATAAGGGAGGGAGGGGGACATTTCCTTTCTTATATTTAGGGTGACCATATGAAAAGGAGGACAGGCTCCTGTATCTTTAACAGTTGTATTGAAAAGGGAATTTCAGCAAGTGTCATTTGTATGCATGCAGCACCTGGTGAAGTTCCTTCTTCATCACAACAGTTAAAGCTGCAGTAGCCCTGCCATCTTTTGTGTCTGGTCACTCTAGAATAGCTCCTGCTGCTTTAACTGTTGTAATGAAGAGGGAATTTCACCAGGAGTTGGATGACACGTCAGGCCATGGTAACCATACTCATAATGGCGGATGGTCCATGCTCTGGTCCCCGATGTTTAATGGATGTCGTGGCTGGGCTGTCATGTCTTCAGAACCAGATCAATAATTAAAGGCTGAGCAATACATTTGACTCATAACCAGCAATATGACCCTAAAAAAAGAAATGTTTATTCAGATTAATATATAGGTTTTCCCAAATGAGTCAGGACTTGGCCCTTTGACTTGCTATTGTCTTACTGATTTATTGCTCCAGGTTTTATGAATATACTCTCTTAATACATACATACCATGGGTGTGCACTGCTTGTATGCAAAACATATGTTGCAAGCCTTATCCAGGGTGTTGTCATTCAAATTAAAATGTTTTGGGCCCCCTCCACAAGGATGCGCTTTTGCGCCCGGTTCGGGGATTATGCGCATTATCGCGGAGGCGCATTTACTCCTAATCCCTCTGCACGGGAGGCGGCGAGAGGCGGCGAAGCGCATTAATTGATGTCCAAAAAGCGCTTTACATATAGTTAATGCGCATAATCGCTTGTTCACACGGCGAAAATGCGCTTTAACGGCCGGAGCAAAATAAAAGTCGCTATTTAACGCGCATTCGATAATGCGCATAATCCGGGAGATAACGCGCCTCTGCGCCCATTTTGCGCTCCGCTGGTGTGAAGGTAAAATTTATAATGAGCCTTCAAAGAGCATTAAAGCGCCCTTGTGGAGGTAGCCTTGGAGTACCTATGCAGGATGTTGTCTGTGAATTTGACACATTACTTTTCTGAACAGAGGCTATGCATGGCATCTCTTCCCCTCCCCCCCCCCCCCAGTTGTCTGGCAACATGTTGTAAATTAACTCTTTCATGATGCTGATTTTGCTTTTGGGGTGCAGAAAACCCTCTCCTGTAGCCAACATTTCCCAAATGGAATTTCAGCAAGATGGAGAGGTGTCCTGTATGTTATCTTGGGCTTCTTATGTGCTTCTCCGTCAATGGTCTGGTTTGCAGGATTGCGGCTGGGGAAATGAACCACAGTGTGGTGATCAGGTTACTACTGTGGCTTATTTACCCAGCTGCAATTGTGCGAACCAGGCCAGAGTGTCTACCTCACAATTGTGAAGCAAGTCCCTTCTTCGTGGCTGGTTTAAGGCTGCAGTATGTCTTCTTGTCCACAATCTTCTGTTTGGATTAGGTAGAAATAGCACTTTCCAGATGTTGCTTTGGAGGTATCAGAAGTATTGAATCAGCATGTCTGTCATATAAAGAAGCTTTGTGGAAATTAGGGCTCCTAAGCGCATGGAGACTGTCTCCTGTTCAGTCTGTCACCCTGCACACATCTAGGGTGACAGATGTGCTGATGAAGGCAGATGGGGCCAGAGCACATCTCTCCTTACGTGTTCATGCAACATGGCAAGAAGAATGCTTGAAGAGGACTTATGTGTGTATGTATGGATAGATGTTTGAGAAGGCGGCAAGGCTGTTTGTGTTTGTACACGTGTGGCTCATGACCCATTGCCTCATGTAGGCATGGGGGGGGGGGGAAGACCACCCACCCCTATTATATAATAATAATAATAATAATAATAATAATAATAATAATAATAATAATACATTTCAAGATGATTCACTAAAAAGCCTACAAAATTTAGATCATCATACAAATATGAATAAATGCACTAAGATGAAATAATGCACTAGGACATAACAAGAGAAATACAAAAACATATTTAAATAGCAGCTCAAAAAATCCATTTTATCCAAGGTCCAGCAAGAACCTCTCCACTTTAAAAGTCTCTAAGCACCTTCAATAGCAGCAGGGATGGCCTCTATAACTAGAGTTAGTCAGGGCTGTGCCATCCCAAGCCAGGTGGAAATGAGCCAGTCAGAAAGACAGGGTCTATGTCTTGCAGGATGCACAAAATACATTGCAGTCATACAGCAAAATTGTCTCATCTTCAGTGAATTAAGCTTCATTTTATTTGACCTCCATCCAGCTCATCACTCCTCAACTCCCACACCTGGACTTGGTCCTGATGGGAAGGTGAAATAAAGTTAGATTTAATAAGCATGCTGACACAGCATCCTAAGTCCTGGACCATTTTTTTAAAAAATAAATTGCATAGCGAATTTGTGATTTCATTAATATAATATTTATGAACAGAGCAATCCTATGTATGTCAACTCAGAAGTAAGTCCTAGTGAGTTCAGTAGGACTTATTTTCAAATAAATATCTGTAGGAGTGCAGCCTTAAGAATGCACAAGTTGACCAGTCATTATAAGGGCATATTAAGTAAACAAACGAATAGGCAGTGCTAGGCCCAAAGCAAATTTGTATCATCAGATCCAACACATTGCTTCTGTTTCCCTCTCCTTGTACAAGGACTCCCCACTCAAATAGGACAAGCCAATTTTCTCTCCCCTCATAGGTGGGCTAGACTCAAACCTAAAGTGGCTTTAGATAAAGAATAGCAGGCCTGCAGTTGTTGTTGTTGCTGCTGCTGCTGGTGTGAGTGTGAGTGTGTGTGTGTGTGTGTGTGTGTGTGTGTGAGAGAGAGAGAGAGAGAGAGAGAGAGAAAGAAAAAGAGAAAAAGAAAAAGAAAAAGAAAAAGAAAGAGAGGGGAGGATCATCAGATGGGGGAAATCGTATATTCCTACCGTCATGCACTGTTGCTCTGCTCCCCACTTCACTTCCACATTGGGGATGAGCTCAAATTACACCAGTGAGTGTGCAGAGACCACGTAGCCCCTACAGAACAATGGGAACAGTGCCCTTTATAGCAGAACTATATGGCAGGAAATCCTGGCAACTCCCAACTTCCTTCAAAAAAGTTGGGTTTTGTGTGGCTTATTTTAAGACATGAAAACAGAGGAATGGAGCAGGAGATGCGCAGCAGTATCACTGTGTTGTCAAAATGACCCATGAAGATCCATAAGTGGCCAGTCGCGAGCGTGGAATAAAACACTTGTCAGATGACACTCAGAGAGAGATGAGAATATGTTTTTAGTGACAAAAATATGACAGCTGGAACATCCCCCTCCTCTGCCTGCCTGGTCTTCTGCTCCAGATTGCTTCCTATGGGCTGTATCCAATGATGCCATTCTGCTAGCACAAGTTCCGAACTATGCGCAAGGTGGAAATCCAACTAAATGTTCACTTATGCGCAACAAGAAAAGGTAGTGGCACTATGCTAGAGCAGCCATTTCTTTCGCTAACGGTATGCTGGAGTTTGGCCTCTGTGTCTGTTCTTGTTCAAATGATAACACGGCAGAGGGAAAGCTATACATGATGGAGCATCATTTGTAGTCTGGGCCTGAGACAGAATTGGATTTGTGGAGGCAAGTTTGACATCAATTTGATCCCAGAGGATTTGGAACTAAATAGCCATCCCATTTAAGCAATTCAGTCCCATGGGTGAAATCATGCTTTAACAAAATAGTACATGATTTAATCACCTTGTATATTTCAGAGGAACTAATTTCTCAGTGCATCTCTTGCTGGAACAAAACAGAACACAACGAAACAAAAGAATCACCACATGTCACTGGTGCTGTCTTTCCCCTCCTCCTGTGTGGTCCTCAAAACAGTTAAAATCTTTCATGTGGCTTCAAAATTCCCAACGCCTAATTTCATTCTTTCCTTGTAGCGTTTTGTGAGTCCATTTATGGCTCATGAAAAAAAAAAAGATTAATAGCCTGAGTCAGGCATAATTCAGGAAAACACCAGATAGGTTTCCTCAGGCAACTCCGTCTGACCTGTGTGCTGCATCCCCTCCGATTTCAGCCTTGGGCCTCTCCAGGAGCAGGAGCTGCTGCTGCTGCTGCTGCTGCTAACGGCATCCAACTGTGTGATACTTTGGACGTGTGAACTCCTGGAGAAGAAAGATGAAGCACTGCCATCCCTGGACATCGAAAAGTCATGACTCAATCCAACCCCCTACCACCATGAAATGGGCCTGTTAATGATCATGGGATTTGAAAAAAACCATCATTCTAAAAATTGCTTTCTTCTGCTTTGCAGGTGGGGGGAAAGGACTCTTTGGCTTTCGCTGGTCATAAAATTCATTGTCCCGATTACCGCCTTCCTGCTCTCTTGGGAAGTACACAGAACATTGTATTTTATATATGAAATAATGAAAAGCACGTTGCTATGATGGTGTGTGTGTGTATATATATATATACTGTGTATATTAGCCTTCCTCAATCTGTTACTATCTAGATGTATTGGACTTACTAGTTCTATCCAGCATGACTAATAGTCAGGGATGGTGGGACTTGTAATCCAAACTATCTGGAACGTACCAGGCTGGTGAAGGATCATGTTTAGGGAAAGCTTGTGTATTGCAGGGGCAACTATATCATTATTATTATTATTATTATTATTATTATTATTATTTACACTTATATACCGCCCCATAGCCGAAGCTCTCTGGCGGTTTACAAAACTAAAGGCGATGTGATGGGCTGTGGGGAAGTGGCATTGGATCTCTGTGCATTCTTCACCATTTACATGCCTCCCCATGGTCAGTAGTATGGAAGGCTTAGCTATGACAGGGAAGGGCAGACTGCAGGTTTGTGGGATCCGTTTTGTTTTTCACTAGAAGTCTGAGATCCACCAACCAGAACCTGGAGCAGTTAAAGAGTTCTGAACCTAAAAAGAATGCGTTTCAAGTACCAGAACTGAATGGAGCAGCTCTCAGTCCTCCACACAAAACTCCACTACTGATTACCTCAAGAGTTCTTTATTTCAGCAGTATAATTTAGTGTGTGAGTTGTAATGGAAATAATCTTGTTGCTGTTATTGTTATTTGTTTACAATATTTGTATACTGCTCCACATCTGAAAAATTTCAGCGCAGTGAACAATAGGATAAAAGGATAAAAACACCATGTTAAAACCCAGGCAGGGATTATTTGAGAGTTAAATAACCCTCACATAACTCGTGGTCTGTTTTAAGAGTTATGTAAGGGTTAACTCTCAAATAACCCCACCACCACAAGACAAGCCATGGTAATGCCCAGCCTGGATTTGCATATTCATAATAGCTGCTGGCATGCACCACAGCTCTCTGCAGGTAAATTAACCCATGATGGGTTATTGTGTTGTGAGAACAGGCCCAATTTCAGTTGGTGAGTACTGAGGACGTGGACAAGGTGCTTGGATGTGTGAGGAGGACGACTTGCCCTCTTGATCCCTGTCCTTCTTGGCTGGTTGTCCAGGGAGGAGATGCAGTTAGATCACATCTACAACATATCATTAATGCATCTCTCAGGGAGGGGAGTTTTCCATCATGTTTAAAAGAAGCGGTGGTACAGTATTGTGTTTATTGACCTTAATGTCAAGCATGCTTACTGAGTTAGAACCAGGCCAGAAAGTTGTACAAAAAAATTTAAGTAATTTCATACTAATGTGTTTACTGTGATGTTCCCATCTAAGCACCCCTTTCCTATTAATTTAGTGTGATCTTTTCTGCAAGTCTTATCTGTGTAAATAAATGAATGCTTATAGAAAACTAATTAATGCCATATTTTTGTTATTGCTCAACGGTCCCTCTAACACTACTCAAAGTTCCCTCTAATACTAAATTTGAGACAGAGCATCCCAGATGCTTTTTTTCAACTGGCAAGTAGGGATCTAAGGAAGATAGCATGTGAAAAAAACAAGACAAAAAAGCCCCACCATGTATCTACTCCACAGTAACAAGCTTGTGTAACTTCAGATGCAACAGTGTAAAATTGTACAAAGAAGCCACAACATATGTTTAAGTGATTTTAATGGCTGTAACCCTAAATTGGATTGTGACCAAGGTCTTTGATGTTCTCCATAGGGAAACAGTGGACATAAATATAGAGGATGTTTGGGAAGGAAATGGGAACTAAGCGGAAAAAAACAAAAACAAAAAAACCAGGACACCCCATTTTAGTTGCAAAACAATTAAATATATTTATTTCCATATGAAAAACATGCATATTTATGTACACTTTAAAATTAACATTTACATCCCAAATTATTTTATACAAAATTGTGATGAGATAAAGCAATAGACATCAATCTTTATACTAAAAAGTTTGAGGACAGACAATTCACAAATTGTTTATGCATTAAACTGCAGTAAATATATTATTAGCTGTACTGAAGTCAGCTGATACCAGTGCAATATCAGTTATAATCCTAAACTGCTTTACTGAGAAGTAATTTCCGACAAATCACTGAAACATCTTCCAACTACATTTTGGAGCAGAACATGAAGTATCTTGCAGCCCATTATTACTCAGAAGTTAGATTTATTTCCTGGTACATATGGTCAGGATTGCCACCTTAAGTGCAAATACACTAGCTTGAGACATATGAAGGTCACACTGTCTATCTAGTCAACAGATATCTACTGAGACACATTTGTGACCATTGAAGACGGTCGCTTAAGAATTGATTCAACAGAAAATGAAAGAGGCTCGTTTGTTGACAATTTTGTTACAACTTGTTTCACTCCCAAAAAGTCCTTTGCATATCTGTCAATGGTAAATTTGTATTTTTGGTTTTCTTTGATGTTGCACTCTCTGTACTTCTTGGATGTTTCATCAACCGTTGTTTTTAACTCTGGTCCTGATTTGTTGTGTAGCGTCTGTTGGAATAATGAATGGAATGGACTATACTTGGAGGGCAGTTGTGGTAGATGCTGCTTGGAGATTTCTTTGCTGATCTTGTTGAGAGAGTGTTCTTGAGGAAGCAGGGGCTCCTTGTCAGAGATCTGAGATAAAGTCCTCTTAGGGGGGGAGAAGGCTGACCTCTCACGAGTCTCCTGAGGGACATGCTGGAGTTCATTTTGAGGGGGCTGAATATCTCGAACGTGAGGAAGTAGGAATGAGTTTTCATTCTTGGATGACATCATATCATGTTCAGGGTTTGGACAATCCTGAACTTGTGAAGCCTTGGGATCCCAGATTGCTCCAGGTTTGAGGGACTGGACTGCAGTAGCATTTAGGAGGCACTGCTGGTACAGAAGGGCATCGTTGAGGGGGCCACATTTTGGCCACACCAGGAACCTGGAGGGTAAAGGGTACTGCCTGTAGGTGGTGGCTACACTCACATTTGATGAAATTAGTTCCATGTTCCCTGAACCTGAATACTGCATAGTTAAATCTAGGCACGTTGGCAGGAAGCCACAAAACTCCTTATTGGAAGCTTCAACCTGATTAGGGGAGAATGCAGTTTTGTAAGGGTTGTATTCAGTCCCATGCACCATGCGATTAGGCAGGAAAAAGGCAGCAGCCTGCGTGGCTTCCATCATTTCTCTTTCTTTATACTCCCTCTCAAGCATGATGTTTTCCAGCTCTTTGTCAGCAAAAGCCCGCCTTTTTCTCATTCTGTCACTCACAGGAGGTGGCAATGATGAATTTCCTCCGAGGTATGGATCTGCTGGAATGGGACGATAACCTGGGGGTGGGGGGAGGAATTAGTCATTTGAATACAAGGGGGGAAACCAATACCTTGATTATCTTATAAAAAGAAAGAGTGAAATGCTGAGAATGCTCATGTGGAAGGAACCCAGTATCTGTTGCATGGCCATTGGCACCTTTAACTCTCACTGAAGTTTTATTGCCATGTGTATAGCACTTTTAAGTATATGCAATGCTTTGTGATCCTTATCCGTAGGTGCCTTCACATACTGGGGAGATATTGGGGCAGAGGACATGAATGATCTGCACTTCTTGCCACACTTCCCAAGTAACATCCAAAGCAAAATGTGCAAAATGTTACTGTTCCTTCACAGTAACATTTATGAGCCATTTCTGCAACAGGAGTTCACACATCTCACTATAGGAGAAGTTGTGCAAATTGTCCTACTGACATTACACAGGGGGGTGCAGAAACTGAAAGTGCATGTGATTTATGCTTTTTGTCCCCATCACTAGTCACTTTTCACCATGTCCAATGCCACACTATTAACCTTATAACCACCCCATACGATAGGACCTTTATGTTCCCATTTTACTATATTGATTCTGTTGAGACAGTTACAATATCATTGCCAAAGATATCTATACCTATAGCTGGTGCATTTCTATTCTCTAAAGATGAATCGCTACGTACACAGAGATGGTAGAAAAAAATTCCAAGGAGTACTAGGAGAAAAGAGAAAGAAAGTTAAGACAAATCGGGGAAAGGAATGTGAGAAAGATTGTTCTCCCCTGGAGAGAGTAATCTGTAGAGAAAGTGAATATTGGGCCAAATAGAAAAAAAGAGAGAGAGAGAGAGAGAGAGAGAGAACTTAAACGAGATCATTTTGTGTAACTAGACCACAATCCTACACACTCTTATCTGGAAGTTAAGCTCAAACTAAATTCAACGGTCTTTACTCCCTAACAAGTGTGCCGAATCCCGGGCCAGCTAATGATCAGATTCACATGATTGCAGAGGGAGAAATAAGCCATGAGAGAAGCTGGCAAGTGTGGCTTGTTGCTATGGTTAACAAGCAACCCAGAACCCTAAAACAAACTACCCTTGCTAGGGTCACATGACATGGCAAGTTGCACCATCAAGGGTAATTACGCAAATCCCTCCAGCACACGGCCAGCACATATGGAGGGAGAAATAAACCACCATGGCTTATTTCCCTCTCTGTGATCATGAGAAGAGGCCCACTGTGAGGATTTCAGCTAAGCTCAGGAGGAATAGGGAAGTTTGAGGGTGGGATGGCAGATGTTGTCAGTATCCCTGCTACTAAATAATAATAATAATAAAAAAGTACTAGCGCTTCGTCCTTATAAGCCCTGGCCCCATTACACCACTGGTGTAATGAATTTGTATCCTGACATGCCAGATATAAATAATTTTAAATAAATAAATGAAATGTCAACACCTTTTCTAATGATGCATTCACACAGCCTCTGCAAAGAAACTAAACCTAGATCAATTTGCTACTGGCTCTTAAAGATTTGGCAACATCTTGAAATTATATATTATACTTCAAATAAAAGGGATACGGTAAGGGTGGAATTGTTTCCAAAACCCTAGTATTTCTGCTATTAACTATTTTAGCTATTTCTCTGTGAAATAAAATATGTCATCAAATACAGTAATGCTATATTGATTTTTATATTAAAATTGCGTTTGGTTCTTTATGTTTATGTTTACATAAAAATTAAATTTATTTAAAAGATAATTTTCTCAAGGAATAGTGTCTTAGTTTGTATGTTTTTGTCAAGAGCAAAATGCTACTTTTATTCAAATCTTCAAAATATCACAGCAGTATTTTCCTTAATCAGTCAAATGTTTCATTATAATCAAGGCAGAATGGGAGGAATTCAATAATTAAAATGCATTTCATTATTTGATGGGGATGGTTTGTTTGTTTTTTATCTTATTGAATTATCTTTGGTGTTAATTAGAAGCTGTTCGTTCCAGGTATTGCTTTCTTCTACTTTCCAATAGAGTCTAGACTGTCTTTCCCTAATTTATATTGATTATTCTTCTGAAGAAGAGTGGCATGAAGTTCAGTATTTTCTAAATTTCCATATTCGTGTTAATCATCTTTTAGATCCCCAAGAAACAAATAAACAGATTCTGTGCTTCTTTCTAGCAGAATATAATATATTCCTTATCATTGTTCTCCACAGATTTTGATTCCTTCAGTGGTCATGATGCAATTGCCAACAGACTTATACACAAACAATTCCCACGGGGGGAGGGTGTCCAGCAGAGTTAACATGCATGATCACAATCCAACACAGAGTTAGTTAACGTGCATGATCACAATCCAACACAGAATATAGTGAAATCTATATTAGATTGTGGTCCATTCGTATTTACAACTGGATTTGTTTGTCTAGCAATCTGTTATCATCAGAGTAATACAAGGAAGTGCCAGTGTTAGACATTTCACATATCAACAACAACAACAGACACTTAAGATACCTAAAGATTGAAAAATCCCAAGTGTCAAAGTGTATTACCTTCTAAAATGCTTTTAGCCAGCAAACTGGGTGTCCGGACATGCCTCTGGTACACTGTCTTGCGCTCAAAGTTAGTCTGTTTCCCAGTAAGCCCCTTCTTATCCTAGTAAAGAAAATTAAAAATTAAGAATAAGTCAGAGAAGCTTCACAGATTATTTCTTTCCCTAATAAAGTC
Organism: Anniella stebbinsi; assembly: GCA_029215795.1. Lineage (NCBI taxonomy): Eukaryota > Metazoa > Chordata > Lepidosauria > Squamata > Anniellidae > Anniella > Anniella stebbinsi. The sequence goes on along the minus strand of JARDYH010000002.1, from coordinate 86,498,139 downwards.
TTTTCTGCTGCATTATTATTATTATTATTATTATTGTTATTATTTTCAATTGTGATATGGAAAGAATAGGGCAGTACTTTTCCTAATCTGAAAATAAGAAGGTTTGTTGTTCTTTTTTTTTTTTAAGTGAGTTGTTTCCAATGCTAGTCTTACTTGGAGTGGACCCATTAAAATGAATGGGCCTAAGGTTAGACTAACAGTGGATACAACTCTTTGTTCTGACTTATATATGTATTCATCAAACTTACCTGACCCTAAACACAGTACATAGAAGTAAGCCCTTCTGATGTTAATGGGATTCCTTCTAAGTCAATGTATTTAGGACCCAGGTGTCAAGCTGTGACTCCAAGCAAACCAGAAGGAACTTCACTTCCAAATACTGGGCACAAATGATCGAGAAAAACCCTATGCAGCTCTAGCCTATTAATGTTTACTCGGAAGTATCTAAGTAAGTTTTAATGGAGTTAGTCCCCAGTAAGTATGCATAGCAGCCTTAAAGTCCTATTGATACCAATAAGAGAGATTCTCTCCCACTGAAATCAATGGTACATATAAGTGCTTAACTTTGGTCAGAACTTGCCCAATGTAATTAGAGTTGGGATTTTAGCAAACCACAGAGGAAGGGGACAGAGAGTATACTGCTCTACATACTGGAAAATGTAAATTGCATTTTCCATTGTACATGACTCATCAGGTGTTTGTTTAAGAAAAAAAGCTATTTTAGGACATGCCTCTTTCTGTCCAACGGTGCATGACAGAGAAAGGTTTGACAGAGACATTACTTAAATAACAGGGCTTGATCAAAGTTAAAGCAGAGTTTAGTATGATCCATGTGTGCGTGTTCTAAGAAAAGTGGGGTTGCTGAAACCTCAGTGCACAAAACCCCAAGGAATGTAAAGAAAAGGATTGAGGAAATGTCAAGTTGGGGATATTTCTCACAAGGCACCCACAAGCATTTGAGGCCCATCGTGCCTTTAATTAAAACCTTTTGGGAAGTCCTCAGAGGCATTGCATTTGAAGCTGGAGAGCAAGGATGAGGACCCCTAGATTCACACATCCCGAAGTCCAAGACATAGTACTTGGATTGAAGCAGAACCAGTCCAGCTGAAGACCAACATCCTCCACAGCACCACCCATATTTGGTCACATTAAACAGAAAGAGCCCCAGCTTAAATCCAAGTACTGCAGCTGTCCAGATCTAACCCTCCTTCCACAAGTAGTGATGATGTTATGAGGCATTAATGGACAGAATGAAAATACATGACTTTAATTAAAAGGGGGGGGGGGTCTCAGTCACCCACTTCCTGAGGCGAAAACGCACTTCTTAATTGCCACTCACTAATATCATTCTGGGCACCTTAGCTGCGCCCAATCCTCAACACAGTCCATCGAAGTTTCTTTAGGACTCCTTTGAGTGTGTTGAGGATCCTGGTCCTGTCATGTCCAGGTGAAAAGACACCCCCACCGGCTTCAGTGCCAGTTCAATCCCAGGCTCACAGCCCCAGTCCTACAACCCGTTTACTTGGAAGTTAAGCCCCATTGCTTTCGACATGGGCGAAGCATTTGATAGCAAGTCAAGAAAGATCCAAGGCAACGACATGGAACTTGACTTCTGAGTAAACCTGTCAGGATTCTGCTCCTGCCCCTCTTGACGATTTGCAAGACCTTCCACCTCATGCACACGGGAAAGAAAGACTGGAAGGGGGCGGTGTCTTTGCGCAGCTTCTTTTCCTTTGCAAAAAGAAGGGGGCGGATCTGCGTGCCAGGGTGCAGCAGGCTCTCGCTCGCTCTCTCCCCGAGCGCGGGGCGCGGGGGGCCGGAGGGCGGGCGCTCACCTCGGTCGCCTGCTGTCTGCGGAGCGCCACCTGGGCGGCCATGACGCGCTGCCTCTCCACCACCAGCAGGCAGTTGGCGCACTGGCAGTCCCGCCAGCGGCAGAAGCGCTTGTGGCCTTTGAGGCAGGACACCACGCCGTGGTTGCGGCAGCGCGCGCACTTGGGCGTGCGGCTCAACTTGCGGGTCTGCGGCTCCCCAGCCGCCGCGGCTCTCTCGGCCGACGCCGGAGGAGGGGCCAGCTGCGCCTCAGGAAGCGGAGGCGGTCGGAGACCCTCTCCGGCTGCCCCGTCGTCGAGGTCGCCCTCGTCGTCTTCCTCCCCGTCGTCGTCGTCGTCCTCCTCGTCCTCGTCCGCCTCCAACCTGGGTCCGCGCTGCTCCGCTGCCGGAGCCTGCTCGACCTCATCCAGGTCCTCCAGACTCTCCACGTCGATTTCCCAGATGTCCCCACCGCGGGCAACCTGCTGCTGCTGCCCCTCAGCCATGGCTGGCGCCGCGCGGCTCCAGCCTTCTCCTCCAGCGCGCTCACTGCAAGGCACACAGAGGGAGAGGGAGAAAAAGACAGCCCGCGCGGCCTTTTTATTAGGCGCGCAATAAGGAAAACGCGTAGCCCAAGCCTCTCGCGCCGCGCCACCCGTTTTCTCAGGCGCAATCGCGCTCCGACTCCCTCAGTCGCTGCTGTCCTCCGAGGCACTTAGGGTCGCAATCCTATGCCTGTTCAGACAGAGAAAAGCCCGACAACTCCCAGTTTTCCTCAGCCAGCTACGCTGAGAGTTGTAGTGCATTTCCTCTCTAAACGCGCATAGGATGGGGCGCCCTTGAGTTCGGAGGGACTTACTGAGAGTGTGTGCCTGCTTCGAATGGGCCTTACAGGGTCTAACTTGTCCCTTCTCACCCTAGTCTCTAGCATACACACAAGCGCACACACACCGAATGTGAGACTTCTGCTCGGGGGGGGGGGGGGGGGGGAGACGAACAGAACGGCACTTTTCGACCACAATGTCCGACTCACGCCAGGGCTAGAAAATGTCAAAGGGCTCCTTGAGATGCAGTCGCAACACACTCTCACCAGAGGGAGAGGGGCAACTCTGTCTGGGCATGGGCACCGGCCACGTTCTAAATTCCTCCCGCCATAAAGATGCCACCTTCCACTGAACCCTGCCCCCGCGCTCCTGGTGACCCAAGCAGGGGGTCGTTTCGCCACAACCGTGCTATTCACGAGCCTGGATGGGCGCCTCCGTAGGAAGACAGGGAGAAGGAACACGAAGCCACAAAAAGTTTTTAAAAACAAACCCAGATACATGTTTTTTCAAAGACACCCAGATTCTCACTCCAGCTAAAGCAACGCAAGGGAGAAGAAAGGAACCACAAGGATTTTTGTTAGGCGATGTGACCTCTTGGTCCAAAGAAGAACTCGGCTGTCTGCTGTGACAAATAAGAGAGAAATGGGACGTTCCTCTTTCTAGTGTCGGATGCTTTAAGCCACGCTGCTGTTAGAAACAGTTTTCTTCGTTCTATCTGAATTTGTGCCTGCTGGGCACACTGCTAATGCCCATCAAAGGAAGATGACCTCCAAAGTCACCTTGGAACGTTGCCACGAGCTCCATGTCTATCCATGTGCATCTCTACAGACCCAAGAGGAGAGCTGGTGACCTTACAGTGTTCCTTTCCTCTCCCCTCGGGAACCATGCCAGCATTCTGTCTGCCCAAACACCTGCCCCAAAGCAGTTTTGAAGAGGGTGTGGGTGGGTGAGAGAGATCTATGACAATGTAAAGGCGACATGCATTTTCTGCTTGTCACGTTTAAAGCTAGGTGTGAGCGGGGCCTCCTCAAGATTGCACGCTACCCTGTTAGGGTTACAAGCAAGACAGTACTACTGCATGATTTCACTTTGCAGGCTGTGCATGCATGCATACATGCATCTGATAAATGGTCCATGAAAGCTTATGACAAAATAAATGTGTTCGTCTTTAAGGTGTCACAAGGCACGGAATCTGGTAAAACGCTGCTATGTCATGACAGCCGGAAAATAATACGTATTCAAAGCTTTTTTAAAAAATGTGATGATGATACCTATTAAAAATTATGCCCAGCCTTACGGTTCTGTAATTCTGAAAAGAGTTTTATTTTATCTTTTCCTCTTGTTTGGGGCAATCTATTCGGAATAAAAGCCAACTGCCAGTGTTGTTTTCATAACGCCCCTGCGTCCACAAGAATTACCATTTCATTCCAGAAAATGCACCAAGTAATCCACGTGTAAAGTATACACTGATAATCCTATTATGATCTTTAAGACCGCTGTGGACTGACTACAGGTCCGATCCTAAGCACACTTTGTTCATTCAAAAATAAATCCCATTGATTGACTTGATTTCCAAGAAAGTCTTCTTAAGGTTGTAGTGCAGGTTTATTTGGATATCGGTCTAGCTGAAACAAATGAAACCAACATATTCTATTATTTCTGTCAGTGATTTGTAGATTGGCGAGTTACTTTCTCTCCCAGCGTATATATTTCTATACAAGTATAAAACTATGCACATTATATAAGGAGAATGACAGTAATCAGAAAAGTAACCACCAATCTACAAATCACTGACTTATTCACTTTGTAGGCTATACATGAGTTCAGAACTATACCCATTGTGATACCATAGAACAGAATTATTTCAGGATATACAACAGAAGTATTTTTGCCAGGAGTCTGGGTCATGAGCATTGGCGTTGCTATCCTGTTTAATCTGTGAAATCCATGCAGGTTTCTTTGGCATTTTTGTAGGTTAAGGCAGGATAGAACGCACCCACCCACCCTTTCTAGCAATCACTGAAGGAATTTACAGCACAAAAATAAAAAACTTATCGTTCCACTCAACACAAATCCATCTCCTGTCGACTTTGACATCTTCAGAATCCATTTACACCGAAATGAGACACATCCATTTAAATAGGACACACTTCCTAATGTATTTAGGATTGCAGCCTTACAATCCTATCACAGAAATATTACAGGCCTGCAATCTTAATCTCATTTATTTAGGGGTCAGTCTCAATGAACTCAATGCACCTAAACTTCCAAAAATACTTAGTGAGTTGTCACACTAGTAAGGAAGCCTTACCCACCCCACCCCCTTTTTTTAAAAAGGCACCAAAATCATTACTTTTCTACTCAGACCCACCATATACTTCCCCAATAGCGATTTATGAAAGGTACATTTCTACAGGTTCCCCTGGAAAATATATAGGTTGAGTGACCCCGTGAGAGAAAAATGAGAGAAGACAGTACGCTTAGTATGATTATCCCCAGCTTCCACTATCACCAGATATATTAAAACCAGCCACGGTGTGAAGCGCACCCGGGGACTGCCCTGTTGTCACACTCCTGCTCTGTGCCTACAAGCAAACGCGCACACACGCACACACACCCCTTGCTCCCCATCAGCAGTTGCACACTCACCAAAGCGATTGCGTCCCGGGCTGGTTGCAGAAGCGCTCGGCAATGGCATTCACTCCATTGACTGTTACTGGACGTGAACGCTTAGAGATGACCCGACGCGCCACAGCGCGGATCAGGTCGCCAGCAGCCTCTCCGTGTCCTGCAGCAGTGCAGAGCAGTCTTTTGAGGCTGGGATCGGAGTTGTTGAGAAGAGACACCAAAGCAGCAGCAGCTCAGAGACAAAGGAAATGCGAGGTTTCGAGGACAGACTTGCCAACAGGCGCGATTTCCTCGCCAAAAGCTACACACACAGATATTCTACTACGCTCTTTCCGGGCTATGCGCAGCCCTTCCCTGCTTCCTATATTATCAGTCCCAAGTCGAAGACGCCCGACCAACCAATGGTGGTGAGTTGACAAACCATCGGCTTTCTGATTGGTTGTGAGGGAATTCGAATTGCCCCTCCTTCTTAAGTCCCTGCCCCTTCTACTATTTTTGCCAGATTGTATGCAGCTGTGGGGGGGATCCCCCGTTTTGTTACAGGGTCACCTTTTATTTACCAGCATCAGCAGCAATATGGACAAAGTGTGAAAGACTCTGTTTGCCACCTAGGCCTGAAAAAAGAAAGTAACAAGAGCATACAAAATCAGGACTGATGTATACATTTAGTGGCAGAGGTGAGCATTCTTCTTGAAGGACAAAAAGGAGGAAAGGATTATCATCTTCCATAACTATAAAAAACCGCAGGGGAGAATCGAAGTGGCCGTGAATATATTTTGACGTCATAAAGATTTTTAAAAATCTAAGGAATCCGAAACCAGTTTGCAAACTCTGTAGCTAATGCGGCTTTCCCTCTTAAAATGCTAACGGTGATTTCACGATTTTTTAAATAAATCAGACATCAGAAGAAAGAAGATTATGTTCTATATTTTATTTGCAACGTTACCACTTAATATTCATTTTGAAAAACAAACAATAGGTTGGACTTAATTTCAGACTAATTCTATTGAAATAAATCAGAAAACTTAGTCATGACATGAAGTCCCATTGATCTCAACAGAACAGTTCCAAAACACTATGCATCAGGAGTAAGCCCCATTTGTGTTAAAAGAGACTTAGACATAAGATTGTACCGTTTGTCTGGATCCAAATTCAGGGTTGTAGTCAATGTTAGTCTCACTTAGAGTAGACCCATTGAAATGAATGGGACTTAAGTTAGATTAATATTGTATTCAACCTCAAACATTTGGAGCGATTGAAATTAGAGTGAAATAGGCATTCTACCTTCACTTACTTTTTTTAAAAAGTTCATTTAGAAACGAGAAACTGGTATCCGTTTAAGTTAACTATTCTTTCAAACATCATTTATTTCCATATATGAAAGGACCTGTTTATTCCGAATATGGGGAAGACCTTTCCTTAGTTTTATGAAAATCAAGAGCTGTGTTAAGTGGAGTATTTAGATAAAATCAAGCCTTGCCAACAGTTGTCTGAACAAATTATATATACAATAGTTTTATAGCAAAATAGAATAATGTTTTCTAACAGCAAAAATATGGCCTATTTTCAGAGACAGCTTTATGCACACAACACACAACTTGTTTATACTATTTATACATCTGTATCTTTGCAGGGTCATATATAAATACAAACAAATGCAAGGAAAAACTATGTCTAATCACAGTGGCTGATATAATCTTTCAAGGTTACAGAACAAATAGTCTCAGATTGACATTTTAATTGTGCAGTTTGTCTCTGTGTGTGGGTATCTATGTGCATTTAAAATTTTAATATATTTCTTTTGTTAACAGTATCAACAGAGAGGCACGACCAGTTTTTCTCCCGTATAAACCTGGCATATATTCTTTTGACACAATTTGCTGTATGTGAGACACGTGAAAATTGAAAAATCCAATTTGGAAAAACCTGAAGGGGACAGCAATCCAACAGTTCAAATGTCCATTACCTTCAACTTTCTAGAGGATGATTTATTTAGGTCAAAATCCTATGGGGGCTGCTGGGAATTGTAGAACTTTTTTCTGTCTAAAGGTACATAGGATTGCACCCTTAATCAACTAATATTGACTGGTGTGATGATGTGGATTCTGACCTTAGACTTTACAGCCACAGAACTGGTCCAAATGAAAGTAGGCAAGAGATTAGTAAAAGATACCAATAAGTTTCCATGGCAGATATGTTGAAAAGATAAAACAAACTAAGAATACAGATTTCACCTCAGTGCACAGTGGCTGTCTGTAGCTTCCATACAGCATCAGCAGTGTTTCTCAGGAATGATGCACACTCAAGGGAGTTTGCACCGTATCTTGCTTGTGAGTCCCTGGTCGACAACTGATTGGCCCCTGCATAAACAGAGTGCTGGACTAGATGGACCCTCAGTCTGAAACAGCATGGCACTTCTTATGTTCTTAAGGAAGTTTTCAGCATCAAGTGTTTAAGGCCACTTGTAGCCCAATCCTAAGCATGCTTTCTTTTAATGAGAGGTCAGGCAGTGGTTGCTGAAAGCATTCCTAATCCTATACAATGTATGTTTACTTGGAAGTATGTTAAGCATGCATACAATTTCAGCCAAAGTGAACAAACAAGGAACAGAGAAAGGTCCCATTATGATTCAGTTGGTGCCTTCCAAGTGTGTTGGTCTATTACTCTCATCACCCCCGACCACTGGTCATGCTGGTTGGAGCTAATGGGAATTGTAGTCCAGGAGGGCACCAAGGGCCCTCTGTACATTGGCTAAAAGAAACACCATCTTTTGCCTTATTGCCATCTTAGGTTCACCTGGCAAGAACGGCCAGGGTGGAACGTTTGGCTCATCATAGAAATGCCAAAATATTCACTTTCGCAGGAAAAATAATAATAGATCGCTAGAAATTCTCTACAACAGGGACACGTGAGGATCGACGCTGACGAATTACTCCTCGGAAAGTCTCATTGAAGTGTAGCCCGCAGCGCGCAAAGGTCTCATTCTACCCTATCAGCAGCTACGGCGTCGGCACAGGAAAGATGACATCACAATGTGCAAGCCTCCTCTTTCGGAGAAGGATGGGTTGGCCCCCGGCCCTTCTTCTTGCGTTAATGCATTCTGCCCTTCTTTAGATAGAAAGTACATCCACCATAAAGAACATATGTACGTTTTCCACTTCTGACAGCGCAATCCTATAGTTATGTACTCAGAGGTAAGCCCAATAGACGTCAATGGGGCATACTCCCAAGTACGTTTAGGACTGCAGCCTGAGCGTCTTGTTTGAGTACATAACTATCCCGTTATAATTTTCCACAGCGAAATCTATTTATCCTCCGTTCCATTCCCACGAGACATTAAAAACCAAAGCACATTGACGTGGGACCCTGGATTTCAAAGGGGAGCAATCCTATACGTTCATCATGTATCTTTAAAACTGCACCCTCGGGAGTGTTCAAGACACCGCGATCCTTTTCTCAGGATCTGGCATTTATGGTCGTCAGACGCTATTCCTTTGCTAAAGCACCTGTGCAAAACCGAAGGTCGAGCGTGAGCAGGGGTCACCTTTGTTGCAACCGTTTTATTTTTCCAAAACCGCCTCACGCCATCACTCGTTTTGTAAACGATTTATAAGAAACAACAAGATCAGGGGGAGGGGGGGAATCTGTGTAACCCAAAACGAATTTGCAAGGCAGAAGTGGGTGAAACCTAAAATGAGGTTGTTCCATAAATACAAAACAAACACAATAAAAAAGGCGAGCGATCCTCGACTAGGATTGACTTTAAATAATTGTTATCTAGAGTGAAAACACTTTCCGTCAGTAGGTGCTTGTGTACTATAAACGCCTCGCCCGGCGGGATCCGACCGAGGAGTCAACAACAGCAACTGAAATCAACCACCCACTCGGACTGGTCAGTTTCGTTTCTGGATAAAGCCTGAACAAAAAGGCTGCGAGGTTCCCTCATTAACGCACCCGCCCTCAAACCCTTACAATTCGTCTCGAAGCCCAACAGGGGAGCGGCGGGAGGGGGAGGGAATAGCCAGTTTCTAGGTTGCACAGGTCTCCTTTTCAGGCTAGTCAGTCGAAGAACTTGGGGGTGATTCTTAACGCACGGTCCTTCACAGATCAGATTGTGAAAGAGATTTAGGGACACCTCACTTTCTTGTATGTATTCATCCATTTCTTCCTGTTGAACTGGCATTTGGAAAAAGCAGTTTTTTCCGGACCACGGCTGGCCCTGCCATTAAGCAGAGTGAAGCGGATGATTCCGAATGCCATGACACGTCAACTGGACTCCTCGGTTAACTTATTTTTATTGGGGGGGGGGGGTCTGCAAGAGATGGGGAGAGATGCTTGTGGGATTATTTTATTTTATTTTTTGCCCCAGATCCAAAAATAACTTAAAGAGCTGTGGGTGCTATTATACATCTTGATTTGGGGGTGCGGGGTGGCATATGCTACTCCCTCTCGGCAGCAAAATGTCTTGTGCAACCCTGTTGGGGAGCCTCCATCAATCGGTCCAAAATTGGAAATTAACGGAGATCCCATTTCAGCTGTGGTCAAAAGACAGTGATTTGAACACATTCTGTTTAAATCAGCGGAACACTTCCGGGGTGTCCTTTATGTGCCTCTGTGTGTATAAGTCCAAAGAGACAAATTCCCGAGGAGGGGGGGGGGGAACTAAATCTAAAAGAATGATAAAAATGGGGGTTTCACACTCAGCCCTGAAACCTGTTCGTTGTCCTCTACAAAGAAGAAATCGACCTCTCCAAATCGTATCTGCAATCCTGACTTCAGGTAGTAGGGACCAAGTCCCACTGACCTCAGTAAGGCTTACTTCCAAGCAAACATGGAAAGGATATTGCCATACATGGCTGAAAAATTCCCACCAATCTCACAAAGCTACTGAAATTGTAGCAATCCTGACCAGGGTGGGAGGGGGAGGTTCGCAGCCCCATCCTATGGGTTGTATCCCATGTTAGTCCTATTGAAGCGCAGTCCTATTTAAACGAATGAGACTTAGACATAGGGTTGGATTCAGATTTAAAGAAGATCAACTACACTGATGGAAGTGGACTTGCTGCAACCCCCCCCCCTCCTTCCCACCCACTGCAGCCCCTCCAGTCCCCTGAAAAGGCTACACAGAGAGTCAAGAGACCCTGCAGAGGAGGGGGGTGAGCTGAGGGGCGGACCCCAAAAATTAGGTGGAGGGCCCTTTTGCAAGCAGAGCACTTCTTCTCGTAGAAGGCAGAGCCTGGATCACCCCTAACATTGAATCCAACCCTAGGCCTGTTTATTCGGAAGGAGGCTCCATTCCTTTCAGTGGGGATTAGCAAATGTCCATGGGGTTGACGCTTAAGACCCACTTTATGCATGCCAAGGGTTCAAGTGGCAACTGCCAGGACTGTGCCACTTCAGAGGCCAGTGTGTGTGTGATTTGTCCGAAGGTTGCCTCATGAAAAAGACTCCAGCATGGCAAGGAGATGGCTAGTCCCTTGGCACCCATCGAAAGACGTTTGAGGGGATTCAGTATTTTAGACATGCAACTGCTTTGGTTTGCGCCTTCAGCCTGAAGGGAAATCGTCCAGGGAAGAGCCTTACCACTCGGTTCAGTTATGTATACACATAAACAGTGCTGGAAGACGCGAGCCACCGCATAAAACAGTTTGAATGTTATTGTTCCTATCTGGAATAAACCGAGGATTGCGCCCTACTGCTAAATATTAACACCGGGTGATGTTTAGTGACTCTTCAGACAGAGTTTGTACTGGAGCATGGCGCGAATTCCGACCTGGGTTCCTTGATTTAGCAAAACGTGCTTCAGTGTGATGTAGCTACTCAACCGAAAAGGAGGGAGAGAGGGCGCCCGAACACCCGCCAGGGCCCATACCTGGGACTCAGTCCCATTCAACTCTATGGTTCTTACTCCTGAGTAGGCATGTCTAGGTTTCCTGACCAGAACAATGCCAGCTTCCCCTTGCCATGCCAACATTGACCACGACCTTCTTCAAAAACTAATTGTAATACTTTCTCTTCACTGATGTTGTTTAATATGATCAGAGGGGGAAGTATAGTGTAATATTTTACCTTAACTGCGCAGTTTCGGGCTTGCTAAGGAAACGGAGGGGGAAACAGAAGACGCATATGGGGAAAAAATAGATGTGATGGAGCCCTCAGACAGCAGTGCTGCCCTTCAAAGTTCGTTACTCGAAAAGCAAGCCCGGTCAGCAAACATAACTGAAGTCCTTGGAGTTAAAGCCAATTCTTCCCATCCATTTCAAGAGGACTAGCCATCTTAAATCTGAAGGATTCATTTACAGTATAGGTTTTGGTGCGGTTGAAACTGACAGACTCTGTGCCCCGCCCCGCCCCCGCCCCCCCCCCCCCCAGCCACAACCAGAATGAAGCGCTGGGGGCAATTCAGTAGAATCGAACGCTTTTGCTGGACTGAACCACTTCAAATTGCGGGGGTGGGGTTCATATTGGCATGCTCCCACACAAATATAAAGAAAGGCCAAAAGAGACATTACTTTTAAATCTGTATCTAGCAGCCACCATTTTCCCCACTTTTATTCTAGAGTAGGCACAGGGGACTTCATCTGGATTGGGATCCTAGCATGGGCCACACCGGGTCTTTAAAGATCTGGATGGGGGGTGCTGTGGCTACTCAAGAGTAAAAACAAAGAGCAAAAAAGACTAGATGCTGGCTTAAAGCAATGTCTGCTTTTTCGCTAATACTCTCTATGCAGAGAACTGGGAGGATGCTGTTGCACCTTGTCCTGCTTGTGAGTCCCTGGTTTGGTTTGCACGCTGGCCAGAGAACATGCTCTGGTTTGCTCCCTGGCGTCACAGGAGCACAGCATTGCAACTCTATATTATAGAATTAGATTTGTATTGGATCTTCTCTGGGATTATTTGACCTCTGAAATGTGGCAGAGATTTCAAATTCAAATCAAGCAATGATTGCAAGCACTGCCAATTTCTACAAAGGAAGAACCAACAGAAGGGGTTTCCACCTGTCATTCAGGTGTGGTATAAACATATCAGCTGGGTTTGCAAGCTGACAAGAGGGCCAAAAGGAATATTAAATGTTTAAAATTCAAAGACAGTGCCAAAAGAGGTGTGTGTGTGTGTTTTAACAGTAAAACACCCCAAATAAGCAAATAACTTTTGAAGCACAAATTGGAAACTTCTGGAACCACAAAAGCTTATAGAAAGGAAGCAACCTTTCCATAAAATACTTGGCTTTTTTGTCTTGAGTGGTGGCAGGAAAGATCAAATTTATTGTATTTATTTTAAACATTTATATCCTGCCTTTCTGTCCAATAAGGACCTTCGAGGCACCTACCAATAAGTTAAAAACTATTCAACTAATGAGTAACAAAGCCCAAGTAACATAGGAGTGACATCAGTATACTGTAAAGGTACCTACTGCCACCTTTAGCAGTAACCTTCTGGGAAAACATCTTAAAAGAAATGTCAACAACTACTGAACAACAAATTCCCAAAGTAGCCTTGTTGTGCATTTTTAAGAAAAAGCATAAAAGAATACAGCATAAGGAATTTTGTTCCCATTGGCAGCAAGATTAGTTTTTTGCAAGATACTTCTTTCTTTCTTTTTTAAACATTTCTATTTCACCCAATATCCAAAGCTCTCTGGGCAGTTCATAAACACTTCAAAAAGAACACTGTAATTTCAATAGAAGTTTGGGACCAAAAGGTTTGGCACATAGCCATTGCTGAGAAGCTAACATACCTACTTAAGCTTCTGAAAGAACAAACAAACCCAGATGCATTTTACATGATTTGGCACCCTTTTCTATCATGAGCATATCAGAAAACAGGTGTACACCACCTGCCATTTATACACAAATCTGGAAAACGTAGTAATTGGTTTGATTCTCATTGGTAAACTAACTATTGTTGGACCACTGTGTTTTAGTTGCTCTGTCGTAATTGCTATTTTATTGCTGTAATCTGTAACAAAAAATTGTGAACTATAATGATGTATAAGCTACTTTTCCTTTCCTGTGTAAGGGAAAACAATATGTTTCTCTCAGTACCCAGCATCACTGGGCAGCTGCTGATGCTTGCTGCATTAAACTCCCCTCTCCTTGCCTGGAGTTCTCAGCAATACCAAGTGGACTGGGTCTAGCCAACATTTTAATTTCCCACAATCCTCAACATGCCATTGTGCTGGGGCATTATTGGAAATTAAAACAGTGGCAAGGGCCATTTTATTACACCCAGCTGCCTAGAATTGCTCAGAGGACTACTGTTGCCTACCACCATCAGATAAGCTCTGACACCAATGGAGGAGGAGTCCCACTAGAGGGCACATTGCCCGAGTACCCCTAGAACCAGGAACTGGTGCTGGTTGCCCTCGTGTTACTTGACATATGTGATGTTCCTGCCTATTCCCAGTGAGAATTCCCCTTCTCTAAAGTCTTTCTCACCCCAGCAGGAAACACCTTCCCACATGCACAGTTGACTGGCACCAGGACCTTTAGGCTCAGGTCTGACCCTCACTCAGTCCTTTATCTGCAAGAACACGCAGACTTTTATTATCACCTGTAATGTTCCTTTTATTACTTTCCTCTTATGTAGTAACGAGGAGATGTAGGATTTTTAAAAAACTTTATTAATTACAGCATTAAGTTGTTAAATAGTAAATAAGTAACTTTTACTCATCTTATCAATATATGTTCTCTCATATACAATACACCTAATCACTCTCTCAATCAATCACTTCACAATCACCACAGACACCCCCACTTCTCTGTTTTAAAATCCTATCTGATCTAAACCCTCCACCATCTAGTTCAGTGATCTTCAACTGGTCTAGACCTGAGAGCCACCTCAGACTCCCCAACCTGCAACATGGAACCCACTTTCACAATTTTCTCCATGCCCAACATGGTGGCAACAACTTTGCTGCAACCTATCTGGACTGATCTCGCAACCCACGACCCACCAGTTGAAGACCACTGATCTAGTCTCTTCCTGATCTTATCTCATCTCTTTTACAAACCCTATCTCTATCTGACTTTTGTCTCCTTCCAATCAGCAACACACTTAACCTCTCCACACACACTTCACACAGTCAGCCAATGCAAATTCCTGTCACTCATCTCAGTCTCACCCTAATATATTCACTATAAGAGTCATAACCGGATACATCTCTATAGTCACAGATTCACTATTTACATATGTGTGACATCACAATATATTCCAGGCCTAAGCCCTGAAATAAATAATAGGTTCCAGCGCAGAGACCAAAGTCAGGTTCAGTGTGCTGAGCAGTAATTTGATACTTCATGGCCGAAGCTGGGCCATTCCTCCATTTCTGAGCCTCTTCTGCCTAGAATTCCCAAACTGTGTACTGAAGCACACTGAGGACAGATAAATCCATCCATTCATCACAAAGGCCCCTATGAGCCCCTCAAAATACCCACAATGGAATCCAGTATCAGAGGCAGTATCAGAGGCATGGGTGGGAGGGTGCTGTTTCACCGTGTCCTGCTTGTGAGTCCCTGGTCAACAGCTGGTTGGCCACTGTGTGAACAGAGTACTGGATTAGACGGACCTTGGGTCTAATCCAACATGGCACTTCTTATGTTCTTAGGCTACTGCATCTCTGCGTGATTTACTGCTCTGGTTTTGTCTCCTTCCAATCAGCTTTTGCTGGGTGGGAAATCCTGCCCATCACATATGATCCAGCCTGCCCAGCAAGCAACAGAACAAGCTTGCCCGCAGAGGTGGCCTCCTGTTGCCACTCTGATTGCGCCTCTGTTCTGGGATTGGCTGTTTCTGAATCAGAAGCCCACAGCTCTGGATGCAATCGCCAAGTGTGGGCTGTATCCAATTTTAGTCCTACTTAGAGTAGACCCATTTAAATGAATGGGACTTAAGTTTGACTAACGGCTACAACCCATAGCATCCCATTTTAATTGAGGGAGGGGCAGTAATGTGTTTCACCTATCAAAAATTTGGTAACAATCGGCCTAGACCCCAGGTGTGCAAAAAGTAAATTTGGATCTACTAATAGTTCTTTGGGTGGTTTGCCCAGAGATCTACTAGATTTCTGACTCCCAACGGTTTAACAACAGCAGCAGCAACAACACGAACCATTACAATGGCAGCACCCTATAAATTATACTGCCGAAATGCAGAGTTTGGGGTAACCAGGAGTGGATTTTCGGGGTGGATGGGCCGTGAGCTCCCTTCAGTTCTGGCACTCTCCTAACTGGTCCCTGGCCTCGGGATTATTCCACGCATACGGTGGCACCAGGCTCCTCTTGCTGGATCTCGGTGTTCTAGTCAGAAAGTAGATCCCGCCACAGGCCTAGAATCTGCGCATCCCAGACCTACAAGGTGCCGCCGCCTCTACCGCCAACCAGATGAAGCGAAAGATCGATCGATCCCCTGGGCCTGGTTATGTCCTCCGTGACCCCACATCGCCTTGAAGGAGCGGAAGGAGCGAGCGCTGTTTTCCCAGCCTCCTTGGTCCGTGTCACCCTCCGGCTACCGTTTGACGCCGAAGCATGGCGAAAAAGCCCCAAGGAGGCCAAGAATGTACCTTTCCGCCTCTCCCCACCCCCGCAGTCCCACTCCGACACCCTCCTCCTCTTAATAAGGCCGGGAGGGGAGCTATTAGTTTAGGAAGCACAAGAGGTTCCCCCCCTCGGGGGGAGGACTGGTAAATTGACACCAAATTACAAAGAGCTCCGCGCCCGTCCCCAGAGTCGATTACAAAACACTCTTCTTCACGCTGCCTCCCTTGTTTAGCTTCCCCGCGGGAGGAGGGGGAGGAGGCAAAGGCCAGCAAGCCCGGCTCAAGAGCCTCCTCATGGGCTAAGTTGCACCTCTTATTTATGGGATCAGGCCCCCTCTCTTCCCAGGGTAGCCCCGGGGCCCACTTATGGGCGACCTTAACAACAAAAAGTCTTGGATACCTTAGAGACAACACATTAAGAGGTGTATGTAACTGTATGTATATTTAGATTTTTAAAAGTCCCACGCTGGCTGTGGAATGCCTGGACCTGCAGGAGTCTTTTCTTCTAAACATGCATAGGATTGCACTCATATTCTGGCGCAAGCCCCCTTCTATCAGATGCACAATATGTTATCCTCAAATTGGCAGATTTATATACACTTCCTGGAGTTAGCTGGGGGGGGGGGGGGAGGTGGAAACTGTGTTGTCAGAAGGAACTGAAATGCCAAAATTACACCAAAAATGGTGCTCAAGGTACGTAACAATAATAAGATTATATATATATATATATATATATATATGGTTAAAACAATCATAAACCATTAAAAGTACTTGGCAATTTTAGCATTCAGGGATGGCCTGATTATGAGGCAGGGTGATATAAGGATACTATGGAAGAACTGCGACCTATCCATTATTTCATTTGTTGTTGCATTTGTATCACCAGAAAGCAGTGCTTTTTCCAGTGGTATACTTCAGGCATTAATTATCCTGGGGCCCATCCTACCAAGGTTTACCCCAGCATTCCCCAATGTGAATTCTGTCCAGTTGTTTTGGACTAAAAGTCCCATAAGCTCCAGCCAGCATGGTCAGGGACAATGGAAATTGTAGTCCAAAGCCTTTGGAGGGTGCTGGGCTGAAGAAAGCTGGTTTACTTCCAATTATTTCAATAAGGTTTGCTCCCAATTCAGTGCCCACAGAACCATAACTGGGAATATGAAATTACTGAATTCTCTGCCCCCCTCCTTGCTTCAGCTCATCTTCTGCCAACTCTTGCCTTCAAACCAGTTTAAATGTGTAGTGTAATTGAATCCCTAAAAATTGTGTGAATTTAGTTTTCCTGAAAATAAATTATTGTCCATTTTATGAAACACTCCAATGTCTACGCTGCAATGAAATGTCATTGGAGGGTGAGAGGCTGGGAACCAGCTGGCTTATCATCACTCTTACAATTTGTATGCTTAAACTTTTTGGAGGGGATGGTTTTTGTGGGGGTAGGGGAATAGACTGGGTATGGCAGGAATCGGGGATGTGGGTCTCCAATTTCTGTATCTTACTTCTCAGCTATTTGGGAAATGGAGCTGAGGTCATTTCAATTTCCCCCCAAAAAGTCTCAGAAATTAATTGAGCTTTTGTTCAGAGTAGGTCCCCAAGGAAGAGTCTGGGAGCATCACACATTTGAAATCCCATTCATAGCATTATGGAGTTCTGGAGATGTGAATGACGACCACATAAGTGATGAATCACCATCTGCCAATCAATAAGCTTGCTGGATTCCAGGACCCAGGGAGCTTGTGATTGCGGGCAAAGATAAACAGGCCAAGAGAACACGTTGGCATTGTGGAATTTTGAAAGGTGATAATGACCTGATGAGAAAACAGTGCCGGCTCCATGTTTTTGTGGGCCCTTGGGCAAGACACCCTCAATGGGCCCCTGTCCGTCAGTGAGTCTACCTTCTGATCGTCATTGTCACCAGTTGCTATTCCTCCTCATCCTCTTTCTCATCACTGGCTTGCTTGAAAGGCAGTGAGCAAGTGGACAGGTGAACAAGCAGGTTACAGTGGTGAAGAGGTGAAGCAACTCCAGGGGCCTTTTGTCAGTGGAGCCCTGCTGGGGTGCAGGTCCTCGGCAGGTGCCAGACATGCCTCCCCCAAAAAGATGAGTGAGAACGATTGTAATCATCCCCTGCGCCCTTCATTCCCCTTGGCACTTGCTCTTCTGCCCCACACTGGCGACACAAAGGCCAGTTTAATTTGGCTAGAAGCAGCAGCGGAGGTTATAAGTGAGGAGCAAAGCAGCGGCCAAATGGTTCTAAACTTTTACCATTTGTAGCTGTGAACTGTGTTTGGGAAAGGGATGAGCTGAGAGGCTCTTCAAAGATAAAAGAGCTGCATCCCTTTCAAAAGGTCCAGTGGGAAAAGTCCACTCTGAAAACTTTGACCCTGGCATGTCACACGGTCCAGGCCCGTAAAGAACGGTGCAGAGACAACCAGCTCAGCATTGATTTAACATGTGGCAGGATGAGCAGGCCTGCAGGTGCAGGGCCCACTGCTGCTATCGTCCCCATCTTCAGTTGGCCTTCCCTCAACCTCCCCTCCCCCTCCCCTGGAAAATTTATTAGCAAGGTTAACTAAACGGCAACCCCGGGTGCAATTTCCAGAAGAAGAATGCTTTGATCCCATCCTCTCTTCTCACTGTGGGAAGGAGATTACATTGCCAAACGCTGGCCTCCCCCTGCCCCACCGCCCCGCCGCTTGTTTTGGCAGAGATGTTACCAGTTAATCTGAAACAAACCGTTCCCAGTTCCTCACACCTGCGGTGTCTTTCTGCCTCTCCCATTCCTCTCTTTATGGATGACGTAGGGGGATGCAACTCGCCAGGGCCTTCCTGTGCCAGGGAGCCAGGTGGGAGTGTTTTGATCAACAGGGACCACCATCAGTACTCCGCACATTACTTCGGTCCATCGAACGGCTAGAGCTGACCTCTCTGTCATATGCATTAGCATCAGCGATTCCAAGGCAACAGGAATTGTAGTGATTGGAATGCCATCTCAGGGTCAAGTATTGCCTGGCATCCTGGGTTGTTTTATCCAGTGTTCATCATACTCAGAGTAGGCCCCTTGCATACAAGTCCTTGTTTCCAGCAGCAGCTAGCTAGATGCCTCTGAGCACTTCCCCTGTTGTCCATCCTTAGCCTCTATGGTATTCACATGTATACTGTCCCTGAATATGGAAGTGCCATTAGTCTATCATGATTAATGGCTCATCAATAGATCTTTCCTCCATGACTTTCTTCTCCTTTCAAAAAACCATTGAACTAATGGCTATCAATACGTCTTGTTGTAATGAATTTCATATGTCAGGGATGAGGAAACTTTTCCTGTCAAGGTCCATATTACCTCATTCAAAGCGTGAGGGAATCCCCATTCCACAAGTGGCTGTGGCCAGATCCCAAAGTGGGAGGGGTTACAGATGTGACTCTTACCTTGTTCAGTATGCCAATGGGGGGTGTCATCCAGGCATTCTCCTTCCCCAACTTGTGCAAGGTTCCTTCCATCAGCTTTGCAGTAAGGCTACAGAGCAGGAGAGAGTAAAGAACAACCCAGAGTGGGACCAATGTGGAGGGAGGAAGGCCCGGGGGGAGTCTGGAGGTCCAGAGTGAGAAACCTGGAGGTTTGCATTTGGTCCATGGGCTGGAGGCTCCTCACCCCTGCCACAAGTTAATACATATTGGAGTTACCACTAAGGCCAGATCAATCTTCCAGGATACTATGACAGTTTGTCCTTGGAGAGGGCATGAAAGAACTGCCCCCCCTCCCATGCAGTTCACTTCTGAAAGCCATGGCCTGTCTCCCAGGCTTATGGCATTGGCCACTCTTCCTGTTCGGAAAGGCCCAGGCCAAACTGGCCATTTAACAATCCCACACTGTTCTCTTATCATATGACTGGGAAGCTGTTGTTTGCTCTGTTCGTAATGGTAGAGGAATCCAACTACTGACATCCTGCAAAGTGTGAAGGAGCAGGATGGCCTTTCTTTTATCGCACAGCACCAAGGAATATTAAGCACATTAAAATTAAATATAATGGTTCTGGTGATCATTGGACTGGACCAGCTGTACCAAAGGTAGAATTAGTGGGGTCAAAGAAGAGTGGCAAAGGGATTCTTTCTGAACGTAGGCATGAGTGGGCCATATGGATCTCTGAAGCCCAAGAGTGCAGGTGAACACAAGACATCCATGTCCAGCATCGCTATGCACAGTGGAAGTTGAAACCCATCTCCACTTTAATGCAGAGATATACTCTAAACAATCAGTAACAGAATACTTGAACATGTGTACTGTGCCATTGCAGCAGGGCCGGCCCTACCATTAGGGAGAGTGAGAGGATCTCAGATGATGGATGTTGTGGAGGCTGCAGTAGTGGCAGCTTCTAGGACATTCCCCTCTGTTGAAGCACAGAACTGCATGTATCACACCATCTTCCCTGCACCACCACCCCAAGCTAGTCTGCAGCTCTACTTTTTGTGTGTTCAGGGATTGATTGTTTTTTTTAAAATAGGGAAGCATTCAGACATGCTGGTCTCTTGCCCACAGCCTGAAATTGAATCATCCAGCAAGAGCGGCAGCACATGATTCTTCTGATCATGTAGCTCTGCTCCAATAGCTGACTCCATTCTATGGACATCAAGGAAACCGATCTTTTATTTGCTCACGTTTAATGTCAGCTGATCCTTTGCCAGATTCTCGCTAATGACCAGTCAACTCTCAATGTGAGTATCAAATCTCCAGTATCCAAGCAGTGAACCAAGCAATATGTCAAGTCAGCAATAAATGTAGTTCCCCATAATCGCCACAAATGTTTTAAGTAGTTTGGCAAGTCACTGGCGCAATAAATCTCAGCCAAGCCATTTCTATTAAAAGTAACTCGGTCAAGCGTTTTTGTAAAGACTCTGCTCAATTTGCTCAATGTGCTGCATTAAGAACTCTGAATGGGATGAGGTAAAGGTTGCAAAGCCAATACGTGGAATATTTAAGGCACAATCCACTGAGAAGTTCTGCCACAGATGCATCCGTGAAGTGAACAGGAGCTGTACAAAAATATATTCATCCATCCATTCATTCAGAACATTTGTATCCTGACTCTCCCTGGCTTGAGGTGGCTTAGAGAGTAGTCCAAATCATAAAATGAACAGACCTTGGCTCAACTATTCATGCTCTGGTTACATTCAGACTGAACTATTGTAACATGCTTTATATGGGGCTGTCTTTAAAAATGATTCAGAAGTTTCAGTTGGTACAAAACTCAATAACCCAGACGTTTATTGACTCTAAATATATTGGGACCAGGTTGTCTGAAGGTCCATCTTCAACCATATAAGCCTGCCCTGGCCTTGAGAACGGCCATAGAGGCTCTGCTCAGAAGCATACCATTAAGATCAATTATATTTTATTTATTTATTTATTTATTTATTTATTTATTTATTTATTTATTTATTACATTTGTATACCACCCCATAGCTGAAGCTCTCTGGGCGGTTTACAATGATGTTGATGAGCACAAGAAATGGGGCCTTCTCAGTGGTGGCCTCACATTTATGGAACTCCCTCCCAGAAGAGATATATTTGGCTCTCTCCCTGCCCGCTTTCAAGAGACTTTTAAATAACTTTTTTTCTATTTCAGTCCACTTTTTATTGAAATAATGAGCAGGATTTTTAATGTCATTCCTTTCTCTTTTTTAATGATAATACAGTTTTGGTCTGATTAGAAATTGTTTTATGCTGCTGCTTTTAGTTAAATGTTCTTAGATATTGGTTTTAAATGTTTCCGTAAGCTGTACTATTAACTGTAAGCTGCCATAAGAAAACTTTTATTTTGAAAGGTGGCGTATGAATGCCTAAATAAAATTAAATACAGATAATTCACTTTTTAAAAATCTGTACCAACCTGGTTTGGGTTCCACTATGTTTTCCACTATGGAGATAATAGCATCTTTGGAGGTGAGGTTCAATGGGGTGGGGGGATGGTTAAAATAAACTTCATCTCAACCCAGCACTGTTGGTCTGATCAAATTCAGAGTCCCCACTGAATGAAAACATTGGGAGATTCAATCATAGATTTCTAATATCTTGTCTGTTTCAGAAAGAAAGGAAGGAAGGAAGGAAGGAAGGAAGGAAGGAAGGAAGGAAGGAAGGAGAGAAGGAAGGAAGGAAGGAAGGTTAAATTCAGCAGCAAAAAAGGGGGGTAGGGGAAAAAAGCCAATGCTCTTTGATGTGTGCATTCACTGTGAGCTTTTTCAATATGTATAGCTGTGCAGTGCAAAATTGGAAACTAGCTTGCAGAAAACTAAGCAGAGCATTCTGCTCTGAAGGAACCTTTCAGCAACATCTGCTCATGGTACTCAGTGATCTGGATTTTGCAGGTTTGTCTGGGGCCTGGGGCGGGAGGAGAGATGACAGGTGAGTAGACAATCCTGCTTTGCAGCAGGTTGTGTGTGGATGAGATGGCCTTTTGATTCCTTCCAATTTTACAAGGGCTTGGATGACGGTGTTTTATGTGATGGGGGCTAAACTCAGGCCCAGCAAGCATGTAAACTGGGTATCCCGCTGATGGCTCTCGAAAGGTAGCTTCTATCAACAGAAAAGCAATAGTACATTAACAGCAGCAAGAGGATTTTTTGGGCTCCTTTTGTGCCTTCCTTCGGATGGGTGTGGCTGAGGTAGAGAAGGTGCCCCCTGGCCACCCTCCCATTGCCCTCGTGTGCTTCTTTAACATTAATACTGCTGAATCCAGCAGTGGACTCCTCTGGTCCTTTATTGTGTCCCTGTTATGTTAATTAGAAGTGGGAGCTTGATGGATGGCCAACATGTGTAGTTTTGGAGACTTAAAGGAGTCCGGAGAGTTTAGCCTTCCATTTGTTACGCTGGCCCAGAAGCCTGGAGGGATTGTTTATTCAAAAAAAATGTATCACTTACTGAAAAGGAAATATTCCCATTGCAACCCGCCCCCCCCCTGCCGAGACGTCCCACAGAGAAGGCGGCTGCTACCATGGAGCAGTTTGGCACAAAAGGCCAAGAAGGGCTGTGCATGAGACTTCCAGGCTAGAGGATAAAAACAGATGAGTTTGAAAGGAGGACAAAAATTTGGCCAGTGGGTTCCCGTCATGCCATTCTAGAAAAAAACATTGGGCTATGTCAGCCTTCCCCAACCTGCTGCCCTCCAGACGCATTGGACTACAATTCTGAGTTGGCTGGGGGTGCTGGCAATTGTAGTCTAACACATCTGGAGGGCACCAGGTTGGGGAAGGCCATAATAAGTTCTCTGCACTGTGTTCCTACTGCTGCCATATTCAAGAAAAAAGAAGGCAATGACTGCCTGCAATGCCCAGTGATTAAAGGCACATCCCTGTAACGCGCTAGGCCTTCCTAGGATTGCCAACTTGTTTTACTGGTTTTGCTCATGTGGTTTTAACAATGTGTTGATATGAAGAAATTAAGCCCATGATTTTTCATCCCCCATCGGTTTATCTCTAGGCCAAGCTTCACCTGCCAAATTTCTACATGTTGGGTGTCAAGGCAATTTTTTAAAAAAGTCCAAAGGCCAGTGGGAAACGCTTACAGCTCCATTCCTATCTCTTTCATTTGTAGGCCAAATCTACACCTTGTGTCAAATCATTGTGAGTGTGGAAGAAAAAGCAGGAAATAACACTATGAAAGTGGTATATGGAATGTGGATTGTGCCCCAACAGTTATCAGTGCACTTCCATACCACTATAAAGCAGTAGTGTAGATCTAGGTATTTCTTATTACTCCACCTTTTGGTCTAAGCCTCCAAGGTGGCTTGCAGCCTTTAAAAACAGAACAACAACAACAACAACAATAATAATAATAATAATAATAATAATAATAATAATAAATGCATTCCCCCCCCTTCCTGTCCTGCATTGCATCCTCCATACTTCTCATACTCCCACAGCATCACTACAATTCCTATCTCTCCACCACTTGTGGGCTCTTAACACTTCAAGTTCAGCCATTCCTAACTCAGAAATACCTCCTGTTATTTGGATCGCATTTTAGCATGACTGTTCACTGCTTTGGGAGCCCTTTGGGTCAAAAGACGGCTTATGCATTTTAATAAATATAACATAAGGATGCAATCCTATCCATGTTTAGACAGAAATAAGTCCTACAACTCCCAGCAGGCCCCAGCCAGCAATACTGCCTCAAGCAATGGCAGGTGTGTGTTTTTCTGCCAATGTCTCTGGGCTTTTAACAGCTGCCTCAGTGGCAGACATTTATTTCTATCTCACTTCCTGCCCAAAAAATGATGCTCAAGGCAAACAACAATAAAATCCAGATTCAAAACAAAATCGTAATAATCTTAAACACACCAGAAAAACAAATAAATTAAAATCACAATTAAAAAGACAACAATAAAAGAAATAAATGGCACCAACCAATTAAAACCCCCTTCTGCAACATACCAGTTTATATGCCAAAGGATTACCTGAATAAAAACTTCTCTGCCTGCCAATGGAAGAGCAATATAGATGGGACCAACTAGGCCTCTCTTGGCAAGGAGATCCAGAGCCTGGGAGACACCACTGAGAAAAAGTTCAGTAAGGGGAGCCTTTTCCATCATTGAATCTCCATGATGGGAAACCGTATCTCTTAAGCCTGATAGGAAAACAAAAAATGTGGCAATCCTAGTAACTTTTGACCTTGCCTGATTGGGTCATTCAGGAGTGGGCAACCTGCAGCTCTAGAGCTATATATGGCCCGCAACCTAATTTCATGTGGTTCTTGGGCTAATTTCAGGAGCCCTCTGCAAACAATCAGTGCACACCTCTAACAAGAGTGATCCGGCTTTCCCCCAGCTGCCTGCTGGGTGGGGAAGGAGAGGGGGGCAGAAAGAGAGAGAGAAAGAGTCAGAAAGAAACACAGGGAGAGAAAGGGGGTGTCACAGAGAGAGAAAGAGAGAGAGAGAGAGAGAGAAAGAGAGAGAGAGAGGCCCTTTCTACACCTATGGGTGTAGATGGAGGGCCTGGGAGCGTTTCCAGACTTACTTGCTTCCAGGATCATCACCCAGTTTCTACACAGGAAGCGCGATGTCCCAGAAGCAAACAGGGACGTTGCGCTTGTCGCGCCCGCCATTTTTTAAAAACGTTGGAGCCAGGAGCGCACTTGCACTCCAACACAAAAGTAAGTCAAAAAACAAAATAAAAAAGCCCTGACCCTAGTCCCCACCCCACCCCCGATGCCCCTAGACTCCTCCCAGCCCAGCTCCTTCCCTCTTGCAGACTCCTGCTACTCGTAGGGAAGAGGGAAGAAGCCAGGATGGGCGTCCACACTGCCCATGGTTAGGGTGACCAACTGTCAGGATTTCCCCGGATTTGTCCTGGTTTTTGTTCTATCCTGGGTGTCCGGGGGGATTTTCTGTAATTTTCTATAATGTCCTAGAATTACATGCTTCCCCCTTTAAGGCTGCCATTCCATCCACTGCTCCAATCGGGGCCTTCAAGGAGGGGAAAGAGTGTCTTCCAGGGCCTCTGAAAAGTGCGTCATTCCCCCCCTGCCACTGGGTGTCCTCTTTCTTGGTTTTCCAAATATGGTCACCCTACCCATGGTCCTTCAGATCATCCCAGGACCGCTGGAAGTTTTGGGGTTTCTTGGGGTTTCTTTATCCCTGGGAAAAACTGTGCCCATCCCCCCTGCCCCCAGGAGTCCCTGTGCGTCATTTGGATGCACAGGGAGTACCCAGGGACACCTTTGGGGGGGGGGGAAGGCAGTGTAGAAACGGCTAGAGAGAGAAGGTGTCAGAAAGAAACACAGAGAGAGAGAGTCAGAAAGGGAGTGTCTGAAAGAAAAAGAGAAAAGGCGTGGCCTTGCCCACTTTAGGCTCTGGCCTTGCCCACCACTGCTGGCACGCGACCTGCATGAGATTACCCCTGAGGGAATGTAGCCCTTTACAGAAAGAAAAAAAAAGTTCTATTCCCCCTGTGCTAACAGGTAGTACAAGCCTGATCTTGCAAAAATGATCAGCTTGGATCCAGCCAAGAACCTGTATTCTCTGGCTTTTGCTATTTTAGCTACTATTTTCATTCCATAACTGTGCCGAAAACCCAGTGCCTAAAGAGAGAGGCTGATTATGCACTCTTCTGTAGGTGCTGGTGGCTTTTGCAGCACTTCTTAAAGATGACTCAAGAGGAAGAGGGGAGAACCCAGACACACGAGGAATACACTGAGCATCTCTTTTGTTGTCACGGTGAAGGAAGGGAAATAATAAATGGCAGAGCCATCAAAAGATGTCTCCTGTGAGGAACAGATTCTCGAAAGCCAAAAGAGAACTATTGATGGCATCCCTGCACCAGTGGTATATGGCACAGAACTGAGCCTGACTCTCACAGCCATGATTCAAAGAAACAGGCTACCTGTGATCATTCAAGAGAAATGGCTTTTAAAGGCGTATCCACTGACAGAACCTGCAGTATATTACTCGCCATATGGCACATCTACCTCCCTCGGCTGTTGCACTGAGTCAACATCTGAGCTGTCATAAATAACACAAAGGCAAAACCAGATGTGATCCTATGCGCATGTCATGGGGGACACATTTGTTATTGCTACAGAAATGATCGGTCCACAAGTGACTGTGATGCACTGCAAGCTGGTGTATCTCCTCCAGCTATGATGGGGTCTCAGCTGAAAAAAGATTCAAGAGGAAGAGTAACAATGGAAGACTCATATCTTCATCCCGGGACAACATCTCTCCCCCTCTCCCTGCTGCGCTGCAGTTTCACATATTTGAAGGGATGTGAGAAGCAGCAAAACCCATGCTCACTGAGGTTCTCTGAATTCCACCTCGAAGCTCATTCTGAATTGTGTCATATCAGATTGAGAGCTTTGTTTATTTTCCTTTTCACACAAAAATTCACGTGTGTGTGTCTGTGTGTTTTCAAAGGTACATATAAATTTTACTCATTTTTGAAATGTACACATGGTTTTCCCATTCATTATGGTGTGTTTGTACGCATTTCTCAAAAGAACAAATTTTTAGCATGCATTTTTCAAATGCACGTATTTTTGAACATATTTTTCCACAGATTACACGAATTGCATCGCAAACAAAGAAATGTATGGACTTTGACCACAGATTGGGTCTGGGTCTGAATTTGGTTCAGGGAGGGACACTGGATAAATTCTGGTCAAAAATAAACTGAAATAAATTTCTCATACAACCCCAGACAAATGTTCTTTACTTATTTCCAGAGAGCAACAGTGACATCAAGTGTTCAGTTCTTCATTACCTTTAAGGACTAACCATTTGTACAAAATGAAGTTCTGCTGAAGTTAAAGAAGGGTGTCCCCCCTACACAAGCCTGTGTGTTGTAGTGGCTAGACTGTTGAACTGGGAGTCAGGCGATCCGGGTACTAGTCCCCACTCAACCATGGAAGCTTACTGGGTGACTTTGGGCCAGACTCTGAGCCCAACCTACCTCACAAGGTTGTTGTTGTGAGGATAAAATGGAGAGGAGGAGGAGGATTATATACGCCTTCTTGGGTTCCTTGGAGGAAAAAAGGCAGGATATAAATGTAATAAATAAATAAAATAAATACACAGTCTAGACTGGAGACTGAGACCTGGTATCCATGAGCAGTAGAATGCAGGAGCGGCAGGGGGTCTGTGTCGTTAAGCTGGTAAAATGGACTGCACCACTTCAGACAATAAGTGGCGGCGATCACATTTGTAAATGCTTCCCCACATGATGCCTTGCAAATAGAAAAGCAGCACTGAAGGCAAAAGCCTGGGCTAGAATCATTCTCCTAGAGTTCTATTGGCAACAAGCCTTTTATCTGGGGAGAATTCAAAAGTGGCAATCGCCACCTGTGGTCAGAAGTGGTATAATCCATTCTACCACCTCAGGTCTCCTCCACCACGTTCTGCTGCATATGGAGAGCAGGTCTTGCAAAGGCATCCTTTACCATGTACAACAAAGAGCTTTGCAACAACTTACAGACTGGTTATGGCCATAACCTTTCATGGACTAGAATCCCCTTCATCGGGTGCATTAGAGTGTTACGCTTTAACCTTCTTTAAGGCAGTCGTAGGCTGCAATCCTTTGCACACTTTAGTGGGACAAATCCCCACTGAACACAGTCAGTTTTCCTTCGTAGGACAGAGCGGTTGTTACTTATGTAGGGTTACGCTGTTAAGTTGCCAAGTTGCAATCCAGAAATTTTCCCAGTTACCTTTGATTTTGATGTAGTTGAGCCAATGACAATAGCACAGAACTGCATGTGTCAAGAATCAAACTTTGGCAGATCACCTATGGCCCACAGACTTTAATGCTACCCATTCTCAGAAGCAGGGCTAGCCTTAGGGGAGCTGAAGGGGGCACCAAGCACAGCTCAGTGGCTGTATTTTTGGAATGTGCTGTCTGCAGTGAGCTACGGTAGCAAAAAACAAGTGTCTGTACTCTTTCTTTCAGGGTTCTGCAGGTTGTTTGGGTATTAACTACACAAATGATCTTCCATCAATTAGCTTGGAAGTATGTTTCTTTTTCAATTTCCACTTTGAAGTCATTTATTCTAGGTAAAAATCAGTGGAACACAGCTTTACTTAGCACTTCAAATACTGTAAACACTATAAAGACTATATAAATAATAATAAAACAAAGCATGATACCTTTTTATTTATAATGTTTCTTCATTATTTTTAAAGATATAAATAATGGATATTCTAAAATAAAGAATGCTTACCAAAACGTGGGAACTGCAATATTATAAGTAAAAGCTGTGCTAATTCTGCTGTGTTGTTGCCTAGTGCAATGCCGCTGCTCAGAATGCAGTTTTTCGAACTTTGGCTTGTGCAAAGCGTTAACACAAGGGCGGAAAGAGCAAGGTTTTGAGCAAGGTCGTTCTCGATGGACAGCAGACCTGCACCAGGCCTCATAAATCCTCTGGGTGGCCCTGCAAAACTGACTGCTGGGGGAGCACCAAAGGCACTCCTCGCCTAGGACGCTATTTGTCCTAGGGCCAGTCCTGCTTGGAAGATCTGGGTTCAATAGTGCAAAGTGTCAATGAGGGAGGGAAAAGGCACCTGATGGGCAGAGTTCCCTCTTGTTCCAGGCCTAGTGTTACACAGATTTGGGGGGGGGGGGGGGACAATGGCATATTTTAAAGTCTTCAAGAGACCAGGAAGAGAGAAAGGTTCCATTAGTGCTCAGCTCCATCCACCATATACAGCCACTCAAGTTACACCAGCAGGATTAGAGGTCGTGGTCTGTACATTGTCCTCTGGCTGATTTCAAATGCACACCGTCACCCAGATATTTACTTGGGAGTTCTGGTTCCATACAGTTTTCCCCTTTTTGCTACTGACTTCTTACTACATTACTCAGTGGATGCAAACCACTGAGGCGCATGCCCATTGACAGTGTTGTATTAAACCTGAGAGCAACCCAGTGGGCTATTCTCCCCACCCCCCCACCCCCATACAAGCCCTGCTGGAATGAATAAGAGCAGTAGAAGAGGTCTTGTGCAAAGAAGTATCCTGGGGGATTCTGCCCTTGGTGTCTCAAATCTTACATATGAGGGCTAGCTTGTTTCAGCTCTAAAGATATAAGAGCACCATTATACCTAGCATTTATTTCATTCTTTTGAACATTCAAAGCAAATCATATTTATTATTTCAATAATCCTCAATAAAAGCCTGTAAGGTAGGCCAGTGTTATGATCTCCAATTTGCAGCCAAGGGGCTGAGGCTAAGAGAGAGTGGCTTGCCTAAGGGTGCCTAATGAGTTAATGGCAGAGGTGACATTTGAATCAGGGACCTCCCAGTTCACATTGATAGCTACTTCCCAGATTTTGGCAGTGGCCAGGAGTGCATTTGCACAGTTAAGCTTGTGCGCCACCTACACCCGTTCCTTGAGATGTTGGACCTGTCCATGGTGACACATGCCTTAATTACATCCCGTTTGGATTACTGTATCACACTCTACGTGGGGCTGCCTTTGAAGAGTGCTCAGAAACTTCAACTGGTTCAAAGAGCTGCAGCCAGATTGTTGACCGTGGCTGGTTCCAGCGAGCATACAACTCCCCTGTTAAAACAGCTCCACTGGCTTCCGGTTTGTTTCTGGACACAATTCAAAGTGCTGGTTATCACCTATAAAGCCCTATACGGCTCAGGTTCAGGTTATCTGAAAGACTGTATTCTTCCATATGAGCCTGTCCATGCTCTGAGATCTTCTGGGGAGGCCCTTCTCTCAGTCCCACCAACATCCCAGGTACGCCTGATGGGTACGCCAAGAGGGCCTTCTCCATGGCTGCTCCAAGGCTCTGGAACTCCCTTCCTAAGGAAGTCAGTCTGGCTCCCTCTGTGCTGCACTTTCGGAGGCAGGCAAAAACTTTTTTATTCCAGCAGGCTTTTTGAAATACTCTGGACCTATGTTAATGTATGGTTTTGTTTTGTTATTAAATTTTGTTACTGTTTTTAAGTTTTAAACATGTTTTTAATTTTACTGTAGATTTAATTCTATTTTAACTTTTGTAAACTTATATTTATATGTTTTAATTGTACATGTTTTAATTTTGTAAACCGCCTTGAGTCCCAGCCCTGGGAAAAAGGTGGGATATAAATAATAATAATAATAATAATAATAATTCATTATAGGTGCTTTTGGCATAACAACTGCCATTTTTATTGCATCTAGTCACTTTATCTAATGGTTGCAACTATTGCTAGAACTTGTATATACACTCAATATATCTTGACCTATTTTTTTTGTATTACATAACTGAGACATTTCATAAAATAAGTGTACTAGTAGCAAGAAAAAAATCTACTGTATTAATTATAATATGCAAAGAGAGATTATTTCTGGAGGAAGAAAATGTAATAAATATTAAAAAGCATTATTTTACATTTCATCTAGTCACTTTAAAATGTTGGCTTAAAATAACATTTCCATTTCCTTTCATCTAATTTAAATATGTATACCATATTTCTACATTACTGTATTCAAGGAGCTTTACAACCCATAAAAATGACAAAAGATACATCAGAATAGTATCCTATAACAATTAAATGAAAAGAAATCTCAACAAACGGAATAACTTTAAAAAAAATTGAAATGAAATATCAAAACAATTGTCATGGGTATCCCTGGAAGAAATAGAGCTGCCAATGTTTGAACTGACTCCTATAGCTATCCCTTTTGCAGGGCATAAGAGCAAAACAAACCAACAAACAAAGACAATAAATTCCTTTGGGACCTCTTCCAGTCTTGTACAGATAAAACATCCTAAGACCTCAAATCCACCAAGACATTAACACTGAAGGCAAGATTGGGAGCCTTCCGTACAGCTTGCATGTGTGGGAAAGCAGGAGAGAGGAGGAAGGACACTAGCAGCACTCTCCACTTTTCTCCCATTAGATGGAGTTTGAAATGCAACATTTAATATTCTATAGCATAGGAGCAGCAGGAGGAGGAAGAAAGGAAACTGGCCTATATGTTTCTCCAAGTCCAGTGGTACTTTCAGTCAGTCAGCTTATTATGATAAATGGCCAGTATATCAGAACTATTAAAACAATAAAATACAGTTTAAAATGATAGATTAAAAGTGGGACTATACAAGCATCAAAAAAAGAAACCCAGAGAAACCCAGCCGTAGAACCTTCAATGATGTTCTACCTCTCTTTGGCAGATGATGGCTGATGCGCAAAATCTAGCCACTTTAGCCGGGACTTGAGGATTCAAATCCGACAAGAGATACCCATGGTAGGATTCATCAGGCCTACCCGGATTTTTCAGCCTATCTATACTACTGCTTTAAAACGGTTTATAAGAGAGGATCTGAGGTCTTGATAAAAATGGCAGTAAAGTAGAACATTGAACTGTGAAATGCTAGATCAGGGGAGGGCAACCTCCTCTGGGTCATGTGGTGTTGGGTGGGTGGCTAGAGGACCTTTTGCAGTCCTCCTCTCAATTCTATTTTGTTTCTGCTCTTGGGCAATACTCTGAAATGGAAGCATTGTTCTGAAAAAAGGGACATGCAATATACTCTTTAGAATTGTAGCATTGAGAATTGCCACCTTCTCCTGTGAGAGGGCTCCTGTGCCCTTAACAGCTGAGTGACTTGGAGCAATTCATCACTGAAGAAGTCTCTCACTGAAGGTGGCCAAAGGACAGGGCCCCTGCATTCTGTAGTAGCAGTGCAGAACAGAGTATTTTTCAGCCATGTGAGCAACATTTGCTGATATTCCATCTCCCACACAACTCTTAAAGGTGCAGGAGCCTTAACCTCTCTTGCACGTGGCCATCTTGTACTTCTTGACTGGGACATCTCTGGTACTTTTCTACCTGATGTGCAGCTATTTAAGGTACAGGAGCACTTGGTGGCAGGTGGTGTCTATTGCGGCTGGTGGGAAGGAGGGCGGGGCAGTCAACGGTAGGGGAAGCCAAGGGTAATGGGCAGAGCAAGGGGCAATCATAAAAAGGTTGACAGACCTAATCAGTGATAGTGACCCTGTTCAGATGACAGGTTAAACCACTGTGGTTAAGCATTTTGAGCTAAACATTACGGCGTACTGTGTCAGATGAACCATTCCTAACCATAGTGGCTGAATAACCACGATTTAAACAATCTCACTAACCATTTTCTGCAGAAGGGTTAGTGGCCTAACTATGGCTTAGCATGCTGTCTAAACAGGCCCATTACCTTAACACATGTCTTTCCCAACCTGGTGCCCTCCAGATGTTTTAGACTACAGCTTCCAGCATTCCTGACCATTGGGACTACAATTGATGGGAGTTGAAGTCTGAAATATCTGGAGGGCACCCATTTGGGAAAGGCTGCCTTAAAACAAGGGATGTCATGGTGTAGCAGCACTTTACTAACAAAGTTTAGGTTCTTATACTCTGCTTCCCATCTAACTGTGTGTGTGTGGTGTGTGTGTGCAATCCCTAGGGTGACCAGATAAAATCCAGGTCAGGTCTCCTGTAACTTTAACAGTTGTAGAGCAAAGGGAATTTCAGCCAGTGTCATTTGTATGCAATTAGTTCCTGGTGAAATTCCCTCTTCATCACAACAGTTAAAATTGCAGGGGCCTTGCCTTCTTTTGTATATGGTCACTCTAGTATAGTGCATGCAACTTTAATTGTTGTGATGAAGAGGGAATTTCACCACGAACTAATTGCATACAAATGACACGGGCAGAAATTCCCTTTTCTCTACAACTGTTAAAGTTACATGAGCCCTGACCTGGATTTTATCTGGTCAGCCTATCCTCTGGAGCAATTTATGTCCTATGGAGTAAATGTAAAAATACTGAACCAAGTAGGATGGTCAGGAAGGACATAAAAATACTGGACCAAGAAGTATGGCCAGATGCAAAAGGGTACAAGGTTCTTCCACTTTTGATGGCTGGGCCATGCAAGCTGCACCTGCTGAAATTCCCTCTTCTACACAATAATTAAAGGTGCAAGAGATCGGCCGCCTTTGGCATCGGGCCACCCTACAGAGAGACGCAAGGCCAAGATGCCTGGGTCCCTTGAACTTCCTGTCGCCTGCACAAACCCCTCCAACATCTAAAGATAGTGTCTGTCTGCAAGCACTCCTGGAACATTCCAACTTCTCTATCGATCTCTCTAATTCCCAGGGCGCAGGGTAACAGGATCCAGATGAGCTGAATAACTTCCGTTGTATTTTCTTTGAATGCGAATTTCCTTTCTGGAACGCTGGCCTATGACATTTCAAAAGAACCTGCTCAGATTTATGTCTGATCTTCCCAGAGGTTCCCTAGGACACCAGTATACCTTTTCATAAAACAGCTTCTCCTTTTGCCTGCTTCAGGAGAGGAGAGCAGAGTGATGATTTCAAATTGCTCTGTAATGAAAAGGATAGGTGTGCTTTTTCAGTGGGAAAAGAAATTATTGAGGGACACTATGAAGGAAGAGATCAGAAAAGAGCCATAATATTCTGGCTCTGCTCCTGTGACTTTCATAGCCACCAATAATGCCATGCATTAGCAAGGGAAGCTTTTCTTGTCACTTTATCTCTATGCCAGGAAAAGCTTCACCTGATGAATTCCTACATGTAAGGCAGCCGTTAAGTGCATATGAGTAGTGCTAGTACAAAACACTGGCAACTTTACCATATATACTTGGAATGATCACAGCATTTAAATATCTTGGGAATAATGAACAGTGATGGGCTGAATCCCAGATGAAGGCAGATGCTACAGTTAGCTTTACCAGCATAGTATTTTATATCGTATTTTTCTTCCATGATGGAACACAAGGGAACATACAGAGAGTGCTTAGGTTGTCTTCCAATATATGCACTGACTCCACCCTGTTTTCCTCTCCTTCCACTGTTGCCTCCCTTGAACCATTTTAGAGTGTGTGTTTGTGTGTGTGTGTGTGTGTGTGTGTGTGTGAGAGAGAGAGAGAGAGAGAGAGAGAGAGAGATCTTACAGAACTTTTCAACACCACATGCTCTTCTGAGAATCTCACTCCGCTAGAACATATCTTTAGAGAGAAAATTGAGTTGTCAGGGTTTTTATTCTGCCCCTGCTTCTGTCGCTGTAACAACAGCCGGGCATGCAGGAATTTAACAGGTAGTGTTTTTCCTAGTGAAGAGACAAGCGATGGGAAAAGCTTCACAGGCTTAATTTCAGCATGTTAGTCCACAAGGAGCCTGGCCAGTAGAGGAATCACCTCAAAAGGGTGAATGATAATTCATCAGCTTGCTACAGGAAACACACTGGTCTGGACTGCAGAATCTGAAACCATGATTAAAATGCTAAACATCTTGAACTGGGTAAGATGTGAAGACACTCCCACATCCAAATCATCACCTTCCCCATTTTGTCACACTGTGGAAGTTACACATCAATTTGTCCAATAAGAAAAAGACCAGGGTTCCAGGAGTACCCAGATGACTTGCTTCTGAGCAATCCATTCGGAGGGTTGTGGATGTTCTTTTTCAATTCCGCAGGGATATTCAAGGACTTTTCCAGAAATCAGTTTGTGGGCTCCACTTGATCTTCCCTAAGAATGACACATCTCAGGGAAGATCAAGTGTTCAGGCATGGGAAATGTTTGAACATTAAAAGCAAGGCACTTAAGTTGTGTCCAATGTATTTCTGAAGCTTTCCCTTATTCTCTGTGACTGCAGCTACTCTCATGAAATCATTGCAAAGAAACCCATGCTGCATTTATATGATCACTAGGTGGAGCCATTGACTCAAGATTATTCCTAAGAAGTAGGAATGCTCTGGGTCGCTCTCTCCCTAAGAAAAAAAATGTTGCCACTCCCAGGTCTTTTTAGCCTGTTGCTGGCAGCTTTTCAGTTCACCACTGTTCTTGGCCAGACCAACATGATTTAATCTACACAAGCTGGAATGTATTTTAGATCCATGTTAAAGCATGTTGCATTCATTTGTGGTCAGTACTTCATTTGATTAGGGACATAATGTTAGTGGATCCAGAAGGGAAATGCCTAACCAAATTTTACCTGGTGTTCTGCTTTCCTGGAGCAGGTTCTGAGGGTTAAAGGGCCTGCAGCCAGAACACAAGGCTGCTCATGCTATGATCCCAACTGGACATATTCCAGCACATGCATCCCCTAACATTGGAGTCTCCAACATGGTACCCGGAGACTTCTCTCTTGGCACCTGTCGGTCTCCTTGCCCTGCTTTATTTGTATTTTATTTATTAAGATTTTTTTTAAAACCCATTTTATTTTTAACTTGGAACGTGGCATGCCACAAAGCAACATGCTGCCCTCAAGTACCATCTTTATTTGGCTTCAAAAGATCGTTGTGTTTTTGAGCACAGACCCCCACTTCTGCCTTGTACGTAAGTCCTTGGGCATGTTACTTTTCTTTTAATGTCACCCCATTGCCTTCTTGGAAATGAATGTTCTGTGATCAGCCATGGCCACCATGGTAGCCATATTATGATGGGCAAGGCACCCCCATGGCAGCCATTTTGTGAGAGCACCCACAACATTCTCTGAAAATACCAAATGTGTCCACAACTGAAAAACGTTGAGGACCCTCACCCTAACATGACATGTATGATCAGCTTTGAGACCATCTGTCAGCTATGGGTGGGTAGAGGCCCTTAACACAGTTTTTTCCTTCTCCCTCAAACTGGTGATCTACTCTAACCATCTCTTTGGCTGTTATCACTAAGCACGGTGATTTGGGGATCAGGGACATGACTGAGAAAAGCAGAATTAGACAGAATGGAGTCTACATATCTTCACTAAATAATATCCAGATCCTAGAAGGTTTATTATGGGAGCAGAATAAATATATTTCAATCCTATCTACCTAATAGTAAACTGATTCTCCTAGTGTAGATCCTTATGTAACCAAAAAGCACCTTCTGCACACAAGAGGATGGTATCAACAGGCTTCCGGAGCCCAAGTTCGCAGAACTACACACACATACTTTAGAAAAAAATCCTAAGGAGTCACTGAAAACATCCCTTGAGGAATGAGCATGCTCAATGGCAACAGAATCCTCACTGACTGTGGGGGTGGGGGATGACAGAAAACTGTTGGAGGGTATCCTGAAAGAGAGTGTGGCTAGCTCACTAGAAATGTGAAAAAGAACATTCCATGCAGCAACATTTTATTGCAGTGTCTACTGATTAGACCTTGTTGCATTTCTTTAATTGCTCTTGGTTATAAAATCCAGAGTTCGCCAGATATTTTTGGATTTTCAATTATTTCACCTTATTTATCTTGCAGGAGTGAATGGCCCGAGTGAAGTGGGTGGTAGTGGAAGGGGATATAATCCTGAGGGGCACGGAAAGGAACCTAAAAAGCCCCTGATCATCATCAACAAAAAGAAATTCTTACATGTAATTAATGGAGTTCATTAGAAAAAGGGGTGATGCACTAAGAGGCATCATCATTATATGCATAACATACTTTGGAAGCTGCCCAAGGTGATGCAATTTAACCCCTGTCCAACAGAGGCTGGCACAACCTAGACTTATTTATCAGAGAGTTCTCCTGCCATCAAATCTTTGCTTATGTAAAGATAGACAAAGGACAGTGATGGGCATTGCTCCCACTCCCCAGCAGAGGGGGGGGGCGGGGGAGAGAGGAGAACGGCTGAACTGGTTTTGTGAGGGCTTAGCAGTAGAAAGAAAGGGGCAAGGAATCATACTTCAAGACTCAGCTAGATGCTTATAATTTGGTGTGCCCACCTAGTTGGGAACAAGTCCAGCTGAAGTCTAATGTGACTTCCTTACTTTTGAGTAAGGTGGCACAAGCTCATGCTGCTGGAGGCAGAAAAGCAGATGGCACCCCTCTCCCCAAGTCAAGGTGTTTGGTACCCAAGGCTGGTCAAGTTATTTTGTCACCTGAGGCAGAAAATCCCACTAGCATCCTCTCCTTGGGTGTCAAAATCCAATAATAAATCAAATCATTTGCTGCTATGTCACCCCAAATCTGCTGCTTGAAGCAGCTGCCCTCACTCTGGCTAATAGTAGGGCCAGCCCTGAATGTGGAACTATCTCAAGGTTGTTGTTTTCATCTTGGATAATCATGAGGCAGGGGCTCAGATCAAAAAGAAGAAGAATCCAACTATCCAGGAACAAACACAACACTACAATTTAACTCCCTATGTTAGCCGTAGCCTGGAAGCTTGACGTTTCAGTTCTTTTTACTGTGTAGTTTTCCACATTCTTCCTTTAGCTTGTCTTTTCTGTCTTTGATTCATTTTAAGTGGTCATGATGAAATATTGTGTCCTTAAAAGGGAGCTGAGGTGGATTTGGGAGACAGTATCCCCGTTTTATCATTTCATCATACATTAATTTAACTTAAGTCCCATTTCTTTCAACGGCTTTACTCTAAGTAAGACTAACAACCCCTCATTTGTATTCCGGGGCAAGGGAAGGCAAAGCACTGAGGTATTTTTCCCAGCAAGTCAATGACCAAGCTAGTTAAGATCTGAGAGGACTCATCTGCATCTTCTTTGCTGCTAAGATCAGAGTGGTGATGCATGGAAGGAAACAAATAGAAGTTCACCTGTGACAACCTGGGGAGCAGCGGACCTCACCTGAATCCAGGATAATGAAGGCACAAGTATGGTGTATTTGCATCTATTCTAAAGTGACAGGAAGAGGGAGATTTAGAAGGATAAAAAGTATGGCATGTTGTATGGACCAGTCAGTAGTCCTCCAGTCTAAATTGAACAAAGAAACTAAATTCAATCCATTCAAAGTTCCATGCAAACTGTTTTGTGGCTTGCGCTCTTGATCTGTAGCCCAAAGGCACTCTTAACTGACAAGTTATCCCACTGAACTTAATGGGAGTGCTCTTCTGTAGCTCCTGTGTTCCTTGCAAGATGGCTGTGCAAGAGAACTCCCAGTGGGTGGTGTGCCAAGAAAACATGAATCCATACTGCAGGGTTGATCCAACTAGAACAAGTAGAATGCTTACATGGAAGCTATAAGACCCAGCTCCTTATTTATTTATCCAGCCAGAAAGGATAAATAAGAAGAATTTTCTAGCTGCTCAGACCAGAAAGCAATCCTGACTTGGAAGACTTTAGTGCCCTACCAGTCTTCACTATTATTTCAGATCAGAGATAACAGTGGGGATTCCCCTGTATTTCCCATTTGGGAGGGAGAGTAGCACATAGGGCAATCCCTGCTGTTATCTCCAACTCATATTGGAGATAACAGCATGGATTCCCTCCAAGGGACAGGACATAGAAGCTAAGCCCCATCCACTGGAAGAACCCAGGACATTCTGCAGGCTGGATTATGAAGCCCAGCAGGCCAGATTAGGGTCGTAGCCTGGGGGATCTGCACCCCTGCTCTGGGCAGTGGTTCAGCGAGTACTATCTGACCCACTCTGGACTACTGACATAAAGAAACTTCCTTGCTGGTATGGCTGATCCCCTGCAGTTTCCTCAAGTAGAGCTGGATGTTGACACAAAAGCCGAATCCCCACCTGTCAACCCTCAGACCAGCAGTTTGAGCCCTGACTGTATGCGGCTTCAGAATGGAAGACTGCCTGAAATAGATCTGTAGGCCACCTGTATCCTTCAGCTATGTCATATGGTCATGAACCATATACACATTCAAGTACACATTCGACCAATGTCTAGAAAAATGTCACTCTGCTCAACGATAAGAAGACCCAAGCACTCAGAACTCAAGATCAAGGCATACAATTTTCAGGGCCAAGCAATAAGCAGGTCAGTTTGTGGATATAGTTTCTAGCCTCCATGGCTATTCAGAAAACAATTGACACTCATTTCTAGTAGCATTCGGCAGTGACTCCAGGATTCCTGTTGCATTGCCTATTGCCTACAATCCTTCAGGTAGATGTCACGTCCTAATGGCCCTTGCTAAGTCACACTGCAACAAACCTCTTCCCAAAAATGAAATTAACAAATAAGTAATGTGCGGTTATAAAGATCAAAGTACCAACCACCATAAATTCCAGTGGCCCTGAGTCCTGGGATAATGTTAACAGGCATATCAACTGTGCTCATTATAAGGAAGGGGAATGAATGATGTTCAGAGAAGTTATGTGTCCACTAGAATTGGAGTTTGGGATCGCGTGCATTCAGAAATAATTTTATTTCCCCGTAATGACAATCTCCAGCACCCCATAAGGAATGAAGTTGAAGAATTGATCTTATTTTTCAAACACAGGATAGCTTCAATATTGAAATTAACATATAAATTTAACATCAATCTTATTTCTCTACTCGCGTCTGCCAAGCAAAGGCACATAAAGTATGAATCACCAAAACAGTATAACGGGATGGAGGACTCAAACTCATTTTTCAGATCTGTCAAGGCAAATGTGAACTGAACCTGTTTACCATGAATCCAACAGATGTTCTGGAGGAGCCCCTGCAGACCTTTGGTGAGGACCGGCTTAGAGGCTCAGTTAAAAACAAAAGCGGAAGGGGATGTAGCTCAATGGTAGAGCACCTGCTTTGCATGCAGAAGATCCCAAGTTCAATCCCATGGTCTCCAGAACACAGGAGCTACAGAAGAGCACTGCCTTTCATTTCAGTGGGAGAGCTTGTCAGCAAAGAGTGCCCTTGGGCTACGGATCAAGAGCGCAATGCACAAAACAGTTTGCATGGAACTTTGAATGGACGGAATCCAGTTTCTTTGCATTCAGTTTAGTCTGTGTTAACTGGTTGGTGGATCAACTAACTCATCCTTAAAACATATCATACTCTTTATCCTTCTAAATCTCCAGGTAGGGCAGGAAAAACCACGGCCTGAAACTCTGGAGAACTGCACCAGTCAGTGTTAACAATACTGGTCCAGATGGATCAATGGTCTAGCTCAGTATAAAGCAGCTTTTGGTGTTCCTATATTAGAATCTGCCAAAGGTGAGGTGACAGATGCTGAAATAGTAGGCATAACACTTGTCAGCTGTTAGGAATACAGGTTATTTTTCCATCTTGCCCAGTATTGACTACCGATTGACTGGCAGTAGCTCTCTGAGGTCTCAAGCACCAGAGGTTTGCCACATCCTAGTCCTTTTAAAGTGAAGATGCTGAGGGTAGAACCTGAGACCTGTAAAGCGTGCTCTGTCAGTCCTTTCCCAAGCAAACTTTTAGCAGGGGTTTAACCTGAATTGAGCAAGGGCTCTGCCCACAGATGGGAACAGTTCCCATCCGAGCTAAGAAACAGGCACAGGGCTGTTTAGACCCTGCCTCCCCAGTGCTGTGCATCTCAACCACCCCACTACAAGATAATAGGAAAGAGCGCTTTTATTTCCTTCTCCTAGATGTGAACAGAGGCTCTCACAGCAACCCTGTACGCACCGGGGAGTAAGTCCTATTGAG
This sequence comes from Anniella stebbinsi, assembly GCA_029215795.1. NCBI lineage: Eukaryota > Metazoa > Chordata > Lepidosauria > Squamata > Anniellidae > Anniella > Anniella stebbinsi. Next base: position 86,457,551 of record JARDYH010000002.1, on the reverse strand, counting down.
CGCCATGGAGCTTACTTCTGAGTAGACATGTATTGGGTTGCCCTGCTTGTGCGGCTCTGGTGCACGAGGCAAATGAGGGAGCAGCTGAGATGCATAAGGGAAGGATTCGGAGCAGGGCCAGCCCTACCATTAGGCAGAGTGAGGCAGTCGCCTCAAGTGGCAAATGCTGGGAGGTGGCAGTGAGGTGTTGGAGGAGAGAGCTGTGGCCCGAGCAGTTTGCCCTGAACCCCCTAAGCCAGCCTGCTAACTTATGTGTGGTGAAGATGCCCCTTCACCAGGACTGAACAACGAATCCACTGCCAGTCCAGTTAGTTTTTGTGCATGGAATGGGTGGGGGAGCATCTTGTTCTTCACTTCAGGTGGCAAAATATCTTGCGCTAGCCCTGACTCTGAAAGTCAAACAACATATTATGATAAACGCACTTTTTAAAAGTAAGCTTAAGCAGGACATTTTTACTGGGGAGGGGAGGAGGGAGAGCAAGGGATCCAATCCTGAATGTCTTCCCAATCCAGATTTGGGGCCTGGCATCACTTTACTGCTCAAAATTATCCACAACTTCTTTAGATCGAATGGAGTTGTTTGCTGGCGCCATCTTCAGATCATTTTTACCACTGCTAGCGGCGACTATTCATGTGCACAAGGCAGTTGGGCAGTGCATCTTTAAATGGCAAAGGAGATAAGGCTGCTCCTTATTTCAGTGCTACAAAAAATATTATGTTGGAAGCAGTGCTAGTAAGCTTGTTTGGCCACTAACTTGCCTACATTTTGCAAAGATGGCAACTGAGCTCGCAAAGAATTCTGCCTGGTTTCAACAAAGGTGAAATACCGGCAGTTGTTTGCATGCATCAACAAACTACATCATGGATGATCCTTCACATAACAGGTGCTCTCACTACACAAATTCCTTGCTCTTAATCAGAGACATGTCTTAAGGACATTTTAATTATAGTGATTCAAATTGCGTTCATTTGTTTTTATCACTATTTGTTAGAGTATTCTGGAATGCAATATTTCATTCTTGTATGGCACATTCGGTGCTTCCAGATAAGGCTTTTATTGTGCAATCATGCTGCCTCTTTCAAAGAGTTTTATGGAAAACCCAGATGATGTCATCTTCAATTTGTAGCCCTCCATGTTTTTCCACTGCTTCTTCTGCCATTTTTTTAAATCAGAAAAACCCATTAAGGGAGAAAAGTTGGAATAACTGGACAATGCCTTTAGATTGTTAGTGCCAAGAGCTCTCCATCCTCAAGACACCTTTTGTTGATGATGCAACAATGTTCTGGTTTCAAGGTGTCCCATACAAGAATGAAGTATGTTCTATTGTAGGATATCAACATTTAGGCTGTGAACCTGTCCATGAGGATAAATCCAGGCAAATGAATTTGTATGTAACTGTACATACACGGATGGGGAATGTGTAGTTTCAGATGTTGTTGGATTGAAACTTCAATCACCCCTTACCATTAGCTATGTTGCCTACAGCTAATAGGAGATGCAGTCCAGTATCTGAAGAGCCACATGTTTCCCATCCCTGAGTAACAGCCCTAGGACTTGGCTCATTACTCTGCTTTGGCTGACAGTATTACAGGGCACTGCACCGTTTTTTCCTCGAAAATCCCAAGCATATCTGGAGTTCCGACCATACAGCCCTGCTTCTCTGCTCCTTCTAGCAGCACATCTGTATCTCAGGCTCAGAAGAATCTTGCCAAAAAGGTGCAAGATTTTGCTTCAAGACATCACATTGGTGTCTTGCAGCAAAATCGCATCATCGTAATGTAGTAGGCTTTTGCTGATGGAAACTCAGCTGCAACAGCCACACACCAGCACTTGCTGGTGCCTAATCCTGCCTGTGCTGACCAGCTGCAACAGTGCCAGTGGCACAGGCTGCAGGCCACAAAGGCACAGACCATGTGCCCTGCAGTCTCCAGGCTGCCTGCAACAGCAAGCAACTTCTATGGCTCACAGACTTCAAATACATATTTTTTAAAAAAGAAAGCTTGTAAAGTCAAATCTTTCCCCACGTATGCAACACTTAATGTTTTTGATAGGCTGACCAGATAAAATCCAGGTCAGGGCTCATGTAACTTTAACAGTTGTAGAGAAAAGGGAATTTCAGCCAGAGTCATTTGTTTGCAATTAGTTCCTGGTGATATTCCCTCTTCATCACAACAGTTAAAGGTGCAGGCACTATACTAGAGTGACCATATACAAAAGAAGGCAGGGCCCCTGCAACTTTAACATTTGTGATGAAGAGGGAATTTCACCAGGAACTAATCGCATACAAATGACACTGGCTGAAATTCCCTTTTCTCTACAACTGTTAAAGTTACATGAGCCCTGACCTGGATTTTATCTGGTCACCCTAGTTTTTGACAGCTTTTGAATATGTACATGCTTGCTGGATGCTATACAAAGTGTTTGGTTGAAATGCAGACAAACACTTTCAGTCCTCCGTAGGAATTTTTCATCAGCTAGAAGGTCCCAAGAAGCAAATATCCAATGGAAAATAGGGGCTTATTCATCTGGCCTCCAGAACCAAATGCTACAAATGGAACAGGGCCTCCATTTCCCTGTCCACTGATAACACAAAGAGGGAGGAATTAACTCACCTCTTTGAAGCTGTACCTGAACCATTTTATATAGGGAAGGACATCTTGCATTTCAAACATAAGATGAGCTGGGACAGTCAGTTGGACCAATTGATCTTTGTTAGAAACATAACCTATTATGAACACAAGGATCACCTTTCTGGATCACCCTCACCCAGGCAGGATCTACACTACTGCTTTATAAAGGTTTATAATGGTATTGACCACTGTTGGGGCCCAGGACACATTCCATACACTGTTTTCAAACCATTTTCAATGTGTTATATCCTGTTTGGTGTAGATCTGGCCCCAGTCACCAGTGGTGGCCAGCCAGGTGCCATCAGGAAGCACACAGGTAGAGCAAACTAAAGATAATTCTCTCCTTTTGTTGTTTCCCTGTCACTTGGCAACCAGAGATATACTACTTCTGAACTATTCTGTTCAGGGTGAGAGGTGTATGGCCCATGAAGTTCTGAAACATTATGACAGCAAAATAAAGGAATAAAAGGCTATTTCCCCATTCTTTTTCTTTTGCTTCTCTCTGGCCCTCTGCACAATTTGGGCTTGTGATTCAGTATAAGCCCACACCCCACCCATCCACCCTCTGCCCAACTCTGATTTTCTCTGATGTCTTATTAGAAAACTTCAACATGAGAGAAAATATTAATGTAATTGTACAAGGAGCTTATGAATTCAGACAGGCACATATGAAGCAACCCACAGAAACCTTGAATGGCTTTAAAAACAGTCATTGCAAACACTTACTGTTATTAAAGGCCATTGAGATATTTAAGTGCACTTGTGTGAATATACTGCCAACATTGGGAATTTTCTGCCATACTCCAATAGTTCTGCACAGCATCTCTCAAATCCTCATTTGGCCCCATCAGTTATGTTTACACCTATTTTTCAGTTAAGACGCCCTAAATCTCGGTTCAGGGCACCTGTCCTCGCTCCAGTCTATCAATAAAACCAGGTGCTTTTTATACGTCCTGGGAAACTGGCTTTCTATCCATAGGGGCAGTCCTTCTCCCAAATAGAAATGACATGTGAAAATCAAGATCATCATCTGAGTTTATTTTTCTCCTAGAGGCCTTAGCATGCTACATTAACCTGACAATGTTTAATCATGTGTTCATTTTTCACAAGACATGTTCATGCAACTCACAGCTGAAATTGACTTTACATTGACATTGTACATGTTTCCATCTAGCCAAGTGAAAACAATAGTGTTTAAGGTGTCTCCAAAAAAAGTGTCCAAGCTTGAACAGCATGGGGGACAGCTCACTCTTTGTCAGTCTTTCATGGCTCTTGGTTCTAACACCAGGATGACTATGGTACATAAAGTCAACATGGTCCCTGTTTAGTCCATTTGCCACTGAATTATTTGCTTTTTAATTTCCTATATCCTGAGGAGTCCTCTTTGAACACTGCATTCAAGTACAATATCAACATTCGCAATTGTCTAAAAGGCAAGACTTATTTGCTCCACTTTAAATGTTCCACAGCCCCAGGAATTTCTCACAACTCCTTTTTTTCTCTGTAATAAACATTCAGCACTAAAGCCATGAAACAGTAGCTATTTGGCATTTTCCAGTGAAGTGCAAGAAATAAAATAAGTTATGTCTTTATTGCTAAAGGACAGTAACAAGCAGAGTCACTTTTTATATATATATATATATACATATATATAAAGTTACAAGGGCCATAATTCCTCCTCTTAATGCCCAGTAGTTCTGCCTCATTGCAAAAACTCATGGCAAACCTTCATTCTAGGAAGATGTGTTTAGTATTCTAGAGTCTGAGGAGTCAGATCTTTCATCATAGTCATCTTCTGCATAAATAGGTTGTTTTGACACAACTGGACATCCATCATCAGGGATTGAGATCCTAGGATCTTCCGATGGGCGTGTAGAAAGGACAGGAGAACTTCGGAAGACACTGGTTGAATTAGTGGAGAAAGGGCTGACATACTGAGACCTCAGCTGGTACTGCTGCTGGAGGGTCATGGTGTTCCACAAAGTAACATCATTGGGTAGAAATGGACTGGACTGGTTTCTGGCCAAAGTATTCCTCAACATGAGGGGATACCGGGGTGGCTGTGGGAATGGATGCTGTAAAGGGACCGCCAGTGGATTTGGAACAACATTGCTAGTATCAGCGGAAAACCTCAGTGTGTCTGGGACTCTAAAGGCAGAGCCTACAGACCACTTTGAGGAAGAAATGGGATACGAACTCAGAGTATGTTCAAAGAGGTGCCCGTTTGAAGGCAAAACCAGACCTTCTGATTCTGCAGAAGTTCTGTCCCCACCAGCTGTGGAGGATCTGCTCGACAGAAGGACCTCAACAGCACTCACCAGGTCGCCCCCGCAGCCTTTTAGGATTAATTCAAGCACAGTTGGCTTTTGGTTTGGAAATATTTTTTTTAGCACTTCAAGGGGTGGCCGGTTGGCTTTCAAGCCAAAAGGCAGAGAAACTGTCCCTGATGGACCTTCAATCAGGAGGTGATTCTGCTCCGGTTGGTACTTGGGGCTCTCAGGTCGGCTGTCCGTGCTTCCACTGTTTTTCTGGACAGCATAGCCACCTTCATCAACAGAAACAATTTCAGGGCTCTCAGGAGTAAAGCTGCTCTTGGCCTTTGTCACGTCAGGGGAACTCCTTTGGTCTGTGTCTTTGTCACTGTAGGTCTCAGCACTGTCGGCTCCGCTGATATCACCCAATCGCTCTTCAGTCATGTCTATAAAATAGAGGGCAGCTTTGTTATGCCAATGAGGACAAGGACACAGGAATGGCAGTGCACATTTCTCTTAGTAAGACAAGCACAGAATGAAAAGTTCTTTATAACAGAATCAAACCATTGCCCTATCTAACTGAGTCCTATTTTCTTTGGTTCTTTCTTAGATCTGCTTCCTTGAAGGTTGCATGAACTACCACCAGTGACAACGAATTAGGGAAGGAAATAAGAAAAACATATTTATCCATCTGCTACTCCTTTATCCATTATTGCAGACTACCAACTCTTGCACTGTTACATCAGGACATCTTTCTATAATCATAGGGATGGGAAGTACTCAACTGGGTAATCTAAAACCTAAAAGGCCATTCCATAACCCCTAAATCATCCCTGACATGCATATATATTCTTATGAACATAGGAAGAGCCATGATGGATCAGATGGATCAGACTAAGGATCCATCTAGTCCAACATTGAGTCAGGTTACAATTTGCAAGTCAGTGTTACCAGAAGAGAAGTTTAATCAGATTATGGTTCAGTTCCTTCAATGGTTCTAAATCAGCTGAGATCCAAGAATGATTGGTTTGTGGATCAAGAGAGCCACAGATTGAAATATTCCTTTATCAGTCAGCCATCCTGGACATCTGAATTAGTCATTTTGGCATCTAAACATAGATCAGAACCCAGATGGAAGCTCCCCGTTTGGAAAATGTACATTCCATTGACTCCATTCTATACTGTTATACTGTCCCTATTCTAGACAGTATAAGTATCTCCTTGGCTCTTTTTCTGCTCTCTTCAACCTCACTTATTGTCTACAAAAACAAAACAAAAAACCACTCACAATATAATAACTACATAAATTACTACTATGTACTAATCCTAAACTTTGCCTCTATTTGATTTCTCTGTTCAGCTCATCAAACCACACCTTTCCATGAGAAAACCACAGAGGTCCACCTTATGACTTCCAAGAACAGAGCCTTCAGTTGTGCAGCTCCTATGGAACTCCTTCTAAGATTAGGTAGTTTTGCACTTTAGATATCTGCTTCAGACATGTCTGTTCACTCACACTTTGCCTAATTTGTGACCCAGCTATGAAGACTGGTGTTATTATGTGATCGGTTTATCTTTATCATGCATTTTTATTGCTGTGATTTTGATGTTTTACCACCACTGTGGGTTTTTTTCTTTTCAACAGTATATAAATTTGTACAAATAAATAAGTTGGTAAAATAATCATTTTTATTAGAACCAAAACGCACCGTCCAGGTTTTCATATTACATAGAATTCTTTCTCGCACTAGTTATTGAAGAAAAGTCTTTTTAAAATATTATTATTTAATCCATTTCTTAGCTGTCTTTTAAGACCATAGACATCCCAAGACAGTTTACAAAATAAAATACCAAAAATAATAATTAAATTATATTAAATATAAATGATTTTGAATAAAACTAGTCCCAATCAAGTTTCATCGTAATTAGTTCATCCTTAATTGAAACAGGAGGTTATCCAAAATGTTGTGGATCTTGAGGTTTTTCATTTATGAAATTGCTTCCCATCCTGGATTCCGTGTGTCTCATTAATGATCAGTCTCACTATTTTGGGTTAAATAAACCATTTCCATTCCTCCACGTTGGTTCCGCCTGGCATGGGGGATGTTTTGTGGAATGGTGGTGGTGGAAGGGAAACACTGCAGGCTGCAGCATGGGCATGCACCTACCGCATATCACATAGGGGCAAGGCAGCTTTATAAGCTTCCCATGGCCAGCCCCCAGTCCTCTTCACCCGCTTTATTTTTTTTTTTTAACAGTCCCCACCATACCCATCCCTCTGTTCAGTGCAGGCTTTGCTGGTTGCCTTTTAGGACCAAGTAGGGTTTTTTTTGCTAGTCACCAGATTGGCCGTTGTGGGGTGGGGGGTCGGTTGTTTTTTTTCTCCTGCTCTGCACTGAAGTTAGTATGGGATTATATACTCTGCTAGGTTAGTTGGTCACCTTTCCCTTGGCAGGTAAGTGCAAGAATACCAGAAAAGGGATTGGGTAGGTGAGTACCCTGAGGCACCTTTATGGTGATTGCTATCTTTGTGCAGCCCCAGGCAAAAGTGACACAGGAAGGGATCCCTTTGCACCAGGGAAAAGAGGAAATCGGGCCCAGCCTCCCTGAGGCCAGGGCGAGCTCGCCCAATACCCATCAGGATAGTTGCCTAAAGAACTAGTTAGATCCTGCACTGATACTCCCTTGCAGATGTTGTTGTTTAATAAATGTGGCATTTCTTTCTTACTGCCTGTGTCTGCAATGGATCCGCATTATGTTTGAGCCAAGTTAGTGTCTGAAGTAGTTTCTGAACCCAGGTCCAAGTCCACAAGCAGCTTCCCCAAAAGCAATGGAGCATTTCCTTTAGTAGAGCAAAACACTGAACTTATTAGGTCCATACAATCAACCGTCACTAAAGTAGAGGCACTTATGAGCATCTGAAAGAGAAAATACACCTGCTTATTTCTACTCTCAGTTTGTATTTTTTAAACGTGGGCATGGTTGTTTTGTTATATTTACTTTATTTAATTAACATTTGACCCATCTCAGCCTCAAAGTTACTATTTCTCACTGAAGTCACAGTTCTCCAACAGGGTGCACACTACTCACCCTACCAGGGGATTTTTTTTCCTCTTGCAAGGAACTCAAAATAGCTCACATGATCCTCCTCCTCTCCACTGTATCCTCACAACAACTCTGTGAGGTAGGTTAGTCTGAAAGACAATGGCTGAATTCGGACAACACATTAAGCAACTGGGGGGGGAACAATCATCAGTTGTATTGACTATCATGTCATCCGAATGCTGCCATAGTCAACTCAGCGCTGATCCTAATCCACACCACGGTTGATTATTTATTACCATGTTGTGTGGGGAGTACCCCCTAGATGAACAACTGTAAAGTTGTTTATTACCCCACAACTGACTATCGTGTTGTCCGAATTCAGCCAATGACTGGCTCAAAGTCTCCCAGTGAGCTTCATGACCAAGTGGGGACTTGAACCTCGTTTCAACACTCTAACCACCACACCACACTGTCTCTCAATAACAACAGCAAACATTTATTTGCATTGGCTTCTCTGATAAACAATTTGCAGCCCTCAACCCCTTCCACTGAATTACCTTCTATGCTGCTTCTTGTTGCAGTGTGAAATACACACACACACATAAAGGGGCATTTACAAATCAAGGCTAAAATCGAGCAATCCCTTGGTTGCTCTGATTTTTTTTCTCTGATACCTGGGAGAGCTAAAGACAGCCTGCAAGACAGGCTCTGGGACATTTGATGGATGAAGATTTACTCCTCCCCTCGCCTCAAGCTGTTAAGCAGAAAGTGCTGACTAGCTGGCAGGGAAGAATTTCTCATCAATGCTCTTTGATTGTATTTTGCAAACAAAATGCCTGTTGCCTGGTAACATTTCACTTGAGCCTGACCTTCCCCAAAAGTTATTGCTATCAGATTCGATTTACACTGTCCTCCCGTGATTACTGTAATCTTTTAAACTGGGGAGTTCATATATCAATGGGGGGTGCGGGAAAAGTGTGCGAGTCAATAGTGCTTCTCTCAATCAGATTTATACGCTTCCTGCACCTGGAAGAGGTGTTTGTTTCCATTTTCTGGCCATGTTTCTCCCAATGCAGCTTGAAATCTTTAGATGCCTCTGTCCTTTAGCAGCACCTCTCCTAAAGTGATGGAGAAGCCAACACAGCCCTCAAGGATATTATTGTCTGGAATGTGAGACACACACATGCTGCAGCGTAAAATGGCAAGTCTCATAGGATGGTCTCATGAAAGTCCTGGGAACCTTATGAGTGAATTAAGCAGCTGGTACTAAAGGTAGTGTGGCAAAGGGAACTAAGGCTGAAATCCTATACATGCCTACTCAGAAGTGAGCCCCATTTAGTTCAATAAAATGTACTGAGTAAGGATTATAGGATTGCTGCATGAATTGTTTTTTAGGACTAACTCATGGTGAGAAATTGGCAGGGGAGGAAATTGGAGAGATTAAGCCTTACCCCTGAAAAGTAGGTATGAGCCCCTACGCATGTTTAAATTCCACCAATTTCAGCAGGGAATTAAGCCTCTGCTTACATTTCTCCCACACTGAAATGCACAGGGGACTAACCTCTGGTTGGATGTTGGCCAATGTGATTAAAGTGTTAATTGACTTCACTGGGACTAAGAAAGGGACGTTGCTAAGGTTTCCTTTAACTGTAGAGTATATGATAATTATTCACCAGAGCAATTATAATGAATTTTCCCTGGAGTAAGATATGATCATGGTACAAGCTAGTTAAGGCACACCGCTTTGATTTCAGCAGATGTTTGCATGACATCTCACTAATTACATCCTGCTAATTCGAATTCTCTAGGGGCAATGTTCTCAGGATGCTGTAAGAACGGTCTAAAGGAGCTCTCATGACTTGCCAAGGGAGGCATTCCAGCCTCCTTGCAATTGAAATCCATTCGATGGAATGAACACCTATGCCAACACCCTACTGTCAAGAGGGCTTACTTCGTAAAAGTGTTTCGGTTCAGCGTGCTGGGTTACAGCTTCCTTCTCAAGCAATTTATGCAGGACAAGATTAGTTTAAACCTAAGTGCTTTGTCTGATCTGGCTTGTGCACTGCACTATTCAAAGAGCATCATATGCTACAAGAATAATTCCAGTTAGGACACTGACACTTCTTGCAAAACAAGGCCTTGAACAAACAAGAACATGCGAGCTTGCAAGGGGCTTAAAGCGAAAGAGTGAAAGTTGCAAAGTCGTTGGGGAAAGCAAAGGTATACTTAGCTAGGATGAATATGTTTTGTTTTAAAAGCCTAACCTGCAGAACACAGGACTCCTAACCCCCAAATGAATTTCTTATACAGTTTAGAATCATTTGTTCTGAACAACAAGATAGCCAACAAGATAGCCAACTTCAGAACATTAAAAGATTCTTATTTCCGTTCATTTCAGCTGAGTAAAATAGAAATCATAAATACGTCTTTTCTCTGCTGGGGAATGCAAGCAATTGATAGAGCTGCGGCACTCCTGTAGGACCCCCCCCCCCCAACTTCCTCTCTAACTATGGGACTGAACTTTCTTAAATGTTAACGTTACGCCTCCTTTTCAAGAGAGAGTGAACGCAATACACTCACAGGGCTATGCCATGTAATCCGTTGTGATTAATTTAATTACTCCTTCCATTAGGGTCAGTGGCAAAATCCTCAACAACTGCAAAAAAAAAAAAAAAGTGGAGAGGGAACTAGAGTTTCCCCCAAGGAAGAAAGACAATCGATAGATTCTGGACCCTAAAATCCTCCCTGGAGGATTTGAAGGCAGGAATTGCATGGTAGCCGTGACTAACCTAAATCCCATTGATTTTAATGGGTCTACTCTAAATATGACTAATCCAAATCCCACATCAAGTACGGAAAGAAGAGCTTTTAAAGAAAAGATACGCCTGGGTTCTGTGCGGGTAGTTTTCTATTCCAGCTTTTACACACATCATTCCCAAAGTTAGGGGAAAACCTTGGCACAAAAGGGAATTTTCTAAAGACAAGAGCCCACAGTTGGCAGGAGGGCATTTTGCCTTTCTGTTTACAAGCCCTTGCCTCGCTAAAGAAAGCTTCGTTCTTTCGGTCTGTGGAAGAAACAACCACCAAACACCTTTAAGATAAATATGCATTTTGATTGTACTTAGACCCAAGTAAAGCCGCAGCCTTACAAAACAACCCTAAGTATGCCTACTCAGGAGTAAATCTCACTGAGCTCACAGTGAAAGGAGTCTTGTTGACTACAACGAGGCTTTTTACTCCCTGGTGAGCGCATAAAGCACTGCAGCCTTAACTCGCGCTTACTGAAACTGAACCCCAAGCACAGTTGCTTGTAAGTGGGGGTAGGGTGCGTAATCAATTTGGGTGTGTCACCCACCCACCCCAACACACCTTTCACGCCTCTTCCCTACAGGCCTCCTCTCTGCAAGCTTTCCGTTCTTGCTTATTGGGCCGAGTGTGATTCCAAAGGGGGTTAATGACAGAATCAAGTGGCAGCCGTTATTCTGGATTAATAGGGATGTAGGGTTGGCTGGTTTGGGGTCTGAAGGTTACAGACAGCGAGACGCCTCCCAAATCTGGCGTATGTCGAACGCGTACGTATTGGGTCTGATGTAAGGCTGCAATCCGATCCAGAGCTACGCTTCAACTCATTCTTCGGGATTCATAGGAAAATACAATTTTAAAAAATCCCCAACAGTCAAGGGGACTTCTTACTAATGCGTCGCCTATCGACAGACACGGTGGGAAGTGAAAACGGAAGACGAAGAACCCCGTGGGCTCTTTTCCATGAGAACAAGCATCCTTCGGAATAGGGGCGGTATTCACGGATTTTCTTGCTGTTGTTTGCCAATCTCTGCTGCAGGAAAGTCGAGTCACCCCTCAAACGCCCAGCCGGTCACGCGGCTTTCACCAAAGACCTTGTATTAAGCCTGCTTTGTATTGGAGGTGGAATTGGGAAGGCGACCAGTGGCCAGCTTGCGCCTCAATCGCCAAGATCTTCCCGATCCGAATATTGGCGCATTTACGTAGCGCCCCACTTCGAACCACTCTGACTCCCCGCAAGCCTCCGTGGTTTCAACTGGGGCTCACTCTCAAGGCAAACATTTTAGTTTTTCTTCCCCATGGAAGAAGGTTTCGTTTACTGAAGAGAGCTCTGGTGTTTTTCTTTGGTGGCGGGGCGTCCACACTCGTTTCTGCCATCCATACTTTTCAGGCACAGAACTGCGCCCATGCACACACTAGGCCTTTTGGCTCAGATGGTCAGAGGCGCATCAAACACCCCCTTGCTCGTCCACTCCTGTTTCTCGGGAGATTAGGCGGGGTTGTTCCTAGCCCATTCCTCCCACCTTCAAACTCAAGGAACAGGGATTTCCAAGAGGCTTGTCCGCTAAACACCCAACCACACCTGTTGGCTACAACTACACTATAGCAGTACTGAAGTGCACAGATAACTGTTGGGGCACAACCCACATTCCATATACCTCATTCGTAATGTTATTTCCTGCTTTTTATTCCACAAGGTTTGACCCAAAGTTTTAATCAGGGCAAGGTTGCGTTGCACTAGATTTGGCAGTGCGGTTGCAAGCCTGGGGAGGAGCGCATTCAAGGGTCGTATCCAATGTTAGTCCTATATTTAAAGTAGGCCCATTGAAATGAATGGGCTTTAACTTGGACTAACGTTGCACATGCAAGGGATCGCGGAAGAACTGGCCAAGAGATGAAACACCCCTGACTTCTTCTTCGCTGAATGAACTAGTCACCAGCCCCGGGCACAATAACAGGCGGACTGCTTGCTCCTGAAGGACTCGGATTCTAAGCCAAACCTGCGTGCCCCTCGCCATCCCCTTTCCGTCTGGGAAACAAGAGAAGGACGGGCTGGTCCTTGGAGGAACTCCATCCCTCGCCTCCCAGGGGCTCATTCTGGGACATATTTGCAGCCCAATCCTCGGAAGGACCTGGAGGAATCCGGTCCAAACGAAGGCAGAGGGACAGGACCGCTTTCGCTTGCTGGCAGCATTGAAGTTTCTCGTGCAGCTCTTTGGCCATCCGTGGATGTTGTAAGCGCGTGATAGCACAGGGTTACATGTAACTTAATCTCACTGAAGCCCCCTTCATTTCAGTGTGGGTCTACTCCAGGTAGGGCTAACATGGGATAGAACCCTAGGTCGCATGGGGCATCCCCGCGCAACGGCCTTTGGCTGGGCAGAGAGGAAAGGCCAGCCAAAGCCTCCCTCCTCGGGCGTCGTCCGCACAGCTGCAGAGCTGGCTCCAGCCCCACCTCGCCTGGGCTCTTACTGTCTCTTCTCTACATCCCTCCGATTTGGAGCAGGATCCGAATGCGGGGGGAAAAGATCTCGGAGGGGCCCACGCCCATTCGGATTTAGGACACCTTTGTCGCCAACCCCAAACTTGATCAAAACGGCCTTTCCACGCAGTGTAGCTGAAAACGATGGTCATCGTAAGACGTCTTGGCTTGACTGCAATAGACTAAGTCAGCTTCAGAAGAAAGCCAGACAGTTGTTTTAAAGTCATGCGCTTCAGTTTAACTGGATTGCGAAGCGAGGCTGGAAACTCATTTTGCGTTTAAGATGTGCAGCCCGTCCCTGTGAATGTCTACTCGGAAGCCATTCCCACCGATTCTCATAAGGCTTTCTCTCTTATTAATGCATTTTTAAACATCTTCACACCGCCCTTATCCCATGAAAACGAGTAAATGCAGGATTGCAGCACTTAATTGCTTTGGAAGAAAAGTTCAGAAGAGAAACTAAAAAAAAAAAAAAAACTGTATCAACCCGACAAGTCACCTGCTTCAGATGGGGAAGGCAGCTTTAAATTCTCAGTTTTAGAAGCCGGAGGCTCCAATTGTCCCAGAATACAGCGAGTAGGTTACGATTGTACAATCATATTAAGGCCATTTCAGCACTGCACTTCCAGGACGCAATTCAAAGTGCTGGTTATTATTACCTATAAGCCTAGATGGCTTGGTCCAGAGTACGCAAGAGACCTTCTTCCATACCATCCTGCCCACGCCCTAGGATCTGCCTCCCTCCATGACCTGATGTTAGCCTAGACTGGATGCGGAGGGGGGCTTGTCTGTGGCTGTGCCCCAGCTGTGGAATTCTTTCCTGTGGGGGAGGCTCTTCCTTTCCCCCCCCCTTTTATTTCTTCTTTCTTTTTAGCTCCGATGGCCTACTGAAGAAGATTCTTCTTAGGCGGGCTTTTTATTAACCCTTTTTTATCTGCCTTTGCTATATTTTACCTGGTTATAATTCCTTTAACATTGTTGGGAATGTTTTTTTTTTAATGTTGTTAGTCCCCTTGAGGGCCATGTTATAGCGTAAAGACGGACTATACATCATTTTAATAAATAAATACAAACTAGGGATTGAACTTTGATTAGATAATAATGAAGGCGAGTGTGGAGACAAACGACATCATCAGTAAATCTACAATAAATATTCTTCAGAATGTGGACTTTTCCCACCTTTTCTTTTCCAACTGAGCAGCAATTTATTTCTACTAGGAATGAACTCCTATGCACGTCTATTCAGAAGTAAGCTCCACTAAATTCAATGGGACTTATAAAAAAAAAACACTAACAAACTGGGGTGGGGGGTGGGGTAGTAATTAAATCGATGAGTCAGGGTAACTGAACTGAAATATTCTCTCCTGGCATAAGTGTGTCTCCCAGCCCCATTGATATTCCAATTACCAGAGCATCAACTTCATTATTATTATTATTACTATAATTGCTGCTGCTACTGCAGAATGTGGGTTATGAAAAGGAGATGATTACACAGGAAGCAGGGGGAGAAATAGCTGTGGAGATGGAAAAGAAACTTCATAATTTGTTCTCAGGGCACCGTTAGATCATGGTGAATTTTCCATCCTGCCCTTTTTAGCTTGTTATAGTCTTTATAGCAGCACCATTTCTGCGAGATTGCGGGCGATGGTTCCCCAGTAATACCACCTTTTCATCTTTTAGTATTCAATGTATGATCCATTTTATACAATTCAGAGATTTGTGTCCTGAAGTTTTCTGTTTCCACCAAGTTGCTGCAACAGAAAAATACCTCACTTTAAAAAAATAAAAAAAGGGCTACACTGGCTGCAATCCATAAACTAGGCAAATGCTTGGAGATCTTTCTCTTGGACATCTTTAAACGTGGCCATAGGCTTCCATTAATTGTGGTGGGATTTACAGTGCAATACTCTACCTTCTACTCAAAAGTAAGTTCCACTGAGTTATGTGGGACTTATTCCCAGGTAAATGGATACCTAATTCTGCATGAAACTCAACTGCACAGCACCAACAATCCTAGGCACACTTAAGCACTACAACGGTTTAAATCCAAGCGGTGTGCTTTTATTATTTGACAAGAGGGTTTTCTTACTGGGACCCTTTTTAAAGACTGAACTAGCTCATGCGATCCTTTAGTTCTGAGCTCAGCCACTACAAAAAAACCCAAACCAACACGAACCCTCCCCTTCTCAAGTGAAAAACAGTTGGAGGAAGCGATTTTCAAGAACAACTCAATCCGCCAGGAGAAAATTTACTTTTTTTTATTTCACCAGCCGGCCGCGGATATCCCATTTCATTAAAGCTGGCTGCTGCCCTTCACAGTGAGAATCGCACTCTCTAGCACCACCCCCAAAGACCTCCCCCACCCCGTCTCAGGGGATCTAAAGGGCCCAGGTGGGTTTCTGGCACCAACTAGAAAAAACTATAGCCTCACATACACAGCAGAGCTTTGCCACTGAGGTCTAGTCAAGGTATCTTGGGAGCAACTTGGCAGAGTCTCCATCTATGAAACTCCGTCGATCCGGACTCTTGTTCTGGCCACGTTTTGTGGCTGCGATCTTCCACCCACCGAACCGCCTATTACATTACAGTTCCAAGCGCTTTCAAAGCGGAACAGCTGCAGTCAAAAAGTTAAAGGATTGAGCCGATCCTACAAGTGTTTGAGCAGAACCAAGTCTGCTTTAAGTCTGCCTTAGAACCTTGTAAATCACCTTGGCTGGATAGTGAGTGACACTGATTCACACACACACACACACACACACACACACACACTTTAAGCCGGACTTCCTCAACCTAGTGCCCTCCAGATGTTCCAGACTGCAACTCCCATCATCCTATGCTGACTGGGAATGATGGGAGTTGCAATCCAACCCAACCTGAAAGCACCAGGTTGGGGAAGTCTGTTTGTAAACATTAGGTGATGTGTCTGAGCAACGTATTGAAGCATTGGGGAAAAAAATATTTGGTAATGTAAGATTTCAAATTGCCTGAGGAAGATGCTCCTGGAACCTTGAAGGGACAAATCTAGGCTGGCTATCATCTATATTTTGTGGGTGAGGAAGAAGGCGAAATCTTGAGGCGCTGTCCAGCTACCGGCAGGTAAGTGGATTTAAAGCTATTTAGGTATTGGGAGGGACATCGCCTATTTCTCTGTGGTGCGTTAAAAGGATCCATTCGCTGGAGGGGGAGTCTTCCGACTCAGCTTTGAATCGAGTCTGCGTTGCGAAGATAAAAGGGTCGTTCCCACGAAACCTCGAAACCTGCGCAACAGTGTGAGGAGGGGGGCGAGCTTCCCCAGGCTGCTCCAAACCGTGTCTCCCTCACTGTTCTCAAAGCTGCCACCTCTCTTGGTTCTGTCCGCACTCTAGGCCACCACCACAAGATATCTGTGTCCCATGGAAAACTTCCTGTTCAGTTTCAGGGGGATGGGGCTCTTTTGGCTTGCTTTCTTCCAGGAGGAGATCGAAAGATCAGGGAGCCCCTCCGGACTCTGCCTCCTGGAAATGCCAGGGGCTCTAACTTCAGAGCCTCCTGGCGCTCTCGCTCGCATGCCTGGGGAAGCCTGACAGACAGAGCCTGTTTTTTCCTGGAGATTCTAGTTCCCCAATTCCCTATATTCCATCTCAAGGGAAGGAGAGAAAAAGCGTTTTATTTCCTCCAGTGAATCCAAATCCTTATGTCAGTAGGAACCGGCGCTTGCTCGCTTCCCCTCTGTTTACCGGTGTCACTCATCAGTTCCCCCATTTAGGAACCACCCATGAAATCGCCCATCACCCAGGGCCAGTAGTTGTCTCTTTGTCAATCGATTTTAGGCAGAATCCAGGCGCGCCTAAGCCCATTCATTCATTCATTCATTGGGCTTAATCTCTGCACAGGATCGGGCCCCGACCTTTAGAGCTTCTTGCATCCTTACAGCTTGAGTCCGACGGTTACTCGCAAGTAAGCCTTACTGAATTTTCAATGGGACTTACTTCCAAGTAGGCACCGCAGCCGG
Organism: Anniella stebbinsi; assembly: GCA_029215795.1. Lineage (NCBI taxonomy): Eukaryota > Metazoa > Chordata > Lepidosauria > Squamata > Anniellidae > Anniella > Anniella stebbinsi. Next base: position 86,440,348 of record JARDYH010000002.1, on the reverse strand, counting down.
TATAATAACTTCTCCAATGAAAGGAGTCGGAAGTTCAACGTCTGAAAGCGCCTATCCCCAATCCAGGCACCCGAGAGCTAGATGTAGTTCCTCAGCAGCGAGCTCTGCAGATGCTCAGTGGCACTGCCGTCTTGCTCATGGCTTCCCGAGTTCCTAGACTGCGTCTTGGCTCCCCCGGCTACAAACAAACGGCAAACACCTTCCATTCCCTGGAGAATTCACAGCCCCTTTTCTCCCCAGAATTGTTGGGAGCCGAGGGCTCCGGATTTATCTAAGGAAATCCGGAGCCGGCGCTTGCCTCGGGCTGCCATCCCATGACCAGAGCAGCCACATTTCCTCCCCCTACCCATGCCACCGCCTACCTCCCGGCCCCCCGACCTACCTGTTTTGGACAGCTGCGGCGGGAGGACCGCGGCGGGCTGCTCAGAAGCCCATCGGAGGGCGGCGGCAGCGGCCAGCTCCATGGGCTGGCGATGCGGGGCGCCGCCGGGTCCCTCCGTCGGGGCGGCGGCTGCTCCGGGGTGTGCCGGCGGCGTGGCGGCGGCCGAGGCGGGCGCCGGGGCTCCGGCGGGCAGGGCGCGCAGGGAGTCAGGGATGAGGCTCTCGAGGCTCTCGTTGGCCTGCTGGCGACGCAGCGCCACCTGGGCGGCCATGACGCGCTGCCGCTCGATGATGAGGATGCACTTCTCGCATGTGCAGTCCTTGAAGCGGCAGTAGCGCTTGTGGCCCTTCAGCCACGACAGTACGCCGTGGTTGCGGCAGCGCGCGCACTTGGGCGTCCGCTGCAGGGGCGCCCGGGCCGGCTGAGCCACCGGGCCGCCCATGTACAAGTACGGCGAGCCGTAGCCGTTCATGGCGGGCCTCCGCCTGTGCCGCTAGGGCCGCTCGCGCCACATAGCCCGCCCGGGCAGAGCCGCGCTGGGGCACCTCGCCGTTGTTGGAGCGGGACGTTCTGCGTGCGCCTGCTCGCTCGAGCTAAAGTGCAGCTTGGCTGGCCAACAAGCCGCGCGCCTTCGCTCCCCGCCTCTCCGGCCACGCTCCTCCCCTCCTCTAAAGGAGCTGCGCTTCCCGCGCGGGCACCAACTCCCCGCCCTCTCCAGCCTCGCCGGCTGCTTCCCTCAGGAGCGACAGCAATTGAAGGGGGTGAGGGTGGGCGCTTTCCCACCTCCTCGTTCTCCTCCCCTAAGTGAGGCAGATGGACTCGCCCATCGCGCTTCCCTCTCAGAAGTTAGTGGCCCAGTCTTCCAAGGAAGCTCACCGGGGAGGCAGTGAATGGGAAGAGCGCATTTTATGACGGGGGAGGGGGGGACTAGAAATTTGGTCCAAGTGTATTTCCTCCTCCATAACGTGCGTATACACTATGAGAAGCCGGTTATTTTTACTCGCGGAGGGAGGGGAGACAACGTGTAATTCTTCCCTACCCTCATTTACTATACTAAAAGGCTGATGGGAGTTGTAGGCCAAAGCATGTGGAAGGCCACAATCTGTGCTCCCCATTACTGGAATAACCAATTGCCAAGAAGCAGCTGTTGGGTAGGGATTCCCCGAATACACGTGCGCTCTCAGCCTTTGAGAGAGAAGTCACAGCCCATCCGCCAACCGGCCGCTTCAGCCCGAAACGGTTTGGCATGCGCTTTATGATCCTGTGACTTGAGAAAAGTTTACACAGCCCGGTCCCACGTATTTTTACTCCGAAGTCAGCCAGTCTCCCATTATGGCGCTGAACCCCAGGACAGGACTGCACGCTTACACGCCTCTTGCACCTGCGCCCACTAAAACGGTTCGGGGCTTGAAAACAAACGAGGATGCCCCTTACAAGGCTCGGGTAAAGGAGCTGCTGGAAAGCGATTGGTTCTATTCCCCACCCCTGTAAAACTTTGGGGACCAGGGATTGGACAAGAAGCGGCATAAAGCAGCCGGGTAGCTTCGAGACGCCTTAACCCGTTCCCTTCCTTTTTAACCAGCAATCGCCCTGCTACAAATGTCCCAGCCCTGGACGCTGAAAAGGTGCCCTATGTAGGCAAATGCCACAGAGGCCCACGCTTGGTTGGTTTACTCTGGCACAGTCCTGCGGACCCCGGAGCGTTTATGGGTTGAATCTGCAAACCTATTTTTAAATGCTAAAGAATGGAAAGTGAAGGTGCATTTCTTTAAACGGCCTCAGGCTTTGTTCCTAAAGAAATACCGCTGTATAGAAATTCCTGGTGAACGGTTTTTTGTTTTTTTTTATGGCTGCTAATCTATTTCTCAAAATAAATGGTGGGAAATACCGTAAAATGTTGCACAATGAACATACAATAATCACACATGTATGCCACCAACATCACATACGGAGTGCAAAACAATATTTAATTTGGCCGCAGGGCCGGGGTAGAAAATTATATCAGATTATACTATTCTTTAAAATTGTATTATTACAAAAACGTTTGATTTGTTCAGGGGAAGAAGCCAATCAGTTTCCTAAACAAATGGAGAACCAGACTTGCCCCCCTCCCACCTACCCACCCAGCCTCTCTTTTGTACTGTTTTGTTTGTGTGTGTGTGTGTAGTTTGTTTTTGCCTGCTGCTTCGATTTTTACTGGGGCGTTCTCACTACATCAGTGCGTGTAACAATTTTCCCCAAACACCTCCAGAATGGAAGCGGACGCGTTAAAGCGGGAACTGCATTGTTTGTCATTTGCAATTTAGAAACATTAAAAAAAAAATTAAACTTTTATTTAGAAATACAGTATTTAGGTAGGATAAAAAGATTTGGTAAAACAATTTAGCACGAGGGTTCATGGAATGGGATGAGGGAGGCCAAAAGGGCAGGGAATAATAGGAGGGACATTTAAGAGGGCGAGAAACAAAAACCGTGCCAAAGACAATCCCCTTAATTTGGAAGTTAATTTGTTAATAATAATAATAATAACAACAATGATGTTTTGAAATGGGTAAATAAGCGGCTGGGATAACGGTAGTGTAAATCCTATTATAAACTTATTTTGCTGTGGGGAAATAAATACAGGAACTGCTCCATTGGTACTTCACAAATCAAAATGGGTGTCCAATATAAATTTTAAAAACAACAGCAATGTTGTGCCAAAACGATCCGAACTATATATCGGGCCTTTAAAAAAAAGTTGACGGAAAAGAATCGTCATTCGGCAAAGGAAAAATATTTCCTACGGATGTAATATATGGCTCTTGCGTCGAGAGAAAAAGAGTGTGTTTCCCTGGGATTGAATTCCAAACGCCGTTATCAATGCAATGCTTTTCTTAGGGTCACCAAAAATATACAAGCTTTCGATATCTCCAGATCTCTTCATCGGGCAAGATGTTACTAAAAAAAAAATGGGGGTGGGGGGGAGGAGAGGGACCGACCTGTTGATCTAGTCGTGATGTCTGGCTAGTCACAGTCTTTCACTATTACACTAATATGAATTCAGGCATTTTTTTTCGTATGGCCAGCGGGGCTACCGTTGCTGTTAGACGGGAATTGAATGTATCTCCAAACCGAATGTATATTCGAATTAAACCCATCGCCCTAATAACGCCCTCCTGTTCTACTCTAAACACAGTCCAGTCGGAACCAGCCGGTCTTTCTTCCAAGTACATGGGAGACCAGCGGTCTCAGATGTCCTCCCTCCACTCCCCGAGGTAAAAGGGAGGCAATCACGCAGCCCCGGAGACCCTGGCCGGAGTTCTCTCACTTCCCTGACTCCAGATGAGCATTCACAACCATTCTTAAGCCAGGACCCGGGACCGGGCGGAGAGTGGAAGGTTCCCTTTCACTCAAGTCCAACCTGCAACGTCCGGTCCGTTTGATATAAGGCGGCGATGCCAGCCAGGTTCTCCACTTTGGAGGGGGAATCTTCATTTTATCCCCCCCTTCCTCTCAGCACCTCGTATTTGACAACATCTCCCTATAGGTCCAGGTTTGTATTTATGTTCGCCCGATGTCCCCTGCCTGAAAGTCTATTGTAACCCAACACCTGACAAGAGCTAGTCCCATTGCTGTGGGCAGAAAGGGTTTAGTCAAGCACATAATGGGATCCCAGCAGAAAGCTTTTCAGAAGCAGGGCCTATGGTAAACTTCACCACATGAACTCCGTTTCCAGGGCTGTTAAGCTTTTAATTGGGAAAAAAAATCATAATAAGAGAGGAGGAAATTTCAAGGTGACTAGAACGTGTTAGCAGTTAGTGCCCTGAAGAATGGCTTGAAAGGGGATGAATGGGCCAAACATATGGTCCCCATCATGTCCGGGGGGGGGGGGTGTGGGAGTGGGGTGGGGGGGAGGCAGCCAATACGTTTGGGTATTGATGGGAAAAAGAAGGAGAAGCCGGCCACCAAATCCAGACGCCCAGGCGGGTGAAAAGACAAGGCAGGGCTGAATCCGCCTAGGGTCCCTTCGCTTCCAGTTCAGGCGACAGGATTGTCTCCTTGCAGGGTGACTCTCCGTAGGTAACGGAGCTCTTTAAACAGTTTGATCCGACAAGACTGTTATAAATTGCAATGACTATTCGCTTGATGCAAATAAAATTTGATTTGATTTGAAAAGAAAACGACGGGTTTTTTCGTTGTTGGCTCGCTCGCTCCGGATGGTTTGTGGAGCTCCCCCTCCCCGCTCGCATCCACATTTGAAAGGAGCTCCGGCTGTTGTTATTGTTTTTGTTTGTGGTGCTGGTGCTGTTATTTCGACAGGCTAAGAAAAAGACACACAATCAATTTTGGACCCTTCAGAAAAAGCTCCACCCAAACCGATCAAAGAATTTGAAATGTTGCAAAGGGGGGGGGGGGGGGAGAAATCAACACAGCAACCCTCCGGTGGCAAATCCCGCTAATTTGAGTGACGGGAATCTAAACGCATTGGCTCTGATCCAAATGCACAAAGTGACGTGTTTTATCAAGACCCATCAAAATCAATGCACGCATTGGGCTGCAATCTTAGACACTTTTACCTGGGAGTAAGTCCAAGTTACTTACTTCTGAGTAGGCACGAACAATGGTATCTACGGTTTGCAGCCTTTGAACCACCATAACTTAACAACAACAACAACAACAACAACAATAATAATAATACAGATTTCTTAGACGCCTTTCTCAAAAGAGGCTCAAGGCGACTTACAGCAAAACGAGACATGCAAAATTTAAAACAGCTGGCATAAGCATCAGAGTCAATACAGATTAAATAGTAACCCCCGTGGTTCCTTTCTCGCAATCTCTAAATATATTTGAATTTCTATTTTCACCCATAAACTGGCATTGCAGACTGGCTCAAAAATCCATCATTTTAATTTCCCCTCCCCCCCCATTGTAAAAGTGCCACAGTGATTAAAAGGAAAGTGCAGCCGGTAAAATTTAAGCATACCAGTATAGTCTAGAGTAAATTCCAGCAAATTAAATGGGGTTTGCAGTCCAATCCAAACTCAGCTGTTGGTCCCATTGATTTATTTCAGAGTAATCATATCTAGGATCAGGTTGCTTGGGTAACCAATCTGGGTCTTAGCTATGTGCTCTGAAATCTGGACCTTCAAACTATATACAAGTTCCGCTAAGATTCGCGGACTTTGTTTCCAAAAATTCCCTTTGGGATTTGGGAGCGTCAATGCGGTTTAACTTTGGACGTTACCTACCAGTTATCCGTTTATCTGTCAGCAGGAGCCTCGTTCTTAAACGGATTTATTTGGGAGCAAGTTAATTTCAATGGGAATTACTTCCAAATAGGGGCGTTAGCGTTGTATCTTAAGCCTGCAATCCTACCGACACTTACCTGGGAGTAAGTGTCCCATTATACTCATGAACATTAAATTCAGGTATAGAACTCCACTTTAAATCACTATGAGTAACAACAGCGGCAGGCCCACAGTTTAAAGGTTCCAGTTTTGCTTTTAAAAAAATCAGTTTATGGGTTTCTTGGTTTTAAATCGACTAATTGATTATAGGAAATATTGACATTTCTCAAACTCTACAGGTGATATTTTGAAAACATAGAGACAGTCTTTCGAGCTGCATCTTCCTATAAAGTTTGCAGAGAAGGTAAAGGAGATGCAAGTTAGTCCAGTTACGAACTCAAGTAGACGCTTAGATCATTTTGGCTAACGGTGGCCGTTTGGGCTAGCGGGTGTTAACCCTCTGGCTGGCTGGCTGGTCTCGTTCTCGTTCGTCTGGTGTCCGGAGGACAAGCACCATTTTCCTGCCCCAGGCGGGATCGGACCCCCTCTGCGGTCCAAATGAGTCACGCACTGAACTGTAAAGGCAGGATTTTTCCCACCCCACGCTTTTTTAAAAAAATATTTAAAAATCCCCACACAGCAGAGTTTATATAATCTGTAGAACGAATGAACCTCAGCTGCATAGTAAACAGCCGTGGAAACCCCTTCGGAAAATGAATAGAATTAATAAAGGTCACTGATCACCAGCCATTCATAAATATTTGGTGACACGTTTCTTGTTAACTGCCCACCCCCTTTAATACACAAGGAAAATTACTTGTTCCGAGGAAGCGATCCCGCTTGGAGTCGTTTGCACAGAAGGCAGGATTCCCCCCTTTTAAACATCTTTGCATTATTGCTTGATACTATTTAGGGATGTTACATCTCCGGAGTCGGATCTAGAAAAAAGGCAAATCAAAAGCACCAGACGCGTGTTTACCCGAAAGCAAGCAAGTCCCATGAGTGCGCAAATGATTGTTCCTTCGGAAATAACCCCCCCCCCCCCACGCGTCGCATAGGACTTAGTCGCTCTCGAGTAAGTGCGCATAGAATTTCAGCCTTAGAGGGCATAATCAAGTCGTCCTTTGGCAGGGCTGCGCACTCGCCTTTCCAAAGCCAAACACCAGCTTGATCCTCATTTATTTCTATCCGGCTTCAAAACGAAACGCTGGACACACACTTAACCCTCTCCCATTAAAATCCTTACGACTTTGAAAAGTTGCTGGCGGTGGCGTGATCGTGACCTGGGGGGAATTAATTCAGGATGGTTGTTTGCAGGGGCGCGAATAATTTCTGCGGCAGGCCTTGGGAGTGTGGCCGGGTTCGTTTGGAGGAGGGTTCTTTCTAAATTCAAGTTCGCCAGACGAGATGGGCGACTGAGTTACGTTCACACATGCACCGCTAGCCGGGCTTAACCCCTTCAGCTCCCTCCCCACACCCAGCCCGCCATCCCTCGGCGAGCGCGCCCCTCCCTCCACGTCCCCAGCCCTTTTAGGCCCTCTGCTAAGGAGACAGTTTTGCTAGCCAAGGGCGCCTCGTTATGCTTTTATAAACAGGCCGCGTGACTGATGAGGAGATGGTTTGGGCTGGATCGCTCATACGGATATATAAATATACACGCCCTGGAGAGAGGGGTGGAAAATATATAGACCTCTAGAGGCTCCGAGGAAAAGGGCTGGTGGGAAGAGGGGGTGCAGCTAACCCCTCCTCGCCTCCGCAGTCACTTCAAGACGTATTGGCGCTAAGAAATCGATGACAAGTTCAGGACTGATGAGCCCCACGGAGAAGATTCGGTCGGCGTTACCTTTGGAGAGGCAGGCAGGGGGAGGTCAGGGCGCCTTGGTCAGTAAACAAAAGGGGGCATCGCCTGGAACCCGAGACAGGAGGCGAAAGCAGGAAAGTGTCACTTTTCCAGCCTCTCAGGATTTACCTGGGCTTTGCTTCTCTCCCTCGCCTCCCCCCTCCCCCTTCTTCAAGGCCAGGCCCCGTCTCTGCTGCCCTTCTTCAAAGCCTGGAAGGGCACTAAACGGAGTGGCAGAGAACAAAACGCCTCCCATTAAGTCGAGAAAGCAGCGAAAGAAGAGACAGGCTGAGATTTGACCGCAGCGAACCTCTTCTGGGCGAATTGATGTGAAATTGACAAACCCCTTGGGGAGGGGGGAGGAGGGCGAGATGAAACTGACGAAAGTATCGCAGCAGGCACTGCGTCGACGCAATCATCACTTGGCCTTGCGCAAACCTAAAAGGTCGTGATCGGACCAGGAAGCGCTGCAGAAGGAAACGTGCAAAAGCCTCCTCTGGTGGTTGCTTGGCTTTTTGCGTTGTTCACACTCCGTGGGGCTGCAGATCAGCCTGGGAAGCAAAATAGTTGACAAGTTAGTGCTAATGCATAAGCCATGTGATGCGGGGGCCGGGGAAGGGGGTAGTTATCGATAGGAGAGGAGTGACAGGACGACACTGCCTGCCCCTAACCCAAGACGTCCAGGGCTGTGCGTGCTCTGCTCTCTGTGCATGCTCATTGGCACTGTAATGTCACTTCACAGATATTGGGCGTAAAACAACGCATCGTGGTTTTGTTTCCACTGTTTTGCTGAAACACGCACACAGGAAGGATAAAACTCTTAACTCGGGGGAAATGGTCTAGTCTGCACGTGAGATAATTGGCCCCTTGATAAGATATATGGCCCCCTCCACAAGGATGCGCTTTTGCGCCCGGTTCGGGGATTATGCGCATTTTCGCGGAGGCGCATTTACGCCTAATCCCTCTGCACGGGAGGCGGCGAGAAGCGGCGAAGCGCATTAAAAGATGCCCAAAAAGCACTTTACAGGTAGTTAATGCGCATAATCGCTTGTTCACACAGCGAAAATGCGCTTTAACGGCCGGAGCAAAATAAAAGTCGCTATTTAACGCGCGTTCGAAAATGCGCATTATCGGGGAGATAACGCGCCTGTACGCCCGTTTTGCGCTCCGCTCGTGTGTAGGTAAAATTTATAATGAGCCTTCAAGGCTCATTAAACGTCTCGTGTGGAGGAGGCCATAGTCAGGGAAAATGCCTACTTGCCAGCGAGCTCAGAGCATACATTTTGCTAGCAGCATTTTTCTCTTATGTACTTTTGCTTTATACACGTGACTGATAAAAATGAACGTTTTTGGAAATAATAATAATAAATATCTCCACTTGCACAATTTTCATTTTCTTAAAACATCCTCCTAAAAACTGCAGCTTAGAAGAGAGTTCAATTTAAATAAATAGGACTTGATTTTAAGCAACTGAATATTGAATCAGGAAGTGATCACATCAAATTGGAAGTAACGTAAACTAAAAGCAATCGGATTTGTTTCCACTTGTAAACAAAAATAGCCCCCTTGATTTAATTAATTTTATTGAAAAGTAGCCACATTTACAATGTTAGTCTTTAAAGGTATATTCGCCAAAAGTTTATGCATTATTTCTTCCAATGAGAAACCCACAAGAAAGGCTGTGTGTGCATGTGTGTGGGTGTCTTCTTTGCTAATGGTGAGGGTGAATTTGTCCAGGTTGAATGCGTGGTTAAACTTCCCTGAGAACATGATTGTACGTAATTATGTTTCGCATATAGTCCCATGATGAAATTGCAAAAGATGTAAGCTTACCTTGCTTTTCAAGCTTCCATCTTACGAGTTTGCAACATTCCCACATAGAAGGTACATCATGTAGGAATTCCTGTGTGCTGTATGCGTACAGGTAATAGTCTTGTCTGACATGTTATTTTCTTGCACAGAAGTGCCCAACATAGCTGAGTGGTGGAGCCCCTGCTTTGCATTCATAAGGTCCCAGGTTCAATCGCTGGCATCACCAGGTGGGGTTAGGAAAGAATCCTGCCTGAAGGATCTCCCCCTCCTTTTTGCCATACCACATAACAACCTCTTGAAAAACACTGCCTTAAATTTCTTAATTACCGAAAACACCTACTAAAATGGGAGCCCAATTTTACAGGTAAACAAGCAATGATTGATTTCTAAAATGAAGATGGTGGGGCTCAGTTTTGCAGTTGTACCTTTCCCACTAGGGGCTGCTTCGTAGATTGAAAAAAAAAATTACAGAGGAAAACAGGAAGCTGTCCTATACCAGATCAGGCAATGGGTCCATCTACCTCAGTATTGTTATTGGCAGAGTGGCCCTCTGGTAGGAGTCTATTCCAGCCCTGCCTAGAAATGCCACGGATTGAAACTGGGACTTTCTGTAAGCAAAACACGTGCTCTACCCCTGTGCTATGAAGGGCACTTCTGAGCAAGTAATAACATATTAGACACAAGTATGAAGCAGCCCTGGTTTCAGATTTCTGAAGCCAACTGTCATTAGTCAGCAATTTGGACAGGATCTCAAGCACTTTAATACCATTTTACAGCCTTCTCCAGCCTAATACCCTCTGAGGCCATGCTGGCTGGGGATAGGAATTTTAGTCCAACACATCCAGAAGGTGCCAGGTTGGGGAAGGCTGAATTAACGTAGTCCATGGCAGGAAAAATCAGTCTGAAGCTGATCCATACTGCAAATTTTTGGTGCAGCACCAAATGACTATGCAAACTAACAACCTTAGCGAAGTGACTAGTTGTATATTAAAAGAAAGGAAAAACCCAGGTGGGATTGGCATGATGTACCACATAGTTTTCATGTTAATTCCAGAATGGAAGTTCCTTGTGCAATGTGTGAGCTATTTAAGAGGGAAAAAGATGAAACCCTCTGCTAAACTCTGGCCAATTAGAGGAGCTGGACTGACTCTCAGAGCAGTATACAGTGCTTAATTTCTAACAAGATATTTGTTTAAAAAGGAGATCAGGCTTGTCTATGTAACTCTCTCTGGCCCTGTTCTCTAATCAGATTATGACTGTTCATTCGTAACAGAAAAGCACTCTGCACATGCTTAAATGTTACAGTAGCTTAAATGTTACACTGAAATCAGGAACTGGGGATAATGAAGCTAAGCTGCATTGAATGAATAACAGCACCATCTCCCCAAAAGAGAAATATTTGTCTTTTCAACCACAATCTGACAATTTTTCATTCTATAAATAGGTAGAAGGATGTTTAAACAAGATGAAACAAGCTAAAGCGGACTATGATGTTAAGCAAATTTCTCATAGATAGCAATGGCAAACTTGAGTCAAGCATTTTTAAAGTTGGTGATAAACCTTGAGTTCCAGGTGCAAAACGATAGTGAACAAAATTAACACTACACAGTCTTGAAGACTGTGCAATTTGTTTTTCAGGCTGTGAGATTCAGAAAGCAATCCTGCATTCACTCAAGAGCTCCAGGATGTTCTTCTTTTCCAGAGCGCCAACAGAAGTCCCATGGATTCCAGTGGGTATTGGCTCCTCCTCCTGCTCCTGTTTTCTTCCATCTCTTAAAAGTCCTTTACAAATTACCAATGGTCTAAGATACATGTGTACAAAACATCAGTGGTATAAAGCAGCAGCAGCAGCTCCTGTTTTTTTCTTTCTTGGGTGTGTGTGACACACTTGCCGTTGTGCTACCGCTACAGCTGTACCTCCATTTTAGAGGTATGACGACAACTTTGTATTTCCCCAGTGCAATCATGTCTCATATGGAAAGAATTCATAAAGTTTAGCACATGGTGGTAGGATGCACAATACAATTGAATAAACTAAAGTAACTATAATTGTCCACTGTAGTTTGAAGCAAGGCACTCTGAAGTGGAACAAATTTGACGGATTACGGTGTTCCCCCTCTTCCCACCTGCTAGAAAAACCTGTATGTCGTCTGATCATGCCACTGTTAAAAGAATCAGAACACTGCCAGTACAAAAGGTGGCAACCCTTATACCCCAGCCACTTGGGATTTTTGGGGGAATATAAACAAGTACCCCAAAAAAGGGGAAAGATGCCTCTTTTGCATGGTTTCAGCATCCTTTTGTTATGTTGGCAGCAACTCAAGTGCGCATCAGGTTGGGATTGTAAAGCACAAAAATACAAATCCAATAGTGTAACCTCTTCCCTCCAGACTCCACTAATAAGGTTCTTTACTAACTCACTTTCAGCCTGTTCCATAATACAGCAAAGCTGAAGTACGCTACGCATGGCACTCTCTCTACTGTTTGTATCAACCTCAATGTATCTGCGCCAGGGCCTTTGAATTTAAGAGGATTAAAATATGTGTCATCCAGTGGTGTCCTTAGACATGCCCCTGTTCACCATTTCTTTTATTCTTTCTTTTCCTGCTGCTTCTTGTTTGCTGCTATATTGCTGTTTTTAATCATACACTGCTTTGCGCATTTCCCTTGGAAAAACCGCATATACGGTTTTAAAACAATCTCTCATTTGGGCATCCCTGTACATCATTTGTCTCAGCTCTCCAGTTGTAAAATGGGAGCCTAATTATCTGCTTTACAGGTAATGATTAGGTCAAGTAATATGTAGTAGTTTGCATACATACAAACAGATATAAAGGGTAACTTGGTCTCCCAAGTCAGAATTAGAGGGAGCTTCGCTAGGTAAAGTACCAAAAATAAAATAAAAATACAATTATTCCCTTAATTCATTAATGGAATAAATTAAGGGAATAGTAATTTTCCTGCTTAAGAGGCATTTATATATTGGATTGAACAGAGCCTCATGAGGTTTAGAGTTTGGAATTTAGAAACCCTATTTGCGTACATTCTTCAAATTTTTCAACCAATATATTCAATATCCTCTTTTGTAATTAGGTAGAAACACCAAACATCTTGAAGAAACACACACTGGAAGGACTAATTTACTTGGTGGTGAAGATGGGTTGTGTATATTCTGATTCTCCCTCCCGCCCATTCAATTTGTTACTAATAGCAAAATGGCCACCCTTCCAAGACTACGCCCAGGCACGCTTATTCAGCTGGGAAGCTTTGGAAGTGTACTAAAGATCAGACACGCAATCTCACCTAGACATGCAAAGTCTTGCCAGGATAAACTGCACCCCTGTTCAGTGTGGTGCAGGATGTGTGTATCAAGTTCCCCTTCCTACTTCTCACTGATGATCAACGAGCAAAACACATAGTCACACAGTAGACACAATACCACGGCACCCATTTTCAAAATATCCTTTGCTCTGCTACCTATGTTCTTTTTTGGGGGGAGGTGGAGGAAGAGGACAGGAGACAAGCTGCAATTCTCCCCAAGAAATTACAGAACTATATTTCAACAACAATTTAGAAATTACAAGTGGGTGGGTGAGGGGCGAGTCCTACCCTCCTGGCCGCAATTGCCTCTTTTACTGCAAAGAACAGCATCCTCATCCTGATATGATTCTTTACCTGCCCTCTGCTCCAACCGTGCGCCTGTCACAATGGCAACAAGCAGCAAGCAGCAGCAGAAGGACACCCAACTGCAGTAGCAGGGGGCTGACAAGTGTGATAAAATGATCTTCCTTAACTAAACTCGTAAAGCACTGGGCAATAAAACTCAATCTTCTGTAAAATCCAATTAAGTCATTATCTGACTGATTGTATCTTTAATTGAAAACAGAAGTGACAGTAAATTTCTGTGATATATCAGGATCAATCGATACCGCTATACGATTCAGCCCCGAGAAGTGATTTATAATGTCAAACCCATATAGGTAACTCCACATTATTCTCTCTAAAACCACTGGTGGATGAAATTAAGAGTAAGTGCATTTAATAAAAAACAAGATGGTCAGGTTATTGATTACAACAGATGGGGGCGAAATCAAATAGATGTTTTCAAAGCACAGAGTGAAGAAAATACAAGTAATTTCTTTTTCTCCTGTTTAATACAGCTCGCCAACTATACACACAAGAAAATGTGGTCATCAATAACATTTTTATTTCAGGTACCGCTGCAACTACAGAGAACAATGAATTTTTTAAAGACTAGTTTCATTTGAGGTTGGCTTCTGTAACCCAGGGAAAAGTACATGCTAAGCAATTTTTAACAAAATACTGAAAAAAATCTGTAATAACTTTTAAAAGGTAGTCTTTATACTTGAAACCAAGATTGTAGCAAATAGGTTAACTTGTAAAATATTAAATTTATGTTAATTTTATACTGGTAGCAGAAGACATACTTGGTCAAAACCTAGGATCTTGCATACAAACAAAGCCATCAAGGTAACCCATGACAGTTTTTAAAAAAATACAATTCTTGCTTACATTTTTCTATTTTTGCATGCTATGAAAAGGAGAGGGGAAGCAGCTGGAGGTTGTAAAATGTAGAACCTTGCATCTCATTAGCATTCTTTATTCTGTTGTAGCACCTTTTTAAAAATGTGAACATTTTTGTTTTGCAATGAAACTATAAACATTTATGCCAATTTCTAAAATTTTCATCACACCAAAAGCTCTTAAAAATTATTTTGCTTCTGAACACTAAAGAAGTAACTAAACATATTTGTACTGTAGAAATCTTAGGTAAGGAAATCAAAGTACCTTAGTTATTCATCTGATTATATATTTATTATCTGCAAAGTTTACTTAACTACATTTCTATATCGCCAAGAGTGATACAGCGATTTTAATACTAGGATCATACCCAGTGATCTTCATTCCATGGCCCTTCAGGGAAAACTCTTAAAATAGTCAGAGCAGTCGGTACTGCTCGGATCCTTAAACTAAGGTCGCAAGTTGCAGTGCGCTGAACCAGTCAAAAGGGAATAACTCAACATTTTCTCAACAGTTACTTCAGCATCAGTCATCGTAAAACAGACCAACACAACTGAACAAGAAGGCACTTCTAGGCAGGCACAACAGGGTTTCCTTTAACATTGCTTATTCACCATCTTCCATGACAGAATGAACAGTGAAGGTGCCAGAATCAGAGGTCGACTCGCATTCCAAGACAGCTTTGGTGCTTTCACTGCTGATGGGAGAGCTGCTGGAAAGGGAAACCAAGCCAGAATCCTGACTACTGGGTGGTGAAAATACTGGGGAAGCAATGGATAAAAGGGGGTGGGGGGGAAGAAAAAAGGGAATACTAAGTTAAGTGATCTGGATTAGGCCCTACATATAGGTGCATCACACAATCCCGCATCCTCACCAGGGCTTTCTGCTTCCTGTTTCTTTGTGGGATTACAATGGGCTCATTTACATGGCCAACCCATGATTTTAATTGAACTGAAAACTTCCTTTCTTGGCAATGTTCTATCGGTTTCATTATACAGTGCCATCTAGTGGCTGAATTATAGCACAATGACATAATTATATCTCGCATTAACCTTTCTTATCACTTTATCTTTGATCTTTTAAAAAGCTTAATAACACTTAAAAAGCACAGGAAGCACTCTGGAGTGTTCTGTTTAGGGTTCCAGATGGCCTGCTATGCCTTCTTTCAGGATATTTTTACTTACCTTCTCCAACCGAGCACCAGTTTGGGGAAGGCTGATCCATTCCACTCCCTTGCACTTCATAGTTTTCCGTGCACACCCTCCCCCCGCCAATAGTCAGCCTGCATCAAGGTTTTAGGGTTCCCTCTTGTGTGGCTGGTGCTAGTTGGCCTGAATAATGAGTACTTGGAAAATGAGTTTGCTATTAGTATATACAGGATTATTGGCCCATTATCCCCCTATCCCATCAATAACACCGGAAATATATTACACACACACACACACACACTTGCTTCCTAGAGCAACGAATCCATCTGTATTCACCCAGAAAGAATGAAATGAACAGAGTAGGACTGTCACTTCTCCCACCCTTCTCCTGTCCCCCTCCTATGACTGACACACTTGCATGACAGGAAGAAATTCAGCAGGTTAAGCTTTTTGCCATCATTGCATCTGCAGGATGAGAAAATCAACACCTCCTGAACTTTCTGCTTCTCTCACAGTAGCTATTACAAGTCAGAGAAGGGCCACCAAGAAAAAAATCTGACAACCTGTGGGAAACCATCTGACCCTCACTTAGTAACTGCCCACACCTGCCCTCAAGGTAATATGGGAACAATGAGTTGATTGAATTTTGTGCAAAAAAACCCAAAGCCTCCTCACAAAGTTTTAGCTACAAGGCAATATTTGAACAATGTATGTAAAAGCAAACTAATGTGATTCTTCCCACTAATATCAACAGGATTATTTGCATGCTTAGAATTTAATTATTAACATTATTTCTACCCTGGCCCTTTTAATTTTAAAAGGATTAAAGTAAAACAACATATCATAAAATACAAAATAGACAAATGTAATTTTTAAATAGCAGATGCATAACAAAACCAGAAAACCTTAGAGCAGCAAACATCACTAACAACAATAAAATCAATATCAGAGCTTAATTAAAAGCTTGGGCAAATGAAATAGTTTAACCTGGTGCCTAAAACCAAATATTCCGGACAAACATCTCATGATTATTCCAGATCCTGGAAGCCACTACAGAAAAGGCTCTTTCCCTGCCTAATATTTGAAGGTGGGGAGAAGGAAATTCTTAACAACTGGCCAGATTCATAGGAAAGCAGCTTCCTGGGAGCAGCTTATGATAGTGAACGTAGCGAATGATATCAGAAACAAACAGGCACTCATCAATTTTAACTTGAGGTGACACTTTCTTTTCTGAACAGGCTCCTATATCTTTAACCCAGGGGTGGGGAACATGTAGCCCTCCAGGTGTTATTGGACTGCAACCCCCATCAGCACTAGCTAGCATAGCCAATAGTGAGGGATGATGGGAGTTCAAACACATCTGGGGAGACACATTTGTAGGGCCACTATCCCTGCATGAGAAACTAAAATTGAGCAGTTACTCACCAACTGAATTTATGCTTGCTGTTAAATGGCACAGGAAAAAAGGTGGGAACTCTAATGAGAATCAGTCAGAACAGCCCTCTGCATACTGTATGCATGTGGACTCTCCACAAAGTCAAAAAGGACAGCTGTACCTGCGTAGAAGCCCCTTCCACACTGTACACTGTACACCTCAGGGCATGACCAGCGAATGCAATCTAGGTCCTCTCCCCTATGCATTCTGTGGAGGAACATTTGAAGAAAGCTACGGGAGCATAATACAGAAGCACCAATGGCTGCAAGTTGGATCCCAGAGATCTATTTGACACATTATGCTGGTCATGTGGCGGCTGCCACAAAGCCATTCCCCAGGGTTAACACCTCTTCCCCATCTAATAATTGCCACTTCCCTAGATGTCCAGGACACAGATCCTTCTTCCTCTTCTGAGCTTTCTACAAACGGCAGAGAAGCCAGAGGGGCAGAAGGGTCTCTGTGACATGCACAAGAGGGGGAAGACCCTCGCCCTCAGGTTCTCTGTTTTCCACAGAGAAATGGGGGAGGGGGAGGTTAGGGGCAGGGCTGCTCTCTCACTGGCAAAGCAGGAGTAGACTAAAGGACAAACACCACTTCTGCCTTCTCTAAAGCCGAGATGAGACCCTGGTCCTCTCCCAAGTCCTCTGGATTGTGCAGAGGAGTCTGTGAAGGGAGATTTTCTATTCCTTTGCACTAGGCGTGGGAGAGGGAGGTTGAAGCTGTTTAAGGTCCTCTTGCATCTCCAACAACTGGTGAAATGTGACCGTCTTCAGGTAACAGAGGAAGGAGTCTGTGGCAGCCTTGTATATACTATGATGGTGATAATAATTAATAATAATAATAATAATTCCAATAAAACACAAAAATCCATCACTCCAGAGTAAAAACTCAACTAAGAATGCAATATAAAACTCGCCTATCACAAATCCTAAAATCTAAACTCAACTCTAAAAACATTTTCAAAGCCATCAACACATACGCAATACCCATTCTCCCTAACCTAACCCTATAGATACTCACTCAAAACAATCTTGGAAAATGCAGATCATAAAATATACTGGGACAGAACAATTCATACCGACCAGACAATACCCTGCAACCGACCAGACATAACAGTCATAGACAAAACAGAAAAACACACATACCTCATCGACATAGCAATACCGAATGACAAAAATGTTGTTGAAAAGGAAGAAGAAAAGAGAGACAAATATACACCACTGGCCATGGAAGTCAAAGAACTATGGCAACAGGAAAAGGTCACAATTATTTCGTTAGTCACATCAGTCGCTGGCATCACATCAAAAAACTATACAGAAAACCTTCAGAAACTGAGCCTACCAAAATACATCTACACCAACATCCAGAAAGTAGTCATACTTAAAACATGCTCAATTGTCAGGAAATTCCTGAATCTGTAAAAGACATGTCTGTTTAGAAAAACCGCCATGAGCGAGAAAAATAATAATAATAATACCACCACCACCAATCATAGTTGGCTAAGCAGCTATCATCAGTTTGTGGTCTCCTACCATTCTCCTGTGAGTGGGACTAACAAGGAAATAACTTCCACATGCCAGTGGCTGTCCAACCAGCCTGCGGAGGAGTGTCCTTTGGGTCTTCACCCCCGCCCCAGAGGAATCCCCACTGTTATCTTCTAACTCAGATTGGAGATAACAGAGGGGATGCAGGCAATGAACAGCTGT
Source organism: Anniella stebbinsi (assembly GCA_029215795.1). Taxonomy (NCBI): domain Eukaryota; kingdom Metazoa; phylum Chordata; class Lepidosauria; order Squamata; family Anniellidae; genus Anniella; species Anniella stebbinsi. The sequence continues at coordinate 86,422,210 of JARDYH010000002.1, read as the reverse complement.
TCCTCCCAACACCAGTCAGGTCCTTGTCTCCATTCTGTTAGAGCTGTGGAACTCCATGGCTCTCTCAGCGTAGAGAAAGGCAAAATGGGCAGGCCTGAGGCAATGACATCGGTGGATGCCATACCCACTACTGAGGTCAGCTTCTCCACAGAGGGCCTGGTGGGGGGACAATTTGGCCTCCCACCTGATTCTGGTTCTGTACCTCTGCGATATAGGAAGGACACACATGATGCAGGATGGTCATGAGAGGATGTTTGCACACAGAACCGTGCTAATGAAGGTCTCCCTAATTGGTTCTGCTATGCAGCAGGTTGAAGCAACTTGGTTTCAGCAGTATCATGCAGGCAGTGAGCTGGCTTGCTTGATCACTGCAGCCCACCCTGGCTTATTTATGCCATGACGAGCCACTGCACCTGCAGACACGTTGCCTATTCAGGCCCTAGCCACAGCTTGACACGTTGCCTGAACCTGGGCAGCATGATTTGCTGGGAGGAGGAGGAAACAACTCTCCAATAACCCATTCCCTGTTGTAATGTTATTGAAGGATCGTTTCCACCTCCAACAAGCCATGCTACTCAGGTTCAGATGACATGCAAGCCATGGCAACCTCCTCCTGTGGGTTGAATATTAAAAAAAAAAGCCACAATGGGCTGTGGTGATTGTGCGAACCGGCCATGGACTTAGGACCAAACCACTGTAGAACTGGTGCTAAGGCAAAGGCTAGATTAAAGGATAGAACAAGGAAAGCAGGAATAAAACTACAACAGGAAATGTCCAGTCGCCATAAAAATGAAAAGCAGATCAAAATGAAGTATTAAACAATTTAAAAACTAATATAGTGTGAGAATTATTTGCAACACTTCCATCTCCACTAGATACAAAGCAGAAAGCAAAAGGGTCTCTGACCTTGTTCACCTTTGATGAGTCAAGATCCACCCACAGCACTCCCTTCCCGCCTAGCATGGATGTAATTAAGGAGAAGCTGCAGTGGTAATTTCTCTCCTCATTAACTTCCTGATTGGTTTGAGGCTCAGATTTCCACCGGGCTGCCGTTTGTCACCAAATCCAAATGGCCAATCGTTAAGACTAATGTTTGTGTAACTAACTGCCAGCATCTGCCACGGCTTCTTGTACAACAATAATAGTGAAAGGGTAACATTAATGCTCCTGTGTTAATTCAGCATGTATTCATCAATGAAGAAATCTATGATGTAATTAGCAAAATGCATTGGTAGACAAGTGGGTTGCAAGTCATTTGTAGAAATCTAAATCACAGGAGAGGCCCCCCTGAGTATTTAATGTGTAAAGCATCAGCACAGACTCCATTCTGAATGTTCATAATTCAGTGGGGAGCCGTGCCAGGCTAAAATCTTTTAAAGACAGAATATAGAACAATTCACCTTCCCTTGACGTCACTGATTTAAAGCAGAAGGGCTGCGCCCATTGGCTTAAAGCAATGGTGAACCAAGTCCAATCACTTACGAGCAGGGAATGACCTGAACTCCATGTCTATTTTCATGTCAAATCCTGCCCCCACCCAAAGCTGAAGAAGGGATGTCCTCTTACATTAAAGCTACAGTGTCTGCATGAACTTAATGCAGCCAACCTGATATTGCTTTACTCCTTATCCCCAAGTAACCTTTATTACATTACTTTTATCATGATTAAAGAAATTATGCAATTGAAGTACTTTGAGCACTCACTCAAAGGTTATATAAATACCAATTTTATTCTTCATATTGAATACCAATTTCCATATTTCTCAAAGATGAAGCATTTCTTACAAAATAAATATAACATACTGACAGATTTCTACTGTACACTCTGCTCATGCTCAAAGCTTTTCAGTGTGAGGAACAGCCTCCATACTGGGGGCCGTATAAGACAACACCAACGAACAAGACTTTAGAGATAGTATGGTTTCTTAGTAAAGGGAAGGAAACCTTCGAACACATGAAAGCAAAACTGTGAACAAAAAGCAAAATATCACGTGAAAGTATTGAAGTCTTTCAAAGTACACAAACACTTGGAATGTAAAAATATGAAAACCAAGGAGAAAAAGCAGGGCAGACAAGCCATGAAACTCCATAGCTCAGAGCACCAGCCATGAGTTACTATAGTGCCACAGCTCAGTGGCAGAGCATGTGTTTTGCATGGAAAAGGTTCTGTGTTCGATCCCCAGCATCACCAGGTAGGGTAGGAAAAGCTACTACCTGAAACCCTGGAGAGCTACTGCCAGTCAGTGTCAACAATACTGGGCTAGATGCACCAATGGTCTAAGTATAAGGCAGTATCACCTTTGAACAGCATCACATGTTGAACAGCCCTCTGATACAGAAGGCTGTTTCAACTATATGGGGAATGTGAGGAAGTCTTGCCACTTGGTAAAGACCCCAATCTTTACATAAATACATATGGCAGAAAAATTGTACACCATGTTTGTAGCAATACAGAGGACCAAGCAACCATGCGATAGAAAACCTTCCCATGCGGTAAACTGGTCATCTATAGTGGCTCTCCGTCGTGCCAAATGTCAAGATGGTATGAGCAGCTGCAAAAGAGGACAAAACGCCATCCTTTCCCCAATGCTGTTTAACATTTATATGAAACCGTTGGGAGAGATCATCCGGAGGCATGGGGCGGGGTGCTATCAGTATGCTGATGACACCCAAATATATTTCTCTATGCCTTCGATAACAGCGCCAGCTAAGGATAGTGTGTCTCCTCTGAACGAATGCTTGGAGGCGGTAATGGGCTGGATGAGGAAAAACAAACTGAAGCTGAATCCAGACAAGACGGAGGTGCTTGCTGTCAAAGGCCGCAACCTGGGTTTGGAGGTGTGTCAACCGGTTCTGGATGGGGTTACACTCCCCCTGAAAGACTGTGTTCGCAGCTTGGGGGTGCTCCTGGATCCGTCGCTCCAAATGACAGCCCAAATAGATGCGACGGCCAGGAGTGCCTACTATCAGCTTCGGCTAATACGCCAGCTGCGCCCCTTCCTAGAGTTGGAAGACCTAAAGATGGTGGTGCACGCGCTGGTAACTTCGAAGCTCGACTTCTGCAATGCGCTGTACATAGGGCTTCCTCTATGCCTAGTCCGGAAACTTCAACTAGTTCAAAATATGGCAGCCAGGTTGGTCACCGGTACATCTAGGGGTGACCATATTACGCCAGCTTTAAAATCGCTTCACTGGCTGCCAATTAGTTTCCGGGCGAAGTACAAAGTGTTGGTTATTACCTTTAAAGCCCTACATGGTTTGGGTCCAGGTTACCTGCGGGATCGCCTTCTCCCATACAATCCGCCCCGCATGCTCAGGTCCTCTGGGAAGAACTTACTGCAGTTGGCCAAGACTAGGCTGACAACCGTTACCCAGAGGACCTTCTCTTCTGCCGCTCCCAGACTGTGGAATGACCTGCCGGAGGAGACTCGTCAACTTAACAGTCTTTTAGAATTTAAGAAAGCCATAAAGACTGTTTTCTTCCGGCAGGCATATCCAGTGGAATTTTAGAATGTTTTAAGGATGTTTTTAGGATGTTTTAGGATGTTTTAATGCAGTTTTAATAATATGTGTCATGTTTTAATCAGTTTTATGTATTTTATCATGTTGTTGTTCCCCGCCTCGATCCAGACGGAGAGGCGGGTAAGAAATAAATTGTTGTTGTTATTATTATTATTGTTATTGTTATTATTATTATTATTATTATCATTATTATTATTATTATTATTATTATTTCTGCTTCTGGTCATGCTATGATTAGACATAACTTGAACAATTCAGGAAAGTCCTTTGCTATGTGTGGTATCTAGAAAATCTAGGTGGGCAGGAATGAAGCCTTCCCCAACATGGTGTCCTCCAGGAGTTGGCTGGGCCATGCTGGGAGTTGTAGCCCAACACATCTGGAGGGCACCAGGTTGGGAAGGCTGCAGTAATGGTTTTAGGAATCAGAGCATCAGTAGTTGACCTGCGGAACAAGGCTCAGCCCAACAATCACTCCAACTACAGCTCTGTCGCAACACACAGTTTTGTTCATTTATTTTCTCATTCCTCCAACAATTCAGAGTGGTCATTCTTGTTCTCATTTCATAGGGAATTAGGCCGAGAAGGCATTGCCCCCCAAGCCCTCCACCTAGTCTGTGGCCAAGCTGAATTCTAAACATAAGTCTCCAAGGATCATGCCACTTAGCCAAGCCTTGTTGTACTGTTGTTTCACTTTTACTGTGGTGTAAGTGTGCACATTTTTTTATCTGGGAAAACACTATTTAACCGATACCATGCCCCCCCCCCAAAAAAATACAAAAGGAAAAAACACAAAGCCTCCAGAATAAAGTCATCAGTGGACTGATGCCATACAAATAACTGACTAACTTGAGTGATCTGCTGGAAGTCAATGGCCTGGAAAACGTAATATGCTTCTAGTGATGTGAGAAACCACTAGGATAGTCATGCTTGGAAGGCAAAATGTTCATTGTGTTTACATTTAAAAACCATTAGACTCTTAATAAGAAGACATTTTTTAAAAGATTTAAGCTCTCAAGTGGTACAGCCCATTTATTAAAGCTCTTTCACCTTCTTATTCAGGGAAGGGGCGGAATCCATTCTCTAGGTTTGCTCGGCATTAGGCTCTAAAGACTCATTGCTACATTCAAGCTGCAACCTGCACCCACTTCCCTGAGGGTCAGCCCACTGAACTAATGACTTGCTTCTGAATAACTATGTATAGGATTGCGCTGTGAGCAAATAAAACGGCAGCACACTCAAGGGAAGGAATATCAAAAGGGGTGGGGACAACATGGAAACGTTGCAGTGAAAAGATCCATGGTGTGAACATACAGTGTGCTTGGCAATTTGTACTTTCTAAGTGAAGACACATAAATGTGTCATGGACCAGGACCCCAAACCCACATCCTCAGAAGATCCCGACCCCTTGTCCTCAAAAGAAGAGGTTCCAGAGTTAACAGTGCTGGGAGAGGATTTGGTCATGGAAAGACATCCCAAGGTATCCATTTCCCTAGAATCCAGCTCTTTGGAAAGATCCCATAGGTGAGCTTCCCTGCATCCTGAGGTCGCACTGCTATCTTCAGACTCTGGCCGTAAAAATACTAGCATGCCACAGCCTCTCCCATGTCATCATAACTAGAGACTACTAAAACAGCCCAGGCCCCTTTAAGATACAAAGGCTCAGACAGTGTTGAGATGGGACTAACCAGCCTAAAGGAAGCCAAACTCCCACTTAATGCTCAGTCTTGATCTGCTCCTTATTGGAGTAACATGCAGACAACCCAGTCTGGTTTCCAGCCCTACCAAAAGCTTTCCATGGTGCTGATCTCTTCACATCTTGCTTCCCTGTGAAACCTAACCTACCCAGACCGTCTAAAGATGTGACCTACTGTAGAACCTTGCAACTCAAGCTACAGCAATGTCCAAGGAGGTTACACCCTTGCCACAAATGAGGTAGCTCAGGGCATCGATAGGACCCATGGCCTGAAATGGTACAAAATGGAAGACTAAATCCAATGTAGATCCAGTTTGGAACTTAAATGTGTAAAATGTGAGTATCGCTAGGCACTTAAAAGGTTTGGGGTCCAGGCCCATAAGATGCATAAAATTTGCATATGCTAATTAATCTCTCTATATGTGCAATTCTAGAAATAATTGCTATGATTTATTTAAATTTCACAGTATGCAAGACCAGCCAATTAATTTCTCATTGAAATCACTTCAAATAAAATAAATCTGGGCATTAATCTACACCCTGTCCTAGATCATTCCAAATCAGTAGTTCCTTTTCAATTATGATGTGAAAAAATGCATATACTCACACATAAAAATGACAACTTTTGCACCAAAATAGAGTTTCAAAAATTTGTCAAGAGTACTAATCGAAAAGCAAGCCACGGCCAAATCAAGGGGTCACCCCCAATTAATTTCTTAATTCCCAGCCAGATTCTGCTCCAAAATGTAATGAATTCTCCTTCAATTAATTATTCCATTCATTATTTCCATAAATTACAGCAAAATAAAGTATTCAGTTGGGGGAGGGGTTGAAAATGCTGGGCAGATGATAGAAGTGAGGGCTGGAAAGAGGGGCAGAGGAGGTAGAGGAAAGGAAGAAGATAGGAAGTAGAGGGGAAGGTTGGAAGGACATAACTGGTGAGTTTGGGGGTGGGGATCAAAAGAAGGGAAAGGATGGAGCTAGGACTGGGCAGCATGGAAGAGAGATAGGGAACCTAGAAAGAGAAAATGGAAAAAGGGAGAAGTCTGTTCTTTTCTCTGCTCCACAGTTTCTGGGGTTGTCTCTCTATGTGGTGGGGGCTTCTGACTTCTCCTCCAAACCCAACACATACACACACAGAGAGGAAGACCCAAGCAGAGCAGGCTAGGAATCCATACCACACACATACACACAACCAACATCAGACACACACACACTTGGGATACCTGGAGAAGGACTTCCTGTCCAGATTGTTTAAGCTTTTAGGAGGGCAAAAACTTTTTTTTTGCTGTTTCCCACCCACTCATCTCCCCACAGCACACTCCCACCCCAGACACGAACACTTCTCTTCCTCTTCTCTCTGTCTTTCTCTTTTCTAGAGGAAAATTGCTCCCACCCCATGATAGTGAACTTAAGGGGGGGCATTTCCATTGGCACCAATGGAAGGTTATTTCCTATGCTTCATTGCCCTGTGGAGGTGGGGATTTTGCTGGCGGCACAGCATACAGGGAGGGGAAAGTTATCTCTTCCCTCCCCAACTGCAATCCCTCTGGAAATCCTCTTCCTTGCAGAGAAGTTAAGTTTAGAAACAAGCCCCCATTGGCACCAATGGAAAGATTTTTTTTCTAAGTTTAATTGACATGTGGGGGGGATTTCCATGTGTGTGTGTGTGTGTGTGTGTGTGTGCCTCTACAAGAGGCATTTAAAGCTCTTTCAAGGCGCATTAAAAAAATTACCTCTACAAGAACGGAGCGCAAATCGGGTGTAGAGGCGCGTTATCTCCCCGATTATGCGCATTATCGAATGCGCGTTAAATCGCGAGTTTTATTTTGCTCCGCCCGTTAAAGCGCATTTTGACTGTGTGAATAAGCGCTTATGCGCATTAACTACTTGTAAAGCGCATTTTGGACATCTGTTAATGCGCTTCGCCGCCTCTCGCCGCCTCTCGTGCAGAGGGATTAGGTTAAATGCGCTTCAGTGATTATGCGCATAATCACCTAACCAGGTGCAAAAGCGAATCCTTGTAGAGGGGACCTGTGTTGCAACATGTGAGGTGGATAGAATTGACCCTTCCCTCCCCAGCTGCAATCTCTCTTGAAAATGCACCCCACCTGTCAAATAAGCTGAGAAGCCCACCCACCCCTGGCATAACTTGACACTTCAAGTTCTGGGGAATAGATCCAGGGTTCTGGGAAACATACCCGTTTCCTAAGGTCACCATACTGTGCTTTACTCCCATTCTGCATGAGTGGAAACAAATGCCATGATGGCATCAGGATGTTGATACATTTTACCGGAACTTACAGAGAAGAAACACTGGACAGAGAGCTGCTGTTGTCAGCAACACCCCATGTTTATTCTAATATGTCATTCTATGCCTAGCCCACATCCATGATTTCACAACAGGCTCCTTTGGCCCTGCTGGCCTCCTGTCCTTCTCAGACCCCCTCTACAAGAATTCGGTTTGATGCCTAATTCTCTGATTATGCGCATCTTCTCGGAAGCGCTTTATGGTAAATGACTGTACACAGGAGGTAATTGAGCGCAAAACTGGTGGCCTTACCGGTTGTTTGAAATGCGCTTTAGAAGTAGTTAATGCGGAGAAACGCTTGTTCACATAGTCAAAATGCGCTTTAACGGCCGGAGCAAAATAAAACTCGCTATTTAACGCGCATTCGACAATGCGCATAATCGGATAGATAACGCACCTCAACTCCCGATTTGTGCTCCGCTCATGTAGAGGTAAAAATTTTAATGAGACTTGAAAGAGCTTTAAACCTCTTGTGTAGAGGCAGCCCCACTCACATTTCAAAAAATTAGGATTATCCCAAATGCCCACAACTTGGCAGGTTCACTGTGTACTTGCCAAATAGCAAGGCAAAAGATATGGATGGAGGGATTTATTCAGTCTATAACATTCCTTCTCAATTAATTACTGTATTTGTAGTTAGCCAGAAGGCTTGGCTGTAAGTGACGGAGGGGGGGAAATAGCTTAAAAAATCCCCTGCAAACTCTTTCCATCTTGACTATAGATTCCTTGAAACCTAATCTTTGAAATAAATATCTTTCTTGTTTCCTTTGTAACAACAACAACAACCAAAAAAAGGGTGGAACAGGGAGAACAGATGTGCAACTGAATCTATGCATAAGTAAGTAAAAAGAAGGTTCCACTCTGTTCAACAGGGCTTACTCCCTGCTAGGCGTACATGGGATTGCAGCACATTTACCTGGGAATAAGTCCCACTGAACACAATCGGATCTAGTTATAAGGCTGCAATCCTATGTATACAAATTATGTATCCTATGCAATCCTTATGAAGCTGCAATCTTCAGAGTAAACCCTTTCTTAAACTTCTGCAAATTTTTGGGCATCCTACCCCTCAGTCTGTTAATACCTCCCCACTTGTGCATGAGTGGTGCTGTCTGGGCTATAAGCAACGGCGCTCACAGCCTGAACAAATAGAGGGAATGAGGTATGTCAAGAAGTTATCTTAAGGGTTAGTTTCCAATCTGCAAAACTGACCAGGGTTGGCAGCCTTCTAAGTTCAGTATCATTCATCTGCCTACATTTGCCTAATTTAATCTACACTAACAAAATACTGAAACCAGGTAGAAAGTGCTGTCAATTGTATCTGGTAAAAGAGGAAAGATCCATTTATTCCTTATTTAGTGACAAGTTTCTATCCAGCAAATCCACCTACCTCCAGGCTCTTATGGCTGCTGACAATATTTAACATTATAAATGCGGATACTCTAAAATGTATTTTAAAACAACAAGCCACACAACCATTTGAGTAGGGCATAATATTGTACCAGCAGCCCCACTATCACCACGAAAGCTTTCCTAAACAAGAAACATTTTCACCATCCTCCTGAAGGTGGCTAAAGTCAGCTAATCAGACTGTTTAGATGTGGAGATCCACAGGGAGGGCCCTCCAATACAGCTCCATGTTAAACGCTCATTGACAGAAGACATTTTCCAACTTCTGATGTCTGCACAATGCAGTGGAAATCTAATTATGTCCCACTCTTGTTCCAAATGAGAGCTTTAGGCTGCAATCTTTTACCCTTTTACCTGGGACTAAGCCCCATTGAGCTCTGAGTAGATTGCACTGCCAGTGCTCCTGTTAAAAAAATTACCCCCAACTCAAGACTTTTTTGTTTTACTGTCTCATTTTTTATTATTATTTATTTAGTTCTGGTTACATAAATCAAACAACATCTTAGTAAATTGACATGTCCATTTCTGCCTGGTTTCTAAGTATTTAATTAATCATTTACTTGTTTAATACACAATTCATTGCTCACAGATCTCAGTTCCTAGAGCGCCCATTGACATGCCAAGTTTCATTTCAGACATATTGAAAAGGGAGCCATTTCTTAGATCTACACTCCTGGAGCCCTGTATATGCTGATGCAAGTGTGCACCCATGTTCTACTGTTTTTACAAATTACACACTTGGGTGGGTTAGCATGTTATATGAACCCAGCCAGTGACTAGTCTTCTGAAAACTCCCATATATCTCTGGCATGGGACAAGATTTCCCATCTCTCCACCTTATGGCTCCCTTGACCCACATTTTGAACATTTCCCAGGGCATGGTCATTTATGATACTGAATGTAACTTGCCTACTCAGTATTATTTGACATTAATGGTAGGCTCATCACATATATAAGGCCAGTTGCAACACAATACTCTTGGACTTATTCCCATTGAATCCCACGTGGAAAGCGCTACATCCAAGTGGAAATGTTCAAAATAGAAACATCATGTGGGCTTTTCTGAAAGAAACAAAATAAACAGGCTAGAGTAGCCTTCCCTAACCTAATGTCCTCCAGTTTTGTTGGACTACCATAAGATCCTCAGCCAATCATCCTGCACACAGATTTTCCATTCTGATGTACCCATTCATGACTAAAGCCCTTCCCCGCCCTGAGAAAACTAACTCTTTAGGACTATCTCTTGCCAGATGCATCTCCACATGTTTTAGACCACTGGCTCATGGCCAGATGATTCAGTCAAAGCCTCAAAGACACACAACTCTTACATACTTTATGCACCAGGTTAAGGCTTTTCTCTTCTCCTAAGCATTTAACAGCATATGTTGAGCTTTTTTAACTGACACCTGAACAGTTGAAATGATATGTAGTTTGTTTTTAGGCTTTTATGGTTTAAAATTTTGTATACTGGTTTTTAAATGTTCAATGTTTTTAATTTTTGTAAACCGCCCAGAGAGCTTTGGCTATGAGGCGGTATATAAATATAAATAATAATAAGAAGAAACAGCCCAAAGATTCATCAGAATTCCAACAACCATTAAATTCTACATGGCAACCTCATTGTCTTAGTATCCTTGGCTAGCTAGGTTCTCTGCATGGCAATAGTAATAGCTCAGACCCTATCCTAATGAGCTGGCGATATGTCCAGGGACAGGTCTTCAACAAGCCCACCAGTTTTAAAAATGTGGACTTGCCCTTGACCAGGGTACCAACACTACAGCAAGAGACATAAATCTGTGAGCAGTACAGCCTCAGCAGTCAGGGCTTGGCAGGAAGTGTCAAAGATGCATGGCTAGCTGTTTGACCAGCAGACCCAACAATAGCTTTTTCAATCTTGAATTCTAACAGTATCCTTTTAAACCTTCACATTTTCCCCTCTTGTCCTATAATCTGTAATTTCAAAGGGCACTGATTTCTATTTGGCCTGCTGCCACTCTGAAAATCATACACCAACCCCCGATGACAAGTCTTTCACACTTAGCTGAGCTCCTCATTTCCGACACGAGTACATCCATTGAAAAGTGCCACTGTAGATGCGCCACAAACTTAATAGAGTTCCCAGATTTTTGTGTAACAACAGAATACTAAGATATCAAATATTTCAACACAAGAAAGCAAACTGATCAGTCAAGAAAAAACAAAGAAAACAAATTGAACAGATTTTCACAGACCAAGGATAAATTGTTTTTGAAACATCCTCTTTCCTATAGCATATGTTAAAATGCAATGGGCACAATCTTCCAAGAAGGTATCCTGCATAAGCTTTGGTGAAATAATAGAAAACTGCACAGAAGGACTGGTGTGCTCTTTTTGACACTTCTGGTACAGTGACTCAAAAAAGTCCAGTTCATCTCAGGTTTCCCAACAGGTGGGATTTTCTTATCCTACAGCACTACCCAGAATTGCAATCTGCAGTATGTTTCACCCTCAGACTACTAGCGCCCATGGTGACATGGGCTTTCTACTAGTAAATATATGTGTTACAAAAAGGGAGTTTCCAGATCAGAATGGCAAAATCATCATCAACATTATCATCATCATCCCTTTGAATCTACAGAAAATAGAGCCTAGAGCCTGTCAAGCCTACACTGATAAATGGAACAGCTGCTCCAACTGTCCAACCTGAACTGCACATACCCCAAATGACCTGCAGTTCTCATACCAGTCACTAGTTTGTGTTGTACATACAGGGCACAAGGGCACAGAAGATGCATGACCATGTAAAAACCAGTGGCCAGAAAACCAAGGGTCCATCACCATTGTTCATATCAATGCTCCAAGAGTTGTATTTTCTGCCTCCAAAAAAAGGCATTCTAGACAGACTAGTTGTCATGTAGTTGCAGGCAGGAATTAAACTTCGTTGGCCGTGTAAATTTGTACAATTATTTTGGCTTCCTTGCCATCAATAGGATGTACTTTACCACTGCTGGTACTGCCACTGATAGGAACGCCTGTGCTGTTTCGACATGCAAAATGCAGCTGAGTGGGGAAGGAGGTATTTAGCAATCCGCTTGGACCAAATGACCCTCAGTGTCTTTAACTGCAGCTGGTAGAGCACGGCTGCTGAACCCCTTTCAGCCCATGGGCTGCATTCCATTTCAGAGAAATGCTCGGGGGCCGCATTCAAGTAGTAGACGAGGCCAAATGAGACAGTAGGAAAATGGGGAAAAAAACACCCCAGCATATTTTAGCTTGAAGTGCTCACTGCCAATAACTAGGCCTTAGAAGATGCATTTCAACCTTAGAATGGGGGGTGGGGGGTGGGAAGAACTGCACAAAGATGAGAAAACACCAAATGAGTGATGGCTGGGGAAAGGGAAATAGCCTTCTGGGGAATCCTAGAGAGCCAGATTGGGACCCCAGGTGACCTCGAAGTTCTGCACCCCTATGGTAGAGCAACAAATACACAGGATGCCATTCATTTGAATTTAAAGATAATTTGGAGGGAAGAGGGAAAGAATGACTACTTTCTCTCTTAGAGAGCATTTACATGAATGAAGAGCAACACAAAACATTAGACACTTATGTAGGTTATATTTGGGGATATCAATCCAAACTCTCCTGGCGTAAGAGACCTGCAAGATAGCACTGGGCCAATTAGTTGCCAATTTTATATTAGAAATACTCACAAGTACAATGATGTCAATTGGTTTACAGGTATACACAATGCATCAGAATTTCAGAACAACTGTATCAGTTATGCTGGTCTATTTAATAACTTTGACAGTTACGTTTGATCTCTTTAACAATAACTATAACACTTATGTCTATGGAGCCCTGTTTTGACCAGTTGAGGTTTTCCTTAGAGATTCTTACAGATCTCACAAGTTTAATTACATTTTACAATAAATGATAACATTGCAGAAAATAATACTTCCTAAGTAGGTCAATAAATGATAATGTTGCAAACTGTTAACCTTGCATTCAATAACACTTCCTGTATAGGCAGTTTCTAACACTGGTGTACTGGTCCCAATAAAGGCAAAATAGCCTTTTTCATTAGTTGACTGGAGGACGTCCCTGTTTTTGGCAACTCACCCTTCCCAGAATGTGTAGATTCTTTCCAGACCAGGCACCAAACAGCCAATGCTGCCACAGTAGAGAGTAATGTCACTATAAATATAGTGAATATAGTTTTACCTAGAAATGTCACTGGCATATCCCCCACCCACTCAAAAAGTAAACAGAACTTATTCTCTAGAGCATGAAGAATTAAGTATTTGGCTTCATACCAGCTAGGCAAGTTTGTTTTAAAGGTCTGCAGTGTGCAGGTTTTCAAAATGAAAACCTTTTAAGTTATACTGGCATATCCTGGTATGTGAAGGAGACATGCACAAAAAATTACTTACAAGATTTAGAAAATAGCAGCTTTGGCATTTGCATGCCTGATCTACCTTCAACAGGTCTAGGGAGAGGAGGGGGGTTGAAATATAATTTATTATAGCTCATTTGGCTCAGCAACAATTGCTTTCTCAAAAAGAAAAAGAGAACAATGTAATTGAACATAAGTGCCCTCTTTAGTGGATAAGCCTCCAACAGCCTGAGGCGAGAGCTAGTACTGATGTAGTACAAGGCATTACAGGATTGCTGGGTGATATAGCTAGCAATTATCCTGGTATTTAACCAAATCTATCGCTCATCAGCAAAGCATTTAGTGCAGTAGTCGGAGCGAGACTGGCTGACATGGAGCACAGTTACTTAACTGTCCCCTGCAGCGATTATGCTTTTCCGCAGCTCAAGAGTCATGTCAAATTAAACAACACCACATTGACTTTTCGCTTCTAGAAACATTATGGTGTGATTGACAACTCTGGGCTGCAGTAAGTCGGTCACTATAATCAACAGCGGGAGACTCCTTACTTGTGAAGGGGGGTTCCTCATATTCCCACCACCTCTGCCCTCCTTCTAGGGCATTCCCTATTGCCCTGTTTTACAGCACTCTTCTGTTTGATTTTATCCCTCATGGGCTCTTGGTAACCAAGTGGTATTTTCAGAGGGGGACGGGAAGGAGAAGGAAAAGTGACAATTTGCTTTCCAAACCACAGGTTATTTCCTTTCCCAATCAAATCCAGTTTGCACTTCTTTTGAAAACGTCCTGCGGCAACTAAAGCAGCAACTCTCTCAAAGAAACGTAGAACCTAAGAAGTTATAATAGAACAGCTCCAGCCACTGGCTAATCTTTTCAGAGTATTTCCCCAAAGGACTTGTTTCCTATGTGTGGATTCTATCAGCCATGCTGCCCTCTGAATTTCCATGGGAATAAATGCAGGGAGAGCACAGGCACTGCATCATCTGCACATCTCAGATGGACGCTATGAAAAGCACACATACCGGAATCATTATGAACCAACAGGCAGACAACATGTGTGTGCCTCTGTGCGTATATGCAAAACAAACATTGACGAACCTACTCCCAGGGGAACCTCGTATAATATATAATATAACCCTCCCACCATCTGCCACCACTGGTGAGCATTTTACTGGTCATATTTTTTAAAGCCGGTTCTTAGCTTTCATAGTCACATCGGACTTCTGGTGCAATGAACCTCCTGTCCCGGAGCTTGTACACATACAACAGAAGGCCAGCACATCTAAGCCAATCAGCCAAGGCCCTTTCCCAAATACCACTTAATCTGGGGTTTGTTACAAGGGAGAGGGCTTTTTCGGTAGTTGTATCCCAGTTACAGAATACCCTTTCCAGGGAGGTATGCCATGTAATCTTTTAGGTGCCAGGCAACTTTTTAAAAACAACTGAGACACGTTAATTACCTTGTTTATTTTAAACTGACTTTTCTTCGCGTGTTTATCTGCTGTTTGTATTTATTGTAGGTTTCCTTGGCATTTGGATTTTTGTTAACTGCTTTGAAATAAAAGACGTTATATAAAGGTTTCAAATAAATAATAATAAGCAAACAAGCCAGCCTGTCATGGACCTAGCACTCCGCACCCAACAACACCTCCCTAGACATGGTAAACATTACTGGGTTAAATGGACCAATGATCTACCATCTCTCAGTGCCCCCCACGTGCTTATCAGTCCTCTATCAGTGAGGCATTGGCAGGACAGAGAATTCAAGGCATGTGGAGTCATTGCCTAGCAACAGTCCTAAACCTTAGGTCCAGTAGCAGAGACCAGCACTGTCAAGCATCTACGTTCTGGGGTCCCCTCTACAAGAATTCGGTTTGGCGCCTGGTTGTCCAATTATGTGAATCTCTCGCGTTTACGCCTAAAATCCTGTAAACGACATGCGGTGAAGCGCATAACTGGCAGTATGAAACATGCTTTAAAGTGGCTGAAATGCAGAGAATCGCTTGTTTACATGGTCAAAATGCGCTTTAACGTCCGCGGAGAATTAAAACTCGCTATTTAATGTGCATTTGATAATGCGCATAATTGGAGAGAAAACGTGCCTCAACCCCCGATTTGCGCTCCGCTCTTGTAGAGGTAATTTTTTTTACTGCGACTTGAAAGAGCTTTAAATCACTCTTGTAGAGGCACCCTGGCAGAGGGGGCTCACCACTTACTCCCCACCCCCGACAGTAACTGATAGATGATAGTAGCTCCTCCTCTACCACTTCATCACTGCCAGCAACCTCTCCTCCTTCCTCACCACAGAGTTCTCCAGTCCAATACAGCAGTGAAGAAGAGGAGTAGGTGGAGTTGCCACTGTTTGCTCACTCAGTGACCTGCCAGATGGTAGTGGCTGTGGCAACAGCATTCTCTTCATCCTTGCTACTAGCTGCTGCACTCCAACTGGGTCCAGAAGGAGTACGTAGGCAGCTCAACAGTGGCAACTCCTCCTCACCATCACCAGATTGTGTTCAAAGAGAAAGTGGAAGTGAACGGAGAATTGGCAATGGCAGGGGAGGCTCACTGCACCAAGGGAACTTACAATCAGCCAAGCTGATCCTGTGAGTATGAAGGAGGGGAAACTCTCGCCTGGGGTTTAAGAGAACCTGGAATTGGACCTGTTACATCCACCCTGCCCCACCTCCAGGGGTGGAGGCTGGAAATATTAGGTCTCCTCATCTTTCCACTGTTTCTTCCTTCTGCTACCTCCCTTCTAATTTCTTCAAACATGGATTTGGAATGAAAAGACACGCAACAAATGTTACAACAGGGTTTGGATCTGGTTCAAATGCCACCAGTGGTTGACCCCAAGTTTTCTACCTCAGACAGAGATCTCATTTTAATGATCGCTCCTTGATAGTTGTGAGGGCAGATGGGTGGATGGAGAGACGATCCTTTACAAATTCAAAACAATGCAATTTTCACATTTGAGAATTCTGAACATCCCATAAATCCCATATTTGCAACAAGCTGTTGGATATAGCTTGTTAAATATTGGGGTACAAATTTCCTGAATAGACTTCAAAAAAAGTCTAAGGATGCTTCCAGATAGATGGTTTCTAGCACTACCGTAAGACACTGACCTAGTTCACACAACGTAGTGCAGCTTGTCATGGGTTATTTAACCCATGATGAGCCGCAACGCCTGTGGACGCTGCTTTGCATATCCAACCCCCACCGGCAAGCATAGGATACATGAGGGTTAAACAACCCTCTATAACCCACACTCACCAGTTCCACAAGACATGACAATCCCCAAGTGGGGTTGGGTATGTAAAATGGCAGCTACATGAGCCGCTGCTGCACCACGGATTAAATAATCCATGGTGGATTATCGTGTTGTTTGAACCTGCCCATTATATAGCTATTCTGTCTTGCCTTCCTTAACGGATATTCTGTGGTAACAAAAAAGATAAGGAAAAAGCAGTGGGAAAACATGCAAGGATTACAAATGGTAGCTAATGAGTGGAACACACCCATCCACTGGTAAAATTCCATGAATGAGGCAGGCAAGGCGGCTGCACAATAAAAAAACGCCCCTGGAAGCACCCATCACCCACTTTTCCTGACTTTTATATTCTACATGGAGGGGTGTTACAGAAAGCAAGGGATGGCATGTAACTTCCCAGTTTGATTTTAACTAACTACTGTATAGTAAAATGTGACAATTAGAAAGACAAGTACTTCAAAACAAGTAAATAAGTTTATCTGAACTTCTGGACAAGGGTTATAAAGCTGACTTCTCGAAAGAACTGCCCCCCCTCCTCATCCCAAAGACGTGTGTTTAAAAGTAACATGACTTGATCCTAAGAGTTGCTGCACTGGCAAATCATTTCTTAGAATGAGGTTGCATCCGCAAAGCATTGCAAGACATGAGGTTATGGCATCATAGTCGTTGGGAATGCCAACTGCAGTTTTGATCATTGAAAGCTCTTGAGGTATTTTTGTTCATTGATCTTATAAGTAAGTGCATTTAGGACAGCAGCCAACAAGGCTTGCAAATGTTTCAGATGGATTATAACTAAATATGAAAAGCCAATTGTTTTACATGTTGCTTATATATCTACTAACACAGCTAAAGATGTATATATTTGGACAGTATGAAGACTACCAACTTTGTGTGTCACATAGAAAACATAAGTGCACACAAACCTATATGCATGCTACTGCTTACAGACACATATGAGCAAGGCCAACTATGTAGGTACCTCCACCCACATCCAAATATGTAGAGAAACTAAAGCACATTATATATTATCTAAATATATATAAAACTAACTTTTCAGTCTTGAGAAAACAAAAGCTATCCTCATATAACAGCCAAATTCCTACATAACTCAATTTCGACATCTCATCTGGTGTGAACTGCACTCATTCCTAGTGTAAACCCCACCGTGCTGTGCAATGATATACTGTAATGTCACATCGCAATCTGGATTTACTATAAAGGGCTTCTGACGAGTTTCAGAGCAGTAAACATTGCAGCGAGGTGTATTTCACACTGAGCTGGTTTTTATGAAGAACACTTCACCGCCCAGCCACGGCACCCAGATGATGAATGGTGAAAGATGCATGACAAGCTTCATCATTGTTTGTAAATCTTAACTGTTCCTGCTCACTAACTCTGCAGGCAATTTTCAAAGACAGCAGCCGACAGAAGGACAGCACAGCTTTCCTGAAGGTTATTCAACTTGTACTTGGCCTAAGCTCTGCCTCTGAGGAGCTGTGCACTGGAAAATAAACTTGCTGGTTACCAGCAGCCCAGCATTAAAAGGCATGTTAATGAGAGCAAACTTAAGAAATCGCATCTCTAAGCAGACTTCCTGCTAGCATCTGAAATGATTAGATCTGCAGAGTGAATGTGATATAAAGTGTTATCTAGTAGGCACACAGTGTTGAGGAGGAATACATCACCTTATTTGAAAATGAGCAATGAAAATGATGGAATTAATGGCCTGATAACTTGAAAATAAGCCTCCCTTATATGGATTTTACCCCCAAGTAGGTGTGCACAGGATTGCAGCCCAAGCGACTTAGCAAAAACTTTTTAATTTCATCCAGATGCGATGGCACTCACACACAAAATACGTACTCCATGGTCATGAATGAAGAACAACTAACTACTGTTTCTTAACTCACAATCACCAACACAGATTATAAGCCTCAGTTCATCCACACATATATGTACACTTATTGGATAGCAAACATCCAGCCTTTCAAACACTCTTTTAATCACTTATCCCACAAGAATATCAGAGTTTAAAATATGTTAAGATTTTAAGCTGAGCTAAGGGATCTTGAATACTAGCCTTAAACTATCTGCACACTGCACACAGCTGCCCCAATCTACTTCAATTACCACTGTGGACATTAGTTATCCTGAGACAACCACCCCTTTCATGTTTTTTCAATCTCTCATTCTTTACATCACCAGGAACACTTAAGATTAATTCACCTTTGTTATCTTGAATCAACAACCGTTCTATCCACGCATGCCAGATATCCGAAGGCATTTTAGCCTCTCCTCTTTGTATATTCCCTTGGGTTAACAGAGAGGCTAAACTGAGTTGACAGCCAAGGGGGAGGTGGAAACCTGGATAATTAGAAGGCTCTGACTCACCACTATTCTACATTGAGAAGTAGCAGCATGATTGGCATCTCAGGTATGAAGCAGTAGGCAGAATTCAGAAGTCACTGCAAGAACATAGAGGCCCAAGCTAATGAGCTTGAGAAGGTAGCCTGAAAATTGTCAGCTTCCCTATCCATGAAGAGCTGCCAATTCTGGGTTAAAAAGAAGTTAAGGCAACGATCTCATGCTGAGACAAGTATGCTGTTGAAATGCAGCTCTATTTCTCTTTTCCATCTCAGCCTGGGGTGGCCAGGGAGATTTTTGAAACATTGTCTGAAATTGTTAGTGGACTGGATGTGACCAACAAATAGAAGATTAATCTCACAACAAGACTTAAGTGCTCCTGTTCAGTACATCCAGCGATCAGGATCAAGGTGTTTTGAATGGGATTGCTCTCCCTTTGGAAAATCAGGTTCACAGTTTGAGATTCCTAAGCAGCAGTGGCAATGAGTGCTTTTGAGCTTCACCCGGTGGTCCAACTGCATCCATTTCTGGAAAAGGTGCGGAAACTTCAGCTGGTACAAAATGCAGTGACAAAACATTTGAACCAAGTTGGAGTTTTGGAGCATGCAACCCCTCTTTTATACCAACTTCACTAGCTAATGCTCCGTTTCTAAGTGCAAGTCAAAGTGCTGGTCATGACCTTTAAAGGTCGTAATAGCTCAGGACCAGACCTCCTCCCATACAATCATGTCTGTCCACCTAGACCCAGGAGAACCAATTTCTGTGCATCCTACTACCATCTGCAGTTGGTAAGGAGTGTGAAAATGGGTCTTCTCTGTAGTGTCCAGGATATAGAACCCTTTGCCCCAGGACATCCATCTGGTCATAATTTTACTGATTTTATCAGTGGCTCAATTTCTGCTCCCTCCTGGAACTATTGACCTGTTACTACGTGTGTGTGTGTGTGTGTGTGTGTTTTAGATGGTTTTATTTTGTGTGTGAGAGATTTTCTTTATTTGGCAAGATAAAAACTTGTAACAAACGAAATGAACAAACAATTCAGCACAACAGGTCAAGAGTGGACAACTGCCCACTGCGGAAACTGTCTTCCCTTACCAGACCTCTGGAACAGACTCAGGTCCCCTCTACAAGATTTCAGTTTGACACCTGGTTGCCTGATTATGCGCATTTTCTCACAATCGCTTTGGGAGGTGTTGAAGCACATTACGGGCTGTATGAAAGGCGCTTTAAAGTTGTTGACATGCATGCAAATGTTGCTGAAAGTAATGCGCTTTGTCCCAGAGAAACTCCCCAAACCGGTTCCCTCACTTTATTCTCCCCGCTCACTAGAATCTCCCTCCTTTGGTTTCCTAAGTTACCTGCCAGGAATGACCGGATTAACATGTTCGGCTACCTGTCTTTCCCCCTCCTTCACCCGATTGCCATTTGACGTGACCTCCTCAGGAGTAAATGGGAATGTGCCTCGCACACACACACACGCCAAAACAGACAGGAGGATGCTGCTTCGTTCCTTCCCCGCGAGCTCAACAATTGTAAAACACACACACACACAGCTCAGGAACCCAGCAAGAAGCGAGGGGACGATATGTCTGCTGATGGCTAATTATACGCACATCCTTCCTACCCCCTTTACTTCTCATAAAACCACCTCCATCTGGCCCCGTGTCTCCATGTAAAAAATATTTCATCAGGGTACTTCAAAGAAACTTTATTTTTGGTTCACGTTGGGTCACCTCTTCCTGGAGCTTCCATCCAGAGACGGAGAACAAGGAGGAAGTTGCCAGGAGGAGAGAGGAAATAAAACTAAACCAAAAAGTGGGAGGTTTTCCCAGTGGAGGGGCAGTTCTATGCATGACATCACGACCACAGTCCAACCCCCTAATCATTAATGCGCCTCCTCAGAAAGTTGTTTACATGGACATAAGGCACTCTTACTCCCCTGTAAATTAAAACTCGCTAATTAACGTGCATTCGAAAATGCGAATAATCGGAGAGAAAACGCACCTGGGCCCCGCTCTTGTAGAGGTAAATTTCGTAATGCACCTTGAAAGAGCTTTAAATCGCTCTTGTAGAGGCACCCTCATTCCCAGCTGTCTTGGCAGAAGTCTGGAACTAAAGATTAATGAACACAAAACAGCTTCTAAGGATGTGTCAGAAATCATGGGAAATGTAGTTCACAGGGCTTCTAATGCCCTAAGAGCTACATTTCTCAAGACCCTTAAGTGGGGGACACCAAAAGAGCAGTGTTCTGAAGGCCCCCATTGCAAGGTCTTCCATTGCCACTGCTTCCACTTACATTTGGTGAGAAAGAAAGTGGGTGAGGGGATTCAGGGGGCTTCTGGAAGACTCCTGATCATTGCTGCAGTCCTCATAATATGACTGGGAGTACAACATGCCCTGAACTTTCAGAAAGGGTTGGGGGAATTTTTTTTAAAAAAAACTTAGTAATTAAATAACCCCAAAATTGAGCTGGGAGCATAGAGGTGATGCCCAGTCCAAATGGACTTCTTCAGGATTGCAGCCTTCATGATTAACTTTTACCAATTTATTTCTGAATTCTTTGTTTCTCAGCCCTTCTAAAAAGGTGCATTACAAAATGACCTTTTCTTAGCAACAGCAGTAGTTGAACATGACACAGTATAACTCTGTGTTTAAAAAAAATGTCAGAAGCTTGTCACAAACTTCTCACAAATCATAAAGCAAACATGTAAGTCAGAGAGTAACATCTCTCCTCTTCATCAGCGCACATGTATATACACACACCATAAACAGGCAGTTAACATAGCAGAACATTAATGAAATGGTAGGCCTAAAAGAGTGCTAATATATAAATTGGCAAAGCTTCCGTAAAACCAACATTACACCTCAGGATTCTGAGGTGAGTAACAGACTTCATGAATTATAAGGAAAAGACCGTATGTCTTGGTTATTAGCCATGGTTTAGAAGATATTCCTCCCTCTTGTCTCCTGTCTGATCTGAAATCTTAAGGCCTAATAATCAGTGTGGTACCATCCAACCACCTGAAGGATAACAGCAGTACTAAGACATATTTTTCCTTTCACAAGTATTGCTTTTTTCAGTTTCTCTGACTATATTTCTGTGCCATGATGTTGTAACAAATACATCTTACCAACAAACTTATTTTAAGGCAAAAAAGGGGACGGTGAATTAAAAAAAAAAAACCTCAAGAAGCGGGGGGGGCACGATTTCTCTTCCCTGCTACTGCCTGCTCATCTGCCCCTTTTAAGTGAGTGGGAAGCAACAGGAGCATGCAGAAGGAGCAGCTGCTGCCGTGGCCGCCTCTGCTGACTTTGCCCTCTCCTTCTAGATACTGGGCCAGGCTGGAGTCAGGAGCTAGGGAAGGAACACTAGGGAAGGAACACTGAAGGAAGACGCAGGATTAGTAGAGAAAATGGCCTACAAAAATGGTGTGTGTGTGTGTGTGAGAAGAATGTTCCAAAATGAGGTGTCAAGGAGAGAAAATGGGCAGAAAGGGGAGGAGCCTATCATGAGAAGAGGTAAAAAGCCACAGACTGCTTTGAAATGAACAGTCAAATTGTTTGGCTATAGGCCGGCAATGTGTGTGTGTGTGTGTGTCTGTATTAAGTGGCAGAAAAGCAACATGGTTCTTGCACAAATGACCCTAGTACTTTAGCCCCACCAACAATGGATGGATGCATGTGGGGCCTGGTGGTTGGAGCACAGAACAGCTATACTGTACGAACTCCAATTGGTTACTGGGCCCAATTATTCTTGGAGGGGTTTTAGCCACCGCAGACGAATCTTTGAAATAAGTAAATTAAATACTACTGAGCTCCCCAGTGTAACTTGCATTCCAAGAAACAGATCTCTACTCGTAGTGTTGATGTTAACAATCCATTGATTCAATTAAGTACTGCATACACTGGAATAATATCGTCTATAGAAGTTCACATTCGGTGGGATGGGAAGAATCTGCAAATGATGGACAGGAGGTTTCGGAAGGACACAGGGTGGGACACAGATTGAGCTGTAAGAAGGTCTCCTATGTCCTACTTTGGTGGATAATAGAACCAGACACACAGGAGTGTTGCGGACTCAGCACTCAATTTATCAACCCTGTCATCATTGCTGCATGAATACAACAAACAGCAACAGTGGCCACAAATCGGCCCAAACCTATTCCACATACAGCCTACATATATCAATTTAAGAAGTGGGGTGGGGGAAGTCACCAGATACTTGCTCACATACTATTACTATAATTACCATCCTGGGCGCAGTTTGTTGTGTCATCTGAACACAGCAAGGGTGGGCAGGTGGGGTGGGTTACATACCACCCCGCAACCCTAGTCAACACGTCATCCAAGATGGCTTGCAAACCCACCTGCCCTCACCCTTGCTGGGTTCAGACGCCATGACAAACTGCTCCGAATGAGGGTAATTATAGTAAATACATGGCACGCAAGTGGCACACACTGGGTGAGAAAATAAGCTACAGTGATTTATTTTCCCTAACTATGCGAACGTTTGCACTGTGCAACTACAGAATGCACACTAATCTGACTATGTCCCTGTTCAGATGTAAAAGTGGCATCCAATGGCAATTTGAGGAGCTTGGGGTTGAATGTGAGTTAAACAACCCCAAGTTAACCCAAGAACAAGCTATGGGTTAATGTTGTTGTTTTTTTTAAAAAATCACAAACAATCCCAATTTCCCAGGTTTGGATGTTACAATAACAACCCCTGAATGTGGCATTCGACAGTTGTTACTGGAACTGGAAAGTAGGTCAGGTCCAGCCTGCGTCCCTGCAATTCATGGGTTAGTTAACTGAAACCTGCCGTACCACTGGATACCACTGCTATGTCCGAACAGGGCCTAAAACTGCAAAATGCGGTCAATGTCAATACCAAGTAGATAATATTTGAACTTCATTCTGGCATCCAGAAAGGGAGCACTAGAGAAGGGGATAGTGGGGAGGGGTATATTTTGAACACTTCCATTTGGGTAAGATCTGTATAGGTTTCCACTGCCCACATCTGAACTGGAACACACTGTGATGTGGCAGTTTTGAGGCAACAAAGCAAAAAGCCTGGGATGAAGACATTTGTCTGCCTCTAGACTGAAAAATGCACTGCATGTGTTTGAAATGATCAATGTGTTAGGAAAAAGGGGGGACTATTGGTAGGACCATCAAAAAGTGTGCCATGTGTTTTTATTCACACCCTTCATAATTGTACCTGTGCTTCTCGTGCCGGCAGGTTCCCCTGCTATGGAAAAACACTCCGTCAGAGCTTGGAAAACACGGCTTGAGCTCAGTAAATTACATCTCCCTGCTTGTCCATTGCTGATTGATGAGCTAACTTAGGGAACAATATCAGTATGTGGAATATCGTCTGGACGAGGAGTCAATAATGATTGAAAATGCAGCATTTTCTGCAGTTTGAAAACACAGAAGACATAAAGCTCCCCTCCCCCAAGTCCCCTTAGGATTATGAACACGTTTGGGGACGCATTTTTGTAAAGCCCCCCACCCCTTCCCAGTATAAAAATACCCAACTAGAGGAGGAATTTAAAATGTTAGTAAAGAAGGGAACGAATGAACTTTATGGGATTGGATCGTCCACTTGCTTTGCTCCCCACCAAATCTGTTCCAGAAGGTCCCCCAACCCTCCAAACTAGATTGGAGGGGGGGGGGGGAGTGAGGCAACTGGAAGGGGAGAGAAAATCCATTCTGCTAGCAGTTTCCTTTCCAATAGCGGATGGACCAGCGTTGGAGCCAACCCGTGGAGTCTGCTGCAGGCTCTGAAACTAAATTGTTGGACCACTAAAGAAACAGAAAGGCCTTGAGGGGGAAAGGCCAGCCTATAAATATAAATATAAACAAACACATAACTGTTGCTACCCATTAGTGGTTGGTGTGAGAATAAAATTGAAGGAAAAAAAAACAGAGGGCAAGTAAACATTTTTGAAGTAATTTTGAAAATTTTAATAAAACTTTGACTATTTTATTCATTTCCAAAGCTTCACATTTGTGTATAGTTCTGCCACAAACTTTTAAATGGAGCTCCCCACCCCCAATTACATCTGGATAATTATATGCTTACCATTTGCTTTTGTTTCAGAGTAAGAGGAGCTCTCCTCAAAAGTGAAAATCTGGGGGACACAGGTAGGGGTCCCAACGCTCTGTCCCAAGTAGGAGGTGGAAGGATAGTAAGAATGCATCCTGTACTGGGAACTCATGCCATGGCGATTCTCTGGGCTTTTCACCTGTTTATGGAAAAACAGCAAGATGAAACAACATGTTACAAAACCCTGAGGCAGGAAACAAAAATGTATAGGAAGGATAGGGATTTCCCCCACTCCAACATTGAGAGGCTGTTCACACAACATGCTAACCCACATTCAGTGGTTGAGTGTGGGTTGTTGAACCATGGGTTGTTTGTTGAACCATGGTTAGTGTGTTGTTTGAACGCAGCCAGGGTGGCTTGTTAACCATGCAGTGCGGCTTATTGTCTCAAACAAGCCACCCTGAGAAACCAAGGTTTGTTGGGTTGTTCAACGTTAACAAGTCACACTTCATGGTTAACAAGCCACCTTGCAGAAAACATCCTGAGTTCCAATAACACGCTAACCCACACTTAAAAAGCAACCCACGGTTCAAAATAATCCACACTCAACCACTGACTGTGGGTTAGCATGTTGTGTGAACAACCACTAAGTCTTTAGTTTATCATCACTAATTCCCCATCACTGAATTCATAACTAGAACCGTCAGCCTGAGAATCCCTTGAGTGGGAAATCCTCAATTTGGTCCCAAACAGGCAGAACCAGGGCCCAATTAAACATTTGTCTAATTACTTAATGGAACTACGTGTGATATTTATTTGCTTTCGTGTAAGCACATGTGGCCCCAATTTGGATAAGGCCCACAGTATTCGGGGAGGTGGTGGTTAAAATTCCACCTAACCCCACCATGCTTTTTTTTTTTTTTAAAGGAAAATGGGGCTGAAATCTTGGGACTAAAACAGCTGGAGGGGAATTTTTAACCCTCCTCCTGGATTCCATGGTCCCAGTTCGTATCAGGGCTACACACACTTACACAAAGGTAAATAAAGCTATCACACACAGCTATACTATGTGTGATTAGACAAATATTTAGTTTGGTCCCCAATGTTAGTGTTCTAATCTACTGAAAGACATTTCAAGGTAGAAATAGATGCTTATTTTTTCGTAAGAGTTGAAGGTGGTGTGACAGAACCGCCCCTTCTTATGGGGTTTACAATCCCCCTCAAAGATTCTGCAGGTTGTGGTACTATTTCAAAAACGTGTGATACCTGGTTGACCAGATAAGGATTGTTAGACAAATGAAAGAAATGGGTACACAAAGCTGTCCTCGGGCCACTTTCAAGTACTCTTTAAAAACTCTCCAATTTTAAGTAGTATATAGACATCACTGCAAGGAAGGCCATATCCTCAACTAGAAGGAAGCCAGACCAGCATTATAATGAACTAGTCTTATCCTTTTTTACTCTCCACACACCAGGCGACGAATCAGCGCCTTACTGCAAAATTGTCAAGCATGCAAATTAGTTATAATGGGATCAAAGAAACCTTCCATCGATAAGAAGAGTTAAGGCACTTACAAATATGTTTATGCACCAAAACGAATAGAAATGGCAAGTTAAGGCATCTGCCTTAATTCCATGCCGCATTATCAATTAGCACTTTCTAGATTTCCTCATATTTTGGTCACTTTCAACTTAGCCTCCATGCACCCACACTTTGTTTTTCAAGGTGTCTGCCACTAAAGTCAAGTGTGGGTGCACAGAGGCTACAATGTAAGTGCGCACAGTATATGAAACTGTAGAATGTGTCGTGGAAGATTAGACTCTTTCTGGTCCATGTGCTTAAACATAAATCTGCTCCTCTCATTTTCTGAGAATTTACTTTCAAAGATGCAGGAAAATATAAATATGCATTTAAGTTATATTCATTTCCCCATAAAATATGCACCTTTATACACCTCCCCCGCATCACCATATGCATTTTTAATGTATTTTTGAGGCTATACATCTCCCCCGCATCACCATATGCATTGTTGTATGTATTTTTGAGGAAATAACTGCATCACAAAATTCAGGGAAGTACACAATCCAAAAGTGTGTTTACTGCATCCATGTGCAGAAGTTAGGTGGATGCCTTAACTTACAATTTCTATAAATTTGGGAGAATGAGTGAATTTGTAAGTTCCTTAACTTTTCTAAAAGTGTTTTGAATTGAGATTTTCAGGTTTTTTAAAAAAGTAAATTCAGTTACATAAACCCTCTCACAGAGGGCTATGTGTGCAAAATGTTGGAATATGACTTGTCCTTGCTTATTTTGCCCATTTAAAATCAATTATTTAACATTTCATATTTATATGAATAAACAGATCTTCGCTAAACCAAGAACAAGACCCCTGCAATTTTATCAAATGTTTGAGAGCATTTAAAACCATGGGAAAAAAATAAAAAATGGAAGGTATTTTAAGGGTGCACAAAAATGGTTGCAAAACAGGAGTAATTTGCATTCCAAAGTGAATTCTTTAAATTGCAGTAAATGGTTAAGCCATTTTGAGACAAATCATTTTGATTTTATAATGATTAGAATATATGGGATTTATAACTGAGTTTCTTTAACAGAAACTGGTCTTACTGGTGGATTTGTACTCCTCCCATATACTAACAACTCATTTGGATACTTCGGCTTTGCTTTGCTTTCCTCTCCTGTTATAAATGCTATTGGCCAGAAATTCCATCTAGAACTGAGTCTCTTCCAGACTCTCAAGAAAGCAAAACCCAAAGGATTGGTCAAGTTTTCACATATTCTTTGGACGTCAATTAAAGAGCAACCAGAATTCAAAGAGTTATTTGGGATGCTTGCAATTTACAGAACTTTGAATCTTAGCATTGCAAGTTCATCCTTCATCCACATCCACAACCTGTTCTTTGTTGTGATGCAAGCATGTTTTAGGGCAACTATTTGTCCAGGCTGCTTTTTCTAAAGGCTGCTATTCATGCCATGGTCCTTTTTTGGCTTTTGTTTTTCCATGCATCTGATGAAAATAATCACGGGACAAGGACAATATAATTTTAGCAGCTATAAAATGGCACCACGACCCACTGGTGCTGAAAGGATGTCTAGTTTGTTTTCCTTCTCATGTGGGCAATGACCTGTTTCCTTTCAAGCCTTCTTGTGTTCCCCCTCCTTCTCCTCCCTTTTCCTTAAAAAAAAAAAATCAAGCCACCTAAAATCCCAGGATCCAATAAATTATTACAACTATTATTAGTAGTATGCATTTGCTGGGCTAGCAAGAGACATGTTTTATAATCTTATTACCCACACCAAGTCTGTGAACCACAGTACGACCGACAGACGGAGGCAAGACTCTGCAAACAATATGCGTTGGATTAACTGCTGAAGAAAATCTAGAAAGCTTTAGGCTTTGTTTTATTAAACTGTTTAGAATATATAACACAGTAAATCTGAGCCACAAGGTTTCCTTTTTATAGAGCTTAGCTACCCTATTTTATAGTAACAGTAAAGAACCAGCCAAACATAAAAACACTTGACCTTAGCACTGTATTATAGAAGGGACCTAGAAAATTATTTACCCAATGAGGATGCTGAGAGCTGTGCATTAAGCCTTTTAACTCAAGAGACACTGAAAATTCTCAATGTGCCATATATACGTGTGTCAAAAAATACACCATTAATTCTGGGTATGAGGGAAGAAGGCAAAAAGGATTCTACAGAGAACAAATAGCAGCTCAATCTTCATGGGTTTCATAATGAAAGACTGTGGACGGAGTAAATCTTCCAGTCTCCAGGTAGAAAAAATAAACATATCCTAAGCATCTACAGCAAATAAATGGCACGCCTGTTAAGTTCTTCCTCTTTGAGCCAGACCAAGGCAAGGATGGACATGAGATTTACAGAAGGTGGCCTTCTGCAGCCGAGGCAGCATCAAAATACATGTGCATGCACAGCACATACTAAGGGGTGCGCTGGACGTGTAAACACACTGTTTCAGCCTGGCCTCTTAAAGGAAGTGTATCCTTCTATCAGCTGATCTCTCATTCTGTAATAGTAGGGCAGGTTGTAAGACTGCTGGGGCTCCTTTGTTTGCATCCAGAAAAATCCTGCAAATTCCAACTCTCTGGTAAATCGCATTCACAGGATTATCATAAATTGAACACAATAAATGGGTGGCAGCAGGCCCACACCATAGTAAGTACCCCCTCTTATATGCTAATCACAAGGATTATCTAGAGCTACAAAAAGAATTGACTGTTATACTTAATATTGTATTGCTCTTATTAGATGTATATTTTAAAAAGAGTTTAAAAAGAAGAAGCAAGTCTAAAGGTAACACAGATACTCATATCGGCCAAAAGAAAATTCCAAAATCTGTATCACTGTAACACCTTTATTAGGCCAACTCAAGGGTCAGCTCAAGAGTTCTCCAGAACTCTTCATCAGGTAAGATGGTCATCAAACACAAAGAAGCGAGAAGGAGGAAAAAATGGCTGATGTTCAAGCCATGGAGTCTGCATTTGGTTAGTCTTAAGATGGAAAGTGGGAGGAGGCTGCAGACATTCAAATTAGGCTCTGCAAGGTATATAGATGGTTTCAGGTTGTAACTGGGACCCTTCCAAAAGTTGCTGGAAACAATTTTGTTTTGTTTACCATTTTGACCAATGAATAGTTGTGGATCATTCAAAAGTTTGCATGGTTTTTGGGAAGTTTGAGTTGGCCTAATAAAGGTATTGCGTTGATAGGGATTTTGGAATGTTTTTAAAAGGACGTGGAATTTTCAGTATTGCCATTTTAAGTGTATCAGTTAAGCATTACCACATTAGAAATACCTTGAGTAACCGAGCTCCTATTCTAAATCACGATCTGTGACTTTTCCACCAAGAAGAAAAATATGGTGACACCACCCCCGTTTGTCTCTCTTGGATCCTAGGATGGAAAATACAGGCACCATCTATATCTGTCCCACCTTGATAGACAAACTTAATTAACCTTTGCTATTCTGTTCCAACCTACTGTTTTAGACAGAAGCAGTGACCCACAAACAATATGTTACCATCAGAATCTCAACCACTGTGACATCAAGAGATATAGCCCTATCAGCAGTATCGGAAAATAAACAGCTTAGATTAGCTTCTCCAAGAAATATGGATTATATTCACGTCACACTTGAGCTGTCAGAAACATTAGGTTACTTTTAGCATAAATCTGTATTGTGAAGGGTATCTTATAAATACAGTGTATGATATATACACCCTGCATGGCAAACCAGAACTGTCTCAGGCTGCAGAGAAGACCCAACAATATGTTAACATTGGACTCAATGCTTAAAATTCCAATATTGGCCTGTTTTCTAGATTTGTCAGAACTAGATTTTTTAAAGTCTCTGTGGGATTCAATATGTAAATTGTGCTCTGACAACTGCCTACTATCATTATTTATGGCTGGGGAACGCTGGGAGTTGTAGGACTTTTTTCTGTCTAAATATGCCTAGGATTGCACCTTTAATTTGCTTTCCATATATACACTTGGGCCCTTTCCTTGATTTTCATTTCCTCCTTTTCATTTCCCTCCAGTCAAATCTTGGACAAGACCACCGTTTCTACGAAAACATCTATGTAAATAGAAGCTAGTAAAATATTCCAAATTCTTTGGAGACAAAACAAATGTTGAATAGTCAGAAGTGTAAGAAGCAGAGAAGATAACTAGACACTAGCATCAACTGTTTAGGAGCCAAAGAATCCATGGAATGGAGGCATTCCAACTCCAGATGAAGGCCAATTCAGATCTCATAGCTCCCAATTGCTGAAAAATGTTTTCATGTGATAACGTTCCTCACAAACACTCTAACCTCTGATAATGGCTCACCATGTGGATTTCGACAAAACCTGTGAAGAGTCCCTGGACTTGCATCACCAGTCACTAGGAATGTGTGTCACTGAAATGAAGGTGTCCAATGTGGTCAGCTGTTTCCATACATTACCGCCCTCATGTGGATCACAGCTGCCTAAAACATTTTTGGTGACTCCCACCTGACTGTAATGAGGGTAAAGGTGATGAGGGTAACATTTTTCATAGTTGAGGAGGCACCTACTTTCAGAGTTCATATTCTCAGGTGCTTAAATTATGTCTGTGGTTTTTTTAAAATCCTTCACACACAAGTTGTTTAGGTCAACAAGCTCAACACCTCTTGTAATTAACAATGTAATATATTTCTTGGTACAGCCAATTAATTTTTCCTTTCAGCTTTCCAGGGCAGTTATTTTATATTTTCTTTCTAATCATTGCTACAGGAAGGAAATAAAACAAGAGGTACCCAAAAGAGAACATGGTGACTTTTGCCATGTCGTATTTAAAATAAAAAGCTTCAGGATCATAGTTTATATCCAGGTAATAATTCAGGGTTTAATATCTGAAGCTTTTGGATACCCATTTCTTTGACCATTGTGCCCTTGGCTAGAAGGGAAACTTACCTTAGTACCAACAACAAAAAAGGTCAATTGGATTTCAGGGATGAGCTTTCTGCAGAAGGCTCTAGAGTTCCTAGTTGGACAAGCTTTTTCAAACATTTTTCTGTTTAGTGAAATGCTAACTTAAAGTGAAGAGGCCAAGGCTGCAATCCCATACACTCTTATCAGAGACAAAGTCTTACTGAACTCAATGGGGCTTACTTCTGAGTACAGGATTGCAGCATGAGAAAAGGACACACTGAAGTAAGACACCGACGTGAACCACAACTTAGCTGACCCCAGAGGGCTGAAATTATGAAAAACGGAGAGTGTCTAATGATTTAATAAATCCAAGACAGTGAGACAATGTTAAAAAAATTGTGATGTGTGTTGGAGGGGGGAATTTTTGTTTTAATGTAGAGAAGCTCTTTCTCTCCAGTGCTGCCGTGGTCCATTCTCCTGACTTGTGCAGTAAAAGTAGAGCCCTGCTTGTTATGTCAGGTGCTGTAGGAAATTAAGCAAGGTAGGAGCTGGCACCGTACCTCTCAGTTAGAATTCAGCTATTTTCAAGAAAATGAACCAAACGGGTATGTTTTGACTGAATCAATTTGACAGTGCAAGATTATGTTTTTGAGTTACACTGAACTCTTCTAGTTCTCTTCTGTAAAATGCTCTGTGTGAAACAGCAACCTTTCTGTTCTGCTTGACTGAAACTCAAAAGTTTTCGCTCTTCCATATCAACAAAAGTTGCCCCCACCAAAAGGCATTGCAAATTATTCCACCACACCCATTTACCAACATCTTTGAAAAGCTGCCAAAATATTTGAGTTGCAGTAAAACACTGAAAAGAGAAAACCTTCTAAATGTACAACCTGAGTTTTTGAAAAATTGAATAAGGTCTAATCATGGGAAAGTGAGTAGACCAGAAGTCCAAATATACAAAAAGAAAAGCCATTCCATATAAATATGGGAATTACTCATTGCCTTTGGTGAAAAGAAATTTGATACCAGCTACTAAGCCAATGTGGAATCCTACTGATTATAAATATTAGTGTTGATTTAATATTTCGACATAATGTTCCTATTATGGTTATAGTATTGTGTCATTTTTAAACACATACACTCCTATTATATTTTCATTCATTGTCACTCTAAACATTATTTATCCATTTTACAGTGTAATAAATAAGATTAGGTATTTTTATGCCATACTGTGTATCATGGTTTGTATCAGCCTTCCATAACCTGGTGCCCTCCAGGTGCATTTGTCAATGGTCATGCTGGTTGGGGATGTAGACCAACACATCTGAAGATGTCCAACACAGCTGGAGGGCACACCTGGGAAGGCTGGTTTATGTGAGTCCTCTTGCATGATGGTTATGGCGTATTAATTGATTATGGACATTTTTCATTGTTACCTTTACCAATTCCTCTTTAATTAGTTATTTATTACATCTATATCCTGTTGTTCCTCCACAGAACTTAAGGCCACCTACATGGGTCTCACTTTATCCTCACAACAAGTGTGAGGTAGCTAAGGCTGAGAGAGAAAGTGACTGGTGGCACAAGGATTGAGTGGGTACTTGAACCTGGATCTCCCCTGTCTGGCATTCTTAATCACTATACCACACCGGTTTCTTCTTAATGTAAATTTAAGAACCCCAACAACAACTAAAAGCAGGCAACTCCTGCAATATAAAGTTGCCAGAGGTGCTCAAAAATCAAGGAGTATATAGGATGAACGCTGGGGGCCGCAGACCATCATAGGAAAAAAGATACAGCGGGAGGCTCCACATTCTGATATGCGCAATGTGTTTCCCGTATCATACACGGCAGATGCACCGTAATCTTGAATTACCGTGACACAATCCTGCAGGTATTCCAATGATGCAAAAATAACGTGAAGCAACCCAAGTGCTCTCCAGACAAGATACTGGGCCCTAGTACACAAATACCTAAAAGTAAGTACTACATACAGCACCTAGTTAAACAAGGGTATTTTCTATCATGAGTTGTAGCTATAGCCATCAACTCGGCTGGCTTTAAAAGGGAATTAGAGAAATGCATGGAGGAGAAAACTATCAATGGCCTCCTAGTCATCCTCCAGTACGCCAGTTGTTGGGAAATACGAGTGGGAGGATGCTCTTGCCTTCGTATCCTGCTTGTGGGCTTCCCGTGGGTATCTGGTCAGCCACTGCGGAAACAGAACGCTGGACCAGGCAGGCTTTTGGTCTGATCCAACAGGGCTCTTCCTATGTTCTTACCATGACATTACTAATGTACACAGTACCTGCCACTGATTTCCTGACTGGCTTGACATATAGGTTGCTGGGCGGCTTAGAAGGCTGTTTTTAACAGGGGACCCTACCAGTGGGTTCCCCATATCTCCAGAGGTGGTTTCACTGGCCACAGCCATCTGGTACTGGGAGTAGTTGTACAGGTTGTTGTAGTAAGGATACAAGGAGGGCTGGTAAAAACTGCTGTAGTAGGTGGAGTCCACAACTAAATCAGACGCGCTCTCCAGATGCCCTCTGCTGGCCAGGGAAGGAATGTCCTGAATCAGCATCCGTCCCTCTGAAACGAAGAGAGTACACCACCAGTTACAGAGCAGCAGAAGCAGTTAGTCAAGGGCAACGTTTTATCTCTCAGGACATTTCAGGCTTGAGTTTCAGAGCGCAAAGCAAAAGAGTGGCAGATGGGAGGGAGCAACACGTGAGAAGGAAGCACAAAATCAATGAGACGAACTCAAAATCCTTTCTGTGCCACCCCAGAGGTCACAGAGAAACAAGCCGGCCTTTCTGCAAAATAAAAGCATTATTATCATTTGTTACCCTCCTGCACAACTCACATTATATATTAATAATTACATATAACATTATATGATATTATATCTTATAATATAATGCCACTGGTGCAATATCCCATCACAACGTAATGGAAGCTGGAGAACGGCACTGCCCACCCCCATTTATTTATTTTTATTTTTATTTTACAATATGTGTCCACTGTTTTTTCAACCATGGTGATTCTCAAATCAGGTCACCTGCATAAATGAGAGTTATAGGCAGATGATTCTGCTGTCAAAATGCCAGAGCGGAAATAGCAAGTGCCGTACATGGTATGAAACAATGTTATTCTGTGGCTCCTGACTCCGTTCCACTGTGTACTGAGTGTGTACTGAGGTGGGAGACGTTGTTCTGAGTCCTCTCTGCAACCCACCCGATGTTCTTGCTGCCATCGTTTTTAATGAAGTTTCTGTCCCACTTTCCCACCACAGATAATACTCAAATAGCACCAAGATGAAATAGGAAATTATAATTCAAAACATAAAAGCTGAAAAAGTCATCAATCAATCAATAATAAACAAACAGCACTCACCATTAAAAACCTACTTCAGCAAACAGCCAGTGTGAATAAAACCGTCTATTCCTATTGGCAGAAAGTCAACAAAGACTAGGCTGACCAGATAAAATCCAGGTCAGGGCTCATGTAACTTTAACAATTGTAGAGAAAAGGGAATTTCAGCCAGTGTCATTTGTATGCAATTAGGTCCTGGTGAAATTCCCTCTTCATCACAACAGTTAAAGTTGCAGGGGCCCTGCCTTCTTTTGTATATGGTCACTCTAGTATAGTGCCTGCAACTTTAACTGTTGTGATGAAGAGGGAATATCACCAGGAACTATTTGCATACAAATGACAATGGCTGAAATTCCCTTTTCTCTACAACTGTTAAAGTTACATGAGCCCTGACCTGGATTTTATCTGGTCACCCTATCAAAGACGGGGGTACCCTGGCTTCCTTTGGCCTTCCAACTGCTGCCACTGCTGGGGTGGGCAGATGATTTCTTGTATGCACAGATATCTATCTATTTATCTATTTATTCATTTATTTGCTTGCATGCTTAATTTATTTATTTATTTATTTACACTGTTTTTATACTGCTTGACATCCCAAAAACTCCAAGTGGTTTACATACAAGGACATAAAAATACACTGTAAAACCAACATAAAAGAAATATAAAACTATAAATACTTTAAAAACAATACAAGAAAAGCAGTAAAACAGAGCAGTGTGATGATCGATTTACTAGTCAGGGGAAGACCGAGTGAAAAAAATGTGTTTCCTAGAGGTGTTTAAAGCTTGCCACAGTTTCCGTCTCTTGAATCACATGAGGCAGAGTGTTCCAGAGGGTGGGTGCTACCAATGAGAAGGCCCGCTAATGTTGAGCAACCTAACGATACATTGTTAGCTGTTTAATGACCAATAGGCCTCCTCCGAAGTTCTCAGGGTTTGATTTGATGCATAGAGGGGAAGCTGGTCAGCTAGGTATGCACTCAGCATAGCACTAGAGAAGCACAGGGCCTCCAATGAATTTCTTTAAAAAACCTAGATCAGCGGAAGGAACCAGTTTTAGTTTAGAGGACAAAAGGGCCAGATTATGTCCCCATGGGGCAGATTATGTCTGTAGACATAACAACGGCCACTGATGTTCTGTGCTTCTCTCAGAACAGACAAGGCGACTCAGCTGGTGCTGGGAGGAGCAACTGCTCAGGAGTGTGCCTGATAGGTCCCAAGTGATAGGTCCCAAGGTTCTAGGGCCCAGATGTTCACCAAACAGTAGAGCAGCAGGAGTGGGGAGTCACCTTCCTGTCCTTTGACCGTCCTTTAAAAAAAAAATAGGAGTAAGATTAGATGAGCATTCCATTGGTGGCAGGGCAGCACATGGCCACTGAAGAAATATGCAAAGAATTCTTTAAAGGAGTACGCAAGATGGTGCAGCACAGGGAAGATGTGTGGATTCACTAGAATCAATACCATCACAGACAATGGCCCTTTCCACACCAGGCAAAACGCCTGAGATGGATCCTGGCTGCTCCCTGTCAGTCCACATGATGCACACGGAGTAGCGAGGGTGGGGTGGGGATGGGCACAGGATTTTTCCTGGTTCTCAGGAACCAGAAAAATCCTGATTCTTCCCGGGACCATGGAAGAATGTGGCCACCCACCCCGGTGCAATTGCACTTACTCGCAAGTAAGCGTGGCTGCACCAACGGCCATGGAGCCGCACCGCGCGGCTCTGAGGCCATCAGGAGAGGGGGGGAAAGTGAAATCGCCATCCCCAGGATGGCGGGGGGGAGGGGGGGCCAATCGCGTGCCATGTTTTACTTTTTTTAACTTACTTGTTCACTGGAGCACAGGAGCTCTCTTCCTCAACAAAAAACAAACAAACAAAATGGCGGGTGAGACGTCGGATGACCCGGGACGTCGCACCCATGATGTAGATTGAGCGCACCGATCCCGGAAATGGATCGGGATAGCTCGCTCTAGGCCTGCTACAGCCCTGTGGTGTAGAAAGGGCCAATATCTCATACATTTCACATTGTAATCACAATAGAAGGGACTTGGTATTTGGAGCATTTTCCCAGGTGCTGAAGTTTGGCTGTTGGGACAATGTTGGAATCTGGAGGAAAATATGTAGACTGTTTACTACTTTTGCACAGAGAAGACAGAAGGTTGCATGGAAAGGCTGTGCAAGCCTAATACAATGAAGAACGCCCCACTGCTGATTTAAGCTGGAATTTTCAAGAGCGACACCATCTAACCATGAGCTCCATCACACCAACGATATAGTGCACTATCGTCATGCCTGGTGTGCGGATTTGCAGCACAGTACTCACATGACGTCACGCCTGTCCTGCTGACACCCCGCCTCTTCCCCAACCTTTCCTAGAATGCTAAAAGTCTGGATTATTTTCCCTAAGCACATTTAATGCGCCCTAATCGTCTGTGTAGTTTTAAAGGAACTGGGAGCTTGAACGGATTGCATCAGGTCCTGGCGATCTCTCCCAGCAGCCAGCTCCAAGCCTCAATATAAAACCCGAACCTTGTATCCCAGGCTCGAAAGCGTTTTTTAAAAAATCATACGGTGCCTGAATCTCTGCAGAGACTGGATTGTACTCCCTCGATGCTCCCAGAGCCAGACTAAAGGATCAGAAAGGCGGTCCGGTTGAAGGACTCATCTGACAAGACCTAACTGGAAGGAGAAAGAGAAGGGGAGGGGTGGAGTGCAGTGGAAGAGCAAATGGGCGAAGGAAAAGCTATTCAGGTGAAAGGGATCATAAGTTTGACATGCTTCTGCATCAGAGGTAAAAAAACGCAGAGGCAAACCGGGGGGGGGGGGGAATTAGGTGTGATAGAGGTCCATATCTTGGGGGGGGGGGGGGAAATGCATTGTGGGAATACAGCAAGCCTTGCACATTGATCCTGGAAATTAGAATGACAATTGTCTTCAGGTGGACAGTATGATTCTTTTCTCTCGCTGCCTGCATGTTCAGGCATCACACAACTCACCTCTAATATGATTTAATGATGTCTGAAAGTCAAATGAGATAACATGGAATGGGAGGGGATGGGGTACATCTTCTTGCTGCAAAGCTCCTCTTTGAATCAAATTGTCTACCCTTATGAGCAATGCCACAGCTCCTAAATTGTCAATAGTGCAATGTATTAAAGATTACAACAAAAATGCCACAGTTGAAATTAAAGGGTCTCTACAATCAATAATCAAAATAATTCCCAAGCAACTTGTGGCTAATTCACTTGCTATAAATCAAGAGAGCATATGCACTGAGTGTGATATAGCATTCCAAGGATAGCCCAGGACATGGAAGAAAATGCACATCAAGGCAACAGAATTTTATTAGCTATGCAGACTAATGGTGGGCAGACTTCAAGCACGCAGGATTATTCCTAAGATCCAGCAACTGGAATCAGGTGCAAAATCAGGGAAGGGGAATCAGTGGAGGCTGGTGGCTCGGATGTCACTGAGACAGTGAACCCGCTCCATGAAGCACCTTGGATATCTCCTTTAGAGTTCTGGCTGAAACCCAGAACGGATTCACCACCCCACTGACATCAGAGCCACCAGACCCCCTGATGAGAAGGGAGATCATACACGGGTGAGGGCAGCTCGGTACGTTCCAGATGGTACTCCCCTAATCCCTGATCATTGTCTATGCTGATTAGGGCAGTTGAGCATTGTTGTTCAAAACATCTGGAGGGAACTGTGTTGTCTATCCCTTACTTAGAATTAAGGAACAGGTTGCCTTTTCATTTTCAGTACCGGAACTGAGTGCAGAGATGCCAGTCTTACCAGTGTCTAGAATTTAAGAGAGCGACAAAGACTGATCTCTTCTGGCAGTCCTACCCAGTCGAATTTTAGGACTTTGTTGATTTTAATAATGTATTAACTTTATACATGGAGATGGAGACGAACTCCTGATGGATGCAATCAAACACTGGTAAGTGCTTATGGTAAGCTGTATTCAGGGGCAGTGAGGGCAGCAAAAAAACAATACTTTGCTGCCACTATTCAATCATCAACCTGCCGCCCAGCGGAGCTTTTCAGAGTTGTCCGGGGGCTTTTACATGCTGGTCCCAAGGACATGGTAGAACCATCTGAGGCCCGCTGTAATACATTTGCTGGGCACTTCCAGAATAAAATCTCTGGCATCCGTCAGGACTTAGACTCCAGTGTTATAGCAGGTGAATCTAGTGAGGTATCCAGAGCACAGGCTTGTCCTGTTTTCTTGGATGAGTTTCAGTTGGTGCAGCTCGAGGATGTTGACAAGGTGCTTGGACAGGTCCGTGCAACCACTTCCATATTGGATCCTTGCCCCTCTTGGCTAATAAAAGCTAGCAGGGATGGAACAACTGGCTGGGCCAGGGAAGTGATTAATGCCTCTTTGCAAGAGGGAGTGGTCCCAGGCCTCCTGAATGAGGCGGCAGTGAGACCACTCCTAAAGAAATCTTCCATGGACCCTGAAAATCTTAATAACTACAGGCCAGTAGCAAATGTTCCATTCCTGGGCAAGGTCCTGGAGCGGGTGGTTGCGAGCCAGCTCCTGGCACTCTTGGATGTGACTGATTATCTGGATTCATTTCAGTCGGGTTTCAGGCCTGGTTTTGGTACGGAAACAGCCTTGGTCGCCCTGTATGATGACCTATGTTGGGAGAAAGACAGGGGGAATGTGACTCTGTTGATTCTCCTTGATCACTCAGCGGCTTTCGATACCATCGACCATGGTATCCTTCTGGGACGACTGGCTGAGTTGGCAGTGGGAGGCACGGCATTGCAGTTGTTCCGCTCCTACTTGGGGGGTCGGCTCCAGAAGGTGGTGCTTGGGGAACATTGCTCGGCCCCGTGGATTCTCCAGTATGGGGTTCCGCAGGGTCCAGTTTTGTCCCCCATGCTGTTCAACATCTACATGAAACCGTTGAGTGCAGTCATCCGGAGTTTTGGAGTGCGTTGTCATCAGTACGCTGATGACACGCAGCTCTATTTCTCCTTTTCATCTTCATCAGGTGAGGCTGTGGATGTGCTGAACCAGTGCCTGGCTGCGACAATGGACTGGATGAGGGCTAATAAACTGAAACTCAATCCAGACAAGACTGAGATGCTGTTAGTGGGGGGTTCCGCTGACTGGATGGAGGGTGTTCAACCTGTTCTGGATGGGGTTGCACTCCCCTTGAAGGAGCGGGTTCGTAGCTTGTGGGTTCTCCTAGAACCATCTCTGTCACTTGAGGTGCAGGTGGCCTTAGTGGCACGGAGTGCCTTCTACCAACTTCGGTTGGTGGCCCAGCTACGTCCCTATCTGGACAGGGATAACCTGGCTTCAGTTGTCCATGCTCTGGTAACCTCCAAGTTAGATTACTGTAATGCGCTCTACGTGGGACTGCCTTTGAAAGTGGTTCGGAAGCTGCAGCTTGTGCAAAATGCAGCGGCCAGATTGATAATTGGAACCAGTAGGTTCGAACATATAAGACCTACTCTGGCCCGCTTGCATTGGCTGCCTGTATGATTCCGAGCCCGGTTCAAGGTGCTGGTTTTAACCTATAAAGCCTTACACGGCTTGGGACCACAATACCTGATGGAACGCCTTTCCCGACATGAACCTACCCGAACACTACGTTCAACATCTAAGGCCCTCCTCCGAGTGCCTCCTCCGAGGGAAGCTCGGAGGTCGGCAACAAGAGAGAGGGCCTTCTCTGTGGTGGCTCCCCAATTGTGGAACGATCTCCCAATTGGCGCCAACATTGTTATCTTTTCGGCACCAGGTCAAGACTTTCCTCTTCTCTCAGGCATTTGGCAATATCTGAGGAGCCTGGGTTTGTTTTGTTTTTGTAGCTTTTTGAAGTGTTGAAGTGGTTTTAAATGTACAGATTGTGTGTATGTTGTATGTTTTTGCTGTTTTAATTTTTGTATATTGTTTTTAATTGTTTTTAATCCTATGTAAACCGCCCAGAGAGCTTCAGCTGTGGGGCGGTATACAAATGTAATGAATAAATAAATAAATATGCTTTTAATCAGTTTTATGTATTTTATATGTATTTTACATTGTTTTTTACTGATGTTGTTCCCCACCTCAATCCAGAGGGAGAGGCGGGTAAGAAATAATATATTATTATTATTATTATTATTATTATTATTATTATTATTATTCCACACACAAAAGTCTACTCCCGATTTTGTTCTTTTTAGCAGTCCCACTTTGGGGTGGGGATGGGAAGCCTTCTTGTTGTTGCTATTGTTAAACTGGGAGTAGAAAACCCTTGCTGCTCTACCGCAAATCACCTAGAGATCTACCAGAAGATCCTGATTTACCTTGTGCTCTCCCCTGATACAGACCATCTTCCATTCCAGAAGAAGCTAGTTGAGTAACCTCAGTTTAGGAAAGGAACAGTCAGAAGGATAAATATAGAAATATATAAAATCACAAACAATTTCAACAAGGCAAACAGGTAGGGAAAAATTGTTCCACAAGATTTTGATTGTCATCAGACAGGGGCAGGATTGTGTTTCCCTATTGTTGCTTTTCTGTCCCACAATAGAGACAAGCAGTTTCCTCTTTCTTCACACAGGGAAGAAATAGAAAGCAGCAATGTCCACGTGGCCCATTCAGTCGCCAGTAATCATTGTAAGAGACTATAATCTTGTTAGGAGTATTTCTGCAGACGTCTCTTATCAACCCCCCTGAAAAAAGCCTTAAAAAACGACACGGGCCGAAACACAGGCTTTGAAATAAAACATTTTAGCATCCTGAGAACCTGCTTCTCCCCTTTTTTGTCCTGATTTGGATGCTCTCCTCCTTTTGGTTTTTCGGTTTTATAGCGCTACTTTTCCTGCACACAGTAGGAAATGTAGGCAAGTTTCACTTCAATCTAAAAAATCGGATTTACTCTGTCTTATTTTGTCATGGAAAAAATAGCAGGAGAAGGAGGTGGACGGCGGCGTCAAAAGGACCCGCAAACACCCGTAAGTGGCCAGTAACAGGTGTGCTATAAAACGCTCGTCTGATGATGCTCATAGTTAGCTAAGACTGCAGCATACTAGCTTAAATGAATTTGTACATTTAAAAAGGACAAGCTCCTAGAAACATCACAGATGTGAAGAAAACTTTAAAGAGACGAAGGCCAAAAGTTTCCAAGACTTAGCGGGGAGCTTGAAACTGTCACAAAGAGAGTTGGGTTGTTTAAAATAATAAAAGTAGGTAAAACAAAGGATGATGTTTCTAGCAGTCAAGGGAAAGGATGTTTTAAAATCATTACATTTCAGTTCTCCCCCGTGTTTTGAAATCCTTAGACAGCATCTTTGCTACCTTCCCTACTCTACCTCCACAGTGTGAAATGCAGTTCTTCCTTTCATTCCAGATCAATGTGCCGTACAATAAATACTGTTATTGATCTTCCGTGTTGTACAAGAGGCTTCAGGCATACAGCTTATTAACTGCAGTTAGTAATAATTCTTTTCCGAAGAGGGTGGTATATTTCTAACGGAAATATAGCTGTGGGGTCAGCTACGCTACAGGTAAGGCGTTATCTGATGCAGCCAGTGAGACCAGTACCAGGCTCCTGTCAGGGCACTGGGCATCTGGATGCAGTACTTAGGGCCATGGCAGATGCACAGAAAACAAACGATGTACAAGGTTTTTTGCAACAATCCCTTGTGAACATGTGGAAGTATCTTATGCAGGCAGGGAGGAAGAAGACAGAACATGCTGGAAGCCTGGCCAATGGGCAAGAGGAAGATAGGCAATAAGTTAAGGAAACTATCTTCCCAGCTCTCTTAAGCATTCCTAACAATTTCAAATATTTATGGCTAGTGCAGACAGCAGCAAAATAAGAGGCAGGAGACCTAAGTAGCTTGCTTGCTGAGCAAAATTGGAATGGTACTTTTCAAACCCCCAAATCCCCCCATGAGGTATGTGCCCGTGTGTTAACATGGAGCATGTTCATATGGAAGACCTAAGTCAGATTACTGTAGCGTGGCAACCGAGGACGGTTGCCTTTATCTCCTGCCCATGGGCTTCTCTGAGGCATCTGGTGGGCCACTGTTGGATAGAACCACAGAACTGGAGGGGGCCTGGTAGGCCATGTTACCCAGTCCCCCTAGTCAATGAAGAAAACCCACAGCTAGAGCATCCCCAATAGATGGCTCTTGTCCAGACCTCCAGCGAGGGAAAGCCCACCAACTTTCTAGCCAATTTGTTCAATTGTCAAACTGCTCTTACCATCAAGACGTTTTCTCATGTTCAACTTAAATCGACCCTCCTGTAACTTAAACCCATCAGATTTGGTCCTGCCCTCTGGGGCAGCACAGAACCAGCCTTACACTCTTCTGTCAAAGCCCTTCAAGGATTTGAAGAATGTCCCCCCTCAGTCTTTTGTTCCCTAGGCTATACATACCCAGTTCCTTCAAACTTTCCTCATGGAAATAAGATGCTGGACTGGACCCTTATCCTGCAGGTCTCCTCTTCTGCAGGGATGCCAGTGCTAAAGGACTCCTCTTGTTTGCCTGGGAATTCATGGAATCCCAAATCTGAGTTTGAAGTCTCTGAATTCACATCAGCGCTTCCAAGTGACCAGACACCAAGATCGGTAAGGTGGTAAAAATGTAACCCAGCTTCTCTAGCCTGGCACCCTCCAGATGAGTTGGACTACAACTTCCAGCATTCCCCAACCCACAGTTGGGAGTTGTAGTGCAACACATCTGGGGGGGAACATTGGGTTGGAGAAGTGTGATGTAATCTGACTTG
This sequence comes from Anniella stebbinsi, assembly GCA_029215795.1. Classification (NCBI taxonomy): domain Eukaryota; kingdom Metazoa; phylum Chordata; class Lepidosauria; order Squamata; family Anniellidae; genus Anniella; species Anniella stebbinsi. The sequence goes on along the minus strand of JARDYH010000002.1, from coordinate 86,378,666 downwards.
AGTACCAGAACACTGTTCTCCATTTAGCACATCCTGAGGTTTAGGACCAACGTTCAAACAGCATCATGACTCTCTATTACCTTAAACGTTACCAGTGATAGTATTGAAAACAAAAGAGCTTTTTTCCCTCAGGAGAGAACATGATTTATTCTGGCCCTGGCCAACTTTGATTAAAAAAAGAAGCAGTTGCAATGATGTCTTAACTAGAAATAATTATCCACGCTCACAGCACTTCTTTTCTTTTCAGATCACAAAAGAAGTTTAGATCTCGACTCAGCAATTTCCAGACCCCCTCCCCTCCCCACCCCATGAATGCATCCTCCCTCCCTTATTAACAGGCCTGGCTTTAAGGCTGCTGCGAATGGGCGGCTTTTGAGGTCGGACAAGAGCCTTGAATGAGACCAGTGCAAAATCACTCCCTAAAGCCATAATCAGAAACCGGCGAAACAATGTGTTTCTCCCACCAGACCTATCATGACAGAGCAATTCCTGCTGTCCAGCACCTCGCTGCTAGCCAGGCTTTTGGAGGCATCAAGGTTGTTTTCTGAAATGAATGGAAAAAGAGGGACAAGACAAACCTGAGGTTTCACCCGTTTTCCCCAAATAAATCATGCCTTAAAAAAACAAAAAACAAATCTCCTTGCAACTTACGCTGTTTCAGTGCTGGACTTGTAGCTCCCCATAAAGTTAATGTGCTACGCAATATTCATTCCAGACAAGGCTGTGTTTTTTTCTGCCACCCCCAAAAAGAGCCATTATCTGTAATTACCCATTACCAGGCATAATTATTTCTCCTAGGCTGCTCTACAACCCCCAAGATTTGATGCAGTTACAGCTCACTGCTTTATGTTATCAAGGAAGCTTTTCCTGACCTTTAGAGCACTACTCTCCATACATACAAAAGTGGGCAGTAAATTGTTTAAGCATGTGATTTATCATACAGGTCCCCACTCGGATATGCTGCATATGCTGAGAAGTCAGAAAATGTTACTTGTACCCACTGCCAAATGTCAGGAATGGTACAATACTTACCAGAAGGGCTGATGTTCAGTGCTCACATTCCCACTGCACCCACGTGATCCCTGTGTGTTTTTCGGTACTACACGCGAAAGAGCAGAGCCTTTTCAAATGTTTCATTTGAAATGAGTAGCCATGATTCACATTACTACAGGGGATTGCAAACATCTTTCCCCCAGACAGTGCCCTCCCCAGATAGTATCCCCCCATCCCATGCACTAATGTCTCTAGCTAGTGAGTCAGTTGCAGGATGATCAAAACCGATTTCTCTTCCCCAGGGCTGATTATTTCAATTGGCTGTTGTTTGAAAAAGGCTATCCTCAGCCCATCACAACCAGCAGTTCCATTGCTATTAGTGTGCTGTATATAATGGGGCTACACAAGAGTCACATGCACAGGTAAAGGGTAGGCAACCTGGGACCCTCCAGATGTTTTGGACTACATCTCCCATCAGCCTCTGCCAGCATGGCCAATGGACAGAGATTATAGAAGATTTACTCCACAACACCTGGAGAGCACAGGGTTGCATGTCCCTGACTTATAGGTCAGTATCAGTGAAAACATTTCTTCCATCCCAACATATCTGAACATATTTTAAGAAGATTTACTTGGAGAAGGGAAGGTCCAAATCCCCCTGTATCGGAAAAGCCACCCTTTCTTTAGAATCCCATATCTCTGCCCAAAGGCTCCTGTTGTTCATTATTCCCAAAATGGAATAATGCGTAGACACAGAATTGGGGATTCTTTGTTACAATACCCAAGGAATATCTAGGAGGGAAGGAATCTACTCCAATTTACACTTCCCCACACCACGCTCAAGTACTCTCTCATCAGTGCATAGGTACAACAACTTGAGACAAGCAAAATCTTATTTGATTAGATTCTTGCTTTCTCTCATCCCAAGAGTCCCCCGTAAAAATAGTATGATTTGGGGACATAGTTGGTCTCCATTTTGCTGGATCAGGGACTACTGCTAGTCCTCACCCATGGAGTCCAGCCTGTAAGCTGCTCTGAGATGTGAGTTATCATAAGGAACACCGGTTTCCTGAGGAGCAAGTACCAGCTAGTCAATTTCTCTGTTTTTCCCTCTAACCACAATTTTCTATATTCTACCTCTCTCTTGGTCTGTACCCAATAAACCTCATTAAACCAGATTTATTTATTTATTTATTGGAAGCGTCGTGGATGAGCAACCTGGATCTTCGCCCACACTTTTGTCTCATCACTCGATTACCTGCTAATCTTTCTAAGGCAGGAGTATTGAACTTTGTTCAGCTGGACAGCCTAATTCCATTTTGGAGAAGCTTGGGGGCAGGCAGCTTTCCTAGGGTGGGCGGGGCTCAAGACAATGAGGGGGGCAGGACCCCCAAAAATACCAGCATATTTTAGAATAAAGCCCTCCTGAGGAATGGGAATTACAGGTTGCGTTTAGGCTGGCAGACTCAGGAAGCATTACTTCCCTGCTCTCTGGAAATCTCATAGCTCTGCAATAGCCCTGGCTCGAACCTAGGGAATACTAGGGCCTGGTGGCAGTGCTACTCTTGTGTAAGCAACGTACAAGGTAGCTCTCAGAGAGTGCTCTACAAATCTAGCAGGAGCACACACATGGTCTTTCAAATGTAGGCCTCACTGGCACATAACTGTGAATGCTAGAAAACGTATCTCCTACACCTTTCTTTAATTTAATGGACTGTTTCCTTACTGAAGTTACATTTCATAGCTGGAACATGTCTAACTACTTCACAAGATAACCAAGTCATGCTCACCACACTGCAATCCTTTTGAAATCTTTTTATATGCCAATTCAATTACTGAAAAGGATCTTGCAAATTTGAACATAAATACTGATAAGTGCAAGACAACCAATCTAAAAACAGCAGACCCACCTGTAATGGGGGGGGGGGGGGGGAGAAGTCCTCATCCACGGAAATAATTTCTACCCATCTTAAACTCTCCCTTATTTTAAGTTAATGAAAAGGTATCAAAGCTGTACATATAAGTAGTCTAATATGCTTGAAGTTATTTAATTCATTAAGACTGCAATCCTAAATATACTAATTTAGGGACTAAGTTCCGTTGGACTTAGTTCTGAATAAGCACGCACAGGATTGTACTGCAATCCTAAAATCACTGACTAGAAAATAAGCCTCACTGAGCTCAGTGGGATTTTCTTCTAAGTAAATACGTTCAGGATTGCACTTTTGAATTATTTAAATTAAAATGAAATAAGAATTTGACTATCTTCCCAATGCATTTGTGTTTGTTGGACAGATTGCTGAAAGCTGGGTAAGAAGCCTGCTTCTTAGGATTCAATCCTTTGTATGTTTAGAGAGAGAAAAGTCCTACAACTCCCAGCATGCCCCAGTTTCTCTCTAAACATGCATAGGATTGCATCCTTACTAAGTAACTGAGTAGAATGCTACCTGCGTATCCCCTTTTACCTCCACATGCAAAAATTAAGAGGTAGAGGGCACTGCTCCAGAGTTCTGGAGCAGCACGAAGATAATTAAAAATACATAATAAACAATAATATCTCCACAAGCCTAAGAATTAGAGACAGAGGGCATTGTCGCACTTGAGGCTTAAGCTACCTTTGAGCCTCTATTTTGCTATTTATTTTAATACCGCTAACTATTCCTAATACTGAAGCAAAAGTAGAAGAAGGGCATTTGTAACGAACGATTGATAGCCCTATGTGGAGAGCTAGGAAAGCGAAGGCGCCATCGCGCCACCTTCCTCCTGGATCATCCCAGAGTTGCTTCTTCTGCTGTCCCCCACCCCTTCAGAGTCCCTGTTTTCTGTTTTGGTTTAGGGTTCAAGAACTTCAAATGCTAATTTTCAACCTCTTCTCTTTCCTACCACCGAATACCTTTCCTCGGGGAATCCCAATTCTTTAATTGTTTTATTTATTTTAACGAAAAACTTATAACAGAACAGTTGTATTTTATAAATGCTACAAGTCACTTTGGGGACTCCAGCCAAAAATCAAACCCTCCCTCCCTCCCTCCCTCAACTGTTGCCTGGCAGCAGCCATTCAGTCAGGCTGCAGTCCAGGGATAGAAAGGAAGCAAAGCCACTGTTACCAGTTCTGCCTAAGAAACCAACTACTTTTGGCTCCTCCTCTCCCCAAACTTTTTCCATCCCAGCTAGTCTTTATTTATAACTAAGAATTGCAGCTCGAGTTTTCCAGGTTTCCTCTTCCCTCCCCATCTCTTTTTCCTTTTGTGTCGTGTATTTTAGATTGTCAGCATGAGGGCAAGAACTGCCTTGCTTTTTACTAATCTGTTACGTCTCCCTGGGAGCCTTTCTGGCTGAAGAGCAGGATAAAAATGTTTTAAATAATATTCACATACATAAGTGTTCAGGACACTATAAGCTAACTAAAGCAAGTCGCTTTAAATCGTGTGTGTGAAAATGGCATTAATATAAACATGAAATGAAACATGAAAGTTGAAAATCGGGAATATCCCTGAAGGGTGCAGAAACCACAGCCCACCCCTCCTCCCAGGGCTATGACCCTGACCATGGACACAATCCAGCCAAAGTTAAGCCCTTCGTTCAGCCTATTTATTTTCCTTTGTTTCCATTAACCCTACCTCCCCCAGACAGCAAGTCCACTGTCAGGAATTTGGGTCTGTGTTGGGGAATTTGGTAGCAGGGTCAAGGAAGTCATGGGCACCATGATAGGCAGCAGAAAAGGCCTTCAAAAGCGAAATGCAGCCCACTGGCTGCCCACATGTGTTCTTCTCCATACTAATACCACATACATTTCTAGAATTCTGCAGTTCATGAGGAAAAACTGATTTACAGTTTATTCTTAGTAGCCTAATATGAATAAATTTTTGGATTACCATAATATAGAAATTCCATTAGTGAAGAAATAAAAAAGGGATGTTCAATATCCATAGGCAGCAAATAAGATTGTTAGTTTTATATGGTCTTTGCTTACTGTAGCTATACATGCAAAAAAGCTGCATGATTTCCCCCTCCACCTATGTCCATATTTAGCAACACACTTGTATACTGACCAATTCTTATTCCATCGCCATTACCTCTTTCCTCCACAATCTTGTCCCTTCAAACAAAGCAAACAGTCATTGAGTGAGTTCTTTGATACGGTTCAAGAATACCCGACAGGCCCTACAACATGTACAGTAGGCTTCGAGCTGTAACAGTGCTATTTCTGTAAATATTATCAAGCATCCACATAAGGCCTATCTGCAGGAGAAAAGAATAACTCTGTGGGCAGGAACTGCCTTTATCTATAAAGACGTCAATGGCTAAGCTCACATGTTTCTCAAGGTTTATCCTTTTTTTTTCCAGAAACAACGCTGGGTTGTCTTTTTAATATAGCAAAAGAATGAATCGTTCCCCCCCCCCCCAACTGCAGTCTCTAGCTCTAGAAATGAGTTCACATTATGTTATGCACAGCAATTGCATTCATCACTTTTACCAGTTACATTAGTGTGGGGAAGTTCTTGCATTCGTTATCATACAAAACAGGCACGCAGATTATGCATCTCTTCAATCATGTTAATTGTCCAAAGTCATTTCAAATTCTTTTCACCTGGTGGCTGTTACCAAGTTGCAAGCAGTTCATACACAGTGGCTTAACCTACTGTTTGGCATACTTTTCTACCAGAAAAAAACAGAAGGAGGCGAGCATCCAAGTCAGGACAGGGGAAAAAAGGGAGAAACAGGTTCTCAGGATGCAAAAAATCTTTATTTTAAAGCCCGACACATTTCGACCTGTATTCTTTTGAAGGCCTTCCTCAGGGGGTTTGATAAGAGATGTCTGCAGTCACCATTGACTATCATAGGAGATGATCACCTTGCTAGGAGTATTCCTGCAGACATCTCTTATCAACCCGAGGAAGGCCTTGGAAAGAACACAGGCCAAAAAACGTCAGGCTTTGAAATAAAGAATTCTTTGCAGCCTGAGAACCAGTTTCCCCCTTTTTTTCTGTGCACACTTTTCTACCAGGCAACACAAATATACATTTTTTAAAAATCAAAACGTTTTGTGATGTGATGGAGAAAAAGAACACAAAAAAGAGAAAAGTCTCAGGATGCTAAAGTTGTCTATAGAACAGAGACTTTTCTCTCTTTTTGTGTTCATCTTGGATGCTTACCTGCCTTGCACCCACTATAGAGAAAAAAACCCAGTTTGCCTGCTTTTGACATGATGTAGACCAGGACGTTGCCAGAAGGGGGAAATTTGGCAAAATTCATGGCAGAGCAGCTGAGCATGGGTTAATTTAGTATGACATTTCCAGCAGCTGTTAGTCATTGCTCTGCACTTGTGCAAGAACGACAGTCAGAATTTTTTAAAAAGACTGGTGAACAGAACAGGTAAGTGTTGCAGTTACTGCAATAGCTGCTCCAAAAAAGGAGCTGTGAAAAGGTGGGGGGAAGCCAATATCTCCCCTTTCTAGACTTGCTAGAGACTCAGGAAAGTGTGGAATGGGAGGAGGACACTAACAAGTGTCAGTTCAACACTTGAAAGCAAAAGGGTTACATTGACAAGTCGGAGATATTGATCTGATCCACCAATACACCTTTTGGTGCACTTAGGGCTCTTGCACCCCTCTTTTCAGGCTTTTTGACTGTGCAAATGGGTTCCTCCTGTCCCTTAGTATTATTTGACCCCCGGTCCTTGTCAACTGGGCACAAATCAGCTCATCTACAATTTCACCTTGTCCATTTCCTTGTATGTTACCTACTTCACTTCTAGGCCTTTGCTGACAGCAAAGGCCATTGACATTGAACTTCCTGACTGTTAGAGCAATACTCTAATACATTGAACTTCCTGACTGTTAGAGCAATGGAACCAATGACCTAGGGAGGTGGTGGGCTCTCCCACATTAGAGGCATTCCAGAGGCAGCTGGACAACCATCTGTCAGGGATGCTTTAAGGTGGATTCCTGCATTGAGCAGGGGGTTGGACTCGATGGCCTTATAGGCCCCTTCCAACTCTACTATTCTATGATTCTATGGGCACCTGGGATATGTGCTGCAAAGGCATCTCGGATATATGCTGGGGCTGGCTGGCAACTGAGGGAAGAAGGAGAGAGGATAACAATCTACAGCAAGCCCAATCACCTGTCAAGCATACTGAGGGTTGTTCCACGACAATCCACCCACAGTGACTCATTCGCAGGGTGGTTTAGCATGACATGCAAACCTGCCCAATGTCATTTCATGCAGCAAATCACATGACATCATGTGGAATGATTTAAAGCCTTCCCAAGCTTACTGCAGTGTGCAGCTCAGTTGTGAAAACCAAGGCAGGTGTCCATGGCCCAATAGGCATGCAGCTTCCAGTTCTAGGCGGGCCTCTGTTCCAAAAGAGTTCACTAAGCTTAGCTCTAGAAGGTTCCAAAAAGTTGCTCTGTGCCGTCTCAGAACCCATATATTACTTTACCCACATAGCTGGGGCAAGTGTGAAACCTCTCAAACAACAGTTGGGAGCCAAGGCCATATCCAGACCCTTTGTATTCTGCAATGGCAATTGTTTTAGAAGGCCATGTTGGTACAATTAGTCTAAATTGGGGAAATCACAGGGAGAAGCTTGTGAATTTTATTAAGGCCATTCCTACCCACCCACCCCCAATTCATGTCCTACCTATGAATCTGGAACTGGTATCCAACTTCTAATTAATCCAGAACAGATTGTGTCTGGTGTTGTAAGCCTTGACTAGTTTAAAGATTTGGTGTAGGAGCCACAGAACCCATAAGAGATGGACAAATTAAGCAGGATGAGTTGCTCCCTGAGATTATGTTGGCGTTGACCTGACTTCGTCTTGGGGATGTCAAAGGCAGCTCTTCATCGGAGATCAAAACTTGACACCCTCCCTGAAGACTAAGGATCTACTTCAGGTGGCAGCTACTTTGACACAAAATGTAAGACACTTTGCTCTGAAGTGCTGCGCTGATTGAGAAACAGGCACTCTCAATTATTTGGGAGTAAGGTGAAAATCAAGTTAGTATCTTCTAAAGGCACAAGGTTAAGGTTAAGTTCTGAAGTTAATATCACCCAATTTTAGATCCATGAAACCAGAAAGATTTCCAAACTCTAACATATAGGTGATTGATTGATTGACTGAATTTAAATCCTGTCTTTTTTCCTCTAAATCTCAAGGTGGTGTACATAATCCTTCTCCTCTCCATTTTTATCATCACAACAACAAACCTATGAGGTTTGAGGGCCAATCCAGAGAGCTGAGAGTCTGGATTGGCCCAAAGTCACCCAGTGAGCTTCCATGGCCAAGTGGGGACTAGAACCTGGATTTCCCGACTCCTATTCCAACTCTCTAGCCACATATAACTTGGAAGCTATGGCCCTCATCAGGTCTTTACCAGTCTATAAGCGCAGGGGAGCTGGGGGTGCATGTGTACTCTGCCCACTTTCCAGTCCCAACCTCCTTTTGCTGACAAGGGAAGTCAGCAAGGTAACTGTTGTAACTGTATTCAGCAGAATGTATTTACCTAGCCCCACACAACCTGAAGCCCCAATATACCAGGGTTTCCCAACTGAGCGAAACAGTGTAATGTAGAAAAGCACTTTTGACTTCAGACATCAAGGAAAAGATCAGGATGGTTTTGTCGCTGCCAAGAGGTTTCTTGCTGTTTGACAGTTGTAAGGCCAAAACGACATGTTGACAGTTGTTCTGCGATTCTTTTCCCTCAGGCCTTCCCTTTACCATGTAAAGAAGGTGTGGGGAAAGTGCAGTCCTTCAGATGTTGTTTGACTGCATTTCCCATAATCCCTCGCCACTGGCTATGCTGCTAGGGCTGATGGGAACTGCAATCCACCAACAACTGGAAACATGTTCCTCAGCTGCAGGTTGATTAAGATTTTGAGGAAGATTGGTGTGTGTTAACGCTTCCTTGCTGAAGATCACAACCCATCCCACACTGTTTTCCCCCCAAAAAAGTAAAATATATGGGAGAAAAGGAACTGGGAAGAAGCAGTTTGAACCGTCAACTGGAAAGAAAAGGGTTAAATAGCCCCTTTCCCATTACTCCTCAACTGGCAAGATAAAAGGAAAATGGAGGAGGGGGAATCACAGACCTACACATAAAGTATAGTTTCACCCCAAGGCTGCTGTAATGGAAGGGTAGACTAATAGAATGAATACAAATGGAGCTGAACATTTGACAAAGCCAAGAAACTGATACCACAGTTCAAGACCATTCAGAAAACTCTGGGAAACTTGATTTGTGAGAAAGGCAGCAGGAAAAGCCCAGACAAGAAGAACGCACCCTATATTTCCAAAGCAAGCAACAAAAAGCCTATAAGGAGGAACAAAGTTAGGAGGGTTGAAATCAGACTGGAATACATTCATTAACAGAATATCAAAGATAATATTAAGAGGGGAGGATGAGCTCTTCGGGTATCTGAGAGGGGAGACCTTGGAGAAAATATGACTGGGATAAAATCATTATAGCTCAACACTAAAAATAAACTAAGGGAGGTGGCGGCCAACAGGAATTCACCAGAGATCACTTCAGCAGAAACAATGTGATGAAAGAACCCCAGATGGTTTCTAAATACCATAAAATGGCAAAAAAACCCAAGGATTCTGCTAAACTGAAATAAGGATTTGCACCCTTAGTGTGTTAACAATTTCGAGTACCTCTGCTTTTTCTTAAATTTAAGAAATGTAATGAAAGTACATGCTATTGTCTTTAAATGCTTGTAAATATTTCAATTATTAAAATGTAACACTTAAATCACATTAAAGATGCAATCCTATGCATGTTTAGACAGAAAGAAGTCCTACAATTCCGAGCATTCCCTAGCCAGCATGTCTGGGTGCAGCATGCTGGGAGTTGTAATATCTTTTTCTTCTGTCTAAACATGCATAGGATTGTGGCCTAAATGCCCTTTAATTTCCCCCTCAAATATTTCTAGTCAGGTCCTTATGTTGCATTGGGACAAAAATGTTGTAACATGGGTCCTTCTTTTAAGCTTTATTTACTAAACACAAGTAAAATAAATATGCTAAATTAGATTACTGTCAAAGACATCAGAAAACTTTCCAATGCAATTTAACCTAATTCAATTCAAAATTTTCTGGAAAACTCACATCATTAATTAAGCCCGTCTGATAAATGTCCCTGTTAGGGCCACAACATTCTTAGGCTTAATTAAAATATTGGGCACAATTAACTGCCCCTGGTCTTTACTCCCCATGCATCTCGTAATTTGCTCAGGCCGCTTCCACGCTGCTTACTAGCAGGAGCTTCAACAACTCCTGGGCAACTTCTTTCCAGCACTAACATCACTGTGGCAGGTTGCGTGGAAGTGCTGGGGGGGGGGGGGGGAGCAGGGAGCGAGTGAAAGCCTGTAAATAGTAGCAGCCAGGCTCTCCAAGGTGGGTTGCTGTCCAGAAGGGAGATGCCATCACTGCAAATGTCCCAGATACCTGTTTAGCAGGTCACAAACCCAGGCAGCCAACAAAAAGGAAACGAGGCTGGGGGGTAGATGAGGAAGGGTTTTCTGCCAGCCCAGCCCACTCCTGCCACCCATGGCAGAAGCGCAACCAGCGGACAGTGAACTTGGCTGCCAGTGGGAGGACGGGCAGAGGGTGCTTACCACTGCTGCACTTCCTGCAAGGTCCTCCATCCCAGCTCGGCCACAAAACTCAAGGCTCAAGCATGTTCAATTTGCCCCTAGGGAGCAGGGAATTGCTTAGGCCTAGAACACTGTATGGACTTTGAAACAGCCAAGCTTACCTAATATTGTATTTATCCATTCATTGCCACTAATGAACTTATGAAACAGAAAACTTTCTGCAGACAATAAATGCACTGGCAGCAATCAATATCAAGGAAAAAAATAGGGCTGTGCAAGCCTCAAGCCTCAGATTTCTGAATCCGAAGCCCGGAGACTATTTTATAACAGATCCGTCATAAAATGGCCTTCGGGCTTCAGATTCGGAAATCCGAGACCAGAGGCTTGCACAGCCCTAGAAAAATTGTCCCATTGGCACCTCCAATGTTAATTGCCACATAAGGGCAATTTTCACCCATATTGTAATGGGATGAAAAGCTTAAACTTCTGCTCCCTGTACACTGTGTTCCTGAGGACAACGTCCCACCCCTATGCCTGGTATTTAATTTTTTAAAAACCCACAATGCTAACCACATCATGAATGTAACGTGTAGTTCGGCCCTTAGCCTTCTAATATAAATCACTTCAGCAGGGATAAAGTGTTGTCTTCAGCACGGCCCTCAGCAATTCTCTTAAATCCCTCAATGATGCTTGAAGAACTGCCTTGTCCTTTTTCAGGCCATCCAACTGCCTAATTGCACTTCTAGTTAAGAAAGGAAGTGTCCCCTAATTTAATTATTTCCCTTGTATTTTTTAGTTTCAAGCCATCGCTCTTTGTTATGCTGCCTCAAGCATTGTAAATAATCCCTCCCCCTCCTTCATATTATTACCTCTCAAATATTTATAGACTGTTATATCCACCCTTAGTCTCCTTTTCTACAAGCTGTACATCATTTTTGTCACCCCTGTCTTGATCTATTCAGTTTTATCTATGCCCCCCTTTCATAATGAGAAACTCAAAAAGCTCTATGCTGTATTCCAAAGTAGGTTTTCAAGAACGTGAGAGAGAGACTAGGCAATGCCACCTCTCTGGTTTTGTCATTTATTATTATAAACTTTACCCTGGCCTAACCACCCTGTGGCTTTAAAGCTCAGGCCTAGCACATTTTGTCATCCAGGTACTTTTAGACCAGTGTCTTCAAGGAGCTGATTAAAACTGAGGAATGGAACAGCATGTACCGATTCAAAATGCACATAGGGCACTGTGAATCAAAGAGAAGCCTTCTACAACAAGATACGCGTGTGCCAGGGAAATTGCTGAAATGCTATTTTATTTATTTAACTAAGTAAAATAAATGTATATTTATTTTATTATGGAATTATTTTATACTGCTTTTCATGGCAAAAAAACCCTCTCAAGGCAGTTAAATAAAATAATAAAAGTCTAAAATATAAAAAACATATTTTAAAGCAGCATAAAACAATTCATTCTACACCAGCAATCCATTAAACAGTTCAAGCAAAATGATTTAACATAATAAATAAAATAACAACAGTTAAAAAAAACTACAGCTTAAAAATATAGACCAGTATCATTATTCAGTTAAAAGCAGATCGAAACAACAAGGTCTCTAAGGCCTGCTTAAAAAGTCAAAAGGGGAGCCGGGGGGGGGGGGGGGGGAGCACCACAGACTGGGCCACAAGCAAAAAAGGCTTGTCTTTTGTGTACATCAACCTGATGGACCTTAATGGCAGGTGTGTGAGCAAGGCATCTGCAGCCCATTTTTAAACTATGAGAGGTGCAGACAGCCCTCCAGAAACCTGAAGGTTATCAACCCATTTAAAGCTAAACACCATCACTTTAAATTGGGCCCAGAAACACACTGGCAAGCCACTATAGAATCAGTGGGGGTTTTTTGCTCAAATGACTTGGCCCCCACAAACAACCCGGCAGCTGCATTCTGCATGACCTGAAGCTTCCAAACCATCTTCAAAGGCAGCCCCAAGCAGAGTACATTGCAGTAGTCTAGACTGGATGTAACCAGGGCACAAATGATTGTGGCAAGCACTGTTTTCTCTTTTCAAAACCAGCAATTTCTCATGTGCATATCTGAGGCAAGCCCCACAATGACTGTAACAGCCTACCAGAAGAACGTTTGAGGTAATAGGCACTGGAAAATTTTCCAGAAAAAAAAAATCCACAAAGTTCTTTGATTCAACATTTGCTGGAAAATGCACATCATGATTTGTACATCCAATATGTGGTTACATGGTAACTCTCCCCCCACCCCAACACTCTTACTTTAATCAGCTCCTCCATCCCATAATTTTTGTTTAAAACTCAGAACACTTTTAAAGTAGTTGCAAGATTTGACTATTGAAGCATAGACTGCAGACAGCAAACAAACAAGAATGAAGAAACCTACATTTGTACATCATTCCCATTCCAATCCTAGCCAAAGAACTACCTGGTAGAATTAAAGAACACTTATCCTATACATATAAATACTGGCTTGTTTCATCAAACATAATTAATGTAGCCAAGGGGGAAACTAGGAATAAGTTAAACCTCTACTTTCTTAATCCAGTCACACATTAACAAAATGTCAATTCTTTGTTTCATTTCTCACTGCAATTTTACAGGCCGGGATTATAGGACTGTAGGTTTAAAACCCATGTTTCCATTGCACTAACATTCTGTAATTATCCTGAAAAAATTATACTCATATTATTATACTACTATTATAATATTATTATCTTGTTACTGTTATTAGGGGGTTGAGATTGTATTTATAGGCCCTCACTCTTCTTCAGTGCAGGCATTTCCTTCATCCAATTCATCCTTGCAACAATCATCTATGACAAATGGGTATTCTTTCCAATAGTGAACTGAGCTTGAGACAGCGACCAGCTCCACATCCGCTCGGTTCATGGCTTGGCTGAGGGCCAAACCAGAGATGACGATAAAAGATCCACATTTAAACACAAAACATGTCCCAACCACGTAATGTGAGAGGGTCTGTTTTTCACAGCAAAAGAATTGTGTAGATGAGGAGTGAAGATCCCTCCTCTTAACTGTAACTTACCTCCCCACAATCTACATCCCTGCCGCCCCCCCAAATGTTTTCCTTCTTATTTATTTATTTTATTTATTGTATTCCATTTATATACCGCTCCATAGCCGAAGCTCTCTGGGCAGTTTACAAAAATTAAAAACATTGAACAATTAAAACACCAATATACAAAATTTAAAAGCATAAAAACAAGTTAAAATTACAATATCCTTCTGGGTCAAAGCCAAGTTCTGATGCCAGATGGCTGCTCAGTGGGGGATAAAGGGGCTTGGAGAGACGTAAGCAGCAGGCAGGGTGGTCCTGCAGTTCTCAGTGGTGCCCCTTTTTGGTTCTCAAAAATAAACCACACTCCCCCTTCCTCTATGTGACTGAGGGTGCAATCCTATACATGTTTAGACAGAAAAGGTCCTACAACTCTCAGCATTCCCAAGCCAACAATGCTGGCTGGGAATGCTTAGAGCTGCAGAACTATTATCTAATTAAACATGCATAGGATTGCGTTCTAAAGTGGATTCGTATTTTATTTATTTTTAAAATTTTATTTCAAATATTTTTATCCAACTGCTCATCGAAAAGGTCTCTGGAGCAGCTTAGAAACAGTCCATTAACAAGACCATCCCTGCCCGCGAGCTTATAGTCTAAAAAGAGATGACACAGAAGGAAAAAGGGAGGGGGAGGGGGAGGAAAAAATGAAGTAGGTGTTCCTGCTTCCCCTGTCATCCCCTTCTGTTACAGACTGCTGAAATGGTTGCTGGTGGCAACACCTGAGGGAGGAAGAAACTTCATGAGAGAGGCCTTTCCGCAGGGCTGGTGAAATGGCCCTGCTCTCCCTCTCATCTCCTTGTCACTCCCTCTATCCACAGCCAAATGCGTGGGATAACATTTTCCTCTAGCATACTTGGAAGGTGGTGGATAAGAATTGCCATAATATCCCCGCCATTCAATAAAAATATTAAGGCCCCCTGCCAACCTCCCCCTAACACCCCACGCTGCTTCCAATACTTAAGCTTTCCAAATTTACCATGCAACTTCTCCAGGCTGCCTTTATTTTGGCTTAATCATCATGAACTGTGACACATTTAGGGTGCAACCCTAAGCGTACGTATTTGGAAGTAAGTGTTTTCTCAAAAGCTCAGGTTCTAAGACCCCTTTTTCTACTCCTTCCCCACACTCAAAAATAACCCATGTGACAAAGACCGGCAATGAGGTGTGAGCATGCTGGCAAAGCACAGCAGCTCTTTTCCCCCCTTTTCCCTTTCTTTTTCCAAAAAACAGTGTGTCACCAGAGGTTTGAAAAATTGTCTCTGGCCTCTCAATGTGCCGTCATATTTCTGACCTGCCAATAAAATGGATACAGAGAGAAAAAGACTTTTCTGGTACCTTGTATGATTTGTGTGGCTCCTTCACACCCTATTCCTCTCTCTGTAAACCATGTACGGTGCGATGAAGTTTGAAAGAAAAACTGCTATACCTCGGGGGTGGGGGGAAATCTCAGAAGGAAAAATGAACCTGCCGCTCTATGGAGATGTCAAAGAGGAAATCTGACCCCACGGACCTCTACAGAACATTCTGAACAATAATGGTGAATGCTCAAACTTCCTGGGGCAGGGTGAAGAATTAGGCATGAACTGTCCCCTTCCCATCAAATTCTGCATTCTACATAAGCTTCAATCTCTATGTGCAGATTTGTGGGGGGGAGTTCCCTTGAAATCAGTGGGACTTACTTTCAAGGGAGCATGCACAAAACTGAGTTGTACGTCTGTTAACAGACACTTGCTAGAAGTGTTTTGCATAAAACAGCATTCTCTCATACTATCTTGCCTATCCAGTAAGATCTTCATCAGAGGCCGTTCAATACTAACACTGGGAGACAAAGGAGCGGGTCTTCTCCGTAGTGGCACCCTAACTTTGGAATGCCCTCCCAAAAGAGATATGATTGGCACCAACTTTGTGTGCGTGTTTTAGCACTAAATTAAAACTTTCATTTGGCCACAGCATATTAATATTTTAGAATTTTACAATTGAATTTATTTTTACACTGAATTGATGGTTGGGTTTTGTTGTATTCGACTTGCTGGTTGAATTGTTGCTGTTTGCATTTGTCTTCTAACATGCAATTGTATGGTTTTTATATTGGGTTTGCTTATTTATTTATACATACTACTTGTATACCACTTAATATCCTAAAATAACTGATTCACATTGTATATACAACACAATAGAAAACCAATAGGAAAACAGTGCAAGAATAATACAAAATAGCCAATAATTTAAAATATTCCAACCAAGATGATAACAAAATGAAGCAGTGTCGTAATCTAGCGAGCCTGGTAAATAAATGTCTTCAAGAGCCATTTGAAGCTCATAACGAATTTCACCTCTGGAACAATGCATACAAGGGTGCTCCAGAGGGTAGGTGCCACTACCGAGAAGGTCCTGCTTGTGCACTGTTACCTGGTGACATGTTACTGGCCCCGAAATGAGCAACGATTATTTGTTTTCATGTTTTTTACACTACCCTGCGATCCCTTTTGGATGAAGAGATGTTTATACATTTTAGAAATAAATACATAAATAATAAATTAGATCTTGGAATACTACATGTGCAGCAGCACTTTGGAGGATGCCATGGGGAATGGATTGCATTCAGTGAAGTCCTTTAAAATGTAGTTGGGTGTATATAGACAAAAAGGCCTTCGATTTTGACCCTTAACCATTTATTGGAAAGTAAGTTCTACTGAAATAAAGTGCTAAAGATCAGTGAGGGTGCAAACAAGTGAATTCCTTGTGCGCTAGCAAATGTTCTCACAAATTGCACTGCATTTCAGCATAAGCATGGTAGCCTAAGTCAGGTTGTGACATACATTCATTACTATTCATGACTAATATTCTAGAACTCAATCCTGCCTTATTATTTGCTGGAATTGAATCACATCTGTAAAGGTCTACATCTGGTACCAACCCGTCCTGTAGCTTATAAATAAGAATTGACTAAACTACTTGGGGGGGGGGGGGTGACTTTATTTGACCAGCTAAGAAATGGTGCCCTATAAACTCATTGTAGAAAAATATTTACAGTTAAGCTTTTAAGATCTTGAAAATCATTACCTGAAAAAGGTTCCAGCAAAAGCTATCCATCTTCATTGTTTCAAAGACTGACAAACAATATCTTGTTAATAAATGAAAAAGAATAGAGATGGGTCACACTATAAACAAAATGATGCCTTTTTTTGAGGAGAATTGGTTTCTTTTACACCGCAACCCTATGCATGTTTACTCAGAAGCAAATTACATGATATTCCATGGAGATATTTCCAGGTATGTGTGTGCAGGATTAAAGCCTTCCTTGTAAAATTATATGGCCAATTTCTGGAGTCTCTTACCTGCATCTTAAAACATATTGGGTTGTATCCAATGGGTTATATACAATGTTAGAGTAGACCCACTGAAAGTTAGACTAAAGTCCCCTCTACAAGGATTCGCTTTTACGCCTGGTTAGGCGATTATGCGCATAATCACAGAAGCGCATTTACACCTAATGCCTCTGCACGAGAGGCGGCGAGAGGCGGCGAAGCGCATTAAGGGATGACCAAAATGTGCTTTACAAGTAGTTAATGCGCATAAGCGCTTGTTCACATAGGCAAAATGCGCTTTAACGGACGGAGCAAAATAAAACTCACTGTTTAACGCACATTCGATAATGCGCATAATCGGAGAGATAACGCGCCTCTATGCCCCATTTGCGCTCCGTTCTTGTAGAGGTAATTTTTTTAATGCGCCTTGAAAGAGCTTTAAACCTCTCTTGTAGAGGCAGCCTAAGAAGGACTAACATTGGATACAACCCATTACTATCTATTTGCAAGAAGATACATGTATATCAAGCAAAGCTTGTCAAATACTTAAAGGCCTTTTCATTCATTAATCATCTGCCTCTGAACAGATTAATTGATCAAATTTAAATCAGTCTACCATACAGGTGCCATTTTGAGATACTAAAGGAATTGCAAGGTAACTTACAATATCTGGGTCAAGTATTTGAACCAATTATTTTTGTCACTTCGGGGGATAAAACAGCCTCCGGATTTTATTTTTGCTATTTGGATACTGGACAATATGCTAATATTTTCCAATGGTGATGGAGGCGGCAGCTTAACATGATACACAAGGCTGCAGAGAGTTTTACTTGTTTCTTTTACTAAAAAAAGAGAGCTTTGCCATCATTTCAAATAACAGCAGAGCTGCAATGAGCAGCAGCCCAGTGGAGATCTTCATTGTCAATTAAATGGCCCAATGGGATCTAAGCTATATCATGAACAATGGGACAGCCATCTTTTCCCCCCATTTCTTAACCAAGAATGCCCTTGGAATGATAGGATATCATGACAGCTTCCAAAGCTCAGAAACATATTCCAATCAGTTTGCAGTGTTGACACTTCATGAATCTGTGTGATATACTGACTTGCAACCTCAGCATATGCCTGTTTACTCAAAAGTATTTAATGATTGTGAACTGTACACAGAATTGCAGATACGGAATTGTACCCAACGTTAGTCTCATGGGTCTACTCTAAGTAGAATTAACATTGGGTATAACCCCTAGGTTTGCCAGGTTTAGGATCAAACTGTAAATATATGATGCAGTTTTAAAGGCACGGAGAGTTCTGGAACCTTCTGGCAAATTGTAAAACCATCTTAGCCCATTTCGCAAGTGTAAACAAAGCAAGTCTCAATGAACTTCACTTCTTAAAAACCCCACCACCATCTGGTTGAATTATTCAAGTTAAAGACCAATTTACTTAGAAAAGCATTCTTTAAAAAAAGAGATTTTGATTTTTCTGACATCTCCTTTCTTATTTCTAGTTTTGATCAATGGGTGATATGAGAGTCAATTTCATTTTTATTCATAATGTGGGCGTCCCCCACAGTCAGGTTGTCAGGGTTAGCGTTGATCATCAGTTTGGGAAGCAAAGGTCTAGATTCAGTCACCACGTACAAATTTTCTCTTCTCAAATTATCGCTGCTATTGACAACCATCTGACTATGGCTGTGCGAATGCAACCCTGGTTCCTGGATGGGGCTTTTAAATTTGGGGAAATGTGCAACATCCATGACTCCTCATATTTCTAAGGATATCTGCCAATTTTGGCATTTAGAGACCAAACTTCACATTACCTCTGAGAACCTATGACTACGGAACCTGGAATCTCCAACTGTTGCCATTACAAATTCAAAGGCCCCTTCTCAGAGAAGAGTATCAAGGAACACTGCACAGCATTTGTTGTTTTCAGGAGCTCCCTCCCTCACTGCACATCTACCAGCTGCCAATTCAGTAAATGGGAAGGGGCACCGTTCAATGGCAGAACAAATGCTCTGCATGCGGGAAGTGCTGGGTTCAATCCCTGACAATTCCAGGTAAAGGGATCAGGTAGTGGGGAAGACCTCTGCAGGAGACCCTGGAGAAATGCTGTCATAGAAGACAAATTTGGACTTGATGGACAAATAACGTGATCTGGTATGAGCCAGCTTCCTCCACTCCTGAATTAAATGTTAAACAAAAAGGCTGTGTAGCACTGCGCACTATATATATATATATATATATATATATATATATACAGCAAAGCAAATCTGGTTGCAGCTACACCACGCTCAACATCTGAAGTCCTCCTCCAGGTACCTACTCCAAGGGAAGCTTGGAAGACAGCAACAAGGGAGGGCCTTCTCGGTGGTCTCCCCCCCCCCCATTATGGAATGATCTATGACAAGGCCCACCTGGTGCCAGGTCAAGCCCTTTCTCTTTTCCCAGGCATTTAGCAGCATGTGATGAGTTTTAACCTATTCAGGATTTGTTTTTATGATTTGGCTGACTGCTCAAAGTTGTTTTTAGATGTATTATGTCTGTGTGTACTGTCTGTTGTGTGTTTCTAAATTCTGTGTATTGTTTTTAACGGTTTAAACTTTGTAAACCACCCAGGCTATGGGCAGTATAGAAATGTAATAAATAAATAATATTTCATCTACTATCATCTTACGGGTTCCTTAGAACTAAGAAACTCATGACAGCCCATTTTCTCCTCCTCCTCCTCCCAGATGCAAAGGATGTTTAAGTTTGCATAGCATTACCTGTAGATGAGGCAGACCATGAAGTTCCGGTGGGAGTGGATTGTGGCGGGCTGCTGCTTTCTAACAATAGGCAGGAACCATTGGCATTGCTCTCTTTCTTAACATACATTTCTGTGGCGCTGGGCAGAGGGATGGGGTGGCTGATGCCCAGCTCTTCCTCTTGAGCTTGCTGCCTTCTCAATGCAACCTGGGAATGAAAAGGTGGGACTGCGTTTGCTCTCTATTTCAAACACCAACATCAGCAGTAGCAGGAAGAACAACTTAACATCAAAATACGGCAGAGAACTCTACAGAACTAACAGGTCCCTTTTCAAAAACATTTTGTAAGTGTGTTACGATAAGAACATGAAAAGGAAGTAAAAGGGACACAGCTATGAGAAACCTTTCCTAATTTATGATTGCCTAACCTTAGACGAGTTCAGGACTATGATTTTAAAAATAACAACACTGAAGACAAAGAAAGACTTCCTTTGCTTCAGTGAATCCTGGATTGCACCTGAAACTGGTGACAAATCAAGGTTCTTGCTGGGGTAAGAGATTCATATACGGGGCAATAAGAGATAAAACTAATACTGAAATCCAGAGATTTTGGGAATTGTTCTCAGACATCTGTGTGGTTCTACCACAAAGATCTGTTCGGGGGAGGGGGGCTTATATAATCCAATTCACCTTTTTCAGACTCAAAGCCTCTGACCTAAGCAAGTGTGGAGGGAAGGAAAGAGAACCCTGGGAGATGCAGCCCTGCAGTAGCAAGAACAAGCTGTACTTGATTTGATATTTTTGCACAGCAACTTGAAATTTATTTCTTAAAGTACTGTGTTTTGTACAGCCTTCTGCCCAGAATCAGGATTGCAACTCAGATAAAGAACATTTATGCCGTTCGGCATTTTTGAGGCACAACATAAAGCAATACGACATAAAGACCTAATTTTGCAGCAAGTCTAGCTTTTGCAAGACATTGGGAAAATAGTACTGTAATTTCAACTGAAGTTCGGTACCAAAAGGTTTGGCACCCAGCTATTGCTGAGAAGCTAACATACCAACGTAGGCTTCTAAAATAATAAGCAAGCTGAGATGAAGTTTACATGATTTGGCACCCTTTTATTTCTTTCACAAATGTATCAGAAAACAGGTGTAACACCACCTGTCATGTATGCACAAACGTAATCATTGGTTCAATTCTCATTGGTACCACTGTGTTTTAGTTGCTCTGTTATAGTTATTTTCTTGCTGAAATCTGTAACAGAAAAATGAGAACTATAACAATCTGTAAGCGACATCCTGGGGGTTTCGTACATCAAAGATTTACAATAAAATGTGTTTTTAAAAAGAAGATAAAGTAACATTTATCCCATAGGAATCACGTTAAAGCCAATCCAAGAAGATCCCTCTTGGAAATATAAGAATTACCTCAACCCAACCCACCAGCTTTCTTTAGCTGTAAATTGCCACCGCAATGCAAGCGGAGGAATAATCCTGGAATAGGCCATGCATTCATGCATTAAAAGTAGGCAGATGTAAAGTGCAGCGGTCCCCTCACTCTGAGTGCAGAGTTGCTGCTTAGTGGTGGTGGCCACCTGACCAAGCCCTTAATGGTGGTGGCCACCTGGTCAGGCCCTTTTAACAGCAGCACAACAGGTATGGGGAAGCAGTGATGAGATAGATAAGAGGTTGATTTTCAGTCTGTCATGTTGCTGTGAAAGACACAGGAATCCCGCTGGAATAAAAAGTGGCAGCTTGATGTGGCTATGAAAATGAACTGAGAGAAAGAAGCTCAGTTGGCAAATCAAAGGAGCAGCATGCAAGTACAGAGGCCAAGGTTACAGCCAAAGGGAAAAAAAGATAAATGTATCATGCAAACATCATGAAGCCAATGTGCATTTTAGCATGTGACGCATAAGGAAGGAGAAAGCATCACCCCATATAAATCCGACAGAAAGGTCTTCAATGTCCACCTGTAAAAGCAGCTGAAGCGTAGTTTGGCTGCGCAAGTGAGGCCACAATCCAAGGGTGCCTAGATCCTCACCACTACCATGCACTTAAGCAATATAATTCAGCTGCTCTTAGAGCTACACAATTCTAGAAAATGGGAGTGAAGAGAGGGAGACATTTTCAGAAACAGGCCCTTAAGTCTCATTGCTTCTCCTACTTTCAAACACAATATTCTTCTTGTCTTCAGCAAATCTAAAGATCATTTGCATGGACTCCTCTCGCTTGCTGCCCTGCTTTTATCACTTTGCTCTTCCGTGGCCATCTGAAGTAGCCTGCAAGGCCCCAGGACAAACGCCATGATCCTCAGTTTTAGACGGGACACATATCATGTTGTCAACAAGATAAAGATTTAAAATGGTAAGAGGGCAAGTTGAAGGATGGACACACAACTGGCATTTGGTGCTCCAGGTCTAAAAACACACCTATGACTCTAAGGCTGCAATCCTAAACATGCTAACTAGGGAGAAAGCCCCACTGAATGCTTGCTTCTTAGTAAACACGCATGGATTTCATTGTGAGGCTGCAACCCTATCAGTGTTCACCTGGAGTAAATTATGAGTAAACATGCATAAGATCAGCCTTCATAGCTCTACATTGCAAGAACCTTAGTCTGGCCTTACCTACCCTTGTGCATGCAATGTGTTGGACTACAACTGCCATCATCCATGTTGGCTGGAGATAATGGAAGTTGTCTTTCAACACATCCGGAGGGCTTGGGAAAGGCTGCCCTAGTCCTTATCCTTTCATTTATTCCACAAACTGAAGTTTTCTATAGGCCTATAAATCTTAATGGAACACATTGGGCTGTTTGCATGACATGCCAGTCTACTGAGGATTATGTAACTCATGGTGAAGTTGCAGCGTATGCGGACGCCACTCTGAATATGCAACCCACACTCAGGGGTTGTCATATTGTGTGGCCCTGACATATGTGGGTTATGCGAGGGTTAAGCAACTGTCGCATAGCCTATGGTCTGTTTTAGAGTTATGTGGGGTTTATTTATTTATTTAACCCCTGCATACAAGATTTGCAAGACACGACAATCCCCAAATGCACCCAAATCCAATCAATACCTGTACTCCAGCAGGGATACAAATTCAAACTGTATTCTTGAGCTTAAAACAACTTTACAAATGTCTTCCTGAAGTGTGGGCAAATTTTGAATTCAGAACTAGCCATATATTGAAGCACTTGCAGCCAAAGGCAACAAGGAACTGAGCACAGGCCAGTGAGTCGGCTGGCAGAGAAGAGACAGGGCGCTCCGTTCTACGTCCCCTATGCACCTAGCATAGAAATTGTGCAAGCTTGCCCTGCAGACATGCAACAGGCTGCTAAGTAGGACAGAGCTGCCTGTCCTTCCCTGCACAACTCCCAGCAGGCCAGTCCCTTTTCTTATGGGCTTATTTTCAAGCCTGTCCCAATCCCAGAACACTTAAAAGGAGTGCTTTTGGTTCTGCCGGAGCCATGACTTGCAAACCCCAATTGCAAAGGAATTTCTTAAGAAAAAACATGACTGATTTAAGTGGAATGGATTTTGCATTCACTGCTATCCCCACAGAGGCAGATACATCCACATTGCAACAGAAAAGTTTTGAGATATTTTCTCAGTATTTTAAAAGATGCACTTCTACTGGCAATCTGTTGCTCACCTACTGCCGGAACATGCCCTTCCAGCTAACTGGGGCTTGCATTTGACCAGGAATAGATCAGTGCAAAATTGGCATGAGACAATCCTGCTGCTCCCTTTGAGATGCTTAAAAGAAACAGTATGGTTCCGGACCATAATTATTTGTTGGAGAGAGTACCCTTCTGAAAGACAGAATTCCTTCGTATTCTCTTTCTCAATGCAAGGAAATATGAGATGGTCACTATTTTTCTTCTTTCTTATCAAGGGAGCAAAGAGAAATAGCAGTCATGTAGTCACTACTGAGGTAGTAGCGCAAATAAGTATAGAGATGAACATGCAATGCTGCTTACTCAGAAGTCCAAGTGAAGCTTACTCCCAGGTTAGTGTGCATAGGACTGCAGCCAAAGTAGTTAACAATTTAAGAACAGCTGGTAGTAAATTAACATTGTTTGTAACAGTAGGTACAAATGCACATTATGCTTACTTTCTGTGTCAGAAACCAGCAAGCAACTATACAACCAATTAAGCTGAAGAAACAGGCTGCTAACGTTGCAGACTACAATCCAGTTACTACAGAGTAGCCCTTTTGAAATCAGAAGAACAACCGATTCACTTAGAACAATTGTGACAATTGCCGTCGCAAAGAATTCAAAAATGGCATATACGTATCCAGCAATAAAAATCCTAAAACACTGATATTTTAAAAATTGTTCATAATTATTAGTAAGAGGGTAAAATCAAGTGTAAGTTCTACTTAAAGTAGACCCACTGAAAGTGAATGGAATTTAAGTTAGTCATGACTAATTTAAATCCCATTCATTTTAATGTTGGATTATACCAACAGAGATTAAGCATATTATAAGGTTAATGGGAAAGCAAACCTGTTAAAATTTAAACAATCTCTGCTTTATTGAGCTATGAATAGGGGTTGTTTGTTATCTGGGGATTGAAACTCTTGATATACTAGCCTGTAAAATTTGGAACTTTGAAAATGTTTGTAACAAAGCATTTGCAAACAATTTTGCCTCACATAGATTCAAATGATATTCTGAACAGAAAAAGGGAGGCTTGAATTAATTTAATCGAAGCTTTATAACATGGAAATAAAAAGCCAACTATGTATTGATTTGGGAGGTTTTACACACTAGTTGGCAACTTAACATTTTAACTGTTATTTTGTGCACTAATTGTTTCACACACTGCATATTAAAAGATGGTAGAAGTTCGGCCTGTTTGCACGTTAACAACAATAAATTTGTTTTAAAAAACGTAAATATTTTTGTGCATCTGTAACTATTAAAGCCAAGCTGGTTGCAAGAATCCCAAATCCTGAAGTGTCTTTTGAATAAAATAAAGCTGACATTTGGGAAGTTTTCAAGTTTATTTGAATTCAATTGTTTTCATCCTGCAAAATGACATGTCCCATTTGAATTAAGCCACATTTGTACTATACAAACCATATATACTACTTCTAGGAGATGAATGGTAAAATCTTCCCTAGGCCCAGTGACATATTTGAGTTAAGGGATTTCCCTCCAGGTCAGCCAACTCTTTTTTCTCCTTCCTCTTTCTACTTTTAGATTTAAAATGTGTACATCTAGGGGGCAATCCTATGCAAATTTAGACAGAAAAATGTCCTACAGCTCCCACTATCCTCCAGTCAGTCAGGGAGTTGTCGGACTTTTTTTTGCACAGGATTGCACCCTTAACTTTAATAAATAAAAACCTCCCCACCGCCACCAGTAGTGATGGGAAAATGAGGACCCATTACTCAGAAGTTGTTGAACATTGGTCTACAAAATAGACCCATTCCTCAAAATCCTGATAAAATATACAACAGGGGAAGGAAATGCTAGAAGATGGAGAAAAATTACATGATAGTTATAATTTTGATTTCACAAATAAACCAAAAGATTTCCTCAATCTTAAAACGTTCACCACTTATTAAAAGAAATCTTCAACAAAGATGTGAAAACCAGTTTCCCAACCCCCTTCCGTCTGGGATGGAGTGGTGGTGGTTTAGTAAACATGATATCCAATGGGGTTTACTCCCAGGTAAAGTAGCATTGACTGCCGCCTTAGGCTGCAATCCTATATACACTTACCGGGAAATAAAGCCCCATTGAGCTCAATGGGGTTCACTTCTGAGTAGGCATGCACATGGCTGCGCTGTTGGTTATTTATCATTGGATCCTTAATTTTACAAGCCAAATAAGGGGGTTAATAAGGAACCCAGCAGACAGGTGCTTGAGTATTAAAGACAAGGGCGAAGATGTTCACTTCTCTGGAACGCAAGCTCAAGGCGGTGGAGATGCACCTGCAACGAGTTTCGAACAAGTGCCATCGCGCGGAAATCAGGCTCCTCCGCATCTAGTCGTTCCCCCACCCGGCCACCATTTGTTGCTTGCTTCCACTAGCGCTGCTCACCTGGGCGGCCATCACCCGTTGCCTCTCGGCGATCAAGCTGCATTTCTTACACTGGCAATCCCTCCATGCGCAGAAGCGCTTGTGCCCTTTCAGAGCCGAGGAGAAGCCATGGTTCCGACAGCGCGCGCACTTAGGGAGTCGGGGAGATTTTTTCCCCGAGGTAGCGGCGGCCCCGCCGCCGCCGCCACCACTACCACTACCAGCAGGACTCTGGCTCAGGACCCCCGCGTTGGTTCCAGCTCCTGCCAGACCGGCGGATTTCCCAAAAGTGCCCATCTTACCCCCCGGGCCTTGATGCTCCGAGGAAGCCGAGGAGGGCTTGTTGAAAGACGACTCGTTGGGCATCGCGTCCCTCGGATCAGGTTACTCGATCGGGAAATGGGGGGTTCGAATTTGCTAGGCGGGGTGGGGGAGGCAGCAGAGCAGGCACAAGTAGGGTGTGTGGGTGGCTGCCTTAATGGTCAATCAGTGCTGATTTCGACTTCTCAGGAATGGGACGGGGCTGCTCCTGCTGCCCTCGGCCTGGTGGCGCTTGCTCGGATTTGCTCGCGCTTCTGCAGCTGGATGCAAAAGTCCAGCACGGCAGCAGGCGCTTTGCAAAAGGAGCCTCGGGGCCCACTTGCAGAACTGTCGTTGCTCCTTCTTGCGAGCCGCGCATGCCGCACGAACGGTTCCCGGGGGCAGGACTGGACGCCGGGCCGTGCCAGGCTCCGCCCCCCCACGTGCGAGGCCGAGGCCAGAGCCGGCCTGCTGCTGAGTGGAGGGTGTTCTCGGGAGGGAGGGAGCCCACCTGAAGGCCGACGGGGCTTCCTCCTGAGGAAGCGTGCACGCAAAACCGCGGCAGTAGGCGCTCAGCCACCCTTTGCACGAGGGAGCTGCAAAAGGGAAGGCCCCGCGCATTGCTGCGAAGCCCTTTACAGCAAGCTTAAGGGAGGACGGAGAGAAAAAAGAAAGGCCGGTTGACCTGCCTTGCGCTCGGTGGAGGGAAGTCGCC
Organism: Anniella stebbinsi; assembly: GCA_029215795.1. Lineage (NCBI taxonomy): Eukaryota > Metazoa > Chordata > Lepidosauria > Squamata > Anniellidae > Anniella > Anniella stebbinsi. The sequence continues at coordinate 86,351,855 of JARDYH010000002.1, read as the reverse complement.
TCAAATCCGACTTCTTTTTCGCCCCTAAACCCACTCCCTTTGCAGGCGGAAACTGACGGCTCCTTTGCACACCTTTCAGGTCACGCACTCCCGGGGGACTTCTCTGCGACCTCCATGCTAGGCTTGGAAGGAAGCCCCCCTGAACTCAAATGGGGCTTTCAAGCGGAGGGCCAGGCAGAAACAACATTTTGTTCCATTCAAAGCTGTGGCTCTCAAAGGTCTGCTCCTTTCATCTTTAGCATTAGTGGTGCTGGAAAGGAGGCTGCAGTTGAGAGAGAGAAAACCAAACCGTTGGAGACACATCAACTACCGCCACAGCGCCAGAAAACGTGGAAGGGGGGGGGGGGGTCCCTACAGCTACACATCCAAGTCAGCTTTAAATCAGTTTGACTGCAACCAAGGTTCCTCCTTGCTTGGGTTCAGTTAGCCTTAGAAGTTGGTTTACTTATTTATTAAAACATTTATATCCTGCCCTATATCACTAGGATCTCAGAGGAGTACAGATGAAATTCTACAAACGATATAAAACAATAAATATACACAGCTAAAGACAAATTAAACCATTAATCAAGCTAAAACCAGGGCTGCCTCTTCACGGATCTGGGAGTGCTGCACAACGTCGCGCGCCGTGCAGTGATGCTCCTTCCGGTGATCTACACAGAAGAATGCCACGGGGGCTTATCCTGGCGCTGGTGCGCGTGCAGCTGCCCAGCGACAGCTGGAAGGGCGGCAGGGAGCATCAGCTCCCCTACTCTACGGTAAGTGGGTTTTTTTGGTTTGTTTTTTTTAAATGGGGTGGGGGCAGGACCGCGGAGGCGGTGCAACGAGCTTATGGCTTGCTGCTCCACCCTCTTCCCTGGCCAGCCCTCTCTGCTCTAAAAGTCGGGGTAAATGCCTGACTTTTTTTAGTGCGGAGCAAAGCCGCTTTGCCCCTAGATGGCTTCGCACTGGTGGCAGCGTCAGTAACCCAGCTGCCGCCGGTGCGAAGCCATCACGGAAAGTGTCCGTCTAGAGGTACCCCAGGTTGAAGTGTCCTGTAGACCATGGCCTGGTTTGTAGTTGATTCTTCCTGCAACAACTGTAACGGCTTTAAGTCCCATTGTCACCTTTAGTAGAGTAGTTGTTTTTTTAAAAGATAATCAGGTTTTGTATTATTATTATTATTATTATTAGAGACAAACGTGTGATGGGTAAACAAACAGTAATCTCTCCAACTGCCTTTAATTCTCTTGTTAGAGGTGGGAGAAAATATTTCCTGTCTCCAGCTTATGAAGCAACTACCTTCACTGCACAGTGAAATAATTGTCTGGAAAGGAAGAATGTATTTTAGCTTCTAACTTTTGTTTAGAAAACATCTTGTGAATATGGTTAATGTAGCGTGGAACACAAGAAACAACCATTTTTAATTTGAATAATAATTCCTCAATATGTGGCTATTTAATTCAAATGGTCTGAGGGATGCACACTGTCCTGTTCCAGTGAGAAGATGCAGTTATTAAGGTTGCATATTATCAACTGCTGATTGTCATTTCTTGTTATAGAAACCTCCTTCTGGGAAAGAAGTTTCTCCCACGCTAGAAAATGGTGAGTATGGTAGAGGAATGGGGGAAAGTTAAAGTTTCAACATGTATAATATGTGTCACTGTGACATGGTTACAGATGCAGGAAATGCAAAGCACAATGTAAGTATTCCGTGTGAAATAGACCTGCATTCAAACAGAAACCAGAATTTGGGAGGATTTTATTTTATATTGGTTCTAACGTAAGGTTGGAGACAAATGCAACACAGACCCCCCCCCCCCCCCGAGAATCAAAGAAGGGCTGAAAGAAGGAGAGCTGCTTGTGCTGTCATCCTGCTTTTGCCTCTGGAGAATAGGTCTTGCAGATTTTTATATTGCCTTAAAAACATGTAAACCTTGTTTCATCAAAGGTGACAGTGAGACCAAAGAATCTGCCTATAGGACATAAGTAGCAAAGCCTGCCCCAAAACATCTTCAGCCCTCTACAAAGTTAAGAACATTAGGAAGAGCCATGCTGGATTGGGCCTATCTAGTGCCGCGCCCTGTTTCAACGTGGTAAAGCACATGCCACAAGTGGGACGTGTGTGCAATAGCATCTTCAAGCTCATGTTCCTCAGCAACTAGTATTCAGAGGCATACTGCCTTTGATACTAGAGGTAATATATAGCCATCATGACTAGTGGCCATTAATACCCAAAACAAGAAAAAATGTTCTCAAGTGACAGAAAAATCTTTAATATGCCCAATGCATTTTGGAAAGATATTTCCTTCCTCAGGGGCCATTCGTCTTTTCCCATGTATATCTGCCCTCTTGTTGGTTCTCTAGTAGCCACTGATAAGCTTTATCCTCCATGAATTTGTCTAACCCCCGATTAAAGCTGGTCAGGTGCATCTTGTGATTGCACATTCCATAGTTTCATTATGTGCTAAATTAATAAGTGCTTCCTTTTATCTGTCCTGAATCTCACACCATTCAGCTTAATTGGCCGACCCTGGATTCCCCACAAAACGTGTTCTCCCCCTTACTCCCCCTTACTCTAAGGTAAATTTTGTAACCTTTCCTCATAGGGGACTTGCTCCAGCCCCTTGATCATTTTGGTTGCCCTTTTTTACACCTTTTCCAGCTCTATAATATTCTTTTTGAAATGCTATGACCAGAACTGCACACAGTATGTCAAATGTGGCACACCATGGATTTATATAAGGACATAAGTATGATATTAGTAGTTTTATGTTCAGTTCCTTTCTTAATGATCCCCAATGCAGAATATGCCTTTTTCACAGCAGCCACACACTGTGTAGCTATGTTGAGTTATGCACCACAACTCAAAGATCCCTTTTTGGTCAGTCACTGCCAGCTCAGATCCCATTAGAGTATACATGAATATATGTGTTGTTGTTTTGACCCAACATGCATCAGTTTACATTTGCTCACACATTGAACCATATTTGCCATTTTAATGTCAATTCCCCAAGTCTGGAGAGATCCTTTGGGAGCTCTTCACAATTCCTTTTTGTTCCAGCCACTCTAAATAATTTGTATTGTCAGCAAACTTGGCTGCCTCATGTCTCACCCCAATTCCAGATCATCTATGAACAATTTTAAATGCTATGGTCCCTTGGGAAACCCTACCATTTACATTCCTTTATTGTGAACTGACTATTTAGTACTCTCTAATTTTAAGTAGTTATCAATCCATAAAAGGCTCTCACCCATTATCCCATGACTGCTTAGTTTACTCAGGAGACTTCCAAAACAACTTTTGGAGGTCTAGGAGCATCATCAGACGGGAGATCGTGTTTCCCTACCATCACTTTGCCTCCTGTCCCACAATAGGGATGAACAACTTCCTCTTCCTTCACATGGGGAAGAAAGAGGAAGCAAGCAACAAACACGTGGCCCATTCAGTGGGCGTTTTTATCGCGCTGCTTCTCCTGCACACAGCAGGAAATGGCGGCAAGTTTTATCACAACCAAAATAATCGGATTTTCCTGGTATTTTTTCATGAGGGGAAAAACAAACAGAAGGAGCAGGAGGCACGTGGGAGGTGGACAGCATCATGAAAAGGACCTGCAAAAATCCGTGAGTGGCCAGTAACAAGTGGGGGATAAAACGCTCGTCTGGTGACGCTCTAAGTAAACAGTGTCGACGGGATCATCCCTATCCACATACCTGTTGACACACCCAAATATCTTTAAAGAGTTATGAGATAGGACTTACCTTTGCAGAAGCCAGGTTGATTCTTTTTTCAGCAGGACTTTTCTACCTACTTAATAATTTTAGCTTTAATAATGCTTTCCACCAATTACCCTAGAAGCAACATTATGCTAATAGGCCTGTAATTTCCTGGAACCCTTTCTAAAAACTGACATATCAGCTATTTTCCAGTCCTCCAGTATAAAGGCTGACCTTAGGGACATGTTACATATTATTGTTAAAGAGTCAGCATTTCCACATTTAAGTTATTTTAAGTAGTCCCAAGATACCAACTGGACTTGTGATTTGTTTGTTTTCAGTTTGTCAGCAGGGTCTAGAACTTCACCTTCATCTTCCCAAAACAGCCGCATATCTTTGCGTACCCTCTCTTCCTGCTCCAACCATCCCTACCTGTGGAATATGGCTCCATCCAGAAGCCTCAGACCTTTGTAGCAGCAGGCTGTGACCCACCGGCCAAAGCTCCACCCCATTTTTTTTAAAAAGCTGTTTGAAAAAAAGGAAAGAGGCTTGGAAAAAATGGTGTAGGGGAAAGATATAAAAAAGAAGACTCAGGTGGCCCAGCAGCCTAAACAGAGAGAGAGAGAGAGAGAGAGAGAGAGAGAGAGAGAACTTTAAACAAGCCGCAAAACTCAGCTCAAAACCCACAAAACAGCTCCCTCAGGGGACTTTATCACACCTACCCATTTTGCTTATGCGGGTTCCCCCTCCGTTTCCTATGCGAATGTAGCCTTTTGATCACATGTGGTCGGTTTTGCTCCAATTCCTCAGCTAAGCCTGTGGAGGAAGGGAGCAAACGGACAATCCTCGTTCAGGGATACTTCGAAAGTGACATGGGAAATGGAGCAGTTGGGGCGCAAGAGCAGAGCGAAGGGGACAATGTAGTGTGAAAGAATTGGATCGAAGTCGCTGCAGGTGTGGATCAAACCGCATGTGTGATAAAGGCCTTAGAGTAGTCCAATGCTAACCTTGCACTATTCACTCCCTCCCAAGAAACAAGAGCTCACCTGTTCCACATCCAAGCTGCACCCCAAGTTTTAAAACCAAGTGGTTTTCCCCCCAGTATCAAATTCCTTTCACAACCTATGAGTGTCACATAGAGTGGTTGTGTGGAGGAGACTGACCATTTTAAGGTTTGTTCCTAGTTTGCTATTTATTTATTTATATATTGTATAAACTGTTCCACATTGAGAGATATTGGAGTGGTCCACAAAAAATTGAAATAAAAAAATTAACAATAAAAGCAGAAAAATCTATAAAACAATGGTGAGAATTTAGTCATTAGTCAGGAAATGCTTGCCTGAAAAGAAAAGTCTTCAGGTGCATACCTGATCTCAGCTGGAAGCTCATTTCATAGGGTGGAAGCTAACACACTAAATGCCCAGATCATGGTGGTTTTCAGTTAGATCTCCAAACTTATGGAATGGAGCCACTCATCCACCAAAGCGACCAAAGTTCTTTCTGTCCTATAAACAGGTCTGAAGCCAAATTGAAATCCATCTCATCCAGGAATCCCTGGAGTTGGGAGGGTACCACACGCTCCAGTACCTTGCCCAGAAATGGAACATTGGAGACTGGCCAGTAATTATTCATTACGGTGGGATTCAAGGAGGGTCTTACCACTGCCTCCCTCAAGCAGGTTGGCTCCCTGCCTTGGCGAAGGGAGGCATTGACCACTCCATTTACCCCACTCTGACTGCTTTTATAAGCCAGGAAGGGCATATGTTTGTCTTTCTTCGTAGTATCATTATTTGTCAATTGTTTTTGACATTCATTGTAAAATCGGTGAATTTCAAAGAAAATAACAATATACAAAATTCTGTCAGATATCAGCCAATATAGACTGTAATCAACCAAAGAACTACAAAGAACATATTAAGAACAGAATATAATTATTCTACTGCAGAGCCCCTCCCGCTCTCCCGCCTGGCCAGCTATGCACTCTGCCAAGTCTGGTCAGTCCTGCTCCGCAGCAGCCCTGTCCCTTCCGAATCACAGAGCTGGCTGGGGCATGAGCAAGTGCCAAAGCTGGGGCAGGCACGCCCTGGCCTGTGCCCACCACGCTACGAGGCTACTGGATCGAGCAAGCGCCAGCTGTCCGTCCACCCACCCACTCACCTGACACTCCTGTGCCCCGCCTCGCCTCTGGCTGCCAATTAGGAAGGTACCTCCCCGCCTTAATGAAGCCATGGGGTTCAGCCGAGCACAGTGGCTGCCTCCAAGGGGCTGGGGCCTGTGGCTGCTCTGGCGTCATGCCTGTAAATGGCAGGATCGGCAGTGGGGTGGGGGCTTAGTTGGTAATCGCTTGAGCTGCTGCTCCAGCAGCACCCTGACGGCCATCCATAATCACTGGTTGATAATTTGTGGCCAGTCACGCTCGGCCTGCCCATGTCACCAGGCGAAACGAGACTAAGCCAGCGTAGGAGCACCCCGGCCACCACGCAGGCACTTCTGCTTAGCCCAGCCGGACTCAGTGCAGCACTCCTCGCTCCGCCTCCCTCCCTCCCCTGGTTACTCCCTCCCCTGATAGCACCTTGGCCCTCCCCATGAGCGCCACTTCCCAGCAGGTGTAACACAAGGGGACTTTGCCCTGACAGTGGTGCCACCACTGCCACCGCCCTCAGACAATGTGCTGGAAGCTTCCTTCGTTTTTCTGCAGTGTTCACACGTGGGCCCTCGCTCCAGTTCTTCTCACGGCGCCCTGGCTGAGGATGCCTTTTCCTGCCTTTCCTCGGGTCGGTGGGCACATCAATACAAATCCCGTGTAAAGAGTTTAGCTGGTCCGTCTCTGCTGGAGGACCCAAAAACATTTTTTTTCACCAGGGCCCGAACCTGCTCTCGGTGGCCCTGACTATCTGTATTAGTAATGGAGAACGGAACAGAAGCTGTAGCTGCCAATGGTTTTGCTGCCACTTTGCTACAAGGGTAGGCTGACCATATGAAAAGGAGGACAGGGCTGATGTCACTTTAACAGTTGTAGAGAAGAGGGGATTTCAGCCAGTGTCATTTGTATGCAATTAGTTCCTGGTGAAATTCCCTCTTCATCACAACAGTTAAAGTTGCAGGCACTATACTAGAGTGACCATATACAAAATAAGGCAGGGCCCCTGCAACTTTAACTGTTGTGATGAAGAGGGAATATCACCAGGAACTAATTGCATACAAATGACTCTGGCAGAAATTCCCTTTGCTCTACAACTGTTAAAAGTTACATCAGCCCTGTCCTCCTTTTCATATGGTCAGCCTATACAAGGGTACCGAGTTTGTCTGATTCAAGACCTGGCAAACCTACACATTCAGAGGACATAAATCAGTTTTTGTACTGCAGCATTTCTGGGCTTCTCTAAACAAGCTATTTATAGCACACTCATTTCTGGCCACTCATGGAAGTTTCTGGATCAATTAAATTATGCTGTAAATAAACAGGACACCTCCCATGGCTCCCCCCCCCCTTATTCTGTTGTAAAATTGATCAGAGAAAAGCTGGAATAAACCATTCATGGCACAAAATCAGCGTGTAAAGCTGGTATTGAACTATGAAGTTGCTGAGGAAGGACTTTAAACGGAGGGAGAAGAAGGTAAAATGCCTCTCTGCAACAAAGGGAGGCAGATGTGATCCCCATGTGTCTACTCAGAAGTATGTCCCATTGTGTTCAATGGCACTTACTCCCAAGTAAGTGTGACAAGGGTTGTAAACTCACAGCACTATCTTACTCAGAAGTAAGTCCTGGCTTTCCTGGGGTTTGCGAGGAAACTAGACTCCCCCCTCCTTTGCACATATGCCAGGCATAGGTGTGCACAAGGGGTGTGCCAGGTGTGCCCAGGCACACCCTAATGTCTCAAGCAATAAGCACCGAATTGAAGGGGTGATTGAGTAGGGATCCAGAGGGGGGTCCAGATACAGCAGGAATGGTCCTCTGACTGCCTTCCCAGAAGCAGGAGCAAAAAGGAATCACTCTGCTGGGAGTCTTTCTCTGGGAGCTGCGCTTCAAAGAGACCAGGAGGAGGGCCCCCAAAGGTTAATATCGCCTCATAAGCCCCTCCTCCAGCCAGTGTCACCACAAAGCCCCACCAAGGCTGGGGCTTGAGGAGCAACTCCTCATTCCCCTTCCCTGCAACAGCCCTCCCATGGTCAGGCAAGCTGAATGCAGAGTAGGGCATCAGTGTCTACAGTGTTTAATAAAGGAATGAATAAAGATAATGTATTTTATGATTGAGTATTCAATAACTGTTTGCCTTTAAAAAAAGTCCTGGGTGCACACCCTAATGTAATGTGCTGCGCACACCTATGATGCCAGGGAGAGTGGGAGGCACTCTCTTGATTCAGCCAATCATGTCAGTCGTTTAAAGGAGCCCCAGGAAGCAGTAAGATCTTCCGCCTTGTCGTGCTTCTCCTCCTGTGTAACCTAACGCATATCAATCGTGCCAAAGAACCAGGAAGCACAACAGCACTGGATAAACAACAGGATTTCCCTTAATGTAGAGACGCCCTCAGACCCAATACAGAAATAGCCCAAGTAAGATGCTTAACACAGATATTAACACTACAAAATCTCATTGACTCTGTTTCAGCTACTACAATTGACACTGTCACTGTTTTGCTTTTTGTTCTTACTCTGTAATATTTGCTGGTGTTCAGGAAGTGGTGTGGTGATTTATACATCACAATCTAATGATCAGAGTGGCCTTGCCCCCATTGTAATGCATCCCATTTGATTTCAGATGAAAAGGCTCCAGGATGGGTTTGAGCTACCTGCAAGATATAGGTGCTGTGAATGAATTTTTGAACTAGTCTATATTTGACTATCAAGCAGTGAGGTCAGTTTCACTCAAATATCTATCTCCTCTAGCTCATTCCTTTAATAGGCAACCATTCAATCATTATTATTAAAAACAGACACCCACATTTTGACGCTTCTGTTAAATAATTACTCAGTTAATCAAGCTGGTTAATTGTATTGCATTTCCAAAGCCTGGCTAGGCCTGATTTATAAAAGAGATGTTGAGGGGCAGGCGGAAGCAACCGCTGTATTACTCTGCACTGATCCTCCAATTCATTTTAGGTGCACTAAAAAAATTAATTGGACCAGTGACTTAGAACATTGAGGGCCGCTGCATGACTCATTAAACTGACATTCTGAACATTTGTAATTCACAATACAAGACTGATAGAATCCTATATGCACCCTATATGTTTGCGCTCTTTTATCATAGACGAGCACTTGTACATAGAAGGCCTTCTGATTAGAATGTCACCATCAATTGAGGGAGAAGACAACCGTAATGGAGCTAGATTTGATAAACTGGCAGAGTGTGACAAAGGAAGCTTGGCTGTCTTAAAAGAGGCTACACAATTAATTGCTACCTTTTTATTTATGATATTTAATTTCCGATTGGATACAGCCAGTTTTCCACTTTGGCAGACAAGGTCAGAAATAAGTAGATTGCTTCAAGTGATTAGGCAAATGCCTTGCTCTCTCTGTATATATATTTTAATGGTATTCATCTAATTATGGAATATTCCCGTCTGGAGAAGTTCAGGCTGTGTTTGCAACAGACAAGGAGAGATGCATTTTAGCATTCTCCTTTCTTGCCTTGTTAGGTTCCTGTGCTCTTACGTGCATGTGTCTGCAGTCCTCATGCACAAAGAACAGCAGTGAAATTACTGATGTGCCACTGTCCCTTGGTCCATTTACTAATTTTATTCATTTTATTTTAAATTATCATTACGCCATTGTTAAGGGTATTGCCATCGCTAGGGAAGGGATTCAGCACAATCTTAGACATGTCCACTCAGAAGTAGTAGACCGTTTAAGGATTTTATTATATTTAGCGGTATATAAATATCACAAACAAATAAGCCCCAAGGCATTCAATGGGCTGTATTTCCAAGGAAGTGGATATAGCAGGGGTCCCTAACAAAATGGCTGCCATGGTGAGCACGGACGGTCACAAAATATTCATCTCCGGAAGGGTAAGAAAAGTAACTTACCCAAGAACCTACATACATGGCAGAGGTGGGATCTGAGCTCCAAAACAAAACCATTCTGTTGAACCAACATAAAGGTGGTGCTGGAGGGCAGCACTTTGCTTTGCAGCAAGTCAGTCGCCCACTTAAAGAAAAGTTTTAAAAACTAATCAAAATAAAAACCAGGAGGGGCAGGCAGCCTGTCAGGCATTGGTGCCCATGGGCACCATGTTTTAGACGTCGAGGTAGGATTGCAGCTGAAGCCTGCTGCTGCACTCAGGGCGCAACCCTTTCTTGCATGTGCTCCAGTGGTGGGGTGTAGGTTACAGTCTGCCCCATTGCCAGAGGGGTTCTGTTGAGGAAAGGCCTCAGCCTGCCACACGAAGCAGCCAGCTCAAAATGTTCTCCACGCCTGGGACTTTATGCGAGACGGAGGGCCTAATATGCAATGCAGCCCTCAGGGCCAAAACAGTTGTGCTCTCCTGCCTTAGACACTGGACATTATGGATTAGGAACCAGTTAAAGAACAAGAAACAAAGTAGGAGAAAACCGGTAGTTCTCCCCATGAAGGAGAGTTCTCCCCATGAAGGACCTGTGTTGGGACCACTGCTATTTAGTTTATTCATATGTGACTGGGAGTCTTTGCAGCTTTTTAATTTTCATTTATGTTTCTGCACATCAGTGCCATTATGCCAAGGGTGTAGGAGTGCAGCTATAGTCTGCTAGTGCGCTCGGGGCGCAACTCTTTCTCGCATGCAGTCCATTGGTGGGGTGTAGGTTACAGGCTGCCCCGTTTGCCAGAAAGACTGTGTTGAAGAAGGGCTTCAGCCAGCTCAAAATGTTCTCCACGCGTGGGTCTTCCCTTTATATGGGAAAAAGCAGGGGAATGGAAGGCAGGAGACATGTAGGAGTCCCTGCAGGGATGGAGGCTGGATCGGCAGAACCGCTTCACCAGCCAGAATCAGCCTGACACTTCCCTTGACACAAGTACTCAAAAGTGGGAGATGAAGGCAAAGGGCCCGGTGGCCCATGCAAGTTGGAAAAGAAGCTAGGGAGTGATGAGAAGAAACTAAGGGATAGGCAACCCGGTGCCCTCCAGATGTTTTGAACTACTGTTCCTACAATCTCAGACGATTGGTCATGCTGGCTGGGGATAATGGGCATTGTAGTCTCAAAACATCTGGAGGGCACAAGGTTGCCTACTCCTGCACTGAAGTGTTTGTTATGTTAGTTTCAAAAAGGGAAGAGAAAAGAGATTTATAAAAGTATACTTGGTGTAGAGTAATCGGATAGCAAAAGTCTTTTCTCCCTCTGCTGTAGTTTTCTTTTGCTGACTGATGGCCAGTTACTATTCTTTCCTATAAAGTGTATATAAACTCTGGAAACTCTGTCAGGACTGTTTCATACGTTTGAAGACAGGCAAACAATAGTTTTCTGAACACTTTTGTAGAATTCCCCTGAGGAAGGTCCTAAATAATAGATTGGGCTGAAATGCGTTGTGCCTCTTAAAGAACGAATGATTTTTCCAGCCTCTTGAGAGGATTGTCAACATCTCCTCCTCTTGTTTGGGCCCTCGGTGGAGCCTACGATTTCTCCACCAGGGGGCAAAGCATTCCAGAGAGTTGTATGGAATTACCATACAAGGAAGACAAAGTAGGAATCCAGTCAGCCTAGAGTCTCCCAGAGCAACAAGCGTTAATTGAAAACTTTTATCATTCGGCTTATCTCCTTTTCAGGTGCAGGGAACAAACAGCAATTAATCAAAGCCTACAGTAAAAGCAGTTCTGCACAAAGAGCTGAGAATACCATTCTTTAATAGCTTATTCAGTTGGCAACAGGTTATTGCCTAGTAACCTATTTAGACTTCACTGTTATAATGTTATATGAATTCCCCTACCTATATGATTCTGTAATTGCTATTAACAGTAATGTGCTACACTATGAACCCTTGGAGAATTGTTGCATCCAGTCTGCAATAGAAAGCAGCAGGAGCATCCCAGCAGGCCTTAAATGGAATTTGATTCTATAATAACATTTATCTCCCTTTTCAGATTTCTACATCAAGGAAGGTTAATACCAACAGTTCATCCTAATGTCTTCTTATGTGTTGATATGAGCACTGAACTATAGTGCTTTAGCAGGGGTCCACAATCTTTTTGGCTCAATGGGCACGTTTGGGATTTTGAGAATGTGTTGTGGATGCTCTCACAAAATGGCTGCCATGGGGCAGGGCTTGCACATTCACAAAATGGATACCTTGGTGGGCATGGAAGGTCACAAAACACTGATTTCCCAGAAAGCAAACTAAAAGACTAGAAGAAAAGTATCCTGTACAAGAATCTAAGTACAAGGTAGGGATGGAATCTGAACTCAAAAATATAAAACTTCTCTTTTGAACATAAGATGGTGATGGAGGGCAGTGCTTTATTTTGTAGCATGCCAGCCTCCCAATAAAAAAAGCTTTTTTAAAACCTTAAGAAATAAAATAAAAATCAGAATGGGGCAGGGAGTCTGATGGGCTTGACGAGTTGTGCATGGCCCCAATATTAGGGGCTTGTTGTGCCCACCAACAGAATATTGTTTGGGGTTTCATATTTATGAACTTTCTTTCTCCCACTGAAGTGCACAGTCTCATGTGAATAATATGTAAATGTTTGTCATTTTGTTTTAATTTGTCCAAAAGACCATTGCATTTATTTGTAGGTATGTATTTTGTTTATAGTCTTTTTCACACAAGGAGAAATCTAGCTGTCAAAGACTGAATCCACTCACTCTGTAGTGTGGAATTTGGGTAAATGTGTAACCACAGCTGTATCCTGACAGCAGCACATTGGCACCGCAACCCCTCACACACACACCCAGCATTTGCGCTCCTTCGCATTGTCCTGTGAAGGAACGAGCAGTGAGGGAAGACGCTCTGCCTCCAGCAGGGAGCTCTGGGACAACCGGGGTTTAGTGAAACCGTTTTCTGCTGAGTGCTCAAGCTCGCCCCAGGTCATCCTGCGTGCCGGCAACGAGTGGTGACCCTTCCATGAATATTTGGTGGCAGAGGGGAAGGTGGGCATACAGATATAACCTTTGGGAGATGTGCATTTGTGCAGGATGCTTCCATGGTGCTCTGTGCTTCTCATAAATGTGTGTGTATTGGTGGGGTGTGTGTGTGGGGGGAGAAGATAGCTCCTGGGAGAGAAAGAAATAAAAGTCTCTGTAAATCCATTGAAGATGCAATGGTCCCCAGGCTTCCCGCTGGCCCGCCCCCTCCTCCCTGTCCTCGCCAATAGCAAGCAATCAGGGGTCGCCATTGGCAGGGACATGCCTTCGCTGTAAGACCAGAGTAAGGCAACAGGTAGCGAATGCACATTGGCGTCTTGCTTCCAGGATAAAGTTAGGGTAAGTTGCCAACTTTTTGAAACCAGAACTGCAGGGGAAGTCCTAGAATGGCTCGGCAACGGCTGCTGCATCATATAAATGACCTACCGCCACTGCAGATCCACCCCAGGGCTTTCTCCTCATCAAGATAGGCCCCACAATTGTAGAACAGGATCGAGGATTCTTGGCTAGACATCCCAGCTCATAGATGTGTGGCTAGAATTGTCTTTGTAAAAAAATGGATAAAGTGCCTTTCTTGTAACAGGCAGAAATCAAGTAGTAAAGCTTTTCTTGGCATGAAGATCAACTGGATCATAATGCAACCTTTTGATCACTTCTTGCCCATTGTGCAACTGTTGCATGTACAGAATCTCTCTCTCTGGGAAGGCAACCCCATACTTGGGTGATCTTAGGATGTTAGCCACTCACTATTTTACTCTTTGCAGTCTCTAATTGGGTACAGCAGTGAACTACTTCTGTGATTTGTTCTGAGAATGAGAGGGTGGTTGTGTGTAAATCATATTAAGCATGCTGTAGGTGGAAATGAGCAGGCCCTGGTTTGTGGCTCAGTAGCTATTTAGAGTATATAAATGGAAGAGGCTCCCAATGTCTATTGCACAGCCAGCCTAATTCTTCTCCGTAGAACTTGTTGCTCTGTATCAAGCAAATTACTGCCTAAGTGGGTATTAATGTACCAGCATGCCATCCGCCTTAGAACGGATGTGCTCTAGCAGACAAGGAATGCACATTTTAACCAGCTTTACTTTCTTCTCATACACTCCTGGGAGAGTCATTTTGTCATGTTAGTCTACCTGCACACAAATGTTTAAGCACAAAGCAGGTCTTGCCTAAATGCGTACGAGGCCAGGCATACACCAAGGGATTACTTGCTGTACCCTATTAAGATGAACAAACTGGATTGACAGAAATTATTATAGAATCACATTATACAGATGCAAGGATATGGGATACAAAATAATGTCGACAAAGTTAGCAGTCTACTCTTAGCTGCCCTAAACCCATTGGATCTAAATAGATAGGCAAATAAATAAATAGATAAATGGTTAGCATTGCATACATGTACTCTTCCCTGCACATATAGACCAGATTCCTCAGTTGAAAAAAAATTTAAAGCTCTTCAGATGAGCCTACATCAATTCAAACACGGAAGAACATTAAACTGGTAAAAATAGATGTGGCCTTTAAATAGTCTGTTTTTAAAGAGTGTCTGAAAGGTGTGGCCAGATGACAAAGGCCGAAGCTATTATGGTAAGAGCTCCATAAAGTTGTCATGCTCAGAACAAATAATTGGACTATATGGTGTATTGGGATTTTTTTTGTTTTGTTTTGTTAAAAGAGCTAACAAAATCAGCATAACTAGCAACCAACCTTGCTTTCAAATAATAGCCCAGAAACAGTGCTTGTATGTAGTTAAATATACCAGCGGCAAGAGCCAGGCAGGGACATGGATGATGTTACCTGAAGCTAGACCCAGGTCAGCCTTCCCCAACCCAGTGCCCCATCAGCCCCAACCAGCATGACCAATGGTCAGGAATGCTGAGAATTGTAGCCCCAAACATCTGGATGGCTCCAAGTTGAGCAACGCTGATCTAGAGTTCGCTTTTTGCAGCACTTACTGTAGGTCCAAAATTAGTTTTTTGTCCCAGCGTTATGGGCAAGATAGGCAGCAGTTGTCTCTTGGCATAGTAACGTACAGGTAATTCACATGGAATTCATATGTATTCATATGAATTATGCTTCTTTCAAAATACAGGATTGCTAATGCCCTGTTTTTGGCATATCCTGCCAGCAGGGGTCTCCTTTCTCCTTGGGGAAATGGCTAGTGCTGCATGTTACTGTAATTTTATGTATAGACATAACAACAACCAAGCATTCAAAAATAGTTACATTGCAGATCTGCACCAAAGCCCCTCAACATATTTTACCTGAACATCCCTGTTTTCCTTAACCCACACGCAGTAAACTCCTTTTGATGACTCTTGTAGCCGTTATCTGTATCTGGCTGCTTCTATCTACTCCACCACTGTATAGCTGGGGACAGACAGATTGTGGTTATAGGCTTCACTTGGTCTCCTATCACTATACTTTAGGCATTCCATCTGACACAAATCGTTTGCCAGCATTATAATTTTTCAGCTTTGTAAGTTGTAAATGGACTATATTAATACAAAGTGTTAATTATGATTTCTACAGCACTTTTCAGGATATCTGAACTCTAGCTATCTCTCAACATTTCACCCGACAATAAATTTGTGAGGTAGGTTAGGCAGATAAACTCTCCTCATAACTATGCAATGATTTGATCAAATACAGCCAATTCTTCTGTCCACTGAACAACAACAATTCTTCTGTTCACTGCAGTACAGATTTAGCATCATATCTATATCTTACTAGGGTTCTAGAAATATTTCCTTCATCTTTTCAACAAAGTACACACAAACCCTGCATACATGGAACAACTACTCTGTACAGATGTGTTATTGGTCACTGACAATATAGTGCAAGCAGGATTTTGCATAAAAATAAGGATAGCCAAATTTGAATAACTTGTTATATATGTATATCTGGAGTGACAAAAACAGTAGTAACAGGTTATGTTTTACTGTAGTCAAGTAAATAATTGTCAAGATTTGAAGGATCACTAAATTACTACTAAGAATATCTACTTCTGCAGACTCCATCGGTTGTTGGGCAACTTGTGGTCCTCCAGTTGTTTTTGCCTACACTCCCTCACCATTAGTTATGATGACTAGGGCAAATAGGAGTTGAAGGCCAAAACATCTGGAAGGTCACAAGTTGCCCATCCTTAGACAGACCATTAGCTTTTTGATACGCTACTTGAACTTTCAGACAAGCCACCAAATTGCAATGAGGGTTTACTTTGGCAAAACCTAAACATTATTTCAAAAGCAGATGTTGGGCATGGAGGGGGAGGGAACAGACAACTTATGTACCAAAGCTTTGGTACAGGCTTACATTCAAGTGTCCTGCTCCAAATGAGATTGTCCGATACCCATTATTTTAATTGAGTCCTCTCATATTTCTAACTACTACTCTGTGCTGTATTCCTCAATTTTAGAACAGCTATCTGGCAGCCCTTATAGTTCAGCAAGTGGGCTGTATCACTTACATTTGATGACTATACAGCCCACCAATGTGGTGGAAATGCGGTTTAGTAAGGTCTCTGCTTTATAATCTTGAATAGCTGCTTTTTATATGATCAGCGGGCTTGAAAATTGCCATGCTAAATAAGCAAAGAGGCTAACATATGATTAGCGATTTCCGTAAGACAGGAAGTTCAGCTAAGTGGCTTCTGCCCACAAATCTATTCTAAATAAAACTACGCTTCTCAGTAAAGCAGAAAATAGAATATGCTTCCCGTGTTCCAAATACTGCTATCGGGCTTCCCACTATATGATTGTGCACATGCACCTGTTTTGTTAGAGGGTGTGTGTGTGTCTGAAACCTGTATTTTGAAGTAATCTGATAGACAACCAGCATTGAGAGGCTCGTTTGGCTGAAATTCTTATCATCCTTACTTAAGGATGGATAGAGATAAACATTGACCATATAGGAAGTTACCATGAAAGTACATGTAGCTATTTGGTAAGCCAGCTGTGTATTGTCTTGACAAGTGGTTAGGAGAATTTTACCATTTCCCTCAGTGGTTGCAGGTAGTGTGGTAACACATTCTCCTCATCACCTGACAGCCCATATAGATAACTAGCTTACCAAATAACTTACTACTTGGTCCACTACATTCTGAGTAAGCGTCTCTTGCTGCTTTAGTAAGCAAAGGCATCTCAAAGATTCTTGTGGGTATTTTCCATTTCTTCTGCTACATTCACTGCTGCATTCACTTTGCCTTCTCTTGTGAATATGCTGAGGAACATAGGAAGCGGCCTTATACTGAGCCAGACCATTTATCCATCTAAGCCTAGTATTGTCAACACTGTCTGGCAGCAGCTCTCCAGGGTTTCAGGCAGGATTTTTTCCCTGGAGATGTTGGGGATTGAACCTGGTATCTTCTGCATGTAAGGAAGATGCTCTGCCACTGAACCGCAATAAGATTACAGAATTGCTTTAATTCTCTCCATGCAATAAGATTACAGAATTGCTTTAATACACCAACAGTCAACAACGCATTTAAAGATGTACCTAGTAGTGGGCAGGGTGACCAGATCGCCAGGGGTTTCCCGGTCCTAGCCGGGAAAACTGGGGCGATCCGGGCCGACCGGGCCTTGGGGGCAAACCTCCAGGGAAACGGTCAGCTGGATCTGGAGTGCTCCCCGTCCTCCCTGTTCAAAGCACTGCTGCGGCAAGCCCCGACACTCACCTGGGCTCATGTCACTCGCTCGCTCGCGCCGCCGCCGCCGCTGCCCCTCGTGGCCTCGCAGGAGTAAGTGAGGGCGCCCAGCTCAGGTGTCCCATTGTCCCCCCCCCAAACCAGCCCTGGAGCCGGCGCACTTGGGGCGGCGCAGAGGAAACTTCCCCCTGGGTTGGCGAGGCAGACTGTCCCCTCCTCAGCACATTTCCTCCAGCCCCTCCCCCTGGCGATCTGGGGCTTCTTCTAGGCCAGAGCGACGGCACAGGACTAGAAACTGCTCAGCTCGGCCTGGAGGAAGCGTCGTCGCTCTGGCCTAGAAGAAGCCCCGGATCACCAGGGGGAGGGGCTGGAGGAAGTGTGCTGAGGAGGGGCGACAGTCTGCCTCGCCCACCAAGGGGGAAGTTTCCTCGGCGCCGCCCCAAGCGCGCCGGCTCCAGGGCTGGTTTGTGGGGGGGACGATGGGACACCTGAGCTGGGCGCCCTCACTTCCTCCTGCGAGGCGACGCGGGGCAGCAGCAGCGGCGGCACAAGCGAGCGAGCGACATGAGCCCAGGTGAGTGTCACCCGCGAGGAGCTTTGCACTCAGTGCTTTGAACAGGGAGGAGGGGGAGCGAGCGAGCGCTGGAGTGGGAGCTTTTTGCTCCTTGGGCAGCCTGATGCCCCGCTCTAAAAGATGGTGTAGGGCTCCAGATACCATCATCCCCAAGGATGATGGGCGTTGTAGTCCAACACCAACTGGGGCGGTTTGGGCATATTGCTGGGGATGATGGGACTTGAAGTCCCAACACAATCTCATGGGTGCTGCACGCCCCTTTGGGCGGCCATTTTGGACCTGGATTTTGGTTTCCAAAATCTGGTCACCCTAGTAGTGGGGACCTGATCCAGACTGGGACTCCAGGTTGGGGGGTGAAAACACTTTGCCCCAAACCTCACTCCAGTCTTGCATGGGACTGGCCACCATTAGCCCCACCTGCAATTTACATTGCCGTTTGAATGAATCACATTTATTTATTTTTGCTTTTGGACATGTACATAACAGTTTTGGGAGGGATAAAGGATTGAAGTCCCCCCTACCCCCACATTAGGGTCCCGATCCGGATTGGGTGCCCTTCGCTTAATTTTGAATAAAGAAAAGACACAGCTTTTCTTTTGATAGTGTAGTTTGACCTGAAGACATTAAGATTCTTGTGAGCAAATACTTTTCGTCCCTTTTTGGCCACTTAGCTGGGGCATTCAGTTGTGTTTTTTATGTATTAAATCTAATGGGGCTGTGCTCATATAAAAGTGTTTATAGTCACATGTTCTTTGTTGCAGAAAGTAGCTCTATGTGCTCCCCTGCCATTTCCTTGTGTATAAGGTTTATATTCTCTTAGAAAAACAAACTGCTGTGGCATGGCAGCATCATTACTATAGTCCCATGCTTGTTACATTTTAGCAAATAAAAAAATAAGGGAAGATATGAACAGCATCTTGGGAGTCACACAGTAGCTAACAATGGAGCATTCTGGGGATATGTCGGAAGAAGTAGTGGATCTGGAAAATCCAAGGGCCCTGCATTCCCCAAACATATTCCCAAACAAGCCCCATAACTATATCAGTACTGGGTCAAGTGTAGTTAATTCTCTTCCATTAGTTTCAGTAGGAGGGGGAATGTTTTAAAAAAAACAGCAAAACCTTGTCCTCTACTCACTGGTAGCCACTGAGCAGGGTTTTCCCCCATTACCTTATTTTGTAAAATAAATAAAAATAACAACAACAACAACAACAGTCACATTAGTCACTAGCATCACATCAAGAAACTATACAGAAAACCTTCAGAAACTGGGCCTACCAAAATACATCCACACCGACATCAGAAAGCAGACATAATTAAAACATGCTCAATTGTCAGGAAATTCCTGAATCTGTAAAAGACAGCATGACTTGGCAAAGCCTATCATGTCTGTCTAGAAAAACCATCACGAGCGAGGAAGAGATACAATAATAACATGGTACTTTAATATTTGTAATTGCTTAAAATAGTCCTGGATAAGAGTGAACTGATCAATTCTATAACAATCAAAATGACATACTCGTGATTAAAACTGTATTTTTCTCCTGCTTGGACGAGGTACTAGGCAAGGATGCCCTCTCTCCCCACTGATATTTTATTTATGCTTGGAACCCCTGGCTTGTGCAATTAGACAGAGTTGTAGTATTCATGGGTTTGTGCATGCTGACTTAGAATTTAAAATTATTCTTTATGCTGATGATCTTTTATTGTTTATTTCTAAACTCCAGGTATCTATTTCTGCTTTGATGTCTCTGATAAATATCGTAGGTGATTTGTCCAGTTACTCAATTAACTGGTCAAAGTCTGAATTGATGCAGATTGGAGATAGCATATCTTCTAGTGTGTTGGCTAATGGACAATTTCAATGGTGTCCTGATTTTATTACTCATCTGGGAATGCTTATTCCCAGAGATATATCCCAATTGATTAAAATAAAGTTGAATAAATTAATCGATGAGATTGTACAAGATATAGACAGATGGGCACCATTAAAATTGAGTTTGTGGGGTAAAGTCAACACACTTAAGATGAATATTGTACTTTGACTTCTCTACGTTATATGTGGATTCCTTTACTTAGACCTGGCAAATATTTTCAACAACTCAATGCTTTGTTTCGTCAATTCGTCTGGGGTTCTTCCCCACCTCGAATATCTTTGAAACGCATGCAGCTTCCAGTTAAAGAAGGTGGATTTGGATTTCCAGACCTTGCTTTGTATCATCGGGCCTATCTATTGACTTGTACTAAGTTTTGCTTAGATATGCCATCTTGGTCAGTTTTGGAATCCTTATGGGTAGAATCGCTTCCTAAATGGATGGTACTCGGTTCTCGACAATCCTCCTCCTACAATCTTGGCTGCTAGAGAGGTATGGTGTATAGTATCGCATCAATTGCAATTTGACCCATTTTCTCACACAAAATTGACTTTATAGGGAAATCCAGATTTAAAAATTGGGAAAAAATGTTTTTGTGGAGGACATGGACGGATAAGGCAATTTTTACTTTGGATCAATTAATAGGTTTAGAGTATGAGTTTTGGCCATTTTCTGATTTGCTACTGCTGAATGGCAATACTTACAATTGCAACACTTGCTGAAATCTAGGTTTGGGCCAACTGCTTTTACAGCCTCAGAGCCTCCATTACTGTTACAAACGCTTATAGCAGCTGAGCAAACACATCGACCCACAACCCATATATATGAATATTTAGTAGTAGTAAATAAATACGATACTCATAGTTTAAGACAGGATTGGAATCAAGAATTGGAGTGTCCTATTTTGCCCAATCAATGGACTGTTGCCTTAGAGACTGTATCTGAAGTTTCTATGGATCTAAGGCTACATCTTATTCAGCAAAAAATCCTGTTCCAGGTCTACTGGATCCCACATCGCCTTTTCAACAAGGGGCTATCTAATTTATGTAATTGTTGGAGATGTAACGCACCTAATGCTTCTTTAATTCATATGTTTTGGCAATGCTCAGTAGTCTCCTCCTTTTGGGAGGAGGTTAAAATAAGGATAAATCTTGTCCTGAATCAATCTTTAATATGGAAGGACATGCATGTCCTTCTAAACTACCTGCCGGTTTCTTGGAAACTAACACAGGGTCAGCACAAATGGATTTTCAGAGCCCTTGTGACAGCTAAAAGACTTATCATATTGGAAGGATAAATGCTCACCTCTATAAATACTATATAGTATGATAGTATGATATACTATCATATTGGAAGAATAAATGCAATGGATTGAGGACTTAATAACCTTATCAACATTTGAATGTGTGATATACAGGCGCAACTTGCGAATGGATAAATATATGGCTACATGGTCTGATTTTTTGAAATTTATGTATAGTTCTTTTTTCAAAAAAAATTGATGAAAAATGGTGTCATCTCTATATATGTAATGTGTTGTTTTTTTTAACGATTTGTTTTTATTGTTGTTTCTTTGATATTCACAATAAAGAAAAATAGGGGGAAATGATACTACTCTGATACTCCTCAGTTGACATCAGACACTACTTATTTTCTTCAGTATTTTGCATTCATTGCAAAATGTCTATCTTAAGTCTTCAGTGGTACTGTAAATTATCAGTGTTTCAAACTATGTATCAACACTTTTGAGTATCATTTTTATATTTTTCCTCTTTTCCATCCTCCACTCTCTAGTGCTGCCTGCCTCTTTCTTTTTGCTTTCGCTTGTATTCACAAAGTTTCATGAAAATTAATGGCATATATAATTAATGGCTACTGAAAGTATCTTAACATTGACTCAAGTTAGTGCAATGTAAAGCTTTTATTTTTAATTAGCAGTTAATTCTCCTTCCCAGAAGAGTGACATCATAGAGGTTGTATGGCATGTCCTCCTAGAATGGAATCATGTTTTATTTAAGTTCCCTATAAATTCAGGTTTCTACTTTCTAGCACTCAAGGGTAATGAAGATGTAATAAGTGTGCTACGGGTTAATATACATGAAAAGGGAAGTAAAAAGCGGTCCTATATCTTTGCTTCTCCAGTTCCACAAAACAAAACAAAAAGCAGGAATAAAATAACATCATTATATTTTATTTTGAAAATATGGCAAGAGTCTAAGGCACTTCAAACATTTCAATGCATATGACTGAAGTGAACATGACAGGGAAATAAGCATTCCATATATAAGTGCCCAGAACTACATTTGAGTCCAGTAGGAATAAACATCTTGCAATATATATCAGGGATCATGTCAATGACAGTTATTAAAAATCTAGTAACAATTGTTTGTAAAGTACTATTTTAATTACGATGGAATAAAAAGTGTCAAAAATACTGACTTGATCTTTTATATATAAAAGTTATACAAATCGGCAGCAAGAATTTATCAGCAAGTTTCAGGCATATTGTTAAGCCATCTTAATGTCTTCCATTGATTGTTAAGCCCTCAACCCACCAGCTGGCATTCCAAAGAACTAACCACGTAAGCCGTTGCCAATTTGTATGTTTAAAATAAGCATTTAAACAAGATTCAAAACCATTTTGGAATGACGTTTATAAAAGGGTTCTTGCCAACAAACAATTCCAACCATAGGAAATATAAATATCTGTAAAGAACATACCTTTAAAAAAAGCCAAAAAGATTTGTTTGGGGGAGGGAGCACAATTGTAACTGGACAGGTAGCTTAAAACTGTACGTAAGGTAACAGAAGGATATATTCAACAGCAAAGGCTTTATGCCATTTTCTGGAGGCTGAAAAGATGAGCAAAAGGAGGAGTGAAAAGGCTACTGGTGCCACATGGAGACTATACATAATTCCTTTATGGTAACTGCAAGCCTTGCATCCAACAACTTGCCATGATGTGGTCCTATGACTAGGTGTAAACCTGTAAGATCCTGCAGCAGCAATGAGAAGACTGCCCGATCTATGTAGTGAGCAGGCCCAAATGAATGGCCATAGGGATCGATGTACAATAGATTCCATCTGTCAGCCACACCGTGAACGCTGATCCTAGGTTATGTTGTTAGCAAGGATGCCATCCTAGCAGCCCTTTTCCTGTCAATGTTTCTCTATCTTTAGCTCTAGGATTTCAGTTTGCTGGTGTGCTCAGGCACAAAACAATTACATTCAATGTCTGTCACTGTAGAACAGTAACTGCTAGCAGCTTAGGAGAAGTGACATTAGAATTTACAAATGAATGTGCATTAGCAATCAAATGGGCTTCTATGGGTAGGACCAGGGGATGGCTTCCTGCCAAGCCTCGGAGTGCCCTGGAAAAGAAAAAGAAAAGGACCATTAAAGATAGGAAATAATTAAGCTTGTGCAGAAAGCCAGTGACCCCATCAGCTTATTGAATACTTTTATTGAACTGAGGATCAGTGCAGCTCCAACAACTACATAGTACAAGCCTGAAGCATTGAAACACATAGCAAATGCTTTCATGAGAGGGTGGCTATAGGACATGTTTCCCAAATAAAGCTGCACTGCCAGAAATGGGGGAAGATGGAAAGAAGAACAATGGTGTATTTTTGTAGCAGAAA
This sequence comes from Anniella stebbinsi, assembly GCA_029215795.1. NCBI lineage: Eukaryota > Metazoa > Chordata > Lepidosauria > Squamata > Anniellidae > Anniella > Anniella stebbinsi. Next base: position 86,328,367 of record JARDYH010000002.1, on the reverse strand, counting down.
GGATTGCAGTGCCCTGGATTGGAGAACCACATAGCCTCCACCCTGTAGACAAGAGGGTCCGAAATAGGGATAGGTAGGGACACACTTTCCTCATGCTCCTGATTTTTTGCATACAAGGCCCCAGTGTGGAACCCATGGGCACCAATGTGCCCACAGACACCTCTCTATGGGCCCACCAAGCTTCTTGCCTCTCCCAAATTTTATTTATTAAAAATAATATTTAAAAATAGCTGAAAGATTGGGATGCTGCAAAGCAAAGTGTTAGCCTCCAGTACCATCTTTATTTCCAAGAAAGCTTTGGGCCACACATTTGAGCCACACTAGTTTGCTTTCTGTGAAATTAGTGTTAGTGAAGAACATTTTGAGTTCAAAAGAATGGGTTTGTGTTTTCGAACTCAGCCTTCTGCTCTCTAGGTTTTGGGCAAGTTATTTTTCTTTTAGTCTCACCAGTTTGCCCTCTGGGAATTGGGTGTTTTATGACCAGTCATGACCTCCATGGCAGCCATGTTGTGAATGGGCAAGCCCATCACAGCAGCCATTTTGTGAAAGTGCCAAAAGTAATCATCATCATCATCATCATCATCATTTATTTCTTACCCACCTCTCCGTTTGGACATCCTAAAAACATTCTAAAATTCCACTGGATATGCCCGCCGGAAGAGAACAGTCTTTATGGCTTTCTTAAATTCTAAAAGACTGTTTAGTTGACGAGTCTCCTCCGGCAGGTCATTCCACAGTCTGGGAGCGGCAGAAGAGAAGGTCCTCAACAGTCCAAATGTGCTCAATGGTGCAAAATGGTTTGGGATGCTTGAGTCAATGTGACTCTACTGACTTGTTCCAGCAAACGTGGCAGATAAATTCTGACACGTTTCTGAAGAATTGTGAGGGATGTAGTGTCAGCAGGGAGAAGGCTAAAGTGAAGGACACACACCAAGGTTACCACTAGTCAGTTTCTAAACTTGGGGAGGGACACTGACTTATATTTGCTCCAAGACCCAGAAATCCTCTCAACAATCCTGATCACACAAAACCCCAAGCAGTATGTGGAATATAACAATCTAACTTACCGGGGACTGGGTTTTGGAGAAGTTTACATGAGCATAGAGAAGAACAGCAATATCCTTGTGGCCTGCTTCAAGGGATATTGAAAGTGCTGTGCTGCCATCCTTGGGGGAGAGAGGGAAAGAGAAATAAAGCCCCCATGTCTATCTAGAGCTTTTAAAAAACACACAACAGCCTTCAGAAACTAAAAGGTACTGAAATGTAGGTGCTGTTATCCAGCTAGCCAAAACAGCATAAAATCCATTAAAAAAAACATTTCACTTATTATAATTAAGTGACAAGCTTTGTGCTTCTGTTTTATGAGACAATTCAATTGTCAGAGGCCTCATAACTTCTCTCATCAAGGGAGTTGGATTTGAGAAACATACCATTATCCAAAGAACACAAATATTTCTGTGACTTTGTTTCAGGGAAAAGAAAATTATATTGCTCAGGAAGGTGAAAGGGGGAGAATGCAGAGAGGAAACGAAATAATAATCAAATACGAGAATTAGTTGTGATAGCTCCCATTAAATTAACTACAGTTTAAATTTTAAATACTTCCAAGGAACAAGTTTTCCTACATGTGTAATCTTGAGACGAAAAACAAAGACCGCGCTTCTCAGAATTACAGTGCAGAAGAATGTATTTTAGTGCTCCACTGAAGGAAGATACCATTGTCATGAAATGCTTAAGGATATACCTTTATTTCAGCCACAGTAAACATTTCTTTGGGTGTTTACTTCAGTGTTTGCCAGTTGCTAATCCTACCCCTGCTCTTCTTTAAAAGCCTTTCATTTTCTAGAGTAACATTTGTAATCAAAGCACTTAAACAGATAGTGGCTCTGCTCTCTGGCAGAGTTGCATGCAAAAGACAAGACCCCAAAAAGTCAAAGCAACTAAAGGCTTCTTCCTTCATTATGGTTTTAGGTGTACACCTAAAATGTAAAGTCTGTATACAACATACAAATGATTATCATACTTGTACTATTGTCAAGGAACAAGGATTGGCATGCAATATGGCATAACAACAAGTGTGCATAACTAAGAGCAGGACTGCAAGGAATATGAGAATTGCTTTTTATTGACATCCAAGTATGATTCATAGAAAATGGCCTATAATACTGTTACTGCATGGAATCTGTCAAACTAAGTGAACAGTTAATCAAGTCCTTCAGGAATGAATGGGATGAAACTGCAGTTACTAACAATGGGTTGTAGCTAATGTTGGTCCTACTTAGAGTAGATTAAAATAAATACGACTTAGGTTAGACTAATATTGGATACAACCAATATTAATATACTAACTCAACATGTGTACACATGTATTCAATAGGCCTTGGTTCCCAAGACCAAGAGAAAACTAGGAACAGGTGGTATGCCAGTTACTAACCCACCAAACCCATTCTACCCTAGGGTAGATGACAAGAACACTGTCTCTCCTACTAGCTCCTTTACTAACATTAGCCATGTTTGTGAAATTACAACTAAGCAGAAGTCAGGCACTTCAATGCCAGCTAGATTTTGCAGAACTTTGCCAATTCTCCAATTTCTTGGTTCTATCCTAAGAAATAATTCAGCCAGTCAATCTGGTGAAGCACTGATAGTCTCTGGGGGTAACTCACATTGTCCTCCAGGGTGCCATTACATCCAGGTTGAGCCAGCAAAAGTTTGACGATCTCAACGTGTCCATGCTCGCTAGCACACATCAAAGCAGTGGAGCCCTCATCATCTTGGATGTTGACATCTGCACCACAAGCCAGCAGCGCTTTCACCATGTCTATTCGCCCATGGCTCACAGCAAGCATCAGAGCAGTCTGGCCAGCCTGCATGCATGGATGGATAAGAACACAAATTATACCCACTACCCATTCTTTGGAGTAGGGATTAGCACAAGTGAGTCCTACCCAGACTGAAGTATTTTACTTATTACATATAGTTCAACACAATAGATTACCAGCATCTATATCAGTTTTCTCCAACCTAGCATCATCCAGATTTGTTGGATTGGAACTCCCATTATTCCCGTAATCCCAGAGAGGCCCACTTATCTAAAGGATGTTATACTTTCCTCGCCATTAGAATTGTTTTTAGCAGTGGAAGCTCAAACTCCAATAGTATGAACAAAAAATTGTGAAGCACAATTTAAGCATGCACCAATCAGTACCTATAAAGCGGAAAGTATGTGTGTGTGATGTATGTCCAGACATGTTTACCCACTTCCAGATGAGTTAGAAACTTGAAATTTGGCATGCTCATAGATCTGGCTGTACAATCTATTAAAGAATTTAATAAAAACCAAGTGTTATGCCTACAACTCCCAGCATGCCTTGGGTGGGAGGCAAGACTTACTGGCCTTTGGCAGCCATTGTGAGTGTATGGCAGGGTTGCAGCTGTGTGTCTTTCACAACCCCTACTCCTAAGGTTGGTCTCGAGCAGTCAACCCAATTCCACATAATAGGAAACAATTCACATAAATTGGCTGCATCCATTGGTGGTGCCTCCTCCCGCCCTCTGCATGGTTTTAAAATCATAACTAGATACAACAACGTGACTTTGAGGGGCCAAACATGCTCAAAGGCACCCTATCCTGATATCACTGTTTTCTCAGAATCTGGGGGAAGTACAAGCGTGGCCTTTGCTCTTAGGAGGGAGGAAAGGGAGGCACTCTGTGCATGCCCAGAAATAGGCCAGATGAAGAGGAGAAGTACGCAGCCGGCCCCGGCCCTTCAGTTCAAGCTCATGATGGAGCACCTGGCGGATGAGAAGCGCAGGCCGAGGCAGTCCCAGCAGGATTTGGCCAAAGCTGGGCTTGTCCACTGACAGCTGCTTACCTCCCCTCCTCTGCGATGCTACTCTTCAATGCTCTATCGAGGTGCAGCATCGGCAATGAGAGGACGTGGACACCTGCGGGCCACCAAAGGCATGCTGGGAGGTGTAGTACTGGCATGTAGAGTGGCTGATTTTAAATAAAGCGTTGGTTAGCAAACTATGTCACTATGTGCAAACCAGGTCTCTCAATTCTAACTCTGCTCCCACTTTCCTGACCTCTCACTAACTGTCTTTGTTCTTCTTCTACCTGATTTTCTCCAACTGCCACTCACCCCGCCCACCATTCCATTCTAGCCTCAGCTTATGCCTACAAGTCCCAGCATGCCTTGAGCAATTTAATTTGTTTAAAAGTTAACTCACTGGCCTAGCACCAGCCTACTACTTTAAGATGATTATCTTGCAGACGTATATCTTAGGGGGCCTGAGCAACGACGGGTATATATTCTAGTTTACTTATACACAATTTCAGTAGTTATAGTTAGTTCCCTTTCCCCTCTAACTTTTTTGAAACAGTGAAGGGAATTTGTATTTAACTTACACCATTCATTAATTAGAAGCAATAATTGAAAGGTACAGACATGTATCAAAAGGGAGCTGGTTATCTTCTGGCACTTTCTACAAGACACAGAATTTGCTAATAATTAAATTATAATTTAAGTATTCTAAAACAGTGTTAGGTCATCACAACATACAAGCAATGTACATAGGTCAGGAAATTGTTCCTGCTACTTTTTAAAACCTAAAATTGGAGCATTAAGGCAAAAAAGTAGTTTGTTCAAAGTCATCTAGTGAAGGGTGGTGGAAATAAATCAAGGTGCAGCATAAATGCAGGTTGCTTACCTGTAACCGTAGTTCTTCGAGTGGTCATGTCACACACTATGGGCTCGTGCCGGCTCCGAGCCTCATCGGAAAAAACTTCTCTAGCCTAGACTCTTTTGGCGGGAACCCCTCCCCCCACTGCCCTATCACGCATGCTGGGGTCCCGCTTACCTCAGTTCTATGAGACCGTATTGCCTCGCAAACGAGATAGTAATAAGTGCAAACATAGGAAAAATAAAAAACGTGAGCATACATGCGCAATAGTGTTCCCAATGACCTGACAAAACAGCAAGGCCATGAGGGGATGGTGGGAGGGTTGTGTGACTGCACAGATGACCACTCAAAGAACTACGGTTACAGGTAAGCAACCTGCATTTCTTCTTCGTGGTCTCTGTGCATCACACACTATGGCCGATTAACTAGCAAGCACTTACCGGAGGTGGGTTGGCCGCTGTTTATTACTGGAGGATTGCGGAGAGGCCCACCCGTCCAAAGGAGGAGTCCTTCCTGGCTCTAAAGTCCAAGTTGTAGTGCATTGCAAACGTGGAAGCATTCGACCATGTCGCTGCCCTGCACACTTCTGGAATGGAGACACCACAGCTTACAGCAGTAGACGTGGACAACGCTCTGGTAGAATGAGCCTTCAATGCGGCCGGAGCCTCCTTGACAGCTAGCTGGTAGGCCAATGTGATAGTTTGTGTAATCCATCATGCAAACCTCTGCGCTGACACGGGTTGACCCTTTTCTTTACCACCATAGCAGATAAAGAGTCTATTCGATTTTTTATAGGTCGCGGACCTTGACTTGTAGAAGGCAAGGGCCCGCCGCACGTCTAGCAAGTGCAGCTTTGAGCTAATAAGGTCCGCAGGCGAGTCGAAGAATGTCGGCAGTACAATGTCCTGGTTTAGGTGGAACGAAGACACAACCTTTGGAAGGAAGGATGGGTCAGGCCTTAGGACGACTCTGTCCTTGAAGAATTGCTTGTGCGGTGGATCCACAAGAAGAGCACAGAGCTCGGAGCTTCGTCTAGCTGAAGTGATGGCCACTAGGAAGGCCACTTTAAAGGTCAGAAGCCGAACATCAATCGTGGCCAGGGGCTCGAAGGGCTTTGCACTCAGTGTGGCTAGGACCACAGAGAGGCTCCACTGTGGGACCAGTGTCCGAGACGATGGATGGAGGTTACGCAGCCCTTTGAGGAACCGCTTAATCAACGGGTGTGAGAAGATGGAGCATTGATTGACTAAATCGTGATTGAGTGAAATGGCAGCAAGGTAAACTCTAATGGAAGAGATCTTAAGTCCTTTCTCATGGAGGGAGTGTAAGAAAAGGAGAACATCCTTAATTGAGCAAGATTTTGGGTCACCGCCTCTTGCAATAGTAAAGGTGGAGAACCGGCTCCACTTACACTCATAAGAAGCTCTCGTAGCAGGCCATTGGGCCTCGCATAGGACAGCCAGTATTGAGGTGGGCAGGTCTAGGTCCTGCCATCTGGACGTATGCGCCACGCGGTTAGTCATAGCTGATGTAGGTCCGGGTGTAGCACTCGGCCTTGATTCCTGGAGAGAAGGTCCAGCTGCGACGGCAGGGGCCAATACTCGCCCTTGGCTAGTGTCATCAGGGGGATGAACCAGGCCTGCTGAGGCCACCACGGGGCTATGAGGATGGCGTTGGCCCAATACTGGAATAGTCTCGTTATGACCCTGGCCACCAGCGGAAACGGGGGAAATGCATAGAGGAGCCCTTTCAGCCAGGGCATGTTGAATGCATCTCCCAGGGAGGAACTGCCCACACCTGCTCTGGAGCAATAGGCGACGCAGACAGCATTGTCCTAGGTCACAAACAAGTCCACGAGGGGAGTTCCCAATCAGCGAAATAAGAGGTGGAGGATCTCGGCGGACATCTCCCACTGGTGAGCATTCTGGAATTGTCTGCTGAAGGAGTCCGCTTGAACATTCTGTGTCCTGGCTATGTGAATGGCGGAGAGTTGAATGCCCTGCTGGACTGCCCAGTGTAGGATATCTACTGTCAACGCGAGAAGGGCAGGGGATCGTGTGCCTCCTTCTTTGTTTATGTACCATAGGATGGTGGTATTGTCCGACACGATCCGCACATGATGGCCTTTGTGATGTAACTGGAATGCATACAGTGCTTTCTGTACCGCCAGAAGCTTGAGCACGTTGATGTGGTGCGTCCTGTCCCTGGCGGACCACGTGTCCTGGATAGTGAGCAGGCCGCAATGGGCCCCCCATCCTAGGAGAGAGGCATCCGACGTCAGGAGGCATGATGGGCTGCGCCCCAGAAAGGGCAGGCCCTCCCTGAGATTGCACAAATCGGTCCACCACTCGATGTCTCGGCGGAGTATGTTGGGAAGCAACAGCTTGATGAGACGGGGGTTGTCGCATCGGGCGTAGTGGGCGAGCAAGAATTGCTGTAGAGTCCTCATGCGCATGCACGCCCATCTCACAACATAGACTGATGAGAACATTAGGCCAAGTAGTTTCAGGAGAGTTAATGCTGTTAGGCGGTTGGAGTGGATGACCTTGCTGGCAAGAGCCTGTATTGCGAGGGCGCGCTCCAGAGGCAGAAACGCTCTTCCTTAGGGGGAGTCGAGGAAGACCCTGATGAACTGGATGGTTTGTGTCGGGGCGAACACAGATTTGTCGACATTTATCAGCAGGCCCAGTCTGTTGAGCAACCGCCTCGCTGTCTCGTTGTCCCTCTGTGCTCTGGCTTCGGAGGGGGAGACGATGAGCCAATCGTCTAGGTACAGATAGACCTCTACACCCGACGTCCTCAAGGAGGCGCAGACCGCACTCATACACTTGGTGAACACCCGTGGTGCTGTCTTTAGTCCGAATGGCAAGACAGTGAATTGGTATGTGTTGTGCCCAATTGAAAATCTCAGGAATTTCTGATGTGGGCGATAAATGCTGATGTGGAAGTACGCGTCCTTGAGGTCCAGCAGAGTGAACCAGCGGTTTCTGTGCAGGAGAGGGAGTACAGCCGCTAGCGAGATCATTCGGAACCTCTTGGTGACGATGAACTGGTTGAGGCCCCTGAGGTCCATTATGGGTCGTAGGCCTCCATCTCGCTTTGGGACAGTAAAATAGCGTGAGTAAAACCCCGTGGCAAGCTCCGAGTCGGGGACAGAGATAATGGCTCCCTTTTGTAGCAGCTTGGCAACTTCTTGTAGAAGCAGGTCGGATGGAGGTGTCACCTGCGGACGGCCAGGAGGCGGACGCGAGAAAAATTCGAGATGGTACCAGTTTCTTATAATGTTTAACACCCATCTGTCTGATGTTATACTTTCCCAGGCACTGTAGTAATGTGCCAGGCGGGTGCCAAACGGAGGGGCCCTGGGAAAACAGCTGAGATGGCAGTCAAAGGCGCTGTTTTTGGCTTTGGTCCTGTCTGGTACGCTGTGTGCGGTACCTGGGCTGCTGGTAGGATCTCTTTTGAGAAGGAGGGATTTGGGTTCCTTGCTGTTGGTATCGTTGTCCCCGGTTTGGTAGCTGACGTGGCTGGTACTGATGTGGACGGGTCCAGCGGTGAGAGCGGAAGGGTTGTGACGTGGAAGGGGAGTAGAACCCCATCTTCTTGGCCGTAGTCTTGGCTTTTTGTATGGTATCCATCGCCGTATCTGTTGTGGCGTTGAACAACCCTTCCCCGTCAAACGGAAGGTCCTCAATGCGAGTTTTGGACTCCTGAGGGAGGTTAGCAGACCTCAACCAGGCATGTCTCTGCAGGGAAACCGTGCCTATCATTGCCTTAGAAAGGCAGTCCATCTGATGTCTGGACGTGGTGAGCTCTTGTTTAGCGAGGCGCGTGGCCTACATCTGGAACATCTGAGCCAGCTCTTTCTTGTCCTCAGGTAAATAAGTGATGAGAGAGGCCATCTTCTCCCACAAAAATACCTGATAGCGGGCCATCATGGCCTGGTAGTTGGTGATTTTCATGGAGAGCGCCGTAGACGAGTAGATGCGGCGGCCTATAGAGTCCAATTTCCTGCCCTCCTTGTCGGAAGGTGTGGAGTGAGTCCGTGTAGGCCGACCTTGCGCAGACTCCACGATCACCGAATTTGGTGTAGGGTGTGTGAAGAGGAAGCTGGCCTCCTTTTCATGGAGCTTGTAGAGAGCATCCAGGCGCTTTGAAACTGCACCCATTGTCGATGGACTCTTCCACGACTCTTTGATGGTTTGCAGCAGCGTAGGGATCAAAGGGATGGCGAGCGAGGTGTTAGAGTCCACATACATCACGTTGAATATGGTGTCTATACACTGCTTGGGGGGTTGCTGAAGATCTACCCCTAGTGACTGTGCCATCCTCAACATTTGCTCTGTGAAGCTACCAATCTCTACAGAAGGGGATGCTCTTTTCTTTGTCCCGACGTCCGCTTCAGGGGATGGCTCCGATGGTGGAGCAGAAGCAACGGAGGACGAGTCAGATTCGTAGTCCTCTGGAGACTGTGGCACAGCAGGTGTTGGGACCTCCTCTGGTCTGGACGGTACCGAGGGAGCGTCCGGCCTCGACACGTCAGGTACCAAAGGTGTCGGTACTGAGGCATCAGGCGGTGGGACCAAGATTGTGGCCGAAGGTGGTGCTCTAGGGGGCAGAGGTGGAATAAACCTGCCCTGGTCGTGGAGTCGTTGTCCCGTATAAGGGTCGAAGAGGTAGCTGTGATGTCGAACGCCAGCATCCCTTCTACTTCTATCGGAACAGGAGGTCCAGGAGTGGCCGGAGTGGTCGGAGTAGGCATCCCAGTCTCTCACCGGCGTCGGGGAGCGCGATCGGTACCGAGGGGAAGGTGACGGCGCCGGTACCGGTGGCCGGGTCTCCCAATCCCTCATCGGTGTCGGCGAGCGTGACCGCTGCTGGCGGTGATGCGGCAAGCGTGACTGTTGTCGGCGGCGATGCGGCAGTGTCGGTACCGAGGGCCTCGTTGGCGTTGGCGAGCAGAGCCGGTGTCGGAGCGGTACCGTGGGCAGCGTCGATGCCGAACGGGGGGTCGCTAGTGCTGTGCCGGATATCGGTAGTGAGATGGAAGCCGACGGCGATGGTACAGGCCGTGCCATCGGTACCGGGGAGCGCGTCGGTACCGAGGCAGGTCCTGACGGCACCGGAGATCACGGTACCGAGGGGCCTGACTTCGATAACTTCGAGGATTTCGAAGTCTTCTTCGGTTTCCCGGCGTCCTTTGCCCCTGGCCCCTTTTTGTGGAGGTGCTACTTAGCCACTGGTGCCGATATCTTTGGCTTCTTGGCCCAGGGCGCTTGGGACGGGGTAAACCGGCCCGCTGTGGCTGGGCAAGGCTCTGAGGCCGTCTCGCTTAAAGATGCCGTGGGCACCATGTTAGCCGGATCCGTTTGGGCCGGTGTGTCCACCGCTTCCAAGGCCTTACTCCAAAGTAAGGAGTGCAGCTTGTCCGCTCGGTTTTTGCGAGTTTGATGCGAAAAACTTTGGCAGTGGGGGCAGGTCTGCACGATATGCGCCTCCCCGAGGCAAAGCAGGCACAAGGAATGGCCGTCAGATAGAGTTAGTTTAGCCCGGCAAGAAGTACAGGTTTTAAAGAGAGATGACTGTGCCATCCTTGCCAGAAAGGCCTCACTTGTAACGAAAGTGGTGAAGAAATAGCTCGAAGAAGGAACAAGTAATCTAAAAAAAATTTATTATTATTTTTCAGAAGAAGAGAAAAAGAAGGAAATAGAAAGGTGTGAAAATCTAAGAAAACTAAGAGTCTAAGCAAGAACTAGGAAAAAATACGAACAGTTCGTCAGAAAAGCTCTCCCGCGAGGCAAGCTGCACGGCGGTTGTAAAAGAACTGAGGTAAGTGGGAACCCGAGCATGCGTGATAGGGCGGTGGGGGGAGGGGTTCCCGCCAAAAGAGTCTAGGCTAGAGAAGTTTTTTCCGATGAGGCTCGGCGCCGGCGCAAGCCCATAGTGTGTGTCGCACAGAGACCACGAAGAAGAACCCTTTATCCATCAAACCACACCAGGATGCAATAAGGACTTCCATTTTCTCTGAATGTCTATCATTGTTTTGAATGACAAAAGCTGAACACAGCAGTACCAACCTGACTGGCTTTAGCATTCACGTCTCCACAGGCAAAAAGCTCTTCTACTATTTTCATGTCTTTCTCAGCCTCTACAGCTGCGAGGGCAGCCAACATAATGGGGGTATAGCCAGCCTTGTTTTGGTGATTTACGTTGCAGACATCTGCAGAGGAATAGATGACAGAATCTCTTGAGAAAGTTGGACACTCAGAAGCAGCAATTGTGCAAAAGAACTGAATAAACTGTTATTAGAGCAGTCTTTTGGAAATGCAGCAATCGCTTGCATAATGAAGATGATTCAGAGGAACTTGCAAAGGAGAAACGAGGGGCAGGGGTGGCTCCTGAGCCAAGTAAAGGAAACAACTCTCTCTTTATTGTATGCATGACAGGAGAGCTGGAAAGAAGGCCCAATGCCATATTTCATGCAATTGCTAAGACAGTTAACTTAAAGGCATTTGTTTAAAAATCCTATGAACAGAACTGCAGGCAGCAGTAGCAGCTTCTGGCCAGAATTTCAGGTATGTAATAGGAAAGCTTCAGATTTACAGAGGGAAGCATCATATAAAACAGCAAAATAATGGCTGAAATATTACAACATTGTCCCCTTTGATTTTTTCTTTTACACCTCAACATAAATATTTTGGGAACACATTTTACATTTCTAAAGTTTCCAGGCATGATCTGTCAAGTTAAAGGGCTTCCTTCACTACACAGTGTATATTTGGGACCAAATGCGTTCAATTCCTTTGAGGGAGTGCCAGAAATCAATGAAGCTACTGCTTTTGTTCATCACTTCAATGCCTTTTCCCAAGAATCCTTGAAAAGGGCTCACCACTGGGCTTACTAATTTGCTATCCAGCAGGTCTGGGATGTACACATCTGCTAATTAAAAAATAATATCTGGATGGAAGGAACCCATATACTTCTATAAGATGTCCAGCAAAGTAAAATAGTAGCAACAAACTTCAAAATGAAATGGCTGCTATTTCCAAGGTAAGTAAGTTCAAGTAGCATTATAACAAGAATGGACACTGGAGGGAAGGAAAAAGCATAGACCTTCCTCCCTAAAGTAATAGTAGTTGATTAAGGTAGCTGACTGCAAGGGAGAGGAGGAATCGCCGAAATTGCCTCCCTTCTATTCTGCTGATGGAAGCCTGCACTGGATCAAAGAGACATCCATCAACAGAGGACCATCAACTGGATACATCCCATTATTATTTGCAGTGAACTGTCAACCACGGCTATAATCCAGTTTCCATTGCAGACCACATCCTTAAGAGGTTAATTTACCAACAAAATATTCAAGTGGAAAAAATTAAAGTCTACTTAACATTGAAGTTTCAATATAAAATAAATATTATATATTATGCCTTGAAATAATACTAATGAAAGTAATTTCAATTTTAATTAAATATGCCCCTCATCTTTCTCACAGTTCTCACAGTTTCTTTGAATGAACAGAAGTTTATTTGTTTTATTTACTTATTTTTATTTTATGTGTAAAGGACTGTGTATTAATTTTGGAATTTGTATTTAATGTAAATTTTTAGAATGCAACTTGGGCAATTTTGGTCAAGTATAATCTTGCTTTTAGTTTTTGTACATTTCATTTCAAATGCTAAGGCCTGTGGCTGATGCAAATAAAGGAATCTATCTAAATATGCCCCTCATCACTGAAATATATGGATTCAGGTTCATATATGGGAAATAATCCTGTAAGGTGATGTAAAAGATTTTGAACCGAAGAGTTTCCCCTATCAAGGCACAGGTGCTCGGATAAACAAAAATGAAATAAATTAGGCCCCTTTATGTCCAGCTGTGGTAATTTTGTCTCATAAAGACATTCTGAAAACAAGCATCTGGGCTATTTATTTCATTAAAAGCTCATCTGATTGTATCCAAAGTGATGAAGGGCATTTTTCAAATGCAACCCTTAGAGGAGCACCATTTACCCACTAAGGATAGCTCTAGTATTCCAAGCCAAAACTTCAAGGAAGGTTCAGATAGCTTCAGGAAGTGGTATGTGAAGCTATTTCCTGGGAATGAAGAAGTTAGGAACAATATGGATACTAGAAACCAGATTATGACCCTGTTCAGATGACATGCTAAGCCATGGTGGTTAAGCATTTTGAGCTAAACATTATGGCTCAGCATGTCATGTGAACCATTCCTAACCATGGTGGCTACATAACCACAGTTTAAACACACTAACTAACCATTTGCTGCAAAAGAGTTAGTGGCCTAATCATGGCTTAGTTTTAATTGTACATGTTTTAATCTTGTAAACTGCCTTGAGTCCCAGCCCTGGGAAAAAGGTGGGATATATTATTATTATTATTATTATTATTATTATTATTATTAATAAGTGTGTCATCTTAATAGGCCCAATGTCTAAGAAGCTTGCTGAAAAAGGGAGGATGGCTACACAAAGAAAGAAATATTAAAAAGCATGTCCCCTGTTGCATTGTGACATCCCAGAAGTTAAGCTAATATTCTGCTGGAGATAGGCACACACAAAAACCAGAATAGCCAACTTACTTGCATCTAAAAGCAGTTTCACAATTTCAAAGTTAGAGTGGGAGACACTGTAATGGAGAGCTGTGTTGCCATTTCCATCTGCCATGTTGATGACATGTCTAAGGACTGCAGGAGAAACCTCTTCAAAAGCAGTTATGTAGTCCCCAACCATTGCAGGAACAGCAGACTTCTGGCTCGACACACGAAACCACTCGTGCTGGATGGTGTTTAAACAAAATCGCTGCCAAAATGACACACATACACACACTTTCAAAAAGGTGTTCTATTTATAAGTAATTTCAGTCCCCCCAACAAAAATTTAAAAAACCCAGTCCTTTCTTTAAATCAAAAGTAGACAAAATATCCTAAGCCATCACATATCAAAATAAATAAATAAATAATTCTACCCTTAGAAACTCATTTTTACCTATTTGGTCTAATTTGTTATATTTCTCAAAGAGCACACTTTGTTGTATGCAAAACGCATTCAGCACTTTAGTAGGGCTAGAATTTTACCTCCTTTCTGAAACAGTTTTGAATCTAATGTGCTCATGGACGTTCTGAAGATAGTGTGCTGGTGATTGACCCTGTTGATACTCCTGGAACTCTCAGTGGCATTCAATTAGGCTGACCATATGAAAAGGAGGACAGGGCTCATGTAACTTTAACAGTTGTAGAGAAAAGGGAATTTCAGCTGGCATCATTTGTATGCAATTAGTTCCTGGTGAAATTCCCTCTTCATCACAACAGTTAAAGTTGCAGGGGCCCTGCCTTCTTTTGTATCTGGTCACTCTAGCATAGTGCCTGCACCTTTAACTGTTGTGATGAAGAGGGGATTTCACCAGGTACTAATTGCATACAAATGACACTGGCTGAAATTCCCTTTTCTCTGCAACTGTTAAAGTTACATGAGCCCTGTCCTCCTTTTCATATGGTCAGCCTAATTCAATACCACTGACCATGATATCCACCTGGGCTGTCTCAAGTGGATGGGCGGTACTGTACTGAATGGGGTCCACTCATTACTGACAGGACCCACTAGGTGGAGCTGGAGGATTATTGCTCCTCGTCTTGACGTCTCTCTAGGGATGGAAGAACCAGGGATGCCTGAGCTCATCAAGATTCTCCAAACTCCACTTCAAAGCTCAGTTCGCCTTGCTTCCATTTTCATTTGTTCAAACAGGAGAAGTGTGCATTTCGAACATTAAAGTGTGCTTTTCTGTGGACATTTTTTGAAAGTGCACACTGACTAAAGCATGAAATGTGTTATCTTTTTTAAAAAAACACAATCACAAGTTCAGGAATGTGTGAGCATTTTTCAAAAACTGCCCTCCTGTTTGCATTCAGGGTTGCAAATGTGGCAAGTTCTGATGACTTGAGAACTGAAACAGAATTCTCACACAGACCAACCTATGGGGTTCTGCAGGGTTCCATCTTGCCTCCCATGCTATTCAACATCAATATCAGGAGTGGGGAACCTTTGGCCCTCTAGATGTTGATGGACTCCAGCTCCCATCAGCCCCAGATAGCATGACCAATGGTCAGGATGATGGCAGTTGTAGTCCAATAACATTTGGAGGGCCACAGATCCCCCACTCCTGATATACAAGAAACTGTTAGAGGAGGTCATCTAGGGATTTGTGCCACAGAGTCATGATTATGCGGATGATACCCAGCTCTATCTCTCATTTTTATGGAAGCAGTAGCAGTAACAAACCACATCTGGTAGCTGTGAGGCACCAGGTGAGGCAAAACAAGCTGAAACACAATCCTGACAAGATGGTTTGCTGTCTATGATAGATGGATTACCCAATATGGGATTAGGTGCACCACCAGTCTTGTTGGACAAGGTTGCAACTCCTTCCAAAAGATTCATAGTTTGGAGTGCTCCCTGATTTGGCACTTTGACTAGATGTGCAGGTGGCATGGATTGTGAGGCGTATCTTGGTTGTGAGGAGCACCTTTATCTTGGTTTGGCTGGCTTGCCAGCTACAAACGTTCCTGACAAAGGTGTATTTTGCCATATTTCCTAGATACTGCCAGTGTAGACTACTGTAATGTGTTCTACACAGGGATACCTTTGAAAAGCATTTGGAAACTGCAATTGGTACAAAATGTAACAGACAGCTTGCTGGTGAGAGGTAACATTTTGACTGTGTTATGCTTATTTTAATCAAATTACACTGGCTGCCAGGTGGTTTCCAAGTTCAATTCAAGGAGCTGGTGTTAACCTTTGGAATACTTGCAGATTATTTCAAAACCGATGAGGCTGAAAGAACAGTATTAGTTAAACAGCTTCTGCTTGTTTGCACAGCAAGAAGCATACTTCAGGCCAACTTCAAAAAAGTCTGGAAAGAACATTTATTGCTATGTTTGGTAAGCGGCAGAATGCATTCCACATCAGAACATGAATTTCATACTCTCATAATCAAGTGGAATGCTAACTCCCTATGCTGTGTACTCTCCCATTAACATTAGGACATCAAGAGTATGACTACGTGAAGGGTAGTGCTTCTTTTAAACAATGTGAGTATACTTTGTGAAGCTTTAAGCAAGACTATTTGATGCATATTTTATTTTTATATTTTAGCTGCAGTAGCAACCAGCACAGCAAAGTTGGGGAAGGCGAGTGGGCTGAAGTCTTTTCAGAAAGCACTAAAATTAGCACTGCAGAAGAAAGTCCATATACTGCTCTAATTTAAGGGACTAAATACTTGGCTTCAGCATGTCTGCTCATCTTAGCACACAAATGTAGCATACTTCATTCCATAGTGGTCTCCTGTGTGCCCATAGTAGGTTAAGCAGTATACACCGCTAGCTTTACTACAGAAATAACTTAAAGAAAATACTTTTTCTGTTACTTCCAAGGACATTTCCCCTATATAGTCCTAGTTATGCATCGCATCATCTGATCAGAAATCTGGGAAGCTACAGCATGTGAAGCAATTAGGTTTTTCTGCTGTTCTTTTATTGACAGCCTATGAAACAATCAGCTATCCATTTTGTTATTTCTTTTTCTTTGTCATAACTGCAACTAAAACATTAAAAATGATTAAAAAATATTAACAAAAACGGAACAAAAAAGCAGCTCAACACAACTCAAGATTTTTATGTGACAAATAATTAAGGCAAATGCAATTTGCAGACTATATTGGACTTACTATCTCTTTGCTGATCATAGCCTTTGGATCGTCAATGTTGCTTTTAAGAAGATGGCATGCAGACAGCATCTTTTCACTCAATTCATATCTAAGAAAAGAAAATGAGATGTGTGCTTATATGATCACTTTTTGGCATTTAAGTTCTGGGGGAAATGAGAAAGTAGCAAATTCCTTGTCAGCTGCTGGAATGTGGAATCCTGTTTTGGCAACAATAATCACTGAGGAATTCTCAGTATGAAATAAATGCAATGTGATGGTTATATAACACATCCTGAAGGATGCTCAGTTGGGGAAACAATCCCACCCACCCAGAGATGGGGGTAATATGTATCAACTCCTAAGCGTCTGAAAAGTCTTTTCATAAGTATGAATGATGGCAACAACTCCCCACCACTATCTTCCAGCCCTTTGAACCAGTGTAAATCTGTTAAGAATCAGCAACTGGGTGCAAAGCTTTCCCAAATGAAAGCCCTTATCCAGCATTACAGGATACAGGGGAAAAAACCAAACAAAATCAATACAGGAACTATCGTGCAACATTGTGACCTGCTCCAGTACAATGAGAAATTTGGCTGGCCCTTCCCAGTGTATATTACCAATCTTTTTTTTTTTTTAATACTGTCAGCTTCTCTGGAAAAGTGTACTTTAGGTCACTCAGGCCATAATTATATAATCTTGGCATGGACTAATTCATAAAGGATGCTTGTGGTATGAAGGTCACTATTTGTCATTACACTGGATTAATCAGATATTATCTCCAATCCTATGGTTCTATTAACTCCATATAACACATTAAATTTTGCCATGTAATCGAACAGTGGACATTTTATTAAAAGTAATGATGGAAACATTTAATAAATGCCATGCGATTAAGAAAAGCTCATTGTTAAATAAATATAAATTGCTCTAGGTTTGATATCAGAGGAGTTATTACATTTGTTTTCTGCTATTGTTGTGCCACTTTCTCATTTATTTAAATATCTTGACACACTCTACATATTAGCAAATCTCTCCAACCCAATAGGACTTCTGTATTGGCTCTCATTTGCAACCCATATTTCTTGCTTTAGTATATCCATTATGCAGGAAGAAATAAAAAAGAGAGACATGCAGTACTATCTGCTATGCAAAGAGGAGCACATATATGTGTTGTGTCTCAAATGCTCACACTGGATATGCTTTACTAAATTATAAACCATACTACAAAATTATGTTTAAAACTTCCAGTTTAATAAAGATGTAAAAAGGGTATGTGGCAGCAACTAACATTCACATTGTTTGGGTTCTCTTTCTCTCTCT
The DNA here is from genome assembly GCA_029215795.1 of Anniella stebbinsi. Lineage (NCBI taxonomy): Eukaryota > Metazoa > Chordata > Lepidosauria > Squamata > Anniellidae > Anniella > Anniella stebbinsi. The sequence goes on along the minus strand of JARDYH010000002.1, from coordinate 86,310,647 downwards.
CTGGTTTGACAGACACTAACCCTACAGACATTAGCTGAGGTGTCCAGTCTGGCAGACTTCGGAAGGGGACATCATTAGGAAGTATATGTTTGAAGAGGGAGAATCCTACCACTTTGCAAGGACATTGTTTTAGACTGGAGCTGCTACATGGTTCTAAACTTATGGTTGGCAAAAATGCCCCCCACATATAGTATTTTAGACCCACTAAAAACCTATCCTGCTGCTCCCCTCTTCCACTGTGCCCTGGCAACATATACACACATGTAACAATTCAGTAGTGTGACTGTGCCACTGACATGCAGCAATCGGTGGTTGGAAGAGATGTCATTTTGCCAGGTGCAGATGTGATTACTGTCCTGTCCAGAGCTATAATTGGTCAGCAGGAGCTCCAGCTAGTGGCATCACCCCCATACACAGGCTGATATGGGCCTCCAAAAACAACTCCAAAAGCTCAAGCAACCATTAAAATGTCATTTTGTATCCCAAGAGCAGAGTTGCAGAAGGTACAATCCAGTTCAGACAGAAGAAGTTACTGAAAATTTGGAGAGGAATAGTTGCTAGGCACCAACATTGGCTTCTATGCTTCTCTTTAGTCTGGGTAATGCTCAAAGATGTACTGATTGTAAAACAGCAAGTTAATGAATGTGAGCGCCCCATGGGTACTGCATCCCATACCACAACATAGGTTGTGTCAGCATCCATTTACTCAGCTTGAGAGACCAAGAATACCCATCTCAAAATATTCTTGAGGGACTTCTTAAGCTAAGTTTCTCAAATTGTGATAACAGGCTAAACTTCTATATTCAGGTTTAAGCAGAGACTTTGATGTACATGGTGACTGGTGTTAAAAAGTTAAGGACGGGATCCAAGGAAGATTGAGTGGAACTCTGTTAGCACAACTGGGCTTTCTGGCTCCTCCCACTATATCACAGCCCCGTGCAGCAGGATGGAGAGACTGGAGGAATTTGGTAGGGCTGCCTTATGCAAAGCAAAAGTGCTTTTCCACTAGTGCATGACATCTCTGGATCCAGAGCAATGACTTGATTGTATTGTAGAACAGATCTTATGTAGGCTGGTTAACAGATGGAAAAGTAGATAGAAATTGCCAGATACTGTAACCTGATAATTGATCAGAACTGCAGTCAATGTTATGTTTATAAAGAGACTTCGAAGTGTACTTTAAAATAATACACAAACCAGCAATTAGGAAGTCAAAGCATATAGCTTTTGGTTTGTGAATACAAGTCTTAAACTTGAACCAAAACATTAAGAATGTAGGGAGCTCAAATACTTTCAAAATCCATTACTATATGACAGCCTTCCCCAAACTGGTACCCTCCAAATATTTAGGACTATAACTCCCAGCACTCTGGACTATTGGCTATGCAGACTGGGGCTGAGGGAAGAGAAATCCCAAACATTTGGAGGGCAAGTGGTTCAGGGAAGGCTGCTATATGAGATCTTACATTCAGTCTAACTTACCCAAGATACGCATTTTAAACATGCAGAAAACAGACCATACCTCTCACGGATTTCCACTTTTTCAGGCTCAGGCTCTTGAACATGCACTGCTTCTTCACCTCTGACACAGTTAACATCTTCAGTGTTCAGCACATGCTGGTTATGCACCTCAAGCAAGCTAACATTCTCCTCAATTTGTGCATATTCATTCCCAACACACTCATCATCGGACTCCGATGAGGAACTCTCTTCTGAACTAGAATCATCACTTGAAGTTGTTTCATACCTAGGTGATAAAATTATGTCGATCAATGCACCATTCAATATTTATTCACTGATAAGTAAGTAGCTTGTTATACATAAAATTATTTCATCCAATAATCACTTAAGTAGCTTTGTGACTTCAACTGCATGCATATTATAATGATGGGGAAGAAGTAACCATCTCCAGAAAGCCATTTGACTTCTTTCCATGGTGTTCAAAAATTATATTGGGCAACATTCAATGTCTCACTGGCAGAAGGGTGTTCCAGGAAGTTAACTTTTCCATCCCCACCTTCCACAGCAGCATCCAAAAGCCTCCAAAATTCAACACAGGGGGTTAGGGCTCCTCCTGAATGGGGTGGGCTCCAGCATGTAGAGGGGGGGGGGGCTGAAGGAAACAACAATAAGGTGGAGGCTCCTTCCATGGGTGGACCTCCTGCTTGCGCGAGGTGCCTTCACCTGATTTTTGGAGACCCCACTTGCCCCTCAGCCATCTGTACAGCGCATCCCATTCAGGAGGGTCCCCTGACCCTCTGTATAGCATTTAGGAGCTGTTTGTGAAGAGAAGTAAGCTTCCTGGAGCCCCCTTTCACTAGCACAATGTTGGATGTCACACATTAGAAGTAAAGTCTGTAGTTTATCTGTTTAAATGGAGACAATCATGGTCTCAGACTTTGTGTTGAGGACCCTTAGGATGATGGTTCTGGGGGATCTCAACTTCCATGCTGAGGTCATTAGATCTGGGGTGGTGCAGATCTTCATGGCTGCCATGACAACCACAGAGCTGTCCCAACATGTTGGCCCAACACTTGTAGGATGGCACATACTTGATTTGACCTGAAAGTGGAGGAATTAACATCCATCCCATTGTCATGGCTGGATAATTTCCTACTGAGATTTAGACTCACGGCAGCCTTTTCCCTGTGCAAGGGTAATGGACCCAATAAAATGGTCTGCCCTTGGAGACTAATGGATTCTGATGGTTTCCAGAGGGCTCTGGGGGATTTTCCTGCTAATATGGCTGGCAATGAGGCAGTGGGTGTTCTGAACCAGTGTCTGGAGGCAGTAATGGACTAGATGAAGGCCAATAAACTGAGACACAATCCAGACAAGATGGAAGTACAGTCAGTGGGTGGTTCATCTGCCTGGCTAAGTGATGATCAATCTATTCTAGAGCAGGTTGCACTAAAAGATCAGGTTCATAGTTTGGGGTTGCTCTTGGGGTTGCTCTTTCATCAGTTTAGGATGATCTATCAACTACTTCCTTATGTGAACAGAGATAGCCTAGCTACAGGTATCCATGTGCTAATAGCCTCTTGTCTGGATTACTGCAATGCATATATGTGGGGCTGCCTTTGAAAACGGTCTGGAAACTTCAGCTGGTCCAAAACAGGCCAACGGGATTGTTGCCTGGGACTAGCCAACATGATCATATTATGCCAGAACTCCTCCCATGTACACCTGCCCATACCCTAACATCTTCTTCAGCAGTCCTTCTCCTGGAGCCCCAGCCAAAAGAATAACTACTAATGGAGGGCCTTTTCTGCTGTGGCACCCTGGTTGCAGATAAGCTTCTCAGAGAAGCTTGCCTTGTGCTTACATTGAGTCTTTTTGGCACCAGATGAAGACCTTTTTATTTTCCCAGGTATTTTTATTTTTAAGTTTCTCTTTTAAAGCTGTTACTGTATTTTAAAACTTTGCACTGCTGCTAAACATAAGAACCATTCTGGGTCAGACCCAGGGTCCAGCTAGTCTAGCATTCTGTTCACACAGTGGCCAACTAGGTGTCAACCTGGAACACACAAGCAGGACACAAGTGCAACAGCACCCTCCCATCCATGTTCCCCAGCAACTGGTGTACATAGGCATACTGCCTCTGATACTGGAGATAACACATAGCTTCTATTTGGATATTATTTTTATTTTGATATTATTTTTATTTTTTATGCTGTAGTTTTAAACTTTTAAACATTCATACTGTATTTTTTCTTCTGTTGTGGAGCTACCGTGAGAGAGCTTCAGCTATTGGGCAGTATAGAAATGTACTAAATAAATATATAACTACTTGTGGATAACATTTGGCAGAAAGAGATAAATGTGCTTGGAGAAAATTCAATCTACGACTGTATTCAAGATGATCTGGAGGAACAGAAAACTGGTTATTTTGCAAGGCATTTTGTGGCCATTTTGTGTACAAGGAACTGACCAATGAGTAATCAGACTGGTGAAGACTGAGAACCAACCAGGCTAAATAAGATCTCTGCATGCATGTTGGTACTTGCTGGATGGCACTTTAGTGTAAAGCTATCAAATAATTTTATTCTCTTCTCCATTCCAGCAGTGCATCCACTGGAAGAAGAGACAGATTTTATTTAATACATTGTTTAATAAAATTAGGGCTTCTCCAGATTTAGTGTTTTACTAAAGGTAGCTTTGATCCAGCAGTGGTAGTGCAATATTCTGCCTCTATTTAATGCTTTAAAGAGTAGCTTTACTGAAAAAGAATAAACCAGTTTACCTCTTCAGTTAAATAATGGGAGATATAGGCCGCTTTCTTCCTCTGAAGAGAAGGACATCACAGCCTTGAAAGAGCTACATTTTGTTTTTAAACCTTAAGAAAAAAGGCAGGGGAAGTGAGAAGGTTTATGAAACAATGGGGCATTGCTACATGGGAACTGGGGAGCCTGTATGTGCTTATTCCATCTGCTCGGGGTGGACATGTTGCAGTGGGGAAAAGTAGAAAACCGCAGGTACATTTTATAGAACTCACAAACATCTCAACAAGAAAAGTTACTTGCAGAAACAAACACATTTTCCTAGGGAAAATATTGCTGTTTGAGTGCTAGAAAAATTGGATTTCCACGCAACACTTTTGATACTTAGAAAGACATATGGAGCCCATGCAATAATGTGTGCATTTATTGCATGAAGAGTCAATTGCCTGGAAAGTCCTTAAATTGTCTCAGTAATCTGGTTCTTCTCTCTCTCTCTACTGCAATTATATGTCTTTGGTCAACTGGACAATTTTATACTTTGTGGTATTTTGTTTTAGTAACTGAGATTTGGCATCAGTTGATGCCTAAAGTTTTGTTTCTGTGGCCTTGTGGGAGCAGGGGGTGAATTTCTCTCAGAGCTGGAACTTCTTACCCTCCATTTATGCCGACAAACTGCAGATTCTTCTTCGCATTCTCATCTCTTTTCCCATCCTTTTTCTTCATAATGGACTTCAACATGCCATCGTTTGCACATACTGTTAGAGAGAGCGCCAAAAACAGTAAAGGCTTTGCACCACTGTCTTAAGGCTTTGCACCATTCAGGTCTAAAGGTCAACCTGTTTTGGTTAACCTACAGATTTAAGGCACACTGTGAGCCTGCTCAGACGGCACACTAAGTCACGGTGGTTGTGAACTATGTCTTGTGCAACATGACTTAGTGTGCTGTATGAACCATTCCTAACCATAGTGGCTACATAACCACGGTTTAAACAGGCTCACTAACGATGTGTTGCAAAAGCATTAGCAGCCTAACCATGACTTAGCATGTTGTCTGAACAGGCCCTGTATATTTATGGGCACATGATGTTGTGTACTTCGTGCACCCATTAGTCCCTGCATTGGAGCTAAACAGAGTAGACACATCCCCATTACACTCAGCAGTCATCCCCCCTTTGTCCACATATTAGTGTATTGATGTATGTGTGTGTGCACGCAGCGGTCCTCCACATGAGTGAGGCCCCCAATTGGGCCAGCCCCCCTCTACATGTGTACATCAGTACACACACAGAACCCCTTCACACATTGGCTGAATGCATGAATGACATCACTACTGGATATTTTGGTTACAGGGCTAGCCCAGATGCCCTCTTGACACATTCTTTCCAGATGTGCGGGGGGGTTACCATATGTGCGGAGTTTTTTATTGCAAACAGCCAATACAAAATAACCAAGTATTTTGATTGCAGTTGCCAAGGAAATTTTAATTCATGGAGCAGTATCCAATAGGGCTGTTCTGCGTTCGGCCAGCCCCGTTGGTCCTGGTCTGCAAGGGCCCCTACCACTTGTGTCGGCAATGTAGCACTTCTGGGGGGCAAGCCCCAAAAGGAGCGGAAGGGGAAGGCTGCACCACTTCCAGAAATTAGCATTCCCACTCACCATGAGCTTTTGCCCCCGGAAGCGCTACATCACTGCTGCAAGTGTGTTTTATATTGTTGCTGTTCCCCGCCTCAATCCGAAGGGAGAGGCAGGCTATAAATAAATATTATTATCATTATTATATTATTATTATTAAGTGGTTGTGGCCACTTGCATGGACTGGAAGCAGCCCTGCTGGCCGCACACTGCCTAAGATGCCAAAAGGCTATTAAGTGCAAATTGAAATCAGATGAGATGCGTCGGACAAATAGTAGTGCATTTTACAGTTTGACATATACATTTCTTTTCTTTAGCGCTATAAGAGACAAGATGCTATTATGCTTTGGCTGCTGAGGTACTTATATTTTGTATTCAACAACTGTTCAGATTGTAAACAACAAGCAATGTTAGAAATATTAATGGAGCAAAGGTACGCATTGTCCTTCCAATGGGAATATTTCTTCTACATGAATTAATAACATTTTCTCCTTACACTATATCACCATGCTAGAACTATAATAGAAGGAGTACATACTAAACATTTTTTTTACAAACTAACATAACCAAAAATAGGAAACATAAGTCTGAAGTACCATAAAGCCCAGAGGCAAGCTGGTCATCTGTTAGATTAATTGGAGACACGGTGCCATCTTGGGAGGGTGAGGCTTTCTGGCCCGATGCTACTCCTAGTATGACAGTCTTCTCCTCACTTATGGTCCCAATCTCCTGTCCCAGTTTCAACATTAGGGAGCTTGAAACTGAATGGGAACTACCAGTGTGGCCACGAGGAACGTTTAGCAAATTATCATCTGTCAGCAAGGAAGGCAGTAGATTACTAAACCATTTTTTCAAACGAAAATGCTTTTCCTTAATATTTCTTCTATACAGAATTTCAGATATTTCATACATAGAATAATAATCTAAAACAATATATCACACAGTATAAACAATGGACTATTGTTATTTTAAAAAATATGTACTTGAAATGGTTCAATCACTAATTTCAAAGTACATGTTACCTTTCCCCAATCTGGTACCTTACAGATGTTTTGAACTACAACCAGCATTTCTGACCGCTGGCCATGCTGGCTGGGGCTGATGAGAGTCCAAAATATCTGTAGGGAACCAGGTTGGGGAAAGCTGGCATATTCAGTCAGCCTCTTTTTACTGACTCCCCTCCCCTTCAAACTGACCTCTTCTTCAATTGTACAATACAATACAATACAATTACAAATTACACAGGATCATCTTTGAGGATGAAGAGTTAATGCCAAATATCCCTGTTTCTGAGTCTCCAACTCTTACATTCAAATCCTTAAAAATGTGGGGCATAACCTTCTCCTCAAAGGCTGGGCAACTCATAGCTTTGGATGATGTTATAATACAGCATGAAGAAAAGGTGTAATTCATGTTTCCTTAAAACAAAGACATATGAGTTCACACTAACCACTTACATCATAGATGGAAGTAACACAAGCTGTACTAAGTTTATTTGAATATGGAATCTTCCTCACCATTACATTTTATTTTTCTCCCCCCCCCCCCCCACGCACAAATAGGCTCTAGCCAGTAGGAAATTATTGACAATGACATTTATCTCCCGCCCCTTCTGGTCTTTTTTCCGCAATAAAATAGACCCTGGTAAATCTGATTTATTTTTTTAAAGCAAAACTTACCGCCATTTCCTGCTGTGTGCAGGAAAAAATGTGCAATAAAAACACCCCCTGAATGGGCTACATGGTCGTTGCTGCTTTGTCTTTCTTTCCCCTTGTAAAGAAATTGTCGCTATTGTGGGATAGCAGCAGGAGGCCATAGTGACAGTAAGGAAATGTAATCCCCCCTGTCTGATGATGCTCTAAGTGTAGATAGCAAAACATGGGGTTCATCACTAGTGCAAAGTTTCAACCACTTGCAGAAACTCATACTGAGCTGTGAACAAGTGCCAAATCCAGTATTTTGATTCAGCTTGCACAAGGCGTTGCACAACTCATTTCACCTTCCTTTGGCTAGATGTTGCTTGCACTAGCTGCACTGCTAGCGCGAGGATGGGGAACGTATGGCCTCCTGATGTTGTGGGACTGTAACTTTCATCAGCCCTAGCCAGCATAGCTAATGTTGAGAAATGATAGGAGCTTCAGTCCAATAATCTCTGAAGGGCCCCACGCTCCCCAGTCCTGTATTAGCACTTCCGCATCCTCTAATGGAATAATGACACTTCTTGTACTTTTTCCACTAGCCTAACATTGAATACAACCAATTGAATACAACCAATGGTAACTTAAGTCCCATTCACTTTAATGGGTCTACGCTAAATAGGACATATTGGATTTTATTCTAAAATAGCAGCCTTAATAACTCAATGCAGTTATTGGAGCAAACAGTAACCTTTGAAGTAAGCAACAATTTTAGATCGACTGAATACATACACAGAAGAATGCATTCAGAATGCATTCAAGCGAAATGGAATTAATACAAAGTAAAAGAACCCAAAAGCATGGCTGATGCTATTTCAGCATCATCTATCCATCTTCCTCCCCAAATCTTGAGCATATGCACAAGATGCTTTCGGGAGGGGAGGTTCCAATTCTTGACATCAATTTCATTTTGCACCTATTGATTCAAATTTTCCCCCTCTTACTGAAGCTGTGCTCAACTCTCTGAATACATACAGAAAAGTTTTTTCATCATTTGATTGTAAGGTGGCATTTGGATTTACTTCCTTTTTAAATAGAAAAATATAATCTTGTTCAAGTGCTAATTTTTTCTTAAAATATAGATAACAGAGAGGGCCCCTACAAGTGAAATAATGTACTGGCCTTCCCCAATGTTGTGCCCTCCAGTGGTTTTGGACTTGGTCAGGAATGCTGGGGGCTATAGCCCAAAACATCTGGAAGGCAACAACATTAGGGAACGCTGTAATATATAAACAAGAGAGTTGGATGGCACGTTAAGCCAGAGCTTCCCTCTGCCCCCCTTGGGTCACAGTTACTCTGATTAAGTCAGGTCAACCTTTTTGCTCCACTAATGAGGCACACAAATTGATAGACTCTGCAGAAATAAAATCTGCTGCATGTTTTTTTTTTAAAAAAAAAACAATTAAAATAATAAGTTAAACATGAATGAATGAACCAATACTTTCGGATGTGTTATCGGCCACTAAGCTCAATCCTAGAACTATGAATGCAAATCAATTTTAACTGAAAACATCGCAGATATATTAGTTCGATTTATTTTATTTTAAAATCGCTATCCTATGACCCTCTCTAGATGGATTCTGTTTGACGCCTGGTTAACCGATTATGCGCATAATCGCTGAAGCGCTTTATCATAAATGCTTGTACGCAAGAGGTAATTGAGCGCACAACCGATGGCCTTACCGGTTGTTTGAAATGCGCTTTAGAAGTAGTTAATGTGGAGAATCGCTTGTTCACATAGGCAAAATGCGCTTTAACGGTCGGAGGAAAATAAAACTCGCTATTTAACACGCATTCGATAATGCGCATAATCAGAGAGATAAAGCGCCTCAACTCCCGATTTACACTCCGCTCTTGTAGAGGTAAAATTTTTAATGAAACTTCAAAGAACATTAAACGTCTCGTGTAGAGGCAGCCTATATTTCCTACTGGAACTCAAAGACAATTCTTAATTGCATAAAAAGATGCTATATGTTCTTTGTCTGAAATCAAAAGTTATCAGTAATCCCTACCACAGGGCAAATCTAAACATCTGGAGATGAAACAGAGCCCTCCTTTAACAAGGCTGCAGGGCACTTACTTATCTATCTCACTCCTCTGCCTCCCAGAAATGCTGATTTTGCCTGGATGTTTTGCAGGTATTTGCCAAAACTGGGGTGGGAAGATGTAATGTATTTTATTTAAAACACTTATTAGCCAGTGAAGAGGGACCTATGGCTCTCTAAGGAGAAAACACAAACCAAAACATAAAAACACATTAAAAAAGAAAGAGGGAATGGCCGTACAGCATTCTGGGAATGAATTATTTCTAGTTTCTTCCAATAGGTACTATGCAGAGACTGGGTGGCCATCAGTCAGGGCTGTTGTAGCTGCAATTTGCATTGCAGAGCTTGCATTGAGCAGGGGGTTGGACTAAAGGACCGCCCAGAGAGCTTCGGCTATGGGGCGGTATATAAATGGAATAAAATAAAATAAATAAGATCCCTTCCAGCTGTATGATTCTGTGGGATGTATCTACGGCACACTATAAAAAACTAGCCTGGAAAGTAGATTGAGCCTTATAGGGCTTACTTCTGGACAGACATCCATAGGACTGTGGTGTAAGTGAATTATGACAACTAATTCATCTATTGAAATGTAGGAGAATGCAACCTCCAAGTTTTAGATCTCTCCTTAGAAGACACTAAGGGCAACTGGGAAGTGCTGGCATTTATTCTTGTACTCTCTCTCCCCCACCTCCCCCACCAAAAATGGCACAGTCCTTCACCTGCTTTGCTTTCCTCATTCCTACCTACACACGTGTGTGCATGCACACACAAACATACACAGCTGCACCTCTCAATAGGAATTAAGCTACTATCTGGTACATTTGACATAAACAAAGAATGCAAACTTATTTTTGTTCAGATTTTAACAAAACAAAAGCTTACATGTGGATTTCCCATCCTGTTTGAAAACTTACTTTGTAGAAGTAATTATGCTTTTTAAGGGAAGTACAGAATCAGGAGCAGTGGAAAAAGGCAAAAGCTGAGGATATTAATCAAGTATTAAACTGGTATGGAATAATGAAGTGATTAATTAGCACAGGCTTCCTGCACTAAAAATGACAGCATTACGTGTTAGAAAAAATTGATGCCTTAATATTTTTTTTTGCAGGAATGTGAAATACAAGTTCCAGTAAAATGCCTTTATTAGCAGCTGACCCATGACTCCACCTATATCTAGAGAGTCTTAAATCTCTAATCTCCATGGTTGACATAATACGGAAAAAGAAGGAACAAAATGGCATACTAACAACTACTTATTATTCTGATCCTTTAAGTAGAACTGCCTCTCATTGGATAACTCTTACTCAGTTACCATCACATTTATGGAACTGTATCAACTGAGCGGCAAAAATCTAGATTCATAGCACAGAACAAATTACATACAAGAGAAACAATTTATTAAGCATCTATTCAGATTATATTTACCCTTGGGGGGAAACCTATTAAATAATTGGCAAGACGAGTACTAGCTGCATTTCATTTGAGTTTCTAGATTGTCTTGGAAGAAGTCTTTATATATTTCTTGTACTACGTAATTCATCACATTGCTTAGAATTGCAGGTTGATTTTTAATATTATTTTCTTAATGAATGCTACATTTGCATATTTGTGCCCATATACACCTCAGTAAATTTCATTCTGCATACTGAAATGGGGAAGAGAGAACCTTGACAATAAATCATAGATGTAATTGTTTAGAGTTTATTTCTCCCTGAGGCAGCAAACTTATGTCTGGCTAGTAGGTGGGTGGTCATATAATTTAATAATAATAATTTTAAAAGTCCCTGCACATAGAAGACTAGTATTTCAGGGAAAGCTGCTCTAGAATCCTTCTCCCTGACTTCAAGTTTCTTTTTTAGATGGATGGAATATTTAGAATCGAAGAGCATTCAAATCATGTGAGCCTCTACCTGCAGTCTGAAGTGGTACAGCCCAGGCATCTCAGTGAAAAGCAGGTCTAAGTGAATGGATGCAATAGTTGCAAACTGCCCAGAGAGCCTAGGCTGTTGGGCTGTATAGATACGCAATAATAGATAGATAGATAGATAGATAGATAGATAGATAGATAGATAGATGATAGATAGATAGATAGATAGATAGAGGCTTCTTATAATGATGGGAGGTTGAGATAAGCATGTGATCTTTGTTTAGACTAATATTGCAAAAACCTAGACCATCTTTAATGAGGTACAGGTTTTGTGCAGTTCCTATTTCAGTAATTAGAGCACCAACAACGACACGTTACAAGATGTGGCGTGACTCACATCCTCCATGTCTTGTGCAAATATCAATGACAGGCTACATCTAGAGCAGGAGTTTAAAGACAAATCAGCATAGTTTATTGTAAGCAAGCAACAGTTAAAATAAATATAATTAGTTATGGGAAATTAAAAAGTATAAAGGCAGAGAAAACAACAATCGTGAAATGTTCACCAAAATGAGACTATTTATGGTAATAACTATTCTAATCTATAAACTACCTCTAATCATAATTTTAGAGTCACATCCTGCCATTAAAGAGGGCCTGAGCTCTTAAGATCTTAACTATATTAAGGTTAGATACCCAGGAAACAGAATAGACGATTACCCAGTGACTGGATATTTTTAGCTATTTTAGGTATTCAAGCCCTAATACCACTCATCACTTCAGTATCATCTGTAGTATCAAAATAGGAATCTCTTTCCCGGTCTTTTCATTCCATTGAGAGGCAAATAATGATATAAAGCAGTTTTGTAAAAGCCTACTCCATGCCACCTCTTTCAGACATTACCAGCTTAGACAAATGAGAAACTCTGTTTCAACATACCTGTTGTAGCAGTTTTGTTCATGCATTGCTTCGGTATATCTAAGTTGCGCAGTTCCTCTGTACTTGCATATTTCATGACAGTGTTGATGGAAGACAGAGTGCTGATGAGCTGAGAATTGAGAGAGCCAATTTGTGAGTGAGGCTCTCCAAAAGCATCTGCTAGTTCCGAATAGTTTTCAGCAAGAAGCATCTGCTGTTCTTGAACAAGCTTCTGAACGCGTTCAATGTAGTGATCCAAGCCAGTTCTCATCTCAGGCAGAGGAAGTGGACTACCTTCTACAAGGTTCCCTGATTCACACACAGATTCATCCCCAACACCAATACTTCTAGTGCTGGGTGGTGCTACAGACACTGGAGAGGGACCACAGGCGATGTTTCTCATTTTCAGGCCAACTAGATAGTTCTCATTGATACTGATCTGCCCCACCCCAGTGTCTTTGGTCTTCGCTAGGGAAGATTTATCAAAGCTCGTGGTGGTAGAAAGCAGAGTTCCCACACCAATGGAACGCATTTTAGCAGCTGTGTTTACATCCTTGACCCTACCATCTCCGACGGCCACAGTCTTCAACTCCACAATCACAGTGTTTGTCTGTTTGTCATAAGTGCTCAGGAAAGTGTTGGTGCTGGAATCCGTCAAGGTAGCCATTTCCGTGTTGGTGAATTGGTCTGTCTTTTCTAATACTGTAATGGTTCCCTGGGTAGCTGTACGAGGCACTGCCATGATTCCAGAATCTGCTTTGCAACTAAGGTCTGTTTGTGTGCTGCAGGACACGGTTTCGTTTGCTGGACAGATTGTCACATCCAAACAGTCCCCACAGCCTATTGAGCGCACTTCCTTGATTTTCAGTTCTGTCTTGCGAAGGCTTAGGTTGTCCACAGACTCCTCTGTATTGACCCCAGTTTCGCAGATGCTCATTTCTGTGCCCACACACTTGTTGCATAGCTCAACAGAGCTCCCAGTGCACCGGTCACACACTTCTTTTTTCTCCTTCACAATCCACCAATTCATGGGCACATCTGGACCCACAGCTGAACTCTGCAATGTAGGCCGACACAATACTCCAACACTACTCATCTGGAGACAGCTCCCCACACATGAATCAATAACATCCACATGATCTCCCACCATTTGGTCTCTGGTTTGTACTACTGCTTCAACGGCTCTGCTGAAGACAAGGGGCTGTGCCATCACTGCTTTGTCCATTTTTTTTCTGGACCCAGCTGCCTGAAGCTCATGCTTTAATTTGGTCATCTCCCTGTCATGTGTGGTTTCCCTCAACTGGACCTCTAGCCGGTAGATTTTCTCTTTAAGGGCTTCAATGGTCTGATGCTGGAGCTCGATTTCCCTCTCTGCCTCCGTAGATAAGCCAAGCATCCCCTCTGTTACCCCAACAATAGAATCTTTAGTCTTGACCTCTGTTCCGACTGCTACATCCCTGCATGCTCTCAAAGCTCTGTTGTATACAACAATGTCATTCATATTTTCATCTGCACCTACAGCAACTGACCTATTTTCTTTTGTTACACTTGCTCTGTTTACTCGAAGATTAGATGGAGTATCATAACTGCTGTCCTGGACTTTCTTCTCCAAGGCTTGCATTTCAGCAGTCAACTGCCTAAATTCTTCTACCCTCTCTGGGCTATGTTCTGCACTCCCTGTGTCTTCCTCACAGTCTATATAAAGTTCTCCACCTGTTCGGACCGGAGAGAGATGCTTCCATTGCTCTGCATTTCCTGCACTGTAAGATCTCTTTCTGAAGTGGCTTGTGTCATTCTGGTTGGCTATTCTTTGGCTTTTGAGCTTTGCCATAATCTGTCTCTTCTCTTCCTGCAATACTGAAATCTTAACCTGGAGCACAGGAATAGTCTTTACTTGTTCCTCAAGCTCCTTGAGGCGTTTCAGAGCGATAGCCATTTGTTCCCTTATGTGCTGTAGGTGCACTGGACTCACGTTGGTCACAGGTGTCGATATACCTGAACTCAAAGGGCTATGCCGGATGGAACTGCCTAAAGAGGATGCTAGATAAAGATTATAGTCTCCATTGCCCTGATATCCATTCTGAAATTGCTGCGACATCTGGTTGTGTCCACTGGATCCTACAAAGGAAGGAAGTGAGCTTGTCGAGCCCATGGCTCCAAAACTGGAAAGCCTAGCCCTCCGCATTTCTCCTGGGATTGCCTGCATTGCTATATTTTCCTGCTCCAATCTTCTCCGTGTTTCCATTAGAGTTTTTGTGACACGAAGGTTGTGCCTAGGCAGCTGTGGTGAAGGAGGCAGTAGTTGTTTGCTTTCAGGGATCGTTAGGAAGTTTGGAGAAGCTTCAAAGGACAAGGATGGCCTTGCGGAGGTGGCGCCTGCTGGGCTTCGTGCTGCAAAGAGTGAAGATGAATGTTTGTTTTCATCACTGTTGGATGAAGAAAGGGATTCATTTGATGTCCATCCGCTGTATTGGCTGGAGGTGTTTTTGACAGCTGCAAAAGGTGGTGTCACTTTCCGCTTTTTCTGTATGTTCAACTTTTTTATAGTATTTCCCTTTTGTATATCTTCCACATACTTGAGAAAATCCAAGTCAAGCTGGTAACCATAAGGGGTTTCCACAAAATAGGGATCTTTCTGATCTCTGTCATCCTCACCACTCAGAGCATTTTCCTCTTTTTCTGAAAGAGAAAAAAACCACATATTAATGCTTAATATCTTACACAAAGCTAAATATTAGGTACACCACTCAGTATCCCATACTAGAAAATCCATTACATTTCTCTTGATTCAATTTTAACCACACACTTTTCATTTTAAGCGTACTTCAGTTGAAATTTAAAAGACAACTTTGGGTATACATTTCTAAGAGGTTTTGCATAAAGCCATTAAAAATCAATGTTTATATTTACCATCCAATCCTGTATTTCTAACACATCACTATTATGTTTTACACATATGTTCCACTATGGAAGGTGAGTTGCACTGTAGTGTACAGTAAGGAAAGTCGATACAGCGTGGAGGATTTCTAAGGGTTAAAAAAGTAATTTTTCTCTCAATTTAATAAAACTTAAGCTGTCAGCAGAGGTGTTAAAGATAGAGTTGTTCAGATTTTATTTTTTTTTAAAAAAAGTGGTCTAAAGTAGCAACAATTCCCTGCTTAGGAGCACATTCATTTGTGAGTGTTCAAACAGCCTCTTTTACAATTCCTATACTGTGCAGGGCTGGCATACGAAGAACTATTCAGGCAGACCCATTTCCAGCGCAGTCTAAAATATCTCCGTTGAAAGAGAAACTGCCAGCTCAGATGTCAGGACAGCACAGCTTCCTGCAGACACTGGAGACGCATGTCGCACCAAAGCATTCTAAATAAAACTGCAGTAGATCTGCTGAGCTTCTGCCGGCAGAATATTTATACCTACACTTGCTGTATTATACCTGCTCCTCCCACTCCCACCGGCCCCAGGCACACTAGCACCACAGCCTTACGGTTTCATTTACATTACCTTAAGATTTCTCTGCTTCTAAAAATCCACACACATTCTGTTCAAAGTCTACCAGGTCTTGGGCTATTTCCTGGAATCACCACTTCATACGTCACCACTTCGCCTGCAAAATCCCTGCCTCTCATTGTGCTAATTCTTCACCCCATAAAGGGACAAAGTGCCCAGTGTTGACACAAAAGAGATCGCAAAGTTTCATGGGCTGTGCCTTTTCCAGTGGGTTCACAGTTTTAACTCAGAACTGCAGGGGGTGTGTGGAGGAGGGGAGACACACATTTCCTTTTCCACTCCTTTTTAGTACACACTGATCTTTTAACAGAGCAGCCTCTCAAAAGGTTCACAATCCCACTTTTTTCATTTTCATTAACATTTCTGCAAAACAGGTAATGTATATAACTTCCACACTTTCTTTTTGTCTTTAGGATACTGTGCAGGATGTCTGAGGAACCAGTTGCACAAACATATACTAAGCCACCCAAAATCCTGAGATCTTTGTGCTATCCCTAGATAACCTAATGCCAGCCATTTAAGAACAAATTAGTCTCTATGCCAATGAACCCTAAAAAGAGACAGACAGATACAAATATCATATCATGTTTCATATCATGTTTCTCCAGTATGTATGTGTTTAGGCATATAGGGAAAAGTCCATATCAATATACAATGGTGTTTGTGAAAATCTTGCTGAGTTTCCGTACACATGTACAAGCAGAACAGTGGACATCCATCCACCCACTATTTACAGCAGTCCATAGAAGACACAGTTTTCCTTTAGCTGACAGGTTCTAAGTCACATGCTGATCAACTATAGTTAATTAACCCATAGTTGTTTGGAGCCAGGAGCAAGCGCACTAAATCCCTCTCACTTGCTGCTTCTACTTTGCATCCAGTTTAGCAAACAATGCAAGGATGCCCCGTCATTGGGCGGTTCGGTGTGATGTCCGAACCTGGGACTCTGGGTTATTGAGGGAGACACAACCCAGAGTTTTAACCCAATAACAAACCAAGAAATGGGGGGGGGGGAGCATACACAATCACATAAGGTGTCACTCCTTCTAATAGTGAACTTAGGTATTATTATTTTTGTTGTTGTTATTTACATTTATATACCGCCCTATAGCTGAAGCTCTCTGGGCGGTTTACAAAGGTAGTGAATGCGGACACAAATGGAACTAAAAGGGGGCCACTAAGAAGCAAGAGGGGGGTATCAGCATATTGGGAACACTTAAAAAATAAAACCTAAGGAGTATCCCCTCCCCCACCCCCACCCCCCAAAACCCAGCCCAATGAAAAGACAGAAAAGGGCAGGGGTTGGAATGGAGTGTCATGGGAGAAAGCATGTCTGGCTGAAACACTAAACAGGTGCACTCCTGTTAGAAAGTGAGGGTACAATGCAACAATGGGCTGCAGCTGACTGGCAGAGTACCATGTGGCAGGTACCAGGTTCAATACCCAGCATCTCCACGTAGGGCTGCGAAAGAATCCTTTCTGAAACCCTGGAGAACCACTGACACTCAGTGCAGACATTACCAAGCTGGATGGACCAATAATCTAAATTGGTATAAGGCAGCATCTTAATTGTCTATACAAATTAAGGGAAATAATTTTATACGAAACCTTAATAAGCTGTTCCATCACAGATGCACAAAAGTGAAGTATTCTGTCTGCATTGCAATGTCAGTTGGGAAGTAAGCAACTCCTTTCTGTTTTAACCCCAAGCTGAGATATAAAGGAGGAGGGCTATTCCATATTCTCTTGAACTGAGTAAGAGAACATGGAATAGCCCCTCCTTTACTTCTCAGCTTGGGGCCAAAATAGAAAGGAGTTGTTTACTTCCCTACTGACATAGCAATGCAGACAGAAGACATCACTTCCATGCAATCTGTTGTGGAATGGCTTACTGAGATTTTGCATACAGTTCTCTTGAACTGAGTAAGAGAATATGGGCAATACTCCTTTTAAGAATAGGCTCAACTCAATTATTTTGGGTGGAAGGACAGAAGTAGTACTCAAGCTTTTCCGGACTTGTAATCACATCGCCCTGTTTTACTGTTTTTGTAACGTTTCTAATGTATTTATTATTTTATATTGCTTTTACATTGGTTTTTACATTGCATTTTATGTATTTCTTTTTATATAAATTGGTTAGATATCCATGATATCAAGCTGTATATAGGTAGTTTAAATAAATTGTTACACTCCAAAATGTCTGCATTATCTCTTTTAAAAAGCCCATGAGACACAGTAGTAAAACTAGCCCTCAATCTTCCGATGATAAATTTAACACTGAATTATTTGCCCGTCAAGTTCAAATTCCGCAGCAGTAAAGCACATACCTGTAGAAGTTCTAGGAGTAACATAGCAATACCAATTCATCTCTCTTTAAAATAAAACACCCCTTTATTTCAAAGATTTTCATTTTGCATAACAAGGAATAGTATAATAAACATGATAGGAGTACAACATGCCATGAATAAATCATCAGGATAATTGTGGAGACACATTAACCAACTCTTATACTCAAATTGTGCTACATGTATGACAACACAACCAATAATACAGTCTTTGCTACCAATATTACTACACCTTGGAGTCACTGCAAAGATAAAAATACTTTTCAATCTCTTAGCTATAACTTCTGTTTACTTCAATGAAAGATACATTCTAAAACTGTATAAGGGTGCCTCTACAAGAGCGATTTAAAGCTCTTTCAAAGTGCATTACCGATTTTACCTCCACATGAACGGAGCGCAAATCAGGGGTTGAGGCGCGTTTTACCTCCGATTATGCACATCTTCGCATGCGCGTTAAATAGCGAGTTTTAATTTACCACGGGAGTTAAAGCGCCTTATGACCATGTAAACAAGCGATTCTCCGCATTCAACACCTTTAAACCGCGTTTGATGCAACCGTTAATGTGCTTCACCGCCTCCCATGTATAGGGATTAGGCGTAAAAGCGATTGCGAGAAGATGCGTATAATCGGACAACCGGGCGTCAAACCGAATTCTTGTAGAGGGAACCTAATAGTAACAGAAACATTACAGTAAAGCGAATTGACCAACCCAAGCTAATAGATTTATTTCTATTTTAGGATGGATCAGACAGAGTTGTCAGCCACCCATTAGTTTACTGGTCTGACCAGTAAAAATGCATTCTGGTAAGTAACCAGCTCTTCTACCATCCATTTGACTGATATACACAGAACATTTTCTTGAAGTGTCTAGTTCCTGCAGCAGCTTCCCTCCCTCAAAACCGGACTATTTCCAAGTTTTCATTGGACTTGGGTACAAGGCCATCAGCTGACCCTACCAAATCAGCACCTGCCACAGAGGATGTACACCTAATAATGGGCGAGTGTGTGAGGGAGATGCCACTTGAAATGACAGTGCATTTTTTACACTTTTATATCAACCTCTCAAATCACACACAACTTTTTGGTGGAAAGGGGGGGGGGGGAGAAGGGTCTGAACCCAAGCAACTTTATCAACATTAAAAATACTCCTCCCTGTGCTTAAGGGGCAAAGTACCCTGGGCACATGCAGATCTGTTTCCTATGAAGAATATGTTCCTCTTATCTCTAGACTTGCTTGCCATATAATCTGTCATCTCATCTCTCACCTTCAGCCTGGATACCTATGGTGCCAGTGGTCCACTGAATTACACTGGCTGAGACATTACCTAAAACAATAGGGCAGATAATTACTTGACTGAGTTAGAGAGGTTTGGGCCCTGGTCTGGGATAGCTGCCTTCTATACACAGTGGCAGATGTGCAAATGCACCCTTATAAACATTGTGGATAATTTGGTTATTAAGTTCAAGTTGCACAAAAATTATGCTGGGGTGAGGGAGAGAAGAGACACAAAAAGCAGGGATGAATTAATTTCTTTGCTAGTCATTCCTCTTTTTAAATAGGCTTATTCCACAGTCTGCAAAGCCTGGAACTGGAATTTGCTACCACAAGAGGTAGTGATGGCTACCAATCTGGATGGCTTTAAAGGAGGATTAGACAAATTCATGAAGGGTGAGGCTATTAATGGATGCAAGTCATGACGGCTATACGTTACCTCCAATATTGGAGGCAGAATGCCTATGTATATCAATTCTGGGGAACACAAGTGCACTCATTGCACTCAAGTCCTACTTGTGGTTTTCCCACAGACAGCTGGTTGGTCACTGTGTGAAAAGAATGCTGGACTAAATGGACCCTTGGTCTGATCCATCAGGAGTCTTCTTATGTTTGTGATTTTAACTGACACATACTTATTTCAAAAGCAGGTCTTAATGTAGCACTATAAGCAAATACTTTCAATGCAAAGATGATGTGGAAGAGATCAAAGCACTTTTAGAGCCCACCATGCAATAGGCCATACACTGACAGACCATGGTTAACGCAACATCAACTGCTAAATGAAGTTAATCACTGTAACATTTCAAGAAGGTTAATAAATAAATATTTCATATCACAGAAGAAACAAGATTGACAAAAACGTTTCAACATCTGTTGATAGGCAGGATATAGATTTTACAACTAAGGCTTCATCTTGACAAGCAGGGGAGGGAAGCACATTGCTCTTATTCTCAGCTGTATGATGAAATCGGCTCTGCTCCGTCAGTGTTATACAGCAGAGCTGGCTGTCTCTAAAATCCAGATTTTCAGTGCAGGAAAACATACGTTCGGGTTGTGTGGGTGGTGGCACGGGAATAATAGCTCCCATCCCTCCCCCCATTATGCCCACTGTTCTGAGAAGAAGCAAAAATCCTAAATTATCCAGGGCAGGATCTGAAGGGTGAATCTGTGCATTTGTGGAGGGAGCTCTTATCCCTGATAGTTTGCTTTAATGGAGTGAAATGGTGTGTGTGCTCTCCCTATGAGAGCACCCCCACCCCAATTTTGCCCCATTATAGCAAATGGTTAGGGAATGCAACAGATCTCTATTTTTATAAACTGGAGATGCACAACTGTGCATCAGCAAAGTAAAGGATAAAAGCTCCTTCCACAAATGCACAGTTTCGGATATAAACTGGAGTGAATTAATGCAGAATCAGAGAAGTTAATAAACACAACCCTGCCCTCTGCCCAGCTTCCGGCAACCAATCGGGGTTGCAATCCACCCATGGCTCAATCCTGGAACATGGCAATAATAATAATAATAATAATAATAATAATAATAATAATAATTTATTTATAACCCGCCTCTCCCTCCGGATCGAGGCGGGGAACAACAACAATATAAAACACAAAAATCACAAACAGTTAAAATTTTAAAAACAAGAAAAAAATATACATCTTTAAAAACATCTGGATAGGCCTGCCGGAAGAGAGCAGTCTTCATGACTCTCTTAAATTCATGAAGACTGTCAATTTGTCTAATCTCCTCCGGCAGACCATTCCATAGTTTGGGAGCGATAGAAGAGAAGGTCCTCTGGGTAACACTCGTCAGCCCAGTTCTGGCTAACTTGAGTAAGTTCTTCCCAGAGGACCTAAGTGTGCGGGGCGGATTGTATGGGAGAAGGCGATCCCGCAGGTAACCTGGACCCAAACCATGTAGGGCTTTAAAGGTAATAACCAACACTTTATACTTCGCCCGGAAACTGATTGGCAGCCAATGAAGCGATTTTAAAACTGGTGTAATGTGGTCACCCCTAGGTGTACCGGTGACCAACCTGGCTGCTATATTTTGAACAAGTTGAAGTTTCCGGACTAGGCACAAAGGTAGCCCTATGTACAGCGCATTGCAGAAGTCAAGCCTCGAAGTTACCAGCGCGTGCACTACTGTCTTTAGGTCTTCCAATTCTAGGAAGGGACGCAGCTGGCGTATCAGCCGAAGCTGATAGTAGGCACTCCTGGCCGTCGTATCAATCTGAGCTGTCAGTTACACAACAGAAGGGCCATGGTGACCTCACTTTGAAGAAAAAAGTCAGGGTAAGTTCCCAGCTTTTTTACTGCGCAGCTTTGATGAAAAGCCCCACAGTGGCTGCAAGTTGGCAGCTGCATCATATCTGACCCAGCGCCACTGCGGAGCTTAGAAGACATATAGACAGTCCCCAACAAAATTATAAATAAAAAGATTTACAGGATCCATTCAGTGTATATAGTAGTCTCTTAAGTTCTATAAGCACAGTTTATATAAAACAAGGATCTTCTGCAATATTGTTAAGCATTCCAGTCTTTGGACTTGCTGCCACCTTTCCTCCCAAATCTGGGAAGAGAGTTTATTCAGCAAAAGAATTTAGGTTGGCAAATAGACACATTCCTTTTGACCTGAAGATTTTGGCAACTTCTCCTAAACTTGGTCAAAACTATTTTGGTGTAATTATTGTCAAGTCCTATTTCACCATTTGTTTTGCTTAAAAGCTTAAAAGGCTATAAAAATGCTCTGCTTCCCTCATACTTTAGGGCTATATTTTTAGCTTCTGCAGTATTAGGATTAGCTCTGCTGTTATTGAAGTGCTAAAAATCTGATCACACCTTACATGTATTTAGGGTAAATGCTCAGTAGCTGTGCTGAATGCATGCATAATGAATACAACACCAACATTATTTGGTAAAAAATAGATGCTGTAGCTCTTATGGCATTCTTCTTAATGTGTAAAACAGTTCTCAACAGATACTTGAATCGAATAATTCCTCTAGTTGAGTTATGCAAGGAAGTAAATAAGCAGAGTCAGTCAAAAATCCCATGACTAAACTTAAGTGAGCTGACATTAAATGCTAGTTTTTCATGTAAATTTCTTACATTTGTATCATGTGAACTCACCTCACTCATATCCCAAATAAAAAGAGTCCATTGAAGCAGCTCAGACTACCTACATGGGCAAAGTAATGTAAAGTAGCCAGGAAGAACTTTCCCTACTTGGTATAACGAAACGCACACACACTTACACACAGACTCACATGAACACAGATTTCATCAATACCCATCCAAAAAAGCATTACCTATCTGCAAAATTTAGTTGGTTAGTATCTGGGGGTAATAACTGTCAACAGTTCCTTGACTCTTCTACAGATTCTAACAAAAATAGTGGTTCCTTAAGAGTGAGGAAACCTTCAAGAATACGGATGAGTCCTTTAATTAATTAATTATTTATTATTTATTTATTGCATTTTTATACCGCCCCATAGCCGAAGCTCTCTGGGCAATTCACAAAAATTAAAACCATGAAATCATTTAAAAAATATATAACAAGCCACAATCTAAAAACACAAAATAACATACAATATAAAAGTTGTCTCTGTGATTAATTCTTCCCAGTCTCTCCTTTTAACAACACAGGTTTTTTTAAAAATATTGTTCCTCTTTCCCACCTCTGTATTCTATGGTGGTCACACAGCATTAATACATTGTATAAACCACACGTATAGAACATTTATGCTGCTAACAAGATTTCCATTTTCTCCAAATCCAATCCAATTTCTTCATATCCACTTACATGGCATAAGAGCTACTGCACATGTGCATTATTAGCTCCTAGTACTAATTTAACAGTGCAATCATATACTTATCTACCCAGTGAATTCAGTGGGACTTGCTCCCAGATATTTAAGCAAATATAAGTTGTTGTATTGGTGCTAAGGGGGGCAAGCTGGTGTGAGTCATGTCAACAACAGAGATCAGCAACAGAGCTGGCAACACTTAACCAGTGAACTTGAGATTTCATGACATGCAGTGGCCCAGTTTGATCAAAGCTTGGCTTAATAAGCTGAGATGTGACTGTGCCTTCTGCCCACAAATTCCACAGTGTAAGCAATCAAACTAGAATGCCTTTAATTAACCATAGTTTCCCCATTTCACCCAAAGTGGGAAACTATGGTTACCAGCTTCAGAACAAGCCAGGATATTAAACCATTGTTTGAAGTTGGTTTAATATTCTAGCTTGTTACAAAGCTGGTAACCATAGTTTCCTGATTCAAATGAAATGGGAAACTGTGGTTGGAGGTGTGCTGGTTTGATTGTTCATACCACAAAGGGAGGAGCAAAGGAAAGTAGTGGGCAAAAGGCTTGTTTTTATCTAAACATATTAAGCTGAGATATAATTGTCTGAAGATGGACAGCATCTCAGAAGAGATTAATGAAAAGAGAAACACCTTAGCCTCAAAATTTGTCATAACCAAAGGCCTAAGATCTGCCCAACCACTACTATTTATATAGTTTGCCTGGCTGCACAATATTGAGACCTGCCCAATACTAGTTCCTTGCACAACTGTACTGAGGTCCCAAATAATAATAATAATAATAATAATAATAATAATAAATTTATTTATTACCCGCCTCTCCCTCCGGATCAAGGCGGGGAACAACATCATCATAAAACACACAAAATTAAAAATACATAAAACCAATATATCATTAAAATACCAATAAAACACTTAAAATTCATCTGAGTAGGCCTGCCGGAAGAGCTCAGTCTTTATAGATCGTTTAAATTCCTGAAGACTGGTAAGTTCACGGATCTCTCTCTCCTGTCAGTGAGAGTTTAGCTGTGCCATCAAGAAGTGAAAACCGCTTGCCCAGACAATGAAACAAAACCAACAAAAAAGGAGTCTTGTAGCACCTTAAATGTTAGCAACTTTATTCCAATATAAGATTTAATGGACACTTACTGCTTCATCAGATGCATGAAATGTTAACCTCAAACTGGCAAATATAAATACATGACCTGGGGGGTTGGCATGGGTTGAGATGTTAAGCTGTGTTGTCAGAGGGAACTGAAATCCAGAAAGTACAAGCAATGATGATTATCTTAACAATTGCCATTCACAAAATGAACTGAGAAACTCTAGTTACCAGCTTCAGAACAATTCAGTATATTGAACCACAGTTTGAATTTTAGATCCCTAATCAGGTATTTTCAGAGCACAACTTCCACCCAACGAAGTGAAAAAACAACAACTGATCAACAGGGCCAGGCTGGTATCAAGGAGTAATCTTCTACAGGACAAGATTAGCAGAGAAAACAGAACAGCACTTGTAATTCCTAGCTTAGGCCACTCAAAGTATCATCAGTTATCTAAAAGACATCCTGAACAATGACATTTCCGACCTGTTTTTGCTTACAGACAGCTGCCCAACATAAAAAGGATACTCACCTGCAACAACAGACCTCTCAACAGAGATGCAGACACAGGGACTAGAACCTATGGCAGACACAGATGCCAACTCTGTTCCCAGATCTACTCTGGCAAGACAATTAGAAGACCTAACAATGCCATCTGCAGCATCAGGGGTTCATACACCTGCTCATCTCCCAATGCGATACATGCCACCAATGCCCTACTGCAATCTACATAGGACAAACAGGCCAGTCTCTACAGAAAAGAGCAAATGGCCACAAATCTGACATCAGATTTGACGTCAAGGCCAATGAGAGCCTCTGTGGTGTAGTGATTCCAGTGTTGGACTGCAGCTTGGGAGAGCCAGGTTCTAGTCCCCATTTGGCCATGAAGCTCACTGGATGACTTTGGGCCAATCACAAGTTCTCAGCCTAACCTACCTCACAGGGTTGTTGTGAGGATAAAATGAAGCCAAGGAAGACTGCCTTGGGTTCCTTGCAAGAGGAAAAAAGGAGGGATAGAAGTGCAATAATAAATAAATAAATAAATAAATAAGCTGGTGAAAATTCAGAACCAGTGGGAGATTTTTTTTCAGTCTCCCAGTACACCCTGTCAATGACTTGAACAAAGGAATTTCAAAGACAGATATTGCAAAACTGCTGAAGTATAAGTCACCAAAAGATTCAGCTCTATTTCCTGCAGTTTGAATAAGAACAAATGTGGATTTTTAAAATCACGCTATATATGTTAACCAGCTCATCATTGCAATGAAGTTTGTGTTAACACCCAACCTTTTGTGAATGGCAACTGTGTTACAGTAATCATCCCTGTCTGTACTTTCTGTATTTCAGTTCCCTCCAACTACACAATTTACATCTCCCGAGCCCAACATGTCTAACTAAATCTGCTAATTTAAGGTTAACACTTCATGCATTTGATGAAGTGCACAGTGTCCACAAAGTCCTATGCCAGAATACATTTGTTAGCCTTTAAGGTGTCACAAAAATCTTCTGTTATTGCTGTAACAGACTAACAGAGTTATCCCTCTGGAAAATGAAATAAAAGATTCCTTGGGGTACAATATAGAAGAGTTAAATTTGTAGAGGGGAACCCACACAAGCAAATTCAACATGGTTCCACCAGCATGCAAGAGCAACTTTAAGGGCTCATACAAACATCACTCCCCCATCCCCATGGAAAGGAACCATAGGAATGGTAAAGGCATGGCAAGTAAATACCACTTCTAGCAACTACAAATTCCTGAGACTAGAATCTCTCCTTCCCAGGAAGTATTGATGTCACCTAGATATCTCTTGACACATTTTGGTGGGAATCCTACCGCTCAATTTTGTATTCGGGAAAGTTGCTAAGGAGTGAGTGAGAAGAACAATGTTGCATGAGTGGGTACTCTTTGGAAAGAACAGGGTCTGAAACATGGGGTGCCTCTACAAGAGTGGTTTAAAGCTCTTTCAAGGTGCATTACAGATTTTACCTCTACACGAGCGGAGCACAAATCGGGGGTTGAGGTGCTTTTTATCTCAGCTTATTCGCATTATTGAATGTGCGTTAAATAGCAACTTAAAATTTACCGCAGGAGTTAGAGCGCCTTATGGCCATGTAAACATGCGATTCTCCGCATGTAAACAACTTTAATGCGCTTCAACACCTCTCGTGAATAGGTATTAGGAGTAAATGCGCTTATCCGTAAATGCACATAATCGAGCAACCGGGCGTCAAAACGAAATCTTGTAGAGGGGACTATGCTTCCACAAAGTAAGGAGAACCTAGGTATCCTAAACAGAGCACCACATTTGGTTAATTATATTCTAAGTGACCACCCAAGCAGCATACAAATACTTTGAGCCACTCCATTTGGGTATATGCTTATGCAAGTAACTGGATCAGTCATTTTACAATTTCAAAACAGACTCCTCTCCCACCCCTCTTTCTCTCCAAGGTGAACAAATGTAAACAGATTCCTCACTTGGGTTTAGCTATGTTGAAATGCTTAGCAATTTAAACACAAGCTATTCATTATCCAACCAAATGCCAAGTACCAAAACAGCTTACCTTAAAGAAGAAAAATGTGAAGAAAACAAATCCTACTCAGTCCTCTATGCTTAGATAACTTAACATTTTCAGTGAAACGTGATATTTAAAATAAAGTCTCCTCAGACACTACTATGTCACAGATTTAAAGAAGGTGCAAACTTCCAACAAAGGCACATTCCAGACTTCTGGAAGACAGACGCCACTACATCTCTAGTTCCAAAACCCTGCTGTATCCAAGTATGGCATTCATGCCACAGTGTATAATGTATGGAACGAAAGCTGTTAAAAAGAAGTGCATACATACTCTCAAATATTCATCTAAATGGCAAAAGTTGTGTTAAGTAAGGGAGAAATAAGCTAAAAACAAAGGCACCTAGCCATAGCTGAGGTAAACTATAAATAGAAAGTTTTCCTTGGTCATTAGTCTAACAACGTGTTACTTTGTATGAGAGAACAGTAGCATCTTTATGTTAAAAAGTCAGAGTGAGAAAAGTAATCAGCCAGCATAGGTATGAGTAGCTCATTTTCTTTTTCAGGCACTTAAACAAACAGAACTAAAAGCAAACAGAATTAAAAAACTATGAAATTTAAGTTTAGACCCCTCTCCCTTCCCCCTAAAATCTTGTCAGCTTTACTTACTGTTCTGTGAAGAAGAGAGTACAGACGGTTGCAATGTTTTGCTTGCAGGAAGTTAGGTCTGAAGCAGACTTTCCTCAGCCTTAAAGGGAATATGTACTTCTGACACATAAGCAGGCAAGGAGCCCAGGGCTTGCTACAGAGAATTTATTTATACTCATTTGGAATTTCCTGGCAAAATTCTCTTCTGCCTGCCAGGCTCAGCTAATGGAGTTCAAGCCCAATTTTTTCTCCCTTCTTCATATCATTCAGTATACAAACATTGATTACTGATCAGGAGGGAGATAATTTCAAGAAAAACAGCTCTATGGCAGAAGGTCACATCATGTGAGCCACACACAAAAAAATTACACTTCTCCAAACATGTCAAACAAGCCAAATCAGGCAAGAGGGAGATAAAGGCAGCAGAGCTTCCATCACACGCCTCATTCTTGCCCCTCTTGCCCCCACTTTCTATCACAGGCAAAAAAAGATTCATTGAAATAATCTGGTCAGGATAATTGTTTATCTTGTAACCATACCACAGTCTGCCCTCGAATAATTCTCGTTTCCACATTCAGTCTGTTTTTGCTAGTGTTTTCCCAGCCCAGCTTGTAATCTGAAGGCTAAAAATAAAGGCTTTATTGTGGCTTGGACACACACAAATGTTTTTGCTGAAGAATGTGACCAAATGTGAACTTCCTAAAGGGAAAGAAATTGTAAACTAAAGAACAAGCCTCACTGGCTTTCTCAGCTATAAGGCCTACCAACCTATGCATGCATTTTAGGTCCTAAGCATTGTTATATTCATCAGTCTAATTGTGTATCCAAGCCCAGATGTCCTGAATTCAAAGAATCATAGCGAATCAATAACTGCAAACTCAATGAAATCTCTTTCATGTTTTTGTCTATTGCACAGATTAGGAACAAAAAGTAACCATCTGTTTTGCTTTAGTAGATAATTGACCATTTAGGTCAGCTGTCATGAGAGAGTTCAAAGTCTAGGCCCTTCAAGCAATACTCTGTCTAAGGTAAAATAACAGAGAATTTGGTAACAGGTAGTGGCTTTGGTTTGAGAAACACTGTCTAAATACTATTTGCAAGGAACATCATGCTCAACCAAGTTATGTGTTATGAAAAGTGGTCAGAAAGGGAATTCAATGTGCATCACAGCTTCACAAGACCAAGGCTGCCTCTACAAGAGAGGTTTAATGCTCTTTGAAGTCTCATTAAAAAATTTACCTCCACACCAGCGGAGTGCAAATGGGGCGTAGAGGCGCGTTATCTCTCCGATTATGCGCATTATCAAATGCGCGTTAAATCGCGAGTTTTATTTTGCTCTGTCCGTTAAAGCGCATTTTGACTGTGTGAATATGCGCTTATGCGCATTAACTATTTGTAAAGCGCATTTTGGACATCCTTTAATGCGCTTCGCCGCCTCTCGCCACCTCTCGTGCAGAGGGATTAGGCGTAAATGCGCTTCTGCGCTTCTGCGTATAATCGGCTAACCAGCTGCAAAAGCAAATCCTTGTAGAGGGGACTCAAGCCCCAATCATTTGTCTCCAAATACATTTTCCTCTCTCTTGCATGCACACGCATGTGCACACACGCATACAACACAGTAAATTTATCTTTATACTAGATAAGCACACAGCTATTGCTTGAAGGTGCAAATAATAAATGGAGCTGCAATAATGCATCCGGGTTGCACACTAGCTTGTTTTGACTATCAGACTAATCTTTTGGCATATAGTATAGAAGTTAGGATACACAATAAGAAAAGCAAATGACAGAAGATTTCTCACACAGCAGTGATTTTACTGCCAAAAGTGGTACTATTTAGCACTTCTTTGGCCCACCAGGCAGCATGCTGGGTTGAATTCCTGTAGTACATTCTGAACCAGTTAGGATGTCACAACAGCAATTCCTGGGTTGTTTATCTCAGGAATTGTGGGAACTAGCAGAGGACGCAAGCCATACATTTGTCGGTTCTGCTTTTAATTAAGAACCCAGGAATGCCCTGTTCCTGGGTTGTTTTGTGTTGTCTGAACCCGGAAAATTGTTCCTGAGTTGTTGATTAAAAGTGGAAACAACAAGCACATGGCTTGTGTGATTCGCTTGTCCACAGAATTGTGAGTATTACATCCAAACTAGGACTGTGCATTCACAGGAAGGGGGTTAAAACACATCTTTTAAACGTGGTTTTAAATTGTTATATTTTAAAGGTTGTTTTAACATTATACTAAGTCTTCATTTGTTTATAATTTTTGTTTTCTGAATGTTTGTAATCTGCCTTGGTTGGTCCCAGAAAGGTGGTATAGAAATCCAATAACATTCCAGGTCATGAACAGCGTATAGTGGTAAGAGTCCAGCATATTGTTCCCAGGTTGCTGGCTACCAGTAAGAATGATGCTACCTTTAGCTCCAGGAAGTCTGCAACCCATCTCAAACACCTGGGCTCCTACACACCAGGTCTTTGATAGGAAGAGCCCCTGCCACCACATGAGAGAAGCTTTATAGCCCGAGCCTAAGAAAGCAAAATTAGCTTTGGTAAGGTTTATTAAAAATTTCCAAAACCAGGCTTCCCAAGACAGAGTGTAGAAGTTCCCGATTATTATACATGAAGTGGTTTTAAAGGAAAGATACTGCTTTCAAGAATAAACTAGAGATTTTATCAGACTACAATAATCAAGATTTAAAAGGATATTATATGTCACAAACTATCTGCTGAACCTATTTGCACTCAGCATTAGAAACTAAACAGTTCCAACTAATTAATTAATTAATTAGGGCAACTATTCTCAAGTACTGCATAGTACCGTTGGCAGAAAGGATTGTGTGACATGTTCACCTTATCACTTATATTTTTTACTGAGAAGGCCCATCACTCAATAAACTTACTTACCTACTAATTAAATCAACATCCCACATTTTAACTGTTTTCAGAGTGGCTTGCAACATAAAATATCTAATATAGCAATTACACAGTTAAAACATCAATTTAAAATCAATAAAAGCTTAACAGATGACCAGACAGTGAGGACCTGCTGATCACTGCCCCATGTGGTGAAGCCTGTAATTACAGCCTCTCAGTGAAGTGTCAGGAACTTCATGCACTGAATCACTGATACTGCAAGTGGAAGCTTCTCAGCAAAGTACCTTCCAGACTTGGACAGACTCTGCCTACCCAGGCTGGCCATTGGATTCTTTTGGGCAGGAAGGAGTATAAAGGGCTTCCTGTTTTAGCAAACCCTCGCTTGAGCAACAAGGTTTTATCTGAGCTCCAGCACATCTTGGGTTTCTAGTCTGGCCCTATGGCTTGTTCTCTGGTCCTGCCTTCCATTTTCTCCTCTGATCCCGATGGTTCTTTGGTCAGAACTCCTGGTTCTTCGCCAAGGCTGGCGTCAAAGACAGGCATGGTCAGACACCTGCCAAGGGCCCACAGTGCAGCAAAAACTCATGGTAAGAGGCCCTTAGAGGTACTTCTCACCATTGCAACCTGTTTGTTGACCTTCCTCTCACTCTAACCCAGACAATGGTGGTGGTGAGAAAGAGCAGCAGTAGATCCTACTCCCTACGTGCTCACTGCCTGTCTGCCTGTCAAGCAAGCAAGTGGTAGCAAAGATGGGAAAGAGAATGAGGAGCTGGTGACAATAGCAGTGAGAAAGTAGACTCACGGGTCCTTAAAAACATTGTCCCTTGCTCCTGGCTCATTTCAGACAGCTGCCCAAGGTCTGGCCATGACATGGAACAGCAAGATCATGTTTCTTTGTTCCCATAGAGGGAGCAGGCTGGTCCAAGAGTACCCCCCCCCCCCGCCCAAGCCATGAGCCTTGCCCTCCTCTAGGGAGTGAACATTCCCACCCAGAAAAGTATTTTTCCAGTCAACCACTCTATTGAGTCCCCCACCCTCACTGACTCATTCTCATCTGGATTAATCTTAAATTAATTTGCTTTCATGAACTCCATTACAGATTTCAGAGACTTGTTCAAAAAGATTATTTCTGCAGCCGGATGAGATGACACTGAGCATCATCAGACAGGGGGGAATCATGGTTCCCTACCATCGCTTCTCCGCCCCTGCTCCTGTCCCACAATACTTACTCTTTCTACCCCAAGAAGAAAGAAGAAGTAAACAAAGACCATGTGGCCCATTCAGGGGCTGTTTTTATCATGCCATTTTTCCTGTACATAGCAGGAAATGGCAACACATTCCATTTTTTTTTTAAAAGTTGGATTAAAAGGGGTCCATTTTGTGACGCAAAACAGGCAAGAAGGATCGGGATGCATGCAGGAGGTGGACGTCATCATCTAAAGGATGTGCAAACATCCGTAAGTGGGCAGTAGCAAGCGTGTGATAAAATGCTCTCCTGATGACACTCTGAGAAATAGAGCTGGATATCACCAGCATACTCCAGACTCAGTGTTCTCATGTAGAAGCTTAAAAACATGAACTATGCAAAATGAAGTTAAGGAAATCCTAAAACAATTCCCATGAAGAAGAAAAGTCTTTTTAGCTCCATTCCCCAAAACCTGCCTCCCAGGAAAGACTGGAATAATTGTAATTTAATTACTCCAGCCTTAACTCAAAGAGACAATCCCAAAGGATAAAATGGTTGATGGTATTGAAAGCTCTTTCTCCTTGACTAGGTAAAAAATTAGGGTGACAAAAGCGGTTTGTGTACCATCGCCAAGACTGAGGATGAATTACTTGGCCAGATGGAGAATTGAAGCCTATTGATATAGATCTCATATTTTTGCCCCATGTGGTGAAGCATATGACCTTTAGGACTACTGTGCAGCCAAGTAGTCACAGCCAACTCTTATTTACAATAAAAAACAAAAATAAAAGTAGTGAATAACTCTTTTGGGATGGAGAATCTAATCAGCTTGCAGTAAATAGATAATTCAACGTAAAGACAGATGCAGATTTGGTGGAGCCTGTAGATTTTGATAGGAAGTGGGGATGATTCACAGCCTCAACCATCAATGAAAATTATAACATAAGAAGGATGATACAGGCAACTAGCTAGGAGTAAAGACATGAGAAAGCTGTGTAATTCACAAGTCATATAACCATGATCTCACATGAAAGCTGTACATTTGAGCAAGGAGAGCAGGTTATTCCTGAATTCATTCCTGCAAGAACAGCTGCCAACAAACAAATCCACTTAACATGCAGATGAGAAGATTTAATAATGGGCAATGGATTCTCACATTCACCTCCCACACAGCATCTATCGATCATCAAGAGTTCTAGATACTGATTACCTTCCAGAAAAGTAGAGACCAGGAACCCCAGGGCTGCCTACAGAGGGGAGCAGAGAAATAAAATTGCGAGCAGCAGAAGAATGCTGGGCAAAAATAAGCTACCTGGTGTGGCGGGTGCTAGTGCAGCTGTCAGGAAGCAAGAGTAGCTTGCTTTGAATCCAAGGAAAAAAGCAGAACTGAGGCCATAAACATATGGGAGATGGCCTCAGCAACATGACACATTACAAGGTAGTGAGTTCATGCTTATTGCATCCAAAAGGTGTGCAGAGACCAAGCTTTGTTCTCCTGCTTTCTGTTCTTGTATGGACAATTTCAGATGCTGCAATTCATTTTGCAATATATGTCATGTAATGTGCTAGGAGGTACAAGAAAGAGAGCAAACATGTTACATTACAACACATTCTGAAATGGCCCTGGTCACGTTCTTCAAAACTGGTTAATCTGATCCTCAGATTAATTTTTAAACTATCTTCTAGGACAAGACCAAACAATGAAATACAGAGAAAAATAAGGAAAGAGAAAAGGACAAAGTTAAATGATGCATTCCATACCAGGAGACCTGATCAATATCTTTCCATCTCCTCACTGTACCGAACAGGAGAAATGCAATCACACACCAATATTCACAAGAACAGTGATATTAAGAGTTACTCCGATCAGAACAATCTACTATGATGTCAGGATGTACTCCACAAAATAGCCATGTTGAAGCAAAAGTGGGTGTTTACATATCAGACAGCAACGTCTTCCACATGGTGCCAGGTTTTTGCCACATGTGCTAAAGTGATGTTACTCCTACTTAGAAGCAGATGACAGAAGCCACAAGGACAATGGGGCTGTTCACAAAACACATTAACCCACATTCAGTGGTTGAGTGTGAATTGCTTTGAACCATGGGCGGTTTGTTGAATTGTGGGTTATTGTATTGTCTGAGTGCAGCCAGGTGACTTGTTAACCATGTAGTGAGGATTATTTTTCTTGAACAAGTCATGTTGAGAACCCATAGTTTGTTGTTGGGTAATTCAGGGTGGTTAATAAACCACACTGCATGGTTAACAAGCCATCTTGGCTGCGTTCAGACAACAGAATAACCCACCCTGCAGAAAACATGCTGCATTCAGACAACATACTAACCCATGGTTCAACAAACAGCCCATGGCTCAAAACGACCAACACTCAACCACTGACTGTGGGTTAACGTGTGTGAAGAGTATTGCTGGCTGCTTCAAGAGAAGAGAATCTAGCAAAAGGGCGATAAGGCACTGATGACCACTAATGAGTAGAGCAGAAGTGGAGTTTTTTGTAAACTCATATCTCAATGAGGCCCTATCCTGTGAGTTTGGCAAGGTGCAGGGTTAACAAGTGGCCGGCAAAGTTAGATCTGCTCCTTTTTGTATATCGCTATTTGTTTTAACTGTACATGTTTTAATTTGTAAGCCGCCTTGAGTCCCATTATTGGGAAAAAGGTGGGATATAAATAAATATAATAATAATAATAATAATAATAATAATAATAATAAACAATTTTACCTAGCCCATGGTAGGCTTACTCTTCTCAGTCTGTAATCAAGAAGAGGTGATCAAATGTTTGCCCAGTTCCAATTGTTAAGGGAAAAGAGGGAATTAACATACTAGAGCTATTCTAGATTTTATGTTTGGTCTTGCCCTGGTTATGGCACAGGGAATGTGCCTCATGATTGAATGCCTCTGTGAGACGGTCACATTTTGTGGCAACACACATTTCTTCAGACAGTGAATTTATTGTGCATTTTTCATTAAAAGTATTATTTTGAAATAAAATACGTAAGCCAAAGTATTAGCTAAGTTTCTGAAGAAGGTAAGGGAAACCACATTGGAAAAGCCTTGCAAATATATCCACACGCCTAGTCTGCAGTAAGTCAGACGTGAATCCAGGTAACTAACAACAAAAACTTTTTTTAATAAATTAGAAGGCAATTTTCTTTCTTTTCTGTTTAGGCCACCAGTCAATCTTAAATTTATGGAGCAATATGTTCTGTTCACTTATTTGCAAGGCTGCATTGGAAACCCAAATGCCAAATGAACTATGGGACTGCATTTCAAGGCATCGGCATTTCTGAAACATCAGCACAAGAACAACTTCCGTTCCCATTACTGCTATAAAAGCCAAGAGCAGTTTGCTTATGGGAGGAACTTCTTTTATATAATCTAAACACCCATGAAATTCATTCAGCAAGCTGTGAAAAGTGCAAATAATTACATTAGCTCAGCTAGGATCATTCTCCTCTTAATTTCGGTTTCATAAATGGAATACGACTGGCTTCTACTGGGTGAAAAATGACTTCACAGACCTGTACATTATTGAGCTTTTGGAGAGAGCCACATTTGGATGCTTCCAGACAAGGCTTTTACTATGCAACCATCCTGCCTCATCCATAGAATTTATGGGGGTCCAGAAAATATCATCTTCAATTTCTAACCCTCTTGTGTTTTCCTATCACTTCCTCTGTCATTTTTCTTACCACAGTAGATCTGTTAAGGAGGAACAGATGGGATAGCTGCACAATGTCTTTTGATTGGTAGAGCTAGATGTCAACTATCTGGAAGTACTCAAATTAGAGTAAAATGGAGAACAGTAACTGGATTTCAAGAGGGGTGAAGAGAGAAAGCCCTAGCCAGCATAGATAATGGTGAGGGATAATGGAAATCGCAGTCCAACAAAACCTAGAAGGCCACACGTTCCGGATCCCTGATCTAGGATAATTTGATAGATATTGTTTCTGTATTCATAATACTTTTGCAGGCTTCCTGACCTCTGTACGAAAGGCAGATACACCATATTTCACAAGTAATGCTATAATGTTTTAGAATACCATGGGTTGCCTTTAGGTGATGTGAGCGTAGTCACTATTGAGAAATACTTGCATCTAAATCACTGTCCAGTAAAGGCTTCAATACAAACATTCATCTCTCTCTACAGACACATAATATCCCACAAGGTCACCATACATTTGAAGTAGTTCTAGCAGTACCCTGGCGTCCATCCAGATATACAGTGTCATCCTCAGCACTTTTACTTGGAGAGTAAGCTCAATTTTAAGAGGGACTTGGTTCCAAATAAATATGTGCAGTATCTTGTTTCCTCAAGCATTCCTAAAATGGACCTTCTTTTGGTTGCTTATTTCACCTGTCACTCTGTGAAGACACATATATCTGCACTGGCTATTCTCATCCTGCCATGTTTTAGAACTGTGTTCTAACTAGCTCATCTCCACCTCTGGAGGCAAGAGGATTGTACTACAATGAAAAAAAAACACATCACCACAGATTTTGCAGCTTTCTATAAAGAGAGGAAACAGGAGCAATTTTATCCCTACAAATGGTAATATATGTGGCTTGGATAGAACAGAGGCAGTCAGAAACATTTCAGTTCCACATCCAATCTTGGGTTTTACAAAATATTAGAATTCCCAGTGTTTGTAAATAAGTATTTAAAGATCATATTTATGAGGATGTACATTCAGTGATGAACAGTCACTCACGCACAAGTGATATACTAGAGAGTCAAAACTCAAAAATGTTTTAGCATCACTTGGGAAAATACTAGTACTTTGTTTTAGAAACCTGAATATCACCAAGTCAATAAAGAAGAGTGAATGGCAAATGAATCACAGGTTGTTTCAACAGCACAAGATAATTGCAAAACAAGTGTCTTCATTAGATTCTCTTTCCCATGAACATCTTGCACATTGTGCCAAGTCAGTCACATAGTTAAAATGTCCATTATATTGAAACAGACCCAAATGTACTGGGAGTTCACTGGCCTGTCCTTCCACCACAGATTCTCACTAACAGTGATATCTGTATTTGGGACTGTCATGAGTCTATTCCTGTTTCTAGAAACAGAATCAAAATGGTACTCCTTTCTGCTTTCCAAATTGCCTTTTAGGTTCTGTCATGAAAACCCTTTAAGCCTCTGAATGCACTACGTTTTCCACTGGGATGCTCGTTTACCATGCAGAGTGGCTTGTTAACCACCCTGAACATCCCAACAAGCCATGGGTTCTCAAGGTGGCTTGTTCGGAAAAAAAAAACCACACTGCATGGTTAACAAGCCACCCTGCATAAAACTTGCTTTATTCAGACAACACGATAACCCACCCTGGAGAAAATGTGCTGTGTTCAGACAACAATAACCCATAGCGGGCTGATGTGTTGTGTGATCCCAGCCAATGAGAGGCAACAGCTCTCCAAGGTTCCAGGCAAGGTTTTCCAGGGTTTCAGGCAATATTCAAGAGGTGACAGAATTCTGGACTGTGCTATTTCAGATGACATATAAGTTTTGAACATGCTCATATGTACAAAAAAACCCTCCCTGAATGTAGTACGTTATTCCTTTTTATGTAGTGTACACCATAAAGTGGAGCCAGGCTAAATATTAAATAAGAGCACTTGCATTAAAAGTGACTGAGAGGACAGCTGGAGTTTTGGGGAGAAATCTGAAAAAGTAGAAGGGATCTTAACTGGGCCAAGATACCTTACCCTAAAGCATTGATATAACAGAGATTTGACTCAACTCTAAACAAAATCCAGTCATAAACAGCAGAAAGAATGGCAATATCCATGATTTCCCTTACAGGCTCTTTGTGGCCAAAGGTAACAAGTGTCTTTCCCTTCCAAAACAGAGTAAGTACACTTGGAGTTTATAGCTGACTTCTGAATAGATGGCCCATTGTAGACTACATTATGTATGACACTAACAAAGATTAAGCTTTATTTTAAAAGTTAATTTCTTTAGAATAGAACAAAATTACTGGTTTGTGAGCCATACATCAAAATCTTTCTACAGATTACTGAAAAATCTTTATAGCTCAACAACAAAGCTTAACAAGGATGGAGTCTATCCCAAGTGCATTCATTAAACATGTTTGAAATCACCACAGATCTCATAAAAATGATTTATTAATAGCATCTTCTTTTTTGGCTTACTTGCTCAGTAAAATCATTGATGTTAACACACCTCAGAACCACATATGGCCTTATAGTTACCAATAGACATATACCCCCCACACACATTCTTGTATTCCCACAGCGCCTTCATACACATGCAAAGCACGCTGAAGTGAAGAGTCAACATAACCCCCCCCCCCAGTTCCTAGCATTATGTTTGCAGATTCCAATCAGTATGGTCTTGCCTTGTGAGAATACTTCACAGAATTACACAAAACAAAGCAAGCCACCCACAAGCATGCAAGTGAAGATTCAAAGCTCACCACTATAAAATTCACACCAAAACATCGCAGTGTTCCTTCAGTTAACTTACACCTAGGTTCATGTTTGAAGACCAAAAATGTCTCAGATCAGCATACATTCCAGCAACGAAATCTGGAAGCAAACACCCTTGTCCTTTTCTTCTTCTGATGAATTCTGACAGTGCTATACAGGGGGGAAATCCTCCACCTCTCTGGTTCAACGTTCCACTCCTTGAACACAGTGCAATTAAGAAACCTGTTTCAATGCTCTCAACGCCCTACTATTGCTTATTACAAGACCAGACTACCTTACCCGGCACAGCAGAGTAACAATACCAGACGTGCCTGAGAATTCACTGCTATTATGAAATGCTCATGATTTCAACAAACAGGCACACATAAAACCAAGTAAAACACATTAGAACCAAGGGCTCAAGGGTGTATAAAGTAAAGCAAGTCCCAACAGTCTCTAAGTAACAGCACACTATGAAACTTTTCATTTAGACACGTTGTTTTCAAAGTCACTCCCAGTGAGCTGTAGGCCAATTTGAATTACACACTGGGTTACAAAAGCAGACAAACCACTGAACTTCTTTGTTAGAATGCACTTGCCTATAGCAAGTTTCACACGAGAAAGAAAAAGCAGCTAATAGTAACGATGCTGAAGTATCCTGTTTGTGCTTTAATTTTCAGAGTAGTAAAAATCTAAACAAGACAAGCGTGGTTGTAGCTTTAACCCTGGACAAAACCTTGAGTCACAACAGATCCACATTTTGCTGCAGTAAATGCATAAACAAATGTTTCCAGCAACAATTGTGTTTACCACAAAATGTTGATAACATACTCACATTTTTAAAATACCAGTATATATCAGAGAATCCTGACAAGGCAAAACATTTGCATGATTCCTGTGGGAAAAACCAGTATAACATCTTTGCACATGCATCAATTATGGTTAGCACATAAACCAGGGTGGGCAACTTCGGAAGATCCAGGGGTCATTTTCACACACACCTATCTGTGAACTATATATATACCTCCCCTACCTGCCTGCATCACTGATTTTTTAAAAAAATTCTAACATTTTTTTTATCGTGTCCAGAGGAGCTATGGAGTGTGAAAATATTCAAAATTAGATTGTTGGAAGCTAATTCTTACCCTTTTGGTGGTGGGTATGGAGCAATACATGGGTCAAAATGGCTACCTTTTTCTTTTTATTTTTTTTGCAATTTTTGGGGAGGTGGACGAGAGCAGGGGGTCACATTTAGCCCATGGGCTGTGTGTATCACACCCGTTTTAAACAGTGGAGGTGCCTTTAGTTTACTACCGTGTGAACTATTCAAAGAGAAGATGGCACATTTCATATCACTTAGGGTGACCAGATAAAATCCAGGTCAGGTCTTATGTAACTTTAACAGTTGTAGAGAAAAGGGAATTTCAGCCAGTGTCATTTGTATGCAATTAGTTCCTGGTGAAATTCCCTCTTCATCACAACTGTTAAAGTTGCAGGGGCCCTACCTTCTTTTGTATATGGTCACTCTAGTATAGTGCCTGCACCTTTAACTATTGTGATGAAGAGGAAATTTCACCAGGAACTAATTGCATACAAATGACACTGGCTGAAATTCCCTTTTCTCTACAACTGTTAAAGTTACATGAGCCCTGATCTGGATTTTATCTGGTCACCCTAACACTGACCAATATAGAAACATTGGCTGACATCCCTTTTAGGCTCAATTTAAAATGCTGGTTTTAACTTTTAAATCCCTAAACTATTAGGGGGCAGGGTACCTGAAGATTATCCTCCTTTATTTATCTCCCTCTACCCTAAGGTTATCACCTGAGGCACTTCTCCAGGTACCCTGCCAAACGAGATGAGGCAGGTTGCTACAAGGCAAAGACCCTTTTCAGTGGTGACACCTCATCTGTAGAATGCCTTCCCCAAACAATTTTAGTCTTTTCAGTATCAGGACCTTTGTATTCTCCTAGGCATTTTAAGAGCTGTTTTAGTGCTTTTACAATTTTACACTGTTTTAATCTTGCTTCTGGTTTTATTTTGGTTTTGTTATGTGCTGCAGTTTTGACCCCTTACTGCTGGTTTTATTTTATGATATTCTGCTACAATTATTTTATTGTTATTTTGCATTTTTAATCTACCTACACGTTGCACAGAGAACTTCAGTTATTTCAGTTGTAAACCTTAATTTACAACTAATTATCCATTTCAGGTTCAAACTCCACACCTTTTCAGAGATGAGTGCAAAAGACATTATAGTAAAATATTTGAATGAAGGCTTGTATACGTTTTGATCAACCGATTTTTCTCAAGTAAATCTTCTTACAAACAAGGGAGAAAACCTAAAACCAAACTTCTTTTAGGTTCAACAAAAACATAATCAGCCTGTTCAGCAACTGGTGCATAATTTTCTCTCTGATATGGCGCCAAGGCAGACAGAAGCAAAGTAATGTGCAAAGGTCTATGGCTTCAGTCTTTTATTCATCCATGAATGAGGTTCACATGGAAAACAGGACAATGACTCCATTGGCACCCACTGTATTACCAGTTCTGTAAGAGAAGCCATGAACCAAATACATAATAAATACATGAGCCAATAAATGCATGCAGAGACAACAGAAGGAAAGTTGTATCCTTTGCAAAAAGCTGATGTCACAAATGGAAAAAAACACCACGATAACAAAATGGTTTCCAGTCACCTAGACTGGCCTGGCATAACTATTTCCTTCTGGGAAGGAGAAGATAAAGCTAGATATGCTTGTGTAATGTTTAATATTTTTCACTACTACTGCATGTGTGTACTTGTATAGCACAAGCATGAGCACAGGAGGTGCAAGGTAATTGCTCCACTTTAGTGTGGCATAGAGCTACAATTTATGCTAGTGAACCTGTATGTCCTGGACTATCTGATTTTCGGTACAGAATATAGTCAAATATTCAGAGCTCAAGAGTCAAATCTACATGCCTGCTATCTTCCCAGTCTCTCTGCTAAATCGTTGATCACCTCATGTTGCTCTCTCCTCAAGATTTGCCTCTCACAGCCATAACCAGTTGCCAGCTTGGTAAACAGTGGTGCTGCCATTAATTGCCCATACCCAACCAAGCTTGTTATTGACATTTGTTACTTATAAAGAGAGCCTAAAACCTTCTAGGTGTTGTGCAGTTTACAAAAAAAAAAATACACCACGGACCCTGCCTGGAAATTTCCGATCCAGTATACAGTACACAAAAGGAAAAAGGACTGGAAAGAAGAAAGGAAAAGGAAAACAGGCAAATTAAGGTATCAGTTCTTCATAAAGTTATGCAAGTGTTAGAAGGGTTAGGTGGAATGGTTGTTAATAGGTTCTGGTAGTGGAGGAGCCAAGATTTAGTTGGTCCCAGCCTGGCCTATAAAGCTGGACGTGTTACAAAGTATTATAGGACTACCTACACCCATATATGTCAGAGTATACTTAAAGGACTATCTAATAGTCAAATCCGTAGTTGAACAAAAATATAACTGCACAAATAAATGTATTCCCTGTAGCTCTTTGATCTGTAAGAAGAGTGGAACACAGAAGGATAAAGGGGGACCAGTCTCAAATCTCTGCAAATATATTTCATCTACTATGGAGAACCCATATGAAGCAATATGTAAATATTTCACCACCAAACAAACTCTGGCTATGTAAGTTCTCATAATGACACCATAAGTCTCATGTCTGGAATTCTTTAATGAGTTAACACCCATTGGGTTCCCCTCCTGTTAAAAATGGAAGCCAGTTTGCCATTAACAAGAATGCAGATTGTACGTTGGATTACTAGGAAGCAGATATCATGCAAAAGCCATTCAGACATGGTAGACATCCTTAACATTAAAATTTCAAGCGGTAGAGATATTTCACGTAACTACTTCAAAATGGGATAAACACACACACACACTGTAAGAACCCCAAAATAGTTTTTAAATGGCTCTGAACCAATTTTTTAGGCATACTACTGCTACTTTTTTCTATCTATCTATTTTTAAAACATTTTTTTTACTTCCAATAAGGCAAAAAAATACCTGTGGAACTGCCATTAATATTCACTGGACGGGCCATGCTTGCTCACTGACAAATCCAGAAATTGATTGTTAGGAGTCATGCAAATCAAGCATCAAATCCAACCAGACATGCAGCCTGAAAGAGAAAAAAAGGTGATTAAAATATTACAGTTAAAAATCAGTTTCCTTTCATTGTAAAGATCACAATGTTAGTGTTTTAATATTCAAAAATGAAAGTATCTTAAACAGAAATTAAGAACAGGGGAATTTTCAAAATCAAGACACTTACAGAAGGAGTGCCTTGATATTTGGAAGTTTAACTCCTTATCAACCCTGGGAGTTAACATTATTCTTCTTACAGTGTATCATGAGAGTGGCCTAGACACAGAAGGATGACAATGGCCCAGATTACACGCAACAATAACCCAGGCTTCTTTCAAATTCTGGTTTATCGGGAATGAGTCAGTGCACAAATGCTGCCCAATAATTTCTGCTGACTAAACAAACCATAGGCCCTTCTGTTCATGATTTGGTTAACATTACATGCCAACAAGAAACTCTAGCTTGTATCTCCTCCGAAAAGCCTGAGAAATAACCCACGGTTCATTCCTGAGTGGTAAACGCCCATAAATCCTCATTGCAAATACTAATGAAACATACACAAGTCTGTACAGGAATTACTACAGCTTTGACTAGAGGGGAAACCATTAAGAGAATGAATATAATGGGGAAAGCCCTTGAATATACAGATGATTCGTATGCATGAAGGAACTATGAACTTTGATTTATGTTCTACTTTCCTAAAGAAATCTTAGTTTTATTTGACTCTGGGTTGTTCAAAAGACCTTGATGTCCAAAATCTCCCTGCTTTAAATGTGTTATTTTTAATGCAAC
Source organism: Anniella stebbinsi (assembly GCA_029215795.1). Classification (NCBI taxonomy): domain Eukaryota; kingdom Metazoa; phylum Chordata; class Lepidosauria; order Squamata; family Anniellidae; genus Anniella; species Anniella stebbinsi. The sequence continues at coordinate 86,267,605 of JARDYH010000002.1, read as the reverse complement.
ACAGAAAAGAGATAAATCACAAGCCACTCAAGAATATATTTTTCAGAGGGGCAGCCATGCTAGTCTGTTACAGCAAAGCCAACAAAGAGTCTGGTGGAGCTTTAAAGGCTAACAAATATATTGATGCATCTGATGAAGTGAACTGTTGTGACATAATAAATTTGCTGAACTTTAAAATGGCACAAGATTCTTTGTTGTTCAAGGAGGTGTGTCCAAGGATAAGTTGCATGCATACACAACTATTTTTGGTCACCAGGTCCTATCTGCCTGCTACCCATGGGTGATACCTGCTACTCTTGCCAGACATTAACATGAAAATGTGCTTTATTAATATTGCTGCAAGGGTGAGGTTATGCAACTACAGTTCAAGTACAGAGATTGGTTTGGAACTCCCATACAGCTTCGGGACACAACTGGATGTGTTTCTCAGAACAAAACTGAAATGCATGCTAACACCATCTTTAGTGCAGTTCAGAAACTGCAAAGCAGCAGGACATAGTATCTCTCTCACACTGATAAATAAATACAACTGTGCAGAGCCTGTCTTATCACTCAGCAGCATGGAAGCTTATAGCCAACTATAACTTAAACCAAATACTGATGGTTTGAGAGTAGCTGATCTGCAAATATATATATATATATATATATATATATATATCCCATATTACCTGCAGATAACGCTGAAGCTAGTGACCTACACATGGGTGTCTACATATTACACAGATACTTGCTCGTGTGAATATTGGAGCTTAAATGTTGTCACAGACTATTTTGCAGGTCAATTCTTTAGGCTCTCTGCACTTACCAATCCTGTGTTTTTACATGCCTACCTAAGATTACAGGGTTTTGAAGACTTCAGGGCAAATACAAAAACAAGTAAGAACTGGCTAGAAGCATTATTTGATAATAGAAGTTACTCTTGAGATCGGAGAAAGCATTTTTAATTCAGTATTCAACCACTTCTTTACCTTGGGAGTCCCAGTGCCAAAAAACCTGGGCATTTACATCACTTGGCAGCATGTCAATCAACACCCATTAGAACAAATTCCTTTTTCACATACAGCCAAGTGTTTATTCACCAATGCACCAAGCTGATGAAAGTCTTCAAGTAAAAAAGTGGGGGGAGTAGGAATACTTATTCTGTCCTGCATCCACCATTTAAACATGTGGAGAGCATAAAGACAGAAGCTGTGTTAGGGCCTCTTCTTTACATCAGATTTAGTAAGTACATTGCTAGCCTGCATTGCCAACACTATCTCTTCACTTCGTCTGCAATACAAGGCTGTTGTAGGGATTACTGAGATCACACTTGATGTACTTTGGGAAAGCACTACCTAAGTGCTCATTATTGTCATATAGAAAGAATGTGAAAGAGCACCTAACGCTACTAGAAGTTTATTCCTATAGGGCGCATTAAACAATTCTTTGCGAATTATAAGGTTTAAGACAGAAAAAATATCTAGAGAGAAAAGTTGTTAAATCTTAAGTATTGAAATGATTGAATTTATGTTGCAGATTTGTTAAATATAAGCCCTAATATGATCCTCTCATTCAAGTATTGGGAACTTTTGGTTTATCTGCAATTTCAACTGTACAGAGTCTACCCAAGTTCCTGTCCACAGCATGAAGATGTTTTACTGGGCAGCTGGCCAAGGTACAATGTTTAAAGTAAACACAACCCTGAGTGATGTTAAAAACAAACACAAAAAGCACACAGTCCCTTCCATAGGTTAAGTAATCACATGGCACATCTCTCCAAGATGCTCCCCCAAACAAGCCAAATTGAAATAAGTAGTATTTCTGTGCGTGCTCATACATCACCCACATCATGGCATGAAAGCCACTTCTACAGGCAAAGCTTGCACCAAAATGGGCAAGGCACATCAAGAACAGACTGGAAAGTAATTTTTAAACAACAGAAGACAATTGCTATGGAAGTTTTCCAAGTCTCCATAGCCTCTGCTCTACCTTCTCAAAGTTTCTGTGTATAGGAGTAATTTTATCAGGTTCATTGTACTTTTAAAATGAAGTGTCTAGACATGCTTTGAACATGTTTTACTAGCTATGAGAACACACCTGCCACTGATTAGCTATTACAACTACTTTTAGTACTAGGAGGATTGCATTCTCCAAATAGCTAGACGAGCCAATGATATAACTAAAGTATCTGTGGTGGCAAGCTAGTTTTGGAATGAGCTTCACATAGAGGCTCCCCTGGCATCTACATTGTAGTCATTTCGGAGCCAGGTGAAAACATTTTTATTCTCCCAGGTTTAGTTCTGCAATTTGTTTTTATATTGTATTTTAAATTGCACTCCTTCTAGTTTATGTTTGGTTATTTTTATTTTTATATTGAAGTTTTATTTTAAATTTTTATGTTGCATTTGATCAACTGTATTTAATTGTCAGGCATTTCATGTTTTTCACTGTTGAGAACTGCCGAGAGAGCTTTGGCTATTGGGAGGTATAGAAATGTAATGAATAAATAAATAAAATGTGTCACTGCCTTCCCTTAAACACCTTAAAACACATTAATTAATAACTGCACGTTTCTAGTCATTATTCAGGCAGAAATGTATGGACACTTTTTACACAGGGTTTTGAGAAAAGTTCATGGTCCAAGTGGGATTTCTGGCAGTCAGAGCTTTTTGTTCTGTAAAACTCCCAGTGTTCTGTAAAAAAAAAACCCATGAACCTTAACTCTTATCTTTATATTGCAGTTACCCAGGAACACTCTATGTTTCCCTCCTTTTCATCCTGATAGTTACATCCCACCCTGAAGGAATAATGTATCTGTTGTTGATATTGTTGTTGTTTTAACTTTAATTTAAGTGGAGGACTTTTTAGTGGTGGCACCCCGGTTGTGGATGCCATCCCTAGAGAGGGCCATTTGGCGCCTACATTGTGGTCTTTTTGGCACCAGGTGAAGACCTTTTCATTTTCCCAGGCTTTTTAGTTCTAGAGTTCACAACACAACAACAAATCATGGGTTCTCTTCCTGGGTTGTTTGTGGTTAACAAACCATAGTGCAGGGTTTGCATGCAATGACAACCCATACTCAGGGTTCTTCTCACATGCAGACCAGGCTCTTGTTACATGCAGGTAATTAAGTTACACTTTTGATTCGGTTTCATCAAGGTAGGGATAGTTCAAGGTGTTTTATGAAAATTGAAATAGATCCTTCTACTTGGTCTGACCTGAGTAGACAGGATTACTTCAGATTTAGGGTGTTTTTTTTAATATAGGGGGAAGGAGATCTATTACTTGGAGCTAGACTGGGCAGCTGTGTTATTTCAGAACCTACTGGGCAATAATTGCTTCTTTTGGACGAGATGTCCTCCTCTAAGACTGGCAAGGTTAACAAGAACTAGTTTAGTTAACTGTTAATACTGAGGATTTAAAATTTGTTTTTCTGCAGATAGTCCTGGGAGGATGGGAAAAGAAAACTAAGTGGCATTTTCCTACATAAAACTGCAATGAACAAGTCTAAAAACTCTAAAACAGCTGTAAAACTATCTAAGAACACACATCCTTTAAGGATTTTGTGTCTAGGTCATCAGACATGGCCTAAAAAAAATCAAAGAATCTTAGCTCTATTTGACAACAGGCTGAAAATATCCAAACATTCTCTTCACTATAGCATGAATAGTCCAGACAATAAAAAGATTACATTGTAGCAATTTTTTAAAAAAATAAATGCCTTTCAAGACCACAATCTTACAATCTTCTACATTGAGAAGCAATGCCAGCTACATAAAGTCCACCAATTAAGTGGCAAATAAGTCTTCAGTTTTCTTTGAGGTTACATAACTTTTTCCTCTCTGGCAAAGAATTGCAAGCTGCATTTCTCATTCCCACCCCTTAAGTCTTTCTTGAATAGAATTTGATTAGCCTTGTGCTAAAAGCTCTCTACTTCACAATTTTAGTCACTCTCACACTCAGAGGATATCTTCCACATTGCCAGTAGAACAATTATGGGTAGGATCCAATATTCTTGTTGCGCCTCAACTGGACACTAGTGAAACTGAACTAGCATTTCCAAAAGGTATGCTGGAAATGAGTGGAAACGCTAGTTTCCAGAATTATATGGGATGGGTCAGCGGAGGTCTCTTCTGTGAACTTCGCTGACCTACCCCATTCTGGAAATGAGTGTTTGTTTGTTTCCCATTGCTTGAAGAACCACTAGCTTCCTGTTGCACTAGAGGTAGGTCCTGCTAGCATGCAGGCAGACTTGGATACTGCCCAATATCTGCAACTTTCCTTTGATGTGCAAAGTTACTAGCAGCAATTGATAAATACTGCTATTATATGACCATATTAACAGTTCTTCCAGTGGCACTAGTTGCATTTAGCATCCTATATTTCTAAGCCAAAGAATTTTGATGTTTGAGTAGTAAACTGCATCAACAACCATTTTCTGCTCTTTGGATTCTTCATGGCTCACTGAAGGAATGAAAAGGAAGATGGAACCCATACTTCACCAGGAATATAAAAATGCAAAAATAAATAAATGATGGTAACACTAAAAGGCGGTACATCTCTTCATGCATCTGATGAAGTGATGAAGTAGTCTCTAGTCCATGAAGGTGTATGATACAAAATACATTTGTTTGTTTTTTTAAAGGTGCTACAGAATTCTTATTTCCACTAACAAGGTGGCATTACCAGTGACAGAGACTATGGCCAGATCTACACCAAGCAGGATATAGTGGTATATGGTATGTGTCAATGGGCCCCAACAGTTGTCAGTGCACTTCAATACCACTATAAAGCAGTAGTGTGGCTCCTGCCTTTTATATACCGCTTTCATACCACTATATCCTGCTTGGTGTAGATCTGGCCCATGACTTAGAATAAAAGATCCTATAAATCTTTCTACATAAGGTCCACATTGTTCTTTTTTCTTCCTAATATTGTGTTGGATCTAAATGTGCCTTTCTACATGCTGGGGAAAAGATGTCTTCTGCTCACAGAAGGGCTGTTTGCACTTGGCTAGAATTTTGTGCAAAGAAAACGTAAGTGCACCTAAATAGTATCTTGCAGACGCATGAGAACTGAATAGCACTGCACAAGCTTTTGTGCAAACATTTCTGAACAGTGCTAGTTGCTATTTTCCTTCTGCTCATGGTTCCTTGAATCCAACCCATAGTCTTTTGCACAAGTGAAAGAAGAAGCCACCTATATTTTGAAGTAACAATTTCTTTCTCATGCTTCTGCGAAACTTCTAAAGAATAAGGAACTCTTCACTGTACTTCCATTATCCTCATACACACTTTTCACTCAAAAACGTACCTGGGGCTTGTAAGTAGTGCTTCATTCCCCCACCCCCCACCCCGTCTGAGCAATACTTTCTGTTCCAGTCACTTCAAAGCACAGAGACTAGCTTAACAGATGGTGCATGACACTTTTCTGGACTGTCTTAATCAATGTGAGACAGGTGAAAGTGTCCTCCCTATAACAGTTTAACCTGTTTTACCATAGATATCCTAGAAGAGTTATAAACACACATACACACACACACAGAGTCAAGAGTGAGCTGCATTTTTCTCCTCCAGCAGCACATAGGATTGTAAACCAAGATTGCAATCCAGAGAGTAGAGATGTCAGAAGAATCTGGTTGAGGGATGGAACTCAACAAGCTTTTGCCGGCTCGGTCCCCAGACTCCGTTTCATCTTCCTCCAGCTGCCCCGGCTTGGTGCACAAGTTGGGCCAGCTGGCAGAATTTCTGTTGAAAAAAATTGTGTAAAATTATTTGCGCAAATTACATTCACAAATTGCATAACCTGTGCAAATTGCAGTCATAATTTGCACAAATTTTGAGAACCCCCCCCCCAAAATACAGCAGTGTTTTCTATGTCCTGGGGGGCACAATTGAACCTTCAGAAACAGCGGGGTAAAGGGTCTAACCCCCCACCACCACTAGAAATCAGGCAGGCTATCAATTAAATCTATAGTTCAGTGAAGTTTAGATATTGAATATCATGGTCTCAACTGAAAACAGAAATGTGGGGCAAGATGAGAGATAACAGGCCTGATTAAACTCAAGGGCCTCTTTTAAGTATCTTGGAAGGGAGATTACAGTTTTGCTGGGGTGGGAGGGAGACTATGTGAAGTTAAAAAGCCTCCCCCTTCCTGCATTATATACAGATATTTCAGGAGTAAGGAAAAGTAAGAGGTTTCCGCTTTCCACCTCAGCTATATAGCAATAAAACGGGTCTGGCAGACTTCTAGCACTATATAGCATAACAAGAGAAGGCCTTGGGGAGGGGAAGAAGAGAGGAGAAAAGGTGTTCTTTAATTCCGCTTCTCTGAGGCCTGAACAGCACTACAAGTTCAACATTTTCTGAAGTCCTGAATGGAAGCATTACTCTCAGAGGGTGGGGATACACCACAATGGTGTATAGGAGGTCTCACTTGTTTCTTCCTAATACCAAGGCTGCGTCCACACTAGGCAATTAGTTTGAAATTGCCATGCTTCATTCATTCACTTTTTACAGGGCATTCCCTCAACACTACTATCCAATCATTGTCATCCTGGATTTTCCCTGTGGTTTTTCCATCTTCTCAAACCACAGAAAGCCTGAAGTTTTTCAGAAGAATGTAAGAGTGCACGATTTTCACAGGTATAAATGCCCTCAGTGCTCCTCCTCTGACTTTTTCAGAGAACACGTGAACCTATCTCAGCTCAGAACATACTCACTACAACCTTTCCTGTGACTGATTTAAAAAATTACGGAGTGATGAAATGACAATATTTTAATTAACACTAACACACTTTCCCATCTATAATGTTTTTAATGAAATGTAGCGCTATGACAATATAATGATATAATTTTCAAAAGGAACCCGGAAACAAACAGAAATTCTCATTCCTGGAAATGGGACTTGTAAGCAGAGCTCCCTTCAATATGTTCTACTGACCTATGCTGTTTCAGAAATGAGCCTTTGTAGGACCACTGTGTTCCCACTGTGCTAGCGATAAGCACAGAATACTGCCCAATGTGCGCTGAACTTCAAATGTATTCAGGTGAACTGACCTACCCCTTCCCCACCTCCAGCAGCTATGTCACGCCCCCTAGTGCAGACAGAACACAGTGGGATGTACACATAGAAAAAGGGCATTACTCCTAAGTATAGAAAGTCATAGAAATTCTGCTTGTAGCTTACAACAGAAAATAATGATTGGGTAGTGCTAGGAGCCACCTGCCAGGAAGCATCCCATCTTTTACAGGATTATCTCCTGTAAGTGTTGGGATGAAAGCCAGGTTTTAACGAGGCAGAAGTGAATTCGTTCACAGTGAGAATGAAGTAAAATAGTCATTCCACTCTTTGACCACCACTCCAATATCAACTGTCAGCAATTACATAGCTGAAGTATGGCTAACCGTTTGGCTTTAGTAGTGATTAGATCCCCACCCACCCCAGCCACACACTTTGTACATGGGATAAGACAGATGCAGAAGTCAGACACAACAGTATCAGCAGAAAAGTCCGGTACTTACTTCAAAGTTGCATGCCCAGTGTAAGATCAGTAGCCAATTCAGATATTATGTTAAACTGATCGCAGGGACCAGAAGGTTTAAACATATACTACCAACCTATATCTTTGTACATTTTTTTTACACTTTGTAAAATGTATTTTAATGGTTTTTACTTTTTGTAAACCATCCAGAAAGCTTCAGCTATTGGGAAATATAGAAATGTAATAAATGTAATACATGAATGCTAAAGGGCTAGGATCAAAGGGCAATTAATAAGCAGCTTAAATTAAGTATGTCTTTCAAGCAATCAAATTGGGTAACTTTATATATGATTTCCCCCCCCCCCCCGCCCTATTCTCAAGTATCAGAGTGGATTTTTTCAACATTTCAAGCTGAGTTTAAAAGTACTGTTAAAAAGTAGAGTTCTAGCAAATGTAGTTCAGCATTTGCCATGTTTGTGAAAATATGCACATAAAATAAAATATACCTAAATTATGTAGATTAGTTGTAGCCTTCTTCCTCACAATATATTTAATATATTTCCATTGTGACACTTGATACCACACAAGTTGCTTACTCCTACACCATTATTGGTTTGCAGTGTTTTAAATGTTAATTGTATCTGAAGGCAATGCTCTACCTCTGAACATGACAATGAAATATACTTGAGTCTGGTTAAAGCTTTTTGCTTTTTCAACCTTATAGGAAGTATTTCAGGTTCCAGCACATTACATTCAGGAAAACTGTTTAAGAGTCAAGGCTACAGTTCTATGCTGATATTAGCTAACATACTATTCAGAGAGTGTCCTGTATATTTGTGTACATTCCAAGCTATAATCAGACACCTATTTCTAACCAAAGATCAGCTATAAAGGTCAGATTTAATTGCATTGCAATACTGGCCAAGACCAAATCTAGAAGACGGCTCTCAATTTACTGAGTCTGGATGCACTACTTCCAATATTGGATAACTAGAAAAATATTTATTAAACACATTTCTCTTGGTGCAGCTCAGAGAATGAAAATGAAGGATACAAAGCATTCTTCATTCCAAGGCGAATTGTTCTACAAAAATCAAAATGTCTAGTTTTTTCACCAATGCAAAAACCCTGTTCACCAAACTTTGCCTGTTTAAAAAAATGCCTAGAAAAATATTAATTTTATGGAATAGGTAGTTTGCTATTCAGGCAACTGACTCTTAAATATGGTACTAAAATCATGTGTTGGTGTGTTGGTGTTTTTTATATTGTTAACATTGTAAGATGCAGGGAGCGGGAAAGTCACCATTAGAGAGCACAATCTTTCAACAAGTTATCACAAATGTATGCAACATCAATTCAGTATAATGAACAACTATATGTGGGAAAGCTTGTGTTATACTTGTGCTTTCCAACAGCAATTGCTTGTCATATAAATTCCACTCAGCTTAATCCTGTTTCTCATCCCCACGTCACTGCGGTAGAACCTATTTGGTAAAGTCATTTCTGAACAGGCTTGCTTGGTGATTCGCTAATATCTGCAAATTTACTGTAGTGTTAACTTATGCACACACTAGATGCTTCAGAAAACTGTGTCCTTACCCCCACCCTATGCACACACTGGATGCTTCAGAAAACTGTGTCCTCACCTTACCCCATGCACACTATGTATATAGAGTACACAGCCTTGTACTCTATATATCCAGGATTTCATTACTTTTCTCCACAAGGAAAAAATCACGTTAAACAAAAAACTTGATACTCCCAATATCTGCGAGGTCATGCCCTGGACTGCATTTCTTGACCATGTTTTAGACATCAGATTTCTTGTTCAACATGATCAAAAGCCTATCATCATGCAGCTAAAGAATTAAGCCAACAACAGCCTATTAACCCTTTCTTCTAGTCAAAGGGCTAAATAAACAGGGGTAGATCAGAAGCTACTGGTATATCTTTGGGTGATTTGCACCATATTCGAAAAGGGTTTTTGACTACCAATTGTTCATCAATAGCAACAACTTAAAAAGGCTCCTCAACCTCAAATTAGGCTGTTTAAATGACACATGCTTGGAGGGCAACCAAAAATAAGTTTGTGAGTAAAAGAACTGTGAGCTCAGTTCTGGTACTGAGCTAAGTTCTGCTGCTGAAAATAAATTCCTGGCCTGAGTATGAGCTCAGAGGTACCGTATTCCTTAATTTAAGTGTATGTCTGGCCCCCAAGTGATTATTTTTCATCTGGGTCCAATAGGCAGATCTTGGTGCTCTAACATAAAACCTAAACCCTATTCAGGCATTCGCCTGAACACACAAGGAACTAAAATGCGTATATTGACTGAACCCTGCATGCTGGCCCCGCCTCCTATGTCTCTGTGCATGCCCTTATCAGGGTTTACAATCACATGGAGTTTTCTACTTGCATTCAAGTGAATGCTAATAGAATTCCTGTCCAAACCTTGCTAGTTCAACAATTATGCTGGTTCAGACCTTGCTGGGTTGAACCAACAAAGTCTGAACAAAAGGGGGGGCAACACACAGAGATGCAAGGGGCAGGGCCTGCATGCATGGCCCCATCCCAGTACACACCTTGAGTCCTCATATGTTCAAGCAAACTCCTGAATAGGGCTAAAGTAGATATTGTAATCTTGAAGTGTGCCCATTCCTGTAGTAAAACATTCATCTCCAATGTTCTCAGTCCAACTGAAGAACAAGACGCCCAGGCAAACAGAAAGAAAATAGAGATGGGCATAACCTTAGGTTAACAGAGTATAAAAGGAGAGAGAGAGGGGAGAGAGAGAGAAGCAGTCCAGATCCTTGATATCACAAATAAAGAGCAGAAGGGTTGTTGACTAGTCAATGATTTGGAGGGGAATAACTATTGTTCCCTACATAGAAAGTTGCAGGTTCAGCATATACCACCAGAAAAGACAATTAGCTTCTGATATTCCTTTGTACATAGTCACTCATGTGGTCATCTGTGGGGAAAAAGAACTGTCTCCAGGAAAATCACGTAAAGAAACTTTTATGCAATTGTACTTTTTTCCTTGTAGGCTACAGATGACTAGCATATCTATGCAAGGGAAGATGGGCTAGTTTTTGCAAGATTTATATTAGAGACTAAAAGCTCATGGATTCCTAAAGTTGCTCTTTAGGTTGTTTATTAGAAGACAAGTCCTATAGATTATCAGATATTCCCACAATGGAAGCACAAGTCATCGTCTTTAATGGTCTCCTAAGCATATAAATATCAGTAGATAAAAAGTCAAGTGTGAACAAGTGAAAACTATGTTATTTGCTGTGGACTAGTTTTCTTTTTTGGACATTGAGCTATACATTGAAATTACTTTATATCACAATACTCAAGGCAGCTATTAATATACATCGTACACACATTAGCTACGCTAGTACCTGAAACTAACTTAATCATACTTTTTAACTTCTGTATCTTTCATTTTGTACTTCACATTTAAAAATGGGAAAGGTTTTTTTAGTATATCCAGACAATTTATCTGCAGTTAAAATAATATTTTCCCTAGCATTAAACAGTAGATAATACATTTTAAGTCTTTACTTACTTAACATTATATAGAATTCAAGTAAAAATGTTTTTTTTAATTGTATATAGTTGATGAAGATTTTAAGGCTAGTCAGCTGTGATCAGACTTCACTAAGTTTCTTACCTGCTGCCATCACACTGAAACCTGGGTTATATATTATATATGTATATAAAAAAATAAATACTGCTAAAAGGAGAGACGGACAGCAGGTTAACACACCAAAATAAATTTCTCGAATGTTGAGAACGGGAGCACTCACTCTCTTCTAAATATAGCTAAAACTTATCATATGATAGCTAAAAGCAAACTAGCCTATTAGGAGACATTAACAAGAGTCATTTCCATGAGGCACTTAGAGTTCATTTACCTTATGAGAAACCAAGGTTGTGGCAAGCAGATGGCACTGCAAGAAGATCAGAGCTATTTAAATTTACATTTCCCCACCCCTATTTCCTTACCATTTTTCAAAATGCAAATATTGAAATTGCATGTTTTAAAAGTGTAGGCTTTTTGTAATTGTAATTACTTATGAATATAAAAAGGCTAAAATTTCTTGATGCCATGCTGACTTGGGATTATGGGAGTTGTAGTAGTCCAACATATATAGAGGGCACTCAGTTGTTGATGGCCATTCTGTGCAATATAGCCGTTGTTTTGAGGTAAGCTGATCATATATCCCAGACAAACACCCTTTTCATTATAAGTTTTTCCTGTCCTATTAAAAGATTATAATTACAATGTGAAGGTTTTGCGATTCTGTACTCCATGAACCCTAACTAAATTGATTGCATTTCAGTTTGATTGAGTTCTTAAAAAAAAAAGGAGGGGGGCTATGTTTAGCCAGTATTCACATTTTACTAGGAAATTCTATGTAGAAATTAAAACTTACAAGAATTGGATTTTGCAATTATTCTAACTGAAAATGTGTTCACTTTAAAACAAATAATATCCCATACCATCCAGAATCACAACTTCCAAAACACAATCATAACTATGCCATGAAACATAAATGCTGTGGGGTCTTCTCATCTATGAATTTTACTTGGTGGCTTATAAAGTAGCGTTTTTACTTTATCATCATCTATTTGTTACGTAATCAATTTAAGGAGTGCAAGGATGGCTATATGCTACCTCCGGTATCAGAGCTATGTACACCAGTAGCTGAGGAACATGAGTGGTTGGCTACTATGTGAACAGAATGCTGGATGAGAAGGACCTTTGGTGTGACCCAGCAGGACTCTTCTTAAGATGAATGTATAAACAGGTTAATTTTTTAGATTGTTTCAGTGTTGTAGAAGATCATTAAACTCCAAGTGGCCCTTTCATACTCAAAAGCATTGAACAAAATGTAATCCAGAAGAAAAGAGGAGCCTGGACAAGTATTTTAATCATTTTGTGGCCTTTAAGGGAGTTTGGCAATTATACTCTGGCTTTGCTATAGGAAAAGCTAGTTCCAAAATCGAGGTCAAAAGTGTAGTGACGTGCATCATGACAAATAGTTTGCTGAAAGACAAACATTAATCTAGATCTAGAAGACAAAAAACAGCTCCCACCCAAACGGGGATAAAGTTTCAGATGTCACCACACCTAAGGCTCCACAGCGGTTTTACCAACCTTTTGACTGAGCAGGAGCTGAAAAAGTAAGAGGCCTCACCTATGACAGTGGAATACCATGTGTAATCCACAAAAGCTTAAAAGCCCATGAAATATGTGTAAATGGAGAAGAGTGATCATCAAGTTGATGACTTGAAGATCCTTATTTGAACATATAGGGTGACAGTTACGGATTCAGATGCAAATTGATAAACCCAAGATTTGGACTTATTCTAGGCAGAGACCCAATGCACACATGACATTAAAAAGGTAGCTACATCTTTCTTTCTTTTTACTCTAGAGTAAGTGTAGGAGCTCTGATCTGGATCAGGACTCTAGCATGGGGTTACGGCATTTTGACCCTTCCCCCCACTGCAAACTTGATCCAGTTTGGGTCTCCCACCAGTTTGGGTCCAGCAATATAAACGGTACGCGTGGGAGTCCCAATCGGGACTCCCACACGTATCAAAAACTGATAATAATAATAATATATTATTATTATCAGTTTTTGTATTTTGTGTTTGGTGTTGTTCCCCGCCTCGATCCGTTGGGAGAGGCGGGTGATAAATAAATATATTATTATATTATTATTATTATTACAAGGTGTATGGAGAGGGGAGAGTTAAAACCTAGCTCTAAACACAAGTTCTAAATTAATAACCTCAGTTACTTAATCTATATAATATTTTATCTTTCTTAATTCAATCGATGACCCTGCTGCCAGAAATTTGCTTTTTCTGCTATGTTGAAAAACTACGATAATTACAGCAATCATTTTATAATTTATTTTCATTGGCTTGCATCCAGGAGGAGTTCACAGAACCAAAGTTTCCCATCCCCCCTCTTCCCCCAGGGAAATTTTAAAGAATTGTTACTGGGTGTCCATTTCTTTATTCAAATGGCTTGCAAGTGGAAGCCTCTCTACCATGTACAAGCCCAGACCATTTGGATTCAGGAAAAAGCGGCTCAAACAAAACAAAACAAAGTGAATATAGCCTTTCATTTACACAAATTATTACTGTAGCAAAATTCTTAATGGCCTACCCAACCATCAATAGATACATCAGTTAAAAACACATCATGATGGTGATGATTATGTTATTATTAATAACAATAATAATATCTCTAAAAATCTCATTTCAGAACTTAGAAAAATATGTTAAAAACATAACTGTATTACAAAAAATATTTTGAGGAATTATTATTATGTTTGTTTTGCAGTAACAAGAGGGAGTGATCCTATGCCCCCCAGACAGTGTCTGGGGGCATAGGATAGCTTTGTTTCCTGCTTCCATGGTCAGTTACATCTTGCAGCCTGGAAACCAGACTCCTTGTCCCTGCCCACTCATAGCCGGCATGGAGAAAACCACACCAGCTACCTCTCTGCACTTGGATAACGGAGCACGGAGGTGGGAAACAGTGAGCATTACTGGAAATTTCCCATCTAGCAGAAATTCAGAGTGGCTGGAGCTGTGGCACAAAATATTGTCCACAGCTCAAGTTGCTCTGAATTTCTGCTAGATGGGAAATTTCCAGTAATGCTCCCTTTTTCCCCATCACCACACCACAGGGTGACTGAGGCACAAAATATTCTAATAAACTGCTGGTTTACTTCAAAAATTGATTGCTTTGATTTGGGTACTGTCTCCCCACTCTATGACAACAAAGAGAATAGTTTCTCATTGCTATCAAATAAAGCCTCCTCACAGTATGTCCTTGGTAGAAGAATCTATGCAAGGCAATTTATTTCACTGAATGGCATAGGATCTGCTGCTTATGATCCTCATCCTGCTGTAGCAGAATTCTTACCAAAAAAAGAATGAAGATACTGAGAACCAGACTTCACAGTGTACAGGGAGAGAGTTTGTTAAGAATTTTCCCAAAAGACTGGTAGTTCGTAAGAACCCTAAGAATTATTGCATAAAGAGTCCCTATGTTCTACTGTTTCTATTCAACTTCACTAAAATTCCATACCTTTAGTCAGTGTTCCAGTGGCTTCCTATCTGAATTTGTGTTCTTGGTTCACTGATTAAATTTCAAGTGTCCATTTTTGTCCTTTGGGTTCCAAAAGCTAGGACTGGGTATCCATTTGGAAACATAACTATTACTTTAAAAATGCCTTGTCTTGCCCCGACAAATGCATGATCCTCCTGAAAATCCCCGGTCTGGGAGCCTTCCTGAACCATGTGGAAGGTAGTGTGGGGGAGGGGAAACTGCTCAAAATCAGGTAGAGGATTGGGTGATTTGGGGTGATGCCTCTTTCCCCCAACAGTCCCTATGCCCCATTCTACATAGATCATGAGGACTCCTGGCCCTCAAGTGGCTTTTCAGGGGGCGCAGGAAGAGGAGAGAAAGTTTGCTTCTGTTAACTTCCTGAGGTTCACTTATTTTACAATGCAAAACATTTTAACTGACACCTTAGAAAATCTTAGTAAAACATTAGGCACTTCCAACCAGTCCAATTAGTGACTGGAAGACTTGAGAAAACTAACATAATGGAAAGTGGGGGTACACACAGACCTAAAACTGGAATCCATTAAGAACCCAGAGGGTTCCCTGTCAGTGGAGTGGTCAGACTTTACAGGAGAATAGCACGAAACATATCAACAAATTGCTTCCTGTCAACACATCGCAATGCAAAGCACAACAAAACCTTTGACTATTCACTTGTCATTTCACAGTAGGATTAATATTGTTTAAATCTTCTAGTACTAATTGCTACCTTCATTAGTCCTTCACACATAATTCTCTCAAGAATAGTTCTTTCACAGTTGTCTCATCAGGAAAATAACACAGGATAATACAACAACGATAATATTGCTGTTGGATGTGCATGCTATTTGTACACGCTATTTAAAGTTTACTTCAATATGCAGGATCAGGGACACCAAAATATTATGAACAGAACAAGAAGGTGAAGTGCCAGGGGTATCATTTACAGAGCAACAACGTCAGCTCTTACTTTGAAACAACTGTCAAGTCAAAAACAGACAGCAGCACCAAGTTGCTAAAATAAGTGTGCTAACTACATTTGGGGTGAAATCCTATGCATGCTTAGACAGAAAAAAGTCATACCACAACCAGCATTCCCAAACCAGCAAGACTGACTGAGGATACTGGGAACTGTAGGACTTTTTTCTGTTTAAACATACACAGGATTGCACCTTTATACTATTATAAGGACAGCCTTTTATAATTGTGGGAACGTAACTATCAGGTAGCAACCTTTAAAATATGTACTGTTCAACTGCTACTACACATTAAATAAAATAATATGCTAATTGAATAAAATAATATGAGTTTGATCCAGATTTAAGCTAGATCAACTGCACTGGCGGAAGTGGACTTCCCCGCTCCCTCTTCTCTTGGCAGCTTCTTCAGTCCCCTGAAAATGCTACACAGAGAAGCGCCATTCTGCCGCTCCCGGCCAACGGCCTGGGAGGCTTTTGCAGGCGGCGGGGGGGGGGGGGGGAGAGACCAGACGCCCACACTTGATTGGAGTAGCGGGCATTTGGCGCCACTCGAAGGGGAGGGGGGAAGGCTATATAAGCGCAAGCCTCCCTCCCCTTCTTTCTCTTCCTCCACGCAGCTCCCGGAGACGGAGCCAGGGAAACGGGCGGCATCGGCGTCAGCAGCAGAGGAGAGGGAGCCAGGAAGAGCGAGGGATCTCTTGGGCCTTTGGGCCGCAAGTTTTGAGGGAGACCGGCTGGTCTCTGGAGCGTGGGCTGGCCATTCCTTGGCACCGGGGCCTCAGTGCTTTCGAGGCTGGGAGAGAGGGTGAGTGGCTCGAGCTTGGCTGCGCCCCATACGGGCCGCGGAGGCTGTTAGGAGCGAGCGGGCTGCCTGCATAGTGCTGGCCACTCGCGAGGGAGTTTTATTTGCAAAAGGGGGCGCGCAGTGGGATACTGCAAGGCTCCTGGGGCCTCTGTGGTAGGAAGGCAGGGAGTGGGGGCAAGCAGACTCGAGCTTATCGGACATTGAGCGGGCAGCAGCGGCCGTTTTACTGTGCGTCTGCGAACGCCATTTTGAGCTGTCAGAGGGACGGCAACTGTTCCTTCTTGTTTAAGAGGACGCCGGATGGCATGCCCTAGGTCTTAAAGGGTGAGCCACGGGGTAAGAATTTTTGCAGCGCACCTGCTTGTAAAAATCAGGATAATTAACGACTCCCCATTGGTCAGAGGATCTCCTAGGAGCCTTGCATTGTTTCTCGAAGGCTATCTGAGACTCAGTAATTAGAGGTGTTTTTCTATGTTAGCAGCACACCGTGCAGTTGCGCCATAGTTTCCTGAAGCTCGATATTAAGTTTAGCTCGTTAGCCAGATTGTTATTGAGTACGGGCGTTACAGGGATTTCATAGGGGGCAATTTCTGGTTGGTAAGCCATTTTATTTACGTAGATAAGTTTTGGGGGGCAAGCAGTATGCCACCAAAGAAGGGGGTTGGCAGTCCCAAGGGCAAGGGGAAAGCCCCTCCTGCGAAGCAAAAACGAGGCAAAAGCAGGCAGGATTCTTCTGATGAGGAGATGGATCCTGCTATAGAAGCATTGCTGACTCGGGTGCAATCTTTGGAAAGGGATAGAGGGCTTAACCCTTCTACAGTGCCTAGCCTCTTGGGCATAGAAAACAAAGGCCTTCGCCAGACACGTAGGAAGACACAAGACAGTTTATTGAAATCTCTTTCGAACCACTTAGATGTAATGGAGGCGGCAGCTGCGCAAGGGCCAAGTTTACCTCAGGGAGGAGTTCTGGACGGAAGCGACACCATTGAACCAAGGTCTGGGGCTGGAGAGCAGGCAGCGGTTTCAGCAGGATCTGATATGGCAGCAAGAGTTCCTGTTCCCGTTTCACTGCAAGGTAACTCCCAAGCAATGGGTGTGGTAAGTCCTATTGGCCTTTCACCACATATACAGCACACGGGGCCAGTGCATCCTTGGGGTTGGTATCCATACTTTCCCAATTTACAGTGGCAGCAAATGGGTGCTCCTGATAGATCCATTGCAGGTGAAAGGCCTCTGCCGACGGTCTTGTGCCATGGGGATGCACCTGGCAGCGTGGCTTCAGCCGCTGCAACATCAAAGTCGCCGGGTGAACAGGTGGAAAGCACGGCTGGTGCGGCTGCAGCCTGTGCAGCAGTGTGGAAAGGCCCAGCATCCTGCTACAGTGGGTCGGAGCTGGGCGCTGGGTCATCTGTGAGTGACCCTTTTGCTGGGGCTGATAGGCATGCTATTCCCAAGGGTAGTGTCACTTCTCCATTGGGATATCATTTACTTCCAGCCACACGTGAGAAAATCTTGAAAGGAGAGTATATTGATATCTTCTCCCTGCTTTTCAGAGAACTAGAATCCAATGAGAAGGATAAAATTGGGGAGAAGGAGGCAGAGAGACTTAGGAGACGGAAAGTGGCAAGGATTGGGCAAATTGGCTGCCTGGATTCCTGATTTATATGGGAATTATTCAGCAACGTTTCCCAGGCAAAGGATATACTCTGACTAAGTACCTCGATATGGTTTATCGAGCGTACATGGAGTATGAGGGTGGGGCGTGGTTGGCTTATGATGAATCATTTCGTAGTAAGGCCGCATTCGACCACACCTTACAATGGGATACACGGGATCATGATCCGTGGCTTCATTTCATGACCCCAGCAAGGCCAGGGTTTGGAGAAAGGGCCGATAGTGGGCACATCATTGCTAAGCAGCAACCCGCCTCCACACTTAGATGGAGCACGGAGCAGGGGGTTCAATACTCCCCGCCCTGCTGGGATTATGGTGCCAGGAGTTCTTGTTCCCGATCGCATTGTAATATAGACATGACTGCACAATTTGCGGGGGCCTGCACCCAGCTCTCAATTGTAACCGAAATAGGAGGGGCGTGGATCATTCAAAGACAGACAAGCAGACCGAAAACCAGGGGGTGCCCAGCAGCAGCCTCCCAAAGGGCCCCAGCCCAATTAAGATCGATGTGCTGCAACACTTGCTGGCTAGTTATCCCAAGGCCACCGATGCAAGATATATGGAGTTGAGCTTTGTTAATGGATTTCGTATTCCCTTTGTGGGACCCAGAATCCCCTTTTTTGCAAAAAAAACAGAAGTCAATTGACGAATTAGAAGCCTTAGTTAGGGGAAAAAGAAAAAAAACGATAAAGAATTTAGATCTGGTAGAGTACTGGGCCCATTTTCGGAACCGCCTATCGGAAACTTGAGAGTGTCTCCTTTGGGCATTGTCCCAAAGAAAAGTTTGGGTGAATTTAGGTTGATACATAACTTGTCCTTTCAAAGGGGGAGTCAGTCAACGATTATATCCCAGAACAATTATGCTCTGTGTGGTATACGTCCTTTGACTGCGCGGTTTCTATGGTTTGTATCAATGGGGTGGGGGCACTGATGGGAAAGTGTGACGTAAAGTCTGCTTTTCGCATACTGCCCATTCACCCAGAGGACTTCAACCTGGTAGGCTTCTTTTTTCAGGGTAAATATTATGTCGACAGGGCCCTACCTATGGGATGTTCAATCTCGTGCGCCATGTTTGAGAAATTCAGTACCTTTTTGGAGTGGGTGCTGAGGAACAGATCTGATTCGGTGAACATTGTTCATTACCTGATGACTTCCTGTTTGCTGGATGGGCTGATGGCAATCAGTGTGCACAATTAATGTACAAGTTTCACGTTTTGGCGGAGGAACTGGGTGTCCCCTTGGCGCACGAGAAGACAGAAGGTCCCCATAGCGTTATTACATTTTTTGGAATCGAACTTGATTCTGTCAATCAATGCAGCAAGTTGCCTCAAGAAAAACTGGATAACCTGCGGGATAGGATAAAATCACTTAGCTTAGCTAAAAAAGTGACCTTGGCACAGCTGCAGGAGGTAGTTGGTCACCTAAATTTTGCTTGTTGGGTCGTTGCCCCGGGAATAGCCTTTTTGCGATGCCTTTGCAATGCCATGAAGGGCCTATCTCGGCCATATCACCGTGCCCGAGTGATGGGGGCAATGCAGGCGGACTTGCATACTTGGCTTACATGTTTGAACGATTTCAGTGGTGTCTCTTTGTGGAGACAGGAACTTCTTATTGAAGCCGAAGTGCAAGTTCATTCCGACGCTTCTGGGCTTTGGGCTTCAGTATGACTTGGGGAGATAGGTGGTGTGCCAAGCAGTGGCCGGAGACCTGGAGTGCTTCGGCAATAATTAGGGATTCGACGTTCTTGGAATTTTTTCCAATTTACGTAGCAGTGCCCATTTGGACAGCAGACTTTTCAAACTCTGCTGTTTTATTTTGGTGTGACAATCAGGCCACAGTGCAAGTTATAAACACTTTGACATCTAGGAATCTTTAGAGTTCTGGCCATGCTTCGGAAATTTACATTGCGTTGTCTCTGCCACAGTATTCTGTTTCGCGCTCGACATGTCCCAGGATTGGACAGTTCAATTGCTGACGCTTTGTCACTTCAGCAGGTCCAGAGATTTCAGGATTTGGCTCCTTGGGCTCATCAGCTTCCGGAGAACTTTCCGGACACCCTTTGGAGATTGGTAATGCGAGGTTGAATGCGCCATGTGGTAGTCGGTAGCACCCAGTACAAAGGCAGCCTACTCGATAACAGGTAGAGAGTTTGCGGTTTTCAGGGAGGAGCTGCATTTGCCCAGGGTATGGCCCATTCCCATGGAACATATTGCAGTTTTGTGTGGCTTCCCATCACAAGGGTCTCTCGGCTAGGACCATAACGGGTAAGTTGGCAGCCCTGGCATTCTTAGTAAAATAAGAAGGGTAGGTGATAACACCTTAGATCCCAGGGTTAGGTGTGCTTTAAAAGGTTGGAATAGGATGCCGCCGCACACACCAGATCCTAGACACCCTGTTTCTCCCGATATTTTGCTACAACTCAGGGAGCAATGGAAACAGTTGTGTTTTTCTCCTTATGAGACAACTTTATTCCAGGCAACAGCTTTGACTGCCTTCTTCGGGGCACTTAGGATTTCTGAGCTGCTGGCATTTTCTAAACATGACCGGTCAGAACGTGCGATCCGGTTTCAGGATCTGAGATTTGATAAGCTGTGTGTGGCTATTACCATTAGACAGTCGAAGACAGACCAGGAGGGGATAGGCACAACTATCCAGTTGAACCCGGCCTTGTTGGTGGCATTATGCCCAGTTCAGGCTTTAAGGGAATTCATTAACATGCGTGGTACCCATGCTGGGATGTTATTTTGTCACCTTGATCAGGCCCCGCTTACCAAGTTCCAATTTTGGGCAATTACAAAGAAGGCTTTTCTTGCATTGGGTTTGCCGGCCTTGGCTTTTGGATTACACTCTTTTCAGATTGGGGCAGCATCTACTGCAGCGGTGGCCAGGTTTTTTCCTTCTCAAATACAGGCGGTTGGCAGATGGCGTTCTGCAGCGTATAAAACATATATCCGCAAACTTTCCTATTAATACATTTATTTGGCTGGGTTTTAAAATTATTGTGTTTGTTACAGATCGCTGGAGAGGCCATGCCCCAGTTCGTGTGATCATCTGCGGCCACAGCTACATCTTCTGGGCCGCCAGGCAAGCGGCCAATACAAGCTTTGGATCACAGCTGGGCTTGAGTCGTCATGCCAACATTAGATGGTTGGGCAGACGAGGTATGCGGTGGGAACGCCTCCTGCCCACGTTGATGCAACAGATGGCATGCGATGCGCCCCAGGTGTTGCTTATATACCTGGGAGGTAATGATCTCGGGCTGTTTAAAGGAAAGGCCTTGATACTGCAAGCGGTTGCAGATTTTCAGCACATCAGGCAAAAGTGGCCTGGCGTTTCAATTGTTTGGTCATGCGTCATACCCAGATTTGATTGGCGACTGGGTAGTGATCATTTGGCTTTGGAGAAGGCCCGCAAGAAAGTGAATACAGAAATATTCAGGGATCTGACCAAACACGGTGATTTTAGCATCCAGCATCCGGATATTGTGCTTTCCCGGAGGGAGCTGTATAGGCAGGATGGGATCCATTTGTCGGACCAAGGAATCGATTTAATTTTGCGTGATCTGCAGAGGGGCCTATGGGAAGTATTAGTGTCTAGATAAGGCGTGAGCGACTAAGCAAGTGGCTTGACGCCCCCAGTGGTGGATAAGAAGGGGCATCCAGAGGATATGGATAATTGGTGAGCATTCACAGGCACTGTTCTGGTGACTGGTAATTCCTGAGGCTCTTGCGGCCTGGGGGGAGGCGACACAGGAAGGTCTCCCTCCCCGAAAGGGACAGCACGTGGAGAGGTGGAGATATTCCACCTTCTCACGGGCAAGAATGGCTCGCTCGAACCGGGGAAAAGAGGGCCTGTGGATAGGCCTATACTGGATGCCCTTTAGGAACCCCTTTGCAAATCTTTCAATAAATGTGGCCCTTATTTTAACCCATTTCATGTGTCTGGTCTCTTCATTTACTCCCTCCGTCCACAAGCACCATTCTGCCGCTCCCAGCCAACGGCCTGGGGGCGGGGAGGCTTTTGCGGGCAGGGGGGGAAGAGAGCAGACGTGCCCACTCTTGATTGGAGTAGCGGGCATTTGGCAGCACTCGAAGGGGAGGGGGGAGGGGGGAAGGCTATATAAGCACAAGCCTCCCTCCCCTTCTTTCTCTTTCTCCACGCGGCTCCCTCCCTTCCTCCCTGTTCTCAGTGTGGGTCTGCCAGTTGCCTATTGGGGCCGAGTAGGATTTTTTTACTCATGTTCTGAATTGGCCATGAGTTTTTTCGCCTACTCCACACTGTGAGACGGGTCAGGGTGTAGTTAAATAGGCAAATTGGCTGCTCAGTTAAATTGGTCGCATTTCAATCTGGCGGATAGGAAGGGGCATCCAGAGGGTATGGATAACTGGTGAGCATTCACAGGCACTGTTCTGGTGACTGGTAATTCCTGAGGCTCCCAGCTTTGAGCCCCGTGGCCTGGCTTGGGATATAAGGGTTACCGTTGAGACCAACTCTTCTCACCTACCCAGAGCCTGGGGGGAGGCGACACAGGAAGGTCTCCCTCCCCGAAAGGGGCAGCACGTGGAGAGGTGGAGATATTCCACCTACTCACGGGCAAGAATGGCTCGCCCGAACTGGGGAAAAGAGGGCCTATGGATAGGCCTATACTGGATGCCACTTAGGAAGCCCTTTGCAGATCTTTCAATAAATGTGGCCCTTATTTTAACCCATTTCATGTGTCTGGTCTCTTCATTTACTCCCTCCGTCCGCAAACAGGAGACCCTGCTGGATGAGGTGTGTTGTCACATGTATGGTTAAGTGGAAAACCCCCAAAATCAGACAGAAGGAGCTTCTATGAGAAAAGCCTTCCTCTTGCGGAAGACAGTTCCTGGATCCAAGCCTGTATTTATATATCAAGTCTGTCTTTCATAGCACATTGTCTTTCATAGCACATTGCCTTTTCCTTCTACTTTACATAACTTGCATAAGACTATACAAAATTAGCAACAAATGTTTTAGGCATTATAAGTAGTTTTTTTTCTCTTCTTCTTTTTGGTATTAGTTTTAACAAACACTCTCCTGAAATGAAATACTACTTTCTTATCTCCCCCCTTTTTTATTTTGAATATCAACAAAACAGAACAGAAAATACATCGGGGGGGGGGGGGGAACTACATATATAGGGATATTGTCATTTGCCATTGTTTGTACCATTCATTTTTAATTTTTTTTAAAAAAGGGAGGGAGTTATACATAGGTTTTAAGAAAAGGCTAGTACTGAAGTATCTACACAACTGACTTTCTTAAAACAAATATATACATATCAATTTGGCAAATCCCTTCTCTTTCTCCAAAGTAGCAGGAAAACACCATATTCCAAATGTCCAGATACTAATGCCAAAGAAATCTCTTTCATAGACTTTTAATACCAAGCAAGTTCCAGATGTAGGAACACCCCAGTTTCCTGTGTACTAAAAGTACAAACACCCAACACTAGTCAGCTGATAAGCACTTGCCTCAGGAAATTACTCCCCCCCCCCCCGCATGCAGTATTCACACCAGCTGTTCAGAATTAGGGCTCTGCCCACACCTCCCATTATCTAAATTACATCCCAAATATGGTTTTTCTTCTTTCTACATTTGCAGATGAAGTTTCAAAAAAAAAAAACCCTTTTGGCTATAAAATCAAGTATAACCTAAACAACAAGTCTCCTTGCCATGCTTTCTATAAAATGGACTCCAATTTGCAATGTAAGTAATGGAAATATTTTCCACTTTGGGCCTACTTCTAGAAAAACACAGTCTCACGATGGCAACAACCATTCCTCTCAAGCAATTGGTTTGGGTTTCAATTCTGGAGTAAAGATCATAGCAGAAACCTAGTATTCCTGATTTTTTTCCTGTTTGGTCTGTGCAAGTATAAGAAAAGGGACCTAACTCTTCTGCTTCATTCTTACATTATCTTGTTGTCTAGAATCCAAAGTCATGTATGGGACACCACTGTATTGAACCCCCATCCAATAAAAGCATGCAACACAATAAACCGGAAGAAGTACCTGTCTGAGTCAAAGGAACCTTTTTGATTCCTAGCTTTGGGAGAGAGAGATAAGATAGCACATTGCTTTTTTGGCACAAGTCAAGAAAAACAAATGTGTACACATATTTGTAGGGGGAGGTCATGAATGTCACACAATAAATGCACACAAACCTGTGTCTCCAGAATGATACTACTTAGCTTTTTTCTTAGCTATGAGTTGAAAACTTCCCTTATTACACATACTTATATTTCAAGCTTTGTTGATATGGACTGGTCACAGATATAGTAAACTGGATACAGTGCTTACATTCATACTCTCTGTTGTTACAACAATAGCCATTTCTGGTTTTATTAAGTATTGGAAAAGCAACTGTTCCTATCTTCAAATGTATTTTTGGCCTCTAGTTTAAACAAACCACAGACACACACCACATCCATAAGGGGAAATATAGCAATCTTTTAAAAACCTAAACATTTATATCAGTGTCTGTAGGTTTCATTCATTTGGGGCATACATGTCTAGAAGCCCTGTGACAAAATTCAAGGCCAAACTTTACTTGTCATGAAGAATCTGAATTCATGCAAAATCCAGGTAGAGGAGGGAGGAAATGACAACCAAAAAGTTGGTTGTCATCTTCTTGTCTGTCAGTTTTTTGGTTGAAATTATTTGTTCCACTGAAGTGATTTTACTTCTAGCCCACTAAATCAGAGAGAATGCAATCACTCTGTGCTGGAGAAGAAGGCAGGAGTGACAAGCCACAGACAAACACTTGACTGCCTATCCAAATGTGCAACAAACTCCTTTGCAAAATACATGTATCTGCAGTCAAGCAATATAGTATATACAGAAAGACTTGCTTCACGCACTTTAGGTCTTAAGGTTTGAAAATGTTTTTCTCTATTAAGGTTTTCCCCCTCTTGTTTTCTTTTAAGGTTCCGTAACAACTAATTACAAACAAATTTATAAACATCTTACTTTAGTTTGTAACTTTTCCAATTTGGAACAAATGCCTAGGGGTTGTTGTGAGTGACAAGCTATTTTGAAAGGAAACTTCCTGGTACTCTCCTCAGGTGTACAAGTGGTAACATGCAGGAGGAATTCACCCTGCACCTGTATGGCCAAGTGGCAAGAACACCATTGGACACGTGCATTCATTGTCTGGATTCTTGGAAACACAGCTCCAGGTGCACTCTGATGCCTCTGGCACAAATGGTTTTGGTGTCATTTTAGGTGACCATTGGTGTGCCCACCAATGGCCCCAGCGTTGGAGGGACTGGGACTCTGAGATGGGAGAGACCTCACCTTCCTGGAGCTTTTCCCAATCGTCGCGGCAGTTTGGCTATGGACTAAGCTGCTGGCCAATTCAACAGTACACTTCTGATGTGACAATTTGGCCACAGTTCATGTGGTGAACTCGTTATCATCAAAGAAGCCCAGGGTGATGGATCTTGTCAGGGCTTTAACTAGCAGCTGACTTCAATTCAATCTCACCTTTCTTGCCCGCCACATACCTGGGCTGGACAATGAAATCGCAGATGCCTTGTCATGCAACCAGATGTCCAGATTCAGCCAGGTGGCACCCAGATCCAAAGCCCCTTGGGCTTTGGGATCTTGGAGAGGTGAAGTGGTGGAAGCCATGCTGAACTCAGTGTGGGTGTCTTATGCACGAGAAGGTAGGAAATTCACCATTTTCAGGGCAGAGAAAGGGCTGGAGGCTGCTTGGCCCATCCCAGTCGACTACCTGTTGGAGTTCTGCGTGGAGTTGCACCACAAGGGGCTATCCATGCACACAGTGTGAGGTAAGCTTGCTGGTTTATCATTCATGGCCAAACTGAATGGGCTTGCTGACAACATCATGGATTTCCGCGTCAGGAAGATGCTGGAAGGTTGAAACAGATCTCCCCCCCCCCCCAGATAGCCACCGTCCCATCGCACCCCAAATTCTGATGGAACTGAGGGAGCAGCGGGCAGCCCTCTGTTCCTCCCATATGAACAAGCCCTGTTCCATGTAGTGGCCCTTATGGACATTTTTGGAGCATATAGGATAGGGGAGGTCATAATGGTCTCCAGCAGGGCATTCCAGTTATCTGACATACAGCTGCACGCTGGCAAAGTAATCTTGCACCTCAGATGGTCCAAGACTGACCAAGGCCGCCGGAGCATTATGGTAACGCTGGCCTCTGCCTCGCGGGCTGACATCTGCCCTGTCACGGCCCTATCCTCTTTCCTGTCTCTCTGCGGGAAGAAGCATGGCTTTGTATTCTGTCACATGGATCAGTAACCCCTGACACGGTATCAATTCTGGTAACCAGTAAAGCCCTTCAAGCCATAGGCCTTGAGGGTCAGCACTTTGGCATGCACTCCTTCAAGATCGCTGGGTTGGGCAATGCCACCATTCAAGCCATAGGGAGATGGCGGTCTGGAGCCTATAGTGCCTACATTCAGAAGTGATGTTGGTTGAACGTTGGTTTGCAACGTTAACAGTTGTAATTCTCTCGGCAGATTGCTGGAGTGGAGCTCAAGCCTCGAGGGTCCCCATCTGTGGACACAACATGGTCTTCTGCGCCAGCCACAGAGCAACTCAGACAGCAGGCATGCAGTTGGGGCTTGGCCACGTAGCCTCCATCCAGTGGGTTGGTAGGTGAGGCATGCTGTGGGGGTGTCTCCTCCAGACACTGTTTGAGTCCAGTTATGTTTGTGTCCCACCCCAGGTGATGGTGATTCACCTGGGGGGAACGTCATGGGGCTTCTGACGGGGAAAGCCCTAATTATACAAGTAAAGTCAGATTGTGAAACCGTCTGGACCCGGTGGCCGGGCCCACACATCATTTGGTCCAACATGATCCCTTGATGCCAGTGGCATGAGGGAAGTGATACCCATAGTTTAAATAGGCTGTGAGGAAGGCTACTAGGGAGATTTAGCTGTTCCTGCAGGACCTGGGGGAAGTGAGATTCCACATCCTGAAATTGTACCGGGCAGAGGGGAACTTTATAGGGCAGACAGCGTTCACCTGTCCGACACAGGAAATGACATTTTCCTGCGGGATCTGCACTTGGGTCTGCAGAATATTCAGGGCAGGTGGGGGGTTGGGCATTGAAGCTGAAGCTTAACACCCTTCATGGCGTTTGTGTGGGAATCTTAGGAGATCAGATAAGGTTGGTGAGCACTTGTTGGGAACCCTTATGGCAATTGGCAGGTTGAGGCCTAGTCCTCTGGGGGTTGAGTGACTCCCGACCCAGGATACGGCCTGCCTCTGGGGACATCACTGTCTCACCTACTCGGAGTTAAGCGGCATGAGTGGAGGTGAGATGGGGTGGTTTCTCTCAAACACACATGTGGAGCATAAGAAAGAAGCTGGGTCTTATCCGATTCCTGGCTTAGCCAAGGGGCTCGCCCTTAACGCAGGCTAGTGGCCTGGAGACTGAGAGATTAGATTCCCACACCTTCATGTGCAGATCCAGGGAGGGATGAATTACATGATGTTAAATAAAGAGGCCCTAGTTTACCCAAGCTTTGGCGTATAAATTGTTATTTCCTTGCTTCTTCCTCTACCCGCAATTCATCTTGCACCTCTAAGGTCAACTGGCAAGAACACCATTGGACACGCACATTTATTTTCTGGAGTTTTGAAAACAAGCTTTATTAATAAAAACAATCCTAGCAAGGTTCATGGAGCTTTGGATGACAGTCCTTTTGCACATCACATTTAGAAGAGGGAATGACACTTCATTCCTGTTCCATATTAAAGTATGGCAATTCTTTTTAGCTTAATGTTTATTACTACAGAAGCTATTTTGGAGTTCCTGCATTTGCATACTAATTAATATAGAAGATAAATTTCTAATCAGTGAACCTCTGTCCCAATCAATCCATTGTTCCGTCAGTCTTCTAGAGAACATCTCAAGAAGTTCCCATGCCTTTGGGAGTGGGAAGGTTGCAAAACCTGGTTTTTCATGACAATTGTAGGTCATAATGAGCAGGCTGAAGGAAATTTGCTGTTCTCAGCTGTCACTCTTTCCTGTTCTGCAACAAAGATCTATGAGGGCTTTAAAAAGCAGACTAGCTGAAATTATAAAACTAGTTGCACACAAATCTTTGGAATCAAGAGAGGAAGAACGTAATTCATATCCAGAAGCAAATTACAATTTGACAGTATTAACTTCAGACTAAGGTTGGATCAGGAATTGTCCAGTAAATAGAAAGGTACCCAGTATTTTTACAGAGACTGAATCATTTGCCGGCTTCAAAATGGAGTGTAAGACCAGAAAAACTTTCTGCCCTAGGATAGTAGTACTGCAGCAACAAAGCATACTATTCAATAGTTAAATAATATTTATTATACATAAAAAAGTTTCTGAGGTACTTCAAGAGTTGCAAACTCTTCATTAAAAACGAGTGTATGAAACATTGGCAGCATTCGGATGACACAATAGTCAAAACAACTGACGATTGTTTCCCCCACACCAGTTGTTTATTGTGTCGTCTGAATTGAGCCATTATCTTGTCCAAGGGCTTGATAAATTGAGGTCTGAATGTGCATATGTAACACATGCACTTTATCAAATCTACTAGTCATGAAATAACCATTGACCAAGCCTCTAGGATGTACCTTCTTAAAAAATAATAGAGATTCATATGCAGAAAAAGGCATGCAGAGAGGCACGCTGAAATAGAGCTTAAGAATAGCAGTCCAGGAAACCCACAGGAATTTGGCAAATTTTTGCCAGATGTTAGCTTAACCCTGGTCTTTTATGCCACACACCACATTTGCTGCCCTGGGAACAGTGCTGCTCTTATTGCTCCATTTGTCACAATGAATTCCTAAATGTCACAAGCAAAAAAGGGACTGAGTGTCCCGTATAAGAAGTACATAAAGCCACTTTCCTAATAGTTGTCAATATTTCCTAACTACATTCCTTGAAAACACAAACTGTTGCTAGGTATCTTCCCACATATCAATTATCAATTTTCTCCTGTCACCCTCTCCAACTTGGGTGAAATTCTCATTCCAGATAGATGGATGGCAAAATATTTTCCACAGGTCACATGAGATGATCCCCCTGCGGCCCTTTTATGAAAGAAAGAGGAACTCCAATGCCAGTAGCCTCCTACCCAGACCCAATTCCCTGATGTTTGTGACTGGGAAAACAGGGAACTATTTTGGTTTAAAGTGTCATAAAGTGAACTGGAGGACAGGGAATCAGTCATGGTAATTTCCATGTAGGAATGAACATGAAACCAGAGTATAAGTAATGCACAGGCTTTAGCTCCATGTATATAGGGTGACCATATTTTGGAAACCAAAAAGGAGGACAACATGGTCGACCCCCAAGAGGGCGTCCCCACAAACATGTCCGCCCCCAGGAGGCATGTCCAGCCCCAAGGAGGGGGGGTGCCCATCTGAACATAGCCTTAGTCAGATATCTGATTTCACAGCACACAATTAAGATAAATCTGTTCTACATAACATCTTAATGTTAAAATCACAAGTGAGACATCCAATGTATCTGAAATTATCTTCACTCACTCCTGTTTTTGTAGCTTTTGCTGTACTTTGTTGCTATACACTGTGTAATACATTCTCCCCTTCCCTCAAATATATTTTCTGATTGTATCCTCACTCTGCTGCAAGCTGCTGCTTAACACGGCTTGCTGCCAGCTGGCTGGCTTTTTTATTTTTAAAGTTCATTTTTTAAAAAACTTGTGTATGATTGTCACAAGTTTCTCTATTCTAACATTAGGGTGGGTATTGTGGGCAGCGAACACTACTTCACCCATTCACTCTTCTCCCTTATATACGTTAGCTTCTCAAGGCATGTGTGTTGCCACCACTTTTCACACTCAGACTTTGAACTTCTGTCTACTTCTTGCACAAACGTGTGACTACTTTGAATGACCCCTTCTTTATCACGTTTTGATCTGTGGACGCCTCGCCTCTGCTAAGCTCCAGGTGCCCAACTGGCCACCAAATCTGTAGCAGGAAAGGTGCCGTACTTGCCCAGCACTTCTTAGCTAAAAACTCAAGATCCCCTTGATGCCAAGGGCTGGAACTGCTCAAGGTGCAAGACCCTAAAGAGGAGGTTTGACAACCTGAGTTTGAAGGGTATGGCTCCAGTAGGTTTATATATATATATATATATATATATATATATATTAAAACCTTGAACTTTTTTTAAAAAATGCTAAAAATCAACAGATCTGCTTGAAACTTGGCATGGCTAAAGCCCTACTTAAGAGATATCATGATGCCAAGTTTCATCTTATCTTTAAAAATGACATTAAAAAATAATAATTTTAAAACCTCAAAATTTAAAACAAATCCTAAAAATCAACAGATAAACAGATCTGCTTCAAATGTGGCATGGATAAAGTCCTACCTAAGGGCTATCATTGCCTAAGTGTCATCTCTTTATCTTTAAAAATGACGGAGCTGTAAGCATTGTTGTTAATTCCCATTGACTATAAAGTAGAGCTGTCCTTTGGGTGGGGGGAGGATGGGAAAAATCCAGATTTTTCTTCAAATTTCATAATTCCCCTCCCCTTCCCGGATTTGCTGCCAAAAATCCTGACATGTCCTGGTTTTTCCTGACATATGGTTACCCTATCATGCTAAATACCTATTTTACCTTTTTTAAATGTTGTATTTCAGAAAACAGGAAGGACAAAATATTCTATCAGAGAAGTTGATAAAGTGGGCTGCCCCAGTCCAGACAACAATATCTTTCCAATCAGTCATGTTTTTTCAGCTGTACAACAAGGCTTTGGTATGCACGCTGCTCTCCCTTTCGCTCATGCACCCAGATTCAGCTAAACTGAATTCCTTTAGCCGTAGTATCCGAAGCAACTATGGGTTTAAGGTTTCCTGCAAACCAGGAAATTAAACCAGAAATCACATCCTGGTTTTATAACCCAGTTTGGAGAAAACCCTAAGCCACAATTTCCTGATTTAGACATCACAGGAACCTGTACAGGTTAATATACCAAGAAACCTTTGCTTCAAACAAGCACACAAGGGGAGGGATGAAGAAGAAGCACCCATGTTTTATGGGATTGGGATCCATGTCTGAACTGGGTCTTTTCTGTTCATTATATCAAACGTGGTTTCCCAGTACCATGTGCATACTATGTATCTGAAGTGGCCCTATATATGACCTGCATGTGGCTTTTTATTATTTAAGGAAAGAGGTCTAGGCACCTAGAAGTGAGTCTTAGGACACTTACTTGCTTAGAATAGTTTTAGGAAAAAATACTCCATTTTCTAGTCTTAATATTTAAGATGATCTTTAAATATCCATACTGCCATCTAGTGAATGAAATTGTTCTTTAAAAAAAGTGACACCAAACTGTTCACATCATTTACAAAATACTGACTTTCCTTCTTTATCCATTCTAAACATATTCCCCCCACCACCACTTGTACTCTGAAATACAAAAATTGTAAATATTTGGGTAAGCGAGGAAAAGCCAAAAAGCAACATTTTTCATCTTATGTCTACAAAAACTCTTTTTATAAACTCTAATTAAAAACAAAAAGGTGTGTCTGGGAACCGAATTCAACTCTTCCAACCTACATACACCAACAGGAAAAACATGCTGCCTCACCCTTATGGGATGGCAAATGAAAAGCTCTAACTATGACTATGTATTACATCAGTAAGTATGATTAATCTGAAGGAAAAATACCTTTCTGAATATGATTAGATAGAAACAGTTATATAGAGAGTGCAGGAAAACCTAAGGAACTTCTAAGAGTAAGTAGTATTGGTAGTTTTGTGGCTCAGTTCAGACATTTACATCAAACAACAATTTATGCTAACTGTAGCTTAAAACCTAAACTGTGGTTTGAGTTTCCAGCTGTAGTCTGTCCTACATAGAGTGACTTCTAGAGATGGAGCAAAGCTGTAACAATGGTTTATCATTTCAAGCACCATCCCTAATGGTAATTACTAGCACACAAACGGGCTTCAAACCATGATTTCAGCACCGGCTTACCAATTTAGACCTACTATACCATGTTAAGTTTCACTAAGCATGGTTTGGTGTGTTATCTGAGTTGAATTTACATGTTCTGTTGACATAATAACCTGAGTTCTATCTATTTAAAGTTCTAGTTCCTTTAGAAAGAGGGTACTCTACATGCCTGTCTACATTTTAAAGTTTTCGTACTTTCTTATATAATACTGTCTCCACATCTTCAGCAGTACACATAAAAAGAACAGAATGGCTACTTTCAAGCCATGCTTATTTGTCCAGGAACACCACACCAGTTTAACTGGAAGGAGGAGATATCCATTTACATGGGAACTGCAAGGATGCTGCTTCCTACTTCAAGGTGACAATCCATCAGAAACAGCCTTTTCATAGTATCGGAAAAGATCAGCAGGGGCTCAGAGAGGAATTCTCAATGGCTGTCCTTGAGCTTTGGAACTTCCCTCCAAAAGAGAGCTATCATTTGGTGGCTGGAGATACTCAAGAAGCTGTTTTAAACACAGTACTTTGCAAAGATTAAACATAGCAACAATAGGTTGGATCCTCTGAAGAACTGTAAGCAGAAGGGAAATAGTTGCTAGTACTGTTCCACAAATATTTGTGCAGGGTTACATGCAGTGATAATATGTAGGTTCTATAACAGATGCTTCCTACCATCAGCTCATCATCACTAAGATTTAGTTTCCTTTTGTCATGCAACAAGCCAACACAACGTACAAAGCAGAAGCAGAAAACGTCTTCCACATGAAGAAAGGCATCTTTGGATCCAAGCCATTATAAGTGATCCTGAGTATACAGGATAGGATAGAAAATTCAACATTCACTATTGACCAGAACACATTGAAGTTTGACTAAATTTACTTTATTTTATTTATTACATTTCTATTCCGCCCAATAACCAAAGCTCTCTGGGCAGTTTACAAAAAATGACACTGAGCATAGTTCTATGCACAACATATACTTGCTATTCTATTCTAAAGTTTGTAAAAGTTTTTCTTTGGCTCTTAGAGAAAAAGTATATTTATAAGAAAGTGGGAAATACAGATCAGCTTTTTAAAAGGTGGAAAATGACAACTTGGAAGGCTTAAACACAGTAATAATATAGATTCCCAGGACCCTGAAATTCAGCAGAAATATCTTGAAACTCCACCTTCTTTGTATTATAACTAGGAGTTCAATGTTAAAGGCCCTGATGAACCAACACAGCAGCCATCCTGGGCCATTAGAACTGGATTTGCCATGTTGATGGTGAATCAGTCTCCAAAAGGATTTACTACATAGCCCCTGTTGAGTCTAATGAGCTCAACTCAAAACTCAGCTTCACCAGCAGTCTGTGCTTATGGTAAGTTCTCAAACAACCTGATCACAACCACAAGCCACAGTAGCCAGGTCCCACTATTATAGTAAAGTTCAAAGCTCTGTATTTATCACTTGTATGCTTTTTCTTAACAGAAGGAAACTAAGGATGTACTAATTTGAGGATTCCTTTGTTTTAGTACTCCCTCTATTCACAGCACAAAGGATAAGTTGACAGTTCTCTTTGGCTCAATTTCCTTGCCAAGGATAGAGATAATTCCAGACCAGGGTGGCTTCTTTTTTCTTTTTCTTTTTAAAAAAGTATCATGCTGTTTGTGGTCTCTCATGCTAATTCAGTTCATTCAACCTATACAACAGTTAATGATACTCTGCACAAAATTAGTGTTTTAGTAGGATTTTATTTTCCTTCAGAATTCTCGGTAACATCAAGCTCACCTTCTTTGAAGAATTGCAGTGGGAAATGTTTTTCTTATGAACAGGGAAAAGTTAATCAGGTGGCTATAGCTGATAATAGGTGTCACCAGAGCTGATGGCAAATGTGGTTTGCAGAATTGCCAAATTATAAATGCTCTCTCTTTGCCATCCCATTTCTTCTCTACCTCTCTTATGAGCAAACATTCAACATTGACAGTGGTCCACATTCTGTTTTTGCAACCTGGTCTGCATCCTCTCGGTAAGCTTATCTTACAAGGTTTCACAATGCTCCCCTAAGACAAGCTCAGCCCAATATATCTTGCCACCTGAAGAGAGGCAACTCTCTCACCCGCTTCACTGGCAAGCCTGCCTTGGGGCCCACCCACCTGTTAGAACTGGTCCCAGCATCTCTGCAGAGGCCTTTTGAAAGGCTGTTGGAACAGATTCAGAAAATGATGAATAATGGTGTGAAGAGGTTAAGAACCAGAGATTCAGGGAGACAAAGACAGAGAAGAATCTGTACTGGTGTAAATTAGTCAATTTGAGCTAAGCCCAACCATAACCTCCCCATCTGTGGGAACATAGCAACTCACAGGGACAAAGATCAGACATAGGGCCAAGATGGAGAAGCAGCTATTGGAAGTAAGGCATTTTACAAGTTGACCAATCACACGAAGTCTCAGTCCACCTCTCATGGGAGGCCCATGGCTGGGGACAAAGCAGGAACAGCTGTGTACAGTAAGAAGATGCAGTGGCACATCCAGCAGATTGCTCCAGATAGGGTGACCAGATTTTGAGAATCAAAATCCCGGACCCCCCCGCCCCCCCCCAAAACAACCCCCCCACCACGCGCCCGCAGTGCGCCGCGCCGCCCGCCCCCCCGCCTGCATGCCTCGCGCCGCCCGCACGGCCACCCCGCGCCGCCTCGCCCACCCCCTGCCCGCATGCCTCGCGCTGCCGCCTGCCCCGCACAGGCCGCCCGCCCCACCCGCGCCGCGCCGCCCCTGCACCGACCCCCCACCCGCGCCACACCGCCCGCCCGTCCCACGTGCTGCGCGTCCTGCCCCCGCGCCGTGCCGCGCCGCCCGCCCATCCCCCGTGCTGCTCCGCCTGCCCCCACGCCGCGCCGCCCGCCCAGCGCTGCCCGCACACCCGCCCCACGCCGCCCGCCCCACGCTCCTTACCTGCTGGGGCGTCCGCTTCCCTCCAGTGCTCGGAATCTACTGAGAAACAGGCTTCCTGGCCTGTCTCTCAGTAGCGCGCCGGGTGATGACATCATCACCCGCCGCACTACTGAGGGACAGGCCGCGAAGCCTGTTTCTCAGTAGATTCCGAGCACCGGAGGGAAGCGGACGCCCCAGCAGGTAAGTGCCTCACGCCGCCCGCCACCGCCACGTGACCCCCCGCCGCCCCAGTTTGCCCCCGCCGCCCTCCAGTTGGCCCAGATCGCCCCAGGGCCATCTGGTCACCCTTTTGGGGGGCTAAATTTCCAGATTTGGCCCCCCAAAACAGTTTTTCCCTCCAGATGCAGATTTGCTCCCCATTTCCTGGGCATGTCTGGACAAATCCGGGCGGATGGTCACCCTAGCTCCAGAGAGCCTTGCCAGCTGTTCTCTTGCTACAGCAAATACTAAAGTGGGAGAGTGGCTGGTCATACTCTCCAGAGCTCCCGCTGGAGAAGACAGGAAGGCAGCGGCAGGCCCTCTGAATGAAGCTGGGGGGGAGAGTGGTGCAATTTGCCGCTCTTCCCACTCTGCTGCCTAATACGGCCACAGAAGCCTGTGTAATGGTAGAGCTGGCCCTGCCCTAAGACATGAAACAACGTTAGGCATGCGGCATGTACAGCTATGGAAGAAACTCTGAATTCCAAAAGAAATTAGTGGTACCAGATTTTAAAATACAGGAGCATTTAAACCACTATCCACTTCGTTCCCCTGGGCTGTTACAGCCTTCTTCCATCTACTGTTTCCTTGAAGAGCAAAATAAGAAATGGTCCTGAATACCAGGTTACTGACGATACACAGACATTGCATGAGCACAAACTACCACTGTCCTATCAACTCACAAGCAGCCTAATAGAATGAGTGCACTTTACCCTTGTCTTCAAATCCATTCTTTCATATTAAAATTTAGGCTAATTGAAGTCTCTTGTGGAAACCACTGAAATCAGAGCTCAAGGAAGCAGATTGACAATAGTTAGCCTTGCTGATAAAAACAATGTTGTGACACTTCAGACTGTCCTATGTTTTTGCTTATTATAGTTTCTAGCTTATAATATCAAGCATAGCAAAACAGACTGCACCCTTTTTAGGTCTCCACCACTGTCTCCAAGTCAGCTGTTACATACATTAATCAATTCTGAAGTAAGCTAAGATGCATGTTAAAGTTAGGATATTGAAATTAAATAACATAGAGTTTAATTTCAGACAGACCAATATATGCTTGGAGGATTTGAAAAGCATCATAGGCTTTTTAGCATCCTTATAGCTAAAAATGTTGCAATTAAAAACAATTTGTATTTACAGAGAGAAAGAGAGAAACACACTGTAGCTGGTACTCATAAAGCCAAGATTAGTAAGCAGTCAAATCTGTTAAATTGGAGGATGTAACTTCATGTGTTGTTACAATCTGATCTAAAATAAATTATTGTGCTATCAGAATTAAAATAAGTGAATACTAGGAGGAAG
This sequence comes from Anniella stebbinsi, assembly GCA_029215795.1. Classification (NCBI taxonomy): domain Eukaryota; kingdom Metazoa; phylum Chordata; class Lepidosauria; order Squamata; family Anniellidae; genus Anniella; species Anniella stebbinsi. The sequence continues at coordinate 86,231,122 of JARDYH010000002.1, read as the reverse complement.
CATCCATATGAAAGAACTTCAGCACTAATTTTACCGTTTTAAAGAACAATGCTTCGCTCAGTTCTAGTTATGAATTTAACATTATTTTCCTCAAACAAAACAAATTACAGCATTTAGCCCAGGCAACCTTACTTTCACTAAATAATATATCTTACCTATAGCATGATGCCAGCATCCTCCCTGTTCACTGAGATGTATATGACATCAACTCTGCCAAAAAAACAACACCCACCCCACATTTTGGAGGTACTTTCTCTCAAGTTTCTAATTGCTACAGGTCTAAAATTAAGGAGTCGCTTGAAATGTTTAGGGTTTTTTATGTTAGTGCTTTATTTAATTTTTAAAAAATTGGCCTATGTTTTCTCATTGTTACGTTCTTGCTTTTAAATGTATGAAATATAATATGCTGCCTTGTGAGAGCTATGCCCATTAATAAGTGAACAAATAAATTTTAAATGGAGTTAAATGCAAGGTAACAGAGGCTGCAATTCTATACTTATTAATCCGGTATTAAGTCCCTTTGAAATCAATAGGACTTGCACTGTAAACTGTTTTGGCATGTTCACAGCCTAAGATCAAACCACTGTCAAATTCTGCAAGTATACAAATAAAATATGCAGTCAATCAGAAAGACATGTCTCAGTTATGCCCTCTTGTGGTGCACTGACTGTTTAAACATGTTTTAAATGAGCAGTATAACAACCTATGGTAGTAATTCTGCAGACAGACAAGTGCATTGATCTCACTGTGACTTACAAACTAACAGCATTGAAAAGAAAAGTGGCTGTTTCGATTCTCTGTGTACACTCTTGCTCAAACGAATCCTTGCCTGTTGACTAAATATGATAAACTACAGAGGCATGCCTACCACCCTTTTTGGGTGTGGCCCAAGAGGAGGCTTGATTTGGGGAGAACTATTATTCTGCACCTGGATAAGTTCCTTCATGGCAAAATGCCCAAATGAGAGAAACACGTGTCTTGAGAAATCCTGAACAAAACATATGGATTGATCAATGATAAAACAAAGATCCTGTCTAAACCATAAAAGGAATGTGTGGGGGTGGGGGGAGAGTATTACAACAAGATTTAGTCGACTTTTATTTGTGTGACTTATAAGAATGGCATGCTAAGGAAAACACTGTTTGCCCAAATGGATGTTGCTGATGGATAGAACAGATTAATTTATATCTGGACAACGATGTGAAACGACTTGTGTGGAAAAGGCTGTAAAAAGAGCCAATTTGTCTCAATGTGAAACACATTCTAGTACATCTTTGCAGTTTCTTCTTTTGTTGCTTTAATATCAATGTTAATAAGATCAAGTCCCATGGCAAGAGAGAGATACATACTGAAATAGTGTAGTTAAAAATATTCCACACACACAACAGAATAAGAAGCCAACTTAATCTATTTTGGAAGCTTGAACTAAGTAGCACATGACCACAATAGTTTGCAGGATATTACCAGGCTCTGCTGAAAAACATCTTGTAGAGTTAATATAACTGTTAGTTGTGGATATGAGGAATATATACTTCTATTGAAATAATCACCCTGGCTATACTGACACAGATTGTTAGACCAGAATTAGATATGACAGACTTTAATGCCTCCTAAAACAACAGTATTTCTTCCTTCATTCTTCCCTGGTTAGCAGTACAACACATATTACACAAATGTACTAAAGGTTACTCTGCCCCCACATATAGCAGTCAATTAAACAGAGTAGAGAAACTCTCAGAATAGTCACTTCACATATTTTGCTAGATATAACCAAGGGAAACAAGTAGGGATGGGTGAGAAATGTGTTTGGTTTGCATTTATTTATATATTACATTAGTATACCATCCAATACCTGAAGCTCTCTGGGCAGATCACAACAATTAAAACTATAAAATACAAGACAATAAAATACAATATATAAGTTGAAACGTTTAAATTTACAGAATAATAATAACAACAACCAAACAGAAGCTAGCAGCAGTGCAAAGATTATTACAATACCAGTTTTAAAACAGAAACTGAAAAACTGAAATGCCTGGGAAAAATTAAAAGATCTTCCAACTGATGCCAAAAAAAAAAGCATAAGATGAACTGGAACACAGGTATCTTAATCCATACTTTCCAAAAATTTGCAGTGCAGTTTGCAATAAGAATAAAAACATGCACAAAAATGTGTATTTTTTGTAGACAGAAATGGGCATAAAATGCTTCATTTAATGGACAGCACACAAGTTCTATAGAAGGAGTAGGCAACTTGTGTCCCTTCACATGTTTTGGCTTACAACTCCCACCATCTATTGGCTATGCCTGTTCTATAGTAATAGCAATAAATGGGGGAAAACAAAAATTCTGCTTAAATGATACATAGAAACACTAAAGGAAAATCCACTTTCTGGGTGACCCTCAATTCTACATATTGAAAAGAAAATCCTGCACATTCAAAACAATAACAAACAGAACAAGAAAGGCTTAAAGGTACACTTTTAGTGCAAACAGTTAGTTGCTTAGAATAACGCAAGTCACAATAATCAAATCTATGATTCCATTAAAACATTCAAACTGTCAGTGATAGCCTCACATTCTGACCCCAAGGAGATTTACTTTGAAGGAAGTTCTAAAGGTTTCAGTGGAATTTACTTCAAATATAACATTGTAGCCTTAGTTCTAGAACAGCTGTCAAAATCCCAGAAGATATTATGCAGTTTTAAAAGACTTATTGTATGACTTTTTTCTGCCTAAACATGCATAGGATTGCACCCTAATACTTCATAAGTAAACATCTCAATTTCATACTTGTTTGGAACAGTTTATGACTCTTTGAATTTTACAGCCATGTGACACTCCACCCAACAGACATTTTGGGAGGATGTTAGATAAATTATAACAAGAAAATTAAGGAATACCTTAAGGGTATATTCACTAATTAGCCAGCGTGGGTGTAGCAGCATATATAATGAGCCAAATACCTGTGCATGTGGAACAAACATGGAAAACACATATTCATTTGCCTGACTACTGGCTCCAAAGATATGCCCCATAACTTCCAGTACTTTGGAAACTGCAGCTAACTTAATACCCTCACAAATATACACATTCATGTTTGCATTAGGGTGGAACATAGGCAGGAACTTGTGCCCAATCATCATAGCTGTATCACTCACCAGAAATAAGTTTTGAAACTGAAAATTATATAGGGGATTTCAATTCAGTGTAGACAAATGCTAGTATGGTTGACAACTAGCTTTTGGATTCAATAGGATAAATCCTTAAATTGTAAGATAACAGTGGTAGTTCAACTGTGAACACAAAAGTTATGTGACAATGTGACTCACTCTACCATGCCCAATAATGTACTTTTAATGTAATAAATTCCTTGAATCATTTGCTGTTAGTCAAAAAGTACATCCCTTTCTGGATTTCATCACTTCAGATTGCAGAGCAGGTTGTGTATGTATGGTTTTAAAAAAAATCAAGTTTGTAAAGCTAGCTGTCAAGGAATATTGCCTGGCCTTTTCACAGAAATGTTAATTCTCTGAGTTTAAAAGTCTTTAAACATGCCAAACCCAAACACATTTAACCAATACCAATGTGTGAATATATGTTTATCAAGTAATGACACTAGTCTGAAGTCTTTGGATAAAAGCAGTGCACAGTCGTGAAAAGTGTAGGAGCACTACATAATATTTTCTAAGTTGCCCTACCCAATATAAAAACATCAGCTTAAATATGAGAACCCAACTCATCCTACTATTAAGTACCAAGAGCATCATGTATAAACCTTACCTCCAAAATGATAGGGTCCTGCTCTCCCCCCACCTCCATTAATCCACATTTTCAGCTGCCAGCTAAACAGTCTCATAGTTCTTTTGGCAAGATTTTCTCTCCATTTTAGGAAGGCTGATGAAGCTAAGGCATAATCTCACCCCCATCTTTCTTTGATCTATAGTATCGCTAGAATTACTGAGGTTCTCACATCACTCTCTCCAACACACCTACCCCACCATACCACACAACATGCCTTCAGGCGAAACAAAACATGTCTGGGTTTAGACATTGATGTTCACACACCTGCCTCCTCCTAGTGTGGAATTCCATCTTCACCACACACTATTAAAAACCCCACTCCTCTTTCTATTTTGAGCATAAAGCACTACAAAAACGAACAAACAAGCTCATAATTCTTGCCTTTTTAAAATTCATACCTGCCTTAACTGACAGAAAACACTTTCAGCTGGATTGCTTGCAGTCATTCTGAGCAATGTTTATGCATGCTAGGCACAGAGCAAAACCTTTCATTAAGCCACAAGTTAAAGATCCAAACAGATGAACTTCACTGTTTATCCATACTCTTCATTTATTGCCACGTTGTGCATCTCCAATCACATATGGGACACAAATTATTTATATCTACTTGCATATCACTTTACCTCTCATATTTATCCTCAACAAAAACTACCGAATGTACCAAAGGGACCCTTTTAATTTCTTAATTACTAACTGAAAATATACAGCTCACTTTGCCATTTTACGAGGCTCTGCTAGATGGAAAGGAAATTAAACTAAAAAAGAACCATTTCAGAGGAAACAGAAGTCATAATCTAGTAGCTAAAATGGCATTTCATGCCAAGCTTTTGAGTAGCAACATGTCAACTGAACACATCCTGGAGCAAAGGCAAGATAAAAATGTAATTATGATATTTAATATGTAATATGTAATTATGTGAGTGTCCTGATGGACTAGCAAATCATCACAGGTACTAGGAGCCATGGGGTGCCATCCTGGATCACAATACGATTATCCACCAATCTTATAGTCATATTTTATCCCCCCACCCCAAATATTTGAGCGCTGCAATATGATATGTTGTCAAATTCTGAATATTTATGACTACTAATCAAATCTACATTTACTTCCCATCTTACTGAGAAACACAATTTTGCCCAGTAACTACCAACACTTGCTTATGTAAAGTCTAGGGCATTGTAGCCTTATCCATATTTATTCAGAAGCACATCCTACTTTGACCAATGGAAAACTTAACTTTCCAGTAAGTTCTCTTGCTTAATGTTCTTGCATATGTAGAGAGCCAAAGAGAAAATCATTTGTTGCCTTTAAACAGATATAATTCAGCAGTTGACCACATGATAGGGTGACCAGATAAAATCCAGATCAGGGCTCATGTAACTTTAACAGTTGTAGAGAAAAGAGAATTTCAGCCAGTGTCATTTGTATGCAATTAGTTCCTGGTGAAATTCCCTCTTCATCACAACTGTTAAAGTTGCAGGGGCCCTGCCTTCTTTTGTATATGGTCACTCTAGTATAGTGCCTGCAACTTTAACTGTTGTGATGAAGAGGGAATTTCACCAGGAACTACCGTATTTTCCGGCGTATAAGATGACTTTTTAACCCAGGAAAATCTTCTCAAAAGTCGGGGATCGTCTTATACGCCGGGTGCTGAAACTCCCGGTCCCCCCCGCCCCCCCATCATCACCCGGCGCACCACCCTGGAGCAGGCCGCGAAGCCCGCTGGCAGTAGCAGCCGGCGCCGGACGGGAGCGGACGTCCCTGAAAGGTAAGCGTGCCGCCGCCCCCTCCCCCCTGCCCTCCTCCCCTGCCCCCTGGAAAGAAGTGGAAAGAAGTGACTTAACTTTGGAAAGAAGTGGAAAGAAGTGACTTTGGTGTGCGTTGGAAGAGGGGTAGTCTTATACGGCGAATATATCCCGAACGCTATATTTTAACTGGAAAAGATGGGGGTCGTCTTATACGCCCAGTCGTCTTATACGCCGGAAAATACGGTAATTGCATACAAATAACACTGGCTGAAATTCTCTTTTCTCTACAACTGTTAAAGTTACATGAGCCCTGTCCTGGATTTTATCTGGTCACCCTACCGCATGACCAAATATTTTAGATTATACTAAGGGTTTTGGAATTGCAAACCAGGCCGTTTTAATTATTAATGACAAGAGCTAATATGCATGCTTGTTCAGAAAGAAATATATAGTTTCAAAATTGGAAACTTTTGTTTCTTTGTGATTTTAATAGCCTTGATGTAATTAACTTACCCTGTTTTGTCATCAGGAAAGGGACACAAAGCAGTTACTACTCATTCCAAGCCTGGTGACTTATCTATAGGCAATACTCCTAATCAAAATGATTGCCATCTGTGTAATAGTTTAGGGCATTCATGGAAGTCAATGCTTTCATTACACCAGTGGCTAGTGGAACAGATTAAGAATACCATTTAACTTTATCACCACCTCTTATCAGAAGTGAGGTATGGTGCAGCAAGAGTGGGTTTTTTCAACAGTGGCAACCACTTTCCCGAGGGAAGTCCATCTGGAGCCAACATGATTGGAACTTTTGATATTCAATTGGGCATTTTGCATATTTTTATAATTTTAAATTCTGACTTTTACCTGTGCTTTTTAACTGCTGCTTTAGACCTAGCTCTCACGTAACAACAACTTATGTGTTGTTAAGGCTGCGAACGAGCAACTCGCTGTCTCCCGCCTGCTCACCACTTCCGGGTGCCAGATTTGGTTGTCACAACTAAGAGCCCAGGAACAGGGCATTCCTGGGTTGTTTCCCTAAGCAAATGTAAAGTGAGAGTGGCCAGCAGGTAAGAGGCAGCACAGTAGCTTACTCCTGTGTGGTTCCAACAACTCATAAATTAAACAACCTTTGAAATGCTGTTACATGCAAACCAGGTCTTTATGTTTCTATTACTGTTTTTTACTTTTGCAAACTACCTACAAGTCCTTTGATATGCAGTGTTACAAAAACATTTTAAATATTACTCCAGATAAATAAATCAATTCAAATGTTACTTTTCAATTTTAAAAACCCATTCCTATACCATGCCTTCACCTTTCCTCCTACCTCACTTACTTGCAATTATATGTTAATATTCACCAAAGACAGAAAGAGTTTGGGGAAAGTTTAATCAGTATGACCACTTATGTTTTTATTTCTGGTTCAGCTTCCTTTGTTGATAGCACCGAACACTATTTCACAATTGTGTGGCTTAACTGGTATGACGCTATTTGGATGTAACAGTATGACCCTATTTGGATGTAACAGCGGCATCCAGCAGCAATTCATGGGTTAATTGACCCATGAATTGTGGGGACACACACCACACACAAGCTTCTTCTGGTTTTCTGGACATGCAACATGGCACCCACAGATATGCAGCTCCTCGTGGGCTAAGGAACCCATGATGAATCACAGCATGTCATACAAACTAGGTCATGGTATCCATCAGCACATGCTTGCAAAGTCATGATCAGTCATAATTTCTGCAGCATCTTAAATACTGTATTTCTTTAAAAATATAAAATGCAAGGCAGCTTTAAGACATCTCAGAACAGGGATGGACAAGTTGTGGCCCTCCCAAGGTTTATTTATTTATTAAGACATTTATATCCCACCTCTTTTCCTCTTTCAAGGAACTAAAGACACTTTACATAGTCCTCCTCTCATTTTATCCTCACAACAACCCTGTGACGTAGGTGAGGCTGAATCAGTGACTGGCCCAAAGTCACCCAGTTAGTTTCATGGGCAAAGTTCATTTTAACTTTGTATGCCGCCTAGGGTATTTTGTACATAGACAAGATATAATTTAAATGTAATAATAATAATAATAAATGGCCAAGTGGGAACTAGAACCCGGGTCTCCTGAATCACAGTCCAACATTCTAAGTGTTACCTCACGCTGCTTGCTTGGCCAACAACTCCCATCAGCCAAGCCAGGATAGCCAATGGTGAGGGATGATGAGAATTGTAGGCCCAAACATCTGGAATGCCAAAATTTGCCCATCCCTGTCTTAGAATATGTTGATTTTAAACTAACTACTCAAGAGGAACTAACAGGAAGGAAGAGCACTAATGGTATTCTTTTTGAGATCTTGAGCAGCTTCTGTTTTTTACTTTCGCTTTATTCTGATGAAAACTTGTTTAGGTTTTATCATAATGTTTTATTACATTTTTATATTGTGCTATTTTTTGTTTTGTTTTTTTTAAGCTTTATTTTGTTAACCACACCAAGGGCTTCGCCTACTGGACAGTATGGAAATATAATAATAATAATAAATAAATAAGACAACCTCCTCTTTCAAGCTGGAATTTTCTAGAATTTCTATTCTCTAACTTCTCTACCCCATCTAGCAAACACATGCAAACTGTCCTTTGAAATATACAGATTTGAGGTTCAGTTTGAAGCAATGGCTAAATATAGATCTGGATGTGGAAATCCCAAGTTCCAACCTGCACTCAAATATGTAGCTTATGCTGTTGCCTTGGGCAAATCACACTCCAAGCCTAACTTCACAAGAATTAGCATTTCAACCTGGCAGCATTTTAGCTCCAAAAGGAATGCAAGGTCAGCCTTACTGGATCAGACCAAAAGTCCATTTAATCCAGCATCCAGTTTCTAGCAGTGGTCAGCCAGATGCTTCCAGAAAGTTCACAAGCAGGGTATGAAGGCAACTCTCCCTGTGTTGCCCCTGCCCATCACTCCCAGAATCAAGTATTTAGTACTATAATACCTTTGAACACAGAGATTCCATATTGCTACCATGCTACAGCAGTTAGACCTACCCTTGATGAATCCACTTTAAAGCTATCTAAACAAATAGCCATCACTGCCATCTTGTAGCAGGGAACTCCATTTGTTAATAGTATTTCCTTGTGTTTGAACTGAATTTAAATTATATTATATTAATTATACTATATATGTATTATTTAAACACATAAAAAGTGTAAAGTATTCTACAGAGATTAAAAGGCAAGACAGTCCCTGCCTGCAGGTTCACAATCTAATAGATAGGATACTAGAAGAAAGGGGAATGGGGAGGAAGAAGAAGAAGAAGAAGAAGAAGAAGAAGAAGAAGAAGAAGAAGAAGAAAGAAATGGAGAAGCAGCTCCTTATCTGGCTGACAAATGAAAACAGGTTGGCTTCACACTTGCTATGAAGTTTTGCCTGGGAGTAGAGATATAGAAGAATCCGGTTTGGGGTGGAGCTCAACCATTTTTCATCAGCTACCCCCTTCCCCCAATTCCATTCTGTCCTCCACCTGCTGGTCTGACTCAGGGGAGATTTTTTGGGGGGAGATTAAAAAATAATCTGCATAAATCTTGGCTGTAAATTGTGCAAATTTGTGCATTTTAGAGCCAGAATTTGTGCAAATTATGCAAATTTGAGCAATTTGCAGCTGTAATTTGTGCAAATCTATATTTGAGCAAATTATGGCTGAGCCATCAAGTCGAGCATGCCACAGTATTCCAGCAAGCCCAAAAAGGGACGGATTTCCTGTTTCCAGACATCCCTACTGGGGAGGCCAATCAATTTCATTAAATGATCACAAGTATTGGAAAAGGAATTGTTTCTTTAGGCACACTATTCATATATCTTATAAGCCTTTTCTCGTTTCTAAACTAAAAGGCCTTGAAGAAGGAAGACCACAACCAAAAGAAAAAGATTTAAACTTGCAGCAGCAGCAAAAGAATACTTGACACATTATTTGGATGCATACTCCAACCTACATTACAATGAAAATTGCCATGTCTTTCAGGTAGCTCATTAAGACAATCCCACTAAAGATAAAAACAGTGACGTTTTTGCCAAAGATAACAGAGAAGATCCTGTGGCAATACATCCAAGATAACAATTTTCCCAGAATTTATTCTTCTAAATGCCCCACAATCTCTCCATCATCCCCCAATCTCTTTCCCCACCCTAGTTTGTTTTATGTTAAAAAAAAACCTATTCATAAAATTACTCTTATTGTAGATTTGGTTGTGAAGGGGACTTTTTATAAATGAGCTGAAAAGGGTGTGTGTGTTCTTGCATACCCTATGATCTAGTCTTTGTATTTTTGTATTAGTAGTGTGTGTTGTAACCCTGAAACTTTTTTTAAAAAAAGAAAGTTTCCAATGCTGCAAAAAAATTCCTTCAGCCTGAACATTTTAATCATCTTAGACCTGCCGCCTCAGTAAGCTACATGTCATCAGTTGACCAAAGGCCACGAACAGAACCAAGCCTTATGCCATTGTGTCCACTCTATTTGAAAATTTAAAGTCACTTTTAAATTTTAAAAAAGAAAACACTTTCCTGTCTGTTTTGTTATGGATGAGAAAAGGCATCCTCTTCTTATAAAAAGCTGAGCTCTAAAGACATGCCATTTTGCCTCAGCCTTCAGTTATTTTACATTAAACACAGACCCCAAATGCATGACCTAATCAGCCAGATTAATATTGTATAAAAATAATAAATCTAAGCTTATCTGATTCGTTTTAACAACCAGTCTAGAGGGTGAACCTTGCAAGCACCTTACATGCTAAAGTGTCCTCTCTTTTCCCACCCTAACCTAGACTCCTCCACCTTAATTTCTAAAGAAACCTTGAGGCATGCACCTCATTTTCTTCTGTCACAGACAAACAGTTAAATACTACACACATGGACAAAGCAGCCCAGTTTTAGTAAAGCATGATTAATTTAATTATATCAAGTACAGCATACACAGAAATGACTAATCTAGGGCTACCACAGATTACCATAGAACTGTGGACGAATAAAGTAATCCACTTCTTACCCCAGAAATGGTTTAGCCTTCGTAGCGAGGGAGACTACTATTAAGACTAGGAATAGTTCAAGAAGGCTGGAGAAACAGCTGGCTTGGTGCAAACGGGAATAGGGAATTCACACAAATAATCTGAGGGTATACCAAGAGACATCATGGTGTAATTTTAATCATGAGTGGGCTATACAAGATAAATGTGTTTCTTCCATTCACAGGAAGCTAATTAAAGAAGTCGCAGAACAATACCCATTTTGATCAAGCTGCAAAACTACATTTTGTGTAGTACTTCAGCTTTCAATAAAGTATCTAAAAACAATGGCAACAAAGAGGAACCTCTCCTCAGAGTTGTCTTCAATTTGAACTCGAGGGCAAAGAACTGGATTCCAAATTATGTCGTACAAATGCTGAGTTCAGCATATGCTGGAGTGACTGGTTTTCCCAGAAAACCCATCATTCTCCCCCCAAATATCCTTTTATGGATTTATCTGGTGCAAAAACAAACCCTTTAAGTAGTACAGTAATTTTTGTTCAATGAAAAATCTAGCCCTAATTTATAAGTTATTTAAAAACTGGCCAGACTGGAGCTGGTCAAGAACTGGCCAAGAGCAAAGTGATCTATTCTTCAGAAATTAAAAAAGGGCTCATGAAGTTTCATAACACCTGGAAGCAAAGACAGCTCTTTTGGTAATTTTGGCATTTGTAGAATTAGCAATGGATTTATTTTGCATTTCTTCTAAAATAAAGTTACCTGCAGAAAGGACTAAGACTGGAGGAGAGAGGAATGGGGAGAGAAATAATTACCACATGCTTTATTTGTCCTATATTTTCTTAAGTTTATTCTTATGCATTTCTACTGAGTTCAAAGTCTTCACTTAAATAAATATACTTCAAAGCATTTCATACTTTATTTAACCCCATGTGCCTTTATATTCTATCTAGAGAACTGTTTAGGTAAGAGTAAACCTGTTAAGAGGTTTACAAAGTCAATAAGAAATCATAACTTCTGCATTTTAATCATACATAGCCACGAAATTTGATTTACCCTCATAACTCTCAGTAGAAAAAGAAAAAAAAACCTTCTGAAGAATGAGTTATTCTTAATGTAAATCTCCAGCAAGCCTCTGTCAATCATAATAGCTAACTGAGGAAAGGGCTATTCCTGACAGAAACTACACAGCCAGTTTAATTGCTTTGTGACTTATATTAAAAGTCAGTAAGATATGGAATGCTAAAAACTGAATACTTAACCCCAGGTAGCTCCTTTAGGCAGTGCAGCAGCAACAAATCCACAGTGGAGACCCCAAACAGTTATAGACATCAGCTTCAGTTACTCTTACAAGATGGCTTGTTGAGACAACTATAGGGTTGCACAAAGTATTCAAATACTGTGAAGAAATAGTTCTATCTATGAAAATTTTAATACTCATGGAAAGTATAGACATTCTGTCCTCTTTTTCTAAAGGATTGTTGTAAAAGCGTCTGCTTTAGGAATGGGCAGGGGAGTAGTCATTAAAGCTCCCTCACAGTCTTGATCTCTGAAGTACCAAACTGTTGCAAAGCTCTCAAGTTTTGATAATCAGCCTGACAAATAAAATACATTTACAGAAGTTATTTGCTCACAACATTTTTACTTGCTCACCTACTTACACATATTTAAGTTGGTTGACGGCCTGAAAGAAATAGTCAACCAGCTAACTTCTGGTTTACACTAGGCCACTTTGAGAAGTTCCAAGGAAAAAGCTGCCCAGTTGAGAATGCAATCCTATACTCACGTACCAGGGAGTAAGACCCATTGAACTCAATGGGGCTTATTTCTGAGGAAATAAGTATGGGATTGCACTGTTAGTCTCTTTTGGATTAGGCTAACACTAAAGATTTAAGAGTATCTTCGAATATTTGCAAATCATATTCTCACAAGCAGAAGATAAGTGGAGGCAGATAGGCATTCCTAGAAGTAGGCAAGGGTTCCTCACTCCAGCTAGAATCTAATAATTGGAAATTTATTTTTGCTACATTTGAGTAATAAGTTTGGCTTTCCTATAGAATTTCTGAAATGGCTCAATATTTTATATTAAACCCCAAGAGCGGGATGTCCGCTTTCTCCAATGATTTTTTATTTATGTTTGGAACTCATGGCATGTACTATTAGACAGAATAATAATAGTCATGGCTTTGTGCATGATTGTTCAGAATTATTCTTTATGCTGATGATCGTCATTATTTATTTCAAGACTCCACTCATCAGTTCCAACCTTGATGCAGTTGATCAATACTTTTGGTGAGTTGTCTGGCTATTCAATTAACTTGTCAAAGTCTGAACTGATACCGATTAGAGATACTGCAACTGATAGGGCGCAATCCTATCCAGATGCCTGTCAGTCTCCGAACTCAGAGGCTGACAGGCATCCTATGCAGAGCTGGCATGTTGTGGAGGTGATCATCACCTCGCCCACTCCAAAGTTTTGCTAGATGGGCAGTTTTGCCCATCTAGCTAGGGCTCTGCGAAGGGGGAGGGAAGGAGCCTGGGGATGGCTTGTATCCCTGCTTCCCCAGTCCCCTCCCCACCCACAGAACCGCCACCTTTCCATCTTCTCTGAGGTCACTTTTGAGACCTCGGAGAGGCAACTGACACATTCGTACTTTCCAGAATAATGTTCGGATAAGAACTTAATTATCCACTCACTTTCCCACTTCCCAAATGTTCCAGTGGAGTTATTTGCTCAAATAAATGAATCAGAGTACGTTTTTTATCGTTTCTCGGCCTTTTGGCTAAGCTCAAGTGTATTTAACTACGTATTTTTTAAATGTTTGAAAAAGTAATTAATGCAGGAAAAGGATAAACAAATTATGGTTGACCACAAGTAAAAGCAATGCAGATCAGAAATAGACAGATTTTTCTATCTCTTCATGTAAGAACTACCCACAAGCAGCGATAGCTACCAAAAAAAGCATGCTGTTCACACCTATAGCATACAAAGCAGTGCCCTACAAGTGCAAGAGATTACGATGATATTTAGCTTTATTCAGGATTGAACCCTGTAGCAGGTCCTGAACCTGGAAGGGAAATTCAGCTTTTGTACCACTACTGAAGGGGCTAATTGTATTTCTGGAGTATTTCAAGTTGATGGGACAGGCAGATCTGCAGGCAGTATTAGACACATACATTAGACATAACAAGTTTGGCTAAAAGCACATCAGTGACTACAGTACATAATGAAGCACAATATGACTGAATCACATCCAATTACCTTCTGCTTTCATCAACTGTATAAACCAGTTTTGTTCAGAGCTGGGTAGGTGTGGGCCATAGCTAGCTCCTCAATGTGTAGAATGCAAATATTTAATTACATCTCTGAAAGCGGAGGGGGAAAATATCCATTACATGACTTGCCCACCATTGACACAAACCACCAAGATTCTGCATAATCTAAGCATCAGGGAGAAGTTTCTAGAGGACTATCCATTGTGGCTTTTTCACTTTGAAAATATGACAGAAGAAGATTATGTTGATCGTGGATACAAAGGTTAAACATGGGTTAAGCTTGACTTGTTCAGATACAATAATGGCATCTGATGAGAATTTGTGGAGTTAAAAATTAACTCATGAATTGCAAGGATGTGTGCTACCTGCAAAGTGCTTCCAGTTTCCAGGTACAACTTATGAATGCAGCATTAGTAGGTTGTTTCTTTGCTGTCCAAAACAAAGCACTAATCCAGTTTTTTCTTGGGCTAACTTGGAGTTATGTAACCCACAAACAACCCCAAGTGCCTATGTTCAGATGTCATGGAATCAACCTACTGATGTTGCATTCATAGAATGTTCTTGTAAACTGGAAGCAGTCACACACAGTGCATGACTGGCAGCAATTCATGGATTAATGCACAAATTGCCACCAGATGCTGCTGTAACATCCAAACAGGGCCACAGTGTCCGGGTCAAATGTCAGACGTTGAATATTCAAAATGGCTGCAGAACACACTTGGCACATGCTGAGGCAAATCTTAGGTTGATCAACCCACATTTTGCCACTGTTATGGGTGAATTGGGTCACTGAGAGAAACTGAAATACCACTATCATCCCCCCCCCATGCCAAGCTTCAGTATTTAAGGTGTGGGAAAGTTATTTGTTTATACCAACTTAAGCTATTAAGTAGTTATATTTTTCTTAATAAAGAAAGCAAAATTCACAACTGACACAATCCTTTAAAAGCTACAAATGCAGAGTGGTAAGGGGGCAAAGAGAAGAAAAAAATGAAGCAAATAATCAGCCAGATGTTGTGCTGACAACATGAAATAAATAAATTGTGGAATTTTATTCTATCCTTTATCAATAATGCATGGGTGCACACAGACAATTTATAGCTGTTTTCCATCACTGGGTACTGTGCAGTGCTAAATTAAGTCTACAAAATTCAAGGACAGTCCACCCACACAGCTACTATTAACCAGGCATACCACTTTGAATTAAAATTTTAAAGGCTTTTTTAGTTTTATTAGCACCTTGAGACATGCAGCTAATTAGGTGTATATTTTTGTCTTTAAAAAGAACATTCATCCTCTACCACCGAACACAGAAAACGAAAACAATCTGACATTCTGCCTACCCTCCTGCCCCTTCCTCATTTTATTCTGTTAGCAAAATTACAAGTAAATAATAATGTAGAACTTCCCCCAGTTACTTTTCTAGAAAAAAGTTTGGAAGCTGTGCACTGCAACCTGTAAGACCTTCTTAAGCCATGGGTCCCGTGTAGTAAAATAATTAACGCAGGGCTACTTAAAACACAGTGGCAGCAAATTATGGGTTAATTAATTCAAGATTTGCCACTGTGCATGCCAGGCACAATCTGCAGCTATTTCGAATATTCAACACCCAATCGGGAGCTGCTATATGATGTCTGAACATGGACACTATGACCTGTTCACACATAATGACAACGCATGGGTTGAGTATGGGTTGTCTTCTAAATATTTCAACACTGGAATTTGCCTTTTTCACAGCCACCACCAAAGAGTTGATACTTTCAATACTTTATCCACCATGACCCTAAAATCTTTTTCACTAGGCAGTAACCAGTGCTGCATGCAAACCAGCAGGACTCGCCACTAACACAGTGAAGAGCTGATTCTTAAAGGGGACCTCTGCTGGCCTGTCACAATCTGGAAATGAGCATTTCCTCTCATTTCTGGGGTTGGTTTGGGCACTGCTAATTCCCTGTTGTGCTAGTGGTGAGTCCCGCTGTGCAATGGAATGAGCAGAAGTGCATCAGCAATCTAGGATACTGCCAATAGTCACCAACAGTTCAGATCTTATCAACATCTATGGGAAATGGCGATTTTTGATCCAACATAATCACTTGTTGGGCCTATTCAGACAGCACTCTAAGCCATGGTTAGGTCGCAAACCTTTTGCAGAAACTGGTTAGTGAGCGTGTTTAAGCCATACTTATGTAGCCACCATGGCTAGGAAAGGTTCACACAACATGCTAAGTTATAATGTTTAGCTCAAAATGCTTAACCACCGTGGCTTAGCATGTCATCTGAACAGGGTCCATATGTACCAGCATTGAAAGTCATTTGCCACTTTGTTGCTTACGTGAAAATTAATGTTCAAGGCCTATAAATATAGAAGATTTATAGTCAATTCTTCTACAATAAGATTTAGAAAAGATGTTTAGCATTTTGACTAAAGTATTTATAGATAGCATGGATTTAAAATTGGCAATGTTGTCATACAGTTGTTTTAATTCATGGGATCAAGCAGCCCACATGCAATGGTTTCCTCTCCCCTTTCTTTTCCAACGGAGTGCATTTCTAGCAGCATAGAAGTGCTGTACTTATTGGAATTGAAGTGCTTACTTGTTGAATTCTCGAAGTATTTATGTAAGCACTTATATGTATGTGTGTACATTTTCAAAGTTGCACTCTGTGCAACAGCACTCCAATAGAATTGCATTTGCACTCAGCTTTCAAAGATAAAACAGGTAGAGTGCTATAAATTAGACTTATTGTTCACCTGGAAGAAAGGTATTCTGCAAAGCCTTTTCAACACTACCATAGTGCCTTTTTGCAGGAAGTGATGATTTTCATGGCAAGAAAGAGAAGAAAATGAATTAACTGGGTTAACAAAGCAATGGGGACAAGTTTGAATAATTAGAAGGTAAAGACAGAGTACAAATTATGAAGACTGAGGTTTTTATTTTTAACTTCTCTATCAGGAATTATTTACTACAGAAACAACATCAATGGGTATCATTAACTAGTATACAAAGCTGTATGACCTAGCCATAATGGAATGCAAGCAAGATTAAAATTCTTAACAAGCCAGCAGACACTGAAATTAAGCCATATCCTGATGCTCCCAATTACTATCCTTGTCTTGCCACTAAGCCCTATTAGTTTTGTAACTGCAGAACTTCAAATATATTAATTCCCTCTTTTCTCTCAAATGTTTTGAAGGGGGTAGGTGCTAAAGTCAATGGCTCAATTCGGACAACACGTTTAACAACTGTGGGTTGTTGAAGCAACAACCCGTTGAGTTGTTAAACGTGTCGTCCAAATTCAGCCACACAACGGAGCAACAACCCACAGTTGTTAAAGTAACAACCAAGATGAACAACTCATTTGCGAGTTGTTGGGGGATTTGTCAATTGACAAACGTGTCATCCGAATTAGTGCGTTGTTGAAGCAACAATCGTGAATTGTTGAGAACGGAAGCTCAGAGAGCGGAGCGGCAAGAGAGGCAGAAAGCGGGCGGCCGCTCAAGCACACTCGCAACAGAGCCTCGGCTTCACTGCCATAGCAACCAGGATGCCTGCCTCCCCCACCAGGCAGCCGGCACGGAGCTCAACAAGGGGCCAGCTCCCGCAAGCACTCACGCAGGGTGCCCAGTCAGCTACCCAAACGGACAGGGAACCGCACCAGAAGGGCACTACAGCCAAGGAGGGGAGGGGGAGACAGAATAAGCAACAACCCCAGGCGCCCTGGAGCAAGGGGCAGCCCCCCACACACACCAAGAGGGAGAACAACACCCCATCCAAAGTAGACCCCCACTACACCTCCACCTCCACCCTCGCATCACCCAGAAGGACGAGGGCAGGGGAAGCAGCGACCAGAGAGCCCCCCCTCATCCGCCCAACACGGCTGGACAGTGAGCCTTTGCCGGGCCCCGAGAATCCCGTTGGGGAGCGTCGCGCCCGTGCGGAGGCGTCCCGGGTGTGTGAAAGCATCAGTGCCTGGATCTGGCTGCGCTACCCCCACCCCCTGTGAGCATCAGCTGTGGAGTTTCATCTGTGGACTGGCATCTCTCCCTGGCATGCCGCCTCTCTCCACCTCATCCCCTTGGCACGTTCCGTGCTTGGCTCCCTGGGGGTGTGGCCTCGGCTGTCCCCTCTTCACCGCTGTGCCTTCCAGCCGCTTCCTCCCTTCCCGGGGGCAACTGTCCTTTCCGTAGGTTCTGCCCTGGCATAGTAGTGCCCATGTGCCTTATTGCCCATGTCTGGTCTCCCTGCTGAATAAAGTTTTCTACGCCACCCCACTCTTGCCTTCTTTCCTGTGTGTGCGGAAGATGCTCTAGGAGGGAGGGGGGGTTGGGGGCTGGGGCGTGGGTGCCAACGTTGGAATTACAGTGCGGGGTGCGGGGTGCGACTGTTGTATTGGTGCGGCCGTTCCTCCTGGCTGCCTCTTTGCCCGAGGCTGCTGAGTTCCGCCCACTGACTGAGGCAGCCAATGGGATTTGAGAGGCGTGTCCTGCATCGGCTTCAATGGCGGCGCCCGTGGATTTCAGCCGCAGTGTGTGCTGGGATACCTGCTGGAGGACTAACGGAGTTTGGTAAGCGGGGAAAATGGCGGCTGAGCTGTCAGTCAGAGCCGAGTACGCTATTTGCAACCGGGGTGGTTACCAATCCCTTGCAGCGCCTGCTGCAGCGTGTTGTCTGTAGATCATCACCTTTTTCACCCACCGTCAGTAGGTAATTCAACAACCGTTGCGCAGCGTGTTGTCCAAATTGAGCCAATGACTATAATTTAGGTGGTTGTTGGCCCTGAACAGCTGGCCTGGGGTAGCTTGGCTTGTTCATCACAGTAGTTCCTAAACTTCTTTTGTTGAGTCTCCTCCCCAAATTCTGATCCCACTAGAGCAGCCTTCCCTAACCTGGTACCCTACAAATGTTTTGGACTTCAACTCCTAGCAGCCCAAGCGAGTATGACCAATGGTCTGGAAAGCTGGGAGTTGTAATCCAAGGCATCAGGAAAGCTCCAGGTTGGGCAATGTTGTCCCAGAGAATCTTATTATTTCTCTGTTTCAGCACATACAAGTGATATTGGGAAAGGGGTACCCATACCTCTCCAACAGATCACGGAAGGAGGATACAGTAACAACCTCCTTGCAGAATTATGAAGAAATGGTAGTAGATACTATCTAGAATCAAAGAATCTTTTACCAGAAATCTTCCTTCCTTGAACCAAGCCTGGCATTCCCAAAGGTCACTTGAAATATAGTAGTTTATGGATTATGTAACTAATGCCCTTCTTTAGAGGTATACATTTTGATTAAAATATGAACTACAACATATGTCTGGATATCTGTGCTGGTCTGAGGTATATTGCTAGACCCATATTTCTCTGGAAGTTTATGAAAGGGAAGGAAACACACATTGGCTCATTTCGGACAACACGCTGAGCCTCTGGGACAACATTGCCCAACCTGGAGCTTTCCTGATGCCCAACCTGGAACTTTCCGCTTCCCCTGCCCTCGTCTTTCTGGGTGATGCGAGGGTGGAGGTGGAGGTGCAGTGGGGGTCTACTTTGGATGGGGTGTTGTTCTCCCTCTTGGTGTGTGTGGGGGGGCTGCCCCTTGCTCCAGGGCGCCTGGGGTTGTTGCTTATTCCGTCTCCCCCTCCCCTCCTTGGCCGTAGTGCCCTTCTGGTGCGCTTCCCTGTCCGTTTGGGTAGCTGACTGGGCACCCTGCGTGAGTGCTTGCAGGAGCTGGCCCCTTGTTGAGCTCCATGCCAGCTGCCTGGTGGGGGAGGCGGGCATCCTGGTTGCTGTTGCTGTTGTGAGAGTGCTTGAGCGGCCGCCCGCTTTCTGCCTCTCTTGCAGCTCCACTCTCTGATCTTCCGTGCTCAACAACTCACCATTGTTCTTTCAACAACGCTCCAATTCAGACAACACGTTTGTCAATTGACAATTCCCTTAACAACTCGCAAGTGAGTTGTTCCTCTCAGTTGTTGAATGTTCCTACTTTGCCTACTGTGGGTTGTTACTGCGTTGTGTGGCTACATTCAGACAACACGTTTAACAACGCAACGGGCTGTTACTTTAACAACCCACAGTTGCTTAGCATAAGCGTGCGCAGCACATTTCATTAGGTGGTGCCCCCAGGGATTTTTTAAGGTAAACTTGGGAGTAAATCCCATTTAACTAGGGTAACCATATTTTGGAAACCAAATAGGAGGACATCATAGCCGACCCTCAAGGAGGCATGCCCACCCCAACATGTCCAGCCCCCAAGGATGTGTGCCCATCCTGACATAACCATCCCCAAGGGTGTGTGACCTTGGTCACACGTCTGATTTACTGAACTGCAAACCAGAATCTAAAAGTCAATCAAATGTGGTATCGTCGAGCATCTCTGAATCCTACAACTAAACCATTACTGTTTTGAAATGCAGTCAGAGCTTGGAAAAAGGGGGAAAGGGACAGAACTACATCACCACCACTTCCCATGTTTATTTTACAAACATGCCTCTCAAAAACAAAAGTGGATTACATCACCATCAAAGAATACAAATGCTGAGATTTCAGCAGGCATTATGACACACTTCCAATGACATCTTTGCAACCATAAAGGCTAGAATCCTTTTTTAAAAGAAAAAATTCAGATTTTCAGGTGGCTGAACTCTGGGTCCAGCAGTATCACATTCTGCATTTCTGGCTATTACAGAAACAGATCAGATCACCAGTCCAATTGCTAGTCCCCACCACCAGAGCAAACACATTGAAGCAATGAAACTTAGATAAGTGTGGACTTAACAAGTTCCCATTGATTCACTGTGTCTATTCTAGTTAGGAGTAGCAATTGGATTTAGGCCTCCAAGTTGTATGCATCCCTCTTGAAGTGTGGTGCCCAGAACTGGATGCAATATTCAAGATGAGGCCTAACCAGTATCAAATAAAGGGGAGCCAGTACCTCATGCGATTTGGAAGCTATACTCTATTAATGCATCTCAAAATAGCATTAGCTTTTTTTGCAGCCACATCACACTGTTGGCTCATATTCAGCTTGTGATCTACAACACATGCAAGTGAAATGATCCAAAGTTATTCCCTTGTCTGAAAAGCTATGTAGGAACATTGAGTAGCTGTAAAAGGCACGGGGTCATATGTTATACATCATAATGTTGTACATTTTGATATATACATGAAAATACTTGAAGGTAATATATAAGAGAACTGGCAAGAAAATTCAGAGACTTGGGCACCTGGGTAAGCAGAAACAGGAGCAATAAGCAGAGGTGGAGTCTGAACATCCAAAACACAAAACTCTGTGTCCTTTGAATCCACATTTGTTTGCTTCTGCAGAAACCCATTTTTAAAAAAACAAAGTGAAGCATATTGGCTGGTAATTAGACCAAGCTTCTGTGTGCAAAGCAGAAAACCACTCCTTTGAGCCTGTAGTTCGAGCCCCCACCTCACTCCTCGCACCTTCATCCTTAGGTTTCCTGCTGCTCAGCTGCCAGCAGCCTGCCTGTGCTGCCCTCTGCCTGCCCACCCGACCTGCCTGCTACTCGCTCACCCACCGCTCACTTGCTCGCTTGACCGCCACCCGCTGCTCAACCGCCCACATGCCCTGCCCTCTTCCTGCCCACGCTGCCCGCCCGCCCTGCCTTACTTACCCCCAGGCCCATGCTGCTGCTGCTGCTGCTGCCTCCTTCTTTTTGCCGCTCGTACTCAGACCCCAGCTCTCCCACAAGTCTCGCGAGATGGGGATGAAATGTCAGAAGTCTCATCCTAAAGTATCGCGAGACTGGGGGAGAGGAGAGAGCAGGTAAGCTGTGACTGCTCCGTTCCCCCCCCTCACCTTTCCCAGTAGGAAAGGGTATCTTAACACTTGAAGTAAGAGGCCGTTTCATACTGGGAAAGCTGGGAGGGGGATAGAGCAGGCTGCGTGTTCTCTAGAGGCGTTAGGTGATCTCCACGCTTTCCGGAGCTCTGGAGAACACGCGGCCTGCTCTGCCCCCTACTTCACCACACCCTCCCACCTTTCCCACTGTGAAAGGGCCTCTTAATTCAAGCATTAAGAGACCCTTTCGTACTGGGAAAGATGCGGGGGGGGGGGGAGGGGGCAGAGGAGGCCACACATTGTCCGAAGCTCCGGAAAGTGCGCAGGTGGCCTACGCTATTAGTGTGTTAGTCGTGCTAATAGTGTAGGCCATCTGTGCACTTTCCATAGCTTCGGACAACGCACGGCCTGCTTCCCACCCTTCTCTCCATGCCGCACCTTTCCCGGACTTTTCATTAGGTGGTGCCTGGGCACCAGGTGAACCACCTGTGTGCATGCCTATGTTGCTTAGTGTGTTGTCTGAATTCAGCCAATATATGCCTTTCATCAGACAGAACTTAAGAAAACATGTTCTAGTGTGTGTACCTGAGTCTGAAGGCCAGGGATAGATTGGGATTCTGTTAGTGTACTGTTAGTGTACTCCCTGACCAAGCTCACGGAACTGGTCTCGGAGCTGGTGTTGGATTCGCCCAGGGTCTTGGTCCTGGGCGATTTCAACATCCCATTCAAGGCCGGTTTGTCAGGTGGAGCTCGGGAGTTCATGGCATCCATGACAAACATGGGCCTATCCCAATTGGTCTCTGGACCCACACATTCAGCAGGTCACACCCTCGATGCTGTTTTCAGTTCCGAACAGAAGGATCTGTGGGCGGAGGTATTGAATACCTCTGAATTGTATGGACAGATCATTTTCTGGACAGGGTTAGTATCATGGCTACCACCCGTCCCTGCAGGAGTGGCGGACCTATTAAGATGGTCTGCCCTCGAAGGCTGATGGATCCTGCTGGATTCCAGAAAGCCTTGGAGGGTTCCATGGCTGGTATCGTCGATGATCCTGTAGAAGCCCTGGTCGATAGATGGAATCAAGACCTAACTAGGGCTATTGACACGATCGCCCCCAAACATCCTCTCCGGCCCGCTTCTAATAGGGCGCCCTGGTATACAGAAGACCTCAGGGAGTTGAAGTGGAAAGGACGACTACTAGAGTGCAGATGGCGGAAAACACGACTTATATCCAACAAGACACGACATAGAGAACATCTTCATCTCTATGGAGTGGCAATACATGCAGCGAAGAAAGCTTTCTTCTCTGCATGCATTGCGTCTGCGAATTCACGTCCAGCAGAACTGTTCAGGGTGGTGAGGGATCTAACTCAGGCTCCTTCTCTCCTGAATCCGATTTTAGAGCCTTCGGTAGTTCGCTGTGATGCTTTTAACGATCATTTCTCAGATAAAATCTCTCGGATAAGAGCCGACTTAGATGCCATTGTTATAGCAGAGGCTGACAGTGGAGTGTCCAGTGACTCCGCGAGTAGGATTACACTTGATCAGTTTCAGTTGGTGAGTACCGAGGATGTGGACAAGGTGCTTGAATGTGTGAGGAAGACTACTTGCCCTCTCGATCCCTGTCCTTCCTGGCTGGTCGTCCAGGGAGGAGATGCAGTTAGATCACATTTACAACATATTATTAATGCATCTCTCAGGGAGGGCAGCTTTCCATCATGTTTAAAAGAGGCGGTGGTAAGGCCGCTTCTAAAAAAGCCCTCCCTGGATCCCCTGGACCTTAATAACTACAGGCCAGTATCAAATCTTCCATTTTTAGGCAAGGTGATCGAGAGAGCGGTTGCCTTTCAACTCCAGGCAGTCTTGGATGACACTGATTTTCTAGACCCATTTCAAACCGGCTTCAGAGCACGATACGGAGTTGAGACCGCTTTGGTCGCCTTAGTAGATGATCTACGCCTTAGTATCGACAGAGGGAGTGTGTCCCTGCTGGTACTCCTGGACCTCTCAGTGGCTTTCGATACCATCGACCATGGTATCCTTCAGGAGCGCCTGGGGGAATTGGGAATCGGGGGCACTGTGCTTCAGTGGTTCCGATCCTATCTCTTGGGCAGGCTCCAGATGGTAATGCTTGGGGATAGCTGCTCTTCAAAAAAGGAGTTGCTATGTGGTGTACCGCAAGGTGCCATCCTTTCCCCAATGCTGTTTAACATTTACATGAAACCGCTGGGAGAGATCATCCGGAGGCATGGGGCGGGGTGCTATCAATATGCTGATGACACCCAAATATATTTCTCTATGCCTTCAACAACATTGTCAGCTAAGGATAGTGTGTCTCCTCTGAACGAATGCTTGGAGGCGGTAATGGGCTGGATGAGGAAAAACAAACTGAAGCTGAATCCAGACAAGACAGAGGTGCTTGCTGTCAAAGGCCCCAACCTGGGTTTGGAGGTGTGTCAACCAGTTCTGGATGGGGTTACACCCCCCCTGAAAGACTGTGTTCGCAGCTTGGGGGTACTCCTGGATCCATCCCTCCAGATGACAGCTCAGATTGATGCGACGGCCAAGAGTGCCTACTATCAGCTTCGGCTGATACGCCAGCTGCGCCCCTTCCTAGAGTTGGAAGACCTAAAGACAGTAGTGCACGCACTGGTAACTTTGAGGCTCGACTTCTGCAATGCGCTGTACATAGGGCTACCTTTGTGCCTAGTCCGGAAACTTCAACTTGTTCAAAATATGGCAGCCAGGTTGGTCACCGGTACACCTAGGGGTGACCACATTACACCAGTTTTAAAATCACTTCACTGGCTGCCGGTCAGTTTCCGGGCAAAGTATAAAGTGTTGGTTATTACCTTTAAAGCCCTACATGGTTTGGGCCCAGGCTACCTACGGGATCGCCTTCTCCCGTACAATCCGCCCCGCACTCTTAGGTCCTCTGGGAAGAACTTACTCAAGTTAGCCAGAACTAGGCTGGTGAGTGTTACCCAGAGGACCTTCTCTTCTATGGCTCCCAGACTATGGAATGGTCTGCCGGAGGAGGTTAGACAAACTGACAGTCTTCACGAATTCAAGAGAGTCGTGAAGACTGTTCTTTTCCGGCAGGCCTATCCGGATGAATTTTAAATGTTTTAATGATGTGTTTCTCTTGTTTTAATTTTTTAACTTTGTTATGCTTGTATGTGTATTGTGTTCCCCGCCTCGATCCATAGGGAGAGGCAGGTTATAAATAAATATTTGCATAATTTGTTGTTCAAAACTGATTTTGAATTTCCCCTCATACTTTGAACATTCAAACACATTGTGCAGTAATCACAAGCAGCAGCATCTTGTGAAAAATAAGTTTTATGGCTTCAAACCTATTACAAAATGCAAATCTCACTAGTTACTAACAAGAAGACAACTAAGTGACTACAATGGGAAAAATATCACTCAGAAGAACTAGGTTCTAGATTTGGCTTTGGCTTACACAATTGATACATCTACCTTTTAACAACCATTCAGCGTTGGAACTTTAGAATGCTCAGTTTTGTTTTTAGCAGTGAACATGATGGTACAACACCGTCTTACCCACTTTTTTTTTCAACACACACACACGGCTATTTCACACATAATGCTAAATCATAGTTTAGCATTACACTCGTGAGCAAGAATAAGCCTGTGCGAAGCGCCAGACTCACACACTCCCCTTTGCTGTCCCCTCCTCCCACATAATCACATTTTCCTTTAGCAGATTCCTGGTTTATCATTCTGTGTGAGTCTGAAATTGTGGCTTAAAAGAAATGCTAGTTCGCTGAACAAACCAGAAAGGCAATCCAGAATTTGAGGTTTGTTTGTACAGCAATTGACACTAATGTACTCTAAGATCTTGGGTAGTCCAAAAACTGTGAGATATGTCAACTAGTGATGCAGATTCTAGAAGAAACTCTAGTCAACTTCTGACACACAATATCTGGTACACACACAGCTAGGAATCTGCTAACGTTAAACTAAATTCTAGTTTATTCGTCCTCCTGGCTGTGCAGGAGGAGGAGAGGGATAGTGCTCATGCCCAGCACTTTACAAGGCCACATTCCTATTCATGCACTGAATCTAGGCTGAGCATTAGAGGGAAACTGGGCTTAACAAGCATTCTTGATATAAATTAAAGCACATGACGGTGCTTTTAAAAATTCCAGCTTCTTTAAATCCCAGCCACCATCTGATAGTGCTGCATTCCCCCCATTTGATTAGAAGTCTTCAACTCACATTGAAGACATGCCTAACTATTCATCATATTGTACTTTAGGGCAAACAAAATGTTTTTATTTGAACAAAAACAAGATAGGACTGTAACACTACTTTATATATCTCACTGTTTTTGGACAACCCAAGAGCTTATAGTACATCAGTACGATCATGTATCATTGATGGTCATTACCTTAGTAATGCTCTCTTTTTGTGCAGCTGAGGAAACTGGATAGCTGGCTCATCACATACCCCAAAGCCACAACTCAGCTTACAGTTCGCTTAAAATAAGCTGTGCAGTAATTAAGAATGTAACCTTTTGGTAAAGGCATAAACATAATACACACTGAGTGGCTTCGGACAAGTGATGACAGATCAACCATAACTAATAATGGATATGCTTAATTTCCACTTCACACATTACACAAGATGTGCAAAGGGAAGCCTGAATTACACTTTCTCTGTTGATCATTTGTGACCATCCAAAGGCACCTTTAGAACACTTTACAAATACTGCTTTCCTGAAATTTCTTTCTCTTCTTCACTCCTGGAAGCGTTATTTACTTTATTTATTTATCTGTTGTATTTATATCCCCCCTTTTTTCCTCCAAAAAACCCAAGGCAGCGTACTCCTCCTCTTCATTTTTATCATCACAACCACAACTCTGTAAGGTAGATAGGGCTGAGAGTCTGCGACTAGCCAAAAGTCACCCAGTGAGTTTCCATGGCCGAGTAGGGGATAGAACCTGGATCTCCCTACTCCCAAGTCCAACACTCTAACCACTACATTGCACTGGCTCTCCAGCTTTGAAGGCTTCTTAGAATACAGATGAACTCCGTGAGATTTTTTTGAATCTAAAATTCTTCATAGGAACACAGTAATACATCTGAAAAAACTAAGTGGTACTAGAGGATCAGATGTTGAGGAAGCAGGGGGGGAAATAGCACAGTTTAGTTATTGTTTCCAATACTTATGATGCATATGTGTATACTTCCAAGGCCAACTCAAGTAGTTGGCTCCAAGGCCAATTTGAAGGACAGCTTCTCATTCAAGAACACTTTCAGAACATTCAACGATACATGTACAATGTCCAGAAGGGTACAGACCATTCTGTTTATTTAATTAATTTATTAAACACTTACAAAAAATAGAATCCTCTAGGCATTGAAAATATATGTTTCCATCATCTGCCTAGAAACTGATTGCATTTGCTGCATGATACTTCCCTAACCCTTTCACCATCTGTGTGCTCTGCAATCTCCCCAAGTGTCAAATACCAGTGAGGGGGCAGCAGCTGCTTAGGGTTATCATGTTGACTTGTGTGTACCCCTGCCAGGGGATACTATGTATGAAGTTTTGTCCCACTCCTGCAAACTTCCATGGAGTTATAGCCACCACCCTTTTTTGGGCAAAACGGTGCTTTCATTCGTGTGGCTTTGACAATGTGCCTTGTGTGTCTCCCTGCCAGGGGAGGTTGCTTATGAAGTTTGTTCTGAATCCTGCAAACTTCCAAGGGTTTATTGGCATCACCCCCTTTTTGGTGCTCCTGCAGTTGTCACTCCTTTGTGTGTAACTGCACAGGATTCTGATGGTGCATCGAATGCCTCCTGACTAGGGGAGGCTCTGTATGAAATTTTGTCCCGATACTGTAAACTTCCAGCACTCTACAGCCAAGTACAAGGGCTTAATTCAGTGCTTGTCAGGACGATGCTGGAAGCGCTGAATTAAGCCCCATACCTCTCCCCTCCCATTGGGATATTGTGGAAGGTTCAAAGAGGCTGCTACAATGTTGTCAATGGGTGAAACAGCGCCATTGCTGGGGCGGGAGGACTGCAGCAGGAAGGGTCGGGGGGATGACTCAGATTACGCACAGTAACTTAAACTACGCACAGTAGTTTATTTGTCTGATCGTGTGGGGTATAACAGTAGCTTAGTTTCAAAATAAGCTAATGTGAGTAGGTTTTTGAACCCATCATGGCTTAAAGTGACATCCAAGCACAGCCTCAGGAACAACCTCACTTCCTTATTCAGGCTGGCCCTGCAAGAAATCAAATTCAGACCCACTGATCAGCAGCTCTGTTCCCTCAACAGTACACTAAAAGTTGCCCAGTTGGGCATATTCATGACCTTAGAGGGATCTTTTACTATTTATATAGTAACAATGTATATGGTATTTTAAAAAGAACAGGTATGACAAGTCCTTATCACAAGGTATTCACAAAAACCCACACATGAAAGGGGAAGAAAAGGAAATGGGGGAGGATGCAATACTTGTTAGATTGATCCCATATTATTATATTGTGGCCTGTATGTCTTGGGAATACCATCCAAAGAACCTGTATAATCTGCACTACTAAAAGCAGTATCTGTCCCTAACAGACAGCACACTGTTTTATTGTATTCCCTGGAGTGGTAACTTGACCCCTCTGGGAAGGTGGGTGGTATTTTACAGATTGAAAGACTAGAAAACCAACATATAATGAGTTGACATTTTCCACTTTCTTTGATCCACAGACAAGGAATAATTATAGAAAGTTACTTGTCATTTGAATTAAACATTAAAAAAACCTACAAGTATGCATTTGAGAAAACTTATAGAAAATTTTCATACTTACATTTTCGCCCAAGGTAAGGGCGAGCACTCAAATAGATATTTCAAGGTCTGAAAGACTTTGCACCCATTTTAACACAACTGCAGTATTTTGGCAATCTTTAAGTAGTTGTTTTGCATATATGCAGAGGCGGTCCTACCGTTAGGCAGAGTGAAGCAGTCACCTCAGGCAGCAGATGCTGGGAGGTGGCGGGAAGGTGTGTTGGAGGAGAAACCTGTGTGCCAGGAGGCCTGCTCTGCACCCCCTAAGTTGGTTAGCTTGATTTCTCCAGGTGCAGTGGAGGATACTGCCCAACATCAGTGTGGAAGACAGATTCATAGGCCAATCCTGTTGGCTTTTGAATATAGAATGGGAGGGGAAACCATCTTGTTCTTTGCCTCAGGCAGCAAAGTGTCTTATGACACTGCACCAGCGTGGTCTGGAATCATTGCTGAAGGGCAGTAAATAAATCTATTAAAAATTAAACAGATCTGTGATGTAAGAATACATCTGACACTTTCACAAACATTTTTGTTAGGGAATTAATAAGTAAAAATGTTTTATCCACATATCAACTGTTTCCAATAAACATTAAAATGTGTAACATGTAATTGAAATGTGTGACCAAAATAAAGTTAACTAGTAAAAATTCTCCATTTCCTATCAGCACTGGTCAGAAGTAAAGATGAATTACAAGCCAGTCAAAAGTATAGAATAGGAAATAACAGTGTAGTTAATAGTCATGCTGTCCTTTAAAGAATGGATCTTAAAGCAAGTGTGGGCATACTTCAGCATCATGGTGTCTACTTTGTTTTTTTACTAAAACCCTATGAGTTACCAACCGAAGCCTTGTGCCAAAGATACGCTTAAGAATTAAAGAATTCTGAGCTCAGGAATTTGTTCTAAAAACTAGACCTGAAGAGAGCCTGGAGTTTTTCCACAAAAAATCAACTCCTGGTTACTCCAAGCTTTCTTCATTTTGAACAACGGGAAGTCATTGCCTGGTTCACATTTAATGACGACCTAGAACATGGGTTGTTGTTGAACTGCGGGTGGGTGTTGAATCTTCAGTTGTCATTATGCGTGAACCCTGCACTATAGGTTAACTACAAAAAAAAATCCACATTGTGGTCTTTTCAGTGCCAGGTGAAGACCTTTTAATTTTCCTGAACTTTTTAGTCCAAAAGTTCACAACCTAACAATAAACCATGGGTTCTCTTCCTGGTTTGTTCATAGTCAACAACCATTAGTTAAACCATACTGCAAGGTTCACCCATAACAACAACCTACAATTCAATGACAATTCATACTCAAACCATATTCTGGTTTTCATTACATGCGAACAAGGCCATTTTGTTGTTATTACTGTTGAACAGTTAGAAGTCAGAAATCTTTGAGAATCTACTACAAATCAGACCAAAATCTACCAGGAGATTCTGTCCCCTCTACAATTAAAGCATTAATCTGAATTCCTGTATGGACTGCAGTTTCCTTTGGATAAAAGCAAAGAATACTGAGCTCTTGGCTTCTCCATGGAATTTCCTTACCTTTCTTTCTTACTGTTTTCTCTGTTTTTTGGTTCAGAAAAAAACAACACCTCAAGCTTTCTTTATATTCTGCCTTAGGGCTTGTAAAATATTCTGTATTCCAGTGCAAGTCTAGGCAAAGTCACATTAACATCTGCCATACACTGAAAAACTACAGAAGCACAAATATGAGCAGTTACACCCTAACTCCCTGTTTCATAATATCATCATTAGCTGAAACAAGGTGGCGCAGCCACAAGCCAAAATATGTGGTACTACTGTGGCACTTGCACAGACATGTTTTCAAGTTAAGACTATTCAATTCCATAAATATGTTGGGAACGTAAATTAAGATTAATGGGGAACTATGAACATTTTTTATCTTGCATATTCAATCTTCCCCCACAGTCAAGTATTTCACAAGCCACTATGTGATCTCCATTTTGCTGGGCTCTCACCAGAGCACTGGAAATGCAGCTTAGGCATTTGAAGAAAATGTTTCGTACAGTCTCAAATTGAAATACGAAACTGTTCACGACACTGGCCACGTCTGCATGACAAGGTATGCCACAACTACATCTGACTTGTTCCTCTCCTAACAACCCAGAATCATAAACCAGGAAAAAGCTGAAGATCTGAGTGTGGCTGAAACGGTAAACAAACTACAGATGGAGGTTTCCTGGGAGAAGCCACGTGCAGATGATTGAGCAGCGTGCAACCAGCAATTCTGGTTTACTGTGATGTCTAAACTGGATGATTGTCTCTAGCAGTTGTTGTCTTGAGCAGGGAAAATTCAATGGGGCTATTTCTCTCTCAGAACATTCTGCTTATGCTATAGTTTCTAGATATTTGCATACTTCTGAAATGTTGATTTAGGATAGAAAACAGTGCACTAAAATGCACCTTTTGAAAACTCACCCACCATCACTACTCTCACTCAAATAGCAAGAAAGCTTCCAAGATGTTGGGTATGTGGGTGAACACCTATTAAGCAGCATGACATAACAGCATAGCAAAAAAAAAAAAAGAGGTCAGCTGGATCAGACCTATCATCCAGCATTCTTTTCCCACAGTGAGCAGCCAGATGGCTATCAGAAGCCCGCAATAGAATCTTCTTGCTCAAATTTCCCAGCAACTGGTATACATATTGCCTCCGATACTGGAGGTGATATGCAGACATCATGACTACTAGCCACTGATAGCCCTGTCCTTCATGGATTTGTCTGATTCCCTTTTAAAGTTACCCAAGTTAGTGTCTGTTAGATAAAATATGGAATTTGCAATCGCAAGATGTACAATGTGATACCTGTGAAGAAGTACTTTTGTCTGTTCTGAATCTTCCACCATTCAGCTACATGAATGACTCAAGGTTCTAGTATAACGAGAGATGGAGAAAAACCTTTCCCCTACCCATTTTCTCTACACCATGCATAATTATATAATCCTTTATCATGTCCCCTTTACTCATCTTTTTTTTCTGAACTAAAAAGTTATAAATGTTTCCTCAGAGGGAAGTTCCTCTACCACTTTCCCAGCTATACAATAGCTTTTTCAAGGTACAATGACCAGAACTTTATACATTTCCATCCCTTCCATTTTCCAGCCAAATCAAAATTCTGAGAAATTCTAAAGCAGGGGTGGTCAACACACAAGCCACAGACCGCATGTGGACTGCCACAGCCATTTGTGCACCACACCCCCTGTCACTGCCACACCACTAAAAACACAGAAATTCTCCTGGGAAACAAGGTGCATGGCTCTACGTGTGCTTCATTTCCCAGCAAAATTGCTGGGATTCCAGCAGTGCAGCCATTTCTGGCAGGGGAGGACTGTGGCCCCCACAGGGTTCCAAGATGGCAGTGCAGCCCCCCCCAACAACCCTCCAAAGTTACCCCCCCACACACACACTCTGAAGCTTGCTGCTACCAATTTAACACTAATTTGCCCAAATAAAAGTATTGTTTCATTTTCCTGGAAATTCAAAGACTTTTCCAGCCACATGGCCAATGGCAATCTACTAGTGTAAGTAGTACTGTTCCCTGCTGTATGCTGTTCTCTGTTATTTAGCAATGTTAATTTTATTATTTTAGTCTAAGCGGCTCTGAACACATTGAATTGAAGAGCGATGCAAGCTTTTCAATTAAATACAATACTAGGAAGGCCGAACGCCCACCCACAGTCTCTGCAGAAATGCAAAAAAGAGCCTACCTAGACTGCTATGCAGCCCTTCTCACCAGGTTCCTAAAGACAAGCACAAAATGTGTATTTAACGCAGACACTTCCCCCCTGAAAACGTTGCTATACTGGAAGAATACTTGAAGAGTGTCTGCAAGTCTAATTTGCTCTTCAATGAAGCCTAGAAATTCTTCTTAGTATCTTTGCTTTTAAACCTTATCAAATATCATAATAGTGAATGACCTGGTAACGTCGACTTGAATGTTTCAAACGTTCACTGTAGCAGATGCAGTGAATGAGAACATAATTTACATCTTCAAACACAGAAAAAAGCACTTGTGAAACAGCAAGTATTATGATATCTCAGAACAATGATATTTGTTGGTGTATAAATTTTGACAACTTCCCATTTATCTCAGGTATTGCCATAAACATCACCTCACCTACTAATAGGGTCACAGACATCAGCACTATGATGTTTACCCCCTGCCGAGAACTTCTGAGATTATCTGGCAGGAGAAAGGTACTTCATACTGTAAAACAAAAATCACATGAAGAAATCCCACGACTTTACAATGGTGTTTAATTTGTTACTTCTTAGTGAAGTTCTTTAAAATACCATTGGTCTACTGCCACTCTGTGAGCCTATCCACATTGCCCTTAAAACGACTTATATTCTGTTTAAAAATGTGGTTTTTTAAGTTGTTTCATTACGTGGTAGGACACACTGAGCAGTACTTACGTTTCATAGTGACTGCTATAAGTTGTTTTAAGGGCAATGTGGATAGGCTCTGTGTCTCCTAAATACAAGCTTGATTAGCCCCTATGACCTGCTGTATGAAATTAGAGATGTCAGTTTTGTGTGAAAGCCAAAAATCATTCATGTGTCAGGAGCACTGACAAGCCTCATAAATATGTCAGACAATATTTACATTCAGGCCAAACTTGTGGTTTGGTAAAGCAGTTCATCCACCCTACCAGGCCTTTGATCTTCTGACAAATCATTTCCTGATCCAAGTTTAAACAACAGGCAAGGACTTTGGACACCGACCAGCTGTCACGGTTGCCCTGGGAATTGGCACTGGGCTCTAGTTGGGAAAAAAGAAAGTGAAAAGAGACCCAGTACATTTATACCTACAAATCTTAGGAATGCTAATACTTGGGTAAACCAGCCATTTCTTTTCAAGAAGGGAAATAACACATGCAGACATCACCTTATGAACCCTGCAACAGAGCACACTTTCAGGGGCAATTGGATAATACTTTCTCCTCCGAGAGTAACAGACAGAATGCCAGAAACTTTTTTTCATTAATTCAGTAAGATGAAACATAAAAGCAGGTGAGTTACATCTCACTTCTAGAACCAACTAGATATAGCCCTGGTATAACCAGTATATATATACGTGTGTGTGTGTGTGCATCCCTTAAACTGAAAATTTGCTACTTAAGTTAACATCAGATCAATTTGTGTTTAAAATACTTCAGAGAAACATCCATTCCTTATAAAACATAGATCAAGAAGATCACGTAAAGATTAATAGCTTCAATATGCAATTAACAACAACACTTTTGGTTTCACATATTATATTAAAAGTTTTCCACATTCACTCAAGCTCCAAAATGCTGTGAAATTACAGCTGTTAATAACAGATGCATTATTTAGGAGAGGGATAAGGAATGTGTGGCCTTCCATATGTTGCAACTCCCATCATCCCTCACTACTGGAAATGCTGACTAGGGCTGATGGGAATTGCAATCACACATGTGAAGGACCACACATTCCCCATATTTAAGGATATGGTACGGTAACTATGCTGTGGCTAGTTGCTGCTTCACCACTACCGTGGGGCTAGGTGGTGGTAAGTGGCAGAGTGGTGGATCTAGAGATGTAAAATTTCCTGAAATTTTGAAGCCATGGGGAAAAAATACTTTTTTCCATGGGGTTTTGGCAAAAAAATGAAAAATTTTGGAAAAAATGGGGAAAAAATGCAATATTAGCACTTTTTACATTTTGTTACTTTAGGAACCTAAAATGTAATTATGTACAAGTTGGTTTGGCATAAAATTATCACATTTGGTATATTAAAATACAGTGTATTCGAGTAATTCTTACAAATTGAATTTACTTTTTAAAATCTTTACTTTTTTAAAAATAAAACAAATGGAGTTGCAAGCTGTAAGGAACACCTGGACTGTAAGGAACCTCTTTGGTTTTGCCATTAAAACAAAAACAAAAACAAAAAAAACCAGAAGACACCATCAACATTAGTAATAAAGAAAATTATTTATGTCTCCACTAGTCCTCCACAGTGTCAAGCAGATATAAAGCCAAATGTCTGCTAAAACAACTAAGAGCTAGAGTAAGAAGGTAACTTAGAAACTTAGGGCATAATCCTCTCCATGACAGGCTGGGGAATCTTGAGAGTTGCAGGACTTTTTTCTGTCTAAACATGCATAGGACTGTGCCATTAGTAATTCAGAAATGCAGAGCTAGGGTTATTTTTCAACAGCATCACATGTATTCTAAAATAATAATAATAATAATAATAATAATAATAATAATAATAATAATAATTCCTTTGTTGGGTTCATACAATACACTAGCTCACCCAGTGTGGGTTGTTGATGACCCATGGGCTATAATGTTGTCTGAAAACAGCACTTTTTCCGCAGGGTGAATTATCATGTTGTTTCAACGTGTTTTCCTCAGGGTTGATCATTAACCATGCAATATGGCTTGTTAATCACCCTGAACAACCCGACAACAAGCAATGGGTTCTCAAGGCAGCTTGTTCAAGAAAAATAGACCACACCGCATGGTTAACAAGACACCCTGTGGAAAACACACTACGTTCAGACAACACGTGTTCAGACAATGCAGTAACTTTAACAGCTGTTACAAATGGTAATCACCACAATTCCAGACTGCGTGGTGGACTAGAGGCACAGGATTGGGATTTTGTTTTTGTGGGGTTTTCTTTTTGTTTTAATTTAACATGAACATGTCTTTAATGAAAACCTAGTGTAGAAACTCATGAACTTCATACAAGCAAAGCATTTATTCACAGCATTCTCCTGAACTCCCTTGTTGTGGGTGGCAGAGAACAACATTCCTTACTCCCACCAACAGTATATTTGTTAGCATCTAGCTATCGTTAATTAAAGAGAGATCAGCAATTCTAGTGCTACCAGGCAATTTTGTGGATATTATGTCAGGTGCATATGAGGTATAAAGCAACTCCTACATATATAGTGTCAAAGGAGAAGAGAGGAGGAAAAGAATAAATTGAACTATGAGATGTTAAAACAGGTAACATTAATAAAATATCGTCAGCTGGTGAGACATCACTAACAGCCTGTCACAAGATAGCTAACAAAATTCCTCTAAAATCAGAAACTATGAAGACTTAGAATATAATAAGGTATGATATCTGGAGCATAATCAATTTTACCAGATGCCTTTAACAGTACTAATATTCTAAGTTTATATATCTTAAAAAGAAACACCTTGCCTATTCATGTTGACCTATTATACTTTAATATATTTTAAAAGGAAGGATTCAGCTGATGGATAAAGTCTTATCACCCTCGCAACTGTTGTGGTGCTTGCAATGATTCACCATCCATCATTCGATAACTGCATGTATTTGATGAGGAGGAAGGGAGTAAGCAACAATTCTGGCCTGCTTGAGACAGTTACCGCCATTTTTTTAAAAGAGGGTCCTAAACTCTATTTTGGGAGGCCATGAAGAAGATATGTATTGCATTTTCTCTGTTTAGTCCAGGCACAGGAAAACCTGTTTTGTATATTTTACTGAGTTTGCCTGGCCTCCTGACATTCTCAATTTGTGTTAATCAGTTGGTTACCTAGGAGAAGTGCTGTTACTCAACACCGGTGCATGATGACATTAATGACTTGCCCATGTCTTTCGTGCTGTGTGCACATGTGCTCATTGTATCTGTCAGCTGTATAGAAGACAGGTGAGCAGCTCCAAGGCCATGAAATCAGTCCCAACTTCTGGAACATGGAAATCTTGAACATTTACCAAAGATCTGGGAGAAAGTTAAAGCGAAGTTAATACCAGCGGATTCTCCTCTTACCCCAGTGGTAGTAATGGCGAACTTCCCAAAGAACTTAAAAGCTGAGTTGGAAAGGGGTCTAAGGGATCAGAGAATTATTAAATTAGGAGATTGGTTGAAAAGAATGATAAATAAGGAGCAAATTGGAGAGTTTTTAAAAGGACAAAAGATGGCTTGGTTCAAATGTATGCAATTGGAACAATGGACACAGGAGTGGAAAAAGAAAAATAAGGAATGTAGAAAAATAACAAGATTTGAAGATTTAACTGAATCAAGAGGAAAGAAGGAAGAAAATAAAACTAAAAAAGGTTTGATTAGTGAAATATATAAAATTTTGATAGAGGATGATGAATATTGAGACTCTCTTAAAAGTATTTGGGAAGATGATTTAAAGGAACAAATAAATGAATATGACTGGGGAAGGATATGGGATGCAAGAATGTTAAAGCTTTTGTCGATTAGAATAAAGGAGAACTATTATAAGACAGTATGGAGATGGTATTTAACGCCGGTAAGATTTCATCAGATGGATAAAAAAGTGTCCAAGAATTGTTGGAGGGGGTGTCAGGAGGTTGGAACTTACTTTCATATGTGAACATGTACAAAAATTTTGGGAAAGGGTGTTTAAAGAAATAAGTGAAATAATGGGAAGTAAATTGGAATTAAGCCCAAAGCTGGCTCTACTAGCAATATGGGATAAAGGGAATGTGAATATAAGTAGGAGAGAATTGATAAACAACCTCCTGGCCCCCGTTAGAATAATGATAGCTAAAAATTGGAAAGGGCAAGGGATTTATACAATAGAAGAATGGTATAAAGAAATATGGGATTTGGCACTTAATGATAAGTTAACGTGTAAAATGAAAATAATGAGGGGAATGTCCAGGAAGAATGATTTTGGAAATATATGGAGACCATTTTTGGAATATGTGTTAAGAACGGGGAAGGGGAAATACCTTCAAAAGAATCATTACAATTTTGGAAGGATTAATAAATGGGAAAATGTTGGTCTCCTGGGGGGTGGGGAGCACGGAGGGTTTGTAGGTTATGTATTGTATTGTATGTTGTATTATGTTGTTTTAATTTGGAAATTAAAAAAAAAAAAACATTTACCAAAGACTATTTAAGACTGCTTAGTTACACACGTTCTTGAGAAGGACTTAATGTTAGATTAGCAAAGGAAATTCAAAGCCTTGGCTGTATAGAGCTTAAACCATGGAGAACTGCTTTAAATTTATTTTGGAGCAACCAAGTAACCTTCAGTTATGGAAAAATAGTCCTTGCTAGCAGATTATACCACTGTATGGGCTTGAACAGACAGTTTTCCCTTCTATTCTAAATGCACTCAAGAGTTTGTTTGCAACTAACTTAAATTAGGGAAAGGGGGAATTATTTTGCTTAATCTTTGTAATCCCCCCTACTTTCAGACAAGTCATTAAAGTAGTGCGGTTCTCTATGCAGGATAACATATGCCTCTACAAGAGAGGTTTCATGTTCTTTCAAGGCGCTTTAAAAAATTTACCTCTACAAGAACGGAGCACAAATCGGGCGTAGAGGCACGTTATCTGTCCGATTATGCGCATTATCGAATGCGCGTTAAACAGCGAATTTTATTTTGCTCCGGCTGTTAAAGTGCATTTTGCTTATGTGAACAAGCGCTTATGCGCATTAACTACTTGTAAAGCACATTTTGGTCATCCCTTAATGCGCTTCGCCACCTCTCGCTGCC
Source organism: Anniella stebbinsi (assembly GCA_029215795.1). Taxonomy (NCBI): domain Eukaryota; kingdom Metazoa; phylum Chordata; class Lepidosauria; order Squamata; family Anniellidae; genus Anniella; species Anniella stebbinsi. Next base: position 86,193,149 of record JARDYH010000002.1, on the reverse strand, counting down.
TCTCGTGCAGAGGTATTAGGCGTAAATGCACTTCAGCGATTGTGCGCATAACCAGGCGCAAAAGCGAATCCTTGTAGAGGGGACCTTAGTGTAGCCCATTTCATTCATAAAAGTGGGAAAGAAAGAACTAAAAGGTTCTAGATTGGTAGGGCATTGCCATAAACCAGGCATGTATTTTGCCCCTTTGTAACCAACTAAACTGTGCTCAGTCTTGATTTGATCTCAATTATAACTTAGTTTTGATAACAGTGTATTTCATGCATCAATGATGCTGGTTGGCAACGTGTTTGAAGCCTGTTGTGTAGATAATTCTTGTTCCTTCCAGTCCTAGTATTACACAGGAGACTTAGCAGCTGTTCTCGATTCAATTTCCACTCCTGTGCTCTATTCATTTTCCACTTCATTCATGATATTACAGCTCTCAGTCATATTCTCTTTATCTTCTCTTTTCTTGGCTTAAGTATACTTTGCCTTTTGGACTTTTCACAAAGTTATTCCAGGACCTTCATCCCCAGTAAGGCCAATTCTCTCTCTCTCTCACCCCCCCCGTCTCCCCCCCCACACACACACAGAGCATCTCTTTACCGGTGGTTAACACTAACAATTCATCAGTTATTCCAGAATATTTTCTTAATATCAGAGAAAGGCAGCAAAAGCTGGTATCCACTACACTTACATCTGCCGACATGAAGCCATTGCTGTTATTTTTGCCTTATCCTTTTCAAATAAATCTTGGAATTTTGTTGTCTAGACATGGTTAAGTTCATAGAATCTATTCTAATGATCAACAGTAACCTTAATGCAGCAATAGGATTAGAAAAAGGGTCTTGTGAGGATTTGCTTGGATTATACACCAACTCCCCTAGTAGAGTAAGCTTACCTTTGGTGGAAGTAGCATGAATTGGAGGATTCCTGCAGCACCAGTTCCAATTAAAAAGGTAGATGATTGCTTCAGAGGAAGTTTGAGTGTACTGGCTTTAGTCACAGTACCCAGTAGCTTCCCGGCATGAATATACCTGTTTGCTCTGCTCATCATCTAAGACCCTCCTCCAGGTGCCTCCTCTGAGGGAAGCTTGGAAGGTAGCAACAAGGGAGAGGGCCTTCTGGGTGGTGGCACCTGTTATGGAACGACCTCCCCAGCAAAGCCCTCTTGGCACCAACATTGTTATCTTTTAGCACCACATTAAGACCTTCCTCTACTCTCTGGCATTTGGCAGTACATGATAAGATTTCAATCCGGTCTTGGATTTTCTTATTGTTTAAAATTGACTGTGTGTGTGCGTGCATTGTATGTTCATATTTGTATATATTATATAATATTGTGTTTTTAAGGTTTTTAATCTTAAAACCAGAGAGCTTCAGCACTTGGGCAGTACAGAATCATAACGAATGGAATTAATTCCAGCAAGATTTGAGTTGTATCCCACTTCAATATGGGTTGACAATCTCTGGCCCACAGGCTTAATCCATCCCATGGAAGTTGCCAGTTCTGGCTACAGAGATTGTGGCTCCCTCTGTGGGCCCTGCCTACTCCACTCCCCAAGTCTGGAGGGTACTAGGGGCTTTGGGAGGAAGCAGAGACAGGAATCCTCTTGTTATCTTTAATCTGTGTTGAGATAAAGGGATTCCCCCTGCTTGTGGCTGAGCAGCATGCAGGGGAATCCCCTTTTTATCTCCCATCACAGATCAGAGATAACTAGAGGATTGAGGAACCAGCTGATGCTCACTCATTCCTGTAAATGCCAGCTGAGTGGTCTTCGCTTGTCCCACATTCTCTCCTCAATGGGAGAAGGCACAGGATAGTCAGGTCTTCTTCAATGGGAAAAAACTGTACCAGTGAAGTGGGTTTCCAGCTAGCATGCTGGGAGGATGTTCCTCCCAATGCACCCCCAAGGACCAAATGATAGGCAGTTATTTACTGATGAATGTATGTAATTTATGTTAAAATAAGAAAGCAATAGCTCTGTTCAAACATTGCTCACATGTAAGCCCTATATAGAAGGAGGGGAAGCAGGGCAAACACACCAGTTCCCACCCCCACCCCTCGCCATTCTCATCATCCTCTGCACATGGAGGGCAGCTGCCTGCAGAGGTGAGCTGCCTCTATCTGTGGATTCTGAATTTCAGGAGAGTCTCCACAAACTGAAGATGCTCTCCTCTTCAGAAAGTCACCATCCATGTACACAGGGCAATGACAATAGTGAGGGATGGGGTAGAACTAGTGTGTTTGCCAAGCACCCCTTCCACTCATGGGGAATAGAGCTTGTAACTGCACAATTCACCCTTACCACTTGAAAGTGCAAACAAGGTTAGTAACATCTTGACTGGATTCGGACAACACAATAACCAACAGTGGGTTAAATAGTCAACGGTGGGTTATTGTATAGTCTGTCAGGACTTTTTCACACCACGGTTGGTTATTTGGACGAAATCATAGAATAGTAGAGTTGGAAGGGGCCTATAAGGCCATTGAGTCCAACCCCCTGCACAATGCAGGAATCCATCGTAAAAAATACCTGACAGATGGTTGTCCAGCTACCTCTTGAATGCCTCTAGTGTGGGAGAGCCCACGACCTCCCTAGGTAATTGGTTCCATTGTCATACTGCTCTAACAGTCAGGATGTTTTTTTCTGATGTCCAGCCGGAATCTGGCTTCCTGTAACTTCAGTCCATTATTCCGCGTCCTCCACTCTGGGTTGGTTGAGAAGAGATCCTGGCCCTCCTCTATGTGACAGCCTTTCAAGTATTTGAAGAGTGCTATCATATCTCCCCTCAAAATTCTCTTCTCCAGGCTAAACATGCCCAGTTCTTTCAGTCTCTCTTCATAGGGCTTTGTTTCCAGACCCCTGATCATCCTCATTGCCCTCCTCTGAACACGTTCCAGCTTGTCTGCATCCTTCTTGAAGTGTGGTACCCAGAACTGGACGCAATACTCAAGATAAGGCCTAAACAGTGCCAAATAGAGGGGAACCAGTACCTTGCACAATTTGGAAGCTATACTTCTATTAATGCAGCCCAAAATAGCATTTGCTTTTTTTTGCAGCCACATCACACTGTTGGCTCAAATTCAGCTTGTGAGCTACAAAAAATCCAAGATCCTTCTCACTTGTAATATTGCTGAGCCAAGTACCCCCATCTTGTAACTGTGCATTTGGATTCTTTTTCCTAGGTATAGAACTTGGCATTTATCCCTATTAAATTTCATTCTGTTGTTTTTAGCCCAGCGCTGCAGTCTATCAAGATCACTTTGAAGTTTGTTTCTGTATCAAGGTATTAGTGATCCCACCCAATTTTGTGTTGTCTGCAAATTTGATAAGCATTCCCTTTGCACCTTCTCATCCAAATCATTAATAAAAATGTTGAAGTGCACTGGGCCCTGGACTGAGCCCTGCCGTACTCCATTCATTACCTCCCCACAGTTTGATAAGCACTCTTTGGCTGAATTCGGACAACACGATAGTCAATGGTGGGGTAATAATCAACTTTACAGTTGTTCATCTAGGGGGTACTCCCCACACAACATGGTAATAAATAATCAACTGTGGTGTGGATTAGGATCAGCGCTGAGTTGACTATGGCAGCATTCGGACAACACAATAGTCAATACAATTGATGATTGTTTCCTCACCCCCAGTTGCTTATTGTGTCATCCAAATTCAGCCAGTGAGTCCTATTCTGTAGCCAACTGTGGATCCACCTAATAGTTGCTCCATCTAGCCCACTTTTAGCTAGTTTGCTGATCAGAATGTCATGGGGCACTTTGTCAAAAGCTTTGCTGAAGTCAAGACATATTATGTCCACAGCATTCCCACAGTCCACAAGAGAGGTTATCCGATCAAAAAATGAGATCAGGTTAGTCTGCCAGGATTTGTTCTTGACAAATCCATGCTGGCTCCTAGTAATCACTGCATTGTTTTCAAGGTGTTTACAGATTGACTTCTTTATAATCTGCTCCAAAAAAATTCCGGGGATGGATATCACACTAACTGGTCTGTAGATCCCAGGTTCCTTCTTTTTGCTCTTTTTGAAGAAATAACAATGCAAATAACCAATGCTGTGCAGAGTTGATTATTTGAACAAGTGTTGGTTATCGTGTCATGTGTTAGTACACAAGCTGAGCTAGGCAAAAGCACTCGTATATGTCAAGAACTCAAATTTCAGCTTTGGCATTCCAATTCTGAAAGTAGAGGTTCCCAAAATGTGTTAGTCTATTTCGCACCATTTACAGCAAAATGCTCCCTTTCCAGAAACATGGCTATTTTAAAAAATGTGCATACTCGACACCGCTTATGGGTTGTATCCAACTGTGTCATTCTGCTGACAGAAGCAGTTCTGGGAGGGGGCAGTTCACCTCCCATACAGCCACCTCCACGCCTTAAAAATCTGCTCTGGAGGTCTGGGAAACCCTCCAGAGCAGATTTTCAGGTGGCACAGAGGGCTGCAGGAGATAAGCTGGTCTCTATAGCTCAGGAAATCACAGATGCTAAACAAGCATTCACTCAAAGTTATGGCTCCCTACTGGTAGTCAGTGATATGGGCTTGGTTGGCATCTTTCCAAGATACCATACTCTCTCACCCCACTGAAATGGTCAGAAAAAAAGTTGATGTTTAAATCCTCAACTGTAGTATGCCAATAGAAAATTGTTGTCTGTGATCAACAATTAAGAGTGATGAGGCAGTGTGAGTTCTGAAATCTGAATTAGCTGACAGTTGAAGAAGCTGCAAAATTAACTCTGAATAGGGAAAATCAAATCACATATATGTTGTACATTAAAGACTTTTTCTTAAGTGAGCAAATGCGATATACTTTTCCTAATTATACAGCCCTAGGATAGATTTTTGTTGTTGCAGCTGCAGTGAAATAATCAAAATGGTTTATCCTCATTTGATCAACTGGATCTTTTTCTACTACAAAATGATGAGACTGCTTTGGAGCATGACGACCCTTGAGGCACGACTCCCTCTATCTTTCAAAGTTTATTATGTCAAGTTCATCCACCCACCCACCCCAAAATATGCAGCTCATTCAGGGCTAAGCACTCCTACATTGTTTCTCTAGAGTATTTTAATCCATAAAAAAAGAAGTTATGGTGCACACTACACATGCAGGAAGAGTCAGGGAGAAAAACAAAGTGCAATACCACAGCTAAAAGATGCATTTCTCAAGTCAAACGAGGAATTAAGTTATGAGTAGTGATGGGCAAACTGACCCTGTCGTAATTTGTTCCCCAAGTTACAAATCCAAAATTTAAAATTTGGATGCAAGTTAATATGAGATTTCAAAGTGTCCTCAGTTTTTGCACATGTTTTTTCCCAAAGGGAACGTGGCATGCATAATACGTGGCATGCATAACCTTTTCTGTTCTGTATGCTATGACATCATGTAGCACAACACATTCATTCTCCGAATGACTCTCATCACACGTGCTTTGTTTATAATAGTAGATCAACATTGACCACAGGTAGAGGCACAAACAACACAAACAGAAGCAGCAAGGAAAATACCTGCACACCCCACAACTTGGCATATTACTAATACTGTAAAGGAGGATGGTGGAGCTTTGCTTCTTAATTGTGAAAACCATATAGGCCATGCAAGCACATAAAATGTAAGATAACTTGTAATCAGTCTGGGTTTGAATTACGAAAATGCTAAAGCTTGCTGGTTGAAATTCAGGGCTCATTACAAATTTGAGAATTAGGAACCTACTAGATTTAGCTTATGAACTATGTAATTTAGGGTTTTGACAGCATCACCAGTTATGGGGCTGCAATCCAGAGAAGGAATGTGTGAATCAGCAAAACTCAAGCTTGCCAAAGTGTACTGAATTCCATCTCGAAGCTCATTCCGACACAATTCCGTATCAAATTGTACTTTTTTCTTTTCACATGAAAATCTGTGTGTATTCTATGTATTTTTCCAAATGTACGCATTAATTCTGCACATCTTTGAAAGGTATACATTCTTCTCCCATTGATTAAAGCATATTTGTATGCATTCTTCAAAAGTATGCATTTTTTCATGTGTTTTCAAATGTACTATGCATGCTGTTGAACACATTTGTTTTTGTCTATAAATCATAGGAAACATGGGGAGCTGCCTTATACGGTAGGGTCCCTCTAACCCAGTAATGTCAATAAGGACAGGCAGCGACTCTCCAGGGTTTCAGGCAAGATTCTTTCCTAGTCCTACCTAGAATTGCCTGGCATTGAAACTGGGACCTCCTGCATGCAAAGCATGTACTCTACCACTTTGCTATAGCCCTTCTGTAGCCCAGTGGTAGCTCACATCACAAGCTCGAAGATGTATGGATTTCAAATCCAACCACAGATTGTGTCCAGGTCCATGTTCAGTCCAGAAGGTGCGAAATAGGTGTGAGCTGGGTAAATCCTGATCAAATACAAACTGAAATGAATTTCTCATATATCCCTAATCCGGAGTTGCAGATTGTGTGTGTTTTAAGAGACCTGTGCCCAAAGTCAGTGTTTTCTGAGCAATTTGCACCCCAGCCAATGAGACGTGTTTCTTTCAAAATGTCTTAGAATCTTCTAAATTGCCTACGCAAAATGTACTCAAAGAAGCACCAGCTTCCAAATGAACTCTCCTAAGCAAATGGAGCCCAGGTTAGAGTTCTTCCTATTAGGCAGGTTAGGCCTATAGGAGTACAAAGTAAGAGCAGCTAAAATGCCCTCTGAAACCAAGCTGTAGCTAGGTATTATATCAAACAGGCTTGCTACCACTGCAGCAAGACTTGCTCTCCAACTTCTATTACATTTAATCAATTTTCAAGCTATTGATGCACAACTTTCCCCAACATGGTGCCCCTCCAGATGTGACCATGCTAGCTGAAGATGATCAGAGGTGTAGTCCAACACAATTGGAGGGCACCTCGTTGGGGAAGAATGATATAGATCCTGAAGACATCCTAGCTGAAGTGGGAGACACAAAAGTAACTAGAGATCCAATCCCCTAAGTGGCTACCTTAATTTCTTTCTCGTGCCCCATGGGAAATCTAAATGCTTCTCTACTTCATTGTCAATTACTTAAGAGAAAAAATCCAATCTTTGAATGGCTAATGCATCAGGCAAGGCAAGACTATCGGAAGCATCAATGTATATGTAAAATTGTGACTTCAACACAGATGATTCCATAAAGCAAAATGTAATATAGCTTTGTTGTGCTTTTAAGATTTAATCCTACTTTCAGAGATCGATGGAGAAAATTCCTCTTCATTTCCATGGGTAGGTTGTTTTATTTGTTTGTTTGTTTGCATTTGTTTGAGGGACTAATAGCTCATAGTTCTTAAAAATAACTACATCATGTAGAGGGAAACAACTGCTCAATGGTTTTCACTTGAGTTAAATATCAATCAGCAACTAGTACTTCAATCCTAAATGGAAGTTACATCCAGCACAATACACTCTTAGTTCAGCTGGATATAGGATTAGCCAAATTGGGGAACAGTTAATATAGTAATAAGGACTAGATCAGGAATGTATAATGAGTTTATTTATTACATTTATATCCCATCTCTCTATCAAAACTGGCACTCAAAGAGGCTCAAGGAGTTAAAGTGCCCTGACAATTGTATTTAATTACCTGCCTAGCCTTTATAATTTGCACATCATTTACATACACAGCAAACACTAAATCAATTAGGCAACATGCTGCACTGAATTTACAATCCCTTTTACCATATAATGGGGTTGGGGGGAATCCATATCAAAAGTCGGAACCTGTTTCTATCCTGCATAGTTTTTCTATTATTCCTAAGAGAAATATGCAGGCAGCCCAAATGTTTATTGCTTAATGGATAAAAGTCATACAAGAGTGTTTTTAACTCATAAGGGGATAAAATAATAAAGTTACACACATTTTCCCAGACTTTGCATACCGATTTCAGAAAACACTATATTTTCCATCGCATTTAAAAAATACAAGCAAGTGTAAAAGGTTAATATCAAAGTATATGTGCAAGCTCTCATTAAATCCCATTAAGTAAATGGCTGGACTCTAGTGAGTGCTGCTGACAGCAGAAGTTTACAATTGCTCCCAATTAACTAATTGTGTTTCTATAAAACCAAAGGCATAAACCATTGCCCATTTCTGACAGCTCCACCTACACTACAAGCAGCGAAAAGAAGGCGCTTGCATCAGTTACCAAGCAAATTCTTCATTAGGGAGTTTTCATTTCACTTCCTACATCTATTATTTAAGACAGGCCATCCACAGCAAGAATGGAAAGACCAAGAGGTATTATAGTTTAGAAAGCGGAAAGGAAAGCTGGCTTATATGTTTTGTTTCATTTAGAGGACATTCATAAATACAAAACAGAGACACATTTTCAATTTCCGTCAGAGCAAACGTATCTGAATGGAACTTGCAATGCCAAGTTAACTTAAAGTCCTGATGCTAACATTATAAGAGAGCATGAATTCCCAATAACCCCTCTGAATAACCCCTCTGAATTACACAGCCATAGCCACAATTATTATTTCTATGGACCAATACCAAAAAGCTTTCCTATATCCTAGGAAAAAGTTTTAATTTGAATACCAAAGAACCACAGTATTCATTTATTCCACTCTTGAAACACATATATTGTTTGTTTTCCATTTTGACCAAACCAGAGGTCAAAATCTTCCACTGAGCCAAGGTAATTGAACAGACGGTAGCATATCAGCTCGACTGATTAGCTGACTCATTTCAAACTGGCTTCTGCCAGCGAGTTAGAATAGAAACTGTCTTGTTCACCCTGGTAGATAACCAGTCCCAGGAGAGACAGGCAGTGGAAGCATGTAACCTTGTTGACCTCCCAGCTCTCCCAACAGTGTCTGATACTATTCACCATGGTATCCTTTTGAACCAGTTACAGGAGTTGGAAATAGGTGGCACTGTTTTGCACAAAATTTAATCCTACCTCACGGGTGCATACCAGAAAGTGGCTCTAAGAGGCTACTTCTCTTCTCCATGGGAATTGTCCTGGTTGCATCTCATTTCCTATGTTTTTAACACCTACATGAAGCCACTGGATTCACATGTTTGGAGCATAGTGTAATCAAGGTGCAGATGACACACAGTAATATTTCTACTTTCCTCTTGCCTTACTGTGTTAGGGTGGTGACTATGAGTGACTACTTGAGGTCAATAATGAAGCAGAGGAAGGTGTATAAATTTAACTTTGTTGACACAAAAGATAAGTTGATGATAGGCAAGTAAACTGATCCAGATATGGGGGAAGAGTTGAGCTAATTCATGCCAGTAGGATTTACGAATGCTTAATACCCTCAGCCACTACGTACGTGTATGCAGTTCCTTGAATCCAGAGTCACAAATGATATACAGTTTATACAAGCAGTTCTCCAAGTCATTTGGGTGAATATTTAGTCTTTGCAGTGTAATCTCACCTGGAAAAAATGGGATCTTTTCAGATTTAGGCACATGGAAGTGAGCTGGCAGAAGAGGACTTCTCCCACCCTCCTCTCCTCATGGCAGCTTTTCCAGTCCCCTGAAAGTGCTACACATAGGGTTGGGAGAACTTGCTGAATGGTGTGAGCTGTGGTGTGAGGAGGAAGGGAAATCCCTGAGAATCGAGTGGAGACACCTTCCATAAGCAGACCCATCCATGGAAGGCTGATCCTGGAGCCAATCCCAGGAATTGCATTGAGGTGATTGAAATCCACCCAAAGTACTCAAGCAGCCATTCTCACAAAACACTTAGTAAGTGGAACTCCACCAACACAGTTGCTTCACAAGCAGCCGCTCACATGATTTTAAGAAGTGGTCATTTGAATCTATCATTTCAAATGGATGTTTAGAATTAGGACAAAAGGCAGTTCAAACTAACCTGTGCTTACTATCAGCCAAGATCACTGCAGAGGTAGATGCAGGGTCAGATTTTCAAGGGAACTGCAGTCTCAAAAGTCAGATTTATCAAATGCAGTGTTGTGGAGAGAATAGAAGCTGTGATTTGTGCCACAAAGAGCAATTTAAAGGAAATGTTTAGGAAAGAGCTAACTCAGCACTTTCAAAGATCAGAGCTAAGGTACTGAAACATATGTCTCCAACATCAGAGATACCAAACTGTCAGAGTCCAGGGAAAGCAATACCTTTGAAAGAAATGGACTTTTATCAACTATCTAGTATTGGGCCTTTTGAAAAGTAATTTGATGGAGCTATAAGTGAACTGGAATTTACTCGTCTTCTGTGGCAATTTAGAATTAAATGTAATTTAGTTACCATTTCTAAGAATTGTCAAGAAAATTAGCATCAAAGAAATAGCATAGTGGATGGCTTTATAATTGAGGATAGTATTATTATACTAACAGTTATTTCAGAAAAGTGAAATATAAGTTACTACCAAATCAGCTCAACGTATCATAAAGGTAACAATCAACAGGACAATTTACAATTGCTCGTACAGATTTTGTTCTCATAAAATCCATGATAATTGCAGATGTTCATGTGCTATTAAATTATATTCCTGTGATATGGGGATCAACAGATGGACAGCAAAAGTGGATTCTGAAAGCTCTTATATTTGCACAGAGATTCACACTTCAAGCTTGGAAAAATAATCACCCACTACATATTAGTCAATGGTCTGAAGATCTTATGGCTATTGCTGAATTTGAACATAGATTCTACACTCGTCAATTTCATCTGGATGCTTATTTAGATATATGGACTGTTTATATTAAATGTATGTATTTGAATCCCTTTTCCCCTCTTTTTATTAATGGTGCTGTGAACGGTTATTGTAAATAGATGTTTATTATGTTTATTTGTTTCTTTTTTCAGTTGGTGTTTTTGTTCCTCCCTTTTTCTTTTGTTATAAATGCGAATTAGAAAACAGCCTTTTCAAAAACAGAAACTTTTTAAAGTCTGAACATTAAAAACTTGCTTGAACTTTTCAAAACCCACTAAGGCCCCCTCCACAAGGATGCGCTTTTGCGCCCGGTTCGGTGATTATGCGCATTATCGCGGAGGTGCATTTACTCCTAATCCCTCTGCACGGGAGGCGGCGAGAGGCGGCGAAGCGCATTAATTGTTGTCCAAAAAGCGCTTTACAAGAAGTTAACGCGCATAATCGCTTGTTCACACCGCGAAAATGCGCTTTAACGGCCGGAGCAAAATAAAAGTCGCTATTTAACGCGCATTCGAAAATGCGCATTATCGGGGAGATAACGCGCCTGTACGCCCGTTTTGCGCTCCGCTGGAGTGGAGGTAAAATTTATAATGAGCCTTCAAGGCTCATTAAACGTCTCGTGTGGAGGAGGCCTAAGTGGTATCTTCTCAGTAAGGACATTCCAGAGTTTCAACACCACTCTCTTGTATCTCCCCATCACAGGATGAACTTCTTCCAACTACCACAACAGATAGTTTTCTTATACAGCACCCTCCATGACTACTGACTCATTTCAAGTATATATGTGATAGGGTGATGTTGCATGCTTACCCTTCTCCTTACGTCTGGGGAACTGCAGGGATACCCCATAGGACTAAGTGGGGGAAGCCAGTACCCTCCCCCAACATCTGAACATTGGGGACCATCTCAAGGATGCACATGACTCACCAGAAACAGATCACCTGATCTCATGTCCAACACAAGTATGCTGCAGAATATACAGCCTAACAGACTTTAGCAACTCCTTGCATCAGGTCAAGGGGCTTTATCATCAAGAGCTCTTCCAAAGAAGGAGAAACAAGAACCCATCAGCTCTATAATTAACTAAGCACATAGCACAAGAAGAAAAGTAGAGTTGCTTAGTAGGAGGTTTGAGGCAGGAGGAATCCTCTACGCAAATCCTACATCTTAAACTACTTTCCCTCAAGTATGGAAGTTTCTCCATACTGGGAATGGCCTTAACTGCCAAGAGATAACAGAAAGATCCCCCATGTCTATATTTCAGGAAGGGAGCAGGTCCGTAATACAATGGACAATGATCATACTCACTTCACAGAGGCAGCACTGGTTAACCAACTGAGCGGAAGTGAAGCACTTTTGCAGGAGCAAAGAAACGTTCCCCAAAATAAATGTACTCTGATCAAGGCTAGCCTTATGGAAAAAGCAAGTCTATGTAAAGTTTATTTATTTATTTGTGGCATTTATATACTACTGAATATAATAAAATCTTTCAGCGGTTGTTTGTTAAAAACATCACATTAAAACACCACATTAAAAACACTTCCCATTACAGTAAAAAAATCAAGTAAAAAGTTTAATCCATGACAGTAGTCAGTGCACTACTGCATGCTCACATACAAAATACTAAAGACTATAGTTTTGCTACTTTTTCCCTACAGGTGCATGTGTGCAACAAAGACAAACTTTCTCTCCTCCTGCCCAAACGTTATGGTGGATTTTCAATGCTATGGTTCCTTTATTCATATAAATGAAGCACAGATTTGTACAACAACACAATGTACACATACAACAGTTTGCATCATCGGGTAATAATTGTTGATTTTGAATCTCTATCTTTACAAGTAAAATTCAACAGCTTCAAATAATGAATCTACACACACACACCACCAAAGTATTTTAATTTTCCTATAGAATCCCAACAGCCTGCTTAAGCCAGACCTCTGAGTAATAACAGCGAGCAGTCGATCAATAAGCTTCCAGCTATGCATAAAATGCAGCTTCATTAGCTAATTCACGTGCACAGCAGCCAGGAGGGAGGGAAAGAAAGTTTCATTCTTTTCCTCCTTCCGCAAAGAAGAAAAGCAGAAAACCAAAACAATGAAGTGCTGACAGGCATCACCTTTTTGCCTCACAAATGACGTGTTCCCTTCTCTCTTTTCTTCCCCGCCATCCCATTCTCAAATACCTTTGATGTTTCCAGAACAAAAGCTTCCCTCATCCCTGCTGTTCCAAAGAACTGAGGGAGAGGTGAGCCAGCAAAAGGGGGGGGGGGGCGTGCAAGGAGAGAACCCACAACATTCGCACACACTCCCGCTCCCCCGAGGGCCCTGGTCGTGGCAATGTCAAGTGAAGGGGAACCCGAAGCCAAAAACGTGCCGCAGCCCGGGGCTTTGCAGGCAGCAACATGACAACCCAAAAGCAACAGTCCGGCTGCCCTTTCCTCCCCCCCCCCCCCCCATTAAGATGAAGCACATAAGGAGACAAATCCATTTGGGAAGATATAAGAGAGAGAATAACTCGCCCCCCCCAAAAAACCCACCTCCTGTGAGCAGCAGGGCGCTCCGGGACACCCTCCTCGCTAACACCCCTCCAGGGCTCGCCCAGCCCAAGTTTTCAGAGTGGGGAGTGGTCCTCCCGCCTTGGCCCCAAGAATGTTAAGTTAGCGGGGGGTGGGAGAGTTCATTCACACGCTACATTCCTCACACGCTTCGCCGCGGACTTTCACGAACTTTGCCCCTCGCCACCCACCGGCTTCCCCTGAGGCAACTGGCACCCTCCTGCCCGCCTCCTGTTTGCATTCTGAGGCAGAAAGGGAGGGGGGGAGAAGGGAAAGAAACCCGACCCCCCCCCCCCCCCAGCGGTGCCAAAGAACGAGCGCTTCACTCACCTCGCTGGTCTTTAACCTGCTTGGGGGGGGCGGAGGAGGAGGGAACTCAGCTGCAAGTCTCCGCGCTCGGGAGCAATGGGGAAGGGGGAGGCGTCCTCAAGCAGGCGGCTCTCGAGGGGGAAAGTCGTGCCAGGCACTGGCTATTTCTCACGGCGAAAACCCACCAGAGGAGAAGCAGCGGCCACTCCAGAACCGGGGAGGCGGAGAGAGCAGAGCACAGCGAGCGAGCGAGCGAGAACTGCCCGTCTTGCTGCTGCAGAAGCAGCAACTGGGATTGACTCGGAGTTTATCCTGCAAACTCCTCTTGTGCCTCTTCGGAACAGCTCCCAGACGCACACACCGGCTCGCTCATCCGAACTGCGGCTGCGCGCCGCTGCCCAAAATCAACAATGCACGCTCTCCCGCCCCCTTCATCCGTCAGGGATTCCATGGACGCGGAGTCTCCAGTCACATGGTACCCTAGCCCGGAGGGGGGGGGGGGGTTGGTTGGTTGGAGTTGACCTGGGAGAGCGCTGAAGACGCCATCAGGGCAACAGCCGACTTGTTTGGACGGGGAAGTTAGTCACAGCCACCAGGTTAGGGGTGAATCCGTCACGGCAAATAAGCATAATAAAGACAGCGAGGAAACGGCAGCTGGCAATTGGCTACCGTTCTGTTCCGGCCAGCTGAAAAGTTCTGTGTGACTCAAAAAATGGCATACTTTCACAGGCAATTTCCTTGTGGCTCAAAAAGTAGCACTTTTAGTCAGGGAGGTTTTGTATGACTAAAAAAAACTGGCATATTTTACACACTGGTTCTGTGTGGCTCAAATACTCATACTCTTGCAACCAGGATGTGTGTAGCACAAAAACTGGCATATTCTTACACAAACAGCATTATTCCCCATCCCCCACAAAAAAATCACCTTCCTATTTTGCAACGACCAGAGATGTATTAAAATGTAATCACTTCCAAAATATCTGATGTGCAGCAAAAACCAAGTCTAGATAAAAAATATTTTGCTCTTAATCGGCTGCCCCAGAGGACCCAAAAGATGTCCCCAGGAATCATCATTTTCAATTGTGCTGAAGATGCTAGGATAGAGCTCTCTGACTGCACAAAATTTCACTGGCACCCTAAAAACACTGCTGACCTATGAGATCACTTTGCATTGCTTTTACTGCTAGGTTTACCTTGGTGCCCATTCCACTCAAAAGCAATTGCCGCTCAGTCTAGTGGTCAGTATTTTATAGAAGGAAAACTATTATCTCATCATACCGACACAGAGTTAGTAGCCATGTTAGTATCTTACAGCAGAAACAGCCAAGAGTCTTGTGTCACCTTAAAGGCAAACAGATTTATTGTGATAGAAAGTTGTGGACTACAGCCCACTGTGTCAGATATTTCTTGAACATATCCAGGCATTGTGGCCCCTTGTGTTTTCCCCCTTTGGGAAGAATTTGAAGCCAATTCTCTAAGAAATTGTTGATTTCCATTTCCAGCAAACCTTCCTTCTACATTAATTTAATTGGTCTATTAAATATGGCATCAAAGAGTATAAACAAGCAGTATTCTCTCTCACACACTCAGTCACTCACTCACTCTCTTTCCCTTGCAATGCACCGCAGGAGAAAATTAAAGTTGTTCATATTGCACTGGTAAGGAGGTGTTCTTTGATTTTCTTTTATTAATGAAAAGGAAACCTGTTTTTCCATTGGGCAGCCTCGTCTCCCTCGCACACCCTGACTGGCAGTGACCTTGGTGGGGAGCTGCTGTGTTTCTGTGACAACATCAACACCATGTTCTTGTTTCCATAGGGCACAACAGATGTCTGTGTTTTCCAGCAGTCTCTATAATTGATGTATTTCAGCAATGCTGCATCCCCGGCTGTTGCTTGTAAAGTAATAGGACCAGTTCAGATGATCAGTAGAAGTGTTTGTTTGCCTCCATCGCAGGTTGTTGCACTAAAGCAGGAGTTGTTTCCTGATGCAGGAATCAACATATTTGCTGTCCAGACCAAGTGGTATATGCCTCCACTACCCCACCACTATAAAAATCTTCCTATCTTTGAGCCAATGTTTACAAGATGTGGAAATATGGATACAGTACATACTAATGAAGATTTCTATCTATAACATCCTGGACCATATTAGTCCCAGCCTGAAACATTCCGAAGATTAACTATTGCTAGTAAGAGAACCCTCTTGCTCTCTTGCCTGCTTGACTCCCCTTCTTTTTCTGACATACATTAACTTGCCTGACCCATGCATTCTACAACAGGTTGATTCCCCAGATAGGAGCTGCTAGCTGTTCTTGGAAATGTAATCTGACATTAAAATCAGCTGTGAAAGCCGATAGACATTATACATATGAAGAACCAACAAAAGATTACAGAATTTGATTTGTGGGAAATTATTCTGATTTATTTATTTACAACATTTGTATACAGCTCCACATCTAGACAGATTCCAGAGCAGTGAACAAGAGAAAAACAATCAAAACATAAAAAGAATGAAAATATTAACATTATTCTTTTAAAAAAAAGAGTGCCAATAAAACCAAGGCTAGTCAACCAAGGAAGGCTTCCTGGAAAGAGTTATTTTCAGGAGGTGCAGAAAACAATGCAGTATTGGTGCCTGACTGACCTCAAGAGGCAGGGAGTTCTATAGGAAGGGAGCCATCACACCAAAGTTTCTCTCCAGGTGGACTCCAGTTGGGCCATAGGTCCATGTGGAACTACCAGGAGCATGCCCTCTGATGACCTCAGTGATCAGGCAGGTTTTTAAGGGAGAAGGTACAGTATCACTCCAGTATCACTAAGAGTCATCACTAAACTTAGGCTGCAATTCTATACACACTTATTTGTGGGTAAGTTCTATAACATTCTAATAATAATAATAATAATAATAACAATAATAATAATAACCACCACCCCTTAAACTCAATGTAACTTACTTCTGAGTAGACATGTATAGAGCTGCACCTGAGAATATTAGTATAATTTACAAGAATTATCAATCATTCTCTTCCTAATCTACGTTCATCAGGTTGGATCCAAATTTATGCTGGATCAATTGCCCTGACAGAATTGGACTTCCCCACCCCTCCTTCCCAAGGCAGCCCTTCCAGCCCCTTGAAATGCCACACAGTGGCTGAATTCGGACCACACAATAAGCAACTGGGGGGGGGGGGGGAAACAATCGTCAGTGGTATTGACTATCGTGTCGTCCGAACGCTGCCATAGTCAACTCAGCACTGATCCTAATCCACACCACAGTTGATTATTTATTACTATGTTGTGTGGAGAGTAACCCCTAGATGAACAACTGTAAAGTTGATTATTACCCCACCATTGACTATCGTGTTGTCCGAATTCAGCCAGAGAGTCAGGAGACTCCGCTGAATGGGGTGAGCTGTGGGGGGGGGGGGGAATCCCTCAAAATTGGGCAGACAGCCCATCTGAAAGTGGAGCTTTTCCTCTCATGGAAAAGATCCAACCTAGATCCAACCCATGAGCATTTGCAATGCCATTTGTCAGGCCATCAACTGAAAAAGGGAAATGACCCAGTTCACATGTCATGATTCCCATGAGTTCTACACCAGGCTGTTTGCCTGGGATGGCCCCCGGCTGATCCCTGTGAGGCCAAATGATGCACAGGGACTCCCGGGGGCAGGGGGCAGGCATGGGATTTGCCAGGGATATGGGATCCCTGGAAAATCCCAAATCTCCCATGGTCCTGGGAAGTTCCCAGGACCGCAGGAGAAGTGGCCACCCATCCCAGGTGCTACCGTGCCTACTCACGAGTAAATGTGGCAGCAGAAATGGGCACAGAGCTGCACAGCAAGGCTCTGTGCCCATCAGGGGAGGGCGTGGCACCAGTTTTGCCACCCCCAGGAAGACAATTGTGCATGGGGTTTTTTTTAAGTTACTTTTTGTGGAGGAGTGCTCGTGCGCTCTCCTCAGGCCTAAAACCAAAACAAAATGGCGGGTGTGACATGCAACGACACGAGCCAGATCATCGCACTTCTGGTGTGTATTAGGGCGACGATCCCAGAAGCAGGTACTTCCAAGATCGCTCTCCCTCCACACCCATATGGTGTAGAAAGGGCCTTAAACAGCCCATGGGTAATCGTTATGTGTGAACTGGGCCATTCTTGGTGAAGATATTCTTGTGGTCCTTCCTACATGAGGTTGGGTGGTCTTTTAAAACACATTTGTGCAATTTGTAAGATAAAAGTTAGTTATTGTTCCTCATTGTTTACCTGGGGTACCTCTAGACGGCTTATTTGTACCTCCTTCATTTCGCACTGGCAGCACTTGGGGCAGACGAGCGGGGCGCAGATCAGCCATCCATCCGATTTATAGCTTCCGTTAATCCGCATTTTCTAAATGTTGATTAACTGCAACTTTAAATTTTTCTCCGCACTTACAGCACTGTATCGTCATGTAACCAATCCATTCGGATTAATGCTAATCGTGGGCATACTTTGGAGGGCAGGGCTAGTGTGTGAATGACTGCCCCTTCTCTTCCTCTACCTGGCTACCCCTCCCATTTTGAGTAAAATTTGAGGTTGGCTAAGGCTTCCTATCTACTCCAGTTCCTTCCCCCTCTCTCCCTTCTCTGTTGAAACTGACAAAAGTTCTGGGAAGTCTAGTCAATTTCACCAAGAATGGAAATAACTGGGGAAAACTTCTCTCCATGTGAGCAAGTCCCTGGCATTGAGCTGTCATCTTGTGCGCTGTTACTCGGGAGTAAGGCGCATTGAGCAGGTTGGGGGACTTGCTCCCCGGGAAGCGTGGCGCAGGATCGGGGATCGGGGTTGCACGGCTACAATGGAGACAGTCACAGCTTGGAATACAGGAGGTCAACTACCCCCTTCATTTCCAAGTTAAAAGAGGTGGCAGGCTTCATTCTACAGTCACAATGGGATGTCGGGGAGTCTGTCTTGCTTTACCGGTTTCCCCCTCATCTAGTCCCCCCACTATACGCCTGTAGATGCCTTTGTTCGATCATCGTTACTAGTAACCTCACTCTGGTTTCTGGCAGGACGTGCTCTCATTTTCTGCCTAATTCAAGCCTCATTGAACTCTGTGGGGCTTACTTTTGAGTAAATGAGCGCAGGCATTGGAACTGACAAGTGGGAAATTCAGGTGGGCAGGGATAACCAACGGCGGGAAATACAGGTGGGCGGAACTAAAAGCCACTGGGGCGGTACTTTGTTCAACTTTTCCTTCAACTGTGATGCAAATCTCCACATATAAACAACTGAAAAGCACATTGTATGGAGCCTGTAATTCTCCTCTACGGCTCTTGTCTATCGCTATTAGATGCAAATTCAACTATAGGATAAGGCACATATTCAGAGAACCAGACGTCAAACCAATGCCATTTAGAGGCACCCCGGGATGCCATTCCAAATGTCCTCATCCTCTCAAGTGTCATTATTTCAAAAAGTGTGTGTGATGGCTAAGAGATTTGACTTTACTATTTGATTCTACAAAACCCTTGTACAGAGTTGCATTAGGAAGTAGTTAACAAGTGAATTCATGGGCCTAGAACAAGTGGCTCACAATGGACTCAATAAATGCCCATAGTGTGAGGAGGTTTGGTCTTCCTTTCTGATTTGGATGCACAATGTTGCTGGTTGATCAGGCAAAGCACATTGTTCAACTACTGACAAAGCCTCAGCTGTTGTATACAGGGTCTCTCTCATCTCCCTGCTCCTCTCTCTATTTCATTGTCACTCACTGGCATCTTGTGACCGTCTCTAACTGTTAATAGTCTCCGTTTTATTTCTTTTGCCACAGGAGGCCTCTCCTGCATTTGCCATTGTTTCACTTTTCTAACACTTGTATCAACTCAACGAAGACCCAAGTCTTTTTATTTCCCCAATGACAAAGTTCTGGTTTGGATTTGAAAGGCAGGAATATGATTAAAAAATGGCAATGTTTTAGTGTGCATATAGCAGGGGAGGGAAACTTGAAAGTTGTAGATCAAAACATTTCAAGGGCCACAAATTGCCCACTGCTGCTGTATAGTCTCATCTCAGCCAGCCTTATACAGCTCATACTAGGTCATTTTGGTTCCAATGTTTTATTTCTTACAAACAGAAGTTTCCCAAGCAGGAGTGCACAACCATTTTGGCCCCAAAGGCCACACTGGCCATCGCTCAGGTTCCGGGGGCCTATGGAATGCAATGTTTTCCATCCTCATTACATTTCAGGAGATTTGATTGCATAATACTTTTTTAAGACCAAATAATTATGATGCTATTTTTCCAGCCACTTAAGCAGCAATCTTATTCCCTGGTTTGTACACATCAACCTTTACTTCAAACTAAAAATATCACAGGAAATGCATTTATATATTTTAAATCAAGAGCTCATATTTTTAGAAACCACTTCTATGCTGCAACGTTGGCTGCCTGCCCTTCTGCAACACTTGCTTACAAAAGTCATTATTAGCACTTATTGTGATGTATTTAAGCTCAGATCATTTTAATATTTTATGCAGGAGTTTTCAGTTGCTGAGAAAAGGAAGCATCATCCTTTTTACCAATGGAGCCTGAACAGCTGATATGTGTGTTACTATTCAGCTTTACGTATGTGCTAAACTCAAACCCACCTCTTAATCCAAAATGCATTTTCTTGAGCCTAAGTCCCTCTAATAGTCCCAGAGCCAGGCAGGATTTATTTACTCCAGCGAGTGTAAAATTTATTTACCTCAGCGAGTGTAAAATTCCACAAAATTCCAGTGGTGGGGGGGCTGCGTGATGACAGCATCAATATGGCTGCTGCTCTATTATGTAGTTGCCATATTTAAATATGCCTAACTTCTGACCTGTTTATGCTACAGAGATGATTTTTTCTGAAATGTTTCAAATTTAATGACAAATACGTTTTGTAATTACACATTTTTTGTTAACTCCATTAGTTTTTGAGATAATTTCATTTGAACGTATAGATATAAATGGATATTGTATTTATAACCTGTTTTTATGCTTTTTATGGTTTTAGATTTTGTATATCGTTTTTTAAATGTTCAATGTTTTTAATTTTTGAAAACCACCCAGAGAGCTTTGGCTATGGGGCGGTATATAAATGCAATAAATAAATAAATAAAACCAGTGTTCACATTGGTTATGTGTGACATTTAACCATGATTTACTCAAAAACTATACGACTTTCGAAAGAATACTCAAGAACAAAAAAGATGCATTTTTTAATGAGGATTAAGATAATGCATAGTAACATGGGGTTTACCCCAACACTTAGGGAATTATAAGTGATATCTTGTTATACGTTCACTTTCTCAGGATTGTATGATTTTACAATTTATCATGCAGGACTTTCATTTCAAAAGTATCCACCCTAAATATCTCTCGATCTGATGCACAGGTCATTTTGAACATGTTCAACTGTGATTTTTACAGTTGGTCATGTTCAAATGTTCTTTACAAAATTTCGAACAGAACGAGTATGATGAGATATATATATATATATGACTATTTATTAGGTTGAATTGTTTTTAACATCTACAAATTCTTCAGAAGATTCTATAGGACAAGTAACCTTGAAATGTATATGGATGCCCTGAAGAAAATGATTCCAGCTTTTTTCTCAGGCAAGAGGCTGAACTATGCTCGATGGATGACGGTGTACCTCCAGAAAAATTCTCAACCTAAGAACCGAATCCCCAGAAGTCATATATGCACTTTCTCAAGGTGGTCTAGGCATAAAGCGCTCTAGAAACTCATTCTCTAGGGTACCAGTTGACATGGCACTAGTGCAGACTGCAGATGCTGCTTCAAGGTTCACAGGCATCATGGCATTTGCAAACCCAAAATCTGCTGGAGCCCGATGGATGATCACAAGGTCATTGAAAAGTGAGATAGTGAGCAGCTTACTTTAAAGCAGTGGAATTACAAAAGCTCCAGATTCGAGGCATGATTTGCAACAAGGACACATTGAAAAAGATCACAGAGATATTGAAAAAATAATTTCAACCCTGAATAGTTTTTCAAACCCATTTCAAGAAATGGATCCTCAGGCACCTCTAAGGAACATTTCAACTGGACAGACAATCATTGAGAAAGTCACACTGGATCTTCTTTCATTTTCTTCTAAAGGGCAAGGAGCTGCTGAAAAATTCAAAACAATGTACGTGCAAGATCCAAAGAATGATGAAAAGCCCATACCCTGAAATTTGGTAGCTAACTGCGCATCTTCTATTGCATCCAGTGACCTGAAAATGGAACGAAAGAAACTAGAAGTTGCCAAATGCACTTTAGATGCTTTCGGTAAAGTAATTCATATGGCAGCTGTTCAAAAATGTGATGTGAAAAAAGTGATTGAGGGTGCCTCTGGACGGACAGTATCCGTCACAGTGGCTTCGGAATGGCGGCAGATGCGTTATATGACACTGCCGCCAATCAGAAGCTATCTAGGGGCAAAGCCCCAAACCTCCACATTAAAAAAGTAGGACATTTAGTCCGACTTTTTTAGGATTGAGCAACGCAACGACAGCTTTTGCCATTTGTCGCTGTTGCTCTGGAGCTTCTTGGAGGCCTGCCCAGTCTCTGTCGACCACTGATTGGTCACCATGGGCTGGGCAGGGTAAGGGGTTGTCCAGCGAGCCATAAGCTCGCTGGACCACCTCCGCCCCTCCACAGAACTCCCTCCCTTCTCTCCATAAAATAAATAAAAAATAAAACAACCCCTCTTCTTCCCCACTCCATGTTTAAAGTAAAATAAATAAAAAATAAAATGTTAAAAAAAAACACCTTCCCACCGCTGACTAAGGGTGTGCACGGACCCCCCGGATCGGATCGGGACCGAATCGGGACTAGATTGGGAACTCCAATTTTGTTCCAGATCAGATCAGAACAAAATCAGAGGTCCCCCGGATCGGATCAGACCCGATCCCAATCCGAAAATCAGATGTCCGATTTTCTGATCGGCCTCCATTTTTCCCCATAGACTTGCATTGGGGGAGAGAAAGCTTTCCCCCAATGCAAGTCTACGGGGAAAAATGGTGGGAGGGGGGTGAGTGGGGGCCTAACTCCCTCCTCCCTGTCCCTCCCTCCCTTGCACTTACCTGCAGGGCCCTTCTGCTCCCGTCCGCTGGCGCCCGCAGGTGCAGCGGACGGCAGCAGATGACCCCGGCAGGTAAGTGGGAGCCCCCTCACGATCCTCCTTACCTGCTGGGGGCCCTCCGCTGCCATCCGCTGCCACCCGGGCGGCAGTGGATGGCAGTGGGGGGGCCCCAGCAGGTAAGCCCCCCTGGCGATCCTCCTTACCTGCGGGGCCATCCGGCGCCTTCACCTGCGTAGATCTACTAAGGACTAGGCCGCGAAGCCTAGTCCTCAGTAGATCTACGCAGGTGAAGGTGGCGGACGGCCCCACAGGTAAGTGCCCCCCTCCTCCCTCCTCCCCCCTCGCAATCCTCCTTACCTCCCAGGGCCCCTCCGCTGCCATCTGCTGCCGCCTGGGTGGCAGCAGATGGCAGCGGAGGGGCCCTGGCAGGTAAGCTCCCCCCTCTGTCCGCTTCCATCCGCTGGCACCTGCCAATGGCAGCGGACAGCCCCCCCAGGTAAGCCCCCCCGCTCCTTACCTGGCAGGGTGTCCTCTTCTGTCCGTTGCCAGTTGTAAACTACTGCGAACTAGGCCGCGAGGCCTAGTTTGCAGTAGTTTACAGCTGGCAACGGGAGGAGGAGGACACCCCGCCAGGTAAGCCCCCCCCCCCCGCTGTCCGCTTCCATCGGCAGGCGCCCACTGGCTGTGCCAATGGAAGCGGTGGCAGGCGCCAGCGGGCACATGCTGATTCTCCGATTTTTCCCGAACTGGATCAGGTCCTTCCGGACCGGTTCGGAAAAGATCAGACGATCCAAAGGGGGGATCGGAAATCGGATAATTGTATCCAATTTCCCCTGGATAGGCTCCAGATCGTGGATCGGAGCCAATCCAGTGCACACCCCTACCGCTGACCTCCCGCCCTACTTCCCCACCCTAGAAAAAAAAATTACCTTAAATGCCAATTGGTGGGTGCAGCAGTGGCTGGAAAGCCCGTCGTTGTGCTCCTTGCATGTAGAGGGACGCAAGGAGCGCAATTTTGTGTCACACCACCTGCTGATGCCAGCACGACATGAAAGAGAAGGCGCCTAGAGGTGGCCTGAGTATCCTCTAACTCCCATGCCATTCTCTCTTGCTCAGATTGGTGGATCAATGAATAAAACAGACAAAAGTAAGTTGATGCACAGGCTAGAAAAGTACCAGAATTCAGACGAGAAGCATGATATAACTACAGGTCAACCTCACATAGATGTGGCTGTATATGATGCAATGTTCATGTTGCACACTTTGAAGTTCCCAGAAACGTACGGAGCTCTTGCACATAAATTACTGGAGCACATTACTAGGAGTATACCAGCTAAGGAACCGCACCTGGTGTTTGATACTTACGGCTATCAAAGTATAAAAGATTGTGAACATGAACGGCGAACAACTGTACCAACTAGTGACATCAAAGTAACAGGCACAGATCAGAAGACCCCAAAAAAGGCAGTTGATGCACTTCAGAATGAGTAGTTTAAAACATCACTTACATCTTTCCTATGCAATGAGTGGAAAAATCTCTTCTGGCAGGCAAAATTTTCTTTGCTGGAGCAGAGACTGTGTGTTACAAATACACCAGCAAGGATGTCAGTGTTGAGGCAACAGAGGTGCCTGTTCTTGCTTGCCATCATGAAGAGGCAGACACAAGGATTATTTGGCACATCCAACATACATCACATGGTAGTGATCAGGCAAAGACTATCCTGGTTAGAGCAAATGACACTGATGTGTTGGTTCTGTTAATTTACCATCAAAAGCACTTCCTAAACTCTCAGGTTTGGTTTGATTGTGGCGTGTCTTCTAACAACAGCAGAAGGAAAATCAATGTAACTTGTATCACAGAGGAGCTCTGGTAGGGGCCTTGTCTGGCTACCATGCTTTTACAGGGGGTACCTCTAGACGGCTTAGATAGTATATAAATTTATTACAGCCTATTGGCCAGTAGTACATAATTTAAAAATACATAATAAAGGACTAGTATTAAAACATTTGAAATAGGAAACATTGGTGAGCTGAACATAGGGCTCACCCCTTAAAAAGTAAAATACATTACAATAAATATATGAGTAAACAACAGTGTGAGGCTTTTCACCTACTTAATACTAGACAGATTAAAATGCCAAAAGGTATACTATTTATGGTGAGTTGGCATAAGGACCCATAAGATGTTATACAACCATTAGGGCTCTGCAGCCAATTGCGCAATGGAGGAACTTGGCTACTTGCAGGGTCATATACTTGTTTGAGCCCTGCAGGAGGATACTCATCAGGGTTCCTTTTGAGTTACCAGCTAAGGCATGTGTAATCGGCCATATCAAGGCTTCTCTCATTGCGGTATAAAAACAACAGTCGAATAGAACATGTTCAACCATTTCAACCTCTGAGTTGTTACGCGGACAGTATCTGGCACCAGCTGGGATATTATTATATCTGCCCTCCAGAAGTTTGGAGGGGAGAGTATTAAATCGAGCAAGTGAAAAGGCTCTCCTGTATTTAGGCACCGTTAACCAGCCCAAATATGCCATTCCGTCTTTGCCAGCAGGGTCTGATAAGCCTAAAGCGGATGGAGAACATGGACCACGGGCCAACCCCCGCAGCTCCTGAAGGTCCGTATCCAGCAGCCTTTGTATGAAGGCCCGTAGAGCAGAGCCCAGATCCATGTATAAGAGAAAAAAGGGGGATAACCCCAGGGAATTGGTTTTTTGTGCTATTGCACATTCGAATCCAGGGGGATTCGAATGTGTCTAACAAGACCTGAGATACCAAGGAGTTTGTAGTCAAGCCATGGTATAGTCTAAGCCAATATTGGATTGAGAGAGTCCATACCCTACACTTCAGAGAACACAGACCTGCCTCCAGGTTGAGTACTGCCCCAGACACACACTTTGGGACACCAAACAGCAACCTTAAGTATGATGCTTGAAGGCTCTCGAGGGAACCCTTAAATGTGGGAAACCAAATTGGGGCCCCAAATAGAATCTGTGAAACCATTTTGGCTTTGTAAACCCTGGTAGCTGCTGGAATAAATTTGCCGCCCTTTTGATGGAAAAAGCGACATAGTGCCCCCATAGTTTGTTATGCTCTTTCTTTTATAGATTTACTGTGCACATGCCATTTGAGATTTTCCTGAAACCAGATCCCCAGGTATTTGTAGGAATTAACTTGATTGATTTTGTTTCCACCCATTGTCCAGGAAAACCTTACTTTTCTTTTGGCAAAGACCAGGACTTTAGATTTTGAGTAATTAATGGTTAGCCTGTTTTTATCACAGAAATCTGCAAACCCTGTGAGTAGTCTTTTAAGACCAAGTCGGGTCTGGGACAGCAGGACCGCATCGTCCGCATAGAGGAGTATGCATACCTTGGATTGCCCGATTTTGGGGGGATGAGATTGAATTGGGGACAGCGAAAAAGGGAGGTCTGCCAAATAGAGGTTGAACAGGGATGGCACAAGAACACATCCCTGCCTAACTCCCTGGGATAGGACAAATTCGTTGGTAAAGTGTCCCTGTCTACTACATCGAACTTGGGCAGAGGTATTGTAGTATAGTGACTGGATCAGGAATAATAGCCTGCTCTCGATAGAGAGCTGCTCCAATTTTTTCCAGAGGAGCAGACGAGGAATGGAGTCAAACGCAGACTTTAAATCAATAAAGGCGCAAAATAACTTGCCTCCTTTCGGGGCCGAGTATTTATGGGCCAGATGATGCAGGACCAAACAATGATCATTAGTTGAGCTCCCAGCTTGAAATCCGATCTGTTCATTACCCAGGATGTTGTTATCACTAATCCACTCCCGTAGCTTGATGTTCAAAGTACTAGCATATAGCTTGCTGACTGTGGACAGAAGGCTAATGGGTCTGTAATTGCTCGGATCATTCTTGGGGCCCTTTTTGTGTATTGGGATCACAAAGGCCTTCCGCCAAGCAATAGGGATACAGCCAGATTTGTTAATCTTAGTGAAGAGGGATGCTAGTAGAGGTGCCCACCAGCCTATTTTACTCTTCAGCAGTTCAGATGGAATTCCGTCGAGCCCAAGAGCTTTACCTGTTTTAAGCTTTAGCAGTAGGTCCTCAATGAGACTGGGGTCAACATCAGGCCAGTCAGGGGTATTTGAATTTAATTCAGGGCCAGGTAAAGACTCCACAACATCGTTGTACATATCTTTGTAATATTTTTCCCAGGTATCAGCTGATAGGTGACTGTCCACATCCTTAGTCCTACTGTTAGTTGCCCCAGATACTATTTGCCAAAATGTTTTGTTACTGTTCGTAGATGAAGCCCCTATCAGTTGCTGCCAGATCTCACGGTCCGCCGCAAGCTTTTTCTGCCTTAGAAGTGTCTTGTATTTTTTCTTGTTTTCGTAATAGACCCTGGGAAGTAGTTGCTCGTTGTTCTTACGGTAGGTGCAATAAAGAGACTGAAGGTTCATTCTAGTCCTGGCACACTCATTGTCGAACCAGTTTTTACTTACGGGTCTTTGATCTTTTGAATTGATGATTTTTTTTGTAGAGGGAGAAGTACAGCCTGGATCAGACTCTCATATGCTGCAACTGTTAACTCAGGAGACAGGTATGCCTGGATCTGATTTGCGTGTCCTGATAAGCTGTTGGATTCAATAAGATGTTCAAAGGCCAGGGCAGTCTTGGGGGACCATTTGATTCTTTTGTGGTTTAGGGTGAGTTGCTGGCTAGGCATGAGAGGATGACAAACTTCCATCTGGATACACCCGAGATAGTCAGCGCAAGCTCTAAAGGCAGATGGTCACTTTCCAAACGCTCTGCAACTCTGAAGTTATGTACCCTGGCGTCTAAATGTTTGTGAGTGATGATGTAATCTATCACGCTGGAGCCCCTAGCAGAGGTAAAAGTGAACTCACCCCATCTGTCGTTAGTAGAGCAGCCATTTAAGATGGAAAGATTGTTTCTGGAGACCAGCTGAAGCAGGCACAAGCCTGCAAAATTGGTATGCTGGTCTTTTGAGTGTCATATGTTAGCTCTCAGACTCTCTTTTTTTAACCCTAAGCTTATATTTTCAATTGATGGATCAGCCAGTTTGGAACCGGTTCTCGCATTTAGGTCACCAGCCATAATTGGGTAGGCTTGTGGAAATTTGGTCATTAGGTTCACAAGAAAACATTCTGCTTCCATCCATGCCTCCCTAGTCCTCTGTCTGCAGCATGAAGGAGCAAAATACATATTGAATAGCAGTAGGGACAATTTAGGAGATCCCAACTCCAGGATGAGAGCCTGGATTGAGGTTTTGAAACTGGGCAGCTTGGTTATTCTGGCATTGAGGGACGATGAGATTAGGACAGTCATACCCTGGCGGTTCCTGCCTTTCCCTTTATTAGTGAAAGCAGGGAGGCATAGTGAGGAAAATCCATTTACATAGATATCTTCAGGGCACCAAGTCTCCTGCATGAAGACAACATCAAACTCCGCCAGGTATTCCTGAAAGCTGCAGACCCCCTTTTTCGAGCCCCATCCTGCAATGTTCCAGGATAGGATTTTTAGAAGAGTATTTGAATCATTGACTGTTAGTCAGTCCAGTTCTTCTATATGGTCCATTTGTCCTCTTGTGTTATCCAAGACACAGCTGTTGGAGGGTTTGAAAGGATGGCAAATAGGACCGGTTGCGCCTGAACTAAGGTTGGGTGTGGACTTTTTATTGTGTACTTTGGTCTGTGGGTCTAGACTAAACACAACAGACCCACTGTCACTGTTGGCATGTATGGGGAGATCTAAGTCAGGTCCCCCAATCCTTGGTACTCCAAGAGTATTGGGTGGAACATCAGCGTTGTCTTTAGTAATTGTAATCTTAGGGCTCAAGGCTGGGTCTGCCATTGGGAAGAGTGTCTGCTGGTCAAGCATCAGATCGTCTTTGTTGAAGGTGCACCCAGATCTTTTAACTGGCAAATCGTCAGCCCCTTGATGCCCGTGCATGGTGTGTGCCCTGCAGGTATGGGCAAACTGATGTGGGTATTGGTGTAAGTTTGGCCTTAGAAGACAAAATTCCCCTTAATGTCAACAGACCACTCAGGATCTTCTGCTGAACTGGGGGGGGGGGCCTCAAAACCGTCTATAACCTGTCGTTCTTCTTGCGTGAGATCCACATGCCCAGGGTTATTGTCACCTTTATGCGGGACAGTGTCACAGTCGTCTTTAGTGATTCCCAGACCTGCTTTAAAAGAAATGAGAGGGGATAAGGATGGATCAAGAGTTGTATCGGCATTAGTCAGGTTCACTGCGATAGGATCCTTGTGGCTCTGAGTGGGGGGTCGCTGTTTGCCCATCGACGTCATTGGGGCTATGTCTTTAAAATGGTGACTAACCAGCAGCCCTCTGCTCAAGAGCCACTCTCTGTTGCTAAATATATGTGCCACCGTATTTGATGAATTGAAGGTCACTATTGCGCGCGCGGCATTATAGTTGAAATAGACATACTCCACTTTCTGGACAGCAGAGCGATTTAGTTGAATTTGTGCAGCTTGGGTTATTACTGTGATAAGGTTCTCGATACGTTCCTTTTGGGTCTGTAACCCTCTTGGTTTTGGATAGTTTGAAAAAACAAGGTTCCGCGACAGCAGTTGCAACTGCCCGTGTTTCCCACCTGCACTGTGAGGCCCATCCTGATCAGGCTGCGTTGGAATTATAAACTGATGACTCCACTTAGATGGAGATTGCTGGAGAGGCCTCAGTTCGTGAGCACTTCCAACAGTCGAGGCCTGTGTATTTTGACTG
The DNA here is from genome assembly GCA_029215795.1 of Anniella stebbinsi. Classification (NCBI taxonomy): domain Eukaryota; kingdom Metazoa; phylum Chordata; class Lepidosauria; order Squamata; family Anniellidae; genus Anniella; species Anniella stebbinsi. Next base: position 86,163,777 of record JARDYH010000002.1, on the reverse strand, counting down.
GGGCTCTTGGGGGTTGTTATTGGATCGGCATCTATTTGTATGTTCTTAGTTGCTTTATTATAAGGGCTCGCCCATTTAGTTGGCTTGCTGTCACAGCCTAGCTTCTCCATTAGTTGAATAGTCTACCATAGTTCATTTTGGGGGATTTCCTTGATCTGTGGGAGCTTTTCACATTCTTAGATTTTTTTTTTTGACCTAGGTAGAGAGGCCTGTTTAGCTCTGTATTTATGGCGTCTGCTTAAGTTGGCATGTTTATTTGCCCTTTTCCCATGGGCTTCAGTTTTGTTGGTATCATTAACCTCCCGCTAGTCAGCCTCCAGGGCACCTGGATCTGTATTAGTCTCCCCCATCTGATTGCTATAAGGCTGGCTCCCATTATCCACTTTCGGGTGGAGGTTAAACTCAGATTTTGACATTGGAGTTCTGGCCTCGGTTGTACTAGCCTCAGATTGCATTCCCGGTTTAGCATTCCCTATGGCACAAACTGTTAGAGTCGTCAGGAGATCCTTACTCTCAGCCAAAAACTTCTTGATTGAAGCTATGTCATCGTCCCACCCCGAGAGCAGCCTCCGATTTTTTTCGTAGTGGGAATCAAGAAGTTGTCCGACTGCGTATAAAATTTTGCTTGGGTCGTTATGAGACATAAGAGTAGGCTCATCAGGATCCAAACTTTTATCCTTGAGAGTGAGAGAGGTGAACAGTGTAGGGGGGCTGAGGCAGCGATTTTGCGTTGTATCAGTCAAACTGTCCTTCTTTGACTGGACACTTTCTGCCACTGCGAGTTCGGATGCTGAACTACATCTTCTTTCATCAGGGTTTGCACTGTCCTCCGTCCTCATTAAGCAGTGGGGACCCAAAGACCAGTCAAGGACTGAATCATTAAGAGCCTCTGTCTCCGGAGGGAGATCAAAAGCAGAGCTGGAGTGGCTCTCTTGGTTGGACAGCAAGAAATGTGTGATTTTTAGCTGTTTGTATCCTTTGACTGGTCTTGTCATAGCTCCAGATACAGGGGCCAGACCCCTTATTTTGTAACCTTCCCTTGTAAGTACCATATCACCCTTAGTGTGGAGGCCTCTCAGTCACCAGGGAATTTTATTGGCTAGGATAATGTGTATATCTTATTGCATGCAAAACGATTAACCAAAAGTTCTTACCAGCTGGATGCACTCCTTGGTAGCTTAGCCTGTAGCTGGTCAATCTATTCAGCCTTGGAAGGAAGCGAGCGAAAGGAATCCTTCTCCTCACCACAGTAGCTCGATCAGACTAACTAACTCAGGCTTCTCAGTCAGATAGTGAGTGCTGTTAGTGTTAGACCGCACAGCTGTCTTCAATCCCCCAATCTCCTAATTGGCCTAAGACTTGAGGCTGGGACGGTTGCCAATCCCCTTGCTAAACTGCAGTCCTGTTGGAAATAGACTCGTTATTCTGAACAGTTTAAGTCCTGTACATTTAGTCGACTCCTGTTTTTATCTTATCTTGTTTGTACTTCGATATTTCATCACTTCTTTGGTTCTTTCCACTCTCTTCCCGTTTTGTCGTTTCAGGGTTAAGAGTTCCAGAGTTTCAGGGTTGCTTCAAACTTCTGCCTTTTCTTAATTTTTCTTATCTCCTTTCTTATGGTTTTGTAGATTCCAATGTTGTTGTCTTTCACTTGCAACTCTCCTGAGTTTCCCCGCTGCTTTCTCCTTACAGCAGATAATCCACTTTTTGCAGTCCTTGAAGCGGTGGGGGCAGGAGCAGCCCGACCGAGCAGCCTCGTCACTCTCCAGTGTAACTTAACAGTTCACAGTAAGTGGTGTATGTTTCCAAAGATATTCTTCTTATACTTGTAATCTGTTTTCAGTGTGTGCAGAAAAGTAATGGAAACTAACTCACAGGGAGGAGCCTCTCTAGACAGCTTATTTGCACCTCCTTCACTTCGCACTGGTGGCAGTTGGGGCAGACGAGCAGGGCGCAAATCAGCCATACATCTGATTTATAGCCTCCGTTAATCCGCATTTTCTAAGTGTCGATTTCCAGTGACTTTAAATTTTTCTCCACATTCACAGCACAGTATCCTCGTGTAACCAATCCATTCGGATTAATACTAATCGTGGGCGTAATTTGGAGGGCAGGACTGGTGTGGTGATGTCATGAGTGAATGACTGCCCCTTCTCTTCTTCTACCTGGCTACCCCTCCCATTTTGAGTAAAAATTGAGGTCCACTAAGGCTTCCTATCTACTCCAGTTCCTTCCCCCTCTCTCCCTTCTCTCTTGCTGGGTCCCTGGTGAAACTGGCAAAAGTTCTGGGAAGTCTAGTCAGTTTCACCAAGAATGGAAATAACTGGGGAAAAACTTATCTCTGTGCCAGTGAGTTCTTGGCATTGAATGGCCTCTTGTGTGCTGTTACTCTGGAGTGTGCATTGAGCAGGTGGGGGGACTTGTTGCAGGATCAGGGATCTGGGTTGCACGGCTACAATGGAGGCAGTCACAGCATGGAATACAGGAGGTCAACTACCCCCTTCATTAGAGCAAGCCCCCCCCCTTTCCTCCTCAACGAGTATTCGCATGTTCTCCTCACCATGAACACAAGTACTCCCACCACCACCAATCTAGCCCCCCTCTCTCTAAGCATGTATTCTAAGGACAAAAGACTATGAGAAAATGGGGGACTTGTTCAAGAAAGAGCAAGTGTCCCTCCTTTTAAATATTCTCAGTTCCAATGGCTCCGTGATGATTTTACACTTTTTTTAATAGAGCACTTTACCCGTTACAAAATGATTCCTCCAGTTTAGTGCCCTGTCTGGTCGGAAGTCCAAGTTCATTTCCAAGTTAAAAGCAGCGGCAGGCTTCATTCTAAAGTCACAATGGAAAGTCAGGGGTCTGTCTTGCTTTACCGGTTTCCCCACCTCATCTAGTCCTCCCACTATATGCCTGTAGATGCCTTTGTTCTCGATCAACATTACTAGTAACCTCACTCTGGTTTCTGGCAGGACGTGCTCTCATTTTGTGCCTAATTCAAGCCTCATTGAACTCTGTGGGGCTTTCTTTTGAGTAAACATGTGCAGGCATTGGAACCGACAAGCGGGAAGTTCAGGTGGGCAGGCATAACGAACAGTGGGAAATGTAGGTGGGCGGAACCAAAAGCCCCTAGGGCGGTACTTTGTTCAACTTTTCCTTCAACTGTGATGCGAATCTCCACATATAAACAACTGTAAAGCGCATTGTATGGAGCCTGTAATTCGCCTCTACGGCTCTCGTCTATTGCTATTAGATGCAAATTCGACTATAGGATAATGCGCATATTCAGAGAACCAGGTGTCAAACTGAAGCCATTTAGAGGCACCCAGGGTCTGATTCACAGCTGCATTTGCAAGACAGGGAAAAGTTAAACCATTTCAAATCATGAAAAAGAATCATGAATTCCAAGAAATTCTCAGCCAGCTAGGTGAGTCATTAACTTTAACGGAAGAAAAGATAGCTGGGTTGGAGAAATTTGTCTGTGCCATGTACGGCCACCCTAGATACTCCTCTGTGAGTGAAGTAAGATGCAGTCTATTTATGAAGAAAACAACACCTAAGATACAGTCTAAGGCATTCTCCAAAGTTAAAGGGATTGACCCAACAATGCTGCCTCCATCTAAACCTGCAATAATCCAAAAGATTAAAAGAAACAATTCAGTGTCATGGCTGTGGAAACGAGCAGACTGTAGAAAACCTGACAACGGGCTTGATCCTACTGAACACGGCTGGTACTTGGAAAATGGCAGGTACCACATAAAATGGTACGATGGTCCAACACTCCCAGAAAATCTTGAAACGGCCACAGAAGAGGACAGTGAAAAAGAAGACAAGGAAAGTGATTTTGACAGTGATGATAGCAGTTCCAATGAAAGTGAAGAGGACAGCCAATTAAATTTATTTGTTAACCCTTCTCACAGAACATAGTTTTTATTTTGTAAATTGTAAATTGTTGCTGAAGATTTTTAAAACATTTGTTAAAAACAATTTAACCTAATTAATTGTCTTTTTAAATATTTCATCATACCCGTCCTGTTTGAAATTTTGTAAAGAACATTTGAACATGTTCAGCTGTAAAAATCACAGTTGAACATGTTCAAAATGATCTGTTCATCAGATTAAGAGATATTTAGGGTGGATACTTTTGAAATGAAAGCCCTGGATGATAAACTGTAAAATCATACAATCCTGAGAAAGTGGACGTATAATGAGATATCACTCATAATTCCCCAAGCGTTGGGGTAAACCTCATGTTATTATACATTTTCTTAATCCTCATTTAAAAATGCAACTTTTTTGTTCTTGAGTATTCTTTCAAAAGTCGTATAGTTTTTGAGTAAATCATGGTGAAACGTCACACATAACCAATGTGAACACTGATTTTAAATGTTCAAATGAAAGTATCTCAAAAACTAATGGAGTTAACAAAAATGTGCAATTACAAAAAGTATTTGTCATTAAATTTGAAACATTTTGTAAGACTCATTTTTCTGGGACACTTATGTCATATATAAACAAAAAATATTCACAGAGCTTTTGCACTCTTCGGGTAAATAAATCCTGGTCTGGCTCTGAGACTATAATTTCTAATTAAACTTATTTCAAAATAAGTTATCAGTAAAGATGCACACTAGGAAATAAACCTCAGTAGACTCCTTACTTCCAAATATATATGGATATGCCTGGTCTGGAATGGTGCTTAGGGTTGGATGAAAGGACCACCTGTAGCATACCGGTAGCTAGAATTATTTGCCTACCTGAATAAGGGCTGCCTATGCGCTCAGTAGCTCAAAGGTCAGGCCCTAAGACTAATAAATAAACAGATGAACTCAGTACATCATAAAGAGCAGAGCAAGGCAAACAAAGCACCGTCTTTGTTTTTGGCTCAGTCCTTTCATTCAGAAGCTTTCAACCAGTGACAGCTCCAGTGGGCGATACTGAAAAGGAAATCAATGGTAAGATTCCTTGTATAGAAGCTCTAGGAGGGGGTGTGGGGTGAATGGGTGGGGTTAGATGTCCCTAACAGAGGCAGGGTATTCAGCTTTGCTATCCAATGCGAACTGAGGAATATAAATATACTCAACTAATTGATCATCACTGAGGATTGTTTGCATCCACAACACAAGCAAGCTTGGGAGCTAGCAGTTCCTTCTTCATTATAATATGAATATATGAAGCAACATTGGATTCAGCTCAAACCACTGTTTCATCTAGCCCAAGGTCTAAAGATGCCTTCCCCAGCGTGGGGCTCTCCAAAACCAAACCAAAAAAAAAGGATGGGACTTCAGCTCCCATCTTCCCCAGTCAACATCTTCGAAATGAGCTAGAAGTCATGTGCATCACCTGCCGCCACTCCGAAGCCACAGCAGGGAAAAGCTCCCTTCTAGAGGTACCCCTAGTGTTGAAGAGATATTCCAGCAGTTTGTTTGATTCATGTCACAGCTGGTGCATGTGACATTTTTTCCTCAAGTTTCCTTTACTTTAAAAAGACCTGTTTCTTGATACAAGAAGGGAAATAGTCCCACATCCCACAATAATCGTGCTGAGCACATGGACTGCTCGAGTGCGTGATAAATTCATTAGAATACAGATGACATGAAGACAATACAATTCTAATTACGGTATGACATGCCTGAAGAATGCAGAATCATATCAGAGCCCTGCGGGAATGTTTAGTGAACATTTTGTGAACAAGCTTAGCTCTTGTCCCAACATGAACAAATATGTTTTAACCAACTGGCTTTATTCTTGTTTGGTTTAGTTTTTTAAACTCCTTTCCCACTTTTCAGGGGCGGGGGCAGGAGAAATGCACGAAGCAGGGAATAATAACATAAAAAATCAACTTAATACAAATATAACCAATTTTTACGATTAAGAATGTACCAATAGAACAAAATCAGTAATCATATAACAAGCATGTTGAACCTCTTCCAGCCTGAAGGCCAAATTCCTTTTCAGAGAATCTCTTGGGGGGCGCATTCCAGTGGTGGGTGGAGCAAATAGAGTGGGGCCCCCAAAACACCAGAATATTTTAGTGCTAAAGTGGCAGCCCCCAAAACGCCAACATATTTTAGTTTAAAGCTCTTACTGCCAATGATGGAGGCTTAGGAAACACATTTCAACCTTTTAGAATGGAGGAAAAACTGCACAAAACTGGAAAACCAACCAACATTGGTGGTTGGGGGAAATGGGGTGGGACCAGGGGAAAGGGGCGTGGCCCTCTGACAAACCCCAGAGGGCCAGATTTGGCCCTCCGAACTGCTGTTCTACACCCCTATCTTATTTATTAATTTTATTTGTACCTCGCCTCTCTATCAAAAAATGGCACTCAAGGCAGCTCACAGGCACAAGTAAAACTGGTTAGAACAATACCTTAAAATACAATGAAAACATAAGTATTGCAGATTTTTAAAAAACAAACAAACAATTTGCATACAAAAACCTAAATGCTGTTCTGCCTATCAGCAAACAATAAAGGTTAAAACATCTCAGCACATCCCAGGCAAATGAATGGCACAAAAGGCTTGTTCATGCATTACTCCTCCATGCATATGCTGCCTGTGGGGAGGTGGGAGTAGGAATCCAGGCAACTGGTATGGATACCTCCAATACTGAGCTCCGGATGACTGGATTCAACAGCTCCACAGGGTTCTTCATGGTGTGGAATTCTGTTCGGACGTCCTGCTCCTCCTCTGAGGAGTAGATCCTGGGTTCCAGATCTGTGGAGGGCACAGCCCTGACAGTGCCATACACTTCCTCTGAGGGCAGGCCTTTTTTTTTTTTTAATGTTCAACATTTTTAATTTTTGTAAACCGCCCAGAGAGCTTCGACTATGGGGCAGTATATAAATGGAAAATAATAATAATAATAATAATAATAATAATAATAAACCATGGTTTCACAAACTGTCACTGGCCCTGTTCAGAAGACACCTTAAACCACAGCTTTAACCAAAAAGCCTTATTCACCATGGTTAAAGCCATGGCTTAAGGTGTCCTCTGAACAGGGCCTCTGCATACTTATGATCCCAACATGAGCTAAAGCACACATGAGCTAAAGCTAAAGCAATTCGGTCCCATTGAAATCAATCTGAAAAGTTAGTAATGACTAACTTAAGTCCCAAGTATTTCATTGGGTCATAAGTGTAACTAATAAAGCCTGGTACCAAACAGCCAGCCTAATGTCAGTATCAGCCCAATGGGAACTGCTTTCTGGGAGTCACCCTAAAGTTTACAGCAATAAATTGTATTCCCAACAACAAGCCTCCTCCCCCTATTTCTGCACCCTCACTGCTGCAGTAAATGCAGTACAGCAATTGCTATTGGATTCGGTCTATCAGTTGGGGTTTTAACAGAAAGCACCTTTATCGGTGGCAGAGCTGGACTGCAGCATAAAATGGAAAAATACCAAGGGAAGCATTAATGCAATTACTCCAATGGAAGATGATGCGCTGGTTTTCCCGTGTCAGCCAGGCAGCAGCCGGGGTTGGTATTCATATAAGTTGTAGTTTGATTTCAGATCTGCATTACACAATAGTACAAGAGTTCGGGGACCCTAGCGCTCCATGATGTAGGGCTGGCACAAGACCTGGCACCACCTGACACTGTCTGGCCTGCCTCCTCTTCCGCTGACCTCCCAGCTTGTCGTCTTTAATTGTTGTGCCACTGAGTTCGTGGCAATGTGGGTGATGCCGTGCCTTTTAATGCCATGCTCTGAGGAAGAAGAGTGTCTGTGTTGCCTTGCCATGGCAGCGGCAAATACTGTTTGACTTTACTGGAGATGCAGACATTGCCCACAAAGTGTTGCTCTGGGGGAAGAACCTTTCCTCAGAACATGGCAAGCTGTGGACACTCTGGGAAGTCCTGGAGAAGCCCACTTTGCTGCTTTTTTCCCTGCTTTTTTCCTTTTTCTTTTTACAGCAGCAAATCTGCAGTAGCAAAAGTGGTGGCAGCAGCTTTAAATGGTGGGCAGGCCATAGTGGCCAGTGGTGGTGGCTGTAAGCAGTGGATTGGGGAGCATGCAATTGGCGGCCTCACCTGAACTGCTACCTGATCTGCATGGTGTATGGTAGGAGTGCCCTGCCATGATCCTGTCCCTCTTGAATTCATTTCTTTGCATAAGAGGGATATAACTAAACATCCAAATGATAGCATTGTTCAGGTTTTTGACAGAGCCGAAGTACTGAAGAGGAAACAATTTCAAATGCCTGGCCGCACGTCCAGAAGTGGAAATCCTGATGCTCCATGAATCAACTTTAACATCCCATGTCAGTTTTTCATGTAGCTTCTCTTTTCCTCCTCTAGGAAGGATGTGGCACAGTTAACCTGCTTTGTATTCCAGCCACAATGCAGTACTCTGCTGGTAATTTACTCTGCAGGTTTTATGTTTCTGAATGGGAACTTAATAGGATAGATTTCACAAGCACAAAAGATGGCAGTGTATTCAGACTGCACTGTTTTCAGCATTTGCATTTGGGCTAACTTGAAAGGGCAACATATGTCTGCCTGTCCTTTGAGCAAAAAAGGATGTGGAATTGTTGTCCACAAGGTATCTGATGTTCTAATATCTGCTTTTCCACTACTTGGGGAGCCTTTGTGCCTTCATGCTAGATCTGATCCGAGATCCCACCATTAGGCCTATCTACATCCATGCCCCAACAGTATGCTTGGTTTGAGCATGAATGCACAAGAATGCCATTCCAGAAATAATTTACTAGACCGACTGTAACTCCTTCCTTACTATATTTAACAGGGCCTTGTCAAGAGTTTCTGTCCCCAAGGATCTGGTCTCTCCTAATGGCTATAATGAGTTATTATTACAGTCATGACTCAGACTGTAGACTCAGTATAGAGGACGGAAGAGCCATAATAATTCCTGAGCTATAAAAAGTTGGCCCTCCAGGTTATCACCATCTATGTTATTTTCAAAAACTATAATGTGATGTTTATATTCACGAGAATATTTTTTCTGGTGGGTTACCATGGAAAAGAGACTTCATTGTGAAGACGGGTGTGTGAATCATATGAGCCTATACAGCAAAGTCCAGTTTTTGAACTTACACTTGCACAATTGGGGTGGGGGGTTACAATTGTGTGCTGCGCCACCCATGCTTCAATTTGAACAAATTGCAGAAACTGAGCAAATGTGCAAAAATAAGGGAATAATTCTCCCATTGTTTCATTGTTTTTGCCATTGTTTTAATCATTTTGAGAGCAATTTGGACTCTCTGATCCCATTTTTAAAAAAGAAACTAGTCTGGAATAGGGATGGCAGAATCAGCGATGTCCGAGCTTGCTGAGATCCTCCAACCAAGGGTGCATCATCCAGTCCAGTATTCTGTACACACAGTGGCTAACCAGCTGACCATGGAAACCCACCTTGAGGTACCCTTAAGTATTCTGAATGTGCTAGGAGAACTGCTCAGTTCCTTATTAAACTAATCCTAAAGAGATGCAATTAGATATTCTTTCTATAATGTGTAATTTGAAGTAGAATTGGATAACAACCTATGATTGGCTTCTTTGTAGGTTGCTGAGCATGATGTACAAACCCCAACATCACTAAACAACTCAGTGTTTGGGGTTCATACAATACGCTCAACAACCTATGATGGAGCTGCTCATGGATTGCTAATTAAATGTTGATGTGTTAGGAGGCAGCACACCCACTCTCTCCCACTTGTGCACAACAGCCCATAGGTTGTTTATCCCATGGGCTATTGTTACATGTGAACCAGATCATTGTTTTCTTAGACTTCCAAAGGGCTTTTGACAAAGTCCCTTATCAAAGTCTGCTGAGCAAAATTAACTGTCATGGAATCAGAGGAGAGGACCTCTTATTGACTGGTAACTGGTTAAACATCAGAAAGCAGAGTGTAGGAATAAATGGTAAATTGTCACAATGGAGGGATGTAAATAGTGGGGTCCCACAACCATTTTTATTGGAACTAGTGCTTTTTAACTTGTCCATAAATGATCTGGAATTAGGAGAGAGCAGTAAAGTGGCCAACTTTGCTGATGACACCAAATTATTGAGGGTGGTTAAAACAAAAAGGGATTGTGAAGAGCTCCAAAAGGATCTTTCCAAACTAGGAGAGTGGGCATTAAAATGGCATGGATCAACAGAGCTCCCTGCATTTCTGGGTTATCCTTGGGGGTGGGGCTATGGGGACTGTCATGGTATAATCAAATGGTACTATCAGTTTAAGAGACATTAAGGCTTGAAACTGCATTTTACATCTTAAAATGGGCACAGAGCCACGTGGGGTGGCTTCGTGCCCATGGGGGGGGGAGCAATTTTGCCATCCCCAGGATAGTGGGGGGGGGGGGGTTGGGAGTGGTTTTTTAAAAAATATTAATTTACCTTTCCCATGGATTGGGGCCACACAACTCTTCTTAATAATAATTTTTAAAAAGGTGCCCGCGACGACCCTCTTTCCTTCCGGTACATCACATGGCAATCTAGACGCTGGGGGAGGATTGCAGCAGCAGATAAGTCCACAATCCTCCTCCCTCCCTCTCTCTACACCCTTAGGTGTAGATGAGCCCCAGGTCTAGCAGTTGTCTCCTCCACTAGGAGCAGGTCCTTTGTAATGGGACCTTCCAATACTTTGCATTAGGGATAGCTCACAACAATATACTGGGTGGCCCAAAAGTAGGTATACAGTTGTTTAGAATGTTGATGGGGGGGGGGGAGAATGTGTGAGTAGAAGATGTGTGGGTGGAGTCAGAATGACAGTTGGGAAGAGTGACAGGTGGTGACAAGTGTGGAGAGTGAGGGGAGTGCGGCCCAAAAGTAGGTACAGTTGTTTTGTTTTTTAGTTTTTTTTTTACTGATATTGTGAATGATGGCAGCGAACTTGAGTCAAGAACAAATAAAGTGGATTCTAAAGCAGTACTGGAAGACTGAAAATGCCGAGCGGGTGCTCACAGCATGGCAAGAAGCATCTGACACTTTTCCACCAACACGTCTGACAATTTATCGTCTTAGAGATAAATTTGAAGCAACAGGTGCAGTGGCTAATGCACCAAAATCTGAACGTCCTAGGATGTCTATGACAGAGGAAAATGAGATGAGAGTTGCTCTGACATTTGTGAACAGTCCGAAAAAGTCCACACAACATGCATCTAAGCAGCTATCCATCCTTGCAACGCTTAATGTGTAAATTGAAATTGGAGCCGTACCGTCCAAGACTGTTACATGGTCTTCTGGAGGACGACCCAGACCGTCGGTTGCAGTTCTGTGAGATGATGCGTAACCAAATCTCTAACGAACCAGACCTTCTTGATAAGATCATCTGGTAAGATGAGGCTTCTTTCAAGTTGTCAGGCCACATGAACAGGCATAACTGTGTGTATTGGGCAGATGAAAATCCTCACTTGACTATCACATCTCAACTGAACCAGCCAGGCGTCACAGTGTGGGGTGCACTGTCCAGCGAAGGTGTTGTAGGACTGGTTTTCTTCTATACAACTGTGGATAGTAACAATTGCCTAAACATGTTATGCGACGTGGTAGTGCCACAACTCAGAACCAGGGCTAACTTCACTGAACTGCTCTTCCAACAAGATGGGGCACCTCCTCATTATGCTTCTGCAGTAAGGGACTATTTTGACAACACTTTCCCGCAGCATTGGATCGGACAACATGGCAGCATTGAATGGCAGTCCAACTTAACACCAATGGACTTCTTTTTTGGGGGCGTAGTAAAGAATAAGGTTTTTGAGAGGAATCCCCAGTCAGTGAATGAATTAAAAGAGTTCATCTTGGAAGCATTTATGGACATTGATGCAGACCGGAATTTGTGTCATACTGTGTGTCACAGTGTCCTGAACAGGTTCGAGGAATTTTGCAACGTTGATGGAATACATTTCGTGCACTTACGAGAGTTAAACAAATGTAAATGTAATAAACAATGTAATGAAATGCAAATAAACTATACTGTATACCTACTTTTGGTATTCTTGTTAGGAAAGTCCCTTCTCCCCCAGGTACTGTGAGCATTGAAGCTAAGCTCAGAGGCAACAGGAAAGCCTGAACAGGTTAACAAATGACATGATTCTCTCCACTAACCAGAAGGTCCCAGCACTTTGTTCCGGTAGGCTGAGCTCCTCTACAACACTGCTGGTTGCAGCAATTAGCAAATATGTCTTAATATCTTATAGGCAGAGAGATCCAAAACATGTTTACACAGAAATAAGGCTCACTAGGTTCAATGGGATTTACGTTCTAATCAGGGCTGGCCCTATCATGAAGCAATATCATGTCACAGTAGGAGGCGGCGTATGGGAAGAGCAGCACTCTCCCCCTCTGAAAGGTCTCCCTGCTTCTTGATCCTGCCAGCTACCTGCACGATAGGCTTCCTGCTGACTCTCTTGCATGCCGTGCCGTGCCTCCCCTCCCACATCACTCCACTTGCTGGCCTCACTGGCTCCGCCCGCCTTATTGTTCTTTGTGCCTGTCTAGTGTTTTCAGCTTCAGGAGCCGTGAAGCACCTGCACAAGGTCCAGCAAAGTATCATGAGAGGTCCCAAAAGTTTATAGATCTCTCACAACACTTTGTCCAACCTCGTACAGGCACTATGTGGCTCCTGAAGGCAGAAACACTTCACGGGCATCATGCTGGGAGGGCGTGGGCCCACAAAGAAACTGTAAGCCAGCTGGTGGGCGAGCTGTTGAGGTGCACGCACATACACGCACCAAGAAGAGCTGGCAGGCAGCCAGATGGGGCAGGCAGGAGGGAGGTGATGGTGGCAGCGGCGGGTCCCTGCTTCAGGTGGTAACCTGCCTTGGGCCAGGCCTAGGTCTAATCCAGAAAGGGGAGTGGCAAGAAAAGTGAGAATCCAGAGAAAGGGGTGCTAACAACATTTTACTTCTCACAGCAATGTGTGGGGTTCCTGGGACACTTTTTCAAAATGTGAAATGTGCCCACAGGCCCCAGAAGGTTGCCTACCCCTGCCTTACAGGTTGACATAGTTCATTTGTGTATTCTGTTGTTGTTGTTGTTGTTGTTGCTACTGCTGCTGCTGCTGCTGCTCTACATTTGAGTTTTGCTTTCCGTAAATGAGCTGCAAGCATGCTAGCTCCATCTTTCTCCTGGCACTCTTGTTTCCTTTAAAATATTGATAAATAAAATGAGTCCTTCAAGCCATTGGGGAACTCCACAAAGGTCAGGCACGTCAATTTTGAATAAATGCAGTGATAGTTTGGCTACAGGATGATTCAACGCTTTGGATTCATCAAACTATTGCCATTCATCTTTCTACACCAGTTTCCCAAGTCCTCTCTCTCTCTTTCTCTCTCTCTGCTGTGTGAAGGTACTTTGGGCTTTCAACGTAATTATATTTTGTTTCAGACTATGATTGAGTGCAAAGAGCCTTCGCCAATACAACCCAAATATTTAAGTAGAGACACCCAGCCAAAATGAGGACATTGTATGACCTTATTATCTGCAGTTTCCCAGTGCTGAAAGTGTGTACATTTGCTGTTCCTTATTGGGTTCCCTAAACATTTCTCCACAGCCAGAAGTTTCTCTAAGGTGGCCCATGTGCCACAATGCTGAGATTCCCCCTCTGCTGTTAAATTTATTGCCGAATCAGATGAGGAGGCTTCTCCCCTGACACTTTCTCCAGTGCAAACTCCAGGATTTGGGAAGTCCTAAGGCAAAGCATCCTCAGAATAACTTACAGAATCTACTTCCACTATTTGTGGTAATGGCCTCTTGTAAGATGGCTTTTTAAGTAGGGCTGAATAAAGTTCCCCTTAAAGTTTCAGAGAAGTTCTCGGGGGCTACATTTCAGTAGAGGGTTTGGCCAAAGGAAAAGGGGCAATGCCAAAAATTTCAGCATATTTTAGCTTAAAGTTCTTATTGCCAGTAACTGTGGTTTAGGAGAGGCATTTCAACCTACTAGAATGGGGAAATCCCTCTGCAAAAGCTGGGAAACCATGAAACAACCATCAGTTTGGCGGGGAGGGGGAAGCAGGAACTATCCGGTGATGTGGGGAAAGGTGTGTGGCCATCTGGGGAACTCTAGAGAGCTGGTTTGGGACCCCAGGCAAGCTGGATTTGGCCCATGGGCCTGAGGTTCAACATGGCTACCTTAAACATCAGAACATAAGAGCCATGCTGGATCAGATCAAGGATCCATCTAGTCCAGCATTCTGTTCACACAACAGACGATCAGGGACCCACAAGCAGAACATGAGTGCAAAAGCACCCTCCCACCCATGTTCCCCAACAACTGGTGTATATAGGCTTACAGTGCTGTGGAAGACTCTTTCCCCTGGGTTCAGCTGATGGCGCTGCGATCACTTTGGAAGTCCTGTCAGGGCACATTGTGCTGGAAACTCCCTGACAAAGACTTTTCCTAGGAAATCAGCACCCCACCAGCCTGCCAATTCTGTAGGAAAGACCCATGCAACAGGCCCCCATCTATGAAGCTGGTAGCCTTGACACAGCATAGCAATGCCATAGGATGAATTCCTGGGGAAATGCCTCCTATGGTGCTGCTGCAACTGCCAGGGGCCCTTTGGAGGCTTTCCAGAGCAAATGGCAGAAGCCTGGCCAATCCTAAAGTGACACAGGGCTAGTGACTCATGGATAGGCTCGGCTCCCCGCCTTTATTATGCTAATTCTGCCCCAGGGTCCTATTGCCACCTGCTGTGTTTGCAGCAGTGGCTTCAATAAGCCTAGGGAGTGCTCCTTGCCCACTCTGCCGCCGCCACCACCATGCCGCTGCAGCACAATGCTCCCTCTATCCCTGCCACTAACATCAGCACTGCCATGGTGGCACAATGCTCCCCCTGTCTTTGCCACTGGCAAGGATTAGAGGATGTGTTGCGCCATGGTGGCAGTGCTTGAGGCAGCGGCGACAAAAAGGTGGGAAGGGAACACTCCTCTCACCCTGCTGCTGCGCTGCTGTACTGCAACTGCAGCACAGTGCTCCATCTGTCACTGCCGGTAGCGCTCCCCTCCCACCCTGCCGATGCAACGCTCCCTCTGTCACCATCACAAAGTGTGGAAACTGCGAAAAAGTGCCCAAAACGCCAGGAAAATCTGCGAACTGGCCTGACTTGCTGGAAATCGAGGTAGGCACTGCAGTGAAAACCGAAAGGAGGTCCAGAGGAAGCGAACCTAGGGAAATTCACCAAACTCCACCCCCCAAATGGATTTTTCTGACATCCTAGACATACGGGACCACAGTGTGTTTCCCTTCCGCTCTTAAATCCCAGGACATCCGGCTGGAGCTGGTTCAGTACACAAATGGAGGGGAAAGAAGGATCAGGCCTGCTGGCTCTACCTCTGACAGTTATGGGATGGAGATTTGCTGTGGGAATGATGGTGCCCTTTCTTGGCTCAGTACATGGGGCCCAGGTGAGAGGAGGGTCTCTTCCTGTTGTATGTGTGTGTGGGGGTGCTGTTTGAAGAGCCTTGTGGGGTGTCTTTCTTTCCCTTTTTTGCTGTTTGATGTGGATGAAATATCTTAGGTCTCTGAACATAAATTGTTCAGCTAATTGTTTAATGTGTGTATCATGTTGATATTATTGTTACTGGATATTGTTAATTGGCTTATTAGTATGTCTTGTGCTTATTTAATTTTTTTATATGTTTACCATGAACAGTAATTGAGTTAATATTATAATATAATTATGGCTATCATATTTGTTTTTGTGAACTGCTTTGAGCCCAGTGTACTGTGGGAAATGGCATATACATATAAATTGACTATGACGGCTATGACACTATGCATGTGCAACTATTCACACAATTAAGAACTCTGCATGATCAGTGTTCCTAATTGTATGCACAGCGCCTCCTGCATACAACAGGATGCACATAGATTCCCTTTGCTATAATCCGCTGAACGTACAGAAGTTGGGGGGCAGTGGATATGACACCTTCTAACCATTTTGTTTCCTGAGTAAATAAAGTATTTGTGAATAACATTCCATGCCATCACAGCAGCTCATCCAATCAGTGCGAGAGGCTTCACTGCCATACACACAGTACAATATAGATTGCAGCTGGACACACTGGAACCCCAAAATTGACTTCAGTCTCAAAAGGAATAACACTGGCTTTTTCCTTGTCAATCTGCCATGGCTGTTAACGTCTTTCTGGCTAACTTCCAGGGCCAGCCCTCCATGAGGCAGGGTGAAGCCCCCACCTCAGGCAAGAGAGCAACAAGTTGCTCTGCTCCCCCCTGGCCCCACCAGGAGGGCCAGCTGCCACTGCCTCAAGTGGGTGCACTGGAGAGCCCTGCCAGCCCCTCTCTCCTGCTGTGGTAAATGCTGCACAGAGAGAGAGAGAGAGAGAGAGAGAGAGAGAGAGAGAGAGAGAGAGAGAGACCGGCAGGGACTCTGGAGCAGCTGCCCACCTTCTGTTTTGCTTTGAGGGGTTCCTCTCAGCAAGAGCCAGATGACAGGCAGGTGGGTCAGCAAGAGCCTTACCAGCCACTTCTTCTGGCTTCATGGCTCTTCAGAGAGCTGACAGATCGGCAGTAAAAGGATGGGGGGGGGCACAGATGAGGCCAGAGGAAGGGGGTAGGGGGCAAGCAATGTGGCAAAAAGGAGACAAAGGGGGTGGGGGCAGGAGGTTGTGGCCGTGTGTGTTCTCTCCTGCCTCCGGTAGCGAGAGAACTTGCATTGGGGCTCCTAACTTCATGTATCAAGACTGTTGCATAAAGTGGCTTTTCCTATCACTCTGCAGAGGTTTAAGATCCAGCAGTCAGCAGTCAGCATGTAGCTGGCAGAGCTCCAGGCAGCTGAAAGACCTGCAGCTTTTGAAGCAAATCAACATCGACTTAGAATGATTGTGTGGCTGGTCTCCCTGCCAGTTCCTCTCATTCTCCTTGTACAGTCCACTGGGAAAGATGCCACCTTATTTTCAAACAGAGGATTGTATGTGTTAAACCAAGGGACGCTACATTCACAGGGAACATTTCCAGGCTGTCTCAATACCTGAATGAAGATTGCTTAGCTATTACGACCTGCAGAGGAACATAAAACTGGCTTGGTGCCTTCATCACTATGTCTGCACCATTCAATGGAGTCCTAAAAGGTGATTGTTTTGACATGTTCCTCTAACCTCGGAACTACTGGTAATTTTAAACTATGTGAGTAGGAACCTCTCCTTTAAAGGAGCATTTATAATCTTTTTACAAGGATCTACTCAAGAGATTTGAATGAGCTATCAAGAAAGGCAAACCAAACACAATGTTCTAAGCAGTCTGAATAACATTTCAAATCTTCACCTCCCTGCTTGTTCTCCTGTGCCCCCAGGGAAAGGGGGGAACCAATCTGACCTAAGGTATAAAACAAAAGCATTTGTTTTGCCGAGAGTCACATGAAAGACAGCACTTTATCTCCTTTCTTCTAGGGCTGTGCGCAGCCCCTCCCCCCACCTGCTTTAGAGGTCGATTTGGAACTTCTAAATCAGCCCCAATCCACTTCGGCCCAGATCCCACTTGTTCCAGATCCGATCCAGGTCAAGATTTGGATGTCCGAATTATTTGGACATCCGGCGGGCTGGCTGGCACCTGGCTTTACTGGGCACTCGCTGAGCCCCCCCCCCACTCCTTACCTAGACTCATCAGCGCCTGCAGCCATACAGACCTCTTCAAGGAACCGTACGGTTCTGGGCGCTCACAACAAATCCAGGTAAGGAGCAGGAGGCTTGCGTGGCAGGGAGTCCAGATCAGTCTGAAATGCTTTCAACTCCTCCTGGAGTTGACCTGCTTCAGTTCCATCCTGATTTGGTCTGAATCAGCCCACTTTGGTTTGGAATTCAGACCCTACGCTGAAGTGGTACACAACCCTTCTTTCTTCTCCCTTCTCTAAGGGTCCCTCTAAAACAGCAGTTTAAAGCTCTTTCAGGGTGCATTACCGAATTTACCTCTACAAGAGCAGAGCGCAAATCAGGGGTCCAGGCGCTTTTTATCTCCGATTATGCGTAGTATCGAATGCGCATTAAATAGCGACTTTTAATTTACCGCCAGAGTAAGAGCGCCTTATGTTTGTGTAAACAACTTTCTAAGTAGGCGCATTAATGATCAGAGTGGATGGACTGTGGTTGTGATGTCATGCATAGAAGTGCCCCTTCGCTTAGTTTTATTTCCTGTCTCCTCCTGGATGGAAGCTCCAGGAGGAAGAGGTGATGGAATATTTCGTTCATGGAGACACGGGGCCAGATGGAGGTGGTTCCACAGAAAACAAGGGGGTTAAGATGTGCATATGTGCATATAATTAGCGATCTGCTTAGACAAATCGTCCCCACACTTGCTTGCTGGGTTCCTGACATGAGCTGTGTGTGCATGTGTATGTTGTACATCTTCAAAACGACAAGGTAGTACTGAGAAGGGAAGAAGGGAAAAAGGTTGATCTCGCTGGGAAAATAAGGAGGAGGATAGAACGAAGCAGCTTCTGCTGTCTGTTTTGGCGTGCGTTTGTGGGGATCTCTACTCTCTTGCTCTCTCCCTCTCTGTCCAAGGCAAAAGGGGGGGGAGAGAGGCAGCCAAACAGGTTAACCAGGTGATTACCGGCAGGTAACTCAGGTAACCAAAGGTGGGAGATTCTGGTGGGCGGAGAGAAGAAACAGCGGGAATCTGAAGGGGCAGTTCCTCCGGGAAAAAGCGCATTACTTTCAGAACTATTTCCTTGTCCGTGCCTTGCGATTCTCTGCATGTAAACAACTTTAAAGCGCTTTCCAGAGAACCCGTCTTGCACTTCGATGGCTCTCGTGTGTAGGTATTAGGCATAAACGCGCTTATCAGGAAATGCACATAATCAGGGAACCAGGCGTCAAAGCGAACACTTGTAGAGGGGACCCAACTGTTTCTCATCACTTTTAGGACGTGACCTAATCCTTTCCCCTCTGCTGTTTCTTCCTCTGTTTCTTAT
Organism: Anniella stebbinsi; assembly: GCA_029215795.1. Taxonomy (NCBI): domain Eukaryota; kingdom Metazoa; phylum Chordata; class Lepidosauria; order Squamata; family Anniellidae; genus Anniella; species Anniella stebbinsi. The sequence continues at coordinate 86,144,881 of JARDYH010000002.1, read as the reverse complement.
CACAGCTCCAATATGAGTAGCTGGGAGTAGAAAGAAGGAAGTAATACAGGAAATTTCTATAGGCCAAAGAATCTCTTTCAACTCAAAAGGCCGAATTCAGTTTCGGAGAAGCTTGGTGTTGCGTAGGGCTGAAGGTAGAAGGGCCATGGCCAGAAAATGCCAGCATATTTTACCTTAAAGCTCTTCCTGCCAGCAACTAAGCCTTCAGTGAGGCATTTCAACCTTTTAGAATGGCGGATAAAACACACGCAAAAGCCAGGAAACCTCAAAATTACCGGTGGCTTGGGGAAGAGGGTGGGGCGATGGGAAGAAAGCATGACCTTCTAGGGAACCCTAAAAGGCTGGATTGGGGACCCAGGCAGACTGGATTCAGAATGTGGGCCTGAGGTTCAACAGCCCAATTACAGCCCTTCGTTCAGAAAGACTATTGAGTGATCATACTCACTCAACAAAACATCTGCCATTTTGGATTTATCTTCATTAGGGATGGGCCTCCAGATGTTGTTGGACCTTAACTCCCATCACCCCTAATAATTAGCCATGCTGACAGGGGCTAATTAGAGCTGAAGTCCAAGAACAACTTGAGGGCCATTGTTTCTCCACCCTAATTTACAGTCACAAGTCTTTGAGGTTTGAAATTTGATGCCACTCTAAGGAGAATCCATGCCATTTTTGCATTTGATGAAATGGATTTGAGCCCCATAATAACAGTCTTTGAGCTTTGCTACAGGAGGCTGTTAATCTGCTGTCTTTCCTTTCAGTTTCGTCACAGAATTGAGATCCGAGCACTACATGAGGAGAGTTCCCTTTCCTGCTTTTCCACTGCATAACCTCTAGATGGCACTGTGGTATAGCAGAGTAGTGCAAATACACAAGAGGAAATCACACTTTCTTTCATTTTCACCATTAAATGTCACATTTTCTCTGTTCTTAAAAAAACTCACTGAAAGTGTTGGTTAGACACAGAAATGAAACTGGAGTGTCGCGACATCATCTAAAGAATTCCTAAACAACCGTGAGTAGAGAATGACAGGGAGATAATAAATGTCTCATATAGAAAGCCCTTTAAGGTGCTATAAGTCCCTTTGTTAAACCTCTTTCAGCTTGAGGGCCAAATTCTGGTGGTGGGCAGGAGTGAAGCAAAATGGAGGGAGGCAAAGGGATGGGAACAAAATACCAACAATCACAGCCTATTTTAGCTTAAATTTTTACTGCCGCTAACTAATCCTTAGGAGAGGCATTTCAACCTTTTTAGAATGGGGGAAAACCTGCACAAAAGCCAGGAAACTACAAAATGATTGGCAGTCAGTGGAAAGAGAGTGGACCCAGGGCCATCTAGGGAACCCCAAAGAGCTGGATTGGCTGGCTGGATTTCATAGAATCATAGTAGAGTTGGAAAGGGCCATCAAGTCCAACCCCCTGCTCAATGCAGGAATCCACCTTAAAGCATTCCTGACAGATGGCTGTCCAGCTGCCTCTTGAATGCCTCTAGTGTGGGAGAGACCATGCCCTCCCTAGCTAATTGGCTCAATTGTCGTACTGCTGTAACAATCAGGAAGTTTTTCCTGATGTCCAGCCAGAATCTGGCTTCCTGTAACTTGAGCTCATTATTCCGTGTCCTGCACTCTGGGATGGTCAAGAAGAGATCCTGGCCCTCCTTTGTGTGGCAACCTTTCAAGTACTTGAAGAGTACTATCATGTCTCCCCTCAGTCTTCTCTTCTCAAAGTTAAATGGACAAAGGGCCTGAGGTTCTGCACCCATGACCCGAGCTGACAAGAAACTTTGCTGGACCTGTTCAGGCCACGCGGTTTGCAAGCCTAATTCAGATGTCTCTGGCACTTTCATTTTCTAGGGATCAATCTTCTTACAATCTTAGTAGCACATGGCCGTGCCAGCTGGGAGTTCAGGAAATTGTCATGTGCTTTGAGGCCAACTTTCCCTAAAGAGGTCTTTGAGAGTGAAGGTGTTCCTCTTCTCAAGTATCCTTATTATTTTTGCATTTAAAAACTCCAGCGGGTGCCAAAGTAAATGGTGAGGAATCTAAAATAAACAGCCTCTTATTTTTATTCCCACCATCAAAACCAGGAACACTTTGAAGTTCTTGGGATGGTTTCAGTTTTGGTTCCCTTTCAGGCTGTAATTTAGCATCACTTCAATGTTCTTAATATTTGAAATTGGGGGGAAAAAGGAGTGGGGGAAATGCTCTCAACAATTTGGCTGCAGATTCCAGTGGATATGAAGATATGAAAGAACTAATAAAAGTCTTCAGGGTATCATTTTTCTAGGAGAGGTTCTCATGCAGAATGTTCCCATTTAACTGTACTTTTCATTACATTTAAGGTGGCAATATGGCTCTTGTTTATGGTGATGGGCTTCATGCAGGAGCTTTTTGTCCAAAGTTCCATCCATTCAAAAGAAGGACCCACAGAGATAATGCACAGCTGGTTCTAGCTTACTCATATAATGTCAGAGGTATTTGAAGCATGAACAAACTTTGCATCATCCTTACTACAATTGATCTCAAAATGGCTCCCTTAGTCGGAGTTCTTCACTGGTTTTTGACAATCCTGATTCCCTCTATGCACCCACTCATGGAACACTTCCCTTCCTAGTCTCATCACATCTCCTCTTCGTCAGAAAATGTTAATGGAGTTAACAGTAGAGTTTCTGATCATTCTGTCCCTTGATGTAGTCACCTCATCTCAGTGTCCCAAAACTCTGGAGTCTCACTGGCACTTTGTGGCTGCAATAGTTTCACACTTTCATTGCTTTGAGTCTAGCTTTTCTGTTAACGATATATTGTTTCACCCATCATTGGCTCAAGGCTTTTAGGGTTCTGCAGATCTCTTTGGTTCCTCTTATAGGCAGCTGCATCATCAGTTTGAACCAAATATGATCTTGCGGGTAATATGCTGCTCAGTCACTATTGCTGGTTTCCACACTATATTGGGCAGATCATTACTAGGTCTTCTCCCTCATTGCTCTCAACTGCTTTGTAATCAACTTCCTCTGCCCTGCAAATATCCAATGCATGCTCCAGGATTAAATCAGTCTCTCTCAGTAATCTGACTCTTAATCTGTCTATGAGATTCTAAATATGTCACACGTTCCTCAAATTCACCAGTTTGTGCTAACAGCTTTAATTTCCCACATATCATTTTTCTTCATTTTTGAATAGGGATGTCCAGCCCTTTTTGGGCTCACCAGACTTCCACAATGCACTGGGCTTGCTTCAACGAGCTGAGCTGTGCAGTTTCCCTAAATTCCAGGGACTTCTAATGCTTGGGCTATTGGGTGGTATAGAAACATAATAAATAAATGACACATTTGGGGGGGGGGCTTCAGCTGTAATTTACACAGAGATTTGCGCAAATTTCAGGCACAAATTGTGCAAATTCAAATTCATTATTCAAATTTGCACAATTTACAGCTAAAATTTGCACAAATCATGGACATTTTCGGCCAAAATTTGCGGAAATGTTCTTTTACGTAAACAATGTTTTTTAATGGAAATTCCACACCAGCTGGCAGAAGATGGCTGGCAGAAGATGACATAGAGTCTTGGTGGTGATGAGTTCATCCAGCTCCATGCCCCAACCGGATTCCTCCACTATCCCTACTCTCGAGTTCCAGTGAAAAATTTGTGTTATTCATAACATTTCTTCTGGATATGCAGTAGCTGAATGCTTCACATTGTTAGTCAAAACTTGAATTGTTTCCTTAGCTGCATTTCAAACTCTCTTGGCCCTTCATCTCATGACTGAGGCTTCTCCCGTTTCTTATCTCCTCCATTTGCAATGCAGTACTTCTCAAATCTTTGTTTCCCCCCTTCTTTAGTTCTCTGCCTGCAGGTATTAGGTAGTCAATTGTTTTGCAAAACAAATGTCACAATTACAAGGTTTAATTCTGAACTGCTTATTATTATGAGATGATTGTCAGAGTTTTTGTGCAGAATTTCTTCCACTGGCTTGTCACACGGTATGCACATTTCGACACAGCACAGGCTGTTTGACCAGGTACGCAGTTGGAGTTCTTTTCTCACTGACCTGAGCTTTCCCACAGTTAGTTGTAAAAATCAAAGACTTTGCAAACAGCAAAGCTGAACAGAAGCGGGGAGAAGATGGAATGTGTTATGCCCCCTTCTATTCTTCAACTTTGTTGTTCATATTCTTGACGATACTCAAATAACCTTTCAAGAGAGAGGCTAAAATAAAAATGGCACAGTGCTGAGGCATATCAAGACTACTTAAGATTGTAGGAAAATTGTAGGAAATTACTTCACTGTTTGGCTCGTCAGGAACTCATTGTAACTTCATTAGAAGGAATGAAGGGGCTTCTGTTGGGCTTTTAATTTAATCAGTTATTTGCTTTTCTAGTTCAATTCAGATGCTTTTACTCCAAGCATGAACAAAACTCATGAATGCATCCATGTCAGAAGAATAGAATGAGTTGGCTGAATAATGATCAACCAACTGTTCTGAGGTTCACCACCACACCATAGAGACACAGCTGCATATTGGCAAGATACAATCTGAGCTAAATGATGCCACAGAATCCATAGAGTAGATTGGTATAAGAACTAATTTGACCATTGTTTTGAGCTCCATCCTGAGATGCTATTAGAACATTTGGCGGTTTCACACTGGCCATTGCTGACCTGGAGAAGATACCATCAGCTTTCCTTGGATGTTCCACCATTTTGATGTGGTAGATCCCCCAAAAGCCTAAATGGAAGGCCAATTCATCCAGCACAGTTATCTCCTGGTGAACACCAGAGTAGATGCACACATCTGGGTAGACGAATAATTATATTTATTTATTTTTGCATTTATATCCTGCCTTTTTTCCTCCAAGGAACCCAGGGCAGAGTACATAGTCCTCCTCCTCTCCATTTTATCCTTACAACAACAACCCTGTGAGGTAGGTTGGGCTGAGAGTCTGTGATTGGCCCAAAGTCGCCCAGCGGGTTTCCATGGCTGAGTGGGGACTAGAACCCAGATCTTCCAATTCCCAGTCCAACACTTTAGCCACTACACCACACTGGCTCTCACTAATGTCTGCAGTGTAGCAGCAGAAGATAGGTGTGTGGGAAAGCCCTATGGATAACTAAGTATTCAGTATCTCTTCACAAAACATGAAACGGAATAACTACTTAGGTTTGGTAAAAGCACAAAAGATTTAAACTATGAATTCCATCAGACAAGTGTTTTTTTGCACGCTCATTATTGGGCAATCACGGATTTTCATGGGTCCCTCTCACAATGTCGTCTACCTCCCAAGCGCTGAGCGCCCCTTCTAGCCTTCTTCGCGCAATAAAAAAAACCCCAGTAAGCCCAACTTATTTTTAAAGACGGAAGTTGCCGCTATCTCCTGGTGTGTGCAGGAGAAGCAGCGGGATTAAAACAGCCCACTGAATGGGCTACATGTATGTTGTTTACATCCCCTTACAGAAGACGAAGTAATGAGTGACAAACGCGCGGGCGGAGAAGCAACGGAAGCAAACACAATTTTTCTCCGTGTGATGACTCTAACCCTATGGAAAGAAAGAATTATTTTAAAAGAATCTTCCCATTAAATCTCTTGCTTGATGTAAAAATTGACTTGCCGTTTCCAGGGAAAGAGCAGTTTTAATAGACATCTCTCACCTGATGCTGAGGTGCAACCAACTATATGATAGGGCATCTGTTGTAGATTGGTACTGAAATATGGCAGCAGCATTATGTTTGCATAACATGGTAGGCCAGGAGATGATGACAACATAATATAGACAAGCCTTACAATCTAGATGAATATAAGTCTGTACTGTCAGTTTCCCTACACTTATAAACATACTTAGCTCAGAGTAATTTCTGCATGGTACAGTCATGATCAGTTGCACTTTAATTTTCATTTCTTGGTTTTTCAGGCTTGGAGTTTGTAAGACAAAACAGAAAAAGACATAGTGCTATTTAACTGAAAATAAAATATTTTTTTCTATTAATATAACATTATTTATTGATTATTTTTTTAAAAAAAAACATGGACTCATTTTAGGCCTTTAAGAATAAAAGAACTGTTAAGTGCTGAAATTTCCATTAGCCTGTCCATCCTCCAAAATTCTGACATTTCACAGTAATATATACATATATATATACAAGTACGTAAAGTTAATATTGTTACCATTGCCTATTATGGAGACTGGGATGAATGGAACAAGTCTCAGGAAACTCATAGAAAAAATATCACTCACGTTGTCAAGAAGTAAGCCCATATTTCAAAAATTAAAAGAAATACAATGCTACTTTTCAAATAATAATAATAATAATAATAATAATGATAACAACAACAACAACAACAACAACAATAAAACATTCCAACTAGAATGAATCCCTGTGGTCTTTAAATAGAACCTGAGCAGTAATAGTTTAAATCTGAACGTTGGTCTCGCCTGTGTGGCCTCCATTTTGATTACATCCTTGTCTATCCAAAGAGATTAAATGTTGCTTTTTCATCCTTATGTAAGTTGACTTTACTTGTTTAAGCATGATTTCGCCAGGTTGGATGAGAAAAGCTCTTACTAGATCCATTGCAATGCATCCCATCAAGTGATAAGATTGTTCTCTCCAAATAGGCTGGAATTACAAATATTGATAACTCTCCTACTGAAATCAACAGGATTTAAACATGCTTAACTTTAGCTGGATATTGTTGCTCATTTCTAGGTCTTGTAACTGTTCATATCCATTGCTTGGAGAATGAGTTTGCATACCATTGATGCAAATACATGATTATGCAAAAGGGTGTTTGGAATAATTTGGAACGTTTCCATGGGATTTCTATGATCTAAGATCCACAGAGGAGATATACAACATATATGTACAACATAGAGGGAATATTGTGTGGGCAATGTAATACGGTTAACTGGCCTTTAGAACTGTGGAGAAAATATGGGGATGTTTCCTCTGTGTGCGCAAATATCCAAGTCAATTTTTCAAAGAGCTGTTTTGTCGGTTCACACTAGTGGATGCATTTCTTATAACTTCTATTTCCTTCTTGAGTCTTGTACATGTAGCAATCTTGCCAACACGTGGGCCATCAGGATTTGTGGGAGATTTCCTAAGTGGTACAGCCATTTGCATGTGTTCTCGTGTTTTATCTCCTGCATGCTCCCCTTCTCATGAGATTGCTCTTCTTAAGTGTTTTGAGAAGGCAGATTTTCATACTTCCTAAAACTAGAGCTACGGAAAGAGTCCCTGAAATGAAAGAAATAAAAAACAGCATGAGGATGGAGATGACTGGCTATGTGTTAGAAAAGGGAACTAGAATTAGGGATAGAATAATTTGAGATGTTTAAGATTGTCAAGATTCTCCGAACTCCACCGTTTGCTCCCGTGTTCAATTGGAATCTGCTTTTCTTTTCATTAAAATGAGAAAAGTATACTTTTTGAATGAGAAAAGTGCACTTTTTTGAAAGTCTGCATCCAAATGTGTATTTCCCCCCACAGACTAAAGCGTGAAAATGTGTATTTTTTTAAAAGAAAAGGTGTTTTAAAAAGTTTGCATTTTTTAAACGTGAGCACTAGTTCAACAACATGTGAGCTTTTCCTGAAAAAAAGGTGCTCATGCTTGTAGGTGCAAACAGGGCAAATTCGAGTAATTAAAAGAAACAGAGCCAAATTCATGCACATCCCCAATGCTCATCCTTTGTGTTACTGCAATTAAACAAAAAGAAATTATTGTATTTTCTTCTCTGTAACAATATAGGAGGCAGATTGAGGAGAAGCATGTTATGTCTTGATCCTTGGTCATCTCTATAATATGTGGTTCTGATAACTTCCTGTTACTACATGTATTACTTACCACACACATATGACTACATGACTATTATTGCGTGAACATATATTTATACAGTTCATCCTCGTTTATATGAACAACCTGAAGATAACTTCTTGAACATTTGACCCAAACATCTAGAAATGTAAGGTAGCACTTAAATCTGGATGCCTGAGAATGTACAACGAATTTGAATAGTCAAAATATCCAGCATATCAAGGCAAGGAGTACTGCACTATATAAAACAGACACACACTCCACACCACACCAATCTAGTTCTGGAAAGCACTGAACTGAAGTTTGGGGGAAAAGTTAATCAATGATCCTTAAATCTTATGTCTTGTTCAGATTCCCTTAATATCAAAAGGGCTACACTGATGTAAGTGCTCTGGGGATCATTATAACCTTCACTCCACAATTCAACACCGATCTTTGCATTGCTTTACTTATTTTGATCCTTTAAAAGTGCGATTCTGCATCTTCATGATATGGCATGTTGGGTACAGGCATTCAAATTATATCTGCCATACCATGGAGGTAAATTTTGGCATAGGAGAAAGCAGGAGATAGCTTGGTGCGGAACGCTGCCTTGCTATTATGGATTGTTTTCAGCATCATGATAAGTCTAACAGGGAATTGTGTTCATGTCTGGTGCAAGTTAACTGTGAATCTATTGTACATCTGACCTGTTGATTTCAACCTGAGTGGACTCAGCTGAATATGTTATTCTTCTGAAATTTTGAGTCACTTGCAGAAAGCTGGATTAAACTATGTCCTATAACATGTTTCTGGTTTTGTTGCTGTTGCAAAGAAGGGGGCTATTGTTATACCTTGAAATACTGTTAAATTTCACAATGGGTTTATACAGCTCTGGGATTTTCCTCTCAATCATTGGTCTCAGGTTCTCTTTCAACTTGTTATAGTTTTTTTTCAGTTCCAGCTGATATTCTCTTTGGTCAGCTGTAATCAGACGCTTGTTTTTCTCCACTGCTTCACCGCATCTGTTCACAAAATTATGAAGAAGAAAAAAAGTGCCTGTTGATTAATTCCATCGCACTATTCTTAATGGCATCTCTCTGAAGAAGTGGGAAATGGAAGGATGGGTATTATTATTATTATTATTATTAATTTATTCCATTTATATACAGCCCCATAGCCAAAGCTCTCTGGGCGGTTTACAAAAATTAAAAACACTGAACATTAAAAAAAAAAGAAAAAGAAACGATATACAAAATTTAAAACCATAAAAAGCATACAGACATGTTAGAAATACAATATCATTTAAAAAGACATATCCTGGGCCTCTCCAGGTAAGGCTAAAACCTTGGAAAGCTGCTGCCAGTCAGTGTTGACAATACTGAGCTAGATGGACCAATGATCTGACTCAGTAAAAGGCAGCTTCTTATGTCCCTCTGTTTTAATCGAGTTCTGGAAATAGTGGGATTTCACCAGTCATCGCACTATGCGGCAGTGGGGATCCTATGGCTCATTTGCACATCTGCTGTGAAGCCAGCTCATACCTAAGACTGCCATTGCAGCAGACACAGGCTGAGTGCAACCGCAGTTTTAACTGATCTCTCTGCTTACCTCATTATGAACTCTTTGAAGCACAGCCTCAGCTTGTTGTGATGTCGATAAAGTTTTGGATCTTCTGGAATATCAGCCAGGAATACTTGGGCTACCTCTAGTGGTCCCTTATGGAAATAACATTATACTATATTAGATAAAGCACGTGTCTTGACAAAAGGAAGGTGCATATGATCAGGCATCTTCTCTGCCTTATAATATAGAACCAAATAAAAGACATTAAATTATTCTTGTTGGGCATCAGGAAAAGGACATAACTGATAGGTAATCCCACCTGCAATAGGAAAGAGTAGGCAAAGAATTCAGGAGGCCGCTACTGAAGCATCAGTAAAGGACAGCAGCCCTTCGGAGTCGATGGGTCAGAGATCACAAAGGGGAGAGGAAACATTCGGAGTCAACAGAAACTAGACTGGAGAGAATATGTGGTAGTCTTGTTGGGGCCTTACATAGATGGGATGAGGGACAAGGGGTGTTGGGCTGATTTCCTTGACTGGGTGCAAGTGAGCCTCCTCCATGTGTGTCACTTTAATATCTTGCCCAAACTGCCAACATGGCTGAATAGAGAGGAGAAATAAACTGACCTGAAGGATAAACAGTATTCTTTCATCTATCCACATGTACCTGATTCACAGTGGCTCCCACAGAACCTTGAAGCACCATCTGGAGCATTTTGGCATCGGGCGGCACCTGGCTGGTGGCAACAGCCAGTTCCAGGGTTTTCTTTTGCATGTCTTCAATAGCCACTTCAATTGGCGTCAAAACAAACTGAAACCACAGAGGGACAGGTACATTACGATCACTTCACAAAGAAAACGCGAAGAACAACCGACACAGGAAAGACAAGCTGTTTTCATCTGGTCTTAGCACCCAGAGTGGGCGATGTGGATTTTATTCTTGCGAGTCTCTGCCACTTGACCAAGAACTGGCAAGAGAAGAGCTAAACAAGAGGTAGGGAAGACAGCCACACTCCCCGATTCCTCATGCAACATAAAATAAACTGGAGGAAAGGAAATGGAATGGAGAAATGTGTTTTACAGGAGTCATGGGTCCTCACAGAGCCTGGACTAGGGGCCAATTTTAAGAGTGGCAAGCTCTACATGTGGTACCTCAGTTTTGGAGATTAATATAGTTTTTTGCCCCATCTGCTCCCCCTGCCCATTGACTGCGCATTTTGTTTTACTTCTATCGCTTTAGAAGCACACATTACCTCCTCCTTTTGAATGACATTGATTCTAGTTTTGATGTAGGGGAAAGCATGCATAGTAGTCAAAATGGTCTTCCTCTTATACTGCTCACTCAGTTCTCCTCGTGGGCGTCCATCCCGAGTGAAAGGGGTGGTGTACATAAATCGTCGGAGGTTGAAGTTTTTCTCAAAGTGGGTCACTCTGTCTTTCATCTCATAGTCATCAAAGAAGGGTTCCACAAAGGTTATTTGTATGTAGGCCTGGGGAGAAGGGGAGGTGGAGAAATTGCTCATAGGTAAGCTATGTATCAATGAGAAATATTAAGCATGAAACTGAACTTGGAACCGAGAGACACATTGCATTACCCATGTGAAAAACAGAAGGAGTCTATTTGTACAAAAGACAGAAACTGAGTTTGCACAGCACACAAACTCACACTCAGTGGTTGAGTGAGAACGGTTGTTGATCTGTAGGTTGTTTGTTGAATAGTGGGTTAGCATATTGTCTGAACCCAGGACATTTTATGCAGGGTGGCTCCTTAACCATGCAGTATGGCATATTTTTCTTGAACAAACCACCTTAATCACTCATGGTTTGTTGTTGGGTTGTTCAGGGTGGTTACCAAGCCACAATGCATGGTTTAACAAGCCACCCTGCAGAAAATGTCCTGGGTTTAGACAACACGCTAACCAGTGATTCAACAAACAACCCTGTTTAACAACAACCCCTGAGTGTGGGTTAGCGTGCTGTGTGAACCGCCCCTGAAAGTGCCTTCTTATAAATTGTCCCTACAGGCACAGAACCTGAAGTACCTGCCTTCTGCTAATCTAGAAAGGAGGGAGTTATTCCAAGTGTCTAGTGTAACAAAATCTCAGCAGCTAAGCATTTTTTTTTCCAGAGGGAAGTCGTTGTCTCAAAATCTAAACAGGACCGGAGCCAGGAGAGGGCAGTTACTGCTCCAACTGCTGGGAGCAAAGATTGTAATACTAATTTGCATCAACCCTGCTTACTGGAGCAAGTGGGAGGCATAACCCCTCCAAGGAGACCATCCTTCACGATGCTCTGTTCTTGTTTTTAAAGATTCTGGTGTTTAGGGTAGAAGCAGAGAAGATGAGCAGCTTGAGATAAAGAACAGAAACAGAAGAAGAAGAAGAAGAAGAAGAAGAAGAGGAGGAGGAGGAGGAGGAGGAGGAGGAGGAGGAGGAGGAGGAGCATAGGCAGCAATGATTAAACTATTATAGCCCCTATCTATTAGGACTGTTTACAGGAGGGAGGCTGGCCTTTTTTATATTCAAGCAAAACAAGAGATTTTTTGTCTTACGAGCGGTATAATCTCTAAACTAGACTCTAGAGCAGGGCTACAGACACTTGGACCCGGGGTCCCAATCCGGCTCTCGGGGGTTCCCCAGATGGCCACGCTCCCTTCCCCAGGTCATATTCCCTTTCTCCAGACCACCAATCATTTGGTGGTTTCCTGACTTTTGTGCAGTTTTTTCCCCATTCTCAAAGGTTGAAATGATTCTCCTAAGGCTTAGTTACTGGCAGTAAAAGCTTTTGGCCTGTCCCTTTTGCCTCAGGCCCCGCCCATCCCTGGAATGTGGCTCCCCAAAACTTGCCTGAAATGGAATTTGGCCCTCAGGGTAAAAGAGGCTCAACAGCCCTCCTCTAGAGAACCAGGCACAGTGACTCTATTATTAGTTCAGGCTGACATAGCAAAATCCTACCAGGGCTCTTGCAATAGGTTTTGAGAAGACGATTCATGAATATTTCTTACTGATTATGTAAAGACAAGCACGAAGCTTCATCTTGGCCCAAGAAGGATCAGCATAGGCCTGTTTTTACAACCACGCCAGCCCGTGATAGCTTTGGCTTTCAATATGCTCACCTAAGCTTTGACTACAGCAACCCAAGGTGAGGCAGCCACATGAAGCCCAATGACACATATGGGTTTAGCAGCAGTGTTCCAAAAGTCAACTCAGTGGAGCTGTTCTCACAACACACTATCTCACACTCAGCAGTGGGTTGTTTTGAACTTTGTTGTTGTTGAAGCATGAGCGAGTTGTCTGAATGCAGCCAGGGTTGTTTGTTGATTATGCAGTGTGGTTTGTTAAACAACCTGAACAACCCAACAATAAACCATGGGCTCTCAAGATGGCTTGTTTGAGAAAATCAACCACACTGCATGGTTAACAAGCCATGTTAGCTGGGTTCAGACAACATGCTAACCCACAGTTCAACAAACAATTCAAGGTTCAAAACAACCCACACTCAACCACTGGGTGTGGGTTAGCATATTGTGTGAACAGCTCCTGTGCATATCAGCAGTTTCTTGTGATTACCATGCTCAGGCTGAAGCTAGTCAGGATGGGTTGAAGCCATTATGAGCATCAGCCTTGAGAATGTTGCCTTACCACCAGTGGGGAAAGAATCGATTTTATTTGACTCAAATGCAGAGAGTGTACCCTTGCCCAACCTAGTGTCTTCCAGATGTGTTGGACTACAACTTCCATCATGCCCCAGCCAGCATGGTCATTGGCCTACACATCTGGAAGGCTGAGAGAGTGAAAGTGCCAATTCAAAGTGTGTGTGTGTGTGTGTGTGTGTGTGTGTGTGTGTGTGTGAAGGGGGGGATTCATTCAAGGTGAATGAATGTTTAACGCTTCAGTTTAAAATAACTCAATCTGCATATATAGAATTACATGGTCTTGCCAGATGTGCACAATTAATTCCAGCTACAGTTTTACGGTATTAAAACGTAAGGTTTCTTAATACAGAATTCCAGACTCTGAGGAGTAAATTCCTGCCATACCTTACTGGGATCTAGTTTGCTCTTGTCTACTGGAGTCGAGTCTTTAATCACTACAACGCGATCCTCCCCAAAGCACTGGCCATAAAACCCCTGAAAAAGAAACAAAAATTATGCCAAGGAGCCTTTTCTTTTTACAACCTCCCCCTACCTTTTTCTTTTTTTAATGTATTGTGAATCAGCTTTACGGCTATGATAAATATGACAGTATGAGATAAAGACGACTTTACAAGTACATTCCAGTTTTCATGATGTGAAGAAGGCTCACATAGAAATATTATGGATTTCCAGCTCAACTCTGTTCAGGCTCAGTAAGAAGAAAGTCCCACTGAACCTTAACAGGCCTTATTCCCAAGCAACCATACAAACAACTGCAGTCTTCAGCTTTGTGGGAGATTGTAGTGAACACTGAATGTGACATCAGCTCACCATTAAGGATTCTTATTATGACATGTGACTTGCTAGTCCTTCCAAAAGCAGCACTGTTCTGCCGCCAGAGCCCTGCCAGCTGTCCCCCACACATTCAGCTTATATTTGAAGGGCTTTGTACATTTACATAAACTTTGTAAATGTGTTGTGTCCCTCTTCTTACATTTATACTAGGTTAGTACCAGGGAGCCCCAAGTCAAAACTTGCCTCAGCCATGACCTCAGTAGTTGGCATCACAGAAGCCACTGTTTCTTAACCCGAGTCCTCCATCAGTAATACAGGTGGGGTGGGGCGGCAATCCGTCCAGGGGGTGAAGTTCATTGAGCTTCCATCAGCTCAGCCCCTCCCACCTGCCCAAGTCTTCAGCTCCATTACCCGCAAACTGGGCCCAACTTTATGCAGGTGAAGTCGGGCCAGCTTGTGGATTTTTTGGCTGTTGTTATTTTTCCTTAAATCGACATTCACCCAAATTACAGCCACTGTTTCATTACAGCAGAAGTGTAATAATCACTTACCTCCAGTCTGTGAGAAATCTCAGGAAGTTTGGTAATGGCAGGCTCTTTATAAACAAATTCCTGTTCGTCTAAATCTCCAAATATGGCTCCATAGAAGCCAACACGGAAATAAGTCCCAAACATTCTCTTTTGACCCTGGTGGATAAACATGACATCACTGAATTTTCCTTCCCTTTCAAATACATCCGCTTTTGTGCAATGATAAAATGGACTTTTGTGATCATGTACACATGGAGCTGTTCAGGATCCCTTACTGAACCTGCGAAGTCTTCTCTTGCTTGTAGAAGAGGCTGGGGAAGTTTCAACATACACAGACTTCCAAGAGATGCCCTCAATCCTGCCCCCTGGGTGCAAATATAGCTCTTTCATTGCAAGTAAGGAAAAATAACTATGTGCTAGTGAAGTCCCATCTAGGATAGCTGGTCATGGGAACTGCATAGTGCTGCATACTGCAGCCAGGATCTAAATTACAACTCTGGACCAGTTTACTGAAGAGATCACCTTGTCTGTTCAGTTGCTGTGTTCATCCAGAGTTACCGTCCTGGTGGTGCCCAAGATTTTGGCGGTGCAGTCCACAATTGCTTGGAATAGGGGCTGTAGCACCCACTCTCTGGAACTCCCTACCACTACAAATTAGACAGGCACCACCCTTCTGGATTTTCAGCACCTAATAAAAATATCTTTTTTCTAACAAGAATTCCCAGGAAGATAGAGATGTCAGAGAAATCCATCTTGGGGATGGAGTTTGACAGGTTTTTCTAGGCTCACCCCACCCCCACCCCTCGCCCCCGGATTAATGTTGGTTCCTGCTGTGGCACCCGACTCGATCTGCAGTGAGTTGGGCCAGTTCATGGATTTGTACATTTTGGGGAGATGGTTCTGTAATTTGCGTGTATTATGTCTAAATCTGCAGTAGTTACAGCTGAATTTGCACAAATTACAACCGAATATGTGCAAATTGCCCAGAAATTTGCACAAATTGCAGCATCTTCCCCCCAAAATGTGCAAAAAAGTTCATGGAGTTCAGGAAACAGCCTGCAGACTCACAGACTCAAAACAAGTCCTACACGCCATGGAACTCCATCAAGCCAAAAATAACTGAATTTCCCATCAACAGACATTCTTACAGGAAGGTAATATTGTCTTCTGTATACAGTAATAATATATAGAATTTAACTATGATCTTATACTGTATTTTTGTGTATTGCTTAGATATTTCTTTTAACGTAAATGATTCATAAATATTGTTAAATCAATCAATCAATAAATTACACCGTAGAGTCCAAACAGAAAATGTAGAACAGTGAAAATAAACAGAGCAATTGTGTACGGCAGATGGTCTGATCTTTATAATCCATTAAAAACACTGCAGCCTAGCAACAAAAGCAACTGAAAGGTACCTTATTTACTATGCTTTCAAAAGCCTTCTGAAGTTTACGGTGTATAGAAGAAAGCTTCCTGAAATCTCGATGTGCTTCTAAGATAGGGATGACCACCTTGTAGACCTCATTTACAGTTTCACACAGTCCTCCCTTGTAAAAAGAAGGAACAAAATCAAATTTGGTATCAATTCTCTGATCATTCATCAGTCGTATAAACAAGACAACAGTGTTCCAGTTTTACAGCATTATGGCACCCTATTGGGACATGTTTCATTCTCATCAGGCATAGCTAAGCAGTTTTAGGAACGCAACACTTTTCAAACATTATTTCATTGCTTTATCTGATGGCACAATACGAACGATTATGGTAAGTCTTGAAGAGGTTGCACCAAATTGCACAAGAGATTTAACTTTTCTATACAGAATTATGGGCTAGTTAGGTCTGAGCTATCTGCTACACACATGGCTTTTCTACACCAGGCTGTTAATCCGCTGCATCTACTTTCAGTTGCATCACAGTATTGAGATCTGAGCACTACACGAAGAGAGTTTTCTTTCCTGTTTTTCTGTACATAATCTCTAGGTGGCACTATGATATAGCAGAAAAATTACTAGTGGAAATAGCATTTTCTTTAGCCATCAGAAATAATATCCCATTTTCCCTGCTTTAAAAAAGCTCACCAAAAGTGCTGCTTACAAACAGAAGTGAAACTGGAATGTCATGACACCATCTAAAAAAACCATAAATAATCATGAGTAGGGAATGATGAGTGCACAGTAAATGCCTCATGTAGAAAAGCTTGCAACTATGTGTAAGAAAATCCTATTATACGTCTTTGCTAAAAAGCAGCAATGAGATGGGGAGATTTTGACTGCTGAAGTCAAAGGGTTGGGAAGAAGGACTGATTTACCCTTTCCTCATCTTTTGCTTTTCCTTGGGATGAACAGTTTGGTTCTCCAAAAGAAAGGAAGTGCAATAATAATAAAAAAAGGACAAAAGAGGACATTAATTTGCAAAACAAAAACACATATGCTAATTTATATGTATAGATGCACATTTAGAAATAATGATTGTAACTTAAATAGAAATGCAATCTATTTCACCATAACTGTAAAGACTGTGAGCAGATGACCCGTGTGCCTGCCTGTTCAGTCTGCTGTTTAGGTGCTCAGTGCTTATGGCCAACTTCAAGGTCCCTGCTTTCCTGGCCTCTTAAGACTCTTTATCATTAAACTGGGCTTGGGCTGGTCAGCCCTTCAAATAGAAGGTGCCTTGAAACACAGCATTGTCCTCTAAAAAGTAGGATACATGGTCACCCTAGATTGGCATAGCCCACCCATCATCCACTTATGGTCCTCAAAGCTACCTCAAAGAATATAGCTAGGTAGGTAGGATAACATGCTTTAAATAAATAAAAACAATTACTCTGCAACCCTGAGGCAGGCATGAATTTGGAATATAGTATTCCTACTCACTGTATTAAAAAGTTCTGCAGCGTGTTCCAGCAGACCGACCAACCCATTCTCTGAGAAATATCTTCCTGAGCAAACCCCATCTTCATCTGGAGACAGAACATCATCTGAAACGGCAGACTCCTCTAGCACATTGGGGGAAATATTCTGAAAGGGAAAGCAATGGGGTGGTTCAGACAACCTCTAGATACATCCTACCAAATGTTTGGAGATCCTTTGGCACCATTTCTCTGATATTCATGGTTTTGGGCATACCATGAACTCCATCATTATATTAAGTTCTGTTATTTAAAATTGGTTTTTAGATGTAGTGATTTATTCTTTGTCCAATGTGTATTGATTAAAATAATAATGATAATGAGGATGGTGACAATAATAATTAAATTATCATCATCATCCATTCTGATTCTTCTATTGTCTCATCCTTTCAAAACCAAATTTTCTATCAGCAATCACAGAGATTATGGAGTGTAATGAGCTTTGTACAACTATTGACTGAAGAAGACCAAGGACATCTTAAGGAGATGGGTTCAACTTCAGGTATGTACCACGAAGTATCTTAAAAAGTATCTTTGCTTTAAGTGAGTATCTAGCTCTCAATGACTTTGGGGGGGGGAATCTTGAGACTGCGCTTGGGACTGTTTTTATATTTATAGGCCTATAATATAGACTTACCTTTTTTGTCTTTTGCCCAAAGGCTCCATAAGATGTTTACACATACCAATATTCTAGCCAAAAATTATTCTTCATCACCCACCTCCAAGTAGTAAGGCACAGAGGAATCTGAGCACTTTTCAACATTAAAGTGCTAGAATTGCAATGGGATTTGAGGGTGTTCCTCACTTACCTTTATCCAAATGAGATGGAGAAACATAATCTACAGAGGAATTTCCCTCCTCCACCTCCCATAATTCAAGCAATGATGACACACTGATGGCACATTTATCTCTTGATGAATGTTACAGGGAACACCCTGTTCACCTTAATATTCCACTTCTAGCCAAGTATACAGAGCTGTACTGTGTCTCCCACACCCTTATTTCTCAAATAAATCAGTCTTCAGACCAGATATTCCTGTAGTTGTTTTTAAAAATATTCAGGAAGAAACCTAGGCAACTGAATATCCTGTCCTGCAAGAACAGCAAAACCATAGATTTCTGATAATTAGCAGTAACCTTTGGGGAAATGTTAGTAAATAATGTTGATGTACTCAGATGAATTGCTTTGCAAAAGGGGAATCATTCTTGTAATTATTCCTGAACAAACCTGAGGGCTCCCTTAAAATAAATAGTTTAATAAGCGATAGTGATCCCCCCCCCCCGCCCCAAGAACAGAGACGTGAAGATGTGTCTGTTACTCATCTGCTATAAAGCCTGTTATTGCTTCAGAGTCTGGTTTAAAAACATGTACAGGCAACACTGTTTTGATGAGACAAGTTTATGCAAATACCAAAATACTCCAGAACAGCTTGTTTTCTACATATTTCATATGAAACACAGCTATCTTCCTATTACTTGAAGGAAGATTGCAAATGGAAACATGACAGGAAGCATCCAACACTGAGCAATGCTGGTTTAGCAACTGGAGGGCCTAGGGATGTGCGCAAGCCTGGGAGACCTGCATTCAAACTCCACAGGCATAAGGAAGTGGCTATTTCTTATCCCCAAATCTCCATCTGGAAAATGGAAACATTAACAAATGAGGATAAACCAGGTCAAATTCGCTCTAGGACAGCAACATGGCTCCATCCCTCCATGTGTCCACTGTCTCTTGGTAACTTCTATGGCTTGCATTTTTTTCCCTTTCACTCTGAGTCTCAATCCAGCTGTTTGGGATTCCCCGGAAGGCCACACTTTCTTTCCCCCAAGATTCCCCCCAGTGAACCTTTGGTGCTCCTCTGGTTTTGTGCACTTCCCCATCCTCCCACCAATTCTAAAAGGTTGAACTGCATCTCCTAAGTCTTAGTTACCAGAAGTAATAGCTTTAAGATAAAATATGCTGGCACTTTTGGGGTCCCACTTTTTTCACCTCTGGTCCCGCCCTCAAGAGCTTCTCCTTAATAGAATTTGGTCCTTGGGCTGAAAGATATTCAACATCCCTGATGCATAGTTTTCATGGGGGTGTGGCTAGGGGAGTGTCATGATGAGCTCCTGTATTTCTAAACTGACTACCACACCATTGGTCCTGATGCCTGGTTTTCAACAGGCAGTGAATGTCGTGTATGTGGAGGAATATCTGGTCATGTGAGTTGTTACCTGTGGTCTGAGCTGGTACCACCCAGATAGGGTGACCATATTTGGGAAACCAAAAAAGAGGACACCCGGGGGGGGAGCGGCTTTCTGGGGCCTCCAGAAAGCATGTCATTCCTGCCCCACCCCCAATGCTCCAATCGGGGCCTTTTCTATAATGTCCGGGAATGAAACGCTTTCCCCTTTAAGTCTCTGATTGGAGCAGGGGGGGAATGAAGCATCTCCAGAAAACACGTCAAACCCCCACCACCACCACCAAGCTAATGGCGGCCTTAAAGGGGAAAGCATGTCATTCCAGGACATTATAAAAAGTACACAAAATCCCCCGACACCCAGGATGGTACAAAAACCAGGACAAATCCGGGGAAATCCTGACAGTTGGTCACCTTACGCCCAGACAAAGATGAATCCTTTCGGCGGGAACTAACCTATGGTCCTGAATGGTCCCTGTAGCCCTGCTTCCCAGCTGCCAGCTCCTTGCTCCTGCTGTCAGCCCATCAGCCAAGCCAGATTCCAGTGAACACACTCAGTCAGAACATATAAGGTTCACTTAACTTAAGCAAGACATTCCTCCACAATGACTGGCAAAGGACCCACAGGAGCTGCTCTTACCTGAAAGCTGACACTGCCAATGGGCAGGTAACTGTGATCCTCCAGCATGCTCAGGTATTCCGCCACTAGAGCAGCAGCATGAACTAGACACATGGCAGCCTCTGTGTAGCATTTCTTCTTGACGTGCTTCGTTGCCATATTCTGCAGCCAAGTCAGCCTTAAGTCTGGGGATGTCTGATATCCTTTGGCAATTCTAATAACAGAACATGTCAACGTGTATCCATCTATTTATTTAATTTGTTTTAGGGTTGAATAAAAAGCTCTTCCTTCTCTTCTGCCGTATCACTCTACAAAGGTTGAATTCTTACAGCATTGTGGATTTGAAGGTGACAGAAGTCTAACAAAACGAATATTCGCTCCAATCTGGTACCTTCCAAGATGCATTGGACTACAACTCCCAGTACCACAGCATGGCTGGGGAAGATGAGACTTCTAGCCCAACACATATGCAGGGCGCCAGGATGGGGAAGACTGCCTATAGCATTCTTCACAGGTCCATCAAATCCTGGCTGTTCTTTTATTTACAAATATCACTGCCATACCAGGAGACACCTTTCTAGACATCTCTTTAATACTTTTCATAAGAACCCATCTTTGCTTCCATTATACAGATTAAAAAATCTAAAAATGTTAAATTTTTTTAATTTAAATGGTTAAATACCCTGATCTATTTTGTATGTGTTAAATCCCAGGGATAAATTACGTGAAGAGTAACAGTGCTGCTAGAGAACATAGAGAAACTGCTTAGAGACAATAATTAATTCAAACCAACAGATGCTAATTAATTTTATTCTTTGCTATTCTACTAAATATATTGTCCAATGAGCAGTGTGACAGTACCTGCAAGAATGACTGGTAACTAAGGGCCTATTCAGACTTTAATTTGCCAGTGAGAAAATCAAAACATTAACTGAGGGGGTGGATCTCAGGTCTGCAGGCATTCACCTCCCAGGTCCCTTTACAGTGGATACAGTATGATGCTAGATCTAGTCTGTCCTGTGTTTTCAGATTAGGGCAGGAGACAAACCACTATCATATAGACACACATGGTATGCCCAGTAGGGCTGCTTTCACCTGAGTTGAAGGACAAGATGGTGTCCCCCCATTTCACATTCCATTTGCAGAATCTAATAGGACTGGTGGCTGGGGGCATTTCCTCAACCAGGAAAAATCCCACAACTTTACCATGGATTCCTGCTTCTGCCACACAATTATGACGTGCTCCCTTTACACGCACTCCCCTCTCCTTTTCCAACTTTTATCCACGAGTTCTATATGTTTCACGTATACAGCCATAAGATGGCAATGTGGTCTGCCTCATCTTATCACAGGAGTTCCTCTTTTCATGCTCAAATGAAAATGTTACTAGTTTATTTCCGTTTCAAATTAAGCCATGGAAATCCTTGGAAAGTACGAGAGAAGCGCTGGAGGTTGACGGCATCATGTAAAGGACCTGTATACTTCCGTGGCTGGCCAATCACGAGTGTGCAATAGGTTGTTCATTTAGAGACAGACTGAATCTTACTTCAATACTTGGCAAGAGGGGAGCATCCTCCACCACACCTGAGGGCAACAGGTTACCTCAGGGCAGGAGTGGGGAACCTCAGGCTCTGGGTCCCAATCCAGTCCTCTGGGGTTTCCAGATGGCCATCGCTCCTAACTCTTCCCTCAACTACCAATTGTTTCATGGTTTCCTGGCTGTTGTGCAGTAATGTCATGCATTCGAAAAGTTGGAAAACCTCTCCTGAGGCTTTGTTACTGGCAGTTAAAGCTTTAAGCTAAAATGGACTGGTATTCTTGATAGTCTCCTGCCCACCAGTGGAATGTGTTCCTCGAGAACTTCTCCAAAATTGAATTTGGCCTCAGGACAGGACAGTTTAGAAGCTCAGGGGGAACACCTGTAAGCCACAATTCTGTTCGTGGGACTGGAGATTTCTAACAGAATTTTCAACACCCTCAAAATTAAACCCCATGGATTCTTTGTGAGAAGAGATGCTATGGTGTTGAAAACTGGTATGGAGCTGATACAAAACTTGTCATGGATATATACATTTAATGGCATATTAATCACAGTGAAAACAATGACCCTGTTCAGACGACACGCTAAGCCATATTGGTTAAGCATTTTGAGCTAAACATTATGGCTTAGCGTGTTGTGTGAACCATTCCTAACCATGGTGATGGCATAACCATTTTCTGCAAAAGGATTAGCGGCCTAAAACATGGCTTAGTGTGTTGTCTGAACAGGCCCAATTTGTTTATGACAAATTTAAACTTTAAAGGTTCATTCTTTGTAAATTGTTTCATTCATTATAAATTGTCCAAGGGAAATATTGGAAATTTCTACCTGTACATCAGATCCATAAGCATTTCCGGATCTTCCTGAAACTCCCGCATTTTCACTGTGTCTGACAATATGCTGTTCAGATTGTACAATAGATCTACCACCTAAACAAAAAGAGGAGAAACCAACATCAGGTGTTCTCCCACACATTTAAATTAACAGAGCACTGTCGAGCAAAGGAAAACAAATGTTGCAAGGGGACATATTTGTGACCTTTCAGGTTCTAGAGCTGGGAGCTGCCTTCATGGCACTGGGCTGGCGCCGCCTCCCTCAACCTCACCTTTCCCTCTCCCAGGGTGTCGGCATGTAATCCCGACACCGAGGAAGGAGCGTGGGGTTTCTAGGCACCTATCTGGGTCCTGGAGCCACTGCCGCTCTTCCTGGTGGAAGGTGAATAATCACTGGTCGCCTTCCACCAGGTTCCACCCCTGGGTTGGCCCCAGAGTGACGTTACATGCTGGAAGTGCCATGATGAATCCCTGACTTTTTCAAATCAGAGCATCGCAGGGCTGTGAAGCTGCAAAGTCCTGCGGTAGCTGTGAAGCTGTGCCTGCATCGTCTAACTGATGGGGCGCAAATCCACAGTCACCACAGAGCTTTCCCCGCATGTAGACAGCCCGTTGGATTAGTTGTTATGTCAAATATGCTATGGGTTTAATGCCATTATCTCCAAGAGCTCCAAGCCATTCTACAATCATCAAGGGCATGGTCTGAAGGCACATGAAGCAGCCACCTTGCTGAAGCTCACTAGGTCTGATTCTGGTCAGCACTTGGAGGGGAGACTATCTGGGAACCACATGTAGCCACCTTGAGTTCCACAATGGAAGAAAGGTGGGATATAAATGTAATAAATATATAATAAACTAGATTCTGGTAAGGTGAACAGTACAGCACACTTGTATTCGGCTCTGGTTCCAGGGTTTTCTTTGTGGCGGGGAGTTCTTGGGAAAGATGCTCTGGGTGCCTCTCTTTCCCTGAATCTGTGCCCACCTCCTCTTTCTCCCACTATTGCCACAGCCCATTCACCTGCTGCTTCCTGTGGGGCCACCTACAGAAGGCAAGGCCTGCAGAGGTAACTGCTCCTCTTCACTCCTCTCACTGCTTGCTTTGAGAGAGCAGGTGAGCAGGTGGTAATAGTAAGGAGGAGGAGCTACAGAAGGGCCAGGGGGAATTGCATTAGTGCAGATGGGGACCGTGACAGGTACCTGACGATGCTGACCCCTGACACCAGCCCTTTGTCTGCTTCTTCATTGGGTTGGGTGCATGGTTTTACAGATTGTCCTGGTTTATTTATTTGATTTATACCCTGCCTTTCTACTAAAATATGGCACTCAAGGCGACGTGTGCAATCTACTTCTGTCCTGATTTCTTTGTATTGCACTGAAAAGTGGGAGGACTAATTCCCTTTGCAATATTAGAGGAAGAGGATAGCCTTACTTTCTCACATGAATACTAACGCATGCAGCTTGCACAGTATGACCCGTGGCAGCTATTTTTTTGTTTTTAGCATAAAATACGTAGGTTTCATCCAATAAGCTACGTAAATATATAATATGTGAATGATCCGAAAGCATTAGGAGTAGAAAAATGATTTACCTGTGCTGGGAACAGAGTTGGCTGTACGTCTACATCTTCCTCTGCATACGCCAAAATGGTACGTAAAGACTTTCTGAGATATTCCTCATTAAAATCTGATGCTTTACCAACCAGGGAAGCCAGTGACATTGTCACTTGCATTTTCACTCGTGCAAAGTTCTTTTTATAAAACAGAAAAAGTGAGGATCAGATGATGCAAATCATGTACTATTTTTCCACCAGCAGTGGGCTGTTGGTCTCTGTTTTCAGGACACTGAAACCTCTCACATCTTTCCATCTGGCTTAACTAGACATGTTCTAATCATGTTGGAATTAACAGGGTATGGTTGCAACCCTGTGTGCACTTCTTGGGAGTAAGTCCCATTGAAATCCTTCCAAATAAGCATGGGTAAAATCGGGCTTTACGAAAGTTACCCTTCATTCATTTTCTTAATAAATTGGCTCCTTCCAGGTTTATGAGGATTGGGAAGACTCATTTAAGCATATTCAGGGCTTCTTAAAGGAAGAGCAGGATATATTAATATTAATAAAACATTAAACTGAGGCTACACCAGTGAAGGCGGGTGGCTTGAGTTCCGGAGTGGCATTGATTCCATTCTGGGTTTTAGTTAGAATCAGCCAGACCTCTAAAGGTGCCATCCAAAGTGTTAACCCGTTTTGGGGACAGGGTTCAGCACCTAGGATAGCACCTTTGGCTGGTTTTAACTAAAACCCATCCCTCCAAAACTGGAGCCATCAGCCTCCACAGGCTACACCATTCAAATGTAACAACTTCTCAAACCAAAGACTATGCTATTATTCTCCCCTCTCCACTGTATTCCAATTATACATTTAAAATTTAAAAACCCTAGATGGCTTGCATGCAAACTGTTTTAATTGTATTGTAATGTTCTACATTCTAGGATCCAGAGTTACAATTTCTAGGGAAGCTCAGAGGATGGCGACAAGGGAGAGGGCCTTCTCTGTGGTGGCCCCCCAATTATGGAATGATCTCCCTGATGAGGCCCGCCTGGCACCAACACTGTTATCTTTTCAGTGCCAGGTCAAAACTTTTCTTTTCTCCCAGGCATTTTAACAGCTTAAGTTGAGGTTTTAACTGACTTTGTGGCCAGGCTTAAAAGTTTAAAATGTTTTATATAGCTGTTTTATATTTTATGGTTTTAAATTTTGTATACTGTCTTTTTAATGTTCAATCTTTTAATTTTTGTAAACCACCCAGAGAGCTTTGGCTATGGGGCGGTATATAAATGTAATATAATAATAATAATAATAATAATAATAATAATAATAATACATATACAGGGCAAAAATGTATCATCATACATGGAAATCCCCAAACGTCATCAGGCACTGCAAGAATGTCTGGAAATAGGGTTTGATTATATTACGTAGCCAGAAGGCCATGAAGTAAAATTACATGTAACTATTCTGCAGGAAAACAAATTAAGTGCAGAAACAGATTCTATGATTCAGGCTGTGACTGGTACTAATGGCAATATCTACTATCTTACGCTGCTGGAGCTGAAGCTGTATCTCATGAGGAGGTAAAGGGTGGCACATGCTTGAATCCGAGTTTCATCAATGCTGCTACTGCAGTGCTGCAGGACTCTCTGGCAGAGGTCAGCACACTGCTCCACTTCCTCTTCAAACAGCAAGTCCCCAAACTAAAGGCACAGAAGAAAAGACTTTTCAGTGGTGGCCCCCCAATTATGGAATGATCTCCCCGTCGAGGCTCGCCTGGCGCCAACATTGTTATCTTTTTGGCGCCAGGTCAAGACTTTCCTCTTCTCCCAGGCATTTAACAGTGTATGATAAGGGTTTTTTGTTGTTGTTGTGCTTTGACCCAGAATTATTGTTGTTTGTTTTTTTTTAAGGATACTGTAATTATAACTTGTTTTTATGCTTTTTATGGTTTTAAATTTTGTATATTGGTGTTTTTAATGTTCAATGTTTTTAATTTTTGTAAACCGCCCAGAGAGCTTTGGCTATGGGGTGGTATATAAATGGAATTAATAATAATAATAATAATAATAATAATAATAATGATGATAAAACCCTCATCTGGAAGCACCTTAAGTGATGCAAGAGTGATTAAAAGTTGTCTCTACTCCAGCTTCTAAACCCTGAGGTATTCTCAGACTCATGCACCACAGCTTTCCGTTTGCCTTCCAAATACTTATTCATTTCAGCTCACGCTTCCT
This sequence comes from Anniella stebbinsi, assembly GCA_029215795.1. NCBI lineage: Eukaryota > Metazoa > Chordata > Lepidosauria > Squamata > Anniellidae > Anniella > Anniella stebbinsi. Next base: position 86,118,690 of record JARDYH010000002.1, on the reverse strand, counting down.
TCCAGATTACAGTCAGAATTAGAACAGCCCAAGAATTCTTGATGTGTTTACACCAAGAGGGCATCTTCACGGCACTGAGTTGACACTGCGTTCTCCCTAAACTCCGCACTTTCACTCCTGTGGGGTTGTGCCCCATTGTCATCCCGCAAAGGAGCGAGCGCGGGATTTCTATGGATCATGGGAGGGGGAGTTGTTGCCACTGCCACCGCTGTCGCTGCCATCCTACCCTGGCTTTTTCCTGGGGATTGAAGACAAGGGAAGGGAGAACCTACCCCCACCCCAGCAAAAGGGAGACTCTTCTCCTCATGGAGGCAGCGCAGGGGCATTCCAGTGGCCATTCAGCTCGGCAGATCACCCCCTCCCCCGTGCCCGGGTGGATGGCGACAAATCAGGGGTTGCCGTCCGCCCAGCCATGCCTGTGACATGACCTCGGAGCAGGAGCAGCAGCCGGCAGCACGCTCCAGACAAAAAGGTTCGGGTAAATCCCCAAATTTTTTACTTCAGAGCTTCGGGAAAAAGCTCGGTGGAAAGCTTCTGCATCATATAAACGACCACGAACCACCACGCACCCACCCCAGGGCTTTCGTCACGTATAGACAGCCCCCAGGATTACAACCAGAATTCTGCACTAGAAAAAGCAACAAGGCAAATAAGCAGATCTCTCATCTTTTACAACAACAATGTATTGGTGCAGAGTGTAGTCTGTGTCTTATCTGCCCCACCCTAAATCCTTCAAATGCATTGTGCAAATAAATATATTTGCATAAATCTTATTTTGCATAACTTACTTCACTTGTAAGATCCAAAATAATTCAAATGTTTTTCAGCGCCAAGGGCAAGAAAAGGAGGTGGAAGGATTTCCAACAACATTTTCAAACTCTGGAAATGGGAGCCCCCATCAATTAGTTATAACATCTGTGTGAACCATTCACTGCAAAAAGGTGTTTTGAGGGCCACTGCACATGGTTGGCAAGACAAAGTTCTTTGGGTATGAGAATGGATTGGACCTCCAATAATACACCTTTCACTATCCTAACAAGGTCCTTAAAGACAAAAGTAAAGCAATCAAATGCTTACCTTAACAACGAGTGCACGGAGAGTAGCAAAGCAATGAGTCAGGTAGGTTGTGCTTTGATCACAGGTCAGAGAATTTACTAGGACCTTCAACACACCTCCCAAGATGTTATCTTTGTCCATAGCTGAGGTTGCCTATATCAGAGAAGTGGAGGGCTCTTAGGACCTTTCAAGATGACTTTAAACAGCAGTAACTGACATTGATAAAATATCACAAACCTACATATTAGATTTGGAAATCAATGTGATGGTTATCATAGTAAGTGGCAGGGTTGGTCCTACCATTAGGTAGAGTGAAGCAGCCCCCAGTTAGTGCATTTATTGTTCTTGTCCTTGATGCATGGATTGTAGCTGCAAACACTGTTGGTGTTAACGTTATTGACAGTGACACAACTTTTTCCTCCTGCCCCATGTTTACACCATGTGCGAACTTACACTTTATTTAAGAATAAATGTCTTGGACATTTTATTTATTTATACTGCCATACATCATACCAGATTTCAGGATGGTGTACTTGCATAAAACAAATACAAAACCTACAAAAACTGCAGATAAAATGTTAAAGCTGGCTAAAATTTACTCAATTAGTGCATTCCTATGCATTGCAGGAACCCTGGCTTATCATTTATGAACAGCATGCTCGTAAATGCTGCCCATTGCAAGTGGGAGGAGTTAAATATATTCCTTCTGTCCTTGCTTTGTTCAGTTTACAAGTGAACCAGAAACTCTTGCTTGCCTCTCCCCCAAACAAGCCAGAGTTATAAGCCAAAAACAAACCGTGGTTTCTGATTCTGGTTTGTCAAACAAGAGACAAGCCAGAGTTTCCTGTTTGCAAATAACACTAAAGAGCTTCAGTGGGAGCAATTAGGCAGCGTGTACTGCACCAGTGTGTTGCTTGTAAAACAATAAGCCAGGGTACCCGTGGAACTCTGGCTTATTGTTACATCTGAAATAGGGCAGTATCTTACTCCTGGAAATATTCTCACCCTCCTTTCTGTTTGGTGCTATTTTCACTACTGAGAGCAATATATGGAAGTTCACAAACGCTATGAACTATAACCATTTTTAACAGGCTTGACTAATATGGCTTGCCACTGTACTGCGAACTGCATTTTCATGGGACTACCAAGAATTCTATTATATATCCATAGGCACTCCACAAAATTACAATATGAGTTCAGAAGCAAGTCACTTCAACCAATTCATTCACAGTGCAGTCATGCCTGTTCTCTTCCCACTTCACAGAGCCCACGCTGAAAACAACAACATGTAGTATAACAGGTGAATTTCAAAGATAAGAACCGATGCACAGCCAGATATTCAAGGGAACCAAATTAGATTTGCATTAGTATACAAATCTAACTCGTGATTCACTCAAAAACACAAGCTCACATTCTCTAAGAGATTAGGGTGGTGGTAACTGCACCGCAAGGAAATAATTTACCCTTTGACTCGTAACACTTGGAAAATAATTGAAGCTCATTTCTAAAAACGTAGACCTGTAACAATCTAAACATTGCATAATGTAATAAAAACAGTGGAATGGACTAATCCAGTGTTTGCTCACTTTTCATGGGTGGAGGAATTGGGCACATAGCCAGTTATGCACTTTCTCACCTGGATGATGTTCTCCTGCATATCTAGAATGATCAGATTAGCTTCTGTAGCCAGATTCCCACTAATCAGAGCTTCTTGATCAATCTCAGCTTTTGTTCTGTGAAAGTAATAAATCATGTTACCATATACCCATGAATTTGTTAATAAAACTCCTTCTTACATTACACTGAGCCTGTTCAGACTACACGCAAAGCCACGGTTAGGCCGCTAACCCTTTTGCAGCAATTGGTTAGAGAGTGTGTTTAAACCATGCTTATGTAGCCACGCTTCACATAACATGCTAAGCCATAACGTTTAGCTCAAAATGCTTAACCACCGTGACTTAGTGTGTCGTCTGAACAGAGTCATTACGTCAGATATGGGACCTACCTCTAATCCTAAAGCTTCAACGTACGACTTATTTCCAGTTTATTATCAGAAATAATCATCTTCTTTTTTCTTTGACTCAGTTCAGAAAATATACTGCTCTGTAGTTAAGCATGTTTAACTGTGATTTGGTGTGATGCTAGAATTGACATGCCATGGTATACAAATCTGTAACCATGGTTCAGAGTAAATTTACAAACGTTGGTTTGCATTAAGTATGGTTAGGAGTGATGTCTAAAACTGACAACCCATCTCCAGAGTTACTTTTCCACAGAAATGGAAGTACTGAGCAAATGTGGGGGGAAAGAAACTATATAATAAAGAAGAAATAAAAATAAGGTTTGCTAACAGTGCAATCCTATATATGTCTGTTTATTTAGAAGATTTATAACCCAATTTTGAATATAAAGTCCCCTCAAGACAACTTACAATATGGATTAAAAACATGTATGATAAAAAAAATCACAGTAATATGACAATAAGATATAAAAGAACTGAAAGTGATCAGAGCAGCAGGATCCAATGTTAAACCAATCCAAAAGCCTGATGAAAAAAGAACGCATTGACCATATGCATGTAAAGGCTAAAAGAGCAGGAGCCAACCTAGAAAGCGGATTCCACAGCTGAGTCCCTGTCCCATGTCCCAACTACCCATGCCTCTGAATGGAAAGGGACATGGAGTGAGGCCTTCAATGGGAATCCTAAAAGGCAGGCAGATTAATATGGGAGAAGACAGACCTTCAAACAGTCTGGCCCCAGACCACTGAGGGCTTTATAGCTTATCACCAGCACTTTAAATTTGGCCTGGAAGCAAATTGGAAGCCAGTGAAACTTACATAACATTGAGTTACAGTCAATACTGATTTCAATGGAAATTATTCCTAGTTAAGTGTGTATATGATAGTGGTCTTAACCATTTGTGCATGGTCTGTAGGCTGACCATATGAAAAGGAGGACAGGGCTCATGTAACTTTAACAGTTGTAGAGAAAAGGGAATTTTAGCCAGAGTCATTTGTATGCAATTAGTTCCTGGTGAAATTCCCTCTTCATCACAACAATTAAAGTTGCAGTCACTATACTAGAGTGACCATATACAAAAGAAGGCAGGGCCCCTGCAACTTTAACTGTTGTGATGAAGAGGGAATTTCACCAGGAACTAATTGCATACAAATGACACTGGCTGAAATTCCCTTTTCTCTACAACTGTTAAAGTTACATGAGCCCTGTCCTCCTTTTCATATGGTCAGCCTAATGGTCTGTATATGGCACATGACCATGGTTTGCATTCTACAGTGCAGTTAGCACAACCATGGTTTGGTATGCTATCTGAATAGAGTCAGAGTCTTACCCCTACTTTATCTTTCTGCCTCCTTGCTTACTTCCCTTAAAATGTTTTTAAATAAATAAAAAGACAGACAGCAAGACAGAAAGGAGAAAATGGTGGTGGTACCATTTTCATGGCACAAGTTAGGTTGGGGCATGAGCTAATTTTGGTCATGAGCTGCTGATTGAAGAACCATGCATTAGAGAAACATCACAGTACCTGGATGCGCTAACAATTTCACTGAAGGCCACTTTTTACTGACATATGGCCAAGTGTATTGAGTCCTTGCATTAATTCACAGACATTATCTTGCAACAGCTTCATCATCATCATGCTGGCAACAAGCCTTAAAAGTCTCCCAAAAGGCAGCACTGGGCATGTGAAGGGATTTAACCTTAATGTTTCTCAAGGAATGCCTACAAAAACACGAGCTGTATCCCATCACTCTGAATATTTGCTCTCTATTGAGCAAATGATCATGCCTCAACTAGTAAATGTACATTCACACACATAGGCACATTAATTCACTACCACTACTTGTTCTTTGGAGACTTGTTTAGCAATCACTAGAATATTTTCATCTACACAACCCGGGTGTTTGAAGGAATCTGCTTTACGTTTTTCAAATGATTACAATCTAAGCTTTACGAAACAGGGTGTGCAGAAGACTGGAAGAGTCTTGTTCAGTGCAAACAAGCTGGTTCTGAGAATAGCTTCCCAGAAAATAATATGCGCAGCACAGAAGTTACAAAAGCAATGAGTAGCACACTCAGATTTCCATCAAGATTTATTACTTGCTAAAAACAAAATTTCAATGTTGCCAGTCCAATAGGCTCTAGGGTTAACATATTTTTCAGATCTTAATCCACTTCCACAAATGCATTCTTCAAAATTGACTCACTGTTTAGCATTGTGCAACCAATCAATACAATTGTTATGGTTAATGAAAATATTTTTTTTGGGTGGAAAAGCAGGAGATAAAGTGAATTAATTAATTAAAATTCATGTTGTCAATGCCATAAAGTGTGATCTGAGACATGTTTCTGGACACAAACCTGTAGTAGATGCACACTGGGGAACTTGTATATTAGTGCCACTTTTGCCGCACTGCACATTTGTGAACATGTATGCCTGCTTTACACTATGACATTCACTGCTGCAAATGTGAATACATGCATGGCAAACACACTGGCTGCCTAAGCTGTGAATTGATCTTAAGAGCCAATAGAATCATGCAACCAGTTTAGGAGGAGGAAAACTCAGCCCGGATCAGCTCAACTCCATTGTTATCACGCCAGTCATGAACTGGATAGAGGAGCTAGTAGTGAGCATGTGTGGCCTTATCTGCATGTGCCCATGCCAGCCCAGGTGCTAATGCTGGGCTTGATTGCTTGATGTAGGGTGACCATATGGAAAGGAGGGCCAGGATCCTGTATCTTTAAGAGTTGTATAGAAAAGGGAATTTCAGCAGGTGTCATTTGTATGCATGCAGCACCTGGTGAAATTCCCTCTTTATCACAACAGTTAAAGCTGCAGGAGCCTTGCTCTCATGAACAGATACTATTTGTAGCATGTTTTACCACTGATTCTTCAATCTGATTTTACAGAACAAATCTGCCCTCTTTTGTATCTGGCCATGAGGGTAGGGTTCCTGCAGCTTTAACTGTTGTGATGAAGAGGGAATTTCACCATGTGCTGCATGCAAAGAAATGACACCTGCTGAAATTCTCTTTTCAATACAACTGTTAAGGATACAAGGGGGGCTGTCCTCCTTGTCACATGGTCACCCTACTGCTGCCCCATTATGTGCCACTCTCTGGGTGGCCATCTTGGGGGCCCTGGGCTGCAGGGCCTTGAACTTTGGCCCCAAGGGCCAACCCTTGCTGCAGTGCTGCCTTTATCCAGCAGCAAGAAGCTGGAAAAAGAGCTTAGTAGAAGGCCATTTTCCATTCCCCCAGCTCCAGCTCCAACCAAGCCAGTGCTGAAAGTGTGGAGAGACCTTGTTCCATTTCATTTTGTTCCTGGCTCTCACAGAACCCCAAAATGGTAAGTAAACAAGAACACAGACAATATTTTAGTGGGGGAAAATAATTATTTATATTTTTGTGGCATGCGTCATTAAAAAGGAAAGGCTTGTGTAGATTTAAAGCTAACCTTCCCAAAGCCCTGAGAACTTCACTGCTAGTGTGAGGAGAAAAACAAATAAAGGGATTTCAGAACCGCAGCATAGGGGTTCCTATAAAAGCGATGCATGTCTCTGTCCAGGATAGAGTTTCCTGCCTTGGTACAGGGAGGGAAACTAGAGGTCCCCTGAGACAAGCCGTTCTGGGTAAAGGTGATAGAAATTCATTAAATTACTTACTTATCTAGCCTCTCATTTGCTTGCCGCCAGTGTGTCTGCTCTTTCCTCCACCGTAGGTTCTCATTCAACCCTGGGAACCGATCATTCCCTACAAGGGCAACGTACAGAAGTCACATTGAAACTTTAATATCAACATTTCTCAGGCGAGACACATTTCTGTAAGAGGCTACATCCATTGAGATGGCAGTGAGGAAAAGTGTATCTTTTTACGCACAGAGCAAAACTGCTCATTTGATATGGAAACGCAACAGATGGGAACAATGTGTCCCCAAGAATAACAAGGCATGTGGGGATGGGGCAAGAGCCAGGGAGTCAAGCCAACCTAAGAGCAAAAGTCAGGCCAGAGGCAGACAATGGAATGGGGTTCAGAAGTCCAGACCTGGGTGAGGTATAGAATCTACCTACGCACACGCAGGACCCTGTGAATGAGAAAATAGGGTAGAACCTATCCAAGCTACTGGCCTTCTTTCAGCAAGGATTACATTCTTCTGAATAGCACCTGGCATAATGCTGATATGACATAATATGTTAAATAGGAATGGCACTTGTCCCTAATCCTGGTCATAATTTACAAAAATACCACAAATGTCTCAGAAGCTCTTTGGCCAACTGCAAGAAGAATCTAACTCCTGTGTCAAATATTTCAGACATTTCTTCTCTCAAGGCTGTTTTCCTTTCCTTTGTGGTTTCAATGATAAAAAAACCTGAGACAAAAAGGGAAAAAGAACGTACCCGTAGGCATCCTGCAACGTCTCATCATTTCACCCCTGGCTCCCTCTCCTCTTAGTAAAGCCTCTTCCAGCCGGGCTTTTACATCTCTTGACTTCTGGAGTGCTTGAGTGCTGACTTTATCTGAGCTTTGTTTGCCCTGTACATAAGGAATTAAAGTAAGCAGCCCAGACCCACCAGTACTGAAAGCTATGCATCTTCATAAACCCATTTAGTGCACAATAAAAATAGAATCTAAAACTCAATTATTTTGAACGCTGTGAGACGTTCAGCAAGAATTTTGTACAAGATACAGCTGAAGTATATCTGCGAAATGCATTCTGGAGCAAGAAATTCAGTACGCCTTCAAATGGCCATGCTAGCTGGGAATGATGGGAGCTGCAGTTCATTTTTCTCCCTCTCTCATAATACTAGAACCCGGGGTCATCTCATGAAGCTGATTGGTGGGACATTCTGGACAGATAAAGGGAACTACTTCTTCACACAGCGCATAGTTAAACTATGGAATTTGCTGCCACAACATGTAGTGATGGCCACCAATTTAAATGGCCTTAAAAGGGGGCCGAATAAATTCATGGAGGAGAAGGCTTTCAATGCCCATTAATCATGATGGCCATGTGCTACCTCCAATAGCAAAGGAGGTAAACTATATACACCAGTTGCTGGGGAATATGGGCGGGAGGGTACTGTTGCACCATGTCCTGCGTGAGGGTCCCTGGTTGACAACTGGTTGACCCCTATGTGAGCAGAGTGCTGGACTAGATGGGCCCTTGGCTGTTCTGATGTTCTTATTACATCTGGAGGGCCCCAGGCGGGGGATGCCTGCTGTAATGCAATAAAAACAAGTAGCAACTGGTCTGGATTAGATGACCCTGTATTTTACCTTGTACTCAAAGCCTGAGACACAGATGAAAAGGAGGTCTAAAATCCTGTTCAGCTGCATAGATGGTAGATCTGCAATCCATTTCTGAATAAGATTCTGATCAGCATTCTTCATGATCCATAGGAAACAGATCAAAAGGTGACGTGTAGTCTCAGGGCTTAAAACGTTGTATTGCTTGTAGGCCTAGGAACAGATAAAACAAGGGATTTACAAGGAATCAACACAAAATGGAGAGCATATTTATTAATACAAACATCATGTCACTGATTATCATGGCAGCATTGCATCTTCTAGCTGGGAGGGCTCTTTTCTGGAACACCCTTTCCGTCTGACAAATCCGCTGCAGCCATTTAGATTTTTGAGCTGGAAATGTCTCAATTTCAAGTGGTGGGCTAGAGCCTTCCTGGGCAGGGGAAAAACAAGGTACTTGTTCAAGAATACATATGCTAGCAAAGAGGGCTCCAGCTCCCTACTTACATAGGAACATAGCAAGCTGTCTCATGGTGGGCATATTCACACAATCAAACAACTCACTGTGGCTTATTTGAGCCATGGTGGGTTGTGGTATGTGCCGGCGACCATATTGAAGATTCAAGCTGCAACTGTGACTTGTGTTGCCTGATCAGCCGGGGTGAATTGTGTGAGGTTTAAATAACCCTCGCAGAACCCATAGGCTATTTAGGGTTATGCCAGGGTTGTTTAACCCATGCACAACCCATACCCGCCAGGTTTGGGCGACACAACAAGCCACAGTTGAGGCTTGGTTTTAGGATGGTGCCCACAGGCATCACAGCTTGTCATTGCCTAAATCAGCCATGATGAGCTGCAGCTATTGTGCAAACCTGGTTGCTGAGCAAGTCAGAGCAACGTAACAAAGATAAATATGTGCAAATACATACTGCAAGTAAACCTACCACTGTGGACAAAGATGAGGAAGGGGCTCGTAAGAGATTAAATTGATTCCCAGCAATGGCTAGAGCAATATTCTGGTTAATCTGGCTTGCAGCCTCCTGTTCTTCATCTGGAGATCCAGTACGACCTTTCCCATTGCGACCATCGGAAACTGCATTGGAAAGGACAGGTTGCTTAGCTATAACTCAGGGGTGGTGAACCTCATGCAGCCCAGGGGCCGAATACAATTTCGGAGCTCTCAGGGGCTGCGTTCCAGTGGTGGGAGGGCCAAATGCAAAAGAAGTGGGTCCAAAATACCAGGATATTTTACCTTAAAGCTCTTATTGCCAGCAGCTAAGCCTTAGGAGTGACATTTTAACCTTTTAGAATGGGGGAAGAAAAACTGGGAATCCATCAAACAACCGGCAGTTGGGGAAAGTGAGCAGGGCCACGGGAACCGTGGAGGGCTGGATTGGCACTCAGGAAGGCCGGACTGGCCCGCGGGCCTGAGGTGCCCCACCCCTACTATAACTGAAGGTCTTTAGGTGGCTATTTGTGTTGCCACACCTATGGGAATACCTGCACCTGTGCAGTGCTTCTTCGGAACATTTTAGAGCTAGACCAGCGAGGTCTTTGGTGGTAGGGTCCACACCTTCAGTTCTAGTGCAAAGGCCCAAAGGGGTGGACCCTATGTGGGTAATATGAGAATAGTTTGACAAACTCGCAAACGGGAGTTGCAGTAAACAGTTTGTCAAGACTTTTGGTCAAAGTGAAAAAGAAAATGGTAAAAGCTTTATTCCAAGTTTTAAAAAAACATACATAGTCATCTCAGCTTCTGGAGATAAAAAGAAACGAACTTCATTGCAGAACGAGGAGAAAAGAGATAAGAAAGGGAGCAGCCAGATTAGAAGGGAAGTGGTCAAGATATAGGAACGGAAAAAAGGGCAGAACCAAAAAAACCCCAATAAAGACAATAAAGGAAGGTTAATCAAGTTAACCCCTTATTTACTAGAGAGAAGATTAGTCAAAAAGGCACAAAGACCACTTTAATCACCACCTCCCACTGGCCCAACCAACCAACCAACCAGCATCGTTGCCCATTTCCAGCACCGTATATATTCTCATTCAGTGCAAAGACTGCCATAGCAACATACAATACCAACCTACAGTGGGAATGTGGGAGAACTGTGTGACACATTACCGCTTGAGGAACATCAGTTGCAGTTAAGCAGCCAATATTCCATGGCCTCTGTGCAGTCACACATATCTGGGGGCTTCTACATGCTGGCCCCAAGGACATGATAGAACCATCTGAGGCCCGCTGTAATATATTTGCTAGGCACTTCCAGGATAAAATCTTTGGCATCCGCCCGGACTTAGACTCCAGTGTTATAGCAGGTGAATCTAGTGAGGTATCCAGAGCACAGGTTTGTCCTGTTTTCTTGGATGAGTTTCAGTTGGTACAGCTCGATGATGTGGACAAGGTGCTTGGACACGTTCGTGCAGCCACCTCTGTATTGGATCCTTGCCCCTCTTGGCTTATAAAAGCTAGAAGGGATGGAACAGCCGGCTGGGCCAGGGAAGTGATTAATGCCTCTCCACGAGAGGGAGTGGTCCCAGACCTCCTGAAAGAGGCAGTAGTGAGACCGCTCCTGAAGAAAGCTTCCCTGGACCCAGAAAATCTTAATAACTTTAGGCTGATGGCAAACGTTCCATTCCTGGGCAAGGTCCTGGAGCGGGTGGTTGCTGGCCAGCTCCAGACACTCTTGGATGAGACTGATTATCTGGATCCATTTCAGTTGGGTTTCAGGCCTGGTTTTGGCACGGAAACAGCCTTGGTTGCCCTGTATGATGACCTATGTCAGGAGAGGGACAGGGGGAGTGTGACTCTGTTGATTCTCCTTGATCTCTCAGCAGCTTTCGATACCATCGACCATGGTATCCTTCTGGGACTACTGGCTGAGTTGGGAGTGGGAGGCACTGCAATGCAGTGGTTCTGCTCCTACTTGACAGGTCGGCTCCAGAAGGTGGTGCTGGGGAGACATTGCTCGGCCCCGTGGATTCTCCAGTATGGGGTTCCGCAGGGGTCAGTTTTGTCCCCCATGCTGTTCAACATCTACATGAAACCATTGGGTGCGGTCATCTGGAGTTTTGGAGTGCGTTGTCATCAGTACGCTGATGACACGCAACTCTATTTCTCCTTTTCATCTTCATCAGGTGAGGCTGTGGACATGTTGAACCAGTGCTTGGCTGCGACAATGGACTGGATGAGAGCTAATAAATGGAAACTTAATCCAGACAAGACTGAGATGCTGTTAGTGGGTGGTTCCTCTAACCGGATGGAGGGTGTTCAACCTGTTCTGGATGGGGTTGCACTCCCCCTGAAAGAGCAGGTTCGTAGCTTGGGGGTTCTCCTAGAACCATCTCTGTCACTTGAGGCTCAGGTAGCCTCGGTGGCACGGAGTGCCTTCTATCAACTTCGGCTGGTGGCCCAGCTACGCCCCTATCTGGACAGGGATAATCTGGCTTCAGTTGTCTATGCTCTGGTAACCTCCAAGTTAGATTACTGCAATGCGCTCTACGTGGGGCTGCCTTTGAAGACAGTTTGGAAGCTGCAGCTTGTGCAGAATGCAGCGGCCAGATTGGTAACAGGGACCAGAAGGTTCGAACACATAAGACCGATTCTGGCCCGCTTGCATTGGCTGCCTGTAGGTTTCCGAGCCCGATTCAAGATGCTGGTTTTAACCTATAAAGCCTTACACAGTTTGGGACCACAATACCTGATGGAACGTCTTTCCCGACATGAACCTACCTGTTCACTACGCTCAACATCAAAGGTCCTCCTCCGGGTGCCTACTCCGAGGGAAGCTCGGAGGACGGCAACAAGGGAGAGGGCCTTCTCTGTGGTGGCCCCTCAATTATGGAATGATCTCCCCGATTAGGCCCGCCTGGTGCTAACACTTTTATCTTTTCGGCGCCAGGATAAAACTTTTATTTTCTCCCAGGCATTTTAACAGCTCAAGTTGAGGTTTGACATTATGGCCAGGCTTAACAGTTAAAATGTTTTAAAGTGTTTTAATGATAGCTGTTTTATGTTTACGGTTTTAAATTTTGTATATTGTCTTTTTAATGCTCAATCTTTTTAATTTTTGTAAACCGCCCAGAGAGCTTCGGCTATGGGGCGGTATATAAGTGTAATAAATAATAATAATAATAATAATAATAATAATAATAATAATAATATGGGAGACCAGCAATAGGTTGGGGAAAGCTGGTCTAGAGTCACCAGAGAGAGGCCTTCACAAGGGAAGGATGAACATGGCAGATGGAGCTCTTTGCTCTGCCTGCTACAGACCAGCAGATGGGTTGGTAATTACATTTTTTATGGAAAAAGGAAGAACTGCCACAGAAAGCCCCTACGTCCTCTGAAGTGGCATGAAACAGTTCAGAGGACAACCCTCTGCTGAAAACACCCTTTCTTGGGATGGGGCAGCAAAATAACCCCTCCCTTTGATTTTGGCCAAAACCACCAGTCCAGCTGAGTTCAATACAGCCCATAGGCGTGCACAAGGGGTGTGCCGGGTGTGCCCAGGCACACCCTAAAATCTCAAGTAATAAGGTTTCTCTGCTAGGAACCACATTTCAAAGAGGCCAAGAGGAGGGAACCCAAAGGCTAATATCACATCGTGAGACCCTCTTCCGGCCATTGTCACCACAAAGCTCCACCAATTCTGGGGCTTGAGGAATGTCTCCTCATTCCCCGCCCCTCAACTGCATTGGCCCTCCTGTGGTTAGGGAATCTGAACGCAGAGTAGGGCATCAACGGAACAGTGTTTAATAAATAAATGAATAAAGATAATGAGTATTCAATGCATGTTTGTCTTTAAAAAATTAATTAATTAATAAAATTCCCTGGGTGCACATGCCCATGATACAGACCATGTCGATTAGACTTTAAGTCTGTGGGCAAAGACTCTCTCTTTTTTTCTTTACTCTTTGTACAGTGCCTGGAAGACTTCAGGCACTTTCACATTACGACAACAAGAAGAACAAATCTTGCCTGTAAAATCATGTAACTGTGGAAATGCATCCAAAATTATCCCAACAAGAGGCAGGTAAAGGGCAGCAACTTTCACTTTCACTTCTGGTTTCAAGCAGGATTTGTCCAAGTCGTGTGAACTCAACAGGCTGTGGATGGCACTGACCGCTTTCCGCTGCACTTTGCTTATCCTGCCAGCACAAACAAAGGAACGTCTATGACTAAGTCAGGTGTTGCCGGGAAAGGATCCATTGGGCTTCGAGGGAAAATCAAGGGCAACAGAATTCACGTGGGGACTTTCTTTGAGAGACACAAGGGATTCATCGCAATAGCATGGAGAGAATATATTTTTTTTAGCAAACCAACTCCTGTTAGGAAAGGAATTCAAATCATAGCCCACACATGACTTTACTTTAGTAAGATGGATCACCCTTGAAATAAAATCTGTAAATTAAAATAAAATGAAAAACATATTGCCAGCTACATTGTGCACATTGGAACTTCATGGCCCAGTAAAATATGGCATGAGTTCCTTTTTGTCAGGGGTGACTTCAAAGCCATAGCACTTCTTCAGCACTGCTTTGGGAATGCTGGTCATGGCCCCGCATGCAAATAAATTGGGGCTGTGTGTTGGGGATTCTAGGACTTACACCAGGAACTTCAGGTTATAAGGTTGGAATCTAATCTAGCAAGTCAGCACAGACTGTGTGGGCTCAGGCCTAAGGTGCAGAAAGGGCAGATGTGCAACATAGTTTGCTTTGCATGCAAAAGGTCCCAGGTTCAATCCCAGGCATTTCCAGGTAGGGCTGGAAAAAAATCTGCCTGAAACCTTGGAGAGCTGCTGCCACTCACTGGTGACAATATAGGTCTAGAAGGACCAATGGTCTGATTCGGTATAAGGCAGCTTCCTCTGTTCTTAACATTAACTGCTGTGATTGGCAAGCAACAGTAAGCCTCTGGATCAGCTAGGCTGGAGAAAATACTAGGGCCCTGGATGTCTGCCTTGCCCTGGTCAGCAGAGCTGCTGCACATTAGGCTCTGGCTCAGGCTGCTAGAGGACCCTATGCTAACGTGTGCCCTCTAGCTCTGGATTCAGTTGCGATGGCCAATGGTATTGATCCGGAAACTGTGAGGAGGAGGAAGAACTGAGGGCAGAAAATATTTCTCGACTGAAAACCAATATGAGAGTGGCCAGGTGACCTATTTTACAATGAACAGTCCTCTATGTGAAGGAATCCAGGTTAAAGATGAAGAACCATAAAAAGGGAGAGCATCCGGGAGCTCTGAAGATGCCCATCGACACCTAGCTCCTGGAGAGAAGTCTGAGCAGTCACACAGCTCACCTAGTCCCAGTTTTTCCCACTATGGAAAGATGTATGGCATGCCCATTTAAATTATAATAACTCTTTTTAAAATTTACATTTTTACATTTAAATTAGCAGGATGCAAATCTGCGCCTTCCGTCATCCTCTCTTTTTGGCCGCCCTATCCAACACCATGAGCTCCCACAATCCAACAGCCAGGCCTCTGAAGAAAGACAAAACAAAACAGAAACCTACCCTTCTGCCTCTGTGTCCAGGGCGGCTGCCAATTCAGTGAAGAGGAGCCCGGTTAGGAAGTGCTGCTGCCGATAATCTGCTGTAAGGTCAAACATGCTGGCAAGTTTTGGATCCTGGAAACTCGAGCAGGAGCTCGAATTCTGCAGAAAACATACAAACAAAGAGAAGGGGAAAATAGTGTTTACATTCAAATCAAATGCATAGATTTAGCAACATTATGAGGCATTCTGACTGCCAAAAATATTGCTTTTTATAACATCCTCAAATCTTTTCCTAAAACAATAGCAACATACAATCGTCTTTATATTGTAAATAGCTCTACTAAAGCCCTTTAGGCAATGGCAGCTTCATTACCCCTGGAAGCTGCCTTGATGATACCTGGTTACCCCTGCTTTTCGGAAAACCCAGCGTTTTCTGGCTGCCATTTGGCTCACTGGGCCTGCCTCCTGCCCCTTGCCCAGCGTCTGGTGACCAATTGGAGGTCATCTTTCGCCCGGGAACACCCCTAGCTGGATGCCACCATGAGGTCAGACGGCAGAAAAGCCGTCATGACCTCACTTCAACTGGAAAATTTGGGGTAAGCCCTCGACTTTTTTGCTGTGCAGCTTCATCTATTTGCCTTGCGGTGGCTGTGAATCAGCGGCTGCATCATATAACTGATGCAGTGCCGATTCGCAGCCACTGCGGGGCAAAGATGAAGTTTAGACAACCCTTTGGTTTCATTTCATTTTGTTTTATCATGATATGGTACTTATTATCTCTCAGGTCAGTCTACACACACACACACACACACACAATGTTGTGTGCATGTTTGCAGCATATGTGTCAATAGCGGTACCGGAACAAAAGGGAACATGTGACACAGTGAAGGCTGTGGTCCTTCCTCACAAGCAGATTCTCTTAGCGGTAGGTGCACCCTATGGGTCATCTCCTTATTGGTCTACTTCTCAGCAGTCCCCCAGCCTAGCACTTGGCACTGTCTGTCTATATCAGGGATGCTGGATCTCAGTCCCTGTGCCAATTCTGACTCACCTGGTGTCCCAATCTGGCCCTCTGGGATTCCCTGGAAGGCCACACCCCCTTTCCCACATCACTAGGCGGTTTCTGTGTTGTCCCCCCACCCAATCATTTTGTGGTTTCCAAGAACTTGTGTGCGTTCCCCCCCCCCCCCTAATTCTAAAAGGTAGAAGTGCCTCTCCAAAGGCTTAGTTATGGGCAGAAAGATGTTAAGCTAAAATATGTTGGCATTTTTGCCTTTTGCCTGGAACCTGGCCCCCGAGAGCTTCTCTGAAATTGAATTCACCCCTTGGGCTAAAAGAGGTTCGGCACCCCAATACAAATCACTTGGAGAAATACTCCATACTTTTTCTGGAGCCACACACAATTGGCATTTTGTGTATTCTGCAGGTAAATCGGAAACCCTGAATCGGAATGCTAACAATCATTTGGACCACACTTGATCCGGTATGATCAATCTGTCTTAGGCAGAAATAAACTAAAGAAAGGACAAAATTATCTGCAATAAAGAGGAATTTCTATAAGGAGAAAGTAAATCATAATTTTATATATGTGCAACTGAAACTGTACCAGTGAGTAGAAATAAATCTTTAAAAAAGGAAGAAAGCTGTGCTGGGGCCTACATTAATTCCTCATGCCTGCGGCAGCTGCATTTGCCTGGGAATAACAAAAAACACTTGGTATGTGTTCAGAGGTATTCTTTTTGTTAGGATAGTTTCACATTCCCTGGCATTCAAAATATACTGTATAGTTGAGCCCAAGTGAGATTCAAATCAAGTGCTGTACCAATGATCATCCCACAGGCAGCTATCCACAACAGCCAACACTGCCCAAATCAGGAACTACTTTTAGCTGCAGTACAGACATAGCCCAAGTTGACAGAAGGGCTGCAAAGAGACCACAATTGCTTAACGAGTAGTCAGCCGCAGTATTAAATCATGCAAAAGAAGCAAAAGGCACCACTGACCACAGCAAGTTTTACTTTTCAGGTCATTTTGGAATGTAGAAGGAGATGATGTTCTTATTTAGCAGGAACGGTTGTCCTGAAATGTTACCTTCTCAGCTCTAACCCTGCTGGGGTTGTATTCTAATAGAAACACTCAGTTGTTTTTCTAAAGTTGGAATCTCATTTTCAACTCCTGGAGCCAAAAATCAGCACTAAGCAAACAATTTTAGAAAAGCCTCAAGGTATTGAAAAGAGGTCAGTCTCAAGAAAAGACTCTGAAAATGTCTCGGTATATTTAAGGTATAGTAGTCTGTCATCAAAAGGAACCACTTTTGCAACTCTTGATGACAAGTAGGTAGGGTGGCGTGTCAGATTTTGGGGGATTTCATTAAATGGCAGTGAATTGTCTATAACACTACTACTACTAACAACAACAACAACAGGGTGTCATATTGATTTTAGACCTCAGGCAGAAAAACATTTTAGATTGTCTCTCTTTTCTTCCATAAAGGTAGAGCTTCCAATAGCGGCCAGTTTCCGGAATACCCATGAGTAGGAAATGAAGACAATCACTCTCCTGCATTCATTAGACCCCCAGCAACCTACAGATCTTACCTGCCATTAAAATCCAGGCATCCACTGGGAACTTGGGCAGGGTGTGTGTGTCTTCATCTTATCTGCCCTCATAATCCTAGATTACTTGGCTGTAGGTGAGTGGCAATATAGGACAACGCTGGGAGCTGAGTTGGCTTAAAATATTTTGCTCGCAGCCTGAGAGGGGCTGTGGCTCAGTGGCAGAGCAGAAGGTCCCAGGTTCAGACTCCAGGTAAGACTTGCAAAGACTCCTGCCTGAAACTCTGGGGAGCCATAAGGGTTGACTGGGCTAGATGGACCAAGACTCAGTACACGGCAGCTTTCTACGTTCCTACAACCCAGATTGCCTTCGCCTCCCATGAATTAAGAGACAGCACAATCCATCAGACATTCTCCTGCACACGTTTGCTTTGGCTTAGCTCTCCTTAGCCCCATGGGTCAGGTCTGTCTGCTCCTAAGTTCGTGGCACCCAGAATCGTCTGACTCCCCTTACCACAATCTAAGCAAGTCTGTATTGTGAGCCAAAGGATTTCCTCCACAGACAAACCCCTTGAGATGCCACTCTCAAAAAGAGGGCATGGCCTTGGAGCAGCTGTGGCCAAAACAAAGTCGTTCTTGTGTTATCCTGCTTAAAAGGGGCATGGTTCTCTTGCCAAGGGAAAGGTTCTATTGCACAGAATTCCTCTCTATCAGCAGAAATCTTACCCAACCCTTACCCTTTCAGAATACAAAGGCTCTGATCACATTATCTATACGCATGGCATCCTCCTCCTAGTCTCATCTCGGTGCAGTGGGAACCTAATCGCAGCTGCCTCCTTCAGATGTGCACATTTCAGCTGAATATAATAGGAGCTCAGAGAATCTGCTGCTTATTTTGTCTGGCATGAGCCAGGCCTCTTACAACAAACAATGATTTTTTAATGACTGAAGATGCTTACAGCTGAAGCTTCTGGGGCACCATCACACTGGGTTTGCACAACATGACAACCCACCACGGGCAGCCAGCCATGGTGGCTTGTCATGTTGTCTGAATTTGGCGCGTTCCCTGCAGAGTGTTTTTTTGCGAACAAGCCGTGCCTAGAACCTGTAATGTGTTGTAGAGTTTGTTCATACCCGTGGTGGGTTGTCGTGTCATCAACACCAGGGTGAATGATTTTATCATGGGTTGCCAGGATCGGTTACAGAGCCGCTTGGCAAGAGTGGCAAAAAAAGCCTGTGCCACTCTTCACGATCCCGTCAGTGTTGCCTCCAGCCTCCCTCACCAGTCACTGCCCCTTCACCGATGCCCAAACAGCACTTTGGAAGGACTGTCACACGTTCAACGCCTTTTTAAAATATTTTTTTCGATGCTTCAGGAGTATGCAAATGTGTTTGTAATCTATCATCATCATCATCATCATCATCTTCATCATCATTCCCATTCTTTTGCAAGTGCACAAGAGCATACCTACAGCTGTCCAATATGTGTAGCCTTGCCTAGACAATTTCCTAGCATGTTTCAGCTATCAAAGGGAGCCCTGAAGTGGGGTATGTAACATACCAGCAAACTGACAAGTCAAGGCTGCACATAGGCTAATTTGCACACAATTGTGAAGGACCGGGGAAGAACTAATAAAAAGAGAAAGGAGGGACCCACTAGCGCAATTCAGAAGCATCGAAAATGGGAGAAAAGGAGAACAGAGCAAGTTCACCAGAGTGTGTGTGTGTGCGGGGAAATATAATCCTCTCACTTTCAAATGTTGAACTGACACTTCACAGGGAAGCCCAATCATCTGTTGGGCATATTGTGGGTTGTTCACTGAATAACCCAGCCACCATGGATTTATTCGCAAGATGGCTTAGCATGACGTGCGAACCCATCCATTGCGTGTGTGTAAGGACTACTACCTTCATATGATGTCATCGGCTCATAGGAAACTGCCTTATCCTGAGTCAGACCGTTGGTTCATAAGTGGCTCTCCAGGTTTTCAGGTAGGAGTTTTTCCAACCCTACCTGGAGATGATGGGGACTGAACCTGGGACATTCTGCATGCAAAGCAGGTGCTCTATCCCTGTGCTTTGGTCAGTAGTAATCAATGAGAGGCAACATGATAAACTGATCACCTGTTAATCATTGTATCTACTCTATGCTTTTACCCATACACAACATAATAACATTCTTTCTTTTTTAAAAAAAAAAAAGAGGGACAGGGTGGGGGGGGGAGCTACCTGGGATGACAGAGAAGGAGAAGGAGATGTTGGAGCAGATCCTGAAGTCAAAAAGAAAAGGTTCAAGTTGAGGTAATGTTCATGACTGCAGAGAATTCGCAGGAACTCCAGCCTCATGGAAATCAGCGTTGGAAGAGTATTCAGTTTAATAGACAACTAAAAAATAAACATTAAAAAAGGAGAGCATGACAAGAGAGAAAATACTTTGCTTCCAGAAATAGAACCGCTTTAATAAAAATAACTAAAAAGCATCAAGTACTGTAAGTTGTTCCTTTTCATTCTTGCATCTTGTACGTTTCCATCCATTAGATGGTCTGTTAGTGGTAACGTTTTATCACATAGCTGACTCTCCACTAATACAATGCTTCAGCAAATTTGCCTGGAAAGTAATTTTGCAGTGTATTTTCCTAACGTGTTAAATTAAAAATAAATTCCTGCAATTGTTATCTGTGGCAAAGTAAACAGATGCACTCCAATATTGTGCTCTACAGCAGCCAGTGTCTGGTAGCCCCTTCCTTTCACACAATTGCATTTCACCAGTGAACTCTACCAAAGTATGACAGTTGTTTGCCGTTCATTTGATTTTGGATACAGGAGATGGATGAGAAAGCTTTAGCGTTCTTTTGGTAGATGCTGGAAACCTTTTATGTGGACCAAAGTCAAAGGACTAAGCATCCTGCTCTGATGGAGCAAGCAAAGGAAGTTTAGGCCAACAACGGACAGCAGGAACAGGCACCTTCAGATTCAAGAAAGCAACTCTGCTAGGATCACTGTTTAGATGGGACCTCCCTATTTTGGTATAGATCAATTTTTCCCAAGCTGATGCCCTCCAAATGTGTCAGACTACAATTCCCATCATCGCTAATAGGGCTACTGGCCACGCTGGCTGGAGATTATGGGACTTGTAGTCCCACCCATCTGGACACCAACAGATTTGGGAAGGCTGGAACAGAAAGCAAAGGGGGCTGACTGAGAATTAATTAGGGCTGAACCAAAATAACTCAAACAGTTTGGGTCTCAATTTTATATAAGCCAACTAATAATAATAATATTAATAATAATTTCATTTCTATACCGCCCCTAGCTGAAGCTCTCTGGACGGTTTACAACAATTCATGAAAATGCAAAATACACCATAATAAAAATAATCTAAAAATTTTAGTGTAGAAAACTTAAAACAATGTAAGCAGCTAAAAACAATTTAATTAAATAATGCTTTTCCTAATAGACCTGTTCTAAAACATCAGACGTAGATGCCTCATCATATACCATTAAATGTCTAGGAGTAGAGGGTGGATTTTACCTGGTGCTGAAAATATGACTATTATTATTATTATTATTATTATTATTATTATTATTATTATTATTTCTGTTGACATTTATTCCAGAAAACACACAGACATACAGCAAAAAGGTCTTCATCAGCTTTCCACACAAGCCCTAAAGGCACCAGCAACATTCCACAGCCTTAGCCTCAAAACGTGCGTAGCTGCCTAAGAACGCGACAGGCACATGCCTCGCCTTTGAAAAAAGCCACAACAGCCTAGTTCATGAAACTGACAAAAATTGGGCCCAGGCCTTAACAAAATCTTGCAGGAGCTGCTCTACATGATTACACCACTACTCTACTGGACCAAACCCTGATTCACACATTCAGCAAGGCCGTGTCGCTGCGCAGTCCCCATGGGCCTGTACCACTTCACAATGCTGCTGGAGCATCGCTCCTTTAGACACACCACCTCATGTTCTCCCTGCGTATGGGATTCTAGTCTAGCAGGCCTAACAAGAAGCCTTCTCCCTGGCAAGTTAGCTTTCCTTACATAGGAACACTGTGATGCTTTTGAACAAGAAATTCTCCTGCTTTAATTTCCTAGTAGACCAGGTGACCTTAGAATGGCTTAGGGTGCAATCATATGCATGTTTAGATCTAAAAGAGACCTACGACTCCCAGAATTCCCCATCCAGCATATGCTGGGAGTTCTAGAACTTTTTCGGTCTAAGCATGCATAAGATTGCAGCCTTAGTAAATTAGCTAGTGAATCTGCTCTAGTAAACTAAACTACCTAGAATGGATACTGGTCCCACCCATTCTGAGTGGCCACTGGGCTGGATGGCTTGAGTCACATCCATTCCTATTTATCACATTTGTCTCCCCATGACTCTGCCTTTTCTGAACCAGCAATAAATGGAGACAAAAGCTAATTATACAAAAAAATGAATTGAAACTAAGTCTGCAGTAGATGCACACTTTGGTGGGAGCATCTAAACATGGTGGGACTTTATAGGTGACTTTTTAAAGTGAGGCCTACCTGATTGCAGTAGTGTTTGATGAGGTTAAACACAAATCCACGATCCATTAGAGAAAGAAGATCATACAGGAAAAAAGCAAGGCTAATGTTGATATTTTCAGCTTGTTCACTTTCCTTTAAAATAAAAGAAGGAGATACTAGTACACAGAATAAGCTTTGTTTTTATACAGGGGGTTGGATGTCTTTGCCAGGGTAATATATTCTCTGGCTCATCTGCTGATCATGCTCTACTCCCTCACTGACCGAGAAGCTCCAGCCAGGCACACTAGCAAGAGCAGCTGCAGGAACTGAGCGATGCCACTGACAATAGGAAGTATATCCACAGCTCAGTCAGGAAAAATTGATGAACAGGCCCCATTAGGTCCAGCAGCTTCAAGATCCAAGAAGGGAAGGACTTCGCCTGGTGAACACCATGAGGGTTACCAATAGATCCCTTTTTCTAAAAACTGCCCCAGCCTGATACTGTGCTTTTAACAGCAGCTTGATTTGGAGCAGACTTCCTCAACCTGGTGCCCCAGATTATGATGGTCTACAATCACCATCATCCCCAATGCTGGCTGGGGAATGATGGGAGTTATAGTCCAACACATCTGGAGGGCGCCAGGTTGGGGAAGGCTGCTCTAGAGTAACAAGCAGGTGAAGCTCCTCACAAGATGGAGATAAACATTATGCCTCCACACCAGTTCACAGTTACAGGCACAGCTACAGGCGCCAGAATATTACACTTCTATCCCACCATTTTTCCCTCTTGCAAGAAACCCAAGGTGGCTTACATAATTCTCCTCCTCTCCATTTTATCCTCACAACAACTGTGTGAGGTAGGTTAGGCTGAGGGTCAGTGACTGGCCCAAAGTCACCCAGTGAACTTCATGGCTGAGTGGAGGCTAGAAGTCCCAGTCCACCATCCTAACCACTATATCACACTGGATCTCACCAGTGTGGAGCCCTAAGTGCAATTTTAATATTTCGCCTAGGCTTCTGAAATAACTGGCTACTGTCTTATATGTATACCTAGAAAAATAATAATTCTGTTATTGTAAAATACTTTAATTGGACTGTTCATGGAATAAGGTGACACAGAACATAAACTAGAGCAGAAGAGGCAGGGGCTGTCACATTCAAACGTGTGCTGGAAGTAGTTCGAGTTCGAACATATATTCTCTGGCTTGAAAACACAGGCTTTGGAATGCACCAGATGTGCATTTATTTTCAGCCCAGTTTAGAAACTCTGGCCATGTCTACACCACGCAGTTATCCCAGGATCATCTCTAGGGGATCCCAAGGTCAACCGGGCACGATTTAGAGACGACCCCGGGACACCTGCAACCGCGGATATCCTTGTTTTTCCGTGGTCCCAGGACAACCCCGAGGGCCGTGGCCGGTATGGCGCAGGCTCCTGGGTCCTCAAACGGGCATGGAGCTGCACAGGGTGGTTCCATGCCCACACGGGTGGCGGGCAGCAATTTCTCCATCCCTGGGATGAGGGGGTTGGGCACGTCTGTTTTCTTTTACCTTTTTCCCCTGGATTGGGGCCGCGCGACCAGCTCCTTTTAAAAAGAAAAAAAAGGCAGGAACAGAAATGCAGTAAAGAAATAAATAAAATCCACTACAGGTTTCAGTTCAGGATCAGTCAGATCTCTAAAGGAGCTTTCCGAGATACACTTTGGATAGCTCCATCAGAGATCTGATTGGTTCTGACTGAAACCTGAAGTGGATTCACCACACCACTGACATGGCAGCCTCCACTGCAAGCAGGGCTCCTGTTTACCCTTACTATATAGGAATGGAAAATGATCTAGATTTTCAACAGCTGCCTAGTATTGAGGGAAAATAAGTCTTGGATAAAATTATAGCACACTGCAATGGGTTAGTGACAGAGATTTATTTTCTCTGGATTAAGAAATTACCTTCTGTGGTTTGACTAAAAGTGCTGCAATCTCAGAGGTGACCACATTAACTATCGTGGTGATGTCATCCTTGAAGCGACTGGAAAACCGTGTTCTGCGGGGAGAATCCTGTTTCTCCATATTATCCACATGCTGAGCCATGCTCTTGACCTCCAAAAGGATAAGCATTCTTTGTTATATGGGAGGCTTTTAATAAATCCAGACCAAACAGAGGTCTTGAGAGAATTCACATATCTGGAAGTATCTCAAGAAGCCAATCCCCCTGATATCCTCTATACATTCCACGAAACCTGAGACAAAAAGCTCTAAACTGTGTTCTAGAATCTCTGGAGCTAAAATCAAGTGTGCAAAGTATGTGAATACACATTTCCAACTTTGAATTTGAGATGAAGTCCCAGAACTCCTGCACATAATATAACAATACACAAGCTCATTGGGTTGATCTAAATATGGTGTTTGGTGGTTAAAACAACAACAATTCAACCATGTGAGGGTTCAGCCAGTCATATTTCAACTGGGCTGTGTTTATTGTGATGCTTCTGTGTGCATAGATCTGGGCCACAGAACTCTGGCATGCTAATGTTGTGCACATAGTAAGTGGTGTCCTGATTTAAATGTGATCCCGGCATGTGAAACCCCAAACAGGTAGATGTTTTAAACACGCCTGTTTAAACTGAGTATATTTCTTTCAAGGTAAATCCCTGTCCTTTTGCATCTTACTAAATAAGTGATAAAGTTTAGTTGAGTCAGTTTTCCTTCTTGCATCCTTCTATTAGCATTCAAATAATTATAGGCTTATCAGAACTTTTCTACATGATGTTGTTAATCACTGGATCTACTTTTCATTTCATCGCAGAACTGAGATCCCAGATCCACGCAAAGATTTTTTCTTTCCTGCTTTTCCACTACATAACTATAGTAGAATATTGCAATTGCACAAGTAGGAAAATACCTTTTCTTTCACATTCAGAAATAATATCCCATTTCCCCCAATCAACTCCCACCCAACGGGAAAGTGCTCTTAAAAACAGAAGTGAAACTGGGGATCACATCGTCTAAAGAACCTGTAAACAACCGTGAGTAAGGAATCATGAGTGCACAATAAATGCCTCATGTAGAAAAGCTCTCAATGTCCTGGAATCCAAGCAGGGTCTTATGGACTCCCCTTTACCATTGGAGGAATGCTCCTAGATCCTTGGAAGCCGTTCCACCCCCACAACCCTTTCCTGACTAAGGTGTCAACATTTAGAGTTTGTATAGTTTGCACTTCCATATGATGCATCATAAAGAAAAGCACAATGCTTGCCAGTGGAAAAGAATCATGCTGAGATTAAAGCTTTCTTCAGCTGAGCTTTATCAAAATGTTAGTCAGAAACTGCACCTAAGTCCCCTGTTCCAAAAAAACCAGTACAGCATTATAAAATCTTACCAGCAGTTCAAAGAAGAACCAGGCATACTTGAAGACTGATTCTCTCACCATACCAGTGCTGACCACCATCTGAAGTGCTAACTCTTCATGGAAATGCTACAAAGCATATTAAAAACCAAAAAGTGAATGCAACTTGGCTTTCAACATTAGACAGCAAAACATAATTCTGAGAGAAGAAAATCCAAAACACATTTTCCTTTTAGAGGTAGAGCAGGCACATATATGCAAGCAAACATCAAGGAAACATCGGAAACTAGTAGAGACAAAAGGAAGTAGATAGTAGAACAGCATGTAGAAGAATATCACTGTCATGTATTTTTTTAATGGCAGGAGCAATACTTATATGGTTACACTCTGGTAAAATCAGGGCCGGCCCTACCATTAGGCAAAATGAGGCAGTTACTTCACACGGCAGATGGTAGAAGCAAGTTGTTGGAGGAGAGAGAGATGGGTGGGCCTTGCAGCCGCCTGTACACTCCTTCAGCTAGCGGGCTGCCTTCATATGCAATGGAGGACGCGATTCCATTGCCAGGGCTGAAGAAAGATTCAACTGTCAGCCCAGTTAACTTTTGTACATGGATTTGGAAGGGGCGCCATTTGGGCCCATAGCCAGGAGTGGGCTGGGGGGGCTGACCCCCCTACATTTTCTTTGCTGCCCCTATTTTATTTTTACTGTTCTTTGTTTTATATTTTGAATGGTTTTCATGGTTTAAATTTTTGTAAACCGCCCTGAGAGCTTCAGCTATTGGGCGGAATAGAAATGCAATAAATCAATCAATCAAACAAGTAAATAAAAAAGAGTTTACAATTTTGTCTTTAAAAAGCCTGCAAATCAGATGAACTGTCCCTCTACTTTTTTGGTGCCCTCACAGAACCTTTAGGCTGACTACGGGCCTGGAGCCATTTCGTACTCTGCCTAAGGCAGCCAAATGCATTGGGCAGACCCTGGATAAAATGAATTAACAAAACTTACAAAAAGAAAAAGTATGAACAAATATAAAAACTCATTTCTTCAGGGCTGAAATAATTAATAGGAATCACAATTAATTTTAGGTGCACATTACTGACATTAAAACAGGTGGCAAAGACCTGGTGCAGGTGAAGTGGTTTATGCACAGCCATGCTAAGGGCCCACGTGTTCTGTGGGCCCAGCCATCATTTTTAATTCACTAATTCTACAAGGGAAAACATGTGCAAAAGGAGACTGTCACATAAAACAACACAGGAGCCTTTAGCTTTAGTTAAAGCAAAATGATACCATCATATTTGAAGTAGATGGCTTAAATCAGTAAAGTAAATGCATAATTCTGGCTGGCTTTCTGCACATTGACATTCAAGGTTAAACATCAAAATAGCATCCCTTTTTAAATTTTCCCGTTGCCTCAGCTGGCCATTCCATGCTTTCCTGAAACACGGGGATTCCTGCCATTCCTCAGTCCCAACAGAACAGGTAAAAGTTCTGTCCCATCAAAAATGCTCTCCTGGGTATCCATCCAGGGTTATCTGGTGAGAAGCCTATGCCTTGGATCATTTGCCTTTTCGCCCTTTTTCTGCTGAATCAGAGAAACTCAATTGATTATGATCATTAAAAGGAATTTCCAAGAAGGTTTATACATTTAATTAAAGCACTCTGATACACTGCATATAGTTTAACAGTGCAATCCGGGGCATATTTATTTAGAAATAAGTTCCACTGTATTAAATGGGGCTTACTCCTTAGTAAGTGTGCTTACAAGTGCAGCTTAAAAGTTGTTGTTGTTATTTTAAAAAGTGCTTTATTTCCTTCTTTGTTCATTTTTCAGCGAAATGTGCCACTGTTCTGGCCTAATTGGGCTCTTAAAGCAATTTATGAAAAGATGACTCATTTAAATCTATTTTGACAATTGAGCTTTTTCTGTCCTATTCTTTTTCCTATCAAAAAGAATAGTCCATTGCACCTTCCCTTTGTTGTCCCAAGTGGCCTGCTGATAGCATTTCAACTAACTGGCAGAGTTTGTTCGTGACGAGTGTTGCATTATGTGGCAGTCTACCTTTTTACTGGACGATAGCTGAGGGCTTGTGCAGGGACTTGACATATCACTGCAGGGCTCGCTATAGCAGGACATCCGGTTGTAATTCCGATCTGCAACCTGGAGGAAATGACCAGAAGCCGGACATAAAAAAAAATTATTGGGAGAGCAAGTGTGCCAGCTGTAGAAAGAAACGAAAAGTAAAGAAGGGAAGTAAAAAAGAGAACAGAGTATATTATAAACACAATTCCCCTTGCATGAAATGTGTGAATTGTTACATTCTCAATAAATACATGACTGCCCCCATGTGTTCCAGTTTAGTACTGTACTTTCAGCTTTACTGCTCTCTCTACATAGCAACAAAACTGGAAAAAAGAAAACAAACAGCTCACCTCTAGTTTGAGGAGGGAAAGAAAGCTTTTCCCCCCTCCCTTGAAAAATATACAACAATAATTAGAACCCTATTCAATACCTAGTGAAATTTTCTCCATAGACTTTAGACATAGACATGGGGATAGGTGTGTCCATTATATATATTGCAGACAGGATACCTCTCTGGCGTAGAGTAAGATTTATACTGGAGTAGACGGAGAACTACTTATCTGATTCAATAATACAATTCTCAAAGATGGGCATTTATTGCGCCGTTGTATAAATAATGTCATGAAAGATATTGGAAGGACATTATATAAAAGTCAGTTATGGACTTCACTAGTGACATATGTAAGATAGAGGTGATCACATATTTTCTTGATCAATCGCCTTTTATTCTAAAATGTCATGGAGTTAACTTGGGGTTAAATTCCTTTTAGCCCTGTCAAGGATAAAAATCCACTTTGGTTGTAAGGCAACTCTGTTTTATTGAGCATAATACAGCTGTATGGAGAGAGTACTACAGGCAGAGAACTTCTCAACTGGTAGTGTGAAAAGCAGGTATATTTATACATAGTAGCATCTTAACCAATTAGCCGTTGGCAACATTCTAAAGCAAAACAAAGATAGAACAAAGAAAACTTCTTCATTAACCCTTATCAACAAGTGGTCCATATCTCTTCTGGCAATGTCAGATTGACCTGGTCAGTCCTCCTTATCAAGCTAGCCTTTTGGTCTCGTACTATATCAAAAAGGTCTTGACAGTTAGAAATTCCAATTAAGCATTTCCTTCTAATTAAGCAGTTTCATGCATTACAGCACATTCAGGCACATACATCATTCCAAACCCATCATGCAGTTCACTTGCAAGAACCACACTACATAAAGAGGCCTACGTACAGAGCAGGTATATCAAGGTTGTGGCCTTGTTTTCCCACCCCATAGCCTGTAATTTTGCACCTAGCTATTACCAGCATTCTTAAAAGCAGCATCCTTCGCATTTGCTGCCTCGGAGCCTCGCGTTTGATTGATTACAATTACAGTAAATTGTAATTGTAATCAATTGATTACAATTGATTACAATTACAGTAAATTGTAATCAATCTAATGGTTGCTACAGCCATTAAGCCATTTCTGTGATGTGCTTAGTTCATGATGTGACTCCAGTCTTTGCAATATACCATCCAGACACATCAGCTTCTGGGTGCAGGAACAATAAGCGTTACAAATGAAACACGACCCTGAATTTGACACTCCAGGATTCTATTATCTCCCCTTACCCTGGAGGCCATGATGGATCTGACTTCTTCATCACTTGCAGCTTGTGTCCCAGCAATATCTGGATTACTGCAGCTTGTTGCCCTGCTCTGCAAGAGTCGAGAGCCCACGGAGACAGCTGTGGTGCGGCCATATGTGTAATAACGGGATTCAGGCAGATGAGCACTGCCTGGTGTACCTGCAGAGTTAACAACAACAGCATCATTGGTAATGGACTGGATGAGGGCCAACAAACTGAGACTCAATCCAGACAAGACGGAGGTACTGTTTGTGGGTGGTTTGTTTGTCCGACTAGGTGATGTTCACCCTGTTCTGGATACGGTTGCACTCCACCTAAAGGATCGGGTTCATAGTTTGGGGTTGCTCCTGGATCCGGAACTGTCACTTGAGGCACAGGTGAACTCAGTGGCAAGGAGCACCTTTTATCAGCTTAGGCTGATATACCAACTGCGCCCTTATCTGGACAGAGATAGCGAAGCTACAGTTATCCATGCGCTGATAACCTCTCATTTGGATTACTGCAATGCGTTATACATGGGGCTGCCTTTGAAAATGCTCCGGAAACTTCAACTGATACAAAACAGGGTAGCCAGACTATTAACGGAGACTGGCCAACGAGACCATATTACGCCAGTCCTTTTCCAGCTTCACTGGCTGCCGATTCAGGTCTGGGTCCGATTCAAAGTGCTAGTATTAACATTCAAAGCCTTAAACGGCTTGGGGCCAGGTTATCTGAAGGAATGCCTCCTCCCATATGTACCTGCCCAGACCCTAAGATCATCCTCAGGGGTCCTTCTCCATGAGCACCTGCCAAAGGAAGTGAGGCAGGTGGCTACCAGGAGGAAGGCCTTCTCTGCTGTGGCACCCTGGCTGTGGAATGAGCTCCCTAGAGAGGTTCGCCTGGCACCTACATTATACTCTTTTAGATGCCAGGTGAAGAACTTTTTATTTTCTCAGTATTTTAACAGTTTATCCATTTAATTTTTAATTTTGCTGTTTTAAATCTATATTTTAAATTGGTATTAATTTTGGATTGCTGCTTGGTTTTATCCTGCTTGTGTTCTTAAATTGTATTTTTATACTGTTGTTGTTTTAGATTTTGAATTGTTTTAATGGTTTTAATTTTTGTAAACCGCCCAGAGAGCTTCGGCTATTGGGCAGTATGAAATGCAATAAATAAATAAATAAATACAAAATAAATGACTATCATTCTCTGATCTTCACTCACGTGATTCTTCTCATTCTTTGCTTTTCTGGTACTCAGAAAATCTGTGATCAACATAACATAGCATTTAGATGGTGGATGGTTGGCTGAGTGCAAACTGGATATTTACAGAATGATTGTCAGCCACAGGTAAACCGATATGCAAATGAAACTCCTCCAGAAGAGCCACACTGCTGCATTTCTGCCATTTTTTCCCAGTACTTATAATTTAAGTATTAGATTTCATACCTAGTTCATGGCAGATTGAAAGATATGCTGCTGTTCCTTGGCAAAATAGACCAGGGTTGGTCAACTTGTGGCCCTCCAGATGTTTTGGCCTACAATTCTCTTAATCCCTCATGATTGGCTATGATGGCTAAGGCTGATGGGAGTTGTAGCCCAAAACATCTGGAGGGTCACAAGTTGCCCACCCCAGCAATAGGCTCTTAGAGTTACATCTGTCAGCCATGATGCTATCTAAGGTATTCCTGGTACCATTTGCTTGCTGTGGGCATCACTCAGTGTACATACAGCAGCTATTATACCACTGACATCTCCATACATAGATTGTAATCTTATGACCCTTATTTAGAGTAAGGGCCTTTGCATTCATTGGGGCTTACGTCTGAGAAAATATCCATAGGGTTGGGCTAAAAATGAGTTAGGAGAATGAAAGATATTTCTACTTATTACCCACAATGAGAAGATTCAATTCATAACCAACTACAGAAAACTCAATGATGGTACCTAGTTTGACATCTCTTTGAACCTCAGGAAGACGGAACACATAGTAGACGTAAGATGCTAGGAGACAGTTTCTCCCATGCTGGTCCTTGCTCAGGTCTTTGCTGTTGTGGAGGCTGTTCACTATGGCAGCCACAGATTCAAAGGCAAATTGGGAGAAGTTGGCTGGAAACAAAAAGGAAAGACTTTTTCTGATGCAGTTTATCACTGAAACCGTAAAAAATGACTGAGGTTCACTTTATCACAGACATCCCCTGGACAACAAGTATATTTATCACTTTAATGTCATCCGTAACCACCTGAGGCTGCTGACTTAAACAGAGTATAATATCCTAATACATTTTTAAATTGATAATAAAATAGATAATCTGTGACTCAAACTCCTACAATCCTTATTCAAATAATTCTCAAAACAATTTGTTCATAGGATCAAATATGTTCTAATTCATAATCAATGTTTTCAGACCTAGGACCTCCTTTAGTTAAACAGACATTTTGAGACACACTTTTTTTACGGTGGTAGTGATGCTGGTTTAATCCACCTTAGTTCTGGCTGCTATCTAGTAGTGGATTCTAATTGATCAGCCAAAGACCAATGCCCTAAATAGATTAGAATTTTAAATTGCTCCATATTAACAATGTTCTTAGCTACGCTGCAGAGTTTGATAACCGGGGTGGAGTGGGGAGCATTCAATTCAGTTCTGAACGCCTGAAAATAATTTAGGACCAAGTCCCCTTTGTTAAAAAAACCTGGAATAATAACTTTATACCATTGAAAATAGCTCTTCTAATTGTTGTACCTTTTTACAAAGATGGGCTTGAGATCTGGTGTCCCATTTCTCTCATCTTTAGATTATGTGAGAAAAGCTTATGGATTTGACATGGACAGCATAGTTTAGTTAGTGCAGCCCCATAATAGGAAGTACCTGTCTGGCCAGCTATAACCATGGGTTGGACGGCCAGCTGAAACAGCTTATCCAACACCAAGTGTAAGAACAATACTAGGGGTTCAAGGCGGGAGGAATTCAAGCAAATAATGCTAAGTTTCAGCTCATGTTCAAGAGTGACTTCTGTGATCTTCTCATTCAACACTCGAATAGGGAAGGCGACTTGGCTTTCTAGCGCATGGCACAGGGTGAAGAACTTCTCAAGGTGATTGTCCTATAAAGAGAATCCAGAAAGATGGCTGTGATATACGGCATTTCTTACATATCCTGAGCATCGGCTCCAAAAAAGCAGAAAATGAAAACAGAGGACAAACGTTTCATAATTTTTGTAAGTCACACTACTTAGTTCTGTGAAGCTTGGATCATTTTAAAAATGCAAACCTAGTAAGGCATTTTAGAGACCAATTTTTTAATGCAGTCACGTTAAATTGTTATTTGTGTATTTACTCCAGGGTTTAGTCACTTCTCATTAACAATTATAATAGTAGTAATTAAAAAATGACACTGTGATCCTATTTACAAACTCATGAAATTTACACGACACATGATTGTGTGACTTTATTCAGGATTCTAAATTTAAATGCTCTAGTTTAAGATTTAACAAACCAACAAAACCATGAAACTAAGATGACATCTGCTGTCCATCACATTATTCCTTTTCTCCTGCAAACTTATTCACAGATACATGTGAGTAAACCCCACTGAACTCAATAGGTACCCATTCCCCCCCCCCTTGCAGGGCTAGGGTGATGGTCTTCAACATAAAAACAGCCCAAGGGGGAAAGGTTAAAAAACACTTGCTTCTTCCTCACTTGTACAGGCAACTCATTTGGTACTGGCACAGACTAACATTTTGGGTAAGTGCTTTTACCAGAATAAAAAATCATGCCTAGATACAGCTCCAGCTGAGATCCCCCTCCCTCCTGCTGCCAACAGTTGCAGCGGAGGATGTCAGAGAGAGATGGAACAGCAGCCCTTCCTCTGTATCCATGACCTGCTGAACTTTGCAAATAACAATCTAGTGCCTGACTTTGCTTTTTTCTTCCTCCCTCCCAATTCCCTTTCCTTTTGTGACGTATGTTTTAGAGCATTTCTACATGAGCGATTTATTGCCTGCTTGTGACTGGCCACTCATGGAAGTTGGCAGGTCCTTTAAATGACATTTTCAATCTTCAGGAAGTCTCCTGCACCTTCCCTCCTTATCCCGCTTTTAAAAAACTCAGAGATAATCAGCTATTAAGAAGTGGGGGAGGGGCAAAATCAGCCCCGTGTAAAGTTGGTATTGTGCAATAATTCTGCCACTAGATGGAGGTGTTCCATTAAAGTGAATGGAATGGTGCATGCAGAGAGAGGAAGTATTCAATTCAAATCATGTAGCTGTCCATGGCCATCCGCATAATGGCACCAATCGTAATCTCAAAAAGAAAACAGAAGCAAAAATCCCTGGTAAGGCAGTGGGAATTTTTTTAAATGTAGAGAAGCTTTAAATTGTAAACTTGCAGGCAAGGACTGTCTTATTTCTTACCATTTTGGCTAAAGGGCAGGATACAAATGCTATAGATAAATAAATGTGTCATCCGGAATAAAGTCAATATGTAGACACACTGCACTGTATGTATACCAAAGAAACATATTAGTCTGCACTGAACAACTGGTGAGAGGCTGCCAGGTTTACTGGGAGTTCACACCTTCCACCTGGTCCCTACTATAGGTATTTAGAAGGGCAACATATGTGATTTCAAGGGGGAGTTTAAGATCCTATGTTCACCTAGCTGGCTTCTCTGATAACTCAGTTTGGAAGACAACGAAAGTGCACACCAGTCTTCCTCTTCAAACTGCAGCAGCAGTGTCTGTGCCTTCTTGTTGTTTGTTTAAAAGACTCTGAGAAATAGGATCACAGAACTACATGTATAACGAAGATGCATTATACTTAGGTTGGGCTTCTTGATTTCAATAGGAAGCTGGTGTTAGTTCTAACAACATATTCAGATATTACCGCATTTCACCGAATGTAAGATGCCATCGATTGTATGACGCACCTAAATTTTAGCACTCCTCACCGCTTCCTCCGCTGCCCCACACCGCCGCCACCACTCGCCTCAGCCTGGCAAGGTGTCATTCCCACTAACGAGGCGAGTGTTGCCAGTGGCGCAGAGCAGCAGCGGCTGGGGCAGCGAGGATGGGCGATGGAGGGGAGGGGGAGGGTTAGGGCCCCACAAGTCCCCCTCCCCTCCCCTCTTACCTTGATCGCTGCTGCCTCAGCTTGGCACGGCATCGTTACTGGGTTCCCAATAACGATGCCTTGCCAGGCCGAAGAGAGCGTTGCCAGCAGCGTGGAGCAGTGGCAGCGGCAGCGAGGATGGGCAATGGCGATGGATGGGAGTGGGGAGTGGGAGTGTTAGGGCCCCGCAAGTCCCCCCTCTCCCCTCACAAGTCCCCCCTCCCCACTCACCTTGATCGCTGCTGCCTCGGCCTAGGAAGGCTTCAGTACTGGAAGGAGGCCGCAATCTCGCGAGATCGCGGCCTCCTTCCAGTACTGAAGCCTTCCCAGGCTGAAGCAGCAGCGATCAAGGTGAGTGGGGAGGGGGACTCCTGACCGGACTTGGGTGGGTCCCTCAGGACCCGCTAGGGCAAGTCGCGCGGGGGGGGGGGGGCTTGCAGAGCCCTAGTGCCTTCTGCAAAACATGGGAGAAACCCCGCAGTTGCAAGACACCATCGAATCTAAGACACACCCCGTTTTTACAGATGTAAATATGGGAGAAAAAGTGCGTCTTAGAATTGATGAAATACGGTAGTTAACCTCAGTTTCTTTCTAATTTGGTAGTTTTTGAAGTAAGCCTTTGCAGCCAAGTGATGAGTGAAAGAGGAAGAAAAATAACTCCTTACATCCTTGGGATGGGGTTGCCGGGCCTCAAGTAAAATATAAATCCCTTACCTGCGTGTGAACTGATGATATTCCTTGCACTTCAACATTAAAGACCCCCTTGTGTCCTTCAACCCATTTGATTGGAGGGGATTGTGGAGGAACTTTCTGTATTGAAGATAAAACAGCAATCAAACTGTACACATGCACAGAATTATTCAAAATGCAAACGTAAGTCAATACATATCTTCTATGATTTGGATATTTTTTGTAATTAATACTTAACATTTACATCTAACATGAACATCTGCAGTCCAACCAAAGCCATTTCCATTGAGAATATGGTAGCCTTTAACCAGGTGCCCTCCAGATGGACTACAACTCCCATCATCCTCATCCAGCATGGCCATGCTCATTGGGGATGATCATAGGGTGACCAACTGCCAGGATTTCCCCAGATTTGTTCTGGCTTTTGCTCTATCCTGGGTGTCAGGGGGGATTTTCTGTAACTTTCTATAATATCCTGGAACTACATGCTTTCCCCTTTAAGGCCGTCATTCCCCACCCACTGCTCCAATTGAGGCCTTAAAGGGGAAAACATGCCATTCCTGGACATTAAAGAAAAGGCCCCAATTGAAGCAGTGGGTGGGGGAATGACATGCTTTTCCCTCCTCCGCTCCAATTGAGGCCCCGATTGGAGCGGAGGAGGGGAAAAAGCACTTTCCGGAACCTCTGGAAAGCACATCATTCCCACCCCCCACCCTCGTCACTGGGTATCCTTTTTTTGTGTGTTTTCCCAAATATGGTCACCCTAGATGATGAGAGTTGTAGTCTGATACATCCAGAGGGCATCAGACTGGGAATGGCTGGATTCTGGCATGCCACTTTCCGTGACCTTCTCTACGACACAATTAATTCATTTCAGTAAAAGTTTACTGGGGCTCATTGTTGGAAACTGACCAAAACCCCAACAAGGAAACTGCCTGAAAGTAAACAGCTGATGATAATAATAATAATAATGGACTCCTAATTCATACATGACATTTATTCATGTACAATATCGAGGACAGATGGGACCACTCACACAAATTGAAAAACAAAACAGTGCCTGAACTGTGTCGCAGCCTTCCATAGAAACAAGTTCCAAGTTGTAACTGGAATCTATATCCTTCTGGCACTTATATTCTTTGAATTTTCTCCCCTTCTCCCACAATTTCCCTCCAACATTTCTCTGGATGTGAAGAGCCACAAGTTTGCTCAGTAGCCTAACGGAACAAATTAGGCATTTCCATAACCTGGATTTCTAACATGAAACCAATTGAGCAGTTTGAACAAGCCCCATCACCAAAATGATCAACTTCAGATGTATTTTAAGCAAAATAAGCTTTCATTTCATTTTTGTAAACCAGCTGGCCATATAAACATATTCATGTTTCATGCTTTAGAGTTAGATTACGACCCACAAAATAATTGCATGTGTTTTTAGATGCTTTGCTAAGCCTTATATTTATGCACAAAAAGATCCTGCCCAGTCCTTCCACAGATGGGAAGAGGGGCAAGAAAGCTGTTCTAAAGTGTATTGACAATATTTAATTAGACATGGGCATATGTTAGCTCCACATGCATGAACACCTGATCCCCCATTTAAGGAAAGCAAATATTAGACTACTGGGGAGGGGAGTCAACCAGGTTGTTTTAACAGGGCAAGGTGCTCCTTTTAGTGCGTTTTCCCCCAATACCTCTGCTGAGTACATTGAATAGTTGGAAGGCAGTTTATCCAAGGCAACAGGAAGGCAATAATGGCCTGTTTGGAGACGATCATTTAACAGAATTGGCAGCCACTGAAACAGATGAAGAGGAAAACAGAGTGTTATATCATTACTGTATGTGATGCTGGATATTGACCTAGCTCAATTATATTGCAAAGTAAAAGGATTCGATATCAGCTGTGTGTTCCTTCCCACAGCAATTACTGTAAAGACCTTTGCAGACTAGCTACTTTGTAGATCTGTTACCTGCATCACTGCCACCAAATCCTGCCCTATGTAAAAGCTATTAATTCTGAATAAAAATCAACAACCACAAAATGTTTTGAAAGTCCAACTAAGTATATGCAGATGGCTCTTCTTGGCAGGCTATGTGCTTCTACTTCAACTGTGTTGATGCCCCTGGTAAGAATCATTCCTCTCCTGGGAGACAGACATATGTGACACACAGCAAACTGATGCATGTGCCATGTTCATGAGAAACAAGACAGTCATATGTGATAGACATATAAACTATGAGACACATGTATGACCTGCAACACATACATAGCTCAAAAACTATCTTAAACATGTAACTGATGTGTCAACAGACATCTGACAGACACATGCAACACATATGTTAAGCTTGCTACACATGCATGAAACATACCCATGATATAACCCACATATAATGCACTATAAGAAACACATGTGACATATATAATATGCACAAAATGAGAGAGACACACTATGCAAGACACACACCATGCCTGTCATACACATCTTTTGTGTGTGTTGCATGCTTCTGTCATACATATTACATGCCTGATATTATGATATGTTAGATTATATTTCACTTACTTTCCTTTGAAAGCTTGCATCCATAAGTTTGTATTTGTTAGCTACAATTTGTTACAAGTTCTACGGGGAAAACTACTGCAATGGAATATAGTTGACAGAGTTAGGTGCGGAAAACATTACCTAGTTATTTCCCTAAGAAGTTGAACTTACTGAATATCCCAAGAGAGTTTCTACACATGATCCTTGTTTTGGCTGACAACTGATGTGGTAAAAGGTGAACAGCAGGTGGTGTTTTTCTGTCAGTTTGGCTGGGAGCTTAATTTTCACTTCTTCATAGAAGTCAGGAGACCTGCGATTTTTTAAAATAAATAAATAAATAAATAAATAAATAAATAAAATGAATGTACAACATCTTTCTTAAGCTATGACACAGAAATGCCTAGATGTTTATTAGCATCATCACGATGTAATATACATAATTAATTGAATCCGTAATTGATGCATTCTAGACCAGGCCCATGGGAAAAACCAAAAGGTCAGTAATCAAGATATCCCCAAGAATGAAATTAACAACTATCTTGACAAACCAGTAGCAAGGGCAGTATTATCAATCTCTCTCTCTCAGTCTCTCTCTCTCTCTCTCTCTCTCTCTCTCTCTCTCTCTCTCTCTCTCCTGGAGTACAATTTCCTCCTGCCAAGATGTAATTGCAGTTAACTATTTCATCAGCACTGATATTAATCATGGGTAAAGGGGAGCATGTTTTTAGATTAAGTAGGGTTAAGTAGGAATCCTCTTTAGCCCTAACCATAGTTACTATCACTGCCAATATCACAATTAACTGTGGTTAGGCGCAATGGGGGAATTCACATTCCTGATTGTTTAATCACTATTAAGCAATTGGCAGTATTGTTTCTTCACTAGCCTCCTCTAGGGATTTCAGTGCCAGTATTTCATTCAGAAAATCTTTACTGGATCACAAAAACAGCTTTACTGGACCAACCTTGCCTCCACCCCCAGAAGACAGACAATGCTTAGTGGCCTTGCTCACCAACACAATCAGCACCACAACGCTATGCGTTCCCATTCCTACAGAAGTGCCATCCTCTTTCCCAAGCGAGGGCTTCCCAACCTTCCACTGCTACACACAACCTTTTGGCAAAAGCAGCAAAGTGCAGCAAGCCAGTCTTTGCCCTGGGTGACTCTTCCTGACAGAAAACAGACTGGGAAATGC
Source organism: Anniella stebbinsi (assembly GCA_029215795.1). Taxonomy (NCBI): domain Eukaryota; kingdom Metazoa; phylum Chordata; class Lepidosauria; order Squamata; family Anniellidae; genus Anniella; species Anniella stebbinsi. Next base: position 86,080,240 of record JARDYH010000002.1, on the reverse strand, counting down.
AAAACCTCCTCTCCCGAAGCACCATGGTCCCGATTTAAATTGAGGCTTCACACATTTGCAGGAGAGTAGGGAAAGCAATCACGTATAACTCTGTTGTTTTGTGTGATTATTGGCCCTAAGACTCCTGCCTCTATTGCTCTCTCATAAACTGGGATTGAAATAGCAGTTCATCATGCCTAGCACTGGGAATCTGGTGATAGCCTGTTTAATTTGCTAGAACAGCCTTTCCCAAAATGGTGCCCTCCAGATGTTTTGGACTACAATTCCCATAATCCACAGGCATTGGTTATGCTTAATGGGGCTTATTGGGCCTGTAATCCAAAACATCTGGAGGTGGGGGCTGGAGTAGAAGGAGTGCATCAAAATACAGGACAGCCCTTGATCAATCTGTTCCTCACTAATTACTTCCATCTTCCTGTCATCTAAGGATCTAAGGATTCATCATAACATGATCATTTTCACTACTGATATCCTTCTCTTTCATTATCTCTGTTTTTTAACCAGCGCTTCCTAATACTCCAGGTTATACAAACATCCTCATAGCTGAAGCCACCAGGGGGAAATATAACAAACTTACTTGTTATGATATGTAACAGGTGTGTAAACCTCTTGAACAAATTCTGGACCTGTAGATTTTCCAAAGATGACCTACAGTACAAAATATAACAACATTAAACACAACAAATTAAAAAGTGACTGAGATGCAAAACTTATGGTTTGTGTGGGGAAAGGGCATTAATTACAAATGGGAAATGGATTTGCATGCTTCAACACAGGGGTGTTAAACCTCTTGCAACCTGAGGTCCAAATTCCATTTTGGAGAGCTCTGAGGGGCCACAGTACAGTGGTAGGTGGGAACATAGGAAGCTGTCTTATACTGAGTCAGACCCTTGGTCCATCTGGCCCAGTACTGTCGACACTGACTGGCAGCAGCTCTCCAGGGTTTCAGTCAGGATTCTTTCCTTGACCTACCTGAAGAAGCCAGGGATTGAACCTGGGACCTTCTGCATCACATTGAGCTACAGCCACAGGCAAAATGAGCAGGGCCAAAGGCGAAGGGGGTGGGACCAAAATACCACTATATTTTAGCTTAAATCTCTTACTGCCAGTAACTAAGCCCTAGGAGAGGCATTTAAACCTTTTAGAACGGTGGGAAAACTTCACAAAAGCTGGGAAATTACCCAATGATTGGTGGTTGGAGGAAAGAGGTGGAGCCAGCGGAAAGGGGCGTGGCCATCTGAGAACCCCTGAAGGGCCACTTGGAGGCCACCAAGCCTGAGGTTCTGCCTGTATGTTCTACAAAAATTAATATATACAAATGTACAATGGACTATTTTACCGGCATAGCACAGGAATTGTCTTCTCCACCCATGAACTGAATCTTAATGGTAATGTTTCGTCCTGAAGCCAGGCGGTTTGCAAAATTCAGCCGTTGTGGATACACATAGAGAAGATTTCTGGAGGAAATGAAATAATCAAGTTTATGCTAACTTTGAGGCAATTACTTAAGTTAGGGTGCAATCCTATGCATGCTTGGACAGAAAAAAGTCCTACAACATCCAGCATGCCCCAGTCAGCCATTGTAGGACTTTTTTCTGGCTTAACATGCATAGGATTCTACCCTTAGTCTCTCTTCTTCCTCATCACCAATAGCGTTATTTGTCCAGAGAATTACTGCTGTGAGACGATTCCTTCAGATGTATGACTGTTTCTAACAGGAGAGCTGGACTGCTTTCCTTTTGAAGCAAGGAAAAGAACAGACTTTTTTTTTCACTGATCTGTTTGGCAGACAGAATGAAACTATTACATGCAACTATAAGGATGAAACAAGAGCCCCATCTACAGGAGGGATTTACTCCGGTTCTACTGTGCCTCACAAACGATCGTGCCACATGATGTTCAGCCCTCCCTGCAGCAAGCCGCATTTTTGCAAAGTCATTTTGTGACAGATTTTCCTGTCGTGCTGGCTTCAGTCTGGTTTGGGAGACTGTGTGACCTCAATGAGCATAATGTTAATGCTTTAATTTCCCCCCAATTAGCCTGTGTTTTGGGATGCCTGCTGTTTCTTTGAAATCTTCATTTCTCCCTGAAAACAGCACGCCAAACTCAGACGTAATTCCCATTGACTCCCATTGCACTCCATTGCATTCCATTGCATTCCATTGCCTATCCGGAAGTGCAAAGCTTCACAAAAGGGTTGCTGAGTTTAAAAGATGCTTTGTTTTCCCCCAAATGAGCCAGCACTTTGGGATGACTTCCTTTCTTTTAAAATCTTCACTTCTGCTCAGAGAAAAGCCTGCTAAACATCATGTCTACTCAGGAATAATTCCCATTGACTTCCACTGACTTTCCACCCCTTCACAGCTACAGAAGTGCGGAGGTGAGGATGGGTGGGTGAAATAAACAGAAGCAGGCTGGACTCAGGGCTGCTGTATCCTTCTCCTCCTTCCACGGAAGAGCCTCTGTGGAATCTGGGGCACTGCTGTGGGAGAAGGAGGTGCTGAGGATCATCCACTGTACTGCCCGCTCACGGCCCCCATGACCCGGCTGCTCCTGCTGAGCACACTACTCAAGACTGTCAGGAAAGAGGAAGATGCACGGACTCACACACGCTCCTCTCCCTTGATCCGGGCATTGACTTTCACTGTACATAAAAGCAAGGCTGAGGGGGACCAGCAGGCTATGGATTTTTTTTAAAAAAGAAGCCTGATGCTGCTGCAAGACTCCACCACCGTCTGCCACACAGAAGTGGTTATTTTTTCTTTTTTGGTACCCCACTTTAATCGGATGCCTGTGCCATGGGAGGAGAAAATTCGATTTCACGAAAACACAATTTTAAACAGAATCGCATTGGAAAGCATCTTCATGTACATGGGGCCAATGTCTTTGTAATGTATCAAAATAATAGGCTTGCTAAGGTACTAAGAAGGCATTTTTCAGGATTATCTAGGAAGTGAAGGAATAGGTTCTCTCACCCAAATTATTTATTTCAGAAACAGAACCAGCAAGAAAATAAGAGGTGCCAGAGGAATGGGGTTGTGGCCTGCAAAACATTCTGACGCTTGCATTCTGGACAAATTGTCCAGTGAATGGGATAGCCCTATGGAAGGGTGGATGAGAAATGTCAACCACTGAAAGAAAACATCAACCAACGTATGATTTCACTATTGGTAGCTGTGGATTACAATGTATCTTCTGTTTGCACAAAATTATTTTTTGTTATATTAAAAGACGGCATTTCTTTCTTTCTTTTCTCCTTCCTTCCTTTCCTTTTTATTCCAACAAGACATTACTTCCCTGACAAGAACATGCTCTGCTTTGAATTTGCTGATACAATACAGCACATACTAATCTGTCCTAACTTTGATGCCAAGGAAGAGAAAGTTCAAGGCACATGAGCTCTCTGCTAATCCTTCAATCCCCTAGTACTTTGGAGCACAGGAATGCAACTCTAAAACAATATTATTTGTTTCTTCAGAAAGAAAAGAAAATGTTACAAAATAAGTTGTTCCAAAAAAGTGAAGTCACAAATTGGTCTACAGATATCAATGAATATTCTTTGCCATTTGCTGTGAGTTGCCTCAGGTAACTGATGAGTGGTGTGGAAGGGCAAACATGTTGTTGGGGCTAAACAAGCCAGTGGTTAACCTATGAAATATTGTTGAGATAACCCTTGAGTTAACCACTGTTTAGCCCTTAAACAACCCAGTAGTTTGGATGTCAGTCTCCACAACATAAGAAGAAACTGATCGTGGGTTGTGCGCTAAAGCAGAACAACCTATCAGTTTTTAAATCGATAGGTTGTTGCTACATGAAAACCAGGTCACTGTCTTTTCCTCTTACCTGTATATAGTATGTGGGACATAGACTTCTCGTACTGGAAACTCTAGAATCTCTTTATGAGGACGGCTGCGGTTTTCAGGGAATGGCTTCACTTGTAATAATTCTGGGTTGAGACAACAACTGAGACCTTCTGAAGCTGGGGAGATCTCCAATTTAAGAAATCCTAAAAAAACACAATTAAATGCAAGTAGAATGTTATATTACAAATAAACAAGCAGGACAAACACCCCCAATCTAATTAAATTGGTAGGAGAATAAAACATGGTTCACAAATTGCCCCAGTATGTGCACAGCCTGAGATGGCTGAGAGAGAAAAAGTCCATTACGCCACCCTCCACAGAATATTTATCATGAGCTGATCCTCACATGAGCACTTGTTTATTTATTATTTCCATATTTATTTATTGACTACATTTCTATATCACCCAATTGCCAAAGTTCTCTGGATGGTCCGCAAAAGTTGAAACTCAAAAATACAATGTAAAATATACAACCTTTAAAGGTTTTTAAAAGAATGAAACCAAAGTAAAAACCAGCAACAGTGTAACATTCTAAAAACAAGATAAGCCATTTAAAAACAAAACCGAAGGATTAAAAAGGCTGGGGGAATAAACCTTCCCCTGGCAACAAAAAGACCACAATGTAGGCATCAGGCAAGCCTCTCTGGGGAGAGCATTCTACCACTGGAAAGGCCCTCTCTCAGCAGCCACCCACCTCATCTCACCACATTTGGCAGAGGGCAGGAACATAATGGTCCCATACAGTTCTGTATGACAGCAGGCCCTGTCCACCTGATTCAGAGGAGAAGCGGTGGAGGTGGGGTGGAGAAGTAGAATGCTGAGTAGCGAAAATGACAGCTAGGAGTGAGTGGGATGATCTGTGTCAGCTAGGGGCAGCCCTAGCTCAGGCATATTAAGAGAAGCCCTATAGAAAACTCCTCAAAGGAACACTCTGGCATGAACACTCAACAACTATAGGGAAATTGCTTACTTGCTCCAACAGCTGTCTGACCCCCAGCAACGTACTGGTCCACTTCAGTTGGCCTTTCCTGGCTTCATAAACCATGACCAGGTGAGGGAGGAGAGACAAGGGGAAAGCGTTCTGCACCAATTGTTCCTTCCTGGTTTCATAAACCATGGTTTATGAAGCCAGGAAGGAACAATTGGTGCAGAACACTTCCTCCTCTTCCCTCCCTTTGCGCTTTGGCATTCCTGGCTTGATTTATTTATTTATTTATTTATTACATTTGTATACCGCCCCATAGCCGAAGCTCTCTGGGCGGTTTATTAAGCCACATGTTCCACCACATGTGAAGTGAGGAACTGTGGCTTAATGTCAGTTAACAAACCAGAATAAGCAGACATGGTTTACGAAGCTGGGAAAGATTATCCAAACCTAGCCCTTGTGGAAAAGCTTGGACATGGTTGGATCTAGCCTTAACATCAGTAATACCTGGTACAGACTTCACTCTTCTCTGCAAGGAAGATGTTCTCTTGCAATCGGCTAGAAACTTGAATAAGTCTTCATCACTAAGTCTGTCTCCTTCCTGTAAAAGGTAAAAAAAATGATAATGTTCCAGTGATAACTAATTATGTTTTTTTGTAACTAACTAATTAACTATATATGTAAGACATGCAAAATTTTGTAACTTATGTTTACTGGCCATAAATGTTCAGTCACGTTTATCATGCTTACTGATAATCAGTGCTACTCACTTTATGCCTTGTGCTCGCAGAAAAATATATAGTACTCCACAAATTTAACAAATGGATTTTGGAATTTTTCTTATTGCCAACATGCCTGCCTTTGTTTCTTTATATTATCAACATGCAGTGCAATCCTATACATTTACTCAGATATAAGCCCCATTGAGTTCAATGGAACTTACTCTATGGTGAGTATAGGACTGCAGCTTCAACTATGTCATTTTAACCATGTCTATCTTGAGACATAAGTACTAAAGAATAAAAACATGGGCCAGTGCAACTCTATTAAGATTGCTGAACATTTTTTCCAGTATTTATTGGGCAAGTATGCCATTTTCCAGGAATTTTCCCTTGAGATTTTCAATTTGCTATACTTCCTAGGTCAAAATTATGGTGGCAAAGGCACTCCTGTTATTAAACACATTTTAGTGCCATTTTGTGACCCACAGGTGGCTTGTGTTTAGTCAACAGGAGGAAACTCAAAAAATCCTGTGGATAACTGTCTAGGATAATATACTGTACCTGTTTAAAAAAAGTGTTGAAGGTCAAAGTGCTGGTTTTGAAATTTGGCATGCCAGGAACATCCTCCGAGCCAAGGCTTCTTTCAGAAAATCTCCTAGCTGGCATTGACATCGTTTTTCTATCACCAGTGGATCCTTTGCCTTCAGGTGGGAAATTTCAAATGCATCTTACTTTGTTTCAACAAAAAATTAAACACATGACTATTGCTATGTCATGTACTTTTAGGACATGCATGACTGAAAGACTTGCCCTTTTGTTTATGCTTTCCATAGGGATGGGCGAACTCCCCCACATCCTGTTCATGTTCTGCTTGCTGGATTCCTGTCAGTTACCCAACCGTAGTGGGTGCACGACACAACCTGCCAGATGGTCAGCAGGCGTCTGGCAAAAGCTCGCAATTTTTGCGCAAAATCACGAATGGGAATATTTACGAAAATCTTAATTGCTATTTGCGCAAATTCTTGGCTGTAAGTATCACGATTTGCACAAAATTGCAGGTGTAAAAGACCATTCTGACAAAAACTTGCCAAGCTCCACCCCCAAACCAGATTCCTCCGACATCCCTATTTCTATTATCTCAGTTGAACTTGTGAGAGAACAACTCATGCAGAATAAAAAAAAATGTATCCCTTGTTTAGGTTAAGATTTCAACCTTTATATTTTAGATTGATAACCCACATCATATCTTTTATTCAAGAAAGGTGTCAACATCTCCATCTCTCTAAATATAAAATGTAAGGCAATGCATCGCAATGCATGGCACGGACACTCTGAGCTATGAGAAGAACTATGTATGCTGGAAGTTCCAAGCTATGAGAAGACCGTTGTGTGGATAAGCAATAGGATATATAAACACAGCGGGAGGAGTGGCTGGGAGAGAGGAGCCCAGAAAGGAGGCCGGGCGGTTTGCCGGCATGCACATAGGCCTCAGGTAAATCCTGTGGGTCAGCTGGAAGATGAGCAGGGGGAAATGGTAGAGAAGGAACAGGGGGGAGAGGCTGGAAGGGAACAGGGGGACTGCCTAAGAGGAGGGAGTCCATGCCTGGCTCATGCCTGGCTTTTCCAGGTGCCCGCAGAAAAGCCAGGAAAGTATGATACTGAGAGATAAAGTACTAGTGTGCAGATGGTCTATACAAGTCAAGCTAGTTTCATTTGTTTTCATAACTACCCTGTAGGATACATAACCATTTCACAGAAGAGTAAGAGAGACTGTGGGATTACAATTTACCCATGGACTCACAGGTCTATAGGGCAGTCTACATATTAGGAAAGCCCTCCTGTGATGACTTGGTCCTGTCACTGCTGTAAAATATAACTACAACCTACTTTACGTATGTTCATGTGTGTTTGTTCTTGGAGAGCACTGATTTTGTGACACTTATTGTGACACTTATTAATACTAAAAGGTGGATTCAGAGGCTCCCTTCCTCCAAAAGGAGTATTCCTCCGATTGAAGGATTCCTTCCAGCTGAGGAAGGGAAGCTTTGAATCCAACCTTATGGGTCAATAGTGCTATACTGTATATTGCAGTAACGATGGAGACAAAACATCATGCATTGTCATTTCAAGCAGGTAAATGTAACACGAAGACTGGCCCCAAGTCCAAACACTCTGTTTATTCAACCACGCTGGCTCTTGTAGTCAGGGCCAGCCCAACTATTAGGCAGAGTGACGCAGCCGCCTCAAGTGGCAGATGCCGGGTGGTGTGGAGGGGGGCAGCAGCGGCAGCCCCCTAATTGTTACCCTCTGTGGAAGGACAAAGCTGTGTGTCCCAAGCATACTGCCCTACATCCCTAAGCTAGCCTGCTGTCCTCAGATCAGTTGGAGGATGCAATCCCATCATCAATGTTGAATAAGATTTAAATGCTAGTACAGTTGGCTTCTGTAGTTGGAATAGAGAGGACACCATCTTGTCCTTTTCTTTAGGCAGCAAAATGACTTGTTCCAGTCCTGCTTGTGGAACGTATATGACAAATGCAATACTGGTGAGTCACTGTAAAAATCAAGGAGATATAATTCCATTTTCATTCCAATATATGTCGGCATAAGTCATTTAAGCCCTTCAGTTATAAAATTATGGGGAGATCAAAATTGACAGGGCCCACATTACTTTACATTACAATTTGGAAGCTGGAGCAAAGCCACTTTCTTGATTACACTGTTATGAAAACATATTGACTCGTGTGTAATCACACACACACACACACACACACACACATTTAAACTTACCATTTAAAACTTCTAACTCTGCAATATCTCTTTCAAGTGTTGAAATATTGAAGAAATTTGCTAAGCTTATTGGAATCCAAGCAAAAGGCATGCGGTACTTTCCCAAACGTTGGCAAAAGGACTCTGCTTGTACTTTTAATTTTTCAACCTTTTCTTTGGTCTAAAATGTAGGCAAAAAAGAGGTTAGCTAGAATTCTAGAAGACAAGGGTCAAATCAGAGACACATGAAAGTCAATTTTCAATGCATATTAGCAAGTTCTGTTAACTGTTCTATAGATGCCTCAAATTAATGTCACTGGAATATCTTCTAATGGATTAGACTGATATGGGAGAACACGTCCAGCACAAGTGATTTATGCACCATTACATTTTCCATTATTCTTCTGCACAGAGTGAATTATTTCACCAATTTCTGAATCACAGTGCTGAAAGTTACTTTCCAGTTTATCTAGTCTAGCCATCTGCAACGGCAGGTTTTCCTAAATTAAACGTCTCCAATGCACGCTCATCCAATCCCTTCTCTTGTATACTTTTAGGAAGGAAAATCAACAAACTCCAAATTTATTTTACTGTTTTAATTAACACCCCCCAATCTAATTTAGAATTTGAAAGTATTGCTTCTAGCATGTCCCACAATGTGCCTGGCAAAGAGAAGTACTCCTCATTAATGGCAGTCCTTTAGATATTTACATTCCCATGCTAGAACATTGTCCTCTCAAAGCCTTCATAGTTCTTTCAACCTTTCCTCATAAGCTCCAGATTCTTTAGCAGCTTTGCTGTTCTCTTCTGCAACTGGTCCAGTTTCTAGATCTCCTTGTTAAAGTGTCCCAACCAAACTTTAACTCAGAGCTCCTTCACACCTACTTTCCCCCCCCCCCCCCCGGTTTGCTTCTTCGAGTTCCCCCTCCGTTTCCTTTAGGAGTCTAGAGTTTTAAATTACATGTGGTTGGTATTGCTGCGATAACCAAGCTTGGCCAGTTCTTATTTGTGTTTCCGGACTTTGCCAGTTCAGGGATAAATCGAAAGAGAAACGAGAAACAGCATGTGATGTCACATCATAGAAGAGAAGTGGACAGGGGCAAGCAAAAATGAAGAGACTATTTATGCTGGAAACCTGGAAGGACTTGTTGTCACAGCTGATAGCTATGGGACAGCTGCACTCAATACCTACTGTGCCCCTGTAAGAAAGAGTGGTGAGTCCATGAGGTATTACCACCATCCCAGAGTTAAGGATACGGAAGTCCACTGAAGCCAGGAGCTAAAACATGCTTAATTCTGCCTTAGATTATGGCCCATATTAGGGGGGTCCTGAGCTATCTCTATTGCAGTCCCTTTTGGCAGAAACACAACCACAAACAAACCCACCGTCACACTGCAGCAATCTGAGTGAAATCTCTTCAAACTGTACTCTATCAATGCATTTTCAGACTCTACTAACAGTGTCTGTTTCTAACAGCTATATCCTAAGCATATTCACTCAAAAAGTGTGTGTTTTATTCACAACAACAGAGGCACTGAATTTAGCCTGAAATAAGATTACTGAAGGGTGCAATCCTATGCATGTTTAGACAGAAAAAAGTCCTACAAGTCACAGCATCCCCAGCCAACACGTAGGACTCTTTCCTTACTAAACATGCATAGGACTGTGCCCTAAATAAGGCCCCCTCCACAAGGATGCGCTTTTGCGCCCGGTTCCGCGATTATGCGCATTATCGCGGAGGCGCTTTTACTCCTAATCCCTCTGCACCGGAGGCGGCGAGAGGCGGCGAAGCGCATTAATTCATGTCCAAAAAGCGCTTTACAAGCAGTTAATGCGCGTAATCGCTTGTTCACACCGCGAAAATGCACTTTAACGGCCGGAGCAAAATAAAAGTCGCTATTTAACACGCGTTCGAAAATGCGCATTATCGGGGAGATAACGCGCCTGTAAGCCCGTTTTGCGCTCCGTGCTTGTGGAGGTAAATTTTTTAATGAGCCTTCAAGGCTCATTAAACGTCTCGTGTGGAGGAGGCCTAAGACTTATTTTGTCTCTTCTTTGTCTCGTCTTTGTCGGATATATCAGTTGGATGTGTGTGGTCTTTTATTTAAAAGATCTTTATCATAATCATACCTACCTTCCCACTTTCATTTTCTTTGAGAACCATGTAGGGTTCTGCACAATCTCCAATTTCTCCTTGCTGAAGGACTTTTTCAATCTACCAAAATAAATAAATAAATAAATAAATCCAAGAAAGAGAAAACAATATGAACTTTAAAATTGGGAAGGGGGGGGGGGGCTATCTGTCAACATGGTAAAATCTGGAATAGAATCTATAGTCACTTGGGGGTGTCTTGATGGCATTGCTGTGTCACTCCTTCAAAACTCCGCAGCATCTCAGCAGTGGGGTGGGAGCAGCAAATCCCCATGGCAGGAGGGAGCACAGGCTTTCTGGGCAGCACCATCAGCCATTCAGCTCCTACAGCCTGCCCCCTGCCCCGTCTTTCCTGTGCATCCCTTTGACCAACCATAGGCCTTGATCAGCCCCCGGAACACCACCAGCTTCGATGCAAAGTGAGGTCACATGGTGGTGACCTTGGAGTAAATAAAAATGTTGCTGTAGGTCAGCAACTTTTTAAATGCTCAGTTTTGGGGGAACACAGCACCACTGCACAGCCACCATGGGTATACAGGGGATATAGACAGCCCCTAATTACAAACCGTTTTTCACATTTAACACAAAAAATAGATAATAATAGAAAACAGCTGTGGTGATCTCTAAATGCCTGTTTGGGTTACCTCTGCAGTTTAACCTGTCAGAAGATGGAAAAAAGAAGTATATGTCAAAACTTCAGTTTAAGAGTTTCAAATCTTGTCCGCAGATTTCAGACTGTTGGGTTGGATCCAACCCTTGTGTGAGTGGAAGCCCAGTTGCACAACAGGATTTCCCACTCTTCTCCTCCCTACTGCAGTCCCCCATGCGTGCCCCAAATCTGCTCTGAAGGGTCCCCGCTGACGGAATGACACTGTTAGATAAAACCCATAGTAGGTCTTTCACAGCAAATACAGAACATTTGCAAATTGGTAAAAATCTTAGTTTAAATGAGAAAAAGAAGCTTATGCTAAACATCAGGAGTTTAAAAAGACAGCAGATGGAATAAACCTCAACAATAAAATACTCTGTGCAGTTCTGTGATCTTAAAGATCTGTGCCCAATCCAGCAATCTGTGGCAGACTTAAAGGCTCTGCTAAACCCACAGAGCTTTCCCACTGACATCCTTCTTTACATACCAAGCTGACCAGTTTTGATGAAGTTACACGCAGCACAAACAGGAGCTCCATGAGCATGCAAGCACATACAACCTGCTGCCCTCCAGATGTGTTGGACTACAGCTCACATCATCCCTGGAAGAATGCTGGCTGGAGCTGATGAGAGTTGTAGTCCAACAACAGGAGGACCACATAAGAAGTTCCCCATCCCTGGTTTAATGGAACCTCCTGAAGCAGATACAACTTCAATTTCGAAGTTCATTCACTCAGATTAGCTCAAACAAAAATGCAAGGGAGTCAAACTTTAAGGGAGCAATCCTATGCCCCCTACCCACTGTCTAGAGGGCCACAAGATTCCTTTGCTTCTGGAAATCGAGGTCGGAACCAGAGCTGTGACCTTGGAGCCCAGAAGCCACACTCCCCTATTCCTATCTCGCCCCCTGGTAATCAGCACGGTTCTTGCCAGACTGGCTACATCTTCATGCTCGGAAACGGAGCACAGAGAGAGTGAAAAGGGGCAGTCCTGTGGGGGGGGGAGTGGAGAAGACCATGGCAGCTGCTTTACACAGCTTCTTATCTGGTCTCCAGACCCCTTCCCTCCACCTCCACAAAGCCACACCTAGATCATTAGGATACAAATATGACTTACCTTCAATACTAGGTAGATATCTGGAGAGGGATACATTACAGAAAATACTGCAGCCCTTGCCTGACTGGAAGGGTCAATATGCGGAGTATGTGATCGTAAAAACCCTTTGAACTGTTCAGAGTTCAAATCACAATTAAAATTTTCTGAGATCTTAAAACGAAAAAAGGAAATAAAAAAATCACATTCCATGTAGAAATTAGCATGCAACCTATATAATGTGTTGATAGTATTTTATGTATTTTATATTTTATGTTGTTCCCCGCCTTGATCCAGAGGGAGAGACAGGTAAGAAATATATTATTATGATGATGATGATTAAGTACTAACTTTGCTGGGTTTGCACATCTGTAAAAGAACAGATGCTTTATGAGCCAGATGCTTCATAGCTGAGACCTCATAGGCTCTCACTTCAGTGGGGTTTAACTTCACAGGACTATTGTGAGGATCAATAAGAGAACTAACCCCATATAAATCAACATATAAAATCTCAAAAGTCAGCTAAAATGATCTCCTTCTCATCTATCCTTTTGTCTAATTTGTGGTGTCTGAAAAATAATTGGTGAACAATAAAAGCGCAAATTTTAAAAGTTGCTGTACTATTTGCATGCTGGCTTATTTGTATTTTGCAAAGCATGGCTAACGAACTGTAGACTGTTTTGAAAAAATCAAGTCACACTAACTGAAGTCAGTGTAGTTACAGATGATCATTTAGCTTAAGGGTCTAGAAGCTCTTTCTGCCTGAGGGCCGAATTCAATTTGGGAGAAGCTCTCAGGGGTGCATTCCAGTGGTGGGTGGGGCCAAAAGCAAAAGGGGCAGGAACAAAAAAAAAAAAAACCCAGGATATTTTAGCTTAAAGCTCTCACTGGCCGTAACTAAGCCTTAAAAGAGGCATTTCAACCTTTTAGAATCGGGGGTGGGGGGTGGGGAGACACTGAAAAGCTGGGAAACCACCAAGAAAGTGGCACGGCCATCTGGGGAAACCTGAAGGGCTGGATTGGGACCCCATGCAGGCAAGATTTGGCCCACAGGGATGACGTTTGACGCCCCGATTTACCTTGTGGCCGCCATTTGTAAATGTACTTATCTGTAGCATCTGGCCATGTAGTGAGACACATTGTATCATGTCCCGGCAACCTTACTTTTTCAATGGACTGCAAAGCTCTGATAAAGTTTGCCTCACTATGTGGCCAGGTGCTGAGCTAACCAGTTCTTCATATGGCTTCCTGTCTTCCATACTTATCTGTAGCCACCCAAGGTACTGTATAGCGTTAACAATACGAATTTGAATGATATTCATTTGAAATGAAAAACGTTGGGCCTATTCAGACGACACATTAAGCCATGGTTAGGTCCATAAACCTTTTGTAGCAAATGTTAGAGAGCTTGTTTAAAATGTAGTTATGTAGCCACCATAGTTAGGAATGGTTCACACGACACGCTCAGTCATGTTCACACAACAGACTAGGCCATAATGTTTAGCTCATGAGCGTAGCTGAGTGTGTTGTTTAAACAGGGCCATTGTTGTTAAGCAAATGCAATATTTACATAATGTTATTATGATAGCCCTTGGCTTTGTTCAGCTGCACTCTTACCTTTTTTCTTTCTTTTATATCATAGAGGGCTAAGCTTGCAAATAATGGCTCAATTTCTATCTCAAATCTGTTAAAGGGAAGATAGGACGCTGATTAATACTTAAGCTTGTTTGACATACATATACAAAATGAAATGGTTGGTTACTTACAAAATATTTGCACTTGCAAAAATTCATTCAACTCAAAAGTAAGTTTTGGCCTATACCCTTAATTCTAATTCCCAGATGTAACCAAGGATGCTTCCAGATGGAGGACTTCTAGCACTACCAATCAAAAAGCATTGTGCTACAATTCCCTCTTTTTTCCTTAATGGATTTTTTTTGCTGTGAAAATAAATAAATGGAAGGCCTATTTATTTAACCTATAAAGCCTTACACGGCTTGGGACCACAATACCTGATGGAACGCCTTTCCCGACATGAACCTACCCGAACACTATGTTCAACATCTAAGGCCCTCCTCCGAGTGCCTCCTCCGAGGGAAGCTCGGAGGTCGGCAACAAGAGAGAGGGCCTTCTCTGTGGTGGCTCCCCAATTGTGGAACGATCTCCCCGACGAGGCCCGCCTGGCGCCAACATTGTTATCTTTTCGGCGCCAGGTCAAGACTTTCCTCTTCTCTCAGGCATTTGGCAATATCTGAGGAGCCTGGGTTTGTTTTGTTTTGTTTTTGTAGTTTTTTGAAGTGTTGAAGTGGTTTTTAAATGTACAGATTGTGTGTATGTTGTATGTTTTTGTTGTTTTAATTTTTGTATATTGTTTTTAATTGTTTTTAATCCTATGTAAACTGCCCAGAGAGCTTCGGCTATGGGGCGGTATACAAATGTAATAAATAAATAAATAAATAAATACTTCCAGTTTTCATTGCAGAATTAAGATTGAATCTCTACATTCAGTTATTGTCCTTTCCTGCTTTTCCATACTTTCCAGTACATAACCTCGAGGTGGTGCTTTGGTATAGTGGAATAACACAAATACATTTTGGACTCGCATTTTGTTTCAATTTGGCAAAAAATACTGTGCTTTCCTGCTCCAAAACAACAACAACAACAACAACAATAACAACCAGTGAAATTGCTTTGAAGTGAATCTGGATGGTGACATTGTCATCTAAGAACCCGTAAATAACCATGATTGAGGAATGATGAATGCATAGTAAAAGCCTCATCTAGAAAAGCTCACAGTCAGCTACTTCCAGATGGAGGCCTCCATCCTAATTATCAAGAAGACATTATGCAGCAATTCCGTCTTTTCTTCCTTAATGGGTTTTTCGTTGAAAGGAAAGAAATGAAAATGACGGGAAAACACGGGAGGGCCGCAAGTGGAAGACGTCATTGTCTGGACCCCCCCTAAAATTCCATGAATGATGCAGGGTGATGATGCAGTCGCAGCCTCATCTCAAAACATCCTAAGCTTCTTTCGTCCTTCTTCACTCTGTTGTTTTTCCTACAGTCTATTTTAGATTGTATGCTCTTTGGGAGCAAGGACCTGGCTGCTTTTGCCTATGTAACTCTGTACGACCTCATGGCCATACACACAACTGATGGTACTGCATATTAATGCTAATAACGAGTACAGGTTGGATCCAGACTTACTCCTCTGTGAAGAGAATGGCTCCTTCAGTTTGCAGATGGAACCAGCATTGAGCTGAGGCTTTTAGCTGGAGGAGCAGGCGGGGTGCCAATTTTTGCCAATACCTCCTTCTCCCTACGGCCCACAGTGCCACCTTCCACACTATCCCAGAAGTTCCCCCAACCATCCGGAGCAGTTTTTCACAGATTCATAGAGGTCTTTAGGGGAAAAGAAGAATCAGTGAAAACTGCCTTCCCAATCTCTTCCTCCAAAACAAGTAGAACTCCACTGAGCACAGCTCAGGATCTAACTCAATATATGGATCTCTGAAACACCCATTTGGAGACTAGTCCTATATATTTTGACTTATGCCATGGTAAAATAGCATTTGAGATCACCTTTGGTGTTTGTTGTGAATGTGTCTGCTTTTGAAAAGGCACGTAGACAGAATGAATTTAATGGTTGTTACTGTCAATAATTTCAAGGCAAAATAGGGGAAATTAACTATTAGTATCAGCACATTTTGTAGTTTTTTGAAGTGTTGAAGTGGTTTTTAAATGTACAGATTGTGTGTATGTTGTATGTTTTTGCTGTTTTAATTTTTGTATATTGTTTTTAATTGTTTTTAATCCTATGTAAACCGCCCAGAGAGCTTCAGCTATGGGGCGGTATACAAATGTAATAAATAAATAAATAAATAAATGTTTCCTCATTTTAAAATCATCCAGACATGCTATAACAGCACAAATGAACGTAATTGATGAGGCTGTGGCCCCCACCCCCACCCCTTCTTCTCTTTATAGCCTTCACAGACCAAAAAACTTCCGTTAAACTTAGGCAGAGGATGGGTTGTATTCAAAATCATGATTAGAAGACGATTTCAAAAATACCTTGATGCATAGACAATTGTTGCAAAATGTATGAAAAAACCAATTTTCAGCAATTTACTATGGTACGTGGGTAGAGAATCAGGCTGGATGTACACATGCACTAAAAGGAGGTGGAAATGAGGTGGAAGTGTCTAAAGGTGGTCAAGTGTTTTGTACCAATTCAGAGTGCACATGAGAATGCATTTTTAACATCTCCCCCCACCCCAGCAAAATATTTCCTGCAAGACAAAAACTAGCACATTGGAGAGAAAAGTCCTAGGGCTGCCCATACAGCAGTGGGTTGCCACCATGACAAGCAAAACCCTGCACTTTTGCTGCGTCAGGGTGGCAGCGGCTAATTCCAACACACAGCGAAAGCATGGGAGTTCCTGTGGCCAGGCCAACCCCCTGTCCTCTGCCTGGGTGGACAGCAACCAATCCAGGGGTGCCATCTGTCCGGCAACGCCTCCGCATTGAGGATGGAGTGAGGTTAGATGTCGGAAGGGCCATGTTTGCCACTCCATCCTAAAAAGACAGGGTAAGTCTCCAACTTTTAAAATGTGGAGTATCTTTGGAAAGTCCCGCGATGGCTTCGAGGTGGCTGCTGCATTGTATAATTGATGCAGCGCCACCACGGAGCCACCTTGGGGCTTCCAGAATGTATAGATAGCCCCCTAGACTGTCCAATCCCTGCTATGCTAGTTTTCTACTTGCATGGATTAAAATAAATAAATAAGGAAGCTTTCATAAATTTGATCCTACACCTGCAATCTGAAATGGCAGTCTTTTATCACTTCAGGTATCTCCCACCTCATTCTTATGCATGTGTAGATTTAGTCTCAACCTCTGATGGTCACATGACGGAACTATGTCCAACCCTGTAAATGTGCCTGGTGGAACCAGAAATCACAGAGAGACTTACTTCAGTGTCTGTACTTTTACCAGTATCCTATTACCCAGATATTCCTTGGGGCATTCAGGCACTGGTCGTATTTCCACAGCATCCTCCTATTATTAAACACAGTATAGAGCAGTTATTTATTTTGGTCAAAGCATTTAGAATGCCTCTGTGTTATCAGGCACAACACAAGTAAATGAAACCTAGGCTGTACACAAAAAAATATTATGGTAAAATATTCACATACAGCTCCTTCAAAGCCAATCCTTCCAGCAATTCCCTGAACAGACCTGCTCTGAACTAGTGGGAGCATCTTTATTAATTATTATTTATTGAATTTATAGGCCATATCTTAATCACTATAATGCATCTTCTTCAACTGAGGTCAGCCTACATTCCCACCCAGTTCCAAAGAAGGCATGAGAAGTTATTATACTGGATGTGTTATACTGAATATGGCAAAGTAAAGGCTGATTCACAAGACTGTAATAGTTCTCCATTTTTAGTATTGGCCCTGATTGAATTTGACTGCAAGATCATCTGAGCTCTCCACCAAAGCATAGATGACAAGTTGGCTGTGTCTGTGATTTTGATTTTCAACCGTTCCCCCCCCCCCCCCCACTGAATGCAGCCTGTGGGATCTGCATGTACTTGTATTATACAAGCAATGCCAGATAAAATGCAAGCGCTACAAGAGCATCCAGATTTGGTGTCAACCAGAGATGGTTCCTCTGAAACACAATGGGCCAATTCACATGACACAGCTGGCTCCCTGAGGGTTATTTAACCCATGTTGAACAGCAGCACATGCTGGGCAGGTATGGCCACCATTGTGAATATGCAACTCCCGGTTGAGGTGGTTGGGGTTGCAGCGGGTCATGTTAACCCAGCCACCGTGGGTTATCTGAGGGTTAAACAATCCTCGCATAACCCTTGGTTAATAGAAGGATTATCTGAGGGTTGTTTAAATCTCATGGCACTGGACAGTCTATGACACTGAAACAACACAACTAGGTTGGGTACACTGGTGACAATAAACAACAAGGGTAAAAATAATAATATTAATAACAATTATTTCAAAGTATTTAATATTTACAGGCTGCCTAAAGCAAAAGACAATCAGAACAATTACAAGTATATGTTAACATAAAGAACACTATATTAAAACTTTCAAATCCTACAGATGCGTTTCGACCTATGGTCTTCTTCAGTGGTATAGGAAGTGTTCAAAATATACAAATACATAATCCATAAATCACAAAAATCAATAATAATGTTAAAAAGTGCAACTGCAGTATTAAAACCAATTTAACACTCTTGCCAATCCCCCATACAGAACTGTATTTTGTATAAAGTAAGTGTCTGTAAGGTGAGCCAAGTGGCCCCACTACTACTAATTCTTTTGGATTTGGCAAAAGACTGCAGTGCCCAGTAGTCAAATAATGGTTTAGGGTAACACCAATGTGTTGCCAAATCCAAAAGAATTAGTATCAGTGGGGCCGCTTGGCTCACCTAACAGACACTTACTTTATACAAAATACAGTTCTGTATGGGGGATTGGCAAGAGTGTTAAACTGGTTTTAATACCGCAGTTGCACTTTTTAACATTATTATTGATTTTTGTGATTTATGGATTATATGTTTGTATATTTTGAACACTTCCTATACCACTGAAGAAGACCATAGGTCGAAACGCATCTGTGGGATTTGAAAGTTTTAATATAGTGTGCTTTATGTTAACATATACTGGTAATTGTTCTGATTGTCTTTTGCTTTAGGCAGCCTGTAAATATTAAATACTTTGAAATAATTGTTATTAATATTATTATTTTTACCCTTGTTGTTTATTGTCACCAGTGTACCCAACCTAGCTGTGTTGTTTTTGTATCTTAAGAGGTTGGGAATATTTTCCTGTTTTGTTGAAGCAGTCTATGACACTGGACATTTTGTCATACCTCTGTTCCAATTCAGCTTAAAATGGGAGCATAAGCAGTACCCACAGCTAAACACATCATCATCACATTTATATCCCACCTTTTTTTTCTTCTTGCAAGGAAGCCAAGGCAGCTCACAAGGTCCTCCTTCTGTCCATTTTATCCTCACAACAACCCTGGTAGGCAGGTTAGACTGAGTCAGTGAGGTCATCCAGTGAACTGCATGGCAGAGCAGGGACTACATTTTCTGAGCGCTTTGCCCCAGAACAAT
Source organism: Anniella stebbinsi (assembly GCA_029215795.1). Classification (NCBI taxonomy): domain Eukaryota; kingdom Metazoa; phylum Chordata; class Lepidosauria; order Squamata; family Anniellidae; genus Anniella; species Anniella stebbinsi. The sequence continues at coordinate 86,060,912 of JARDYH010000002.1, read as the reverse complement.
GAGGTTGTCATAGACTGAACAAGCACAGTGGTGCAGAGCACAGTGGTCAGAAGTTTCAAGGAAACAGATTTATACTTCAGAGTTAAGCTCACGAAAGAAGTTTTCTTCCAGAACTAGCTCCTGTTAGTATCTCAATCCTTTGTGAGAGGTTTCTTTTTAAAGCATGCGGGATTGCAACGGAGATATGTCATGAGATATATGCCTCACCTCATCTATACTGGGATACAGAGCGAACAATTCTGTAGGCCTGTTGGTGCGTCGTGCCTCCTCATTTTGCCTCCGAAAGTCTTCTGCACTCACATGCTGTAGCAGATTCGTCAGACGACGGTCAGGTTCCAAGCTGCGCAGGACAAAGTCTCCAGAGGTCAGCGTGGGTCTACTAGATTCGTCACAAAGGAGCTTTAAAGGCCTGGGACCTGCCTGCTGAAGAGGTCATGAAGTGGGAAAGAGGACAAATCACTTTGGTTTACAGATGTTAAAGATACCCAGTACTTCTCTGCCTTACTTCTCTTTTAATCCGCCAGAACAACAATGTATATGAAAAAATCCCAACACCAAGCAATAGATGTTAAATACTAATTTAAGGCTGTGATGAATATCCCCCCACCCTTTCATGGGACCATTTGTCCCATGCAAGCGTAATGGGCAGGAGAATATTGGCAATGCTCGAGGGAGGTGGCAAATTCTAGTACTTTCAGGAGTGTGGTGAAAGTACAAGATGAGGTGGTCAAGAGTTTCTCCTCTACCCACCCTCCAAGTCCAAATGCTTCACCACTGTTTCAAGTGGCAGCTAGGCTGCCCTCAACAGCCTGGGTAGCATTTCCTTCTCATTTGGGACAGAAGGCCCCAACAGGAACAGCACTATGTCATGATAAAGCATAATTCCCGGGGGCATTCTTACGGTGGAAAGATGCCTGCAGTCTTTGGGGAGAGTTGGCCTCCCCTGCCCATGGAAAGTGCCAATAAAAGCTGGGCCCAGCGCTATGATATTTACCAACTGTAATGCAATATTCTGGAAAAAGGAAGAGTGCAGTGGTGTGTTGAAAAACCACTGGGGCTATTTGGAGGGGTACTCACATGAAAGCTTTGCCATGTGGATTTGCCTCCACACACTTGCATTGTGCAATTATGCATATGGGGCAGTATCCAATTGGGGCATTCTGTGCGTGACCAGCCCCTCAGTTCTGGTCCGCACATGGAAGGTTCCACTGGCCCCAATCCGGAAAGGAGCCACTATCCACTTGTTTCCGGCAAGCCCAGAAACAAGTGGATATCTTAGTTGATGGAAGGGGGAGGTCGCCGGAACTCTGCCCCTTCCAGAAACTAGCATTTCCACTCATTTTGGGGCTTGTCCCCAGAAGTGCGATATCACGTCATGCAAGCAGTAGGAGCTGCTTGCAGATCAGGGCTGGTGGGGCCTTTCATGCGCAGACTGGAACTGGTGGTCTGGCTGCATGTGGAAGGCTGTATCTTGGTAACCACCATATACATAAATTGGGCCCCCAGGTTCATATTAAGGATTAGAAATTAATTGAGCTTTAGAGGCGAATGCACATAAGTCCTGGCTCATTCGGCGATGAACAAGTGACACATTAAATATTTGGTATGCAGTGTGCATGCCAATAGACAAAAATAGACATTAGAAACAATTGGTCCCATCACTCTTCCCTGTTCAACTCAGGCCAGATCTACACCAAGCAGGATGCTGCACTATGAAAGCAGCATGAAAACGGTATATAAAAGGCAGGAGCCACACTACTGCTTTATAGCGATATAGATATTATTTCTATTCCAAAGAATACCTGATAATCATTGTAATCCAAAATTTCAGATTCAAATGTTTGCTTTTTAAGAGTATTGTGGAAATCTCTTCTGGATCCTCTTTTCGGTAAGGTGTATGTCTCATTATTTCCTTGGTTTCTTCAATAAAAATAACCAGTTAGATTTCAGTACAAATCAGTGAGGAGAAAATGAAAGACCAACCACCACTAAATATAAAGTTCAGCTGAAATTTATGACATATGTACAATGGCACCAACCTATCAAATTAACATAAGAACTGCTTAAACAGAGTATGAATTTATGGTAATATACTGAATTACTATACAATATGTTATGTATTATAGCTTGATACGGAGGGCATTCCTGATATAAAGTACCTCATGTAGAAAACCCCTATATTAATTAAAGCACACAAGAATCAGGGGAAAACAAATGTATATCTTCCAGAATATAAATGAGTCAATCAGTACAGTCAATTTACATAAAGGCAACAGTGCTTTTTTCATATGATAGTGCAAAAACCAAATGAGTCTAGTAGTTTGTTCTAAGAAACATGGTTGAACCATAAAATACCTTCCCCACTACACTCAGGACAGCACATTTTCACATTGAGATGCTATCCATTTGCACACTCCTCTTGCCATACATCTCACTTCCAACATATCAATATATTGTTAACGACAACATTTATTTTAAGATATAATTGCTACTTTTCTGTCATGAATAAGAGGTACTCAAAGCAGTGCAAATCAACACTGAATGACAGAATTCAATCTTAATAAATAATAATAAACATCATAGGTATGCACAGCTCATTTCATTAGGGAGTGCAACTTAAAGGCCCCAATTAGAGAGGAGGAAGGGAAAGCTTTTTATAATACTTTTATATCGCTTATTATATTAAAACACATAAGTAGTTAATATTAAAATACAATGTAACAAGATAAAAACAAGATAAAAATTATACTTAAAAACATTAAAACATTTTAAAACATAACTAAGGGTGCAATCCTATGGTCTTAGGTGAGCATTCCAAGGACCATAGGATTTTTCGGAGTTCCCCTCCCAAGGCCATAGACACTGTTACAACCTCAGGAGGGGAACTCTGTGTTCCGATCCCTCCCCTTCGCAGCCACTACAGAAAGAACCACGGTTGCTGCTTCCTGAGGTCACAAATGCAACTTTGTAGAGAGGAAAAAGGTGTTCCAGTGGGGGGAGAGGGGGGAGGAGACACTGGGATACCCAGTAGCCTGTGGCCTTGCCAGCCCTGGTCCCTCCTTCGGCAGCACAATCTCTCTAGATGGGCCTAGAGGCCTGTCTAGAGGGAACATTTTAAAAAGGAGGATGGAGAAGTGAAAATTGCTTCAATGGCTCTTCCCATCCTGCTGGCAGCAGCCTGGCAGGGCATCGCAATCTCAGACAGGAACCTAGTAGGGTTGCACCCTAAACACATGACATCCATGTGTTAGTTCTTTAGTTACAAATATGGAACCTACTTTCGATTCACGATCAGCCAGTCACGAATATAGGTCTGAACACAATCCCGGACATGTGGATCCAACTGAGCTCTGGGGAGGAAACAAAAATATGTTATCCCTGTGTGTGTTATCTGTTTTTATGGTTGTATGTAAATGCCTTTCTTTTTGAACTTTATATAATGTGTTTTAATGGCTTTCAATTTTTGTGAACCGCCCAGAAAGTTCCAGCTATGAGTGGTATAGAAATGTAATAAATGAAATGAAGTAAAAAACATTAATATGCATAATTAATTACAGCATACATGTAGATTCTGGAAAGTAACAGGAACATGGCTGCTCACTGAATATCAAAAATTGCTGTTACCTCTCAAGACACCCTTGTGTATTTGGTTGCAATTTGTACATCTCTTTTGTATTCTCTATTCAAATCTGTTTTCCAAGTTGTTTTAGATGATGTAGTTTATTAAATATGTTCCATTTATAACAAGAAAATATCATACAAAGCCAACAAGAATAACTTAAAATAAAAAACGCAATTTAAAAGGTGTCATATTATCAAGTATATCAACTAAGTTTCCCAAAGTAATTCATACAATGTCTAGTCAATGAGGTGAGAAGCAAAGGAAAGAGTAAGTGCTCTTGGGATAAATGTATACACTAGAATGTCCCCCCACAACTTGTCTCTTAATTGTCATTCAGTAAGCTGATTGGAGGCAGAGAGTGGTTTTCCAATATCTAGCTCCATCGTTTTGCCCCAGTATACAATTGTCTGAGTAGCTCTTTGTGGTGATAGCCAAAATCAGTTTGTTCAAGGAGATTATGCAGCGTAGCTTTAGGAGTGACATTAGGCCTAGAATGAAGTAGTTCCTTGCAGAAACCAGCTACTGGCTCCCAAAAGAGCTGAACCCTTCAGGTCCATTCGTAGCCAATGATGTTCTGAAGAAAGTTGTAACCATCCCACAAGGAACCAAAGCTGAGCGTCAGCAAAATAAAAGTTTCAACTGGGAACGTCTTCCCTTAACTCCCTCCCTGTTCTCTTCAGTCACCCTCTGCTTAGTGTATGACCTATTTGAACAGTCTTTTCATGCTACAGCTCTAACCTCTGCAATCCACAGGAGAGCTCAAAGGGCAGTAACACCTCTTTTTTCTCCAACCTGAAGACAGTAGAAAGAAGCCATCCTCTGGCACTCACCACAAGAAGTAAATTATCGGGCTGAATTTTCTCACTAAATTATTGTGGTAGGCCTCTATTCACCTGCTCCAATACAAGTTAGTTCTGAAGAAATAGCTTTCAGTTTTAATTTTTAGTTGCATGTTTGTTTAATGGCTCCTTGGAAGGTAAAGGAACCATTAAACAAACTGGGTCATTAAGCACAACTGGACCATATGAATATACTTATTTGAATATGAGATATGTCTCAGGCTAACCAGTGAGACAGGATTATCATATTGATTCAATGACAAGACTTCTAAACACTGGGCAGTATCCAATACTTCTGCTGCACTCCCTCTCAATCTGTCGCACAAGTGCAACCCACTGATCATGCAATAGAAAGCTAGTGGTTCAAAAAGCAACCCTGGAAACAAATGAAAATGCTTGTTTCCGGAATGGGACAGGTCGGTGGAACTTTCTTCTGCAAGCTCCGCTGATTTAACCCATTCTGAAAACCAGCATTTCTGCTCATTTCTGTTTGCTTCTTAAACCACTCGCTCCCCATTGTGTTGTGTGGATCCCGTGGGTACACAGGCAAGCTTGGATACTGCCCACTTGAATAAAACTTGTAGTCTCTTACCTTCAGATATAAATATTGCTAGGAGTCCATCAAACCCACATGTGCTATTTGAGGCCCTTACGACAACCTGTATTTGGTGTTTCCCAAGATTGCATTAATTTCCATAAAGAATTATGCCTCGCTCTTCAGATGTTTCTAGTTTGGGGAACAGTTACTGGAAAAACTGTGTTTGGGATATAAATTGTGGTTCTGGTGTATTTTTTTTTTAAGATTCCACAATCTGTTGAGGGGGAAAAGGAAACAACCTCTGACATCAATTAGGGTTCCTTGGAGGTGAAATTAGCTGGGAATATGATTGTGATGCCTTGGTTTTTAAGAGTTAGAAACCAGCCCCCAAAGGGGCCAACATCCTGAACTGTGCTGTAACCTTTCAGGAACCTGAACTTGGCATCCATGCTACTGGACAGCTGAACGTGGGTGGAGTGAGGAGCACAAGCCCTATATTTAGACCCCCTATACAAGAATTCGGTTTGACGCCTGGTTCTCCAGTTATGCGCATCTTCTCGGAAGCGCTTTATGGCAAATGGCTGTACGCAGGAGGTAATTGAGCGCACAACTGGTGGCCTTACCGGTTGTTTGAAATGCGCTTTAGAAGTAGTTAATGAGGAGAATTGCTTGTTTACATAGTCAAAATGCGCTTTAACGGCTGCAGCAAAATAAAACTTGCTATTTAACTCGCATTCGATAATGCGCATAATTGACTAGATAACGCGCCTCAACTCCCAATTTGCGCTCTGCTCATGTAGAGGTAAAATTTTTAATGAGACTTGAAAGAGCTTTAAACCTATCGTGTAGAGGCAGCCTTAGGCTGACCAGATAAAATCCAGGTCAGGGCTCATGTAACTTTAACAGCTGTAGAGAAAAGGGAATTTCAGCCAGTGTCATTTGTATGCAATTAGTTCCTAGTGAAATTCCCTCTTCATCACAACAGTTAAAGTTGCAGGGGCCCTGCCTTCTTTTGTATAGGGTCACTCTAGTATAGTGCCTGCACCTTTAACTGTTGTGATGAAGAGGGAATTTCACCAGGAACTAATTGCATACAAATGACACTGGCTGAAATTCCCTTTTCTCTACAACTGTTAAAGTTACATGAGCCCTGACCTGGATTTTATCTGGTCAGCCTACCTATATTCCCATTTTACATGGTGCTGTCACTGCTGCATGTACTGTAGTACTAGAACCCCTTTCTAAATCTGAAAAACAAAAGGGGGAAAACCCTAACATTTAAAACCCAGGGTGGACTTACACATTACACATGGTTCCACAATTCAGGGGCCTGTATCTTTTACCTCTCTGGGGAGAAATGGAGCTCTTGGGGGGGGGGGGGGGGACACAATTTTGCGCAGTCATGTGGCTGGAGAAGAAAAAGGTTAAACAAACTGCTTCATGAAGGCAGCAGCTGTTTTACCTGATAAACGAAAGTCTTCAGGTGAGGGTGGAATTCATGTCACTACACATCAGGCGCAGTTCTACTCTGAATCTCAAAAGAGGGGGGAGGGGGAAGAGAAGAGGATACACACTAAAGGTTGCTAGTCAGTAAACTCAATATAAATAAAACAGGACATAGTTTTTGCATGACTCACCCAGCCACACCTGCTTCTGAATAACTGAACTGCAGTGGAACTTGTTGAGCATAGGAACACAGGAATCTGTCTTATACAGAGTCAGACCACTGGTCCATCTAGCCCAATACTGGCAGCACTAACTGGCAGCAGATCTCCAGGGTTTCATGCAGATTCATTCCTAGCCCCATCTTGAGATGCCAGGGATTGAACCTGGGACCTTCTGCATGCAAAGCATGTGCTTTACCACTGAGCTACAGCCCCTCCCATCCTATCTTATCACAAGATAAATCTTACCACAAAGGCAAAATGTTGCACTTGAGGCCCAGTCAGGGGCCTCAAGTGCAACATTACAAGGAATATAGAAAGTGCACTTGCACTAAAAGTTGCTTATACTTTTATCCTTGCGTTTAATTGCCAACCCAATTTATAATGCTAGTAAACTAGATATTGAAGGATTTATGGGGATAGTATCTTGTGGCCCAATCCCAAATGTGTTCATTCAAAAGTAAATCCCACTGGGTTCAATAAGATTTTCTCCTCCACAGTAAGTACACACAGGATGGCAACTTTAATCTGAGAAAAGGCTCTGTAGGGTGACCGTATGAAAAGGAGGCCAGGGCTCCTGTATCTTTAACAATTCTTATTATTCTTATTATTCTTATTATTATTATTATCATCACTTATATACCACCCCATATCTAAAGCTCTCTGGGCAGTTTACAAAGATTAAAAACATTGAACATTAAAAACCGATATACAAAATTTAAAACCATAAAAAGCATAAAAACAGTTTACATACAATATCCATTTAAAACTATATACTAGACTGACCAGATACAAAAGAGGGCAAGGCTCCTGCAGCTTTAACTGTTGTGATGAAGAGGGAATTTCACCAGGGGCTGCATGCAAACAAATAACACCTGCTGAAATTCCCTTTTCAGTACAAATGTTAAAGATACAGCCTTGTCCTCCTTTTCATATGGTCACCCTATTAAGACTAAAGCTACAAAATCCACCCTTAAAATGCTCAGCTGAGTCTCCTGTATTGTTATTGCATTTATTGTTATAAAATCTGCCTTTTTAAAACCAAATGGGTGATATCCAACATTGCACAAATGGTACAACTTATGCAATGGATCTTTCCCCTCCCCTCTTTTTCCTTGCCACCCCATGTATCTCACATAAAGCCTCTCCAAACCTGTCAGATCCCAGTAAGAGGACTTACTGACCATTGTGGACTGTGTCTTATAACTGGAGGGAGGGGAAATAATCTCTCTCAATGTTAGAACTCTGGGTTATCCCATGAAACTGATTGGTGGGAGATTCGGGATAAATAACAGGGAGTACTTCTTCACATAGCACATAGTTAAATTACGGAATTCACTTCCAAGAGATGTGGTGACGGCCACCACTTTGGATGGCTTTAAAAGAGGATTGGAAAAAATCATGAAGGATAAGGCTATCAATGGCTACTAGTCCTGATGGCTATATGCTACCTACAGTATCAGGGTGCCTCTACAAGAGCGATTTAAAGCTCTTTCAAGGCGCATTACAGATTTTACCTCTACAAGAGTGGAGTGCAAATCGGGGGTTGAGGCGCTTTTTACTGATTATTCGCATTATCGAATGCGCGTTAAATAGCGACTTAAAATTTACCGCAGGAGTTAAAGAGCCTTATGGCCATGTAAACATGCGATTCTCCACATGTAAACAACTTTAAAGCGCGTTTCATACAGCCGGTAATGCACTTCACCACCTCTCGTGAATAGGTATTAGGAGTAAATGTGCTTCTCCATATATGCGCATAATCGGGCAACCAGGCATCAAAGCGAAATCTTGTAGAGGGGACTTCAGTGACAGTATACCTATGTACACTAGTTCCTGGGGAACGTGGGTGGGAGGGTGCTGTTGTACTTATGTCCTGCTTGTGGGTTTCTGGTCAGCAGCTGGCTGGCCACTGTGTGAACAAAATGCTAGACAAGATGGACCCTTTGTCTGATCCAGCAGGCTCTTCTTACGGTATGTTATAAAACCAGTAAAATTTGGAACCGTGTGCAAGCGGCAAAAGATTCCTCCATCCAATTTCAGACGACTCCCCTCTCCCACTGAGTAGGCATGACTCACCTCTACACATCTGGGGTTTAAGGGGAAATACTGCAGGCTCAGAAAGCGTACACTTTGGTGGGCTTCAAGCTGTTTGCCACTTCCTTACCCTTCTTCTGGTAATGATGGCTGCAAGGTCCTGTGCTCCTTTTGCGTAAAGACCACCTCCAAATCATCTTCAGGAAAATCACCCAGTTCTTGCAGGAGTTCTGAATCTAAGTTATTCAGCTGCATCATTAGGAAGCCTTCAAAATCCACGGGCTCTACTGCATCATAGAACTGAGGCTGAATGTTACAGAAAAGAAAAGAAATGGTTTGTAATGTTCCCCCTCACAGGAATATTTTCAGAGCATCCACTAACCATGTCCCCAGTGAAGGTTAAACTCAAATGCCCCAAACAGAGCTGAGGGAATCACTTAATAGATCAGGAATCACAGGTATAAATCAAATGTGCATTCAGATGCCATCAATCTCATGAGCCATTGTTCTGGTTGTAGCTTCTGTCAACTAGGATGGAAGGAGATGGAGATGGAGATAGAGAAGGGAGAAACAGAGGAGGATGGCTAGGAAAAAGACTGCAAATAGTGAGCTATCTAAAGGAACTACCAAAACTGCCTAAGATGTGTGTCTGTAACAAGAGAAGACACTAACCTGAATACTCAACCACAAGGCAGAGGACAATATCTTTTCCTAGATATCGGAACTATATTTAAAGCATGGCTGACTGGGGTATGCTGTGAGTTGCTGAACTTCTTCCTGTCTAAACATTGTGTTCTTAAAATGTATTTAAGATGTAATCCTATACACCCATATCTGGGGGTAAGTCCAATTGAACTTAATGGGGCTTACTTCCATGTAGCCATGTATAGGATTCTATTATTAGGATTTTATTTTCCAGATGGTGATGAAATTGTAATCAGTGAGGTCAGGGGGAATTGAAATGCAGTGATAATTGCTTTGTTTCCAGAGGCCAGTCACTATGGGAGTTTTGGGATAGATAAAAGGAAGTACTTCTTCACACAGCGCATAGTTAAATTATGGCATTCACTTCTGGAAAATGTAGTGAGGGCTACCAATTTAGATGGCTTTAAAAGGGGATTGGAAAAATTCATGGAGGATACAACTATCAATGCCTACTAGTCTTGATGGCTGTATGCTACCCCTATGTACACTGGCCTATTTATGACTGGCCTATGTACACCAGTTGCTGAGGAACATGGTTGCAGTAACAGAAAGGCATTCTGCCCATGTTCAAGGGAACTCTCCTATTTTGTATGTTTTTTTTTTATACGTGCCCTGGTTTAAGGGCTAAGTCCTGGTGAGCCTTGACTCAAATTAAATCCTGGGAATAAGCATTGGTTTTGTATCCTGCTACTTGGAGTCTCCTATCCCTTGTCCCTTGATAGCTTTGGATTGAAATACTAGTCCTACTCCGAGTATCCCTGATAATCTAGGAAGGGACTGCAGCTCAGAGATAGAGCTCCTGCTTTGCATGCAGAAAGTCCCAGGTTCAATCCCCAGCATCTCTAGGTAGGGCTAGGAGAGAATCCTGCCTGAAACTAGTGAGAACTGCTGCCAATCAGTATATAGGGTGACCAGATAAAATCCATGTCAGGGCTCCTGTAACTTTAACAGTTGTAGAGAAAAGGGAATTTCAGCCAGTGTCATTGGTATGCAATTAGTTCCTGGTGATATTCCCTCTTCATCACAACAGTTAAAGTTGCAGGGGCCTTGCCTTCTTTTGTATATGGTCACTCTAGTATATTACATGCACCTTTAACAGTTGTGATGAAGAGGGAATTTCACCAGGAACGTATTGCATACAAATGACCCTGGCTGAAATTCCCTTTTCTCCACAACTGTTAAAGTTACATGAGCCCTGACCTGGATTTTATCTGGTCAGCCTATATTAACAATACTTGCCTAAATGGACCAATGGTCTGACTCAGTATATGGCAACTTCCCTTCTCACAGATTTTATTTTTTTAAACCAGTCAGTTAATGTTTTCTTTCACTAAACACGTCGGTGCATATAATGAAGGGCTTGCTTTTCAAGACGTTCCACAGACATCTCACGGAAGTTTTGCTTAACTGCAAATAATAGTATATAAAACTGAAACTAAAACGTATTTACATTTCACTGAGTTAATTTTCTTTAACATGCTTCATGAGATGTGACAAGAGGAAGGGCATACAGAAAAAAAGTATTTAAATTTTCTGTTACTGCTTGCCAAAAATAGTGTGAATGTAAAATCCTTCAAGGGGAAGTGTAATGCTACTTGAGGTTTTTAAGCAGCTTGAGTTTCTTGGGGAAGTGTAATGCCACTTGAGCCTACAACCTTACAAAGACTTAGACTGCTTAATTCCCATTGATTTGACAGCCCACAGCCTAAAAGGTGGTTATTCTACTATATAACATTTTTCAGAGTTAGATGCTATCGTAAGGACATAAATTTTCCCTTTAAACTGCTTTTTGGTATAACCATAGGAAGCTATCTAGGGCTGCTAGACATATTTACACAGGAGCAAGTCCCACTGAAGTTAGAGGGGTTTATTTCTGAGTAAACGTGTGTAGGATTGCACTATAAGAAGTCTTTTGGTTGAAAAGCTTGGCTGTAATCCTGTGCTTAATTCCTCAGGCTTAATTCCCATTTTCATTAGTGAAGCATCATGTCCTAAGAAGTCATGCATTAATGACAGAGTCTCATGGCACCTTAAAGACTAACAAATAAATAGTGGTATCGGTTTTTGTGGACCGCAACCACTTTCAGCCCCACTGGAATGTATATCTGCATTGGGTGCTGCATCATCAGAGTTTGCAAGAGTTTTTAAATTAATAAATGTAATTTAAATGTGCATGTGGATAGATAAATGCCATGTTTATTTTCTAAATATATAATATGGCAAGATGCTTTGCAAACAAAATAAGATTACCAAAATAACACTATATTCAAGAATCAAACTTTTTGACCATCCAATGAACAGTGCCTATATTGCACTCTAAAATTGTGTGTTTATCACTTCTACTAGGCTGACCATATGAAAAGGAGGACAGGGCTCATGTAACTTTAACTAGGCTGACCAGATAAAATCCAGGTCAGGGCTCATGTAACTTTAACAGTTGTAGAGAAAAGGAAATTTCAGCCAGTGTCTTCGTCACAACAGTTAAAGTTGCAGGGGCCCTGCCTTCTTTTGTATATGGTCACTTTAGTATAGTGCCTGCAACTTTAACTGTTGTGATGAAGAGGGAATTTCACCAGGAACTAATTGCATACAAATGACACCAGCTGAAATTCCCTTTTCTCTACAAAAATTCCCTTTTCTCTACATGAGCCCTGACCTGGATTTTATCTGGTCACCCTAACTTTAACAGTTGTAGAGAAAAGGGAATTTCAGCCAGTGTTATTTGTATGCAATTAGTTCCTGGTGAAATTCCCTCTTCATCACAACAGTTAAAGGCACTATACTAGAGTGACCATATACAAAAGAAGGCAGGACCCCTGCAACTTTAACTGTTGTGATGAAGAGGGAATTTCACCAGGAACTAATTGCATACAAATGACACTGGCTAAAATTCCCTTTTCTCTACAACTGTTAAAGTTACATGAGCCCTGTCCTCCTTTTCATATGGTCAGCCTACTTCTACAGTTTTGCACACCTCCTAGGCAAGAAGGAACACGTTTATGTGAATATCAATGAAACTGGTGGAGAACTGCTATGCATATTTAGACAGTATGGTTTATCCAGTAAAATGCATGTTAAGCATCATGCAGAAACAGTTACAAATCACTTACAGCAAACATACCTTTTTTATGACACGGTACAATCAGCGGCACGGTACATTTTGGTGGCAATCAAAATGGCGGGTACAGGAAACAAAATGTAAGTTTCTTGGCAGAAGTATTTTGAGGGCAAAAAAAACCAAAACCCCATCCTCCCCCAATCCTCCAATGAATAACCAAGACAGAACAAGTTAAACGCCACAGCTTCTCAGATTAAGGAAGTGAATAAAGAGATGGTGGTTAGCTTTGACAGACAGGAAGCATATATTTATTACAGCGTTTCGGTTTCCAAAACTGCAGCTCTCCATGTATCTGCTCATTTTTACAAAAATGTTGTTAATGGTCTAAAGGTCTCATTATATTCCATGAAGTTCTTCAACTGCAACCCTTATCTTTACCAGGCATTTAAAAATGAGTAATTATTTCTGAACAAATAAGAATAGCTGTGTTGTCCTGAAATTTATTTTATTTTACCTTCCCCCCCCCTTTTTTTTTAGAACAGCTATTCTGAAAGATTATACTTTATTACAAAACAGTATCAAATCAGTCTGGGAAAAGGGAAGCTCTATGAAGCTATTTTTGAACAGTATAGCTCTATAGTATTCCATAGAACAAATGAAAATATGATCTAGCTAAGATTACTCTGGATATTTCCTATTGTTAATTTCCTGTATTAATTCTCAGTTGTTTTAAAATAAAGGGATACACCAGTAGGCTTGTGAATTTAATCAGGATCCAGCTTTAATATCTTATATGTTTAGGGTGACCAACTGTCAGGATTTCCCCGGATTTGTCCTGGTTTTTGTTCTATCCTGGGTGTCAGGGGGGATTTTCTGTAATTTTCTATAATGTCCTGGAAAGACAAGCTTTCCCCTTTAAGGCAACATTAGCGTGGTTGGAGGGAATGACGAGCTTTACGGAGGTGGGTTTTTTCTATCCCACTGCTCCAATCAGGACCTTACAGGGGAAAGTATGTCATTCCTGGACATTATAGAAAAGGACCCGATTGGAGCAGTGGAGGGCGGGAATGACACACTTTCCCCTCCTCCGCTCCAATTGGGGCCTTTAAAGCAGTGGGGGTGAATGACATGCTTTCCAGAGGCCCCGGAAAGCCACTTTCCTACCCCCCACCCCACTGAGGGTCCTCTTTTTTGGTTTCCCAAATGTGGTCACCCTATATATGTTTATCATCTGATCTTACATAATTAAGGAAGTGACTAAGGAGATGGTGTTTAGATGATGGCTAATTGGCGGTTGAATCCACCTAAGATGCACAAATAACATTACTGCAGTGCTGTTTTCCTATAACTTTGTGATGCCATAGTGGTCCATAAGATTTATCCAATGGCTCTCAGCCTTGAGTATTATCATCATCTTTAGGTAATAATACTTTTCTTAACTTGTGTTAGGGTACAAAGAATAATTTGACTCTTACACTGAAACCCTATGTATGTCAGAAGTTAGCCCTACTGAGTTCAATGGGACTTGCTCCCACGTGAGTGTGTAAAGCAGGATTGCGTTCTCAGAATTCTGTTCAATATAGTCTGCAGAATGAATCTACATTTCTCTGCCAGTTCCATGTGTTGAATAAAAAAACCATTCAGGGAAATATATATGGCATGAAACCCAGATATGTACAGAACACATAGCAATCTCCGCACTTACTAGATGAACAGAAGAGAAACCAGGGGTACTGATACTTCGCTGAGGTAACTGTCCAAGGTTTGGTTGGTTCAAAAATTGCCTTCTTATATCTGCTGAAGAATGCCTTTAATATAAAAAGGAAGAAGACACTAGTTATGCCCAAATTTTGTTTAAACAACATTTTTTCTTAAGTATTTTGACAAATATTAGCAATATAAATAGGATATGTGTAGAGATATGCCGGCAGGCATATCCAGTGTAATTTTTAGAATGTTTTTAGGATGTTTTAGGATGTTTTAATGCAGTTTTAATAATAATTGTCATGTTTTTAATTAGTTTTATGTATTTTATCATGTTGTTGTTCCCCGCCTCGGTCCAGACGGAGAGGCGGGTAAGAAATAAATTATTATTATTATTATTATTATTATTATTATTATTAAGTGGTGTTTCAGAGTCTGTAACAGTTAAAGAAAGGGCAAAAAGGGGGTAGACAAATTACTATTTTAAGTCTTGGGAAGGAATCTCAGAAATGTGCTTAGACATCGATACTTGTTATGGCTGGTCCATCTGTCCAGTTAAGTGGCATTCAACCTGTTCTGGAGGGAGTTGCAGTCTCCCTAAAGGAGCAGGTTTGTACTTAGATCCATTATTGTCACTAGAAGCACAGGAGGTCTCCGTGACTCAAAGTGCCTTTTATCAGCTTAGAGCACAATCCTATGCAGGTTTAGGCAGAAAAAAGTCCTTCAATTCCCAGCATCTCTGGCCAGGGAATAATAAGAATTATAGGACTTCTTTCAGTCTAAACATACATAGGACTGCACCCTTAGGCCGATATACCAACTACAATCTTACCTAGACAGAGATAGCCTTGCGATAGTTATTCAAACTCTAGCAAACGCCTGTTTGGATTACTGCAATTCATTATATTTGGGGTTGCCTTTGAAAATGGTCTGGGAACTTCAGTTAGACTAAAATAGGGCAGTTAGACTGCTAACTGGGACTAGCCAATGTGGTCATATTATGCCAGTACTCGTTCATCTGTACTGGCCGCCAGTCTATTTCTGGGCCAAATTCAAAGTGCTGTTTTTCACTTTTAAAGCCCTAAAGGGTTTACCTGAAGAAACATCTATCATATTTACCTACCTGGACATTAAGTTCATCATCTAAGGCCCTCCTCCAAGTGGCCCTGTCAAATAAGGCAAGGCAGGTGGCTACAAGAGAGAGGATATTTTCAGTGGTGGCACCCTGTTTGTGGAATGCTCTCCCCAGAGAGGCTCACCTGTCAATTATTTTATGGTCTTTTGGGCACCAGTTGAAGACCTTTTTATTCTCCCAGGCATTTTAAGACCTGTTTTTAGTGCTCTTAGTATTCTATTCTACTGCTGGTTTTAATTTGGTTTTATGATGTTATAATGCTTTAGTGCTCATTTTATTTTGGTTTTATTCTGTGCTGTTTTTGTTTGTTTTAATGTTTGCACACTGCCCTAAGAAATTCAGTTATTGGGAGTTTAAAAGAACAATCAATCAATCAGAAAATGTTGAGGGAAAAATCTCAGTATTATATTTAGCCTCTAGAGTCTAAAAGAAATGCAACAGTAAGCAAAACAATTCCTTAGATGTATAAGCACTAGTTGGCAACAACAAATAACCAGTTGTGACCAGTTGTCAGATATAAGTCTTCAACAAGGCCGGATGTTGAATGTAGGTAGATTTATTTAGGCT
This sequence comes from Anniella stebbinsi, assembly GCA_029215795.1. NCBI lineage: Eukaryota > Metazoa > Chordata > Lepidosauria > Squamata > Anniellidae > Anniella > Anniella stebbinsi. The sequence goes on along the minus strand of JARDYH010000002.1, from coordinate 86,045,043 downwards.
GACCATATGAAAAGGAGGACAGGGCTCATGTAACTTTAACAGTTGCAGAGAAAAGGGAATTTCAGCCGGAGTCATTTGTATGCAATTAGTACCTGGTGAAATCTCCTCTTCATTACAATAATTAAAGTTGCAGGCACTATACTAGAATGACCAGATGCAAAAAAGGGCAGGGCCCCTGCAGCTTTAACTGTTGTAATGAAGAGGGAATTTCACCAGGAACTAATTGCATACAAATGACACTGGCTGAAACTCCCTTTTCTCTACAACTGTTAAAGTTACATGAGCCCTGTCCTCCTTTTCATATGGTCAGCCTAGATTTATTAGGAATAGTTTTGGAATGTCTGTGCAAATTCTGTCAGAAGTTCCCATGGGAGTAGCTTGCTCACTCCCCGTCTCGGCCTTGAAGCTGTAAGGTTTCCCTGGGAATTTGGGAGTGTTTTGCAAAAATGGGGGCCCACTTGCTGAAGGTACCACTCAGATGGTAGCGTCGTCTTGGTGGGCTGAACAGTGCTGCCCTAGGCATGGTTTACAGGTCAGAGAACTTGTCTGTCAAGTGGCTTTGAACAAGTCTTTATAAGAGGGGGTGGGGGGAACTGAAGAGCTTTTGCTAGGTTCATCTTTCGACGCAAGTCCTGAAATCCCTCCTGTTTGGATCCATCTCCGTTTGGGACTTTAAAAGCACTCTACTAATTGGACTTTGGATTTCTAAGGACCATGCCATGAAAAGTACTGTGAGGCTTTTCATAGACTTGAACTTGCATTTGCTGTGGATTGTGTGTTTGTGGCCAGACTCAGGTGGCGGGGAGTTGCTGGTGCTAAGCAGAAGCACGGGACTTCTGTGCCTGAGATTTTACCTTCCTTGTGATCATGTTTACCTGGTCAGCTCAGCGTTCGGCATGCTGGGTTTGACTGTGCATTATTTTTCCCTGCTAGACTCAGGTGGCAGGGAGTTGCCAATGCTAAGCAGAAGCACGGGACTCCTGTGCCTGAGATTTTACTCTTCCTGTGATCTTGTAGGCATTGGCCATGTCCCCGAGTTACCAGCGTATGCAGCGTTTGGAGAAGCTATCTTGGGATGGTTTGTTAAGCCTTTCAAGTATTCCTCTGTGATTGCCTGGAGCCTAAAGTGTTCTGACCATGAATCTGCTTTTGGAGTGTGTAACCATTAAGCTTTTACCATAGGATTTCCTCCATGAAAAGAAGTCTCACTAACGTGAGTGTCTCGTGACAGTTTGCCAGCACATGTGAATGCCAGAGGGAACGGGCATGCACATGACACCAATTTGTGTCACAGATAAAACCAACCGTAGTGGCTTGGATGCCATAGCATAGAGGTCCAGTGCATGTAACTTTAGGCTGACCATATGAAAAGGAGGACAGGGCTCATGTAACTTTAACAGTTGTAGAGAAAAGGGAATTTCAGCCAGGGTCATTTGTATGCAATTAGTTCCTGGTGAAATTCCCTCTTCATCACAACAGTTAAAGCTGCAGGGGCCCTGCCCTCTTTTGTAACTGGTCACTCTAGTATGATGCCTGCAACTTTAACTGTTGTGATGAAGAGAGGATTTCACCAGGTACTAATTGCGTACAAATGACACTGGCTGAAATTCCCTTTTCTCTACAACTGTTAAAGTTACATGAGCCCTGTCCTCCTTTTCATATGGTCACCCTATGTAACTTTGGTCCCTGCTTATCCAGCTATAATGGGTACAGTCCGGGGATTTGGACAAGATCCTTGCAGTTGTGAGGCCTACCACCTATGTGCTGCACTTATAAAATCCCTTTTTAAGCTTATAAAATCAGTGGGGGACAGGCTGACTGGATACAAGTATTGGTGAATGTCTCTTCACAGCAAGGTACAATTCTGTCTTGCCTAAAAGAGGCAATGGTAAAAAAAATATTGGTTTAAAAAACAAACAAAAAACCCCACCTCTCTGAACTCCAATGTATTGGATCATTTCCGGTCAATCTCCAATATTCTATCCTTGGACAAGGTGCTGGAGCATCTCGTAGTTTCTCAATCCAGGGATTTCTGGATGAGGCAGATTATCTAGATCCATTTCAACCTGGCCTCAGGCCTGATTATGGGATAGAGACTGCTTTGGTCGCCTTGGTGGACAATCGACACTAGAAACTGGACAGGCTGAGTGCATCCCTGTTGGTTCTGCTGGATCACTTGGCAGCTTTTGATGCTATCGACCATGGTATCCTTCTGAGGCATCTGTCTGAGATGAGACTGGGAGAGCCTCTGTTATACCGTGTCTCCAATCCTTCTTGGAGGGATGATTTCAGAACATGTTGCTGGGAGATTCCTGTTCGACACCATAGCCACTGGCCTGGGGTGACCCTCAGGTTTCTGTCTTATCCTCCATGCTATTCAACCTATACATAAAACTGCTGGGAGAGGTTGTCCACAGTTCTGGGGGTTGGTGCCACCAGTGTGCTGATAACACCCAACTCTATCTCTCCTTTCCAACGAAATCCAAGGAAGCTGTTCTAGTTCCAATTCGGTGTCTAAGAAACAAATTGAATCTTAATCCAGCCAAGACAGAGATGCTCCTAGTTAGTTGAAAGGCAGGTCAGGGAATAGGGACTCAGCCTGTGCTGGATGGGGTTACACTCCCCATGAAAGGTTTGCAGTTTGGGTATATTCCTGGATTTGACTCTAAACCTGAACACCCAATTTTTGATGGTGGCTGGGAAGGTGTTTGCACAGGTGAGGCTAGCACATCAATTGTGCCTGTTCCTAGAGATGTCTGATGTGGCCATGCTCACTTATGCCTGTGTTACATCCCTTTTGGACTACTGTAATGCACTCTACGTGGGACTACTTTTGAAACTGTTTGGAAACTGAAGCTGGTCAAGAATGCTGCGGTCAGACTGTTGACCAAGGCCGGTTACAGGGACCACATGACTCCCCTTGTTACAAGAGCTTCACCTAGGCTGACCATATGAAAAGGAGAACAGGGGTCATGTAACTTTTAACAGTTGCAAAGAAAAGGGAATTTCAGCCAGCGTAATTTGTATGCAATTCGTACCTGGTGAAATTCCCTCTTCATTACAACAGTTAAAGATGCAAGGGCCCTGCCCTCTTTTGTATCTGGTCACTCTAGTATAGTGCATGCAACTTTAATTGTTGTGATGAAGAGGGGATTTCACCAGATACTAATTGCATACAAATGACGCTGGCTGAAATTCCCTTTTCTCTGCAACTGTTAAAGTTCCATGAACCATGTCCTCCTTTTCATATGGTCAGCCTAGCTTCACCAGCTACCGGTCGGTTTGTGGGTGCAATTCAAAATGCTTGTTATGACCTATTAAACCCTTTATAGCATGGGACCAGACTACCTGAAAGACCACTTTCTCTCATACAAGCCTGCCCAAGTTTTAAGATCTTCGGGAGAGCCCCTTTTTTCAGTATTGCTTCCTTCAGAAGCACATTTGGTGATGACACCAGAGAGAGTCTTCTTGGTGGCTGCTCCCAGGAAGCCCCTACTGAGGGAGGCTAGGTTGGCTTCCTCTCTGCTGTCCTTCCATCAGCAGGCCAAGACGTTTTTATTCAATCAGCCCTTTGGCATGTAAACGGTCTGTTGTTTTAATCAAGTTTTTATTTATCTGTGATTGTAAGCTGCCTTGAGTGCTGTTTTCTTGGTAGAAAGGTAGGTCAAATAAACAAACAAACAAAGGTAGAACCAGGTCAAATTAAACGTAATGAGGTTCCTAAGATAGCCTTCCTTAGCCTGGTACCCTTCAGATGTGTTGGACTACAACTCCCATCAGCTCCAGCCAAGGCAGCGGGCTGGGGGAGGCAGGCAGGCTAAGCCCATGGTGGACTTTGTGATCCTTTAACAGATTTTATATCTATTTCTCATTTGCATACTTTTTCTATTTTGTTGTTATCCTTTTTGGCCCCAATTCAGCTAAATACCAGTGAACACATGAGTACCTCATTCCATTGGCTTCTACAGAAATTAGTTATAAGTCATTTTTGCTGTATTGTGGCATATGTGTTTCCCTGTCCGCCAAACTGAGGTCCCCTCTACAAGGATTCGCTTTTGCACCTGGTAAGGCGATTATGCGCATAATCGCAGAAGCGCATTTACGCCTAATCCCTCTGCACGAGAGGCGGCAAGAAGCGGCGAAGTGCATTAACAGATGTCCAAAATGCGCTTTACAAGTAGTTAATGCGCATAAGCGCTTATTCACACAGTCAAAATGCGCTTTAATGGACGGAGCAAAATAAAACTCGCGATTTAACGCGCATTTGATAATGCGCATAATCGGGGAGATAACGCGCCTCTACGCTCGATTTGCGCTCCGTTCTTGTAGAGGTAATTTTTTTAATGCGCCTTGAAAGAGCTTTAAATGCCTCTTGTAGAGGCACCCTTACTCACATCTTTTGGGTATCAGCCATAATAGATGACATAGCTTGGAAGCAAATGTGATGCAAACCAAAGAAACATTATTGCAGTACCAGCAACTACTTACTTTGCATGATCAGTATTTGGTTTAATGGGTTACAATGAGCATTCCCTTCCCATCCTCTAATTTCCCACCCAACCCTATTGTACAAAAAGGACGGTGCCAAGAAATGAACTTGATTAGACAGACTTGAACTGAATATAAGTGATCGTCTCCAATTCTCTTTCATTTATAAGTAGATCAATCATTCTTTCTCTGAGCAAAGGAACCCTTCCTCCCCTCCTATATTACACTTCTTTTATAGCTGGCAACTTTGGAGGAGTGCATATTCCCACTGATGTCAGTGAACTGAATAGTTCATAATGGCTGCAATTATATCAGAATCTCTTTTAAAAAAGAGAATGACCCACAAGAGAAAATCTGTTATACTTTTGAGCAGAAGGAGGTGGAAATAATTACCGTATTTCTAATTTTATTCCTTGTTCTCCTGCTGGAAGAGTTTGCCATATGCAAAGGGTTGCAAATTCATTATGCAAAGGTAAGAACCTGACATTAATGTTTCTAGAATTGCCATAAAAGTCCAAGGTGGTCAGTTTGATCGCTGTAATGCATTTACATGGGGCTGACTTTGAAGAGAACATAGAAACTTCAAATGGCTTGGAATTTAGTACCCAGGCTGTTAATTGGAACCCACTACACCGAGCATGATTTGCTGGCCTTATAGGTGCTTTCAGATCAGGGGTAGTAGCAAAGTGCGTTGTTCCGTCAGTGGGAGGGAACTGCTGGTGAAAGCCAGCTGGCTGCAAGCCGGCTTCACACAGGAACCAGACCACTCCCCCCAACCTTGCTAGGGGAGTTAGGGGACCATTAACAGCAGATTTGAAGCATGTGTGAGGGGCTGCAAAGGGGAGAACGAGGAAGTCCCATCCCACTGTATCCACTAGTGCAATGTCATCAGTGCAAGCAGAACAACACAATTGGATGCTCCCTCAGGCTTTTGTTGTGCAATCATACTGCCTCATTCACAGAACTCTAGGGGGAAGGGGTAGATGATATCATCATCTATTTGTAGCATGTCTTAACACTGATTCTTCAGTCTGATTTTACAGAACAATTCTGTTAAAGGAAAAATGGGGCAGCTGTGCAATGCCTTTTGATTGGTATCGCTAGGGGCCCTCCATCCAGACGCACCCTATAATACAGGGGTGGGAAACCAATTCTGGTTGTGGGGGCAATGACACCCCACCCACCCAGTGCAGGGCAGGGCAGACAAAGTCTCTTCAGCTGAAGCAACACACCATACCTTCCCCCACTGACTGCTTTAGCAGTCTCTGAAAGCTGTCACACTATTATACCTGGAATGCAGTCAACATCCCTGTGCCCACCTCCATGCTCTCTACCTCTTTGGGTGCGAGGCCATCCTGAGAAATTCACTGTAAACACAAACCCTGCAATAGCTGTCATTCTTGCGTGCCGCTGCTCTGCCTACATACTGCTGCTTGTTTTGATGAGAGAGGCATTGGTGTCCGCTGTGCCCACAAACTGTTGAGGGCTGCCCACCTCAATGAGAAAGGGGCTGGGACCACATGCTCCTGCTTCTGCCTGCTCACTGCTCCAATCTGGGAGAGAGGGACATTGTGCCCACACGCTGCTGCCTCCCTGAAGAAGAAATGCTGGTTAGCATGCCTTCCCACAGCTGCTGTCCACCTGAAAGACAGAAGCACTAGCTCCGTGTCCCACATCTCTCCAACACTTTCATGAGAAAGGTGACGTTTGCATCCCAAATCAGACAAATTTTTCTTAACCTATTTTGTTTCTTACATTTCCATCCTACCAAATCCACGTTTCACCTCTCAAGCAGGCAGGCAGGCATGCAACATTGTCCACCAATTCGTTCTAGGACATGGGATGACTGCCTTCTCACATCTGCTGGCTGCCACTGAGAAGGTCACTCTTTGCTATGTCTGCCTGCCTTTCTCTAACGAGCAAGAATCCCTGAAGAGTTAGCAGCCACCATGGGGGTTGAGAAAGCACCAGAGAGCCAACTTGAACAGCCGCAGTTATTCCCCATGGAGAATACTGGAAAACTAAAATTAAAATTAAAACTAAAATATTGCTCCCTATACAGGGGTGCAGAAAGTGTGGCCTGTGGGCCAAATGTGGCCCAGAAAGCCATTTCTGGCAACTTGCCAGACATGCATACACAGACATTGTACCTGCTGCTGCTCTTGAGGAGAGCATAGTAAAGTCCTGTGAGATGTAAGCATTTGGCAATTGCCTGGAACCTATACAAACTTGGAGCAGGGTCTTAATCACACGAGTCTGTAAAAGATGTAGTATGAGAAAGCTGCCATTAGTTCCTCGTGCCACTGCATGATAGAGATCTGGTGAATATGCTGCATCTCTCTGTTGTTGAGCTTCTCTACATGAGCAATTTATTGCACACTCATGATTGGCCACTCACAGAAATGTGTGGGTCCTTTACATAACGCTGTCAACCTCCAGAATGTCTCTCACACTTTCTCACAGTAATCCAGAGATAGGTCCCCTCTACAAGAATTCGGTTTGACACCTGGTTGTCCAATTATGCGCATCGTCTCGCAATCGCTTTTACGTCAAATCACTACACGCGGGAGGTGGTTAAGCGCATAACAAATTGCCTTACCAGTTGTATGAAACGTGCTTTAGAGGTGTTTAATGTGGAGAATCGCTTGTTTACATGGTCATAATGCGCTTTAACGGCCGCAGTAAATTAAAACTCGTTATTTAACGCGCATTCAATAATGCACATAATTGCATAGAAAAAGCGCCTTGACCCCCGATTTGCGATCCGCTCTTGTAGAGGTCAAATTTTTTATGCGCCTTGAAAGAGCTTTAAATCGTTCTTGTAGAGGCACCCCCAATGCGTATTCAAAATGATCATGGGATTAATTCTGCCATTAGATAGCACTGTTTCATTGAACTTTATAGAGCATTGCTCAGAGGGAAAGTTTTCAATTACATCACATGGTCACCATTGGTCAGTGTCTAACGGAGCCGTAGTGAACATGGAAAGACCCAAGAAAAGCCTGGTAAGGATGCAGTTTTTTTCCTTAATGCATTTCTCTCTGTAATGCAAATCTCTTTAGCAGCTACGTAATCAGACAGGTTCACACAATAGCAAAGAGAAAATAAGCCACTGCAGTTTATTTACCCACCCCGCATGTGCCAGTCACGTGCCACCTAGTTCACATAATTACCCTCACCGGTCGCAGCTTGTTGTGAAGTCCGAACCTGGCAAGGGTGGCTTACAAACCACCCAGCAACCCTAGAACAAGCCACGAGTCAGACTCTGCCTTGCATATAAAATATACACCAGGGTAAACTAATCAGGAGACTTCATTAAATTCACTGGGTAGGGTGGATATTTTGTGAAATGTTTTGCTACTCATGTAACTTTTGTTCAAAAGTGGACACTGAGTAATAGGAAGTGATTGTGTCACAAACCACTAGGACGCACACAAGTCAAGACACAAACTTGTGGAAGTGAGGAAACAGGAAAGCCTGGCAGTATAACTAGGCTGACCATCTGAAAAGGAGGACAGGGTTCATGTAACTTTAACAGTTGTAGAGAAAAGGGAATTTCAGCCAGTGTCATTTGTATGCAATTAGTTCCTGGTGAAATTCCCTTTTCATCACAACAGTTAAAAGTTGCAGGGGGCCTGCCTTCTTTTGTATATGGTCACTCTAATATAGTGCCTGCAACTTTAACTGTTGTGATGAAGAGGAAATTTCACCAGGAACTAACTGCATACAAATGACACTGGCTGAAATTCCCTTTGCTCTACAACTGTTAAAGTTACATGAGCCCTGTCCTCCTTTTCAGATGGTCAGCCTAAGTATAACCACAGAGCGGCTTATATAGCCTTACAATTCAAGATTTCCTACCCAGAAATTGTAGGTTATGTCATGAAATTGGGCAGCCAGAAGTCACTGAGCTGCGTCTAAAAGCAGGGTGGCCCTGAATTTATCAGTCGACTCAATAAATGCTATGCAAAACAAATTCCAAACGTTGCATATCCTCCTCTTAGAAGTGCTCTGGAACAGAAGCTTTGTAGTCTTGTTCAGGCCTCATTTGGGAGGGGGGTTTCGCGGAGGGAAGACACCTTTTTTTCTTTCCCACCGATAAGGTTTTCCGCTGCTGTATTATATAGCAGAGGACTCAGGTTTGGGTCTGACTAACAGCCCTAACTCTGAGCATTTTGTAACACTCCCTATCCAGTGATTTTTGATATTAGGGAAGGGAAAAGTTGTCATCCCTACATAGTGCAAGGAAGGGAGTTTTTTTTAAAAAAAAACTCATCCACCCCAACCCTACACATCGAGGGTGCTGTTAGGGGGTTGAACAGGTTTATATCCTGTTATTTCCCCCCACATCTCCAGTTTCCTGACGCCTTAACATTCTGTAGGTCCTGCATGCTCTAAACGTGCTGAGATTTGGTGGATTTTCCCCATTCTTCTTCTTGTCATTTACCAACTTATATTCCTCTGCATACCTACGGAATCCCCCAAATATGTAGAAACCACTGCCTTATTTTAGAATGGCTCTGTTTTGCTTCCAAACCATATAAGTTTGCTTTTACTATGTATGATAAACAAATGATAATATTCATGCACTCTTAAAATATTTCCCTTCTTTTCTGTAGTTGTTGTGAGGTGCATCCCCTTTTTCATTTTGTCCTGAAACTACGGACACATACAATTGCAACCGACATTGTATGCTTGTAAGGTGGTAATGCTAAATTCAGTGGAATATGTTGCATCATTCATCCTTGTCACAACCCTCTCCTCAGGCTCACCTTGGAGAGTTATCTCTCTCCTCTCTTCAGACTCAGTCCCTAGGTGTGATGAGTAGAGTTCCTTTAAAATGGGGGAAAAGCAGAGGTAACAAGAAGTTCAGAGCGATAAATTCAGATGAAGGATTTTAGTAGGCACAATGTGCACGGGGTTCAAAAGCCTGGTTTAGAGTATATAAAAGATCGGGATATAAAGAACCCTTACTTTGTAGTAACCAGACATATACAATTCTCCTGGGATATATTCCCATGTAGTCTGAAATGAGGAGGGACAACCTCCCATCCCTAAAGGATACCCCTGGAAATAAGATGAGGTTAATGAGAAGATGAAGGCAGGAATACAGGCTGCAAATGAAGAATTTAGATATGTACTAAACTGGGTCCTTTTGTCTTGAACACAATTCAGTTATCTCCATCTTGACAGGGAATTTTCAAATCAAATGAAGAATCGCCATTTATGAGATGTGATCTTGTCATTCATGGGTTATACTCATTCTTAGACATTGATCTATACTACAGCCTTTCATCCCTTGACTCATGCATATTGTTTGTAGACAATACACACAGCATACACACGATCCTGGATGATACAAAGAGCAGCAGAAAGCAACTTGGGGCATGAACCTAAGAAAAGTACCTATAGTCCAGCATTCAATCTCCAGCAATGACCAGCTAAATGCTCCTAGAATAGTCATTTCCTTTCATTGGTCCTTAGCTTCTGGTAATTAGAGCTTCTATTTTAAACTATTATACCCATCTATCCACAATGAAGAGTTGGGAGGGAGCACAGCAACATCAGATGGGTCCTAAACTTTGAGTTTCTGCAATCATGTTTTCTGCAGGAATTCTGGCTTTACCCAATTGTCAGATTCTAAAGATTTTTTTGCAATTGCACAATGGCAGAATCGCCTGAACATTGTATCCTTCAACTAAATGTGTTGTAATAAGGTTCAGACATCATATTTCTTTAAAGAAAGGCATCAAAAGATGTGGAACTGTTAGAAATGTTCAGATTGCGAAATACACATTTAAAGTTTTCTCCGAGCTTCCATTTTCAAAAAAAAGGAACTTTCCATCTTATTGTTAATTTATTTATTACTTTATTTATTTGTTTATTAGATTTCTATATTGCTCAATAACCGAAGCTCTCTGGACGGAACATTTATAACCTGATTTTCCTCCAAGGAGCCCAAAGTGGTGTAGATGATCCTCCTCCTCTCCATTTTATCCTCACAACAATTTTGTGAGGTAGGCTGGGCTGAGAGTCAGTGACTGGCCCAAAATTACCCAGTGTCTTCATGACTGAGTGGGAACTAGAATCCGGTCTTCCCAGTCCCTTGGGCTTTCCTCTCACTGTCAAACCTATTCCAAGACTTTAGGCTATCTTGACTACCTAGCACTGTCTTCCTTGCAGTGTAATCCTAGGCATGCCTGATATGAATTCAGTAGGACTTTTTCCTTAGTGTGGTGTGTTATGTGTGTGTGTGTGTGTGGTGTTTGTAGTTATTAAATGTATAACCAACCTTTCAATCCATAACAAGAGTCACAGTGAATAGGCCAATGCCCTTATGGTGCATATACTATATCAACAGAACTTTTGTTTAGCTGTATTAATAAGTAACAGCCCCTGATTCTATAGTCTGTCATTACATGGATCATAATGACCATACATTAAGCCGGCAGTGGGCAACTTGTGGCTGTCCAGATGTTTTCTCCTACAATGCCGATCATCTGTCACCAGGGACTATGCTAGCTAGGGCTGATGGAAGTTGCAGGCCAAAACATCTGGAAGGCCACAAATTCCCCACCCCTGCATTAATTAAAATGGATGGAGAGAAAATTCATATTTTCAAGCAACGTGATTGGGTGTATAATCTTCCTGGTGCATTTTCTTCCTTCTCTGGCTTTATATAAGCCCAATTCAAGAAGAACTAATCATTCCACAAGGAAACATCCATTTCAGGTTTCAACTCAGTTACACAAGAATATCTGAGAGGTAGTCTATACATATAAATGAGACTTCACTCGAATCCAAAATCTCTGGTTTCTGAACTGGAATCATGATTTCTAGCAACAGAAGTATTAAACAAATATTCCCCATGTTTTATGCAAGCTATTTCTGAGTGATATTTGTAGTGCACAGTGTCATAAGAATTGGAATCACATAGTTAAAGCAGCAAAAGGGGTGCATTCGAACATTAAATTGGTTCATCCACAAATTGTTGATTGATATAGACAGTGGAAAAATTGAAGTAATTCCATACTTTTATCTTCTTAAGAAAAAAATAGTCTTCCTTGAGAGTACACACTGTTGAAAACAAAATGGAGAGGAGGAGGACCATGTAAGAAGCCTTGGGTTCCTTGCAACAGGAAAAAGGTGGGATAAAAATGTAATAATAATAATAATAATAATAATTTCTAAGATTGTGATGTTAGATCCCAAATAAGAGCTAAACTAACCAGAACTTAGCGAAGCTTTTCTTGCTGCTAGCCATTTCCTCCTGAGCCTTAACAGTGTGTCAGCCAGCCAGATATGCAGCAGATGATTCTACCCACCACTACATCTCCATGCCTAGGAAAGCTGTGCCTGGTGATTTTCTGGCTCTTGTACAGCTTTCAAAAGCATGGGGAACACAAGGTGACACATTCAAACCACAATCCGCAACTCATTTGCATTGTTTTTCCCTGCATCTTAATAGGCTTAATCTCATTATTTTCACAAGGACTTGACAAAATGGAAGTATGCCAGTTTTGTCTGCAATTAAGAACAGCAATGTACTATAGCCACAGATAAGCTATTTGCACCCTCAACCCTTGGAAGGGGAAGGGAAAATCGTGTTAATCATAAGTACATGAAGTCTGCCAGTTTATAAACACGCTCAGGACAAGTTCTGACCAAGTACTTGGCATTTCCTACTTCTCAGCACTATAACAACCTTCTATAAAGTGAATACCTTCCTATAGAAATAATGAGTCTATATGATCATTCTTTTCCAGTTCTCTGCGTTTCCAGAGCAGACAAAAGAACAATTGAACTCCCCACTCAGCTATGAAGTTAACTGGTTGGCTTGGGGAAAGTCCCTGACTCTCAGCCTAACCTACCCCACAGGGTTGTTGTGAGAAGAAGGAACACGTAAGCCGCCTTGGGCTCCTTGCAAGAGGATATAAATGTAACCAAAAAAAGCGAAGATGAGATAGGGGAGATTTAGCCTCCTACCCCCTCCCATAAATTCTTTAAGACAGTAAATCTACCAGTCTTTCCCAATCTGGAGCCCTCCAGATGTGTTGGCTACAACTCCCATCATCCCCAGCTGAATGCTGGGGGTTGTAGTCCAATACAACAGTTGGGGGAGGCTGGTATGAACACACAAACATACCCATCATGGTTAACATCTTCTTAAAGAGGAGGTGGGTCTGTTTATTAGTTATCAAAGGTCTGCCCAGCCCACAGCCCAGTGTGCAAGCTGTAGATCTATCTCTACTTGGATCTTCAGATACTCAACTAGCTGCCCACAAGCACCACCGCAGAAACTGCTCCAACCTGCGCTGCCAGTAAAGCTTTGGAGGAAGACAAGTCCTTGGTAATTCAATAAAATCCCCTTACCTGTTAATTTTCAGAGCAAAAGCCCTCCTATCGGAGCTGGGCAAAGTGGCCATGCAGGTGTGCGCGCGACAACGACCCTCTCCGCGTAAAAATCCTGCGAGGAGAAAACTGGTGGGTCTCCACAAAAAGTGGCATGAAATCCTACTAACTGAGAGTGATCTGTCAGTCAGTACGGGGGAGAAACTTCCGCATTTCAACCTTCCTTGTTGAAATCAACACAGTCAAAGGGAGGGACCAGCAGCTACTGTATGTTACCGGCGGTCGCCTTCCCAGCCGAAGACCGAATTCTCTAGGCTCCTTTCTTCATAACTACATGAACGAAGCTCGAGGGCTTCTGTGACTCGATCTGCAGCAGAATGAGGTGGTACAGTCCTGCTGAACCGCTAACACTGCAAACGGGGCAATCCTATTTTTGAATGCCCCATATGCAAAAACAAACCAAAATAGCACCGCAAGGAAATGTGTGGGCTAGAGCAGATTTCCCTGAAGTGCAAGTTCTCTATATTTTAGGGAGCTGTAAATATATGTGTATTGGAGCATTTAAAAATGCCAGCCTCACCTAGAGTCTGAAGTGGTAGAGTCAACTCTACCACCTCCTTTTGCGGCGTGTATAGTCCCCAGTCTAGTCGACCTCATATGATCCTGGCTACAACAAGCCAAATCCGAGATCTACCGCTTCGCGCACATGATTCTTAGCTCTTCAGTAACAAACCCTATGCACATTTTATTATTTACATTTTGGGCTCTTCCTCATCATAATTTGCAAAGACAGATAATGGGGTAGAGAGCTGCTCTTGCAATCTAAGCTATATATGCCCAGGCATCAGTTTCCAAGCCGTGTGGAAATTCGTGATAACGCGCCCAACTTCTTGCACAAGCTGCGGCGGCTGTTTTGCAAAACCCCTTCAGTGAAGAAGTGGAGCGCATTCAGTAGGTGTCACTCTTGCTGCACTTAAATCAAGCGCCGGCAAGTCTTGACGCCTGCGGCGGGAAAACCCGTTTCTGGAAACCGGCAGGGAAAGCGACAGCGGATCGAGAAGGGGATTGAACTTCTCTCTCGGGGAACAAGGTCCAGGTTTGAATCCAAGAACCATCATTTGACTTTTTGACTTGAGTGGAGACCCCGTCGGGATACAGTCGGAGCAGGACTGCTGGTGCTGGACATTTTGAGGCAGATGCACCCTGCTTTTAAACCACAGGTCAACATATCACACGTGGTTTGCAAAGGCTTTTTCATCTGTGCCTCGGGGGAACGAGCAGCAACTGCCGAGGTGAAGGATTTAACAGGCAAATGAAAACAAATTAATCGCAGTTTACGAAAACAAATCCGGGCACGTTGTGAGCAAATTATGCACCCGCTCTAACTTGCCATCTGAAGGAACTATGAAGAGCAGCCGTGTAATGTGGTTTGTTGCACTTTAATCAACGTGAAGGAAAGAATGGAAATAAAAACAGACCCAAAATGGTGTCGGCACTTGTACATTTTTGTTTGTTTCGCTGCAAAATATTTCGCAAACAGCATGAGCAGTTGAGGATGTCTGTCTGCACTTGATCCTTTTGTCTTGACGCCGATTCACTCTTCCACTATATTCCACTCCTCCACTAATTTTGCCCTGGTTATGTTTTATCCACTGAGTTCTCACCTTGGACAACAACTTTGATGGTGAAAGTAAACACAAAGTAATAGAATTTTCATCCTTTGCCACTTCTGGTTTTGGATAGAATACTAAAGCTGTAATCCTATATCCTGCTTATTTGGAAGAAAGCCCCATTGAACTCAATTGGACTGACTTCTGAGTAGTCATCGAGCTGTTTATCAGGCCTCCTCCACACGGGGCGTTTAATGAGCCTTGAAGGCTCATTATAAATTTTACCTACACACGAGCGGAGCGCAAAACGGGCGTAGAGGCGCGTTATCTCCCGGATTATGCGCATTATCGAATGCGCGTTAAATAGCGACTTTTATTTTGCGGCGGGATGTAAAGCGCGTTATGACCATGTGTACAGTTTTTCAGTGAAGCGCATTTTCGGAGAGGTGTGAGCAGGTAGAGGGCGGGTTTTGACGAGATGGGCGGGGAGAGGGAAGGGATTTCCGGCGGGAGATTTGAAAAAAAGCCCTCAGGTTATGCGCAGCCGCGTGGGTGTGCTCACCCAACGGTTTGGCTGGAGGCGCAGGTGTGGTCGCGCGCCTATGCATATAAGCGCGTGCGCGCGATCCGACCGTTGACCTCATTTAACTTCGCGACGCCAGAGAGACTGCATCCTGATTTATTTCCTCTACACCTTTTCCACCTACCGAAATGGCTGCTCCAGGAAGGGGAGTTTCTTGGAAAAAGGCAGAGATTCTCGACCTTCTGGACATTTTTGGGGAGCAGAAAGTTCAAGCTCAACTGAATGCCAGCCATAGGAACCTCGATGCCTATGAATCCATTGCTCAGGAAATGCAAAGAAGGGGCCATATCCGTACAGCGAAGGAGTGCAGGACGAAGGCAAAGGCAATGAGGCAGGAATATCGCAGGGTCGTGAATCATAATTCACGATCAGGAAATGATGCTGCCACCTGCCCCTTTTTTGAGGAGCTTCATAGCATTTTTCGGGGGGATGCTACTATTCAACCAAATCGCGTGGGCAGGAGTCTGAACATCCATCGTGTCCAAGCACCTGCTGCTGCTCCCCCAGTAAGTTCCCCCCTGGCTTTCCCGCTCTCAGAAGGCTCAGAAGAACTGTTCAGCAGTGAACTTCAAACAATAGATGTGGAGGACTACCTTGGAACGCCCTACTCTCCCGGAGGTACATTGATTGTAATTGCCATTTTTTAAAAAATCTCGTTCTTCCTTCTATTTCATGCCTATAGCTCACATCTGATGTTTTCCCCTTTTAGAATTGGAGACACCAGAAGATATTGGAAACGAAGAACCTGAAGGTATAGACTGTTTCTTTTGTTGGGTTGGGAAGACTCTTAACTTTACAACTTAATATTGTGTTCCATGGAATAAAAAATTGTATTCTAAAATGGGGCAGGCAGATGCGGGTGAGCGGGTGGGGCAGGAGAGGGCAGGAGAGATCTCCTCTAGCTACCCAGCGTTTCTCTGGTCTCTCCAGGGCGGGGGGGAAAAAGGATAAGGGGCAGGCAGCCATTTTGAACAACCACCCCCATTTCAAAAGGAGGGAGGTTTGTGATTGTGCCTATTGATGAAACCTCCTAAAAGCTCTTCTTTTTCTGCCACGGCAGGAGCCTACAGAAGCAGCAGTACCACCAGTGCATCGGAATCCATTGAGCAAGCAGATTTGAGGGCCAGAAATCTCCAGCAGCATCCTGCAGCAGCAGCACCGAGTAAGTACAGGCCTAGCTAATTTCTGAGGTCAGACATCATGGAAGGAAGGGAGTTCCCAATGATCTAGGCTGGGTTTATGGGGGGGGGGAGGGGGAAAGGGGGGCATTGGACACAACATTGTGGTGCATGGGACCAGAAATTGTGGTCTATGGGAGGGATTCCCGCCTTTTTCTCTACAGCAGTTAAAGTTACATGAGCCCTGACCTCCTTTTCATGTGGTCAGCCTAGGCAGGCAGCCATTTTGAACACACAAACAACCCCCCCCCTATTTAAAATGGAGGTTTGTGATTGTGCCTATTGGAATGAAACCTCCTAATAGCTCTTCTTTTTCTTCCACGGCAGCCTACAGAAGCAGCAGTACCACCAGTGTGTCAGAAACCAGTGAGCACGCAGATTTGAGGGCCAGAAATCTCCAGCAGCATCCTGCAGCAGCACCGAGTAAGTATAGGGCTATGTCAATGAAACCTCCTAAAAGCTCATCTTTTTCTGCCATGGCAGGAGCCTCCAGAAGCAGCGGTACCACCAGTGCGTCAGAAACCAGTGAGCATGCAGATTTGAGGGCCAGAAATCTCCAGCAGCATCCTGCACCAGCACCACCGTGTAAGTACTGGGCTAATTTCTGGGGTGCATGGGACCAGAAATTGTGGTCTATGGGAGGGATTTCAGCCTTTTTCTCTACAGCACTTAAAGTTACATGAGCCCTGACCTCCTTTTCATGTGGTCACTGTAGTATACTGCCTGCAACTTTAACTGTGGTGATGAAGAGGGAATTTCACCAGGTGCTGCATGCATACAAACGGCACCGGCTGAAATTCCTTTTTCTCTACAGCACTTAAAGTTACATGAGCCCTGACCTCCTTTTCATGTGGTCACTGTAGTATACTGCCTGCAACTTTAACTGTGGTGATGAAGAGGGAATTTCACCAGGTGCTGCATGCATACAAACGGCACCGGCTGAAATTCCTTTTTCTCTACAGCACTTAAAGTTACATGAGCCCTGACCTCCTTTTCATGTGGTCACTGTAGTATACTGCCTGCAACTTTAACTGTGGTGATGAAGAGGGAATTTCACCAGGTGCTGCATGCATACAAACGGCACCGGCTGAAATTCCTTTTTCTCTACAGCACTTAAAGTTACATGAGCCCTGACCTCCTTTTCATGTGGTCACTGTAGTATACTGCCTGCAACTTTAACTGTGGTGATGAAGAGGGAATTTCACCAGGTGCTGCATGCATACAAACGGCACCGGCTGAAATTCCTTTTTCTCTACAGCACTTAAAGTTACATGAGCCCTGACCTCCTTTTCATGTGGTCAGCCCTGACCTCCTTTTCATGTGGTCAGCCTAGGCAGGCAGCCATTTTGAACACACAAACAACCCCCCCCTATTTAAAATGGAGGTTTGTGATTGTGCCTATTGGAATGAAACCTCCTAATAGCTCTTCTTTTTCTTCCACGGCAGCCTACAGAAGCAGCGGTTCCACCAGTGCGTCGGAAACCAGTGACCACGCAGATTTGAGGGCCAGAAATCTCCAGCAGCATCCTGCACCAGCACCACCGTGTAAGTACTGGGCTAATTTCTGGGGTGCATGGGACCAGAAATTGTGGTCTATGGGAGGGATTTCAGCCTTTTTCTCTACAGCACTTAAAGTTACATGAGCCCTGACCTCCTTTTCATGTGGTCACTGTAGTATACTGCCTGCAACTTTAACTGTGGTGATGAAGAGGGAATTTCACCAGGTGCTGCATGCATACAAACGGCACCGGCTGAAATTCCTTTTTCTCTACAGCACTTAAAGTTACATGAGCCCTGACCTCCTTTTCATGTGGTCACTGTAGTATACTGCCTGCAACTTTAACTGTGGTGATGAAGAGGGAATTTCACCAGGTGCTGCATGCATACAAACGGCACCGGCTGAAATTCCTTTTTCTCTACAGCACTTAAAGTTACATGAGCCCTGACCTCCTTTTCATGTGGTCACTGTAGTATACTGCCTGCAACTTTAACTGTGGTGATGAAGAGGGAATTTCACCAGGTGCTGCATGCATACAAACGGCACCGGCTGAAATTCCTTTTTCTCTACAGCACTTAAAGTTACATGAGCCCTGACCTCCTTTTCATGTGGTCAGCCCTGACCTCCTTTTCATGTGGTCAGCCTAGGCAGGCAGCCATTTTGAACACACAAACAACCCCCCCCTATTTAAAATGGAGGTTTGTGATTGTGCCTATTGGAATGAAACCTCCTAATAGCTCTTCTTTTTCTTCCACGGCAGCCTACAGAAGCAGCGGTTACACCAGTGCGTCGGAAACCAGTGACCACGCAGATTTGAGGGCCAGAAATCTCCAGCAGCATCCTGCAGCAGGAGCGAGTAAGTACAGCCGATGTTATTTGCTTGATAAAGTTTCAGTCCTGCAATTCTTATAAATGTGTGAAAGGACATTCTCATCTTCAGGATGAGGGTGCGAGAGAACCCATGGTACAGGCTGGACATGTAATAAATGATTTTTAAACACACTAAACTTTGCCCTTTCCCTTCAGGTACAGATGAAGGAAGGAGACATCCCATCCAAAAGTCAGCACTCTCGCCTGCAACGCGCCTGGAAATGGCCAGAAACAGAAGACCCCCACGCAGCAGGGACACAGACCGCATTCTGGAGCATGCCTCTGCACACAACGCAAACCTCTTGCAGATGCATGAGCAGATGTTGCAGAAAAATGACCAGATGTTGGACTATTTGAAAACAGAAGATGCAAGGGACCAAAGAAATCAAGATGCCCTTCTCAGAATTCTAGAAAGACAATGTGTCACGATGGAGAAGCTGGTGACGGTGGTGCAACAGGAAGAACCGGGAAGATCAACCCATACAGCCAACCCATCATCTACTAGCCATGGAAAACGCCAGCCAATAAAAAGACGGTTGGCTATTGACAGTATGGAGGGGACCAGCTCTAAGCCAAATGACTTAGGTGGGAACTCAGGAGAGGGTGAGGGGAGAAAATGCCTGGCTAAGAAGAAACGTAAAGTCAGGGTGCAACACCCCCAGTCTGCCCAGTTGCAAAATCCCCAGAATGACATTTTAACCAAAGACTTGGACGAATCACTGCTCCCGTGCTCCCATACAGTACCCCCACAGCGCTCATCATCACCACTTCAAGGTGAGCCAAGCATAAAGCGCACGGCACGGGAGGTAAAAAAACCCTTAAAGTTCTCCCCTTAGAATACATGATTTATGTTATTGTTAATAATTTGCTGTTAATTATGGGTTTTTTTGCTGTTATTTATGTAATTGTTATGTTATTTGCTGTTAATTATGGTTTTTTTTGCTGTTATTTATGTAATTGTTATGTTATTTGCTGTTAATTATGGTATTTTTTGCTGTTATTTATGTAATTGTTATGTTATTTGCTGTTAATTATGGTATTTTTTGCTGTTATTTATGTAATTGTTATGTTATTTGCTGTTAATTATGGTATTTTTTGCTGTTATTTATGTTGTATTTAACCATTACAATATAGTTTTCATATCTCACTGTGTGGTTGGGACTGTGCTTCCTATCTATTATTAAAACAGTTAGGCATCCCTCCTTAATACTGCACCAACCTGAAAATGCTAAGGAAAACCAAAACAATGTTTTAGTAACAAAAATAAAGATTTAGTTTTTTAAACAAATATTATTTTCAACTATTTACAATATTATTTTCAACTATTTACAATTTATTGAGGATACGGTCTAGCTTGTCCTCAATGGAGGACATGCGATTCTGCATGCCTCCAACGGCTTCCTCAAGCCTCTCCAGCCGCTCCTGAGTGGGAACTGCATGGGATGGTAAGAAAAAAAAAGTGTTTAAAATCATATAATATAACCAACAGAAAAACAGTTCAAGATGTACCACTCAATGACATTGGCTATTCAATGCGATTCAATTTACAGGAATGTAAATATAGTTTTTCATTTTTTAATTAAAAATTTAAACCATTAGTCCTGTACTGTACAATAGGGTGACCACATAAAATCCAGGTCGGTTAAACTGTTGTGATGAAGAGGGGATTTCACCAGGAACTAATTGCATACAAATGACACTGACTGAAATTCCCTTTTCTCTACAACTGTTACAGATACAGGAGCCCTGACCTGGATTTTATATGCTCAATGTACTCTACATTATACAAAGCAATGGAACTTCTATTACCTGCTGGAGACACAGCAGCAGGTGAGACAGGTGGGGGTGCATTCTCCTCTTCCTCCTCTTCCTGCACCTCCTCCTCCACCTCCTCCGCAGACGGCGATGGCGATGGACTGAGTATCCCTTCAAAATTGGAAAAAAAATGTTATTTTAAGTTTCTATCATGGTGTTCCCCGCCTCGATCCGTTGGGAGAGTCTATTAATTAATAAATAAATACATATATCATTACAATTATTAATATTAATAATATTATTAAAGTACGCTGGGCAAAAATAGTATTCCTAATTAATCTGGCTTGCATTTAACTTACGTGCCCTTCTGCGGAGGGTCATCCGAGGAGGAGAAGGAGGAGAAGGAGGAGGAGGAGAAGTCCCCCCAACCTCCTCCACTTCGGGAGACGGAGCCGCCTCTTCCGCCCTCCTGTTTTGGGCTAAGAAAAAGAGGGAAGGGAAAAAGGGAAATAACATTAAAATGTGGAAGGGTCCCTGAAGGGCATCTAGTCCCACCCCAAGATGAATGCTGGAATCCACCTTAAAGCCTCATTGTGTCAGGGGTCATAGTTTTTGGGGCTTCCCCCCCCCCCCAACCTGCACATCCACCAGAGAATACACAATGAGCAGTGGGCAGAATCACCAGCACACAGGGCTCCTGAAGGGCATCTAGTCCCACCCCACCCAAGATGTATGCTGGAATCCACCTTAAAGCCTCATTGTGTCAGGGGTCATAGTTTTTGGGGCTTCCCCCCCCCAACCTGCACATCCACCAGAGAATACACAATGAGCAGTGGGCAGAATGGTAATGCACTCACTCACCTGCGGTCAGCCTCTCCTCAGGGGTTGGTCTCCCCGCCTTCCGCCACAGCTCGCGGAATTCCACGAAGTAGGGTGGACGCTGTCGGAAGGGGGGATGCTCCCCATGGGCACTAATGGCCCGGAAAAAAGCCGCTTTCACATACTTGAACTTCGTCCTGCACTGCAGGGCAGTGCGGACGAAGTTTTGCTGGCGCAGAGCAGCAGCCGCCCTCCTAAACAGCCTCATAGTCGGGAGGCTGCTGCTCCTGACAATCCTTCCAACGAGGGAGGATTGGAGGAGGAAGGCCAATAATATGCGGACCTCCGCATCCCCCCAATACCTCCCTCTAGGCATCTTGAAGGATTGTGAGGAAGTCTAGGCCTCACTTCCGGTTTGCGATGTTTCCGCGGACCGGTTTAGCGGTTGCGCGCATGCGCGCGGAACCGTCAAACCACCATTCCCGAACAGCGCGTAAGTGATTAAACACTGTCGCGTTTATTCGGAGCAGTGGGAAAGTTACCAGATGTGTTTTGGGTGTCCTGAACTGAAAACTTGAGAATGTTAGTGACTAATTGTACTATGTTATTCTCAAAAAAACAACCCTGTGAGGTAGGCATGGATGGGCTGTGGTCCTGTTACTTGCCCTTCTGCAATGTTCACTGTACTGCATATGTGTGTTGGGTTACCTGAAGTCTTATTGTCTAGGAATACTACTATCAACATTGTTTGAAAGTTGTAGGAACATATTTTATTTAGGATAAGCATTTTTAAAATAAGCACTTTTTAATATGGCAACAACAATTTTGGGTGTCCTGAATGTACCTTTGGGTGTCCTGAACTGAAAACCTGAGAATGTTAGTGACTATATTGTACTATGTTATTCTCAAAAAAACAACCCTGTGAGGTAGGCATGGATGGGCTGTGGTCCTGTTACTTGCCCTTCTGCAATGTTCACTGTACTGCATATGTGTGTTGGGTTACCTGAAGTCTTATTGTCTAGGAATACTACTATCAACATTGTTTGAAAGTTGTAGGAACATATTTTATTTAGGATAAGCATTTTTAAAATAAGCACTTTTTAATATGGCAACAACAATATGGCAATATGGCAACAACAATTTCAGCATAGAAAATAAAATTAACAGCATTTACAACAGCATTTAATTTGACATTGAAAGAAACATAGTTGAAAGTCACATTATTATGAACATACATCTCATAACAATATCTAATTACTAACAGCAATGTAAAAGAAAAATCAGCAAAGAAAATAAAATTAACAGCATTTGCAACAGCATTGCATTACACATTGAAAGAAACATACGTTACTTTGAAGTCACTGAACATCTCAAAACAGCAATGTAAAAGCGAAATCAACATAGAAAATAAAATTCACATATTCTAAAGGGATTGTCTATAAGTAGTCTCATTTCCTAATGCAGCTTCTTCTTGATGAAAAAAGAATAAACACAGTCAGTGCTGCCTGGAGCGGGACTTGGCTTTTGCTTGAAGAATGGAATGAATGATCCAGAAAAAGGAAGCGGTTGCCTTCTGGTCTGGTCACATCACAGAGGTTCCACACGACACCGTCTTTGATCCCCTGCAGTTCTCTCTATGCTATGTTCTAAGGGAAATTTAGAGATGGATTGTTTTAGCATAGGATGTAATAACAATATCCCACCCTCTACACATTCATTCATTCATTCATTCTCAGGCCATGAAGCCTTTATGCGGAAACTTTCCTTATTTGTTTATGCACTTTCCTTATTGGTTTATGCTTCTAGCAGGTCTTGACACATGCTTCCTTCCTGTGACTTGCTGAAATAGAGTAAATAGAGTAAAGTTAGGGAAAACATGGCTTACACAAGTTTGGCACAGGGGTTTGGCACTGAACACTCACCTCCCTAGGGGTTCTGCCCACGCAGAGACCAAAGCATGCCTCTTAAGGCATCTCTGACCTTTTCCCCAGCAGCCTTTTCTTGAATTTCCTCATGCCCCATTGGCAGCGGGGCACCCAGGGTTGCCAGTTCAATTTGCCTTGCTTCGTGGAGATCCAATGCAACATCATGTCCTTGACTTTCACAAATGTTGTGTAGAATGACACAGGCAGATATCACAGAAATGACGTTTTCTTCAGCGAGTTCTATCCTGGACGACAGGCATCTCCACCGTGCTTTTAACCTTCCAAAGGCACATTCAACAACATTCCTCGCCCGTGACAGACAGTGGTTGAAATGTTGCTTTTGCTGGTCCAGGGCTCCGCCGTAAGGTTTCATCAGCCACTTCCGAATGGGGTAAGCGGAATCAGCCACCACCAGTGGAGGAATCTGCACGTCATTAACAGTAATGGTAGGGTTCCCTGGGATGAAGACACCAGCTTCCATGGCCTCAAAGAACGCAGAGTTCCTGAAGACATGGGCATCGTGATTTCTCCCACTCCAACCTATTTCCACATCCATGAATCGCCCACGGTGGTCCACTGTGCCTTGAAGGAGCATGGAAAAAAAGCGTTTCCGGTTTATGTAGTCAGGGCCTTGCCTAGGAGGACAGGCAATTTCAATGTGACATCCATCTGTGGCTGCAACACAATGAAAGAAGCCCAGTTTGGAAAATCCACTCATGATCTGAGAGAGAAAACATAAATAATGGAAAATAAATCATTACTGCTTCATCGGCTGGCATGCTTGAGATACAATGATCAAGTTCCATTTGGCCACCTATATAACAGCCTAGCCCATCTTTTCCTATCCCAAATAATAAAAAACAAGACTCACCTCTGGAACATTGCCAAGGCAAACTGTTTTTCTCAGAAGCGCATGCTCCATGGCTAGGCAGACCTCCACAACGATCATGGCTGCCGTTGTTCTACCGATCCCAAATTGCTGAGCCACCACCCGGTAACCACCAGGATTTGCTAGCCTCCATATACAGATGGCCACGCGCTTCACCATTGGAATGGCTTCCCTCATGTTCGTATTGCGACGTTCTAGAAATGGCCGAAGATGGTCTGCAATCTGGAAAAGGGTTGCTCTGGTCATCCTAAAGTTCTCTAGCCACTGCTCATCACCCCAGAGGGCTAGAACATCGTTTTCCCACCAGTCACGACTCCTGGGGAAGCACCACCATCTTCTTGGTCTCTGTTTTTTCATCAAAGGAACATATAATAAATTCTCTTGGAGTCTATCTTGTTGGAGTCTTAAAAGATAAGAGTTGTTCTCTTGGAGCCTTCTCATGATGATTCGTCTTCTTCTTCTTCTCCGTTGAATCGTTCTCCTTAGGCAAGTCAATGTAACGTGCATATTTGCGATCAGAAGTTGAATCGCATAAATGAGGGAACGAGAAATCGAGGTAGGAGCCATCTCGCCTTCTCTTCCCGTCCAGCTCAAAATGGCGTTTCAGAAAGAGAAAAGGGGAACCAAACTTGCTTCTCTGGTGTCGCCTAGGTAAATGAACTCAACGGTCGACGAAACTCAGATCACGTGCTTGTATGCATATGCTCGCGCGCGAAGGTGCGCGTAACCTGAAGGCATTTTTTTCCCCCCGCTCAGCTCTGCCCTCTCCCCCCCTCCCATCTCGTTGCCAGGTAACCCGAAATTACGTAGGCAGGCAGGTACATTCCTGTGGGTGGAGTACAGGAAGGGAGGGCTGGGAAAGGGGTTGGCTCTGATCACGTGCTTGTATGCATATGCACGCGCGCGAAGGTGCGCGTAACCTGAAGGCATTTTTTCCCCCCGCTCAGCTCTGCCCTCTCCCCCCCTCCCATCTCGTTGCCAGGCAACCCGAAATTACGTAGGCAGGCAGGTACATTCCTGTGGGTGGAGTACAGGAAGGGAGGGCTGGGAAAGGGGTTGGCTTTAGGCAAAAAGCGAATTAAAATGTCTGTTTCCTCCTCCCGAAGCCCCGCATGTGAACAATTAAAACGCGCGTCGGAGAAAAGCGATAATGCGCTTCAACGCCTCTCGCTGCCTCCCGTGCAGAGGGATGAGGCGTAAATGCGCCTCCGCGATAGTGCGCATAATACCACAAACGGGCGCAAAAGCGCATCCTTGTGGAGGGGGCCTCAGTTAAAATAAATTATATCAAAGCTATCTGTTTAATTGTCATAATGATGCACATTTGTCTGATCGGGAAGATTCAGTAAAAATAAGCCAACTCGTTTTAAAATTACTTGGACTGCTGGTCTACCTTGGAAAGTAGTGAATAGTCAGTTAAAATAGGTTTCAATTAAGAATTCTTATACCACCCATTCCTTATCCCACCCTGATCTTAAATGCATAGGATGAAATGGTCCCTTTGTTTGTTTATTTTCATCAGAATCACTTTTTTCTGAGTCTTATGGGCTCAGAAGCAGAGTTCACTGGAATTGCTCCAAAGAAAGTATGTGTAGGATTACAGCCTCAGATATATAACGATACATAGTCAATAAATTGAAAAGTAAAGAATTTAAAAAACCCAATAAGCAAATAAGAAACTGAAAGAGGAATTAAAAACCCAAAATAAAAAGTGGTATATTCCATAATGGAAAAAATAATATTTAGCCTGAAGTGCCATCTAGTGGGTTCATGAACAATCACATTTTTTTTAGCTATTAATATTGCTAAAGACAATTAATAATGCCTTTGCAGCTACATGATCCCTGAAAACGTCACCATTCTTGTAAATATTGAATTGGTAGAATCAACCATTAACTAATACGGTAAAATAATACTATTTTACTGTTTTCTACAATGTAAAACTTCATCTTTTCCAACTGATTTCTACTGACCAAGTTTTACCTTTAGCCCTTGCTATATGACTTGTATCCTTGTAAACACATTATAGATAGATTGCACTGTAGAAAGGTGGGATATATTTATAGACTTGCAAACACCATATTTACACACACAACACACACAAAATAAATCCAAATCTAGTGTATTTACACACACAACACACACAAAATAAATCCAAATCTAGTGTATATCTTCTTCAATGGGATTACCTCCTAATAAATAATTGTAGCTTTTATTTAATTTCCAATATTAAAACTACAATCTCATCGAAATCAGTAGTTTATTTCTGGGTAAACAAATCATGTGGTAAATTCTCCCCCCCCCCCCAATATATTTTTATTTAGGAACTGGGTAAAAATCAGATCCATCAAGTCAAAACCAGATCCCCATGTTCATATGATTTTAAAGGGGACACACACACACCAAGCCATAGTCATATCATGTCTGCCTTCATAGACTGAACCATGAAAATCATAGATCCGCCACTCATTGGTGCCACCAAGGTGTGGATCCTCATGGGTTTTAACAAAGAAAAGCCCCCAAATCACAATCAAATCACACGGCACATCTGCCTCCATGGACTGAACAATAAAAAACACGGATCCAGCATTCGTAGGTGCCGCAACAGTGCAGACATGGATCATCATGACTTTGTATGATATTTAAAGGGAATGTCCCCTAAATCACAATAAAATTACAGAACACAACTGCCTCCATGAACTGAACCATGAAATCACAGATTCACTGCTCGTTGGTTCCATCATAGCTCAAAACATGTTTCCAAGGCACGAATCCTCATGGATCCTCATAATTTTTACAGGGTAAATCCTTCAATCTTCCATCCAGTCTCTGAGCACACATGCTTCCACAGTCAAGCATGACAATACACGGATCTGTCACTGATGGCACCGCTATGGTGCAAAAACATGGATCCTCATGATTTTTACACAGAAAATACCCTAAACCATAATTGCATCACAGGGCACATCTGTCTCCATGGACTGAACCATAAAAACCACGGATCTGGCATTCATGGGTGCAGATCCTCGTGATTTAATATGATTTTAAAACGGAACGCCCCTTAAACCACAATCAAATCACAGAACACATTTCCTCCGAGTACTGAACCAGAGAAATCATGGATACACCACTCATGAGCGTCTTCACAGTGTAAAAACGTGAATCCAAGGCACAGATCTTCATGCATTTTACATGGAAAATCCCCCAAACTACCAGTACATCACAGTGCACAGTAATCTGGAATATCCATGAGGATATGTAATTTAGACCAAACCTTTCATCATAGTTGCACCATGAAGTTCTGGATCAGTGATTTTATGGTTCAGTTCCTAGACACAGACATGATCTGTGATTTGATGGTGATTTATGGGCATCCCTATAAAAATCCAGTGGAATCAGGGGTATCCATGCCTCAGATCCACGTTTTCTGCCATGGCAGCACCACAGATCATTGGATCCATGACATGATCTGGACATAGACATTAGCTGTGATTTGCTGGATATTTTTCACAGGATCCATGCCTCAAATTCATTTATTTATTTATTTATTTATTTATTATATTTCTATAGTGTCCAGTAGCCAAAGCTCTCTGGCAGTTCACAACAATTAAAACCGTTTCTGTGAAGCATGGGAGCATGATAGTGGTGGATTCATGTTTTTGCATCATGCTTGCTCCATGCAGCAGGGGATCCTTAATTTTAATACTTTGCTCTGTGACCATAGATATGATCTGTCATTTAATGGTGTTTTTTGGGGGACACTCAGTTAAAATCCAGAAGACAGATAAGGATCTGTGTCTTGAATCCGTCTTATTGTTTTTGCCTCCTACCTCTGACCCTTGAATATGCTTTGTGATTCAGCTGCAATTTTGGATACACAACCTTCATGATCAATGCCTCTCATAAATGGTTCACACCATGATGTGGAGCAGCACATCTGGGATTCTTAATGTGCAAATTTTGACATAGATGAGTTCAATGTTTTGATGGGAGTCTTTTGGGGGGAAGGAATCCAACATAAAAATTTAAGAGGATCCATAATGAATTTTGCCTCATATCCATGTTTTTATACCATGACATCATGAAGCCCCAAATCTATGATTCTTATGGTTCTTTCCTAGGGCATGGATAAGTCCTATGATTTGATTATATTTTTGGGCTATCCCATGTAAAAATCCATAAGATCCACGAGGATCCTGGTTCCAGGTGCATGTAGTCTGTGATTTAATGGTGCTTATCATGGGATCCCCGGCAAATACTCAGAGAATCCAAAATGATCTATGCCTCAA
The DNA here is from genome assembly GCA_029215795.1 of Anniella stebbinsi. Lineage (NCBI taxonomy): Eukaryota > Metazoa > Chordata > Lepidosauria > Squamata > Anniellidae > Anniella > Anniella stebbinsi. Next base: position 86,016,787 of record JARDYH010000002.1, on the reverse strand, counting down.
ATCCATAATGGTGTTCCATAGTGGCACCATGAACAAGGGACTCTGATTTTAGGTGCATGTGGTATGCATGTGATATGACAGTGGTTTTGACGCATCCCATGTAAAAATCATGATGATCTATGAAAATCTATACAACACATGCATGATTTTGCACCATGAATGTGTTTGTGCCGTGTGGGTGCTGTGAAGTGGCAGCACCCACGATACTGGATCTGTAATTTTTATGGTTCAGTCCATGGAGGCAGAGGTGCTCTGTGATTTGATTGTAGTTTGGGGGATTTTCCAGGTAAAAATCCATGATTTTTATGGTTTACCCCATTATCTGTTCAAATTATCTACAAGACAGCTTACAACACATTAAAGCAATACACAAAAATATGTGCAGTGTTCTTGTTCCATTAAGAGGCAGCAGAACCAGAGTGTTCTTTGCCTCACTTCTGTGATCTCTGGGCACTTGGCACTTGGAGGTGGGAAGAAGCAAGCCTCATTCAGCTTCTCATTCATGGCTGAGGGCTGAGGCCAGCTGGGTTTTCTCCATGCCATGGTGTTCCTCCCTTTTTCAGGAAGGGAGTCTGAGGAACTGAGGCAAATAGCTGTGACAAAAGAGGAAGTTCTCAATCTCATTGACAGTTAATAAATCACCAGGCCCAGATGGTATCCATCCTAGAGTTCTTAAAGAACTCAAATGTGAAATTACAGATCTTCCAGGGGGATCTAAGAAATTACAGGGCAGTTACCTTAATGTCTGTTCTGGGTAAATGAAAGCATTATTAAAGATTAAATGGGAAGTCACAAAGGCTTCTGCAAAGGTCAGTCATGTCTAACTAAACCTTTAGGCCCTATTCAGAAGACACCTTAAAACACAGTGGCTAAGGTTTTTATGTTAACAAAAAAGCCTTAACCACAGTGGTTTAAAGTGTCTTCTGAACAGTTCTTTGAGAGTGTCAATAAATGTGAACAGGGGTGATTCTATAGATGTTTATTTGGACTTCCAAAAGGCCTTTGATAAAGTTACTCACCAAAGACTCCTGAGCAAACTTAGCAGTCATGGAATAAAAGGAGAGGTCCTCTTATTCATCAGTAACTGGTTAAAGAACAGAAAGTGGAAAGTAGGAATAAATGGTAAATTCTCCCAATGGAGGGATGTAAACAGCAGGGTCCCACAAGTTCTGTATTGGGATGAATGCTTTTCAATTTTTTCATAAATGATATGGAATTAGGAACGAGCAGTGAGATGACCAAGTCTGCAAATAAGGCCAAATTATTTAGGGTGATTAAAACAAAACAAACTGTAGAGAGAGCTTTAAAAGGATCTCTCCAAACCAGGAGAATGGGTGTCAAAATGGCAAATGCGGTTCAGTGTAAGAAAGTGTAAAGTGATGCAAGATGAGTAAAAAAATCACAACTTCACATATATGCTGATGGGATATGAGCTAGCGGTGACTGACCAAGAAAAAGATCTTGGGGTTGTGGTGGACAGCTCGATGTCAACTCGGTGTGCAGCTGCTGTAAAAAGGCAAATTCCATGTTAGGCATAATTAGAAAAGGAATCAAAATTGCCAAAATCATACTGCCTTTATACAAATCTATGGTGCAAACACATTTTGAATAATGTATACAGTTCTGGTTATCACACCGAAAAAAGGATATTGTAGAGTTGCTAAGAGTACAGAAGAGGACAACTAAAATGATCAAGGGGCTGGAGTGGCTTCCCTATGAGGAAAGGTTATAACATCTGGGACTGTTAAACTTAGAAAAGAGGCAAGTAAGGGTAAACATGATAGAGATGTACAAAATTATGCATGGTGTGGAGAAAGTGAATAAAGAAACATTTTTCTCCCTCTCTCATAATACTAGAACCCCGGGTTGTCCCATCCAACAGATTGGTGGGAGCTTCAAGACAGATAAAACACAGCACATAGTAAACTATGGAATTCACTACAACAAGGTGTAGTGATGTCCACCAATTTGGATGGCTTTAAAAGGGAGCTGGACAAATTCCTGGAAGAGAAGCCTGTCAGTGGCTACTAGTCCTGAAGGTACACTATATGCAGTATTAGAGGCAATATGCCTATTTACACCAGTTGCTGGGAAACATGGGCGGACTGGTGCTGTTGCATTCATGTCCTGCTTCTGGATTTCCTGTGGGAGCTGGTTGGCTGCTTTGTGAACAGAATGCTAGACTAGATGGACCTGCTGCTGTTCTTATGTTTTTAGTAGGTGTGACCTCCCTTTGACACATACCAAAGAGCTACATCCAAGCACACCTATCTTTTAGTGCAAAAAGTGGGCAGACTTCAGGCTTGTGGGATCTACTTTGTTTTTTACTAGAACACCGAGATCCACTAAGCAGAGCCTGGCACAAATGCCATATGCTCAGAATGAAAGAATTTTGAGCCTATAATTTAGGGTGGCCAGTAAGGGTGGGGGAGTCATTTTGTTGTTGCTGTTGTTAAACAATTGGAAATCAGATATCCTTGCTCATCTACTGCAAACCATCCAGAGATCTATTAATAGATCTAGATCTATCTTCTACCCACCCCTATTTTACTTCATAATGAAACCTGTGCCTGATAATCTTGAATTGGCAAGAAATAGACTCAAGATAAGGAGGTCTGGAACAAAATGTTGCTGTTCAGGATTCCAATCACTCAAATCTATCTCTCCCCTTCCGGTTTTCAGTATTTTCACCTCCCAAGTCAGTCAGCATTCTGTGGCCATTGAGCATTCTCATTATTCATTGGGCTGTTTTGATTATTTTTCCTAGTTTTTTTGTATTTCTGCAAATCTTGGGGTTCCCTGAGGTCTGTTGATATCTCCCCCTTCTACCTAGGTATTATTGTTTAGGCACTCACAGCCTAAATAGTGGGAATGATTCTGAGGCCCGTGTGTGTGTGTTTCCTACTGCTCTATGGAATCATTGTTCATAATTCAAATTAATAAAGCCACTGGCTGCAGTCTCAAAGTTACTAAGTTCCGAAGCTGTCCAGTGTAGTCTGTAGAATTATTTGAAAGCCAATCGTTTAAAGATCCTTGCAAAGATTTCTGATCCTAGGTAAATATGCTTCAAAAGAAAGCCCTCTTGAAATCTATCTGAACTCCATCTGGTTCAGCTCCATACTTAAAAGCGATGATTTTGCATTTTAAAATGGTAAATCTAAAACCATTTAAGTTTCCTAACAGTATTTCCACAGTACAGAGTAAAAAAAGAGAGGAACTCAGCTACTTTTGTAACTCTGGTTTCCTTCCGTCTTTGCATGTGAACAACACAGATCATCAAACTAATCATTTTTATCACCTAAAGAAACACAATAAGAGGATGAAAAAAAAATGCATTTGGTAACTGCTATCAACCTGTGACTTTTTACAAAGCTTCTAGTGCTGGGGAAAACAATTTCGTCATGTTCATGGTAAAGAGAAAATGGGAAGCCCAATTCTATGGTTTCCTCTCAAGCCCAGACTTACTATATCAGTAGCCTCCTTGACTGTGCAGTGCTACTATCAGCTTGTCTTCTAGCACTCACATAGGCAGTGTTCGTGAGTAGCAGTGTCTCCATGGGGGGCTGTTTATGTAACTGCTATGATTTGCATTGCTAGGGTGGCTCTTTTTTTCACTTGCCAAAGCCACCTACAAACCTAACTGGGACTTCAATATCTGGTTCAGGAATGGAGTATAGCTCCATATGGATGGATGAAAAGTCTTTGCAATTTGTAAAGTGATTTGAGGTTAGAGTTGCCATATTCTGAATCCACAAAACCGGGACAATTTTTTTTTTTTTAGCTAGAATTTTTTTTAAAAATAGCAATATGTAAAGGTCTAGGGAAAGACAGAAAGCTATCTAACAGTGGCAATCCTGTGTGTGTCTACTCAGAAATAAATCCTATCGAGTTAAATAGGACTTGTTCCCAGATAAGTATGTATAGGATTGCAGCCTAATGTATTTAAGCATCTGCAAATAAATAATAGGCAAAGAACAGTTTAAGCAATCAAACAAAAAATGACACTAAATTACATTTCTCCATTAGTTCTCAAAAGCTAGAGGATAATTCAATATGGAGACTTACTCCCACCCCAGACACCCAAGTAGTTACCATTGGATATTAAGGATATTAATATTAAAACCGTCCAAAATCTGCAAGCGGGACATACCCATGGACAAAGAGAACCTCTCAGGGTGAAAATTCTTGCAGGAAAGTGACAGGACATCAGCTGAACAACCATCATGATTTTGCCTTTCTTCAGTTTGTCACTTAATTAGGCACCCATCTCTTGAAATCCAAATCCAAAATATTGTTATGATTTTAATTTAATTTAGGAAATATATAAACCACTTTCCTTAAAAAACAAAACCTAAGGAAGTGTATATGAAATATTAAAACAACTAAACATTAAAACTGACCCTGTTCAGACAACATGCTAAGCTACAGTGGTTAAGCATTTTGAGTTAAATGTTATGACATAGCGTGTCTTGTGAACAATGACTTAGCGTGTCATCGGAACCATTCCTAACCACGATGACTACATAACCACAGTTTAAACACACTTACTCTGTTCAGACAACACACTAAGCCATGGTAAGGAATGGTTTACACATCACACTGAGCTGTATTGGGCCTGTTCAGAAGACACCTTAAACCCTGCTGGTTTTAAGGTGTCTTGTGCAATACGTTTTGCTAAACTCTGGTCACTTTCTAAGCCCATTCAGACCATCTGCAGCAGGGTTAGTGGCTCCAACCATGGGTTAAAGTGTGGTGTGCGACAGCACAGGTTGTGGTTAGTACTAACCCCAGAGAACCACAGTTTCGCTAACCACTGTCCCTGAAGTGTGGTATGGACAGGCCCAATGCTTAGCTCAAAACGCTTAACCACTGTGCCTTAGCATAGGGTGACCAGATAAAATCCAGGTCAGGGCTCATGTAACTTTAACAGTTGTAGAGAAAAGGGAATTTCAGCCAGAGTCATTTGTATGCAATTAGTCCCTGGTGAAATCCCCTCTTTGTCACAACAGTTAAAGTAGGCTGACCAGGTGGCTCGGGATTTCCCGGTCCTAACCGGGAATCCAGGGGCAAACCGGCCCAACCGGGGGGGCAAACCAGGGTGGCGAGGGGTCACACGGCGGTGGCAGCAAGCAAGGAGCGGCGGTAGACCCGGCGGCGGAGGAGCCCGGGAAGCGGCCACCCCAGCAGGTAAGCACGAAGGGGGGCACTTACCTGCTGGGGTGGCCGCTTCCCAGGCTTCTCCGCCGCCTTCGCCGCCGCTGCCGGGCTCGTAAGGCCAGAGGCCGCGCGGAAGAGGCAGGAGAGGGCCGGATCCGGAAGTGACGTAACCGGCCCTCTTCTGCGCGGCCTCTGGCCTCCTCGGGGCTCGTCGCCATCGCGACGAGCCCCAGAAAGTCCAGAGGCCGCGCGGAAGAGACGGGAGAGGGCCGGTTACATCACTTCCGCATCCGGCCCTCTCCCGCCTCTTCCGCGCGGGCGGCGGAGGACCCGGCGCGGCCGCGCGGGCGATGGAGGACCCGGCGAGGGCGGCAGAGGAACCCGGCAGTAGGTCCAGGCTGGTTTTTTATGGGGGGGTGGCTTGGTGGGGGGGTTGTTTTGGGTGGGGGGGGCGGGGGGGACCGGGATTTTGATTTTTAAAATCTGGTCACCCTAAAGTTGCAGGGGCCCTGCCTTCTTTTGTATATGGTCACTCTAGTATAGTGCATGCACCTTTAACTGTTGTGATGAAGAGGGAATTTCACCAGGAACTAATTGCATACAAATGACACTGGCTGAAATTCCCTTTTCTCTACAACTGTTAAAGTTACATGAGCCCTGACCTGGATTTTATCTGGTCACCCTACCTTAGCATGTCATCTGGATAGGGTCATTCACTAACCATTTGCTGCAGAAGGGTTAGCGGCCTAATCATGGCTTAGTGTGTTGCCTGAACAGCTTCACTGACTCTCAACTTAGCCTACCTTACAGGGCTGTTGTTGGCTAAAAAAGGAGAGAGAGAAAGAGAGAGAGAGGAGGAGGAGGACCATGTGAACTGCCTTAGGGTTCCTTGTTGGAAAGGTAGGGTATACATGTTACAAATAAATAAAAAAATACAAAATTTGGACCTCCTTGTCTAACCAGAACCAGGAGGAATGAGGAGAGGGAGCCCCTCCCCCTCTCCTCTAGTCACACCTGCTCCCCCTCCCATCAATGCTTACCTCAATAGCCAAAGCTCTCCGGGCAGTTTACAAAGATTAAAAGTCTAAACATTAAAAATCAATAGATAAAATTTTAAACCATAAAACCATTAAAAAAAACCCAGCTAACATTTTAAAACAATTTTAAACTCTCATCTGGGCCAAAAACTCAATTTAAACACTCAACATAAGCTGTTAAATGCCTGGGAGAAAAGAAAAGCCTTGGTCTGGCATCGAAAATATAACAATTTAAATATTAGTGATAAAGAATCTCCTTAAAATAATACTGCGCATCTTGACTAATGAGTCAAAAGTGTATTACCTGTGGGACATTTTCAGACTAAGCACAGGAATAGGGGTTTTGAGGGCACGTGGTATTATTGCACTGGGCGGGGACGCTGTGCAGGAGCCCCTCCCTGCCTGCTGTTTTTTCTCAACGAGCCAGGCTGGGAATTGTAGGCTGCCTGTTAAGCAATCATGGCCCCTCCTTCCATCACCTGGCTGAAAGAGCAGGATAAATGCAAGCCAAGCCAAGCCAAACCTTTCTCTCTTTGACTTTTGCACCTGTGCACATCATCCCCAGATTCCTTCCTTTCCAGAACTCAGGCAGCAGCTTTACCTTTTAATTCATTTTATATGTGAGTGAGAATTTTTATCCCTCTCCTCATTTTATTCTTTGTGTTTTAATTCCCCTTTTTAACCACATGGAACTGAGGTGACTCAACTTTCCATCATTGTGGAGGTAAAAAGGGACCCTTTCTTTCTTGTTCGCTTTTTTATTTTAAAATTTAGTGGGGGTGGGGGGCAGGGTGAGAAGTAGCCAGTTCATGCGTGCAGCAAGCCCAACCTTCCACTTGGTTTTCTGGTGGGCCTTTGATCTTCTAAGGTGGGGTGTGAGAGAAAGGGGTGCCCTGCTTGCATGGGGGGAGCATTCCTTCCTTCGTGGCCTTGCTTTGGCCTTGCTTTGCTTGAGGGTTTTTTTCTAAGGCTGGAGGGGATTTGGAGAGAAGACGGAGGCCTTTCTCTTTCTACGGCAGAGCAAGGGAAATGGAGGGTCTCCTCAGCCTTCCTCCTCATGGCCTGGGCAGACAATATTTTCCCACTTGTGGGAGAATTCTCTGGAAGCTCATGTTAAATTGTGAGAGGAAATGCAAAGCCTGGGTGATTGGTACAATATATATAGCTTGATTGTGTGTGTGTGTGTGTGTGTGCGCGTGCCTGGGGGGATTCTCAAAGCTTACGCTAAATTATTGTGAGAGGGTTTGCATGTAGGAGACTTTTTAAAAACCATATTTATTGGCTAGGGGGGATTCTGGAAGCTTAAGTTGTGTTGCTGAGAGCAATCACTTTGTTACGATAATGGCTAGAGCCATGTCTGTTAGGCATCCTATTATTATTATTATTATTATTATTATTATTATTATTATATTTGTATCCCATCTTTTTTCCTCCAAGGAACCCAAGGCGGCATACATAATCCTCCGCCTCTCCATTTTATCCTCACACCAACAACCCTGTGAGGTAGGTTGGGCTGAGAGTCTGTGACTGGCCCAAAGTCACCCAGTGGGTTTCCATGGCCAAGTGGGGACTAGAACCCAGATCTCCCAACTCCCAGTCTGACACTTTAGCCGCTACACCACACTGGCTCTACTTATGGATTATTGATTATGGACATATATTAACTCCACCTGACCTACCTTACAGGGCTGTTGTATTTCCATAGTATAAAAGGCTTGCCCTGTTTAATTTCTGGCTGCCATACAGCTCTGAAAGACTGTCCACTGTCCTAGATCAACCAAAGGAAGCTTTAGTTGAGCCTTAGGGGTACGTTTTCTTATCTTTTCAGTGTAGCAAGGGGGGAAGAAAGTGTTTTATAGCCCTGCTAATACTGCCTGGCAGCACCTCTTCGCTGTTAAACTGTGAGTTACCTTGCAGCTCCATGGCATGTGTGACTGAGATTTTTGCATTTCAACCTGATCAATCTGGCTTGTAACTGGCTCATCCTCTAAAACATTATTATTATTATTATTATTATTATCATCATCATCATCTTTATTATCATCTTTATTTGTATCCTGCCTTTTGCCCAATACTGGGCCTCAAGGTGGCTTTACAAAATTAAAACGTATACAGTTAAAAGCTATAAATAGAAACATACAAAAGTTAAAAATATAATTAAATAGGTTTCAATATTTTAAAATATTCAACATTTTAGTAAATTGACAGCCCTCATTATCAGCACTCAGGGCCCAGTGCAGGCAGGGGAAGGGGTGTGTGTGTAAGAAGAGAATTTGCTCCGACTGTTTAAATTGATTGCAAAAGTACACCTCCTGCCTCCAGTTCAGTGCAATTCTACTGTTGTGCATGTTCACTCAGAAGCATTCAGCGGAGCTTACTTCCTAGTAAAGCGTGTGCAGGATTGCCACCTTGCTGGCCTTCCATTTTTTAAAAGAGCTGCCTCGAAACAGCCATGCAGTCACATGTGCAGTTACTTGGAAGAATTTTCCATAGGGTTTGGACTACAAATCCCAGAATCCCCCAGCCCCCAACAGTTAAAGCTGCAGGAGCTATACTAGAGTGACCAGATACAAAAGAGGGCAGGGCTCCTGCAGCTTTAACTGTTGTGATGAAGAGGGAATTTCACCAGGAACTAATTGCATACAAATGACACTGGCTGAAATTCCCTTTTCTCTACAACTATTAAAGGTCCCCTCTACAAGGATTCGCTTTTGCGCCCAGTTAGGCGATTATGCGCATAATCGCTGAAGCGCATTTACACCTAATACCTCTGCACGAGAGGCGGCGAGAGGTGGCGAAGCGCATTAACGGATGACCAAAATGCGCTTTACAAGTAGTTAATGCGCATAAGCTCTTGTTCACATAGTCAAAATGCGCTTTAACGGCCGGAGCAAAATAAAACTCGTGATTTAACGTGCATTCGATAATGCGCATAATCGGAGAGATAACACGCCTCTACGCCCGATTTGCGCACCGTTCTTGTAGAGGTAAAAAAATTTAAGCGCCTTGAAAGAGCTTTAAACCTCTCTTGTAGAGGCAGCCAAAGTTGCATGAGCCCTGACCTGGATTTTATCTGGTCACCCTACTTACATCTGGAATCCCCCCCACTCCACTCTTCAGTCTTTAATCTCCCTCCTCACTCTCAGGCACCCACCCCACCCCAAAATTTCCATATCCCCTTTCAAGAAAAGCCTCTGCCACAAATCACCCAGTAAATGCACCACTATTCAGAGTAAACTTAACAGAAAAGAAGCATAAGTCCTGGGTTCCTAGGGTGACCCTATGGAAAGGAGGTCAGGGCTCCTGTATCTTTAACAGTTGCACAGAAAAGGGAATTTCAGCAGGTATCATTTGTTTATAGGAAGAACCTGGTGAAATTCCCTCTTCAAAACAATGGTTAAAGCTGCAGGAGCCCTGCCCTCTTTTGTATCTGATCAAGACAGCAGGGCTCCTGCAGCTTTAACCATTGTGATGAAGAGGGGACTTCACCAGGTTCTTCATATAAACAAATGACACCTGCTGAAATTCCCTTTTCTATAAATCTGTTAAAGATACAATGGCCCTGTCCTCCTTTCCAAAGGGTCACTGTATGGCTTCCCCCAGTCTAGAGCCTTCAGCTACAGAAGGGGTACATTCCCCCCTTCCCATACACAGAGCTAAATGGGTTCAAGGACTGGGGGCATTGCTCAGGAGTAAAGCACCTGCTTTGAATGAAAAAATCAGCTCTGGAAGAACCAGTTTCCCACAATTTTATTTTTATATATATGTTTTAATGCCACCTTGTAGCATTGCAGAACACTAAAAGGCTCAAGGCTGCAAATTTCTACTCAGGAGCAAAAGCCTCTCATGAGAAAGAACCAGTCCTGCAGGAACTTTTAACGTTTCTTTTTCCCTTCTTTTTTTAAATAGCTGCATTCAGTGCTGAAAAGCATCAGATGGGTGGAGACTGAAGAAGTCTACTCAAGAGAAGGAAGAACCAGCTGTGAACACTAATGAACCAGACTCAGTTCAGCTGTTAGGTGGAGAGTTTGCATGGGGAAAAACTCAACAAAGAACCAGCACTGCTGTTACTTTCCTTCCTTCCTGGGAGCATCACTAAGGCCCAACTGGCACCTTGGGGCTGCCTGGGCCACAAAAAACACCTGGCCTTCTGCCTCAACTGCCTTTTACCTGCCAGCAAGAATGCCTTCTTGCTTCTCCAAACTCTGCTTGCCAAACTGCCTGCCTGCTCACCTGGACTGTTTCAATCTGCAGCTTTGCTGGTAAGGGTTTGTCACTGGGGACGGTGTGGTGGCTGGATTGGGCCAGAGCCTCACCTGGAATAGGCTCATAAAAAACACACACCTAGCCCTGCCTTGGGGGGCTAGCTGCCACTTGGGGGCAAGCCACCTTCCAACATCCAAACCAATGGGGGAGGGGTTTGCCCATCTTGTGCCCAAGTGGTGGCTTACCTGGCTTGCTTTGTTATGTGGGATCCTCCCTCCCCTGAGTGAGAGTCAGGGGAGGAGGAAAAAATGGAATAAAGGTAAACGCTCCAGCCAACTGAGGGTAGAATGTAATCACACCTGGGCTTTATTTATTTTCCCTAACTTTTGTCACTGCTTCTTAACTTTTTCCTTCCTTCTTTCCTTATTCTTCTCTCTCTCTCTCAAAATTGTCACAAACCAGGATGCTCCAGGGTGGACTATATCTTAAAATAAATATTTCTAACTGCCCTACAAGGGATTAAAAAATTAAAATATGCAAAACGTTACAAAGGATTCAAATACAAATATACAAATCCATTAAAACGTTTAAAACATTTAAAATCAGAGACGGACAACATAAAACACAGAGAGAAAATGCACAACCTGGGCTACACAATCAGAATTGCACAACCTTTGACTTCATAGTGCTTTTTCCTACTGGCTGGAGTCAGTCTTCATATTGACGGTTTCTGGAAGCCAGGATGAGACTTAATAGAAACTTTAGTGGCTTGTTTGTGGTTTCCCTATGGGCAACTACTGTCCTATGTTTTTCTAAGGGCAAGTATAGGGTGACCCTATGGAAAGGAGGACAGGGCTCCTGCATCATTAACAGTTGCCTATGGAAAGGAGGACAGGGCTCCTGCATCATTAACAGTTGCATAGAAAAGGAATTTCAGCAGGTGTCATTTGTATGCATGCAGCACTTGGTGAAATTCCCTCTCCCTCACAACAGTTAAAGCTGCAGGAGCCCTGCCCTCTTTTGTATCTGGTCAAGAGGGCAAGGCTCCTGCAGCTTTAACTGTTGTGATGAAGAGGGAATTTCACCAGGTGCTGCATGCATACAAAGGACACCTGCTGAAATTCCCTTGTCTATACAACTTTTAAAGATACAGGAGCCTTGTCTTCCTTTTCATATGGTCACGCTAGGCAAGTATGGTTTCTCTATGGGCAACTGCTGTCCTATGTCTCTCTATGGGCAAGTACTATCCTATGTTTCCCCATGGGCAAACATACCTGACATTTTTAAATTTTTGAAGTTTTAAATCTTGATTTGTGTATTTTATTTATTTATTTATTTATTACATTTGTATACTGCCCCATAGCCGAAGCTCTCTGGGCGGTTTACATAGGATTAAAAACAATTAAAAACAATATACAAAAATTAAAACAGCAAAAACATACAACATACATACAATCTGTACATTTAAAAACCACTTCAACACTTCAAAAAGCTACAAAAAACCAAAACAAAACAAAACAAACCCAGGCTCCTCAGATATTGCGAAATGCCTGAGAGAAGAGGAAAGTCTTGACCTGGCGCCGAAAAGATAACAATGTTGACGCCAGGTGGGTCTCGTTGGGGAGATCGTTCCACAATTGGGGAGCCACCACAGAGAAGGCCCTCTCTCTTGTTGCTGACCTCCGAGCTTCCCTTGAAGGAGGCACTCGGAGGAGGGCCTTAGATGTTGAACATAGTGTTTGGGTAGGTTCATGTCGGGAAAGGCGTTCCATCAGGTATTGTGGTCCCAAGCCGTGTAAGGCTTTATAGGTTAAAACCAGCACCTTGAACCGGTCTCGGAAACATACAGGCAGCCAATGCAAGCGGGCCAGAGTAGGTCTTATATGTTTGAACCTACTGGTTCCAGTTATCAATCTGGCCGCTGCATTTTGCACAAGCTGCAGATTCCGAACCACCTTCAAAGGCAGCCCCACGTAGAGTGCATTGCAGTAATCTAACTTGGAGTTTACCAGAGCATGGACAACTGAAGCCAGGTTATCCCTGTCCAGATAGGGACGTAGCTGGGCCACCAACCGAAGTTGGTAGAAGGCACTCCGTGCCACTGAGGCCACCTGCGCCTCAAGTGACAGAGATGGTTCTAGGAGAACCCCCAAGCTACGAACCCGCTCCTTCAAGGGGAGTGCAACCCCATCCAGAACAGGTTGAACACCCTCCATCCGGTCAGCGGAACCACCCACTAACAGCATCGCAGTCTTGTCTGGATTGAGTTTCAGTTTATTAGCCCTCATCCAGTCCATTGTCGCAGCCAGGCACTGGTTCAGCACATCCACAGCCTCGCCTGATGAAGATGAAAAGGAGAAATAGAGCTGCGTGTCATCAGCGTACTGATGACAACGCACTCCAAAACTCCAGATGACTGCACTCAACGGTTTCATGTAGATGTTGAACAGCATGGGGGACAAAACTGACCCCTGCGGAACCCCATACTGGAGAATCCACGGGGCCGAGCAATGTTCCCCAAGCACCACCTTCTGGAGCCGACCCCCCAAGTAGGAGCGGAACCACTGCAATGCAGTGCCTCCCACTCCCAACTCAGCCAGTCGTCCCAGAAGGATACCATGGTCGATGGTATCGAAAGCCGCTGAGAGATCAAGGAGAATCAACAGAGTCACACTCCCCCTGTCTTTCTCCCGACATAGGTCATCATACAGGGCGACCAAGGCTGTTTCCGTACCAAAACCAGGGCTGAAACCCGACTGAAATGGATCCAGATAATCAGTCTCATCCAAGAGTGCCTGGAGTTGGCTCGCAACCACCCGCTCCAGGACCTTGTCCAGGAATGGAACATTTGCTACTGGCCTGTAGTTATTAAGATTTTCAGGGTCCAGGGAAGATTTCTTTAGGAGTGGCCTCACTGCCGCCTCTTTCAGGAGGCCTGGGACCACTCCCTCTTGCAAAGAGGCATTAATCACTTCCTTGGCCCAGCCAGTTGTTCCATCCCTGCTAGCTTTTATTAGCCAAGAGGGGCAAGGATCCAATATGGAAGTGGTTGCACGAACCTGTCCAAGCACCTTGTCAACATCCTCGAGCTGCACTAACTATGATTCGAATTGTGAACTGCCCAGACAGTCTTGGCTGTTGGGCAGTATAAATACGTAATAAATAAATACATAAATGCGAGCTCTGATCCCTTGGCTAGTCTGCTGTAGTTATGGCCAGGGTGGTAAAAGAGTTATTTGGGTACAACCTTTGCTCCCCATTTCCTCCTGGCTGTACTGAACAGCAAATGAGCAAACAAATCCTATTGAAATACAGCTTCTCTTTGAAGGACATCTGAAAACTAAGGCGTCTCTTTGTATATTGCAATTAGTAAGTTTTACTTTGTATTAGTCTTAGTGTTTTATTTGTTCTTGTGTGTAATTGTATGTTTTCACTTCTCTTTGTCAGCTTGTCTGTCTGCTTGATCAACTTGCTTCAAAAAAGGTAAGTGCCTGGGATTTTATTTTCTAATGTGTTTTTTGTGGTTTGAATTGTTGTGAATTGCCCAGAGAGTTCTATTGTGAGGGTTGATTTGTGTCATTTTTAAAGCTTTTATCACACAATCCTATGTGTGTTTAATCAGAAGTAAATCCCAATGGCCTTGTTCAGAAGGCACCTCAAAGGTGCCTTCAGAGCAGGGCCAAGGTCTTCAACTATGAAATGGGAGGGCACCAGGTTGGGGAAGGGTGGGTGGTTTAGAGGAAGAATGGCTGTGAGGGATGGGGTTAAACACCCCTTACCAAGAGCCCTTCCTGGCTTCCTAATTGTGCTTTCACATTTCATATTGCATTTTACTTGATAGTGCATTTTGTGGTTTGAATTGTTGTGAATTGCCCACAGAGCATAGTCGTAAGGGTTGGTTTGTGTTATTTTTAGGATTTATCACACAATCCTTGGTGTGTTTAATTAGATGTAAATCCCAATGAGTTTAACTGTGACATGGAAGGGCACCAGGTTGGAGAAAGGTGGTTTAGAGGAGCAATGGTTGGCAGTGATTGGGTTAAATACACCTTACCAAGATTCCTTCCTAGCTTCTTTGCTTGCGGACGTCGAGGACCAGGGCTTGCTCCCATCACTTCTGACAAGGTGAGACATTGCTGGTTCTCTTCTTTATTTACGGGGAATTGTTTTATTGCCTAATTATGTTTCGTTGGGTTGTGTGGAGTGGTGCATGTTTTTGTATTGGTTCAGGCAGCAAAACATCTTGGGCCAGACCTGGACTTAGAACTGTGTTACACACAGCCAGGGTCCCCTTCATGGGGAGGACTCAGGTTAGCTATGGTGCCCTTCCAAGCATGGCCGACCCCTCCTTCATGGAGAATGTTGTGCTTGAAGTTCAGGGACTTAGCAGACTTCCTTGCCTCCCCTTCACGCAGATGGCTGACTTTGGACTGTGTTACACACAGGCAACATCTGCCTCATCGGGATGTCTAAGGTTGGAAGGTGTCTTAGCAAGCATAACCAGCTCCTCCTTCATGCAATTTGTGGTTTTAATTGTTGTGAATTGCCCAAAGAGCTTCATTGTAAGAGTTGGTTTGTGCCATTTTTAGGGATAATCACACATTCCTATGTGTGTTTGCTTAGAAGTAATTGTAATGTGTTTAACTGCAAAATGGGGGGCACTTGGTTTGGTAAGGGTGGTTTAGAAGAAGAATGGTTAGCAATGATAGGTTAAACACCCCTTACCAAGATTCCTAATTGCAATATCAAATGTAAAAGCACATTTTATTGTACTATGTATTTTGTGGATTAAATTGTTGTGTGTTGCATTTTTTAAAATGAGGTATTTTGTGGTTTTAATTGTTGTGAATTCTCCAAAGAGCTTCATTGGCAGTGATAGGACTGAACACCACTTACCAAGATTGCTTCCCTGCTTCCTAATTGCAATGCAAAATGGAAAACCAAGATTGCTTCTTTGCTTCCTAATTGCAATATAATATGTAAAAGCGCAGTTTATAACACACCTTGTGGTTTTAATTGTTGTGTCTTAATCATTGTGTATTGTGTTTTATTTTAGTGTGCATTTTGGGGGTTAATTGTTGTGTATTGAATTTTATTATGCATTTTTGGGGGGTTAATTGTTTTGTATTGTGTTTTATTTCATTATGCATTGGGGGTTAATTGTTGTGTATTGCATTTTATTTATATTGCATTTGGGAGGGGGGTTAATTGTTGAGTACTGCAATTTATTCTGCATTTGGGGGGTTAATTGTTGTGTATTGCATTTTATTAATACTGCATTTGGGAGGGGGTTAATTGTTGAGTATTGCATTTTATTGATACTGCGGGGGGGGGGGGAATTGTTCTGGGTTGCCCAAAGAGCTTGGTTGTGCCAACTTTGTGATAAATCTTAACAGTGTTCAGCTCCCAATCAGGCTTTCTGCAAGGTAAGTGTGCATAGGAATGACGCATCTTATCAGGATCATTAACATCAGTTGAAGACTTTGAGAACCAGGCCAGCCCCCATCACTTCTGACAAAGTAAGTGCATAATTTGTACATGTGTGAGAGCAGAATCATAAATACCCAGCTTAGTCCTATGTACATCATTTCTCAGGGACATTGGTCGTTCTGTTGCTTCTTTACACGTAATTGTTTCATTATCTAGTCATATTTTATTGGGTTATGCCGGGTGGCGCAAATTTGGGGATTGCTTCAGGCAGCAAAATACCTTGGGCCAGACCTGGACTTAGAAGTGTGTTAAACACAGGCAGCACCCCCTTCATGGAGATGTCTCAGTGATCACTTGAACGCATGGCCGGCCCCTCCTTCATGGAGAATGTTATGCTTGAAGTTCAGGGACTTAGCAGACTCCCTTGCCTCCCCGTCACGAGGATGGCTGACTTTGGACTGTGTTACACACAGGCAGCATCCCCTTCACGGAGATGTCTCAGTGGTCACTTGAACGCATGGCCGGCCCCTCCTTCATGGAGAACGTTATGCTTAAAATTCAGGGACTTAGCAGGCTCCCTTGCCTCCCCTTCACGCGGATGGCTGACTTTGGACTGTGTTACACACAGGCAGCATCCCCTTCACGCGGATGGCTGACTTTGGACTGTGTTACACACAGGCAGCATCCCCTTCACGGAGATGTCTCAGTGGTCACCTGAACGCATGGCTGGCCCCTCCTTCATGGAGAACGTTATGCTTGAAGTTCAGGGATTTAGCAGGCTCCCTTGCCTCCCCTTCACGCGGATGGCTGACTTTGGACTGTGTTACACACAGGCAGCATCCCCTTCATGGAGATGTCTCAGTGGTCACTTGAACGCATGGCCGGCCCCTCCTTCATGGAGAACGTTATGCTTGAAGTTCAGGGACTTAGCAGGCTCCCTTGCCTCCCCTTCACGCGGATGGCTGACCTTGGACTGTGTTACACACAGGCAACATCCCCTTCATGGAGATGTCTCAGTGGTCACTTGAACGCATGGCTGGCCCCTCCTTCATGGAGAAGGTTATGCTTGAAGTTCAGGGACTTAGCAGGCTTCCTTGCCTCCCCTTCATGCGGATGGCTGACTTTGGAACGTGTTACACACAGGCAACATCCCCTTCATGGAGATGTCTCAGTGGTCACTTGAACGCATGGCCGGCCCCTCCTTCATGGAGAACGTTATGCTTGAAGTTCAGGGACTTAGCAGGCTCCCTTGCCTCCCCTTCACGCGGATGGCTGACTTTGGACTGTGTTACACACAGGCAACATCCCCTTCATGGAGATGTCTCAGTGGTCACTTGAACGCATGGCCGGCCCCTCCTTCATGGAGAAAGTGCTACACAGTGAAACACTATAGCTATACAGTGCAAATTTAACATTAGGCAGATTTAAAATATCATAAATTAATGGGAAGATAGATACCAAATACAAAGGAAGGCTGTTTATTTATTATGAATTTTAATTGTTATCTCCTGAGAAATTATTGTAACCATAACCTAATAAAGGCATCTGAAACCTGTGTGCTTTTATTTGTGTGTATGTAATAAAAAAATGGCGTTCTGTTGCAAAAGTGTCTTTTTTCTTTTGTCCTCTGAATACTCTAAAAAGTTGAATAAGTTTCTCTGAGAGTGCCATTTTTCATGCTATAATGTACCACCTTATGTTAAAATGTTTTGCATCCTAACATTTGTTTATGTGCATTTGGCTATCTGCATTTTATTTCATTATGTATTTTATGAATTTAATTATGTGTTCGATTTTCTTTTACAAAGTATTATGTGGTTTTAATTGTTTTGTATTGGAGTTTCTTTTACAACACCTTTTGTGGTTTTAATCGTTGTGAACTGCCCAAAGAGCTTAGTTGTAAGAGTTGGTTTGTGTCATTTTTTTAGAGTTTATCACAATCCTATGAGTGTTTACTCAGAAGAAAATCCCAGTGTGTTTAACTGCGAAATGGGAAGGCACCAGGTTGGTGAAAGTTGGTTCAGAGGAAGAATGGATGGCAGTGATAAGGTTAAATACACCTTACCAATATTGCTTCCTTGCTTGCTAACTGCGCTTTTACATTTTATATTACATTTCATTTGATAATGAATTTTGTGGTTTTAATTCTTGTGTATTGCATTTCATATTGCAATGTATTTTGAGGGTTTTAATTGTTGTGATTTGCCCAAAGAATGTTGTTGTAAGATTTGGTTTGTGCCATCTTTAATGGTTTATCGCGATGTCCTATGTGTGTTTAGTCAGAGGTAAATCCCAGTGCATTTTAACTGTGAAATGGGAGGGCCAACAGGTTGGGGAAAGGTGCTTTAGAGGGAGAATGGTTGGCAGTGATAGAGTTAAATACACCTTACCAAGATTGCTTCCTTGCTTCCTAATTGCACATTTTCATTGTTTAATGAATTTTGTGGTTTTGATTGTTGCGTAGTGCATTTTTTATTTTAATTTTTTATTTGCAGATATTAAACTTAAATATCAGCATAATACAGAAACCATACCTGTGAGGAATAAGTAATACATTGCATATATAAAAGAAAGGGGGTGGTATACAGTCCAAACTATAAATACACAGTACGAATTTAACATTCATTATTAGGCAGAATTAAAATATAATAAATTAATGGGAGGATAGATACTAAATCAAAAGGAAGGCTTCTTTCATTAATATTATGTATTTTAATTTTTCTGTCCTGAGAAACTTTTGTAACCATAACCTAATAAAGGCATCTGAAACCTGTGTGCTTTCATTTTGTTTGTGCGTATATAATAAAACATCGGCATTCTGTTGCAAAAGTGTCTTTTTTCTTTTGTCCTCTTAATAGTCTAAAACGTTGAATATGTTTCTCTGAGTGCTATTTCCCATACTGTACCGTTTAAACCTTTTGCGTCCTTCCAACATTTGGCAATATGCATTTGGCAGTGAGTGCTATTTCCCATACTGTATTGTACCGTCATCTTACATTTAAACCTTTTGTGTCCTTCCAACATTTGGCTATGTGTATTTGGCTATCTGCGATTTATTTTGTAACGCATTTTATGGTTTTAATTATTTATTGCATTTTATTTATACTGCATTTGGGGGGTTAATTGTTGATTATTGCAATTTATTTATACTGCATTTGGGAGGAGAATTGTTCTGGGTTGCCCAAAGAGCTTGGTTGTGCCAGCTTTGTGATAAATCTTAACAGTGTTCAGCTCCCAATCAGGCTTTCTGCAAGGTAAGTGTGCACAGGAATGACACATTCCATCAGAATCATTAACATCAGTTGAAGACTTTGAGGACCAGGCACTTCCCATCACTTCTGACAAGGTAAGTGCATAATTTGCATAATGGGGACGACTCAGGTTAGTGAAGGTGCCCCTAGGAAGCACAGTCGGCTCATCCTTCATGCATTTTGAGGGTTTTAGTTGTGTATTGTGTTCTGCTTTATGGGTCACTGTGGGGAATACTA
The DNA here is from genome assembly GCA_029215795.1 of Anniella stebbinsi. Lineage (NCBI taxonomy): Eukaryota > Metazoa > Chordata > Lepidosauria > Squamata > Anniellidae > Anniella > Anniella stebbinsi. Next base: position 85,997,469 of record JARDYH010000002.1, on the reverse strand, counting down.
GGAGTGGTATTCTTGTGCGAAACTACATGTGAGCTCAGTTGTGATCTTGATCGTGCTTGATTCCTCTATTGAAGATGTGCTCAGGGATGCCCTATTCCTAAATTGATAGTGTGCATCTACTGGATTCCTATTGGAAGTCCCGCGAGCCCTTAAAGGGCTGGATTTCCTGGCAACGCACATCCCTAGCCAAGAAGTGTACACCTAATGAGAGGATATATGGCTGGGGCCAGGTGTTTGAAAATTCCTGTTTGAGAGAAGACCTGTGCCAGGAGAAGGACAGAGGGCATGCAACCCAGTGGACTCTCTTGGACCTCTCATGCTATCTTTCCGGGAAGGCCATCTTGAGTTGGGATGTGAAGTCGCATCTTGCGATGGTTCCACTCCTGCCTAGAATGCCCCTTAGAGAAGGTGGTGGTAGGAGATTGTGGATCTGTCCTACAGAGGTCTTGCTACAGGGTGCCTCAGGGCTGTATTTCACCCCCATGCTTCTCAACATCGACATAAAACCGCTGGGATACGTTAACCAGGGGTGCGGGATGAGGCATCACGAATGACACCTAGCTTTGCCTCTCCTTCTCAGCTAGTACAGGTGGGGCAGTTGAAGCTCTGAACCAGCGCATGGGCAGGAGAATGGATTGGATGAGGGCCAATAAACTGAGATTCAATCCAAACAAAACAGACATTCTGTTTGCAGGTAGTCCATCATTCCGGCTTAGTGATATTCACTCTGTTCTGGCAGGGTGGGTGGGTTACACACTTCCCAAACGGTGATGTCTGTAGTTGGGGGTGGTCATGGATCCATCGTTGTCCGTAGAAGCACAGGCTCCCTCCGTGGCTCAGAGTGGCTTTTCATTAGCTTACCATTTCAACTAGGGTCACAGTTTTTTTTATTTCTATTTGTATTTTAGTTATTTTATTTTAGTTCTATTTTTCTGTTTTATTTATTGCACTTTTAATCCACCCAATCTCAAAGTTCTTCAGTTAGTGTACAAAACTTTTAAAATAATAAGGAAAAATTAAAACAGAATAAAACTAATACAGAATAAAATCAGATGAGAGTCAAATATAAATAAATATACTAAACTAAAACCAGCAGGGCTGAAAAGCATTAAAATCACTAAACGTCTAGTAATAATTAAAATAACTACAAAAAACTAAAAACAGGTGGTGCTCTGAGCCACCGAGGGAGCCTGCACCTCTACAGATGAGGATGGATCCATCTTCATCCCCAAACTGCAGACCTCACCCTTTAGGAAGCATGTAACTCCACCTTCCAGAACAGGGTGACTGTCACTTAACCGGATAGATGAACCACCCACAAACAGTATTTCTGTCTTCTCTGGATTAAATTTTAGTTTATTGGGCCCTCATCCAGCCCACTCTCCTGCCCATGCGCTGGTTCAGAGTTTCAACTGCCTCACCTTTATTAGCTGAGAAGGAGAGGCAAAGGTAGGTGTCATTAGTGATGCTCAGCCCGTGCTCCTGGATAATCTCTCCTGGAGGTTTCATGTAGATGTTGAAAAGCATGGGAGTCAAATATAGCCCTGGGGCACCCTGGGGCAAGACCACCTTCTCTAAGGGGACATTCTAGGCTGGAGCGGAACCATTGCAAGACTCGACTTCACATCCCAACCCAAGACAGCATTCCCAGAAGGACAGCATAAGAGGTCCAAGGGAGTCCACAGGGTTTGCAGGACCTTCTCCTGGCAAAGGTACAGGGATACAAGCAGGCTTGCATGCCCCTCTCCTGGCACAGGTCAACCTAATTGTTTAAGTACCTAGTCATGTTTATTGGCTTGTGCCGGGTGTTGACTATAAGTACTAACAGGCATGTTCAAAAACTTGTTATTTGGAATTAACGGAACACAGGCTCCTAATATTGAAGTTTGGGTTCAGAATGTATTTAAATAGTTCTCATGGAAAAGAGACATTTGCACATGTTTATGCCGCGGTACAAAAAGCCTGCTTTAACTAATCTCTGGGCCTCCCCTCTCCTATTGAGGTTCAGCCCATTGCTGTGCTAACTATTTTTTGCTGCCGAAAATAAAGCTGTTGTTAGTGTCTCACTAGTCTCTTTGTCAGTGCCTTGGAAATCCTCGACAATACCTGGGGGCCTCGTCTGGGATTTGACACCAGTAGAAGCTCTTTGGGGACTACCATTCCAGCACGGACACAAGGTAAAAGACCTTTTGAAATCCCTGTTGGCATAGCCTTCCATTTCGGGTGAAACAATGGGTTGAGATCACGCTTGACTCGCAACCCAAGATCTCTGTGAGACCCAGCAAAACAGACTTAGGGTGCCTCCTACAAGAGCGATTTAAAGCTATTTCAAGGCGCATTAAGAAATTTACCTCTACAAGAGCGGAGCATAAATCAGGGGCCCAGGCGCGTTTTCTCTCCGATTATTCGCATTTTCGAATGCACGTTAATTAGCGAGTTTTAATTTACAGCGGGAGTAAGAGCGCCTTATGTCCATGTAAACAACTTTCTGAGGAGGCGCATTAACGATCAGGGGGTTGGACTGTGGTCGTGATCTCATGCATAGAACTGCCCCTTTGCTGGGAAAACCTCCCACTTTTTGGTTTAGATTTATTTCCTCTCTCCTCCTGGCAACTTCCTCCTTGTAATCCATCTCTCTGGATGGAAGCTCCAAGAAGAGGTGACCCAACGTGAACCAAAAATAAAGTTTCTTTGAAGTACCCTGATGAAATATTTTAACATGGAGACACGGGGCCAGATGGAGGTGGTTTTATGAGAAGGAAAGGGGGTAGGAAGGATGTGCGCATAATTAGCCATCAGCAGACATAACTTCCCCTCGCTTCTTGCTGGGTTCCTGAGCTGAGCTGAGGGGTGTGTGTGTGTGTGTATGTATGTTTTACAATTGTTGAGCTCGCTGGGAAGTGGAGGGGGAAGGAACGAAGCAGCATCCCCCTGTCTGTTTTGGTGTGTGTGTGTGTGCGCGAGGCACATTCCCATTTACTCCTGAGGAGGTCATGACAATCAGGCGAAGGAGGGGGGAAGACAGGTAGCCGAACATGTTAATCAGCTCATTTCTTTCAGGTAACCTAGGAAACCAAAGGCGGGAGATTCTGGTGGGCGGGGAGAATAAAGGGAGGGAACCGGTTTGGGGAGTTTCTCTGGGACAAAGCGCATTACTTTCAGCAACATTTGCATGCGATTCTCAGCATGTCAAAAACTTTAAAATGCCTTTCATACAGCCCGTAATGCGCTTCACCGTCTCCCATGTATAGGGATTAGGTGTAAAAGCGATTGAGAGAAGATGCGCATAATCGGGGAACCGGGCATCAAACCGAAATCTTGTAGAGGGGGGCTTAGAAAAGTAGAGCTGGTCTATTGGAGGAGCCAATGAGACTTGACACAGGTCAGTAAAATGGGTACCTGAGGAAGCAAGCGAGCAGAGCTGCTAGCGGCAGCAGCAACTCCCACAGTGTATATGTACAAATGTTATGGGCTAGGATCTGCAAGCGGCTGGGAAAATAGAGCTGTTTCTAAACAGTTTCTGCTGTCTGGAAGCTTTGATTGAGATAAAATCCTCCATTTACAGGGCACGCTGGAAGCCCGTGGGGTAGATATATTTTGGAGATGTCTAAAAAGGAACACCAAATCCTGGGAGGGAGTCTCACTGAACTCTGAGAAGCAGCCAAACAAACAGTGTTAGGTTTTTATCTATTCTGTGTTGCAATTGCCTTTGACCTCAATATTTGAAAAGATTCCAAAAAGTTCAGAGAAAGAACTCATTGTGGCTCAACCATGTTACTGGCCAAATTGAGCAGACATGAATCCGTTCATGCACCTCGTTGCCCCGCCCCACACAGCAAATGCATGGTGCATGGAAAATGATTAAGAATCCTTTAAGAGCATATATGAATGTTCAAATTCCTTTTGTGTCTTATATGTATTTCCTAAGATGAAAGGGCAGACTAATCATTGAGATTACAAATGCCTACCCTTTTAGCTGTTGTTATACCTAGATTTTAGAGTCCTGCTGGAAAACCCCTGTATTCTGAATCCCAAATGTGCGATGTTTGTAATGTTATAATGTTAGAACTCCTTCTGCTAAAGGTTTAAAATGTTAAAAGTCTGTTCAAGACAGCTAGAAAGAAGTTGATGGCTTAGTGATTTGTGGCTTAGTTTGCAAAGAGACAGGTAGAATAAGAGTTAAAATCTGGTACATGTCTCTAGGCCACACAAAGGAGAAGGAGATTTCTCCTCCCAAAGAAAGAAATAATGTTTAGGCTGTTGTATATTTAAGTTCCCTGCATTTTTTAATGCATCACTGGCATTGAATTGTAGAAAGAATAGAAATTTCAGGCTCTAAAGAGTTAAATTGCATTTAGAGTTCATGCGACTAAGAAAGAAATCTCATTTAAAAAACCCCAACAATGCAGAATCCGTTGTAGATTCAAGGGCTGAAGCAGTGGACGAGAACATGATGTGAGCAAAAAGCAAAATCGCCTTGAATATGCCACTATTGTGGTCAAATTGGTCACCAGAAAATGAGTGTCCTAATAAGCCTGGCCAACTTATGCGGACACCTCATGATGTTAGCGTCACAATGCCACACCCTTCCACACCAGCGCTTCAAAAAGCCCTTTAGTTCTTTGCAAAATAAATGACATTCAGGCCCAATGCCTAGTAGTTACTGGTGCTAGCTGATCTATACTAAAGTTTCAAGATTTGTCTGCTAAAAATTATAACCGTTACAGGCATGTTTCTTAACTAACCGTCTCATCTTCCTCTTTAAGCAGAAACCTCCTCTATAAATAAAGATGTAAAATGTATTATTCACCACATGAAGCATTTCTTGATGCCCTAAATGTGTTGTGACCTTGCTGCAAAACCTGGTGTGCGTGTTTTCCTGAATTCTCCTCATGAAATCCAAACTTCCAGCCTGATCACCTGGGGGTCTTGGAATTTTATGAAGTCCATTTTTTGTGATTAAGAAAAGGGAATATCAAGGAGATTGGGGCACACCATGTTTCAAGGGAAGGGCAAGCCCATACCTTCCGTGCAGTCTGAGCTATATGCAGTTGATAATGCCATGATTAACAGCATAACTACACTAGTTTGCCAGAGCAGTTGGCAATCTTTATGATTTGTAACGTGAATTCTCATAAATGAATTCACACAATGAAGGTTGGTGTTCTTTGTTACCAACAGAAGCTAGAACAAGGCACAGAAGTGCTTCTCACACTGTGTACCTTCCAGCTGATAATAAATTCTTCTTCTATACTGTGAAACTTGTTCACTGCCAAGGAGAAAGACACCCACCCCTTTCCTCCTTCTGAAAAAAAGTGTGGAGCCCTCATGGGCAAACCAATGACTTTTCCCGATTCACTCCCTATTAACATCCAGGTCACTGAACTCCAGCTAATAGTTGATCAAGTATTAAGACTATGGTTGTGCATTAAATAGTTCAAGGTTCTCATTCACAGGTTAAAGAAACCCAGTTGAGCTCTGCCAGGACCTCCAGCCAAAGACTGGGTCTGCATCAAGGTTCTTCCGTGGACACGAGAGCCCCTGGTGCCCAGGTGGAAAGATCACGTTGATTACCAACACTGCTGTCAAGTGCTACTGGATCCCCACATCACACTGCAAGAGGGCCGTTGACCTAGACTTTGCCAGTCAAGAGAGGACAACGACAGAGACGGCGCTCTCAGGGACGACGCAGGAGATTTCGCCCAGAAGCAGCCGACAACATGCGTAGACTCCTCCTCCCAAGACCCAGCAGACTGCGGACCATGCCCAGAGGCAGCCTGATTCTGTGTCAGAAGCAACCAACTGCAGATGTGGATAACTTTTCCCAAGAACCATGGAATAGAAACTGATTTAAACAAAAAGAGTTCAAATAATTACATACAGTAGCTTAGTTGCTTCTGAGAACACTAATTGGGTTTGACCCATGGTCTTAGTTAACCTCCTGGCTACCTAACCTTAATGCCTAAAGAAGTATCCTTCTCTTTTTTAGAGCCTCTCCTCATGTTGACAGGCACATCTGACAGGCACCAGGTTGGGGAATACGGTTCTAGAGCAAAGGCAGGCAGAATGTAGATCGCCAGAGGTTTGGAGTTCAACTCGTAAAAGCCCTTACCAGCATGTGCAGTGATCAGGAATGCTGGGAGTTTTGATGTCCAAAACAAGAGGATAGATCTATTTTCTGTCCACATCTGTTCTAAAGTATGATATGGGCAATAGATCTATCCTGATGTTTTGGACATCAAAACTCCCAGCATTCCTGATCACTGCCCATGCAGCCTGTGGAGGAGCGACGGCACTCTGGAAAAGGCGGCAAATTGACTTTTTCTCTGCTGCTGCCACTCTGCTCAACAGGCTCAAGGCACCGTTTTGGAGGTCAGAATTCTCCAGACGGCTGGACTGGAAATCCGGGATTCTTGCTCAGCCGGTCGGGACATTTCAGAATCACCTGGAAATCGGGACATTCCTGGTTTTCCGGGCCATATGGCAACCCTATTTGAGGTGCATCAAGATTGCGGGAGGTACACCACTTCCTGCACATTCAGCTTGCTATCTGTGCTTCCACAGCATCACATTCCTGGATGAAAGAGCAAATTCAACTGTGCTCCCCCTTAAATATGAGAAAAGGGGATTTAGCTCAAATTAAGGGCTCCATCCAATGTCATGCAATTGGAGCCCTGCTTGAACAACTGAACTTCCCCTCACTGTCTTCTGGCCTGCGCCTCCCTTCTTCCATGAACCATCACCCCATCTACTCTGGAGAGTCCTCCTCCAGTCCAGAGCAAATTTGGGGAGTATACAGGAGACAACATGTGAGGGGGAATCTGTTGTGCCAATGGCTGTCATGTTTCCTATTTCCTCCGGTATTCACATGTTCTGACAAACTGACATGGGACATCCACATCAGTGAGGCTTTTTTTATTGAGGGAAATCTCACAGTGAAAAGCTTAATGGTTACACACTTCAGAAATACTTAAAGCTGGTTGATGATCCAACGTTTTAGGCTCCAAGATAACGTACAGTCAATACACTACTCACTACAATAGCAACCTGGTTTCCCAGTTGCCATCTCAACAGTTCCAAAATGGGTTCCAAACCCAGCCAAGGGAGGAGAATGATTCCTGGTCTGTTCCATAAGGCAATCACAATGAGACAGTCTTGAAAGGCTTAACAAACCATCCCAAGGGAGCTAGTCCATATGCGGGCCACACGTTGGTAGCTCAAGGATCATGGCCAACGCCTAAACAAGATCAAGGAGTGGGTGAAAATCTCAGGCACAAGAACTCCCGTGCTTCTGCTTTAGCACTGGGAATTCCCCGCCACCTAAGTCTACAGAGAAAAGGTCCAACAATAAAAATCAACTCCAGTCTATCCTTACCACTGAGCAGTTGATGAACAAACACACACAATCCACAACAAATGAGAGTTCAAGTTTTATGAAAAGCCTCACAGCACTTTTCATGGCACAGTCCTTAATAATCCAGAGTCCATTGCAGAGTGCTTTCAAAGTCTCAAACAGGGAGGGATTTGGGGCCATGAGTCGAAAGATTATTCTCTCAAAGGTTCCTCACTTTTTCTCTAGCTTATAAAGGGAGGTGTGGGCCTGTTCAAAACCACTTCACAGGGGCTCTGGCCCATAAGTCATGCCCCTGTCCAAACAGGGCGGCACTACTCAGCCCACCAAGGTGATGCTACAAACTGAGTGACTTGTTCAACAAGCCCCCTGCCCCACCTTTCTAAACACTCTATCAGTTTCCCAGAGAAGGCTTACAGCCTCAAAGCCTAGGGAGGGGTGTGTGTGAAGCTACTCCCTTCTTCTCTTTATATGAGAACTCTGAGATAAGTTTGTACAGATTCTGACATTCCAAACTAGTTCTAATAAATTAACTACAACCAGCAAGGCCTTGCTAAGACCTATACATGACATCTGCTTTGTTCTGCTGCTTGACAGACAACATTGGATATAACCCTAAATTACTGATTTTTAAAAAAATGGTACCAACATAGTGAAGATGTGCCAAGCGTTAATACACAGTGGTGTGCTCACTCACCCGCCATATCACTACACATATCAAAACCACACCTCTCAAAAAGGATGGAAGAATAGCACTAAGAACAATGCACACTTTGCGTGATTGTGCTACTATGCCATTGATTTCAAGAAATACATATATATCAGATTTTCTATGGTCTGATAAAGACAGAAAGAACACAGACAACACCGGAGGGCAGCAATTTGATGATATCTTATATAAGAATATGGCAGTGAAAGCCTTATTTCTAGAGATCTACCAAACCAAATTTGCTCATTTTTGTTTTAAACTGAAGCTTGAGCTGGGTAGATGTGCAGAAAATTTAAAAAGTTTGAAAAAGTTCAAAGCTTGAATAATAGCAATTAATTTCAGGCAGGGTAGCCCCTCCACAGCAGGATGATGGACAGCCCTGCTTGGCTAATCAGTGTGATGTAAAAGTGGGCCCCAGGTTCCACCAGAGGAGAGGGAAAAGAGAATAAAGGCAGCTGATTGGGTTGCACGAGGGAGGGGGAAAGGCCATGCCGTAAGCAAATTTCAGGGGAGGGATTCATTATGCATGAGCCACATTTCCATTATTCATGAGCTTCTCTGTGGTGAGCAGATTGAAGGGCAAAAAACGGAAAAGGAGCAGGACTACTTGTGCCCATTGAGATATGTAGATTTACACTAGTCATATAGATGCCCAGTAAAAGTGGCAATTCCACAGTAAAACCTAACACCCTTGAATAGAGAGATAATCTAAGAAATATTAGCTAGAATTGGATGAGGACTGATGTAAAGTGCAAAGAAGAGGCAATCAAATATTATAGGGCATATTATATGAAATAGGGGACTAATTCAAGATATGATTGAATATATATTAGAAAGGAGTAAACTATGGGTGGGTGCTTATAGATGGGGGCTCCGAGCACTACCAATGAAGTGCATTGACTTATTATATTTATCTCCTGCTTTTTTCCCCTCTTGCAAGGAGCCCAAGGTGGCTGACATAGTCCTCCTCTCCATTTTATCGTCAAAACAATACTGTGAAGTAGGTTAGGCTGAGAGTCAGTGACTGGCCCAAAGTCACCAAGCGAGCTTAAGGGCTGAACGGGGGATAGAACCCAGATCTCCTGAGTCCCAGTTCGGAACTCTAATCACTACACCACATTGGCATTGTGCAGCTATTTCGTCTTTTTCTCCATAACAGTTTTCTTTCTGAAAAGATGGAAAAAGTAGTGGGGAAAATATGAGAGGATTACAAGGAAGTCATTGCCACCTGATTGCGCTGTAAAATTCTGTGAATGAAGCGCAGCAATTGCACAATAAAACCCTCATCTGAAAGCACCCTATGATGAAGGTCTAGCTACAATTACATAAAATTGATGAAATAAAAGGGTACAGACATATCCTGGCCAGGAAACTCTTGGACAAGAAGATAAAGAACAGTGAAGAGTTGTTAGCTACCAATCTTCAGATTGAAAGAGAAGAGATGCATCTCATGTCTCTATCCTGTGGAGTCCTGTTACGTCATAATTAAACTCTCTGTGAGCTCACATTATCTCAAAGGAGTGAGCTCCTTTGCTCAGTTGTTCTGTTAAGAGAGCTTATAAGATAGGCATCCTTCTACAATGTGGACTGAGCTGTAAGCTGTAAGCACATTTATTCAATTTAGCATAGGGGCTAGGAGACTAATCAGTGAACTAGGAAGTCTCTGGTTTAAATGCTGCTTCTGTCATGAACTAACTTGATAACCTTTGCAATGTGGGGATAAGCAAACTGAACTACCATATATGCACTGGTTGTATGCATTAGTGAGATAATGTATATGAAGTGTTTTGACACTTTCTGTGTAAGGAAGTACTATTAAGTACTATTTTTACTAGGAATATAGGGTACTACTTAAGCTAAGTACTATTAAGTCAACTTACTATTTAAGTTTTAAAATAGTCACTATTACTGTAGGGTTTTGTATTTTGTCCTACTTTTTAACATTACATCCCACCTTTATTTTACAGTAACTTAAATGCACTATAATAATTTTAAAGCTGTGGATTTTTTTTCCTCACAGAAACACTGGCAGGACAAAAAGAATGGAAAGTTTCAGGTGTATGTTCACGTGAATGCAGTCAGTCCTAAATACACTATATGGAATCTGAGGTGATTCCAATTTCCACCTTGTTCCAGAACTAGCAACTGATATACATCTGCTTCCATAAGTATCTTTTCTCACTGGGGTGCCTGAGTCTATGCTACTGGCTCAGAGGACAGCTGTGCTTGGGCCAGGAAGCAGCCAGCTCGAGCAGAAGTGTTATCAGGTCTTCCCATGGATCAAGCTTTGGAGACAGGTGTTGTCTGAACTTCCCCCTCTATTTCAACCAGAAATACAGGCTGCAGGGGTGGAAGGAGATGGCCCTGAAGCATTGTGGCAGAGAGGGTGGGATTTGGAGAACTATGCCCTGCTCTAAAGTCAATTCCTCTCCCCTCACTCTCCTTAAACTAGCTTTCCCCAACCTGACATCTGCCAGAAGTGTTGGATTACAACTCCCTTCATCTCACGCCAACCATGCCAGGAAGCTGCCAGGTTAGGGAAGGCTGCTTTGAACCTTGAAGGGGGGTATCAATTTTTTCTTGGAAGAAGTGTGCCATGAAGCTCAGCGTACATACCCACACACACCACCCAGGCCCAAAGCTTGTTTTCCTTAAGCTTAGCTCCTAGTCCCAGGTCTCTAAGAACATACAACTGTGTAATGCTCTCTGCTACAAATATTTGGAGGTCTCATGAGGACATCATGCACCAAATGTCTGGTGTGCTTTTTTTTGAGCTGGAACTAGGTCTTTTTCACAAAGCTACTTCTCTTCCTTCAGTTCCCTTAAAACCCATATTTTCCATAAAGGCTTTGGCTTAACCCCTTAAATCCCATTCCTAGCTCTAATAACCAAGTTTAAGCAGGTTTTATTTATGTATTTATTACATGTCAAATGAATAAATGCAGTATGTTGTTTGCATTGCACTCGCTGCCCTCTTCTCTCCCTTCCCTTCCTCCCTTCTCAGCGTTGATTTTAGATGGCAAGAAGCACATTTGATTGGGGACCTCTTTTTGTTTGTTTACTTAACTCTGAAATTCATCAGGTCCTGTATTCATGACATAGTAATAATGAGAATTTTTTGGAAATTGGGCAGCAATGTCTTCACTTACTGCCCTCATATGTTGCAGACAAATAAAACGTCTATTTCTTGTCATCACAGTTTATTAGATGCACAAATTAATGTAAATTTAATATGCAAATCTAATCAATGTATTAATCACAATTCATTGGCAGTCCACTCCTATTACTTTCTTGGGGAGGAGAAGGAGAAAGACTCTAATCTCCTTGGCACACATATGCATTTCCTGGGTGACTACTTCTGTTTTCTACCAACCAAGTAACCTTTGCCCAGGATGGAAAGTTTTGAGTTAAGAGCTGGATTTTATATTATTAAAAAATGGAGGATCATTTTTTGCGTGCAACTTTACTTCTGTCTCCACACCACACCTGTTGTTGGGGTTTTTTGCCTGACGAAGAGATCTGGAAAGCTTGCACATTCTTTTTTTGGTGATCTTTGAGTCGACCTAATAAAGGATTTGGAGATTTTTCTTATGGCGAACATGGCTGCCTTGTTTGTTTGTTTGCCCATACACATAAAACACTTTTCTGTCTGGATGTGATAGAAGTGATTGATCAACTGCGATGACTAGATCGCTCCTGAAAGTCGCCCTCTCCCGCCCGCTCCTCTTTGTTGCCTTTATGTGCCTGTCAATCGTAGAAAACATTCCTGCGATTCCTCACACTGGCGGATCACCGAAAGGCGCCCATGCTTGTAACAGAAAGGGCTTCCTTAACTCTATTTCCCTAACTCTCTCTAGGCGCCGCCTCTCCGTTTCCTCATCGGTCTGACGTTTCCAATGACGCGACTGAAGGCGGAGCGGCTCATCGGTGGGGAGAGAAATGTGTTGTCGGCGCCCGAATCTGTAGAATATCTGAACTTTGGTAGGCCGGGGGAAGGTATAGGCGTAGTCGGTAAATAAATTGCTGAGGCGCGCGTGCGCACATGTTCGCTTAGCTAGGAAGTTACAGGAGGAGAAGGAGGAGCTGTAGATGAGTGGAAGGTGGTATGGCAGGTAGGAGGAAGTGGGACTAGTGTGCTTCTTAAAAAGGGAGGGAGGGAACAAGGGTACAAATTGTGGAATTTCTCTCTTGCCGCCCATAACACGTGGGTGTAAGCATTTGCAGCCCGATCTTAATGCATGATTATTCGGAAGTAAGTCCCACTGTGTTCAATAGGGCTTACTAAGTCAGTAATTGCCCATGGCTCTGCAGCCCTAGAATAGTACTTCTGGGACAGCCTTCCCCAACCTGGTGCCCTCCAGGTGTGTTTAGTTACAACTTCCATCATGCCCAGCTAGCTGGGTCATGATGGGAGTTGTAGTCCAGCACACCTGGAAGGCACTGGTTTGGGGAAAGCTTGTCCTAGATTCACACAATGCTTCAGAAATCCTTTCTCTGTTTTCTACACAGAAGTTATTTCAGAAAGCCTTTCATGAAAGGGAAGCCCGTGAGGATGCAGCCCACTTTCTGCCCTCTTGCAGCCTTTGACACATCTACCGAAAGCCCAAGGGAATGATTTGGGCCACAGCTGCTCCTGCCAATAGAACTCAGGGCTCCTGCAACCAGATCTGTAATCTTTGCTTTGCTTTCTGATCCTTACATCTGGGGAAAGCTAGCCCTGCTGAGTTCATGCCTGGCATGCAGCTGTTAATTGATGGACAATATCTGTTGGGACCATATTTTGACCATAAGGGTCTCCTCCTGGTCTGTGTATAGGGACACATTGCCCCAATGGGATCTCTGTCAGGGAGCACTAAGGTGAAGGGCCAGTTTTTGTCCGTACTGCAGTGGAGGGCACTTGTGCAGCACTTGATTTCTTTTCAAAGGAGTGGATGGCAGCCGTTCGCTATTGTGGGAGAAAGAGAAGCATTTGTGAGCACCCAGTCATACTCCTAGTGACCCAGCTATTGAGATACAGGCCTGCTCCTAACTTAATGGCCCTCAGCATCCTGAACTCTGATGCTTCATCATGAGAGAATGTTGGGGACTGGCTTTTATATAGGGAGATGGGGTAGTGGAAATTAGGCAATGCTGCAGGAGGGATTATATGATGAGCAAAAACAACACACCCAGGATATGTGCATGTGAAGAGTTAGGGGCTTTTTTTTCACCAATCCTCTATATTTTCTTTAAATCTTGATCTAAGCCTTTCTGTATTGTGTTTATGAAAGCTTATGCCAGAATAAATTTGTTAGTCTTTAAAGTGCCACAAGCCTCTGTTGTTTTTGCTGCAACAGACTAACATGGTTACCCCTCTGGAAATCATTTATTTTCTGTTGTTTTTGGACTGGCAGGTGATTATAGTGACTGAAGGATGGAAGGCACTTCTATAGAGGAAGAAGAGGATTGCCCTGAGTTGATTCCAATAAATGATAGTGAAGGAGGAGACATTCCATCTAGCAATACCTCTAAGATTCCTGTTACTATTATCACAGGGTATTTAGGTAACAAGCTGGTATTGAATGCTGAATTGTCATTGTGAGGCATCAAAGGGAAGAGTTTCCATTGTTATATGCAGTTTTGCTTTGTTTTATGTAGGCTCATCATACATCAAAGATTCATCGTGTGTCTTTCATATTGTGTGTCGACTATATAAAATTTGTACAAGAGGGTACAGCAAAGTTCACATAAGAATGTTAGGTTAAAGTCAAGCCTTTTAAAAATAGTCTGTGTGCTATGAACTTAATTCCTATATACTATTGATAAGTGGGATATGATGATCATAGAATTGAAAGGGGCCATTTAAGTTACCCCCTACTCAGTGCAGGTTTATTGAGATGTAAAATTTCCAGAAATTTTAAGGCCATGGGGGGGGGAATGTGTTTTTATTGTTTTCAGAAAAATGGGAAATGTTGGGGGAAATGAAAAAATAAGCAATATTTATTTTTTAGTGTTCTTTATTTTATATATAACTTAGTTTGCTCATAATATTATTATATTTTAAAATTTTAAAAAGTGAACTCAGTAAATTTGCAGTTATTGTCCGAATAGACCCCCCCCCACACACACACACACACTGTTCTTGTAGGTTTATGTGCTTTACATTGTGAGGTATAGTTGACCGTGATGACTTGTGTGCAAGTATATTACTTTACTCCGTAAAGTTTACTGGAAAAGGAAAGTTCTCAGTGAACACATTTTTTTTACTTGCAAATGGTATCATGCTTAATAACTCCCAGCAGATATTTTATTTATATGGCTTTCTTGGGGTACAATTGATACAACAGTGTTTCTGTTGATGAAAGTTAAGATGACATACCTATTGTTTTTGAAGGGATCAGAAAATGAAATTAACTTTTATAGCCATTGACCATCAGTTTCCTTATAATATTCTTTGAAAGCATGCTTTTATCTCTAAATTCTAAAAGAAATGTTTCTTTTTTCCCCTTTAGCATAATGAAGTTTATTCTGTCTTTTAGGTGCTGGGAAAACGACTCTTCTTAATTATATTTTGACAGAACAACATAACAAGAGAATAGCAGTTATTCTAAATGAATTTGGTGAAGGTGTGTAAAACTACAAATACAAGGGGGAAAAGTTTTAAATATCAAAGCCTAACAAAGCAATCCTGCTGTCCCTGGGAAAATATCTCAGGGACCATAGGATATAGCAGAGACAGAATTATGTCTTTGGGAGGAGAAATCTAAGTGGACATTCACACACACACCCTCATAACAACCACAGAAAGTAGCTTCAGGGAGGGTGAAAAGGTATGTGACAGGTGGGAGGAATGGAGAGGATGTGGAAATGCCACATCCACAAGCCTCTCCATCTCCTGGCCCCACCCCCAGGTGAGTTGGAAAGAGTTGGATGGGCTCAGAAACCTGTCTGTCTCTAAAAAAAATGGAGGAAAGGGAGGCTGTAAAATCCACTGATACTCCTCCTGCTTTGCTTTGGCTGGTAGAGCATAGGATAGATGGAGGACAATATAAGAGCTCTATGTCTATAGAGCGTCAATCCCTTAGGATTGCATTTTAATATAAAAATGTTCTTAAAACAGTGTTCACATCCACATCCTTGAGGGATGAAACTCCATTATTTCTCTGTTAATAATACAAAACACGATTTTGGGCTTAGAGCTATATACACCTGCCCACTAGCGTATTGTTTGGGAGTTGTTAGCCTTTAGACTCATCCATGTTGGCTGAATACATAGAATTTTAAATCTGTGGAAAGGAGAACAGTCTGAATTAGTTTGCACGTCCCTCACTGTCAGAAGGAAGAGCCCAAATATTGTCAGCTGACCTTTAAAGTGAGATGTCCCCTCTTCCTAGATTGAATAAAATCTTTCCCCAGTTTGGAAGAACAGATTGTAGCTGGGCATATAACCTAGCTGTCTTTTCAGAGGTAGCTTTAGATGACCAGAAACAAAACACACAGTCACTTTGGAAGCTGCTGTTGCGCCTACTTCTACTGATTTGGGGTGAAGAGCCAGAACCGACAGCTGATGGTGTAGTGTAAAATTTTGAAGTGCAGGCACTCATCATTACAGTACCCAGAGTCATGCCCTCAAACAGTGTCCAATCTATATCAATAAACTAGTTTCCATCTCTTCCAGGAGCAGGTCTATGGGTCTATTAATTAATCTTTTAAGACCAAGCCACTCAAAATACTTTTCATTACAACAGGGAACAATATATTGTTTCTGGGAAAATTTATTTCCCCCCAACTATTGTGAAATTTGCAGTTAAGTTCAGAGAGACTAGGGAAGTTGAGCGGGGGACCAATGACATCAGTGTCTCTGCGAATAAAAAAAAAGTGCCCTGCGAGCCCTGGCTCCATTACACTACTACCTTTAGCCCTTCTTCCCATTCTTTAGAGCCAAGACAGGGTAGAATCTCCCATTTAGTAGATGTGCTTTTCTCCTTCTTTTGCAGCAGAGGAGGCATATTAGTCCCATTCTCTTGGTCTCTTTAGAGTATGCAGGAGCCTCAAACCTGATTACCCTACTTGCCAGAAGCTGCCATAATATCTAGTATCTGCAGAGGACACAATCTCCACCACAGGTCAAAGGAGATATGGGACCACTCACCGGAAATTGCATGTTGAGCTGCCAGAAGAGCACTCAGTCTTTGCCCCTCATCTGCGTTTGCGCAGAAGTATATCATTGAGCATTTGAAGCTGCTACTCATTAGAGGCCATTGCGGCAGTGACCCCTTTGAGGGGTCTGCAAGAACTGCTACTTGAGCTTTGGACTAGCTGGGCTAAATAGCGACGGAGCTTTCCAGATCCACAGGTGACGTGCAAAGGAATTTTCTCCTGTCCAACACTTTGGCTGTTGTAGTCATCTGGGACATAAGAATGGGTTCAAAGACAAGTCTTTAATTTCTGGATTAAAGTGTTTCTCATCCTTGCTTCTTATTAAACCAGGATTTTAGGAAACATCAGTGCCTGCTGAGAAAATTAGTACCATCTTCAAAGTTTCACGCTCTCCGATGTTGCAGGAAGAAATTTAGGGTACCACCCTACTGCAGTCGCAGGCTCATTTTCTGGCTAAATTTAGGACAAGAGTTAAAATAGGGGTTGATCTTAACAGAGTAGCAGCATTTTTTTCTCACAAGCAAATTTGCTCCAAAGGACAAATGGCTGCAGTGGAACTCAAGGTAAGCCTTTCATCCAAGACCTCCTTAGCAAAGAGAGAGAGGATATTATTATTAACAGTAGCCCAGTTAATCATGCCAAACCATGGTTTGAGCTTCCAAACGTAAAACAGGCAAGCCATGGTTTATTGCTACTCGTCTGCATTCATTTTCAGGTAGGCCTCACTGGAGAACATCACAAAGCATCTTTGTGATCTTTAGCACATGCTCTGTTTGGCAGATATGGTAGATAGCTGTTCAGGAAAATTTAATTTATTTATGACATTTTTATACCGCCCAATAGCCAAAGCTCTCTCAGCAGTTCACAATGTTCAGGAAAAGATTTCTGCAACATGTAGTCATGCCATAAGGAAGGATGTTCTGACTGCAGCAGTTTTTTCAACTATTTGCTCAGCCAGGGTGGCATTGCTATTGGATACTTTAATTTAGATGGCTTTCTCTGAGAAATAGTGAAGAAAAATTGGATCTTTCTTGAATTACTTTGACCGCCATCACACCTAATCCCCCCTCCCCCGGTTTACCTCTGTGTTTTTTAACCTCTGATGCAGAAGCACATCAAGTTTATAATCCCTTTCACCTGAATAGCTGCTCTTTCACTCCTTTGCTCTTCCACTCCATCTCTCCCTGGCTGCCTCTACAAGAGGCATTTAAAGCTCTTTCAAGGCGCATTAAAAAATTTACCTCCACACCAGCAGAGCACAAATGGGGCGTAGAGGTGCGTTATCTCTCCGAGTATGCGCATTATCGAATGCGCGTTAAATCGCAAGTTTTATTTTGCTCCGTCCG
Organism: Anniella stebbinsi; assembly: GCA_029215795.1. Lineage (NCBI taxonomy): Eukaryota > Metazoa > Chordata > Lepidosauria > Squamata > Anniellidae > Anniella > Anniella stebbinsi. The sequence goes on along the minus strand of JARDYH010000002.1, from coordinate 85,979,924 downwards.
TTAAAGCGCATTTTGACTGTGTGCATATGCGCTTATGCGCATTAACTACTTGTAAACTGCATTTTGGACATCCTTTAATGCGCTTCGCCGCCTCTCACCGCCTCTCGTGCAGAGGGATTAGGCGTAAATGCGCTTCTGCGATTATGCGCATAATCGGCTAACCAGGCGCAAAAGCGAATCCTTGTAGAGGGGACCCTTTTCTCTTTCTCCCTCCAGTCAGGTCCTGTCAGATGAGCACTTCAACCTAGGCTGCCCATATGAAAAGGAGGACGGGGCTCAGGTAACTTTATCAGTTGTAGAGAAAAGGTTCAGCCAGAGTCATTTGTATGCAATTAGTTCCTGGTGAAATTCCCTCTTCATCACAACAGTTAAAGTTGCAGGCACTATACTAGAGTGACCAGATACAAAAGAAGACAGGGCCCCTGCAACTTTAACTGTTGTGATGAAGAGGGAATTTCACCAGGAACCAATTGCATACAAATGACACTGACTGAAATTCCCTTTTCTCTACAACTGTTAAAGTTACATGAGCCCTGTCCTCCTTTTCATATGGGCAGCCTACTTCAACCAGACTGCTTTTCTGCCAGGAAAAAAATGGAATGACCCCTTAATCTGGCTCCTTGGGGGCATCGAGGGAGTACAATCCTGTCTCTGTAGAGATTTGGTTGTTGTATGATTTTAAAAAACGCTTTCAAGCCTGGGATGCAAGGTTTTGGTTTTATATTGAGACTTGGAGCCAGCTGTTGGGAGAGATCACTTTTCCCTGCCAGGACCTGATGCAATCCATTCAAGTCCCCAGTTCCTTTAAAACTACACGAAGGCTTAGGGTGCATTAAATGTGCTTAGGGAAAATAATCCAGACTTTTAGTCTTCTAGGAAAGGCTGAGGAAGAGGCGGGGTGTCAGAAGGACAGGCACGGCGTCATGTGAGTACCTTGCTGCAAATCCGCACACCAGGCTTGGCGAGAGTGCACTAAATCGCTGGTGTGATACAGCTCTTTGTTTTTAAAAAGCACTTCACATCATGCCTTCATACAGATAACACGCCAATCCATGGTCTTTGTTTAGTTTAGGGGAAAGGTTCAGCAATGGAGATAGTCCCAGAGATTTTACTCTTCTTATTTCTCCCTTTTATCTGCTTAGCAAGTTACAAGCGAAATGCGAGAAGTGACTGAAAAGTGCTCAGCCTAAATAGAATGGAATTGATTTGGACTTAAACTGAGAAATTTTCAGCCACTCTTTGCATCTCAGTTTAATCATATAGTCTCAATCTGAGAAGAAGAGTTTCTCCTGATTATAAGATGACAAGTTTTGGACTCTACTTTATGAATGCTGGGGATGAGCAGTCTGATCTAGATGTCTCTCTTTGACTGAGCATTTTCATTTCATTCAGTAAAAAACACATTTTTTTAAAAAAATGTTCTTCCTGTATTTTTAGGAAGTGCCTTGGAGAAATCCTTGGCTGTAAGTCAAGGTGGAGAACTCTATGAAGAATGGCTGGAGCTCAGAAATGGTTGTCTATGCTGTTCTGTAAAGTAAGGATTTTTTTAAAAAGTAGTAAAATTGGTCCTTTTGTGTTAATCTGTATTCTCACAGTTCAGGCTTCTGCCTAATTATCTTATAGTTATTAAGTAGGTGTCCTGAAACAGGAACCAGTTGGGCTAATATGGATTTGAATATTAAATAATTATAAAATGAAGAATCTTGATTTTGTGTGCACCTTTTCATTATTACTTCTTTTGTTTTATATTGTAAGATTTGGCAAAGTGTCTCATTGGTTGACGTAATAAGAAACCTTTTTGCAAAGTGCTAGATGAAGTGAAGTCATTTATGTTGCAAATAGTATCAGTAGGACCACTAGTGAAAAGTAGCATATTGAAACCAGTAACCATTCCTGAGAAGATGCAGAACAGCAGAAAGTGTGCTGAAGGTTGGGTATATGGAAGCAAACTTGTAAAATCAGGCTGGGTTGTTTACACATATTTATAGATGCAGGGTGGAAGGGGGCTGCAGCTTAGGAAAGGTTTTAAAAACTCTTACGCACATGTAAATAATACCATGTATATATTTTGCTAAGTACATAGAGAGAGCAATGTTGTGGTCCCAGGGAGAGCATCTCAGGGACCATAGGATTTTTCCTGAAGCCATAGATGGAGGAGGGAGGCTCTGAGTTCTGATCCCTATCCCTTGCAGTCACAGTGGAACGAATCACACTGGCTGGTCTTGAGGCCTCAGAGGGAGGGAAAAGGGGATGTCCCAGTGGGCAAGGAGAGGAGAGGCCAGGATATGGGAAATCCTATGACCTCTCCAGTCTTGGCCAAGCTCAAAGGCCTGACTAGAGGGAAACCATTTAAAAGGAGGACAGAGAGATGAAAATCATCTCTGTTGCTCCTTCCGCCCTGCCGGCAGCAGTCTGGCAGAGCATTAGATATGCGGAAGCCAATGAGATCAGAAACTTCATTTTAAGGGGAACTCTTAAGATTGGGATTGAGTTTACGTTTAGAATGTGACATAAATGTAAACAAATAAGAACAAATACATTTGCTCCTTTTTAATTATGTGTCTGTCTTCATACAGGGACAACGGTTTGAAGGCTATCGAGAATTTGATGCAGAAGAAAGGCAAGTTCGACTACATTTTGCTGGAGACAACAGGACTGGCAGATCCAGGTAGATATAGTTTGTGGAAGGGAATGAGATTCTGGGAATGGGATTATTTTTTTGTTTGAGAGGATCAGAAATTTGTTGGATATGACTTCCATTATTTCAATTTATCATCATACACTTTATGCTCTGAATATAACTTGGATATAAGAACATAGAATGGAATTGTCATGAAACGAGGGCAGCCAAAGTAAACTCTCCTATGCTGGCCCACGGCCACAATAGCAATTAAAGAGGGGGGCAGACGCTAGAAGGCAGGAAGGCATAATGTAGCCCTTCTCATCCACAGGGTATCCTTGATCAGTAGCACAAATCCAGTGTTGCACAATGCTGGTGGTCTTGCTAGTGTTGCTGGGAGAGTGCAGCAAATGGTAATGTGAGATACCTTGATTGAAGTCCAGCCTTTCTGTCCAGCTGGATCAAATCCTCTATAAAGCATTATTTGAGGTAGAAAGGTATCAATAAAAGTATTAGTCAGCAAAACCTGAAGCAAAGCTCAATTGGAAATAAAGTTAAATTTAAGGAAAGGCTATTCAGAGAGTCAGGGTTTACCCTGGGACCTGAAATCACAGTGTTTGCGCCTGGTAGGCCTCCCTGGAGAGAATGTTTGATGAAGTCGACACCATAACAAAAAAGGCCCTGCTGCTGTTACATCTGCTGAATCTCATTTAGCAATGGCATCGAGAGCAAGGCCTATGATGTTGAACAGAGTGCATTGGCAGGGCAGGATGGGGGGTAGATTTTTATATTTGCTGCCTGGTGAAGCCATGATAGCCATACTTCAGGACAAGAAAGAATTTTGTCATTCTAGATTCATAAAGTGAGGCACTTAACAGCTAGCAAAACTATTTACGCACCAAACAGATATCTAAACTGCTGGGAAATAACCAAGTATCATACATATATTTTTTTAAAAGAACAGTTAGTATTATTTATTATTATTTATTTAATACACTCCTATACTGCCTTTCTGCCAAGGCACCCAAGGTGGTTTACAATGTTTGAATACTGAAACAAGGGGGGGGAGGGGATATTTAAAAAAAACCACCAAACACATGCCATAATGTAGTTGTCTCAGGCCATTGATAGGAGCTGATGGCACAAGATCCTGGGCTTCTCTTCTGCCTTCCCTCAGCACACACAGGTCTTAAATAGCCCCAAGGAGTGGGGGAGTAATCTAATCCATGGTATTTCCCAGTCTGCACATAATGAGAAGTCACCATGGGTGAATTTCCCCCTGGGGCTTTTTGTCGTGACAGTGGCTGCCATTTTGAATATTCAGGGTGTTGCGGGGACATATCATAGCTTCTCATTACATGCAAACCCAGCAAGGGTGGGTTCTTGGGGTGGTTGACAAGCCACCCACAACCCTAAAACACTCCATGAGGTTCATTCAACCACTCCAATAACCCACCCTCATCTAGTTCGCACGTAATGAGAAGCGATGGCAGTTTGGATTGTCAACCTGGCACTAATAAGCCACGGTGCTCTGCCACGATAATGCAAAACAGGCTTATGTGTGCCTGACTATTTTCTCCCAGAAAGGATTAATAATGTTAGAATTTCAGGGAATGTGTATTTAAATATGCGCCAGGAGCCTTATAGCCCCTGCAAGCACCTGAGACGCTCAGATCCATTTTTGTTAGGTAAGCCAGAGTCTACTAGAAATAAAAAATAGTTTTAGGTTGAATCCAATAGAGTCAAAGGTCCAAAATGAAGGAATTAATGTTACTCAGAATGCAGTAAATAAGAAATATTATGCTTACTTCAAATTTCTCATGCAGAGTCTATGTTAATGGCTCACTCTTGGTATAGCCCATTATAGAACAGGACTGACATACACCCAGACATCGAGGGGGGGGAATGGCAAAGTTAGCTCTTCCTATGATGTTTACATCATTCACAGTCTCCAGCAACATGTGAGCTCCCACACCACTGAGAGTGTGCATGAGAGTGGGGGTTGTGTTAAATTGTACCCTTGTGTCCTATAGATATGCACATATCAGGATTTTTGCACTTCACAAACAAATTTGCAGCCACTGTGAGTAACTTATGCCCATGACTGCAGCTTGCTTATTACAAAATAAATGCTGTTCAGCATAGTTGGACTTACTTCTGAGGAACTGTGTTTAGGATTAGGCTATATATCCTATTTTGCATAAAGTGTTTTTCAGTGTGTGTAGGCCAGTTACAAGTTATAGGTGGAGAATCTCAGAGTTAATTCCAAAGGGAGTAGCATTCTAGTACTTAATACTACTCCCCATGCTAGTATAATATTGTTGAATTTTTTTAGAAGTATTCTTGCTGTTGGTTACCTTGATATATTTTCCCAATCCAGTAATAAATACTCATCTTTTCAATGAATATTTATTGCAAAAAAAAAAAAAAATTGGCTATAACAAATAAAGTCTGTCTAAAATATTCTCTGGACCTTTTTAATTAATTGTTTTAGCTCTTACCTAGAAGGTGAATAGAATTCCTTTTGGCAATTCAGTTGTTTTCTGTTAAGTAGACTGACACTCTCCAGTTCAAAGCTAAATAATTGTCACGGTTATACACAAATCCTATTTCAGTTCAGTTGAAAAACTATTAAGGCATTTGGGAGGAAAATCAATAGATACCTGGAAACCATTATATTTTGTGGCCCTTGCTATATCTTGCATGAGTAATCATTGTAAACAGATGACAGGTATTTCAGTGTTGACACACAGTGATGCTTGGGAGACCACATCTTGTCATTCAGGTGGACAGCTTCAGACATTAGAATGGCTTTAGCTATCATTGTTTTTGCCTCTGTGCTTCATTTTTTCAGACAGCCCTGACACCAACTAGATTTGTGAGCTTTTGAAAAATAAAATACATCCATTGCTGTCAGTTTCTTGCATCCTCCATGTTGTGGCATGTGTGCATGTTGAATCAGCTCATGTCAAAACAAATTTTGATTACTTATTTTTCAAAATATAACATCCTGCAGAAGCTTCACTAATTTCATTACTCTTCAGTAATAAACCTTAACCTTTTCACATTTTTCCACAAAAAAAGATGCGACAGGGTGGTGCGACAGGGTCCCATTTCATGCTTTTCAGGGCTGTTCTTTATTTAAAAGGGGAGGAAATCTATATAAAGCATCGCTAATCTCAATGCGATTATAATGACGTAGTCCTTTTGCTTGAAAATGCTTCCAAATAATGTTTGGTGTCCATACTGATCTGACGAATTTAATTCTCTTTAGAATTGTTAATTCCAACCAAATGTAAAAATAACGTATGATTTTGGACCTTGTAATACTATTGTTTAACCCATCATTTACAAAACACTATCAATCCATAATGGATGAGTGTGTCTTCTTAGAAGCATGTCCCTTTGATTTCCATATTTCTAACTTCTAAGAAGGTGTATATAAGATTGCCCCGAACATTATTTTAAATGTAGAGAAAAGAAGCAGAAAGTGAGGGAGTGCACACATGTACAGCAGGCTTAGCTCACAATGGCATTTGTAATATCTAAGTCATGGTGAGTTTATCAATGTGCATTTTTGAAGTGAAGTAGGCTGGTCAAGTCATTGCCCCATTTCACATAGATGCTGTTTTAAGCGCAGTAAACACAGTTCCTGTGACACTAGGCATATGTTTTCACTAAAAACAATGCAGGTCAAATACATGTTTCATGTACCTTGGAATAACTCACTTTCATAGCAAATAAACTGTGTAATTAGGCTTAAATGTTTAAGATGTTTTTAATAATGTATTTGTTTTTATTTGTTTTAATGGTTTATCTATTTTATGATTTTTATATTTATATTTATTGTTGTTCCCCGCCTCGATCTGGATGGAGAGGCGGGTTAGAAATAAAATAAAATAAATAAATAAAAAATAGAGACATTGGCTTGGATTCAACTTTGACTCTCTGCCAGTGGAATGGGAATTCCCTATCCTCTTGTCCCTTACACAACCCCTGAATTTACTCCAGACCCTCTGCACGGGGAAGTCCCATTCTGCCAGAGGCTTCCATTCTGCTCATAGGACAAAGTTGGATCCAAGCCATGCAATTTATTTATTTTTGCTCTCTTATTTTCTTCCACTTTTAGAAATGTAGATGTTTGAAAATGTTGCATCTAGTTATGAAAAACTGTTTAGTTTGTGTATGTATCTTGTATGTTTTCTTTTGTTAGGTGCTGTTGCCTCCATGTTTTGGGTTGATGCTGAGTTAGGAAGTGACATTTATCTTGATGGTAAGATAATTAGTCCAATGTATTCTGTGTGTGTGTGTGTGTGTGTGTGTATACACCATGGGTTCAATAAAAGATTGTGTGTAATATTTGCTACTGATTTCAAACTATGTCACTGAATGTGAATAAAGTTACTAAATTCTATAGATTAGTGTGGTGATGGCTTTTTCTAACTCCCTGCTTAAAAAATGCAGAGCAGCTATGTTTTTTGTATTAATATTCTTCAAATCTAAATCCTTATCTACAACTTCTTTTGCAGGTATTGTATCTGTTGTTGATGCAAAATATGGACTGCAGGTAAAATAATATGTCTGCAATCATGAAGCAAATAATATGCCTACAACTAAAACGAAAAAGAAAAGTGTGCTATGTTCTTTGAATATTCTAGGGGCTTAATTATGTGTATGACTCTAATTACCTTATAAGTAATGTCCACATCCACCTAGTCGAGGACTTTCCTCATTCTCTGTCTTCTGAATTGGTGTCTTTAAGGACCCTTCCAAACAACACAAAATTTAAAACAGATCCTTAGTTCTTAGACTAGTGCAATCACAGTCTTCATATTAGTTTATCCAGTAATAAATTTTGCCCTTTGAGTAATGGACTAATGTGATTTCCCAGGAAGAGACATGCTAGCTGGAGGAAAGATGCTTGAATTACAACTGATTAGCAACTGTATAAGCAAAATGCCAACCATCAGTGTGGGTGGAGTATGTGCAGAGAAGATGCCTGTATATTGTAAGGGCCTCAGGTGCAGATGCCCCCTGTTGGACTTTTGGTGACGGCTGAATCTCTTAAATGTCAATTGCTTTTACTGCAGTGTTATTTCTAAGAACAGCACTTTGCTTTTCCCCTAGGTGTGAATAGCAATCCATCTTTTATATCAGAGGTGCAGAACTACTTGGGGGGGGGGGACGTATTCCAGTGGTGGGCATGGCCAAAGGCAAAAGGGAGTGGGGCCAAAATGCCAACATATTTTAGTTTAGCTCTTATTGCTAGCGGTTAAATTTTAGGAGAGGCTTTTCTACTTTTTAGAATGCGTGAAAATGTACAAAAGCTGAGAAAACACCAAACGCTGGATTGGAGAAGGGAACAGGAACCTCTTGGTGATGGGGCAAAAGGAATTTGGACTCTGGGGAACCCCAGAGGCCTTGATTGGGGCCTTAGGAGGGTTGTTCTTGGCTCCTGGGCCTGCGATTAAACACCCCTGTTGTATATTCAAGAAAGGATAGGAATGCATTTTGGGGTCGAGAACTAAACCTGCTCTTGAGGAAACCAGCCACTATCTGTATAGCCCCACCCTCAGTTTTACTCCTTGGTCTGACTAGAGTGGGACAGAATGTTGGGAGCTGGTTTTAATACATTTAGATAAAACTATTATCTGGGGGAAGACCTGAGGAAAAGATGGGAAGGGGGCTTTTATTTAATGTTTCTATGCCCCATAGTAGCATGTGAGTGACGTTTAATTTCACTTCATTTGTCCAAGAAAATGGTAGCAAATGGCTGGAGGTCAGAATGCTGAATCCCTATCACTGATGACCTTGTTTCCTTGGCCTTCACTCACTATGTCAAGTTGTAGCTGTGGAGCTGATAACCTGGCCCTGCCACTGTTGCTTTCGTTGACTTGCTTTTGGACATGTTTAATCTGTGGGAAGCTGTAGCTACCTGCCTTGCAGTAGAGGCAACCCGACTGCTTTGGCAACATGAGATCATGTGAAGATATAATTGAATTAATTTCACCATAAGGGTCGCTCATGGAGTATGTCATATTTTAAAACTTTTTAAACCCTTCAGTTATAATTCTATGTCCCACTTTAACCAATATCAAATCCCTCCTTTGTCACAATCGTGCTTTCACTTTTTGCCTTTGGCACATGATATATTTTTTACAAATAGTCACATAAGAATTCCATTTTGTGTAACAAAGCCCTACAGTAGAAGCAGTTTGTCCATATCTGAATAATTACAGAGCATCATTATTTGCCCTACTACTTCTTTGGTTCATTACAGTAAATTGAAGGTCATTTTAGCCCTGTTCCACATCTTAATTTTTACAAGCCACAATATGAAGGAAGGCCATTCTGAATCAAGTTGCAAAAACATTTGCGTGTATTCTTTGTTGTTGATATGGGGGTGCAAATTTTCGCGTTAGCAAATAGACAAATAAAACCTGCAAAATGTTTTTTTTAATGCATTTATAATATACAATCTCTTTGGAATTCCATGCAACCTCTTCCATTATTAAATCAGTAAACATGTACAGATCTTGACATGCTGTCAGTGCAATCGCAGCTTTTAAATTTTCTCAGTCATATGCCAGATAAATAACTTTTGCTTTGTATAGAGAATTTGTGAACTTGTCCAATTCCTCTGGTTTCAAAGCATGACCTCCGCCTTAGCTGTGATTTAAAGAATTCTGGAGGCAATACAAGCAATGACACTGGGATAATAGGCAGCAATTTAGGGGTGTCATGCTTCATGGATCCAACCTAGTCCATGTAAAGCTGAGAAATTGTACCCTGTGGCTAGCAAACCAAATTGAAACTGAAGTGGTAATTGATATCATGGACTATCACTCTAATGGGATTGTCACCCGGCAATCTGAAATATTCATGTTTTAATCAAAAGGCAAACGATTGGACAACTTGCATTGATGGGTCACAACTCTGAGGACCTAAACTAAGGCCACTGACACTGTTCTTTGCAAATCCACAAAGCTTGACAGCATTTCATGCAAAAGAATCAATGAACGTGGAGTTACAGAGGAAAGGTCAAAAGAGAGGTCCTTTTCCAGTCCTCTTGTTATTGCACAACATCTTCAAACCATTTAACCAGAAAACAATTTTCACTGGAAAAGTCAGGAAAATAAATAGACCTGATACAATAAGATTTTCTTTCTTCAAGGATGCAATAATATTTAAAAGTATTAGCAACCGCTATTAGCTGGAAAAAAAAATTATTCACATGTTTGCTGAAAAATGTGTTTTTATATTAGATTATGTAAACCCAAATTCAATATTGAAACATTGCAGTTGGTAAATGATTTATGCCTTATCTGAAAGAAGTAAATGAAAATAAATGTATTCTTTCCAGACCAATCACAAACTGCAGGTCCTCTGCTCTTAAGTTCTTTGATTAGTTCTGAAATAGAAACTACATTCAATTGTGAAGTCTGGCTTGCTATGTTAGGCGATAGCCACAATTGCCTTGTAGGCAGAATGCCATTGTTACAGTTAGAATGCCAACGATTAACATAGTACACTGTGTCTGCTATAAGGCTTGATGCATATGTGGAATTCTAAGCTCGTTTCATAGTTACAGTCCTTGATCACTGAAAACTAAGCGGATTAATAATTTAAACTGCTGTCCTGTACATGCTTACATGGAAGCAAATCCCATTGAACATAATAGGACTGACTTCTGGGTAGGTATGAATAGGATTTTGCTGTATACGTACTTTACTGAACCATAACATTTAATTAGGTTTATTTAGATTTTGTCTTCCTTACAAAAAGAGTCTACGTTATTTTTACTCTAAAGTTAAGAAATCAGAAGTGTTAAGAGATGGGAATATTTCTGTGAATGTTACAACCCTGCCTTCCCCAACCTGGTGCCCTCCAGATGTGTAGGATTACAGTGCATATTATCCCCAGAAAGCATGGTTCCATGCTGGTTAGGCGATGATAGGAGTTGGAGTCCAACACTTCTAGAGAGGGCCAGGTTGGGGAAGGCTATGATAATGATTGTGGAAGCTGGACAACTTGAGCCTCAACTTGTTCCAACTAGCATGCTGTCTTTTAAGTATACTGACCTTGGAGCCAGAATCAGAGCTCCCCACCCCCTCCCCCTCACAGCTGGTTTGGAGAGAACCATGCCAGCTTCCTTTCCAAGGTCACAAAGGCGACCTCAGAAAGGAGGGAAAGGGGGTGTGCTGATGGGCGGGGGGGGGACTGGGGAGGCTGGCATACAATGTATCCTAGGGCCTCCCCAGCGTTCTTCCCTCCCGCTTTGCAGAGCCCCAGCTAGACAGGCAAAAGAGCCCATCTAGCCAAAATGCATAATGGGAGGAGGCTCCTCCCATTCTGCATTGGATGGCCATTAGCCTCTGAGTTTAGAGGGTTACAGCCACCCTGAGGGGATTGTACTCTAAATGATATTCCGGTTATTTGCTGTATAAAGTGACTTCTGTATTTGTCAGCGATGTAATATACACAATGAATCAGTAATTTCCCCCATTAAATTTTAGTTGTCTTTTTTTTTTAACCTTTGTTCAGCACCTGAGAGAAGAAAAACCCAGTGGCCTTATCAATGAAGCAGCTAGGTATCAGTACATTTACAGTTTTCTGTGTGTCTAAATCTTCAACTGTGTGTTTAATGGGAAATATGGTGCTGTAAAAAAGGCCTTGACCAAAAAGTGAGATTGCCAGTTTGAGGTCCAGGTTGTAGACCTGACTCACTACTTCTGTCTGTTTTGCATATTGTTTCTGCTGAACTAGTTTCTGTGTTCCAGTCCTAGTGGGATAAAAGTAATTCCTAGTATTATCTCTGTTCCTGATTTACAACTCCATGTTGTATGGAGCTGGCAACAGCATTTCTCTATTTTTATATTATGCATGTTGCCACAAAGACTCGCAAAGCCATTAATAACTGGTATAGGTTAGCAGCTAAAATTGAGCAAGGGAGTCCCTGTTTAAAAATCTCACCTTAGTCAAGATCTCACTAAGTGTACCTTAGTTCTGCCGCCGTCTCTTAATCTCCGTCCCCTCATCTGCAATAGCAGCGGATGGATGATAACACTGACCAACTTGGCTGGGTTTTTGTAAAGATTCTTGAGTTAATGTACGTGAAGTGTTTTGAACACTCTAAAGTAGCATTGAACACAAAGTAGCATTGAATATGAACAAGTTGCATTGTTTTAAGCCCCTTATTTTTCAGGGGGGGGGCAGTTAAGCTCTTACTTTAACTAATCTTATCAAGGCATAATCTTATCAAGGCATAATGTTAATGGTGTAACATTGGCAAGATGGATGGTGTCCTAAATTTTTTGCTCTTCTGTTATGGGAATAGATTATAATTACATATTATATAACATGGTCTTGCACATGTTTGCATTTTCCTTGCATTTGCACTTTTCTCATAATTAAGAGCCAACACAGCTTAGTAACAGTGTGGCCTCCTCAAATACTCACAGGCTCACATTCTTTCCTCATCTGAGGCTGCAATCCTGTCTGCCTTTGGATACAATGAGACATGCTTCCAATAAAACATGCTCAAGATTAGGTTATTAGGGCTAGCTTGTATATCACAGTCCCCATGTGAAAGCTGATGAAAAGTGTTTACCATACCAATACTCTACATGTTGAACAGAGGACTTCTAGACTTTCTCCCAGACATTGGTGCAGATTCACACAGTGTCCCCCCCACCACCAGTGATTTTCTGGGATGTGTCGTGTGGGCATGGAGATACTGCACACTTACAGATTAAGTGACTTTTCCACATTAAGCCTACCAAGTAGAATGTGACTGTGAGGATGCTAGCACCTCATGGCATCCTCCACACAGGCTTTAATGTTTAAAATGGCCCTTAGTTGTGCTGGTTGAATGGTTAACTCTGTAAGGACTAGTGTTTTCTAGTTATAACACTGATATTTTTGAAGATGAATCTTAACTTAGACATTACTACAGGAATGAAAAAGGTTGAAGAATTTGAGTTTGTAATACCCAGTGAACTCCTTTTAAACATTTAAATTATATGTACCTCTTATGAAAATAGTGTTGGGTCCAGTTCTGATTCAACAGTGGCTATATGATCTGAGTTTTAGCGTACTCCATATGTTTTATAGTGAGCTCTAAGTCTGGGCTCTGACACACAGGCTGCATTCAGATGTCATGTTTCTGGTCCTCCTAACCATGTTTTGAAGGATCAGGAATAGTTCCATGCTTCAAGGCTCCCTTCTCCCCCTCACGAACTTACCTTAATAGTACACTTCATACTTTGATCAGAACCATAGCTTGCTGCTACATCCAAACTGACAAACTGTGGTTCAAATGAGTCCTTCAGATCAGAAGTGCAAACCATCGTTTACAATCCTTGTTTGGAGGAATCACTTAAATCACAGTTTGTTTGTTCAGTATAAAAGCAAACCATAATTGGATCAAACCAAAAAATGTTCTATTGAGCCAAGTGTGCAAGGCGAGGAGGAACTGTGTGAGCACAGATTTGGTTCCCTATCTTCCAAGCCATGATTTTGAGGATCAAGAACATGATGTTTAAATTCAGCTACGGCGCTAGCTTTCAAGAGGCTTTATATTCCTGGAATAACAGCCTCTCCACACCCATGCCATATGACAAACTAGTTTTGAAACGATAGATTTCCAAAGTAGATTATTATATTGGTGATTGGGTCTCCAAAGATAAAAGTAAAACCATTTACTTAAAACCTTGGATAAAATCCTTGGACATTCCTAAAGTAGCTCTTTGGGTCGCTGCCTTACTGTATTGTATCAGAAACAAGAGAACAGGTTTGTGCTACTTTGTTTAAAAGTTTCTTAGGTGTAAAGTTTTTTCTTAGCCTATGGTTTTGCTTTTCTTTTTCTTTACAGTAATGAGATTTGCCTTTTTTTTAAAAAAAAACAACTCTATCTATGGCCTTGTAAAATATTAATTAAGAGCACAATCTTAGCATTTCTACTTGGGAGTTAACCCCATAGGGTTTTGTGGGCGTTATTCCCTAGTAAATGCATTTGGGATTACATTCTAAGATCCTCAGGTTTTGGAATAATTATGTATACGTTCATTATTTGAATTTGCAGCTCACTTATTTTTATTTGCAAAGAGCATCATAACACACTCCTAGTCTTGATAAATATTTCTGATGAAAGATCATAAAGATCAGACTTGCACTAATAGACAATCCACAGTGTGCTATTTTGCTTCCCATTTATCTGTCCATTCTTGTGTAGACAGATTGCACTAGCGGATCTTATAATCGTCAATAAGACTGATTTGGTTTCACAAGAAGCACTGATGAAACTGAAAACTGCTGTCAGGTAAACAAAAATAAATTATAGTAGCTGGTGGTTTTTTGTCTGAATATTTACTGTTTCCTTCCTATGGCTGGTAGCAACTGGAATTTCAGATTGCATGATTACTGTGAGAAAATGTATTAGGACTCAAAAGGAAGGATGCCCCTTCTGTTTGGAGATGCTCAACCATATTTATGTACTGCAAGCTTGATGTTTTGCTTGTGACAAGTAGGCTTCATGGTGCCTGTAGTAGCTGCATAACCATTTCTTATAATTTTATGTGTATCAGTGTCAATATTTAAATAAATATAAACTATTTTAAGGCAAGATTATCTCTCTCAGGTTACCCTGTGATCCTTAAAAGTGAAAGAAAAGTGCATTTGTGGTCTTGTGATGGAGGGGTGAAGGCACGGCTCTAACAGCAGATTTGGGAACATTTTAGGAGTGTAAATTTTGACCTCAGTATCCCATGAGCCACTGGCAAGTAGTGCCACACAACTTCAGCTAGGACTGGGGCTGCTCTTTACCACCTCTCTGTCTATCATCTTGGCCTGGCTTCTGCAGTCATAGGAACATAGGAAGCTGCCTTACACTGAGTCAGACTATTGGGCCATCTAGCCCAATATTGTCGACACTGGCTGGCAGCAGCTCTTTGCAGTTTCAGACAGGATTCCTTCCTAGCCCTACCTGGAGTGGGGATTGAACCTGGGACCGCCTGCATGCAAAGCAGGTGCTCTATCACTGAGCCATGCCCCTTCCTTTCATTTCAGAGCTCATAGTGCAGTCACCAGTAGTGCTTCCAGATGAAGAGCTCTTAGCACTAAGAGTCGGAAGACATTGAGTGGTTATTCTAACTTTTCTTTCTTAATGGATTTTCTGTGGTAAGAGAAAAGTCAGAAGAAAAGGTGGGAAAACAGAGGAGGGTTACAAATTGAAGATGATGATATATGGACCTACCATAAAATTCCATGAATACGCAGGGTGATGACACAATAAAAGACTCATCTGGAAGCACCCTAAGTGAAGCTTCCAGTCCTGTGATGTCCCTGTTGCACCTAGGTGGAACCAAGAAAGTGTCAACTCTGGGCAGCCTGACAACTTCTGCAATGAACAGGGATAACCTGTTCATCATCTCATGGGAGAAGATGCAACTTTTGTACCTGGATTGCCAGGGTCAGAAGATTGAGATGGTATTTCCACTTTGACACGAGGGTTGGGATGGGAAGATGCTCCCTAGTGAAGATGGTGCTCTGGACTTCATCTGAAATTCTAAGTGAGGTGGTCAGAGCAGGAGGCGAAAAGTAGAGAAAGGGTTGGAAGATGTACCCAGGTTAAATGTGTAGGATGAACTGCAGGGTTCTTAAGCTACATGCTGCTTTGTTGGATTGCTGTGGCCAATATGCTAACTTTAACTTTCTCAGCAAGGTGTGACTTCACAGGCTTACCTCATTGGAAATTAAGCACGGAAAAAAGGAGGCTTACAGATCCATATAGTATCTATACTGCCATAGTGAAGAAGCTTCCAGCCTCTTCTTGATAGGGCAAGGATAATTCTGCTTCTCCAAGAACCCACAATCTAAGAAACTGGAGAAACCCATAGACAAAACTATACTATCTAGCTGAAGGATCCAGGGAGGTGTGATACCATTAGTCCATTAACCACCTTTTACCTTATCTAGTCCAGATTCCCACAAACTGCAAACAGGGTTTGTGGGAATGTTGGTGTTATTTTTTTCCTCTTTGAGAATTTGCACATCCTTCAAACTTTGGAGAGGACCATGCTTCCAGACCTATAATCGTTCAAATGTTGTAGGGTGGTTCATATATACATATGATTGAGTACAAATGTTCTTGCTACACTCTAACCTCCTGTTTTTTCCTCTCTCAATGATTTTAGGTCAATAAATGGACTTACCAAAATTTTAGAGACTCGGCGATCAAGGTGATGTAAATGGAAAGCAGAATTAGTTATTGCCGCTTTTTCTCCATAATGTGACTGCTACATATTGTTCTTAAATACCTCTTTTACCGAGAAAGGTAGCATATGGCCCACAGACAATATCAAATCAACTTCTCTCATTAGTCATGATGCCTGGAAGATGGAAGGTTATAGGGAAAGCAAGTAGACTCTGCTGTCTATTCTACTTTACTAAGGACCACAGCAGGACTCTTGCAATCTAAGGGCTTTACATGTCTCATACCTGCATTATTCAAACATTGTTATTGAGCCTTTCTTCAGCCAGGCCAAGCTTTCCATTCAAAGTTTTTAGGTAAAGCTAGGAAACAAAACGAAAAGGATTGTATTAAACATGGAATATATCCCATAAATCCTATAAATTGTTGTTTTGATTAGATTTCAGATCATTTTGTGAATATTCTTTAAATTATTACCCCCATCAAAAAGCCTTCAAAACATTTTTCATGGCAACTAACTGATTTGTTTGTGGAAATATTTCCTCTAGTATCATATACAAGTATAACAGAGCACTCTGTAGCAATGCAGGTCTCTTCCTTATATCCTTCAGCCATTATGCAATACAACAAGGTAATGTATTTTATGGCTTTTCTGTGATAGAGAATCAGGTGGGTATTAAGTATCATGTGGCACAAGTCCATATTTTACCTGATAACATTAAAATGCAGTGAAGCAAACTTTTCTATTAGGGCATCTACTTAAGAGTAACATCAGCTATTTGCATTTTTTTAAAGGTCACCAGCTGAATACTGCATTTCCAAACATTTTAATCCTGTTAACAGATCCATTGATCTAACTTATTAGAAATTCTGCTTGCAATCTGCTCCATGCTGGAGGCTTTGTGTCCTGCTGCTAAACAGTTGCTCTATGAAAATTCTTCTCTGTAGTGACTGTCATGTTAGTTTATATGGATTATTGTCTCTGTGATTCTTTCTTTTGTTAAGGTAGGAAGAGGGAATGTGTTAAAAAAGCTTCAACAACTTTAAACTCCCAACTTTTAAAATTCTGTTAAAGGGAGTTTGGAATATAAAGTACTATTGTGCACCTTTCTTAATGCATTGCGCTGTTATTTAGGGGATGGGGGTTGCATTGCACATTTATTGCCTTTTTGTTGTTGATCAGAGCTATTCTGCCAGCATGACACTCTATGAAAAGTATTGTTAATATTGCTTGGGTACTTACTTACACGTCTCGAAATTGCTCAGCATCCAGGACTAGCAGTTGAAGTTGGTAGGAGGTGCTGAGGAATTCCTGAGATCTAACTATTTCATTAAGGTGCCCACAAAGCAGAATATTTCCCAAAAGTTATTTTGAGTTTCTTGCTGAATACAATTTTTTTTTAATTGGCAGAATCCAACTGGGTACTTATGGCCCCCGCCTCCGATTCTCTTGTGTTCTGCAGATTCTGTTGCACAAGTGCTGTATCCTGCCGACTCCTTTGTACAAACAGGACCACCACTTACGCAACAGAGATTTAACACTTCCCAGAGAAAGCCCCAAAGTGAGCCTCGGGCGTGTGTGTTCCCCATCTCTCATTTTTCATGCCTGTGAGGAGATCAAAAACTTCTACTTCCCATTTTAAACTAACCACAATTCCCCATGACATCCAAATTTGAGGGTCTGAGGTTTCTTTAAACTATGGTTCCTGAGAATAAACCAGGATCAAACTATAATTTCAGATCCTGGCTTGTTCTGAAATCATTGTTTAACCAAATCACAGTACTTTGAATTTGGATGTCTCAGGGAAATATGGTTAAAACTGAAAACTGAAAAGAAGATGACAGGGGAGGAGAAAATATGTTTGTCCAAAACTCACAAGAAATCATGGTTGCCCATTACTTCTAACCAGAGCCTTAGGGATTAAAAGGCTCTTTGCTGCTCTTAACAGGGATATATGCTTTTCCAGCTCTTACATTCTTTGTTCATGCTGCTTTTTCTTATATTGAATGAAATGTTTTTGGAGCACCGCAGAGAGCAGACAATTCAAACACAGCTGGACATAAAGGAAAGAGCAGATTTGTAATGCTGTTAATGTGTGCATTAAAAAATTCTCTTGGGAGCAAAACTCTTGCAAACATGCTAGTAAATTTTTTAAAAATGCTAGTCCTATAAGAGTTCTTTCTCCCTGTTTTGCAGCACTGTCTTTTTAATATTATATATTCTTCAGGGGAGCCCCGCACCACATCCCAGGCATTCCCTGGTCCTCAAGAGAGGTATTCAGGAGGTGCAGGGTGCTGCAGTGGAGAAAAGGAGGGCAGGAAAAAAAACACTGACAAGCAACTTTCTGCTTATGCAGTTTGGATACATGCATAAAATGCTTTAAGATGAAGAAAAATGAACTTATTCTGTTTTTTTCTTTAGAGTTGATATCTCTGATGTCTTAGACCTGCATGCTTTTGACAGTGTGTCAGGAAAAAGGTGAGATTTAATTTTACACTGTTTGGTGGAACGATCAGCAGTGTGTTAGCTTTTATGTAGGAATTATGTGGATGCCATTTTAGAATTCAACTTACATGATCGTCTCTGTTAAACACCTAATTTTGGGACCTGCCATGGGTATCTCAAGGTCCCATCATCATAGTTAGAAAAGGGATGGGGTAAAATACGCATTGATAATTATGCAAAAAGATAAATTCTCCAAAGCCTAGTCAACTTCAGAAGATTGGGTATGAGCTTGGGGATGCATATGAATCCAATTTCATCAGGATGTCACAGGCACTAACCAGTAGGTGCTCATGTAAGCTGCACAATCTTAACAGAAGAAGAGGCCATTACTGGGAAAGAATCTATTTAAGGAACATCTTTTGGGTTAACTGCTATATTCCCTGCATATTCTGATCTACCCTTGCCAATTGACTTTCAACTGTTCTGCTTAATGCTTAACGTTTTTTTTAATGCATGTTATAGTCACAAGAGGAATGACAGATACTTTCTGCTTAACATAATGATAAATGTATTGTACTTATTCTAAGTTTGCAACAGAAGCTGCAGCTGGAGGAGGCACCACAACCACACTTAGATAAGGTAACTACTTAGTTTATTGTGTATCCATGCAGTAATTCCATGATTTGTTAGACACATGTGTGTTACTGCTTGCACATACGTTGTCTTTACACCTGACTTGTCATTTATCACTTCATAACTTGATCAGTCATCCTAAAATGCAAGGAAGTATGTGCTGCCAAATTTGCGGAATAAATGGCAAGATAGGAAACAATAATTTAAAAATCTGATTTTGTTTTGTTTTTCATTTGAAAACTTTATGGTTTTGTGACATATATATATATATATATATATATATAATTTCCATATATAGATACACATTCCATATATATATATATATATATATTCCATACATATATACAAATTCCATACATATATACAGATTCCATATATATATAATATGACATATATATACACACACACACACACATACATACACACATTCCAAAGCTATTACTGCTAATGTTTCCACAATTTTAAAGTTTTGCGGTCTGAGTGTTTGTCTTGTTTTTACAGAGTTCTTTACAGCATTTAGGAGAGTTGAAGGGAAGGACAAAAGACCCAAAAAATATTTCACACGTGTAATTTCAAGGGAGCTAAATGGAAGTTAGCCTAAAAAAAGTTGGCTCCCATTTTAAGAGACCTGCGCAGTGTATTGTAATACCAAATAAGTGGTCAGAATGGGTAACATCATGGCATGTGGAGTTGCATCAGCATAGTAGTATTACTCAATGCTACAACACTGATGCTGTATTGTATAAAGCTATTAAGTGGCACAGAAATGGATAAAAATCAAGAGGGATGCTTTGCACATCACCTGAAAGGTTTTAAATATAATATTTGATAGGGAAGTGTTAGCATAGGATTCCAGCTGACATTAGTGTATGAATCTGCGGTAAAACTATATCAGTGCATGTCCTGAAGCTGTGTGTGACCTTAGTTACTGAATTTTGGGAATGGAAAGATTTCCAGGGTATTACAAAAACAAATACATACATATGATTATAGAATAGACCAGTTCAGGGAGAAAATAATTGAGACTGTTGCTATTCCATTTTATATCATTCTCTTTTTTCTGTATAATATATGGATTTATTTTATACTTTTTGTGCACTGCCATGAATTGGTAATATAACGTTTTAATCATTATTTTGTCTTAGTTGAAGTGCTGAATATGGCAATTTTACATATCTATTTCAGAGTATTGTTACATCCACATTTGAAGTACTAGGAAGTGCAACTGAAGAAAACCTAAATGTGTTTGTTCAAGTAAGTGGGCTATACTTTGCATTGAAGACCCAGCTCGATCTGGATAGGAAAGAAACAGGAAAGGGAACATGGCTGTGGAAAATGAGTAAATGTTATTTTGTCAGGAATCATTCTTAAAAACTGTTTTCTGTTTGTAGAATCTGTTGTGGGAGAAAAATGTCAAAGACAAGAGAGGTAACCCCATGGAAGTCATAAGACTCAAGGTTCGGTACTCAGTTTTACCAGACTTGATTTCAGAAGCATTATTTTTTGTTTTATCTTTCGCTTGGGCAAAAAAGTGGTTATGTTCACAGCAAATCCTCAGACTCCCTCAGAGAGCAATCCTATGGTTAGAGATCCCCTCCCCTCCAATGCCGTAGACAGAGTCATGACCTCGGAGGGAAACAGCTGACTATGGTCCCCTCTACAAGATTTCGCTTTGACACCTGGTTGCCCGATTATGCGCATATACGGATAAGCGCATTTACTCCTAATACCTATTCACGAGAGGCAGTGAAGCGCATTACCGGCCGTATGAAACGCGCTTTAAAGTTGTTTACATGTGGAGAATCGCATGTTTACATGGTCATAATGCGCTTTAACTTCCGCGGTAAATTAAAACTCGCTATTTAACACACATGCGAAGATGCGCATAATGGGAGGTAAAAAGCGCCTCAACCCCCAATTTGCGCTCCGCTCTTGTAGAGCTAAAATCTGTAATGCGCCTTGAAAGAGCTTTAAATCGCTCTTGTATAGGCACCCTCAATGATTGCACCTTAAATTAAAGCAGTTGCACCTGAATACTTCTGCGGCTTAGCTTTGTTGTGTTGACTTTTCCCCACACCATCTGAATAACATCAGAAACCCTGGACTTCTGGGAAGAATCTGCAACCTAGCTTCCTATGTGAATCACGGCCTCCCCCATCCCCGTCCCTGCTCCGCAGCTCTGCAGCTCCCCAGCTAGACAGGCAAAATCTCCTGCCCAGCCAAAAATGCAAGGTGGCCAGATCATGGAGGCAAGGATCGTCTCCATGCTCCAGCCATCCTGCGTTGGATAGAAGTCAGCCTCCGGGTTCTCAATAGGATTGTGCCTTAAGCATGCAATCCTATGTATGTTTAGACAGAAAACAGGCCTACAGCTTCCAGCATGCCCCAGTCAGCCCCAAGCCCTTTTTCTAACATGCATAGGAGTGCACCTTTTTATGATCATAAATCATATTTGTACTTGCATCAGAAATAATTTCTCTGTATTGCTATTGGTTTAGTCCAAGTGTGGGCAGCACGCAGCCCATAGGTTGCATACACATCCTGCTGCCTAACTGCCCCCCCCCCAAATCTGCAGGGGGGGTGGTGTCTATAGTAGCTACAGAGTGCCAAAGGGGTCAGATTTATCTTGCAAACAAGCTAATTGTGACACTTTGGGTGCTCTATAGCAACTGTGAACACCTTTTAAAAAAAACAACAGCACCCACGGGGAGGGGGGTGCAGGGGATGAAAATGGACCCATGATTTACTGCAGTTACCCACTCCTGCTTTAGCTTTTCTTCCAGTTCCTTTTTTAATGTAGTTAAATAAACACCAGAACATGTTGCTTTATTTTGTTGTATTGTCTACATAGCATTATCGCATGCCAAATTAAATGTACAGATGCTTTCATTTTCCAGTTGCTAATTTATATTCTTTCTAATCAGGGGCTTGTGTCAATTAAAGACAAACCGTATCAGGTGATAGTTCAAGGTGTTCACGAGCTCTATGATCTAGAGGAAACCACTGTCAGATGGAAAGAGGATGATGAACGAACGAATAGGTTGGTTTTAATAGGTAAGGGGAATATATGCGTTTCACATGCCTGTTGCATAAAATCTCTAATTTTACAAAGAACATAAAGACAATCAATAAAATTGTCTGATATCCTTTTAGATAACGAGTGAGGAGAAGGGTTCTGCATTCCCCAGCTACATGCCACTTTTCCCCTTAAATTGAACCCCCACTCCACTTTATAAGTGATTGGGGCAGCCCTGCATCTAAAGATTTAGGTTATTTCACTGCTCACAAGTAGCTTGGGTCTAGGATTTGATTGTACACCTGAACAATAGGAATTTGTTAATTTTCACTGCAAATTATTAAGTAAGATAATCCCAGTGAGCCAGACACGGCAGTCGTGATGACTTGAGCGGAGGCATTTTGGCCTGGCTTGGGGGAGACATTTCTCTTACTCCAGTCCAAGGCAAGCCACTTCTACTTCAGTTTCTTAGGTAGGAGCATAGAACCTCAGTCCTGGGTGCCAAATTCGACACGCCTGGGGTCCCAGTCCATCTTTCTGAGATTCTCAAGATGACCAGGCCTCCTTCCCCTGCTCTCACTTCCTTTCCCCAAGCTGCCAATCATTTGGGGGTTTTCTGGCTTTGGTGCATTTTTCCCACCATTCTAAAATGTTAAAATGCCTCTGCTAAAGCTTAGTTGCTGGCAGTAAGAGCTTTAACCTAAAACATGCTGGTATTTTTGGTAATTTCTACCCTGCCCCCTTTTGTCTTCAACCACACTCACCATTGGAGTCCAACCTTCCTCCCCCAAGAGCTTTTCTGAAATTGAATTTAGCCCTTAGGCTGAAAGAGTTTCAAAATCTCTGTTCTAAGGAGTCCCTCAGAGTCTGTAACTGAGGTGGTTCCAAGGAGCTTGCCAGAGAGAGAGAGATGACAGAACGTGAAAGAGCTGCTTCTGTGCTCTTCGCTAAGAGCTTGGGTACACCCCAGATATTGCTGCAGGAGAAGCAAGAAGATGGGGTTATCAGAACTGGACCTGCCCAACTTGAATGAAAGGCTGGAGGAGAGGAGGTGGTGAGAGTTTTGGCCCCTACTTTATGGGGTTCAGCTGTTCATCCAAACAAAAGGCAGAATGAGGTGGGGTAGGAAAATTACTGCAACAAATTAGAGGAGAGGGTTTTGAGCCAGGATGCTTTCGTGCTGTAGTCCTTGTCGTGTATCCCTCCCCTGTCTGACAGACATGAGATGCACCTAGTTAGTCCATTGTACCAAACATTTGTCATCTTCAATAACATAGGTAACATAGGTTCTCCTTAATAATACGAAATATCGTAATGCATTAAGAATGTTTTCCTTTTCATGTTTCTCTGACCATAGGTAGGAACTTGGATAAAGAGATCCTTAAAGATACATTTATAGCAACTGTGACAAAGAAGGAGGAAAATGGTTGATATCACCTTCCAACGATAATCTGTTTTGAACACTACATTTTCTAAAACAAATGTTGTTGTTTTGAACTCTGGACTTGTTCTCTGCTTTCACGCAGCTGTTAAATTTGCATTTCTCAGCAGTCAGCACATTTTATTTCATTTCATTAAATGCAATTAGTAAACTGGTTCTTTGAGCATTTGAACGTATGTTTAAATAATGTAGTAGTTATTGTGTGAAATATTAAGGAAAGAGTTTGCATACATGTACAGTCTAATTCACTTTAACTGAAGTTACCGGAATCTACTGCTTCCTTATACTAATTATCTTGTTGGAAGATTAGTGACTAAAATGAAATAATTGTGACTTAATTCCTAATGAGTATATTGGTTAAAAAGAGAATAAGAAGTTATCAGTTGTCTTAATAGAGTGTCATCAAATTACAAAGCTAAAAGGAATCCAAAGAATATCTGGTTTTCCTGTCATAAAAATCCTCCTTCCTCTAAACTTGTCCATGGCTGCCTCTACAAGAGAGGTTTAAAGCTCTTTCAAGGCGCTTAAAAAAATTTACCTCTACAAGAACGGAGTGCAAATCGGGCGTAGAGATGCGTTAACTCTCCGATTATGCGCATTATCGAATGCGCGTTAAATAGCGAGTTTTATTTTGCTCCGGCCGTTAAAGCGCATTTTGACTATGTGAACAAGCGCTTATGCGCATTAACTACTTGTAAAGCGCATTTTGGTCATCCGTTAATGCGCTTCGCCGCCTCTCGTGCAGAGGTATTAGGTGTAAATGCGCTTCAGCGATTATGCGCATAATCGCCTAACGGGGCGCAAAAGCGAATCCTTGTAGAGGGGACCCATATTGCACAGCAGCCCCTTTACAGATGAACCATGTTCTCTTAATTATAGTGTATACCACAAGGCAAAGGGCAGGAGTTTACACTATGCCCAGACTGCCTGTCTGCATAAAGGATTATTAATAAAATAATCCACATAGATCAGGCAAATGAGAAAAGTTACACTACACACATAGAAAGAACGTTGGGTCACTTAGTTAACCAGAGGAAGCAGGTTAGATGTTACTATCTACTGGATAACCCAAAGAAAATTTATCTGTAGATCCCTTTCCAGCTATGGCAATTTCTCTTGTATCTGAACTCCTTCTCCAAAGACTTGGCAGAAGTGTCAGTGTATCACCTGTTCGTTATTTAAGCCCATAAAGGAGCCCTGCTGCACTTGGTAGGGCAGTGGGTAAGTATGTGGAATGACTGTATTGCTAACCCAAATGGATGGGTTGCAGATCTTGGCAAGCCAGTATTAGGGAAGAGCAGACAGTGGCAATCTAGAATCAAGACTTGGAACAGCATGCTACAGTAAGTATACTATGGGCCAAATTAGATATGGCACATATGTGCCATGTGTGGTATGTTTCCCTGAACAAATTTTTGTTACTTTTTTTCAAATGAAAAGCAGACTTAAAGGCTGCAGGACAAAAATTGATGCTCAGTTCTTTTCCTTCTTTGTCCACTCAGAATCACTAAGGCTCTCCTAAAAGCTGCAGTAACTTACTGCAGGGAGGTGTGTCAACTAGGCCCACCTTTCTGGAGGATATCAGTTCACAATTAAAGAGGCAGCACTCTGCTTCTGACACATGCACTTACATGCAAGTCTCTTGCTGCTTCTAGGACTGCCATGGTGGCAAAGGTGAGTTGAACACATAACTGAGGGGGCTTCCAGGGAGGAGTCAATAGTACCTGAGGTTGTTGGCAAATAAACAGAAGTATTGTCCCTTGACATTAGTGATGTTAATGACATTTGGAAGGAAGGAGAAGTTAGGAAAATAAATTTGCTCAGCTGAAATCCAAACTAAGTACCATTTCCCCTTCCTATTTATCTGGTCTGGCAGCAGCAGCCCCATAAGTAACAAGGAACAGATGTCTCTGGGAGGCCTCCTTGGAACACCAAACTACAGAGTCTGGAAATGCAGTTTTCTCTAAAGTTTCTGAGCTTTCCTAGTGTACTAATGTTCCAGGGAAGGAAGAAGGCCTCTCAGGTCTCCTCTTCCATTGATGGGCACTGCCTTTATTGTCAGAACCAGAATTGAGAAGGGTCAGTTCTAGAGGGGTTGGGGCATCTGGAAACTCCCATTACTCTGTCATCAGGAATGCAACAGTATTTCCCAATTTCAATACTGGATGCAGAAAAGGCCAGGCTACATTCTATGACCAAACTGAGCCAGGAGGATTTACCCATCACTACTTCAGATTTTTCCTCTTCATTCCAAGAAGTCTCTACAGCAGCAGCATCCTCAATGGCTCCTTCCCAATATGGGCCAGGGAAAGAGTCCTCCCCATTATCACTGTGCTGTCCCAGTACTCTCTGACACAGACGGGTCTGAATCAGGATTATGTGTACGTGACACCTGATCACAGTAGGGCAAATTAACATAATCTCCATAAATACCTGAATCTATTGTGAAGCAATTATGTTTTTTCTCCTTATTAACAGTTATTCTAAACTATTCTGTTACTCATTTAAATTGTCTTCTAAACTCTAGCTTGGAATAATTAATGGTATAGTTCCTGTGCCCATGGTGTTTTTTAAGCTAAATCTCTCTTGCTCTCACATGCCATATAAAGCTATCACCCGTCTTACATGCTGTAATACCCACAGATAAAGTAGAAATCTACCTAGAATGCCTGGTCAATTTTAGTGAAAATAGCTAGTCTGGAAACTCCCATCTCCCCTCCCAGTCCTTGATATGTGGTTATGGATATGTACTCTGCACCTGCTCTGGAGCACTTCCATCTATCCTTATGTCATCTGTTCTAGGCTTGGTAAACATGCTGGGGCTGAGCCCTAATGCAAATGAAGTACAGAAGTTTCTAACGTATTTGTAAAGTTGAAAGATGCTTTTAATGGAGTGAAGCTATGGACGTAAATATAAATGGATTCCTCCTTGCCACATTTTGGTTGGTTTAAAAAACAAAGAGATTATCTTTCATGACTCTTAAAATGTGAATATAAACCTTAAAAGAAAATTAAAACTTGGTAGAGTA
Organism: Anniella stebbinsi; assembly: GCA_029215795.1. NCBI lineage: Eukaryota > Metazoa > Chordata > Lepidosauria > Squamata > Anniellidae > Anniella > Anniella stebbinsi. The sequence continues at coordinate 85,953,529 of JARDYH010000002.1, read as the reverse complement.
TGAGGGCCTGACCAGTCCATACATGGCAGAAAGCTTTTCATTTTGACTTCAGAGAAAAGTCACTGGCAATCTAGAGCAGCCTTCCCCACCCTGGTGCCTTCTAGATATTTTAGACTTCAACTCCCATCAGCCCCAGCCGGCATGATTAGTGGTTAAGAATTTGGGAATTGTCCAAAATATGTGGAGGGCACCAAGTTGGGCAAGGCTGGCCTAAAGAGATTAATTTCCCGCCATTTTCCTACATTCATGAGCTCTCTCCCTTGAAAGGCCGTCGGAGTGTGAAAGCAGCCACCACAGGGCCCTGCTAAAATGGTCGGACTTTCTTAACCACCAGCAGCCGCCTTTAGCCAACCACTTCAGCTGCCTCCCACTATAATTCGATTCCTTACATTAGCGATGGGTAGGAAATCCCGAATCACGAGGGCAGCGACTGTTGTATGATCTTGTTCATCTCTCCTGACGCCAAGGCAAACGGAATTACCCCCACGTTCTCCACTAGGAGAGCCTTCGAAATCGTTTTTGGACAGTTTTGGCTTACGTACATTTTAACAAGCCGCTCCCAAGTGCCTTAGAAGAACTAGCGGAAGTCAGGTTGGCTTTCTCACCCTTAAACTCCTCTGGAATATTATTCATAATGGACTACTACTTACCATAGTAATAACTACGTTCGTGGCAAAGTGGAGCACTTTGTAAGTCCCAACCTCTCAAAGCAAGCATAAGAATGCAATCCTATAATGTCTACTCAGAAGTAAACCAGTACGTCCCGTTCAGGGGGACTTGCTCCTAGGTAAGCGGATATAGGATCGCTGCCTAACGTATATTACTGCGGTCTCTGTAATCGCTTTTAAATCTCAAAAAGCCATCGAAAAGTGATTTGTAAACGTGGATTTGTATGCGTAGTTGTCCTGAACACCGCTGAATAGAAAACCTGGGTTGTATAGTTTATAAAACGACACTGCCCATCAACTCTCGCGCTGTATTACAGTTACTAAAACCAAACATGTGAGCACCCAAAAATGTATTCAGAGGATCAGTGAAAGCTTTTAATTATTTTAAACCTTTAGAAAATATATTTCTGCGAGGCAAAGATTCCCATACACCTGGTCAGTCGTTTTGAACCGGCTTCCAGCCAAGGGTGGTTTAGATCCTGCCAGTGACCTCCTGCAACGTTACTATTATTGAATCATCATCACTATCATTATGACGCCATCCAGGAAACCCCACGCAATGGATAACATAAATATAGGTTCCTCTCACGATATACATTTAGACAGTGGGCGAGACGGACATCAGAAGAAGGCAAGGACAGGCGAGAGGAAAAGGTAAGAAGGAATAGATGGGCGATTGCGATTGCGCGCATAGTTAGCCCTCGCCTGGGGTGGGGGTTAGCAGGTGAGACAGAAAAGATGCTGCTTCAGCACTGGGGCGATGGAGCCTATACATGAAGATTATGGAGGAATTTTGCGGTTACTGACACGACTGTTGAATTGGAGAGAAATTTAGGACTGTGAAAGGGGACGCGGGGGCTCTAATGGAGGTGTGGGTCCAGAGGGGGTGAGTTGCTGGGAAAATGTACCATTCCAATTACGGGTTCAGTAAAAACAGCAAGATCGACGTAATAAACGGAGTTTCAGTTGGCTGCCCCACCTCGCCACATGCACACTACATCACGAACGGGTTTGTTTGTTTTTTAACATAGCTTCATATAACATTTATAGAACTATTCTTAGGTCGCAATCCTAATGTAGCCCTGCTCAATACAATGGGACTTCTAAGTAATCATGCATAGGATTGCGCTACCAGCAGAGATTTCAAATATTTCAAAAAGAAAATAAAATGTGTACACTCAATATTCTAATGTTACTAACAAAATTACACATGTAAATATATTCGGTGATACATGCTGATATAGTTATTTTCGTTTTATATGAGCAACATATTTTAATTGATTCGGTGGGCAGTTTCTGTGTTTTGAAGCATTAAAAAAATCTTTGGACAAGGGTGAAAGGATGTCCTATTAGTTTTTTTAATGAAGGCTATTGTTAAACATACTACTCGTTCTTGAAATAAGAAATTAAAAACTTAACAACATAGTTTAATCAGTCATAGAGCAAAATATCAAACATGTTGCTTGAAGATATATGGTTGTCTAGGCTTGAGATGTAGAGATCTAAGCTTCCTTTAAAATGAAAATGGCTGATAGGTCTTATTGAAATCTTAACCCTGCTATGGTGTGAGAGGCATTAAAAAGAAAAATTTATAGATTTTACAACAGTGGCCTTCTCGAAGAGCACAAAACACAAAGTGCTGTGACACAACACCTTATAAACAAATTAGTTTCATACAACATTACATTTAAATGAAAAGCACTTAATTCTACTCTCATCGGTTAAATAGGCATCCGGTAGAAAACTGGCTACTTCATATGGCAGGATTTTTTCCTGATTATGTAGATGATTGCCAAATTAATTCCACTTAATCCTGATTCTCCAGAATTGCAAATAAGGATAGAATGAAGTTCCTTTTTCCTTCTTATTTAAAAACAAACGTCAAGTTTGTAGAACTACGGGACAGAATTGACAATGCAAGAACAGAGGGGTGAAACTGGTAAGTTTCTGCCGGTTTATTTTTCACTACACGTCTAGTATTCACATATTATTATTGCCTCCCTGGTTCATAGGTAGACCGGATGGACAAGATATGCTCATATCTTTTCCGCATCTTTCTTCTTTTTGGTGGTGACCGGCAAAATTCACTTACGGAGGATTAGGTTTAACATGGTATGCCGACCAATTGAGGTGGTGACCTTGGTTCCGCTGTTGCCTACCAAATGCGCCTTTATAATTTCAGCTGGTTTGTATTTTAATGTTTTGGTCTAGTGGATATTATTAAAATGATGTTGACAGGAGAATGACGTTGTGTATGTGTAAAGAATAAGGAGAGACCTTCCCTAACACATGTTTTTGACAGATTATTTTCTTTATTGTTCTATTTTGTTTGCAAAGGGGCTGCTATTTGAAAGACCTGGAAAAAAATTAACTACTATAAAGCACAGTGTGGCTGTTACATTCAAGTACCTTCCATCGTTTTCTTCCTCCTTTTATAGCTAAGATATTTCCCCAAGTGATTTTTTCCCCAACACCAAGTCCTATTTCATCTTCCGCTTTAGTGGTGGGTGCCCACCTTATTTTCTTGAAATTGCCAGTGCTTGCTGGTATTGATAGTAATACTTGTGAAGGTGGTTTTCGCCATTGTGTCACCCTCAATTAATTTGGTAGCCTCTTTTTTTTGAAGAACAGGAAAACAGGCTCAAATATTGATTTGAGATTACAAACCCCACAACTCCAGAATATTCTGTCCCGATGTCAGGTATTGTAAATTCAGGACTTAAATTATAGGGTACAATCCTATTCATGTTTAGACAGAAAGTCCTACAACTCCCAGCATCTCCCACTAGCATGTCTGGCGGTGGAATGCTAGAAGGGCTTTTTTTCTGTCTAAACATGCATAGGATTGCGCCTTAAGCTGTCTTCTGTCCACCTTGCTGTCTCGGCTACAACTACATCTCATACCATTCTTATCCTAGCCCGATTGAACTGGCTAGATGTTCTTCTGCTCAGAAAGGGAACGCGCATGGGCAACCACTATTTATGGGAGAACACTTGCGCATGATAGCTGGATCAGGTCACTTGTGTCGTTCAGGTTTTGGAGATAGCAATCTGTACATGTTTCCCGTTAACCGAGAAACATTTCCCCCACACCCATGCTTTCAGTCACCTATTGTTATGCATCTCTTGTTTTAAGGAAATGTCAGAACTTCGCTTAAAAAAAGGTTGTTTTTTTTTAAAAAGTGTGTGGTTTGCTTTGACATTCCAAGTGGAGAAAATCTTTCCCCAAGGAGTTGTGCATCCCCAGCCTACCCCGCGATCGTGGCTTGCCCACTACGTTTGCAGCCAATGGGCTGTAGGAGATGTCACTCCCTCCACTTGTTTTAGGGGGGTGGGGGACGCACACGGTAATAAAAGACAGAACAGTGCGAGAACAGGGGAAAAGGGGGGTTTGCAACGGCAGCGGCGGCTGCAGCAGCAGCAGCTGCTCCTCCTCTTTTCCCCGCTTCGTGGCCGCTTGCCTTGAGCTTTGCTCCCCATGAGCCTGCTGACAGCCGAGGAGGCGGCTTTCGATCAGCTCCGAACCTGGGGTTCGGATGGGGAGGAAGACGACGAAGAGGATGAGGTCGACATCTTGGGCGAAGGCGATCGGGGATTCCTCCGCAGCCAGGAGGAGCCCGAGAGTCGCGCCAGGGTGAGCGAGGCTAAAACAGGGTCCGGGCAGGCACTCCATGGTGGGGCTGCCTCTGCCGCCGCCGCGCCCGAGGACGAGGAGGGTCTGGCTAAGCCTCCTTACTCGTACATCGCGCTGATCACCATGGCCATCCTGCAGAGCCCGCAGCAAAAGCTGCCGCTGAGCGGGATCTGCGCCTTCATCCGCGGGCGCTTTTCTTACTACCGCCGGCGCTTCCCCGCCTGGCAGAACTCCATCCGCCACAACCTGTCGCTCAACGACTGCTTCGTCAAGGTGCCCCGCGAGCCCGGCAGCCCCGGCAAAGGCAACTACTGGCGCCTCCACCCAGCCTCGCAGGACATGTTCCACAACGGCAGCTTCCTCCGGCGCAGGAAGCGCTTCAAGCGGCCCCCGTTGCCTTTGGCCCCCGCTGCCGACACCGCCGGAATCCTGCTCTTCCCGCCTCTGCCGCCCCCGCCTCCTTGTGCCCTCATCCACCCGGCAGTCTGCTCTCTGCCAGGCTACGCGCTGCCCCCGCCGCCGCCTCTGCCGCCGGAAAGGAAGGGGACACCGCGCTCCTTGCAGGCGGGAAAGCGGCACAAAGGCGCCCAGAAGGAAGCCAAGCGGGCTCGTGCGGAGAGCGGCAGCGGCAGGTGCTCCTTCAGCATCGACAGCATCATGCGAGGCCCGAAAACGGCTCCTGCCCTCCTGCAATTCGGCACGTTGTTCCCGCCCCCGCTCGCTGCCACGTGGAGTGGCTGCCCGGCTTGGCTGCCCCGCCCCCAGCAGCGTCTCGTCCCGTCCTCGAGGAGGGCCCCGCTGGGGTCTCGCGCCAGCCACAGTTCGGCAGGGCTGCTCGCAAGTCATCCGCAACTGATCCCCGTCGTGGGAGGAACTTCAGCCGCTTTCTAAATCCGCCTGTCCCTTCCTATCCCCGGTTCCGCCTCGGATTTGAGCGCTCCTGCTGCGCCCTGCAAACAGCGCGCGATTTGACCTGTAAGGGACTCGGTGGATCGCTCACCAGGCTGGTTGCTCCGATTTATGAGAAAGCCAGGCGACTCCACAAGAACTTGAAATGATCCGGCTTCCGGAGGCGTTCTGCCTGCATAAACGATATACGTCTACAGCCCCATCTCTCCTAGTCCATGCTGGGATTTGGTGGCGGTTTCTCACTCATCTCTTGGAACCCGTGAAAGGTTTACAGTGCCAAATATTTCACTAGCAAAGTGCTTCTTGGTGTTTTGAAAGAACTCAACGAGGTCTTAGGATACCTTAAATCAGGAGCAGGCAACCTGATGCCCTCCAGATGTTTTGTACGGCAACACCCATAAGTCCCAGGCAGTATGGCAAAGGATATGGGATCATGGGAGAGTTATAGTAAAAAACATTTGGAAGGCACCAAGATGCCTACTCCCACCTTAAAGACTAATAGATGTGCATAAGTTTCTTAGAAGAGCTATGACATAAGTAATCTATTCATCTTTAAGGTGTCACAAGACCTGGTTTATGATGCTACTACAGACTAACACAGCTACCCCTCTGTTGAATGTTTTGAGAAGTCTATCATCAACCCTTACCAGTGTGAGAAATTAATCAAGTCAGTTATTAGCAGTGGTAACACAAACGTTCAAAATCATCCCATATCACTTATAGCAAAGATCCTTTAAAAATGCCAAACTGATGTTATTTATATTTACTGTGTTTCTTCATAAAATAGTTTTATTAATCTAAATAGAAAGTACAGCTGAGTATTTATTACATGTGGCCTCTCTGCTCTTGCAATTCATTGTAATGCAAAGTTGAAGTGAAGTCTTGTTTGGAGCTCAAATAAAACAAATGATAGATATCTTTCTGTCTAATTTTTAATCTTAATTCATTTATATGAATGGGTCTGAAATCATGCATTCAATCATTTGTGAGTGCAGACTGCAGGCCATCAATTCCAACTAACTAACTGGTTAAAAAGAAATAGCTATTTGTTCCCTTCCCCCCCCCCCCATAAAAGCTTGAATTGGTGAATGATTGGAGTTGCAGAATGGGTGAAGGACCCAGTTTTAAAAGCAGTTGGCAGTACTACTGGAGAAACTGAAACCTTCCCAGGGGCTTCTCCACCTGGAGCATTTATTCTGCAATTGAGATTGGTTACTCATGAAAGTTTGCAGGTCCTTTACATGACATCATCAACCTCTAGCAACTCCTGTGTTTCCCGAGCGTTTCCAGGGCTTAATTTTAAATGAAAATAATGAGCTAACAAAAAGATCCACTGTGACTTGTATGTGAAAAAACTTGTATGTGGTGCTATATATCGAGCCACTAGAAGGTTGTGTTGTTAATGAAACATATAGATCTCACAAATAAACGAGAGAAAAGGAGGGGAAGCTAGTAAAGAATCTAGCAAAGAATCTGGAAGCAGAGTAGTGCAATCAAGATCAGTTACTCACTGAAGTTTGCGGGTCCTTTTCATGACATCATCATCCTCTGAGAACGCTCCCACTGTTTTTTAGCTCTATTCCACCATGATTTAACTCACTTAAAATGCAGTAATAAATGAGATGGCAGAATATTGTTGTCATGTTACATCACCATCTGCTGGCTGCATAAATGGAACTTCCCCACAATGGAAAGGTGCCAAGCAAGAAGATGTGGGCCTCATCCTTTTGAGTGTGCGTCTTGGCTGGCATTGGGCTTCCCATCAAAATTTGTTTCAATAAACCATTGCATGTTAATTAACCCATGATTTGCCAGGCATGAGCAGGAGCGAGAGAGCAAGCACACTGCCTCCAGTGTACTCCTCACTTTTACTATAATTTTATAATCTTGTGATATCCAGGCCCAGGCACTCCGGTTTCTTTAGCAGTTAAACAACCCAAAGTTAACCCATAATTATAATTGGTGGTAAAATGAGAGCTGAAGTGAGGAGTGTACCGGAGGCATTACATTTGCTCCTGCACAGCAATTTGTTGGTTAATTAACCCATGATTTGCTGTTATGTGCAAACTGGGTCATGGGTTAGTTTTAGAAGATTCCAAACATAGCTATGCACAGAAACAGAACCCACATGTGAATCAGTCCCTTACGTTTAGCAGAACAAACATCTGCCTCCCTTCTCTTCATGTTAGCCATTTATGGAAACTATTCCTTGCAAAGTAATATATGAGTCATCCCCTGGGCTTCAGGAAAATAAGTTAGATGATTTCATTAGACTTATGGGATAAATGTGCACAACAGAAGCAGTGATGTCCTCCCTTCAGTTAAGCTGACCATATGAGAAGGAGGACAGGGCTCATGTAACTTTAACAGTTGTAGAGAAAAGGGAATTTCAGCCGGCGTCATTTGTATACAATTTGTACCTGGTGAAATTCCCTCTTCATTACAACAGTTAAAGCTGCAGGGGCCCTGCCCTCTTTTGTATATGGTCACTCTACTATAGTGCATGCAACTTTAATTGCTGTGATGAAGAGAGGATTTCACCAGGTACTAATTGCATACAAATGACGCCGGCTTAAATTCCCTTTTATCTGCAACTGTTAAAGTTACATGAGCCCTGTCCTCCTTTTCATATGGTCAGCCTAGTCAACAGAGGGATTTTTTTTCTTTTTCTCTTTAAATTGTTCTCTCTCCCTCAATAGTTCATCAATCAACCTGAGAATTTCAGGGTATGTATAATCAACATCTCTTTCTGGCATCTGAACATTTCAGAATATTTGGTCAAACCATTACAATTTTACAAAAAGTTAGAATGATTTCCTGACCTGATCATCATTTAACTGGGTGTAAGTAAATAGTTTATTTGTGTGGCAAAAGCCATTACAATAAACAAAACACATAAAAAGAGCATAATACACATCAGTTTAAAACTATAATAAAACCTAACAGTAAAAGATTACTCATTAAGACAGTTCAACTTGTCACAAAATTTCCTCTTTAGAATTGTTGCACTGAACGCAAAGCGGGCCACCTTTTCAGAAACCTGAGGCAATCTATCCCCCAATAAAAAATTGATCAGATACCCATCAGATCTGCCTGATGGCAGGTTTAAATCCCTAAACAAGGCTGTCCTTAAAACTTCATAAATTGGGCAGACAAGCAGATAATGAGGGAGGTCTTCAGGCCGGTTGGCCCCGCTTGGACAGACTCTTTGTTCATAGGGAATCTGACGGTAGTGTCCAGAGATTATAGCAGAGCTCATGGACTGAAATTGTAAGGCTGTAAAAGCTTTCCTCCATTTTAAATTTGTAATAGTTATTATATATTGTGGGTAGGGAGTCTAAATGGGTAATTTAGCGTACCGGGGGGCACATTTTGACAGACAGGCAGAGACATAGTCAGCTCAGAAATCCTGTTGTAGCATATAAGATTTTAAGTATCGAGATGCCATTTCAAAATTTGAAGAGCTCAAAATATCCAGAGTCCATATATATCAATAATTTGTAGCATTTCCTGGTTCCAGAATAGAAACACTCTGTTGTTAAAATTCAGCATCTCCCTAAAAGCAATTAATACTAACATAGGCCCTATTCCCCTTTTCAGTTTTTAACCAATATCTGAGGACAAGAATATGTACTTTGGTCTTCAGCGAACAAAGGCCCACTTCCAGACGGAGATTAGAGGATTCTGTTGTCTTGGGTAGCTCAAGGATAGCTCGTAAATATTTATTTTGTGAAGTTTCAAGATTCACTTTCTATATAGACCCCCATATTTGAGCACCATAGCAAATCTGTGCTATGACTTTGGACTCATAGGTTTTGAGAGCTGGGAGAGTCTGTCTGCCACCTTTGCCCCAGTAAAATCTTACTAGGGGATTCACCATGTTAGTGGCCAATTTTTTGAATTGTCTAGATGAGTATTCCATTTATCTGGGTGGAATGCTCAGTGTAGTGCTCAATCTTAACATTAGAGTGACTGTAATACTCCAGTGCCAGATGATCAGATATACATCAGTTGCTAAGGAATCACATTTTCGAAGTATGCAATCCACTGAGCAAAAGATTTCCAGACCACACAGTTTGGTAAAATGATACCGGTATAAAATAACCTAAGTAGAAACTCAGTGGCAGCATTTGGATGACACTTTAGACAATGGAGGCGGGAAGAGGCAACCGTTAGTTGTGTTGCTTATTGTGTTTTGTGTCAGGCAACCCACAACGCACACATAACTGATGGGAAAAAACAACAGGCTGCTCCATTGTTTATCGGAGCCCCGTTGCTTATGATGAGGCCGGGACTTTCAGCTGCACAACAGGGGGAGAGGCAACGTGTCGTGTGTCGGGCACTGCAAAAATAACGTACTGCCAGTTGCCTCCTCCCCCCCTCCGTTGCCTAAAATGTTGTCCGAATGCTGCCACTATCTAATTAAATAATACAAGTTATATAGAATATAATGTGTGTCTGTATGTGTGTGTGTGTGTGTGTGTGTGTGTGTGTGTGTATTAGTCAGAAAAAATATGTAGGCAACAATACTTGGTTGGGATTTGATCAAATGTTTGAAGGGCTACCACATAGGAAATAAATGGAAGCCATTTATTTTTTTAATGATGAGGACTTCTTGTTGTGTAACAGGCTATCTATATGCAGGGAAAGCCCATGGTGGCTGCGGATCTGTGCTGCGTCAGTTATATGATGCAGACGCAGCTTTGCAGCCACCATGGGGCTTTCCCATGAAGCTGCACATTGAAAAAGCCAAGGACTTACCCCAACTTTTTCAATGGGAGCAATGTGACGTCACTCCAGGGCCAATCCAGGGGGCGGTCCCTGGGGGAAGGTGTCTGGTGATTGGATGCTTTCTACCAGGAAGAGGGCAGGGGTGGCTCCCGTATCTGGATGGCTGAAGGAAACCCTGTGCTCCCTCCTTGGAGTTGGGATTACCCATGCCATGCCGCGAGAGGAAAACTGTGGAGTTTTGGATGGAGGCGATGCCAACCCGGCGCCGTGAAGACAGGACCTAAGTTGCTGAGCACTTTCTGAGTAAGTTTATACATAATCATATTCTCCCAGATTTTATCAACCTGTTTAGTTGATTGCTTTGTTTAGGTAGTTACATGTTATACATGACTTTACAGCTATGTACAATTGCTTAAGAAGGTCTTTTTGCAGGAATCCAATGTAATTAGGTTCAAAATTATGAAGAAGCATGGTTTAGACTAGTGGAGACACAGAGAAATTCCTGACAGTAATCGCAACCATGTTCCAAAACTCCTGCACTGCACTCCCACCAAAGATGAAAATATGAACCAATCTAATCACTCCCCTGGCAAGAATATTGGTGAAAGTTTGGATGTCTTAGAATCTAATAATTAGAACAAGACTTACAGGAGTAATGTACCACCTCCTGAGAACTTTGTATTATGCTTTCTATACATTAGTTTTGATTGATAAAAATGCAAAATAAGTCTAGCTACATTGCCAGTCTTCTTCCAAAGACTCACTTAAGTCAGTCTCCCATTCCCTGCACATAGGTTGTCTTGTCATCCAATAATGGCATTGGGAAGATTTTATAAATAAATGATATCAAACCTTTAGTTGAAGAGACAGTGGTGTTCTATAAAGGATTCAAACGAACTAAGTGAGTGCTTGGCTGCCTGTATTCTAGCATTTAAACTGTTGGATTCTCATGTGTTCAACTGTTAGAAGTAAATCCTGTTTTGTTAAATGGACATAAAAGATGTCTCACAAAAACAAGGAGGAAAAATGCACCTGAATTTAGGTCAGCAGTTGTTAATAAATTTTAGGCAAGTGTTCAGCAAGTCAAAGTATGAGACTGTACTACTAGTGCTCCAGTGCACCCCTTCATAGTGAAGCTTGGGCCTTAGAGTAGAATGGAATAGTGGGAAGCATTCTTACTCTAGGTGGCACTATTCAACCACTTTCAGGAATGTAAATAGTATTAATTATTTTTTAAAAAAACATTTTTTAAGAACAGACCTCAAAGATTAGACTGCTCAGAATTTCTGTTATCGTATGAGACACTTTTAATAATATAATTATTTTCCAGAATTGTTCCACTGGTGTAAGTGGCCAACATGAGATGCTTTAAAAGTATGGGTATGGGTATAAAGAAAATAGAAGCAAGGCATACCAAATGCAGAAAAGCAGACCATTCCCAAAGTCAGAGGTTCTCAAACTGTGGTCTGTGGACCACTGCTGCTCCACATGCTCCTTTCAGGGGGTCTTTGGGAAAAGTTGCAGAAATAATTGTCGGATGTGGGAGGGGAAATCAGGCAACTCCAGGGCCAAGGATCGACATTCTTGGCTGTCTTCGGCCATGGAGTTGACTGATTTTTTCCTCCCAATGATGAAGATCAACTTCACAGAACGTTGGTCACAAAAACAGACATATTTATTGCATTAGAAATGCAAGCATTTACCTTCTAAATTATCATTTATACATGTACTTTGATTTGTAGAACAAACGTTTTAAAAAATATTATTAAAATTGCTCTCAACATGCCAAGCAATTTTCAAGTGGTCCTAGGTGATTGTTCTTTATTTCTTCTGAAGATGCTATAGTAGGGCAATGAGTCAGTGTGTGGTACTTCTAAACAGAATGAAAAGATTCAATGCCAAGGCTGTGAGTTCAAGTTTCACCTGGAGCATTTCCTTTCATTTTCACAGGTTTCATCAGACAATAGGCCATACAAGTAATTTATGTCCCCTTTTGGTAGCTGAGAAATTTTCCCATCAAGATAGCCCCTCATATAAATTAAAGTTTCTTTCTCACTGAAAAAGGGAAGCATCCACAGGTCTTAAAGCAGGTGCTCCAAATGACATGTACTAGACATACATTAATTGGCAATAATGTTATTTTGGAGTTGAGGAAATCATGTAATGTTTTTGTTAGAGACCAATGCCGTATTGGTTGGAAGGTAAGTTTAAGGTGAAGTAAGAGAGAGTTTAAAAACAGATGAGCATTGTTTCCCATGGAGCATGCTTTGTGTGGTTGTACAGCTGGGATGGGGAACTTCAGGCCCAGGGATCAAATCCAGCCCTCCTGTGATTCCAATCTGGCCCCAGTCTTTTGCACCCAACTACCAATCGTTCAGTGCTTTCCCTGCTTTTGCACAGCCCCCAGCCCCCAAATACTGAAAGGCTGAAATGCATCTCCTAAGGCTGAGTTACTGGCAGTAAAAGCATTAAGCTACAATATGTTGGTATTTTTTTGTATTTTTGGCTCCACCCTCTTTGCATCTCCTGAGAGCTTCTATGAAATTGAGTTCAGCCCTTAGGCTCAAAGAGGTTCTCCAGCCCTGTTGTACGCTACAAGCAATGGTATGCTACAAACAATACATCAAGCATCTTGTGATTTATGCAGTTCAGACAACATTTCAGTAAACAGAACTTTCCTGCAGAGAGAATGTAAACTGAGAATCTAATTAAAATGGTTCTATGACGATTGTTTAAAGTAAATGCCCTTCTTTGCTAGAACAGCAACCCCTCTGACGAGATCAATGACTATTCTGTGTCAGAGCCCTTGCTTTGGAATGCATTCATTAGTGTTACCCTAATCTCCTGGCAGCAGAGATGTTCCACTGAAAATGTGGTGTTTATTCCTTTGTCATTGCCTGTTACAAAGCTACAAGTGTGAGTTCCTGTAAGAATCAGTTACTGCTGCAGTAGGCTGACCATATGAAAAGGAGGACAGGGCTCATGTAACTTTAACAGTTGTAGAGAAAAGGGAATTTCAGCCAGTGTCATTTGTATGCAATTAGTTCCTGGTGACATTCCCTCTTCATCACAGCAGTCAAAGTTGCAGGCACTATACTAGAGTGACCATATACAAAAGAAGGCAGGGCCCCTGCAACTTTGTAATGAAGAGGGAATCTCACCAGGTACAAATTGCATACAAATGTCACTGGCTGAAATTTCCTTTTCTCTACAACTGTTAAAGTTACATGAGCCCTGTCCTCCTTTTCATATGGTCAGCCTATTACTGCTACCTTTTGCTTTTAATACCCTGAAAGATAAGTTGTTACCAGTCTCTCTTATCTTTCTGTAAAAGAAACACTTGGCATTCGTTGATGTTTTTATGAGGTATTATTTCTTCACTGATCAAATTGCTGCTGTCCTGACTACACCCATGCTGCCTTCTTGGATAAGGCATATATAAGCTTTTTCTATGACTGAAATGCTGAATTATTTGTCTATGGATTTGTAAGTTTACAGTGCAATCCTATATTTACACAGAAATACATCACAGTGAGTTCAATGAGATCTACACTGTGGTAAGCATTTATAGCCTTAAAACACAGTAATTTAACCCATGTACCCCAAACTTTATTGGAAAAGTCTGTTTTGGGTTTGTACAGTTCCTTTTAAAATGTTTTAACAGTCAGTGAATGGCTATATTTAAATACACAACAAGCAAAGGTTATAAAATTCATTTTCTATACCACCAAAAGCAGCTGTAGGCTTACAGACTCTGTTGTCAAGTATACCTATTGGAATACGAAAATGAATTGCTGTCCAGCTTGTAGTCTGAATGCCAGTTTGGATGCAAATGCATGTCAAAACATAAGTGCACATGGCTGTGTTTCAAGTAATTAGAAGCATACAGCTGCAGTGGAAAAATATTTTTCCAGTGATTAACGAATAACTTATATAAAACAAGTGTACACAAATGCAATTCCCAGCAGATTATGTCACTTTTCACAAAGAATTATTGGCACCAACCCCACCAACCTTTGTATCTATGAAGTTCATCTAGCTGGATATTACAACCAATGCAGCATGAAACAAACAGGGGGAGGAGTAGCTCTGTGGTACAGCATATGCTTAGCATGCAGAAGGTCCCAGGTTTGATCCCTGGCATCTCCAGGTAGGGATAGGAAAAATGTTCTGACTTGGCATAAGGCAGCTTCCTATATTCAAGAAAATGTCCATGTGCAGTGTAACACAGGTCCCCTCTACAAGGATTCGCTTTTGCACCTGGTTAGCCGATTATGCGCATAATCGCAGAAGCACATTTACACCTAATCCCTCTGCACGAGAGGCGGCGAGAGGTGGTGAAGCGCATTAAAGGATGTCCAAAATGCGGTTTACAAGTAGTTAATGCGCATAAGCGCATATGCACACAGTCAAAATGCACTTTAACGGACGGAGCAAAATAAAACTCGCGATTTAACGCGCATTCGATAATGCGCATAATCGGAGAGATAACGCGCCTCTACACCCCATTTGCGCTCCGCTGGTGTGGAGGTAATTTTTTTAATGAGACTTCAAAGAGCTTTAAATGCCTCTTGTAGAGGCAGCCACAATCAAATCATTCGTTATTGACAACATTATTTTATTTTTATTGCACTTTTCTATGATAATCCTCAAAGCTGCTTACAACAGCATAATAAAAAATAGTATGTTTATTTGTTTTATTTGTTATACTTTTAACAAATAAACCTAAATTCTCTGGGTAATGTACTATATATTATAAAATACAAACAATAAAATATAGCAACAGAATTGGTGAAAGAATTCCTTTGGAATGAAAAGTTTGCACCTTATGCGTTTGATACCCTGAAAAATACATTTTGAGATGTGTCCTGATGCTGTCCTAATACAATGGGCAATACATAGTCCCCAGCCCACTGAATCTACTTTCAGTTTCGTGGCAGAATTGAGATCTGAGCACTACGCAAAAACATTTCTTTTCTGGCTTTTCCACTACATAACCTCTAGGTGTCACTGAGGTATAGCAGAATAGTGTAAATACACAAGATGAAATTTAGCTTTCTTTCACATTAGATGCCCCATTTTCCCTGCTTTAAATGCAGGGAAATGCTTCTTAAGAACCTGTAAACAACCATGAGTAGGGAATGATGAGCGCATAATAAATGCCTCATGTAGAAAACTCCCAAGTGTTTCAGTTGTGGGGGGGGGGGGTGGCCTATTCAAGTCCCTATAATCAGCATCCTGGAGATGAGATTTAGTGTTGGGATGGGTATATATACAAAAGAAGAGGTACAAACTCTCTTTCTACACATATTGATATCACTAAGAAGAAGACTAAAACACCATCCATACTGTATATTTGGATAACTATTAAATAAATCAGTTGAACCATAATTGGAAATAGCACAAAATGTATTAGACTGGATAATAGTTTCATCATTGGTAGTGTGTAGCCTGCATCTCTCTCTCTCTCTCTCTCTCTCACACACACACACACACACACACCCTTTCTACACCATAGAGGTGTAGAGGGAGGATGATCCCGGAAGTACCTAATACACACCAGTGGCGCACACGGAGTGAGGGAGGGTGATCCCGGAAGTACCTGGTGTGGAAAGGGCCAGAGAGGGAAATAGGAAAAGGCCCATGTGGTTGCCTCATTCACATTCAGTCCCATGGAATCAGGTCAAAGAAAAGCAGTTCCCATGTGGCTGTGTGACTGTGTCTGAAGATGTTTGAAGACATAAAGACAGACAACAGGAAACGAGTGGTTAGAAGTGACACTTCCCTAAACTGCTTCAACAAAACTGAGGGGGGGAAATGGTGGGCTTATTTTATTTTCCATGAAGAGCATGTGCTACTAAAGCTAAATGGCACACATAAACTCCCCTAGGGAGATTTCAGAAGAGAGAAAGGGGAAATGGCAACCTTTTATCCTCGCTATCCAGATGCTTCTTCACAATATATCACAACCCTGAACTGGGATCAGGGGTGGTCACAGACCAGAAGCCAGCATCTGGTGCCCTAGGCAAACCATGCAATTGGTACCCCCACCCCCAAACCCCAAGGGCAGATCAAGGCTGACATTTTTGGTAAACTGGGGGGAAATTGCCCCTATTTTGGGTTTAATGAAGAGGTAACCCCCTCCCCCCAACTTTGGAAGCAGAAATATTATATAAATATATATAAAACACTAAGGTGATGTGTGGCAATATGTGGCACAAAGGTTCTGAGCTACGACCCACTGGAGGTTCCGAGCTCTGAGAAGAACTTTGAGTGGCTAAGCAACAGGATATATAAACGCAGCTGGGAGTGGGGGGGGGGAGTGGCTGAGGGGGAAGAGCACAGAGAGGAGGTTGGGCAACTCCTAAGCACATGTGTAGGCTGTGGGGAGTGGCTGGGAGAGGGTCAGCCTCATGCCTGGCTTTTCCGGCACTTGCGGAAAAGCCATAAACATATGATACTGAGCAATAAAGTACTAGCATGCACATGGTCAGTGCAAGTCAAACTAGTTTATAATAAAACTTGCCCAAAAGTTTTTTTAAAAACTAAGCACTGTTATCAGCAATGTACACAGGGTCTGATCAAAGTAACAGCAAGGCTCTGCCAGCCCCTAGGCTCAACCCTCTGAGGGCAAAGGAAGCAGGGGAGCCTTTCACTCTCTGCCTCCAACTGGGAGCAGCAGTGGAGAAGGAAGATATCCCATGTCACCTGAGGAAGGAAAGGCAGGCGGGTGACTTAGCCCCACCTTCCCCAACTGGTATTTGTATTTTTTTTAAAGTATGTTTTTTTTTCCTTTTCAATTTGGTACCCAACTTAATTTGGCACCCTAGGCCACTGCCTAGCTCGCCTATATGGACAGGCCACCCCTGACAGGGATTATTGTTGGGTAGATATGTGCCAATCATTCAGGTTAAAATATACTCCCCATGCTATTTGGGAAGATTTCAGGAAGGAGAGAAGAGGAAAAGGAAGTTCTTCTTCTTTTCCATTCTCCATACCCCCAGTTCCAACACACACATAGAGACATACTATACATACACACTCAAAGTTGGATCTGGTAGCCAGCACTGAATGTTGATTTCAGGAAGGAAAGGAAAAAAACAACCTCTTTTTCCTCTTCCTGAAACCTACCTATCCTTTGGAAGCCCAAAACAATACTACAAGGTTTCTGTTCCAAACTGGCTAGAGCCCTGAACAACTATTTTTTAAATAAGGGATGGGGAATATTGTTTGTCCCAAGGGCCAAATTAATTCTGGGCAAGTATGTCATGGGCTACATGTCCACTTAAGATGGCTTCATATGGACTCATACGGACAGAGGTCCGTATTGTGGATCTCCGTTTGTTCTATTTATTCTAAAATGTGCAAGACTCTTCCTCGATTCTTCACAGCACAGGATTACCATGTATTGTTACAACTGATACTTTCTATAATCTACTTAATCTGAAGCACAATCCTATTAAGGCACAGGTGCTGTTTGGTCATTTATCTGTATAAGTTAGTGATATTCAGCGTGCTCTGGACAAGTTTGTACACACTCTTCTTCAAGGAACAAGCTCACATTTTCGTAGTGCTCCTCGTTCAAAGTCTTCCAATAGAGGAGCAAATGGGTTCCATCATGGCATTTAGAATCTTTCACCTTCAGTTGGTGCACCTATTGTGACCCTTCCTAGGGGCTGTCTATATGTTCTGGAAGCCCTGTGGTGGCTCTGCATTGGTGCTGCATCAATTATATGATGCAGCACTCACCTTGAAACCATCGCAGGGCTTTCCAGAGAAAGCTGACTTTTCAGGATGGAGCGAGGTGAACATGCCCCTTCCGCCATCTAACCTCACTCCATCCTCAATGCGGAGGCATGGCCGGGCAGATGGCAACCCCTGATTGGTCACCATTTGCCCAGGCAGAGGGCAGGGAGAGAACCTGGCTGCTGGAAACCTTGAAATTTCTCTGTGTGTTGGGATTAGCCACTGCCACCCCAATGCAGCAAAAATGCGTGGATTGCTATTCACAGCAGCAACCCCCTGGACAAAGACAGCCTAGCCTCAGTTATCCATGCCTGGTAACCCCAATGCTGGACTGTGATAATATATTATACTTGGGGTTGCTTTTGAAGGTTCAGAATTCACAATTAGTGCAAAATACAATTGTCAGGGTATTAACTGGGACATGATGCTAGGAACACATCTTGATAGTGCTTTATTTATATGCTGCCTTTGAGGACAACTCTGTACAAGGAACTGGTGACTATTTTTAAAGGCTTTCCTAGCTTGGTACTGAGTTGTTTGATGGACCTCTGTCCGTATGAGTCCATATGAAGCCATCTTAAGCGGACATGTAGCCCATGACATACTTGCCCAGAATTAATTTGGCCCTTGGGACAAACAATATTCCCCATCCCTTATTTAAAAAGTCAGCTTTGAAAGTTCCAGATCCTAAGGGGTTAATTGTGTGTGTTAGCACAAAATATGCTAATTCACATCTAAATCCTAAACTTAATTCTTAAATTTTAATCTGAAAAATGCAGTTAGGATGCCATTCTAGGCATGTTCAGACAGAAACATTAGGAATATGTCTATCCCATTTAAGCATGTATGAAGTCATGATGGTGGTCAACCACTATCAAAAGCCTTCCAGCTCACTGGACATGCACCTCTGCATCTCGTTTTCTCTCTTCTTTGCTGCCACTTCTTCTAGTTAACCAAGCCGAGATGAGCAGGTTCCCTGCCACATTGCTTTGTGTATCCGAAGGACTGTAGGATGGGACAAGACTGGAAGGATGGCTCCAAATGGGAGGCTGCCATACCAGCCGCTATCTGGAAAGCTAAAATGTCAGCTTTGGCAAACTCAGCCTTCTTGACACATATATAAAACAGAAACAAACACAGGGTTTATTTTCTCCTATGGTTCTTCCTCAACAGGGATACAACAGGAGTAGGAATTATATTTTTGGGTCACTCTGATTTTATTGTCATGCAGTTGTACTTCCATTTCCTCTTCTATTCCGTCATATGATGATAATTCTAGGTTCCCCTCATCTCTATCCACCTTTGTATCATCAGCTAGAGAGAGTAACACCCCCCCCCCAGTTGGTTCCCCAAAATGGCACAGCAGTGCCAGTGATTTTAAGAGGGCAGAAAAGGAGGGGGATGTATTCTATTCATTTTCTTTCTCCTGGGAAAGGCGCTGTCGTCCTGGGAAGATTTCCATTTTCAAACTTACTTTAAAAAACACACCGTACCAAACCTCCAGAGATTATTTTCGATTCAAAAATAAATCCATAACATCACTTTAACTGAAATGAGAACCAAGCTATCAACCAAGGCTAAAAGGAGGTCAAAGTGAACAAACCTGTCAAGATTCACAGAACAAGTGCTCAAATGTGGAACAGTAGTGCACCGCTGGTACGGCATGTGTACTGCTTTTAGAAACATATCGTCCTTTTTTGTTCCTTTGTTTTTTTTCCTAGTGGTGTAATCAGAAGCAGAGGTCGTGCCAGTTAAGGGTTTCAGCCCCAGAATAGCTGGGTGGTGGCGATACCTCTTAAGTATCATGCGTGGCTGTGATTCCATCATGGAGCCCTCTTTTAGCTTATCCAAAGGGCAATTCCAGCGAGTAAGGCGAGGCTGTTCTATAAAGGGTTGGGCAGCTTTGTACAAAATAGAAAGCTGTAGGGCTGACTGACAGCCAGTATGTGATCCCCTGGAACAAATGTGTTTCGCACACACAGAGACAACCCAGCCTCTAGTTACATCTCTGGCAGCGGACAACAATTCTCAGCTTCTCTTTCCAGGGTTATTATTGGCCGAGGCTGCTGCCGCCGCTGCCGCTGCTTGCAAAGGAGGCTTTGGCAGCCCCCTTTACGCCCTTGTTCTAAACGGGCAGTTGGTTTGTTCAGCAGGACGTTGTCGAGAGAGGAGAAAGAGCGGGGAGAGCAGCTGCGAGGTTCCCAAGCAGAAGATATCCGCCTTCTTCTTCCTTTGGCTTCGTGAGGCGAAATTTCATCTGCGTGTGATAAAAGACAGCAACGCCACGCCACGCCAGTATAGGACGCCTGTCGGATTAGGCGGGAAAGAGGCGCTGTGGGGCTAGAACTCCCGAGCATCCGGTGCTGTGGTTTCTGTGAGAGGAGGAGGAGGAATACGAGGGGGCGGTGCGGAGCTGGGATCTCGCCCCCTTTCCCATGTGAGGCGCCCAGAACAGAAAGTTCACAGCGAGGGGGAAAGAAGTAAAGCCAGGGGGGCTCCAGGCGGCTGAGAGCCCTGCCACGGGAGAGGTCGCCGCAGCGCCATGGAGGGCAGCCCCATCCCGGTGCTCACCGTGCAGACGGTCCCGTACGAGGACCAGAAGCCGACGGGCGGCGGGGGTCTGAGAAGGCCCACGACCGTCTTTGAGAGCCAGCGCAACTACCTGCCCAACTTCGTGCAGAGCGTGCTCTCCTCCATTGACCTGCGCGACCGCCAAGGCTGCACCATGGTGGTGGGCAGCGACGGCAGGTACTTCAGTCGGACGGCCATCGAGGTGGTGGTGCAGATGGCGGCGGCGAACGGGGTAAGAGCGACACCTCCCTGCGCGCCTGTCTGCTCTGCTCGCGCGCCCTTAAATGCGCACTGGTGGTTTCCTCAGTCTGGGTAGGTCGGTGGCGGGTTGTTTGGCCGCCTTTCTTAATGCCAAGTGTTTATGGAGGAGGATGAGATGGGAGAACAGCCTTCTAATCCACTTTAGGAATCTTGAATACAGAACCAGAGGAAGGTAGTTACCGTGGATTAAGTCACACAGAGGCGATGTAAACTTGTTGCTTCCAGACTGACTTCGTGGAGCTCTATGCGCCCCACCATGTACTACACATCTTGCACCACTTTCATCTTTTGCTCCCTTTCACTCCAGTATCCCCCCCCCCCCATCTGTTATCTACTGTGATTCTTCCCAAGGTGGATCAATCCCTTTGATATCCTGCCCACTCTGCTTCAATGGAATGAACTCTGGAACATTTGTCCGATGAAACAGTTGTTGGGAAGGGTGTTAATCGCACTCATGCCCTACTTGTGGGTTTCCCACAGGCAGCTGGTTGGCCACTGTGTGAACAGGATGCTAGACTAGATGGGCCTTTATTTGATCCAACAAGGCTCTTCTTACATTCTTATGAAATTAGTGACACTTATTTTATGTTAATTTCAGAGAGCAGCCCCTGGTAGTGGGATAGAGAACAAACTGCAAACGAATTGATTCCTTGGTGTCTGCTGGTTGGCATGTTTCACTGATTTTTGTTTTTTGAGGAAGCTGTAATTGCAAACAGTAGATTTTCCCTAAACCCCATGTTAAAATAACATTTAGATACCATAAATTTGTATATAGTTCATTGAGTCATACTTAACCAGCTTGCAATGCCTGAGTTGGCAAGGAAAATTGCAAGCTCCAGAATTAAAGCAGGAGTGCTGGTATTCTTGCAGAATGTAGGAGAAGGAGGCAGTTAGTACTTATTCTCAAGTATTTCTCCCTTGTTCTGTACTATTGTTTTGCTCATATCCACCTTACCATGACACTAAATTCCTGTATGATTTATTGCTCTTATCTTACCTACCCATGTACTATATAATCTTTCCTTTACCTCTCACATGTGAACCCTCTTGTATCCTCTCCACTGCACCCATGTATGGTAAACCCATCCATCCACACTTTCCCACCCAGTTGACCACTATAATCTAGCTCACTAATTTTCTCAGTATGTCACATCACCATGTCTTGATCCCCCTGGACAGTTTACACACACTCCTATGTAAAAGCTGCAGTACCTATTCCCTCACTTTGCTTCTCTGTTTCACCCTGCCATTCACTGCATCTTCCATACCTGTCCCTTTGCTAGACTACCAAAAATTAATAAAATTAAAGAAAGGACAGTAGATAGACTTGCCTTGGAAAAGAAATGTTGCATTGGGCCAAAGTTTGTTACATTCAGATTGTGTCTGATAAGTTTTACATACAGTCTAATAGTTTGCCTGGTTCATTATAATGCTATGGACAGAGAAAGAAGAGAAACCTAGAGAGGAGTGCCCAACATATGTACTTGAAACTGATGAGAAACTGGATTTCGTGGAACATATTTAAGGAATGGGAAGCAAAAGGGAAGAGCTAGATCCTCCTATTTTTATGACAGTGTGTTCCATGGTTTTTGTTTGGCACAAGCTAGTTTAGGAGTTTATAAAGGCTAGCCAGTCAGAATAGAGCTTGATGGTTGTTTGTTGCTGTGAGTTTTCTATAAAGCCAGCCTCATCTACAATGTAGCTAAAAGGGGCTTGAGACGCTTTGACATTCACAACAAAACATAACAGTTTTCCCTTTTGCACTGAATGGTATTGTGCTGCCACACCCTCAAACACTAGGCCTAGACGAGCACACCCTCTCAGGCTAAGCACCACCACTTAAACACTTGAGGGAAGGGTATAGGTAGGCTGACCATATGAAAAGGAGGACAGGGCTCATGTAACTTTAACAGTTGCAGAGAAAAGGGAATTTCAGCCAGTGTCATTTGTATGCAATTAGTTCCTGGTGATATTCCCTCTTCATCACAACAGTTAAAGTTGCAGGCACTATACTAGAGTGACCATATACAAAAGAAGGCAGGGCCCCTGCAACTTTAACTGTTGTGATGAAGAGGGAATTTCACCAGGAACTAATTGCATACAAATGACACTGGCTGAAATTCCCTTTTCTCTACAACTGTTAAAGTTACATGAGCCCTGTCCTCCTTTTCATATGGTCAGCCTAGGTATAGGAAACACCACTTTTCCCTTATACCAGAGGGGAAAAGGTACTGAGGATTTGAAAAGGTTCTTCTGTGATTATATTGGCTGAAAGGTTTAATGTTAAGTGTTTCTGAATTAAACTAATAGAGCAGGTGACAAAGCCAAGCTGACACATGGTTTATGGTAGCAAAAATAAAATAAAATATTTATTGTTGTTTACAGTTCTTTCAAATTCAATTTAAAACCTGCCTATTCTTAATATTTCTAATAATCTTAATAATAATCCTAAATCCTTAAAATCTTATATTTATTTACTCTTCACACACTCCTGACAAGAACACATAGCTAAACACATCTATCTTCCACCTAACTACCCTCCACCCAACCAACACACCCTAACTACAAACCACTCTCTCACACAATATATACCCCAGACTAGACATTAGCAGCTCTGTTTGCTTCATAAGATCCCAAGTTGGACTAGCTTTATCAAGTAGGCATAAGCTGACATTGGTATGGGAGGTGGTCCATTGCAGAGGGCAGGATAAGCAAGATCAAACAGGCGGCAGTTAGCAGAATGTCCAGGACTGAGCTGAACTACCCTGGGATGTTTTTTTAATAGAGGTCTCAGCTTATCAGAAGAGGTGGAAGCCAACTGGATTTTGAGAGGTCTTTGGAGAAAGAGGGAAAGGTGGGAAATTTGTACTGCTTCTTGAGCCTTCTTTTGGGGACTGTACCTGATAGTCTTTCTGCTAGGATATGATGCTCATGCACACCATGTACTTCACCTAACAGATTCCTTCTCTGCCCCTTTCTGTAGCCTAAACTTGCCTTGTTTCTTACATCAGAACCATAGTATTTTCTTTGTTATGATATTTTTGAGCACCAGACATAAGGTATCATCAGACAAGCATTTTATTGCACGGTAATTACTGGGCACTCACAGATTTTCATGGGTCCTGTTCATGTTGTTGTCTGTCCCATGCGCCTCCTGCCTCTTCTAGCCTTCTTCACGTAACAAAAAAAGATCCCGGTAAATCTGAATTATTTTTGAGACGGAACTTGCTGCTATCTCCTGCTGTGTGCAGGAGAAACAGAGCGATAAAACCGTCCCACTGAATGGATCATGTGCATGTTGTTTACTTCCTGTTTCAAAAGAGGAAGTAATGAGGGACAAACGTGTGGGCGTAGAAGCGACAGTAAGGAAACACGATTTTCCCCTGTGTGATGACACTTGTAAATGCTCCAAATTGGCAATAGGAACAGAGCTCCCTTTCATCTGATACTACAACAAAACTGCTGCTCTCCTACAAGGACTTGCTCAAGTCTGCTTAAATAGTAAAATCACTCTGCCTATAGATTGATCTTTGTGGTGTCTTATAGCTAATAATAATGACTCTTAGATACTAGTTCATCACGACTGGAAGTTACGATGGCACAGTGATTTTATTAACATTACAGTGACTTAACTTGGCAAGCACATCCTTGCTTGATGCCATCATAATTTTAGAGTTGATTTTTTTCAGCTCATTATGTATGTACCTAACTTGTCATGTACCAAAAGTTTTCCCCCTCCAATCTGATCTTATTGCTGGTTTTCCTCCAATTTAATCTTGTTGTTCTTAATTGATATAAGAAAAAGAAATTGGTTAAATCTAATGTCACACTAGCAGACATCCGCTAGTGCCATGGGGCTTTTCTCCTTCCCTCCTCCCTCTTGCAGTTCTCTGCATCACTTGTAAAATCTGCTCCAGAAGTTTCGGAGGGCTGCAGGGGAGAAGAGGGGAGGGGGGAATCACCCTCCCTCCCGTTTCTGCTGACGGAATGGCTTACGTCAGTGGAATTACATTGTTGGATACAATCCATTATGTGCAACTAAAAAAAAACAAAACCAACCCTGCCCACATCTAGCATATTCTTATAACTAGAATATGGGGGAGAGCTGAAGCTCACTGGTAGAACACATGCTCTGCACTCAAAAGGTTCCAGGCTCAGAAAGAGCTGGGGAAGAGTCACTGCCAGCCAGTGTAGACAGTTCTGAGCAAGATGGACCAATGATCTTATAAGGCAGCTGCCTAACTATTACTGTCTATTTGGTGCACTATGCCACTCAGTTATAATGAGGAAAATGTTTGAAGGCCATGGTAAAGGATAAGAAAACAAAAACTCGACAGTGTCTGAGATGTAATCTTGCTTGTCTACATGTGTTATCAAGCCTAACTGATTCAAACATGTGAGAGATTACCAAGCAGAATTTCTTGTAAATGACTCTAGATAATCATTTGAAACTGTACAGCTGCCTTGAGTAACTGTACTTGAAAGTGTGTTGGCAAAATATTTATTGGAGGTAGCTGTTCTTTGAGCTTTGCTCGAAGTCGTGGTCTTTGTCTAAGAGAGACGTGAAATACGACATGACTTGTGAGAGGTAATAAAGCACACACTCTTAAGTACAATGGGGTAGTATTTTTGAGTTTTTCAAAATAATTGAGAAACAGAAATGTGATGCTAGAAATTATGTTTGTTGTGATTTAATTGTAAACTGATAATATATGGGAGGCAATTTCATTTTCCAATGAAGATTTATTAAATACCAAGACAATTTTAGGAGTCAACTGTATTCCTAGGAAATATGGGTCAGTTTGTTTTTAAGACAAAACTTGCGGCAACTAAAATGACAATCTGAATGTGTGTGAGTTGTGATTTTTAAAGCCCCGAGCAGTGTAGCCTGGCATGCCTGAGAGACTGGCTCTGTTCCTGTGTCCTTTGCAATATCTACAAGCCAATTTATACATTAATAAATAGGACAGGGTACAGCCCTCCTGGGAGTCTTCTACTTCAAAATGCAAAGTAGGATTATATCAGCCTTCCCCAACCTGGGGCCTGCCAGAGAATTGGGACTACAACTCGCATCAGTCACAGTCAGCATGGTTGATCATGGACAATGGGACCTGTAGTCTAAAAAATGCAGAGGACACCAGAATGGGGAAGGCTGGATCATGTCATTAAATATTCCTCTATGTGAAGAAAACTCATAGCAATAGACTCTATTAAACCAAAAATTAGTGACACGTACAAAAAAGATTTTAGTTATGGTTTAAGATAATGATGTGTAGCTAAAATTGGTGGAGGCAACATTTAACAACAGGCTGGATGTGCTCCACAACTTCTTTGAGTTAAATCCAATATCATACTAGCAGATGTCTGTTAGCACAATGGGACTTTCGACCTCTCTCTTCCTCCCTGCAGCCTTCTGCACCACCTGAAAATCTGCTCCAGAGGGTTTCCTAGCCTTCAGGAGCAGATTTTGAGGGTGCATGGGGGATGTTGGGGGAGGGGAATTGCCTCCTCCTGGTACTGCTGATGGAACTGCTTCCATTAGCAGAATGACTTCATTGGCTACAATCCTTTATGTGGCTGGCCAATCCACCTGACACTTCTCTTACCTAATGCAACTTGTTGAGAATCGGTGTGCTCCAACAAATAGAGGGATGGTCAGACTTCAGACCCCCTCTGCAATAAGTTCAGAGTTCATGTTAATTAAGGTGACAGGTTCATCTTGGCCCGTCTCAGACCCCAGTCTGGCTCCTGGGGCTTCCCAAATTGCCACATTGCTTTCCACTTGCCCCTAACCACTGATCATTTAGTGGTTTCCTGGCTCTTGTGCAGTTTTTTCTCCATTCTAAAAGGCTGCAATCCCTCTGCTAAGGCTTCATTACAAGCAGTAAGAGCTTTAAGCTAAACCATGCTGGTATTTTTTGGCTCCGGCCCGTTTGCTTTTTGCCCTAGCCCTATCCACCAACTGGAATGTAGCACCTGCGACCTTCTCCAAAATAGAAGCCAGCCCTCGAGCTGAAATAGGTTAAATACCATTGGTTTAAACCTAGGACTGTCCTGATCACACAAAATGCAAGGGGGATCGATTTTAAAAGCAAAAGAGTTCTGTAGGTGAACAGAGTTTAACACTTTTATAGTTGTCACTTAACTGCCTGTATTGTCTAGAGCAGTTTTCTTCAAGGTGGCACCCTCCATGTATTTTGGACTATATCCCCTATCAGCCAGAATGGTCATAACTATAATTGCCCATTCGTGTTAAGCCTACAAGTATAATTGCAATTAATTTTCCAAATATATTAGAACATATCGTAAGGAGATCCTTGTTAGATCAGGCCAAATGTTAATCTGTTCCAACAACCTGGGATTATGGGGTAGGCCGTTTACTCAGTGGTAGAGCATATGCTTTGTATGCCATTTCAGTCCTTGGTAACCAGGTAGGGTTGGAAAAAGGCCTGCGTGAAACCTCAGAGAGCCACTTCCAGTCAGTCAACAGTACTGGTCTAGATGGACCAATGGTCTTACTCAGTATAAGGCAGCTTCCTATGTTTCTCTGTTAATCCTGCTTCTCTCAGTGGACAACCGTATGCTTCCAAGGAATCCCACCAGCAAGGAGTGAAGACAACAGCCACCTCGAGTCTGGCACAACTGCTCTCCCCCCCAAACTGGAATTTTGTTATTCGTTATAGATTTTACCTTACCCTTCCATCGAGATGCCAGAGCAACATATTCCCTCTGAACCTGGAGGTTCCATGTTGGTTGTTTTAAAACATTTTATGCTGCTCTTCAGTTGGCAGCTCACAAAAGTAAAAAAAAAATTAAATAAAAACATATAAATTAACATAACAGAAAATCCATAGAGAATAATAAAAAAATCAGCATCACCAATCAAGTTAAAACCATCTTAGATGGCATCCTGCAAGCCCTGGGAAATAGGAAGTTGTTCTGATACCAGCAACACATCAAATTCAGGGCCAAGCAAGTCTCATCCCCCACCCCTTTATTATGCCCATCTTATTTTCTTTTGAGCTTGATTTCTGTATCTTGCTCAGTGTGCACAAATACTTTGTTGCTCAACCACAGAGCCTTCTTCACTCATCCTTCTCCAAACATTTCTCTTCTTTTTTTGCTCTCCTAAAACACATCCGGGCACATGAATCAACTACAGGAATACATAGACACCACCTTGTTGTTTGCATTAACTTGAAAAAGGTATGGCTGGCTGGGGAATGCTGGGAATTGTAGGAATTTTTTTCTGTCAAAACATACATAGGATTGCATTTTTATTTCCCTTTTGCACATGAAATGTTGCTTAAATGCTGAGTTGTTGCTGTGGTTGGCAACCTGTATCCATACTTTTCTGTTGTTTTTATGGAAAAGACACACAGACGTTGTAAATATGTGTTTCTGCCACAAGAAATGCACTGTGTACGAGCAAACAATTGGCAAGATTAACAGAATTTGTGGCAATCTGTCAAAAAATCCAGTATATTTTCTCCACCCTTTTAGTACAATTTGGCAGAAAGGATTGAGTGAAGATAACACTGTAATAAACTAGAGGCAAGTGGCATGATTTCAAAAACAGCTTCACAGACAGAAAAGAGGCCATAAAAGGATAAAAACTACTCTAAAACAATTCATGGTATAATTTTAATATATTAGGTTCTTGGAAAGAATTAGAGATGCCTGCAAAGTTCTCCAAGCTTGGGCTTAGTACAAACTTCTGGGGCTCATAAAAGCTTGTCTCAAAGGAGAGGTGAGCTTTATAAGCCCCAAAATTCTTTTCGGGCTCAGATTAAAAACTGAGCCAGAAAAGAATTCCCAGTTTACCCAGCCAGCTATTCCTTCCCTTTAAATTACCTCCCGCAGCAGCAGTGATGATGGCACTCTAGTTGCAAAAAGAGAAGGAGGGAGATCAGGTATCTCTTTCTCTTTCCCTTTCCTCTCTCATGCTTAGCCAATGGAAAAGCCCCAATGGTCCTCCGGACATGTAGTTTTTCCAATGGTTAGTGCTACGTCCTTGGGGAAAAACAACAACTCTGAAGAGCCACTGAGGTTTCCTCTCTTCCTGTCATGTTAGGAGCATGCCAGAGAAGGATGAATGGAGAGATTTGACCTCCTTCCTGTAATAATGATCACTTAGAGATATATTTTTCATATGATAAGCAGTATATAAACAGAATAAACAATTGAAATAAAATAAATAAATGGCTGGAGTGCTGCCACTGCTGCTCTTCCCATCGCACCACGTGCTGAGTTTAATTTAAAGGGAGGGGTTTGGAGGATCAGGGTAGCTGAGTGGGAGATCAACTTCTGAAGTCAGATTGGATTTGAAACAAGCTGAACTATTTCCCCCAAAGCAAGAAATAGTTTAGCAATTGGGCTAGGATGAGCTTGTCTGTCACTAAACGTAATGAAGTCACTACTATCACATTTAAAAACTCTTAAAACAGAAAGTGATTATTTGAAAGTGCTCTGAGCATACCTAATTCCCAGATGTGATGGCTGGTTTTTGTTTTACCTACGTCCATTTAACAAGGGGTGGGTGGGAATTAGTATATCAACTGTCAGGTTTCAGTAACTGGAATCTGGAATTGGACTTGTTCCATATTACATTTCAAAGCTTGCTCACATGGTCTCTTATCCTGTTACAACACCTAGTTATCTCTCTTCAGCTTTGGATTTGTTTACACAATTAAAGGTAAACTGATGATCAAATTAAGTTAAATGCTAATCTTTTCTCATGCTTCCAATTTCTCTGCCTGATAAGTTTCTCTAGGGAAGAAATGCAGCTTGATTGGTCTTTTTCCTGAATGAGCTTTGAAATTAGAGTATTCATTGGATTTGTTCACTGACACTGAAACAAAACTGACACATTGGATTTGTTCACTGACACCGAAACAAAACAAAAAAGAGAAGTAAAACAGACTGGTTTACACAATCACGGAGGGGAAATAAGCCACAGTGGCTTATTTCCCTTTCGTGATTGTGCTATTATAATCTCCTCCTCATGCAGGGGGGATTTGCATACTTAACCCCGGCTGTATGGCTTGTCATGTCGATGCAAACTGGACAGGGTGGCTTATTCCCATGTTTTATTTTTCTTGAACAAGCCACCTTGAGAACTCATGGCTTCTTGTTGGGTTGTTCAGGGTAGTTAACAAACTACCTTATGGAAATGGTGCTGCGTTTAGTCATCACGATAACCCACCCTGCGGAAAATGCACTGCATTCAGACAACACGATAACCCATGGTTCGACAGCACCCTTC
This sequence comes from Anniella stebbinsi, assembly GCA_029215795.1. NCBI lineage: Eukaryota > Metazoa > Chordata > Lepidosauria > Squamata > Anniellidae > Anniella > Anniella stebbinsi. The sequence goes on along the minus strand of JARDYH010000002.1, from coordinate 85,923,744 downwards.
ACTGAGTGGGTTAGCTTGTTGTGTGAACCCATGAGTTCTGGGTGGCTTGTTCCCGTGGGTAACAAGCCATGCGGCCTGGGTTCATACAACATGACAAGCTGTTCTACCAAGTGTAATTCTCCTAACCCCACCCCCTGGCACACATCTGGCATGTGCAAGGAAGGGAAATAAGTCATTATGGCTTATTTCCCCTCTATGATCATGCAAATCAAACTACCTTTTAGAAGTTTCAGTCTATTGATCACCTTACCCTTCCTCCCATCTCCCCTCTTGTCTTCCTAACTTTATTTATTTTAATTCTGATTTTCATCCAAGAATCTCAGGGTGGCATACATGGTTCTTTCCTCATCCACTTTTTAACATCACATCAACCCTGTCAGGTAGGTTTGACTGAGAGTAAAAGGCCCAAGATCACCTGGTGAGCTTTGTGTCTGAGTGAGGATTTGAATTTGGTTCTGTCATAGTTCATGGATATGTTGGCACTGACCTTAACCATGGTCAATGATAAGGATGGTTTCCATTTAACCAGCATTTGAAACTTACATTAAATTGTTAAATTTTGTACTCCTCAAATTTAGTTGACTACTAAACACTATTGCTTCTTCCTGTATAACATTGATAAAATTGGTTCCATTCAAACTATATCCATTGCTACGTCCTTGGTCTACACTTTGTTTATTTCCTGCCTTGGTTATTGCAATAATAATAATAATAATAATAATAATAATAATAATATTTATTTGTAGCCCGCCTCTCCCTCCGGATCGAGGCGGGGAACAACAACAATACAAAACATAAAAATCACAACAGTTAAAAAAATTTAAAAACAAGAGAAAAATACAACATTAAAAACATCTTAAAATTCATCTGGATAGGCCTGTCGGAAGAGGACAGTCTTCATGACTCTCTTAAATTCATGAAGACTGTCAATTTGTCTAACCTCCTCCGACAGACCATTCCATAGTCTGGGAGCGATGGAAGAGAAGGTCCTCTGGGTAACACCCGCCAGCCTAGTTCTGACTGGCTTGAGTAAGTTCTTCCCAGAGGACCTAAGTGTGCGGGGCGGATTGTACGGGAGAAGGCGATCCCGTAGGTACCCTGGACCCAAACCATGTAGGGCTTTAAAGGTAATAACCAACACTTTATACTTCGCCCGGAAACTGATTGGTAGCCAGTGAAGCGATTTTAAAACTGGTGTAATGTGATCACCCCTAGGTGTACCGGTGACCAACCTGGCTGCCATATTTTGAACAAGTTGAAGTTTCCGGACTAGGCACAAAGGTAGCCCTATGTACAGCGCATTGCAGAAGTCGAGCCTCGAAGTTACCAGTGCGTGCACTACCGTCTTTAGGTCTTCCAACTCTAGGAAGGGGCGCAGCTGGCATATCAGCCGAAGCTGATAGGAGGCACTCCTGGCCGTCGCATCAATCTGAGCTGTCATCTGGAGCGACGGATCCAGGAGTACCCCCAAGCTGCGAACACAATCTTTCAGGGGGGGTGTAACCCCATCCAGAACTGGTTGACACACCTCCAGACCCAGGTTGGGGCCTTTGACAGCAAGCACCTCCGTCTTGTCTGGATTCAGCTTCAGTTTGTTTTTCCTCATCCAGCCCATTACCGCCTCCAAGCATTCATTCAGAGGAGACACACTATCCTTAGCTGACGATGTTGTCGAAGGCATAGAGAAATATATTTGGGTGTCATCAGCGTATTGATAGCACCCTGCCCCATGCCTCCGGATGATCTCTCCCAGCGGTTTCATGTAAATGTTAAACAGCATTGGGGAAAGGATGGCACCTTGTGGTACACCACATAGCAGCTCCTTTTTTGAAGAGCAGCTATCCCCAAGCATCACCATCTGGAGCCTGCCCGAGAGATAGGATCGGAACCACTGAAGCACAGTGCCCCCGATTCCCAATTCCCCCAGGCGCTCCAGAAGGATACCATGGTCGATGGTATCGAAAGCCGCTGAGAGGTCCAAGAGTACCAGCAGGGACACACTCCCCCTGTCGATACTAAGGCGTAGATCATCTACTAAGGCGACCAAAGCGGTCTCAACTCCGTATCCTGCTCTGAAGCCGGTTTGAAATGGGTCTAGAAAATCAGTGTCATCCAAGACTGCCTGGAGTTGAAAAGCAACTGCTCTCTCGATCACCTTGCCCAAAAATGGAAGATTTGATACTGGCCTGTAGTTATTAAAGTCCAGAGGATCCAGGGAGGGCTTTTTTAGAAGCGGCCTTACCACCGCCTCTTTTAAACATGATGGAAAGCTCCCCTCCCTGAGAGATGCATTAATGATATGCTGTAGATGTGATCTAACTGCATCTCCTCCCTGGACGACCAGCCAGGAAGGACAGGGATCGAGAGGGCAAGTCGTCTTCCTCACACATCCAAGTACCTTGTCCACGTCCTCGGTACTCACTAACTGAAACTGATCAAGTGTAATCCTACTCGCGGAGTCACTGGACACTCCACTGTCAACCTCTGCTATAACAATGGCATCTAAGTCGGCTCTTATCCGAGAGATTTTATCTGAGAAATTATCGTTAAAGGCATCACAGCGAACTGCCGAAGGCTCTAAAATCGGATTCAGGGGAGAAGGAGCCTGAGTTAGACCCCTCACCACCCTGAACAGTTCTGCTGGATGTGAATTCGCAGACGCAATGCGTGCAGAGAAGAAAGCTTTCTTCGCTGCACGTATTGCCACTCCATAGAAACGAAGATGTTCTCTATGTCGTGTCTTGTCAGATATAAGTCGAGTTTTCCGCCATCGGCGCTCCAGTCGTCATCCTTTCCGCTTCAACTCCCTGAGGTCTTCCGTATACGAGGGCACCCTATTAGAAGCGGGCCGGAGAGGACGTTTGGGGGCGATCGTGTCGATAGCCCTAGTTAGGTCTTGATTCCATCTATTGACCAGGGCTTCTACAGGATCGTCGACGATACCAGCCATGGAACCCTCCAAGGCTTTCTGGAATCCAGCAGGATCCATCAGCCTTCGAGGGCGGACCATCTTAATTGGTCCGCCACCCCTGCAGGGACGGGTGGTAGCCGTGATACTAACCCTGACCAGAAAATGGTCTGTCCATGACAATTCGGAGGTATTCAGTACCTCCGCCCACAGATCCGTCTGTTCGGAACTGAAAACAGCGTCGATAGTGTGACCTGCTGAATGTGTGGGTCCAGAGACCAATTGGGATAGGCCCATGTTTGTCATGGATGCCATGAACTCCCGAGCCCCACCTGACAAACTGGCCTCGAATGGGATGTTGAAATCGCCCAGGACCAAGAGCCTGGGCGAATCCAACACCAGCTCCGAGACCAGTTCTGTGAGCTCGGCCAGGGAGTCTGATAGGCAGCGGGGTGGCCGGTACACTAACAGAATCCCTAGTCTATCCCTGGTCTTCAGACTCAGGTACACACACTCGATGTGATTCAGTTGCCGGACAGGATGTCTGGTCAGGTTAAGATGATTTTTGTAGACCACAGCTACTCTGCCCCCCCGCCCACTTTCCCTCACCTGCTCACTAACACAGTACCCAGCTGGGAGAGCCTGAGCCCATATTGGGCCACTGTCATCTCCCAGCCGGGTCTCTGTGAAGCATGCCAGGTCGGCCTCCTCTTCTTTGAGGAGGTCATAGATTATGTTTGCAATCTTCTGCTTACAGACTGTCTTGCTCCTTAGTTCCTTCTGTTGGCTTCCTGTTGCATTATTTGTCTTTAATTTAAATAGGGTGACCATATGGAAAGGAGGACAGGCCTCCATTAGCTTTAACAGTTGTGTAGATATGGGAATTTCAGCAGGTGTCATTTGTATGCATGCAGCACCTGGTGAAATTCCCTCTTCATCACAACAGTTAAAGCTGCAGGAGCCCTGGCCTCTTTTGTATCTGGCCAAGAGGGTAGGGCTCCTGCAGCTTTAACTGTTGAGATGGAGAGGGAATTTCACCAGGTGCTGCATGCATACAAATGACACCTGTTGAAATTCCCTTTTCTAGACAATTGTTAAAGATACAGGAGCCCTGTCCTCCTTTTCATATGGTCACCCTATAAAAACTTCTCATGGTCTTGTTCCTGCTTACTGGTTTCTCTAATTTTCCAGTATGTCCCGTCCTGCAACTTTTGTTCCTCTTCTTTGCTTTATTCTTTTGTATGGTCAGGAATTGTTGAAAATAGTTGGGAGAAAGTTTCAGTCTCATTTTGTTCACAAGAGCCTGGGATTAATATCAATCCCTATGTATCATGATGTTGTTGGCTTATCTACCAGTATGAAGACTGGGATCATAACAGAATTGTTGTTATGTCTCTGAAGGTCTCATTGCATTCCAGCTACTGATAAGACAAATCCCCTGGGGTGACTGTGCATATTCTAGAAGTGAGAAGGAGTTAAAATGGAATTCTTATGATCTCTTGACATTCAGCACCATCGTTTACTTTTAAGAGACACTGGGATTTTACATGAGGGGAGGAGGGAAACAACTTTGCAGAGAGTGTTTTAATGGACTTCCTATACATGTCCCATTCCTTAATATTGCCTCCAGCAATTTTTAAATGCCTCCCTTAAATTTAAGATTTTTGTTTTCAGTGTATCTCTCCTTCTCCTCCTGTTGATTTGTATTATAATACCAGTTAAATTAATAGTGTATTTGACTCTGAAGTTATTTCTTTATTAAGCAAACAACTATAGTTGAGCAAAGCTGTGAAATTATAGTACTCTCAGTGGCTTTTTCCTTAATGCCAAACACATTGAGTTAATGATAGGGTGACATTATGAAGAGGAGAACAGGGCTTCTGTATTTTTAACAGTTGTGTTGAAAAGGAAATTTCAGCTGGTGTCATTTGTATGCATATGGCATCGGGTGAAATTCCCTCTTCATCACAACAGTTAAAGCTGCAGGAGCCCTGCACTCTTTTGTATCTGATCAAGAGGGCAGGACTCCTGCAGCTTTAACTGTTGTGATGAAGAGGGAATTTTACCAAGTGCTGCATGCATACAAATGACACCTGCTGAAACTCCCTTATCTACACAACTGTTACAGGAGTCTTGTCCTCCTTTCCATATGGCCACCCTATTGGGAACAGTACTCTGAAATTTTGTCATGTTGTAAGAATGGAGTGGGACTTCCTGTGTTTGAACAGTCTTGCTTCACACTACTTTTGGCAAGTGCAACCTAGCAGGCCAAAGTGTTCTGAAATGCACTGTACTCCTGATCTTTATTTTTAACACAGAAATTTGACTCGGGGAAAGCTACAGGTCCTAGCAATCAGTCATCTCTTTGATCCAGCTGAAAGGCCACTGTGAAAGGCAGTTGCTGTCTGTTCTCTCTCATGACAGTTAAAGATCTAAGCTTACAGTTGAATCCACATGTTTCAGATTCTTTCATCTTCATGGGGACTGGCTGATTTCCGTTCAGTACTACCTGTGCATCTGAAATAGTTACGGGGCCTAATCATGACCCTTAACTGGTGACAGGTTGTTAGTATGGTCATACCAAGTATGATTGCACATGGTTTTCTGTGTATGCAAGGGATCAGTTCTTTCTTACTTTACTCCACTGACCTGGATAGCTGACAGATTTTTCTTAATAATTTCAGGTTCTTAGTTATGTATCTGCATTTTAGAGCACTACATGAAGTTAAATGGTTTTTCTGAAATGTCTGTACTTTAAATAATGACTTGACAGAGTTAATAAAATGATGTAAGCTACATTGAAATTTGTTTTTCTGATGTATTTGGTTTTTTTAAAATTTTACTCTACTAGGCTTTTATTTAAGGGACCGTTTAAGATTTCTAGCCCATTTGATGACACACATAGTTTCATGCCATAGGCCATGATCAACTCTAGTCTTGCACAACAAGTAGTGGGGGTTCCAGGTGAGCAGGAGATGTGAATGCAAAAGTACATGCACATGCATATTTGCATACTTCAGTTATGTAAAATCCATTTTTGCATGTAGATCTCCCTTGCCAAATCAGACTGCTCAACTTTAAACCATTGTCCTCTTAACTATATCATGCATAATGTGTTGGTTTTCTAAAAAATGTATTATACTTTAAATATTGTCTCTCTAGGTCTTGGACTTAAAGCAATATAGTTATGTTTGGAACCAAGCTGACTTTTTCTAATAATAATAATAATAATAATAATAATAATAAATCAGTATGATTGAACAAATTGACATCACTGAGTAAATCAGCCCCATATCAACCAAATGTGATTTTCTTTCTTTTGTCTTGTGTGTGTAGATTGGAAGATTGGTTATTGGTCAGAATGGCATCTTATCCACCCCCGCTGTGTCATGTATTATCAGAAAGGTCAAAGCAGCTGGAGGGATTATTCTGACAGCTAGTCACTGTCCTGGAGGACCTGGAGGAGAATTTGGTGTTAAATTTAATGTTGCCAATGGAGGTTTGTATTTTTGTGATATATCTTATCATAAAAATTGTGAATTGTTGCTTTTTTAAAAGGCAAATTGAAAGGAAAAGGTGCTTGCCTGGAAGCATAGACTTTCTATAAGTTGCTTAAAACTTCAATGAGATGTTGCTACATTTTCTAAATTTAAATAGTTAGTGGGTAGTATCTAAGCTTGCCTGTGTGCCACCAGAACCCACCACTCACACAGCGGGTTCTAAAATCAACCTGAAACAAGCTAAATGCTCATTTTTGGAAGGGGGCAGGTCAGCAGAGCTTGCAGAGCTTGCAGGAGGAAGCTCATTGACCTGTCCTGATCCAGAAACAAGCATTTCCAGTTGTTTCTGGAGTTGAAGTTTAGAACCACTAGCTCTCTGTTGCAGCTGTTCCCACATGCACAACCAATCAAGTGGTAGCACAGCAGCAGTATTTGATACTGCCCCCAATATTTTATAGTCCTTGGTTCCCAGTATCCCAGCATCTTTCCAGATATTTATGAACATATAAATATGTTCATTTTTTTAGTGTCTTTTTTTACATATTATGGAACTTATTACTACGTAGCTCCATTTTCACCCATATGGCAGACCTTTGGATGGCTACTGAGAGGGCTGCTTTGCCATATAGGGTATTGTAGAAGCTTGATACAAAATCGTAGAAAACCTCAGATTCAGCTGTAGTTTATATATTTAATTAATTTATATCCTTCCTTCCATAGCAGCTCAATTTCATGCAGGTCATTTCATGCATAACAACTGGTGATCTTGGATATGGATGCGTATTGTCATTCAGAGCAATAGGCACATCCAGCTAGCTCAGTAGGGATCAGAGAAACACTGTGGTGCCAGTGGAGATGTGCATCTGAGTCATAGTAAAGTGTGTACGTGGCTCTGTCTTGCTGGATCCTTTGTTTCTTTTTCTATTAAAGTTTCTTTGAATAGATGAGTTTTCTTCTCTCTTAGTTCCATGCATTGGACTAGGAAAGCCAACTGTTAGTTGCTGAGACATTAAAACCAAAAGGCTTAATTTGTCTTCTTAGGAGATTGAAGTCCATAGCAGTATCAAAACAGATATTACTTTAAAGACATGAGTAGTGACTGTATCTTTTTTATTATTATTATTAATCTAGAATAGGTGCAGGGCCCCCAGTATGGATCAGGAACCTAGCATGATGGTAGGTTTTTTAAAAAATCACTTTATGTGCCCAATCTGGATTGCAGGGGTGTGGGGGGGGCACACCTACAATTTATATTTAAAATTGTGATCCATTTCAATTTTGCAATAGAAACTGCAGGTGCCCCCCGTTCAGATTGGACCCATATTAGGGGGAAAGGGTTAAAGTCGGGCCCTGTACCTATTCCAGAGTAAAAATGAAAAGAAAAAAAAAGATGTAGCTGCTAGCTATGTGTTTAAGGGAATGTTGTTTTTGGCCTTCAGGATGTTGACGCAACAGAATTCAGGACAGTTTTAATCAGAAGCATTCCAGAGTCTACAAACATTTATTTATTTATTTATTTATTTCATTTATATCCCAGCTTTTTTCCTCCAAGGAACCCAAGGCAACATACATAATCCATCTCCTCTCCTTGTATCCTCACAACAACCCTGTGAGGTAGGTTGGGCTGAGAGTCTGTGACTGGCCCAAAGTCACCCAGTGGGCTTCCATGGCTGAGTGGTGAATAGAACCTGGATCTCCCAACTCCCAGTCCAACGCTTTAGCCACTACACTGTACTGGCTCTCTGTGACAGAACTTGCATGTACTGCAGATACGTGTTTATACTACTTTAAGTCCACATTGTGTTCTATTGTAGAACTATGTCAAATCTATACTCTTATCAGGAGAAAAGACCTCATATTTACTCCAGCAGTTTTTCTGGGCTTGTTCAAGTTAACAATGATTATTTGTATGTATATATGTATATCTTCAGGACCTGCTCCAGATGCTGTTTCTGATAAAATCTACCAGATCAGCAAAACTCTTGAAGAATATGCAATTTGTTCGGACCTGAGAATTGACTTGTCTCGACTAGGAAGACAAGAATTTGATCTGGAGAACAAATTCAAGCCTTTCCGGGGTACTGTATTATTTTTCATAGTGTGGGTCTCAAAGTTATAACAACAGTTATTAAGGCTGCACTCCTAAACCCACTTATCTGGGAGTAAGTCCTATAGAACTTAATGGGACTTACTTCTGAGTCAACCTGTATAGGATTGCATTGCAGTAGTGTTAATTACTGACTGGTATTGGAGCAGAAATTGGAATTCCTCAGTGGGAATTGTGATCTTGCCACATTATGAATTGCTGTCTCCCAGCTGTTTGGCTCTTGCATCAACAGAGATAGAAATTAGTCTAATCATATTTTAAAGAATATTTCCCCCCATGATAAGTTGAGGGACTTATATAGAATGTTTAGTATAATCTGCACCATTTTGGAGCTGACTTTACTCAGGCTATGACTTCCATGCGGCCCAGCCCACTAATTGGTTGTCTCACTCTATATCATCCTTCCCCAAACTGGCACCCTTCAGATGTGTTGGCCTACAAGTTCCATCATCCTCAGATGATGATGAGTTTTGTGGTCTAGAGGGCACCAAGTTGGAGAAAACTGCCCTATATTGTTTTCATAGTTCATGTTAGCCTTGCACTCCAATTGAAGAACTTTAGCTTGTTGAGCTTTAAGCTTTAGTTTTATGTTCTACAACCTTTGTTTTACTCTATTGAATTTTGTTGAGGGTGGGTTCTTTTCTTGTTGTGTTACATTAGGCACATGACTACATTGTCTGTTTTTTTAGAGGTGTTATTTTGATTTACAGTTGCTGTTATAGTACCGTATCTACATTCTGTTGTTTTATTTATTTGTTGTGTACCAACTTGGGCAACATATTTTGAAAAGCAATAAAGTAATTTTTAAAAGATATAAAAATGATCCAACCAAAATAAAACACAAAGTCCAATTTAATATGATGGAAGAGATGTAAGCATGTGTTTAACTCTTCCACAGATATCAACGGGACTTTTGTTATTAATGTTGGCTGGATTGTGCTCCTTATGAATTCTGGCTGGAACCTGGATGCCATTTCAACTCTCTTGACTCTCTTGGAAGCTCTTGTTCTGTTTCATACTATCCTGCATTATACAACTGCTCAATTTACTGTTGTCTGTGTCCCCATCTGTATGACACAGGATTTTCCTTAACTGTGAAACCTTCCTCAGTCTTAAGTTCGCATACATGACATTTACTTACTACCAGAATATCTGAAAAGTTGACAATAGTAGAGAATCTAACACTAGCTGACAATATTAAGAATTGTGGGCTTTTGTTGCTCTGTTTGATGGGTGATCTTTGCCTGAAGTACTGTGGTGTCCTTAGATCCTATAGTGTCTGTGAAATAGATTTTCAATTATTCACAAAATACATTGACTGACAAGACATTTCTTTGACCTTTATATGCACAGTTGAAATAATAGACTCTGTGGAAGTCTACCTTAATCTTTTGCGGACTGTCTTTGACTTCAGTGCCATCAGAGGCTTGCTGACAGGGCCAAATCAACTTAAGATCAGAATTGATGCTATGAATGGAGGTAAGAAGAGCTATTTTTGATGCAACATGTAAAATACGGATATAATGAAGATAAAATGGTACCTGAAAACAAGAGCATAATGGCTAGGTGATTACTACACAATAATTTAGCCTGCAGCCCTAAACATCCTTACTAGAGAGTAAGCCCAATTAAATACAGTTGGAGTTACGTTCAAGTAAAAATGAATATGATTGCACTGTTAGTATTTACAAGTAAAATGTTCAAGCTGTTTCATAACTATTCAAGTAATCTTTCGTACAACCTCTTAAGGTGACATAGTATTACTATCCACATAGTGAGGGTGGAGTCAGAGACTGAGAGGTAGTGGTGTATCTAATACCTCCTAGTATATTCATAGCATTGGTATAAATTGAGGAAGCTGAACTTTACACAACAATCAGATATTTCTTCTGTTGAAAATTAAAACATTATTTATTTATTATATTTCTATATCACTCAATAGCCAAAGCTCCCTGGGCAGTTCACAAAAGTTAAAATCAAGTACAACAGCATGATAAAATATAATATAATTTTTAAAAAAGTTTAAAGCTACAGTATAAAATCAAAATAAAAGCCAGCTGCAATGTAAAGTTCTAAAAATACAACACATTTAAAGCAACAAAAACGAAAGGGCTAAAATGCCTGGGAGAATGCCACTGAGAAGACTACAGTGTAGATGCCAGGTGTTCCTCTCTGAGGAGGGCATTCCACAACTGGGGTGCCATGACTGAAAGGCCGTCCTTAGTAACCAACCACCTCACGTCATTTGGCATGTCCCCCCCAAAGGAGGGCCTCTGCAAATGATCTTAAGTTCTGGGCAGCTATATATGGGAGGAGATGATCTTTCAGTTAACCTGGGCAAAAGCAGACTGGAAGCCATTGCAGATTGCAAAGCACTGGCGTAATATGTTCATATCAATCAGTCCCTGTTAATAGTCTCACTGGCCTCTTTTAGATCAGCTGAAGTTTCTGAATAATTTTCCAAGGCAGCCCCATGTATAACACATTGCAGTAATCCAGATGAGAGATTACCAGAGCACAATTAACTGTAGCTAGGCAATCTCTATTCAGATAGGATCATAGTTGGTATATCAGCCTAAGTTGATAAACGTTGTTCCACTCCATTCAGGCTACCTGTGCGTTCAATGACAATTCTGGGTTGAAGAATACCTCCAAACCCGCTCCTTTAGGAGACATATAGCCCTCTCCAGAACAGATTGAATTTCACTTAGCTGAGCTAATTTATATTGAGATAGCCCCGAGAAAAAGCAGAACGCACAGGGCACTTACTGTTCAAATAAACTTTTTAAGTTTATATAGCTTTGTTCTCTGCATATAATAAATACTTTTTGGGCTCTAGTGTTCTGGAGTAAGGGCAGTGCTTAAAATAAGGGGTTTCCAGCAAGCCTAGGTGCAGGCCTGTAATCCCCCTTTAATGAGTATAAATTCATTAGGTGGAATCATGTAGAAATGTTCAGCACAGTTGTGGGTTGCTGTGTTCTCTGGTATATTCTCAATCTGAAAGGGCCACTACAGCATTCAATAGAAACTTGCCCTCTTTGTTTTGAATCTTCTTTGATAACGTGTAGTGGTGGGCATGATATCCTATTTAATATAAATTGATTACATTTCTGTTATATAAATGGAGGATGTTTGTTATGGACATGAATTCAAAAGTAGTTTCTAAACTGGAAGGTAAAATCCTTTTTGCAGTGATGGGTCCCTATGTCCGGAGAATCCTATGTGATGAATTAGGAGCCCCTGCTAATTCTGCAGTTGACTGTGTTCCTCTGGAGGATTTTGGTGGCCAGTATCCTGATCCAAATCTGACATATGCAACTTCTTTGCTGGAAGCGATGAAAGGAGGAGAGCATGGATTTGGAGCTGCTTTTGATGCTGATGGTGTAAGTATTTGGGGACGACTAGATTTGGTGGCTAAAGAGTTGACTTAATTAGTTCAGTTACATTCAGGACGGGGTTTTCAAATGAATACCCAGCTTTCATTTAAACTCAGAAGAAATCGAAAGTTTAGCTTCCTGTTGCGTCCTTGAAAATTTCGTTGGATTTTGGCTCAATTTGTCAGACATTACTCAGTGCTGAAATAGTTAAAGTTTCAAATGGTGCTATTTGGTTGCCTATACAGGGCCAGCCTTAGAACTTCCAGTTTACAGGTGAAAGCTGTGAACCAGACCTCTTGCTGTTTTAAGTGAAAAATGATAATTCACAAAATGGTATTTTCTACACAGCGGTTGACTTCAGTCAGTCATGTAATTCATCAGGTGTGACAAATACACATACATCTGTTTTGTTAAAATCCACATAAGAGCTTGAGGGATGGAGTCATGAGTTAGTGATGGGCCTGTTCTCATGAAAAGCTGGCAAATCATAGATTAATTACATGTGTCTGGTATATACCACCACCATTTTCAATATGCAGTTCTGATCAGCCCAATAGGATGTTGCTCTGTGACATCTGAACCCAGTCACTGTTGGTAAATGGTGGGTTAAATAACCCAAAGTTAACATTATCACTAATTGTAGGTTAATTTTGGGTTGTTTAACAGCAGCATGTATATGTGATATGCACCGTTACGTGAGAACCAGGTCACAGTGTCAGACTGATAAGTAAACAGTTTGGGCATACAAGCCTAGCTGTGGAAGTCTCAACCAAAACCCACTTTTATTTCCATTTCATCTTGCATTCTTCATTGTCATTGTCTATAACATTTCAAACATTTTCTGCAATCTAGAAGTCTTTTAAAACATGACTAAACCAAAGAAACCAGGAATAAGGAAAAAAAGACTTAATAGCTTGTATAAAGGTTGCTTTTTCCTTTTTAAGAAAAGGGTATGTGGGAATGTTACTTTTGTGGGCATATTTTAAGCTCCTTTGTTGTGGAGGAGGATGCAGATCTTTTCATTCGAGGTTGCACCTTCATTTCAGGGAACTCAGTATTGAATTTGGTATTGTTGATTAAATGCAGTTCTTGCCATCTCCCTACCCCAGCTAGCTTCTGTTCCTTTCCTTACTGAGTAGATCTTCAAGACAACCATCTTGCCTGATGGATGGAAGATTTCTGGGGCATGATCTGTTTCACTACAAGACCCAAAATGGAGAGAAAAGGAGCAGTTGATAACCTCACTCATTGCTAGCAGATCTAAGTGAGGGTCTTTGCACTTCAAAATTTATCTCCCAGGCCCTGATAAAAAAGACCCTGATAAAAGCTCAACTGGTTTGAAGTTCTTTTTTTTCCTGGTCTAGCATGGTACTACCACTTTGTTAACCAAACTCCATGTAAAGCAATAGATGCATCACTATCCTTCATAAAAGGGTATGTTTTGGAGAGAGAAAGGAGATGGTATAAGTCTAGGAATGCAAAACCTGCTATAAGTAATGTTTGCTCTGATTTAAGACTTTCCCAAATCTATTCAGGCCAATTATAATTCTCCGTGAGCCTAATCAGTGAAAAGATTGTACAGGAAACACATATCTCAGTGCCACGAGACTGACTGGAGCCATGGAACAGTTCTGGACCTCCCTCTTGCAGTATTGTGCTGGGGGCGTGGGGAGGAAGAGAGAGCTCAACTGGGAGATGACATATTTTGCAGAAGGTTGAGGGTGAGCTCCTCTACTTAATTTTTCTCTCTCCTACCCCCTCCCTCCCCGATGTACTTTCCTTTCTCTTCCAGGACCGCTATATGATCCTAGGTCAAAATGGATTTTTTGTGAACCCTTCTGATTCGCTGGCTATTATTGCTGCCAATCTCTCCTGCATTCCATATTTCCGTCAGATGGCTGTGCGAGGGTTTGGTAGGAGTATGCCTACCAGTACTGCACTGGACAGGTAATGGGACAAGATTCACTGGCGTGGATAATACATCAAAGCTCATGAGTGAAGTTTGGTCACTTATTACTAGAGTGTCAACAATTGGAGGAATTGCTCCCAGAACAAGGACTGAAATAGTCCGATGGGGTCTTGAAGAAGAGTTGGCATGCCCTCTTATTTAAAATCTGAAACTGCAATTTCATTATAATAAGTAGTGCGAATTGCCATGAATGTTTTCTGCCTGCAGTTTATGGGCAGGACAAGTAGTTCTTGGTCAAAACGTTTGGCCAGCATCCTTCAGGTGAACTGTGCTAAATAGTTGGGAATCTGGCAGGATTGAAAAGGAGGCTAAAAATAACCTTAATACCTTCCATTTTGCAGCTGTTACCCAGATCAATGTTCTATTCACTGCTTTTGATTTATTACATATATGAGTATGTGCAGAATTTAAACTCAACAAGATTTCTGTTCAGATTGCTTCTTGCTTCTGCTAAGATGTATTGGGAACTATATAAGGACAGACTGCCTCATAATATTTCAGGAATCTTCTGTGTTTGAACAATATTTTAATCAATGTTTCCCTATGATATTCTGGTGGCCTCATTCTTTATTTTTTTAAAAAAAGAGGAAACCAAAGGCCTAGATCAACAAAATTGTGTTTTTTGTGTTCAAGACCCTAGGTTGTATTCATTGATCAGCAGAACTGGAATTAAATTTTTTCAACTTCTTTTTAATTATGTTGACTCAATGAAACCTGCATACGAATTTTGTATACACCAATCTCTGAAAATACTCTGTGTCTGAAACAGGATTTTTCTATTGTGTAAGATAACATGACTTCCGTTGTAGCTCAGATATAAAAAGAGAATTGCAAATCAGCATCCAAACGCGAATGAGTAAGGCAGTGCTTGTCTATCTCAAACATGCTTTATGGGATAATAGAATTTTAAAAGTTCCAATTTTTTATTTAATCTGGTGGCTCTTCTAAAAGAACTACTGCAATTAGATTAACAATCTTGCTTCTCATCAGAGTGAAGCACCAGACACAACGGTGTGCATGTGACTGAACAAGTGTGCTAGTCACCATCTTGTGATATTCTTTTTAAAAAGAAAAGATAAGGCTTTGTCCAGCTAAAGTTTTTTTTTTTAATCCGAAGTAGCTCTGCTATTCTGAAGATATCATTCTCTAGTTAGTTCATTATGTGAACAATTCCTCTCATGGAAATGTTGCTGCCAGTACTTTGGTTCACCAGAAGGACAACCTGTAAGCACTTCAGCACATTTCAACACCTTCAGTGAATATTGTCTAGTCATAAAAGCTCCTTGTCTGCCAGGTTTAGCTACAGCGTTGCCATCCTGGTTTGAATTAAACGTTTTCTATTCAAGTATTCAGTGGAGTTGAATGAAAAATGGCTAGTTGAGGAAAATTGCCTGTATAAACCAATTCTAGATTCCACATTAACAGTACTTTTGTTTTGTTACAAAAACTATTTATCCAAGGTGATTTGAAGAAGGAAAAGCATCTATCTTTCATATGATTTCAGGTGCATTTCTTCTTTATACCTGACTTTCCAGATAAGCTGGAAGAGCTAATTTACATTTCAGTGTTATGCACCATAATGTTTACAATTTCCTCACTTGTTAAGCTTTCATTGATGCATGTATTTTGGCCTTTTAGCTAGCATGCTAATGACTGCTTTCTGCTGCCTTTGATTCTGGATATTGGTGACTTGGTATTTCATGTAACATTTACTTAGATGTTTCACTGGATAAGCCAACTGTACTTTTAGCGGCATGTCTACAGTCTCATTATCATAGCTTGTAATGATGAGTACATTCTTTCATGTCATGGTCACAACAGTCCATATTTCTTATGTGTACTGGATTTTCTTCTCTTCTTTAGGAGATTAGTTTTCTGCCAAGCATATTAATGGCTGCACTATTTCAGCCAAGAACTCTCTGTAGATAGCAGCTGCGAATGAATAACCTGTCAGAACCAAGGGATAATATTTGAAGGTTGGAGCTGCTCTTGAATAGAGGAATAGGCACTGCTTTGTAGATTTTCCCTTAATGTTGGTCCTCATGTTAATTTATAGCAGCTAAAAATTATCTATAGAGTACATGGTGTCCCCAAATTTTTTTCAGAGGTGCTTCGACTGTAGCAGGTTAGATTTTTTTAAAAGTCATTTTGTTTCCTTAGTTTATCATGTATTTGCTGTAAAGACCATTGAACTGAATGCCTCAAAGTGGTGCATTTTCAATGGTATTTTCCCAGATAAACAACAGAATGGAATCCCTTTTTTGGTTAATACAAAAATGGTAATAGAATAGCACTTAAAGGTATTTCTTTATTTGAGTTATTTCAACTCTTCCTAATGTGCTATATTAAAGCTACAGCCATTACTAGAGATTGACAGATGCACTTGTTTTGTAATACATTTTTTCACAGGCATTAATACTAGTAGTGAAATCACATCAATGATAATTTAAACACTCCTGATTGTGTGTATGATGCTGCTTTCATTATAAATGTACATGAACACCTTTGATTTGAAAACAGTTGCTGACATGCCACCATAAGCTAAAATACTGCTATAAATCAACTGCTGTCATGCCTTCACTAGAGGATTTTAGCCTCAGAGAAGGAAGTAAAGCCTCCAGAAACCAGGGAGACACCACATCAAGCACTGGCACCAGACCACAAGAAGCCTAGGCCTTCTGGGGAGATGGCTCCAGGTCCTTCCCTGGCAGTGGTAGGGGACTCTAACTCTGGAGCAGATGCTGAGCAACCCCCTAACCCCCAGGAGCGTCGTCGCTCCAAGTGACAACCCAGTAGGCCTCCTGTAAGAAGGAGTGCTCATTTGCAAAAACGGTCTCCTAAGGAGAAAGCAGCTCCTCTTGAGTAGGGCTTTGGCCAGAGAGCTCTAATGAACAGCAGCTGAGCCTGGGTGGGGCTGAACAGCCTTTGTGAATAAAAGCCAGCAGTGAGAGCTTGCCCGTAACAATGTCTCATTAGCTTTTTCTGCCTTGCCTGCTGGTCCTGCCTTGTTTTTGAACCCTTGTGCTACAACCTTGGACTCCTGCTTGACTCTGCTACTGGATTATGTATGTATTGGACTGCCTAACTGTGTTTGATTCTTTGCTTGTTTGACCATTCCTGCTTTGCCTGACTCTGTATCTTGGACTGATTGCCTGTGTTTTGCCCCTCTGCCTGTTATCTGGGCCACTTCTGCATGTACCTGAACTTCCTTGAACTGAACACCTTGTCTGCTGGAACATTGGTCTGGGTTATTACTTGGCCTTGTGGTCAGCTCTATAACTAAGACTGCTACAGCCAGTGCAGGACAACTGCAATACTTACTGATGGAAACAGAACATACAGGAATAAAATGCCTGGTATAACAGTAGTATATTATTGTGGGTAGGAAGCCATCCATATGCTCAGCAAGGAGATGTTTTCTCTCTCATCTGGTTTGGACAAACATCATATCACCCCCTTCTCTTCTTTTGCAATGTGTGGTGAGTTCCTCTTCCAGTTCATGCTTCTACTGATGCACCAATTTTCCCTTCCAAAAGTTTTTCCAAGATCATCTTGTTCTTGCACAGTTCTTTGCTGTTCTTCATATATTTTCAATCTACACGGTTAAAAAGCATTACAGGAGTTACAATACAGCCCTACCTGCTGTCTTACAACTCACAGCCCTGTAGTCTACTATTTTCAATTTGAAGGACAGTGGTGGCACCAGAAAAAAAATTCAAGGGGAGCACAGAAGGGGCAAAGTATATTTCTAGGTGAGTGGACTGTATCCCATATGTTAAAATCTCTGAAAGAAAAATAATGGTACATCTCACACTAAAACTGCCATCCTAACCATATATTCTGAAATAAGTCATATATTGATAAATTTAGGTTTTTTGTTTTTTTTAAATATAGCATGTATTAGCCAAATTCAAAGGAAAGAAAAGCCTTTTTAAAACCACATTTTCACAATATGACTGAAATACAGCAAAACAAACTGGATTCTAGGCCATAATTACAAATAGTTGAATCCAGCAACTGTTGGGGGAACTGAAAGCAAAGAGGGGAGGGAAAACACCCATTAACCCTTTCCTTGCACAGAAAGGTGCATAATACCCAATGGCAGTAACTTACTTCTGAGTAAATATGCATAGGATTGTGTGATAAATCCTAAAACTGGCACAAACCAATTCTTACAACGAAACTCTCAGGTCAGTTCACAACAATTAAAATCACAAAGTGTATTGTAGATTACAATATAAAATGTAAAAGCGTAAAAGTTTCCCCCAAAGTTCTACCTTTTAAAAAAAAATTAAATGAAAATAAGTGGAAAGCTGCAATTAGGAAGAAAGGAAGGAATCTTGGTAAGTGGTGTTTACACTGCCAGCTATTATTCCTCTAAATCAGTCTTCCCCAGTCTGGTACACTCCAGAGGTTTTGAACTTAAACTCCCATTAGCCCTAGCCAGCATGGCCAATAGTCAGGAATACTGGCAGTTGTGGTCCAACCTATCTAGACAGTGTCAGGTTGTGCATGATTGCTTTTAAAGTCATTATCTAGCAGTTACCCCCAACCAACACACCAAATACACAGTTGAGGTTGGCAAGAGAATCTAGTCCACTCAGGGCAAAAAGCAGGGTTTGGGGCAAGAGTGGTGGTGAGAGCAGCAATGGCTGGAAAGTCTTCCTCCACTCCTAATTTCAGCCTGGGATCTTACAGAGATTTAGTAACAACGTAAAAAAAAGTATGTATACAGCTAATAATGGCCGTAAAGAGTCGTGATGGAATATAAAAAATACTATTACCAGTACCTGGAAAGTGTAGGTGTTTATCAGCAGAAATCAACCGGTGTCTGAGCTTGCCTGGCTCCCTGTCCCTGCTGCTGAATGAGGGGAAAGGGCTAAGGGGCTGAAGAGGAGAGGCTGTCTCTGTCTCTTCTTAAACAGCTGAGGTTTGCCTTCGAGAAGGCAGCGCAAACCTGGCTCACGTGGCTTCTTCTCGTTTCTTCTCTGAAACTGAGAACTACAACAGTGCAGGCGCCTGGCTTTGGCAAGGCTAACTGTTCATTAACCCTTGCTGTGCCTTGCCAAGGCTGCCTTGCATGGGTGAGCCCTCCTGGTAAAGCCAGCTCTGCCAGCAACTGGGGTGGCAAGCCTTTGTTTGGGGGGGCACTTGCCCCCCTGGGACCACCCCGCTGGAGGAAAATAACTCTGGACTAGACCTGAAGCTGCTTCCAAGTACTTGAGGAGATCCACTAGTATAGGGTGACCAGATAAAATCCAGGTCAGGGCTCATGTAACTTTAACAGTTGTAGGGAAAAGGGAATTTCAGCCAATGTCATTTATATGCAATTAGTTCCTGGTGAAATTCCCTCTTCATCACAACTGTTAAAGTTGCAGGGGCCCTGCCTTCTTTTGTATATGGTCACTCTAGTATAGTGCCTGCACCTTTAACTGTTGTGATGAAGAGGGAATATCACCAGGAACTAATTGCATACAAATGACACTGGCTGAAATTCTCTTTTCTCTACAACTGTTAAAGTTATATGAGCTCTGACCTGGATTTTATCTGGTCAGCCTACACTAGTAGGGAGGGCTTCACATAGCTTGCTGCTTGAAGGTTGGGGTACCTGCCTTGGTGGGCTGATTGATGGCAATGTTCCTACTGTGACACTGGTCCATATGTTATAAGGAAAGTTGCACAGAAGTGAATGCTTTTTAAATTAGTTACTCATTCATTCCACTTCTCCCAGCAACAAAACTCAGAAGGACAGCCCTCATCAGATATTTTGACACTGTAAACTTTGGACATGGTAGACCGGAAATGGCTAGGTCATGACAGAAAAAAAAGTTGTCTTTCAGTATGTATTGACATTATTCATCTTGCTATGCATATTTATTTATCACCAGACCACTAGTCAAAAATGGGACTTGCCCGCATTGATTTGGATCTTGTATTTACCTACGTTCTGCATTGTAATGCAACTGTAGTGCAATCTCTTGTATTGCATGGCCTTTTGTGCTTACAATGTTAGAATTATTTTACTTCTTTCTGACCTTGCAATAGGAATTGACTATATCATATGTCTAACCAAGTGGACTGTGCCCCATGAAGCTTATGCCACAATATATTTATCAATCTTTAAGGTGCAGCAAGATTCTTCAATATTTCTGTGACATGTGTCAGGAAAAACAGCTGGTGCAGACATCCCTTAACCAGCCCATAAACAAAAAAAGTATATATATTTCTGGCAAATAAAAGAAGGTGCGACAGGATATGTGCTTGACAATAGGCAGTGATGGAATGCCAAACTCCACGTGTTTCAACTGCTGAGAAGAGCTTCAAATACCTCTTAGCACACAGTGTTACAGTCTCTGTGCTGCAGAACATAAAGGACTTGTCAACACTATATTCTTTTGGAACAGGCCCAATATATTTCATGGGCTTACTTTGCAGTGAGTGATTGTAAAATGCATTGGAAATGATGGAGTCATAAGCACCAGTTCATGTTCCTGGCACTGATGAGTTAAAAATGTGTTTTCAGTTAAGTGCTGAGAAAATGAATGTGTTCCAAATCAACCTTTTTAAAAAAGAGTAACCTATGTTGTGCACAGTCCTCTTCCTCGCTTTCCACAAGAACCCTGCAAAGTCAGGCACCGGAGCTATTGTTGATGTGCAGTGCATGTGTGTGCAGTTCCACACAATAGGAAGTAGCAGCTATGAGCCAAGTGCTTTTGTTTTTGGAAATCTGCTGCCAAATCACATATCTTTGTTGAAAATGCTTGAATTTTCTAGCTGTTTTTCCCACATGCTCTTTCTGTCTGGCCTTGATTTGAAGAAGCCATGTGCATGATGTTTCAAAGGCTGACAACTGCATACTCTGGTTTTATTAAAGCCTTTTGATGTTTTTTTTTGGGGGGGGGAGAACATAGGGGAAATATCTCTTTTGAAAGCTTTAGTAGAGCATTTTTGAGGGAAAAGTCACACAGTGTGATACTGAAAGTCACACTGGTAGATAAAGGGATAATCTGCATCTATGCTTTCTTGAACGTCTTAGAAGGGAGGGTTCTAAGATAACATATACAATCATAATGGTAGCAGTGGATCATTAAATCGGCTATAGGGCAGAATACAAATGCAATAAATAAATAAATCAGCTGTGATCCTTCATACGTGAAATTATAGACAGCCTATTGCTCTTGTAAATAGGCATGGCTTAGCGTGTTGTCTGAACAGAGTGTATGCCTGTATTTAGCACTTAAATCCCACTTTTCCTCAGGTGAATTCCAGGTGGTTGACAACAAGAATAAAAACATAAATTATCAAATTTTAAAGCCTCAGTTAAAATCTAGCACTTAAACATCAAAAAGCTAAATACGGAGCAGGAAATAACACAATACTGCGGTAATGAAAACCATTTGAAATCCAGAGAGAGTTCAAACTAGTTCAATAAAACAGCGATTTACAACCCAAACATCTTAAACCGGAAGGCTTTCCTGTTTAGCATAGTTAGAAGAATGGCTGGAACCACTTGAAGAGGAAAAGTCTGACAGTCTCCCTAGAACGTTTCTGTTTTAATACTGACCCTAGGTTAGATGTGCAGAGACACTTGCTGCTTGCTGCCCAGACACTGCCATTTAAGAGAGAGACTCCAGCCACAGGTTTTGGCAGGTTTAAGCTTAGAAGCTATTATGATCTGAGCAGGTGCAGTTGTTATATCAGTCTGACCGGGTATGAAAGCAGTCTGCCTTGAGCAGTTGCTTTCTGGAATAACAATTTCCGTTGACCAAGCAATTAAAAAAAACCTAGCGTATCTTAGTTGTGATGCATGTATGCACATGACTACACACATACATGTGCGTGTGCACGCACATGCGCAGATGTATAACTCAGCTCTGTTGTCACGATTTAGCTATCAGTGGTGAATTCTGAATGCCCCTCTGTTCTCTGTAGCCTGTCTTCAATCTTTCATGCAAAGCCAAACTCTTTATGTACTTACTACTTCTCAGATGTTCTGCAAATATGAATAGGTATTATATCCATCACTTAAGACCTACCAGCTGTTTGCACGTAACGGTGGCATTTGGTAGCAAATTATAGGTTAATTCACTCATGGTTTGCTCAAGACACTTCTGGGTTGCAAAACAACCTACAAATGCCCCGTTTATCGGTTGCTAAGTGTGATGTCCAAACCAGGACACTTTGAGCTGTTCATGAGTTAGACAACCCAAAGTTAACCTAAGAAGAAATTGTAGGTTAACTTTGGGTTGTTTAACCCATGCACAACTAAAGTGTCTGGACATCACGCTAACAACCTACAAAGGAGCCTATTAAAAGTAGAAGGGGCGGGCAGACAGGACCTGCATGAGAACCAGGTACTGGTGTATTTGTTCCTGTTCTCATGGTTTTATGTTAACTATTTTAAAACAATGTAACAGAGAATTCTCTTGAATCAGACTTGGAAGACTATCAGTAGATTTAGATAACTCACAGCTATTGAACTTTTTTATTTTCTTCTGCACCTCATTTGTCATTTCTTCACAGCAGTAAAGCCTTTAACCTCTATTAACAAAACTAAACATTCCACATAATCATTATTTACACAGACCTGTATAACTTGGCACTAAACTTTATCTTCCTCCAGTATGAATGACTGTTTCTGTTTAGATATGATGAAGCATTGTAACAAATGAAACATTATTTTTCCTCATTTATTTTTTCTAAAAACAACAGCAACCAGGAGGATCCTACATATGACATAACATAGGATTGGGCTCTTAGATATTTGAGCTTTGAGTCTGGAGACATTTGTACCGATTGCAGTTTTATAGCATTTTTCAGGATATCAGTGATTTATTCACAGCACTGGCTGTGTGTAGTAACAATTAGCATATGTTTCCAACTATATGTAGTTGGGGTTCTTGCTGCTGCCAAGGAGTTTTAAAGTGATCTGGCTAAGGTGAAGCTTCCTAGTGTGGTCATTAAAAGAAAGAAAGGAGAACACTAAAAAAAATGTCCAAAGGCACAAATTTATTATTTTGTTTAGGTATATGTGAGGGGTAGCCCCTCAGAGCCAAGGTTGGGGGAGGAATGCTAGCCAAGTTGTCAAGCAACCAACATATGTTTGCTTGTCCTGTGAGAGACAGCAGTCATAACCGAGCTGGGGAGGAAATAGGAAATGTGTGTTAACTGGGAGGCAACATTTAAGGGCTAGAGGCCGGCTGGCCAGTCAAGGAAGTTCCCTTAGTGCTTGGCTGAAAGTTGAGCTATTGAAGAAGGGAAAATAAAAACTAGCTTCTATTTAATCTCCTTTCCCCTGATTGGGTCCAGCTAGGAGCTCTGACCCAAATATCCCACATTCTCTGCTGCAAATTTTCTCAAATGGAGATGCTGCTAAAATAATAATGGATTTCTTTAAATAATTAAGCCTAAATCCAGAGGAAGCACATCCCCAAATTTAAAAAGGAGGTTATTTGAAATATTTCTGTTTCTCTATAGCCTGTTCAGTTCAAAGCAGCCAGGTCTAGGTGTGAGAACTTTTCAAAGGAAAAATCAGGGGAAATAGCAATCATATGAATTGGCTCAGTGAAGTACAAAGAGTTAAAGAGCCTCTTGCCTGTTCAGAAAATGCCTTTTGTAGGCATGGATTGGGGGGGGAAACCATGCTGCTGCATTTCCTTATATTAGGATAATGTATATTGTTTCTTTGTCCTGCTTTTTTTTATAAGACAGGTGAAACATTTTTATATTTTGCTTAATTCCTTGGGTATGCTTTGATTTTATTTATTTATTGCTATTTGAATCTTTAATATACAAGAACAGCCTGTCTTGAAACAAAGGAAGGAGGCTCTGTTTGAATGCTCTTTTGACACAGTAGTATTTTTTTGTGATGTCAGCAGTTCCATTGATGGAAAGTTAAGTTTTAAAGTATTCCAGGAACTAATCTAACAAAATGACATAGTTTTAAAGTATATTATTAGCAAGCAATGAATATTTTGTGACATCCCAGGGCTCAGCTAGATGTAATGGTAGGAGTTCTGTGTGTGTATGTGGTGGAACTCTCCCAATTCTGTATGGTAAAGGAGGTGGTGAATCCAATTTTAAAAGCAAAGGGGCTATGCAGATGAAGGAAGCTGAACCCGACCATGGGTTACTTCCCAACCATGGATTACTTCCCTGCAACCCCTTTCCTCAACCACATTTCTTTCAACCAGGTCACTTCATGTATTGCAGCTACAGCAGCGACAAAAGTGCCTGGAGAAGAGAGACTTAGGAGCAAATTAGTTGTCATCAGGAGATGAATTCTACCTTCCCCAATCTGTGTGCTTCTTTTCCTGTCTAAAAATAGGTCCTCCTTTTCTTTAACATGGTTTGGGCAGTTCAGTGTTAGATATGCAGAACAGTTGCCATCACATCCAGTTTGGCCCTTAAACTTCTAGTCTTGGCTCTAACCATAGTTGATTCCATCTTCTGAGCTAGTAGAAGGCAGGCTGGCTTTTCATCAGAGCCAAGATGTGGGGAGCAGGTGCAGCGACACTGGAACCAACAAGGACAAAGAGCCATCCAGCTTACTCAGTTGCCTAGAGGCAGACTTGACTTTAAGGCTACAATCCTGAACACATTCACCAGGAAGCAAGCTCTATTGAACATAATGGAAATTACACTGAGTTTAACCAGTATAGAATTGGGCTATAAGTCAGGATTTCCACCAGAATGTTACTTTAACTTAATGAACGGAATGGTTCATGCCAGCTTTCACCAACCTGGTGCCCTCCAGATGTGTTGGACTACAATTCCCAGCATCTGGGAATTGTAGTCCAGATCCAGAGGGCACCAGGTTGGAGAAGGCGTTTTATAATCTATAAACCAATGCATTCAGAACCCAAGGATAGACATCAGCATTAAGGGAAAATGCCTGGACAAGGGTATACTTTAGCAGGCAAAGAGTTCCACCAGATGGAGGATTAGGTACTCATTCCCAGCACTCCTTACAATTCTCCATTATTACTACTGGTCTGCAGGGTCCTGTACAACATGGTCTTCTAGAAGTCTTTAGTCATCTTTGTCTGTGCTGTCAATCATTACCTGATATCCTTTGTCTGAGCTAAGCAGCTCCTCTTGGACTTCTGTTGGAATTTTTAGTCAAAACCCAGCTTTTCATAGGTTTGACTGACTGCAAGGTTTCTCCAAGTGGAGTTCTTATGGAAATGTAGGTAATGGACACACTAACAACATCAAGCAGAGATCCCACAAGTTAGCATATGGCTTGGCTTGTTTGCTTGAGCCATTTGCTCTATAGTCACCTGTCATGCGACAAGGGACCTGGATTAGGTGATTTTCTTGGCTCCATCCAGTTATGTGAAATTTCTATATTCTTGTGTTTCAAGAATGCCATTTGGCACTTGTGTTTCCTATCTCTCTGAAATGTCCTGGTTGTCTGTTCTGTGTGTTAAGGTCTACAATCCCAGTGCTTTTTCAGTAACAGCTGTAACACTTGACCATATATGGGGGATTGGCAGTTGCTTGGTTGTATTCCTGGTATATACACTTGATGCCTTTTAAGGGAACACACTGCATGCAGACTGAAACTATCCAGAAGTCAAGCATCCATTTCACAGGCCTGCCACTGTTACAGTGTTAATAGGATAAGATGAAAAGTACAGGCACCAGAGTTCAGCACTTAAAAGAAGAAGAATAAATTAGCATGTTATCTTTTTAATTCACCAATCTTAACAAAGATCTGAGGAACTGCAGAGGGGAATGTTGCCTGAACATTTTCACATAGTATGATATTCTCATGTTCATTTTTTCATTGCTCACAAATCCCTGAAGTTTCAAGGCACTGTAGAGGAGGCTTGGGATGGGGAGAGGAAAATGCTTATGATAATTGTCTCCCATGAAGGATTCTACCCAGTAGATTTGGACTGCTGTCCTGTGCACATAGATTGGGGAGTAAGCCCCATTGAATTTGAAAGCCGCCCCTGCTAAATTTTGGACTTATTCCCATAAAAATATGTCCAGGCTACAGAAATTGCCTGATACCTTATGGTCATCCACAAGGTATCCTAACCCTAACCCTTTTCATTTGTATCATGTACTGGAAGCTCTCAGGTGAGCATTCCCAGAGAGAAGTTGGGAAAGGCTAGGATTAATAATTTCCTCTCTTATACAAAAATATGTATCAAAACTAATTAGTGATTTTGTGCCTGAAATAAATGGCAGTGTTTCTATTATTTGAAAAAAAACCTGTACACTCTCTTTAGAATTCCAGGACAGTGTACAGTCCATGTTAAGTGTTGGAAAACTTTGTGGATATATTTTATATAGTATCTTGCTGTCCAGAGAGTCATTTTTTATATTTCTCTTTTGTCTGTGGGGCCATCTATACAATGCTGCTTTGCCTACTAATTCCCCCAAAATGCTGCAGCATCAATAAAGCCTGTAAAAGCATAGATGCACTGCTACAGTTTATTGAACTTATGCGAGTTTCATCATAACTGACCTTACTTTCGTTCCCCAGACTTTAATATTGCCATGGCAGCCATTGCTAGGCTTGTCGAGCCTGCCCTGCACTGGATTCCACCCCTAACTACGCCCACTCTCTTAATCCAAACTGAAGCCATCACTGATAGACAATAAACCATGGTGACTTCAGAGCAGTGTAAAAAGTTGCAGTAAATCGACACATCGAAAAAGTGCAGTTCCACGGGGAAAAGCACGATGTGGCTGTGAGTTGGTGACTGTGTCATATAAACAACAGGGTGCAACTGTGCAGCCACGATGGGGTATATAGAGCAAGCCCTGTAACAGGAAAAAATATAGAGCTGGTTAACAAATCAGTTAGCCCGGATGGCAAAGAAAGAATAAGACTTTAATTTAATCATGCTTTACTTACTGTCACTTGGTACAATAGAATTGCAGGGAAATCACAATAAAATGTGGAATAACTGCAACATTGCTATATATAATTGTGGTTGCACCGAACTCTACACTCCTGTCCTATATAATCATCATGAAATATCATGTGTTTGTGGCTTCAAGAGCTTATTGCTGGAATTTTTGTATTTGAGATATACTTAACCTTGCTTCCAGGATCTTTTTGACTATGAAGTTTAATAGCTTAAAATATAAAAAAGTAAAACTGGAAATTCTAAGGATATTGCATTAGTTTGTTCTAAATATTTTCTTATTATAGCAGTATTCTCACAGTGGAGGTGAATGACTTGCATAACTGTATTTGAGGTTGTTGCCTTTTACATGTCATATTTTGCCAATGTCCTTAATTTTAACGAATTTTAACGAATTTTAGAATTAGATCTGTTTTGAGTAAGCTGTGTTATGTTTAGGGAGAAAAGTGCTAATGCTTGTTTACATTGTTCCAAGCCCAAGGTACCCTGCATCCTGTAGCATCAAGTCCATAGCTGTCTACAAACCACTTAACCAATTGTGTAGTTCCTTCCATTCTCAAGGGCCCCAGGAGTAAATACGTATCAATGAAGTGCTGGCGTACATTTTGCAGAGATTTCTGGCTGTTCTTTTCCATGTTGACGTCAGTATTTTTAAAAATGTGCAGCTGACACCTGGAAGATAGGAAAGCCAAGAGAGACAGCGATAATGCTGTAAATATTTTCTTAGTTATTATTTTTTAAAACCCTCTCTCATTATATCTTAGTCCAGAAAAGATCTTAGTCCAGAAAAGATCATAGTCCAGAAAAGATCAGCATTAGATTTATTTTGATCCATTCTGTGCTCCAATTATGTAGCAAAAATAAAACTTCTGATTCATCAGATTTTGAGAAAATTCTTTCAGGAAGAATGTTTCTACATATAGCTTGTGTTGCAGGGTGGGTGGGGAAATGGATATTTAGACTTCCATAACTCTTGGCTATCTCTTGAGAACTTCCTCCATCCACAGGGTATGTAGCTTTTTATGTAAAACTCAGAAAATTGGATCTAATGGGAAGAAAGGAAATGATAGGAAAAGTGAGAAGAAAATGGAGAAGAAAGAAAATGATAGGAAAAATGAGAAGGAAATGGAGAGGGAACATGATCCAACCAAAACTTATTTCAATGAGAGAATTAAGGAGTAGTATGTGATTAACTCTTTTTTGGTGGGGTTTAAAATTTTTCAAATTTGGCTGGATCATTCCTGGCATATACTCAGCTCTTTAAAAAAATATATTTTAAACAACCATGCTAACCCCAGTGGATGTAAATTAATATAATCAGAACCTTAATCTGGTCTTTAGGCTCTGTCTTCACTTCAAAATTCAGTATCCTATACTTCAGAAATATATGAATTTAAACGGATACAAAATACCTTTGTCTAGTCACATGTTCAATTAAGCACACCAATATCAAAGAATAGTTGCTGGCTGTAATCAGGAAATCATCCAAGGTCCTGGATGAGCACGATGTCTACATACTCCTCCCTTCCTCTTACATTGTGCACGACTTTAGTGTGGAAATCAATGGTGTAGTGGGAAATGTTGAAGTGCAGATGCTTATCATGACACAGCCACGCCCCCAAGGAGAGTCCAAATATTGAAGCATATCAAGAAACTAGTTCTAGCAGTTTTCATCTCCGCCAGGAGCAGGTCATTTGTAAAGCTGATGGGATTTAATTGCCCGTTCAAGAGCAAGCCAAAATACTTTGTATTCAAACAGAGATAGCTCATAACAACGTTGTTGGGAAAATCTGTTCCCACTCCACTCACCTCAGTATGAAAATTGCAGTAAAGCTCAGAGAGAAGTCGGAGGGTGGGGGTGGCGGCGGCAGATGACGTCAGTGTCCCAGCTAATTAAAAATGTGCCGGCGCTGTGTCCCTGTGAACACTGGCTCCACAACACCATTGGCGACCTCTTGCATCTGAACCAAGGAATTCTGGATTAATGCAAATCAGGATTTTCACACTGAAGCCGGGACACAATCATGCAAACACACAACATGTAGCTGCAGCTTCATAAACTGGTTTGAGTAGCCTTAGATGATCATCAGAACATTCCCATAGGGACCAAATCAATTGACCCTGCAAATATAGTTTTAACGCATTTGCCTGTGCCCATCTTGGTTACCATTACCTGTACCAAGATCATATAACACCAATGTTGTTACTAAGATTTTAAACTAGTGCTATGTTGGATTTAAGCCAATATTCTGTCCCATACAGTGGGTTCTTAAATTAGCTTCTTGGATAAAGGCTGCTCATTTCTTCTCAGTAATGCCATTCTTAACTTACATCCACAGTTGAGCAATACCTTCATAATGACCAACCAAAATGCCACAAAAGAATGTGCAAGCTTTTGAGTTCTGCAAAATTCTTCACCAGGTTAGGTCAATTGAGGACAACTGTGGCCCTCCAAATATTTTGGCCTACAATTCTTATAATTTCTCACTGTTGGCTATGCTGGATAGGGTTGATGATAGTTGTAGGCCAAAACATTTGCAGGGCCACAAGTTTCTCACCCCTGGCTAGATGATATGAAAACTAGGGGATTGGGAAAGAAACAGAAAAGTTCAGATGTTGTGGCCATGAGGTCTGACGTTTAGACTCATCTCAAGATGGAGGTTGTAGACTTAATGAATTAGTGACTGATAGTTAGTGACTGATAGTTGTAGATTTACACCTAGCATTCTGGAGCAAAGAAGCAACGGCTAACCTCCATTTCTGAAAACCTAAAGACTGGCTGTTGTACTGTTTTCTGGAATTTTAGTTGATCTTAATAAAGGTATTGTCCAAGTGTGGATTTTGGCTATCATACAACCAAGTAGCTGATGGTCCAAGTGTTGTGAACAAACCACTTGCCTTATTTTTTTACAGGATTTTGCTCCACTCATCAGTCAAAAATGGGCTCACAGAGCAGCTCACAAAGATGAATAATAAGACAGTCCCTGCTGTCAGGCTTACAATCTAGACACAACACAAAAGAAAAATGGATTGGGAAGGAGAAGGGAAAAAATAAAATTCAGACACCAGTTCTTAATTTCAAAGTTCTTATAGGTATTCCTTCTGGAAAGGAAGGGTGAAACAAGATCCCTTCTCTAGCCAACGTATGGGCCAGGTTGGTCTCCACTTTGCCATGATATTTATCCTGGGAGGCAGCCACCTGGTGGCCCCTGGTTCTCTGACTGATGAATGAATCCAGAGTCTGCAACCCCAGGAAACTGTCCTTGATATAATATGTCTTCATCTATTTATGGAAGATAACTGAACTATCTTTATGATGTATGTGGTTGTGTGTGGTCTCTTTTTTTAGGGTGGCAAAATCTATGAAAGTCCCTGTGTATGAAACACCAGCAGGCTGGAGGTTCTTCTCAAATCTGATGGATTCTGGTCGATGCTCGCTTTGTGGAGAAGAAAGCTTTGGCACTGGTAAGACACCATATACTCCATGAAGCAAAAATATATCAAATGCAAATGCAATTCTATCATGGTTTGTGGAGGATTGTACACTTTAATCAAGTACACACTGTAAGATGTGGTCCATATAAATCCTCTGTCCTGCTGTCTTAACTAACATCTGTGACGAGCTTTTCATTCCCACCCTGTAACACCAGGAATGCCCTAGATCTCCTTCTGGTCTTTCAATTATTTATTTAACTAGGGTTTTTGTGAAAGGTATTTATTTACGTACAATAATAAAGAGAAAATCAGTATTTTCAACATAAGAATTTAATAATGGAGTTTTTTTCCTCCCACCAGATATGCCTATATGTGTTTATGTGTTGGTATATGTTTCTATAAAAATGTGCTTTTATTTCAGATTGGCAAGTATATGAGGTATATGTTTGGACTGAAGCTGCTGCAAACAGGCCTATGACAATATTTGTCTTTTCTTTCATCTTAGTGGCAAAATGAGTGTTAAAGCTTCAAACTGATGTTATTGTGATAGGTTATAAGGCTAATGCGTTTGAAATGGTTGCTTCCTTTATGACCAAGAACATGCTTCCTTTATGATCAAGCAGCAGTTCACTTACAGTGCAGTCTTATGGATGTAAATTCAGAAGAAAATCCTGTTCAGTGGTTCTTACTCCCAAATAAATATGCATAGGATTTCAGCCTTCAGCCACTTTATGTACATGCTCTAAGTAAATTGCTGATATAAGACAATGGAATAAGATCATGAAAGATGTTCTTGCCTCTTTAGAAGAAAACTAGTGAAAATGCATTATGGGGAGGGGATTGAGTACTTTGCCTCCTCTAAACCATTGTTCAGGAGTGTTTCCTACAGCATGTCTTAATTAAACTGGAATATTCACTGGCATTAGTATATTGTTTATAGTGCAGTAGAATATTTAGAATAGGCACAAATGATACCAAGTATAATTCCCTTTGGAAATTCAACATCTCTCTACTAGCTGGCAAGATTTTGTCTAAAAGGGCAAAACTACAAATATTATAAAAGTGAGATCACCTCAAGGAAAACATCTATATCATTGGGATCAGTTCTATTCAGGGCTTCTTAAATAGAAAAGCAGTGTATTTACTGGTGTCACTGCCATCTTTCTGGCCAACTCTTTATAAGGCAACTCTATGGGTCAAGTCAGCAGATAGATAGATAGAAATAAAAAAAATGTCTGTCTCTCCATCCCTACGCCAAGATCACGAACCCTAGACACCTGGAACTTAGAATGCATACTAAGGAGAACTTAGGAGTGTTCACCTTGGTGTGTTTTTTAAGTCACATAATTAATTTTAATTAATGTGAATGTGTCCATGTGGTTGAAACCTGAGGCTACATTTTAAGCCACTAGGGGTAGACTTCCCTAGCTAGCATATAGCTTTCCAATCCATACAATTTGAAGCCAGGGGAGATCAGGAGCTCCATCACACCAGCAATTTATCACAATCTTGCCATGCCTGGTATGTATTTTTGCAGCGCAGTACTCACATTATGTCCCTGTCCTGAGCTCATCTCCCTTTTCCATCTTATTTTGGAGCGGGGAAAGTCTGGCTTTTTCCCCTTCATGCGCAATAAAGCCACTCCTTCGTCTCGTGTATTGCTGTCCTTGTGCTATATCTGACCATCCCGTTTTTTGTTGGGGGCGTGTATGTTGAAGGTCAGTCTCACTGACAAAAGAGAAGGGCTGGGCAGTTCTTTGCTCAACTGCTCAACCATGAAGGGGGAGGGAGAAAGGGCACCCAAACATCTGCAGAGAAGGCAAGCGAGGCTGCCACTGGCCATGCCTGGGACTCTGTCCCATTCACCTCTATGGTTCTTACTCCTGAGTAGACATGTTGAGGTTTTCTGAACAGGACAATGTCGGCTTCCCCTTGCCATGCCAACATTGACCACAAACTTGTCTAAAAATGGTTTGTAAATACTTTCTCTTCACTTGCCTTGTTTAATAGGATCTTAGGGGAAAGCATAGCGTGTTGTTTCACCGTAATTGCGGTTTCAGGTTGCCTTACTATTATATTTGTGCAGGAAAATATGTGTATAAAAAATTAACTGCAGGGGGAAGGAGAACGAGAACGTAGGGGGCAGGGTGGGAGATTTCGCCAGCATAGTAGCAATACAGGTGAAAAGATACATGAGCACAACAATGCACAGACATAACACAGCCTAGCGCTCAACTCGCTAAAGAAACGGGAAAAACGTGGACACAAACTGGGAAAAAAAGTAGGTGTGATGGAGCCCTAGTACTCCTGCCCACTCCCACAGGGAATACAGTGCACTAATTCCTCCCTCAGGAGGCTTTAGGGGTGCATCATGAGAGGGGCTATGCCTAGGGATGCCAGCCGGCATGACTTCACTCAGGGTGGGCATAATGTATGAAACTCTGATAACTCTGTAAGTTTCCTTGAAGGGTTCACTATATCAAACTAAATAGCTATTCCAATCCAAAGCTGGGTCCATTCATTGTGTGTGTGTGTGTGTGTGTGTGTGTGTATTTCTATCTGCGTGACCTCCAAAGAAGTCTCGGAAATATGGGTGAGAAAAGCTGGGATCTAATTCTAGAACAAAAACTTCTCTGGCTTCTACTTTCAGTTTCTTCGGTTGAGTGGATACAGAACTTTGGAACGATTTAACATTTTAGTAGGCTAGTTAATTTTTTGTAAGTATTCTAAGAAATCCTTTGCTACTTGGCATGATGTTTCTATTACAGTGTTTTACAGAAAAGGAAATAGCAGGATGGATTCATTATAATTAACCCACTGAGGAGCATATTGAACTCAGGGGCTGGCTCTCATGCAGATGGAATCTCTCTCTCAGGTTGATCCCTGATGATTCTGCATTTCCTGTTCTGCACCTGGCAGGTGTTTCTTATATTCAGTAGACATCTAGTTGGGTGTTTATGTCACATGGAGATTGTAGAGTCTACAGTGTTGTCCCTCTTCTCTCTACTAATTATCACATGAGAGAAAGCAAAACTCAGATCTACATATGGAATACAGGCTGGCTATTAGCTTTTCTCATCGCAGTGGAAAAATAATTCCTTTTAACTTCTTTAAGGTGCCACTACCATGCAAGCATGTACACTGAGCAATAAACACATGCTAGGTTATTTAAAGAGTATTTTGGAGGTTGACAAAAACAGTAATGCATATATGCATGATGTTTTTTCTCTCAGAGATTACTTGTTTAGGAGTATGAGTTTTTTCTCTTTGTTGTCTCTGTGTTTTCCACTGAGCCAATATCAAGAATAATTCTTTTCCTACTCTTTACAGTAAGAGAG
This sequence comes from Anniella stebbinsi, assembly GCA_029215795.1. NCBI lineage: Eukaryota > Metazoa > Chordata > Lepidosauria > Squamata > Anniellidae > Anniella > Anniella stebbinsi. The sequence goes on along the minus strand of JARDYH010000002.1, from coordinate 85,890,223 downwards.
GCAGACTTCAGCAATGTTATGGTTTTGTTGTTGGGAACGTTCTAATTGGCCAAAAAGTTGATTACCTTACTCTGTGATTAAAACAATAAGATGGGTTTTACAAAACTGAACCTAAACAACCATGTCAGCTTGACACCATTTAAGGTGCTGCTTTCCATAGTAATAACATCTGAGCTGGAATCTTTCACTAAAGTAAAAACCTGGATTTATAATAAAAGAGGAGGGGGTTTCTGTCTGGTTAATGGAACTGTTCTTTGTTCTATAAAAGGACTAAAGGGGGTTGGAAATGTCCATTGGGCTCTGAGTTGTCAGGCATGTTCTCTGGCAGCTGATCCTGGATTTCAACCAATGCTATTGTAACTTCTTCTTTTTTTGTAGCAGCACAAGGCAATTTGTCAGGTGAAGTCAGTAGGTTGCAGGTATTATGAGCGATGACATGGAGTTTGAAAAAGAAGATGGTAGCAACAGCCATTACTTGCCAAGTTTCATCAGAAGTGTTCATCAACATTAAGAAAGCTGTAAACATAATTTATGTCTCCAAACTTAATTGATAGGGGTGTGTGCTCCGCACCAAAAATCTGGGGTTCTGATGGATCTCTGAAATCATGGTGTGGTTAGGAGGCGGTTTCAAAATGGTTGGAAACCGCAGTGCAGTTAGAGGAGTGTTTGGAGCCCCGAAGGGATCCGTCGGGATCCAAAGTTTTTTTAGGTGACGTGGGGGCTCGATTAACTGAACACTTTAATATTAGGAAGATGCTGAGGGATGAGGGAGGGGTAGTTTTGAGATTGACATCTGTGGCTAACCAATGGCCACAGTCTCTTCCCTGTCCCCCCTCCAATCATGTTGCTTAGGGGGAGGGATTGCAAATTATGTAACCCATGTCCTGGAACTAATTCCTCATGGAGTGTTTGGAAGGAAGGAGAGAGAGAGAGAGTTGTGTTTATTTATCTCAAATTAGCTGTGATTTCTCTGTGTCTTCTTGTTTTCTAGCTGCTGGTCACTCAGCGAGAGATACTTCCTGTTGTTGATTTTTGCTAGGTTGAGTGGGTTTGCTTTTCCCTGTCTCTGTCTGCTTTTATTTGCTTCTTGTAATACTCCCCTATTATTGAGTGTGTGTGTTCTTGTTCTACCCTATTATCCCCACTGAGTAATTTAAAAAGAAAATTAAGAAAAAAATCTTTCTTTTTCCAACCTTTCTTTAAATCCCTGTCTGTCTGTCTCAGTCAGTGTTTGTTGTTGAAATCCAAGTTGCTTTAAAGCACCCCACCCCTCATTCCCGCTTTGCTGGTGAGTGTGTGTGTTTGACTGTTACTCCGTACAAAAGAATACAAAAAAATCTCTTTATCTTTCCAATCCTTTAGCTTACACTGCCTGCTGTTATATTGTGTGTGTGTGCATGTGTGTGTTTAGTCTACTACCTCCCACTAAAAATATATATTTTAAAAATCCCCAAAAAATTATCCTTTGTGAGTTCTTTGTTGTTTTCTACAGTCTGTCTAGTTTGTGTGTGTGTGTGTGTGTTGCAGCACACATTTTTCCAATACTCATGCACAAGCACACATTTTTTCTCGAATAATAAAGCTTTATTATTCCATCATGAGGTGTGCAATGGGTGCTGCTGCTGGCCCTGGCCGTGTTGGGCAAGGGAGAGATGTGGCTTCTAGTTCTCCCTGCCCCAAATTAGGCACACCCTTTTCTCTGCTGCTGATTCTGCCGCCACCGTTGCTGCTGCTGCTGGTGGTCATTCTGAGATGCAGAAGAAGAAGAAAGCTGATGTGGAAGTTCCTGGCACCTCCAGAATGCCCCTCACCACATCTGTGGTGCCAACACTGCCCATTTTGGGGGAGGAGGTTCTGGGCTTGGAGGAAATTGTGGGGAGGAAATTGTGGGGATTGAGAAGAAGGTGATGGAGGAGGTTGAGGGAGAGTTTTAGATTTCATCACCTCCGAGCTCCCCTGGAGGCAGGAGTGCATCCCTAGCTGGATGGTTTCTGAAACTTCTGCAAGCTCTCTTGAGAGAAGACGAAATGTATCTGAAGTATGTGTGTGTGTGTGTGTCTGGGGGGAATGGTTTGATGGGGGGAAATTGAAAAACTTCCTAAAAGTCAAGGGATGAAGAAGTCTGCTTTAAACTTGACATGGCTAAAACCCTACTTAAGAGCTACCAGGGTGCCAAGTATCACCTCTTTAGCCTTAAAAATGATGGAGATGTATGCATTTTTGTTAATTCCCATTGACGATAATAGTGCAGTTCTCTGAAAATGGAGCGGTTTTCCGACAAATAATCCAGCAGTGCGGAGAGATGGTCCTCCTCTGAAAATTGGAATGGAGACCCTGCTCAATGGAGTTCTGCCCCGAATTTCAGAGAGGAGCAGACCCCTCTCTTCACACCCCTATTAAATGAACAACAGTCACTTCCTTCTTCTGTAAATTGAATGGGAAGAAGTCCTAAGTAAGGAGACAGAAATGGAACTGTGCTTTTATAAACTAGCAATAATCCAACAACTCCCAAGCAGGGATTTGCCCAGGCATCTGAACTGATTGATGGAGGAAGCTTATGGATGAGCAGGCTACCCCAGCTGTCAAGAGGAATGTGTCAAAATGAACTTGGTTGAAATGGAAGAGTCTCTGTATCTGGCAGAGCAACATAGTACTTCTATGATAAAGGATAGACTTCTATATGCTTAGGACCTACTTCATCCTCTAAACAGGGAACTGATCGCCAGAAGTTCATTTGGCCACACAAATGGTTGTTCCCCCTCCGGCAAGAGGATGAGGGGGAAATAAAGTTGCAATCATCCAGCCACCCTGAAAAAAAAAATTGTTCTTGGGATGGGCAAAGTATAAATTCTTTTAAGTATTAAGCACTTTATAGTTATGGGCCAGATGTGCTCATGCATATTATTACATACAAAAATGCATATTTACATAGTACATACACAATCCCAAACCATGATATTACATTGAAGTATGGAATACTTCTGTTTCCCACTCAAAAGTTTACTTTTCCTTTTGACAGGAACTATGTGCAAACTTTTTACTTCTTACATTTTGAATGGTGACTACCCCAGACAAATTTGGTGAACATTGACATTCACACCACTGACGTGTCCCTTCCATGAATGTCCAAAAACAATACCTGTTTTCCTACATTTTGGACATACACTAGTGAGTGCTGACAGTCACATTTCAGGTAACTTGTCAGTAATTGCTGATTGTGTAATAAGAGTGTTTGGACATACACAGAATTTGTCTGGGATTGTCATCATTCACCAAATGTCAGGAATTTACTTTAAAATAGATTATATTTAAAAAATGGGCTTAGGCTCGGCACAGCATGAGTTTGCATGGCCCTGCCATGAAGTCAATCACTTCATCTCATTTTTGAATATGGCTTTGGTCCGTCAGCAGCACACAAAGCAAGAAAAGGAGAGTATGCACTACCTAAAAATAGTTTTCACAGGTCACACAGCATTTGAACCCCCCCCCCCCCGTACCTTGGGGTTTGGTGGGCGGAATACAACTGAACATCCCCATCCCCATAGGTGCTGCTCATTGAATGAAAGAGGCTTGTTCCCTGCCCCTGTCCATGCTCCCCTGCTCATGGAAGTTTACTGCAAATTAAGCACCTGTAGCTTACCCCATATCTCTCTTCACTCAACCACCATTGGGATACTGTGAAAGATTAAATGATACACCTGTATGCTGAATGTGAAAAAGAGGCTCCAGATTCTCAACGGAGGTAAAGCAGCAAGCGTACTATTCTGAAAGCTTGAAACAGCGTTGCTGTGAGAGTTTGAATGGGATTAAGACTCTACAGATTCACAATGGGTAACTGCTTGTGAATGGGAAGTAGTGCTAAGTGGGAAGATGCCTATGCCGAAAAAGAGGGAATGAGGGGGAGGGGCAGCCCCACCCCTTGATCATATCACTGCCAGATCACAGAAATAGGCACACCCAAGATTTAATGTGGAGGGATGGAACACACTGCTGTGGAACCACTTAGGAGCTGCTTTAATGAAAAACAGTGCACTAAAACATCTTTCTGAAAATGTGCCTTTTCCAGAGAAGCTGTGGGATTACTGTGGGTTGGCGACAGTGTCCTCTGTCACAAATGACCCCAGTGTGCTCTCTCTCTGCATTAAATCAGCCATCTAGATTGAATTAGGGACTTCCTCTTCAGATGAAACAACATTAATTTCCCTCCACCCAAGATCTGCTCCCTTTCTGACCTTGACTAAACAGAATAGCTCAATGGTTTCTCTCTCCCTTGTGTGTATGTGTGTGATTAAAATATGCATAACATTAGCAACTATTTAGCATAATCTGAAAATGGTCCTATACCGGATTTGGATGCTTTTCTCCCCGTTTTTGCTTTTGGTCACTGTCTTCTACATGCCTTAAATAAAGATAAGGTATAGGATAGAGAAATGGAGCAAAGTACAGTGAAGGCCAAAAGTCTGGATGGAGAAATCAAAGTCTGCTGTATTTTCTGTAATAGAAAATGACAAATTTGTCCAAATGCCAGCCTAGTCTTAATACAGCAAAAAGTAATCCATATGGTTAGGAAGAACAGCTCCCCCTTACAAAGCACATCCTTTAGCCTCTCATTTTTCTTATTTCTTCAAATCTGTACCAGCTGGTATGCATGTCAACAGGTAGCAGAGATGACCCAATGTGTACTGGTCAGACTGCAGCATGCTTAGATACACCTCCGACTAGCTACAGTCTGCTTGGATGTTACTGTGCGTTACCAGTTGGATTCAGATCCAATCTAAGCATGGGAAGATGATGTGAAAATTGGACCAGATATACAAAAAGTAAACATGCCAATTTTCTACACCATCTTCTTAAGGATATACTTACAAACATAAAGGTTTTCTAACTCCTTATCAAACAGCTTTGGATCATGTTTTTAAAGATATACTCTAAATATAAGCAAAACTGGTAAATAACAGGTAATACAGATGTGCCATTTCAATTGAATTTTTTTACATTGGAGAATTCTAAATAGTAATCATCTGGACGTTTTTATATTTTCCTGGGAACACAGCCAGGACTGTAATCCCTCTTACAATGAGAATTAAAAGTCACCATATACCAGTATATTAGTTTTCCATTTTGAGGATCATTTTTATCATGTAATATCTGTTTAATATTTTTCTCTTAGGATCTGACCACATCCGAGAGAAGGATGGACTTTGGGCTGTCCTAATTTGGCTCTCAATAATGGCAGCGCGAAAGCAGAGTGTGGAAGAGATTGTCAGAGAACACTGGACAAAATTTGGCCGTCACTATTATTGCAGGTGAGAATATGGCTACTCTGTTGAAGAGCCATTTGCATCATAGTAAGAGGAAGTATATTTATTTTGGGGAGGGGTGTGCAATGCCTAGATTTTATGCACTTCAGAAATAATGCTTATAAAAATAATTGCAAGTGCATGTGCTACTGCATTCTTGCCAAACCACAAACCTGCTGCAGATATAGGCAATGTTGTTTTGTGGTTTGGCAAGGAAAAATGGTGGCCGCTATAAAGAGAACTCCTGCATGGAGACATTCTGCCATAATTTTGATGTTAACAGTGCTGGAAGGACAAAATGTGGTTTGTGCCATCACAGCTGCAGTAGCAGCATGCTGTCCTTGACTGAAGTGGCAGAATACTTTAGCCTTGGTTTTGAGAAGGGATTATGGCTGGCAGCCGTCCTTCCCAGCCCTTAATAGTGTATTTTTTTCAGCATGTTTGCTAGATCTCCCCTTGGGCCTGCAATTCTCTCCAAAACTCCAGTTAGTCAGCTAAACTTGTCTTCTCCTTGTCAGATGTATTTTTCCAACTAGCCAAGTTCTGCAAGAACTTAACACGTAAAGAAAGGAATGCATCCATTTGGCTAAGTGAGCCTTCCCTAAACTGGTGCCCACCAGATGTGGTGGACTACAATTCCCATCATTCCCAGCTAGCATGGCTAATGGTTACTATATCTGGTTAATGGCCTTAAATGTCACCTGCCTGCCTGGATAGATGGATGGATGGAAAAAATTGGCAGCATTCAGCCTTGGGGTGGAGATGTATGGAAATTGAGACCATAGGGACAGTCCACTGCAGGGTAGGCTCAACTATGGGCTTCTGATTAATATATCCAGTCTACCCGCTGTACAAAAGTTTCTGAGCTGGGCAGGGTTTGGAAGAGGTCAAAAAACTTAACCTCACCTAAGTTAATATGTCAAGAAATGAACTTGATCCTCAAGCAATATTTTTATTTATATTGTATTTTTTTCCATTTCCCCCTTCATCTTCTCAATTCAACTTTACAAGAGGGAACAGCAATGACCCGTTGCAGTGTGAAGTGCTTCTGTTCAGGATGCCAGCCATGCCCTTTTCCAGGGTACTCCATTACACATGTAGGAAACCTGCAGCCCATGGGCTGCATGCGGCTCTCCGCCACTGAAGCCAAGGGTGCCACATCCATCTTCTCCCCCCACATTCAGTTGATCAGGCATTAGCTTGGCTGTAGTGAGGGCAGTCCGCCGCGTGTCCAGGGGAGGGCAGCCTGCAGTGTTCCCATATCCAGCCAGCAGATTATTAAATACTGTCTGTAGGCCTTCCCTCAACCCTTCTTTCTGACCTGCAGAGAAGAATCCCCTATGTTATTGCCGATTTCAGAGATAACATGAGAATTTCCCTGCACATGGTGCACCTTCCTGAGGTGGGTGGGGAGTAGCACAAAGTGGAATTCCTTTCTTATCTTCTATCAGAGATAACATGGGGATTCCCCCCTTCTCAAACCATTCATACCACTCTCACACCATTCACACCTTGATTGGGATGCATGTGGGGCAGAAAGGAAGCAGCTGAGTTGCCAGAGCTTGCAGGAGCTTGCAAGCGCTATCTAAGCCCCTTCCTGCCACATTCATGCCCCAATTAGAACACGAGCAGGGGGGAGGATGTACTCTACTTGGCCGGTGCTTGTAGGAGTAGGTTTCTCTGTGCCACTCCCTGCATGGAAAGGGAGAAAGTGGGTGGGGTGTGATGTCACAGAAGGAGATTGGGCAGCTGCCCCACCCCGTGACATCATCTGGCCTGCTAGCTTGATCTGGACGTGCGATCTGGCCCTGGACAAAAATGTGTTGCTTGCCCCTGCTCTTATGCACAGATGGTGCTGTTTTGGCTACACACTCTACGCAGGTGACATTTCTATTCTGATTCTTCTCTTGTACTGTGGTTAGCTCTGGGCACGTGCCTTTCAGTAATCAATAGGTCGAAACAGTGACTTCCTGTCCGTAAATTGAATCACATCGAGTGTGTGTACCTGAGTCTGAAGACCAGGGATAGACTAGGGATTCTGTTAGTGTACCGGCTACCCCGTTGCCTATCAGACTCCCTGGCCGAGCTCACGGAACTGATCTCGGAGCTGGTGTTGGATTCGCCCAGGCTTTTGGTCCTGGGCGACTTCAACATCCCATTTGGGACCAGTTTGTCAGGTGCAGCTCAGGAGTTCATGGCATCCATGACAAACATGGGCCTATCTCAATTGGTCTCTGGACCTACACATTCAGCAGGTCACACTCTCGATGCTGTTTTCAGTTCCGAACAGACAGATCTGTGGGTGGAGGTGCTAAATATCTCCGTGTTGTCATGGACAAACCATTTTCTGGTCAGGGTTAGTATCACGGCTACCACCCGCCACTGCAGGGGTGGCGGACCGATTAAGATGGTCTGCCTTCGAAGGCTGATGGATCCTCTTGGATAGAGGGTTCTGTGGCTGGTATCATCGACGATCCTGTAGAAGCCCTGGTTAACAGTTGGAATCAAGATCTAACTAGGGCTATCGACACGATCGCCCCCAAACGTCCTCTCCGACTCGCTCCTAATCGGGCACCTTGGTATACTGAAGATCTCAGGGACTTGAAGCGGGAAGGACGACGACTGGAGCAACGATGGCGGAAAACTCGACTTGTATCCGACAAGACATGACATAGAGAACATTTTCGTTCCTATGGAGTGGCAATACGTGCAGCGAAGAAAGCTTTCTTCTCTGCATGCATTGCGTCTGCGAATTCGCGTCCAGCAGAACTGTTCAGGGTGGTGAGGGGTCTAACTCAGGCACCTTCCCCCCTGAACCCGATTTTACAGCCTTCGGCAGTTCGCTGTGATGCCTTTAATGACCATTTCACAGATAAAATCTCTCGGATAAGAGCCGACTTAGACGCCATCATTATAGCAGAAGCTGACAATGGAGTGTCCAGTAACTCCACGAGTGGAATTACACTGGATCAGTTTCAGTTGGTGAGTACTGAGGACATGGACAAGCTGCTTGGACAAGTGAGGACGACGACTTGCCCTCTCGATCCCTGTCCTTCTTGGCTTGTTGTCCAGGGAGGAGATGCAGTTCGATCACATCTAAAATGTATTATTAATGCATCTCTCAGGGAGGAGAGTTTTCCAACATGTTTAAAAGAGGCGGTAGTACGTCCGCTTCTAAAAAAAGCCCTCCCTGGACCCTCTGGACCTTAATAACTACAGGCCAGTATCAAATCTTCCGTTTTTGGGCAAGGTGATCGAGAGGGCAGTTGCCTCCCAACTCCAAGCAGTTTTGGATGATACAGATTTTCTAGACCCATTTCAAACCGGCTTCAGGGCAGGATACGGAGTTGAGACTGCTATGGTCACCTTAGTGGAAGATCTACGCCTGAGTATTGACAGGGGGAGTGTGTCCCTGTTGGTACTCCTGGACCTCTCAGCGGCTTTCGATACCATCGACCATGGTATTCTTCTGGGACGCCTGAGGGGATTGGGAATCGGGGGCACTGTGCTTCAGTGGTTCCGGTCCTATCTCTCGGGCAGGTTCCAGATGGTAATGCTTGGGGATAGCTGCTCTTCAAAGAAGGAGTTGCTATGTGGTGTACCACAAGGTGCCATCCTTTCCCCAGTGCTGTTTAACATTTATATGAAACCGCTGGGAGAGATCATCCGGAGGCATGGGGCGGGGTGCTATCAGTACGCTGATGACACCCAAATATATTTCTCTGTGCCTTGGACAACATCGTCAGCTAAGGATAGTGTGTCTCCTCTGAGTGAATGTTTGGAGGTGGTAATGGGCTGGATGAGGAAAAACAAACTGAAGCTGAATCCAGACAAGACGGAGGTGCTTGCTGTCAAAGGCCACAACCTGGGTTTGGAGGTGTGTCAACCAGTTCTGGATGGGGTTACACCCCCCCCCCCCGAAAGACTGTGTTCGCAGCTTGGGGTTACTCCTGGATCCGTCGCTCCAAATGACAGCTCAGATAGATGCGACAGCCAGGAGTGCCTACTATCAGCTTCGGCTGATACGCCAGCTGCGCCCCTTCCTAGAGTTGGAAGACCTAAAGATGGTAGTGCACTCACTGGTAACTTCGAGGCTCGACTTCTGCAATGCGCTGTACATAGGGCTACCTTTGTGCCTAGTCCGGAAACTTCAATTAGTTCAAAATATGGCAGCCAGGTTGGTCACGGTACACCTAGGGGTGACCACATAACACCAATCTTAAAATCATTCCACTGGCTGCCCATTAGTTTCCGGGCGATGTATAAAATGTTGGTTATTACCTTTAAAGCCCTACATGGTTTGGGTCCAGGCTACCTGCGGGATCACCTTCTCCTGTATAATCCGCCCCGCACACTCAGGTCCTCTGGGAAGAATTTACTCCAGTCAGCCAGAACTAGGCTGACGAGTGTTACCCAGAGGACCTTCTCTTCTGCCGCTCCCAGGCTGTGGAATGGCCTGCCGGAGGAGATTCGACAAATTAGCAGTCTTCTGGAATTTAAGAAAGCCATGAAGACTTCTCTCTTCCGGCAGGCCTACCCAGTTTAATTTTAAGATGTTTTTAATAATGTATTTGTTTTTATCTGTTTTAATGGTTTATCTATTTTATTGTTTTAATATTTATATTTATTGTTGTTCCCCGCCTCGATCTGGATGGAGAGGTGGGTTAGAAATGAAATAAATAAATAAATAAATAAATAGTGTGCAAAATGCAGCCACTGTTGTGGTTCCCCAAAAATTAAGGGCCAGGCTCTTAGCTTGTGGTTTGGGGAAACTGGCGTCAGAGGGCACAAGGCAAGCTGCCTTGTGCAAATTTGAAGGGGCAGCAGGGCTCATTTAGACCCAGGTTTTTCCTTGTGTGACACTGCATGTCATGCCAGTGGCTTCTGATGTCCTGATCACTGTAGACGAGGCCACAGTGCTACGCATACCAGGACTATTGAGCAAGTGCTAGCTTCAGGTTAGGCATGTGGACCCCCTCCTTCCCCACTGTCTCCGCTGCCCATTCATTTCTATTCTCCCTCCAGCCCCCATCCACTTTACTGCCCAGAAGAAGAGGGCAAGGTGAATGGAGCCTGCTGATCCTTTCCCTTGTTCTTGTCATGGTTTATCTGCTCAAGCAAGGCATCAAGAAGAAAAGGGATCAGGGCCCATAGGGCTGGCCATAGATCCCCTGCTGGGGTGAGGGGCAGATGTCCAATGATGCTGACATCTTACTCCAGCCCTGCCATTCAGACTCAGGCATTTGAATACTTAAAAAACCACACAGCCTTTTTCATAGTTAAATTATATTGCTCACATTGACATTTCGCATCTTTCTTCTATTCTTTTAATTCCTGCAATGCAAGATTTGATTATGAAGCGCTGGATCCTAGAACAGCTTATTTCATCATGAGAGATCTGGAGGCTTTGATCACTGACAAGCCTTTCAGTAACCAACAGTTTGCTGTCGGAAGTAATGTCTACAGTGTGCAAAAAGCAACCAGCTTTGAATATGTGGATCCCGTAGATGGCACTGTGACCAAAAGACAGGTATGAAAAACAAAGATTTTTCTTCCTGCCAATATAACAAACAACCAGAATTGGGGAAATGTTTTGCAAGGAGACTGCTCAAAGCGCACAGTTTTTTAGCATTCGCTATTATATATATATATATATATTTGTAAAAATAACAGCAGCAACAAAAATCTTATCAGTAGCACCTGAAACTGTAGCTAACCATGGATACTTCTTTATTTATTAGCAAAAGGATCCAGCTCCACACAGGTTTGAGTAGCCCTTTGTTCAGTACAGTGAAGCCTTCTGGGAGCCCTAGGCATGGTGCACCCCTGTAGTTCCCTGTGGGAAGGATGTGCCCACTCAATTCCCCTGAGGGGAGCTGTCCAATAGCAGCAGGGAGCCATATAACTCAGTCCCTCAAACTACTCCCTTGTCCCTCCTGGCTTCAAACTGTATTGACTGCAAAGGTACATGCTGATTAGAGATCTCTGCCATATGGTGACTGAAGGTGATACTGCAGCGTTCAATCACGAGGACACATTTAAACAAATTTAAATTAATGCATTTCAAAAAACAAATAGTACAGACCTCTACATCCCCTTAGTATCCATGCCAAGTTTCAGGTGTCTAGGTTTCATGGTCCTGGTATTATGGCACAGCCTTTTTTATTATGATAGATTAGGATATTTATAAACCACCCTTCATAAAAAAATTCAGGGCAGTGAACAAAAATATATATATTTAAGTTGTCATATAATCACAAAATGCAAGAAACCCAATAAAATACTTTAATCAGCAGGACAGTCAAAGCAATTGCATAAGTTGCAAACCACTGCAGAGCTATATCAATATACAGAATCGTGCTAAATGAGTAAGTATAAGAAAGTATGACCTTTTGCGAAACAAGAATAGATAGAATATTAGTTGATAGAGTTGATAGACTACTACAAAATTCTATTAGCAAATTGTCATTCTCAAGAATGTTCTCTCCAATCACTGTGATTTCTCTTTATAGGGGTTGCGGATAATTTTCTCTGATGCATCCAGGCTCATCTTCAGATTAAGTGCTTCTAGTCACGTGCGAGCCACCCTCAGGATCTATGCAGAAAGCTATGAAAAGGACCCCAGCAAACATGAAAAGGAACCACAAGTAAGTGCAGATGGAAACTGCTTTTACCCGTATAAGAACAAACTATCCTGTATGTGGGATGAAGTCTGAGGGGGAAAAAGATATGAGGTGGACCTTTCCACTCTATGGCCCTGCTACACCTGTATGCAGCTTCAATTCCTGTCAGCTGTGAAGGTGGACAAGGGATCGGGGTGAGTTGTGCCTGGGTTTCAGGTGTCTCACAGGTCATGCACGATTGAATGAGAACACCTGAAACTTGAGAAAACTCCTGAATATTTGCATTAGTACATGTAAATACTAGCTTAAAACATAACCATGATGAATGAGCAAAACAAGGTGAATCGGGTACCCTGTAAATAAACAGCTTTGTTAAGCTACTTGATTGCTATTAGAGTGCTTCCAGATGAAGAGCTCCTAGCACAACAGATGCATACCTGTTTGGTCTTTCTCCTTTACTGGTAAGAAGTGACAAGAAAGTACAGGAGCATTACAAGTGGAAGATGATGGCACCTGGACAACCCTCCCCCGTCCCTTAAAATTCTGTGAATGAGGCGGGGTGACTGCAGGATAAAATCCTTGTCTTGGAGCACCTATAGTCAGGGGAAATTGGTTAATAATTCTCTGAATGAAAACTAATGACTTGGAAGCCCTTCCCTGACTTTTAGAGTCCAAGCAGTTGATCATCTTGGGAATCTGACACAGTATCATGTAATTTGTTGTCTCTATGCTCTGCTTGTAGATTTGAAAATAAAACAAATATGCCAAAGACACCCATTAAGATGGCTCACCCTGTGGGAGTGAAAGGTGTAATGCTGGTGGTATTACCAGCCTGCTGCCATCACTTGAGGATTTTGTTTATGCTTCCTTGTTACCTTGAATATTCAGATATAAAAGCTGTTGCTGTGGAAGCTATTAACTTTTGATTTATATATGGGAACTGAATTTATCTGAGACACAATGGATAGGCAATAATGTATTGTGTATTACAGTAACAACTTTATATAATTCTGCACAAAGTCAACCAAACAAAATAGATAATCAAACAATTAGTTGAGGCTGGTGGCTCCAATTTTGATGAGGCTGTGAAACCATTCCAGGTTTCCATCAGAACTCTAAAGTAGGGTGACCATCCACCCGGATTTGTCCGGACATGCCCAGGAAATGGGGAGCAAATCCGCATCCGGGCGGAAAAACTGTTTTGGGGGGCCAAATCCAAAAATTTAGCCCCCCAAAAGGGTGACCAGATGGCCCTGGGGCAATCCGGGCCAACCGGGGGGCAGCGGGGGCAAACCGGGGCGGCGGGGGGTCACGCGGCGGTGGCGGGAGGCTGGTGGCGCAAGGCACTTACCTGCTGGGGCGTCCGCTTCCCTCCGGTGCTCGGAATCTACTGAGAAACAGGCTTCGCAGCCTGTCCCTCAGTAGCGTGCCGGGTGATGACGTCATCACCCGGCACGCTACTGAGAGACAGGCCAGGAAGCCTGTTTCTCAGTAGATTCCGAGCACCGGAGGGAAGCTGACGCCCCAGCCGGTAAGGAGCGCGGCGCGGGCTGCGCGGGGCAGGGGTGTGTGTGGCGCGGGTGGGGGGCGGGGCGGTGGGGCGGGGGGGGTTGTTTTGGGTGGGTGGGGTGGTGGGTCCAGGATTTTGATCCTCAAAATCTGGTCACCCTACTCTAAAGGAGCTATCTAAGGTGCTGAATTCAGGCCTAGATGGGGACAGAAGTGGGAATGGGATGGAATGGAGTTTTCTGGAAGAGGTCATGGTTGGCTAGCTAGAAACATGAACAGGAGCATTCCACACTGTAACATTTTGTTGCAAGTCCCACTTGTATACCCATATTTTTCATCTATTGATATGTACTGTAACTCTCCAGTTTCACCACAACCACATCTCAGTGCTATCTCATCCAGAGAATGCTAAACTCTGTAATATTGCCCCTCAATTTCTCATTGCTTAAGGAATTGGGAAGTGTTTAATGAAACACCCAGAGATAATATAAGAAAGACTTTTGTCAAGGCCTCATTTGACTCTTCTTATGCTCAGAGGCACTATCCTTTTTATTATATCCTGTGGTCCAAAGATGAGTCTTGGCAAAGGGGAAAAGTTTCCAGGGCTGAGCTCCAATGATCCATGCCCTGTTGACATCACCTGCAAACCTAAGCCTTGGAAGTGAATGCCACTCAAATCAATGGGCTTTATTTCCAAGGAAATGTGGTTAAGATCAAGCTGTAAATCACTGGCTAGTGAGAGCGCATTCCTTCATGTTCTTTTCCTGTTCTCTAGAATGGAAACTTAGAATGCTTGTTCTGATATGTTTTAAAAGATTTTAGGCTTTAAGGCAAGACCAAGTTCTTTGTTATGTATGTAGGTCTTTTATTTTTGCCAGTACACTTGTGTCATGATTGAGGTTTCTGTAAAACTAATTATATTGGTACATTATACATAGTTTACCTTCTTCATATGTGACGTTTTCCCAAGGAGAGAAAGAAAGTAATGTAAATCTATCAAGATTTATGTACCAAAGAGAAAATTAGATATGTTCCTTTTCTCTTCTAGGACACAAATCTAAATTAAAATTCAGCATTTTTAAAATAACTTGTGTCAAGCCAATTTGTCTGGAAAATTACTTAGCTAATGCATCCCAGTGACTTGCCACAATAATATTACAGTTGGGAAACACAAATGCCAAAGTCCAAGCAAGTTTTGGATTCCTTGTAAGGAAGAAATGTGAAGCTGCTTGAGAGTCCTCTTGTATTTATAAACAAAATCTGTTCTGTACTAAAGAGGAGTTAAAGGCCGAGGGAGCATTTCAGCAGAGTGCCGCCAACATCTGCAAGTTCATACTTGCTTTACAGTTTTGCTTGATTGGTGGCAAGCTTTAAAAGAAAGCCCTTCCCAGTAGATGAGAGTGCAGGGCAGTATCTGAAATTTTTAGGGTGATGAAAGCTACCCTTGAAATAAAGTTGGGATGAGTCTTAGCTGCAGAATAGCTGCTATGACTATGTTATTATTTTTGCTCTTATATGAAGAACAGTTCTGGGATATTGTCAAAATTATCAGATATCTAGAGACCCTATGTAAATTAATTCTGGGCTGATGTATTTGGCCCAGTTTTGGGAGTATTTTGTGGGGATGGTGGATGAATGTGTCCAGAAGATTGAGTCTTCAATATTGGGGATCAGATGAAATTTGAAGACCTTTCATTGGGCAGTCTTAGCTTGAAGAACAAGGTGCTGATGTTTTTTCTCCCCGCGCCGCGCCGCCCACCAGCCCCCGCACTGCCACCCACGCCCCGCCACCCCCGTGTTGCCCCACCCGCCCCCACGCCGTGCCGCCCGCCCCCGCCTGCTCGCCCCGCGCCGCCCGCCCCGCGCTCCTTATCTGCTGGGGCGTTCGCTTCCCTCCGGTGCTCGGAATCTACTGAGAAACAGGCTTCCTGGCCTGTCTCTCAGTAGCGCGCTGGGTGATGACCCGGCGCGCTACTGAGGGACAGGCTGTGAAGCCTGTTTCTCAGTAGATTCCGAGCACTGGAGGGAAGCGGACGCCCCAGCAGGTAAGTGCCTTGCGCCGCCCGCCTCGCACCGCCTGCCCGCCTCCCGCCACCGCCACGTGACCCCCCGCTGCCCCGGTTTGCCCCCGCCGCCCCCCAGTTGGCCCGGATCGCCCCAGGGCCATCTGGTCACCCTTTGGGGGGCTAAATTTCCGGATTTGGCCCCCCAAAACAGGTTTTCCCCCCCGGATGCAGATTTGCTCCCCATTTTCCGGGCATGTCCGGACAAATCTGGGCGGATGGTCACCCTAGTCATAACCAGGGCTGTTCCGCTTGGGGTGGGGAAAGGAGTTTCAGGCTATCAATCAGAGTCAGATTCTGAAGCTGAAGAAACAGGACTAGAACTGTCCCACCTTACACAGGAAGTGGGAGAGATGATTCTCCCAGGCTCTTCACCTGCCTTGGATGAATCTTCACAGGACCTGATCAGTGAGAACATTAACAGCACACAGTCTGTGGGAACTCAGGAATCCTCTGAGGGGGAGGGGACTTCAGAGCTGACCGATCCCAGAGTACGCCATAGGTTCAAACGGGCGGAGCTAAAGGTAGGCGAAAGGTGGTCAGCTTGGCTACCGTCTTGCCAAAGGCTTCTTCAAAGTGAAAGGGACTCAAAGAAAAGACCACCGCCTTTGTTGAAAGAACAATTGTCTCGCTTAGTTTAGCCAAGTATTAGCCTGGAGGAAGGTTCCTAGATTTAAACTCCCTGAATAAAGCTTTGGGGATTACTTGGCAGACCTCTTTATTGTCTCACACTTCAGCAGGAGGGCTTGAAACCATGACACAAGTTATGTTACTGCCGTACCGTCCTGGCTTTGACAATGCTTGAGGCAGTTTATTCTGTAATAGTAAATTGCCACAACTTACATTTAAACATGCTGGTGTTAAGCAAAATTGTTTTCAGTGTTGGCAATGCTTAAGTCAAACGGAACTGCGTCATAGGAAAAGACAGCACTAACTAGTGATTTCCACTCCGGACACATCTGAGGAGGGAACCTTCAGTGCGTTTTTAATAGCTTTGCAGTCTGTAAAATACACACTCAAATCTGGACACATTTCCTGTCTAACAAATCTCTGGCAAAAGAGATGATGCTTTTTTAGAAGATTTGCTTTCTAAAGCATTGAAAGATGAAATGGAAAACAATAGAGAATGTTCTGCCAATGTGAATCACTGAATTATTTAAGACATTTTGTCCCATCTAATTAAGACTAGGGAAAGCACCCTTGTCTAAAGGCTGTGCCCAAACAAAGGGCTTTTATATGTGAATTGATCAAAGCAAGATAAATCGAGAATAGGCGGTGAAAAGAGGGACAGTAAGATGGGTTTCTTTTACTGTGCCCTGTTTAACACACCCGGCAACTAGAGTTGCCAAGTTTGTTAAATGTCCTTTAGCAGTAGCTGGATATGCAGAATTTAAATTTTCCGATCCCTTTATCTCCATGACAGGAAAAGCTTCATCTACCAAATTTCTACATAGTCTGCTGTTAAAAAGCAAAGGAGAAGAGCCATTTTTTAAAAATGCTAACCCTGACTTAATTCCAATGTTGCATGAGCAGAACTCCCCTTGCTTGCTTCCCCCTTGCAATCCTGCCACTTATCTTCCATATATACTTCAGAGGGACCCCTAACCCTCTGGAGCAGATTTGGGGGCTGCGTAGGACTGCAGTGGGGAAGGGAAAAACATTAAAACAGCGGGTTCCACACTACTGGCAGACAGTCAGGTTTGGACACTATCCCCAATCTACAACATACAACCTATGACTGGTGAGCCATGCTATAATGTCTTCAAGTCTTGTTCTTTTAAAGGGCTGATCAGTTGAGGTTTTGAGATTCCAGGTATTGCTTTCCCTAAAATATCTGGACACTTCCATTTCCTTAAGTGCCAAGTATATCAGACAATGCAGAAAGTTTACCTGTCCCTTCCAAGTCTTTACAGAGACAGTGCATTAGAACACTTCATATATTATATGGATGTCTATATTTAGAGTAGCAGTCTTAGGCTGCCTCTACAAGAGGCATTTAAAGCTCTTTCAAGGCGCATTAAAAAATTTACCTCTACAAGAACGGAGCGCAAATCGAGCGTAGAGGTGCGTTTTCTCTCCGATTATGCGCATTATCGAATGCACGTTAAATAGCGAGTTTTATTTTGCTCCGGCTGTTAAAGCGCATTTTGCCTATGTGAACAAGCGATTCTGCGCATAAACTACCTGTAAAGTGCATTTGAAACAACCGGTAAGGTCACCTGTTGAGTGCTCAATTACCTCCCTCATACAAGCATTTACGATAAAGCGCTTCAGCGAATATGCGCATAATCGGCTAACCAGGCGTAAAGCCAAATTCTTGTAGATGAGGCTTGAAATTGATTAAAATAGAGGGTTAAATCCAATGTTACTCTAGCAGACATCCACTAATGCAATGGGAGTTTCTTCCACTCTCCTCCTGCCAGCCCTCCATTCCTCACCCTCCAGAGCAGTATAGGTGGGGGGGGGGGATGTGGGGGGATGGTGAAGGGAGAATCTCAACCTCCTCCCAATTCCACTGATTAAAGTAGTTCATTCTAAAGCATATCTGTCTTGCATCACCTCGTTTTTCCATTGCCCTCTTGCTTGCTTAAGCAGCAGTTTAAAAAGGAAGGCAAGTTATACTGGTTTATCAATAACAGCACATTAAGAAGTTATTGGTTCTATTATTTTATCATTATAGTGTGTACAAGTTCACTTCTATCAAAAGAAATCTTCATTCTCTGAGATAAACAAAGCCTGGTCAAAATGCAAAGGCAATCTGCGATATCTGTGTAGGAAACAAATCTTTCTAAAATTAGTCCTGAAACTTATACAAGATGAGACTTAGTCCAGGGGAGAAGGCCATATACACCAATTAAATTAAAGCCATGGATGTATCATGATTTTAATAAATAAAGCTTTTGATGTCTGTTTTGAATTATTTAGCCAGTGCAAGATAAACTTTGAGGTTCCATTTAGGCATCCTGTTGAACAAAAGTTTTTCATCCCCTTTCAATGCCATTAGCTACTACTAATTTGTGTGCAACCAAATTTCATAAATTACTTAATTTTGCATTTCTTTTTATTTAAATGATTTATACCCCACTTTACCTAAAAACAGGCTAAGGTAACTAAAGATATCACTATTAAAACAATAAAACTTTCAACATTCAACTAACAAAGCAAAGCCTAAGGAACATAAGGCAGTATATGAAATGCATAAAAACAAAATCTATAAACATAGCAGCAGAAAACAAAAATAAAATAAAATAACTAGAACTAGCACTTCATCACAGTAGCATAAAACCATCTGAGTCAGCTATTGAAATCCATTATAAGCCAAAGGCCCTTCTTAAAATAAAGGTCTTCACTATCTGCCAGAACGTCATGAAGGAGGAGGCATGATGAGGGAGTTCCAGAGTGTTGGCATTACTACAGAAAAGGCATTCTGTTTGGTCAAAGCCAGATGGACCTCAGGGATAGTTGAAACATGTAAGAGAGCTTCTGATGATGACCTTAAGTGAGCCGACTCATGCAGGAGAAGCAGTCTTTAAGATACCCTGGCTCTAAACAATATATTTTTTTAAAGTCATCACCACCACTTGGAATTGGGCCCTGAAACAAATCAGAAGCGCAGCTGTTTCAGCAAGGGAGTCAATGTCCTGATAAGCAGTCCTATTTAACAATCTGGCTGCTGGACACGTTTCAGAGGTAGCACCATGTACTTAATTCTGAACCTATACAAATAATAACACAAAGCCACATCAGCCACATCTTTTACACTTGCTACTCAGAATCTCCACTACGTTCAATGGGTCTTAATTAACACATGAATTGCAGGGATGCGTGTTGTGCACACTCTGCATCCGGTTTACTGCAACAGCTTCCAACTGTGGCATTCGTAGGATGTTATCGGGACATCTGAACCTTAACACTTGGGTAGGCTGACCATATGAAAAGGAGGACAGGGCTCATGTAACTTTAACAGTTGTAGAGAAAAGGGAATTTCAGCCAGTGTCATTTGTATGCAATTAGTTCCTGGTGAAATCCCCTTTTCATCACAACAGTTAAAGTTGCAGGGGCCCTGCTTTTGTATATGGTCACTCTAGTATAGTGCCTGCAACTTTAACTGTTGTGATGAAGGGGGAATTTCACGAGGAACTAATTGCATACAAATGACACCCGCTGAAATTCCCTTTTCTCTACAACTGTTAAAGTTACATGAGCCCTGTCCTCCTTTTCATATGGTCAGCCTACGCTTGGGTTGTTAGTGGCTCAAACAACCCCAAGTTAACTCATAGTTCATTCTTGAGATAACTTGGGGTTGTTTTTAAAATATGGGACGCAGACTTAATTGTAATGATCCACATTCCTAAATGATACAATTTACTTTTAGGAAGCTTGCACTAAATTAGCATTCCTATGCATAATTAATTGCTTGATATATTAAAAAAAGGAAACTATGTTGTCATATAAAAGGCCACAATATAAAACAGAACAATGAAGTATGCTAATACATAAAACCCCGTTCAAGCTTTTAGGTGGAATTGGAGGTAGTTAGTAATCTGTAATAAATGTGAATAGATTGCTACTTCAGATATCATTTTAGGGAATTAATAGGAAAGTCTCCCCTTTTCATAACGTAAAAAAAAATCTCAGACCCTCACCCCTTTTGCAGTGAATCTTACTATCTAGGCCATGGTCTAGCACAGTAAAGTGTACTTAAGTCTATTGAACTCCGTGGTTCTAAGTGCATTTAATTCTGTGCTGGATTGTGGACATTTAGATCATGTATACAAGTCTAAAAGGTTGCTTTATGGCCGAGAAGTTGCAAGAAAGTATGGGTGTGGAAACCTTGGACTTTTACACACTATTTAGCTCCCTATTCCATCATATTTTCTTTTATCAAGCAAAACCATGACTATGCTAAACTTAATTTTATCAGCCTGTACCCAGTTTGATCTAGATGAAAAGCAGAACAGAATAATAAAACGATTGCCTTGTATTTTGAATCAGTATCTGAACTATTTTTAGCTGTATTTTATTGTACCTCATTAGATTATCTGTTTATAAACTGTACACTATATATCTGTTCTTTTAACCACCTATTAAGGCTGAAATAAAGAAATATAAAACTCTTTTAGAGGAATGTGACCACAAAAATTTTTTTGTTTGTTTTAACAGAAGTAGCTATTTTGTTATGGAGAAGTTGGTACCTTGTTAAGATTAGGCCTTTGTTTGGTCAATTATTTGGCTACCCCTGATTGAGTGGTGGGTTCTTTAAAAGAAATATTTTACAATAGCTTAAAACTGTAGTAGTAAGATCATTTTAGAACAAAAATAACAAGAGAACAAGGAAGAAGGCAGGCCTTAGTGATATTCCCCCTTCTTTCCTCCATTGAGGAGTCAATGCTTCTCTCAAGAAGGGGCCTTCTGTAATACAGGCTTATGTGCATACTCAAACAGAGAAAGAATGCCTTTTTCTTCACAACTGTTACTTTAAAACAATGATTCTGAAGAAAAGGGCATACTTCATTTGTTTTCAGATTATTTAATTAGAAACATAGGGCATGGGGTCAGCTAGCAGAGGAAGAAAAAATTGGGTGTGAGTTGTTGGCAGAGAGAGATGGGGTGAGTTGACTGTCATAGGTTTGTTCTAGGGTTAACCATCAAATAGCTCACTACACATGTCTGCTATGGCTTGCATATTCAAAATGGTGGCTGGCACACATCTCAGGGCCCCACAGGTTAGTTAGCCCACAGTGGCTTATTGTGTGGTATGAACCTGCCTAGAGATACATTGGGTGGTGAGTTGGCTGGGAGAGAGAGGGATTGGGCAGGAGTGTTGGCTGGCAGAGCAGAAATTAGGGGATTGAGAGTCTATTGCATGGGAATCGTTTCAGAACAGAATCTGAATCGTTTATGAGTTTGGGAGCAATGAGTGTGGGTGTGATCTTTCTATTAATTTGAGGAAATTAATTGATTTTGGAAGGAAATTAATTACCTTGACTTCCATGGAATGGATATTCTGTTGGAGCAGAAAACTATGGTCTCAAATGAATGGTTTTGTATTTTGGGGCCTACTTCTGATTTGTAATCAGCTTCTTGGGCAAGTTACTTGTCTTTCAGCCTCACCAGTTTGTCTTCTGTTAATTTGCCATGCCTTCCCATGGCAGCCACATTGTGATGTCACCTGTGGCATCTTCTCAAACTTCCATCAGTGCCCATGGACCCAGAAGAGTTGTGATGGTTAAAACAACTTCCCACTGCGATTTTATCTAAGGCCTGTAAACCCACAATTCTATTTTGTATCTTTTGGAACAAAATATCTACTAGATCTTTTGCAGTGAGGCTATCCTGTGGCTGCCTGAAGCACACTTTAGGAGCAAGAGTTTTTAGCAATCATGTTACAGAGACAGCAATGCCTAAGGACACAAGTTAAGAGCAAAAGGCAAAGATGCATGTCATTTCTTTTCAGCTCATCATCTATCAAGTTTTTTCAAAAACCTATTCAGGATTGTGTCATTCGATGGTGACAAGAACCATTTCAGAGTAAGAGTGACATATATAGATTAAAGCAACATGTTCTCTACCTGTAATATGGCATCAGCCCATGTTTATGAAATTGATACTTGAATCACTTAAGTCATGTACAATTAATATCTAAATTAACTGCAGTCTTTCCTGATTGCTTGATATATTTCACAGTTACACTTGGGCTTGTACAAGCTGCCTTCTCCTGATTTATGAGAAGCTAGTGCGCCTCTGGCCAAAATTATACAGCTGCAGTGGTGTAGCTTTTCTCTCAACTAAAAGAAAGCTTTCTATGGCTAATTATTGTGGTTAATATTCAAGTATGTACAAAGTTCAGCTACTTAGCAATAGATTTCTGCTGTATAGGGTGGGATTGAAATCATATACGGTAACTATGATATTTAATTAACAGGATTGTTACGTTGGGTGTGTTACAGTTGATATTGTGTGTGAACGGAAGATCAAAAGAGATGAGACAAATGCTAACAGTTTGCAGATGGCACTATGTAAAAACAACTGGCTTCTGTAAGATCTTCCCATCCTCAGTAGAGCTCGCAAATTATAAATCCAAATGTTGGCAAGAACAATGCTTGGAGATCTTCCTTTTTATTATTATTATTATTATTATTATTATTATTATTAAATCATCTCTAGAGACCATGTAGCTGGCGTGTTTCTGTGAGAGAAAGCATAAAGAATTCCCACAGTTCCTACTTATTATTTAAATGTTTTTGAACATTTTTTCCTGGAGGGCAGAATAAGGTTAGTTTGTTTATGAGCCTGTGTTTTGTATGTTGTCTTAAAAGACCATAAAACACTTGGCAAATAAAATGATATGTACATACTTAGCAGAGAGAGATTGCTCATCTCCACAAAACAGTAGACAAGGAAACTATGAAGAATTGGCCTAAACCTAAGACCTCCAACATGGTGTCCACTGGCACCGATATGCCTGCAGATACCTCGCTTGATGCCCACTAGGCTCCCTGCTCAACTTTTCTTTATTTTTCTTATGATGATGGTGAAGATTCTGATTTTAACTGAGAGGTTGGCATCCTCCAAAATGAAGTGGTGCCCACCAGTGCATCTTTATTTAGGTTCAAAAGAGTGTTTTTGTGTGTTGGAGCTTAGAGCTCCATCTCTGCTTTGTACTTAGGTTCTTGGGCAAGTTGCTTTTCTTTTAGTGCATCTTCAGGAAAATGAGTATTTTGCAATGGCTTCGATGTCAGTGTGTTAAGTGAATCCACTCTGGGTTTCAGCCAGAACCAGTCAGAACTCTAAAAGAGCTGTGCACTTCGTATAGCTCCTTTAAAGTTCTGAATGGTTCTGGCTGAAACCCAGAGTGGATTTACTGCCGCACTGACATCGGAGCCACCAACCTCCACTTGTATTTTGTTTGTCCCTTTTAAAAACTCCTATCTCTGCCCAAAGACTTCCATCTCCATTATAGAGAAGCAGGCAATACACACATTTCTTGTCCTTACCCCCTGAATCCACAGAAAGAGGATTTTAGTGCTAAATTGATGTAGTCCTGACAGAGACCCCCTCTACAAGAATTCGGTTTGACGCCTGATTCTCCGATTATGCGCATCTTCTCGGAAGCGCTTTATGGCAAATGACTGTATGCGGGAGGTAATTGAGCGCACAACTGGTGGCCTTCCCGGTTGTTTGAAATGCGCTTTAGAAGTAGTTAATGCGGAGAATCGCTTGTTCACATAGTCAAAATGCGCTTTAACGGCCACAGCAAAATAAAACTCGCTATTTAACGCGCATTCGATAATGCACATAATCGAATAGATAACGCGCCTCAACTCCCAATTTGCATTCCGCTCATGTAGAGGTAAAAATTTTAATGAGACTTGAAAGAGCTTTAAACCTCTCGTGTAGAGGCAGCCAGAAGGGAAACGGCACCACAATGCTTGCCCCTTTCAACCTTTAGTGGCAAGCGATAATCACCTTACTCACCTACCTTCTAGGCAGCCAGCATACAGGATGTTTACACCAAACTTGCCAATTCCTGATTGATGGGATTCACTCTACCTCTCAAGTCTTCCCCTCTTGACTACCCAGGAAAAAGAAGGGATGTTTTTACTATGTCTTTTTCTTCCGTCATCTTCACCTGAACCTCCTTGGAGGAACCTGTGCTGATTACCATGCAAAATTATCTGGCTTTATAGTGAGTCAGTGCATTCTATACAGAGATCTATTTTGTCCATTTGCTTCATTGTACCTTACATGATTTTTCTTTCTGGTCCCTTTCCACCATAAAGACTTTGTAAATTGAATACTGGGTTTGGCTCCCTACTACTCAAAGAGTAATTTCTTACTTGCCTAGAGGCTCCAGTTATGTTAAAACACATATAGGTAAACAACGGCCCATGGGCTACATGCAACCCTTGGCCAACTTTCACATGTCCCACCTGACCCTTCCCTGCTTCTCAGCTGATTTGGCTCCCCAGCTGACTGCTACTGGAAACAGCTAAGAAGTGCACCAACTGGTATGTTCTTCAGCTGCTCCTGACACCAATCAGCTGGGCAGGGGGAGGTATGTGATGGGACAGCTGTCGGGGGATGGGAAGGCAAGTGATGGTATCTCAATGCAAAGATGGTGGGGAAAGGGTGTGTGTGAGTGTTAGAAGGCTGTGTGTGTGCACACAAGAGAGAGAGAGAGAGAGAGAGAGAGAATGAATCTTCCCAGCAGCATCTAGAGCTGGCCATCCCCTTGTCCCAAGTTAGAAATCCCAAAGGGTGAGCCTGGCATTTTGAAATTATATCCAAGGCTTTCTGGTATATTATATACAAAGGCTGTGTTTATGGCAGTCAAGTAACAGGACAAAACATGCTAAGCATTCTGGGTCACCAAAAGAGTTTGAACAAATAATGCAGCTAGCTGTTTTCTAGTTCGGGCTATTCATTTGGTGTCATAGACATGCTATTCTTGTCTGTTTTACTACTTAAAAATCTTTTCCTGGATTTAAAGTTAATTATACAAGCCATGGTAACTCATATCTGCAACCACACTTTGTGCACAATCCAGAGGAGAAATGCTGAAACACTCTTACAATGAAATCCTACGCATATATACTTGGAAGTAAGATCCACTATGTACAGCGAGTCTCTTTCCCAGATAAATGTGTAAACTTCACAGGATTGGATCCTAAGTAACTTACAAATGTGAAGGACTGAATGAACTTCTTTCCTGATGGGGGAAATTTGTACTATCCTGTTATAATCAAGTTTGCTGTCATGGATTTATATAGATAAATAGTGTGTGTGTGTGTATGTATGAATGAATGAACTTCTAGTTGCTTTAGTATATGAGCTAAAATTGATTTTGTTTTGTTTTATTTTAATTAATTATGAGTTCATTATCATTTGTTTTCCTTAAAGCCATTTATTTTCCTCTCTTCTAGGCTGTACTGAGTCCTCTCATAGCAATTGCACTGAAAATATCTCAGATTCATGAGAGGACAGGTCGAAAGGGTCCTACCGTCATCACCTGAACCAAGAAAGGATCACTAACCCAGGGCCAAATTTGAGAGGGCAAGGGGAAAAGAAGACCTTGCCCAAACACACCCGCTGTTTGTGCTTTATATTACTCTAAGGGTTTGAGGGCTGTGGGAGCGGGAGGGGGACAAAATTCAGTGCTGTTCATGCTTCAGTTTCATTGATCTACTAAGACAGCAGTGCACTTACATCTGTACTATGGATTCAATAGCTTCTTGTATACAACAGTAACCAAAGAGAAAGCTCCCTTTATATTAAGATTCAGTTATTACAAAATACTAGCATGACAGAAAAGATTCTTGTGTTCTGTATATGCAAAGCAGGGGTGGGTTACCTCCTCCCCTGGTTGGACTTCGTTGCAATGCACAGGTTGTTGGCATTAGTGTTTTGAAAATCCTTAGTTTTAATTTAAAAGGAAATGCTCTTATGGTAGCCAAGGTAATTTTGAAAATGTAAACCAATGTTGTCAAAAAGCTCAGAAACAAAATAAATTCTCAGTTCCTAGGGTAGCGATGGGGTGATCCATGATTTTGAATTAGAATATAACAGGGCTCTTGGTCACTCCAGCGGTCTGGAAGACTCAGCTGCTGAGAAGGGACTTAGACTACCCAAGATGTGATAATTTTCCCCCTTGATATGAAATGCCACACTAGGCACAGAGTCAAAGCAATGCAGCTCATGTACAGAAACTGTAGGTGTGGGTGTTCTAATCCCTACTAGTTTTACAGGTTCATCAGATGAGCGTTTTATCACATGCTCGCTAGTGCCCACTTATGGATGTGCGTGCGTCCTTTAGACGACTATGTTTGCCTCCCACTCCTTCAGCTTGTTTTTCCGTCGCAAAATAGACCCCTTTTAATCCGACTTTTTTTAAAAAATGAAATGTACTGCGATCTCCTGCTGTGTGCAGGAAAAGCGGTGCAATAAAAACAGCCCCTGAATGGGCCACATGGACTTTGTTTACTTCCTTTTTCCCTTCTGGGCAGAAAGAATAAGTAATGAGGGACAAAAGCAGGTGCAGAGAAGTGATGATAAGGAAATACAATTTTCTCCCATATGATGACGCTCTTAGATGTGTAGCCTGATCCTCTGCATGTTTACCACTAAGCTATATTCCCATGTAAGTGTACGTAGCTTTACACTGAGATTTCATTTAACTAATTATATTTTCCAGTCATGCTGGTAACTGCCATTCCTAATCTCCCAGACATAGTTCCATGAATAACAAGTACTGTACAGTTGAAGCCTGGCATCTATTACATTCATGCACATTTTATGTAGGTAAAACGTTTGAATGTAAAAGGTAGAGGAAGACAATTACCATGCAGCCAGCTTTTTTGCGGTCAGCTTTCATTTTCTGCTCTTGTCTGCTGTGTTATTCACAAATGCCTCACCACCAGCACAAATGCTCTACACATGTGGTTTACATGCTTGCAATGAAAATGTGCAATGGCCCTTTCCACCTAGCCCTCTTCTAAACCTTCCTCTATCCAAATGTGACTCTGTGCAGTTTTAATTTAAAGAAGATATCCATTTCACTATTATATTACTAAACCATGCTGGGAGAGATTTCCTTCTTTTAGTGTTTAGCTACTGCAATTGCCTCTGCAGAGATCCAAGTTTTTCATTACATTTTACTAATTATCAAAAGGAAATTGTTGGATTACCCTCCTGCCTCCTTTTATAAATAAATAAATAAGCTATTATGAATTAGATCCAAAATCTTTATAAACTCTCTCTCAATATGAACTTATATTTCACTTCTTTAGGGATGAGTGTCCATGGCATGTCAGACCTTTACACTGACAGGGTCATGTGATCCCTTTAAAAAACCTAATAATGACGTCAGATGAATATGCCAAAAATACCTCCGCACACAGATTTCATCTGAGTGTAGACAGTAAACTGGCATTGCTCCCCGGTTACATAAGTGCATGATAACTGAACGTTCCACTTAGTGACATTTCCAGTGTGCTGTTTTGAACTCTTACAATTGGGAATGTAGTTGTAGGTGTAAGTCCTCTGAGATGAGTCCAAAAATAGGAGTCAACAAAATGAGGATTCTATCCATGGATCCTCCAGGAAATGTTTCAAGGCCTCATACAACATCTCCATGTTTCTTGCTTAGGTGTATCCTTTCAAAACCAGCACCAAATGATAAGTTGGACATATAGTTTTCTTTCTTGTATATACTATTATGAGCTCCTTAAAAAGCCTTATCACTAACCACCCTAAAACATTACATCAGAAACAGCCCTTAAAGAACCATTACTGCCTTAGAGAAGATGACTTCCAGCTCTGCTCGGTCGAACACATGATTGTATAAATGGAACTTTGATTTGGCTCCTCTCAGACTACTCTGAGGGCCAAACCACACGTTCTTCAAATTACGCATGGGTGATTGAATTAATTACCTCAGTGTAAGCACATGTGGTCCCAATTTGGATCAGAACTTTGGTGCTCCAGGAGGGTAGGATTTAAGTTCTTCCATCCCATTTTCATCCTAAAATTCTACCCCTAAGGGGAGGAGGCAAAATGTTTGCTTTGGAATCAATGTTATGCTTGATTTGAAGTATGTGTATTTTGGCTCTGAGAACTGTGTAACTGCCATTTTAAGCCTCTGAAACTTTTCCAGAGCTAATTAGAACACAGCAGTAGTCAGGTTCTTTTCTTTAACACTTTAAACAAAGGAGTTGGAAAATATAAGCAGAAAGGCTATAGGATTAAGAGGGCTTCATTTTGAGTGCATTGGAGTTAATTAAACATCACTAAAGTGCATTGCACTTGCCATTTTTACATAACTCTGGTTAAACTATTTGAGAAACAGGATTGATATTCCTTTAACCATTGAAGGAATATCAACACTGTTTTTCTAGTAGTTTCCTTTAACTAGAGTTCAGTGTAGCATGCTGGAGTGTTGTGCTTATGAGCATGTTTTGAGTGGAGTGGAGCTCAAGAGGGAGACTATCCCAAATAAAACATCCATGCTGCCTGTAAAACTATAATAAATTGAATGACGTTCTAGCAGTACTTCTCTAATTCATTTAGCTCTCTGAAAGCCTACCAAATGCTTTATCAGAAGGTCAAAGGATGAGTCATCAGGGAACAGATGGAGGAGAGGAGAAAGGATTGCTCAGCAAATGCTTGGGTACAGCAAATAGTTTGTGTGCCTGTGAAAGAATACCAGAGCTCCAACTGTGGCACACCACACTGAAATGATAAGAACTCCTTGTACATGGGACTCATTTGAATGTTTTTCTTTGGGAACAGGTGTGGCTGCTTGTCATTTGTTGAGATGGCTTTTGTGCAATCTGATACTTTTGTAGCCTAGTAATGTTCATTGCAATGGTCAAATATCCATTTTAGTGCAATCTTGAGTGCTCTTGTGCTTTAAGAAATTGATTTGGCTTTCTTTGATATTTGTCCAAAATTGCTACGACTTATAATAAAGTGCAATGCCATATTTCTGACTTGTATGAAATTGATGGAAGACAAGGACAACGGATTTTTTTTAATTGCATCTAACTAAAGGAGGCACTGACTGTTTCTTCACTTCTAAAAGCACAGTGTTTTATTGCAGTATTATTAAACAGTCTTTTTTGTAAATCAAAAGAAGTTTTATGGTTCTTTTTTATGCACTACTAGTACATCCACAGCTCCCAGGCTGTAAATATCATCCAGCAGCAAGTGGCTGACTTTCTGTGATGTCACAGTGGCCCTTCACTATGTAGCTTTGCTACTTTGATAGCAAGAAGGATAAGGTGGTCATGGACTAAACAGCTTGGGGCTGACAAAACGGGAGATATTTAGAAATGGATATAACTTTTGTTGAATTAAACCACACAAGCATTGCTAATGTCACATGGGCTTTTGGACATCACCTTGTTGGTTACTTACAGGAACCTATTCAGGGAGAGAGATTGTGAGTCTTTATTACCTTCTTTTAACTGCTTCCAACACAGTCTTATGTATGAAGACACCAAATTGGGGAAGCAGTAACTTCCCATAGGGGCATGCCCTTAGGGATAACTCTTCTCTGGGTCATTAAGGAATACTTCCAAGCCTATTAATTTTGTCACTGCAGGAACAACTCATGGTTCCTTTCGCATGAAAATGCTCCATGAAATGGATCATCCATGCAAGTTGGTGTAGGTCAGTTTGTGGGAATCATAGCTAGCTTCATAGGGAGTTATCATTTTCAGGATCTACATGTAAATTGAGTGGATCATTCATTCACACATCTGCCCACAAGAATCACTAGGAATCCTTGCCACACTCAAGAGGTTGTTATGCTTTGGCCATGGAATTTTAGTGTAAGAACCATGCTCAGCCAAAGCATTCACTGGGGAAATTGTTGACTCTTAATCAAACCTACCATACAGTCATAAGGAAAAATTAGATATGAACTGAATTTAATTCTACAAATCACTATGAAAAGAATAAGAAGATGATGGATCTGGAGGAATATTCTCCAAACTAAAACATGCCTTCATTATTCTGAAGGCATGTTTTAGCTGAGAAACATTGTCAAGTGGCTCTCTTGCATGATGATGAGAAAAGATATACATACAGGGATGTGCCTATGAAGCTATACTAAAATTCTCTAGTGGGATTTCTTTATTCAGCCATGAAGCAACTTGTTAAAATCTTAAAAGAAGCTCTGCTAAAAAAAATATTGCATTCTATTTCGGATTGTGTTTGTCGTCTAATATGGAAGCACACATTCCTCACTTTCATCAAGCAAATGCCGCTTTTCTCTGAAAATGGTTTTCAGTACAAAACTTTATTTTATGAAAAAAGTGCAATGTAATATTAAACAGTATGTAAACCAGTTAGCCTCTAAACACAACAAACATGTCATTACAAAATAACAAATGCCAAATGTTCATCAAAATATTTCCTCTCCCAAAGTTAGCCAGGGCTAACAGAAAACAAAGGAAGTTGATGGCAAAGCTCCACAGGAGATTTTAAAAAGTTCAGGTATTATATATGGGCATGAGGTGAACTAATGTTAATGATTTTAGAGGGTAAGTGTCCATGATATCCATCCCTCAGTAGACCATTTTTATCAAGATACAGGTCAGTTAACTGTAGGGATTTCCCTCCCACCTCCAGATCTGAGTGGCTGTTGCAGTGAGTTAATAGGAGTACATAATGGAGAATCTCTAGTTGCATTATTGATACATATATCCGTTTTCAAAAGTAGACGTCTTGAACAACGAACATGTTCTTAACAGCATATTTCATCTAGGGAATGTGTTGTCTTCATGCCTTTGTGGCTGGGGAGTCCTCTTAACGTATTTCCTGTGTCCTGTATATATACGTGTATGTGTATATATATAATGTACAAAAGTACCACAATAATAATAATAATAAAACACGAAGAAAATAAGAACAGTCTACAACCCAGATAAACAGTTTAAATCCAAATTCTTCAGTTTAACTCATATACAAGTCAGTGGAACTACATGAGATTAATTTTAATTCTTTGTTTACTTGGGCTGTAGAGTTGGACGGTCTAGTACATTCAAGACTTAATCTTCTTCTCTCACCACAGCTAGCTCTGTTACAAGATCTATTCATTTCCTTGTACAGAGGAAGGCAGTTCAAGAGTTTAACTTTGGAAAAATGCCTCTCACCATTCTTGTAAATGCCAAGGATAGAATAGAACATTTCCCCACAGTAATAACATAGCAGATCTCTGTATGTATGTATATGTGCCTCCCTCGTTCGTCATTAGACCACAATGCTTTGCTTTGGATTTCTTCTTTCACTCTTTCAAAAACATCCCTGCCTCTGACATTTCATTATTCTATGTTGTTGCTCTTTACAAGACAGCATTGGTTCTTGCAGCCATTTTAAAAAAAAATACAGGCAGAATAAAACCACAATAATGTAAACAAACATCTAATTGTTGCAACCAGCCAGCAATATTGGTTTGAACCCAGCAATGTCATCCACAACCCATGCCACACCAGGTTTTATTCCTGGTTGGAAGTACGTTATTTCTGAAATAACCTTTCTAATGCCACATGGCCAGCCACTGTGTGCTACCACAAGGCTATCTTTGCAGCCAGTGCACACGGATGGAATAGCACTGTCCTCTGTTCACCTCAACAGTGCTTTGCACACAGTGGCCTAACCACTGCCTTGCCTTTGTCCCAGAATAGCAGACATGGCTTATCTCCTCCTTATCTCCTTTGGTAGGCTGTTTCATTAGCAGCTGGTCTCTGGCACAGGTGCATTAGAAGTCTCTTCAAGTGTTGAGTCACGCTCTGTAGCTTGCTGCTGCACAGATATTTCATACGAAGGTGGCCGTTGTTCCTGAGGGTTGCCTTCGTCAATGAATTCAAGGCTACTCTCTGTATACAGCGGTGGAGGTATGTTGTAAGTATCCTTATCTTGTTCCAGTGGGCAGACTGGCAGTGGGAAGGTCTGCTTTTCAGGATCAGTACTGTCTTCGTAAGATGGAGGGTAAAAGTCAGGCCTGCAAAAATGACAGCCAAGACAAAAAACACGGTTTAACAGAAAGTTAGGTTTAAAAGAGTTCTGTGTTAAAATTGCAACTGTCTATAGTGTGTTGCTGAATAGTCCACCAACCCAGGGGTTCAGATTCCACATCTGCTCACCATATTGTCCTTTCTCCTCATAGTTCAGAGGTAGATCCTCACAACTATTCATTACTTCAGGAACCAAAAATGCCTATATTTAGGTGAAGCTATGAAGAGAGGAGCGGGGACGAGGAGCTACTTTTAGGAGTGTGGTTGTACCTTCTAGCAAGAATGTGCTAAGGCTTAGGAATGAGTGGACCCATATTTTTGTCCGATTGTTATATCCATTTGTTCTATTAGAGCCCCCCGTATTTGAACAGGAAATGCATATTTTATTAGAGCTTATTTATACTCTGAGATTTATTTTGCAGTGTAGGCTGCAAGCTCTTTCCAAGTGTTAAATCTTCCTGGTTATCTAACTATGTGCTGTGTCATATTTATAGAGCTCCTGCTTTACCAATTGTGAATGTTTATGGTGCCGTTGCCACAACAGAACAGGAAGTGACATTTGTATCCATGGCCCATTAACAAACTTTGCCAGGCTGAAGGCCAGCTTGACTTTAAAAAAAAACTCATTGTAAGAACATCAGTCTTCACTCTAGGAATGGCAGAGACATTTACACAGATAACAGTGAAAACAGCCACATGTGTTTACGGGTTTGAATCATGCCTTCACACTTAAAAGGCCTAGATTCAATTTCAGGATATACAATATTTTGGAACTATTTTAAAGTAATTTTGTTTTTCCTAGACTCAAAGTATACTGTATCTGCACTAGCAGGCATGGATCTATATCTATATCTTGTCATTCAGTTATTTATTTCTTACATTTTGTATGCTACCCTTTTACAGAGGGGCTTCTCATATCAACTGTGTGAGGAAGGCTAGGCTGAGAGTTACTGACTCACCCAGACAGTGCCACCTAGTGAGCTGGCTCTAGGATATTAATCTGTAGTAATGGCAGAGACAGAAGGAAAGCTGCACTATAGAATGTATTGGGGTTGGATCCAGATTAGGCTAACTGCACTCAGCTACCATTAAAATCAAAGGGGCTTACTTATTTTTATGACTAGCTTTTCATATTAGTTTCAGTGGGGCCTAAATGCAACTAACATAGTCTGGATCCAACTTAGGTTGGATCCAACAGAGGCTTTTGCTAGAGGCAGTAGGGCTGAGGCAATTATCACATATTCCCCCTCTATCATCCTAGCTCCACTTCCAACAGTGTTTCAGAGGATCCCCTGATCTGTCACAGCAGATTTTTCAGGATAACAAAGTTGCAGGAGAAAGGAAAATTGGCAAAAATCACTTTTCCCCCTTTCCTCCTACATGGGTAATATTGATCCAAGCCATTATTATTATTATTAAAAAAGGTTTTTCAGAACAATGGCCTAAAATGTGTGAATAAAATAAACATTTTAAATATGAAGTAGGAACCCATCAGTTGCAATATGTATTATGTATTATATATAATCAACAAGCATATTGAACCATTAAAAAAAAGGTAACCAGGAAACAAGATAACAGAAAATGGAAGTTCTAGAGTAAAATTAAAACAAGAACACAAATGGCAGAACAGACATTTTCTAAGATGAAATGTCTGCTGTCTGGAGGAGTAAGTCTACTTCTAAAAAATGAACATATATAAAAGCATACATATTAAGTACAGGTTTGTATGAATATGAAACATGATGATAGGTAAAAAAATAATAATTGAAGAATGAATCAAAATGTCTTGGAAATACTGTTTAAAGACACCTGCACAGCAAGGAAATCTAATTAATAACTATTGAATAGAATTTCAGGGAGGGACAAGGACTGTGCCAAGTGTAAAAAGAGGGAATCATCTCCGATAAGAACATAAGGAGCCATGCTGGATCAGACCAAGGGTCCATCTAGTCCAGCATTCTGTTCACACAGTGGTAACCAGCTCTCCATGGGAAACCCACAGGCAGGACATGAGTGCAACAGCAACTTCAAGCTCCCGCCCATGTTCCCCAGCAACTGGTGTACATAGTCATACTGCTTCTGATATTGGAGGTAGCATAGAGGCATCTGGACTAGTAGCCATTGGTAGCCTTCTCTAGGAATTCGTATAACCGCATTTTAAAGCCATCCAAATTGGTGGCCATCATTATAGTGATGGGGCACATTCCGAAAAGTGCTGGATTACTCAAAGATATAATTGGAGAGAACATGGAAGAAAAGCAAGGGCTAGATGCATTAAATAAAACAGGTTTAACAAAGAAAAAGGGAGGGAAAGGACTGAAATACATGATGAGACATACCTGTCTATTGTATTGATGTGACTATCTCGAAGTCTGGGACTTCCCTGAATGATACTGTGGAATAAAGCCTTGTGCTTGCTGGCCTCATGATAAGTGCTCCAGAAGATCCCAGAGATGAGAAGTAAGAACCCCAAAGGTAATAGAAAATAGGCAATAGGCAAGCTATTGCACTTGCACGCAGAGGCATTCGTAGAGATGCAAAAGGCTCCTAAGCAAATAATGGCAAAGCCAACCAGGAGCACAAGCAAACGGAGGAATGAGAAGAGGTTCTTCAGCATCTTTGCAGTTAGTTCCTCCCCAGACTCTACTTTGGGTATCTCTTAAGTGCTCCTTCCTGTCTAAGTCCATGGTTTTATATGTTCAGGGCCAATTGGCCTTTGGACACATGTTAAGATACTCATTAACTATTTGAAGCAGCTGTAAGATCTCAAGAGATTAATTTATAATCAAAACACTGCTCAAGATGAGACAACAAATGCATCCTGTATTGTTTTGCTGCCAGCATAAACTCAGCAAACTTTTGCTGATTGTGGTTGCTCAGGAACAGTTTGAGCAACCTTTTATGCAAATGTCATTTTTATTTGAAAGAAAAAAATTCCATTGATCTTAATGTTCTATTAGAAAGTGGGCAGGGGAGAAATCACTGTTAATCGGGCCGTTTTTTCTTTACTACATTTTGGGCTTTTTCTTGGCTATTGAAGCCATTTAATTACCTTGATGATCTCTGTATGCTAACTAATATCATTCATCTGATACTAAAGAATTACAGCTTAGGAGCCTAGAACTGTGATGCTACCAACACAAGGCTCCATCACACCAGCTATTTATTGCACTCTTGTCATGCCTGGTGTGTGTTTTTGCAGCGTGGTACTCACATGACCTTATCCCTGTCCTGCGCTCATCTCGCCTCTTCCCCTCTGTTTTCCATCTTATTTTGGAGCGGGGAAGGTCCAGTTTTTTTCCTTCCATGTGTAATGAAGCTGCTCCTCCCTCTTGTGTATTGCTGCCCTTGTGCTATATCGGACCATCCCGGGTTTTGTTGGGTGTGTGTTGAAGGACAGTCTTGCTGACAAAAGAGGAGGGCGGGGTGGTTCTCTGCTCAATTGCTCAATCATGCAGGGGGAGGGAGAGAGGGTGCCCAAACACCCCGCAGAGAAGGAGAGCGAGGCCACTGCCACCTGTGCCCAGGACTCGATCCCATTCAACTCTATGGTTCTTACTCCTGAGTAGGCATGTCTAGGTTTCCTAACCAGAACAATGTCGGCTTCCCCTTGCCATGCTAACATTGACTACAAACTTCTCCAAAGCTAATTGCAATACTTTCTCTTTACTTGTCTTGTTTAATATGATCTTAGGGAAAAGCATAGTGTGTTGCTTTGCCATAATTCTGCAGTTTCAGGCTGCAGTACTATTGTATTTGTGCAGAATATACTGCAGGGGGAAGGAGAATGTAGGGGGTGGGGTGGGAGATTTTGCCAGCATAGTAGCGATACAGGTGAAAAGATACACAAGCGCAACAACACACAGACGTGAAAGTGCCCAGCACTCGACTAGTTAAGGAAACAGGGGAAACAGTGGACACAAACCAGGGGGGAAAAGCTGGTGTGATGCACACTTCAGTGCAACTAATGTAAGTCAGATTGCAGTCTAATGGTCCAACCCTGTAAAATGCTGTGATGAAGCAGCAGTTTACAGGATCTGGTCATCTTGAAGCCCAGTGCTAGCATAGTGGCTGCACTTTTGCCTTCTTCTCAGTATTAAGATCTATCTTGAATTCCACTGTCAGGTGAGACAAATCCTGTTATTTTTGTCCTAGTGGCTGCCCTCTAAACATTTTGTAGCGCAGGGTAAAAGCCTGGAAGTTGGCGGAGCAGCAGCTTCCCATTATCTCCCAAGCACAGCATATTTCAGGCTGTAGTAGTGGTGGTATTCGGAAAATGACTGGCACAACTGAATGTTGGATGAAGGTAATAGCAGGGAACAAAGGGAGAGGAAAAACAGAGTTGTTTGAAGACCAGGAAAACTCTGAGGTAGTTGCTAGCACTTGGGTTACATTTTAGCTACAGCAACTCTGCAGCCAAAGCCAGACTACCCATATTTTGCCAGTAAAGCTTGCTCCTAAGGCCTTCAACACACGTCGGTTGGGTTAGGATATTGTTCTTGGTAGGTGGTTACACAATGCAGCCATCATTACATACACCACGTAGAAATTGTATGCTTTCAGATGGTTCATGAGGAATGTACAAAGGAATCAAAGCCGCTGAGTGAAAAGAACAGACACCACCCAACGCACCATAAAAGCAGTTATAAATTAGCATCATCCTAGTTCTGCCTGTATTGACCTCACTGTTGTCATTTCTTTCTCTATCTACTTAGAAATGACGCAGAGTCCCTCCCTATAAAAATGATCAAGGACACGGGAATGTGCTAAGATGCCCAACCAAAACAGTGAACTCCAGGAGGGAGATATGCTGTCAGTGATGTCAGCAGAGAAAATCCTGCTAGAACCTGTAGAGTCAGGGTTTAAATGCATTGTCTTCTTGCAATGTGGAAGTCGTTTAAAACAAAATATGACATGACAAAAAAGATGATAACGTTATTTGTCGAAAAGCTGAGCTGACAAAGGTAAAATGGAAGTGCTATTATTTGTGTCTGTGTTTTTAATACTTACCACTGGCTCAATAAAGATTTTAGGTATTTGATTAAGGATCCTATTGCACATGACAAGGCAATCGTGGAGTTCTCAACCATGTGTTTGCCTCGTGGTGTTTATGCAGGAATGGAAATGCAATTGCAGGGGATAACTAGCAGGCAGAAGAGGCTTAATCCTTCCCTTGCCTGCTGATTTTCCCTCCAAGCCTTTTCCCCAAACCAGCTCTTCAATCATAAAGGGCTGAAACTGCAAGGTCAGGCTCTAGGATGATACACTTTGGGGACATTTGGACCAGGGGAAGTGATACAGGCAGTGGCAGGCATGTAGGGGCTACTTTGAGTGGTCAGTTGGATCACTTGAGGAGCCTGAAGCCCCTTTCAGGATGAATGGGAGGTGCAAGCAATCTTGCAGCAGTAGCCACATATCTTCTCACTTTTAGCTACACCAACAATTTCTCCCTCCCGCCATTGCAAGGAATGGTAGGGAGGCTTTTAAATAACCTAAAAAATAAATGTTACTTTGCCCACAGTGCAGTACCTAAATTATGGTTTATATATATTGTCAGATTCTAGTCCATCCTTTCTTTCACCAATAAATATTTTTCATGAAACTTAAAAAAGAAAAAAAAAGATTGCCTTGGGATTTGAACTGGGGATTTGGTTTATTAGAAGGGCGTGATTTTTTCTCTAGTTTCCTGATATGAATGAACTCAGTGAGCTTCTGAGTCATCCATACATTGGAGGTGCAATTCCCCCTTATTGTTCAGCAGCAGACAGATGACTCTAAGTTGAGGCTGTTATTGTTGAAATGAGATTTCTTTTATGAAGTATTAAAGGAAGTTTCTGGGAAATATACCTGAGGCAACCACCTTGTACTAGGAACAGGAAAGAGATCCTCAATACAATCATGGCCCACTAGATATCCAGAATACCACGAGGTAAGATGTGGCAATCAAATGAAGAGAGCCATCTCAGTTGTTGCACTCCTTGAGGTGGAATTTCCTCTCCAGAGAGGGTTGCCCTACACAAACTTTGTAATACTTTCGGCCCAAGGGAAACACATTTCCCCCCAGGCTTTTCAAT
The DNA here is from genome assembly GCA_029215795.1 of Anniella stebbinsi. Taxonomy (NCBI): domain Eukaryota; kingdom Metazoa; phylum Chordata; class Lepidosauria; order Squamata; family Anniellidae; genus Anniella; species Anniella stebbinsi. The sequence continues at coordinate 85,852,134 of JARDYH010000002.1, read as the reverse complement.
GCATTTTAATGGGGGGTGTCCTCACACACACACTTCTATCTAGTTGTCTTTATATTTTATTTATATTTTATTTATGCATTATTTTGTTTTTTGTAAACCACTCTGGAAGCTTCACTGAAGGGTGGCATATAATATAGATGTCAACCATTATTTCAAGCTGTGCACTTTAGAAGAATAAACAACTTTTGTCCTTGCTGCAATAACAACAACAACAACAACAACTGCTAAAGTATTTCCTGAGAGGGTGGATGGAAGCCTAGGCTTCCCTAGGCTTTAATTCCAGCAGCAGAGAATTAAACACTAGGGCAACCACCACTTTGAATTCATTTTGGCATCTTAAACAGAAGCCCTTTCCATAAGTTGTTTTTGAGTAGAAATGTATATGTGTAAGCAAAGGAGGAGCAGTAGGTGTGTGTGTCCCACCACCACCACCTTCACACACTTGTTTCATCTGTTATGAACCTGTATGTGTATATTTGTATATGTTTAGGCACGTGATCACATGGAGAGGTGCCTACAAACACTTACGCTTAGTCTTCTTTCAGATGCTCAAACAAACAAACAAACAAACAAACAGGTCATGGTAGAGCCTGCTGCTACAATGCTGCTCCTCACAGCCAGGGCTGGCATCAAGGGTGGGCATGGCTGGCCACTTGCCAAAGGCCCACTACCCAGCAGGGCCCACTGATAAGAGCCCTCCTAGACCTCTTCCACTTCTTTACCATCACAACCTGTTTATTCACCTGCCTCTTGCTCTTGCCCAGACAATGGTAGTGGTGAGAAAGAAGCAGTAAATGCCAATGCTCACTGGCTCTCTGCCAAGCAAGCAATCTGGGAATAATGATGAGAGAGAGGATGAGAAGTAATAGCAGCCGGTGACAATGGTGGTGAGAAGGTAGACTCACTGAGGGAGGAGGGGGCCCATTCAGGGTGCCTTCTGCAAGGGCCCTCAAAAACCTGGAGCCAGCATGCTCCTGGCCTTCGCATGCTCTTTTCTGCCCAGAATAATATCCAGAAAGGACTAGCATTCAGTCTTGCTCCACATTTCAGTCTCCAGTAGCATCATTTTATAAAGTTTGCAACAGCAAACTGGACTCTGGCCAGACTTACGGAGAACTTCTAGGCTAGCTTTCGCCACTGAACTCACTCTGAACTCTACCCCTTGACGGAGAGGGCTACACTCCAGGCCCTATGCATGTTGCAAATATTAGAATGTTTTAATTCCAGCAGCTGGCAACCCTGGTTGCACACACAGGCAGCTAAGAACTCCTCTCTGCATTAATTTAGGGCTCAATCCTATGCATGTATAGACTTTTTCTGCCTAAACATGCATAGGATTGTGCCTTCAATCAATTTTGTTAATCTGAAGTTTTTACTCATGCTCCCAATCCAAAACGTCTCTTTCCCGTGTTTCCTTCTTCTGTTTTCAGCTACTTTTTGTCCTCCCCAGCCTTTTACACCTTGCATCTTCGCTGATAAGGACACATGGGTGAATGCAGACATTAAAGCGTTCATAGCTTCTACTAAACAATGAGATTACTGTAATAAAGTTTACTACATCTGCGGTGCCTGTTGACCTCCACACACAACACATGTAGCAATAATTAAGATGCTGAGCACACACTGCACTCGCTGAACTTAAGAAAATATTGCTGTTGCACTTAATGACTTGTTTTATTTGCCAGCAATAAGATCACGCAGAAATGACACCCCCAATGACCCATTTGGAGATTAGATATAAAAATGGTCAGGTGATGTTAAACAATGTGTTATCGTTGTAGGAGGTATCCCATGTTGCATGGCAATCTGTTAAATTATGTGAGAGTGTGATTTTCTGGGATAAGGTATGATTCTTTAAAATAAATGTTGATCCATAATATTATAGAAGAAATAAGGGTAGCCATGTTGACCGTAAGCAAAGAATCTAAAATTCATATTAGGCAAACCAAACAATCACAAAAATGTGCAATGTTTTGAGATCTCCGGATATTTTATTAGGCATGATGTTTCATAATGCAGAAGAGGTGGGAGGGAGAATGGGGAGGGAAAAAACTGACTTGATGCTGAACACAGAGACTTGATTGGCATGATCACAGAGTGGCTAATAAGGCATAGTGACTTGTTAACCACCCTGCACATGCTGGTTGTATGCTGGCCAAATTAACATAATGACCCTCGCTGGCATGGCTTGTTGTGATGTCTGAACCTGGTGAGGGTGGTTGGTTGGGGTGCTTAACAAACTGCCCAGAGCCCAGGGCTTGTTTTAGGGTTGATATTAAGTGCCATGGCTTATTAGCCACCCTGCGATCGTATAAACTGACCCAGTGGGGGAGTTTGGACAATCATGTACGGAGAAGAAGCCATTGTGGCTTCTCCCTCCCACCCCTGCGTGTGCTGAGTGCATGACTGCCATTTGCATAATTCCATGATGCAGTGCAGGTTATCATGTCATCTGAACCTGCTGCGTAGCGGGTTGGAGGTGGCTTTGTAACTACCCTACAACCCCTATTGCAAATCGTGGGTTGTAGGTTGGGTACAAAGTCACACCTGCTGTGCTGTGTGCTGGGTTTGGACAACATGCCAACCCATGCTGCATTATGGGGATTTACACAAATGGCAGTCACACATACAGGGGCGGTGGGAGAAGCCATGATGGCTTCTTCACCAAACCCACTCTGTATGTTCAGAGTCCCAAGATGAAGTAAGGGAGGAGGGGTCTACAGACATTCAAATAAGGCTCTGCAGTCATGTGAAAGTTACAAGGTTGGACCTGCAACTGCCCCTAAGTTTGTTAGGAATAGAAAGGAGGAAATGTTGGTTACTCCATTTTGGAAAAAGAAGATCCAGCTGTTCCTCAGACATGTTTTCTACCTGGGGAAACATGGGCTCCTTTTACTAGCAGATCACAGATATAAACTTTTATATTAACCAATCTGGAGATATTTTAGATGCATAATTCCCCGCAAATGTTAAAAAAAGAATAGTAAACTGAAGCTAAGTTAGGGTGACCAGATTTTAAGGATCAAAATCCCAGACCCCCCCCCTGCCACCCCACCCACCCAAAACACCCCCCCCATGCCGCCCCCCCCGCGCCCCCCTCCACGCTGCCCGCACGCACGCCCCGTGCTCCTTACCGGCTGGGGCGTCTGCTTCCCTCCAGTGCTCGGAATCTACTAAGAAACAGGCTTCATGGCCTGTCTCTCAGTACCGCGCCGGGTGATGACGTCATCACCCGGCGCGCTACTGAGGGACAGGCCGCGAAGCCTGTTTCTCAGTAGATTCCGAGCACCGGAGGGAAGCAGACGCCCCAGCAGGTAAGTGCCTCGTGCTGCTGCCCGCCCCGCGCAGGCCACCCGCCCCACCCGCGCCGCGCCGCCCCTCCCCTCGCGGGAGGAGAACGAGCTGTTTCCCGGAGGTTGCCCCCTAGGGCCTGGTCAGCCCGGTTTGGCCCATTTTTCCCGTTTAGGACCGGGAAACCCCGGGGGGTCTGGTCAGCCTAGTAAATTGAGTAGCTTTACCTAGTAGTTGGAAGGGATGAACCCTTGGAGAATAATGTCTCAGTTTTGGGTGATGTAAGATCCTCTTCCTCCAGTGTAGAGTCCTGCTGCAGAATGGTTAAATTCAATATTCATCAAGTTACAGAAAACGAAAACAAAGGCAGCCTTGTTGGCCATAACCAAAATTACGCAATCCGTATTAGTGTTGTACCTTTTTTAGGCCAACCAAAAGATCTCCAAAAATGTGCAGGCTTTTGAGAACTCCAGATCTCTTAATAAGGCACGAAGTAGTTTTTTTGGGTGGGTTGGGGAGGAATGGAGAGAAAAAAAGTGACAAGGTCCAACCTTATGGCCATGACATGATCTTCAGAGCCTAATTTGAATATCTGCAGACCAATCCTCCCACACTTCAACATGGGACTTTGAACATGCAGACACTGTGACTTCGGCTGCCTCTACAAGAGAGGTTTAAAGCTCTTTCAAGGCGCTTTTAAAAATTTACCTCTACAAGAACGGAGCGCAAATTGGGCGTAGAGGCACGTTATCTCTCCGATTATGCGCATTATCGAATGCGCGTTAAATAGCGAGTTTTATTTTGCTCCGGCCGTTAAAGCGCATTTTGCCTATGTGAACAAGCGCTTATGCGCATTAACTACTTGTAAAGCGCATTTTGGTCATCCATTGATGCGCTTCGCCGCCTCTCGTGCAGAGGTATTAGGTGTAAATGCGCTTCAGCGATTATGCGCATAATCGCCTAACCAGGCGCAAAAGCGAATCCTTGTAGAGGGGACCCAGATCATCTTGCCTAATGAAGATATCTAGAGATTCCTTGTACATTTTTTGTGATATTTTGGTTGGCCTAATAAAGATGTTACACTAATATGGATTCATAATGAACCATCTGGCTAAATAGATGCCAATATTGAAAGAAGATTGAATGATTAAAAAAAAGGAATAAGAATCAGGTCTCAGAACGCATGTTTGAACTAAAAGTGGTTCATGGGTCTCAAGAGGTTGAAGACTACAGGTTAGGTTGAGATAGAGTGACTGACGTAAGTTCATCTGATGAGGTTTTTTACGACTTGAAAAGGTATTTGAGCTGAGATCTATATCGTTCAACTCACAGTGCTTGATTATTTGATTAGACTGATAAATAATGTTCTTGTTCCCCACCCACCCTACCTGGCTGAGTATTTTCCTGAGAAGCAGCAGTGGATCCAGATACAGGATTGCATTGCAATGCATACAGAAATTCCCAGTTACATGTAAAATAACCCCCTGAATCAAGTAAAAACATTTTTAAAGGGTCTGGGTTAAACAAGGATCCATGGAATCAAAAAGGGATCCTCATAATTTCATATGATTTTTAAAGAGGACACCCACAAAACTACCATCCCTGCCTCAGATCCATGTTTTTGTACCATAGTTGCATCCACGAGTGGTACTATACTAGAGTGACCAGATACAAAAGAAGGCAGGGCCCCTGCAACTTTAACTGTTGTGAGGAAGAGGGAATTTCACCAGGAACTAATTGCATACAAATGACACCGGCTGAAATTCCCTTTTCTCTACAACTGTTAAAGTTACATGAGCCCTGACCTGGATTTTATCTGGTCACCCTACCAGTGCACCTATACTTCTGCTATGGAGTTTGAATATGCGATTATCTGGAACTTTCTCCCTGTTGATAAATGATTCAAATTTCCCAAAATAGAAGAGACTGTTGGGGGGGGGGGGGAGATTGTGTGAGAGTTCTGGAGGGAAATGGGTGGATGGAGAGGCAAAAAAGGAGTTCCAAAGCCAATGGGTTTTGCAGTTTGGAATGGGATGGAATATCAGGAAAAAGGGAGGGTTAAAGTTGCAGGGGCCCTGCCTTCTTTTGTATGTGGTCACTCTAGTATAGTGCCTGCACCTTTAACTGTTGTGATGAAGAGGGAATTTCACCAGGGACTAATTGCATACAAATGACACTGGCTGAAATTCCCTTTTCTCTACAACTGTTAAAGTTACATGAGCCCTGACCTGGATTTTATCTGGTCACCCTAAGTGATAGTCACTGTCACCAGCTAGAGGCAACTGTTGAGACAATTGGTCTCCCTCTACTGGCTCAGCTGGGACCAACTACCTTTTAGCTCCTCCCCTCCCACTTGCAGCCATTCCCTGTGCATGCAGGAGAGTTGATACAGAGAGGGCCACTTAGGGGCTGTCTATATGCTCTGGAAGCCTATAGTAAGGGATACACAGGCAGAAGTTGCCCCTTTGCACGAATCTCCTTGTAGAATCAAGGTGAAGGTCAAAGGCAATCTACTCCTACCTGGTGCCCTCCAGATGTGTTGCACTGCAATTCCCATCATGTACATGATGCCAGGCTACTGAGGATAATGAATGTTGTAGTCCAGCACTTCTGGAGAGGCACCAGTTTGGGAAAGGCTGGTTGAGGGTTTCATATGTATATATATTTCATAGAATCATAGAATAGTAGAGTTGGAAGGGGACTATAAGGCCATCGAGTCCAACTCCCTGCTCAATGCAGGAATCCTTCAAGCATCCCTGACAGATGATTCTTCATATTGTTTTAAACTTTACAAGATTAGGATGACCATATGCAAAGGAGGATAGGGCTCCTGTATCTTAATAGTTGTATTGAAAAAGGAATTTCAGTAGGTGTCATTTGTATGCAGGCAGCACCTGGTGAAATTCCCTCTTCTTCACAACAGTTAAAACTGCATAAGCTATACTAGAGTGACCAGATACAAAAGAGGGTAGGGCTCCTGTACGTGCTTTTTATTCCAATGCACAAGTGATATATTTGTGTAGGAAAATTGTATGCCAGACAAAGCCCTTGGTCTCTCTTGTACATTTTTCCTCCTTGGGGCTTGTTGGCTTGTTGACTATGAAAGCCTGTGTGAGTGTAAGGGTTAGAACAGTGGTCCTTAATCTTTAATCCCTTATGCCACATTATCAATCCCAGGATATTTGTGTTATCAGCAACAGCTGTTTTGTGAATGGCCATTGTTAGTTACATGATTGTCACTCTCTGTGCTTTCTGTATTTCATTTCCCACTGATCTCACTGTTTACAATCCCTCACGCCCCCTCCAGTATGTATATCTATAACTCAGGATAACACTTCATGCGTCTGATGAAGTGGACCACAGTTCATAAAAGATTATGCTATAACAAACCTGATAGCCTGCAACAAGTTAGATGCAACAAGAGTCATTGTTTTTGCCACAACAGGCCAGCATGGGCTACCCTTTAAAATCACATTATCATCAAATCTCCCTGCCTCAGCCACAAATAAAAAAATAGGGCATAAAAACAACATTCCAGACAAAGCAATTTTATTCTAGTTTGTATGTATATTTTATAATATGTATACAATACACCAGCCTTACCCAACCTGTTGCCTTTTAGTTGTATTGTTCTACAAGTTCCACAATCATTAGTCAGCATGGCCATTGGGAGGCGCAAGTTAAAAACCCTACTCAGCCGTGAAGCTCACTATTGTAGGTGACCTTGATACAGTCACTGGCTCCATTCAGAAGACACCTTAAACCACAGTGGTTAAGGCTTTTTTGTTAACAAAAAAGCCTTAACCACCATAGTTTAAGGTGTCTTCTGAACAGGGCCGCTGTCTTTCAACCTAACCTCTAGGGTGGCTGTAAGTGTAAACACAGGGAGCCATGTGCACTACTTTCAGCTCCTTGGATGGGATATAAATATAATAATAAGTGGGATATAAATGTAATCCAGACAAACAGGAGGAAGAGATCTGCTTCTGCAGTAGGGTTCTTTCATAACATCAGTGGTGCATGCCAAATTTGTAGTTACTGTTTAAACCAAGTTTTAATAGCATCTTGTAATGTAGAGCTCCATCACACCAGCAATTTAGTGCACTCTTGCCATGCCTGGTGTGCGGATTTGCAGCACGGTACTCACATGACACCGTGCCTGTCCTGCTGACACCCCACCTGTTCCCCAGCCTTTCCTAGAATGCTAAAAGTCTGGATTATTTTCCCTAAGCACATTTAATGAACCCTAAGTCTCCGTGTAGTTTTAAGGGAACTGGGGGCTTGAATGGATTGCATCAGATCCTGGCAGGGAAAAGCAATCTCTCCCAGCAGCCAGTTCCAAGCCTCAATATAAAACCCAAACCTTGCATCCCAGGCTTGAAAGCGTTTTTTAAAATCATACAATGCCTGAATCTCTCCAGAGACAGGATTGTACTCCCTTGATGCCCCCAAAGACCCAGACTAAAGGATCGTTCCATTTTTACCCGGCAGAAAGGGGGTCTGGTTGAAGTACTCATCTGCCAGGACCTGACTGGAGGGAAAAAGAGAAGGGGAGGGGTGGAATGGAGTGGGAAAAGCTAATGAGCGAAGGAGTGAAAGAGCAGCTATTCAGGTGAAAGGGATCTAAGCTTGATGCGTTTATGCCTCAGAGGTAAAAAGACGTGGAGGCAAACGGGGGAGGGATTAGATGTGAGGGAGCTGCTTTCCCAACCAACATTCCAATAAAACCCACACTGAACATTTTACAGTCACTTAGCTTCACCTGTAAAGGAGATTGCTGGACCAGGGATAGTGTTGCAACACCTTTTCATAACATCAGTAGCTTCACCCAGTGGTTCTTAGTGCTAAACTACATATGGCATAGAGCCCTGCATGTTGAGGGAGGGGGCAATTTGGATTGGGTCAATAATGCTGGGGATAGGGAGGGTTGATCCTGTGTTTCCCCTCCCCAGCTGGTAACAATAGCTGGGGTGGGACATGACCTGTATTAAGGAAACAGAGCAGGAATAAAGGGTTAACTGCCCCTTTCTCAGTGCCTTAAATCCAAATCCTCCTCCTTTTAGGAAAATAAAAAGATGTTGAGAGATCTGATCTCAAAAGGGAGTATCCAATGTTGCCACTCCATTGAAGTTCTGTTGTATGCGTCCAAAAATAGGACTTGTAGATTCTCTTACTTTCAACACATAGCACTAGAATAAGTGATTTGTAGCAAACACCAATAATGTATGTTGGCATGACAGATTTCACCAGAAAACCCATCACACTATTGGTGTTGTGCAAGAAGTAACTTATGCTAGTGTTGCATCAATTGTGTAAGTGGAGCAGCAGTGTTGAATACTGCCCATACATTATGTCTGCCCATACTTGTTGTCTAGTGTGGTTTAACCATCATTTCAGATTTTGATCTTTTGTGGTGTCCTTGGAAGAGGTTGGGAAGGCTTGAAAGGATCTGTGCCAGTAGGCAGGGCAGGGAGGGGAGGAAACACAGAGGATGTGGAAACTAGGTATCCAGAGGCCTTTGTCTCTAGGCCCTGCCCCAGATGAATGAGTGAGCTGGATGGGCTCAGAGATCTGTCTATCTCTAGAAAAAAAAAATGGAAGCATGGGAATCTATAAAAGCTTCTACTGTGCCTCCTAGGTCCCCTCTACAAGGATTCGCTTTTGCGCCTGGTTAGCCAATTATGCGCATAATCGCAGAAGCGCATTTACGCCTAATCCCTCTGCACGAGAGGTGGCGAGAGGCGGCGAAGCGCATTAACGGATGTCCAAAATGCGGTTTACAAGTAGTTAATGCGCATAAGTGCATATTCACACAGTAAAAATGGGCTTTAACGGACGGAGCAAAATAAAACTCGCGATTTAACGCGCATTCGATAATGCGCATAATCGGAGATATAACGCGCCTCTACTCCCCATTTGCGCTCCGCTGGTGTGGAGGTAAATTTTTTAATGAGACTTCAAAGAGCATTAAACCTCGCGTGAAGAGGCACCCCTACTCTGTCTATCTCTGGCTGGCAGAGGATGGGAGAGACGGATGGCTCCAATCTTTTCTTTACAGCATCGATCCCTTAGGATTGCACTGTAAAGGAAAATGGGAAGGAACTAGGCTGGTATATCTCTATTAATTAAGGCCCTTTAAAAACATGCAAACCGTACAGTTTTCTGCTACTGGATCAGAAGCAGGAAAACCTTTGCCTGTCATTTGTTCAGTTCATATTATGCAAACACAGTTCTCACACTGAGTGAACAGATGGCATTCTCATGTTGCTAACCAGGAAGTGAATTATCCCTAATGAGGATCTGGTGGAGGAAATAGGTTAACTAATAATGTGTAAAGGTTGAGGGTGGCACTGGCAGAAGAGGAGCAGCAGCATAAAAAGCGCTTCAGAAAGCACTTCTTTTTAGGAAGTCTGGTTGGAATAAACCTCACAAGTTGTTCCACTCCACTGGGTTTGACGTTTGTAATCATGGTGCAATGTGTGACCTCCTCTAGGTTCATGGGGTGTGATGCTCCCATTAAAGCTCTGCCTGATCCTTTTGACAAACAATCTTGTTTAAGCAAAAAGAGTGGCTGCCTCTACAAGAGGCATTTAAAGCTCTTTCAAGACACATTAAAAAAATTACCTCTACAAGAACGGAGCGCAAATCGGGCATAGAGGCGCGTTTTCTCTCCGATTATGCGCATTATCGAATGCGCATTAAATAGCAAGTTTTATTTTGCTCCGGCCGTTAAAGCGCATTTTGAATATGTGAACAAGCGATTCTCCACATTAACTACTTGTAAAGCGCATTTGAAACAACCAGTAAGGTCACCTGTTGAGTGCTCAGTTACCTCCTGCATACAAGCATTTACGATAAAAGCGCTTCCGAGAAGATACGCATAATCGGAGGAACAGGCGTCAAACGGAATCCATCTAGAGGGGTTCTACATCTCTAACTGCCATTTCTAACTTGGGTTGCTAACTGCTTTTTCTAAAACTAGAGGTTAAGTGACAAAAAACCTCTGCCCTTCCAGATGTGGATGGGCTCCAACACCATTAGCCTCAGCCATCATGGTCAAAGGTGGAAGTCATAGTCTGGGGGGGGGCACATCATAAGTTCCCCACCCCTGTTATACATGCTGGGTCTCCAGCCAGCCTAGAAATAACATTCTTCAATCTGATAGTCCATCCTCCTTATCTAGGTTTTGGAAAGGCAGTGCTCAGGAAAAGACACTGTGCACTTGCTTAAGGATACTCTCTGTGGAGTATTGCTTTACACACTTGGCTGAATACTGAAGACAAGTTTAGTGGTTAAGCCCCACCATCACCACCAATGAGTATTTAAAGCATTTAAATACAAAACAACTAAAATACCATGTAAAGGTATGTTTGATGTCTTCAGAGTCCATTTAAAAGTCATCAATATAGGAATCATACACAGTTGCCTAGGGAGAGGGTTCCATAAACATGGGCCCACCATCGAAAAAGCCCTGTCCCTAGTGTGGGGGTGGGGAACCCTTTTCTGTTGAGGGCTACATTCCCTTGGGAGTAATCTGTCAGGGGCCACACACTGGCAGTAGGCAGGGTCACATGTTTTCTCTTTCTTCCACTTCCTTGGGGCTGCTTAAACAGTCTGAAAGCCCCGTGGTGTCTGCAAGGTGGCGCTGCATCGATTAAACAACGCAGTAGCCATCATGGGGCTTTCATGCAAAGCTGTGCCTTGAAAAAGTTGGGGACTTACCTCAAATTTTTTTCCAAGGAGTGAAGTGAGTACAGCACATCCACCATTTATCCTCGCTCCAGAGTCACAGTGGAGTAGGCTGACCATATGAAAAGGAGGACAGGGTTCATGTAACTTTAACAGTTGTAGAGAAAAGGGAATTTCAGCCAGTGTCATTTGTATGCAATTAGTTCCTGGTGAAATTCCCTCTTCATCACAACAGTTAAAGTTGCAGGGGCCCTGCTTTCTTTTGTATATGGTCACTCTAGTATAGCACCTGCAACTTTAACTGTTGTGATGAAGAGGGAATTTCACCAGGAACTAATTGCATACAAATGACACTGGCTGAAATTCCCTTTTCTCTACAACTGTTAAAGTTACATGAGCCTGTCCTTCTTTTCATATGGTCAGCCTACAGTGGAGGTGTTTCCAGGTGGATGGCGATCCCTGACTGGTTGCTGTCCGCCGAGGCAGAGGGCACAGGGTGTGCCCCTGGTTCCAATGGCCATTGAAAACCTCACGCCCTCCCTCTGCCTTGGAAGTCCCTTCTAGCCAGGGGTGGCACCATAAAAATACTTCCATGCAGTTGATTTTGATAGTTAGCGTTCAAGTAAACACTGCAACCTTATTGTAATTCCAATTTATGATCCAGTCAAAATTTGCATTTGAAAGATGTATTTCCATCAAGTAACCACAAGAGCTTAGCAATGTAGGAGCGGTGGTGGGGCAAATGGAAGGGCAAGCTATGCGGGGGGGGGGGGGGTGCTTTACATTCTTCGCCCCTCCCTGATACTGCCTATTCTTCCAGCTCTGTCTTTGGTGATGACCACTAAGCCCATTCTGTCTGGAATCACCAAGACCGCTCAGAACAGCTTGGAAGAGCTTGCTTTTTAAAATGTAAATAGCCACTTCTCTGTGATCCTGATTGTCCATCCCTGAGGATTCAGAGCATCAGGAAAAATCAGTGCTCCCAAGGTATTTCTGTCTCCCCTTCCCCTGGGCATCCTCAGTGTGCTGTTGATTCCAATCGGTTTGAAACTTCGCACAAACAGGGGGCTGTGTATATGTGCTCAAAGCCCTGAGGTGGCTACGACTCGTCATTGCATCAGTTATATGATGCAGCCACAGAGTCGCAGCCACCGTGGGGCTTTTCTGCAAAGCTGTGCAGTTAAAAAGTAGGGGATTTTGACTTTTTGGGTGGGAGCGAGGTGACCCCGGCTCTTCTGCCATCTGTCCTTGCTCCGTGGTAGATTCAGGGGGCATTGCAGGAGGATGGTGTTCAGTGATTGGTCGCCGGAAGCCAGTAGAAGGGCAGCTCCAGTACCCAGATGACTGCTGGAAACCCCACACTCCCTCTTTAGCCAGGGGATTACCTGCAGGACACCACCCTGTAGGAGCAAAACTGTGGAGTTTAGGGGAACGGGGAGCAAATGCGGTACTGTCAAGGCAACCCCAGGTTTTGGCCTGTATCTCTCTTAGTGAAACATATCCAGATAGCACAAACTGTTCCTGCAAGCTTCAGGAACTTCTTGTTAAATATTATAGCATCGCTGACCTATTAAACTAGCCGTGTGTGTGTGTTCATTCTAAGGAGTCAGCTCAGTCTTCAGCACTGAACACAGCTGATTAATGGGGATAGGAAAACAGTGTGTGTGTGTGTGTGTGTTTTTTTTACTTCTGAAGAGAGGTCCCATCACTAACTAGTGACCAAGTGTCCAGGCAATTACTGCAGTAATCTCTCACACAACAAAGCTCCTACGGGGTAAATGAAAACCAAAGCCACTGACTCTCCCGCTCTGAATATTGCAATGTTAAGTTTTCCTAATAAGTTGTAGTGCAGCCTTCCCCAAACTGGTGCCTTCCATATCTGTTGGACTGTAACTGCCATGATTCTCAGCCAGCATGGCTATAGGCTGGGAAACATGGGAGTTGCAGTCCAACACATATGGAGGGCACCAGGTTGAGGAAAGCTGCTGTAGTATATTATGGAGGAGCTTGGAGTTCAGCCTGTATGGGAAGCTCAAGAATTGCCCTCTAATCCTAGAGGTGTGGAAGTCAACTACAGTAACCCAGTGTTAAAAGGAGATGCACTCTTTAAATGTTCAGAGTCATCCTTGATCATTACATGGCACATTCTAATATTACGTGACATCTGTTCAAATAGCCTCAATAGCGGAGCCCTGGTGAGTGTGAGCAGGGCCAGTTCTACTACCATTAGGCAGACTGATGAAGCTGATTTCAGGTGGCAGTTTGGAGGAAAGGAGCTGTAGCAACTTGTTCAGAGGGCAGGACTGCCCTGCACCATCTCAGATTGCCTGCTCAACTCAGGTGTGGTACGGGATGCTATCCCATCACAGTGTTGAAGTAAGATTCAGCTGCCAGGACAGGGCACCATCTTGTCCTTTGCTTCCAGCAGCAAAATGCCCAGCCCTGAGTTTGAGCCCCAACTCCAGCTGCTGAAATGCATGTCAGAGAAGTTCACACCCTCTTCTTATACAAAAATAACCTAAATATCACAATACAAACTGCCTGAAGGATTCTTCTATATTTGAACTTCTGTTTCCAGTGTTGACAAATATACTTTCTGATTTAACGATACGCAAGTATGAGGAAGTATCTAAAACTTATTTCAAGCTATTGCTAGAAATTACCAAATGATGCCTCTTAGATTGAGAAATCATGACAAGGTAGTTCTTAATTTGCACTGCTGTTTCTTGTTCTGTGATTTTCAATGTTATAAGCAATAAACACCAAATATCCACGGGAATGTGAGATGCACCATGGACAAGTTTAGCCAGTAAAGGTTTGAGGGCTCTCAAATAAATGATGTGGACAGGCACTAATATTCCTATGTCTTTAAGGTAATGTAACCTCTATTGCCACCTCATTTTTAAATCGTTAGGACTAAGGAGCCCCTTCATTGTTATTCCCCCCCACCTTATAAGGAAAAGTATGGCAACAGCACCATCTAGTGGTGGTTGTGAGCTATGAGAACATACTGTCATTTTTGTATTGGGTCCAGACCTTTTCGACTAGTAATTCCTAAATGGTTAGGATGCAATCCTATGCAAGTTTAGACAGAAAAAAGTCCTACAACTCCAAGCATTTCCCAGCCAGCAATGCTGGAACAGTAGGAATATTTTCTGTCTAAACATGCATAGGATTGCACCGTAAGTCAAGTATAAAAGTATATAGGAGAACCGCTAGTGCAGTCTTCCTCGACCTTGTCCTGGTGCCCTCCAGATGTGTCAGACTTCAACTCCTATCATCCCCAGCCATCACAGCTATTGGCAGGCATCACATCTGAAGGGCACCAGGTTGGGGAAACCTGTACTAATGCACCTGAAAAATGAATTAATTAACTGGCTAACTAACTAATTAATTTAATTAGAGGCTCCCCTTTGTCTTCTTGGCTCCAAAATGGCAAACACAAATGTTAAAGGAAATTATCAGCACATTTCCTGCGGCTCTAGAGCCCAGACATTCCTCCCCACACTCCCAGGAAAGGGAGATTGCATCTGAACTGGCTCACTTGCTAGCACAGCCGTCTTCATGACAGGGGTGCAGAACTTCAAGCCTGGGGTCCCAATCCAGCCCTCTGGGAGTCTCTTCCCTGGCCCCATTACCTTTCCTCTAATCACCAGTCATTTGGTAGTTCCTCATCTTTTGTGGGGTTTGTTCTCCTTTCTGAAATGCCTTTCCTAAAGCTTCGTTAATGGCAATAAGAGCTTCAAGTTAAAATGTGCTAGTATTTTTGATCCCACCCCTTTTGCCATCAGTCCTGCCCACCACCAGAATCAAGCTGAAATAGGTTCAACACTCTCGCTGTGTAGCATCACAGCCCCTGCCTCCTGGACTCTAATTCTGCTCAGAATGGGCTGGCCCTGATCTTCTCTTCCCCAAACAGGCTTCCATGCATTCATCCTCTTTGGATTAAGAACCATCTTGTACAAAACGGTGCTGTATGTGTCGTTCCCTTTGCGGAGAGCCCTGTATCCAGTCTCTGGGACTGTGTGCACAGATACTTGTTCTGGATTGCTCCACACAGGCATCAGCTATTTGGGTTCATCTCTTAACTGTCAACATTTATGGCACCTTTGACCTGCTTATGGTGGTGTGGAGAATTCAGCCCAGGTGACTGGGGCTGCTAAAGTTCAACGTCAGACCATCTTGTCCATTGTCCTGGCAGGTAGGTCTATACTGGTTTCTACATACTGTCTACAATTCTGCATGTGGATCTATGGGTCTTGGCCAACATGATTTGCCTTGTATCTCTTTTTAATGCAGCTGCTTGGGAAAGTAGATCACCTCTTAATTAGAGTCATTAATTTAATTGCTTAATTGTCTATGCAGGCAATTGAGCATGTCAAACCTCTATAAATGTGTAAATTAGACATTTTCTCTTCTTGAATCTAACCAAATAAAAGCAGGTGTACTGAATTTCAAGTCAGATACGGAAAACCATTACCGGATTATCCAGACATTGTGCTTCAGGCTGTCTTCATCAAGAAGAAGGAAACACAAAACAGAGCTGCAGAGTCCAGCTAAGAAAGAGTGAGGAAAGCACACACAGCTACTGTGAGGCCAAGTCTGAGCCCACCACCAGTATTCCTTAGCTAGTAGAATCCCCCATGGCTTCCTGTTAGGAAGAGCCTACCAGAGAAAAAAAGCATCCATCTCCTCAGACAGTAGAGTGAATCAGAGTCCAGGGGTGGGGGAACGTCAGGGGCCCGGGAGGTAGGCAAGATAGGCTTGCAGGTTTAAGTTTGTCTTTTTACTACAACCCCATGGTCCACAAAACACAGTTTGGTTTTAAAAAAAAAAGACTTACATTTTGAGTTAAAGCAGGGGTGAGGAGCACGGAGGGGCCATAGCTTAGTGGTAGAGCACAGTCAGAAGGTCCCATGCTAGGTTCAATTCCTACCATCTCCGGACAGGGCTAGGAAAAATTCCTGCCCAAAACCCTGGAGAGTCACTGCCAGTCAGTCTCAGCTATGCTGAGTTAAATGGACCAATGGTCTGACTCAGTATAAGGCAGTTTCCTATGTTCAAGATGTTGTTGGACTTCCACTTATGGGAATTTCAAACCAGCATCTGGAGAGCCACACATTCCCTTGAATTAAAGAATTCTGAGACCAGGAATTTGTTTTGAATATCAGAATTGAATGGAGGTCACAGCTCTTCCACACAAAAATCCACTACTAGTTACCTCAAACTTTCTTTGTTTCAGTAGTATAATGTAGGGGTGGGTATCGCTTTTTTGTTGCTATTGCTAAACAATTGGGAGTAATGAATTCTTGCTGAACTTACTTCGTATCCTCCAGAAATCTACTAGTAGATCCAGGTCAACCTTCTGCCCACCCCTTGCCCTTGGATTTGAATTTTTTTTTGGTCTTATACTTTCCTCTTTTGGTTTGAAGGATCAATAACCAAAATAGGGTTCTGTTCTAGATTTCCATGAGGACTTCTTTGGTGGAAGAGTGAAGTTAGTTAGGGGTGCAATCCTATATATTTTTCAATAGAAAAAGCCTTACAACTCCCCAGATTCCCCAGCCAGTGTGCTAGCTGGGGAATGCTGGGAGTTGTAGGACATTTTCTGCCTAATCGCTTAACCAGTTCTTATTTCTTCCCTCTCTTAAATTAGGCAAGAAAGCATTGGGGTGTGGGGTCAGGAGCTGTATTATGAGCAAGTCCAGGTACTGCTACTGAAAACAAACTCCTGGGTTGAGCACTTGGCTCCAATTGGTGGACCTCAGATTTCAAGTGAAAAGCAAAATAGAGTCCTGTAAGATTAAACTTTGCCTATCTCTGATGCATACTATACCCTCTGAAATTTAGTTGAACAAAGTTCTATCTGTTCTATCTGAGAGAGAGAGAGAGAGATGATGATGGTGATGATGATGATGATGATGTCAATCACTTTTCTGTTCTTTTTGCATGAACTTACCTCCATTCCAGGAAATGGGCTTCTCATGATTCATCAAGATTTAGTCTTGTTTTTTGTTTGTGCTTTCTTATTGTTTTGTCTACCTTTTGCAAGTAGAGAAGGAAGCACAGAATAAAGACACAGACACCAGAACGTGGGTTAAATTAAGGGCCTCTTTATTTGAATAATATGGATAGTGCACCCCTCCTTGGATCTGCATGTGAAGGTGCGGGAATCAATGGGTCCTTCCTCAGGCCACTTGCCTGGCTTTATTGGCGAGCATTCTCCAAAGCCAGGAGTCAGGAAAACCCCGGGCTCCTTTCTTATATGACGCTATGCATCACATCACCCCCACCCGCAGCCTCACAGCTTGGAGTAAGTGAGGCAGGAGAGTCCCCAAAGGCAAACCATATCGTGACACATGAGCCACACAGCTCGATAGGAGCAGGTCCTCCAGATATGCCAATAACCAAGATGGTGACAAGAGTGCTCACCTTCCCTATTCTACTATATTGGCAATTCCTGCACATCCCGCCTCCGGAGGAGGCCAAGCCTCTGCTTAGGCCCCCTTCCCCCACTTATCCAGGATAAAATCCCGCAAACCCACATGCAGATCCTGCAGGAAGATATCATTCCCTGCATCAAAGAGATGCACTCCATCTGCCCTGTAAAGGTATGTTCTGGAATGCGAAATGTCTGGGTGAGGGATTATCCAACCCCTCTGGCCCTGTAAAGTCATGCGAATCTCCCGTGGCCCTATTTAAACTGCGGAGATCACTTACCCCACGCCATTGGCGACGAGGTAGCATGTTTGACCATACGATCCACGTATGCAGCCAATGTCTCCATATTGCTCTGAAATCTTCCCTAGCCTGAAGAATCAGGGCCTTCCCTTTCAGAAGCCCAAGATCATTTCCACCAAGATGTAACACCAAAACCTCTGGCAGGGATGAAACAACACTGGCATTAAACAATGTATGGAGGAGACCACCCCAAAGCATGCCTTGCCGCCCAGCCCATTGGATGGAGGCAGAGAGACCGAGCCCCAACTGAGTACCAGCAGATACTCTCGTTGCTCTACAGCTGGCCTAGAAAACCATATTGTGGCCGCAGATGAGGACTCTCACAGGCTCCGGTCTCCTCCAACAATCTGCCAAAAGAACCAAACTGTTAATGAGAATAAAAGCAAACTTGGATACTACTTACACACATATGCCCTGAATGCCTCTGATCACCACCTCCCTATGGCTTTAACCTTAGTTTCCCCCAGCCCAACGGATGCTGCAGCTGAAGCAGCTCCAATTCTAAATGAATGAGTTCCGAAATGATAATGGCCGAGACCCATTGCTTGTAACGCCTTTTTTAGCCACAGCCCGAAACTGATACCACGTAAGGTGCAATCCATCTATGTGGCAAAATAGAAATCCTGATTTATTACCTCGCAGGGAAATGAATGACTTGAGAGCTGCGAGTGGGCAGATTTCCCTACGTAAAGCTGCGAATAATGTACTTGGGTGCTACGGCTCGCCTGATCAGTCTTAGACCAATGGAGGTGAAGGACCGCCTTATTCCCAACTAATTGAGCATCAATTAATTGAAAGGCCCTACCGGACTTGTCAGATTTAGAACTGGCAAGCACTTCTCCAATTCTGAATGTGCCAAAAAAGGTAGTGAGTGCTGTTGCATTAAATAAAGATTGCGCATACTCTGTGAAGCATAATGCAGCCCACTGTTCACACAAGCCCAATAATATCTCAGGCGTGATGGGGTGACGCCCATCAGGCATGGATGGGGCAATTCTCGACCACCTTTCTAACATCTTCCGTACCCGGAAATCAGCTGCTGTGTTGGTGAAAGCATTAATCTTGGCTTCAAAAGCCAAATCGGCCAACTTAGTTCTCAGGGTTCTCGTAGACATGCCTTTACGATGCTGGACCATGCAGAACTGCAATAAATGTTCGATGGGAATTGGCCAATGAGGTGCAAGGCCATGCATTACTCTAAAAACGCCGAACTCCCTACCTGCTCTGTCATATGCTGAACGTGTGTTGGGTGCCACAGATCTCATCATAAACAAAAACACACCGAAGTGGGACCTGTGTTGTGAGTCAGCCTGTATTAACTAATGTAGTGTGCTGTATACCAAAATTGCAACAAATATACAAATGAATATACATATATGTCAAGGAATTAGAGGGGTCAAAGTACATCTAATAATTATTTTTATAGTGAAAATAGCCCTTCTATGCCAGGATGTATTCAAAAAGTAAGAATTATAGAACTATACAGCTATGCTGGAATACATAAGAATTCATTGCATACATACATGATAGAAGAACATTTTCTTTAACAATGGTATTTGTCAATTAAACAATTGGTATTATAAAATCCAGTTCAACAAATAGCATTCAAGAATATTGAATACACAAATTATTAAATACATAAACGGTGATACCGGTTTGTACTGCACCGTTTCAACCACCTTCTTCAGTAACTGTACATATTCAATATATTTCACATTATTTCAACACTATAGCCAAACATGACTCTGTAAATATTCAAGATATTTCACACTATTTTAACAGTATATCCAAACACCCGTTTATCCACACTTCATTCAGAGTTATCGACTTTAATCCCCACTGTAGATTGGACACTGTGCTGAATCTAAACCAGATGGATATTGAACATATTCACATTATCCCATCATGCAACAATAATGCTGTAAGTTTATGTATAATAATGTTGTTATTACCTTACTTAGTCATGATTGAACATATTTTCCAAGTTATATTCAATTTAAACCCCAATCTGCAATAACAATGAAAATTTTACTGGAACCCTCTGTTCATAAGTGACTAGTCATCTTGAGAAAGATAGACTATCCTGTTTACTCAAAGTATATGTAACTACATGTTTCCGGTATCCACTGCTCATCATTGAATCTATCTCAGTGGGGAAAAGCCTAATGAATTGAAAAGTGAACTCTGTATATATAGAAACCCTGAAATTAACACCTGAGAATGGTTACTGTTCTCAAATTGAAGGAACCATATGAAGACCCAATCATGACTCATAGCCAGAATATTAGATGCAATTTTAAGGCATCTGCTTAAGTCCTATTTAAAGTGACAGATAACCCTTATTAAATGAATATCCAAAGGGAAACAGAAGACAATTAAAAGAAAACAGATAAGGCCAATTTGTCATTTAAACCTGTGGGGGTAAGGGATCTCAGCTTATGAATCCATAAAGCCTCTCTCCTGGACAACAACTCACTCAGATAGGTCCGATGGAAAGGTCTATGTGTAATATGTTCCAAAGCAAAAAAGTCGAAGGAATCTGGTGAATGTACATGTTGTACAAAATGAGCTGCTAACGGAGCTTCCATTACTTTATTCCAGATGCGACTTTTGTGTTCCGTTATTCTAACTCGTAAAGGGCGACTTGTTTGTCCTATGTAGATCTTATGGCACGGGTATCTGATAATATAAATAACATTGGAAGTTATACAGGAAGTAAAATTCCTCAATTGGTACCTATGATTATCCACTGGATTATGGAAATGTTTGATCTGTGCTCATTGTTTACAACAGGAACAATGACCACATCTATGGTGCCCCACAATCTGTTGTGTGGGTATGTTGTCACGTCTGATGTCTGAATGCACTAATTGGTCGCCCAAATTGGAAGTTCTGCGAAGAGCTATCATCGGTGGCTGCAGACATCCCGGAATATCGTGTACAATATGCTAGTGTTTTTTTATAATAGATTTTATATCGAAAGATAATTTATGATACTCCATAGACCAAAAGAGTCAATTTGTTTTTATTCTATCGCCAGGTTGAAAAAGGGAATGTCTAGACATAAAGTCTGCCTTTTGTCTAGAAGCAATAATGGTAGGAACAGGATAACCCCTGTCGAATAATTCATTGCAGAACACATCTGCTTCTTGGTGATATGTCGATTCTAAGGAACGGTTTCTCTTAATACGTAGAAATTATCCATATGGAAGGTTGGTTTTTAGGGATCTAGAATGGTGATTGGAAAAGTGTAAAATGGAATTTCTATCAGTGGTTTTGGTGAAATTCCTTACTGAAACTCGTTGGTTATTATTATTGCCTAAATGTCCAGAAATGAAATTTGGGCAAGGGATCCGGATGCAGTCGGGCAGCAGGGCCAAGTCCCAGAACCTGGACATCTGGTTACGCAACAAAGCGTCAGCAATTTCATTATCTAGTCCTGGCACGTGTCAAGCAAAGAATGTTATGTTAAAATGAAGGCAATGAAATGTGATGGCTCTCACAAATCTCATTACCTGAACATTTTTAGAAGATAGGGAATTAACAACATGAACTATGGCAAAATTGTCACACCAAAAGTGCACCGTGGGTTAGGGTTAGGGTTGCTAGGATTAGGGATTGGGTTAGATTTAGGGATTGGGTTGGGGTTAGGGTTACGGTTAGGGTTATTAGGGTTAGGGTTAGGGTAGGGTTTGGGTTAGGTTTGTTAGGGTTAGGGTTAAGGTTAGGGTTAGCATTAGGCTGGTTAGGGTTAGGGTTAGGGTTAGCATTAGGGTGGTTAGGGTTAAGGTTAGTGTTAGGGTTGTTAGGGGTAGGGGTAGCGTTATTAATGTTATGTTTAGGGTTAGGATTTTTAGGGTAGGGTTGGGGTAGGGTAGAGGTAGGGTTGTTAGGGGTAGGGGTAGGGGTAGGGGTAGGGTTGTTAGGGTTAGGTTCAGGGTCAGCATTTGGGTTGTTAGGTTTAGGGTTAGCGTTGGTAGGGTTAGGGGTATTGTTAGGGTTGGGGTTGGGGTTAGGGTTGGTTTGTTAAGTTTAGGGTTAGGGTTAGAGTTTGGGTTGTTAGGGTTAGGGTTAGGATTTTTAGGGTTAGGGTTGTTAGGGTTAGGGTTAGCATTAGTGTTAAGGTTGTTAGGGTTAGAGCTAGTGTTAGGGTTAAGGGTAGCGTTAGGATTAGGTTTGTTAGGGGTAGGGGTAGGGATAAGGTTGTTAGGGTCAGTTTTAGGGTTAGTGTTAGGGTTGGGGTTAGTGTTATTAGGGTTAGGTTCAGGGTTAGCGTTAGGGTTGTTGGGGTTAGGGTTAGAGTTCGGCTTGTTAGGGTTAGGGTTAGGCATTTTAGGGGTAGGGGTAGGGTTGTTAGGGTTAGGGTTAGTATTAGCGTTAAGGTTATTAGTGTAAGAGCTAGAGTTAGGGTTAAGGTTAGGGTAGTGTTAGGGTAAGGTTTGTTAGGGGTAGGGGTAGGGTTAGAGGTAGGGTTAGAGTAGGGTTAGGGATAGGGATAGAGACAGTGCTGTTAGGGTTAGGGATAGGGTTAATGGTAGGGTTAATAACAGGGTTAGTGTTAGGTTTGTTAGGATTAGGGTTAGGTTAGGGGTCAGGTTCGGTTTGGTTTGTTAGAGTTAGGGTTTGTAGGGGTAGGGGTAGGGGAAGTGGTAAGGTGGTTAGGGTTAGCATTAGGGTTGTTAGGGTTTGGGTTAGAGTTAGAGTTAGGTTTGTTAGGGTTAGGGTTAGCTTTAGTGTTGTTAGGGTTAGGTTTAGGAATAGGGATAGGGTTAGTGTTAGGTTTTGGGATAGGGTTAGGTTTGTTAGGGTTAGGATTAATAGGGTTAGGGTTGTTAAAGTCCGGGTTTGGGTTAGGGGTAGGGTTAAGGGTTAAGGGTAGGGTTAGGGTTAGGGTTGTTAGGGCTAGGGCTAGGGTTAGGGTTGGTTTGTTAGGGTTAGGGTTGTTAGGGTTAGGGTCAGGGTTTCTAGGGTTAGGGTTAGGGGTAGGGTTGTTAGGGTTAGGGTTAAGGTTAGTGTTGTTAGGTTTAGGGGTAGGGGTAGGGTTGTTAGGCTTAGGGTTGTTAGGGTTGTTAGGGTTGTTAGGGTTATTAGGATTAGGTTTGTTAGGGTCAGTGTTAAGGTTAGGTTTAGGTTTGTTAGGGTTAGGGATAGGGTTAGGGTTTTTAGGGTTAGGGATAGGGTAGGGTAGGGGTAGGGTTATGGTTAGTGTTGGGATTAGGGTTAGTGTTAGTGTTAGCATAATGGATAGGGTTAGGGTTTGGGGTAGGGGTAGGGGTAGTGTACGGGCTAGGGCTAGGGTTAGGTTTGAGGAGGCATGGCTTCCCAGGCATGAACTGGTGATGCGAAACAGCTAACAGGATCAGATAGAATGACTGGGATACTGGGAGATCTGCGTTAGGGTTAGAGTTGGGTCATGGTTATGAGCAGGGGTAGGGTTGGGGTCAGGGTTAGGGTCAGGGTCAGGGTTGAAAAGGCATGCCTTCCCAGGGATTAACTGGTGATGCAAATGAGTTTAGCAGCACCAGAAAGAATGAGTATGCTACTGGGAAATCTGGTATACTGACTTTTAGGAGTTGGAGCCCCTTCTCAGTGGTAAAATAGGGTTAGGGTTAACAGTCAGGTAAGGGTTATGGGTAGGGATAGGGATAGAGTTAGGGTAGGGGTGGGGTGGGGTTAGGGTTAGGTTTGGGGTAGGGGTAGAATTCCCATCCTAGAATTCTCCCCACAAAACCTGTCCTTGAGGCGAGGGTCATTCATGGTGGCCAACATGTACACCCTGTCTTTTTAGAGGGGCTCCATCCTCTGCACTAGGCCATCCCTCAGCCTTGTCACCACTTTCCGCTCATCTGGCAGGAAGCGCTTGTCTGTAACGGAATCCCCAGCATCCAGAAACTCGCCCATCTGTCTCTGGAGATGCCTGGCCAAAGGGATCACCTAGCTGAGAAGGGCAGTGCTAGTGCTCAGGGTCTCAGTTAGGGTTGGGGGTTGAGGAGGTGCAGGAAACAGGGCCACTGAACACCCTAAAAGGGCCAAAGTAACTGAGTGGGCCACCAGAACTGCTTCTACATGCCTTTTATTAGCTGGGGGAAGTTTCTGCAGGAAATGTGCTTAAGGGTTCATCCTCAGGTTGTGTAGGTTCAGATTCCCAGGCACAAACTGATGCTGTGCAAGAGCCTAGCCGGGCCAAATAAACCGAGTGGTCCAACAGGGTTATTCCTAAAATTGGGGTTAGGGTTGAGGAGGCATTGGTTACCGGGCAGGATCCTTGGCCACAAAACAGCCTAGGTGGGCCAAGCTAACTGAGTGGCCCACCAGGACTGCTTCCAGACTGACTTTTAGTAGCTGTAGGGAAGTCTCAGCAGAAAATTAGGTTTAGGGTTCATCTTCAGATTACGGTTAGGGTTGAAGAGATACAGATCCGCAGGCACAAACTGATGCCATGGAAGAGCCTAGCAGGCCTAGTCAAACTGAGTGGGATAAAAGAACAGCTTTCATACTGACATTGAGTGTCTGAAGCATATTCTCAACAGGAAATTATGGTTATGGTTAATCCTCAGGTTAGGATTAGTGTTGAGGAGATATAGATCCCCAGGCACAAATCGGTGCTGTGGAAGAGCCTATCTATGGGCAGCACATTAAAGTGGGAACGGGCAACCTTTTGGGATGATGGGACACATTTGGAAGTTACGGGGAGTATCATAGATCCTCTGACAAAATGGTTGTGCTTCCCTATTCACAAAATTGCTGCTATGGCAGAAGTCATCTTTCAAAAACATCAATTTCGCAAAAGAAAACTGGTGAGGTTAAAAGAAATGTAACTTGTCCAAGAACCTAAATACAAGGTAGACTTGGCATTTGAGCTTCAAAACACAAAATCACCCATAGTTGCAAGCCCCAACACCCATATCACAGAAGACAAACTGATGAGGCTCAGAGAGAAGTAACTTGGCCAATAGTATAAGGCAGGGATGGGGGTCTCAGCCCTGAATGCCAAATCACATATTTGCCTCTACACAACGCATAACAAAATAACCATTTCACAGAAGATTAAACTGGCAAAGTTCAGAGAAATTTACATACCCCACCCCCCAAAACACAGGCACAACACAGATGTGCGCACTTAGGCACAACTCCAGTCAAAACACACACTATACCAAAGCAAACTTGCAAGCCCCACACCAAAACTAAACAAAGCATGCAAAGAAAAGTCCCTGCGCAGAGCACAGGCAAAACACCATCCTCACTCCTTGTCACACACACACCTTAGCCCACCGGGCTGGTCCCCATCACTACCTTCTAGTCAATAGTTAGCTATATATGTTATACACCTGATATATTGCGTAAACCGTCAGATTATCTCTACCTATAAAGCAGAAAGTATTATGTGCAATGTATGACCGGAAATGTTTACCCACTTCCAGATGAGCTAGAAACTTGAAATTTGGCATGCTAATGGGTCTGGTCGTACAATGTACCAGAAAAATCTAAAACCATGGAATTTGGGATTTTAAGTATTTTTAAAGAATTTAATAAAAACCAAAACTTACTCCTAGAACTCCCAGCATGCCTTGGGTGGGAGGCCAGACTTATTGGCCTTTGGTGACCATTGTGAATGCATGGGTGGGTGGCCACTGCATGTCTTTCACAACCCCAACTCCTAAGGTCAGTCTCGAGCAGTCAACCCAATTCCACATAAAAGGAAACAACCCACATAAATGGGTTGCGTCCATTTGCAGTGCCTCCTCCCACCCCCTGTACATGGTTTTAAAATTGTTACTAGATACAACAGTGTGACTTTGAAGGGCCAAACATACTCAAAGTCACCCTATCCTGATATTGCTGCTTTCTCAGAATCTGGAGGAAGTACATGCATGGCCTTCGCTCTAAGAAGGGAGGAGGGAGAAAAGGGAGGCACTTTGTGCATGCCCAGAAACAGCCTTTATGAAGAGAAGTACATGGCTGGCCCCAGCCCTTCAGTACAAGCTCCTGATGGAACACCTGGTGGATGAGAAGCTGGGCCAAGGCAGTCCCAGCAGGATTTGGCCAGAGCTGGGCATGTCCACTGATAGCTGCTTGCCTCCCCTTCTCTGGGATGCTACTCTTCAATGCTCTATCGAGGAGCAGCATCAGCAATGAGAGGAGGGAAGCGTGTCTCAGAGGATGCGGACACCTGCAGGCCATCAAAGGCATGCTGGGTGGTGTAGCACTGGCATGTAGAGTGGCTGATTTAAAATAAAATATGGGTTAGCAAACCAGGTCACTATGTGCAAACCAGGTCACTATCTCTCAATCCTAACTCAGTTCCCATTTTCCTGACCTCTCACTAACTGTCTTTGTTCTCCTTCTATCTGATTTTCTCCAACTGCCACTGACCCTGCCCACCATTCCGTTCTAGCCTCAGCTTACCCCTACAACTCCCAGCATGCCTTGGGCAATTTGATTTGTTTAAAAGTTAATTCACAGGCCTAGCACCGGCCTACTACTTTGAGATGATTACATTGCATATATATACTTAGGGGGGCTGAGCAATGCCGGGTATATCAGCTAGTGTCCACTATAACACACAGCACAGCAAGATCAATCTGCTTCATTTGTCTCACACTGGTGCTAGGCTGGTCATACTAGTTCAGGCCACTGGGTGCTGCCATCACCTGTACATGCTAGAATATATTTTTAGAACCGGTTGTTAGTGCTATCTCTTTCTATAGTTCTGCAAATGTGTAACGCAAATTCCACAACAGTTACTGTTGATAATGGTTGATTAATATGAGAAGTGGAGCACTGGAAAGCACAGTGGCTCTTTGGAAAATAGAAGGGCTGATTGGAAAGGAAATGGCTTGACAGTGACCTGTATAAAGAAGCCTCCAAACGCATGAGAGAGATACTGTCCTTCGGTCTGGATAGAGAATTGGACCAGATTTAGGTGAGTGCAACTGCCCCTCCTGCCCCCTGAAAATGCTGCAGAGAGGGTAAGGGGAACCTGATGAATGGGGTGAGTCATGGTGCAACAGGGAGGGGAGATCCCCAAAATTCGGGTGGAGGAAACTTCCAGTAATGGAGCCCTTCTGTCTGCAGAAAGCAGATCCTGGATCCAATCCAGAGTGTCTTCTTAAGCATTTTATCCTGAATCAGAATACAGAATGGGTAATTAAAATGCAGGTTTTATACTGTTTGAACTTGAAATGCTACTGCAAAGAGATACAATGACGAATTAACCAGAGAGAACACAACTATTTTATTTTAATAACTGAGCACATTTGTGGGCAAGGAAACACATAGATCAATTTTTCCAGCTAAGCAATCAGACTAGATCATCATTTGATTAGGCTGCCTAAAGAGAAACAAATAATTTCAGGTTCTTACCTACCATCACTAATATGAAGGGCTAAGAAGGAATGTGTCAAACTCTAGAATAAAATCCACAACTCCTATTGATAGTGTTAAAAAGTCACAGAAAAGCAGAATCAAGGATATTCCAGTTCTAAACACTGATTTCAAGCAGTGTCCACTTTGATCACTTTGGATGTAAATTAGATTCAAAGGAAGCGGCAAAATTAACTGCAACCATTATAGGTATCAAAAACTGATTTTAGCACAATCACACTATCTGATAATAATTTATCATTCTTGTATTTAATGTTCGGTGTAATGTGACCTTGCTGCATAGATAAGAACATAAGAAGAGCCATACTGGATCAGACCAAAGGTCATCTAGTCCAGCATTCTATGCACACAGTGGCCAACCAGCTGCCCATGGGAAACCCACAAGCAGGACATGATTGCAATAGCACCCTCCTACCCATGTTCCTCAGCAATGGGTGTATATAGGCTTACTGCCTCTGAAAGTGGAGCCATCAGGACTAGTAGCCATTGAAAGCTTTCTTCTCCAGAAATTTGTCTAACCCCCTTTTAAAGCCATCCAAATTGGTGGCAATCACTATATCTTGTGGTAGCAAATTCAGAATTTAACTATGTGCTGTGTGAAGAAGTACTTCCTTTTATCTGTCCTGAATCTCCCACCAATCAGGTTCATGGTTCTAATTTTTTGAGAGAGGGAAAAAAATGTCTCTCTATCCACATTCGCCACACCTTGCATAATTTTGTACACCTCTATCATGTCTCCCCTTACTCACCTTTTTTCCAAGGTAAACAATCCCAATCCTACCTCCTTAGCTGCCAACCAGGATTAATACATATAAATTTGCCCTACCTGCAAGCAAATAGCACTGTTTGTAGAAAGCAAAAACAGGTTAAGGTAACAGACACAGTTCACTGGGATCCTCCCATGCAGGCCCTATTGAGCTGAAAGGGCCTTGTACATTGGCACAGAATAGATAAATGCCTGCATGGTTTATCTGTCAAGCCAGAGAGAAAGGGTGTGCCTAGACTATGGTTTCTTTTTTTTAATTTCAATTCTCCACCAGCACAGTGTATGAGTAAGCCAAGAGATCCATCCACTGCTCACATTCTTCTACTAAGGGCTGCTTCATATGCTACTTTTATCCTCCATAGATATCAGCTATGTGTAGGGAAATGCATTTAACATATAAGGGACAACGTCAAAGATTTTTCTGCTTCAGGTACATGGATTAGCAGCCACTATTGGTTGGTTGAGCAGACTATCTTTTCTGGGTCTCTTTACGTATTATTTTATTTATTTATTATTACATTTATACCCTGCCTTTTTTCCTCTTGCAAGTAACCCAAGGCAGCTTACATGGTCCTCCTCCTCTCCATTTTATCCCGACAACAGTCCTGTGAGGTAGGTTAGGCTGAGTCAGTGACTAGCCCAAAGTCACCCAGTTGGGATTAGAACCTGGGTCTCCCGAGTCCCAACACTCTAATCACTACGCCACACTGACTCTCTCTCCATTATGTTTTCAGATAAACACTTAAGATATTTCATGAGCAAGCCCGAAAATATTAAATGGGAATGAACCAAATGTATTTGCAGATACATTTCTCATACTTTAAAAACAAAGATAGCCATACAGGTCTAAGAAAAGAAGAGCAAAATTCACTATTGGGCAATACTTTACTATGAAGACCAAAAAATGCCACGGAAGAATGTGCAAGCTTTTGAGTTGCTCAGAAATTTTAATCAGGCTGGGTGGTACAAAATGCTGGGCATGTAGTCCCAGAGCTAGGCAGGATTTATTTACCCCAGCGAGTGCAAAAGCTTAGTGAATATGTTTTGTTTATATATCACATAAGTGTCTCAGAAAAGTGAGTCTTACAAAATTCCAGTGGTGGGGGCTGTGTGATGACATCATCAATATGGCTGCCATGCTATTTTGTAGTTGCCACATTTAAATATGCATAACTTCTCACCCGTTTATGCTAATGAGATTAATTTTTTTCTGAAATGTTTCAAATTTAATGACAAATACTTTTTGTAATTACACATTTATTGTTACAACAACAACAACTTTATTCACAGCCAATAGGCCAAACATCAGCAAATAGCCTGGCTGGCTCACATTTATTGTTAACACCATTAGTTTTTGAGATAATTTCATTTGAACGTATAAAATCAGTGTTCATATTGATTACGTGTGATGTTTAACCATGATTTACTCAAAAACTGTACGACTTTTGAAGGAATACTCAAGAACAAAAAAGTTACATTTTTTAATGAGGATTAAGAAAATGTATAATAGCATGGGGTTTACCCCAACGCTTAGGGAATTATGAGTGATATCTCATTATATGTCCACTTTCTCAGGATTGTATGATTTTACAGTTTATCATACAGGGCTTTCATTTCAAAAGTATCCACCCTAAATATTTCTTGATCTGATGCACAGGTCATTTTGAACATGTTCAACTATGATTTTTACAGTTGAACGTGTTCAAATGTTCTTTACAAAATTTCAAACAGGACAAGTATGATGATATATATAAAAAAGACTTATTAGGTAGTGGCAATGGACAAAACAAGTGTATTTGTGACTATCATGCATCATTTGTGATTATCATGCATCTATTCATGGTGTCATTTAGATCCATTTCTACCTAAGTTTGGGGCTGGGGGAACAGATGTGGGTGATAAGTTCCTCCCTCTCAGGTGGAAAGTGACATTGACAAGTAAAGGACACAATCCTATGCTTGTGAAGACAGAAAAAAGTCCTACAATTCCCAGCATGCCCCAGTCAGCTTGGCTAGCTGCCGAATGCTGAGAGTTGTAGGATTTTCCCCCCGGTCTAAACAGGCATAGGATTGTACCCTAAGAGATGCAGTAATATCAACACTGACAGTAGAGGCAGAGGACAGGGTCAAGAGTGCATGGATTGTGAGAATTTTATTCCTTTTATTTATTTGCAGCATTTCTGTACCCACCTGTTAACAAAGACATATCTTAAATGTTCACAAATAAAAATGGATAAAAATAAAATATAGACACAAAATTTTAAAGCCTAAAACAGTGTCAGAATAAACCCAGCATAAAGCAAACAGCAGAAAACAACAATAATGCCAATAATTTTGAAATCACTACAGTTAAAAAGCCTGGAATTTTTTTTTTAAAAAAGGGCTTCACTTGTCGTCGAAAAAACACATGTGTTGGGAGAGCATCTCTGGAGAGCTGGAGGGCACCACCACAGAAAAGTCTCTCCAGGGACATCCGTATCTGAAGATGAAATCGGGGTCCAGGCAGGAAAAAAGAGTATGCATGACAGCCCTGGACTTTTGCCTCAGCCCGGTGATAAGATCAGACACCTTGGTAAGAAAGGGATAGAATGAAATTGTGTGAGCAAGTTCTTGGGAATGAGTGATATGCTGAGAAGCAGGAGAGCATTTTATGGCTACATAACTTTCCTGGAATAACACTCCGCCCATCAAATCAGTGTCAGGCACCCAACAGATCCAAAAACCATTAACTTGATCCTAGCAACCATAAGAATGACCAACCCCTAGGTCAACATTCCCCAACCTGGTGCTCTTTTGATGTGTTAGACTACAACTCCCAGCATCCACCAGCCAGCATGGTCATCGGCCATCAATGACTCTTTTTGACAGCAGGTAGTTAAGAAAGTCTTTTCCTTGCCACTGAATGTTTAAATCTGGCTTCTGATAATCTGGATTCTATAGAAATGGTTTTCTCCCAAACTTTGGGATGTTACTCAGAGGCAATTCTGCATTGCAAGTCAACATTTGCATCAGAAACTCAGAGAGGCAGCAATTGCCTACTTTATATGACAACCCTGCAATGTGACTCTGAGGAGAAAATTTAGTCATTATGCTCAATTACTGTGTGTGCATGGTAAATAAGATCCCTCTTGAGCTAGCAATTACATTTTGGCTAAGGTTATGAAACTGAAAGGAAATGAAAACGATCCTTGGAGCCTGAAAGAACCTCAAACCTGCACTACTAAAATATTACTCAGAGTCCTGTGTGTCTTAATAACACTGCTTTAGCATGAAGAGCCTTTGTGCTAATTCCTTTCTCCCTGGAAATTGGGCTTAGACTAATTAGAAAAAAGGAGGTATTAAGTTTCCTATGGGAAAAAGTAATCATAGGATCATACTTTGTGGGGCTAGGTTCCTGGAAGAAGAATACAGTGACACAAACGGAATGTAAAAGGAAAACATGAGAAAGAAATATGCAGCTTGCCAGGAAACATGTCTGTCATTTTTGTATTGTATTAATTTCCTCCTGCAAAGATAGAGGCAATGGCAGGGCCAGCCCTATCGTTAGGCGGAATGAGGCAGTTGCCTCAGGCAGCAGATGCTGAGAGGCAGCAGCTATGTGTTGGAGGAGAGAGCTTTGTGCCAAGCGGCCAGCCCTGTGCCCACTACGTGAAGTCTGTTCTCAGGTACAGTGGAGGATGCTGTCCCTCCTATTGCCACCGTTGAAGAAAGGTTCAGCTGCCAATCCAGTCAGCTTCTATACATGGAATGAAAGAGGAGGTCATCTTGTTCTTCGCCTCAGGAAGCAAAATGTCCTGCCCATGTAGTCTGGATGAGATTTGCTACTGGACAAGAGGAGCCTTTGGCCCCCTCCACAAGGATGCGCTTTTGCGCCCGGTTCGGGGATTATGCGCATTTTCGCGGAGGCGCATTTACGCCTAATCCCTCTGCACGGGAGGCGGCGAGAAGCGGCGAAGCGCATTAAAAGATGCCCAAAAAGCACTTTACAGGTAGTTAATGCGCATAATCGCTTGTTCACACAGCGAAAATGCGCTTTAACGGCCGGAGCAAAATAAAAGTCGCTATTTAACGCGCGTTCGAAAATGCGCATTATCGGGGAGATAACGCGCCTGTACGCCCGTTTTGCGCTCCGCTCGTGTGTAGGTAAAATTTATAATGAGCCTTCAAGGCTCATTAAACGTCTCGTGTGGAAGAGGCCTTTGTCAGTGCCTCAACTTTCTCCTTCCCAACAGATTATTACAATTATTTCAGTGGAAGGTATTGTGTATGAGCATTAGCCTAGGTTATCAAACAACTGCCTCAACACTGTGCTTTCTTCTGTTTCCTTCCCTAGAAAGAGGTATAAAACTGATTTGTGGCATTTAGCCTCACAGTAGCTGGAACAGGCAGCTCTGTCCTCCATAGCTATTTTCTAGCAATTGACTTGAATTGATGAATTACAGAAATATTATACTGTGGGGGCGGTGGGCGCGAGACTGTCCCCTCTCATGTTGGACATCGCCTGCTTCCAGTTCTTACCATAATTCTCATTTTTGATTCATAACTCCATTAGCTCACACACACTCAACCATTAAAAATTAAAAGCTGCAGAGAGAGGCAGCTAGATCCAGGTCGTTATCACACAAGTGGTTTTATGCACACCCACGGTGGCTTTGCTCCACTTCTTCAGCACTGGGTTCACATGATGTCCGATTTATCCCTCAACAGGCAAAGACTGAAACAGGCAAAGTTCAATAGGCCAATCTGAGGTATCGCAGCTATACCGACCACGTGTGATTCAAAACGCTAGACTCGAATACAAGACGGAGGGGGAAGCCTCAGAAGCAACCCGGAGCCCAGATGCCTGATCTAATCATGAAACAATAAGCTAACACTTATGCCAAAGGGCCTGCCCTAAATCAGTCCTTGGGCATGGGGAAATGAGAGTTGAGAGGCTAAAGCCATGGGTTGGTTTTAATTCATTTCATCCAGCTCTTAACATGGACTGCTATCCCTCTCACAGTTCTCCAAAACAAAGAGTTTTTTTAAAAAAAAAATGGAGGCAGAAATTATATTGCATAAGAAATCTCTTATATCTAACACACCAGGAAGTGTGACTGAATGAACCTGGGTTAGAGAATTAGCAGGAAGTGATAATAAAGATAGGGTGACCATATCTGATTTTTACCCTGGATTTGTCTGGAAAATTAATGATTTTGGGGTGTCAGTGGGGATTTTATAGAATTTCCTATAATGTCCGGAATTGCATGCTTTCCCCTTTAAGGCTCCATCCCCTCACCGCTCCAATCTGGGCCTTAAAGGGTTAAGCGTGTCCCTATTGCAGAGAAGCCGGGAAGCTGGGTAGGGCCAGTGCAGCTATTGGTCACTTCTGCACAGCCCACCTATGCTGTCTTCTCTTTTCTGCTGCAGAGCGAGGACAGGCCTCTGCAGCCGAATGTGAGAGCACATGTTGGGAAAGAAGGTGCGGCCCAGGGGGCGAAGAAGCAGCAACAGCAGCCAGGGCTTTCGAGTTTCGAGGCTGGTGGAACCCGCTTCTCTTCCTCCCTTTCTTCCAGCCGGGTCGTTGGTTAGCCCTAGCGGTGCCTGCTGCCCCTCTCTTAGGGTGCCTCTACAAGAGGCATTTAAAGCTCTTTCAAGGCGCATTAAAAAAATTACCTCTACAAGAACGGAGCGCAAATCGAGCGTAGAGGCGCGTTATCTCCCCGATTATGCGCATTATCAAATGCGCGTTAAATCGCGAGTTTTATTTTGCTCCGTCCGTTAAAGCGCATTTTGACTGTGTGAATAAGCGCTTATGCACATTAACTACTTGTAAAGCGCATTTTGGACATCTGTTAATGTGCTTCGCCGCCTCTTGCTGCCTCTCGTGCAGAGGGATTAGGCGTAAATGCGCTTCTGCGATTATGCGCATAATCGCCTAACCAGGTGCAAAAGCGAATCCTTGTAGAGGGGACCTTATATTCAACCAATCGGCCCAGTTTCAGGAGTGCTGGTAAAGGAGGTGCGGCAGCAAGGAGAGAGAGTTGGAGTTCTCTGCCCTTTGCCTTTCTTCTGGTGAGGTTTTCTGTGTGAGCGTGTGCAGTGCCTACGCAGCTACAGAGCAGAGCAAGCTCAAGGTTTCTCGGGGAGGCCACTACGGCCTTCCCCGTCCCAGGTGTGGTTTGCGGTGGTTTGGTTGACACAGGGCTGTCTGAGCAAGCCCAATTGAGTGCTTGGTGGGGGCAGCAGCATGTGCTGACCCCTAGAGGCTCCTATCTACACTACTGCTTTAAAACAGTTTATAACAGTTTAAAACCACTTAATAACCGTTATTGACCGGTTTAAAACTGTTTTATATTGTTGTTGTTCCCCACCTCGATCCGGAGGGAGAGGCGGGCTACAAATAAATATTATTATTATTATTATTATAATGAACCGTATTAAAGCAGTAGTGTAGATAGGTGTTTGACAGGAGTTGTTCAAACAGTTTCAAGGATCTCCTCCTTCTCCTCCTCCTCCTCCTGGTATGATCTTACTGCTATTATTTTTTATGTTTGTTGCTGGTGGTGGTTGCTGATCTCATTTGTACATTTCTGGGTGAGTAGGGAATCATTTCCCTCAGTATAAATGCTTTTGCTTTAATAAAAATCCATTCCCATCAGAGCCCAATTAATTAATTTAAAATTAGGGGTTAGGAGAATGCATTTAAGCCTCTGCTGCCATGTGTAAAAATGTATTTCGGCTTGGTGTGTCCGTGCGTTTGGTATATATATATAGTGCTTCGTATGGTGGATTCTATCCTTAATATAAATCCTTTTCAATGTGTGATGCTGCAACTGAAGATGACACTTACTGTTAATGTGATAGAATACACATTGTCATTGATCATTTGCTTGTGCGTGTCAAGGCTTCTATGTACTTTTAAATGACTGGATATATATATAGCAATTGTATATAGGTCTGCTCAAAAGTAAGACTCACTGAATTCAATGGGCTTACACCCATGTAAGCATACATGTGTGTGAGAGAAATTACCCCCTTGCTTTCAGTGTTGCGGGGGGGGGGGGGAGGAGTTGCTGGGTTGAACTTTTTGGTAGAATTTGTTGTTTTGCTGCATATGTACCTCAGTCACACTGTGAACATGTGGTTTTTAAAATCCTGTTTTTTCCCTTTTGGTGGTGCAAGTGAACACATATTCAAATTATTCCATGCTAGACCCTCTTTCTTTCCTTCCACTTTCTTCTCCTTCCCCCATGATCAGCTACAAAGATACATACACACACGCTAGTTAAGAGTAAAAACTGCTTTTAAGGTGCTGAAACACACACAGAGAAAATTTTCTGTGACACACACACACACACACACACACGCACCTTAAGAGTTCAAACTGCTCTTTGAGGTGCAGCACTTCTATCAAACCTCTTTTCAACACACACTTTTTTATGCGTCCCAGTGCATAGGATGACCAGATAAAATCCAGGTCAGGCTCATGTAACTTTAACAGTTGTAGAAAAATGGGAATTTCAGCCATTGTCATTTGTTTGCAATTAGTTCCTGGTGCTATTCCCTCTTCATCACAACAGTTAAAGGTGCAGGCACTATACTAGAGTGACCAGATACAAAAGAAGGCAGGGCCCCTGCAACATTAACTGTTGTGAGGAAGAGGGAATTTCACCAGGAACTAATTGCATACAAATGACACTGGCTGAAATTCCCTTTTCTCTACAACTGTTAAAGTTACATGAGCCCTGACCTGGATTTTATCTGGTCAGCCTACCAGTGCACCTATACTTCCGCTATGGACTTTGAATATGCGATTATCTGGAACTTTCTCCCTGTTGATGTATGATTCAAATTTCCCAAAATAGAAGAGACTGTTGCGGGGGGGGGGGGCTGGGAGATTGTGTGGGAGTTCTAGAGGGAAATGGGTGGATGGAGAGGCAAAAAAGGAGTTCCAAAGCCAATGGGTTTTGCAGTTTGGAATGGGATGGAATATCAGGAAAAAGGGAGGAAAAGAGAATAATTGGAGTATGGCTCACTTAGAAGGAAAATAGAAGAACTTGCAAAAAAAAATCCCTCTCCTTATCTGCTGACTTGTAAAGTGATGGGGAGCTCTGGGAAAGACCATCTTCTCTGGGAAAGAAGGGGGAGAAAGAGGGGAGGAAAAGGGGGTGGGCTCTTCTGAGCAGTAAGGATGGAAGAGAACCCGAATAATTCATGGAACTGGTTTGCTGTTTTTAATCCCTTTTTTTTACAGGATTAAATAATAAAAATAAAACAAAATAAGTCTTTCTTTTAAGATTGCTGGGGGAAAATGGATTCTTAGGTGTAAATGGATTTTTAGGGGAAGAAAGAGGACAATAGGGCTCTTCTTTCTTTCCTGAGGTAAGGAAAAGATGGGAGTTGATGGGTGCAGATCTCTGCCTTTCACAGGTCTAGGTGAGCAAGACGGCCAGGGCGGTCTTTGCTGATTGGCTTGAACAAAGGTGACAAAAGAGTTGTGTTATGTTCCTTTCCATTTGGTTTAAACAGGAAGGCTTAGAAATCATCATAAAATATTTCTTGGTGGGGGCTTCTCTGGTTGTTGTCCTGAGGCATAATCTGAATTTGCAAGTGTTAACATGGAGGAATTAAGGCAATCAGAGCTCAGTGGCTTGCCAGAATTTTGTATGCAAGACAGCTGCAGTGTACTTGGGCTGTGCAAGGCCTCAATATCCTATGGAACCTGTTTTTCTGTTCTTCTCCAAGACCAGAAAACCTTAGTCCCCTTCCAGATATGGGCTGTGGCTTCCCAGAACAGCAAAATTTGGGGGAGGGGCTTCATAACAATTGCTAATTACTTACATTTATACACCACCCAACTGGCAAATGCCATTAGGGCCTTTAACATTGTTTGATGCATCTTTGTTCATGTAAGTTCATACATGCACATTATAAGAAACCTTGCAATGCACTGATGGTCATTTTGCATGCTAGGGTGACTTCTTTTGAATTATTTACAGCATATTGTAAAAGTCATGTTTTTTTCTGCTATATCTACTCTTCACTTTATGTGATTACATTTATATTTCACCTTTTCTCCAGGAACTAAAGGTGGTAAACAAGCTTCCCCCTTCGCTTTTTATCCTCATACCAATCCTGTGATGGAGGTAAGGCTGAGAGGTTGTGATTGGAAGAGGGTGACTCTCCTCTAGGCCATGGTTTGAAAGTTTGATGTTGGAAGTTTTTTGTTAATTGAGGACTTTGAGGACCAGGCCCACTTTCATCACTTCTCACATGAGTATATAATTTGTAGATGTGTGAGAGCAGCAGCTAATCTTAGCTCTTAGTCTTTTCTCTGAGACATTTGTTCATTGCTTCTCTTCTGGTTATTGTTCTGTTGCCTAGTCAAGTTGTACTTGGTTGTGGGGCATTGGAGGGAGGGGGAAGGTCCTGCATCTCTCACCTGCCTCTTCACCTCCCCACCCCCAACATAGGCCTTGTGATGATGAAGCTGGAGGGCAGCTCTACTTTTCGAAGAGGCTGAGGTAGCAGTAGAGTCCTGAAGTGATAGACTTCTGGACTGTGCCATTTCAGGCTGAAGAGGAGGTGCTTTACTCACTGCGAGCAGAAAGCTAGCACAGCAGGGACCAAAGGTTTAACACAGTCCTCTCTACAATGTGTTGGGTTTTACTTGCAGGAAGGATTTTTTGGGGGGGGGACCCGAGATGTGGGTGCACATAGAGATTATGCCTTAGTTTGTGATATTTTTGACCAGGATAGGCAACCTGGTGCCCTCCACATGTTTTGAAGTACAACTCCCATAATTTCTGGCCATTGGCCATGTTGGCTGGGGCTGATGGGAATTGTAATCCAAAACCAGTCCGTTGAATGTTAATTTCAGATATATTGAATGTCTCAATTGTTTATTTCAGTGATTTTAACATTAAGATATTATATAGAACAGGTTTGTCTTGATTGTGAGCTGTGGAATCAGACATGTGAGCAAGGTCACACCCCCTTGTGGGTGGGCATGCTGCGGTGGGCACGCCTCCTTAAGCATCGGCCATGTTGTCCTCCTTTTTGGTTTCCAAAATATGGTCACCCTAACTAAAGACAAATATGGTTTGATAAGAGAATAATAATTCTCCAGATTAGTTTCTGTTCTGATACTGAATGCATCTCTACTTCTAACTTTTTAGTGCTCCATCACAACCAAATGCACCTGTAACTTAAATATACTTAGAGAAAAGGAGAGGACACTTTAATTTGGATTATGACAAAGTTAGGTTAACTCTCCAATTGGCTCACAACAAAAGTTTAAAACAACAAAACCACTGTACATATAATGTGAACAGTCATATAAAATAAAAAAATAATTCAAAATGAAGCAAGAATTCTAAAACCTGTTTTCCAACTTCAAAATAACACACAGCAATAACAATTCAACAAATACCTTCCAGAAGAGAACCTTCTTTACTTGCCTTCTAAAGGCCAACAGGGAGGGTGATAGATTAATCTTCTTACTTATGCATCCATATTTTTTTCTGCAACCATGTGGACTAGAAACAGAGACTTGTATTCCAGATCAATCTCAGTTGCACGTCTCACTTAATTTGGTACTTATCCACAAGTAAAGATACCAGTTATTGCAACCTTAGCTATCAGTCCTTATGGCAGTGGCCACAATGATACTGATTTCAATTGCAGATTCCTGTCGTATTTTCTAAATATGCTGTGGAAAGGAATATATTTTATGATCCGATTCCATATATCACTACAATGCTTTATCACTGTTGTCTCTACCCATCCGGATTAATCAGTGTATGTGTGTGTGTGTGTGTGTGTGTAGGGGGAAGGCTCATGAAAACAGCTAGCAATCTTCCTAGAAGAGACTCAAAAATCTTAAAAGTTGTCATCAGTATAACAAATACCTAGACCTCTGATAGGATATTTTTCAATGTGCATAGGATTTTGGAACTGATTGCAATATTTGGAGGTTGGAAGGACTTTCCTTTTGAATTACTTTCTTGACTGGGGACACTAGTTTGGAGAAAGCCATGCTGCCAATATTGTATTACTATGAGGGATAAGCACATAAGGCCTCTCAAAATGGATGCCACAGTAAAATTAATATGGCGCTATAATTCCACTGTCAGATGATAAAAACCTGCTCTCAAGTAAAAGGAAAGCCATTTCGGCCATCATCACAGCTAAAAGACAACAGATGTTAATTACCAGCAGCTCATCCAGGCTTTTAGTTAAACCGATCTTATGAAATTCTAGACCTTGGGTAGAACACGTGACTCATTCTAAAGAGATCAATGTCCAGTATGAGGCTAACTATCATGAAACTAGAAGAAAACAGAGTTTAAACTCTATTTTGGAGTAAAGGGAGTTAGTTGTAACAGATGCAGGTGTGATGTCATGGCCCCACTGGGGGAATCCTCTTCAGAAGAGGAGTTAGAGCTCCCAGAGTCAAATAGCAAAGAGCAGATGATGCCAAAAGCTCAGGAAGAACCAGGGCCCTTGGAGGGGAAAAGGCTGTGGGTCCTGAGGAGAGGAACTCTACAGCTGTTTCTACCCTGGCTGGCCTTTTAATGTGGAATTGCCCCTGGGTGGTCCCTTTGCATCCAAATGATGCACAGGGACTCCCGGGGGCAGGGGGATGGGCACCGTTTTCCCCTGGAATAAGGGATCCCTGGGGAAACCCAATTTTCCCACGGTCCTGGAAACGTCCCAAAACTGTGGGAGGTGTGTGCGCCCGTCCCACCTGGTGCCCGCTTACTCGCACCACCTGGTGCCCGCAAGTAAGCGGGCACCAGAAATGGGCATGGAGCCGCACTGTGCAACTCCGTGCCCATCAAGGGGGGAAGCAAGTCTGCCATCCCCAGGATGCCAGGGGTGGGGTGGGGTGGGGGTGTCAATTTCAGCGGTAATTTTTTTTTAAGTACTCTTCCCTTGCAGTGCAAGTGCGCTCTCCTCCTCTCCTCTGGGAAAAAATGGTGGGCGCAACTCTGCAACGGCCCAGGAGGAGCTGGGTCATCGCACTTTCATGTGCATTAGAGCGACGATCCCGGAAGCAGGTACTTCCGGGATCGTTCCCCCCCTCTACACCCGAATTGTGTAGAAAGGCCCTACCTCTGAGAGAAGATGAGTGACCACCTAACCCCCAAGAGTACCAGCATCTCAAGAGGCAGGCCTGAACAACCTCTGTAAGAAGATGTGCCTGTTTGCAAAGGAAGGCTCCTCATGAGTGAAGGACTCCTTGTGAGTACTTCCCTATTCACAAAGAGGACTTTTTCTGGAAGTCTCTGATGGACAACTATTGAGTCCTGCGTGGAGCTTTGGAAGCTCCAGTTTATAAACCTCAGTCCTAGGCAGGAAGGGCTGCTGGAACAGCACATCATTTTAGTTCCTTGAAACCTCGCTTTTCCCTAGACTGATCTTGTGTGCTGCTGGCCCTTGGATCCCTGTTAACTGTTCTTGGATTGTGCTTTTATTGGACTGTTTGCCTCAACTTCTGACATCTGCCTGCCTTTTGACCTTTGAGATGGCTTTGTCCATAGACTACCTCAGGACTGAGCTGGAACTAGCCACAGCAGGACATGTAGGGATTTTCAAGCAAAACT
The DNA here is from genome assembly GCA_029215795.1 of Anniella stebbinsi. NCBI lineage: Eukaryota > Metazoa > Chordata > Lepidosauria > Squamata > Anniellidae > Anniella > Anniella stebbinsi. The sequence continues at coordinate 85,811,674 of JARDYH010000002.1, read as the reverse complement.
GGCTTGGGCTGGTTAGGGGAATTCCAAATTATTATTATTTATTACATTTGTATACAAATGCGAAATTGGATCAACACATATTCAAAATATAGGGTTGTAAGTGTTGTATCTAATGGTGGCTTTGTGCTAGCAGAAAGCACTCCCGGTTGTGCAAAGCATGGCATCTGATTTTCACCGAATGAATGACCTGGGGAAAGTTAGATCAGTCAGTGAAGTTACCTATCTCTGTTATATCATCAATAACTGTGATAACTATCACAAAGCCTTGATTGGGATGATCTGAAAGGTAGTTTAATAGGAATTTATTATAATTTACCTAGTTTGAAACTCTTGTTATTCTCACTGGCAAGCTTAAATTAAGCTGTTGGTCACTTTCATAGGCAACTTAAATTGGCAACTTTACTTATTTTAGTAATATTTCTTCTTTATAGAATTACTTTAAGATTTATTCAGAAGGCTGCTTTCTCAGTACTGTGTGTCTCTTAATTACATTTGTAACCAATCCTTCATACTTTGAACAATTATAATCTGCTTTCTTAGGAATAGTTGGACCTGCAACAAAATGTCAGTGTATTCTCTCCTCCTAGCAGAAATGCTCATTGATGACGACATGTAAAAGAACTTTTGTGAATGGCCAATCACAAGCATGCAATAAATTGCTTGTTTAGAGAAGCTAAGATCTTGGTGGAGTTTGGTGATTTATTCTTTTCTAAATGTATGGTCCTTGGGATGCTGTCTGGGGATCATAGGATTACACTCTTGATGTACCTTTCCTAAATACGTTCTAAATTTTAGTGAAAAGTTTTGTTTTGTTTTCTCCATAAAGACATTGTTCTGATACTCTACCCACCCAAATATTCAACAATCAGGACATCTCCCGCAATATTTGTTGTACATTCTGCTATGAAAAATATCACTTTTAAAGTGGTAACATGTTGAAAAAAGGGAATTGAACTGAGGGGAAGTATTCAATTCAAACCACATGGTTGCCCATCTCGCCCATGTAATGCAGCCCATAAGAATCACACCAAAAAGCAGGAAGCACAAACTCCCTGGGTAAGCAACACAATTTCCCCTTAATGTAAAGAGGCCCAGAGATCTGATCTAAGAGGGTTTAAAACAAACAAACCCAGAGTCCCCCTCCTGGCTCTTTCCAGCCACTGTGGAAGTTTCTGTGGTGCCTCTTTCTACAAGATCAGAACTCCGACCTCACTGAGGAGGGGAAACAGGTCAGGGGTGTACCACTGGATGGAGAGATCCTAAGCCCTCCCAGCCACAAAACATGCCTCCAGCACTGATGCAAATTTAGTCAAGCTCTGAAGCTTATCTAAGCGATCTTCCCATTTTGGAGGATAGAAAGGCAAGAACTGCTTCTGCCCTATTGCCGTTCCAATCCCACCACCCCGCCAGCAAGAACCCAGCAGGGCTTTGGACAGGACAGAGGCTCTGAGATTAGACTACTTTGTTGTTAGGGGTCCTCACCATTAGGACCGCGCTCTAAAACAATATTAAACAGAATTAAAGACAGAGATCAGATACAAATACTAATAAAGGTGATTCTATTCTTAAGAATTTATGTTGATTGCACACTAAGAAGTTAAACAGAATCTGTTACAATTTTGGGGAGAGGGAGGGGTTGCCTTATTGTTCTCATTTGATTTGACAAATTCAGGAAACACACACATATATATAATCCCCCATCCCCGCCCCAAGAACTTGGAAATTCAAATTCAAGATGAGTATGACCACTACAGTGACCCATCTTTATAATAGAAATATAAACGGTCACCACTCTCAAATTTCTTGTACATTTTGGTGACACAAAAATCATCTTCCCAATTAAAAGTCCAAAGAAGGGAATGTTCTTGATGCGCTTATCTTTCCTCCTCCTCCTCCTCCTCCTCCTCCTCCTCCTCCTCCTCCTCCTCCATGGAATAAGCAATGTTGCAAATTGTTGTTAACCAGCTGTTCTCTCCAGAGAAGTCTCATCAAAATAAATGGCTCTGCTCCAGAGAAAGCGGGTTATTGATCACAGCCATAGGATTACTGCCTGCATTTTCAAATCTTCTGTGTAGTAAACTGAACTACAAGACATAAATGTTTTCAAGGCCTAGGGCATTCGTCTCAGCGTCTTAAAAGAAGGCTCTTGTTTTCTGTGAACTAATGTAACAGAAGGCTACTGTTGATTAGAAAACAGTGTCAATAACTGGAGGGGGGAGTAGGAGTTATCCTGTTCAGTTGTATGTTTTGCTTGTTTCATTTTGGATTTACTCCTTTTAAAAATGGACAGAAGGAAAGTGGTCCATTGATTTTTACTAAGCAGGGGTCAAATTGGGTAAAACAAGGACATCAATTATCAAACCTAAGCCAAAGAAGAACAATTTGTATTCCATCTTGAGCCTCTAGTGACATTTATCTTTAATTGTTTTGCCTCAGCTCTGTGACAGCAAGTACAAAGTCCAATTATGATAAGAAGCACAACCCTATTGAGTAAAGCTTATTATGCTTACTAGAGTCTGATCACTATTAGTAATTACTAAACAACAAATACCCTTGTGAAAGCAGTTTTAGCACAAGCTTCATGAGCTGTCTCGAGGAGTAGATAAGGTATTTAAATCCAAATATGCATGCATACTTAATAAGATTCTGCTGTTTCATGGCTTTCAGGTTCTATTATTCCAGAAAATAAAGAGGAAGAGGAATCAGTGAAATGCTCTGTTCATATTTTGGGCTAGAATAAAATCATACCTGCCATTCCTTTTTAAAAAATATTTCATTCAAATAATAGAGAACACAGAACAGGGCTGGCTCCAGGTTTGTGGAGTCCTCAGTAAAGGCCCCTCCATGAGGCCCCATTTATGTCAGTGGGGTACACTGTCTGTGGTTTTCCTTGCCAATGGATGGCTACAAGATGGATTGTCATGTTAATTTCCCACAGTGCCCTGGAGTGATGCTATGTCACATACTTCAGGGCATGCTGGAAAAAATTAAATGGTCGCTTGTAGCTGCCCTCTACCCAGTGAAAGAGGGAGATCATCTAGGGTAGGGGCCAGCACTGGTGGTTCCTGAAAGGGTGCTGCCTAAGGATACAAGGTGCTGACATCAGAACTGGGTAAGAGCACAGTTCACAAGGAAGGTTATTTTGGAGGGTGAGTCCTGCTAAAATAAATTAAGAACATGGTAGCGCTATCATAGGCTGACCATATGAAAAGGAGTACAGGGCTCATGTAACTTTAACAGTTGTAGAGAAAAGGGAATTTCTGCCAGTGTCATTTGTATGCAATTAGTTCCTGGTGAAATTCCCTCTTCATCACAACAGTTAAAGGTGCAGGCACTATACTAGAGTGACCATATACAAAAGAAGGCAGGGCCTCTGCTGTTGTGATGAAGAGGGAATTTCACCAGGAACTAATTGCATACAAATGACACTGGCTGAAATTCCCTTTTCTCTACAACTGTTAAAGTTACATGAGCCCTGTCCTCCTTTTCATATGGTCAGCCTACGCTATCAGGCATGGACAGGGTTTCCTAGTAGACTTTCCCATTCTCCTGGAAGAAATTAAATCATTTTATTTTTCATTTGTATCCTCAGCTAAATGGGTATCATACAGCCATTTAAGTTCTGCAGTCTCTGTATTTTCCTAATTTATAAAACTAGTTAAAGATAAATAGCACAGACCAAAGTATTGTTAGCTTGAATCAAAAGTGTCAGGCTTTAGCTTCGTCTAAAGCCCACGTGGTCTTTATCTTCAGTTATATTTTATTTCTGTAGTCTGTCCCTCAGCCCAAATCCCGTATGTTTAATGTTAAACTTAGCAAGCCTAAGACTGTAAGGCACATTAAATTGTCAATTCAGATATTGTCAGAACTGGTTTCTCTTGAAAAAATACCTACTCTACATGGGGGGGAGGGGGGAGACCAACCTGGCTTTATCCATCGGCTGGAGAAGTAGCAGCTGCTACTTACCCTCCCTGCCAGACAATTCTCAGCTCCAGCTGAAAGTTGCCTTGGGGCTGGATAGGGCAGCATACTCTGGCCTTCTCCATCAGCCAGTAGACGTTGGGATGCTGCTCACCCCGGTCTTCCAAGAAGAACATCACAGCAAAGGGGAAACATTGGCCAGAGAAGGAGCTCCTCTTCCAATGCTTGCTTTCCTCGTCCATCCTCATTCCTTTTTTTCTTTTCTAACATGTCTGTTAAATTGTGAGGGGCCTGCGGGCAGAGACTGTGTTATCTATCTATCTATCTATCTATCTATCTATCTATCTATCTATCTATTCAACATTAAGACAATTTTAGGTGCTTTATAAGTGCTTAATAATTTTAAAATGATAATACCTTCTGAATGTGACACATTGATGTAAGAGATCCTTTAGAACAGGGGTGTGCAACTTGTGGGCCAAAACATTTGGAGGGCCAGAAAACTCCCATCAGCCCTAGCCAGCATAGCCAATGGGGGAAAATGATGAAAGTAGTAGACCAAAACATCTGGAGGGCCACAATTTACCTACACCTGTTATAGAGTAAGCACTAAGGCAGGGCTAAGCAGATTTTTGGACTTCAGCTCCCAGCATTCCTGACTACTGGACATGCTGGCAAGGGCTTCTGGGAGTCGAAGTCCAAAGCATCTGCAGATCTGCCTTCTGCCCATCCCCTGCACAGAGGTAATGTTTGGTAATAAACAGTTCCATACTATGCAGTGGCAACTGCATATACTCTATGCAAGTAAGTAGAGTTCTGTCTTACCAGCTGCAGGCTTCTTGGCTACCCAAGAGTCTTTGACTATGTATGAGTGACTATGTATAATTAGCATCATTGTAAGATAAATCAATTCCAGGCATGTGGGGCCCTGTTCAGATGATTTACAACAGTAGCTCCGTTGTCTTGCTGATATATCATTTGTGGCACAATTCTATGTATGCTGGCTGGGGCACACTGGAAGGTGTAGCTGTTTTTTCTGTCTAAACACACCTAGGATTGTGCCTTTACTTGCCCTTTGCCCCTCCCCTTCTGTACACCAAGCACAACTTTGAGGCTGATAAGTCAGGTGTTTTTACTGTCATTACCACAAGTGTAACGCAAGGGGAGGGAGCATGTGTGCTTACTACTGGAGGAGTAGATCCCTGGACTGGTAGATTCAGATGGGAGGGCTGTATCTTTGTCCATTAGCAGGGTAAGCTCTTTACTATTGCCTCACCTTGGCTAAGGAGTATAAATTCTAAAGATTATTGCAGCATGCCAAGAAATTCCATTGTTGAACTATGGACTGGATATAGCAGGAACACTGTTCAGTGTATTAGGCAAGAATATGGTTCCATGGCAAGAAGAACTGTTGCTCCATTCGTCACATTATTGGGTGGTGGTTTCAGATGAGGCTTTTTACTATGCTATCACCCTGCCTCAATCACAGAATTTTATAGGGAATCCGGATAACATCGTCTTGCTTTTCTTTAGTTCCCATGCATAACCCCTAAAGCAGCTGTGGGTCAAAGGTAGGTCTCCAGATGCTTTGAACTTCAAATCCCAGAAGCCCCTGCCAGTGTGGTCAGGAGTGCTGGGAGTTGAAATCCAAAAATAAAATAAAATCTGGAGACCTACTTTCTGCCCACCCTTGCCCTATGGTCAGTGGTGCTACCCGTTGTACTCTTCTAGCTCCAATTGCTTTGCTGCCACTCTCTATCCAGAGCTACGCATACTTGCAATCTCTGTATATCTTGGACTATACCTTCCATAAGCCCCAGCCAGCATGGCCAATGAACAAGAATCATGCTTCCATACCTTCATCTCCTTGCCTTCCCCAATACCATCCTTTGGATTCCTTGAAATGGATGTACCCTTGTTGTTCCCTGCTCTTGTCTAAGGAGAAATGTGTGGGAATAATACATCTTTTTTTGTCCTAAAGATCCATAGTAAGATAAAATCTATTAGATTCATTCTGCAAGATCTGTGTAGATTCAGCATTCCACTGTAGTGTTTCTCACATATATTGCTTTAAGAAGGAAAACACACATTAAAGGGCGCTTTAAAAGCCGCTCTGAAACTGGATCAGGAGAAAGGGCTATGTTTTGAGCTGTGTTCTGTATAGAGTGATAGGGTTTTGCAGCTTCTGGAAATAAGGGAGATCTATGGAGCTGGGATGTTGTGGAAAGAGGCTTTGCCAGACTAGCTCTTTTGCTACATTTAGTTTCACTTTCAACCCCACAATTATCTTTATTAGGATCATAAATACCCCACCCTTCTGTTGCAATTAGAATAACAATATACAGGGCAGCTTACAAGGAGTTTAAATTTCAAGAAGTTTATAAAAATGAAACCACTAAAACATTAAACAGAAACAAGTGCCTCAAAACACAAAGGAGCATTTTGACAAATCTCATTTTGTGCAGTTCATCTTAAGATGTGCTTCTTTCCCAGTGCTGGCCTTACTATGAGGCAGAGTGAGGCAGTTGCTTCAGGCAGCAGAAGGGTGGTGTGGTGAGGGCAGTAGCAGCAGCTGCCCCCTAGTTCCCCCCCTTTGGGGGACAGCACTCCACATGCCTGGCCTGCATGCCCTAACATAACCTAGTAAAGGATGCTTTCTCATCTCCAGCGTTGAAGTGAGATTCACTCATGTAGGTAGAATGGGGGCAGGCATCTTGTCCTTTCCCTTGGCAGCAAAATGTCTTGGGCCAGCTCTGTTTTTCAAGAATTCCATCACCCAACCCACTAATACCATTCCTTGTGGTACATGAACCTTTCACTTCTCAGCAGCGCTGTGTGGTTGAAGCAAAAACTCTTCCTGCCATGGATCCAGAACCATATTGCTTGCTGCTTTCCAGCTCAAGAGTTCAGCCCCATAGATTGTGTGTGTGTAGCTGCATCATTATACACTCCAGTGATTCAATGCAGTGTACAAAGAAATCTTTCTCCTTAGAAGGGAAGGGGGTGCCTTGAGATGGATCAGGAGAAGTATCTGTATTATCAGGTGAGGAAGAAATTAGTCCAAGAGTTTAGACAAGTGTGTGGCTGAACGAGTGCATGACTTTGATAGTTACAGTTTTGCATTAAAAACAAAAGTTGCAAACATGAAAAGGGCTGGCTAGGAAAAGGTACAACAAAAGACTTCCATCCAGATCAGCCACATAGAGGTTTGTACATGGCTCACACACGTACAAACAGGAAGTTTTACTGTGACAAAAGATAAATTGCATCTGATGAAGTGGACCAAAGCTTATGCCATCATAAATCTGTTGGTCATTCAAGATGCCACAGGGTTCTGTGGATTTCACAATTAAGCAATATTTTGGCAATCACTTAGTCCACTTTCTGGACTAAGGGGTGTGTGGCCTTGAGCGAAAATACAACCCAAGCCCAAAACGACAGTTAACTTTATTATTTTTTTTAAAGGATCTAGAGGAGGAGTGGGCAGATAGTGGATCTGGATCTACTGGGAACTCTCTGATTGATTTGCAGTAGACTGGCAAGGTTTCCTGGCTCTCAACTGTTTAACAATTCATACTGCTGAAATGATGAAGGCATAGGGTAACCGCGAGTGGATTTTTATGTGGAAGGAGCTCCATTCAATTTTGCACTCTCAAAAGCGATTCCTGGACTCAACATTCTTTCATTCTAAGCGTGTGCGCTTTTGCACCAGACTCCGGTTGGCAGATCTCGCGGTTCTCGGCAAAAACAAAGTCGATCCTGCAATCCTGAGGTCAGCCGAAACAATAAAATCCCTCCTCGCCACCGCGTTTGGAACCCAGAAGTCATGCATGGCACTCTGTGAATCTCAAGGCAACGAGCCCGGCTCTCCGCCTTCCCCAAGACAGACCTTGCGGGATCCCTGCCTCCCGCAGAGGCCTTGTGCGTCTCTGCCGGAGCTCTCCGGCAACACGTCGTGCTTTCACACGCCCTCCTTAGAGCGCGAGCGAGAGGCTGGGGTGGGAGGGGGACTGGAATTAAGGGAAGGACGAGCGCGGGCAACCGGAGAGAGCTGAAAGCTGCGTCCAGGCGGCGAGAAGGAGAGGTGGGAGGGAAGGAAGGAAGGAAGGGGAAGAGCTTTGGTGCTGCCGGGCGGCGGGAGGGGCCTGAGCCGACGACAGCACAGTTTTGGGGCTCTCTTCCCCCTTCCCTCGCGCCAGACCTGGAGCTGGAAGGAGGAAGAGCGAGAGGCCGGCGGGCCGTGTGTGCGTTGCGCTGGGCTCCAGGGAAGCTGGCTAGCCGCTCTCACCTACGAGGAAGGGGACTCTCCAGGCAGCAGGGCCGGAACAGAAAAGCAGAAGGGAAGCAGCCCAGCGTGGGACTGAGCGGCGCAAGGAGGCTGCAACCCAGCGAAGAGACTGGCCGCTGCGGTATCTTGGTGGAGCTGTTGCCGCCAAACGGCGCAGAGGCGCAACCCGGCAGGAGCGCGAGCTGAGGACGAGGGAGCGAGGCAATCGGCCGCCGCCGCAATTCCCTCCGGCGGCGGCTCGCCTGGAGTTGATTTGGGCTTCTGGAATTGCGTCGCCTGCGGCAAGCTCGGAGTTGCTGGAGGTGGGTGTGCGGAAGAATCGGTGCGGCCGGCTGGCCCGTCTTCCAGGCTGTCTTTTCGGAGAACCCCCCCCCCCCCTTTCTTGCCTTCCACAGAACCGGAGCCTGCTGGAGAGGAGGGGGGAATGGGGAGGAAAGGGGCACTGGGGAGCCGGGCGGTGGGGAGATGGCGGCGCGTCACGGCTCAAGAGGGGGATTGGCGCCAAGGTGAGCGGGGGGAGACTCACTGGCGAAGTGCCAGATTAAGTAATGGCACCCGGAAAGGCTCTTCTCCTACCCCTACCCGTTTTTGTTTCCTCCCTTGCTTTTGAATCCGGATTGAACAGGTGGAGGGGAGTTGATGTTTGTGCCATCAATATACTGCACAGCTTCAGATTCCCTCTTTCTCTCTCAAAACAAAATTATACCCAAACCGACCCTTCACACGATCACCGGTCAGTAAGGGTTAGGAATTTGGGGAGGGGGGCAATGCTCGAGATTCTTCTTGGGTTTAGAAAAGAGATGTGGGATGTTTCTCTGCCCCTTCAGCACGTTTTCTTTTTTCGTATTCAAGTTGGGCAGTTTTTGCAGGTGCTTAACTTGCTGTTTTGCATGGCAGAGGTGACTGGTGATTGTAGGGTTCGAGGAAGTTGGGTGGTTTATGTCAGACAGTAAAATCAGAGCTCTGGAACACTCATTACCACAGTGACACATGTCACAATTTGTACGACAGCACTCCCCCCCCCCCTGCAAACCGAAAAGAAGCTTCCTGCTGGGTCTGTAGGTGGCCTTAATAGGCAAAGAACACAGCAGGTCTACTTGGCTGCCTGTAAGAATCAAAGCATTTAATAAGTTCTTTTCTATCTCCTACCCAGTTTTGCCTTCTGGTAACTGAAGCATCCTCTTGTGAAGAAGAGCAACAGTTAGACCTCTGTTAATGCTAGGCCATCTCCCTCTAATCATGATCTTGGCTCTTTATGGCTTCTTCAGAAATCTTTCAGAAATCTTTCTAAAATGTGCAACTGAAAATTAGTGGGTCTGTTCATTTGCTGTATTTCCCAGTAACATGAAACACTACTACAATAATAGATTTCATCTCATTGAATCACTCTTGTACCTCAATAATAAACACCTCAGAGGAAGAAAGACCCATTGATTTCTAGAGGGGCTTCAGATTGGCTTGTTTAGGATTTGGATGCCAGATGATTGTAATTAATGTGTAAATGAGCTATTTGTTAAGTAAAAGAGCACCTGCTGTATATAATTGTTTTGCATATAAAATGAAGATTAAATCTCTGGCCCTTGAAATAATTTATAAACTAGTGTTTTGTAACACTTAACTGAATTTCTTCCTCTAAATGTTAAAGGTAAAATGGTTGGGGTGTGGGAAGAGATATTTGATTTTAGCAGAAAAAATAGGCACCAGATAATTCTACTGACAACAGAAATATAGGTGAAAAATGTTCATGTGTTGCCTTTTCTTTTCTGTGGGTGTGTGTACCAATAGCTCAGGATTATGTTTGAATGTATGGAGAAGTAATGAAGCAGTTATATAGATGCAGCATGTTTAATTTTGCTGCATAATGCCCTTTAAGGAAGCTTTCTGCTCAATATATGAAGTTTGCTTTGCATTATCACAAGGTTATTTGCCTAAAATAGCATTGCTTCCTGGAACCAATAGGTATTGCAGTGCTCTACGCAGGCAATGCAGGGGAGAGTTTTCTGTTTCACTATATGCAAAACACACCTTGTATATTTGCTGTGCTTATCTTTGTTATAATTTTTTCCATACAACTACTGTTGCAATAGGTCAACTGAAGAAAATGTCAATAGCAGCTAGATCATGTTACCTTTAAAAATGGGTTGGGGGCCTTACCTCAATTGCTTTTTATATGAATCTCAAAATGTTTTATGATGGGAAGTATGAGAGAGAGAACCTTTAAGGGATTTGTCAGTAATCCTCAGATGTGGAGAGCACATCATTGGGGTGGTTCAGATGTAATACTAGAACATAGTTTAGTATTATGACAGCCAGTGTGGTGTAGTGGCTAAAGTGTTGGACTGGGAGTTGGGAGATCCAGGTTATGGTCCCCACTCAGCCATGGAAACCCACTGGGTGACTTTGGGTCACAGACTCTCAGCCCAACCTACCTCACAGGGTTGTTGTTGTGAGGATAAAATGGAGAGGAGGAAGATTACGGATGCTGCCTTGGGTTCCTTGGAGGAAAAAAGACGGGATACAAATGCAATAATAAATAAATAATAAAATAAAATGAGAATGAGGTTAGCATCTCCAAGTGTGTTCCACTCAATCCCCTTCTCCTTTGACACAACTATGAACATTTAAGAAGCTTTTGTTTGTTTTAGATTAACTGCAGCTTGCTATATCACCTAAATCTGGATAAACTGTGGCTATTCTTAACTAGGGTTAGTGGAAACAAGCAAACTTTAGACCATAGGCTTAAATCCAATATTATGAAAAAAATTATGTTTGTACAATGAGACTTCCCCATTCTCTGCACACCCCCCAAATGTGCTCTGGGCAGCCCCCCAACCCTCCAAACCAAATTTGGGGGTGCATAGGGAGGAGGGGAGATATCTTTCATCAGTAGTTTCTGTTCTGCTGATGGAAGGAGACCGTTAAGATTTAAACCAGTTTATGAAGCTGGCTTTTTTTTCACTGACCTATTAAGTTTAACTACAGTTTAGAGTTTGGACAACATGCTAAACCATGGTTAATCTAAAATAGAAGCAGGATCTCTGATCACTGCTACACTGGAGGGTTGAGGTGAGTGTGTGTGAAGCTAGGTTCATTCTCATAACATTAATCCATGGCTTAACATTACATCAGAATGCAGCCATTCAGAGTTTATGGAGAAGGTAGGAAACATCAAGTTCCCTATGATTTCCGCCAGACACAGCCTACCCTTGCCTCCTTCCGGTTCATGCAAAATGCAGGGAGACATGTTTCCCCACCCTTACATTGATAAGCAGTGCTGAAGATTCGTTAAGCACTTGGTTTAGCATTGGAAGTCTTCACTATGCACTATAAATCTTTCTGTGAACCCACGTGGCCTGTCTGTTTTATTTCATTTGATGCTAGCCATTGAAGTCAGTTGATAGAGAACCTTGCCTTCTCCCTTTCCATAAATTAATTGCATGACCTCCGTAACTGTGTCTCAGTCTTGATTTCCCATTCAATAATAAGGTTGCCAACTGATCAGAAAAATCACACCCCTCCCTAGCTTACTCTTGTGCCATTGCAGCTTGATCTCCAGAAATCGGCAATTGATGTTTTTCATGAAAATAAGTACTTGCTACAGATCAAGGTGCTGTTTATAGGCATAGGAGAAGAATAAAAATATGAATTGTAAAATAGGAATAGTTGTAACAAATGTATTAAGGATGAATGGAACAGTTTTTAAATCTCTTCATAAAATCAAAGTTATGAAAAGTGGAGCATTATGGTAAACTATCTGCTTGCTTCTGGGATGTGAACAAAAGCTACTATTTTTGATTGATTTTTTTCTTTCTAAGGAGAGTTTTAACTCTCTGGCATTATGGAACCTTATATAAGTTGAGAAATTTCTTCTATACTTTACCAGTGCAATGTTCTACATATCTACTGAGAAATTATTCCCATTGAGTTTGTATAGGATTACAACCTAAAATTATTTTCTTGAAATCATTGAAGACTCAATGAAAATACAAGCAATGTCAAAACTGATTAGTACATTTCTTTGATGAGATTCTTTTTGTATCTGGAAGAAATGTGTAGCATTACCTAATGCAGTGATGGCGAACCTATGACACGCGTGTCAGCACTGACACGCGTAGCTATTTCTGATATCATGCGGCCGCCTCAGCGGCCGCGTGTCATCAGAAATGGCTACGTGTGTCAGTGCTGACACGCGTGTCATAGGTTCGCCATCACTGCATTAGTCAATGGAGGGTTCATAGTCAACTCCACAGTTGATTATTGAGAGGGTACTCACCACATGACATGATTATAATCAACCATGGTGTGGATTAAGGCCAGTGTCGAGTTGACTATTAGTCAATGGTGTGTTTAATTGACACATCCCCTGCCCTCTCCCGCCTCAGTCCTCCCACTGGTATCACATCAGCCCTTGCAAGTTCTGCTGGTTAGACTAGAGTGGCAGCCGCTGCTTTGGTCACTATTGCCAGGGTACTCTGTAGTCGCTGAAAATAACCAACTGTGTGAGATTAAATAGTCAATGGTGCCTGACACACGATACGATAACCAACGGTTGTTCAAATAATCAACTTTGCACAGCGTTGGTTATTTTGGCCAGGTAACCAACCAGGCTATGAAAAAGTCCCAACAGATGACACAATAACCAACCATTGACTATTTACCACACTGTTGGCTATTGTGTCATCCGAACCCAGTCAATATAGCAGAGTGGATAAAAATCAATGATTTTTTAAAAAAATGAATTTTTAAAAAATGAATTGGATTTTTTATTTTTTAAAAAAATAGTAACTAGGTCAACATTAAGTAATCTGCATATGAGTACAATAGCCATACACTTAATCTCTAAACCCAATCAATACCTCTACCAGATAAAGGAGGCTCTTCTATGGAAATGACGAACTAATTCTGATTATTTCTCAAATATGACTATTGACACTGTACCTACCAAACATAGGCATTTCATTTTCGCTGATGAAAACAAACTGTTCTAGTTTGACTAATCAGTCAGGGCCCTAAATATGGGGTGTGGGTTGGGAATCCTGCTTCCCAATAATAATAATAATAATAATAATAATAATAATAATAAATTTCTTACCCACCTCTCCCTCTGGATTGAGGTGGGGAACAACACCAAATACAAATGATATAAAATACATAAAACTGATTAAAACATAAAAATGAATACATAATTAAAATACCAATAAAACTCTTAAAATTTGACTGGGTAGGCCTGCTGGAAGAGATTAGTCTAAATACATAGAGCCCCTGATGTTGGGTAAATTTACAGAGAAGTTGGGTAAATTTATCTTGGGTAAATTTATCTTGGGTAAATTTACAGAGAAGTTGCTGTGTTAATTTATTGTAGCAAAACTAAGAAAGAATCTTGCGGCACCTTAAAAACTAACAAATTGATTATGGCTTCAGCTTTTGTGAACTGGAATCCATTTCACCAGATGGACTCCATTTCACTTTGGGCTACGTTAAGCATACAAATGTGTAGCCAGAGATGTGTAGCTTTCTTAGTTCTTAGGCAGTACACAGTGGTACCAATTGTGAGAAGGAGTTCTTTGTTCATAACCTGAACAAACTACTTTGGTACCCTAATTATGTAAATAAGACTTGAAGCTACTTTTGTGTAGCCTACTGAAATTGAATATGTACTTTCTATCATTCTTCTCATGCTATCTGTATCTTCTTATTCCATTCTCTTTCTTTTAGTAGTTCTGATGAGCTTATTTTGATCTGCGTATTCAGAATGTGTCATTGTGCAGCGTAGCTGCATACAGCTTCTCCTTCTACCATTTTCATAAACTCACCCTGCAAATTCTATACCCATTGAAATTACATAAAAGCTATTAATAACTTTTGCTTAGCTAGATTTGAAGATATTATATACAAGATCTGTTGAGGTGGGTTTGCATTAATTTGTTTGTTTGTTTGTTTTTAAAAGACACTGGCAGTAGAAATTATGCAATCTATACATAGAAAAAACTGAATATTTTGAGGCTGGTTCTAAAATTTTGGATTTCTGCAAATATATGATTTTACGTTGCTCTGGTCAATGGCCAGAGCAGTGAAATAAACCTATCAAAGGTTATATTGTGACTAATACAAATGTATACTTTTAGAAAGTTTGAAGGAGTATATGCATAGAGTCTAGATTTTACTTGCAAATTCACTTTCCAAGTTTGTTATTAATATAATGATAAAGGACTGATACTATATGACCAAAGTTTTCAATAGGAGCAAAATTAGAAGGGCCAACGCCTTAGCCCTAAACAAGTTTATTCAGAGATAAGGCCAATTGACTTAATAGGGACTCATCTAAATAAGTATCACTGTGGTTGCGATCCTAGGCACACAGTGATCTGGTTCACATGACATGACTGTGGCTTAATTTACCCTGGGGCTGTTGGCCTCATGCTGGGTAGCTACAGGCACCAGTTTTGTATAGTGCCTGCGGGTGCCTGTCTTGTCATGTGAACCCAAGCGGCAGGTGGTGTTTGAGGATTGTCTAACTCCCAAACAACACCTGCTGCCTGGAATCGCATGACACAACAAACCATGACAAGCCAGGTGCCTATGGGCACCATACAAAAATGCTGCCCACAAGTAGGGTAACTTGAAATCTCCCAAGAGTAAATTAAACCACTGAGTGCTGCGTGTTGTAGAAACCTGTACTGGGAGTAAGACCCATTGAACACAGTGATACTACATTATGAGTAACATGCATGGCTGCAATTGCATGTGTGCTTATTGAAGAGCAGATGATATTGAACTAAGTTGGACTTTTTGATGCATAGAATTAGATTATGAGTTTTATAACTCTGTATGTAACCATTTTCGGGTATGATGCATATACTATAGAAGCCAATTTTTTGCTTTGCCAGGCTGTTGACGACTAATGACTCAGTGCTCATAGCTAGCTGAAGCTTTTGGCTTTTACTTGTGTTTCAGGTCAGAGAATTCTGTTGACAGAGTGTATGGCTGAATTTGGACAACACAATAGTCAATGGTGGGGTAATAATCAACTTTACAGTTGTTCATCTAGGGGGTACTCCCCACACAACATGATAATAAATAATCAACTGTGGTGTGGATTAGGATCAGTGCTGAGTTGACTATGGCAGCATTCAGACAACACGATAGTCAATACAACTGACGATTGTTCCCCCACCCCAGTTGATTATTGTGTCGTCCAAATTCAGCCTATGTGTTTTCTGAAGTGATATAAGAAAACCGTTGGGGAATCCAAGATTTTTATTCTCTAAGGCTGGGGTGGAGAACTTATGTCTGTTGGCCTAATTTCATTGCCCTCAGCATCATCTTGCTTTCCAGACACTGAGTATACTCTTATTCTTCATACCACCCCTCTGGGAATTGCTTCCTCTTCCAATATGCTTGTGTGTGTGTGTGTGTGTGTGTGTGAGAGAGAGAGAGAGAGAGAGAGAGAGAGAGAGAAAGAGAGACTGAGAGAGGTAGAGAATGGATGTGATGGCACAAGAGAAAAAAAAACTATGTAATATAATACTGTAAACGCCACCTACCATCAGCTCTGGCTCTGGCCACAATTGGCTGTTGCCACCGTTTGATTTTTCTCATAGGTCAGTGGCCCTTCATACATAAAAGATCCCTGCTCCTGCTCTAGACTTGCTGATACTTGTTCCTTCATAGAGCAGTGTGTATAGCTATCTCTCACCATGGGGAATTGGAGTCCCAGCAGCAGTCCTGTAGGGCAGCCTTCCAGCATTGTGGCCTCCGCCTTATTGGTATAGACACTTCACTCACCTGGTCAACCTGAGTTGGGGTATGTGACCTTCCCATGTCATATGGTATATTTTCTCAGGAGCAGGGGGAAACTCCTAGTCTCTCCACTGGTCAAGTTTTTATCTTGTCTGCCCCTCCTCATCTTCTGTCAACTGAAAACTTTATAGTGTAACCCAAATGGCTAAGGCAACAGGGTGGTGGGAACAATTATCTCTTTAGATGGTATAGGAGTCAAGTCAAGCTTAAATTTTCAAACTAATCAAATGTAAGAAAAAACATATGAAAGGGAAATAAGAGAAAGGCAGCAAGTATGCCAGTTAAAACAACAACAACAACAACCTAAAATAGCTTGCTGGTCTATCTAAATCTATACTGAGCAGTCTGAAATAGCAGGCATACTTACATAGAGAATCAGGGTCACTCTGATATTCCATGGAGCCTCTTGAGATAGTCAGAGAGTGACTAAAATAGGGACAAATATTCCATGTTTTGTGTCACCTACCAGAGTTTTTTTATTGACAGGTAAGGGGTGATCCACTAATAGGGAGAATGTGGGTAATCCTTTCTTGCCAGACAAGCTTGTGGACTGGTAGTATATGTGATTTGGAGGGTTGAATGAAATGTTGTTTAGGGTGCAATCCTATGCATGTTTAGACAGACAAAACGCCCTAAAATTCCCTACATGCCCCATACAGGATTTGTAGGACTTTCGTTTGGTGAAACATTCATAGGATTACGCTCTTAGTTACTTTGGCCGCATGTATGGGGAGTCTTTTGAATTCAAGTTTTGTATCAAACAATTCTTGTTCAGTATCTCATGTATAATTTGCAACAGAGGAAAGACTATTGAAAGAGAAGTGACTACTATGAAAAACTGGTAGGTTTTGTTAACTATCTAAGGGCGCATTACTATCCATGTTCAGACAGAAAAAAGTCTATCATGCTGAGACTTTTGTAGGACTTTTTTCTGTCTAAACATCCATAGGATTATGTCCTAAGTGTAAGGCAGCTAAATTGATAAAACTACCTGCAATATTTGCATGTCCCTGAGCCAGAGATAATAACTCCTAATTAGAGGCAAGTAATAACCACATCTGTTAACTTTAGCTAGTGGGTAGGGAGCATATTACAAGACGTTTGAAGGTACTAAGTTTTGTATTTGCAAATAAGATAATGATCTATTTGTCAACAATTGTCTGGATTGTGTTCATGAATTCTGTGTTAGATAGGCCAAAGTCAGCCATATAATGAAAGTCAGCCGTATAATGAGTGTACATGTTCACACCGTTCCCCCATTGTTAAGGACATTTCAAATGGTTGAAGGATTTTACTCGGAAATAATATCATTGTAGGAAAGGCATGTGTGAAGTAGTCCTTGGAGCAGAGGCAGTGCCCTCCCCCCACAGGTATAGATCTGTTTTTACAAAACAAGCAAACCTTGAATTAATGTTGTTTCTCCAAAAACAGTCCTAGGAAAGCCAGAGAGAGGGAGAGAGAGAGAGAGAGAGAGAGAAAGAAAACACTCCAGTTAACCATTTTATTAAAAATAGCAACAAAGAAGCTATTATAAAGAAGTTTTGACTATGAGACAGAAATCCTTTTTGTGAAACAGCAGCTTCTGGCATACTATCCTCCTTAAAAATAGAAACGAGGTAAAATACAACACATTTTAAATGTTCGTTTAAATTTATATATTGCACTTAAATGCCAGCTTATACCAGAAACATATACACCATGCAGTACTGCATGCTACTATTTACATCATACAATACACAATCTACAGCCAGAACCTGTGTTACAGCTACAGTTTTTCCAGACCCTCAGGTAAAACAACACACAGAAAGGGATTAGAACAAATGTTGTAGAAGTAACAGTACCCACTCAGGTAAAGCAACATATCAATAAGGACAGACAGGACCTAAAAATAACTTGTATAGGGTCAGATCAGCAAACTGGTCTGGCCCTATACACTAACATTTCTCAGTTTAAACATGCCTAGAGCATCCTTAAGGACCAACTACAAATCGTAAGAAATGATAATTGCATCATAGAAACCTTAGGAGGTAGACCTGCTTTTCCTTCCAGACAACCACCAAACTGAAATAGCTATTCACCGGCAGCAGTGATCCATGAAACAGGTGCAAACTAATCCTATAACAAACTACTGGGCTTACATAGGGGGTGAATTCGGACAACACTTTAGGCAACAGAGGGGGAAATAGCGTATTAACCGTGTATTATTTTGGCAGCAGCGCAGCGGCACCCGCCACACGACATGTTGCCCCTCCCCCCATTGAGCGGCTAAAAGTCCCAGCGTCCTTCTGGGCTGCTGTGTCTCCTCCCTCCCACCTCCCTCAGTCCTCTGGCCGTATCCCAGCATGCACCGTAAGTTCTGCCGGCTGTATTGGAGCTGCCGGGGGGGGGGGGGGAGTTTCGGCCACTCCGGCCGGCGAACTCTATGACCGAACTACACTGAGAGAGGGGTGTTCCCTCCACACAACACTTTAAACAACGGAATTCGTGATAAACAATGTGCAAGCCCGTTGTTTTTCTCCATTGTTTAAGTGCCCAAAATAACGTACTGTTAGTTGTGTGTGTGTTGTGTGTTGTCCTCCATATGACACAATAAACAACACAACTGACTATTTCCCCCCCCCCCCCCCCCAATTGATTATCATGTCGTCCGAACCAGGCCAGGCTCAGTTTAGACAGCACATTTCTCAACGGTGGTTTTAGAAATCCACGGTGGAGTTGTTACACCACCAATGAGAAATGTATTGTCTGGAGGGGATACTCCACCCTACGGTGGAGTATTTTTGAAATAAACTCCACCCTGAATATTCACACTGTGCAGAAGAGAGTTCCTGTACAACTGTTGTGTTGCGTGTTGTCTGGAGGGCTCCATGGAGTTTCTTGCCGCACTGAGTGGAGTTTTCCCACTGGCTACAGAGTTCCCAGGCTAGAGCAGCCAAAGAAAGAAGTGCCGCTCTAGGAGAGCTGCTGGGATTGTTTTTTTCCCATCAATGGCTGATGGGATACCATCTGGAGGACTGGGAGAGGAGAGAGGGCAGAGGAATTGTCGTTCAAATGCCACGTTGAGTTTTACTGTACTCCAGAGGAGCCCACAGTCACACAATGGTGGAGTTGGAACATGTTGTGTGGTGAGTACCTCCCCAAAACCCCACCATTGAAAAAAGTGTGTAGAGAAAAGTGTTGTGTGAACTGAACCGTATTCTGTCTTCCCTCCTCCTTCATGTGTGGGGAAAGTAAGTTTGAAGTTTATTTTTGTGTCGTGGAAATAACCTAAGTTTCACAATTCATTTGAAAACTATAGTTTGTTCAATGAAACCAGAATATTAAATCCTGGTTTGGTTCTGTTTGATTGAGCTAACTATGATTTAAACAAACTATAATTCCCTGTGTTTGGATTTAGTGGAAGCTAGTTTGTGCCAAACTGCAAATGGAATCTTTAAACGTCATTCCTCATTTACACAGGAAGAGGGAAAAAGTAAGAGGGCTAGTGAGCCTGAGGCTTTTGTCTACTCATTCTCATAACGAACCTGCGTGTGATACAAATTAATCAAGTCCAAATCACAATAAATTCAGTGTAAGTGGCTTTCCTTTTCCTTTGTACTGAAGATACAAAAGACAAAGGTATAAATATTTATTCAAAATAAGTGACATAATGCTTTAAGAACCTTAAAGTTAACAATCATATTCACAGTTAAAGAAGAAAACTATAAGAGGCTTCGCTTATGATGCAAGCAAGCATTAAGTGCAGACCTTAAGCCCCATCCCTGATTATTTTTATGTGTGTTTTAATATGTTTTTTAAATTAAAGGTTTTAATACTGTGTTATTTTGAAAATTGCCTTGAGGGTCCAAAGACGGCATAGAAATGTCTTCCATCTGATTGTTGCAGTTGTATTCATTTGTTTGATTGCAGGAAAGTTCCATGAAAGTACCACACTGTGGAACATAAGCAAATAGCAGTGGTTCTGAACTTCTATGTGGAGGGAAAACCCTTCAAGAATATTAATCGATGTGTAGTATGACTCCACCATTTTTCTTAATTCCTTTTTATTTTGTTTTCATCTATCCTTCATAGGGCATGTCTACACCTAAGGGTGTAGGAGGATCGCGGACTTACCTGCTTCCGCAATCCTCCCCCAGTGTCTAAACAGAAGCACGATGTCCTGGGAGAAAAGGGATGTTGCACCTGCCATTTTAAAAAAAAGAAAAAAAAGAAGAGGAGCCACGCGTGGCCCCGATCCTGCAGAAACAGATTTAAAAAACTGCACCCCACCCCCAAGGGCACAGAGCCACCTCACGTGGCTCCGTGCCTGTTTTAGGACCCAGAACGGCGGGAAAACAGGGATATCCCCGGTTTCCGCTATCTCAGGGTCATCCCTAGGTCATCCCCAGTTGTCCTCGGAATCCCCTGTGCATCATGTGGATGCACAGGGATGACCTAGGGACGACCCTGGGATAAATCCCTGATGTAGACATGGCCATAGTCTGTTCTTTGCTGTTGCAGTACATGTATACAAAAAATCAACAGATGAAAAATGGGAAGGCATTTGATATGAGACAAAATGTGTTGGTTCATCTGCTTATTCATTCTTGCAGGTAAATTTACTGGTCCAGCATTGTTGAGGAAAACAGCACGAAGGTTCCTATCGCTTTTAATGATATCAACAAGGGATAGATTTTCAGTATAAACATTCACATTATAATATTATGCCTTTTTAGGTTGTGTGTGATAGTGGTGTGGGGGATGCCTCTATGATGAGTGTGTGCCATCTATGCTTGGTGTGTACAGTATATGATTATTTACATGGTGAAACAAATCATATTAAAACCAATTTCTTCTTCTTCTTCTTCTTCTTCTTCTTCTTCTTCTTCTTCTTCTTCTTCTTCTTCTTCTTCTTCTTCACATTTATATACCACCCCATAGCCGAAGCTCTCTGGGCGGTTTACAAAAATTAAAAGATTGAACACTAAAAAGACAATATACAAAATGTAAAACCATAAACATAAAACAGCTGACATTTTAAACATTTTAAACTGTTAAGCCTGGCCACAAAGTCAGTTAAAACCTCAACTTAAGCTGTTAAAATGCCTGGGAGAAAAGAAAAGTTTTGACCTGGTGCCGAAAAGATAACAGTGTTGGCGCCAGGCGGGCCTCATCAGGGAGATCATTCCATAATTGGAGGGCCACCACAGAGAAGGCCCTCTCCCTTGTTGCCATCCTCCGAGCTTCCCTTGGCGTAGGCACACGGAGGAGGACCTTTGATGCATAGATAACTGAAGCCAGGTTATCCCTGTCCAGATAGGGGCGTAGCTGAGCCACCAGCCAAAGTTGGTAGAAGGCACTCCGTGCCACCGAGGCCACCTGAGCCTCAAGTGACAGAGATGGTTCTAGGAGAACCCCCAAGCTACGAACCTGCTCCTTCAGGGGGAGTGCAACCCCATCCTGAACAGGTTGAACACCCTCCACATAGCCATTTTTCTCCACATAAGACTGTTTCCACTAATTTCTTACAATTAATATCTTCTGTGGTTCTTTAGCTCTAATAGGAATAACTTTTGCAGCCTTCTGTATGAGTATAAATCTTCTACTGCCATTTTTAACAAGCTTGAACTGAGCGCGTTTCTAGTTACCATTTTCATTAGACATTAAATACATGTGGGAACTGTACACTGTGCCCTTTATGTTGCTGTTTTATAACTTGTTTCTGGCAAAATTGTAACTAGCATTTCTAGATCATGTTTGTAGATACAGGGACAGTGAACGATGGAAGTATATTTGCTATTTGTGGTTTCATGGGAATGCAGCTCATAAATACTGACTCAAAAACAAGTCTCTTTGATTTTATTGAGAATCAGAAAGTTATTTCTTTTGGATAGGTAGACTGAAACAAAAAGAACGCCACTTGGGACTAACAGCTGAATACTGATAGTGTAGTGTGACTAGATTTCATCTGCTTTGTCCCCTGCCCAAATGGCAGAGGGCTTTGGAATTCATTTTTTACAATTGGTTTTTAATACATTGGTTCATTTTTTAAAAATTGCTTGTTAGTGAGTTTAGTACAACATATATATTTTAACAAGTGGTCATATATCGTCACTGAGAAGAGTTCCTTCAAGGACTGTGGCTTAGTGAAGTGCAATTGATAGAATGCTGAATTTGGACACGAGAGACAAATCTTTTATTATCCCTAGCTCTTTCTTTTGGACTGGTGTTGAATAACCAAACCCTGATATAAAGTCTTGTAACTTTCTGAGGAGTGTGGTTTAGAAAGCAGGTTTAAGAAGAAAATCTTGATTGTTTTAAATTACATCTATCTATCTATCTATCTATCTATCTATCTATCTATCTCCCTGTGTAGAGGCATTCCTTTTGTGCCTCTACACAGAGATGCCTTTTCTGTGGATTGTGCCTGCTGCATTATAGGTATATGATTTAATAAATCATTTAATCTATTAGAACTCATGATTAATTGATTAAGATTTCTTTGATTGGCAGCCCTTTACTAATTGCACTGAAAATTGGAAAAGGGTTTACAGTTAAGCCACTTGCAGAAACTTGAGAAGATGAAAGTAAGATGTGACCATTCTAGCCTGTAGTCTGTCAGGATCAACATTGCTGGGCAAGCTTGAAATTTCTGTGATAATTTTTGGATGGGGGAATAATAAATGTTTCCCATGTGGTATGGGAATATTTATCTTCCCTTCCGGGAAAATGCTTTAAATTCAGTTATGTTTTATCTCATGTCCAGTTTGAAGATTTTTGAGTGAGTATCTTGAAAAGGAGTGTAAAAGATGCAAGTATAAGCAAGAGTTTTGTCTTGGAGTTGAACCCTCGTGTTAATTGGCCACATACTTAATATTGCCTTCCTGCTGGCAGGAAGGCAGCAATCAAGGGAAAGACTCTTTGGGTCCCCTGAGTGGAGGGGAACAAACCGGGCATAGAGTGATGAAGTAGAGTAGCAGGGATGCATTGAAATACTTTAGATAGACTTTCAAGATATATGTCTGTTTCTCATGTCCAGTACTTTTTCTCAAAATGTTACTCTGCTTCACCCTATCATATAATTTTATTTTCAGGTGTTGCTTATGGATATGTGTGTGTGTGTGTGTGTGTGTGACTTTGTGGATACATTCTGTTCTGTTGTTGCTGTGTTTATTCTTTGGTATGAATAAAATGTTTTCTTTTCTTTGCAGAAGCAGAAAAGAATAGGTACATACAATGTTTTGGGGAATAGAGCCTTTTTGATTGGGGTTCCTCCTCACTGCCATTTTCCAGACACATGTGTGCTGTGGTTTTGCCATGTAAAAATGGGTTTGTGTCAGGATGGTAAAGCAGTATGTATTCTCCTCTTTAAATAAAATACATCTAGGACCTAAAGCTGCTTTTAATATATAAATAACACCCCAGATAGATGCGACGGCCAGGAGTGCCTACTATCAGCTTCGGCTGATACACCAGCTGCGCCCCTTCCTAGAGTTGGAAGACCTAAAGATGGTGGTGCACGCGCTGGTAACTTCGAAGCTCGACTTCTGCAATGCACTGTACATAGGGCTACCTCTATGCCTAGTCCGGAAACTTCAACTAGTTCAAAATATGGCAGCCAGGTTGGTCACCGGTACATCTAGGGGTGACCATATTACGCCAGCTTTAAAATCGCTCCACTGGCTGCCAATTAGTTTCCGGGCGAAGTATAAAGTGTTGGTTATTACCTTTAAAGCCCTACATGGTTTGGGTCCAGGTTACCTGCGGGATCGCCTTCTCCCATACAATCCGCCCCGCACGCTCAGGTCCTCTGGGAAGAACTTACTGCAGTCGGCCAAGACTAGGCTGACAACCGTTACCCAGAGGACCTTCTCTTCTGCCGCTCCCAGACTGTGGAATGACCTGCCGGAGGAGACTCGTCAACTTAACAGTCTTTTAGAATTTAAGAAAGCCATAAAGACTGTTCTCTTCCGGCAGGCATATCCAGTGGAATTTTAGAATGTTTTAAGGATGTTTTTAGGATGTTTTAGGATTTTTATGCAGTTTTAATAATATGTGTCATGTTTTAATCAGTTTTATGTATTTTATCATGTTTTATGTATTTTATGTATTTTATCGATCCAGACGGAGAGGCGGGTAAGAAATAAATTGTTATTATTATTATTATTATATGGGGTCTCCTGAAATTTACCATGCTAGCCAAGCGTAACCCCCAAACCATTCTCAATAAATTAAATTTGAAAAGAAAACCCGACATTTACATTTTTCCTAAAACGTAATGGAGAGTTTGCTACCATCACTAATTCACACAATCTAGACACGCTCACTTTTTCCAATGGATGAAACCTCAGAACACCACATCGGAAATCATTCTATATTTCTGTTATTTTTTTGAAAGCTCTAGGTCCCCTTTCCTCCTGCTTTTCTAAGTATTGTAGGTGATTTGGAATTCTTTTCAGGAATAACATTCTTGATTCTTTGCTGCTTGTTGGTATGTTGAATAGTAACAGATGCTTTGGGATGAAAAATACAACTTTATTCCCTTGCTGCTGATGTATTGGTTGAAGCCAGTGGAGTGGTGAATGAAGAGCCTGAAACAGTGTATTGACTCAACACTGCCTTGCTTGTTTGAGTTCTTTTTATTCTGCAGCTCCTGTCAGTGAATATTCTGGTACTTTAGGATTTACTAAATAAAGTATGGATGGAAAATAATTTTTATTATATTAAAACCAGAATCATAGAATTTAGAGTTGGAAGGGTCCTATAAGGCCATCGAGTCCAGCCCCCTGCTGAATGCAGGAATCCACCTTAAAGCATGCCTGACAGATGGTTGTTCAGCTGCATCTTGAATGCCTCCAGTGTGGGAGAGCCCACGACCTCCCTAGGTAATTTGTTCCGTTGTTGTACTGCTCTAACAGTCAGGAAGTTTTTCCTGATGTCCAGCCGGAATCTCGCTTCCTGTAACTTGAGCTCATTATTCTGTGTCCTGCATTTTGGGATGCTTGAGAAGAGATCTTGGCCCTCCTCCGTGTGACAATCTTTCCAGTATTTGAAGAGTGCTATCATGTCTCCCCTCAATCTTCTCCAGGCTAAACATGCTCAGTTCTTTCAGTCTCTCCTCATAGGGCTTTGTTTCCCTCCTCTGAAATCTCTCCAGCTTCTCTGCATTCTTGGAATTGTGGTGCCCAGAATACTCAAGATGAGGCCTAACCAGTGCTGAATAGAGGGAAACCAGTACCTTGCGCTATTTGGAAGCTATACTTCTATTAATGCAGCCCAAAATATCATTTGCTTGTTTTGCAACCATATCACACTGTTGGCTCATATTCAGCTTGTGAGCTACAACAATTCCAAGAAAAAAAGTATTTACTTTCTGAATTTCTTAAAATACATGCTTTTTTGAAATTGTCCAAATGTATGGGTTCCATGATTTTATACCTCATTCATTTCTTATTTATCTTCCTTTTAAACACCAGTCAAGTCTCTGCCTCTGTTAAAAATCTAATAAATCAATGAATGTGATAAATCTAGCTTGGATAAATTTCTTATCTGTATTTAGTTCATTATACAAGCTAGCTGTAAAGTAGTATATCTTTCATGAAACTAGCTTGCATTTTTCTTACATTGTAAGACTTACATGAACAATGACATGTTATTTCCATTGCATGCTAAAAGATTGTTACAGGAACATTTACTTCCTCTTTTGTCTAATATAATCTGTTTTAGTAGTGAGAGCAGGTCTGATTTAAAATCTTCTTATTCTCACCTTTTGTAAGACATGAACCAGATGGTCCCTCTGTGCATTGGCACTCAATAATAATTAGCACAGCTAATCTTTATCTCAAACAAGCGAATCTTTTTTAAAGAAGGTGATTATTTTCCCTGCATTCTCCACATTTTGTATTCAGTACAGCTCAGACATTGTTTCTCTAACTCAGACCACAACCCTCATCATCCTTGATGAGGGATGTAGTCTGGTTGGGGCTGATAGGAGTTGTAGTAGTCCAAAACATTTGGAGGGCAGCATGATTGGCTTGTCTAACTGCTTGATCCTATGCATCAAAAAGTTTGTGTTAAATGAGATCTCTTCCCAAGTAAGTCTGGGTAGAATTGCTACCTAGCATAGTTAACTTAGCGCAACACTGGTAAACTTGGAAAAGGTAGGGAGTGCCTTACATGACAGCTATTTACCTTTTACATCATGTGGAAATAAAAATAATATTCCAGTCTCATTTTAACTGTGATTGTTAGAAATAATAAAACAAGTAAAGGATGATGATCATTCATCAGCAAAATAAGTTTACAATGAAATATATGTATTTGGAGGGTTAAGTTATTTTATCCAAGTACCTAGTATGTTTTGAATGAGTTTCCCCCTCCCTAGAAATTCAAAACAGCTTGTGTTACAAGCGAGCTATAAAATAGCTCTTAAAGGTGTCATTATTTCTACTTTTTTTAATGAAAAATTATTTTAGCACATCTGTAAACTATTTTAGTATCTGCTTCTGAAAGAAGTTTGTCAATGGTCAGATATAGAAAACACTTTTCCTAGTCTAAAGCAGGGTGGGTAAAAATCAATGATTTTTTTAAATGAAAAAATCAGATTTTAAAAATTTAAATCAGATTTTTAAAAAATTTAAATTGGATTTTTAAAATTTAAATCAGATTTTTAAAATAAAATGCTTTTTGAGGAAAAATCTATCTAAAATAGTTTTCTATTTAAGATACACTATAGTCTAAAGGTTATTCATCATGAAATAAGGATCAGTTTTTAATTATGTAGCATGAGGCTGTATATTCATGCAATTTTAAAATATTTTGGTAAATGGATTCCATTAATCCATTCACAATGTCATGCTCTTCCAGAGGTTTCTGTAAGATTACTGGGCATTTTTTCTATCTAGAAAATATTATCACAGATGCTTGGTTTTACAGTTCTCAAAACTGTGAATTTGTGTCTGCAGAGATCACAGTCCCATTGTTCCTTTGCAAATCTATGTACACAGAATCAACCTCCTTACCTCTTAAGTGCTAAGTTTCAAAAAATTCAATGAATCGATAGTTGGGAGTGGAATAGATCTGCACAAGAAGCTAAATGTGAGGAGGGAGGGGCCAGCAGTAAAAATGAAAGTGAAACCTTTTGAGCAGAATACTCCACAAGTCTTTGGATCTTTGTGTGTATAGCCTGAGGTTTATCATATCATTCTTTCCCTGGAGGAGAAAACCTATAATGGCAGCAGGCCGTAAAAGAGACCCAGTTTGGGAATATTTTAATGATGTTCCTCTACCTATGGGTAAGGCAGGCATGCGTGCAAAATGCAACACTGCAACAAAGAAATGCAAGGCCTGGTGGCTAGAATGAAACAACATCATGAGCGAGGAAGAGTGCACTTTTTTTGGGGGGGGAAGTCACATGATTAAATCGAGTCTTTCTAAGTAGTGATTTAAATCAAATCCACCCTGGTCCAAAGTAAACCATTATTGGATTCTTCATTATGCTGTCCTTGTTTTAACTCTGAAGACATTGAATGTTTAGAGTTGTTGAACGTTTGTATGCTCTTGATAGTTTTAAAATTATTCTGGTAAAAGGCTTTGCCAGGTAAATTGCATCTATGGCCTTGGAGAGAGAGAAAGAAATTGCTACTTATCAAGTAGGGCAAGCTTCGAAGAAAGCTCTAAATGTTTACTAAGTTCTCCACTGCATTTCAGTATGCAGAGAGGAACCTTTTGATCTGTAGCCCATGTCTGCACTAGCCCATTAGCATATTCAGCTTGAGGAATCCATACTGATATCATGCATCTGCTCATTATCAGAACTAAAACAATGGATATCAATGTTGTATCCATGCTGTGCTAAATTGGATTAAATTAAGTTACCCAACTCTCAATCTAGGTAAGTTCATCCCAGAAGGACCTGTCTGCAAAAGAATGTAATTGCATTTTTCAGGAGCAGAAGTATGGTCATAGCAAGCCCATTTGCACCCCCCCCCCCCATTCCCACAGCTTTGTACAGATAACTAACTACATTAATTCCTCATCTTTGAATTTGACTCATAAAAAGGGTACAAGTTAATCTGTTGTGAAGATACTGTTGAAGGTGTTTTTCTGGGTATAAACTAACATCATCTTTGGTACTATTTTTCCAGCCCAATCTTAAGCATATTTATTTGGAAATAAGCAATCTATTTAGTGCTACCCATTACCTAGTAAGCCTGCTTTACTGCAGCTTTACTGTAGTACAACATATTATATTTCACTTTAACAGATAGGAAATATAAGAACATAAGAGCCATACTGGATCAAGGGTTCATATAGCCAAGCACTCTGTTCCCACAGTGGCCAACCCTCTGCCCATGGGAAACACACAAGCAGGACATGAGTGCAACAGCACCCTCCTGCCCATGTTCACCAGCAATATAGGCTTACTGCCTCTGAAAGTGGAGGTAGCATAGAGCCATCGGAAATAGTAGCCATTGATAACTTTCTCCTCCAAAAATGTGTCTAGCCCCCTTTTAAAGCCATCCAAATTGGCCATCCATTGCTACATCTTGTGGTAGTGAAGCCATTCGTCGCTACATCTTGTGGTAGGGAATTCAGTATTTAACTTCACTCTGTGAAGAAGTACTTCATTTTATCTGTCCTGAATCTCCCACTAATGACCTTCATGGGATGACCCCGGTTTCTAGTATTATGAGAGAGGGAGAAAAATGTTTCCCTATCCACATTCTCCACACCATGCATGATTTTGTATACCTCTATCATGTCTCCCCTTAGCCTCCTTTTTTCCAAGCTAAACAATCCCAGTTGCTGTAACCTTCCCTCATAAGGGAGATGCTCCAGTCGTTTGCTCACTTTAGTTGCCCCTTTTTGCACTTTTCCCAGCTCTACAATATATATATATTAATGGAGGCACAGCCGTGCCTCCATTGTTAAAGGCCGTCAGTAAAAAACACATTCCGCCATGTTAAAGTGATAATTGGGGGGGGGGTCATTCTAACAGCCATAAAATTGAAAATGTTTCATCAACCTTTCTGAAATTTACAGGTGCCAGAAAGAAATGTTTGTTTTACATTACCTGAAAATTTCAAGAAGATTGGTGAAAGATTGAGGGAAGGAGAGCAGTTTAAGGTAGAAAAGGAATACAAACCTCTCCCCTTGCTTTTGTAAAATTTACTTCCGGGTTGAGACTTTTTGTGCTCTCGATTTGCATAATTTCTAGAGCCTTATTAACTAATCCAGTGGTGGGGTCTTCTTCCTCCTTGACTGTAGTTGATGGAAAGCTTTTCGTTTTTTTAAAATTCCCTTCGGTTGACTTTTAAGGACTATTTTAACCTCTCATTCAAGTCAATGAGGTGGCCATCTTCCCTCATAACGCGACACTGACACATGCTCAGTAGCGTCACTCTCCCCCCTCCCTCCTGCCCTAGAATGTGGGGTGGGTGAGTGAAATGGCCGCTGCCTCTAGCACAGACCTTTTGAGTGAAGAAGAAGAAGAAGAAGAAGAAGAAGAAGAAGAGTTTCTCTTTTCTCTTCTGGAACATGCATTCCTTTGGCTCTGAGAGTATTTTGGGCTATCTTCATAAGGCCAGTTTGCTCTTTTGCTCCCTGGTGAAGCAGGGTGTGGTTCCTCTGGATCCATGACAACCTGATCTTTAGATCTCTCCTGGAAATAGGTGGCAATACCTTTTTTTCTATCCCCCCCACCCCATACACACACAGTGCTCCTTCCCTCTTTTCTAAGAGTTTGGTCCATACTGCTATAAGTTGAAAGCTTCAAACACTTCATTTAATTAGTTTGGGCCGGTGTTAAGTTTTAAGTACAATGTTGAAACCTTTCAAAGTGCTTCTGGGCCTACAACATTGGTTTCGGCCTAATCACCCTGTTTTTCTAATAAGGTTTAGAAACAGTTGAGCTGTCGTTTATTTTGCATAGTGTACACACATGGATTTTCTTTCTAATCCTTGCAGTCTACACTGGCTCCCTCCTTGATGTGTTTTTGGATGCAGACAAACCCTTTTTTGTTCCAGCAGGCCTTTGGCAAATCAGCTGGACCTCTGTCTATACCTTTGACTTTTAAATTGTTATTCATTTAAAATGTTTTAAATGCTTTAATATTGAAAAGTATTTAATTATATTTTTAACTTTTGGATATTTAGGCTGACCATATGAAAAGGAAGACAGGGCACATGTAACTTTAACAGTTGTAGAGAAAAGGGAATTTCAGCCAGTGTCATTTGTATGCAATTAGTCCCTGGTGAAATTCCCTCTTCATCACAACAGTTAAAGTTGCAGGCACTATACTAGAGTGACCATATACAAAAGAAGCAGGGCCCCTGCAACTTTAACTGTTGTGATGAAGAGGGAATTTCACCAGGAACTAATTGCATACAAATAACACTGGCTGAAATCCCCTTTTCTCTACAACTGTTAAAGTTACATGAGCCCTGTCTTCCTTTTCATATGGTATATAGTATATTCCTATTTATAGGTTTTAGCTGTATATATTTTAGTTTTGTAAGGCTGCCCTGAGGCCCAGCATTGGGCAAAAGGCAGGATACTACTACTACTACTAGTAATGTTTCAGATTTCACTTTTGCATCTGATGTTCTTTTGCATTTACTTTTCTTTATAAACCATTCATATCTTAAGACTTCTTGTGTGGCATGTTTTCATTGGTTAACAAGTTAAAAGGGGTATTCACTGTTTTCATGCTTATGTTATAAAATCTATTTTCAACAGTCCTAGTAACTTCAAGAGTAACAGAGTTGGGGAAAATCCTCAATCTCTTTGCTATCAGAGGCACGGAGTAAGGGACCCCTAGAGATAATTTAGACTGACCCTAACCACAAAACACTATTCCCCCTTCTGAAGAGATCTGGACCACAGACTACTAAAGACAAACAAAGTAGCAGGCCATAATAACTGTTCTCATGTGGCCATTTGCCTTATGAGGCAGGTACTCTGCGGGCTACCAAATGGAGGGACTAACAAGCCATAAAGTTGCCTGGCTGGGTCTGCCAGAAATCCAGCCTCAACACTCCTGGAAGGTCCATGTTCTATAGCACCTGCTGTCAGATGAACTTGAGGGAATCCCTCCCTCCACCCCTGGGTTTAATTTACTGGCTTCCCCTGGCTGGACCTTGCAGGAAACTATAGGGACAGACAGAGCAAGCATTCATAGCACACATAGAATTCTAAAACTGGCAAATCTAAAAGCAAGTGTGTTGCTTTTCAAGAACCAAGGAATTCAATGGGTCTTACTTTTGAGTAAATATCTAGGGATGGAAATGCAGCCTGTGCAACAACTGAGTAGGGTGACCATATCTGGGAAACCAAAAAAGAGGACACCTAGTGGGTGGCAGGAAAATGGCTTTCTGGGGCCACCTTAAAGTCCCCAGTTGGAGCGGAGGAGGGGAAAGCATGTCATTCTCACCCCCACCCCACTGCTCCAATCAGGCCTTTTTCTATAATGTCTGGGAATGACACGTTTTTCCCTTTTAAGACCTTGATTGGAGCAGTGGGAGAGAATGACACACCTCCAGAAAGCATGTCATTCCCCCCTGCCACGCTAGTGGTGGCCTTAAAAGGGAAAGTGTGTAATTCCAGGTCATTATAGACTATTGCATAAAATCCCCCCTGACACCGAGGATAGAACAAAAACCAGGAGAAATCTGGGGAAATCATGACAGTTTTTTAAAAAAATTATTATTGCATTTATATCACACCTTTTTTTCTGCCAAGAAACCCAAGGTGGCATACATAATCCTCCTCCTCTCCATTTTATCCTCACAACAGCAACCCTGTGAGGTGGGTTGGGCTGAGAGTCTGCAACTGGCCCAAAGTCACCCAATGGGTTTCCATGGCTAAGTGGGGAGTAGAACCCAGATCTCCCAGCTCCCAGTCCAACACTTTAGCCACTACGCCACACCCTAATGGTCACCCTAGAATTGAGCCATGCCAAGTTGGAAGCAGATCTGTTTGTGCCTTAATTTTTAGGATAGTTTTTTTAAAAGTTTGACTTCAATTTTTTCCCTAAAATTCAAGGCATGAACCAATCTGCTTTCAACTTGGCATGGCTAAAGCCTTACTTAAGAGGTACCACGGTGCCAAGTTTCATCTCTTCATCTTTACTTTCTTTTTCTTTTTTTATGTACTGCTCAAGGCCCTAGACCCCAAAGAGGAGTATTGGGTTTGAAGTTTAAAAAAAATCCTAAAACTCAAGGCATAAACAGATCTGCTTCCAACTTGGCATGGCTCAATCCCTACTTAAGAGCTACCATGCTGTCAAGTTTCATCCCTTTATCTTTAAAAATGATGGAATTGTAAGCATTTTAGTTAATATAAATAATTAAATTGAAGTTTTAAAAATTTCTAAAAATCAAGGGATGAACGGATCTGCTTCCAACTTGGCATGGCTAAATCCCTACTTCAGAGCTACCATGGTGCCAAGTTTCATCTCTTTATCTTTAATTTCATTTTTTAAACTTGTACTGCTCAAGGTCCTGGACCCCAAAGAGATTTCTGGTTGAACTTTAAAACATTCCTAAAAATCAAGGCATAAACGGATCTGCTTCATACTTGGCATAGCTATATCCCTACTTAAGAACTACCATGATGCCAGATTTCATCTCTTTATCTTTAAAAATGAGGGAGATGCAAGCATTTTGGTTGATTTATTAATGTTAAAAGTGAGTTCAACACGTAACACTAGCTTTGATTTTATATTGGATGTCAAGATGGTATAACATCCTGGCTGACGCTGGCTTTGTTGTCAACTGTATAATATCCAGTCATCCGTTACACAAAGCCATGAAATTCATTAAACAAAAAACCTACAGTTTACAAAAACAATGTTAAGGCTCTACAGTTTCCAACCAAGCACCAAAAAGCAGGGAAATTGGGAGTTAAGGCTCACAAGCCTTAACGCCACATCCTCCCTAAGGAGGCAGAAAGTGCAAGTGAAATTCTCATTCTCCCAAAGCAGATAAACCATGAGGACAGGGTGGAGAATATGATATGCAGAGGTGACTGTGGGGTTGTGGAAAATTGATCACGAACAACTTAGGGCCACCTACTTCTCTTCCGATTTTTGGATCGGGATCGGACCCGATCCGGTCCGGGGGCCCTCCGATTTTGTCCGATCCAATTGGTGACAAAATTGGAGGTCCCGATCCGATCCGGGGGGTCCGTGCACATCCCTACTAAATAACATTTAAAAGGAATTTTGCTGTATGCCCAGAACAGAATGAACTTGCTTATTCCTTTAGTTTAGCAGCTTAATAATAATAATAATAATAATAATAATAACAATTTATTTCTTACCCACCTCTCCGTCTGGATCGAGGCGGGGAACAACAACATGATAAAATACATAAAACTGATTAAAACATGACACATATTATTAAAACTGCATAAAAATCCTAAAACATCTTAAAAACATCCTTAAAACATTCTAAAATTCCATTGGATATGCCTGCCGGAAGAGAACAGTCTTTATGGCTTTCTTAAATTCTAAAAAACTGTTAAGTTGACGAGTCTCCTCCGGCAGGTCATTCCACAGTCTGGGAGCAGCAGAAGAGAAGGTCCTCTGGGTAACGGTTGTCAGTCTAGTCTTGGCTGATTGCAGTAAGCGTGCGGGGCGGATTGTACGGGAGAAGGCGTTCCCGCAGGTAACCTGGACCCAAACCATGTAGGGCTTTAAAGCAGATTTTCAGGTTGCACTGTGCCAGTCTCCTACACTAAAAATCCTATTATAAATCAGGAACGTAACTGAACCATTTGATATGCAACAATAAGGGTGGTGAAGATGCAGTGTATTATGTTTTCATTTGCTTGAAATATGGTTTAATCTTAAAAATAAAGGTATATAAGCTGGATGAATCAAAGTATTGCTCTCATGAGGATGGCAGTTGCCTTTATGTTTTTAACATCTAAAGCACAGAATCGATACTACTTCACAATAATGTGATACATGCCAAGTAAGGATCAAGCCCCATGTTTTTGCATATGTGACATGCTCAGGTTTTCTCAGTTTCAGTTAGGTATGTCCTGGTCTGTTTGTGGTATACTTGAACCAGCTAACATAGGCCAGTTCTGTGCTACTGAAAAGTAGAATTGTGTTTATTCTGCAGGCAGGCCCTTCTGACCACAAAGAACATGCTCTTTCTGTGCCCCATTGGATCACTGTGTGGCTTACTATAAGCCAATTCAGGGAACTCCAGCTTATCCACCATGACCGAACAGGACTGCAACTGTACTGTTCATAGCTTTTTTAATGTTTTATTGGTTTTTATGTTTTGTTTTGAGGTTTAATTGTTTTAAATTGCTTTACACTGCCCTGATGGCCAGTTAGCAAATTAGGCAGTTTATAAATTTTGTGGTATCCAGTAGCATTCTACAGAGTCATAAGGACATAAAAGCCATGCTGGACCAGACCAAGGGTACATCCAGACCAGCAGTCTGTTCACACAGTAGCCAACCAGCTATTACCAGGGACCCACAAGCAGGACACAGTGCAACAGCTCCCTCCCACCCATGTTCCCCAGCAACTAGTGTATACAGGCTTACTGCTTCTGATACTGGAGGTTGCACTTAGCCATCAGGACTAGTGGCCAATTCTGCATCTTACGCTCTTCAGTACTTTCATAATTGTTTACATATAATAGTGACTTTCTGTGATCCTGGGTTCCCCTAGTTGCTGGGGAACATGGGTGGGAGCATGCTGTTGTATTATCCTATTTACAGGTGTCCTGTGAGTAGCTGGTTGGTCACTCTGTGTTCAGAATGCTGGACTAGATGGACCCTTGATCTGATCGAATATGGGTCCTTTTATGTTCTTAGAATTGTGTTCCATAGTAAAATCCGGCTTACAGTGTGTGTTTATTGCCTTTTACTGTCTTCTGGGTTGGCCTCATGCAGTGCTGTTTAAAGACAAAAAATGTGTACTAATGGTTATTTTAATCACTTTAATTCTGTAGTGAGGGAGAGCCCTATACTAATTAACCTTCTTCCAACACCCTTTCATACAGTAACAATACAACAACAAATATTATGCTTAGCTCTTTGTAGCAAATGAGCATTCAAAAGCAGTACCCAAAGAGCATTGTGAAGTCGACATAACATATATACAGACATATATAGTCATTGGAACGTGGCTGGAGGCTGAGGATTATAGGTGGCATGATCAAACATTCGTTGCCCACGGTGTACACACATTTTTATCCCACTATCATATCTAGTCAAAAGGGTTGCATAATGTTTTGAAACTTCACAAAAACCTGTAAAACTTGTTTGACCAGAGATTATAGTGAGATACATGCATATTTACCTACTCGGACATTAAGATAATTGTCTGAAGCCCTTTTCTTGGTGTCACTACCAATGATGCGAGACTTGTTTGTGGAATGATCTCCCCAGAGAGGTTCGCCGAGCGCCCACATTATGGTCCTTCTGGTGCTAGGTGATGGCTTTTTTTATTTTTCCAGGCATTTTAAGAACTGTTTTAAGTGCTTTTAATACTTTATTCTACTGGTGGTTTTAATTTGGGGTTGTTGTTTTTTTAATGGTGTCATGGTTTTATTCTTTGCTGCTGGTTTTAACTTGGTTTTGAAACAGGATGGGAGGAGTTGACTCTGAGAAAGGTGGGTGACATATTGTGTATTCCTCTCTTTCGTCTATTGCTTGCTGCGTGTTTCCAGTTGCAGAAATATATAATAATAATAATAATAATAATAATAATAATAATAATTTATTTCTTACCCACCTCTTCCTTTAGATCGAGGTGGGGAACAACATTAGTGCAACAATAAAATATAAATCAAATGCATAAAACTAATTAAAAGAGCATATAAGACCAATACAATATTAAAATAACCAGGACATCTTAAAATTCTTAGGTTTAAAATTAAACTGGATAGGCCTGTTGGAAGAGACTAGTCTTTATAGCTGTTCTAAACTTGGAAAGAGTGGAGTGTTAAGTTGATGGATCTCCTCCGGCAGGCCATTCCACAGCCTGGGTGCAGCAGAAGAGAAGGTCCTCTGGGTAACAGTTATCAGCCTAGTTTTGGCTGACTGAAGTAAGTTCTCCCCAGAGGACCTGAGTGTGCGGGGCAGATTGTATGGGGGAAGGCGATCCCGCTGGTAACCTGGACCCAAACCATGTAGGGCTTTAAAAGTAATAACCAACACTTTGTACATTACCCAGAAACTAATCGGTAGTCAGTGGAGTGATTTTAATATTGGTGTTGTGAAGGACATAGCTTTTGAAAATGAACTGCTCTGCAAGGGGAGTTGTTGGGCGGGAAGCGGGAATCTTGGAGCTCAAGGGAGGAGGGTGATGGAGGAACAGAATGTTGACATAGTTTCTGGGCTGGTTATCTCAAGCCGTACCAGCCAAGGTTAAGCAGGTGGCTGATGTTAACGAACTTCAGCTGTGAGGAATTAGGGAGGGCTGGTTTCCATGGCAATGAGACCAGCCCGATAGAAGATAGAAAAACGACGGTTTGGGTGGAGTTCGGCATCTCTTCGGGGCAGAGGCTTTGCTCGAAGGTGATCTCCGTTCGGCCGGATCAAGTCGGGTGTTAGTTAGAATTTTATTGTTTTATAGCCTGCTCGGTTTGGGGTTGCTTAGCACTTTTAAGAGTGTGCTTGATTGATTGGGGTCCTAATGGTTTTATGGCTTTTGCTTATTTGTGCTGCTAATACCAAACCTACCTCATTCCTTTCTAACCCCCCCTTCCTTTTCTCCCCAACCACCTAACCCCTATTTTGCTATTTTACGTGTAGAATCTCTTCTGTTTTGACCAAGGCCTTAACTTAGAGTAGAGTGTGAATAAACTTGCTTTGGTCCCTAAATTCTGTGTGGTTATTTCCAGCGTTGGCTCAAACCAGCTTTGGCTGGGGAACTGGGTGGCGGGAAGGGAAACACCCTGCCACGGCAAGGAATGGTTCCCGTTGCCTTGACAGGTGTAATATGGTCACCCTATGTGTACCGGTGACCAACCTAGCTGCCATATTTTAAATTGGTTGAAGTTTCTGAACTAGGTACAGTGGTAGCCCTGTTGCATTGCAGAAGTCGAGCCTCGAGGTTACCAGCACGTGCACTACCGTCTTTAGGTCTTCCAACTCTAGGAAAGGGCTCAGCTGGCGCAACAGCCAAAGCTGATATTAGGCACACCTGGCTGTCACATCTATCTGGACTGTCATTTGAAGCAACAGATCCAGAAGCAGCCCCAGGCTGCAAACGCAGACTTTCAGGGGGAGTGTAACCCCATCCAGAACCAATTGACACACCTCCAAACCTAGGTTAGGGCCCTTGACAGTAAGCACCTCCATCTTATCTGGATTCAGCTTGGAGGCGGTAATCCAGCCCATTACCGCCTCCAAGCATTCATTCAGAGGAGACACAATATCCTTAGCTGACGCTGTTATCGAAGGCATAGAGAAATATATTTGGGTGTCATCAGCATACTGATAGCACCCTACCCCATGCTTCTGGATGATCTCTCCCATTGGTTTCATGTAGATGTTAAACAGTATTGGGGATAGGATGGTGTCTTGTGGTACGACATAAAATAGCTCCATTTCTGAGGAACAACTATCCCCAAGCATCACCATCTGGAACCTACCCAAGAGGTAGGACCGGACCCACTGGAGCGCAGTGCCCCCGATTCCCAAACCCCTCAGGCGTTCCAGAGGGATACCATGGTCGATGGTATTGAAAGCTGTTGAGAGGTCCACAAGTACCAGCAGGGACACGCTCCCCCTGTCAATACCCGTGAAGATCATCCACTAATGTGACCATAGCGGTCTCAACTCCGTATCCTGCTCTGAAGCCGGTTTCAAATTGGTCTAGAAAATCTGTGTCATCCAAGACTGCTTGGAGTTGGAAGACAACTGCCCTCTCGATCACCTTGCCCAAAAACGGAAGGTTTGATACTAGTCTGTAATTATTAAAGTCCAGGGGGTCCAGGGATGGCTTTTTTAGAAGTGGTTGTACCACCGTTTCTTTTAAACATGGTGGAAAACTCCCCTCCCTGAGAGATGCATTAATGATATATTGTAGTTGTAGTCTAACTGCATCTCCTCCCTGGGTGACCAGCCAAGAAGGACAAGGATCTAGAGGACAAGTTGTCTTCCTTATTCATCCAAGCAGCTTGTCCACGTCCTCGGTACTCAACAACTGAAACTGATCCAGTGTAGTCCTACTTGCGGAGTTGCTGGACACTCCATTGTCAGCTTCTGCTATAACAACAGCATCTAAATTGGCTCTTATCCAAGAGATTTTATCTGTGAAATAATTGTTAAAGGCATCACAGCGATCTACTGAAGGCTCTAGAATCAGGTTCAGGGGGGAAGGTGTCTGAATTAGACTCCTCACCACCCCGAACAATTCTGCTGGACGTGAATTCGCAGACACAGTGCGTACAGGGAAAAAAGCTTTCTTCGCTGCCTGTATTGCCACGCCATAGGAACAAAGATGTTCTCTCTCTGTTATGTCTTGTCGTATATAAGTCGAATTTTCCACCATCAGCACTCCAGTCGTCGTCCTTCCTGTTTCAACTCTCTGACATCTTCTGTGTACCAAGGTGCTCAATTGGAAGTGGGTCGGACAGAATGTTGGGATGCAGTTGTGTCAATAGCCCCAGTTAGATCTTGATTCTATCTATTGACCAGGGCTTCAACAGGATCGTCGATGATACCAGCCATAGAACCCTCTAAGTCTATCTGGAATCCAAGAGGATCCATCAGCCTTCGAGGGCGGACCATCTGAATAGGTCTGCCACCCCTGCAGGGGCAGATAGTAGTCTTGAAACTAACCCTGACCAGAAAATGATCTGTCCATGACAACACAGAGGTATTTATCACCTCCGCCCTCAGAGTCATCTATTTGGAACTGAAAACAACATCGAGGGTGTGACCTGCTGAATGTGTGGGTCCAGAGACCAGTTGGGATAGGTCCCTGTTTGTCAGGGATGCCATGAACTCCTGAGCTGCACCACTGACATACTGGTCTCGAATGGGATGTTGAAGTCACCCCAGACCAAGAGCCTGGGGGACACCAACACCAACTCCAACACCAGTTCCGTGAGCTCAGCCAGGGAGTCTGATAGTTAGCGGGGTGGCCGGTACATTAACAGAATCCCCAGTCTATCCATGGTCTTCAGACTCAGGTACACACACTCAATGTGATTCAATTCCCGGACAGGAAGTCTGGTCAGGTTACGATGGTCTTTGTAGATCACAGCTACTCTGCACCCCTTATGAACTGCAAATATTTATTTAGTTATTGCATTTCTATACCGCTCAATAGCTGAAGCTCTCTGGGCTTTTTACAAAAATTAAAACCATTCAAACACATAGGCTCTGACTGTAAGGCTATAATCCTGTTACTGGTGATTCATAAATTTTAAAAAATAATTCATAATTTTGCTATACTGAAAAAGAGGCACTCTGAAATTTTGCAAAAACATTTTATTCTATTTTATTTTAAGAGACAGGGCAGTAAAATATATACACAGCTTGTTGATGTCAACTGCTGCCTTCCTTTCTCTTTTAAAGAAACATCATTAGGAAATAATAAGTCAAAGGAGTGTTGGGGAACTTAATAATATTGACTAGAAAAATCAAGCAGGCTAGTTCTGTAGCCTACTTGTGGAACTGACCAGAAAAGGCCAGGATTTATAACCCTATCATAACAATGTTTACTCAGAAGTAAAACTGCAATCTACTTGTCCTGTGTTTCAGCACTGTAAAATAAAAAAGTTAAATGCATGGTGGTGCTTAAAAGCATCTTCTTCAGAATTTTGGGAGGAGTGTGTAATGACTATGAGGGGTTGGGAAAAGGGAGAGGCTAATACTGCCCAATCAGTTATATCACACCCTCTAATGAACATACAAAAAACCCCGCAAGACCATTGAAGTTACTATCAATGAGAGTTCCATTTGTAGGTTACAGTGGAAGAAGAATGATTGGCAGGGCTGGGAGCTTTCAATCTGGAAGCACCCCAATACTTGAATGAGAAAAATAATCAAAACTGAAAGGTTGTACAAAATGTAATTATCTGTTCTCCTTATTTGAAACTGGTAAATCTCACCCTGTGTGCCTAAAATACTCGGAATGTCCTGTTCTTAGCAGAAGATCGGGTTTTATTCAATTAGTGTTTTATTTTTTTTTATTTAGATTTATGGAGATAGCACAAGTCAGTTCTTAGCACATGACTGTACCTGTGTGTGTGTGTGTGTGTGTTTGTGTGTGTTTGTTTAATTCCACAATCTACAAAATGTCATAGACATGGAGAAAAGACACTATTTGTATTCAATGTTTACACTTCACATGGTCATGTGCAGCTTTATGCATACAGATTGAATCAATTTATATTATTTTACCTGTTTGTTAGTACACTGGCAGAGACAGCATCTTTCTCAAAGGCTTCTATATATTATACTTATTTTCTTATTTAAACTAAGAGCCTCCTTTCATTTAGTAAAAAAATAAATTAAACAATTTGCCACAATGTCCTCTGGAAACTGTTTTTTGTTTTTTTTTATGGATTCTCTTTCTGAAAAGTGTCAGGCCTCTGTCAGTACATATATAATTTTTGCTTCTTCAAATTCAGGCTGCAACGTTAGTTGGTTTTAATCGGTTTAAATGTGAACACACTAAGCATATTTCTAAGACTGCAGGAATCATTTTTTATTTTTAATATTTTAATTGTGTACAACAATCAAAAACAATTACAATAATAACATAAAAACATTAAAAACAGTAGACCATCATTTTAAACAATAAAAACAACAGTACTAATAAGCAAACATTTTCATTGCAATATGGTTTGGGGGCATTAAGTGTTCCACCCCACCCCATGTTTATTTATGTTCATATCTATCCCTCTTAGTAGTGGCTTTGGCTCCATTTTTAAAATCTTATGTTGCTGGCTCAATACAGATGACCAGTTTACTGAGTTGGAAGGTTTTCTACCACCAGTTTGCTTGGGCATCTATTTTAACAAAGTGTTATGTTTTTCTTTTTCTGGCCACGCATTCTAATATTGATAAAGAGTGTGGGCAGTATCAAGTGGTAAGTGTTCCTTCAACTAACCAATTTATGTTAGTCTTCTGTATTCATCCACAGATTGACTGGAAATGTGATTCCTGCTGATCGGGGCTCGTATAATGAACATAATGACGTCACAAACCCAATTTAGAGTGAGGGCAATGTTTCCTGCTCTCACTCAGAATTAGCTTTGGCTATATGGAATTGTCACAATCAGGTTATCCTCTGTGAT
This sequence comes from Anniella stebbinsi, assembly GCA_029215795.1. Taxonomy (NCBI): domain Eukaryota; kingdom Metazoa; phylum Chordata; class Lepidosauria; order Squamata; family Anniellidae; genus Anniella; species Anniella stebbinsi. The sequence continues at coordinate 85,770,399 of JARDYH010000002.1, read as the reverse complement.
TTTGTTACAAAGCCAGTTCAGACTAAAGGGGAAAATGTTGTTCTTACTCCGAGTGGGTAGACATAGCAAGCATCTGGGCTATGCAGCCAGAGACAGCAGATAAGCCATTGTAGGCACTTATCTGCTCTCTCAGGTCATCTCACCTTCTAGTTCCTGTGCCCTCTTATTATCACTTCCATTAGATGGTTACTATTTCTTTTGATGCAAATATTTACCAAAGAAACAGGCACTATGAGCCATTTTAGAAAAGGCTTTCATACTTCTTGATTGTATAGGAAGCAATATTACTTCTTAGATGCTGCCTGCTGTAACATCTGAATGAATCATTGAAAAGTGAATAATTTTATCCTTCAGAGCTGATGTGTTATTAATATGCAAATATATACAGGTTTAATTGACTAATCAAAACCTATATGATTAATTGACTAAGATTTTTTTAATTAGGTTGCAGCCCTGAAACTCAGCAAAACTACCATTTTAAAGTTACTTCTCTTTTACATACTTAATTAGCGATTGAAATGTGTGAGGGGTATAAAACCTAACAAGGCATTAAAGCTAATGTGCATCCTTTTTTTTGTACAGTTGTACTGAAGTTCATAAACTGAATGGCATATCTATCTGTACTGCTTTATAGTGATGTCTGAAGCTGCCCAGCTCTGGTATTTTTCTATTGAAACATATAAGCAATTACATAACTATGTAAAGATACAAGATGTCTCCGTTCATTCTCCCAGTTTCATTAACATAGATTCTGTCAGTTTAACTTTGGGGGAGAGAAATTTCTGTTCCTCTTTGTGGTTGAAAGGAATAGGGTTGCAGGCTGACCAAAATAAACCCTGCCTGACCTCTCCGTGTGCCCTCTAACAAACAGCCTGACCTGCAGAAATTGGCAGATGAAACTTTTCATAACACGGAGATAAAGCATGGTCTTCTAATGCCTGCAAAGGCGCAGAAGGATAGGCCAGTAAAAAATAAAAATAAGTTAATGCTGCTGACTTGGAAGTTGCTCCTCAGTTTTTGCTGCAACATTTTATTTCAAGGAAGGAAACAAATGCTGTTGTGTATTTTGTTAACACCCTGAAAACCATGATGATGTTCTGTTTGTAAAAGAAGTTCAGTTACTTAAGTATTTTCAAAAGCATCAATACTGGTCTGGATACAACAGGACTGGTGCTATAGGGAAAAGGATGGTGAAGTTTCCTTTGAATCGTGATTGATTGTTTCTTTGACACAGGGCATTGAAGTATTCAGCTTTTCCCCACCCTGTACTGAGAAGTCTAAATAATCACTTAAGTCATGTGCTTAAAGAGTTCCATGCTGCTTCTTAGTCCAGGCTTCTTCTCAGACTTTCCAGTAGGCTGGGGAGGGGCCATAGCTCAGTGGTGTAATAATAATAATAATAATAATAATAATAATAATAATAATAATAAAAAATATATAATATTTATTTATTACCCGCCTCTCCCAACGGATCAAGGCGGGGAACAGCATTAAACACAAAATACAAAACTGATTAAAAGCACATAAAACCAATACATCATTAAAATACCAATAAAACACCAATAAAACACTTCAAAATTCATCTGGGTAGGCCTGCCGGAAGATATCAGTCTTTATAGATCTTTTAAATTCCTGAAGACTAGTGAGTTGGCGAATCTCTCCCGGCAGGTCATTCCACAATCTGGGAGCGGCAGAAGAGAAGGTCCTCTGGGTAACAGTTGTCAGTCTAGTTCTTGTTGACTGTAGTAAATTCTTCCCAGAGGACCTGAGCGTGCGGGGCGGATTGTATGGGAGAAGGCGATCCCGTAGGTAACCTGGACCCAAACCATGTAGGGCTTTAAAGGTAATAACCAACACTTTGTACTTCGCCCGGAAACTGATTGGCAGCCAGTGAAGATATTTTAAAACTGGTGTAATGTGGTCACCCCTAGATGTACCGGTGACCAACCTGGCTGCCATATTTTGAACTAGTTGAAGTTTCCGGACTAGGCACAGAGGTAGCCCTATGTACAGCGCATTGCAGAAGTCAAGCCTCGAAGTTACCAGCGCGTGCACTACTGATTTTAGGTCTTCCAACTCTAGGAAGGGGCGCAGCTGGCGTATCAGCCGAAGCTGATAGTAGGCACTCCTGGCAGTCGCATCTATCTGAGCTGTCATTTGGAGCAACGGATCCAGGTGCACCCCAAGCTGTGAACACAGCCTTTCAGGGGGAGTGTAACCCCATCCAGAACTGGTTGACACACCTCCAACTCCAGGTTGTGGCCCTTGACAGTAAGCACCTCCGTCTTGTCTGGATTCAGCCTCAGTTTGTTTTTCCTCATCCAGCCCATTACTGCCTCCAAGCATTCATTCAGAGGAGACACACTATCCTTAGCTGACGCTGTTGTCAAAGGCATAGAGAAATATATTTGGGTGTCATCAGCGTATTGATAGCACCCTGCCCCATGCCTCCAGATGATCTCTCCCAGCGGTTTCATGTAGATGTTAAACAGCATTGGGGATAGGATGGCACCTTGTGGTACACCACATAGCTGCTCTTTCTTTGAAGAGCAACTATCCCCAAGCATCACCATCTGGAACCTGCCTGAGAGGTAGGACCGGAACCACTGAAGCACAGTGCCCCCAAGTCCCAATTCCCTCAGGCGTTCCAGAAGGATACCATGGTCGATGGTATCGAAAGCTGCTGAGAGGTCCAGGAGTACCAACAGGGACACACTCCCCCTGTCAATACTTAAGCGTAGATCATCCACTAAGGCGACCATAGCAGTCTCAACTCCATATCCTGCTCTGAAGCCAGTTTGAAATGGGTCTAGAAAATCTGTATCATCCCAAACTGCTTGCAGTTGGAAGGCAACCGCCCTCTCGATCACCTTGCCCAAAAATGGAAGATTTGATACTGGCCTATAGTTATTAAAGTCCAGGGGATTCAGGGAGGGCTTTTTTAGAAGCGGCTGTACTACTGCTTCTTTTAAACATGATGGAAAACTCCCCTCCCTGAGAGATGCATTAATAATATATTGTAATTGTGATCTTACTGCATCTCCTCCCTGGGCGACCAGCCAAGAAGGACAAGGTTCGAGAGGGCAAGTCGTCCTCCTCACTCGACCAAGCAGCTTGTCCACGTCCTCGGTACTCACCAACTGAAACTGATCCAGTGTAATTCTACTCGCGGAGTCGCTGGACACTCCATTATCAGCCTCTGCTATAACGACAGCATCTAAGTCGGCTCTTATCCGAGAGATTTTATCTGTGAAATGATTGTTAAAGGCATCACAGCGAACTACCGAAGGCTCTAACATTGGGTTCAGGGGGGAGGGTGCCCGAGTTAGACCCCTCACCACCCTGAACAGTTCTGCTGGACGCGAATTCGCAGATGCAATGCATGCAGAGAAGAAAGCTTTTTTTGCTGCACGTATTGCCACCCCATAGGAACGAAGATGTTCTCTATGTCGTGTCTTATCGAATATAAGTCGAGTTTTCCGCCACCATCGGCGCTCCAGTCGTCGTCCTTTCCGCTTCAACTCCCTGAGATCTTCTGTATACCAGGGTGCCCGATTAGAAGTAGAATACTTCCTTTGAATACAGAAAGTTTCAAGTTCAGCCCTTGACATCTTCAGGTAGGGATGGAAAAGACCTGTACCTGGAACCCTGGAGAGTCACCACCAGTCAGTGTAGACAATACTGAGCTAGATGATGCAACAGTTTGACTCTGTATAAGGCAGCTTCATATGTTCATATATGTTCATATGTTCAGTATTGGGAGGGGGCCATTAGGGGTCTCACACAGGCCTGAAAATGCCAATTAGCCATTCCTGTCTTTAACCATAGAGTTAAATAAATCATTGTGCTAGCAGATGTGTGCTAGTGTGACAGAACATTCTCCCTCTCTCCTCCCCACTGCAGACTTCCATGCTGCCCTAAAACCAGCGCTCCAGAGCAGCTTTTGAGGGTGTTTGGGGAGCTGCGGGGGGGGGGGGGAGGAAATCACCCCTCCCAGTTTCACTGACAGAACTGGTTCTGCTAGCGGAACAGCAGCACTGAATCCAACCTGTAGACCGCTGTTCTTGTATTTTAATTATTATTAGATCTTGCAAAACTTTGTATTTGCATTAGTGGTGCTGAACATGAAGCCTGAAGATATTAGATTTTATCTTCCCATCTTTGATGTGTATTACCGTGTAGTTTTGAATGTCGTTTAGAGAGATTCAGTATGTGAATTTAAAAGGTATGCTTGATATTTTTAGCACAGTTGTCCAGCAAAGGAATCAAGACGAATAGGTCATTTCTTGGCAAAATGATTTAGCTATGCAGTGCTTTGAGATTATTAATTAAGTTATTGTTGCCATGACTTCAGTATCATTATGATTTATTTTAAATAATTCTTTATAACAGGTACTTCTACTTTGCCATCTACTGCTATTAAATAGGCCAGATAATATTAAGAGGAACAGCTGAGGGCTATCCTCATTGAATGTTGCTGTTAAAGCTGTAGCAAGTTTTTATTAGGACATGGCTAATGCTGAAAAATGCAATTTACAAATTTTACACATTGACCACATTTCACAGGCTGTATTCTCTAATGACTGCTGGTGGTGGTGGTGGTGGTGGTGGTACTACTACTATTAGTGGTACTAGTACTAATCATGTCAATGAAAATAACCATCCAGTGTGCGGTTGCTATAGAAAAGGCAAATTCCATGTTGGACATAATTGGAAAAGGAATCGAAAACAATACTGCCATTATGATAATGCCCTTATACATATCTGTAGTGTGACTACTAGGGATATTTTGGAAGGATGCAGCTGATTCCCATGATTATCATAGGCTTAAAAAGCCACAGTGGCAGGCGTAATTTGTAAAATCCCTCACCTGGCCAAGGCTTGTTGTGTTGTCTGAACCTGGGAAGTATGTCTTGTTTGATTGGGAAACAACCCTCAAATGGCTCAACAACAGCCCATGGCTATATTGCTCCAGTTCAGACCACACAAAAAACTGTGGCCTTGCGGGTGATTATGCCCATTGTGCCCAGCACACATCATAGCTCAAACAAGCTACTGTGGCTTGTTTAGCCTACAATGATCATCTGAACCAGGTCTGACACAAAGAAGAGTTTCAGCTATAGAGCGGTATAAAAAATAATTAATTAATAAAAACAGTTACGTTTTTTTGTTGATTTCCAATGATAGTCAGTGGGAGGCATGCAGATTTGGATTTCTGAACTGAGATTCGGGTTTGGACTTGAGTAAAAGCTGGCAGCCTCCAAATCGGTCTGAGCTGAATTGGGCTGTTTTCTGAATTGCCAAGTCAGGATCCAAAGTGAATCTTGTGGTTGGTTGTAGAGCTAGAAATGGTGCAGGGAATGCTGGAGTAGATAGGCCTTTGGTCTGATCCATCATGTCTGTTTTGTGTTCTGTTGTTGTTGTTGTTTTTCTTTGAAAGATGATAGTGACAGAAGAGAAACAGGGATGTTCTCTATACATTTGTGATTGTCATGACTTTCTTTCTGTGTTTGAGTATATATAAGACTGTGACTGGCCATGAAGAAACATGACCTTGAGCCTTCATGTGGTCTATAATGTTCACTGGGCTCTTGCTCCTTGCATGCGGGAAGCCAGGAATTGTGCTCTGTCTGGTTTATTAGGTGTTATGAAGACAGGAGTTGACTCTCCATATGCTGGTAAACGAGTGTAATGTCTGAGCAATCGAGACCATTCCTGCAACATCTGGAATATAGGTAATGCATGCAGAAGTTCCTGATAGAATAGTCTTGTCCTATAGTTTCCTGCCATTTTTTTAGCATACTTAACTGGAAAGGCTCTCAGTTAGACCTTCATTATTAGCCTGCAGTATTCACTGAATATGAAGAACTGATTCTGAGTCTCTGTGTTTCCCAAAACACCTTTTTCCGGTGTTTCTTTAATCTGAGTGAGCACATTTCTAACAAGACAAGTCAGTGGCTTGCAGAGATCAAATACGGTGGCACTCCAGGAGTTTCCCTTTGCTATAATCAAATGAGGGCTGCACAAAAGTGACAAGAATTGGTGGACGTGCATTCCTGTTGAAGAATGTATTGTGTAAATGTGCCGGAAAGTGCCACACCATGCAGCAGAAATATATTAAGGAACTACGTTTTTAGGAAATGTCTGCTAAGCAAATATAGAGCTTTTCTGGTTTGAGAGGATCAGTAGCATTCCAGTTTTCTTAAGAACATAAGAATACTTTCCCCAACTTAAATTACACTGGGATTCCTAAATCAGTTTGCTTAGGAATGCTTCTTTAAAGTATCCTCCCTAATCTTTTGGACCCTGATCCTGCACAACACTAACACTTTGTCCAGGTCTTCATAAGATGTGGGAAAATGCAGACATACAAGTCAGTTCAGTAAACAGAACAGCTTTTACAAATAGGCAGTCTTTACTTTATTCAGTTTAACTTGCAGGGTCAATTGTTCCACTAGTCAGGAGATCCTCATCTATCTCCCTAACCTTGGCAGTGTTACAATTCAAAATTCACATGGATTAAAACATAGTTGACTTGTTTTTCCAAATATATTGGGCACAAACAAGCCTTTCTTCCACATTGAGTACGAATGTTTCCTTCTAATTAGGGCATTCCAAGACTGCATTTGTAATTGACCTGTTCTGATTATATCCTGGGATAGCAGGGATAGATTAGTTGTTCTGAAAGAGCTTTCTTCAAACCTTCAGCTGGGTACCTCAATGCACAAGAAGTTACTTGGACGTGACATTGATTTCAGTGGGGTTGACTTTGGAGTAGGTATGCTCTTGCCCACATTATTCCAGCAAGGTTTGGTCTGTTTCCCCTTGAAGGATTGGTGTTGCAGCTAGGGGGGAATGACCTGGGTTTGTTGAAAGGCAAAGCCTTTGTCTTGCAGGCTTTAGCCGATTTCCAAGTCCCGGTGGTGTTGGGTTGGAAATAGTTATTATTTGGTCCTATTAATTCCCAGAGTGTCCTGGAGAGACAGCAGGGATCTGCAGACCCTGGATTAGGCCCACTAAAAGGTAAATAGAGAGATAGACATCAGGCTTAGACATGATGATGGGGTTATTTTACATCCTCAGATCTCACAGACTCGGGGAGAGCTTTTTAGGACAGACTGGTGTTCATTTGTTAGAGTTTGGCAATGACTTGTTTCTGTTGGAACTGCAAAATAATCTGCTTGAAGTGATTCAGCATAGGGGGTGGGGGCAACTAAGCAATAGGCTTGTCATCCTCCTATGGCTGGTAGGAATGGGCACTGTTAATATAAGCAAGGATGGTGAGCATTCTGAGGTACCTTTTTTTGGTGAAAGGTGATGCCTGAGGCCTACCACTCAGGGTTTTGCAGCCCCAGTGAGAAGATGAGGGTTACCTGTGAATCCAACTCACCTCATCCACCCTCTTTTTGTGGCCTGGGAGGGGGAGACATGAGAAGGCCTCCCTTCCCCAAATGAGGTATTACTTACAGACATCAATCATCAGGCATAGAATGTTTCACCCGATATATAAAATGTCGGGCTAGTTGCTGCCATAGATAAGGCGCTCACCCAGGAATTTCGCCTTTGCAGATTTTCAATAAATATGGCCCAAGTTTTATTCCATATACATGTGTTTCATACCTTTATTTCCTCCCTCCTTTCATCTGCAAAGGCTGGTTCACATAATCATGTGCTTGAAGTAGCTAAGTGCATTGGCTGTTTCCTGCCTGTAGTGAGCCAGCTATGTGCAGGCACTCCCATGCATGGGATTTGGCTTTTACTCTGACTCTGCTAACTATAAATAGGGTGATATGCGTCAGTGTATGCAGGCACCTGCATACTGCCAGCTCACTGCAGGCAGGGAGCCTGTGTACCTATGTGATAGTCATGCAACCTGTGTAATAACTCACAGCCCGATTCTATGCTCTGCTGTTTAGTGACAAGAGAGAACAGCACTGTGAAAAGTTCCAGTGCACTTTCAGGAATATTATGCAGGGAGCATTCTGGACATTAGGTATTTCCTGAGAAGGCGTTACTCATGCCCCCTGTCATAGGATATTGACAGGTATGGGAGCAACCCTGCCCATCTAATAGTGTTATAAACTTGCACTGGAAAAATAGGATAGAATTATGGTGAAGCCTCTTGCTTGCACTGCAATACATGTGGCATGGAATAGATTTCAGCTGTTCTTTACTAATGTTTCTACCTTCGTGAGAGAGGCTTCTAATAGTACTGTTGTATAGATATCTATGTAGCTAAATTTTCCAAGGGCTATCATTTCTGTCTCAGTGCATGCCTATTTCCTGGGTGTATTTTTTCCTCCTTGGAAACTCCCTATTCAAGACAACATTAAGAATTGTTAATAATAAGGGGTTAATTGATGGGATAGGGATAATTGGACTGGATGTTAACTGAAAAGCTTGAAAGGTCTTGTGATCTATTGAAAAATGCTGTTAAGGCAATAGAAGGATTTATCCTTTCCAAAGGGTTTTCTTAAATATTCTGTTTTTGCCTCTAATGCAGACTCCATGTTCATAACATAGCAATTTGGCAGGTTTTGTCTAAGAAAAGAAGATTTCTGTGGATAATTTTAAGATCACGTCAACTGAACACATATTAGCAACCATTGGTGTTGTAGTCCAGGTCTGTGTGATTATTGGTTCATAAATGTTGTCATCTCTGAGAATGGCCTATTGTTTAATCCAGGAATTGGAAATCCCTAGTCCGTAGGTTAAATACAGCCCACCAGGGTATACCCCATCCAGCTTCTTCCCCAGGGCTCCCCTCTCTCCTAGCAGGGAAAAGCTCTTCTATCTGATCAGCAAAGAAGAGTTTTTCATTGCTGAGCAAAGAAAAAGGTGTTCTTTCTCATTGCTCTTCAGGAAAAGCTTTTATTGTTGGGGAATTGAAGCGGAAAAAGGACAAACACTGCAAGCGCTTGTATTAACAATAAGTCCAGTAGCAATCCAGGAGCTGAAGAAATACTCACACACCAAATCTTGTGTATAATACAGGTTGTTTACCTGTATTATACAGGTAAACAACCCGCCTTTCTCCTCAGTACTTTTTCGACTGTCTTGCTGAAAGGATGTCTTGTTGGGAACCTCTGTCTTTCTCATGAGGAGAAAGCTTTAGAATGCTAAGGTTTTTAGTTGTTTTACTTTGTTTTTAGTTCATTTTTAGTCTTAATTGATCGTTATTATATTCTTAGATATTTTATTCTCCAGCGATCTTGGATCGCGTTGAGGGGGATCGCACGGCCATTAAGGCCCCTTTTGAAAATGTGTTAAGTGCGTCAGTAAGCTTCCCCAGCAGACAGACTTTTCTCTGTTTGATTTGTTTTGGGAGAAGCTCAGGTCTTTGAAACCTGTCGCTACTATATGGCAATTCTGTGGATAAAAGCTCTAGAAGCCATGGATTTTTCCAGGCAATCGTTACACTTATGGCACAGGCTCCTCGATCTACTGGAGACATGGCCGCTTCATGCCTCATCTGATCTTCCAACATTTGGATGCTCCCTAGCTGTATCTACAGCAAGAGGGATATCTAAGAAGGCTGGAGCCTTCTGGGGCTGATCGCATGGAGCGATTCTACGGAGGAGAAGCCCCTCTGTGTCCTCGGATCCTGAATCTGACCAAGGGTCATTCTGATCTTCCAACATTTGGACGCTCCCTAGCTGTCTTTACAGAGAAAGGGATATCTAAGAAGGCCAGGTTACATAGGCCTTCTGGAGACTGATCGCTTGGAGCGATTCTATGGATGAGAGCCCCTCAGTGTCTTCGGACCCCGACCCTAACCATGGGTCGTTCCGATCTTCCAACATCTGGATACTCTCTACCTGTGTTTTATAGCTAGAGAGAGACCGGGTTCCGACCCCTCTGCAGCTGTTACCCCCCCCCCCCGATACCAAGGGTGGCCCCTTTGGTGGCGATGACTTAACTGGCTCCTTCGGTACCGAGGTCTAAGCTCTCGATACTGCAGCTTCTAACATGCAGCTTCGACGTCAAGATGAGACATCTAGCAGGCAGAATCGACATCAAAGGGTAAGACTCAACTGCCTCCTTCGGTACCGAGCTCCATGGTATCGAGCTCCTTGGTACCGAGCTCCTCATACCGAACTCTCGGTACCAAGATGAGACGTTAAGATGAGACATCTAGCAGGCAGAATCAACATCAAATGGTGGGACTCAACTGCCTCCTTCGGTACCGAGCTCTGCCACGAGAAAGGAACTTGTCAACTATCCAAAATGAATGTTTGACTATAGTGTGGGCTTATATTTTTGGACAACCCTTTACCTTGTGGACAGATCACCAAGCTTTGCAATGGATTCAAACCATGCAAAATACAAACTCAAAGCTTCAAAGATGGTCATGGAAGTTACAAGAATTCCAGATGAACGTTGAACATGTACCAGGAAAAGAGAATGTTATCGCTGATGCTCTTTCCAGAAAGTAAATCTTGATAGACGTTGCACAATTCATTTCTGTAAAAATAAATTGTTCCACGAGAAAAGAAGTGGGGGGAAATTGTGACGGTTCCCTGTATGTAATGGGTTAACAGTGGTGAAGTATAGTCATTAGAAAATAATAATAAGAGTGAATCACCCCAGAGCTAAAAAGGCAATCTCTCAAATGCTTCGGTAATAGCTTTCTGATCATCCTCCAGGTCAGCACAAGTGTAGAACAAAAGGATAACTAAGCACCCGAACAATGGGCTTGACAAGGTGATTGAGATAGAAAGGAGAGAGAGGAAGAAGGATTCGGGAGGGGAGAGAGATTGCTTTCGTTAGGGAAGGAAGGGTGAACTTTCCCAGAACATGCTTGAAGAGAAAAATGTCAAGAGGAGTTAGGAAAAGATGGACCTGCGGTTTGACTCCGGTTGTTTTGTTTTCTTGCCTTTGTAACTTCAGTTCCATGTGTGTAAATATCTTCAGCCAACGTACCTTACTATGCCAAGAATGGTAAAGAGTTTTGATTTAAAACTTGTTTTGTTGGAGATTTCTTTTCACACCCGCCTACAGCTCTACCTCCACGCTACTGAAAAAGGGGGAAAGAGACAGGTGGAAGCTTGGGTCCCAGAAAAGGGACAAGGTGGCTCTTAAAGAGGCAAGATATCTTTAAGGAGCAGAATCAGAGTGTCCAGCCAGGAAGGTGGAACTCTGAAAGTCCAGGAGTGGAACTGGGACAGGGGGCTTCTCTGGGCATTATGAATCTGGCTCCTCTAATCAGGAGTTTCATTCTGGCATGGAGTTTCTCTGTCGTGCCACAATCTCTGACATTGAAACCAGTTAAACCAATGGCACCCTCAGATATCATGTTAATTTTCTTGGAAGGTTGTTTTTCTGATGGCTATATCAACACTACACAGATCGAGTAAATTAGCTGCCTCGGTACTGATGCACCCTACCTGGGCTTCCAAACAGGGCTAGAACGGACAAGTTTCATAAGACTCAGGAGTCGCAATGACTCGCGAAGTGGATTGTACATGCTATTAAACTGCCCTACAAGTTGAAGGGCTTGCAACTCGGTCTGGTAACAGCTAAATCGATGCACCGTGCATTGACTTTGGCATCTTTAGGCATAGGATTGTCAATCCCGGATTTATGTAAGGCAGCTATTTGGTAGAAGTCCTTTAACTTCATTATGCTCTACCACTTGGTTGTTTGTACCAGGACTGCAATTTGGGGCAAGCAATTTCTTTGTCTTGCGAGGGAACATTGATCTACCCCTACCCTCCACCAGGAATTTAGCTTGTTAATCGCCCATATGTGTGATGCACAGAGACCACGAAGAAGAAATGCAGGTTGCTTACCTGTAACCGTAGTTCTTCGAGTGCTCATCTGTGCATTCACACAACCCACCCACTGTCCCCGCTTTGGTGTTGATGTAAATGTACTGTCGATACCGAGCGGTTTCTCTCCTAATTATGGGGCCAGCAAGTCGGTCTCTTGGAACTGAGGAGAAAGGCAGGAACACGGAGTCAGTAGACAGTGGGGGAGGGGTTCCCGCCAAAAATGTTTGCCTTAGCTATAGAAGTTTCCAAGACAGGCTCCACGCAGGCGCAGAGCCCATATGTGTGAATGCACAGATGACCACTTGAAGAACTATGGTTACAGGTAAGCAACCTGCATTTTTTCCTTGCCAGGGAAAGGGGATGGGGCCTAAGGGGGAAGTTGATTCAGACCTACTTACTTCTGAGGCTCTTCCTGTTCATTTCTGAATAGACATGCAGAGTCTTTCTCTGTTTACTTGTGAACAGATGTGCTGCTCAAGCTTAGTTCTGAGTAGACATGCAGAGGCTTGGTATTGGAAATGCTATTTGAAGTGCTGGGAATGATTAATTCCTGCTTACATCTGAGTAGACATGCAGAGGGTTGAGTAGGTTTAAAATCAGTAAGAATCACATTTGCCTATGCCCACTCTGCCTCGGGCTGTGTTCACAGATGGAATGCAGCCTGTCAAACCTTTCCCAGATTGGAATTTCAGCTCATAGACTGGAAAAAAATTCCCGCCCCTGGTTCATTTGATGCAGGTCTCAGAAACTGAGGCCAAATTCCAGGCGCAAACTTAGTATTCCCAAGATGCAGTGTGTGATGAGATCCTTTAATTTTCATTACATTTATGTTATTCATGAGGTTACCAAAAAATAAGAAAAGCAGGATTGGCATTGGTGCAATCTTGTTATTGGGCACTCACTTGGTGGCTGGTGGCAAGTAACAATTGTACCTAGGTGTGACACCGATGGCACTGTGGAAGGCCTTGTCCTCTCCCTGCTGCTCCCGCAGGAGAGAAACACACATACAGTGTCTGCAACGGTTTTATTGTCCTGCTGCATCTACACATATTCTTTTCTGGTATAAGATAGAGTGATAGAATTGGCAGTAGAAACAGCTTCCACTTTGTTTCCTCAGTTAGATGGGGGGAGGGGACAAAGGAGAACTCTGTCTGTTGTGTCTGCTCATAACAATTCCCTCTTCTGCTATGAGAGGGATCTCACAAGCTGTGGCAAGCGAAGAGAACAGGGTTGCCGACTGACTAGACTCTTATTGTATTGTCCTGGTCAGCCGTCGCTTTGGCTGAGAATTTGCACATTTGTGCTGCAATTATAGTATATGCATGCACGCTGAGGCACCACTGTGTGTATGAGCCCATTAGGTGTTTAGTGCATTTCCAGCCTCACAAGTGAGATTTGAGGGTGTGATGACCCACTCCCTGCTCTGGTAAAAGGAAGGCTACCTGGGTTCAAAGGGCAGATCGGACGGCGCTGAGGAAAGGAGGATATGGTGCTTCTTCATCAATTACCCTGTTCAGATGACACGCTAACCCATGGTGGTAACATTTTAAGCTAAACATTATGGCTTATTGTGTCATGTGAACCATTCCTAACCATGGTGACTACATAACCATAGTTTAAACACACTCACTAACCATTTGCTGCAAAAGGGTTAGTGGCCTAACCATGGCTTAGTGTGCAGTCTGGACAGGCCCAATATGTACCACTGTCTCAAGCTCCCTTGCCAGTTTTGGACCAGATTGTGGGGTAGGTAGCTGCCCCTTTAGACATGACTTCCAAGTACATAAGTACATAATTCATAATTTTCGTTGGACGTATAGGACTAATATTGCATTTATTAGAGATTTAAAATACTCAGATGACACCAGCTGTAACTTTGCTGTTTGATCAGCAAACTTGTATTTAGACAGAATAGACTGCTAAATTGAGTTAGTTACTTGCACCATTCTGGATCACTTATGGGAGATCATAGTTACAGGATTGGGGGGCCCTTAGGAAAGAATTCTAGCCATTTTTGTAAACAGATCCATTGAAATTGGCTCCCCACTCCCTCCATCATGCACTTTCTCCATAAGCTCTTCAAGATGGGTGTTAAGTTTTGACTTTATTTTGCGCAATGCTTTGTGCATTTATTTATTCACTTATTTCATTTTTTTTAATTTAAAATTAGTTTCTTAAATATTCCATGAAATATTTTTAATAAGAGATCATGAATACCATAGCACAAAGGCTATATTTATGCACAGAATGATAAACCATATTGATTGGCTCTGCATACTGGGGTGTGAATATGTAATAGATAACATAATTTATATACGTATTTTATATATATAAGATTTGTTTGTGTGTGTGTGTGTGTGTTTTAAATAGTGCCTTGGAAAAATTGACAGCATCAATGAATGGGTTGACTGTCTCTCTCAACTCCACATTATTTGCAACATAGCTAAGAAATGTAGGTTCATTCTAATATTATCAGTAATAATCTAGTAAGGTTTTAGAGCCTGTTTTTAACTGCTGGTGTAGGTGGTATATTTAGACACAGATGCAGAGTCCAGGAAGTTTCCAAGCAGTATATTTATGTTTATGATTATTCAATTTTATGTACTTATTTTGGGTGTTCAAAATGTTAGATCAAAAATCTAAATTAGAAGTACATCTTTCTTGGTTAACAACTTCTAGTGCAGGCTTCCTCAACCTGGTGCCTCCGAAAATATTTTGGACTACAACTCCCACCATTCACCAATGGCCATGCTGACTCATATGGTGGAAATTGTAAGACAACGCATCTGGAGAGTGCCAGGTTAGGAATGCTCTTTCAGTGCATGTATCAACTTTTTTTCTAAATGGAATCAGTTAAGAAGCCAAATTTTAGTTTTAACAAAGGATTAACAAAGGGAGATGGTATAAGACACAAAAGAAAGGAGGGTTGGGACTTCCAAATATAAAGATGTATTATATAGCTAATCAATTAAGACATGTTATAAATAGTATATTAGGGGAGGATGAGTTAGAATGGTTAGAGACGCAAACAGGAGAAATAGATTTAAAATTACAAAATATTTTCTTTACCAAATTACAAAAGAAAGAATGGAAGGGATTGGATAATCCACTATTAAAAATATTTTAGAGATATGGGAGAGATTCAAAGGAAAATTAATACCAGGAAGCTCTCCTCTAACTCCAGTGGTAGTAATGGAAAACTTCCCAGGGAATTTAAAAAGAGAGTTGGAAGGAGGATTGAGGGGTCAGAAAATTATTAAGTTGAGAGACTGGATGGAAAGAATGACTAATAAGGAGCAAATAGGAGAGATATTAAGAGGACAAAAGATAGCTTGGTTTAAATGTATACAATTAGAACAATGGACACAGGATTGGAAAAAGAAGAATAAGGATTGTAGAGATAATACTAGATTTGAAGATTTAATAGAAGCAAGAGAAAAGAATGGGGAAAATAAAAGTAAAAAAGGTGTGATTAGTGAAATTTATAAAATTCTGATAGAGGATGGAGATCAATGAGACTCTCTTAAAAGGATATGGGAAGATGATCTAAAGGAACAAATTAATGATGATAACTGGGGGAGGATTTGGAATGCAAGAATGTTAAAGTTATTATCGGTTAGGATTAAAGAGAATTATTATAAAATAGTATGGAGATGGTATTTAACACCAGTAAGATTACATCAGATAGACAAGAAAATCTCAAAGAACTGTTGGAGGGGATGTCAGGAGGTTGGAACATATTTCCATATGTGGTGGAGTTGTGAATATGTATAAAAATGTTGGAAAAAGGTGTTTAAAGAAATAAGTGGAATTAAGTCCAAAACTGGCTTTACTCTCAATATGGGATAAAGGAAGTGGGAAGCTAAGCATGATGGAATTGATTAACAACCTCCTGGCACCCGTTAGGTTAATGATAGCTAAGAATTGGAAGATGCAAGAGAACTATGCAATAGAAGAATGGTATAAAGAAATATGGGATATTGCACTTAATGATAAACTAACATGTAATCTTAAAGTAAAGAGGGGACTGTCCAGGAAGAATGATTTTGAAAATATATGGAGTCCATTTTTCGAATATGTATTAATAAAGGGGAAAGGATGTTCACCTTTAAAAGAGTCTTTACAATTTTGGAAAAATGTATAAATGAATAAAGACAGGTCTCTGGGGGGAGGGGAGCACGGGGGGGTTGTGAAGGGATTGTTAGTTGGGTATTGTATTTTATGTTGTGATTATGTTGTATTTTATGTTGAAAAATAAAAAAATTAAAAAAAATTAGTTTTTAAAGAAATGCTTTAGTAAAGCAATATTTAGAGCATGAACTGAGATTTTCATCTCCTGCATATTGCTTTATAGTAGGGGTGGGGAACCTCAGGTACAGGGTGCCAATCTGGCCCTCTGAGGTTCCTAATGGCAATGTCTCCTCCCCCTGGCCACACTCTCTTCTCCTTAACAACTGATAGTTGGTGGTTTTCTGGCCTCTCCTAAGGCTTAGTTAGTGGCAGTAAGAGCTTTAAGCAACAACGTCCTGGTATATTTTTTATGTTTTGGTACTTTTACCTTCTACCTTTGCCCCTGCCCCCTTTGCCCCACCTACTAGTGGAATACAGCCCACCATTGAGATATGGGCCCTGAGAGTTTCTCCCATATTGAAAGAGGCTCCCGACCCCTACTTTATATCCTGTCTATAAGGCCCAATGAAACCATTTCATTGTCCCTATTTATAATGATCTCAGATTAAAATATTGTCCATGGGAGCATATGCACCCCTTTCATAACAGCATCACTGGCTTCCGGTTCGTTTCCAGGCAGAATTCAAAGTTTTGTGATAGCTTTTGAAAGCACTAACTAATAGCTTGGGCCCAGGATACCTAAGGGACCATTTCCTCCCCTACCAGCCTGTCTGTTCCCTAAGATTTGCTGGGAGGCTCTTTTTTTTTGGTCCATTAGTGGCTGAAGCACATCTAGTTGGAATGTGGGAAGAAGACTTCCCCACGGCTACGCTTAGATTCTGGAATTCCCTACTTCAGGAGTCTATTTGAGCTCCTTCCTTCTTGCTTTTTGCAGCCTGGCTGAAATCTTCATTGAAGATCCTTCTCTCTGTTCCTGGAACCTTCATGATTATATTTTAGACACTAGGCACTTAAGGGGTGTCCTGGGCTTTTAATGGCATTTGATCTGCCTCTTAGGATGTCTACTCCCTCTTTTCTTCTGTCATATTTCTACTGGCCTGTTATATTGATTTTAAAATGTTTGCTGTTCTTATGTTGCTTTGTTATGAAGTGATTACTGTTTTATCTTATTTGCCTGTTAGGTTCCTTGAATCTTATTTTAAAAGGTGATATTACAAATCATAAGTAATATTTTATGTGTTTTTCAATATCTTTTCAGATGCAGACAGTAACTGAAAATGGAGATCCTTCTTCCGGAAAACAAAATGAGGAGAAAACGTATAAAAAGGTTTTAAAAGTTGCATGTAACTTTGTCAAGATTATTTTATTTTATACCAGTTCAAACAGAGCACTAAAATTGACACAGTTCTATATTTTTGTGAATTATATATCAACACAGAAAATTATTGTTTTAAAGCCCAAGAAAATGTATTGCCCTAGTGTTTAAGGCTAGTACAGATCGACTGGGTTCAGACAACAAGATAACCAGTGGTGGTTTTAAAAGTCGATGGTTGGTTATTTAACCCACTGCGGGTTATCAGGATGTGTGGCAGGAGTTTTTTTTAACCAATAGTTGGTTATTTGGCTGAAACAGCCAACGCAAATAACCAATAGTATACAGAGTTGGCTATTTGAACCACTGTTGGTTATTGTGTCATGTGGAGGTTACCGTTGGTTGTTTTCTCGGCCGCCGTTGGTTATTTCATCAGCCACAGAGTCTCAAGGCAAGAGTGGCCAAAACAGCATCTATTGCTCCAGTCCAGCCGTCAGGATAGATTTTCAGCAGCAATGGCTGATGGGATACTAGAGGGAGGACTGAGAGGGGGGAGAGTCAACTCAGTGTGGACTAATAGTCAACTCAACACTGATCCAAATCCACATCATGGTTGATTATTATAATGTGTGAGGTGTATCCCCTAGATAAACAACTGTCAAGTTGAGTATTACTCCACCATTGACTATCGTGTTGTCTGAATGGAGCCATTTTGTCCTCTTTATGTAAAACTAAATGTACAAAATGCTCCTTGTAACAGCCTCTACAAACACAAGCTGCTGAGAAGCCATTTCCTAGCACTTGCCTTACCCCTCTCCCATCAAGAAGAAAGTTTAAGTGCCACCTACTCGCCTTTGTGGAAGCATTTTCCTTTTCTTGTCAAGAGAGGATCCTGCCACAACCGTGTTCTTTCCTTGTCCTTTCTGGTTTTGGCTGCTCTTGACTGTTCTTTCCTCTCCTGACTGCAGACAAAGAGAGAGAGGACAAGGAAAGAAAATAGCTGGGACAGAAGTTTCCTTGATTTTTATGAACAAGGAAAAATTAAGGGCTACTCATCAGAGGAAACTCTTTTGAGATGTGATGAATCAGATCCCTGACCTAGAGTGAAATATTTCATTTCACTGGCACCCTTGACTTAAAACAAAGTTATCACTCGATAATGCTGGGAATACTTTGTTTAAGATGCCAGTGGTGGTTTTTTTTAAAGGTCTCTTTATTTAGCCTGATAGATAGCAAAAGCACTTTTAGACAAGTAAATCTCTAAAGTTATATTCTGTGTCTTTAAGTGAACCACAATTATACCAGATCAATGACCATTTGAAATTCATTTGAAGCCAAATCATGACAGTGGGATTTGTTGGCCTGCACAATTCCATCACAGTCTTAGAAGCACTGGCTCATTCCTAGTTGTGAATGTTGTTGGCTTAGTGTTAATTTAATGACTTGACTAGGGAGCCATTTCTAACCTGTTTCTTATAAAGCTTCTAAAGGATTATCTCTACTTTTGAAGAGAGCTAGCTTTCAGCATTGCTAATCTTGCCCACTTGCAGTTTATCTGGCCTCTTATTCCCACAGTTCAGTAAATGTGCTTGATTTGAGATGCCTACAGCCCTATAGAAATTAATGTTTGTTTAATCAAGTCTAATATTTACTCTGTAGAACTTTAACATGGCAAAGGTAATGACTGAGAAACGTTAAAGTTGCAAATGGTGCAGTGGGTCAGTCTGTTAAAGACTAAACAGGTAACATTAATTGTAATTTCGATCAGCAAATGGAGAATCCTTCAGATTGTTCTGAAATTCAAAGTGCAATGCCAGGATAGACAGTGACTAAGTTCAGACAACATGATGACCAATGGTGGTTTAAATAGTCAATGTTTGGTTATTTAACCCTCCATGGGTTATCATGTTGTGTGGAGGGAGTTTTTTTAACCAACGGTTGGTTATTTGGCTGAAATAACCAATGCAAATAACACGCTGTGTAAAGTTGGCTATTTGAACCACCATTGGTTATCGTGTTGTGTTGAGGGCACCAATGATTATTTCCTTGGACACTGGTGGTTATTTCGTCAGCCACAGAGTTGCAAGGCAAGAGTGGTCAAAGTGGTGGCTGCCACTCTAATCCAGCTGGCAGGATAGATTTTCGGCAGCAATGGCTGATGGGGTACTAGCAGAAGGACTGAGGGGGAAGAGAGGGCAGGGGATGAATGAGTCAACTCAACGTGGACTAATAGTCAACTCAACATTGATTCTGATCCACACCACGGTTGATTATTATCATGTTGTGTGGAGAGTACCCTCTAGATAAACAACTCTTTAGTTGATTATTACCCCACCATTGACTATTGTGTTGTCTGAACCCAGCCAAAAAGTGACACAAAAAGCCCATTCTTACTGCCAGCCCCCTAGCTTGCCATAATTATCAGTTCAGCCACACCAGACTCTACGATCCTGATGTTATGACTCAGTAGGCAGTTTAAATACGGAAAATCCTTTTACAAATTCTGCTGGATTTTTTCCTGCCTTTTCTTGTCATTTTAGTGGTTTCCTGTTGTGTAGGAATGATGCATCAAAAAGTTCTCAATTAATTTTAGCTGTACAACATTGAATTCTGGCCTCTTTTCATATTGATGGCAAAGCAGTGCTAGTTGGGGGGAAATGAGAACTAAGAAAAGCCTGTAAAACACGGGCAAGGAGCAGGATCTACTGCCAAATTGGGTCTTGCATACTTCTCCACACTGTTGAGACTCTTGCTGGTCTGCCATTTCAGTGTCAGCAGCCATATGGCCTCCAAATGAGTAAAGATGCTGTCTGTAGGTGTAGAGAGTTGGTTAACCATTATGGCAGCTAATACAGAAGTGTTTTACCACAAATTTCACTTCCATAAGCATATCCTTTCCTTTGTTGCTCTACAAGGTCGATGACTATTGCAGGCATCTTTGCTCTGGGATATTTTATTTAGCTTAATTTTCTCAGATATTCCTTTCTCTAATCCAAGGCTCTGACTGTAGGTTGGCTAATTTCAGATTACATAATCTTCCACCGTTTAAATTGGCTGAAGTTGATTTTTAAGGGTTGGAGTTAGCTAGTTATTGTAGAATAGGTAAAGCTATTAATTCTTTCAGGACTCTCAAACCAAAATGGTACACTGCCATTCTAATAACTATTTCAAACATACATTGTAGAAACTCAAAAGCAGGCTTGTAGTTTATGCTTTAAGACTATTATTATGCATGAATACACAATTTCCTGATATTCATTATACAGTAACTGCACAATTTACAGAGTCTTGATTCTATTTTGAACCTATGTATAAAAAGGGAAACACACACAGAAAGTTAGTTTCTAATTCGATATCCAATCATCCGTAAGATAAAATGTAGTCATACAAATCTGCCTTTGAGGCTTAATAGTATTTTCCATGTGCTGTGCTTCATGAGGTAACTTTAATAACAGTACTTCTGTGTTTGTTAAATTATGCAGTTTATATGTTTGGGATAGAAATAAAATTGGCCACTATTTCAAAATTGCACTATAAACAGAAATATATGTACATAGAAACCAATCACTAGATGGTGTAATGTTTTTGCGTCATTAAATGCTTTAGGTTACCTTCTTGAAGCTCATTTACATAACTGACTTGGATGGATTTGAGGGAGTGTTCCTTCTAAGTTCCAGGTAGTATAGTTAAAGATTACAAGGGTAATTCATAAACTATTTACACATGCCATGGACCTCAGTAAGACTACATCAGTATAAGTATAGTCTGAGTGGCACCTAACGTACTTTATCTAGGTGCTCCCGACATTTAATTCCTAAGCCTGTTTATAGGCTTGTCTTGTCTTCTCTTCCCTTCCATCCCATATAAAATCTCTTACAGTGCAATCCTGTATATAAGTCTATTCAGATATAAGTCCCATTTTTTTCATTGAGGGTTACTTCCAGGTAAGTGCGTATAGGATTGCAGCCTTAAACTACAAAGCTTCTTTAAGATCTTGAATCACTCAGGACTGATAATCTAACCTAAGGCTTTCCCTGTGCTACATGATAGCTGCATACAAATTAGCTTGTGTAGGCAGTTAATTGATTGTGGCTTCTATTAGTGGACTCTAACTGTTTTGTGCTTGTAATCTACTTCAGACAAAGGGGCTCTAGGTCAGTCTGGATCAGGTGCTAAACTCCCATAGACTTTCTCTCCACAGCCAAAAATGTAATCCGAATTAAGTCAGATTCTAGTATTTAGCATTTTCTTCTGTGAAGAAGAAAAATGTGCTGACATATCTTGGACTAGCAGCATTCAAATTCTTTCTAGAGTTTGACACATGTGGGAATTCCTTACTGTCATGGTTATAAGGTTGCACAATGATTACTGATTATAAACAGGATGGCAAAAATCAACACTTTATTCCTTAGCTTTATCTATTTCCAGTTCCTTCTCTTCTATATTTTAATTGCCAGTGGTTTGCATATTGAGCATTCATTCGTTGCTGACTTGTATAATGTATATACAGATTACACACAAGGTGCTTATAGATTGATTACATTGCGAGAGGAACAGAAGGACTTTAAGGTTTTGTTTAGTCAAGTTGAAAGGAGGTAGGGTAGGTCTTATTGAATTGCAGACTGTAGAATGTTGCATTATAATATTAAAAGAGAACCAAGATTTCCTTGCAATCAGATGTTTCTAGAGCAAGATGTGATTCAGACCTGCCCTGTTCCATGGGGCTAATTTTAGAAAATCTAAATAGGCTTGGCAGCAATAATGGGGGAATTCAAAAATGCTGTCCTTTCTGCAGGCTGGAATACTCTTCTTTACTGTGGGTTGATCCATAAAACATAGATGCCGAGTTCCGGATTAGAATTGCAGTGTCCTAGTTAACATCCCTGGTACACTGCATTAAATGGATAAAAAGGGTTTCATTTTTTGTTGATGTTTAACAATAAATGTATCTAGTCTTACACTCTATAAAGTGCTTGTGGCAACCTTGGTCCAGTTGACCTGATCCATATTGGCTCAATTCAGACGACACATTAACCAACGGTTGTTAAGTTAAACAACCGTCAGTGGGTTAACCAAACGTGTTGTCCAAATTCAGCCACACAACGGTTAACCAACCCACAGTTGTTTAAGTTGCAGTTTTAAACAACTGAGTTAAACAACTCGCTTGCGAGTTGTTTAAAAGTTAGTCAATTGACTAACATGTTGTCTGAATTCAGCCACTTGAGGTGCGTTGGTTAAACAACTGAGGTGAGTACGTTAACACAAAAGACCATAAAGGAGAGCGGCAAGAGCAGCAGACAGCGGGCAGCCGCTCAGGCGCGCTTGCAACAGATCGCTGGTATCGGCGCCATAGCAACCAGGATGCCCGCCTCCCCCACCAGGCAGCCGGCATGGAGCTCAAAAAGGAGCCAGCTCCTGCAAGCACTCACGCAGGGTGCCCAGTCAGCCACCCAAACGGACAGGGAAGCGCACCAGAAGGGCACTACGGCAAAGGGGGGAGGGGGAGACAGAATACGCAACAACCCCAGGCGCTCTGGAGCAAGAGGCAGCCCCCCCCCACCAACTGGGAGAACCGCACTCCACCCGAAGCAGACCCCCACCACACCGCCACCTCCACACTTGCTTCACCCAGAAGGACGAGGGCAGGGGAAGCGGCGACCAGAGAGGCCCCCTCATCCGCCCAACATGGCCGGACAGTGAGCCTTTGCCGGGCTCCGAGAATCCCGTTGGGGAGCGTCGCACCCGTGCGGAGGCATCCCAGGTGCGTGAAAGCATCAGTGCCTGGATCTGGCTGCGCTACCCCCATCTCGTGTGAGCGTCGGCTGTGGAGTCCCATCTCTGGACTGGAATCTCCCCCTGGCATGGCCCCCTCTCCACCTCATCCCCTTGGCACGTTCCATGCTTGGCTCCCTGGGGGTGTGGCGTTGGCCATCCCCTCTTCACCGCTGTACCTTCCAGCCGCCTTCTCCTCCCTTCCTGGGGGCGCCTGTCCTCTCCGTAGGTTCTGCCCTGGCATAGTGGTGCCCATGTGCCTTACTGCCCATGTCTGATTTTCCTGCTGAATAAAGATTTCCCAACCGCCCCACTCTTGCCTTCTTTCCTATGTGTGCAGGTGGCTGCTGTGGGAGGGAGGTGGGAGGGAGCTGGGGGAGGTGGGTGACTCTCGCAGATGCCAGGTCTCCCGTATAGGGTGGGCGGGGGTGGCTCCCTGGGGTGTGGGTGCCAATGTTTGGGGAGCATTGCTGGTTGTTACTCTTGTGTAGGTGCTGCAGTTCCTCCTGGCTGCCTCTTTGCCCGAGGCTTCTGAGTTCTGCCCAGTGACTGAGGCGGCCAATGGGGTTTGGGAGGCGTGTCCTGCATCAGCTTCAATGGCGGCGACCATGGTTTTCGGCCGCAGTGCCTTCTGGGATACCTGCTGGAGGACTAACGGGGTTTGGTAGGTGGGGAAAATGGCGGCCGAGCTGTCAGTCAGAACCGAGTACGTTATTAACCACCAGGGTGGTTAACTTAACTTTGCATCCCCTGCTGCAGCGTGTCATCCGAATTGAGGCTGCCTTTTTAACCCACTGTCAGTGGGTTAAGTCCTCTCAGTTGATTAACGTGTCATCCAAATTGAGCCATTATGTTCAGGATCAAACATGAAGCCCCTCCAATCCTATCCAGCTCCATGGAGTGTCGGCTTATTCTTAGTACCTACCCTAGAAGTAACAAAGTTTGGCATGAGTTTCACTAGGTTTATTTATTTATTTATTACATTTCTAGGCTGCCCAATAGCCGAAGTTCTCTGGGCAGTTCACAATTAAAATTGTAAAATATAAGACAAAAAATACAATATAAAAGTTTAGAAGTTGAAAACTACAGTATAAAAAATAAAAATAAGCAAACAGAACCTAGCAGCAGTCCAAAGATTTAAAATATAGTACCAGATTTAAAATAGAATTCTAAAACCTAAAATGCCTGGGAAAATAAAAAGGTCTTCACCTGATGCTGAAAAAACACAATGTAGGAGGAGGGCTTTCTCTGCTGTGGCACCCCAGCTGTGGAATGAGCTCCCCAGAGAGGTTCGCCTGGCGCTTACTTTGCACTCCTTTCGTTGCCAGGTGAAGACCTTTTTATTCTCCCAGCATTTTAACAGCTAAATTAATTAAATTTTAACCCTTGCTGTTCTAAATTTGTATTTTAATCTGTATTAATCTCTGCTGCTTGGTTTTATTCTGGTTGTGGTTTTACATTGTATGTTATTTTGTGTATTTAGATTGTGGTTTGTTTTATATTTGTTAAAATGATTTCATGGTTTTAATTTTTGTGAACCGCCCAGAGATCTTCGGCTATAGGGCGGTATAAAAATGCAATAAATAAATAAATAAATTGCCAGGTGAGCCTCTCTGGGAAGCTCATTCCACAAATGAGGTATCCCAAGAGAAAATGCCCTCTTTTTAGTATCCACCCACCTTACTTCTTTTGGCGGGGGCTCCCAGAGAAGGATAGCTGGGGATGACCTTAGAGCAGGTATATATGTGCGGAGAGATCCTTAGGATAACCTGGTCTCAAGCCATTTAGGGCTTTGAATATTAATACCAGCACTTTGAATTAGGCCCAGAAATGGACTGGCGGTCAGAGCAGATGGAAAAGTACTGGCATAATATGATCAGCTGACATTTCAGGGACTGTTTTCAAAGGCAGTCCCATATATAATTCATTGCAGTAATCCAGACGAGAGGTTGCCAGAGCATGGATAACTATTTTTGTCCAGAAAAGAATGTAGTTGGTAAATCAGCCTAAGTTGATAAAAGGTGCTCCATGCCACCGAGTCCACCTGTGCCTATAGTGACAATGCTGGATCCAAAAGTATCCCCAAACTACAAACCTGATCCCTTAGGGGAAGTGCAACCCACTCCAGAACATATTGAACACCATTTAGCTGGACAGCAGAACCACTCAGTAACAGTACCTATATCTTGTCTGGGTTGAGTCTCAGTTCATTGGCACCCATCTAGTCCATTACAGTGCCCAGACACTGATTCGGAACAGCCACAGTCTCCCCTAGATTGATGAAAAGGAGAGTCAGAGCTGGGTGTTACATACATTGATGACCCCTTAGTCCACACCTCCAGATGAACTCTGCCAGCTGTTTCATGTAGATGTTGAAGAGCATGGAGGATAGAGCCCTGTGGAACCCCATAGCATAGCTGCCAAGGTACAGAACAATAATCCCCCAGCACCACCTTTTGGAATTGGACATCCAAGTAGGAGTGAAACCACTGCTATGCAGTGCCTCCAACTCCCAATCCAGGCAACTTATCCAGAACAATACTTTGGTCAATCATATCGAAAGCCAGCAAGAGGTCCAAGAAAATCAATAAGGTTGCACTTCACCTCTCCCAGCAAAGATCATCCAACCAAGGCAGTTTCCATTCCAAAACCAGCCCCTAATCCCAATTGAAATGGGTCTAGATAATCAGTTTCTTTCAGGAGTGCCTGGAGTTGACTGGCAACTGTCCGCTCAAGCACTTTGGCCAGGAAGGGGGTGTTGGCTAATAGCCTATAGTTGTTCATATCATCCAGGTCCAGGTTAGGCTTTTTCAGAAGTGCTCTAATTAGTGCCTCCTTTAAAGAGGCCAGCACCACTCCCTCTCTCAAGGAGGAATTTGCAACCTTCTGGACCCAAGCTGATATTCCCTCCCTATTAGATGTAATAAGCATAAGCCAAGGACAACAGACAAGCACAGAAGTGGTCAACTGGATTTGGCCAAGCTCCTGATGATCCTACAGCAGAGATGGAGAACTTTTTTTGGCCCAAGGGATGAATTGATTCTGGGTAAACACATTGAGGATTTCATCCCAGAGTAGACCTTCCCTCCTCTACTCCTAGGCACTTGATGACATATGATGGGTTTCTTAATTTAGTTTTTTTTTATTAGGTTGTGATATTTTATTGTTAAGTTTTAGATCTATTGTAAAATGCTTTAAATTTTTTCGTGTGTTGTTGTTGTAAGAAACTTTGAATCTTTTTCTAAGAAAAGTATCTAAGAAAATTAAATAATAATACCCACCCCCAAAATGCCCACCCCCCACAATGGGCTTTTAAAAAACCTCCATTGGCACCAATGGAAACTTTGTTGCAGTGGAGGAGGGGCAGTTTTTCAGCAGCGGGGTGGTATCAGGTATTCGTATTTGGCCCATGGACCATCCTTGCCACTTAGGTTAGGCAGAATAGGCAGCTGTGCTCTGAGACTGTAAGGTTTAAAGCATACTTGCACATACGGCCATCTTGGACAATGTCCTAGTTTTTCTAAACCTAATTTGCACCATGTGCTTTGTAAGAGATGAAAATATGCTAAAGCAAACCATGGTAGATAGTGATGTATTGACATTCAGATAGAGTTATATTTGAAATATGGCTTGAGAGATACTTTCTGAATCTTCACAACACACAGGAAGAAAAATGGCCATTGGTCTTTGAAAGACAGAACAACCCCTTGTAGTCAGCATTTACTTCCCATGGACAGAAGGGGACCTTTCATCTGCAGAAGGCTGATCCAGAGAAATATTTCTGTTGACAGAATGGGGAAGGAGGCAATTTATGTTGATTCTCCTCCCTCCCCGTGCAGTCCCCAAGTTTTCCAAAAGTATATTCCAGAGGGTTGGAAAACCTTAGAACAATGGAGAAGAGGGCACTATAGCTGTAGTGGAATGGGAAATGGATGAAAGTAGTGTCTCTGTACTTCCACTGGCAGGAGTGTTCTGCGTGGAACCCTTCTGGCAGAAGGAAATGCTGGGTCCAACCCAGTGCATGGTGAGCACTCTTTCTTATAGGAGGTAATGTCAGTAGTTTTTAACTACGAAACAGCATTAAAGGCAGGCATGGCTGGGCACCTGCCAAGGTCCCACATCCCAGCAGGAGCCCCCTATAGTTGCTCTTCCTCTTCACCATTGGAACCTGCTTGTTCACCTGCATCTCATTCTGGCCCAGACAATGGTGCTGGTGAGAAGGAGAAGCAATATATCCCCTTGCCTACTTGCTCTCTGGCTCTCTGCCTGTCAAGCAAGCAACTGCTAGCAATTATGGAAAAGAGGAGGAGCAATAGCAGCTGGTGACAATGGCAGTGAGAAAGTAGACTCATTGAGGGAGGAGGGGGCCCATTGAGGGTGTCTTGCCAAAGGGCCCTCAAATTCTTGAAGCCAGCACTATGTATAGTGCTTGTCCGTTCTCGCTTGTGGTATGGAAGCATCTTCATTGATGGAATTACGTATTATCAGATAATATTGTGGTGCTTTCTTATTCTCAGCAAGATGGGGGTTAGAGTTAATATCAAGAAATCTTTGTGTATTTAAGGCTAAAGAGTATTTCCTTACATGCTAGTAGTACCTATTAATGAGGAGGACAGTAATGCTTGCTGATTACCAGACAAATTGATCCACCCTCAGTAGACTGCTATTAACCTGGAGACAGACCAGTATCCCTGGTGTGTGTGGGTGTGGGTGTGTGTGGGTGTGTATATATATATATATATATATATATATAGTTCAGTGCAACTATAGTATCTAGCTTTTCTGTAAAGTTCTCTGTCTTCTATAGGAATCAAGTTTTTTTTAAAAAAAATCTACAGATTGTTTCAATTAGCATCTATTTTCTGTGACCGTACTGTAAGGGACTGTTCAGTTAACGAAAAGGCTCAGTCTGAAACAAAGTCTAATCAAAGTTACATAATTTAGTTCTCGTGCAGGACTTTAATCTTTTATAAAAAACCTTTTCAGGAGAAGAAATGAGGAATTTGTGAGCAATCCATTCAGTTCCTGCACCAATTAAAGTTGTATTTTAGAAATGACCAACTGTGCTTTGTCCTCAGTAAATTGCCTGTTAGGAACTGTTATGCAACTTGCAAGATTTGATATTAATTGGTTTAAATAACATAATAATTGCCCATCAGCACTTTGTTTCTCATTTGGAAAAAATAAACCAAAACTAGAGAGATGTAGTTTTGGGGACTGAATAAAGTTACTGTGCCACCAGCCTTTAACTGTCAAATTTCTTCAAGCCATAGGTGATATGAACCTTTATTTATTTGTTCCTTTGCAAAGTCCCTTGAATCAGGCTGTAGTTGCACAGAAAGAGTAATTGGTAGATTGTTTCCCTCTTCATTTTCTTTCATACAGAGTTCTATAAAATCATGTACGGAGATGTATGTATGTGTGTAAATAGAGTAGCGGGCCAGAGGGGGGAGGTGAGGGGGCTTACAAGTCATGATATTTTGGTTTGTTATCTTCTGTTTCTAAGGTTTAAAGTAATTTGAGCTGCCAGCCCCAAGCGCTATGAAATCTAATTAGCTAAATAAATGGTTCTAATTGTCTTGGTTCTGTAAGTAGCAGGCCCAGCCAGGTGTCCACTCTGTTGGCTTCATAATGAAATCAGATTGGTTTTATTTTGCTCTGAATACCTATAGCTGATAAAGAATGTGAAAACTTGAAATGCTTTTTTAAAAAAATCAGTTTGTCCAAAAAACACGTCTCGACTCTCTGAGTCTCTTTGATAACTCTGAGACTGGTGAGGAGGAACATTCCTCAGGAGATCTGTAGGAATTTTTGACTTCTGCATGCTAGAGATCCACCTTTTCTTTAAAGAGAGCCCAACTCCCTCCAAAGCCCTTTTAAAAATCTATTATCATTGCATTTTAATTGCAAAACCAGGCAGTTATGGAAAATCAGTTCTTCAGAGCAACTTTCCTGCGTTGAATCCCCTTATTCACTCAACAGAGCACACTTACTGTTTGCACTATTGGCTTGAGCAGCTGCTGCTACCAGTGCTTGCTGAGCCCCTTAACCTTATTGTTCACTGAGACCCCAGCATAACTTCATTATGTCAACCTCAAGCACCGCCAGAATCCAATTTCCTCACGAGTGGTACAGCCACCATCTCTCTGCAGTAACCATCTGGCCAAAGCTCTTCAAATCAGAATTTAGGCATGCACACTGGTGGTTTTTCTTATTAGCTGCCTCCCCCCTCGCTCCTGTTTTACCTGCATAGTATCACAGATTATGCACATCTCCATAGCTTTATTAAGCTATGAAAACAGCTCTAAAAGCAACAAATGGAAACAGCTCTAAAAGCAAGGTAGGGGAGTATTGGAACTGCAAGAGTATAGAGCCACTTCGATTATTACTATAACATTTTAGGGTACATGAACTGGTGGGGGGGTGGAATGGGTTGTCTAGCACAGCTGTCCTCTCATCTCCTCCTAGCAAAGTGTAATGGTTAATGGAACCTCTTAAAGTTCCTAGGAATCCCAAGCTTTTCCTTTTGCTAGAAACCACCTGCTTGTGAAGGAGCTAATCCAGACTCAGGAATGTTCATGTATAGCCTGGATTATTATTATTGGAGGAGGGTTTTTTTAGAGCTTTCTGCATAGTTTGTGAGATGGCAGGTTTTAAAGAACGCTTCCTTCAGTTTACTGTGATGCTTGTGAATACCTTAACAGCTCATTTGCATGCTGGATTTCCATTTGCTATTACGACATGTAATTGTCTCCAGACTTTTACTTCTGAGTAGTGATCGCTGCTTATAGTTGAACTAACCTGTTATATATTTGGTGGGATGCCAAGGCAATTGGAAATGTTGTAAGTTTCATATGGGTCAAGAAAATCCATTTACAGAAAGCTGACACTTGCAAATGTTTTGTCTTTCTTTGCAGACTGCATCCTCGGCTATTAAAGGTACCATACAGCTGGGAATAGGATACACAGTGGGTAACCTCACCTCTAAACCAGACAGAGATGTGCTTATGCAAGACTTCTATGTAGTAGAAAGTGTGTTTCTTCCCAGGTAAGGGCAATATTACTTTGTATTTTTCACACACACACACACACACACACACACACACACACAAAATGTTTGCCAAATTATTTATATATTCAGGCTTTTCCCCAGCTTTCTCCCAAATTGCTCTTCCCCACCCACCCCTTTTTTTAAAGTTCCCAACAACTGTGTGATATTAGGCTGAGAGATGCTAACTGGCCCATGGTCACCTACTAAGCGACAGCGCTGGCTTTTTAGGTATTGACCACATCTTAAAGATGAATTTTAAAAATCACTTTAAAATGGAATAATCAACTTCCCATAATGCAAGGGAAGAAGGATTGTTTCATGAATATGCTTTCAGTAGTAATAATAATATAGATGTAAATTCACATAAAATGAAATGTTTATTGAAAGGAAGAACATGCATTCATATAAAATGGAAGATTTATTGGGAAAATAAATAAGGAGTCAATGTTTAGTGTTATATTACACTTTAAAAAATGCATACGGTGTTGTTAGTAGAGTTTATTTGTTCTTTTTGTCAATAATCAGAATTTGTTTTGAGGAAACAGGATTGTTATATTGCCCTAATTGCATTCTAGTGCAATAACGTTGGTCATATGAAGTAAATGACTTGCATGATAAGATAATAAATTGATGTATTTCTTTATTTTCAGTAATTACTCAAAACAAAGCTTGCTGACAGTTCTCTACCTATTGGACTTTGCCCTGTCTCTGTGCAGCTATGTTTATTAACTATAGTCAAGCATATTTATTTCAGAGATTTTATATTTGGAAGTATTATGTTGAAACACACCAAGCATGGTTTTAAACTGTCTACTTGTTTAGTTAATTTCAAAGGAAATTAAAATGGTTAAATGTAGGTTCCAGTTAAATGACATAGACAAGTTTGGCTGTACAATGCATTTGCTAACTGATAGTTGCAATGGCACAAAAATGTGACTGGATTTTATTTTCCATTTAGGTAGTACAGGGGCTGCAGAACCTCTTTCAGCCCAAGGGCATAATTCAATTTTGGAGAAGTTCTCGGGTGTCGCATTCCAGTGCTGGGTGGGGTCAAAGGCAAAAAGAATGGGCCCAAACCAGCATATTGTGGCTTAAAGCTCTTACAGCTACCAAGTAAGCCAGAGGAGAAGCATTTCATTTTTTTAGAAAATATGGTTCCCTATGAAGGATTGGTGATTCAGAGAAAGAGGACAGGGCCAGTGAAAGAGGGCCTGTCCTTCTGGGGAACCCCAGAGGGCCAGATTGGGACCCCCCAAAGGGTTGGATTTGGCCCGTGGGCCTGACATTTTGCACCTCTGGTGTAATGCCATGAAGTTGCATTGGGATATCATGCAGATGTCTTTCGTCTTCCTTGCAAACATCTCTAGACCAGTTCAGGTGTTTGCTTTCCATTCCTAATCTCACAGGAGAAGCTCTAACAGCAGAGTAGTTTCTGAGAATGATAGATGAAGACCAGTCATTCCATTTTTGGTACTTAACTATTTGGGGATTCCCAAGCAGAGCTGCCTATAGGGTTTATTGGGCCTGGGGCAGGTATGATGTTGAGGGCCCTGCCACCCTTGCCTACAAGGGACCCATGCATATGTGGTGAGCCATGCAGCAATGTGGTATTACAGGACCTGAGATAAGACTTTTTGGGAGCTAGGGGCAAATTGACCTTGTGGCCGCCCCCTCACGGGAGGCCTGTCCCAAACAGATGCTGATAATTGGTAGTTTCTGAAATAATTCCCACAGATTTGAACACCAGCAAATACAACTGTTTATATAAAAGTTTTTAAAAGGAGTGAAACTTCATTCATTACATAGCAATTGTGTAACTATCCAGTGGACTTGTTGTTAAAAGGTGAGAATTGTTCTTTCTGCCCCTCCAAAGATGCTTCAACCCATAATGTTTCCAGCAACCAGGGTGTAAGAGACTGCCAACACAGAAACATCTGGACTTCTGACAGATATGTGACACTGAACCAAAAGAATTCATCATAAAAATAAAATACGTTGTTGATATGTTTCATACCCTTCTTGGGATTTATAGATAAATGATTAGTACTCATTGTGTTTTGAACTCAGTCTGTTTCTGTCTTTGAAAACAGAACTCTCAGTAAATAACTAGGAGAAGCTGTAGTCTGCATATGTTCGTGGACCCCACATAACTACTTTTCAGTGTGAAGTTTTGCATATTGCAGCTTTCCCTTTACAAATGCCTGTTGCTTGGCAAGATTATAGAAACAATCTTAACATTCTAGGGAGGTAGTACAATTCAGTCTCGCACAGTTCCTGATGCCAGAACTGTAACCTAAGTAGGTTGATCTGTGGGTCTGAGATGTGGATTTGAATACTTAATGGGGATTTGAGCATATGATTCTAATTGTAACTTTCTGATGTCAGTAGAAAGAAACTTGTCACTTCTTAAATAACATATATAATATTTCATTTTTCTGTTTCTTTTTGGGTGTAGAGATCATGAACTTTCACAGGTGGTCTCAGCAGATGCCAGGTATCGTTGTATGATAGTCAGGTGTTTTGGAAACTTGGGGAGCATTTTTCCTAGGAAGGCCATTGATCCAAAGGAAGAGTCAAATCAGGGGGCTCAGTTGATGGTGGGTACTCCTAAAGTACATGGAGTTTGCCACATTGCAGGATTGTATTGCTTTTTCTTTCCGTGTGCCACCTGTTCCTTCGGTACTTTGTTATCTGTCTTGTGCACATACACAAAGCAGAAGCATTTACCACAGGTCACTCCAGAAAGTAAGTGTGGGCCTGCAATGTCCTGAGAGCCAGGTGATTCTGAGGGTTCCCCATATTAATGTTTTGCTATGCATGGAATAATGTGTTAGCGTTGTGGTCAGGATTCTTGTTTTGATGGCATAAATCCAGTGAATCAACCAGAGCTCCAAAACCAGTCCTGCATATTAAAAACCAATGTTTGTTACTCTTTATATTATCTCAAAGCATGAAAACTTAAAATAAAAAACAAAAATAATACAGCCAATAATAGTCTACAATCGATGAAATCTTTTGCTGGAATCAGCAAAGACAAGACAGAATGTCACATAATTTTTATTCCCTCCCCTTGCTCAGGTATAGAATTGAAGTGTTTTGTAGCATCAGTAAAGGCTAAAAGCAGAATAGGAGAATCCTAATATATTCAGAAGTCCTGTACACATTTTAATCTGTAATATTTTTTCTCCCAACCGTCATCACTCCTTTTTGTTCAGAACTGTACTTCTTCTCGCCCTCCCCCGTCCCTCATGTTTTATCATTAGCCTTAAGGCCTATGGAAGGTTTCCTTTATCACAGTACTACTGTTCTTCAACTCGGCTGGCACTGTATGTGAACCAGTTACAGCCCTTGTTCATTTGATGTGCTGCATGTTCTGGCAAAGAGAACCTCAAACTCATGTCTGGCCTAGCTCTCCTGCATTAGAATTGACTCTTCTGCTGTCTGAAGAATGGCTGTGTTATACTTATTTGATTTGTTGTCTAAGTCTTTGGAGCAGTATGTACCTGAATTAATCTGTAATATTAGATTATGCACAAAGTTTGCAAAAGAGCATAATGTTTTATTTTCAAGTGCAAGAAACAAAGTGACTTTAGAACTGTAGAGTGCAAAAAAAAATTACTTGTTTTTCAATTTCCCCCCAAATTACCGTTTTTCCTCAAACCGCCCTCCTGCTCCTGAAAAAAAAAATCTGTCCCCTTCCCCATGGCCTTAAAATTTCTGGATTTTTTACATCCTGCAGAGACTTTCTCTGCTTACCTTTGAATCGATATGATGCTCATACTTACTTCTGAGTATAAATGCTAAGCGATTTGATCCTCCTTCTTTCTTAGCCTTGTCCTGGTACCTTCTGAGTAGATATGCATAGGTTTGATGTTTAGGATGCTGTTTTGAAAGTTCTGCAGAGTGAGACTTCCCTGGTTATGTCTAAGTAGGCACGTAGGCGCTCACTTGCTTACTTGTGAAGAGACATGCTGCTTATGCTTACTTCTGAGTAGACATGCATCAGCTTGATATTTAGGGTGCTATTTTTTAAAGGTGCAGCTGAGTGATTTAGGCCTGCTTCTGAGCAGACATGAGTAAACAAGTAGTCCTGCTCATTTATTAGTAGATGTGCTTCCTAGTACAGATTGATAGCAATGGAAGTGTGGGGGAAGGGGGAGGGTTAGGCCCACCCACTTCTGTGTGTGTCAGACACGCTTTTGCCTTTGGTCCTTCCCACCACTGGAATGTGAGTCCCAATAGCTTCTCCGAAATGGAATTTGGCCTTCAGGCCGATAAATGTTACTCACCCCTGCCATAAACAGATGATGTTGTTGGCTGATTGGCATACAGTGCAATTCCATAAATATGTGAGCTTTATTGAATTCATTGGAGCTTATTCTTAGGCAAATGGCTATAACTACACCCATAGTCTCTTTTTAGGAGAGCAGAGAAAATGATATTAGATTAGAAGGGTCAGAAAATGTACTGAGACTTCATACGCTTGTTGATTTGACAGCAGTACTATAATGTTCGTTTGTTCTTGATTTGCTCCAGCTCATAATCTTGCCTCAAAAGTTGAGGAGATGTGAAGACCTTGAGAAAAAACAGAAAAGAAATTGCAGGGGGGACCAAAACATTTTGAGGGGAAATTTCCCAATTTTTCCTATGGTTTTGGAGAAATGTGGAGAGAAAAGGTTTTTCCCCCCCTCAAAATTCTGTTTTATTCCATTTTCCCCCCAAGCCTTCACATCTTGGGAGAGGGGAAAGAATTTCCAAAAGTAAGATATTTATAGTAAGATATTTTAATGCATATGTGTAATATCTTAAACTTCTTTTTCAATTCAGTGAAGGGAGCAACTTGACTCCTGCTCACCATTATCCAGACTTCAGATTTAAGACCTACGCTCCTCTAGCCTTCCGCTACTTCAGAGAACTGTTTGGCATTAAACCTGATGACTACTTGGTAAGAATTTGCATTTTTTCACAAATAAGGAAAGAAATAGCTGTTTCTGAACCATTGGGGGGGTCACTTGTTTTACTCTAGGATGAGAGTGAACGGTATTCTTTGCTGCAGTGCCATTTTTAAGCATCTGTACCTGAGTTCAGGGTGAGGAGGTATGCTCAGTTTACCAGGTTTTGCTTGATTCACACAAAAAGAGCTAGTCTAATCATCTGTTCTTTCAAGGTGACAGGGTGGCAAGAGGAATTCCTTAGTAAGTGTGATCTACAGGGCTAAATTCATGAATTCCAGGCTGGGCCAGAGAGGGAGATCCATACGTTGTCCAGTTTGTATGTGCATCTGTGTGAATTTAAAGACTTCCTAATGTGTGTATAAATTTAGTTCTTGGCCATCAATTGTTATACTTGTAATTAGTTGCCCTAAAACCTGATGTGTTAATTGATAGATCAGCAGCTAACTATAGTTGCTACTCAAGTCATTATTTCTACCAGAATATTGTAATTGAAGTTAAAAACTCCTGTGGATTTTGCTGATTGAATTCTCGTTGAGGGACCTCCGGCTGTTAATTGCCATGTAATTGTCTAACAAAGTATATAAATATTTGCTTCCATATGTTGTAACCTTGACCTGGAAAACACGCATCCCATGGTATGTCATCACTATATTTTAAAACCCTCATGCAGTTCTTGATTTTGAAGCTTTACAAAGTCATTCAGTGATTGGAAAAGACATGAGCCAACAGACTTTTACATGCGGATCAGCTGTAGCAGACAAACAACAAGCAGTTGTGCAGGGCAAGGACTAAATTCAGCAAGAGTTAATGCAGTTGGAACCATATGCATTGCCTTGTTGAGATCCCTATGTGGCAGTGTGTTCTGAATAGCTGTAAGAGAAACAGCGTATGTGCAATATTGTACTGTGCTTGCAGTTGTCAGCAGTGTGTGAATTGTCTCTTCCTTTCGTCTTTCATATGACACTGTCATAAAAGTCAAGGCTAGAATTTTGTACGGTTCCCACAGTGTGTCAGAATGAAAAAAGGAGGAGAGATGTACTGATTCAAAACCATGTTACAGAAAGATGTTGGTTGCTTTTTAAGCGATATAACTTCCATGTATCTCAATATGGTTCTGTATATTTTTGGGGTGGGATGGGGTGGAGGTGAAACTCTTACATGTTCAATTGTAGAATTACTTTGCCATTGATGACTTTTGTTTGTATATTGCTTTTTCTCCTTGTCTGTCATTTAAGAGGATGCACAATTTTTTGCAGAGAACAGCTATCCATGTAGGAAACATTTCTAACCTAGTAAAACATGTTGTGGGTTGTAAGAGGTATATGCACATTAATGCATGCAAAATAAATATTTATGTTGAGCCGTCCCGCCTCAAACTTTTCTGTTGACTTAATCTCTATACCTTCTTTGATGAGACTAATAAGAAAAAAAATAGATCTAGTTTGCTGGGGCTTTGGGATCTGTTTTTCCTCAGGGGGTTTTACAGCAGCAACACATATTGGAGTGAATCTCTATTCTTAAGAGCAAATAAAACGTAGATTCACAGAATAACTTACATATTGCCTAGAAAGTAAATTCAAAGATTGTTACTTAAATTTCACTTCCTATTTGTGTGTGTGTGTGTGTGTTAGATTAATCAGAGCAAAGTTCCTGAATCTAGCCTTGTGTGACTGGCTGAGAGAGTGCTCACAACAGGTAGGCCTGATCAGCTTAGAATTTTTCCTGAGCATGTTCTCTTGTAGAGAATGAGAATTGTGCAAGAAAATGGCTGTGCTCTTGCATACCTTCTGTAGATTCTAATGACTCTTGAACAGAAGTTCCCAAAGATATGTGCCTAGTAAGGAAGACATTGAAAGCAGCACCAATAAAGTCTTATGAGGTACTTGCATAGCAATTCTAGGAAACAATACATACCATGTAATGAGGAAGAACCTGTTCGTGTTCCATAAATTCTCTACTGGCATTGGCTTTCCAGAGTAACTGACTATTGTGGAATGTTTAAATAGCAGGGTTCATAAAGGTCTCCTTGGCCACCTTTTATGATTAACTTACTTTTTTAAAAATGGCTTTTATATTTCCGTCACTCACAGTGGCATTAAATTTCTCTTTGTGTGTTTAGTATTCAATATGCAGTGAACCTCTAATAGAACTATCCAATCCTGGTGCCAGTGGATCTTTGTTCTTTGTCACTAGCGATGATGAGTTCATAATCAAAACAGTTCAACACAAAGAAGCAGAGTTCCTTCAGAAGCTGTTGCCTGGCTACTACATGGTAAATAAATTCAAGTCCTTGACTTTTCCTATTTGGTTTCTTTTGTGCATTTGAGTTTTTACTTTGCTCTTTAACAATTTATTCAATACTTGCCCATGTTCTTGTGAATTTTAAATACTGCTTTTCCCCTTCTGAATGTGTACATCATATTTTACTTTATGCATGAAAAATAGGTGAACTTTTAAATATTCAAGGTTAATAGACACACAACCTTGACCATAACAGTTGGTATAACTGACCATGATGCTGACTCACCACCTGTGTAGTACCACCATTGTATCCTGTTTTGTTATGTTGTGCTTGCACTGATATTGGTAAAGCATATTGTTTGCATTTGTGTGCTTGTTCAGCCAGTTGTAGGATTTGCACGTTACATATAATTTTTATTTCCTCTGTTTCAGAACTTGTCTATCTCAGTCTCCTTGAGTGTGTTTAAACTGTGGTTATGTAACTACCATGGTTAAGAATGGTTCACACGACACTCTAAACTGAAATGTTTAGCTCAAAATACTTAACCATCGTGGCTTAGCATGTCATCTGAACAAGGTCAGCTTGTCATGTGAACCATTCCTAATCATGGTGGTTAAATAACCATAGTTTAAAAATGCTCATTAACCATTTGCTGCAGAAGGATTAGCAGCCTAACCATGATTTAACATGTTGTCTGTTCCCCTGTCTTCAGCGGGACTTACTCCAAAATAAGTGGGTGTAGGATTGCAGCCTGAGAGAATTGTGTATTCACCAGTCCTACGTAGAGATGTGAAGGTCCAGAAAAAAAAAATGGAAAAATTCAGAAAAAAATATTTTTCCCCTCCCCCCCCCCCAAATTTCCATTTTCTTCCTGGTTTTTTCCAGGAAAAAAAAAAATTTATGGGGGGGGGGAAGGGGGGGAGTGTTTTTTCCCTAATTTTTCCATTTTTTTTTCAGGCCTTCACATCTCTAGTCCTAAGAGTGGAGACCATCTGATTAAGAGGCGAACCTTTCGTTAAAGTTTAGAATGTTTTGGATTAGAACAACAAATCTTTTGAAGTAGTAGTCTAAAAATAACAGCCCAGATTGTTTGCAAAAGAACTGGTTCTCCTGTCTATATTTACATACATGTGGAAAATTTACCTTAAATATCGTACAAATGTTCACTGCTATTTTTTGTGTGTGTTTTTGTTTTTAAGAACCTCAACCAGAATCCAAGGACACTCTTACCAAAATTTTATGGACTGTATTGTGTTCAGTCGGGGGGTATTAATATCAGGATAGCTGTGATGAACAATGTTTTGCCACGAGCACTGAAAATGCATTTCAACTATGACTTGAAAGGCTCCACGTATAAAAGGAGGGCATCTAGGAAAGAACGAGAGAAATCCAACCCCACCTTTAAAGACTTGGATTTTCTGCAAGATATGCAGGAAGGATTATATTTTGACTCGGAAACCTACAGTGCACTGATGAAGACACTACAGAGGGACTGTCGTGTAAGTGAAATCTTTTAATAGCAATTCCTGTTGTCAGACTATGGTCCTCCTGTAACAAGGCATAAACACAGCAGAAAGATGAAGTGGGTTCTAGTCCACAAAAGGTTATGCCAACAGTTATTCATTTAAAGTGGTTATAACTATGAGGGTTCACTATGGCACTCAAGCAATAAATGTGTTTATTGCTTTAAAACAATAAATGTGTTAGCCTTTAAGTCGCCACAATACTCTTCTCTGAATGCGAGCAGAAATATAGTTTTTGTCTTGGACAGTATAAATGGTGTCATTCTGCAAAGCTTCACTAAATCCTTCTGCTGTGCAAGTGGTGCCCGTTACACTTGTGCAACCGTTTTCCCAATGCATTCACAAGAGTTATGCGCAACGGGTGGCACAAGCATAATGCGCAAATGTAACTTTAGTTGGATTCTTCTCTTGTGCATAGTTCAGAACCTAGTTTCTACTAGCGCAACATCATTTGCATTAACAGAATGACACAGTTGGAAACTGCCCAATAATTAGTAGGCACGAAAACACAGCACAAGAGTTAGCAGATGTGATGTTCTTTGTATGGTTTTTTGTTTTGTTTTTTAGTTTCATAGATGCGGTCTTCGTTATCCTCTTGGCTTTTTAACCATACTGGCCATGTCCCATCCCCCACCCTGGCCAGGTTCTCTGTTAAGTCCTCTGTTTTTTATTCTTTAACATCATCCTTTAGGTTGTCTTTGTTGCAATCCTATGTACATTTACTTAGTAATAAGTCCCATAGAGTTCCATAGGACTTACTTCCAAGTAAACATGCATACGGTTGCACTTTTGTTCCACGTTTTGAGATGAATTATCATGTCCATGTTGATACTCCGTTACTCTTTTCTTTCTCTAACCTATCTTCTTCTTTGGTTAATCTTGTTTCTTGTAACCTTGCTCTTTCCAAATGTCTCTCTGCTCATTCTTTTGAAACTTAATCTTTCAGATATAGTATTTCTTATTTTTCTTCTAGACCTATTCCCCCTGTGTATTTTTGTTTTGTTGTCCATTGATGAACTATTTCTCTTCATTCTCAAGCTTGCGATCTTGGTGGTGTTTGGGTTCTTCTGTTTCCCCCCCTCAGATTTCATCACTAACCAAACTTTGTCATTTTTAGTTGTTAAATGCAATATTTTCTTTCACTTGTTTCTTCTCACACATTGGTTCATTCTCTTATTTTGTCCAAAGTTGTAATGCCTTTTTAATTGGTCTCGTCTATTCCACCTTAAAGCTCCTTGTTTTGCATTATACCACCCTCTTTATTATTTTTCTGCATGAAAACACAATCATTCTTCTTTGTTTTTGTTTTCTCATATCTGGCTGCCTTTTTCCAGTGGTGGTCCTGTACCTGTGGAATCAGGTTCCATTGGGGGTTCATTAGGGGCCTTCTTTGTCCTGGGAAAAGCTCTGAAGACCTAATTACATCTTCTAGCCTTTTTGTAAGTTTTTGGGCTGCTGTTCTAGTTAAATTCTGGTTTTACTGATTTTTTTAAAAGAAGTAATCTATGATTTTATTGAAGGTTATTGTATCTGTTTTGTATAGGGTTTTATCTTGTACACAGCCGTGTGAAGGTTTTACCCTTTAAGGTGGCCTAATAATTTGGAACAAATAACTTTTGTACCTGGTTTTATTTTTATATTTATTTATTTATTTATTTATTTATTTTAAAAGCCTTGGAGAATAAAAAGAACTTTGCCTAGAGCCAAAAGGACAAGGTGAGCCTGTCCTGAGGAGAGTGTTCTGAATGTAGGGTGCAACAACTGAAATGCCTCATCTCACCTCAACCCAGATGGTGGAGGTCACTCAAAGGAGGGCACTGGCAGATTAATTTTTTAAAAATATATAGGAAATAACAAGTATCATTCAAATAAGTATAAATCGTCCTTCTCCAACCTTGTGCCCTCCAGATGTTTTGGACTTCAGCTCCCATCAGCTCCAGCCAACATGGCCAATGGTCAGGAACATTGGGAGTTGTAGTTCAAGACATCTGGAGGGCACCAGGTTGGAAAAGGCTGGTATAAACAAATAAAGCACCTATGGGGGGACTTCTAAAGATAATTATTTTAAGATTGAATATGAGGCTCTTGAAACTTGTAATTTTTCATTCTTCTAATGAACAGTTTACGATCACAGTGTTGTATTTAGAAAGACTCTGTGTATTTAACTATGCATTCCATTGCTTTTGTAAGTTTGCATCAGTTACTAGATTAAAGTTGGTTGCTACCAATTGTATTTATGTGTTGGTACTCTTTCTCTAAAGGTGGACAGTAACTGGCATTTTAGTTTTGCTGTTCAGTCCATAAGACTTTGCCAAGAAAAGCAATTGTAACCTCACACATTGGAAGTTCCTTCACAGAAATCACTTCCACAGGAATTACCATGAAGCCCATGCATGGTTTTTGATCTGTTTGGGCAGCTGAAGCCAATTATGGCTTACCCAGTTGTTTGTATATGCAATCCACAAAGAAAAAATCCACATGCACAAGATAATCAGTCATGACTATTTAGCAGTTCACATATAAATATTAAAATCATATTTAAAATACAATACTAAATTCCAATTACTCCAAAAGTAATACAAGGAGCAGTAAGATGACTATATCAGGGGTGGGCAATGTCTATGGGTCCAGGGACCAATTTCTTTCCCACTGGGAGTCGCACCCTTCCGCTCCACCACTTTTGCCCCTGAGGATTTCAGAAGCATGATTCTGTTTCCCAACAAGGCACTCTGTCCCCGCCTGTCTTGTTTTAAAAGAAAATGGCGGCTTTTTTGCTACTGCAGCAAATTTGTCGGTGGGGGCAACAGGAACTGCAAAAATGGCCTGGGAGGGGCATATGTTGTCCATCCTTGATCTACATATGGAATACTTTCTGATTCCTCCAATGAAGTCTGTTTTAATGTGATGTGATCACAGAGAATGATGTAGATATATAAGGAAGAATTTGCCAGCCTTCCTCTTGTGGAGCAGAATAGATCTTTTCATTGTGTGAGAATATAAGTAACAAAGGGAGGGAAGACTTTTAGGGCAAAGTATGAAAGTGCCCTGATAAGAAACTAGAATGGTTGAGATGGAGATGGGGATTATATGATAAAAAGGGCATCCCTCATGAGAAGAGTGCAATGTTTGTTGGCACACTGCAACGTTGTGTCAAGACTTGTTAGTGAACATGAAGCCATCTTTTGTTTGGATTTTGAGCATGGAGTTGAGATGATCTAATCATCAGCTGCATGCTCATCAGACTTTCTTCCCCTAACAAAGGGCATTGTTCCATGTCCTAGCCTCTAGAAATGAATATTCCATGAACTCAAGCAATTAGTAATTACACATAAGAATCATGTCTCTGGAAACCCATTTGTCCTTTCCACCTTTATAATGTGACAAAGTTAATGGTAGCATCAAAACCATAAAGCTATAGAAAAATATACCATAGTGAAGATGAACAGATTACTTAAGTGAGAGAAAACCAGATTAAAAAGAACACAAGCTGGTAACTTCTTACATAATATATGGAAAAGCTTTTTGTAATTCCATTCTAGGCTATCTGCAAATTCATGGCAGTGCCTAAAATATTTCCAGCTCACAGGATAGTCTATATATGTGGAAAAATGTTCATCAGAATTTGTTGTTTGCAGTAACTTTCTCTTAAGGGAAATCTTCAGGCATTATAATAGAATATATTGGGGCCTTCCTACTTAATCAACTCCTAAAATGTTGCATGATTAACTGGGTCTAATGTCTTCTAACGTATTGTGTGTGTGTGTGTGTGTGTGTGTGTGTGTGTGTGTGTATAATAATACACCCTCCCTCCCTTGTTTTATGGCAGTTGATCTCTGCCCCAAAGAGCTTTAGATGGGGGTGAGGTAAGGTCAGGAGAGCACAGGAATTTTCTGATGGCAATAAGGAAGAGGTGAATTTAGAAGTGGTTCTGTGGGGGCCACATTAAATTAGAAGAAGCCTTCAAGCAGACAATAATTACATTGGTTATGCTAACATTTTTTTTCTTGACCAAAGGTGGTGCTTCTGGAATTATCAGGGCGTTTTCCATTGGCTAATTTATTTGTCACAACTTTAGGAATGTACAAAGAGGATTCTTACTCGAAAATGTTGATGTGTCCTGTTTACAAAGTATCAGTTTCCATTTATTAAAGAGGAAACAATATAACTGTTGGATCTAGGCTAGACTGGGGATAAAGGCTGAGAATCAACATTGTCTGGTGAAGGATCTCTCTCGCTATAGGCAACTTCTCCTGTCCATTGGTACTTCGGTGCACAGATGGTGGCCTGGCTCTTGGGCTGTTCCAAGGTTATCCAAGAGCAGATCTGGCCAGATGCACTTTCTAGCTATTTTGTTTAATGAAGGGTGGGTTCCAGATATCCACCTGTATAACAGGACAGGCGGAAGCTGAATTTCCCCCCCCCCTTCCTCTCTCCCCCCCCCCAGCCCTCAGAGCCCCTCCCCCTCCATATGCTCCCTGGAGGGTTGGGAAAACCTGCTGAGGAGAGAGGGTTGTGGTGCAGGAGTGGCTGAGTGGGAAGGGGAGATTTTCCATGAGCCTACACCAAGGGAAGATTATTTGGACCACAGAAAACAGGTTTACAAATTAATCCACAAAAATTATTGACCCACAAAACTTTTGATTAGTGTGTCTGCCCACATATCCCAATATCAATTATTTGTGTCCTAAAAGAATCAAAGAAGCAACTTCTGTAAAGGTTTCTCTGCTTGATCACCCGGTGGTAATTCTGAATGCTGCTGAAGACCATATAAATGTATTTTTGTATTTATTTAAATATTTCTATGCTGCATTTCATAAAACATCTCAAGGCAGTATACAAAGAAGATTTAAAATGGCTGTGTTAAATTTCCACATCGCACAGAAATGTACAGGTTCTGGAACTTTGTTTGCCATATATGTAAGTTATGTAAGAGCACAGATATGTAAATGTCATCAGAGGTTATCTCCTGCTATTGTTGATCCACTACACCTAAAAAAGGGCCGCTATTGTAAAGTTGGAAAAAGTGCAGAAATGGGCAGCTAAAATGATCAGGGGGCAACTCCCCTGTGAGGAAAGGTTGAACAGCTGGGATTGTTTAACTTAGAAAAATAGTGAGTCGGGGAAGACATGATAAAGGGGTACAA
This sequence comes from Anniella stebbinsi, assembly GCA_029215795.1. Classification (NCBI taxonomy): domain Eukaryota; kingdom Metazoa; phylum Chordata; class Lepidosauria; order Squamata; family Anniellidae; genus Anniella; species Anniella stebbinsi. The sequence continues at coordinate 85,726,495 of JARDYH010000002.1, read as the reverse complement.
AATTATGCACGATGTGGAGAAAGTGGATTGGGAGACATTTTCCCTCTCATAATATTAGAACCAGGGGTCATCCCATGAAGCTGATTGGTGGGAGATTCAGGGCAGATAAAGGAAGTATTTCTTCACACAGTACATAGTTAAACTATGGAATTTTCTATCACAAAGTGTAGTGATGGTCACCAGTTTGGATGACTTTAAAAGAGGATGGGACAAATTCAAGGAGGATAAGGCTATCAATGATGGCTATGCTACCTCCAATATCAGAGGCAGTATGCCTATGTGCACCAGTTGTTGGAAAACCTGAGTGGTAGGGTTTCCCACAGGCAGCTGGTTGGGCACTGTGTGAACAGAAAGCTGGACAAGATAGACCAGGCTCTTCTTATGTTCTCACATTTCTTCTCTGTACATAGACTCTGGCTGAAGACAGACATAATATAGAAAGGGAGCACAAAGCATGTGCAGTCAGTTCTCCCTTTATATTAAGGTCTGTATCTAACATACAAGTGAATTGAATACCGACATATCCTTTTTTGCCCCACCCTGTTTGCTCACCTGCCAGGTTGCTACTGCCTGTATCCACCTCCTCCAAACAAAGCACCCCTGTAGCCATGTTATGTGCCTAAGAGGGGAAGAGGTTGTGCTGCTCTTATCCTGAGTGCCTGGCATTGGTTTGCTTTGTTTCCATGCCTGAGAAGTAGTGGCAACAATAGCATGCAGAGATAGGCAAAGATGACATGTTGGTGTGCAATTCATCAGTATGCTAGAGAGAGTGAGGTGTTAAAACAAGAGAGCTGACAGCATATCAGAGTGTTTGGGACTTTCTTTCCACATTATGTCTGTCTTCATCCTCGTCTTGTTAGACCTCCAAGGCTGTCCTCTTGGCATTCTCCATACTTTGTGTTTACGATTAGAGCAATATTCAGGAAATGCTTTCATCACAATAGAATATTGAACTTCCTCCTGAGTGTTGCCTCTTTCATTCCACATGTGAATTATTCCTGATCCCAGGCTCTGGGAGAATAAGGATAAAATCTGTTTTCCTTAGTATTTTAAATATTTGGGTGAAAGGAGGAGTTCTGATAGCATAAACCTGAAGCAATGTATGTCCCAGAAGATCATACTCTCAGTTTGTGCAGATGGTAGTTTCATACCAGACAGAATGTGCACATTGCTAAAAAAGAATGAGTGCTCTGGGTTTTTTCCAAGAGAACTTCAGCTAACACCCAAAAACAAATATTAATCTATCTTGTAAAACAATGTTTCTCAAACGTTTGCACTAAGGCCAGCCTCCGAAATGTGTTCTTCTTTCTGGACCACCCAGTCTAGAGTGTCATCCAAAGAGCCATATAATTAACTTCACTTGGAAGAAGAAATCCTAAAAATCTCAGTGCATGCATGGAAATAGCAAAGGGATGGATCCCACCTCTAGATTTTCAGAATTAATTTTTTTTTATAATCTCGGAAAAGAGAATAGGACTTTTTCTTTGAAACCTAGTCCTGATAACTAATGTGTGGTATCAGTTATACCCAGTCATCTTTCCACTCTTAAGTCTGCAACCCAATGCAAGCTTGACTTGGGATTAAGCCTCGTTGAACATTTTGGGCCATACATTTGAGTAACATGTATAGGATTGAGCTGTGACAGCCTCCCACATCAGAAGTATTTCTTTTAAAAACTGGTCTTCATCTAACTCTCTGAGCTGTCTTTTGTTCTTATGGATAGCTGATTCCATTCTGTCCTGTTGGACATTAGAACCCATTGGTTTGGAAGAATCCACAGAGGTTAGAAACCCCTTATGTCACACTTTACTCTCTAATGTGCCATTGTGAGACATATTGCATTGTACTGTTTACATATAATTATATATAAACTGAAAAGCTAGTATATTAACATATTTTGAATGCCAGTGTCTCTAAGTTTGCTTTAGCAGCCACTAAAACCAGACTGAAACTGGCTTTCTGGGCTCGGAGGATGTCATTCAACAAAGTACTATCTGAAAGTTTCTGTATAAACTTCTCAATTCCATGCTAAGAACATGGAATCTCTACATCCCCTTCTAAAGTTAGGCATTTTATGATCTGATTTATTTATTTGGGTGTTTTATGTTGTATGTTGAATATTAAGTATGTTATCTGATGTTTGTATATTTACATCTGTATATACTTAATTTTGGGGTTTAAGCATGTTTTATGTTTGAAAATTAGTTTGGCCTATGGCTAGCATAATAAAGATCTTCAGTCATAATCCTTCTAAGCTTTGACACGCAACTGAATGTGTATTCAAGGATCATAGACGAGAGTAAAAAATTGCACAACTTCCTGATTCAATATTTGCTTTAAGGAAAAGTGAAGAAATGTACCATCCTTTTGAGCTGAAGTCAAAATCGTTTTTTAACTGTTTATATCTCCAAATATTTACTGTGGTGTGATATAAATACAGGATAACGATGTAGCTTCGTTTGTGATAGGGCATGTGTCCTTTACCCACTTGGGTGAATTGTCATTATTCATTGTATGATCAACTGGATGCCACGCTGTTGAACTAAGCTATTTATTTTCTAATGCTAAGATCATGTTTTGTTTTTGCAAAAGAATAAAAAACAAAACATCTGTCAGAAACAAAATGTCAATAACTCACTGAAAATATTACTTGTGCTAATGGGACTGTGTGGGAGGATGGTGCTATTGTTTCATATTAATAGTATGCAGAAGCAGTTATATCTTTGGGTTTTGTTTTGTTTAAAAGAAAACTTCATCTTAATGTTGGCAGAACACTTGTAGTAAATCAGTTATAAAAATAATTTTGGGCTTTTAAAATACTAATACCATTGCAAGGGAAGATTAATGGTCTATGTCTTCCAACACACATGCTAAGCCATGATTACGCTGCTAACCCTTTTGTAGTAAGTGGTTAGTGAGCGTGTTTAAACCATGGTTAGGTAGCCATCATGGTTAGGAATGGTTCACATGACACACTAAGTCATGGTTCACATGACAGGCTAAGTCATAATGTTTAGCTCAAAATGCTTAAACATCATGGTTTAGCATGTTGTCTGAACAGGATCAGTGTAGGCCAAACAGTGGTTAGCAATGAATTGTTGCATTGGGCAAATTGTAGAAGGGTTACAGGAATTTTGGTCACATCCCAAGGTTAGTTGTGCAATGGGCAATACTTACATTAGAACAACCACCACAAAATATGACTTTCTCTGAACATTGTGATGGTATCATAGGTAGACATAAAAGCACAAGTATATGGCATCAATGTTTTAAGTGGGCACATTGTTCAGTTGTGTTCATATGCTCAAGGTGTGTCACTGCTCCTATAGAAGGGAATGAATAACCTTGCATGTTATTGACACATTCTTGTTTCTTTGGAGAGAGAGGCTGACACAGCAGTAAAAGAAATGCATTCAAACAGTGTCTCTAAATTTTATCTTTATATACATGAATTAAGATGTGCACTTAATGCTCCATTTTATGTATAGTTTTGGATTAGACAAACTGGTTTAACACATTGATAGCAGACTCAGGAGAAATGAATTTAATCTAGGCATAACAATGAGAATCACAGTCAGCATTGGGTTGTATCCTGTGTTGGCTTTGCCATAGCAGAAAGCGCTTCAACTCATGCAATGTGGGGCACCTGATTTCCTCCAATTCTACCTATCTTACTGCAGCCTTCTGCACCATAAACCATTTCTGTTCTGGAGGATCCCCCAGCCATTAAGAATACTTTTGTAGTGGAGAGGCTTAAGTGGGTAATCAGGCCCCCAAGTTGCATGAGTGGAAGCGTTTGCTGCTAAGACAAAGCCCACACTTCTTACAACCCATTTGCCTTTAACTTCATTAGACAAAGAACACTCTGAGCTTTCCTGTAGGAATTCCATTTTAAATCCACTTTCATTATTTTCTCAAGGAAACCAAGGAAATCCAGGCTTGTGGACAATTCAGTCATTTCAGGTTCTGTGCCTTGGTGATAGAGAACATGCTTTCCATTCAGAAGGTCCCTGGTTAAAAAAAGACACTGAAGTAGTAGGGCTGAGAAAGATCTCTGGTTGAGATCTTTGTGAGCTGTTGCTACCCGGAGTAAACATTGGGCTTGGTAAATCAAAGGCCAGACAAGATGAGGTGTCGTCATGCACCTTTCAGGAGCCACCCCAGAATCTCTTCCACATTATACTACATCTCTATTGTTTTCAACTATTCAGGGAATGGCATTCCCCTCCTCACATAAGAAATGGAGTAGCAAGGGAAAAACATAATCCTGGCTGGCAGTGGAAAGTTGCTTCCTGATAATGCAACTAACTGCAGATAATGCTGGATTAGTTACAAGGCTTTAGAGTGATGTCTCATTAACGTACGTGTGTGTGTGTGTGTGTGTGTGTGCGCGCGTGTACCAGCTCATATTGGGGAGAGATTTCAGAGGCTAAGCACACATAGATCAGAAACAGTGTACCACACACTTTACAGAAAGCATGCTGATTTTGTGAAAGCTGGTATTCTCAGGAAGAACCAGTATTTTGTTTTGTGGCAGTACATTCATCCACTTCGGCATACTTAGATTTTTATGTCTAATAGGGTTTGCTCTTTACAGATACTCTAAACTGTATTGCACTTCTGATGGTGAAGCCTCTTAAGATTAATTGATTGAGCAGTAGTAAGTTGAGCGTTGAATTCAATGGGATTGATTTCTGAGTAAACAAGGTAAGGCAGCACTGTGTGGGGCAAGGAACTACATTAACCTGAGAGAGGGGAAGATAGGGAAAGTTTGGTGACTGGGCTAGAGAGTCAAGAGGTCAGTAGTCCCAGATGTTGAAACTGAAAGGGGTCCTCTGCTGTTTCTACCATCATTGAATATTGTGACATGGCATCTTACGATGGCAATGACATTAAAAGAAGCCATGAGGTAAGTGCTGAATTTCACACATAGGTTGGCTCTAGCCAGCCATTTCTTTAACTATAGGCTTCTAGTATCTTTGATCCATTATGAAATTTAACATTCTGCTCAACATCCTTAAAGGGGGTTTGTTTGTTTGTTTGTTTGTTAGGGGAAGAATGACTGGCTAACTGTGGTATTCATAGACAGTTGCTATTCTCCATCATAATAAATTATCTATCTGACTAGTTTTTATTAATTAATATTAATTATTTTAATTACCACATTTGCAAGTACTGACCCATGCGAAGCATCCATTGGTGTTGGGAGTCTGAAAGACAGCAGTTATGTGTTTTAAAATGTGTAAATTATATTACTGGATAGCCTTGGATTGAAGCACATTGAATGGTCCCCTCCTTCCTACCCCGCTCCCACAAAATGTGTTAACGGTAGACAACATATCCAATTGTGATGTTTGAGCACTGAGCACTCCATGCCTACACCTGGATGCAGCTATTGTACGTGAAGTTTACGGTAATAGTCCTCTAAACAAACAGAACCCCTTAAGGATGTTGAATAAAAAGTTTAATTTCATAATGGATCTCTTTGTAATTACTATAAGAATAGCTGCAACTTGGAACATGGCATTTTGTGCCTGTGCACTGATGTGTGTGCATTAGAGTCAAGACGCTTCTCACTTCAGAGATTTAACTTCTAAAGATGCTACTTCTAGGGAGGGGTCACTTTCTGAGGTGGGCAATCAGGCATAAGGTTCAGCTGTTGGCTATCCAGGCAGGCTATTGCAAGATCAATTCAAAACCCCAAGAAAGAAGAAGCAAGTGATGCTAGAGCACTGAGCAGTGAATTCCCTCCTCCTGTTCTTACCATCCACCCATGTCCATAAACTGTTATTTGTGATGGAATTTAACTGTAAGCCATTTTGGGAGCCACTCTTGTGTAAAATAATTCCTAGTAACCAAACTTAGTTGGTTATCTAAGAACTCTGCCTTATCATCTGATCTCAGTTACCCTCTTTTGCTATACTTAGTGTACAATTCTATGTGGATTGCCAGCAGCCTCTGAACTTGGAGGCTCCGAGTATCCAATGCAGTTGGAGCCTCCGAGCTCCAACTGCCCTGCATTTCTGCTAAACAGGTGATTTCACCTGTCTAGTGGCAGCATCTCAGAGGGGGAGGGAAGGAGGCTGTGGTGACCATAGGATAATCATATCACAACTGCCCCAATCTCCTCCCTTCCCTGCTCCCAGGAACATCCCCTTTTACCCATCTCTGCACTCTATTTTCCAAACATGGAGAGGTGGCCAGTACGATTCTCTCTGAGCCGGCTATGAGGAAGGGGAGGGGAGTGTGGTTCCTGGCTCCAAGGTCGGACCTCTGTCTCCATCCTCGGAGCCAAGAAATCGAACTATCCTATGCCCCCCAAGATATTATTTTAGGATTGTTCCCTTTTAAAATAATAAACGAGAACCCTCTCTTTTCCAAACTTAACACATTAATTGCTCGTATGAATGCCTCCCTATTGAGTCTGTTAAAAATGCATAGCAGAAATGTTGTGGTCTTTGCATTTCATAGTACAAAAGTTCTTTATGTTACCAGGTTCTAGTCTCTCGTTTTGTGTACTGCCCCCCTTGTCTTTTTCTCTGTCTGTCTCTCTCTCTAACACACACACACAAACACACACACACACATCATTCTATAGCTGGCAGAGGAACTGTACTTTTATTTGGATTTGATATTTGATATTTTACCATTGGTGTATCAAATTGTGCAAATTATTTATCTGTTTGTTTATCTGTTTAGCACTTTTAAAAAAATGTTTTTTCTTGAATATTCCTGGCTTTTCGGCTTTTGCCACACAACCATTTTCAATCTAGAAAATCTTTATTGCTAGGTGCTGGAAAGCTTTAAAATCATGGATTATAGTTTGCTGCTTGGAATCCACATATTGGACAGTGCTGCAAAAGAGAGAGAAGGCGAGAGCTCTCAAAACACATCTGATTCTAAACGCCCAGGAGGACAAAGAGTTCTCTATTCTACAGCTATGGAATCAATACAGGGTCCAGGAAAAACTGGGGATTGTGTCATCACAGAAAGTACCAATACGTAAGTCACGAAAGAGCTATACTTAAACAAAAAGAAATTGGACGTTTCTAACTCCTTTTTCCCTATTCTGAATATCACATCTGAAATGGGCCTGTCTATCTTTCAAGTTGTGAATAATGAATTGATAGATTAAATTAAATATCTTTTGGAAAAAGGATTGAGACTGTTCTGCTGCAGACTATAAAATTTTTAAAATGATTGGATTGTCCATTATGTGCTTTAGAAATGCAAAAGCACAAAAGCACAGGTACGTCCTTAAATCCCGAACATTATTGGTATTATGACACAACATTTTGGGCGAATAAATACTAGAGAACTAATTAATGCTAATGTTTCTTTACATATTGTTAATTATGTAAAGGAACACATCGAATGTATCAATTATTGGAATAGGAAACACAAGAAGTATGTGAAAAGAAAAATAGATGCCTACTTTTAAAATTCATTTTGTTCCCCAAATCATTTTGCCCTTGGCATGTAGTATTAAGCTAATCAATCTTAATGCCATGAGTTCTTTTGTTTTAGTCAGTGGTGACTTTTGAAAGAAGGTTTAACATACAATGTCTTGAAATTATTTTGTTGCTGCCGACAGAATGGGAGGCATTCCAGCTAAGAGCCACAAAGGAGAAAAGCTGCTGCTATTTATGGGCATTATTGATATCCTTCAGTCATACAGGTAATTTTGAACAATATTATTTTGATACCTATTTAGCCACTAGATTAAAGTGCTACTCTTGTAAGATGAAAGAGCATATTTCACTAAGCTATTTGTTTTGGTGTGTCATCAGGTTAATAAAGAAGTTGGAGCATTCCTGGAAAGCACTTGTTTATGATGGGGTAAGCCATGTCGGAAGATCATCAGAACGTTTGGATATGTGATTTTGTGTTAATTACCACTTGCTTCTAGCAATTATATGCTGCGTGTATTATTAGGATGTTTGTGCTATTGCAGATCAATGGTATTTATGTGTTCGCTTATTTGTGTATTCAGTGTTATCAATGTACATATGGTGCTTCATAGACTAAAATAAGCAAAATAATGCAAGCCCCTGTCCCAAAGAGCTTTACAGTCTACATGTTGGTAGTTGTGGTGAAAACACATGAAAGGAAAGCGTGAGGCAAAGGTCAGAGAGAGAATGCATGCCAGTATACACTTGATTGAGCATAAAGACTAGGCAGTTATGTTTTTCTGTGATAATGTTTACACTGATTATCGTGCAAATACTTTTCTTAAATTAACAGACAAGAGGCAAGCTAAACTTTCTGTTACTGAAGCATCCTAGATAACATCCTAACCCTCCTAAAATTATAGCGTTGGCAATTCATCCAGTGTGGACATCTATTCTTCCCCTTTTATTATTTTTGACCTCCTCAGACTTTATCCGGAATGTCTCTCCTCATTATGGGTCTGTAAGAGAATTGATGCCTTAGTAAGCCTTAAGGCAACACTTTGCTGTTTAAATAGAGGGAGTAAGCTTAAAGTTGTTAATGTAGTCTTCTGTAAATATTATGATGAAATTTAATAGATAGAAGACAGGTCATAGTTTTTGCCAATGATAACTTGATAGTGAGAGACAAGCATTGAATTTAGTTACATGGTTTGCTGAAGGGTTCACAGTGTAATTAAAACCCTCCTCTATAAACATTGTAGTCCGTTGTTAATAATTTTTACTCTTTTATTTCCAATTGTCACAATATTAATTACTTTTTTTGTCTTGCAGGATACGGTTTCAGTCCACAGGCCAAGTTTTTATGCTGACAGGTTTTTAAAGTTTATGAGTTCCAGAGTATTCAAAAAGAATCAGAGTAGGTGCCATTTTATCATTTACTAATTTAGAGCCAATCTTCACAATGACCCTATTCAGATGACACGCTAAGCCACGGTGGTTTATGGCTTAGTGTGTCATCTGAACCATTCCTAACCAGGATGGCTACATAACCATGGTTTAAACAAACTCGCTAACCATTTGCTGCAAAAGTTTAGCAGCCTAACTGTGGCTTAACATGTGGTCTGAATAAGCCCAATCTGTTTATCCTGTGGAGACTACCTGCAAATAACTTCTATATGATGACTTCACTTGCAAGCTACTGAGCACAGTTGGTGGATGCTCTACATTAGGTTCCCCCAATCAAGTGCACTGTAAATATTTTGGACTACAAGTGCCATCATTCACCATGCTGAGGGGGAGAGTTGTGGTTCAACACATCTGGAGAGCACCAGATTGGGTAGGGCTTCTCTATGTGATAAAGAATAGGAAGTAGGATGCAGGACTAGATGGAGCCTTGGTCTGGTCCAGCAGGGTTCTTCTTCAGTTATATACTGTCACATTGTTTATGCTTCAAGTCATCTCAGAGGAGCTGTTTTCAAATAGTCTCTGCCTAATTGCAACAATGTGTAGGCTGGCCCTCCTATCCTGATCCTTTGATATCAGTTGTGATATCCCGCCAGGGTTGGGATAATGTCAGAATGAGTGTGATGTAATGGCTAAAGTGTTGGACTGGGAGTTGGTAGATCCAGGTCCTGTTCCCTACTCTGCCATGGAAACCCACTGGGTGATTTTGGGCCCATCACAGACTCTCAGCCTACCTCACAGGTTTGCTGTTGTGAGGATAAAATGGAAAGGAGGAAACTCCTATAAGTTCCAGTCAGCATGGCCAATGGTCAGGGATTGTGGGAGTTGACATTCAAAACATATAGAGTGCATCAAGTTGCCTACCCTGTAAGTAAGATGGAGCATTTTCATTCAGGGATGTTGTGAGTGTCTATGCAACATGGACATGATCATTCCCAGTGCAGGCATGCATAGAGGTATTCCCCATTAAGGTATAACCCACAATCCCTGCTCTGTGTGTCCAATTAGCACGCCAAGCTGGCATGGGAAATGTCAAGTCTGTGCATGCTTCCCATATCCCAATCAGCTTTCTCCAGTCTCCTTAGTGAAGGATCACTTATTTGCAGTTTGCATTCCTTGACCAAGCAGGGGGCATAGGCTTCATTGGAACATGGGAGGCATGCAGAAGTCTCCTGTTCTCAGGATGTCCTGGAGCAGTGCTGGCTGTAAGTGCGCCAAAGGTGTGGGATGCAGGGAAGAAACAACAGAGCTCTTGTATGCTATGTCCCATGGAGATCTTTGCACATGACCACTGAACCTACATACCCGTGTAGCCACATGAGCAGCAGTGTTCAATCTTCTATTGCTCTTGCAACTCTTTGGATGCAGATAACTTTTTTCTGTTTATACAAGCACAGATATCTTATTTATTTTTAATGGGAAAATATGCAGATTTCAGATTATTTCACTAAAAAGCTATTGAAATGCTTTACAATAAATAATCTACAATATTTAAAGTTTGTTTTGGATTACATTTTGAGTCAAACAGACTTTCCCCTTGTAATATTATTTGCAAGAGGATTTAAGCTTACATAACCATAAAATCATCTATGTTGTAAAATATATTCCAGATTTTTTTAAATGGAGAAATGCCATTCATTCTTCGATAAAAAGAGATTATGTTGCAAAATGATGCCAGATACTTAGCCTCTTAGCAGCCCCTTGCGATTAAAAAGTTCAGTGCAAGTGTTATTATTTTACTGGTGAAAGCCAATATTTATCAGATTTATACTGGCCTATATTGCAGAGTTTTCTGAAGACAATGACATTCTTGCATAGTATTTATGTGATGCCCTAGAGTTATAAACAATAAAACTGAACTGAAGCATAGTATTTATGATTATAGTAATCATTTGAGTGATCTGATCAAACCTCTTGTGACAACCAGCACCATCCATGTGAGACTGAACCAGAAAGGATTGTGAAAGTTTGTATAATGATTAACATTTCTGCCTATTGCTTATGAGAAGAGTCTAGACTTAAGTTGTTCTGCCTTAATTCCCCCCCACACACCTTTTAAACACAGCTTTAAAGTCCTCACCCTCCAAGAAACGATGCAATTCCATTGCTCCTCTAAAAGCTACATCTCAAGAATTTGTATCTGTGGTTAGCCAAGACTGGAAAGATGAAAGACACGACTTGCTTACAGAGGGTCAGAGCTACTGCAGCCTTGATGAAGAAGGTAATGCTTCAGGCATAGCTATGCTGCTCTTAATGAAGTCCACCTGCTTAAAAAAATTAAAAAGAAATAGGTATAAAACAAGAAGGAAAGCTTAAATCCATGTTTGGGGAAATCTGTGCATTGGCTTTTCAGTCCATGGGTGTGGAGTTTCAGCAATGCTGTGGCATCAAACACTCCCGGTCTCTTTGTGTTGCTTTCAGCGCAAGCGGTAGTGAGCCATTAAGGAGTAGAGAGAATAAAAATGAATGTACAATGATCCAATGTGAGATCCTAATTATAAATGAAACCAAGGAAAACACAGAAACTTTATATTGACCACACTCATATTCGGCTTGGTATATTTCCTATAAAAAGAAAAAGTATAAGCTTGTCCTGTATCTTCGTAGAGATTACAGTAGAGGTAGGCAACCTTTTTGGGCTATGGGAGCATTTGAAAATTTGAGAAAGTGTCCTGGAGCCACAAAATAGCTGCCATGGGAGACATGCCAAAGGACAAGTAATTTGCCCAAACGACTGAATACAAGGTAGGGTGGGTGAACATTTGAACGCACAGTTTTCAGTGGCAATGGAAAACTATTCCACAGCAATCCAAGCTGCCAGTAAGAAAATGTGTTAAAAAAATTTTTTAAGTGGGAGTACCTTGGTGGGTGCCAAGAAAGGTGTCTCTGGACATCATGTGGCCTACCCCTGGACTGTAGGTACTTGCAGCTCAATATGTAGTATCATCAGTTATTGATATGTGCCACTGAAAATCATCTTTAGAATCCCCTCATTGGTTAAGACTTCATAAACCATGGATAATGTTGTGCCCCTTGCTCACTTGTCGCCTTTCCCACTGTGCACTAGCCACCTAAATCCTGGCTTGATTACATCCTGGCTATCTTTCCTGATTTGTTAACCAACATTAAGCCAGAGTTCCCCAGTTTGGATGCAACGGGGAACTCTGGCTTAATGGAAGCCATCATCTTTGTGCCAAGACCAGCGTACAACGAGAGGAGTGGGGAGGGAGGATCTCACCGCTGTGGCACTCATTCGCGATTTCAAAAACCATGGTTTATGATGTCATGGACGACCATCCAAATGCAACTAAAGTCTCTGTGTTTTCACTGTAAATAAGCATGTAACCTTTTCCATGAACCATGGATTAATTTATATATATATATATATATATATATATGCAAAAATGATTTATATACTTTTCCTTTTCCTTTACAGTATTAGCCTCCCGGCATCGGCCTGATTTAGTCCCAAGCACAGCCTCCCTGTTTGAAGCAGCTTCTTTAGCAACCACAATTTCTTCTTCTTCCCTGTATGTAGATGACAGTTATCAACATGATGGAACTAGGTTTTATTCTAACAGGTAATAAAAATATTTTATTTTTTATCTATACTAGAGATGAGTGACTCTCCCACAGTTTGAGAGGTTCTAATTCATATTTAATCCAGGGTTAGAGATAGGTTCCTGACTACACCAAAGCCTGGGGCCCTATGAGTCTGCAGCATCTCATCCAGAATGGTCTAGTTGAACTATTAGATTTACCTGAGGGTGTAGAAACATTAGAGAAGGCCTTATTGTATCTTGTCAGCCTAAGGATAACAGTGTCCTTGAACTGTAGTTTAGAATCCTTAGACATAAAAGTCATTGTATAATGTGTCCCGTCTAATTATTGACACTCAGTCAATCCTATAACTGTCTACTCAAAAGTAAAATCCATTGAATTCAATTGGACTTACTAACAGACAAGTGTTTATAGGATTGCAGCTTCTGATTTCGTTTTGCCTCTCCTGCTGGTCAAAACACTATTGATTTGTTATATTGTATCAAATAGCATCTCTAGCTTAAATCTTTTCTCCCGCCCCCCTGGGTGGGCTACTCTGCAATGCTGCATTAGGGATTCCTGAACTACAACTCCCTCTTAGCTAGTGTAGTTGTATTAGTTGTATTTGTGGGGTAAAAAAGGAATTAAAACCAAAGGATGAGGATGTTGTCTTAAGTGTTTTTGTATACTCTGCTGGTAAACAGAACTATAGGTACTCTAAATTTTTGTTCTGAGTTGTGCTTTGCCAGGTGTTTTGTTGGAATGCTTGATAACCTCAACATTTTCTTCTGGAGTAATTGCTTTTTCATGCTATTCTTTATTTGTTCAACCCATGGGAAGGTAATTGAAATGTGTTTAGGTTATATGTCAGCTTCCTCTTGAGCGGCTTAGAAACCAGTGCTATGCACTATTAAGGTGCTGAGTATCTCTGTTTGAAGATAAGCTGACTTAATAGATAGCCTCCAGCTGTTTACATAAAAACTTAGGCTCATCAATGCTTTTTAGAAAACTGCCTTGACTGATGACATTCTGCAGTATTTTTTTGTTTCATGAAGAAAAATAGCCTAAACATGTTGTTAGCAAATGAGCACTGATATGCTCTAACTGGGAAGATATTTCTTTATGCCTTTTAAAATGAAGCAAAATTTTCATCATCACTGCCAAAGTTAAAACTAGCTATATTGTTGTTAAGCTTCTCTGAGGCAAGATGGCCAAATGAATATAAAACATCTCCAGTCTTCACATCTGTGATTATATTCACACAAATCCTTACTGATATGTAAAATGGTATATTTCTCTTCTCTATCCATCGCTAACTCCCTGAATGTGGAGACATTCATCATATACACACAGTCATACCAATACTGTCTTATTCTTGATTAATCTGGAACAACTGCCATACTTCTTATTATGAATCCGTAACTATGAACGCAGAATAGAATATGTGGTTCACTTACTGAAAGGGAAAAGTCATCTTTTGCTACTTCATCACATTCTGACTGTAGAAGTGACAGAGTAGATAAACTGTGCTAAGACCCAAAGAACCTCTATTAAGTGATTTGGGGCATGTTGCCTAGATGTTCTCTGGATATGCAGATAATTCAGCTCATGTGCCCTAAAGGGCTCTGTGCTACCAGAAATAACCATTTGGATCTGTATTAACTACAGGTATTAGTGGGCCTGAAAACATTATATTACTACCTCTGTTCACCCTCTTTGTAGGTGGGGTATAGTCAGAGATTCATGTTCTCCTTAAATTAAAATGTGTTCCCTTAACCCCTGTCCAGGATGTGGCTGATTTATACAGCACTTGTGCAGCATGAGAGGAGCTGCCAGGGGTCTGCTTTCCAGCCCATCTGGAGAAAGCAATTGTGTGGAACGGAAAGAGCTTGGCTGGGTTCCATCCCATCCTAGCATTGCTTCACCTTAGAGGGTTGAATGACATTGGACTGGGAAATAATCACATCAGTCCTCTCACCTGCATAATTGCCTTCTATAGACCTGGCCAGAGTGGAACTGGGACTTCAATGCAAAAGCAATCAGTACCTGCAATATTTGATAAATTGGAATCTCCCAAACAAGCTTTGAAATGGAAAATTAACTGTAACAATCCATAAATGCCTGTTTTATTGAATTGTTTACTATAATTCTGTCTTCAGCATCTGTATTCTTAAAGCTGTTGTTTACAATATTTATTAAAATCTGAATACACGTTAAGGATCCAGATGTTAAGAACTGGCATTCCAAGTAAGAAAACAAGAACGCAGCCATTGTTGCAAAGGATAATTACATTTCATCTTGCTGCAAATCTCATGTAACAGCCAAAAAGGGACAGCACAGATGGGCAAGGATGTACCACATCCAGAAATACAGTGAAGTGATTTTTTTTCAATATTAAAGGAGGAAAACCATTGCTGTTTAATGCAATTTTATAATTATAATCACATTAAAAACAATAAAATCTGCATGAAATCCAATCAAGCTTTATGATGGAGGAAGTATGAAGTTGTCACTTTGGGTTGTAGAATCTTACCTCCATTTTCTATTTCGCTGTTTCTTCTTGTTTTAGGAGTTTCAGTCCAACAAGGGATGGTGTCATTTTGACTTTTTGTGCCAGGCTATAAATGCCTTAAAACATAATTTTAAAAGATATTAACAGCAAATATTGAGACTTGACTGCATGTAATTAACAACAGGACTTAGGTATTGATTCCCTGTAAAAGTTATTTTGCCATGCATGTAAGCAGTTGGTGCTTAGATTCCTAATTCCTGTGTATCTTGTATTTTTTAACTGATCAATATTGCTTTTTTCAGACAGTTACTATTTTTAAGGGCATACTGAGGGCAATCTTTCTTAAAACACTGGAAACAGCATAGGGACATTTGTATGCAGTAACTTGTTTAAATATTTGGAAGCCTGGGCCAGATCTACACCAAGCAGGATCTTGCACTATGAAAGTGGTATATAAAAGGCAGGAGCCACACTACTGCTTTATAGCGGTATTGAAGTGCACTGACAATTGTTGAGGCCATTGACACATACCATATACTGCTTTCATACCACTTTCATAGTGCTGTATCCTGCTTGGTGTGGCTCCTGTCTTTTATATACCGCTTTCATAATGCTATATCCTGCTTGGTGTGGCTCCTGGCTTCTATGTACTGCTTTCATACCACTTTCATAGTGCTATATCCTGCTTGGTGTAGATTGGGGCCTGGGTGAGATAGTATTTTACCATATCTGTAATCCTTTTCTATTTTACAAGAATCCCTACCATTCTGTTTTCACCTGCAGTACATCATGCACAAGGGCCTCTATGCATCAAGGGCTGCGTTGTGACAGAATACAACAGTCACTTGAGTCGGGTTTACATGAGCCTTTCTTCTGTCACTCAATAATTTATATGCTCATCCTGCCTTGTTAAAAGGCTTTAACATAAAGTTGTTTTCCCCAATCTCTATGCAAATAGTAAACTATTTTTTAACTAAGTTGCCATGTATATGGTAGTTAGGAACCCAGATACCGTTGAGCTAGTTTACAAAACTGTTGCACATGAATCTTACTGCATAGCTGGAGACTGTTGCTACATTTGAGAATTGTAATGGGAAGATGTTTTTATTACCAAACATGTTATTTTTTAATTACAGCCACTAAAAATTACCTCTGTAAAGAAGACAATGTTTATTCATTTGTTTATTTATACAGTGCTATCAGTGTGCAACGTTTGGTATATGGAGTCCAGAACAGTTATTTTCTACAAGGTTACTACGCCAGAAGAGTTTGACAAAATACCTTTCATATCACTGGAGCACATACAATCCTAGCTTTCCAGTGGTATAAAAGTGCCATTAAAATATGCAATGAGTGGAAAAGAGATTAGGGGTATGGACAAAACCCGAATACCAAATTGAAGTAGGCTGCTTCAGAGGTATTTGGATGTCTTTCAGAGTGAGTTTTTCCCCAAGTGAACTGAGCTGGTCCAAAACATCAAACCTACTTCAGAGTTTGTGAGGGATCATGTCAGCACAGTCTCCATTGGCATGCATAGGAGAGAAAGAGTTGCATCCCCTAGTAAAGACCCTTGGTGCAAAAGTGTCCTTGCTGTGTGTGGGGGGAGGGGGCTATCACAAACACTACACCCCATCATCTGTTTCCTTTGTTTCCATCTTTTTGACAGCTACCATGATATGCATGATATCACAATTCAGTTGAATTTTTCTTCAGCTGCTGATACACTACTAAGATTTATGTAGCTTCATATTTATTCCTATTTATAAGAGGGACATTTTGCATGACTTTGAATGTTTGACTTGTATGGATCATTAATAGCAAGTGACTGAATCTAACAGGAGCATAGTATCACACTAAGTTTTTATTGCTTTCAACCAAAGGCCGTTGCACCTTTCCAAAAAATAAAACATAATTTCATAAATACAAAGTCCCAGAGATTATGGAATTGAAACCTGAGAATTAAAACTTTGAAACAATTAACAGCCTGATGGCCATTTGTATTAATAAATTCAAAAGCATCATTAAGGCAGCAAACTACTAGTTCTAAAATAGTTTCTGCACAGATTTTCAAAGCCACCAAGGTGTTAAGAGAACCCTATGGGTCACATAACCATCTGTATCGGACAGTAGATAACTTTTCTGAAAGAAGTCTCAACTGAAGATGGGCCAAAATAGCAGCAAGAGACTTAGAATGTCATGTCGAGTATAAAAAGCAGAACAACATGTAATGTGGAAGGTCTTGGAAATGCATGAACAAACTGTAGCTCAGTGTGATAGAGCACCTGCTTTGCATGCAAAAAAGCCCAGGTTCAATCCCCAGCATCTCCAGGTAGGGCAGGAAAACCTGCCTGAAACCCTGGAAAGCTGCTTCCAGTCTGTGATCTGCTTCGCACAATCATAACAAGCCACCTTTAAGCCACGATGGCTTGTTTGATCCAGTGAACTGGCCCAATGTCAACAATACTAAACTATAAATGACCAGTGGTTCACACAGTCACTGCAGTCCACCGTGGTTTATTTAAGTGGTGTGTGGCTTTTGAATATTCAAGCCGTGACTGTGGCTTGTCATGTCATCCAAACCTGGTGAGAGTGGCTTGTTGGCGTGGTTAATAAACCACCTGTAATCCATAGACTGTTTTATGGTTCTGGGTGGTTTGTTAATCATGCCAACAACCAACCCTTGTCAGGTTCAGATGATACCACAACCCGCAGTCATGGCTTGAATATTCAAAATAATGTTTAATAAATAGTCACAGTGGGCTTATTGATGTTGCCAGCCAGCCCAGTATAAGGCATCTTCCCATGTTCCTATGTCTTTCATCTTGAAAACTCAAAAAATATTTTTTTTCTCGAACAGTGGATTCTGGTCACACTTCCCATCACTCATAGCAGTTGGCAGGTTTTTGAAAATCAAATAGCCATGAAAGCTTGTTTCAGCTTGGGGGAAGTAATAGTAACCAGATGTGATCATTTTTATATTTCCTATACCATTAAGAAAAACTTGAATTTTAAGATAATTTGTCTGTCAAGTAGGATGTTTTAATCAAAAACCCAGTCTCGAAAATACCAACTTGAGGATAGATGGCTAAATGGGGTATCTGATCTTTTACTTTCATTCAGAACATGGTGGAACATGGTATTATGTACACAAGCTCTAACTGAAGGGAGTTTGACCTCTGATAGAATCAAAGTTACTGGAATGCTAGAAGCTTTTGGGGGGGGGGGGACTTTGCAAAGTTGCCAGTTTTGCAACCAGATAATTCCCTACCTTCATAATTCTTCTCCATAGAGAATTTGCATTACTGTTTTGGTTTGTAAAAGTTTTAAGGCTGGATCGATATTTTTTTAAATCCATCATTAGTGAGGTAAAATTTTAGCAAGGCTCCAGTTGTTCTAAGGACTGTGGACCTCTGAAGAGACACAGAATTGCCATTATGCTAATCTGCCTTTTATTAAGCATTTTGCACTCTTAAAGCTATTACCAGGAGAACAAAATCAAGACTTGGTGGCAACTGGAGGCATTCTGTTGGGACTGCTTTGCTGTTACTTGTGTCGGCCTCCTTGTTTTCAGTTCTGTTGTTTATTGTTACTATTGTTGTTTTTAATATCATGAAAGAGGAAAGAACAGGCAGAGCAATTTGACCAGCTCGTCAGGACTTTTATTGAATTTTATAATTGAAACTTTATTTTTAAAGTACTTTAATCTGTGAGTTATAATTTAAGGGATCATTTAAGAAATCACTGAGGGAGACTATTGTAATAGTAAATTTAATTTTCTTTAGTGTGCATCTAATGCTGGTGTCTATCATGTGGTACCTGTGGCACATTATTGTGCCCACATACATCTCTCCTGGTACCCTCCCAACTCCCTGCCTCTCCTGATTTCTGTTTTATTGTTATGTACTTATTTTTAACTATTTTTTATAAGCTGGGAGGCTGGCAGTCTCAAATTGAAGCGCTTCTCTTCAGCACCAGCTTTATTTCCAAGAAAATCTCTAGTCCCCACATGGGCCTCAGAGGCACACTTTTAAAAAATGGTAGGGAGCTACTCTGCATAATACTGATACTGTGCCCATTCACCACAACACGATAGCCCATCATGGGTTAATTCACTGACGACAAGCTGCAGCGCATGCCAGATACCATTATGAATATGCAAGCAGACCATGGCTTATGTGAAGGTTGTTAACTCTCAAATAACCCCCGCTACCCGGGTCAGACAACAGGACAAGCCAAGGCAAACCCTGACTGTACTCCTCCATCTGATCTTTCACAAGCTCCCTCACCTGGCAGTTTATAGTAAAATAAATAAAATAAAATAACAGAAGCATAAGGTCAACATTAAAATAGCCATAAAATAACAAACCAGCTATGAACACCTGAGCAGTTGTAATACTCTAAAAGCAATGGCCTTCCAAAGAGAGATTCTTGTTACCAGGTTCCTGTAAGTCAAGAAGGATTGGGTTTTTAAAAAATTGTGTTAGTGTATATAATGGCTTGTGTGTCATGTTGTTTTCCATCTTGGGTGAATATCAATAATGATAGGTATTTTTACATTTTAAATAAAGAAATTGATTCTGGCAGGCTTTGCTGGGAAGGAATTCTGCACAGAGACATCACCAGTGAGAAAGCCCTACTCATATATTAGATGTCATTCTAACTTCTGTGAATCATGGTATTTGCCTGCTGGCAGAAGGATGACAAAGAGGGCACCAGCAGAGCTTCCCTCAGCAGACATTCCAACACTTGGGAGTGGCCACAGAGAAGGTTATGTAGTAGATTTTCCAGATGTGGTAAGAAGCCTTGACAGGTCAGGTAGTATAAAGATAGGGACACGAAAAAGAATTCGTTGCCTGTGACTAAAGACGATTAAGCCATTTGGCCAAGTTAAAGGAAATTTTTAGAGAAAAGTGCTCGATAATGCTAGCACCTCCTGGGATGCTGTGGACTAACCTGATCAATGAGAGAAAAAGAGGCAAAAATCAGTAACTTGCTCTCTTGCTGTGTTGTCTCAAGCCAGTGTTACTCAGGCTTCAGGAAAGCTTGCAATATTAATACAAAATTTGTTTCAAATATATTTAAAATGGGATCTAAAACTTATAGTCTAATTTTAAATAGAATAATCAAAATAATGAAAACCAGCCTTTCCATTAAGAATCATGGATTTCTGTCTGGGGGTGGGGTCTCCCATCTATATGTAGGAGACAGACAGTTCATTCATCCATGCTCACCCCATGCCCCCAGTACGCCCTTGCCAATCAGACTCTGACCACCCCCCTCATCCTATCACTGATTTCCTTTCCCTTCCTTTTCTATGTATTGTGCAAATTCGTTGGGAAAGGCCTCTATTTGTGTTTCTTCCAGGTCTAGCAGACCTGGTTCCAGGTTTTTGGAGGCCCTTGGGCAAGACATGCTCAGTGGGCCTCCTTCCTCAGTGAGTCTGCTTTCTCACCACCATTGTCACCAGCTGCTGTTGCTCCTCATCATATTTTTTATTATTATTATTCCCACTTGACAGCAGGCAAATAGGCAGTGGTATCTATTGCTCCTCCTTCTCACCACCTTTACTGTCTGGGGCCACAGTGAGAGGCAGGTGAACAAGCAGGTTGCTTTCATGAAGAGGAGGAGAAGCAACTCCATGGTACTCCTGTCACTCGGTCCCTGCCAGGGTGTGGGTGCTCAGCAGGTGCCAAGCCATATCTGCCCTTGATCGTGTCCCTGAATTAAAAAGTGTCTAATTGTAGGTGGACTGAAAGTAAATAATAATAATAAATATCCAGATCATAGTATGCCCCATGAAGTGAATGAGAAGTAACCAAAAGAAATAACAATAGTTTGCTCATGTTTTTGCCCGGCTGCTACATAGGGTGACCAGATAAAATCCAGGTCAGGGCTCATGTAACTTTAACAGTTGTAGAGAAAAGGGAATTTCAGCCAGTGTCATTCGTATGCAATTAATTCCTGGTGAGATTCCCTCTTCATCACAACAGTTAAAGTTGCAGGGGCCCTGCCTTCTTTTGTATATGGTCACTCTAGCATAGTGCATGCATATTTGACTGTTGTGATGAAGAGGGAATTTCACCAGGAACTAATTGCATACAAATGACACTGGTTGAAATTCCCTTTTCTCTACAACTGTTAAAGATACATGAGCCCTGACCTGGATTTTATCTGGTCACCCTACTGCTACATGTCACATATTCCAAGATAAACTCTACAGGTTTGCTGGGCAGTCTGACCTTGGGGAAATTCTTTTTTGAATTCTAAATGAAATGACTAGGTTGACCCTGAACAGGAAGCAAAAACCATCTATATCAAGACATCCTGAAGCTGACCTTCTCTGGCATTCTTGCACAAGTTTGACTCTTAACGACCCTATTCAGACAACATGCTAAGCCATGGTGTAAAGCATTTTGAGCTAAACGTTATGGCTTAGTATGTTATGTGAACCATTCCTAACCATGGTGGCTACATAACCATTCAAACACGCTTACTAACCATTTGCTGCAAAAGACTTAGCAGCCAAACCATGGCTTAGGATATTGTCTGAACAGGCCCATACTTAGTTTGGGGAATCTCTGATGCCTTAGAAACTAGAGGACAAGAAATTGGTGGGGAAAAGCCCTTCCAAGCATAGTGAACTCTAACTAGGGTTCCAAATTAAATACACCAAAAAATCCTCAGAAGTTATTCAACTCTGATTTCAGACCCTTGGGCTAGACGCACACACACACTGGCTGAATTCGGACGACACAATAAGCAACTGGGGAGGGGGAAACAATCGTCAGTTGTATTGACTGTCGTGTCGTCCGAATGCTGCCATAGTCAACTCAGCGCTGATTCTAATCCACACCACAGTTGATTATTTATTACCATGTTGTGTACGGAGTACCCCCTAGATGAACAACTGTAAAGTTGATTATTACCTCACCTTTGACTATCATGTTGTCCGAATTCAGCCACTGTGTGTAGTATTCTCCATAGCATATTAGTAGCTGGGTCTGTGCCACAAAATGCAAAACATCCAGTCAACATTTTTTAAAACCATCTAACAACTATATTGCTGGTGCCCTAGAGAAACTCTGTTCTACTGAAAACGATTTTCTCTTTGGAAACATCATGACAGATGCAATTTCCAGTGTCCACCCTAATTACTGATAATACAAACTTGCTTCTGCAATTAACTTAGGTTTGGTAGAACAAAAGAACCTTTAATGTCAATCAACTTCACTCCAAAGCCAGAAAGTGTATTAAAAAGTCAATTCCACTTACTGTTTTTCGATAACAACTGTAGTGCTTTGCAAAACAGTAATTGCAATGCAAATGAGGTATCACCACCAGAGAACATCCTAATGATATACTGAGTCTCTTTTCATCAGTACCTTGACCCTTTCTGTAGCTGAAAATAATGTCAGGTTTATAAAGTGCTGCTACTATTCAGTAAAGATTTATTAAACCCGGGCTATGAAAAATCCAATTGTCCTGATGCCTGAGTTTTTAATAATCTTATTCTTATGCTTAGAATTATTATTTTTGTCAGTCTTATGAAGGGCTGACTGATAAATATTTGATGCTTACTCAAAAGAAATGGCAAGGGTGTTGTCTAAAACTGCACTAGACTAACTTCATCATACTTGATCTTTTTTTTTTCTTATACCAAGATCAATTTAAGGGAAAAAATCAAGTATGTTATATATGGGGAAATGCATCTATTTTGTCAGCTTCTATTTAACTGTGATAAAATAGATATTTGCACCATTTCTACATATGATTGAGTACACAGGTTTCCCTGCATATAGGTATTTTCTATAGAAGAAATGTCACATGTGAAGCAGCCCTGAGGTGCTGAAAAAGGCGTTTCTCTTGGGAAACAGGTACATGTAAGGCATATTAAATACATGTTTGTTCAGTCTTCACCATCTACATGGCCCTTGATGAAATTGGCTTTGCCTTTCGGGATATATCTGCACTATATTGGTTTTACAGGAGTGTAATTGTCATTACCTCCCCCAAAGAATCCCAGGAATTTTATTTAACTAAGGATGTTGAAAATTCTGTTAGATATTCCTGTAGCAAATATTCTCCGGTTCCATGTTTGAGTTAAAAATAGGTATTTTGATGGGGTAGATTTCCCACCCTCACCCCAAAAAACTCTACTTTATGCAAGCCATCTTTTCAATCCTTTTTCATGCCATCCACTCACTTTTTCCTTCATGGATTGGTCATGTAGGTGAAGGCAGTACACCACAATACTATGTAGTTATTTGTCCTATATGATGCTGTCTTTGAGAGCAAGTGAGACAATGTAAATAAAGGAGTGCCAAAAATGTATTGAAGAAGTGAGGAATTTTCAGCACTGCTGAAAATGTTCACAAAAAATGTATAATCCCAAATCTAGACTACCTCCCTGCTAGCAGAATTATATTTCCCAGTGTTCCCTGGGGAAATTGAATTACTGTTAAACCATTTTAAGTCTGTAGGTCAGATATTTCCTAGAAATAACAGTCTTGGAAAAATCTGTTGCTGTCAGCATTGTGTTAATATACTGCCAAAGCCACCTTCTGAAAATATACATGGGTGTTTCATCAGATGAATTTAATCATATATGGGACACATTTGATAGCATTTTTGTAAACCACCCAGAGAGCTTCAGCTATGGGCGGTATATAAATGTAAATAATAATAATAATAATAGCAGTCAGTGAGCTGGTTTGAACATTACGATTTGGTTTGTGGCTGGGTTAACGCTGAGATTTTTAACCCCTAAACAGTCCACAGTGTTTGGGTTTGGATGTCTTGATAACAACCTAAGAACAGGGCAATCATAGGCTGGTAACTGAAAGAGGAAGTGACGAACATGCCAGAGGCAGTGCACTTGCTTGCTTCTGCTAGATTTTGGCAACTTATGGGTTAAATAGCTCAGAAATTGCTGTTATGCACGAACCAGGTCACTGTTGTGGGAAGTGGTCAATGGTAATTCATGCCTGGCTATTCTATTGTCACTTTAGTCTTTCAAGTACCTTTTCCACAGTGAGCTAGAAGATTGGTTTGCCTGATACAATAACATATGGTTGTTCTTCATTTCAGCTAGTTTACAATGCAAATCAAAAATATGAAATTAATCTCTACACATTTGCTTGTTTTAGAGAAGGAAGTCTGGAGATGAATGCATTTTTCCTGGGGAGATTTGCATTCTCTCTCTGCACCTGCAGGGGAATAGCACCAATTGTCCTGGAAAATTTACTCATTTGCAGGGTTTGAAGAAGATAAGGGCATGTTAATCATGTCGAGATCACCCTGTGTGAAGTAAAACAACCAAGGGATCACCAAAACATGCAATACTTAAGTATAAGAGCCTATCTAAACTACTGCTTTAAAACGGGTTATAACAGTTTTAAACTGGTTAATAACCATTATTAACCAGTTTAAAACTGTTATAAAACATTTTAAAGCAATAGTGTAGATAGGCTCTAATTCAACCATATAAAGGAAAAGATACCATTATTGACATTCCTTTTGATGGAGTGCTCAGTGAAGTAGGTAAATGGACTGTCATATAGGAATCTGTTTTGACCAATGTGTGCTCAGGGCCACATTTTCACTTATCAGAAGGTTACATCTATATTTTACCTTTTAATTAGGGAAAACATGTTCTCCAGCTACCACCACAATTCAAGATGCTGGTATTAACCTACAAAACCCAAAATGGCTTGGGGCCAGGTTACCTGAAAGATTATCTTCTTCCATATATACCTGCCCGGACCCTAAATTCACTATCAGAAACCATTTTTTGTGTGTCCTTGGCAAACAAGGTGAGGTGGATAGCTACTAAGAAGTGGGCCTCTTCAATGGTGGCACTCTGGTTGTGGAATGATCTCTGCAGAGAGGCACGCCTGGCATCTACGTTGTGGTCTTTTCGGTGCCAGGTGAAGACTTTGCAGTTGTTGTTCAGAAGGAAGATTGCGTAGTGACTCTGGAATTCTTGTCCCTTGAAAATGACACTTTTTATTTTGACATTGTAGCTGAACATGATGATGCTGTGATCAAAGTGGCAGTGGTTACAGACTCCCATTTCTTTGGCCATTACCTCTCGCGTCCCCTATTACTTTGGGAGGGTATGCGCTATGCATATCCTCAAGCTTACATTTGGATCCAGCTCTTTATTGCATCTCATTTAATACAACCTAGGCTGTTGTTGTTTTTCTTTCCTGTCAACACAGGCCTCCTCCACACGAGACGTTTAATGAGCCTTAGAGGCTCATTATAAATTTTACCTCCACACCAGCGGAGCGCAAAACGGGCGTACAGGCGCGTTATTTCCCCGATAATGCGCATTTTCGAATGCGCGTTAAATAGCGACTTTTATTTTTCTCCGGCCGTTAAAGCGCATTTTCGCCGTGTGAACAAGCGATTATGCGCGTTAACGTCTTCTAAAGCACTTTTTGGACATGAATTAATGCGCTTCGCCGCCTCTCGCCGCCTCCCGTGCAGAGGGATTAGGCGTAAATGCGCCTCCGCGATAATGCGCATAATCCCGGAACCGGGCGCAAAAGCGCATCCTTGTGGAGGGGGCCACAGTTTTTTGTGCCAGAGTCTTTATTTGCAAAAGACGATGAAATACTCTGCACATTAAACAAGCACTTCCAGTGTTCTTCTGGCAATCAGCCTATGTTTGTTTGCATTTAGCTCAGCACTGGCAAAAATACCAGCATGAGTGAAATGTTGTTGCTATCTGAGATATGAAAAGGGGACTTGCTCCAGTCCTTTCAGATCTGAGTGTGTGTGTGAAACCATAGAGACTGTATATGCAGATAAGCTCCTGGATATAGCTGCACCAGTCGTGTTGTCGTTCTCTTTCAGATCTGCGGACACATATGTCTTGTTGTGGGGACACTTCCCATTCTAAGAATCCAGTTTGGAATAACCAGTCTTCAGCATTCAGTTTTATGAAGCCTACTTTTTGTTTTTCTCTTTTCTTGAATTACATACAGACATAAAATCATCATAAAACACATTAATAAAACCTTGAATATTGTAGACAAAATAGCCATAGCACTAATAATAACTTTGTTTATAGCTTAGGATGAGTGAAACAGGAAAAGCCATGACATATCAGTCACTGCAAAGCCCGATCCATTCTATGGGTGTGTCAGCCTTTGCTTTTCCTGTTTCCCAAATAACTAACAACTGACCATCTCTTAAATTGTGTGTGTGTAAACAGACTGAAAGAATGGGAAAATGTCATTATGCTGCCTCAAGCTTTGGAAGAGCTGGAGTATAAATACATCATTTTTTAAATTATTATTTTCAAACATTTAAAAACAGGTTACACCTGTCCCATTTCCCCCCTACGTAACCTTTGGAGGCTTGTTCTGCTGCCAGTTGCAGTCCAACCCAGATTTATAAAGATGAATTTGAACCAACATGGCACCCTTATTTATTTATTTCTTTATTTATTTTTAGCTTACATATTTTAATGCAAGGTAGAAGTTTTGGGTGCAGGATTGTGCTCTTGGCGAACAAGTTTCAGAGCATTTCTAGGGGCACTATGAGCTTCTCCCAATAGATGCTTCTGAAGCCTTTCTGCTGCCACCTCTTTCCCAGACCTCTGCACACAACTCTACTCATTCTTCAGTTAGGAATAGCAGCCTCCATACTGGGGCCTTGAGGCAGGTTGAAGTTCTGGATGCTGAAGAAGAGCCTCAGCTGCCATTAAACAACCCTGCAGTGTAACTGAATGGCACACTTAAGCTAACTGGGATCTGAAAAATGTGCATGAAGTTAAATAATTTATACTAGAAAAAACCCATAAATACGATTCCTAACAAAAGTTCTTTATTTTATTTTCATGTACATTGTGTGTTACTTTTATATCCAGTAAAGGATTACCTTCGAGTTCAACATTCACCTTAGAAGACAGTGCTATCTGCTTGACTTCAGAACAGAGCACAGTAGAGACAGAGAATGATAATACTTCTGTACTGGATGTATACTTAGTAAGTTGTCCAACCATGCTGCTTTTTCTTCTTACCAAGTTTCATATGTTTCTAAATTGTCAACTTGCTTTTGATGCAATGTGGTGATGTTTGAGGGGTGTTTTTTTTAATTAATATACATGCATGAATTTGTATATATCCATGGCAATGAATACATATGTGATAATGACCCTGTTCAAATGACACACTAAGCCATAGTGGTTAAGCATTTTGTCCTAAACATTATGGCTTAGTGTGTCATGTGATCCATGACTTAGAATGTCGGGTGAACCATTCCTAACCACGGTGGCTACATAACCATGTTTTAAACACACTCACTAACCATTTGCTGTAAATGGGTTAGAATCCTAACCATGGCTTAGCGTGTTATCTGAACAGGCCCAATATGAAAGTACAACTTTCTAGCAATTATACATAGACTTCAACAAAAGCAGAGCAGATATCAAAATAAGTATACATTTGAAAGTGGCTTCTATATACCACCCATTCAAATGTGGAAAACATTGTAAGGTCCTCAATCCACTGCATTATAGGAAGTGACCTTTTACTCTTCCAAATGTTGTAATATCTATCTTTTACCTGTCAAAGGGTGCGGAGAATTGGTTTAAGCTCGCCATTCATTAATTACTGTGAAGCAGGTAAGTAATTTAAAAGAGCAGGTATTCTGCAGATGTGTGCTTCAAATGTTTTGTTCTTAATCAGTCTCCCACATTTTGTGAAAAGTATAAAATATTTTCCCCCTTACCCTTGGCATCTTTACAAAACAGAAAAGATAAGATTCTCTGAAGAGCTGTCACCAAAGAGAAGATGAATAACACCAGTATTTAAACTATACTTGTAGTTTGTAGTTTTTGTAGCTATAATTGAAAATCAGTGTTTAAGATTCTCATTGTTGCTTTGGTTACGAAGGGCCTTCTGTTTAAATACAGATATTGGATGGAATGGAGAATGCTTAGGATGCAATCCTATGCATGTTTAGACAGAAAAAAGTGGCTAGCTGGGGAATGCTGGGAGTTGTAGGACTTTTTTCTGTCTCAACATGCATATAAGATTGCACCCTAAATGTACCTCTGTACAGAAAACTCCTTCATCTCATAATAGTTTGGCTCAATATAGAAATCGTGTTTATTCATCATTTGCTTTTTATGTGTATGTCAGAGAAGACATGGGGAATATCTATGACTTTTTTTAGAACTCTTTTGGAAATTTTCATGGGTTGTTATAAATTTCCATTTCAATAGATTCATCTTTGCATTCCCTCTTCTTCTAGATCAGGGATGGGGAACCTGTTGCTTGACTCTCAACACTTTTTATCCCTGACTATTGGCTTTGCTGGCTGGGGCTGATGGGAGTTGGAGTCCCAACATCATCTGGAGAGCCATCAGTTTCCTACCCATTCTAGATTCTTGATGTTGTCCAGATCTATTCAACTCATGAAAACTAGTAGCTATCACACAACTTGCTATATTCAGACAGATACGTCATCACTACATATCTTTTCAGACTAAAAAACCTTTCAAATGTAATGTCCTGCTTTTGTACTGGTAGCAAACAATAATATTAACTGGAAAAAACAGTTAACATTCCTTAAAACAGTTCCCTGCTCCAGCAATCCACATATGTAATGTTGACTGTAATATCCAAAATCAAGAGGTTGGTGGTGAATGGAAGGTGAAGCCCTCTTTTCCTGCATAGTGAGTCCTAATACTTGCTCAATGTTTTATTTAAAGCCTAGGTTATGCAGGGCATCAAAGTGAATACAAATCACAGCATGTTGTTGATCCAAGATAAATGTCTCAAAATGTTTGTGTGGGTGAAATTGAACGGTGTTGATGATATTTGTGGAATTTTTTTTTGTTATTGTTGACCTTCATTAAAAAATGATTATGGACAAAGCTCATATTCTGTGAGCAAGCCTGCCTCTTAAAATATATTGTATTCAACTATGTCAAATACAAAGAACAATGGGTTCAGTGGAGATCCTGTCTTTTTGGAACAGTCTATAAGTCCTGCTAGGTAACAAAGTGTTCTTCAAATTTCTATTTGTACTCATCTTTTGTGACTTTAGATAAATTGTGTCTTAATGGCAAAATCAGTTATTGT
The DNA here is from genome assembly GCA_029215795.1 of Anniella stebbinsi. Taxonomy (NCBI): domain Eukaryota; kingdom Metazoa; phylum Chordata; class Lepidosauria; order Squamata; family Anniellidae; genus Anniella; species Anniella stebbinsi. Next base: position 85,697,489 of record JARDYH010000002.1, on the reverse strand, counting down.
TGGTAAACATGTTTGTGTGCAGCTGACAACTGCTATCTGGTCAATCTTTTGGCTGCTAAACTGTACCACAGTAGTAGTAGCAGTCAAAGAATATGGCACAATACTCTCTCTTCTAGTTTTTGAAACTTGATCCCCTCAGAAACTATGCTAGTGAAGGGGATGGAATCTAGTAATCTGTGAAGGTGTCTCATCATGGAATACTGAAGAGTTCTATTGGATACCAGGGAATGCGCCAGTACAATTGGAGTAGTAGAGTGCTTACATTCCCTTGTTGTACCAACACAGACCCTGACACTGGATCAGACTGGGAATCTGTACACAGTTAGTTGGATGAAGAAATTATTCTACACTTTGAGAGACCCTGAACCAGAGGGATTTCTGCACCTTCTTCTTTTTGTCCTGTGCAATCACCTAAAAATTTTAAACAATTATTATGCTTCACAAGCTGTCAGATTAATGTAGGAGAAGGGAGGGAGGCAAGTAGCATTGCTGTTCTTCTTTTCGAACAGAAAATATCCTGGATGATTGTTGCAATGTTAGAGTTGCACACAGTGGGGAGTGTGCAAAGCCACCAACATGGCTGCGTTCGGACAACCCCATAGTCAATGGTGGGGTAACAATCAACTTGAGAGTTGTTTATCTAGGGGGTACTCCCCACACAATATGATAATAAACAACTGTGGTGTGGATTAGGATCAGCGTTGAGTTGACTATTAGACCACGCTGAGTTGACTCATTCATCTCACGCCCTCTCTCCCCCTCTCAGTCCTCCCGCAAGTGTCCCATCAGCCATTGCCGCTGAAAATCTACCCTGCTGGCTGGATTAGAGTAGCAGCCACTGCTTTGACTGCTCTTGCCTTGCGACTCTGTGGCTGACTGAATAACCAATGGTGGCTGAGGAAATAACCAATGGTGCCCTCCACATGATAATCAACAACGGTTCAAATAGCCAACTCTGTACAGCGTTGGTTTTTTCAGCCAAATAACCAACTATTGGTTAAAAAATTGCCTCCACACACCACGATAACCCACAGTGGGTTAAATAATCATCTGACAGCTATTTAAACCACCATTGGTTATTGCATTGTCTGACCCCAGTCAGTAAATGTTAAGAAATTAAATACAACTTCAAAAAAATGGCACGAGTTTGGCAGAGTGAGAGCTATGTTGTTAATAGCTAATAATGTCACAGAAATATCCAATAGCTGCCTATGACATTAATGTTTCCATATTCGACATGAAAAAATACAAAGGCATTATTTAGAACCAGTTCTTAAATCCTCTTTTTCCTCCTTGACACAGTACAATTTGTATAAAACATGGCAATATGCACTCTCCTCTGGTAATGCAGCTTTAATGTTCCAGGTTAGACTGACTTTGACTACCAGACACAGAGTGAATGCAGTATTGTTGATGCTTAGCTGTCAGTTGACTTACATTAATATAGCTAGCAAAAGTGGGGGGGAAAGAAGACCTAAAGCATTCAGCTGCTTCCTTCGTGCTTACTTTTTTCTTCTTATTTGTACACGGCAGGTCTAAATATTGGTGTCTCTTTGTGCCTGTGTGAGGTATGTAGGCACTGCAGTGAATCATTTGTGGAGGTGGTTGCAGCAGCAAAATGTCTGCAGGTCCATTATTTGCTAGAATAAACACAGCAGCTTCGTCTTGAGTCAAACTATAAAATGTCAGTAGCAAAGCAACCAAAAGTGGAAATCACCAATAAGCTGCCTTTGTTTTGAGTTCGTTTGTTTGGTTTTGGTCCTAGTTTTAGCATTCATATACACAGGCAGCCTAGTTACCCGGAGTGAAAAGCTTTATTCAAGCAACCAAGATTCTGTTTGAATCGTTAGAAATAATCTGCTTCCTTTTTAAATAAAGCATTGTTGTACGTTGTGTTTTGTTCTTTGGTGGGGCAAATTGCTTTTTGCTATCTAAGCACTGTTTTATGTCTACAAACACTGCAGTAGTTCTTCATTGCCTCTGTGCGGTTATACCTGTATGTTTTGCGGCTGCACGTAGGAGCATCTCGGAAACTCTTAGAGCTTAGAAAAACATATTAGTATGTTTATTTCTTGCTTGGGCCAAAGGCCATACACATACAAAACAGCTAAGACAAACTAAAACAAATACAACATAAAACAAAATCTAAAATGCTTAAGCTGAAATAGATTCACAATACATTGTGTAAAATTCATTTAAATTAAACTACAGCCATTGTTGAAAATGGATAAATATAGCCTGAAAATTAAAACAGCTAGGGAATTCTTCCTATTTGATAAAGCTTACATCACCAAAACTCAGGCAAGCATTTACAGCTCTTCATTTTCAAACTATGCCAACAGCTATAATTGATGGGAGGTATTCCAAAACTCCTTTAATTCAACACTTATGTATTTGTGGCATGCCAGAAATCGAAGACTTTCCACATTATTTGCTGCCTTCCCCTTATATTCTGAACCAAGGTCTAAATTTCTGGGTTCTATCGTCTTACCTGCATAGTAATACTGTCCCAGAGGATTTTTAAAATCTTTTGTCTGATTTAGATTTTATTGTAATTTATAAGGTCTCTCTTTTTGCTTTGGCAGCATCAAGAATTCATAGAATCATAGAAAAGTAGAGTTGGAAGAGGCCAAAGAAGCTATTGAGTCCAACCCCCTGCTCAGTGCAGGAATCCACTTTTAAGCATGCCTGACAGATGGTTGTCCAGCTGCCTCTTGAATGCCTCTAGTGTGGGAGAGCCCACCACCTCCCTAGGTCATTGGTTCCATTGTCGTACTGCTCTAACAGTCAAGAAGTTTTCCTGATGACCAGACGGAATCTGGCTTCCTGCAACTTGAACCCATTATTCTGTATCCTGCACTCTGGGTTGATCGAGAAGAGATCCTGGCCCTCCTCTGTGTGACAAGCTTTCAAGTATATGAAGAGTGCTATCATGTCTCCCCTCAATCATCTCTTCTCCAGGCTAAACACGCCCAGTTCTTTCAGTCTCTGTCTTCCAAGGTATTAGTGATCCCACCCAATTTTGTGTTGTCTGCAAATTTAATAAGCATTCCCTGCACCTCTTTATCCAAATCATAAATAAAAATGTTGAAGAGCACTGGGCCCAAGACTGAGCCCTGCGGTACCCCACTCGTTACCTCCCCCCAGTGTGAAAAGGTACCATTGATAAGCACTCTTTGAGTCCGATTCTGTAGCCAACTGTGGATCCACCTAATAGTTGTTCCATCTAGCCCACTTTTCACTGATTTGTTAATCAGAATGTCATGGAGCACTTTGTTAAAAGCTTTGCTGAAGTCGAGATATACTATGTCCACAGCATTCCCACAGTCCACAAGGGAGGTTATCCAAACAAAAAAATGAGATCAGATTAGCTAACAGGATTTGTTCTTGACAAATCCCATGCTGGCTACTAGTAATCACTGCTTTCAAGGTGGTTACAGATTGACTTCTTTATAATCTGCTTCAAAATTTTCCCAGGGATGGATGTCAGACTGACCGGTCTGTAGTTTCCAGGTTCCTCCTTTTTGCCTTTTTTGAAGATAGGGACAACATTAGCCTTCCTCCAGTTGTCCGGCACTTCACCCATCTTCCATGATTTCGCAAAGATAATGGACAGTGGTTCTGAGAGTTCTTCTGCCAGCTCCTTTATTACTCTAGGATGCAGTTCGTCGGGCCCTGGAGATTTGAAGTCATTCAAGGAAAGCAGATGTTCCTTGACCAATTTGTTTATCAATTTCAAACTGCAATCCTGCCCTTTCAGCTTGTACTTCACTTTTTCCAGGGGGGTCAAAGACCCGCGTTTGGGAGAAGGCTGGGCCAAAGTAGGAATTGAGCGCTTCGGCCTTTTCTTTGTCATCTGTTACCAATTTGCCAATCTCATTAAGCAGTTGAACCACCATTTCTTTCCTCTGTCTTTTTACTATTCACGTATCTGAAGAATGCCTTTTTAGTGCTTTTAACATCCCTCACTAGCCTCAGCTCATTCTCAGCTTTAACCTTCCTGACACCATTCCGGCATTTCTGTGCTACTTGTTTGTACTCATCTTTTGTAGCCTGGCCTTCCTTCCACTTCCTATATATCTCCTTCTTGATTTTCAGGTCATCTCTAAGCTTTTTGTGGAGCCACTTTGGTTTCTTCTGTTGTCTTCTATCTTTTTTCCTTGTTGGAATTGTTTGTAATTGGGCCTTTAAAATTTACTTTTTTAAAAACTCCCACCCATCTTGGACTCCTTTTCTCATTAGGGTCACTTGCCATGGGACCTTACTTATCATAGTTCTGAGTTTATTAATATCAGCTTTCCTGAAATCCAGAGTATGTGTATGGCTACACTCAGCTTTTGCTCCTTTAAAATCAAGGATTCAAGCATGACGTGGTCACTTTCCTACAGAGTTCCTGTAACTGCCACTTTATCCACTAAGTCCTCCCTATTGGTCAGTATCTAGTCAAGGATAGCCGTTCCTCTAGTTCCTTCCTCTACTTCCTGTAGGAGAAAGTTATCAGCCACACATGCCAGGAATTTGTTGGAGGAGCCACTTTTGGCAGAATTTGTCTCCCAACAAATATAGGGGTAATTGAAGTTCCCCATTACTCTACTACATTGGATTTCCTTGAAACACTGGCAATTTGCTTTTCAAAAGTTTCGTCCTCATCTTTTCCTTGATTGGGTGGTTAGTAGTAGACTCCAACTGTCATGCTGATCTATCCCATAAATAGCTTTTCAAGCTTGAACTATGTTGGGGCTGTCCACTTACGATAAATCAAATCATTCATGTACATCAGATGTCACACAAAAAGTAAGCTGGAATTAGCCAGCTGGTAATGTTAGCCCCAATAGTTGTCAGTGGGTTGTATCCAATGATGTTTTTCTGCAAGTGGAATGGAGACTAATAGCAAAGGGTTTGGAGGACTCTTTTGGAGCAGATTTGTCGGATTGGGGGGATTCTGTTGCAGAAGTAAAAGTCTGCTCATGTAATGTCCAGTTATTTAGAATTAAAACTAGAATTAAAACTGATCCACATCATTATTTTGTTATATGAATTATCACCTAAACAACTTTGATTTGAGTCCTCAATGGGTATATAAATTAGGTTCATATTTCTCCAAATACAATGCTGCCACCTATTGCTGATTATAATTGAACAAAAGAGATGACTTTTATAGGCCTGCCTTGTCACTAAAAAAAATTGTATGCAGTTTTTTAACATCTTACTAACCTTCAGGCATAGAAGTTCAGAACAGTAGTAAGAATAGATGTTGTCATATATTTTTAATATCTGATGCCAATACCTGAAGTATTGCTTCATATTATCATCTTCATAATTCCAGCTTTAAGAAGTCTTTCTTTTTAGATTTGACATTGTAGTATAAATCACTTGTGTTCTGAACTTTTTAAAAATGAACTGGTCTTAGACATCTAAGTAACTTGTACCTTTTCTATATAAATGGTTTGTTGTGTTACTTCATGGTTTGTTGTTGGGTTAACTCTGTTGTTTAATACCTAAACAGCCCAGAGTATCTGGGTTCAGATGTCACACTAACAATTTATGAATGGAGCAATCATAGGTTGCTAACCAAAAGCTGAAGTGAGGAGTGCACCAGAGTTAGCAATTTCTGTTATGTCCGAACTGAGTCATTCTCTCCAATATTGAAGCATGATGTTAAATGCAATACAGGACATTCTGAAGCTTAAAAGATGAATTATATCAGTATGTCTTGTTATAGTATCCTAACATACTAGGCGAATTCCACTTGTTTTAGCTTTGGTTTGATGGGCATTTTAGCAGTGAGAGCTAGTTTTGCTGTCATTGTTACTCTATCTGATAAGGCTTTAGTCTGAATACTAAACTGGAATATATTCTTTTCTCCAGCATGTCAGGATTGGTCCTATAATAAGATGCATGCCCTTATTTAGCCGTAGCATTGCTTTGACAACACCATACAGTATTGTTTTCCTAGGTTCCTAGTACCTTGCACTAAGAATACGTGTATTCTCAGTTTGTACCTTGCAGATTTTACAGCTGCTTCTTTTAAACATAAAGGAATGCTTTAACTTCTCAAGTCTGTACAACAGGATTATTTTAAAAAGAAAGGAAATGCTTAATAATGTCTGGATTTAACAAAATGCTATCTCACTCCAGCTCAGGAGTGGTGCAGGACTTTTTGACGTCTCCGCAAACTACATGAACGAAGAGATGTGCACAAGGATTTCTTGTTGCAGATTATGCTGGGATGAAAGTCTCAGATTATATGTGCCTATTGCAACAGATCTTGAGGTGTTCCTCTGATAGCACACTGATTTGTTTGAGACTGTAAAAATATTGTTGTCCAATGTAACTTCTGCTAGCTATCTGATGTATTTTGCACTACGCTATCTTCTTATAATTAGTCCATTGAGCACCTTCATTGTCATTGGTTTTATGACCAAGCTCATCGTTAACAACGAGGAATGCTGTATTTTTATGGTCTTTATGGAATTGCATGAGATCCTCTAGTCAATGCCACAATGTTGCTATTCATGTATAATTCAGTAAATAACATGCTGTGCACAAATATCACAAATATTTCATGCAGCATCTAATTATGGAGCACAATATGTCCCCTATGCTTTGTGCCAGGAACATTGGATGGTTATCAGCTTTTTGAGTATAATTTGTAGTTGTTGAGTGCACTTCTCTCCAAGTAACGTAACATTTTCAACGTGCTTCACAATATTTATTTCCTTGTTAATAAGATTGGAGCTGTTTCTACCTGGAAATATGAAGTTCAAGTTGACCTATAAAAGTGACACTATTTTCTTTTTAAAATGATCTTGATTTAAATATATTAGTAATGCTTTATTTTTAAGCAGCACAAAGAAATCCTCTATGAAGAATATCAAAGCCTAGTCTACAGCATAATTTAAGCTGAAATATTACAATTTATGGCAGTGTAGTATTCTTCATTTGATACGATATGAAGTCCAAGTACTGTAAACTGTTTGGAACTTGCAGAATTTGGGTTGTATCCAATGTTAGTCCTAGTTAGAATAGATCCATTGAAATGTATGGGACTTACATTATGGGATACAACTCTTTCAATACAACCCATTAGGTTCTATACAATTTTTACGAGCTATTGTTATGGCCTTCTAAAAACGTTCTTAATGTACAGTGGGCTTTTGCAAGATGAACATTTTGGACTGTGAGGATTCTAAATACATGTAATACAAATATTTTAAGGGGTACTTTAGCATCCAGTCATGCATTTTCATTTTCCTGAGGTTTATTTATTTATTTAATAGATTTATATACTGCTGAGGATATTTAAAAGTCTCTCTCTGAATGCTGCAGACCTGCTGTTTGCTTCCAGGTGCCATGGTGGCAGGAAAAGGAGTCCTGAATACTGCAGTTTGGAAGAAGGAGCATACATGGGGTTGAGCTGGTCTACTGAGACTGTGCGCATGTGCGTTCTTTAGATTGTTTAGGAAGATTGGTTCACAAGGCCACTTGAATTCAGTATTACCCCTGCTCCACCCCATCAGGTGTACTCCCCGTTAACTTTTCCTGTGGGGCAATGGCCCTTCATAGAAAAAAGATTCCCCACCCTTGTGATGGAAGGACCAAGAAAATTGAGACAGTATATGGATTTGGACACACTTTTTTGTTGTTCCCTTCACCACATAACAGCAAGATGCTGCACTACTACACACAGAGGAAGGAGAGTCCTGGGAGGGTGTGTGTTAAGGGATGGCTGACTATATCTGCTTTAGAGACTTGCATCCACTACAGGATGTGGGATCTTTCTTGCCATGGGACAACTTGTTAAGGGGTAATATATGATATAGCGCATAGTCATTGTTTGCTAAGAAAGCACATCTCACGAAGAGTGATGTGCCCAAATCTTCCCCCAGGAAGTCTTGGTCATATCCTTTCTTAACATGGTGGTGATCTGGTTCTAAAGACCGAGTCTAGGGCAACATCACTTGGCATGTGAAGCCTTTTTCCCAGTATCTTGTTTACTTATTAACCCGCAATAAGTTTATGTAAACATAAAACAAATTTTAAGTGCCCCCCTCCCAAAACTTAACTCTTCTGAACTGTAATGAGAGCCAGAGATTTGGAGAGAAGTGGGGTGGGAGAGATTCAAATGGGAATACATACGTGAAAAATGCCAAAATAGCATTATTTCATAATTGTGGTGTGCTGGGATCTGGTTTTAATTGCTAAGTGCCTGTGCAAAATGGGTTGTTGTCATACATTCTGGTCCTCGCTGTGTAACATGAAGTTGTGTTCCATCTTGCGGTTTTAGAAGAGTAAACATATATTGCTGTGTAAAAGCCTTTTGTGAAGTTCCAAATATATTCAGCTGTAAGTGATGGATTTAAAATACAATATTAAATTGGGTTATGATGGGTACAAAAAGGACTCGCTTGTTATTGGGCTGGTGGAAATAACAACATACCAAGTAAGGAAAGAGTTATTTTCAGCTATATCAAGAGAATGGGTTGTTTGCTTTTGTAAAATATTTTCATAAACCTTTTTTCTTTTACAGTAACAGCTGATAAAAAGGAAAAAATATGAATTTCAAAAATGAGTATATTTGACGAAAAGCACTTTCTACACTCCAAATTTCCGAAGGAAAAAATTGCTGAGCCTGGTAAACAAAAAGTCATAATCAACAGAACCTCTGTGGAAGACATCAAAGGATTCTTGAACCATAGAAATAATACCTTAAGTCTCAGCAGATGAGACATGAAACATTCCACACTTTACTATGACATGCTGTTGCCTGCTGAACTGTGAAGAACTGCATTCACCATACTTCAAGCTGCTTTCTCTACTATTGCCAATCATCTTTTCAGGACTTGAAACTGATATTTTCCTATTGACTCTCACGTGATTTTTCATTTGCATGTATTCAGTGATTATGCACAAACAAAATATCTAATCAGCTTCGCCTATTTAAAGAGCCATCATCACAGTGGTGATTATTATGTAAATCAATTCTGCTTTTTCCCCTTTCCTCCAGAATAATAATTGCTCACCTATTAATTTCATCCAAGGGTTAGTGTAATATGTCTGCACATACTTTATGGAAACTATCTTCTATAAAGAAATTTTCACTGTTTATTAGTGAAATGAAGAAAGCTATTTATAACAAGGCCTTATGTTGTGTACATATATTGTCTTTGAAATATTTGTGATTAGATATATTGCTTGTAAAGGACAAAATTACATAATTTATTTAGTATATTCTACTGTAAACTATAGTTTTATTGACAGAAATAAAGTATTTTGTTCTCAAAATAAATGTGTGGGTAGTCTTGAAATCCCATAGCTTTTCAAAAATGGCTTTTTGTTGTAGTATGCCAAACACTAGATGACAGCTACTTTGAACAAATTGTCCTACACACATGGTATTGGAAGAGGTAGGTAACACAGACAATTACCTTGGAGGAAAGAAAAGCTGCAGATAACGTATATATGGCCTGATAATATTGCAGATCTCTCAATGTGAAACACTAAAAAAAAAAGTGCAAAAGAGGACCTGGAAGTAATCTTGTTTTAGACGTAGACCACAAAAGGGCTGCTAAGTCAAAGTATGTATAGAATTACAACCTATGCCTCTCACAATTAGTGCCACTAGTGGATGATGATGATGATGATGATGATGATGATGATAATGTGGGATAGAATGAAAAGTTAAATGCAAATGACATTTGAGCAAATTTAGGTCTTACTTTCACACTGAAGATCAATTTTAAGCACAAGCTTTGGGTGTGAAAATGGCTTAAGGATCCAGACACTGACAGAATAATTTCAGGACATTCATAGGGTAACCTGAGGATTGTTCAGCTCTCAAATAACCCCTGCCAACGGAGTTCGCAGAACACAACAAGCCACGACAACCTCTGGGTGTGGGTTATGTATTCATAATGCAATAATGTGCAAATCAGGTCACAAGGTCCTGCTCTAGATGGTAGGCAAGGACAAGAAAAAAACAAAATCCTTTAATTGTGGTCGGCGGAGAACAGGAGTTAACTTCAGTCCTAGGATAGAGCCCTGTGACCTACCCTTTGCCTTGTCCTCCCACTCTCTTCCCAAGACAGGCTCACACTTCTGTACTTTCCCAGGCTACAGCTTCCTTGAAATTTTGGCTTTCCTTCTTGTTTGGTGGGCTGCAGGGCCAGGCTTACTGTTCAGCAGAGTGAGGTGGCTACCTCATGCAGATTTTGTGTGACAAATTCTAAATGGTTTAATTTATTATGATTGGTGGTGGTTGTTTACGTAGTGAACAGGAAGAGGTGTTTGTGACATTTTCTGCCTCAGATTTCAAAATAACTTGGCTGGCCTTGGGTCTTGCACCTTAACTTGGGAACAGGGCTGGCCCTAGGAAAGATGGTGCCCTGTGTGAGGAGCACCTTTGATATCCCCCATCAGTTTATAGCTTTCTTTTATTATTCAACTTGTAGATTTTTTAAAAGGCAAATACTGTTTTTCTTTCCCCTAGCTCACTGTGGACAGTACACTTAACAACACCAAGTCATTAAGCTCAGCTCAGTGCCTCATTCAGCTTGACAACCCAGGGCAAATCATTCCTAAAATCAGCCCTACTTAGCGCTGGGTTTTTTACTTCTCTGCTGCAGGCTCTGGGCAGCTACTAAAGGTGGTGTCTGCTGCCCAATGGTCGCTGGCTTAGGAAGGATTTCTGGAGGCAAGAACACAATACCTCATTAGTGTGTAATAGTCACCTTTTTATATAATAAAGAGTAATCATAGAAGTGCGGTCTTCAGCAGAGGACTGATAGTGGAAGAGAATACTTTAATTCTTCCTCTTACACTAGCTACATGTTCTTGTGCTGTGGCCACACCCATGATTTCATATGTGTTTTACAGAGCATGTTTTCCATGTTTTTGAGCTGTGGCCACACCCATGAGTGGTGGATCCCTGATTTTTGTGGTTCAGTCTGTGGCAGCAGATGTGTTCTGATGGGATGGTGGTTTTGTGAATGTCCTCTTTAAATGTCATATGAAATCATGAGGATCCTCATAATTTCGTGGATCTTCATTTTACTTTCTTCCGCTTCTTCTATTTTGAAGAGCTACTGGGACGGTGTAAAAGCCGAAACGGAATGGGCCGGAACGACCCCTTTATATTAAAAAAAACATGCCAAAAACAGTGGCATGTGTTAGAAACACTTGAGAACAATATTTTAAGACTAAAACCCTTCCAATATTATATTACCATTAACCCCATAACTCCCAGAACAACATCTGGAACAGAATAGATGGCCCGGAACGGCCACTTCCGAATGACTGAAATCAACCAAACCTGCCAGGCACACGTAACTCCATGGCAGGGACGCAATAAGCACCATAATTTCCAGGAAAAGCACGTTCTGATACCCATTCCGGGCCATAGTCCATATTGCGCAAAACAGGCCGGAACAGCAACTTCCAAGTGAGCCAACTCAACCAAACTCACCACTCACACATTACTAGGTGGGCCAGATAGAATAAGCCACAGAACAGCCACAAAAACCACGTCACAATACCCGTTCTGGGCCATAGTACATATTGTGCAAAACAGACCGGAACAGCAGCTTCCAAGTGAACCAACTCAATCAAACTCAGCACTCACACATTACTAGGTGGGACACATACAATAAGCCATAAAACAGCCACAAAAAACACGTTCCGATACCCGTTCCCTGAGTGGTGAACTTATTGTATCTGGCCCACCTAGATACTTGGCTCACTTGGAAGTTTCCATTCCGGCCTATTTTGCACAATATGGACTAAGGCCTGGAACGGGTATCAGAACAGCGTTTTTGTGGCTGTTTTGTGGCTTATCATATCTGTCCCACCTAGTAATGTGTGAGTGGTGAGTTTGGTTGAGTTGGCTCACTTGAAAGTTGCCGTTCTGGCCTGTTTTGCGTAATATGGACTATGGCCCAGAATGGGTATCAGAACGTGGTTTTTGTGGATGTTTTGTGGCTTATTGTTTCTGTGCCACCTAGTAACGTGTGAGTGGTGAGATTGGTTGAATTAGCTCACTTGGAAGTTGCCGTTCCGGCCTGTTTTGCGTAATATGGACTATGGCCCGGAATGGATATCAGAACGTAGTTTACCTGGATGTTTGTTTGCTTATTGCAGCTGTGCCTTGAATCAGTGTGTGAGTGGTGAGTTTGGTTGAATTGGCTCTCTTGGAAGTTGCCATTCTGGCCTGTTTTGGGCAATATGGACTATGGCCCGGAATGTTGTTCTGGGAGTTATGGGGTTAATTGTAATATAATATTGGAAGGGTTTTAGTCCTAAAATATTGTTCTCAAGTGTTTCTAATACATGCCACTGTTTTTGGCGTGGTTTTTTAAAAATATAAGGGGGCATTCCGGCCGGTTCCGGCTTTTACACAGTCCCAGAGCTACTTGAGACAGATAAATTAAACATCTTCCTCTATGCCTGAAAGAACTGCTCCTATTGAATTTCTTTTTGTGTTAACGGCACAGGAGCCCAGAAAGTGGCGACGGGGAGTGAGCAGCGACCCTCTGTAGCAAATTCCTTTCCTTTATCTGTTCAGTTAGTTCCCATTTGACAGGAGAAGGCAAACCTTCCAGCCCGGCCACACTTTTCGTGTCGGAAACGTCCTATGAATAAGTACGGGGGAACATTCTCCTGCACGGCACCATGAGAGGGCAGCAGAGTGCCCCGACTAGGTTCTCTCACTTTCCCCGTCGTTTCAAGGCTGGGGCCTTTTGCAGGCCGCGTTATTGCAACATGTGGAGCCCGGGAGCCGCCGGCGTCCTCTTCTCAGCCGCTTCGCGGATCGCAGCCCGCCGCCTGAGCGAAAGCGCACGGTGGTGGAAAAAGGCTGCAGCGGTGCCTCTCAGGAAAACCACCGTCGCTTCTCCTTTCGCCCTACACCAGCCCGTGAGTGGCTTTTTGTATTTGGTTTTTACATGAATGCAAAGGAGCGCGGAGGGCTGCAAAGGGTCGTTGCTATATGCGCCTCCTGGAGAGGGAGGGAGGCAGGAAGAAGAGCCTAATTGGGAGGGAGGCAGAGATGACCTCTGAGGAAAAGCAGGGCTTATGAAGTGGGAAGGAGCCTTCCCCGGACGCCTTGGGCCTCTGCTAAGGATTGGAAGCGATTTCCCGCCGTTCTTGCAGCGAGTGCCTCAAGCGTCGTCTTGGCCACCAAGGGAAATTCCCCTTCTCTTTGAACAGCGTTTCTTCGCTTCTCTATCGTGGCAAAGGCTTCTGCGTGAGAAGAAAGGAGGAGGAGGAAACCGTTTTTCTCATCCGGAGTGCCCCAGGGCCTGAAAGAACAACAGGCTCTTCGGCGCACTTGCAGTGACTCTTTAGAGCCTTTTTAGGATTCCCCGAAGGATAAAGCCGGCCTAGGGCTCGTTCTCTGCTGCTGTGGGTGGAGTTCTGTGACGATATGGCAGCATTCCCCAACCTGGTGCCTTTCTGATACGGTGGACTACAACTACCAGCATCCCTCATGCTGAGGGTTGTAGTCCAACACATCTGGAGGACACCGGGTTAGGGAAGGCTGTTCTGCAGCAATGGCGTAACAACTTGCACAGCTGCCTGTACTCAATCAAAATTCTCTACCAAGAAAAAAAAACATTTTTTCTCCGTATCAATAATGTAACCTGAGCAAATTTGCATGTAGTTGGTTATTTACATGTAGTTGGTTTTAGCTTAGGCTGCATTCCTGAGCACACCTAAAAGGAACATAAGAAGTTGTCTTATACTGACTGAGTCAGACCAATGGTCCATCTAGCCCAGTATTGTCAACCGCTCTCCAGGGTTTCAGGCAGGATTTTTTTCTAGCCCTACCTGGGGATCAAACTTGGGATCTTCTGCACACAAAGCATATGCTCTTGCATAAAGGAGTAAGTCCATTGAACAGAATGGGATTTACTTTTCAGTAAAGATGCATAGGATTATTCTGTTTCTACATGAAACAGGAAGGCATGAAGAAGTATGTAAGATACAGAATCCTTGCTTCTTCACCATTAGAAATCCAACACAGCTTCCCAATCTATACAAATAAATACAAATGGAGGGCTTACATGAATGAACAGGAATTTTAGCAATATTTCAAAAAAAATACTCTGTTATATTTGGAGCATTTCTATAACAGTGCTCTGTTGTGTAAACAAGTGCAATAAATACAAAGCAGAGAGAGGAGTTTCTTCCCATCTCCCAAGGTACAGTCAGTCCCAAGAATACAGGCAACACCCATTTCTGTATTGTATTAGCACAGAGATAGGATTATGTGGCCAAGTATAGAGTGGGGTAATGGTATGAGAGCAAGATAAAAAAAAAAGTTCTGCAAGTCCCTAATGTTTGGGGCAACCTTTTGATCTTAAAGTGTATACATATTTAGAAATATTTAAAATACGGTGATATAAAATTAAAGTTTTCTCTTTCTCTCTCTCATAATATTAGATCTCTGGGGCCCTCCAGTAAAGCTGAATGATGGAAGATTTAGGACAGGAAGTAGTACTTCACATAGTGCATAGTTAAATTATGGAATTCGCTACCATAAGATGGTAGTAATGGCCCCCAACTTGGACAGCTTTGAAAGGGATTAGACAAATTAATGGAGGATAAGGCTATCAATGGCTATAAGACATGATGAATATATTAAATGGTTTGGGACAAAGATTTAAATGGTTTGGGACCAAGTTATTTGAAGGACTGCCTTCACCCAGCCTGCCTGCACTTTATGATCAGAAAGAGAGGCCTTTCTCATTTGCCCACCTGTGAGAGCAATTAGGTGGGTGATCACATGTGAGAGGGCCTTCTCTGCAGGGGCCCCACACATTTGGAGGTCCGCCATGCTCCATCATTGCTGGCTTTTAACAAGGCCTTAAAAACTTATTAGTTTACCATGGCCTTCTCTTGTTATGACTGCTGTTTTGCTGCTATTACCATTGTTGTTGCTGCTGATTTTATTGTTGGCTTTTATTGTTGTTTTTATTACTATTTTATTATGTTTTTGTTTTTACTGCTTTTAATGTTCTAACTGTTTTTAATGTATTTTATTGTTGTAATCTGCCTTGGGAGGGCTTCTGCCCTGAAAGGCGGCCAAGAATTTAAAAGAGAATTTAAATGAAAAAAAATATTACCTCCAGTATCAGAGGCAGTATGTTTCCCACTGTTGGAACAGAACACTGGACTAGATAGTCCTTTGGTATGATTCCGCAAGACTCTTCTTATGTTCTTATCTAATAATTTCAGGAAGAGAGCAACTAGAACATGAGCAAGTGAAGGCAAAGCTTTATATAAGCCCCAGAAGACACTGAATACTCAGAATTTTACAACATGTTAATAGTGGTTTATTTTATTTGCATTTAATATTACTGAAGCATTTTTTAACTTTGTTAATAACTGTCTGTTTAGACTCCCGTGGGTTACCTTTTCAAATTCTCCTTTGAGTATCAAAATACTTCTAGCAGTTTAATTTCTAAAATAAATACATTTCTACTATAAATATTCATGCAAATGACCAATCAGGCTACATTTTGTAAGATCAATTAAGGCAGCAATCTTATGGCCCCTAGATAGAATCCAAGGGGTCATAGGATAGTTCAGGTTCCTGGATCCAAGGTCGAAGTCAGCACTCCAACCTTGGCACCAGGAATCCGAATTCCCCTCCCCTTCGCAGCTAGCATAGAGAAAACTGCACCAGGTGCCTCTCTGAGGTCACAAAGGGGGCATGCTGGGAGAAGACTGGGGAGACAGGCTTATGCCACATCCCTAGGCCTCCCCAGCTGTCCTGCTCAAAAAAAGCCCGTCTAGCTAAAATGTGGAGTGGGAGGAGCACAGAAATGGAGATTGTCTCCACCTCTCCTCCCTTTCTGCCTCATATGGCAGTAAGCCTCCGAGTTCCCCAAAGGATTGCACCCTAAATCTTCAAAATGCTATTTGCTGATCTGGTTGGCCGTAACAAATAAAATTCTAATTCAAAATGCTTGAAGCTACCTGCTACATATTCTGTTAAAATAAAATGCACATTCTCTGTGGTGTCATCGAACAGATTGTTAGTTGATCTTGTTGAGGGATTAGACTACATAGCCCTCTCAAAAAACAAAAACATAGGGGAAACCTCAAAATAAGATACATAGGAAAAATTCCAGATATGAAATATTAAGAATATGTTGGTTTTCAAGATATTGTTCCACCTCAGTTATCATGCAGGCCACACAAATGCTTAGAAAGCAGGAAATACATGGTGCTAAGCAAACTGGTTAATATATTAACAGATTTGAAGATAAATTTGGTAGCAGCCTTGATTTAAAAAAAAGTCAATTTAGGTCACATGCTTGCACGCGTCATCAATTTAATCTTGTTTTGATCTTTCAAACCAGGTCTTGTAGTAGTAGTGTGGCTTCTTTGATCATGCAAACTGAACCCTGTTGTTTAGGGCCTTGATGGCATTTGCATCTAGCCTTCTGTTCCAAAATATTACCTTTCCACTAAAGTACTTGAAACTCATTTCTTCACAGGATTCTTATATGCATTCTTTAGACCATGTTCTAATGGTAAGAGCCAAGAGTGTTCAGTTTATATGTGTGAGAAAATCAGGAACTCTCATTAACAAAAGGTAAGTTGTATAATTGGCCACCTAATAACTCTTGAGAATTTCCCAAACATAAGTCAATACACAAGACAGAAATTAGCATCTAACATTCCAAATTGAGAATCCAAAGAAAATAAAAAACAAAGCTAGTTCCCATTAATAGCTAAAATTATTAAATATTAAGTGAAGAACAGATATTATGTATATTTAGGCTATAATCCTATGCCTGTTCAGACAGAAAAAAGTCCTACAACTCCCAGTATGCCCCAGTCAGCATGCTACGCTATGACATATGACTAGACATGTGGTTTGTTTTGCAGCTATTCCTGTATTAATAGGGCTGTTTTTAACCGTTAGACAATGAAAGAGAGCTTGCTTAATAAGTCCGTGTAGATGGGGAAGGAATCAGTTCCTCAAGGTAAATTTCGCTAACAGAACTACCACTATAGCCCACTTCTTAATATTAATACATAAAACATACTGAGAGAAATAGCAAAATTGTATCAGTACATGCTTGACCATTAAGAGGTGAAGCTGATGTGTGAAATATTTCCAAGTGGCTGTTTGCATGTCTAACATTCGCTGTGGTACTTACATTACAGACATTTTAACTTACATTAGGGGAGTGTCACTGCCCTGTCACTTGATCCAAGCAGTGCTGGTGTAGGAAATAATCACACTGTTTGCCTTTTCCACATGATTTCACTTGTTGTAACGTTACCAGATCATAGTGGAATTAAGCCACAGATTAGAGGCAACCACGCCACACCTGTAATGTAAAAAAACTGGCCTTACCTTAAATAGGTGTTCAGTTAGCCCAACAGTACATCTTTAAGGTACAAACCACTGGAAAGCTCTCCTCTACAAGTGTTGGTAAAATGAATGGAATAGAAGCTTCTGTTAGTGTAGCAGAAATATCAAAAGAGCTTAATTATCATGGGCATATGCACAGTCTCTGCTGGGAGCACATCTGAATAGGAAGTCTCTACACTTAATTTGACCCTCTAGTAGGAAGTAGTCTCTGAAAAAGAAAGTGTGATGTTATGTTGGGTTTGCTACCTATGCATAGCTTCTCTGCTATGCTACCTATGAACACTCTGGTTCCCCATGGCTGCCATGCAGATGGGCAGGGTATCCATGTGTGCTGTGCATAGACACATCAGAGCCCCTCGACAGTCCTTGTAGAAGTATCTTAGGTAAGATGGCAACCACTCCTGAAATGATAACTTTCCCTTATAAAAGGGCAAAAGGTTTATATGATCTGAAGAGAAACCAGAGTATAGGACAGAATGATAACTTTTGGAGAATGTTTTATTTTTTCGAGCTTTTAAACTTGTCAAATTTCATTTTCTATTTACTTTTTCCTTGCAATGTTTAGGCAGTTTAGATTTATCAGCTTAAAACATTCTTCTGCTTAATTGGGTAGCAGTTTTTTTAAAAAGATCTTAATAATTTTTAAAGTAATTACTTAAAACCAGAAGTGGCTGGTGGTGTCATAGAAGAGGCATTCTCTTTTGCATGCATGCTTTATCTAAGATGGTGCCTGCTACTGTACATTTTTGCATCTTCTAAAAATGAAGAGGATGTTTTTTTCTTCATAACACACACTCTTTTTCTATACAAATTTATGCAGATTTAATCAATGAATAGATGAAGATTTTTTAAAAATTGCATGGCTGCCTAATTGTAATGAATAGAAATTTCTCAGTAATTAGACCTTAGCTAAATAAAATCTCCGGACCATATAGCCCCTTCCTTCCTTAATACATCTTTTGAAATGTTTCCTTTACTACTTTGTGACAAATATCTTAAATTTAACCTGATGTTTTCTGGGCTTTCTTGGACCCAGTGTGTCCCTAGTTGCAGAGTGCAATCTTATGCATGTCCATTCAATGTTCAGTGGGACTTACTCCTGGGTAAACGTATATAGAATTGTAGTGCCCGAGTCTTGGTTTAGAGGGATAAAATCTGAGTGAATCTTTATTTGCATAACTTTTACAGCTCATTAGATGAATCAACATATGAAAAACTTGCTGAAGAAACACTGGAGTCATTAACAGATTTCTTTGAGGATCTGGCAGACAAGCCTTTTATTCCTGAAGATTATGATGTCTCCTTTGGGGTATTATGTTGTTGTTTCTTTGACAGACTTTTTTTGGTTGCATTCGGACAACGCAATAGTCAATGGTGGGTTAATAGGGAACTCCACAGTTGATTATCAAGGGGGTACTTGTGGTGTGGATTAAGGGCAGCGCCAAGTTGACTATTAGTCAGCAATGTGTTTGGTTGACACATCCCCCCCTCTCCCCCCTCAGTTCTTCCGCTGGTATCCCATCAGCCATTGCGAGTACGGCCGGCTGGACTAGAGCAGCAGACGCCACTTTGGTCAGTCTTGCTAGGGGACTCTGTAGTTGCTGAAAATAACCAACTGTGTGCAATGAAGTAGTCACTGGTGCCCCACACATGACACAGTGGTTGTTCAAATAATAAACTCTGCACAGTTTTGGTTATTTGCGTTGGTTATTTCAGCTGAATAACCAACCGTGGTGTGAAAATGTCCCAACAGACGACACAATAATCAACCGTTGATTGTTTAACCCACCGTTGGTTATCATGTCATCCAAACCCAGTCTATAACTTTCTCATGAGTCAAAGCACCTTAAAGCACCTCTGTCTATAAGAAGGTTACTAAATTCTTTTGTGGCCACTAAAACTGGAGATCATGCTGCCGTTTTAGAAGTGTCCATTCTATCTCCTTTGAGAAACCCTGTTCTACTTAACAGGTAGTTATGTTGTAGAGCCACAAGGTGGCAGACTTGGAAAATAGGTGAAACAACAATCTTAATTATTTATCCACTACCCATCACCCAAATTGGGATTTCTGATATATCTATATCTATATATGTGTGTGTGTGTGTGTGTGTGTATTACATATTACAAATTCCTTGCTGTAGAATAAATTACAGGAATTATGTTACAAGCCAGAAATGTTGTTTTTTACTTTCCCTCCTTTATTCTGTAGAGTGGAGTTTTAACAGTTAAATTGGGTGTTAGCTTGGGAACATATGTGATCAACAAACAGACACCAAACAAACAGATATGGCTGTCCTCTCCAACCAGGTAAGCAGATATCTGTAGGCTTGGATGTTCTAAAATTCAGAGTTGAACAAAGATGTCAATTGAATTTAATGATTCATTTATTTTGTATTCTTTGGGAAACTCAGAATGGTCTATATGGGGTTTCCTGCTGACACCTGCTTAAATACAATTGTGCCTGTTCAGACTGTATGCTAAGCCATGGTTGGGCTGCTAATGCTTTTACAGCAAGTGGTTAGTAGGCATGCTTAAACCATGGTTATGTAGCCACCATGTTAAGGAATGGTTCACATGACACACTAAGCCGTAATCTTTAACTCAAAACCATGATGGTTAAATGTGTTTAGCTCAAAACCCATTATGGTTAAGCGTGTTGTCTGAACAGGGCCATTATAAGTTTAATGTGCTGGTAATGTTTTAAGCCTTTTCCCCCATGTGCTCCTCTAAACTATTTGTATGACGTTTGTTTGTTTGTTTGTTTGTTTGTTTGTTTGTTTGTGGGAGCACAATTCTACATTGTGGTCATGTTTTTAAATCCTGATACACTGGTCTAACTTCACAATTTATATCATTCTGGAAATCATATAGTTCAAGAAAATTGATAATTGTATTTGCATCTCTTGAGTGCTTTATGAGCTACACTAATTAAGCTAACTGATGTCATACATCTAGGACAGGTTAGGCTTGCAGAAAATAAGAGTATTTCTTTAATTTCTAGTATGTTACAGAAACTTCCAGTGCTGTTCAGTTAAATGGTGTTAATTCAGGCAGACCGTCTTAGGATCAGACCATAAGGAATTAATGGAAACTCCCCCCCCCCAAAGGTCAAATTGTGGTTCCACTACTAGCATAGTTCTGTCATGGCTGATGAATGTTAGGGGAAACAGGGAAGATATCCATGCAGTGTTCTTTTTGGCCAGCAGAGAGAGCTCTGCAACAGCAGAATGGCTACATGTTCACTGACTCTCTCCTGCTAAGAGAAATAATGCACTCAGATGCCATGGTACTACATTTCCTCCTCTTCCTAGTGGTGTAGTCAGGATTGCCTCACAACTGAAATGATGTATGTTAAGATTTAGAAGCAAACCCCAACATTTTAGAAAGATATTAATTTTCTCCCTGATCCCAGGTATTTTGCTTTCAATCACTCCATAAATTGTATTCTGTGATAACTTAATGCGAACAGTGGGTAAAATGCATAATTGGGACTTGTCTGTGGACTGAAATGGAACTGCTTACATTAATGGTTCTGTTGACTACTGTAGCCAGTCAAACAAAGTTTGTGCATATAAAGCCCTAGATGATAGATCCCTCTCTCAATCCAGAGGGCTTTTTATGGACATAGGAGCTTCCCTGCTAGGAACAGTTTTCCTATTCATTTTGATAGTGGAAGAAAAGTCATAATTGTATTCCTTGGCACATGCAAATCACAGCACTGAGATGAACAGAAAAACATGTGCACACGTTGGGAGTGTATAATTTTCATTCCTTAGCTGAAAGGTTGTATTTGGTTTTTGCAATACAAGTATGAAAAACCTGTAATAAAGGTGATGGCCCACTTATCCCCCACTCCAAAAAGCCATCAATCTATATGCTCCAAGATGCACATTTATGGCAACTCTGAACCATTTACATGATAGTTGATTTCATGTATGCGCTTTGTACATTTTAAGCAAATACTCAGATTTTGATTTTAATATTCCAAATAATTCAGATACTGTTCTGTGTCAGAGCTATTGTTAAGTTTATAGAATATATAAACGTAACTATAGCTCTGACAGAACAGTCTATTATGGTCTATGCCCGAATATGCATGTACAGAATTGAGCTGTGGCTCATGTGCTTGTAAGGTACGAATTACATTTGGCCGCACCCACACCTTAGCCCCACCCACTGCTGAGATACTTCCCAAATTGGAATGTGCCCCACAGAGTTCGCCACTCTTTTATAGATACCACTTTCTGTATACAGAGCAGTTTGTTTCCTCCTAGTAAGGGTTTCTGCCTGTTATCCCAGAGCAGTATAACCTAGAAAAGTCAACTTCGAGATAAGAGGATTCAAGAATTTATTCCAGCCATTTGTCATCTCCCACCCCACCCTGAAATTGAAAAAAGAAAGAAAAAAGCTTGAAAATCATTTCAAAACCTCCAGCTCTTATGGCCATTAGAGAGATGAGATAATTGAAGGAGAAGCAAAGTAATTGCTAAGAAATTGTGACAGGTCTGTGTCATTGTCACAGTTTGGATTGGAACAAAGTGCACTTGACTTACTGTATAGTGTATATTGTCAATCAAAATAGGTTTGCTAGATGTTTTTCTTTTGGCTGATGAAATATGTAATACTTTGAATAAATTAGTGGAGGAAGCTTTTTTTATTGACTTTTGCCATTATCCTGAATTTCATGCTGAGCACACAACACTTTCTAAGCAATATTCAAAAGAGACTCAGAGAAAAGGACTACTTGTGTGTTGTTTTTTGATAACTGGAAAAAAAGGTAGACCCATTGGAATGAGTCAATTTATTTTTATGCCCATGTGGTCAACTACAATCCTCAACACATGTAGAAGCTACTTCTGGGGGGAAAATATATGTATTGGGTATCTTAGTGGGAGGGTTTGGAAATCACAATAAGCCAAGATTCCATAGGAGAAACCCTGGCTTTTCGGTAACGGGCAGCATACTCATGCATACTGCCTGATTGTTCCTGCTGCAAGGAATAGCTAAAGGTCTGCGGTTTGTTTAGTGTGATGGACCAACCTGGATCTCTTTGTCTCTTCCCTGAGAAACCAGAGAAATAACCCAACAACAAGCCATTTGTTTAGCCACGCCTGCTTGCAGCAGATGCAATCAGGCAGCATGCATGAGCATGCTGGGAGTGGGCTGGGAGAAAATTGCTTAAAGCAATAGAGTGCAGCAAAGTAACACTGCGGAGAGGGGTGAGGTATGTTTTCCTTGTCAATATGCTGCTTTTTATGTAAAAATAGATCCACCATACATCTGGTTTACATTTAAACAGGACAGAGACATGGATAAAATACACATGGACAGCTGCCTTTTCATGTCTAGTTTGGCCCTCTCTTCGGGTGCAATCCTATGTATGTTTAGACAGAAAACAGTTCCCAGCATTCCCCGACCAGCCATGCACCCTTAAACAGTCTTTCAGTGCTTCTTACAATGTGCAGTGCATCCCTACGATGACAAGAGTGTGGATAACTTCAGATGGTCATGTACAAGGACTGCACTTGCATTATCCTTCCACATGCATTCTCAGCTTAATTCATTACTCTCTGGTTTAATCAAGCCATAGTTTGGTATTATATTCGAACCTCAAACTATGGTTTGGATGAACCCTCCAGAGCAAGACTGAAAATTAGGAGCAAACTGTGCTTGTAATCTAGTTTGGAGGGCTTGCCCAAACCATAGGTTGCCATTTCACACATAACTTCGACCGATGGTTCGGTTATACCAGAAAGATAAAAATTAAGCCCTGAGCGTGAAGGGAATGGGGATTAGCATGAACATAATGCTCATTCATGACCTGCCAAAACATGATTTGGAGGATCATATGAATTCAGCTAATGTGAAAGTCTGCATCCAGGGGAATGTGATGAACTTGAACCACAAAATCAATATTTTGTCAGGTATCCTTGCTTCTCTTTGCTGTCACTATTTGAGCTACTCGCATATCACACAAGGTTGCTTTGGAAGTTCCGGGTGGCCTCTGTTTTCAGTTTACACACCCTCCCAATATATTTTGTAAATGTTATATCTTTTTTTCTCAGTCATGTTCTTGTTCTTTCACAGTGGACCAAAACGTTACGACTGGACTGGAAAAAACTGGGTTTATTCTCATGATGGTGTCTCTCTTCATGAACTACTGGCAAAGGAACTTTCAGTTGCATTAAAATCCAATTTGGACTTATCAACTTTAGCATATGCTGGAAGAGAACATACTTGATAATATATATCAGTCTTAAAGTATTCAAGGACTTTGAAGTTTGACCCACGGTCTTCCCTCTCTTTCCCCTCCCCCCTTTTGATGTGTTAAAATTTAAATTTCTCAACTTTTTGTTGTATAAAGTCAGTTTTATTTTGTAATAATGTGAAAATATTTTTCTTAGCTTTACATTCTTCTTGTTTGTGTTTCAGATACATTCATTGCCTCTACTCTCTTAACCAGAGTTAAGGATGATATTGGGAACTACTACTAAGGACTACTATTGTATTATATTGTTTTTTGGTTGTTCTCTAATAGCACAAACTTTGTAACTAGAGATTTAACTCGGATGGTTGTTAAACCAGCTTCAGTTTTTAAGGCCTCATCTACACCAAGCAGGATATTGCACTATGAAAGTGGTATGAAAGCGGTGTATAAAAGGCAGGAGCCACACCAAGCAGGATATAGTGGTATGAAAGTGGTATATGGTATGTGTTAATGGGCCCCAACAGTTGTCAGTGCACTTCAATGCCACTATAAAGCAGCAGTGTGGCTCCTTCCTTTTATATACCACTTTCATACTGAATATCCTGCTTGGAGTAGAAGAGGCCTTAGTAAGCCATGTAGATGATGATAGAAACCATTTCCACAAGACTGCAATCTATTTGTAGAGATGTGATGTTTGCATTAGGCTTGTCAACCAGATAGAGCAGATACCAACTCTGCTGCACTGTCATGTCAATGGAAACATGCCATGCAATTAGCATACCAAAACAGTAAGTCCAGTGCATTTCATTATTCCCGGCCATGTGGGATGCCACCGTGTACAATGATTTCTCTGGCCTCCACATGGAGACCTCCAATTTTCTTAAAAATTGATTTGATTAATAGTGGTACTGTGTTGTTTTTTTAATTAGAAACTGACCAACTGAAACATAAAATCTATCTCATGTATAGAACTGGAAAAACCTGAGTTATTGTTACTCCTGAAATAAGGAGAATTGGGAATTACTGAATTAAGAGTGAAACTGCTTGAAAGAATGCTGGTATAAGTGCAATGTTTTGATTATCTCAAAGCAAGCTATTTGTCTTGACTGAATAACAAAGCATTCATTGTTTGGGAAATCATCTTAAATACAGCAGATTGAATCCAGACTTGTCCCTCCATAAACGGAAGGGCTCCTTCCAATGAGAATACTCAGCGGAGGCGTCTTGCTGGAGGAAGCAGGTAGGGTGGTGATTTTCTGATTCCCCTTCCAGCATTGTTTCTCCCTTTCCAGCATTGTTCCAGAAGGATTTCTCAACCTTCTGGAACAGCGTGGGAGGTGGCATGGAAGTTGCAGGGAGAAGAGGGAATTGGAGAAAATTGCACCTCTGCCCCATTCCTCTCGCAAAATTGTTGCTCTGCCCCATTCCAACTCTGCTCCATGTAAGTTTGGATTCAATCCATTAGATTGTGCACTTCCAATCACAAAGGGCGGGGCACCCAATTTCCACCAATTCCTTATATCTACTGCACCATATCCCATATTGAACATATTCCAAAGGGTCCCTCCAACTGTTGAGTACAGTTTTTCAGGGAGCTGCAGTGCGCAGAGGGTAGGTAGACAAAAACGTAGGTGCTCTGCCTTGTGTGACCAGAAGTTCTTTCTGTTAATGCAAAGTCACCACTGGACACAGTCCACAGTCTAATCTGGAATCATTGATAGAATTGTGTAGGTTCTTACCCTGTAGCTAGTTATAACTGAAGAATAAATACAAGTTTGGAAGTGAAACAAATGATGATTAGCATGTCCTGTGGCCTATATGGGCTGGAGATGGCTGCCCTTGATAACATCTAGCATTAGACTCTTAGCCTTGGGGTGCTTCTGTATCCATCACTATGGCAAGTACTTCCAAGTTGTGGCAGTAGTGAGGAAGACAAAATATTCCTGTCTTTTGAAACATCTGTGACATTTTTCTCTGAAAAACTAACCTGGCTGTTACAATTCCATCATTCTCTAATTATAATTGCCTCTAAGACTGAACTGGGGTGGTAGCAAGGAATGAAAGAATTCTTATTGTGCAATGAATAAATAATGACAAAACACTACAATGGCTTTGAGGAGTTAATCTGTGTTACAGGAATTTGACACAAACTCCCTGTGTCAGTAATTTTGGTCAAATATCCTCTTGCTGGAACAAAATCACTAGAATAGGATTTGAGCAAGTAGAATCTTTTTAACTGCTGTGTTTTAGATCCAGAGTTCACTTGTTAATTTAAAGAAGTTTCTTCTCTTGCAACCCACTTTTTTAAAACTTTGTTAGGGCTCTGATCATGTCCATGCTTGTCTGTTATTTAAACTTATCTTTGCACAGGGCAAAGTTCAACAACAGAAAGACAAGTTCCTTTTCCCAATTCATGGTTGTGGTGAAGCATATTATTTGGTAATAGCAAGATGTCAATTGCAAAGATGATACATCTTTCTTTGTTCTATGAATGTTACAATATATTTTCACTTTAGGAACATCAGATCTTGAAGTTCTGTATAGAGTTTTGCAATCTTTCAAAGATGAAAAAAGCTAAAATTACACCTTCAGGCACACAATAATTTTGGACAGTTTAGAAGAGCTTTGGCAGACTTGAGCAGTAACTACGCAAGTAGACACTATTAACTGTGCTATTTCTGCCCAGCTCATCTCAAGATTGCTGGCCCTGCAGCATGGCTAAAGAAAAGTGGAATGCAAATACTGTCCTGCATCATTTATGATTCCAAATCTTAGTTTGATAGTCTCCACAGTATATGGCTGCAGTTGAGTTGGTGGTTAGTATGTATAGTATCTTCACATCCTATAGTCTAATAATAAATTCATTCTCTGTGTATAGAGCCCTGCATAGCTAAATTGGCACCATCCGTGCACTAAAGGAGGATAGGATAGCAGCAGGCTTGGGAAAACCTTAAGGTCTGCAGAAGTACATTTTTAAAAAAAAAATACTTAACAGAGGAAAAGAGACCCCAAACAGCCCAATTAGGACTGAGTATTCTCAATGGCCTGCATTAGAATGCTGACTTCCTCTTGAAAGGAAAACAACAGAACCTACGGAGAATAGAATATACTAGAAATACAACATGGCTGTTTGGCTGAATCCCTGAACAGGAGCATTGCACGTGGCAATGTTTTGTTGCAGGTCTTACTTGTAGCTCTTTTATATATCTTTGGCCTGAAATATATTTATGCCTGATGACTACTGATCATCACTGATTTCAGCTGGTAAAGCCCCATTTCTTAGATAACAGGTGTTAACCATTATTGTGGTTTCAAGAAAGATCATAAGGAGTTGTATATTTCTTACCCCAAAAGTTGGGTCATTCCAGTAGAAATGGGATTATAACTATAGAGGATAATTTGAGTGTATTTGCATCATCAGAGTCATATCAACTATCTGCTTTGTTCCTTAGTTTAAGCAGAATGTCTCAAGTCAGAAGACTTTATAATGCTGATTGGTGTATACTTATGTTATATTCTCAGTAAAGATTAATGTATAGATGTTTTTGTCTTTTCTGAAACCTGGAGCAAAGTAAGGAGGTAAAGGCAAGGCAACTGGTCAAACTGATTAGCTAGGTTTATTTATTACATTTATATCCCACCCTTTTTTCCTCTCGCAAGGAACCCCAGGTGACCTATAGGGTCATCCACCTCCCAATTTTTTTTCTTCACAGCAAACCTGTGTGGCAGAGAGGCTGAGAATAACTGGCCCAAAGTCGTCAAATGAGCTTTATGGCTATGTGGGGACTAAAATCCAGATCTCTATAGTCCCAAATCCAACTCTAACCACTGAACCACACAGGCTCTTGTCACTTTTATGCCAGACCTGTGGAAAGCACGATCTTGAAGAGGTCTTCACAACACTGAAATTCTTTAGTATTCAGAAATGGAGGAGACTGCTTTGTAAACCCTGGAAGGTGGCCTAGAAATATTCAAAATACATAAATACACTTTGAATTGGTCTTAGAAGTAATTATTAATTTACACATCATAAACGAACAACAGCAACCAACAGCATAATTCTTTTTCCCAGACTTGGCCAAATCCATTCCTAAGGAAGTTTCACGCAGCTGGTAACAGCGACTTGTTCAGAAGCAAAACAATGGATCCCGCCTGCTGACGAAGCCCTGACTATTGCGACTCGCTTCCCCTCCTTGCACCTATTGTACCCAGGCTTTGAACCGGTATTTCCTGTTCCACTTGCCAATCACTCATGAGGGTGGAGAGAGAAACAAGGGAGGAAAACAGCGTGCTGCTGAGACTTAACCAATACCCGATGCTGAAAGTGCCTCCTTTGGAAGTAAATGGCCAGGCTCTGAGTTAAAGCTAAAGACCCATTTGTTTTCCGGGGCTTTTAATTCTTTTTGTTTGTTTTGTTGTCAGTGTTGTATCATTTTGTTGTGTTTTGTTGCTTGTTCTCTTTGGGATTATTTTATAATAAAAAGCGGGTAAGAAATTTCTTTAATAATAATATAATATCTCCACACAACAATGATCTAGAGTGGAGGATCAAAGTCTCTGTGTAGAGACTGGAAGGGCGAACAAGCAAAGCTCGGACAGATGGTTGCATTCATAAACCCCGAACCCCACTCTGTCCCAACTCTTCCGCATGAGAGCGGGGTATCCAGGCGGATACGCCCCCATCTCCACGCTCTCCTGTTTTCTGATCCTCTTTTTCGAAAACGCGTTTAGCAGCTGGTGCGTGCGTTGTGTTGGCATGACTGATAGGAGAAAGAGGCGTTTCTTTCTCAGGGCAGGTGCCTGCTGGGCTCGGATGATGG
This sequence comes from Anniella stebbinsi, assembly GCA_029215795.1. Lineage (NCBI taxonomy): Eukaryota > Metazoa > Chordata > Lepidosauria > Squamata > Anniellidae > Anniella > Anniella stebbinsi. Next base: position 85,669,072 of record JARDYH010000002.1, on the reverse strand, counting down.
TTCCGCTTTCTATGGATTCTTCCAAAGCGCTCCGTCTTTTTCTTCCTGCCGGCGGCGCCCCAAGAGGAGCGTAGCTGCGTTCACCTGTCCGTTGCAGCCTTATAGCAGCGCTTGGATGAAACGCCTCCTCCAACTTTGTTTTTTCCCTTCCCCCTGCTGAAACAGGAAACAGCCTGACTCAGAGGGGGAAAAGTCCACAGCAGTAACCACACACACCCTGCCCCCAGATATCCCAGGCAACTCCCGGAGCGGCGGTAAAAGAAAGGAGGCGCGGTTGCAACCCACATTGCAGTGATATCCGTGGGTGCTGCTGCACGCTCCGATTTCGTTCTCTAACTGCCGGGAGCGTCTCCAACCCGGATTATTTTCCACTCAGGTAACTTTTCTTTTACTTGCTGGGAATGTGGGCGTGGGTTTGTTTGTTTTGCCCTATTTTATCTCGGCACTTGTCTTAATTGATAGATAGAGATAGATATGGAAATAGTTGTGTGTAATATATATGAGAAGTGGTGGGAGATCGTATTTTAGAAATATATTGACCTTCTCCTCCAAGGGAGAGCAGGGACTCATTTTCCGCAGTGGTGTACTTGGGTCATTTTACACTCTGGACTCAAGTGGTCTTTAGGCCGCCCAGCCGCCCCTTTAGATGGTAATATATCTCACTTCAAAATGTGGTAATCCACCCCTACTGCGTTTTGGGACCCTGTCCTACTGCTGAGTTGGGCCTTCGCGTCTGCTCCATACTCCGGTCCTGACAGCACTGCTACTCCAGCGTGTCATTACTGAAAAATTAAGAATCGTTTGAGAGAGAGAGAGAATTCTTGACTGTGTTTCGAAGTCCAGACAAATTATTACTTTTGAACAGGTTTGCTGGGCGATACTTTGCCTGCCTAAACTTTGAGTCTCGCCTTCGGGTGGGGGTGGGGTACGGGGTCGGCAAGTCTAGTTCTAAACATCTGGTCCCCTAAATTCATAATGGGGCTGCCCTGGGCTAATCTTGGAGGGGGGTTAAATCTGAATCCGGATTATGCAGTTTACACCCATCTGTGCTTTCCTGTCCTGTTCCCCTCCCAGTGCATTGGCCGTGATGTAGTCACAGTGTTTTTGGTTTGTGTGTTCCGAGCAGGAGGCGCTTTTTCCGTCTCTTGGTAATTAATGCTTCTCACCTAGGTAGGAAGAGAGTCGTTTGGTTTACAGATGAAGGTTTCTTTAACAGGATTAAGTGCGTATATGTTTGTATTTCCATGCTAAGTACTTTCAGGAAAGCTAATGATACTCTGTAGGCGGGCGAGAGGGTATTTTGGTGAATCAGAATGTGTTTTTTGTTTTTTAATAAGAAGGCTTAGGGTTGAAGGAAGGGAAAGCCATGGGAACTTATGCTGTCATGACGAGACTGGCAAAAACCAACCAACCACAGAACAACTTTGCATTCCAACCATGCTTTTTAAGTGACACATCAATAAGGAGATGAGATTTATGCTTCCTATGGAATTGAAAGGAATCTTTTCCTGTGTTTCTTATGGGTTATCAGAATAAAACTTCAACGTGTTTTACAAAGTCGTCTTTGTTGAAAGCTGGTATGTTGTTAACTTTGTTTTCCTTTATCTCCTTTCCACATTGCTTCTATATGTATAAAACAAAAACATTTTAAGTAAATACTAAAATATAGCATGCAATGTAGCACAGGAAAAGTTGTAATTTGAAGGAAAAGTTTTTTGCTCCAATAGATGTCACCTTTTGTATTCAGAAGAATCCAGTAGGAGTGTGTTTTAAAGTTTTGCAGATTTTCCAGATGGCATTGTGATCTCCCTTTCAGTTATCATTAATTAGGCTGCCAATTTAACCACACTGCAATTTATTTATTTTTATTATAAGGTTTTATATCCGTCTCTTCGAAAACTTTCCTAGGTCAGCCTACACAAAATAGCATCAGTGGTACTAGTATAAGTAATGTGATTGAAACCACGTATGCATCAATCTGCAGATTTAACTTGACCAACTTAATTATTGCAATCTCTACCTTGTGGTACAGCCTCCCTCAACCTGGTACCTTCCCATCATCACTGACCATTGCCCATTCTGACTGGGGTTGATGGGAATTGTAGTTCAAAAATCTGGCGCGCCCTAGCACTTTAACTATAAAATAGCTTCAGTTTGATGATAGATAGGAGTCAATGAGCCTAGTGGAGATCACAGTGGTCTTGGTTCTCACCAGCTTCAATAATTGATTTGAGGGCCAACCTAGAAATGATGCCAGACATAGAATCATAGAATTCGAAGGTTTCTCAAAGATCATCTAGTCCAACACCCTGCTGATGTAAGAAATCCACTGCATCCCTGTTTATTTGCTTCCTCTGCCTATTATGGTTTTAGTAGAGGGTTTTGGGGGTTTTTTTGTATTTATTTTTGTAGGTTTCTTTCAATATTGTTGAAACTCACTCTGGGATTTTTATGAAGGGTGGTTTTTAAATAGAACTTAAATAAGTTGGTATCTAGCCTCTGCTTGAAACCTGCAACAAAAGGTGGGGGTTCACCACCTTCTGAGGTTGTCTGTTCCACTATCAAACAGTTCATGCCATCAGGAAGTCCTTCTTAATATTTAGTCAAGATTTCCTTTCTTAAAATTTTAACCCCTTGGTTCAGTTCCTATCCTCTGGAGCAACCGTATGCAAATCTATCTCACATACACCAGAACTGCTGTTAGTTTTTATTTTATTTTATTATTTATTTATTTATTATAATATTTCTAAAATCAATGGCTCTCAAGGCAGGATACAATTAATAAAAATAATGATATATATATATATATATATAAAAAATCAGCAATGATTAATCAGACCCGAGCTATGGTAAATGAGACCCAAAAGCTTTGATAAATAGACAGGTCTTAATTTGGTGCCGAAATGACCCCCTAATGTTGGTGCCAGCTGAAATTCAGGGTGGAGGGGAGGGCATTCCACAACCAGGTTGCCACAGCAAAGAAGACCCTCTCTTGCGTCTCCACATAATGTAGAGCTCCCAACAGTGGGATGCAGATGAGAGCCTTCTTGACAGATCTTAATGCCCAGTCAAATGTACAAGCATTTATATTATAACTTTACATGTTCCCCTTCTACAGCTAATAGCAGCTCTAGGGAATTCTATTACAATCCTAGCAAATCTGGAACTGCAGACTAGCAAACACACTTTTTTCCCCTTACTCTGAATTTTCCATCTTGTTCTGCTTTAGCAGGGGAAGTAATTCAGATTGGAGGTGTAGCAAGAGAGGAAGGGTTAAATCCACCCCATGCTACAGCCCTGATCCAATTTGGGCATCTCCTGGCAGCTGCTTTTAGCAACAACAACAACAACAAAAAGGCATGCATTATGCATGTCAAATGTAATGTCCTGTTTGGCCCTGAAGCTACAATGCCAACAAGAGAGTTCTGGTTCAAACCCCTGCATTGCCCTGACCTCACTAGACAATTCTAAAATATTGCTAACCCACCTTATGGGGTGGACATAATGACAACTAGTAGGGTTTGTGCCCTTTGAAAATTCCGACTGTAGTAACCCAGGAGTTGACTTTTTGTTTTTGTTTCTCTCCCTCTCTCTCTCTATTTTTTAAAAAATATTGTCCTTTTGTTCTGGTTACATGAGTCAAATAAGTCATACATTTACATTCAATTCCAATTCCTGCCTGGTTTTAATATTGATATTCATTGCTTAATATACTTTGTTTCATTATATTAAGAAAGTTAATTAATATCAATGTTAAAACCAGGCGGGAATTGGAATTTAATGTAAATTAATGACTTATTTGACTTATGTAACCAGAACACAAGAACAATAAAAAAAAATTAAAAAAAAGAACAAGAACAATAAAATTATTTTTTAAAAAAGAAAAGAGAAAAACAAAAAGTCAACTCCTGGGTTACTAAAGTCAGGACTTTCAAAGGGCACAAACCCTACTAGTTGTCATCAAGTCCTTCCCATAAGGTGGGCTAGCAATATTTTAGAAATTCTCTAGTGAGGGCAGAGCAGGGCAGGAGTTGACTTTTTGGATTCCATCTTGGCTATGTCCTAGTGGAGGACACAGGTTATCTACCCCAATTAGGCAATAGAAGTTCCACATACAAATTAACACTTCATCAGTAGGGTTTCGGCTAGCAGAGGGCTTTACGGCAGCCTTCCTCAACCTGGCAGCCTTCCTCAACCTGGCAGCCTTCCTCAACCTGGCAATCTCCAGATGTGTTGGAGTACAACTCCCAGAATGTGCGGGCAGCCTGTGCTGGTTGGAGGATTTGGGGAGTTATCGTCCCAACACATCTGGAGGGTACCAGATTTGGGAAAGCTACTTTAAGTAATAGTCTGCGCATGTTTCTGGGGGTGGGATAACTCTTTTGGTAAGTAGGGAAGAGAAGATGAACCCTGAACTAGAATATAACAACCCCAACATTTCCTGTTTATAACAGAATGAAGCCTTGCATTCTACTTAAAGGGTGTGTTCAGTTTTATTATACCCTGAGAAAAATAGTGTGGGGTTGGTGTTTGCTACAAAACAACAAAAATGGGATAGCCAGTTCTATAATCTGCAATTATAGCAGATCTGTAACTGCGACTGCCAGATACAGTGTATATACAGAAACAATGGACACGCCAATGTTCAAGGCTACTTTTCTGTTCTTTTTCTTCTTTTCTTGCCCTGAATCTTTCATCTTGTTCTGCTGTGACAGGAAGCTTGAAGCTTAGTTGAGGCAGACTAAATGTATCGACTCTGACATTCCTAACCTACATATTGGATAATTGCATGCAGCCTTTGCATTTAATCCCCAAAAGCGCTGAACTTTGTTGAACTTTCAGCTTTTTAAGGATAGTGTGAATAAGTAAATGGGCCAAAAGAACCCTGACGGAAGACTCTAGTGAACATTTCCTTTTCTCACTGTTAATGTGTGTGTGTGTGTTTTAAAACAACAACAACTCAGAGTTGTCCAGTCAGCTGTTAAGAACTACATAAAATGGAAATACCATGTGCAAGATAGGAGTTCTCACTTTGTTTTGCTTTTGGGGATGCATTTCAGCTAGCATAATTTTTCTACTCTGTACTTATTTTTCTAATTTATCTACTCTGTACTTATTTTTCTAACTTCTAAATGTTGCACTTGTAATACCTCCTAGGCAATTCCTCTTCAAGGACTGTGAAAAATAGCATCCAAGGATATGTTATTGGGATTAGATTAAATAAATGTTTAATTCCTACAAACTTTAGCATAGGACTTAAAAGTAAAGGCAAAATTCTCATAAAAAGAGATTGATATTCCTGTGCATTTCAATCCTTTATTTATGGTATAGCTACATTTGGGAAACTTTATACAACTCTGTTGCTCCATCACATAAAGGTGTTGGATGCAGAATGCTAGGAGTTGTAGGACTTGTAGGTTCTAAGAAGTATCTCATTGGCCACTGTGAGGAATCAGGGTGCTGGTCCAGACAGATATTTTGTCTGATCCAGTAGGTCTCTTCTGATGCTCTTAACCCATGTACATATTACAAAGTAATCTGTACATTTTCCTCAGCTCCCTTCATATAACTGGCAGGGTAAACTATTGCTCTGAAAGCTCAGTCAATAAACCAAAATTGGGTTCTGAGGTGACACATGGAACAGCGATATCAGTTGTATGACATCAAAGTAGTTGCACCATACATATTTCTTAACATAAACAACATGCCTAACTTCCTGCTGATAGAATCTTTAGCCCATCCATGGTTGCCTCTAATTTTGAACAATAACCACCAGCCCTGATTCAGATAATGGAATGTGTATGTAGGAGCTAGTAACCTTACATGTATAACTTGCTAGACGTAACACATATCAGATATACATTACTTTCATTCAGATGTGCATCTGAATGAGTGCAAGTGATAAGATTGTAAGCAACTGGGGGTGGGGGAAACAATCGTCAGTTGTATTGACTATTGTGTCATCTGAATGCTGCCATAGTCAACTCAGCGCTGATCCTAATCCACACCACAGATGATTATTTATTACCATGTTGTGTGGGGAGTACCCACTAGATGAACAACTGTAAAGTTGATTATTACCCCACCATTGACTATTGTCTGAATTCAGCCACTATGTAGGAGTCTCCTGATTATAGTGTTACACAGCCATTTGAGAATCCTTCACTGTTGGGTGCTTTATTACTCAAAACTCTAGTGTCTAGCAGGCAATTCACCCAATCATAGAATCCTAACCAGAGATTGTTGGTAAAATTATTTCTGCTTCCTTCCCTCTGTTAATCTCTGCATTGTTAATCTCTAGGCAGTTGTTAAAATATTCTGTATGTTTAGTAACTATCAGGATACTAGTATGCTCAGAAGGAAAGAGCTCAGTGGTAGAACATATGTACCTTCAGGTACACTTTAAGGGCCCAGATATCCAGGAGGCCTAGTCCACACTGCAACACCATTACTATGATGGAAAAACTTGAGGCCAAATTGTGAATCATGCTTGAGAATTTGTATAGAAACATATTTCTCTGTATCTATAGACCTGGTTCACAAGATCAGTACAGCCCACCATGGTTCATTAACTCATTGGGTTACAGCACCTGCAAACACCACGTTGGCAATTTAAGTGTGATCCCAGCAAGGGTGGGTTGTTTGAGTGGTTGACAAGCCACCCAGAACTCATGGACTGTTTTAGGGTTTGTTTCAGTTTTGGACTTACTCTAACAACCCACCATATGTAATGACAAAGTATGGTGCGTCCCTGCCAGGACATGAATATTCAAGATAACCACTGCTGTAACGGGAAGCCCCCCCCCCCCCAATATGGAAATTCACTCATGGTGGCTTCTCGTTATGTGCGAACTGGGCCATAATGTACTTATTGTCCAGATCTTGTGAGATTTGCTGTAGCCATGTTACAGCCGAATAAGCAACATTCTGACTGCTGAGTTGCTAGCTCAGGCCCTTCCTCAGAACAGAGTTTGTGTGCTCTTGCAGTTAAATTGGGATTTGTAGAGTGAGAGGCAGAGAGATTTATGTTTCCCTATTTGGCAAGAATTACCAGATCAAGAGTTCCTTGTAAATAGGCAAGAGGAAAGGACCACTAGTACGAGGGACAAAGAATAATCAGAATCAGAGTCATTGAAATCTGGGACAGTGGCTGCCAATGGTGCTGGTAGAATTTATAGCCCCAATGTATATTTGAGTAAATGTTGAGTTCACACACTAATTTTCAGCGAAGTGTGTGTAGATTACAGTGCCAGTGACTATGACAGAAGGTGAAAGAAGTTCCAGCAAACTAACACTCATCAAAAACTGCAGGTATTCTACTATGGGGCAAGAAAAATTAAGCCACCTAGTTATTTTGTCCATTAAGTGTGAACTTGCAAGAAATTGATTTTGAGGGGAATTTATGATTTTGCAACGAAAAAGGCCAGGAAAATAAAGATTTAAAAGTAATTTGTTGTTTCATAAAATGTTTGCAATCACATTGGGCTATTCTAATAGACCAGTGATGCAGAACCGCAGGCCCCAATCTGCCCCTCCAGCATTTCCTAGATGGCCAACCCACCCCTAGCTTTTGAGCATCTCTACCCCCTTTCTACAAGGTCCAAATTAGGGCTGTGCAAACCTCGGCTTTGGATTCGGGTATCTGAAGCCTCAGTGACTATTTTATGGCGAAGCCGCCATTAGTGTGCAGGCCTAGTGGGGAAAGAGTCTACAAGTTCCAGCATGCAATGCCTGGGAGGGAGGGACTTAACCAGAGCCCAGGAACAGCAGGCACTTGTGGTCTTGCCACCACCAGGATTGGGAAGTCCCTGGAAGGGGCACAGCACATTCCGTGAGTGCCCTGCAGCTGCCTGCTTCCCCAAAGAACTGCCCACGTCTGGTAAAAGCTAGGCTCTCAGGGGAAGCAGGCAGCTGCAGGGCCCTTGTGGAATGGGCACTGGCCTTCCAGTGACTTGCCCATCCTGGATCACGCGGGTGGGCAGACGATCGCGATGGCAGTGAGGCCATGAATGCCCACCATTCCTGGGCCTTGGTAAGATACTGCAACAGCAACTGTCCATGTTGACTGTTAGGGAAATGGAATGGAAATTAAATTTTGTGAAACAGAGAGAATTTGAAGGTGCAAATAAACCAGGAAAATGGCCAGCTGATAAACTGTAAAAGAAAAAGAAAAGAAGACAATAGTTAAAATTCACGATGGAGATATAGAAATAATAGATGATGTGAAGATACAAAGAGCATTCCTGCAATATTACTCAAACTTATACAAAAAACATGAGATGCCATCAGACAGAATGGATAGTTAGCTACAAAACAAAATTTGCCTAAAATTTCACAGTTTCAACCCATGTTCAAAAGGTTTGGGGACCCTTAGCTTCTTTAGATTTCTTTGAAAGACTGTTCTTAAGATAGTTCTTAGATGCCTATGCAGGCACTAAGACTTTGTTTGTTCTCCATTGGTGTCAAACCATATAACATTACTTCCCAAGCATGTGCAAGTTTAAAGAGATTTCTAATTGCTTCTAATGAGAGCAGGAAAGCAAGCTATTTTCCCCCTCCTTCTATCCCCACTTTTATTAATCAAGTAAAGGGAACCAAATACATCACACAGTATTTTGTTTTAGGTGAATGGGGTTTACCTCTACTTTCACTCCTTGTTATAAATGTTCAGATAGTTCTCTCTTAGGCCCCTTCTACACCTCAGGGTGTAGAGGGAGGGGGGAGGATCGCAGATTTACCTGCTTCTGCAATCCTCCAGCATCTAAACGGAAGCGTGACGTCTCGGAAACAAACAGGGACATTGCACCCGCCATTTTTAAAAAAAAGAAGCCGGAGTTGGGAGTGCAATTGGACTCCTCCGAAAAGTGAGTTTTAAAAAAACAAACCTCCTCCCCACCCCCAATGTCCCTGGACTCCCCCCGGACTGGCTCCTTCCCTCTTGCTAACCCCTGCTACTCACGGGGAGGAGGAAAGAAGCCAGGACAGGCGCCCTGGGACCGTGGGGAAAATGGCATGCAAATAGAATCCCCCCCCCCAATTGGCAGTATTCTCGCTGCCCACGCACCTCTGAAACCGACGTCTAGGTCAATGGGGAGCTAGTGGTCGTTAAAGCAACCTGAAACAAGTGGAAGCATTTGTGTTCAGAACAGGTCAGGTCAGTGGTGTTCCCAGTAAGGAGGTCTGCTGACCTGTCTCAATCCCGAAGCTAGCATTTCCTCTCATTTATGGAGTTCCTTTAAAAAGCACTAACTCCCTGTTCCACAAGCAGTAAGTCCCACTGACGCAACACAATCAGTGGAGGTGCAGCAGTCCTCTTTGATACTGGCCAATATGTCCCACATTTATTCATAACCTGGTTTGAATTTTCCTTAGTGTGTGTGACAATATTTTTTTATATATCCAAATCTATGTTTTCTGAATGGTTAAATGTTATGCCTGATTATAGCACATATGTATTTGGCTTTTGGGTTTAAACAATGTTTTGTTTTTACAAAAGTCCTCTGACACTGCTTTCTAAACTAAGGACTATTTAAGGCAAACACAGTTCCCTTGCTTTGTTATCTAGCTTTTGTGTCAAGGTAGTCCTGAAAACATTGTACCAATTTGTATATTTAACACATTGTAAAGCTTCCCCCCCCCCATGCAATAAATAAATAAATGGATCCAGCACATGTAGATAGCTATAAGATGTTTAAAAGTATATTTTATGGTTTTTGACAGGCTGTTCATAAGGCTTTACCATTCATCTGGTTTGCAAGTAATACTAAACCTTAATTTAAGTGACCATGTTGAGGAGAAGAATGGGAAACATTTGCTCCTGTTTTCAACCAAGTGTGGTTTATCATTATGTCCAGACTGAGAACAGTGGTTAGTGTTAACTATGGTTGATGTGAACAAATCAGAATAATTAACCATGGTTTGAAGTCGGCTTGTTTGGATGAACTACAGTTAAAAGTACCCATAATTTGTCTGGATTCAGGCATAGTAAGAAACAGTGGATAGTTAACAGCAGCAACTGCTTCTGAACTCATGGCCATTCTGGGAGAGGAGAAGGAAGAGGAGAGCACATGAACCTGAGGTTCATGTATGTAATATTAAATTATGTTTTAGTGTTACATATAAACATAATTCCAGAATGAGAATATCAGGTAAGCAAGATAAACTCAACAACTGTGGCTTGCCACCCACCCTGTTTATAAGTGCATATGTTCTGAAACATAAGTATTAGCTTTAGTTACTCCATTTGTGATATGCTTCCACTTGCTCCTTCATGCTGAACCATCTGCTTACCCTCTATAATAGCAGAATGTAGCCTCTTATCATGCCAAAATAGAGTATGCAACAAGCAAAGGGCAAAAGGGACCAGGGAGTGCTGATGCCAGAGGTACCCGTAGGACGGGGTAAATTTAGTAAGATAAATGGGATTACATGCTAGTACATGGGATTATATTCAAGTAAGTCATAGTTGATCAATCTCTGAACTGTGCAGGCAGTTTCACTCACAGAGAGGGTTGCATAATAAAAGTACAATTTAGAACTGCATTCTTGTGGTTAAAGATCAAAATATTCTGCCCCTTCCCCCCCCCCCCGCCCCACTTTCTTCAGTTTTAAGCCCAGAACAAAGTTTTCATAAATGGCATGAGGAGTCATACTTAGGGGCTTTTAAAAATGCAATCCCCCCCCACCACCAAGGAAGTGGTGATATATTAGAATCTGTTAACTGGGAGGAAAATATATCTAACCTGTGAAACATTTTCTAGCAACTCTATATGTCAGACACATTTACACAGAAATGACAGCTGGTCCACTCAAGGCCCAGGTCTGAGTGTTCTGCACATAGTGAGGTGTGGGAGTACACTCTGAGCTCATGTGCCCCTCCTCCTGCCACGAACATAGTTTTTAGTCTGAACTGGGGATTATACATGCTCGTGTGCATGTTCACTCATGTAATCTGTTTGCCATAAAAGGATATGTAGGTTACACAGGGGAAATTTAATTCATGTGGGACTGCATGTACGCCTCAGTTCCCACCATGACCCCTTTTACACATATCTTTACCTCCCTGCATCTCTCTGTATCCATGGCTATGTCCAGTCCTGGCAAGTATAAAGTGGTGGTCTGCCTGCATGTTCATCTTGATGCTGTGTCTCCGTACCGCCTGAGCCACATCCAAGTCTATTCTGGGGTGGCCAGTTATGCATTGCCCAAAACAAAGAAATGCATCCCTAAAAAGGACAAAAGAGGGCACCAGTTTGCATAAAAAATTACATATGCTAATTTACATGTATTGATGCAAATTTAGAAATAATTCCTATAATAAAAAATGGAGATGCAATACTTCCCATACTAGTCAAGGTTGTGACCACGTTCCTTGTGTGCCTGTTCAGCCTGCTGCCCAGGTGCTCATTGTTGATGGGCAAGTCCAAGGCCCCCACTGTGCTCCCTCCCTTCTGATTGTTCTTTATTTTAAAAGCAGACTTATACTAATTGTCAGCCCTTCGTGCATGACCTGCCTAGTCTATTGTGGTGTGTGTGTGTGTGTGTGTGTGAGAGAGAGAGAGAGAGAGAGATGAGGCGGGGCATTCTGGTGCCCTACCATATATAAAAACTACATATGGCAAATTTAAATTATTTCTTCCGAAGAATTGCTCTGGAAAGGGAATGGTTCTCCCGAGGTTCTTCTGGTTTTTTTGTCAATGACTTAACTGTGGAAAATAGCCTTTGTTTACAAAGTTGTAAATACCTTTTTTGTAATGCATTTGTAACTTAAATTTCTACAGGTAAAATTCCTGTAAGTTCTATGCAGAGGCCATTTGGGGGACATATGATCAGAGGACTCAGATGAGAATCTTCAATCATTTCACAAACAGCTAAGGGGGAAACTTTGAATGAAAGCAGACTATTCTATTTTCTTTTTGTTGGTAAGTGTCATAGATCAGGGGTGGGCAGAAGGTAGATGGGATCTACTGATAGATTTCTGGGTGCTCTGAAATAGATTGGCGAGGATTTCTGACTCCCACCTGTTTAAAACAGCAGCAACTGCATGACTCCCCCCTCCCCCATTACACTGTGTAAATGAAGAAAGCTTGGGGTAACGAGGAGTGAATTTGCTGGCACCCAAACCAATTCCTGGGCTCAGAATTATTTCATCCTAAATGCATTTCTTATACACCAGGTTCCGGTCACTAGTAAAAACCAAAGTAGATCCCAGAAGCCTGACGTTTAACAAATCCTGTTGTAGATATTACATGTTGTTTGGGGATTGTAATCTTTTCCCAGAAATTAGGGGATAGCTCTTGCTGGAAGTGAAATAAATGAATAGATCCATAAAGCCATTGAAGCCTGTGGGGATGGGCTGAGAAATAGGGGAAGGGACATTCTGAGAAGTGGTGTGGTGTAATGGCTAGAGCAGACGTCCTCCAACCTGGTGCTCTCCCAATGTGTTGGGTCACATCTCACCATCCCCAGCCAACATTGGCCCTGCTGGCTGGGGTTAATGGGAGTTATAGTCCTGCACCTCAGGAAGTCTGGGTTAGATCATCAGAGTACAAGTGGGGAGGCTTGGTTCAAATTCCCACTGAGGCATAAAGCTCTTAGACCAGCCACTCTCTTTCAGCTTAGCCTACCTTACCAGGAACCTCTGAAGATAAAATGGGAAAGAGAAGAACCATGTATGCCATCCTGAGGGCAGGGTGGAAATGTAATAACAAAAACATTAAAATCACTTTCAGTTGCTTTTTATACTGCCAGTTGGGTAGGAAACCAGGATTCTGTACAAGTATCTTTACTGCTTTTTGGAGTGCTCTTACCATTTCTGGATTTCTTAAACTATTTTGCACAAGTATTGAAATGCAGTGTTCATGGATGTAGTGTAGTCCTTCAAAACTATTTATCCTGCTCAACGTGTATGCACTTGTGCATGGTATTTATGCCCTGCCTAAATCTGGTGATATATCTAGGTATTTCAGTATGTTTCTGTTTTGTTTTAATGGCCTCTCCTTGAACTCAGGAACTGTCAAATTTATTTTGCCTGAAGGAGCTTTATTGATGACTTTTTGAAAAACTTGAGCAATTCACCTGGAAGTTCCAGTTAAAATTGCCATTGGTGCATAGTCCCTTTTGTCTTTCTCAAGGTATTGTGAATAATCTACATGACAGCATCCTAAGCTCATCATAATGATTAGGAGAGTCCTTGCAGATTCCTAATGAGGATTTCAAACTGAAGATGGTAGAAACCTCCAAAATGAATGTTAGTTTTGTAGATTCATCCAGAATTCACTTAACGTCAGTAGAATGTTATGTGGTGTTCTTCTGCCACCTGATTTCACTCATTTTATTCTATCCTTAAGCACCCTGATTGTTTAACGCATGCTACTCCACAAGCAAGTAGAATTTTTAACATATACTGTACATCAAGTAGAAATCATGTTGTTAGCCCACAATAAATTGTAGTAGTCTGCCTGTTTGTCCACAGAAACTTTTAATACCCTGCCTGTTCACCTGTTAGTCATTTATGATATACACTGGTATGAAAGTGAGGGTGAGGAGAGAAAGAAACAACCCTTTCCTCTGAAAGCGCCAGTGTGGTGTAGTGGTTAGAGTGTTGGAATGGGATTGGGGAGACCTGGGTTCTAATACCCACTTGGCCATGAAGCTCACTGGGTGACTTTGGGCCAGTCAATGACTCTTCGCCTAACCTATCTCACATGCTTGTTGTGAGGATAAAATGGAGATGAGGAGGATCGTGTAAGCCACCTTGGGTTCCTTGCAAGAGGAAAAAAGGCAGGATATAAACATACGACTACTACTACTAAATAAGATTATATGTATTTTCCTGCCTGGCCCAACTAGAGACAATACTTTGCTCTACATCCAAGCAGGAGAGTATCTATTTACAACCCCACTATAAATTAGTTGTTTGCTTAATTCTGTGCAAAATCTCTTTAGCTTCCCATTTTCAGCACCTGATAAATCTGTGTTTTGTTTTAATAAATGCTAGTTCGATGTACTGATACCTCCCCCCTCCCAACTAGGATACTCTCAGTTTGACTCACAAAAACTGGGGAGACTGGCTGCTTTCCATTCGGGAGTGTTGAATGCAATATAAAGTTTAGTGAACAAATCTTCAGCAGCCCTTGACTTAATTTGAGAGACAAGTCACCTGCTACTCCATTAGTACTTGGAAGATTATGAGCCTTGGAGATTTAGTTGAGGATTAGCAAATTGGAGAGTGTACATTATGCAGCCAGGCTTAGAACCATGATTGTCTCTCGATTCATTTTCATTAGTACTTTATTCAAAGACCGCTGGCATTATGTAACGATGACGTTTCAAGAGAATCTGTCAGGATTTTTTTTTTACTCCTTTTCCAAAAGTTATTTTTAAAACTTTAGCTTGAGATGTGCGCACTGCAATCCATCTTGGAAACAGTGCTGTAGTTCAGTCAGAGCGCTGGGGCAAGATGACTTCCAATGCTGCTGCGGCTGCCGAACGCAGGTTGTAACGTGGTTCAGCAGCGCATTGAAAGAGGCAGGATGAAGTACAAGAAGTACATCACCATTCTTGAAGCCGCAATTGGGATCACTCCCCTCAATAAGAGAGAGTTACTACCTGTAGTCCGACATGCAAATCTTTGGCAGCATCCAGGGTAAGTTACTTGTTGGGCAAATGAGTAATTGCAAAGAGAAATGTTTACTCTGAAACAGAATGCAAGATAACCTGGTGCCTTATCTGCAAATGGGAGGAAATTATTAATTTAGAAGTTGCAGCAGTTGAACATTTTGGCTGGCATGTGGGTGCTGGGATAACTTGGAGGTGTTGTCAGTAATGGCATTTAAGCCTCTTGTTTGCGGCAAGATCTTAGTAGATGAGCCAATGTAGATGTGGAGTGACAGCTAATGCGATGGATTGTTTCTTGATTACATTTCCTGCTCTCAATATTTATAACACACATTTAATTATTATATTAGAAACATAACAGATTTTCTTCCTAGTAAACAAAAGATGCTCAATATACTTAGGGTTCCTTCTCCACCCACCCCAGAAAAGTCTGTTTAATTTTTGACCCTGACATTCTTACCGAACACCATAATATAGGAAGGGCTTCAAATAAGATGCTTTAGTACTTTAGGATGATACCAGAGTACATCGTATAACACATGCAACACATGCTGTGTCATACATGCAATGCACATGTGTCTGTGTGTCTGTGTTGACACTTGTCCCTTTACAGTACATGCAAACAGGGTTCCACTTCTTTCCTGGTTTGCACTTGCATACATTTTGAAAAGGGGCAAAATACATTGGTGATGAATTGGTAGAATGCCAGTGTCAACTGGAAAAAATGTATTAGTCCACCAGACAAAATATGGAACTTGTACCAAAATATGGAACTTTGTACTTTATTTATTTATTAAAACATTTGTATCCTACCCTATATCGCTAGGATCTCAAGGCGGCATAGAGATAAAATCAGAGCAATGTAAAACAATAAATATACACAGCTAAAAATATATTAAATCAATAACAAACTAAAACCAATAGAAAAGTTTAAAAGCAATAAGAACAATAAAAACAGTTAAAACAATGTGCAAACTTGGAGAATTTTAGCCTTCAAAGGCTTTAATAAAAAGCCATGTTTTAATTTGGTGCCGAAACGAAGCCAGTGTTGGCACCAGTCTTTATGGTGGGACATGGGAGAATATTCCACAACCGGGGTGCCACCACAAAGAAAGACCTCTCCCATGTCCCACCATAGAGATGGGTTCAGATGTCATAAATCCTGTTCAGCATTAATTGCCATGACCTGATCACCAGGGTGACCAAATGGCTCATTTACTTAAGGATCCTTTTCAAGAAAAGCTGTATTTCGGTTTGTTCTCCACAGAAAAGCTGAGGATATAGCATGTTTTTTTCTCAGTTATGCTACCGTTTAATTTTAGCACAAATCTAGTATAAGGATGTGTTGGGCTGGGACTTGGAAGGTCTGAGTTCAGGTCTCCACTTAGCCATGAAGCTCATTGGGTGACTTTGGGCCTGTCACAGACTCTCAGCCTAATCTACCTCACATGGTTGTTGTGAGGAAAAAAATGGGAGAGGGGATCATGTACTCTGCATTGGGCTTCTTGGAGGAAAGGCGGGATATACATGTAAGAAAAATAATAATTAAAGCAAACTTTAATGATACTGATTTTTATTTTATTTTATGTGGTAGTCGCTCATGGCTTCAGGGAGGGCTGTTCCAGGAGGGTCTCAATTTTGAGGGAACATATGATGGGATGTAATGTGTTGCCTCTTAAATGGGTACCTGAAAAGCCCCTATATGCATCTGGAACACTGTGTATGTTGATTTGGATCTTAGCCATTATTAATAAGTGCCTAAGATGCTAGGTGCTGTACAAGTGAAACACAAAAAAAGTTTACACTAGGGGAGGTCACCAACCTCCCATCATCCTTATCCATGCTGGCTGGGACTGATAGAAGCTGGAGCTCAACAACATGTGGAAATCTGTAGGTTGCCCACCCTTCCTTTACAATCTTCAAAATCACAGTCCACTCCCATTTTATGCTTTTTGTTTTGTTTTCTGTGGCTCAGATGATAGCTGCAGGTCTACTGGAATAACTTTTACAGCTGAAATGCATAACTAGAAAAATGTTACCTTGTTCACCTCCTGTTCAAGTGAAATTTTGGATTATCTTTCCAGGGTAGCTGTTGCTGGGCTGATAGCATGTAGGAGAGGGCTCTGCGGAAAACAAACCTGACTTAGCCTATCCTGCCCATCACACCAGCTACACAATCTACAGTACGTTGCCGCCTTATTGGTCCACCAGTGGATGAGTGAGGCTTTTGCCCTCCCTCTAGAATTTTCGCCTAGCATTTTAGGCACCTAATGATTTTTCAAAGTGGTGTCGATTTTTAAAAATGTTTTATTTTCAAGCAGAACTGTTCAAGGTTTGACCTGAGCTGTTTCATTTGAATCCCATATTGAAGCAGCACACATCCTGGAGACATAGGTTCACAGCTGAGCTAAATGTTGACTACCATAGGAAATATTGACTTTGCTAGAATTGAGACCAAGAATGCCCACACCCATCTCGTGTGTGTGTGTGTGTGTGTATGCACGCAATTGTTTGTTTTATGTACACACCCAGGTTTTAAACATGCCATGTGAGAAAAGTCACTGGAGTAATTAATGGTAGCAAATGCCTGGAAGGAGATATGAATGATAATGACTATGTTTCAGAGACACTTGTTGCACATGGTTGGTTTTTCACTTCTTCGGCACTATTCAGTGTAAGAGGTTCTTTGCATGCATTCTCAGTAGAGGCTGGTGCCTCCGATGTGAGCGGGCTAGTGAATCTGCTCCGGGTTTCAGTCAGAGCTCTAAAGGAGCTATCCAAGGTGCATATTGAGGTGAGAGGTGGTCTGGCGAGGGATATGAACCTGAATCACCTACAGCCAATGCTTAGTCTGCTGTGTAGCATATGGCCATTTTATTTTAAGGAGGAGAAAATGAGGTGGTGGGGTGTATGTGTATTCCATGCTAAAATTAAATTAAACATTTTTTCCTGGGCAACCTAAATTCAAAGAGAAACTGGATTTTGTACCAGTATACATTTTGCAAATTGGGCAAAAGTTGCATAACAACATATTTTGCACAATTCTGCTATTTTTTATTCTGGTTTTACTAGTCATGACAAAGGGTGAGGACCTGTACAGGATATTGAAATAGCCTACATAGGTCTCTCACCTTACAGCTACTGGAAATTCAGCCTTCTGAAATGTCAGGAGGCATTGCCCACACACTCTCAAGCGTATAACTGAAGCCATAAATGGTGGAAATGTGCTTTTGAAAAAATGAAAGAAAAATGAAAAAGCTTATACTCAGCTGAATTCATCACCCCAAGCCATGCTCTGTACTGTTACAAACATATAACCAAGCATAAACTGTTGTCTCCTAGAGTTATCCCTGTTTCCAGGATAGAAGTAGATAATAAATTATCTTGTTTTAGGTTGTTTTTAAAGGTTGGCCAGGGCAGCGTGCATGATTCTCCGCATCACCAGTGCACTACTTTTATCCTCACAACAACCCTGTGAGGAAGGTTAGGCTGAGAGGAGGTATCTGGTACAAGATGGCTGATTGAGCTTCATGGCTGAGTGGGGACTGGTCTCTGCAGTCCTGTCCAGCACCTTAACAGCTATGCTACTCTCTTGCTCCTTTTGTTGCAGTACAAATGCTAGAGATATTAAAAGCACATGAGCAGTGCAATCCTACAAATGTTTACTCAGATGTACATCCCGCTACATGTCTACTTAGAAGTAAGTCCCTTTGAGTCCAGTGGGGCTTACTACTAGGTAAGTGGAACAGGATTCCAGCCTAACTTTCCTGCTGGTTTCTTTGAACAGAGAGGTGATACACCTGTCCTGTAACAATAAAATGTACACTTATGGGCTAGCAGCATTTTGAAAGTGGTAAAATACAGACAGTTGTTGTATTCCTCTCTCCTGTGCGCTGTGCTCTCATCAGAGCACAGTTGTGCTCTGATTAAACCCTACCCTTTCTTGAAATGGAACGCCTTTGCTTTTGGAGAGGTAACAGATTGGGGGGGGGGGGAATAATTTTTTGCCTCTTGATTCAGCCTGAAAAGTTTTGCAACTATTTAAGATGAAACAAAGGCTGAATATTTTTGTCTTCTGCAGTTCTGCACATGTGGAATCGAGTATCTAGTGGTTTGGGTCTCTGCTTTCACTTTGTTTAAAACAAGTTTTCTGCAGTACCTCTTGTTCAGACTGTTCAGATGATTTTAAGGCTGAGAGTTTGGGAAACATCCTGCAGGTTTGCCTGTTCCTCTTTACCAGTCTCTGCTGAACCATGTTCCACTTGCCTTCTTTCCTGCCACTACTTCTATGCCTTTAGCAGCTAATGACACATTACTGGGGCTCAATCAGAAATTCAACAGGTGCAGCTTCCTCTATATTGGGGTTTAGTGTGGGGAATCTCTGCCTGTTGAATTTCTGTCTAAAATGTTACAGATACAGAGCCTGTACCAATGGGAAAAGACATTGTAATCCCAGTTTATTCAAAGAGAAATGTACAGGATGTAGTTCCTTTAGCACCGAATGTTTGGTGTGGAGTCTGAATGTAGCATAGTGAGTTATTTCTTTTGAAAGTTAGCTCTGCAGGGCGAGTGTATAGAGGGATTAATATTGAAAAAGCAAATAAATGTTTAGAGATTTAAAAATATATAATTTAAGGTCTTCTCGTCTAATTTCTTTACATGTTTCCTGTAATTATCTTGTGAAACAGTGGGGAAGATGGATCAATTATTAGAAGGATGTATAAATATTCATAAGATGGATCAATTATTAGAAGGATGTATAAATATTCATAAGGACATATGAATACAGGAATAAAGGCTGAGAGTTCCTGGTTAGACCAGTTCTGTTTAGGGTGTAGCAGGAAAGGATCAGAGTACCCCAGCAGGTCATTCAGCACATTGTTTTGAATGAGGGCACCAGGAGGTGAGTTATCCTTTTAAGGGCACCATGTGCAAGGAGTGGATGGACGAAAAAAACAAAGCTCTAGAGAGACAGACAAGCATAGCTGGCAGGCTTGGAATTAATTAAGGGTTGGAATTAAACGACATCTGTCTAGACACTAGGGGAAGCACCTGCTAGGCGTGTGGAGTGAACCAGCTAGGTGGCTGAGGGGAATAGGTTAGTGGGTTTGGAATTGCCTGCAAGGTCATTAAGTGTGACCCACATCTATGGAGTGTTGCAGGGTACATTTTGTCTGGCTGCACTTGAGAAAGAAGACCTTGTTTCACAGGAGTCTGTCACTATGAATATTTTGTATTGATAGCTCAAAAACAGTGGTATGGTTTTAACAAGTCCGTAGTCCATTATTATTATGTACTTGAGTCGTTTTTAAAAATCTTAGTATGAATGTACAATACTAAGCACAACAAGAGAATTTGTTGAGATTCTGTCAAATATAGTCTTTTTTTCTATCTCTCTTTCTAAGCAGAACTGTTCCATGCATATGTCAGGTACAGCTTAAAAGTAGCTGCAAAGTCTTCCATTTTTAGCATTTCAAGATTAGCTTAAACTAAGTTAGTTGCATTGGACTTGCCTTCTCATACTTTCTTTATTACTGATGTCTTTGTTTGTTTTAGGGAGCAGACAGTGATACCACCATCTCCTTGTGAGTGGGACTGGGAGCACAGCTGTAACTCAAGTCCAAGACACATCACAAGAAACAGATTGAGAGTATTGAAACGAGGCCTTCCTCACCAGGTACATGTTAACAGATCGATAAGGTTTGTTTCGGTCAATAGCCTGAAACACTTAAAAGGTTGTGGCTAATCTTCATGTTCATATACCAACAAGTTGCAAAACTTATTCGAAGGGTTTTACAGTAGTATAAACAGTCGTCTTGAAAAATCCAGGACATTACATAAAACTGCAGCGGTATAAAGCAGTTGATGAACCATACTCTAGCACTCTTTATATGCAACTACTTTTAGGTGAATCCCTCAAAGCACTTATGAAACAGAATGGCCTTATCATAGGTTGGATCTAGGCTCTGCCTTCCGTGAGAGACATCTCTCCACCCAAAATCTGGCGATTCCCCCTCCCTGCCACACTACAGCTTGACCCATTCAGCAAGGGGGCTGCTGTGGGAAGGTGGGGGTAGAGAAATGCACTTTCACCAGCGCAGTTGATCCAATGTAAATTTGGATCCAATCCCCTATTTCCCTTGCTGAGATGTATCTCCTCGGGCAATTTATTCCAAAAGGTTGAGGGTATCAGTTGCTCTTTTCTTTAACAGATTTATTTATTTATTTCCTCTAGTTGAGGAAATTTGAAGCGGAGCAGTCTCTGAAGGTCTTAGCTTAAAGGGGCTGCAGAACAGCTGTCAACATAGCTCTTTAGGTCAGGCTTCTCCAACTCATGGCCTTCCGGATTCTTTGGATTACAGTGTCCATCATCAATGGCCATCTTGGCTTGGGAACAATGGGAGTTGTAGTCAGACAGGGTGCCATGTTGGGGAAGACCAATTTAGGTATCAGCTGCCTACTTCCTGCACATGCACTACTGCTGTCATTATTGACACAGTGTGGTACGATGGCTGGGTTCACACAACACGACAAGGTTGAGTGTGGGTTGTCGTTGAACCATGGGTTGTCATTGAAATGGTTTGTCAATCACAAACAACCCTGGAAAAGAATCCATGGTTCATTAACCATGAACAACCCATAATTCACAGCCAAATAACAAACCATGGGTACTCTTCCTGGGTTGTTCATGATTAACAAAATGTGCTGTTAGCGTTGTGTAATTGGGTTCACACAACAACTCACACTTCAACAACAATCCATAATCAACCCATACTCAACCTTGAGTGTGGGTTGTCATTCTGTACGAACCCAACCTCTAAAGTCAGTGTATGGGATGAATATGTTAATGAGTTAATCTAAGGAGACTGTGGAGAGAAGAGTGGGAAAGAGTAAAAAAAAAAAATGTTGTGTAGAAAAGTCAGGACATATAGGTTGCAGTTACATACATACTTACCTGGGAGTAAATCACATTGAACTTGGTTGGACATGCATCTGAGTAGATGTGGTCTAAGTGAGGAATAAGGTGTAAGGAGTCAAACTGAGACTGGGACTTGGAAAAGGGAGGGGGAGCAGGATGTATTTGAGAAACCCAGGTCTTAGATATGAAAAGTTACCATCTTCAGCTGCTCTGAGGTGTGGGACACACCTGATGTTTCCCATGAAGGTGCTGCCAGAACATTTCCCCATGGAGACTGATGCTCTCTTCTCATCATAGTGCCTGGAAGTGCTTGCCATGTGTGTCGGGGCCATCAGGTGGTAGGTCTTTTCACAAGTCTTTCCCCATGGCCCAACAGTCACTAGGAATGCAGAGGAGCGGCATTGAGGCTCTCGTGGACATAATATTTCCAGACTTTCCAATAGTAAGGAGGGAAATTGTTGGCTGCAGAGAAGACACCTTTAGGAGGGTCTGCATGGCAAATGCTATGTATGATCCTGTTGAGTGCTGAAAACAAAGCGAAACTTCCCTTGATCAATATTTCTTCTTTATAAGCAGCAAATTCACTCATGGATTAGGTCATGTGCTGACACTGTGACTACTTTTGAAAACATCTGTGAGGACAGGGCTTTTCTATTTGGAAAAGTTCTGCTTATTTTGTTGGCAACCTAAAAAGAAAAAGCCTGATTACTGTGAACGAAGAGATTTGTATGTCATGGGAGCTTGATGCCTAGTGACAGGATGGCAAGGGAAACTTACAGAAAGTCAAACAACCTAATTTCACATATATGTCACTGACAATGAGGAGCTGTGAAATAGAAATGTAGCAAATTAGTTGCACCAAGTAAGCAAAAAATAGAACTTGAAATAGATTTTTGCTCATGGAGTGATTTAAACCAATATGTATCTAAGCTCTGTTACAGATGTTATGCTGGCTCACTACAAACCAGGGTTTGCAAATTGGGAGCCAGCAGTGGGAACATAATTTCCTTTTCCTTTTCCTTTGTTAGTCTTAGCTATAGTTGAGCATTACATCTCCATGGATGCTAACCATGGTTAATGCCAGCCAGGTGCCCTCTAAACCAAGGTTTGCAAACCCCGGTTAATATGGGGATCCTGGAATTAGGAGGTGGGGCTATTCAGATGCATCAGCAAACTATGGTTTGGAATTACAAGAATGAGCAAGCACTAGTTTCTCCTCCTGGTTTGTGGCAAACCATATTTTGCCATTTCATTTAAATCCTGCAAAATACGGTTTTCCACAAACAAGGATCAGAAGCTTTTAATCTTGCACATGGAAGAAAAGGAGGAGACAGCATGCAAGCAAAGCCTCATGCTATTTCATTATTGTAACATCACACTATGATTTGACATTACATTTAAACACAATCTGAGATGTGCTTCTGATCATGTTGGTGTTTAAAGGTTTTCTTGTAACTACTTTGGATTACTTTCCTTATATGCATCTTACAGGGGATTCCAAGTAAGAGTGCCTGTGAACAAAATGTTGGTTGCTTCCTGTTGGGTGTTCTTTTCTTTGTAAAATAACCAGAGAAGCCTCATCTTTAGAGCCAGAGCAATCATACAAAATAATTTCTGTACCCTTGCATTTCTCTTTGCGTCTAAGTAGCAGTCCTTGAAAAGCTTATAGGTTTCCATGAACTGATGGGGTAAAATATAAAATAAACAAATGAAAGAAGAAAAGAAAAGGGTGGGTGGAGTCCTAAAGGATCATAGGAGTTGTAGGCCAAAATACCTGGAGGGCCACAAATTGCCCGCCCCTGTCTTGACTACTAGTTGATAGTGGTATTACAAAGGGTGATATTCAGTGTTGCATGAGTGGACTTGTGTTTGTATAATGAGACTCCCCCCTCTTTCCTTTCCATGCCTCCCTCCCTGCAGCCCCACCAGAACTACTATGGAGGATTTTGAGGGCATATGGTAGGCTGCAGGAAGGAAGGGGTATCTTCCCCTGGTAGATGTTCTGTTGGTGGGAGGGACTGAAGAGGGAGGGGCCATAGCTCGTTGTTATAGAGCACATGCTTTGCATTCAGAGGGTTCCAGGTTCAATCCCCAGCTTCTCCACATAGGGCGAGGAAACTTCCTGAAACCCTGGAGAGCCACTGCTGGTCAGTGTCGACAATACTGGGCCAAATGGACCACGGATCTGACGTGGGATAAGGCACCTTCCTATGTTCCTAATTGAATACAACCAAAGGTCTCTACAGCAATTTCCTAAAAGCTGTGGAATGATCTTCCTACTTAAAGTAGAGAGCTCTATATCCTGATCTACTTTTTTAAAAGTAGGATTGCAAGACATGCATCTTTGCTTTGGCTGTTAGTTTGGCATGCTAGGTGCCAGATATTGAGCTAGCTCACATGTCACAGAAGCATGCAAACTGCACTTTTGTTTTTCCGCTTTTAATGAACAACCGAGTTAATATGTGTTACGCAAAACCCAGAAGCCCTAGGTTATTTATGAGTTAAACAACTCAGAGTTAGCACAACAACAAACCATGGCCAGTTTTTGGATTAACTCTGGGTTGTTTAGTACATAATCACTCTAGAGTTTGGGTTTGCCTTTCACAAAACAACCCAGGAACAGGGTGTTCCGGGATTGTTAATTGAAAGCAGAAATGACAAGCACGTGTGGGGCAGCACACTTGTTGCCTATCCTAGGCAATTCCTAGGATAGAAAATCCAGGAATTGCTGTCATGATATGTGAACCAGGTCATTCTGTCTTGTAATTCAGCAGATGTTGTCTTCTTGTGTTTTGTTCTATGATACGAGTGCTTTTTTAGTTTTGCCAGCTGCTTTGGGAATGTAGGACAAAATGTTTTTAAATAAAATATTGTGGGAGGCCTTTCTTCCAAACCAAATCTACTAAACAAACTCCCCATGTCTGTTAAATATCCATTGCTGAAATGGATCACTGAAATATCTATGGGACTATGGCTGTGTTTGTTACTTATATCTTGTTTGGATCTTTGAAAACGTTTTTTTCACAGTTGTCATGACAAAATCATTAAACAGCTCTCCTCCTATTGCCCAACCAAGGCCATTCGGTATGTGTGCATCCTCGACTACACAGTAATTTGCATTTAATAATTTTCAGTGACTTGAGTAATTCAACAGCAGGATTTACAAACCTTCCCCAAAACGAGATGTGTCATTGGAAATCTGTACAGCTGCCTGGTTTTAAATGGGACAGAACTATATTATTCATGAACTTAGAACTAGAGCATGATATTCCTTATCAAGAGGGTTTGAGAGGCAATGTATTTGGCCAAGACAAGTTCATCAAAGAAGTGTTCCCACGAAATAGAGTGGTGGGTGTTTTTTTTAATGTGTGTGTGTGTGTGTGTGTGTGTATTGAATGAGACATGCTCTAGCTTTGGTCTATGTCAGTGTGCCACCAAGAGCCAGGTGATGAGTGGGGTACCAATGGGGAAAGGTGCAATTCTGTGTGTGTGTGTGTGCACGCCTGTGTGAGGGTTGTTCCACATTTCCGATTTCAGAAAGCAAAATGATATTTTGTTGAGATTGCTGCTCCCATCCTGGGGAAAAAAACATCCTACTGGTTTTGATGGTAGAGCATGCTTAAGATTGCAGGTGGTGGGGCTGGCGGAGTGGTCTCCCCACCCGAAACAAACCCCACCACCAAGCCACCCACCCCCTAAAAAAACCAGCCCGGACCTACTGGTTCTGCTGCTCTCCACCGCTCTCCTCCACCACCGCGTGACCCACCGCAGCCCCAGTTTGCCCCCGCCACCCCCCAGTCTGCTCGGATCGCCCCAGGTTTCCCGGTCAAGACCTGGAAACCACGGGTGATCTGGGCACCCTACTCGTGAGAACGCAGCCTGGTTCCTAACAGGCCATGGCCCAGTACTGGTCCATGGCCCGGTACTGGTCCATGGCCCGGTGGTTGGGGACCCCTGGATTAGACAACTCGAATAAGATGGCTGCTAAAGATACGTTTTTATTGCCTTATTGCTTGTACTGCATGTTGCTCAGTCATCCAAGTTTGAAACATAGACATTGCTATGGCAGGAAAAATGTCCTTTGTGAAAAGGGAGGCAAAGCAAATGTAGTTACAGTGACCTTTGTTTTTCTTCTTTAGAGATTGAGTATGTGGTTGGGGCTGAAATAGTTTGAAAATGACACTAAGGCCAAATGCTTTAGTGGAAACCCCAACACCCTCCAGTTATCAGTCATACTGGCTGGGGCTGAAGGGGATTGTAATCCAAAATATGAGGTAACCACAAGGTTGGGGAAAGCTGCCATAGATGGTTGAAACAGCAACTTGTTTAAAATTGTGTGTGTGTGTATATATTTGTCTCTGTGTACTGTGTGTTTATATGCTTTTATGGAAATGGTTTTACACTTTGCAAAATGCATTTTTAATGGTTTGTAAATAGCCCAGAAAGCTTTGGCTATGGGCTGGTATAGAAATGCAATAATAATAATAATAATAATAATAATAATAATAATGCCTCTGTGATTGAAACAAAACATGTTCTGACAAGAAGGGTGGGTCAATTGTCTCTGTCCTACTTGCTTGGCAACTTAACTTTTACATCTTCATTTTCAATCATGAGTGTAGGCCTTTGTCAGAAATGTGGTGTGGCCGAAGGATACTATGCAAAGACAGTAAAAATCCTAAATGCAGCAGTTCTGAAATCTCTAAATACGTTGTTAAAAAGTGCCAAGTGCTTCTTCCTCATTGTGGAGGCTTTGCACTCATGGATCAGAACAGCATGGCTGAGTTGTAGGACCTACGTGCATAGGATAGCCTCCTTAAGGCACTAGCTAGCAGGAAGTAAGTTGCCCCGGCAGTGGAATGTAGTTCTGCATAGTTTAGGCATAGGATTGCAGCCCAAGCTAGTTTTTCTCGTTTCCAGCACCAGAAAATCGAATTTAAAAACCACTCTGGTTAGAATGCACGTTGCTCAACAGTTCTCTTTGCCTCTGGCCCACTTATTGTTCCTGCTTTGAAATTCCATGGAACACTTTCCTTGGCTCTTTGATGACCGGTATCTCTTTTGCGCAGCAGGCTTAGCTACTTTGCCAAACTTCCTTTGGCGTCTCTCCTCCTCTTCCTCCTCCCTTCTCTGGAAATGGGTCTCCTGTGTGCGGAGGAGGAGGGCGCCGCAGCCTTGTCAGAGCCGAGGCAACTGAGTGGCTGGTGCAATTCCTCCCACGCGTCATGTGAGGCGCAAAGCGAACAATTAAGTCCCTGCTGGCGTCCGCCTCTCAACTTCCAAGAGGGAAGAAGCAATGTTGCAATGGGAGCCGCACAGGCTTCCACCGGGAACGAACCAATTGGACCTGAAGGGGGGAGGGAGCAGGTCTGTACGAACATCCGTTACCCGTCTTGTCTCCTTCCACTTTCTTTCATGTTTCCCCCCCTCCTGCTCTTCGCTTCTGCCCATCTTCCTTTCATTCGTTCCTTCGGGTTGCCGAGCTCTTGAAATGCATGATGTGCATGAGATGCATGGGGTAAGGTGGAACCTCCCCCTCCCTTGACTTGAAATGGTAGCGGCGTTTTAGAGTGTTGCTTTGGAGTTGGTGCTTGCGCGGGGCTCAGGAAGTGGCTGGATCCACTCTGGCATGGTGGCTTGTGGGGTGAACCGGTTTGGGGAGGATGGGAAGGAGCTGCGAGGAACTGGAGGGGGTACTTCTGGGAAGCCTACACTGTAGGGAGGCGTCTACCTGACTTTAAGGTGGTAAAGAGGAGTTTAAGAGTAGGAGTTTAAGAGTAGCGAGTTGCCAGCTTCTCCTCCCCTCCCCCCAGCGCTGGTAAAAATCGAGGGTAGAGGGAGGGAGACTTTTGAAGTTCATTTTTCCAACCCTTCCCCTCAAGGGGCAACCTCCGAGATGCCGGTGAGAGGAGGCGATCGCTTGCTGAGTTCTGGCCCAGTGTTCTCATCTTGGTTTGGGGTAAGTCATTACTTTCTAAGCCGCCTTTCTGTCTCCCCACCCCACCCTAATTCTTTCTCCATCTCCCCTCCCCCCTAACTGCCCAGAGAGTTCAATGCAGCCTTAAGCCAGGATGTAGGTAGTTGAAACCATGGAGATCGGGGCAGTTTGAAATAGAGCTGGGGCTCCCTTGACTAAGCTGTGTGTGTGTGTTTTGGTTAATGAAAATGACCCACACTCTTACTTGGATGATACACTTCCCTCTAGTTTTATGACTTTCTGGATATAATGAAGGGCGGTTTTCCTCTGATAGTCTTAGAGGTATGGTAATACTTTGGAGAGCAATTGAGGAAATAGTTTTCATGTCTTAATTATGTTTGTGATGTCAAACAGTACAGACTTGTGTGGCTCATATTTTCAGGTACTCCAAGTACCTTTTTCCCTAACCACTATCTATCTATCATCTATCTATCTATCTATCTATCCTAATTGTTTATAGCTCTTTTCAGAGGGGGTCTGGATGGCATATATTGGGTTATCCGAGTTTACCCCCTTCACAGTGAGGTATGGTAGGTTAAAAGAGAGGCCCTGTAATCTTAACTGCTGAGGGAGCATTTGAACCCAGGTGTTCATTCTGCAACATACCACACACTGAATCATATTGAAATGTTGTAGGTGGAGTATTCATGGGTGTAGGAGAGATTGCCCCCACTAGCATCATTGAGATGAGTACGTTTGGCATAGAACAGCCTTCCCCAACTAGGTGCCGTCCAGATTGGACTTCAACTCCCATCAGCCCCAGTCATTAAGGCCAGTGGTCAGGAGTGCTGGGAGCTGTAGTCCATAACGTCTAGAGAATACCAGGTTGGGGAGGCTGGCATAAACGATTAGTGCTATTCTATTCTAGTTGAACTAGAATCAATCAGCAAGTTTGATTCACTTTGTTTAGATTGTGTTATTGCCAGTTACTGCAATAACACTGCTCATGCTTTGTATACATTTCAGCTTTCAGTAGAAATGTCAGGACTGTACTTCTTGAATTTCGTGGTATTTTTGGCCTTGCTACAATTTATTTCTCAGTACTCATGTCTGTATCTGCCAAATGAGAACAGTTCATGAATCTGAGGAAGTGGAGTCTAGTCTGTGAAAACCTCTGCCACAATTAAGGCTGTTAAACTTTAAGGTATTAGAAGGCTCTCCCTTAGATCCTCATTGTACTCTGAAAAGCTGCTGGATAGTCACTTAAAATCTGGGGGGTGGCACAATGCTTCTGCATTGTAAAGGCTGAGATGTGTTAGACTTCATGTACTTTTTATTTTAAGCCTCAAATTTCAGTATAAGACATAATTTCTTCTGATTTGAGAGTGGGCAATTGTTTTGCATGCACTTGTCAAATCTACGTACACTTCATTTATTAAAAAGCACACTTCTCATATAAAAGTAAGTTTCTTTGCTCTTTCGTTTATACAGTTTTATAATCTTCCTGCCTCACACACACATTCACACACGCACATTAATTTGATGCAACTGTAAATTATGTACATCTTAATCATTGCCTATACAACAGTTTCAGTGTCAAAAGTGCTTTATAATTCTATCTAGATATCCTTTTTGCTATGAAATCAGTAACTAGGACTGTGAGCGATGAACAACAAACCTGAGGCCATTCAGCAAGTCCCACGATTCAGTGGCTGGGTTCATGCAACACGATACCCATGTTTGAATGTGGGTTGTCATTGAATTGTGGTTTGTTGTTGTTAGCATGGCTGGATTCACACAACACAACAAGCCACGGTCCAATGACAACCCACACTCAACTTTGAGTGTGGTTGTGTTGTGAGATTTTATGGCTCTAAATGTATACAAGCTAATAGAAATTACTTTCAAAAAGAATTACTGAGTGTTCTCCTGGGTTAATTCTCAGAAATACTTTAAGTACCTGTTGAAAGATCTCCATGTAAAGTATACTCTAGCTTTGAAGCCAATGATTAAAGACCAGGTCATGCTGATATTTTTTATAATAAATGTTGTAGATAAAATGTTTACTTCCTAGTTTAAGTTAAACAAAATGTAGACATTTTTGCCAGGATATGCCTATTGCTTCTGTTTGTAATTTCAGTAGCATAAAGCGTGAACACTTTAACATATTCTAATGATCTAGTTTGTACTTGCAAGATTTCAAGCAAAATGCAGTAATGTCATAAAAATACAGTGGCAGCTTGCAGCACAACTGTATAAAGCAGCCTTCCTCATCCTGGTACCATCCAGATGTCTGATACTGCAGCTGCCATCAGCCCCTCCTGCACTGCCAGTGGTCAGGGATGATGGGAATTGTTCAGAACATCTGGAGAGCACCAGGTTGGGGAGGGCTGGTATGAGGCAAGCGTATCAAACATGCACAGTAGTACCAAATAACCAGACAAATATGCATGAGATCATTTAGTTCTTCTTGTACACAATATCAGCCTGATACTTGTAGTATTTGCTTCCTTTGTCCTTAGATATGGACAGTAAAAAAATACAGATATAAAAACCTGCACTTAAATTAATTGAACTTTTGACACAGTCACTTTTTTTTAGTATTGTATGGTCATCTTTAAAAGATTTTACAGGCTCTTTGTGATTACTGCTTGCTAATGCATTCTAGATAATAGCTGTTGGAAACTATGTGCGTAACTATTATTTTTTGTTTAAATAATAATAGTAATAATAAATTTATTTCTTACTCGCCTCTCCGTTTGGATCGAGGCGGGGATCAACAGTAAATATAATGTAGTTTACTGTCCTGAATTGGTTGTCTCTGTATATATGGTATCTTATTAAAATGTTGATCCTCAGAGCTTGTGGAAATACGTGACCATTTTAGCTTTTTGTGTGTTTGTGGTAGATGCAGCACAGATAATTTGCTGCTGCTGACTTTACAGGCATTTCAAAGCTGTGATGAACATATTATTTGGTGACCTGCCCTTCTTGCAAAAGGCTTTAGCTCTGTGTTCAAATTACGCATTGGTCACTTTTCTAATGCTGACTCAGCATTTACCTTCTGGCTTATGTGAACTTCTTTCCCTGTCTGGTATGAAAGATTTTTCTGTCAAAAGAAAGAAAATTTGTAATGGTGTGCTTGCACACATTTATTTAGAGAGATGGGTTTGGTGCCAATATAGTCCCTTATAATTTTTTAAAACAGCTTTCATGTTTACACTCCAATCCTTATTACCCCAGAAGGCCTCTGTAGTGTAGGTTGGGACCCAGAGGCATTTTGGGCCAATAAAGACAATGGCTTCTTTATTGCCTCAATATTGGGCTGAGAGCCACCACCCATCCTATCTTCCCAGGCCCGGTAAGCTTATATGGTGGCAGTGCTAAGTGCCTAGTAATGTGACTGCAGCATCTGCTGCTGTCTTTATTTTCTTGGTTGGAACATGAAAATGGTGTGTGAGTCCCAGAGGGCGCCTAAAACCTGGCACAAGCCCTTTCGGTAGATACAACAGATTCATGTTAGGACATACCGCTGCTTATATATTCAACATTATATCTTTTTTAAAAAACTTACTCAACAGATATTTAGAGTGCTATGCTCAAGAAATGACAAAGCCGATGTTCACATGTGATGGTTTTTATAGAGGCGGAATAATGCATTCTTTTACCTTTGCGAAGGATAGGCAAATGTTCAGTGCTCCCCTGCTCCTTTTTTCTCCTCTCTGTAGCTCAAAATGAATTGTTTTATTATTCTTTTCCCATAACTCTCGTTGAGCAGTGGCTGTGCTTGCCAACAGTCCTTTGATTCCAAACACAGGGCAAGTTTACTCACTGAAACATGCTGAACTGAACAATTCTTTTGACATCAGCAATCACAAGATGATCTGAAAAATATTACTTAATGCACCATGACAGAAGGGAGGTGGATAATATATTATAATCTGACAGCTACTCTTCACCCTTTCCCTAAGGAAAAATGTTTGTGTTCTCATGGTTTTCATACTCTGCATGCTAAAAAAAGGCATTTAGCTGAGGGCAACACACAAAAACTTGGCTTTCCATCTGTTGAAAACTACACATGGTTACAGCTCATTTCCCACATTCCAGTCCTTTTGCTGTGCTCCATACCACTGGTATATTGTCAGCTAACAATGCACTGGAGCAAAAACTGGGACTTCAGATGCGCTTCCTTTTCCCGAGATGGCTGCATCCCAGGAAAAAGTGTTGTTATTATTATTATTCAATTTATACTGACCTATATACAGAATACACTAGGTGGCATACAAAGTTAAAACAAAGTTAATAAAGTCAGACACAGTAAAAGAACTGGAGAGATCAAATCAGATTTTACGTATTGCTTGACTCAAAGGTGTTTGTAACAATATCAAGGAAAGGTGAAAAAACGTGTTGCATTCTGTAAAAACACAAGCATAATATAGCAAAGCGAAGAGTTAGGAAATAGAAAACTGCCTTTATACAGCTGCGGAGTCTGCAAATGCCAAATTTCATTTTCAGCTCTGCTTGATGATTATTGTGCCAGGCGAACACTGCAAGTGTGAGTTGTGTGAGGGTGAAATAAATAACTAACTCTTGCATAAATAACCTATACACAACTTTAAAACAGACCATGGATTATGTGAGGGTTGTTTAACACTTGCATAACCCATGCTCGTCGGGTTCGACAAAAAATGTGAGAGAGGGTTGCATATTCAAAATGGCAGCCACTTGTGCGCCATCCACATGTTGTACGAACAGCCCCACTGAGTCAGAGCATTGGTCCATTAGCTCAGTATTGTCATCACTGATTGGCAGCGGCTCTCCAGGGTTTCAGGCAGGATTCCTTCGCAACCCTACCTGGAGATGCCGAGGATTGAACCTATGACATTCTGCATGCAAAGGATGTGCTCTGCCACTGAGCTGCAGCCCCTCCTTATAGTGGTTCAGGTTGCATAATATTTATTTGTGGTTTAAATGGAAGCCTATGTAAATAGGCAGGCAAACCTGTAAAACACTTGTTTTCCCAGCAGTGTTAGTAGTGACCTAAGCGAACCCACACACAAGATATTCCCTAGCAGCCAGCTTGCGATATACCTGGGACTCTGAGCCATGCCAACTGGTTCTGGAGGGCAGGAGGCTGTGGCTTGCCAGTTGGAAGAATACACAACTTGCAAAGAGAATATTAAAATGAGTTGCCAAGGGGTTGGTATGCGATTCTTCAGGCACAGGCTTCTTCTACAGAAGTAGGGCAAGTTCTGAGAGATTCAAATGGACAATTTGCTTTCCTGGGTTATTATCACAATAAGGCCAAGGGAGAGATAAGTACTGCTGAAAAAAGAAAACAGTTAAATGGGGCCTTGGAGCAGATCAATAGCTGCTTTGTTTCCTGACTGATGAAATCTAGCAGTTTCAGTTTTTTTAAAAAAGGGCTTTTGCAAATGTATCAAGCAAGTTGCGCCTATGTCAATGGGCATCTCTCTCGTCTCTGCTGAGATCTCTCATTCTCTTGCCCAGACCTAACAATTACAGAGCAAACTGTTTACAATGGATTATACAATAGACAAAGAGGTCAGTGTCTGAAAAATCCCCAGAATTAAGCAGAGGTTTTTTTTTTGTGATGGTTGTCCTAATTCATATCTCACTTAAATGGCTTAATATAGTTTCAGTCTTTATTTTTATCTGGTATTGTTAGGGAATATGCATATAATTCAGGTTTAGTTCTCTCCCCTACCCAGCAACATATGAGTTCAGGTTAAAATTATTTATATTGCTGAAGAGATTTCCTTCAGTAATATGAGTTATTCAGATTGTGTATGATGGTTCTGATTGTATATGAGTGTAAATATTGAGAATGAGAGAGCCAGTGTGGTGTAGTGGTTAGAGTGTTATGCTGGGTCTCAGGAGATCTGGGTTCTAGGTCTACATGGCCATGAAGCTCACTGGGTGTCTTTCAATCTAACCTACCTCGCAGGGTTATTGTGAGGGTAAAATGGAGAGAAGAAGGGCCACATAAGCTGCTTTGGGTTCCTTACAAGAGGAAAAGGGTGGGATAGAAATGTAATAATAAATAAATAAATGAATAAATAAATAAATAAATAAATATATAACTAATTGAAACTCTAAACTTACAAAGAGTAATCTTATTATCCAGTGAGATACATTATGGTTATGAATAACGTGGTATGGTACTTGTGTGGTGAATTATAATTTTATTAGTAGAACTAGGGCAGCCAATATGGGGATATGTGAAAGTGGGTTGAAATTAATATGGACGCCATTGAAAAGCAAATGAAAATTTACAATATGATTGTGTTGGACTTTGTTGCAATATAACTGGATGATTGGGATTTTTCTACATTGATGCAAAAATCCCACACCCTTACCAGGACTGCTTTTTCTGGAGTCTTTGAGGGATTACAATTGGCACAACACATGCGCTTCCCCCTCTTGGGGGTTGGGGTTGCTTGTTGAGCAAGTTCCTTATGTTCCATTTATACCACCAGTAGATGACACTGTGATATTGGGCAATTCTGGAAATATTACTGCATTTTTGGCAAGATAAAAAAAATGGTGGAATAAAGCTTAAAAAACGATGTGAGAGGCACCAGAGTTTGGTGGTGTTGTGAAAAGGGCCTACAAATTTCCATGAGTGACCGACCACGAGTGCATGATAAAAGCCTCATGTAAATGCTTTCTGTAGGACTGGATTGCAGAAAAATACCTGTAATGTTAATACCTGTTGGAATTGTGCTGTAACCAAACACCACTAGTTGCAACTCTTATGTTGTGTCTGGGAGTTTCTTTGCATTCTCCTACAAGTAGAAGTTAGGGAATGACGCCATATACTCAACAAAGGGCCGCTGTTGTTAAATGGTTGTTAGTACTACATGCCCACAGCCATATAATCCTGTGTTTGTTGCACTATAAAATATATCTAGACCTGTACATTTTGGGGTGCCTTCTGTTATAAGAGAGACTCTTTATTTTCATCTCATATTTTACCTTAGCCATGATTGAATAATGCCAAAAGATCTCTGTTTGCTACCAATCTAGGAGCAGTTATTCAGTTTAGTTTAACAATATGGCTTGACCACAGGTTCACAAAAACAGTTTACTTTTTGGCATTATTATAGTTCAGATAACAGAATTTATTGTTATATGCGGGTGGGATGGACAAGCTGGGTCACGGCAGTTACTAAAGAACTTTGAATCGATATACCAAAGGGAGCACTGATTGCCAGTTACAGTAGCAAAAAAATCCACTTGCCACAAATGGCTACTTGATGTCCATGTAATCAAACAAGTTTTTAGTCTTAAGTATTTAGGGGACACTTCCACAGAGGCAATAGGACCTACCAGGGGTGGACAACTTGTGGCCCTCCAAATATTTTTGCCCTACAATGCTCATCAGCCCTAGCAAGCATGGCCAGAACTGAGGGAATAAAGAAATAAATGTTATTGTTCTCTCTCAAAACATTCTCAGTAAAAGTCCTTCCCCGGTTGTCATAAGGGGGTGCAATTTGGCAACCAATGACTTATTATTATTGGGCTGAAATGTGGAGATTTTCTTATTTTTAATTGCAATGGTTCCTACTTATTTCCTGTTTTGGGAAATACAACAATAATTTGTATTGTCATTGGTGGAATGATATAAATGTTCTTGGGGGCTACAAGAAATATTGTACATTCAGGATTTAATAAGCTACAAGCTTGGCCACAAATATGACTGTATCATTTTTAAAATACCACTGGATACTGCTTGGGGTGTGTGTCTTGCTTTTTATTTCAGACAATATTACATTTGTATTTAACCTGCCTTGATACTTTTAGTATAAAATTCAGCTTTTCTCAACCTGGTGATCTCCAGATATGGTTGGACATGAACTTCCATCAGCCTCAGCTAGCATAGCCAATGGTCAAGGATAATGGGAATTATGGACCAGCATCTGGAGGGATACAAATTCCCCACCTCAGATCTAAAGCTTCTATACTGGTCAAGAACATAAAAACATAAGAGGTTTCATGCTGGATCAGACTGAGGGTCTGTCTAGCCCCGCACTCTGTTCACAAAGTGGCCAACCAGCTGTCAGCCAGGGACCAACAAGGTAGGACATGGTGCAATAGCACCTTCCCGCCATGTTCCCCTGCAACTGGTGCATATAAATTTACTGCCTCAGATACTGAAGGTAGCACATAGCCATCAGAGCTAGTAGCCATTGATAGTCTTCTCATCCAGGAATTTATCCAACTCCCTTTTAAAGTCATCCAAATTGTTGGCCATCTCTACATCTTGTGGTAGTGAATTCCATAGTTCAACTATGCGCTGTGTGAAGAAGTACTTCCTTTTATTTGTCCTGAAACTCCCACCAATCAGCTTCATAGGATGACCCTGGGTTTTAGTATTATTGATACTGTTGCACAACAGAAGTATTAAATGATTGGTTTTGTGCAAACATGAAGGGATAATCCCAGAGTAATTTATAGCATTTTAAATTCTGTGATTTTGATCTGATAAATACTAAAAGTGCAATCCTATGCGTGTCTTCTCAGAAATAAGTCCAAGTCAGTAGGACTTACTCCTGCATAAGTGTGCATAGGATTACATCCTAACTATGCAATTTTTGCATGCTTACCCATATATACCCATTTGTGTTAAATAAAACGTACTCCCTGATAAGTGGGCATAGGATTGTAGCCTTAGAGAGCATTCCAGGGACCATAGGATTGTTCAGAGTCCCTCCTGAGGCTGTAGACACTGCTTGGGAGGAGGACTCTGAGTTTCGATCCACCCTACCCCACCCCTTTGCAACCGGCCCAAAAAGAATCACGTTGGCTACTTCCCGAGGTCGTAAATGATTTCCTTGGAGGGAGGGAAAAGGGGGCGTGAGTGGGGAGGGGATAAAAGAGACCAAGATGTGACAAATCCTATGGCCTCTCCAGCCTCCACCAACACACCTCCTCTAGATGGGCTCAAAGCATTTAAAAACATTTAAAAGGAGGATGGAGGGGCAAAAATTGTCTCCATTAGTCTCTTTGCCCTGTTGGCAACAGCCCGGCAGGGTCTCTGAGATTGGAGGCGTCTGAGTCGCAAAACATCAAAGAAATGCAGTTCTGGCCTCAATTGCTGGTCTTAACCTTTAAAGCCCTAAACAGCTTGGGGCAGACAGTTTGAAGGACTGTCTTCCATATAATTTTGCCTGTACAATCAGAACTATGTCAGGGGTCCTTCAGGTATGCTGCCATTAAGATATGCTAGGTTGGCAACGTGCACAAGACATGGAACCTTCTTGATGCTGGGCTCAACGTTGCAGAACTCCCTTCCTATTGATGTGTGCCTAGCCTGCTTCTGTGCAGGCATTTAGGTGAACAATAAAGCTGTATAAAGCTACCTTCATTGAATTCATAATTGACATTTATTTTTTACATTTCTGTACCGCCCAAGAGCAGAAGCTGCCTGGACAGTTCACAATTAATATGCTCAAGGCAGGTTTGCAGGGTATTCTGTATGCTGCTATGACTTCTATCTGATTGTGCTCTTGTTTGTACAGGTTTTGTGAGGGCGTAGCCCTGAAAAGTGGCTAAAAATACTTGAATGCTTTTGGCTTTTATAAGCTTTCCTGCCTATCCATTGTGTGAAGACTGTAGTGAATCTGCTAAAAACAAAATCACATCCGGAAATTGGGAATTGAAGTATTTTGCATTCCTGTTCAGAGTTAATTTCCTCTGTGTGTGTGTGTGAGAGAGAGGGTGGGGGGACTTATTAACCGCAGCCCCGCTGCAATCACCGCTTTCTGTATGGCTTGTGCAAGAGGTCGTCAGATAGCCGCTTCATGCCTCCCTCTGGTGGAAAACTAGTTTATAGATCTGCTGTTGCTTAACAACTGACAGCTCCATAGCAGCTGCGACAAATCAATTTAATTTACACCGGCCATTGGCTTTGCTCCAGATCCACAATAGCTGCAGATATGAGTGATTCAACACCATATTAAAGGGTTTATGTGCGTCATAAATTAACAGTTCTGTTCACTTTGGGCTTTCAGTACGTTCCTGTAAATGCTCAAGCTGCTTAAATTAAAGAGACATTCAGATCCCATTATGAAAAATGAGTAAGTAACGAATCTGAAACTTGAGGGCAGAAGGAAACTGAGTTTCACATTGTCATATGAAAATGCAGCTGTGTATAATATATCAAGAGTTCTTCAGTTGATCCAGAAAAATAGTAAACATAGATGGGATTCAGGGTAGGGAAAGAAAACATGAATGTGGGTGTGGGTGTGTCATTGGATACCCAATAGTTACTATCACCTTGTTGCTGCAAAGGAGAGACAGATGGGCTGAGGAAGTGAATTGGGTTCAAAAACGTGCCGTCTCCTACTTAGGTGACTTGGATTACCTTACTTACTTATGCTGTTAAGTATGCGCCTAAAGAACATAAGTGCCGAAGCAGAGATGTTATTTTGAAGTCTAAATTATTGGCACCTGCACCTCTACATGCAAGTTTAGAGAGCTGAAAGCTAGAATTCAGCTCATAAAGATTGCTACTTTGCTTGCCCTTACCTTATTCTGATGGATCCCAAAGCAGTAGTAGCTGCCTTTCTTGATGGTGTTTACACATACATGTTCATCAAGTAATTATTTGGTTGTGTGAGAGATATTAGAGGTGAAGCAGCCCAGAGATTTTGTATCACTACCTATATATATATATATATATATATATGGAAAATTTCACAAATTAGTGTGGGTGAAGGGCTTTCTGCATTCTGTCTTTGTTGCTACTTTTTAGCCTAGGCCATGGAGAATGAAAGGCTTGGTAGAGTCTAACTCAGGGGTCTGTAATGCGGCACTCATTGGACATGGCTGCCACAGGCAGCTCCAGTGGCACCTGCATGTGGGTCCCCAACATGGTTTATCCTTCCATTGTTGTCATATCAGACTTTTAGCTGTCAAAAAGGTATGGCGAATCCATTGACACTGACCATTTGTTGATTTCCGCAAGGCAAGTAAATAATTTAAAAGAGCATGTACATTAGCAAATATTAAAGCCTGTTCCAGTACAAAATTTATTGGCGTAACAACCTCCTTCCAAAAGAAGCAACTACTGGACACTGTCAAAAGATATGTGTAAAATAAGCATTAGCTGTATTCCACCAGCAGCAGTTAGCCAAATTAAACAATCCCTTATTAAAGAGACATTGTGGTATCCATTCGACATAAAACAAACATTTTTCCTGAATGAGACGCAGCCTGAGATCCATAGGGAGAAGCCAAAGTGGCGACTCATTGTTTAGGCATTTTGTGTTGGTGCTCACAGCATGGTCTCAAATTCCCAAATGTGCCCATGGATCTAAAAAGGTTGGTGACTCATGGTCTAACCTGTATACCAAGAAAACCAACTTTTTGCACGAAGAAGAAATTATGAAACTTTGCAACATAAATATTATATTTCATGATATATTATGACTCCAGTGTTTAGGTTGCAAGTATGTGGAATGTTGTTAGCTTCATGTATAATAGAGGGCTATCGTTAGCCTGCCTGTATGAAAAAAACGAATGAGTAAGCTAGGCAGCTTTCTTTGTCCTCCATCTTGAGTTGATTGCACCTATCCTGTATGAGAGATGGATGCTGGCTGACAGCTCATTGATGGTTGTTGTTTGGTTGTGTTATTGCTATGAGCCTGCTCTCTTGAGCATTTAACATGTGATGGCGGTTGTCATTATATGAGCAGTGTAATATCACTAGAGGGCACTCACAGAATATGACAGGTGAGTTTCAGTGAGAAGGTTGTTCAGAAGCTGGAACACCCCTGTGACAGAAATTGATTTGCAGTCTTCTGCAAGTTCCTTCCAGTGGTGCATAGCTTGCATAAGTAGCCACTTGCATGACTCATTAAATGTATGCAGGAACTAGCTTGGATAATGTTTGACTTGGGTCTCTGTCTTGCTCTTCCACTGTGACTTTCCATCATGCCCTGGACGAGGAGTGCTCCTTGGTCAGTTTTGCAGTCTTGTCACATTGTGTGGCTTGTGGAGAACAGCAAAACCTAGCAAAGCAAAGCTGTATTTTGCTGGTATTTACCTAGAATAAATGACATCAAACTGGAAAATGTGGGCGGGGACTTTAAAGTTCCTGATGGACATTCATTTATGATAGTTAGTACCCAAACTAATTGTAGAACTTCAAGGGAAGAAAAGGTAAAATACACTTGGTTCTCTTTCCCCCCTTAGCTTACTGCAGACATTATATTCCATAAACCCTAAATCACCAAGCTCAGCGCCCCCTTCATCTTGGTGCCCTTGGTTCGCCCACCCCTAAGGTTGGCCCTGCTTCCTGTATTCCTGATGTCTTGTTATACATTTCCATGGAATGCTGTTCTCCATGTGAACCTTGAATGGGGTGTCTTAAAAGGCAGCCTTCTTAGTTAATGCTATGAAAGCCAGGAGGTGGCATTGATGAGCTACAGCTTTGCTCCTCTCTGTTGGGTGGGCACAGCAGCCTGTTGGTAAAGGATTAAGTCTGTGAGTAAAGATGAAGATGCCAGAGGGGATTACTTGCTTGCCACCAGGTAAAAGAGAGGTGAATGCTGTCAGCATCACCACTAATAGTAGAAAGTAAGAGATGGTGAAATAGGTTACCATGGATGAGCTTAGCATAGGAGTTCAGTGCGTTTATGGGGTTGTTTAGCAGTATAGGAGGGGACATTGATCCTTTCCTCTTTCCCCTGCACCCCAATAGCTTTACAGTTTGTGGAATCTAACCCAATGGCATTGTAGTATATTGTATATGCCCCAATACACAAGGTTTGTGTCCCAAATATTCCTTACAGATCTTGCCGCTGCTCCTCCTATTGTCCCTACATCACTGCAATCTCCTTGGGGTAGGGTGAGGAGCCTATGTGTTGATTCTTGCCTAGTGGTGAATATTAAAAGTTATTTACAAAGGAATATACAATTACTGTACTGGATTATTTTCTGTTTAGATAAGTGGCAATAGTTTCGGAAGTAGGTGTGTTTTCATTTGTACATGTTTGGGTTTGTATATGTTACTGTGTGAAATGATGGTAGGATTGGCCGAGTATGTAGGCCACTATTGTATTAGAATTACGTAACAATGAGTGGTAGAAACTGATGAAAAGACTGGGCTGTTCAGAGTCCCTTAACAGATTATAGTCTGCCACAATGAAGACAGCTCAGGCTCTGCAGCGAATGTGGTTGCATGCTGTGAAAAAGTTGAGGATTTTAAAATGGCATGTGAGTTCATTTTTCAAAATATGTATTATTAGATTTTCTTATTCCCTCAT
Organism: Anniella stebbinsi; assembly: GCA_029215795.1. Taxonomy (NCBI): domain Eukaryota; kingdom Metazoa; phylum Chordata; class Lepidosauria; order Squamata; family Anniellidae; genus Anniella; species Anniella stebbinsi. The sequence continues at coordinate 85,628,322 of JARDYH010000002.1, read as the reverse complement.
CCATACCAAGTTGTAATATTGAAAATGATGAATAAGGTCCTATTCTTGTACAGAAGTATGAACATACAACAATTATTGTAGACTAAAATAGTTTGCAATTAAGGGAGCCCCTGATTTTGATGCATGTCAGGTGTTTGTGGTGAGCCTGTTTTCCAAATGCAAGTACCACTAGTATATGAATCATCAAATTAGTATTCTAATTAGAACTAATTAGCATGGAATCTGTGCAAAATTCTGCTTGAGAAAATCGTTTAACAAAATAATGATTTTGTTTTAATGTAGACTTGCCAGAATTTGTTAAATGCTTTCTTATTAATCTCTTCACTAGTTTAATTGTGTGGCAGTGCAGTAATTAATGTATTCATAATTGCCTTTTTGAATTTCCCCCAAATGATTTATTAACAGCATCTTAGGAATAGGTGATAGTTGACTTAACCCATCCCTTGATATATTAGTGTACCAATGCATCATCTGCCCTAGGTTTACTGGCTCCTAATATAGTTGGAATTTTGTGCTTGTTGTGACAGAGGATTTAATCTCCTCTCTTGTACAGTCGGAAGTCTTCAGATGGTGACTTATAACATCTGTGGTCTTACCCAGCCCCCACGCTCATTTTGCTTCTTCCATTAATCTGTCAGCATTGGTTAGTATCTCTGCAACAGCAAACAGCTGTAAATTTTATAATGTTAAAGAGATTATGAGTTAGAGCTTTAGGACAGTGCAGATGGCTTTTGTGCCCTGTGAACTCCCAAGGTGAACTTATAGTACTTTATTGGTACTGCACTCTACATCCTACAAAATATGACCTCAAGAGCTGGCTCCCACTTAGTTAGAGTATACCGGTATGCAAAAGCTAGATAACTATTTTGTTTTCTTGGTAAGTATTTGGTATATGTCATTCTAAGAAACATTTTTCTTTTTTTGCTGCCTTATGTGCAAATCGTTACACCAATTTCTCTTAATTGTGGAATAATTCATTTTATTCTCAAATAAAAATGTGTTAAAGCTTTTATAGTAATCAATTAGTACTCTTCAAATTCACCATGTGAATAAAAATCTATTCATATAATTTCCTGTACAGTAAAACAAGTGCATGAGCCGGTTCACATGGTCGAATAGCCCATTGTGGCTTATTTAAACCACAGCAGGCTGCAGCGTCTGCGGGTGGCCATTTTGAATATTCAAACCACAACGACTTGTCATGTCATCTGAACCTGGCAAGAATGGGTTGTGAAAGGGTTAAACAACCCTCACATAACCCATGGCCTGTTTTAGTGTTATGCGAGAGTTGTTTAACCTTCCCACAACCATTCCTTCCAGTTTCGGATGACACGACAAGCCAATGTTGCGGCTTGAATATTCAAAAGCCTCCTGGCACACTACCATGCTTATTTAAGGTACAGTGATCATATGAAACAGATCACTGTGTGCACGGATATAGAGATAGAAAAAGACCAAGTCCAACAGGAAGTGAGAGGAATAGTCTGGCAGTAATTGAAAAATGATTTAGCTGCTCACATGATTCAACAAATAGATTATTTTACTCAACCTAGGGTATTTTAGTAGTAATTCTATGACATTTTAGCTGACTACTCCAATGATTTGCAGTATAGCAGTGTAGCATGCAGCTTTGTCTTCCAGTTTCCTTTAATTTCTACAGATATGATCAGGTCTTTATTGGGGGGGGTGTTGCAGCATATGAGAGGAAGTTCATTCCTCACGCACACATATACTTGGCTATGATTTATAGAAAAAAGTTCCCATTGGCGACACTGGGAACTTCTCTCTATCACTCATAGCCACTTGGGTACGGTTTTGAGCAGGGAGGGAAGGGATAAACCTCTCTTTTCTGCATGCTGTGACCCCCCCCCCCCCCCACGACCACCACTCACACAAACACCTCCACAGTCCCAGTAGAAATTCAGGAAATTCAGAAGGTGAAGCTGGGTTCCAAACTTGGGACTGGGTTACCTCAACAACGGCCTTCTTCCATATGAACCTGCCTGGGAGTTAATATCTTTGGGAGAGCCCCTTCTCTTTCTCCCACCAACATCCAAGGCACATTTGGTGGAGCATCAAGAGAGTAGTCTCAGTGGCTACTCCTGGGCTCTGGAATTCCCTCTCTGATGTTCTTCCAACAGGTAAAAAAAAATTAGACAGGTCTTTGGATTTTGTTTTAATGACTGTTGTTTTACTGTTCTATAGATCTGGTTTTGGGGGGGGGGTCTTAGTTTTTACATTGTTGAATATTTTACTATGGCTCGATTTGCGCCTTGAACACTCTTTTGTCTGGTAAGGTAAAAAGCAAATCCAAATAATAAATGAATAAATGATGATTGTAGAACTCCCTCCCCCAGGAAGTTCACTGGACTGCAGGTATTTCGCTGGATGGCAACGCATGTTTTGTTTCACCAGGACTTTGCCCTTGAATTACTGGGTTCGGACAATGCAATAGTCAATGGTAGATTAAATAGCCCACCATTGACTATTGTGAGTCTGTCAAACATTTTCCACACAATGGTTGGTTATTTCCAGAAATGACCAGCACAAATAATCAATGGTATGCAGAGTTGACTATCTGCACAACTGTTGATTATTGTGTTGTGTGGCAGGCTCCGTTGACTATTTCACATGCCTACAGAGTCACGAGGCAAGAGTGGCAGAAACCCCTGCTTCTCTTGCCCAGTAGGGCTTTGTAGGCATGTGTCATTCGTCCCGGGAAATGGGAGCCACTGATGGTGCTGCCCCTGGGTGGGGCTCTCCATAGGAGATCAGGGTGGAGGGGTGTAACTGTGGGAGAAACTGCATCAGCTACAGGAGAAATCCCCCCTCCATCCTGATATCCATTTGGATATTAGGAAAGAAGGGTGTATGGATCTATCCTGTGGCTGTAATGTCAAACAGTGGATGGATTTCTTCCTCGGTTTGATGTTGCCCTGACCCCATATCCAAATAGATAGCGAGGTGGGGTGGCAGGTGAGCGTCTCCCTCTACCTCGTGATCCATTTCTGGATATTGGGATGGAGTGGAGGAAGATGCTCGTGGTCTTCCTCCGTGCCGTACTAATATTCACAGTAGTTCTTCAGGGTCTTTGGGAGAGGTCTTTTCTATAATTATCAGGGAGTGAAACCACAACATTCTTTGGTTCAGTTCAGGTTCAGCTCAATCATGGCTTGTCCACAATTCCCAGGCTCATTGCTTGAAGAGGGCAGAGTATAGAACCCTGTAATAACGAAGAATATATAAATCCTTCTTGATAACTGGTTTTATTTTATGTGCTCATTCTGATTCTGGTGGACTCAGTGAGTGTGCCGTATCGGGTGTGTTGTTATTTGGTTGAATGCTTATTCTGAACCAGTAGCTTGATACCAGTATCAGAGACAGTAAACTCATGTACACCTGTTGTTGGAGAACATGGGTGGGAGGGTGCTATTCCACTCAAGTCTTGCATGTTGGTTCCTGGTCAACAGTTGGTTACCCATTGTGTGAACAGAGTGCTGGACTAGATGGGCCCTTGGTTTGATCCAGCATGGGTCTTCTAATATTCTTATGGTCTTCTTCTTCTTCTTCTTCCCTCCCTTCCTCTGTTCTGTTCCAGTTCAACAAAGAGTTACAGATAATGGATCAGGTTCTGTTCTGGTTCAGGAAAAAATGAAGGCTCATCCAGTTTTCAAGTTCATGGTCAGGGAGTCCAAGCAAACCTGATCAATTTAACCTGAGTGATACACACAAAGCATGTGTTCTGCTATGACTGAGATTTGGCCCCTTCACCAGCAGTGTGTATTGCAGGCAGAAATGTATAAAGATCTGGGTGTGAGGCACGTATGGTTTGCTTTTGAGTGTATGTGGGTCAAACACAGAAATAGATTCATGTTCTCCTACTATATTTTTTCTCTCAAAATGTTTGATCTTTAATCTGAACGTTCCTCATTAATGTTGGTTTATGAAGCACTGCAATGCAAGTTTGAAAAAGATTCTTGCTATTTGATACAGATTTTTAAATGCACTTTTTAAAATTTGACCATTTCTGTCTACTCTTTGATGTGCTATTGCTGGTTGTTTTTTCATTGCATAACAGGCCCCAGGCATGGAAGAGCTGACATGGGAACAGTACACAGTGACCTTGCAAAAGGTGAGAGTTTTATTTATGGCCTAGTTTTCTAATAGCTTTTGTTCATCTATCCTCTAATATTGTAGTGGCAAACCTGAAATGACCCTATTCTAACATTAATCAATTTTCCATTCCAAAATACTGTTGTGCCTCCTAATTACAGCATTTATATTATTTTAAAGAATTCTCATATCCCACATTAGTTTTTTTACACCAACAGTTTTATTTAATTCACAGTAATTCATTTTTGTAGACCCGCTAAGAATATTTAAAATTCCAGGAGTAACATCGATCTTCTTTAGGTCCCAGTGCTGTGATATATAAAGGAGATCAGTATGAAATGCTGAGACAAAAACTCCAGCTCTAGTTTTTGGTTATCAAAGAGTGGGGAAATGACTTGGGTGTTCTCTTGAGTATGTGGAGGCAAGCTTGTTTAGTCCTTTTGTTGTAACTGAAAACCCAGTGCTGTGAATTGTATTGGAAAGATGTAAGAAGCTGGTACAGACATTGATATAATGGTATAAAGCACTAAAACGTTCTGGAATGTTACAATTCCCAACAGCCATCAGGAGCAGCCTCATATACTGCATGGTTACAAAATAGATGATAAGGCCTAAATGATATGTCTGTGCCTTGGTACTAGATTTTAAGATGTGGGGGGTGGGGTGTCACTTGACATAACCTGTGAAAAGTGTTTCTGGCCAATGCTGGAACTTGAAGCTGTACTTCCAAATGGGAGGGTCAAATGCCCTTAATGATAGGTGTCTTCCCTTCCCTTCCCAACCCCACCCACCCCACTCCTCCCACCTCCCACTTTTTGACTCACACATAGCAAAAAACATACCAGCCGTAATAAGTTTGTTCAGTCTCCTCTATATGTAAAGAGGAACATATAAGTCTATGTTGCGACTTACGATACTCTTTTGATACTCTTTAAAGCCATTCCTGTACTAAACTGAATGCCATTTTGAATTTACATTACTACTACTGTTACCTAGGATTTGTGTAACACTTTCCAGTATTCAAAGTGTTTCACATGGATCATCTAGTTGTATTCTTTACGGTGACGCTAAGATTGGTATTACTATTATCCTCCATATTGCAGGAGTGGCTTACCTATGGCCGCCTAGTGAGCTGAACCGCCTTACCCATGGCCACCTAATGAGTTCATGGCAGAAGTGAGATTCAAATCAGAGACTTCCTGATTTGTAGCCCAGTCTCTTAGCCACCATGCTACTCTTCTATTCCTATAGTTCCAAATTGTCCTCTAAGTCGTGTTTTGTTTTGTTTTTACTGTCCTCATGTATGCACTGATAAAATCAGTTTTCATTTGTGCTACAATCCCAGACTCTGTAGGGAAGAGCATCTAAAATTACATGTTTTAATTTAAAAATTGTCTGTGACATGTCTAGAACGTGTCGCTATCTTGGCATTCTACCAATTTCAAATTCTGTTCTGGTTCTTTGCTAAAACTAAGTGCCATGTGTTCTTTTTTCTTAGGACTCAAAGCGAGGGTTTGGGATTGCAGTTTCTGGTGGCAGAGATAACCCTCATTTTGAAAATGGAGAAACATCCATAGTCGTCTCAGATGTTCTGGCTGGTGGCCCAGCAGATGGATTACTTCAGTAAGTAACCTTGCTTACATCAACAGTGCCCCTCTCTCTTTGCCCTGACTATTTGTTTGTGAAAGGCAAATAAGCGTAGACTTCTGTGAAGGCACAGATTTAACCAAACTAGTATTGTTAATTGAGCTTGTCATCTTTATCTTGAAATCTGGATCCAGCCCAGCTATCCTTACTTCTAGCAGCCTGCCTAAAGGGTAGAATCCCAGACTTTGATTGAAATGTTCAGCAGTGGAATGCATTGAATATTTCTGCTTCTTCAGGGGATTGTACAGGAGAATCCCATGCAGATGCACTATGTGAGTAGCAGCGTTCTGCTCTGTCTACAATCCAAGCATGGCTCAAGGGACATTGGCTTGCAGTGACTGGTTGTACTAAACCCATGACATTTCAGATGACTTTATAAATGAAGATGAGCCACTGAGGGTGTCTCTCTGTCTATGTCCCTTACTAGTTTAACTCCAAACAACAAGGGTCTTTGGAATTTGGAGTTGCTTCTGTTCCATTTCATTGCTTGCAGTTTTCTTCTCATCGGAATGTTTGTATGTGTCAAGACTGCTAAATGGCTAAAACAAGTAAAGTCTATTGATAAATATAAAATATTAGTGCTGTTTGTAACATATGTTATTTTTCTTTTATAGTAAACAAAGACTGTGGCTGAATTCGGATGACACAATAAGCAACTGGGGTGGGGACAACAATCGTCTGTTGTATTGACTATCGTGTCATCCGAATGCTGCCATAGTCAACTCAGCGCTGATCCTAATCCACACCACGGTTGATTATTTATTACCATGTTGTGTGGGGAGTACCCCCTAGATGAACAACTGTAAAGTTGTCCGAATTCAGCCTATAAATCATATGGCTAATGTAACAAACTTGTTGCCTGTGAGATTTGGTTCTGGGAAGATGTTGTGAGGAACATAGATGTAATACAACAATGGGAAAAATCTTATGATGTTGAAATGTTGTTGCTTAAGTCATTAAACTAGTATTGTTTATAGTAAATTGAATTCAATGGAACACATGTTTTTATAGAAATAAAGCAGGCGTTTGTATGCAAAAATAAGCTAACCCCGTAATAGGGTCAGTTCAATCCTGCTGTGGATGCCGTGCAGTGTTAGTTGGGGGCAGGGTGCTATTTGGGCTTAAAAGCAACTCATGCATGTATGAATGAATAAAAACACAGCAGGTGCCCCATAGAACAGGGATGAGGAACCTATGTCCCTCTAGATGTTGCTTGGCTCCCAACTCCCATGATCCCTGACAACTTGACCATGCTGGCCAGAGCTGATAGCAGTTGGAGTCCAACCATATCTGAAGGGCTCACAGGTTCCCCACTCCTGCCACAAGAGCATAACAGGAACCTGCCTTCTTGCCCTCCCCTGTGCCCAGGAGCTCAGTCTGCCAGGCTGTTAAAAGAAATGGGAGGCCTATTCTCGCCTCCCATTTCTCCATACTTACCTCCATTCCACCCCTGTTTCTTGACTGAGCTGAGTGTGGAGGACTGGATGGGGGTATAAGAGGCAAGCACAGGCTATCCATTCCCTGTAAGGGTCAGGCACAGTGTGCCCTAGGTGTCGGGGGGTGGATGGACAGATACCATCCGGGGATCCTTCCTTACATAGGCACTACCAGCATGGTGGGACTGAACTGAGCCCAATATGTTTTATCTGAGTGAAATATAAATTAATATAAAAATATGTTCCAATTGAAAATTGACTTCTGTTTGCAGGGAGAATGACAGAGTGGTTATGGTTAATGGTACGCCTATGGAAAATGTGCCCCATTCATTCGCTGTGCAGCAGTTGAGGAAAAGTGGGAAAGTGGCTAACATTGTAAGTTAACTATTACTGGCATTAAAGAAACCCATGGGGTGGGAATGCATAACTGTGTAGTTGTGGCGAAATGTAACTTTGGTACAGCAAGTACTTCCTAAGAGTATTCATGAGTCCAGTGTCTGAATCAGAGTCTGTGTAACATGAATATTCTTTGATTTGCTTATTGATGCTTATAGCATGTAATCCTGATGCCTCAGAGTCAGTGACCGGGTTTGCATGCTCACCGCAGCTCATCATGACTTTCTTAAGCCATGACAAGCTATGGCATCCATAGACACCATCATGAAAATTCAAGCCCCAATTGAGGATTGCTGTGTTGTCCAAGCCCGGCAGGGGTGAGTATAGTGCAAGGGTTATTCAAATCTTGCATATCTCCAAAACAGGCCATGGGTTCTGCGAGGAACCGTTGCACAATCCACCCCCGCTGGGTTCAGACAACAGAATAAAATGCTGTTGCAGCTTGAATATTCAAAATGGTCACTGGCATGTGCCACAGCCCACCATCATTTAAATAACCTGCGGTGGGCTGTTTGATTTTGCAAACAGGCTCAGGCACTATTTTAAAAAATAATCGCTTCCCCTCCCTCTTCCCCAATAACAACAGTGGGGAAGAGGCTTAGCTGAGTAGTAAAGCATGTGATTTACATACAGAAAGTTCTGGGTTCGGTCCAGTTAAAAGCTTTTTGGGTAACAGAACCAGGAGAGGGCTCTGGGAGCTACTGGTGATTGGATCAGGTGGTGCTGGGCCAGATAAAATAATGGCTTGGGTCTAGCAATTTCATACATCCATGTAACAGCAACTGTTCATCACAAAATAACGGGATAATGTTTTTAACGCTTTCTTGCTGAACCAGAGATACAAATAAGTTCCTTTTATAGAACATCTTTTCCTCTTTATAGAAATAGAACTTCTCAAGTGGGACCTGCAACAAAGTAGTGCAGTGTGAGGTGCTTCAGTTCAGAATTCCAAACATTGTACTCCCTTCATCCCCTTCCTCATAGTCATCAACATTCTGTAACTACTGAAAGTGCTCTGTCCTCATTGAGCTCTTTTTTGAGGAGATTTTTCCTCTTAGGTCTTTTTTACTAAAGATTTTGTTTGGACTATGGCAAATTTTGAGGTTGCCCTGAGCCTGCTGCCATTTTGGTTCCATAGAGGTGGCACTAGGACAACTTAGATCTCTATTAGTATATACGATAAAACATAAAGAGACCAGCATTTTCATTCTGCCTGATAAACAGTTTTTTAAAATTTGGAAGTGTGTATATTTGCTGACCTAAGTCCGATAAAACAGATCATTTCCCCTATTTTATATCTGCTGTCCTTTGGGATCAGTCAGTTGGAACAATCAAAATGTCCCCACTCGTGCCCAGAGTACACACACTGACTTGAATGTTGTTTTGTAGGAGGAGGAACAGTTGTGTAACCAGAAAGGATTTCATAAAAGGTTACTTGTGAAGGAGCAGACAATGTTTAATATAGAGGATAAGACGTACACATGCGGGTAGTCTTTGTTTTCAAGGGCTTGCTCCCCAAAATGACGTGTGTTCTTTAAACAGTAATGTTTGCTTGGGGAAAGTACAAGGTATACAAGCTTTAAAGGAGTTTAGAAAAGTTTGCCCTTTGTCAACAAAGCAATGGAAAAATCAAAATCATGCTACAATTAGAAATCTTAAAATAGCCTAATATCTCCAAAGTATAAAAAAACTGATCATATAACAAGAGCCGACAAAAACACATGTTCTTTGGAATGGAAAGGGATTGAGGATGGATCCTTTTTTTAGGCCTTATTTAGAAACGCTTCTGCTCTGCATAAAATACTTACCTGGGCAGTTAGTTCTGTATTTAAAAGGTACTGATATGTGTGTGGTGTTACTGTAACAGTAACCTGTAGTTTAGGTGGATATGGTGCTGCTATTTTAACATTGCATGTGTATGGGCCAGCTGCAAGAAACACCAACTTGGCTAAGTGTTATCCAGCATTGCATTTAAATTGGGCTTCCTGGTGATAGGTTTTAAAAGCTGAATATAATATGGTAATGTTTTTTATTTCCTGCAAATAGGTAGTAAAAAGACCATGTAAAGTACAGGTTCCAGCTGTTAGAAGAAGCCCCTCTCTTGACTATGATTATAGAGCCTTTGAAGTCATGAATAATCGGGCAGAGTTTGATGGCAGAAGCACTCGGAGTGGCTACAGTGAAAGGAGTTGGCGTAGTGGAAATGGAGGCCGTAGCCAGAGTTGGGGAGACAGCCTTGATACGGGCTACAGATTTGCCCAGGATAGGGGGCGCAACCAAAGCAGAGAGCGCAGCTACAGCCGGGATCGAAGTCGAGGCCGGAGCATGGATAGAGATAGGAGCTTGGACCGTGAGCGCCAAAGACCCCGAAGCAGAGGCAGGAGTGTGGATAGAGATGATGCCTATGACCGTGGCTATGGTGGTGGGAGGAGCCCACCAAGAGATTATGGCTGGAGATCACGTCCTGACCCTCCCTATGAGAGGGAAGCAAAGAGCGGAAGCAGAGGCAGGCTTAATTCCCGCAGTCCTTCACTTGAAGTGCAACGTCAGTATGAGCATGGACCGCAGCAGGACGCAAATGGGCCAGTTAATGTTCTCCTCACAAAAAAAAGATCAAATGAAGGCAAGTGTGTGACCAGTTCCAGTGTGTGAATTGAAGTGAATGACCCGGTTTGCATGTCATGGTGGCAATCCCTGGGTTGTTTAACCCAGGAATTGCTGGGAAGGGGGCCAGCGCCATGTGAGAGCCATTTCCATTTTAATCAGCAACCCAGGAACGGGTCATGGTCTTGTAGTGTCTGAGCCTAGAAACTCTGGGTTGTTTATGGGTTAAAAAACCCACTGTGACATGCAAACTGGATGAACGTTTCCTCTTGCTCTTTATTTGCTCCTGCCTGTAGCAATATAACACTTTGATTGCAAACCTCAGTTTGGTTGACATCTTCTTCTTGTCCCAACCTGGTGCCCTCCAGATGTGTTAGACTGCAACTCCTTTATTGCCACCCAGCGTGGCAGTGATCAGGAATGCTGGGAATTATAGGAGTTGCAGCCCAACACATCTGGAATGGCACCAGGTTGGGGAAGGCTGCTGTAGACAAACAATTGGGAAGGTAGACAAACAATTGGGAACAGCTAGAAGGACATAAGATATACTCCCAAGAGTGTCAAACTATTGTGAAGCATCAAAACCAATTTTAAATCTAAATTAAGACAATTAAGATTATGTTAGCTACCTTCAAGTATTGGAAGGGGTGTCACATAGATGAGATGAAACAAACTTGTTCTCTGTTGCTCCAGTTAGGAGTACAGAGGATCTGAATCTATGGGTTCAAATTACACAAAAGGGGATTATGATTAAACCCTGTTTGACAGTGAAAAGTCTGCCTTGGAAGGTGGCGGACTCTTCTTCATTAAAGGTTTTAAAGCAGAAGCTTGAAGACCACTTAACAGAGATGCAGTTGATTTCCTGTATCAGCAAGTTGGAATAGATGATATTTGAGGTCATTTCTGACTTCGATTCCATCTGTGTTACCAAACTGTTACCAGTTTGCAGGATATTAGGAGTTTACAAGCTAGCATGCATTAACGTGCACAAGTTGTAACCCAGGGACGGCGAATCTTTTTTAGCCTGTGTGATGAATTGGCTCTGAATAAGCACATGGGGTGGGGGTGCATGCTAGCAGTAGCCAGGGCCAGAGACCAAAGTCATTGGGGCCACAGCTACTGGTGGCATGTGGCCCCTGATGTGCTTGTCTCCCTAATCATGTGCGCACACTCTCACCCCCATTCACCTGCACCTGGACTTTGTTTGCTCCTTGTATTCCCTGATTGGGGAAGGCGAGGAGTAGGCAAAGCCCTCTCCTCAAGGCTTTAGTTGAGTCCAGAGTCATCTTTGCCTGCTGCTCGCCATCCTCAATCAGCTAAGCAGTGGGTGAAGCTCTCTCTGGAGGTATGGTTTGGGGGGAAATGGGTCATGGATGGTTTGGGAAGGAGGCATTCCCATGGGGAACAGCCTCACAGGCCAGTTTGGGGAGCCTTGCAGGGCACATTAAGCCCATGGGCCAGAGTTTCCCATGGCTATTGTAACCCATCAAGCTGAACATGGCCTACCAGTCATGTATAGTAGCTTGCCAGATACTTGACACTTCCCTGTTTCTGCATTCCCAGCCAAATGATTGACTAGGTTTGTTTTTGTGGGTCATAAGTTGCATGCCTGAACTTACTACAGCGGACTAGATTGTCAATGGGCCAAAGGGACAGAGGGGTCCTGAGCAAAGGCAAAATGCCATTGATCGCTCCATTTTTTAAAAAGTTTGGAAACTACTGGCCTATAGCATGCTTCATCTGTAGTACTATAAAAAGTGTCTTATTATTCTACTTGCAGAATATGGCCTTCGACTTGGAAGTCAGATTTTCATCAAAGAAATGACCAGTACTGGACTGGCAACAAAGGATGGCAATTTGCATGAAGGGGACATCATTCTCAAAGTACGTTCTTGTATGAAGGGCCCTTATTTTCTTGTGGTGGTGGAAAAATGCATATTCCCTATTTTTTTCTCTCTCACTGCAAGTTTTCCTTTCCCTTTGCAAACATTGAATGCAAACTCTTCACTTTGAAGTGCTCCATCAGTGCCTTTTGTGCTCCAAATATAAGTAAATGTGCTTGTCTTGCGCATCTAGATCAACGGTACAGTGACAGAGAACATGTCCTTATCTGATGCCAGAAAGCTGATTGAGAAATCAAGAGGAAAACTCCAACTAGTTGTCTTGAGGGACAAAAAACAAACCTTGATCAACATTCCTTCCATGCATGATAGCGAGTCAGAGATAGAAGGTGAGAGGTTAAAAGCAGGGCTAAAGTCAGTTTTCTATTGAAATCTGTCAAAACAGCAATCAGTAAACTTTTTCTCCTCCTCCTCCTCCTCCTCCTCCTGGTATATTCCATGATAAAATAAAATGTACCCAGCTTAGACAGAAAACAAAAGTTGCATAGAGTAAAATCTGGGTGTGCTTTGTGGCACAGATTTCTAGTCTCTTAATGTTAACTCGTCTGAAGTGTGGCCAGATTTCTTGAGGCAAGACAAGGCATGTGGGTGAGCTTCTATGCCTTGCACCCAAGCCAACAAGAGACACAAATAAGCCACAGAACATGCTTTTCATACCAGGCTTCTTCTCTTACATGTCATTCATTTGCTTAGATTTTTCTGTTACACCAGGGGTGTTGGACCTCTTTCAGCCCAAGTACTAAATTCAGTTTTGGGGAAGCACTTGGGGTCTGCATTCCAGAACAGGGCAGGACCAAAAGCAAAGGAGGTGGGTCAAAATACAAAACATGCCAGCATGATCTGAATGGGGCTTGTTGGTAGGCACCCCATGGAAAATACCTGCCCTAAGCTAAATAACCCTTATATGCAATGTTTCTTTTGCAACCCAAGTGAAAGTAGTTTGTTTTCTATGTCGAGGAAATTTGCTTTTCTGATGGAAATCACTCCTAGCATCAACTTTATCTAATTTCAGGGAGTGTTTTTGTTAAAGCTTTCGTAATAGTTAAAGGGGAAAACACTTATTATGCCAATAAAAGCCAACATAGATTAAAATTACTGGCAAATGCTTTACCTACCCAGGCTCTGCTATTCTCTTTCAACAGATATTTCAGAAATAGAATCAAACCGGTCTTGCTCCCCTCAGGATGACAGAAGAGTGCATCATTCTGACTTAGATTCTCATTCTTCCAATGAAAAGCTAAAGGAGAAACCAAGGTAGGATATATTGTCATTTATATCTAGTTGTGTTACTATATTTTTAACTTTCTATTAACTTTGTGAATTTTGTTTAAGTGTAAAAGAAGATCCAACCAATAGACTGTCCAAAATGGGAGCAATGCCCACCCCTTTTAGATCAACTGGAGACCTCACTGCTGCTTTAATGCCAGAAACAAACAGTGAACCGAAGTACCAAGATGATCCTCCAGGTTAGTGCTCACTCTGCTTTGAGGTATGCTAGTTTCATTAAGAGGAACAACCCTGCTTGCAATCATATAATTCTGAAGCTTCATTCATGGTTAAATGGGGATTATGAGTTTTAGGGAGTACATTTTACCACTGCTGCTTCAGGCAGTCCTTCTAATTAGCTAATTTGTTGTGGTAAGAATCCTTCCCTTAACCTACTTTCATGGACGTGGAGACAGGACAATATGTCTTCACTGACACTGTAACTGCATGCCGAATTATCTTTCCAGTTGTCTTTAACAAAGGATGAAGTTAAATCATCTTCATGTTTTATTAAAACAGAAAATAAGACACAGAAAATAGATGGGCTTTACTTAGGGTTTTGTGCATTGGTAAAATCTGTGAGGAGAAAAGAAAAAGAAGCCAGTGTAAAAAGATCTTGTTAACTAAAATACAAGTATAAAAAAGAAAGATCTTTCGCTTTCCTTATTGCAGTAGAAATAATAATGTCAGGGTGTCGTAAACATTATAGAGACATTTTAATGCATTGCACCAGATTAGGCAGATTGACCTTTGAGATCTGATTTGTGATATCCAGATACTGCTAGCGGAAAGACAGCATCTGATGGTGGGCTCTTAAGTCTGAAGCCTTGTGCCATAATAGAACTTGTTATCTTTGAGATGCCTCAAGACTCTTGTTTTTGCTGAGACAGACTAATATGGCTACCCCCCTTTCTGGAAATCGCTACAAATGGAGAGACTATCCTATCTTTGAGGATTACGTAGTTGGAAAATAAAATTCTAGCTACACTTTTTATTACGTTGACATTCATAGTTAAACTCCTTCCCAATATTGAATACTTAAGTGATGACTGCATATAAGTTGAAATCCTAAGCGTACTTCCTGGAAGCAAGTTCCACTTAAATTAATGAGAATTATTTTTAACTGATCGTAGTTATTTCTAAATATTTCTAGTGCCACTTTGGTGTGCCCTTTGGGTGTGTATGCCAATCTCGTTTACCCTTTGGGTGCCTATTTCTTGTCTTGATTGTTGTGTTGTTTAAAAAATAAAATAGAATCTAGTTCTATGATTTTGTGTGTATGTTTTTAATATATACAGTTGCTCAACCAAAAGCAGTCCCGAGAACATTTCTTCAGCCGAGTCCTGAAGACCTTGCAATATATGGGTATGGCTTTTTAACTTGTCTTCACCTGTTACTTTCATACTTTATAAATTGTCTTACTGTAAACAGTAATCAACAGAAAGCTTTATTTCAGGGGTGAGAAACATATGGCCCTCCAGATGTTTTGGCTTACAATTCCCATCGTCCCTCACTATTGACTGTGCTGGCTAGAGCTGATGGAAGTTGTAGTCCAAAACATCAGGATGGCCACAAGTTGCCTATCCCTATTTTTATATTAAATTAAATGTAATACAAATTTATTTTGGTGTACTCCTTCAAATGCTATATGGAGAAAATCATGACACAGATGTAATGTTGCCTTAAATCTATCTCTTAATCTTGGTTAGAACATTGGGAGCTCCGCATGGTCTTGTTTGCTTCTTCTCTTCCCCATTTGTATGTGACTTCTTTCCTCCTTTTCTTTTGGAGAGGGTATGGTTAGTGTTATGTCTTCCCCAGTGTTAAGTCTAACCTTGCCCAAGCCACAGTTTGTAAACCACACTTCTAACCATGGTTGCAAGTTGTGGTTTCATATTAACTCTGCTTGATGAAAAATGCTGGTAGAAATATAACATTAAGTATAGTTAGCTCTGAAAGGGAGGAAGGTTCACACACACAAAAGAGATTTGCACACGAGAGGAGGGAGGGAGAGGAAGAAGCATACCAGGCTGTGGAGCACCCATCTTCTCGCCATGGTTAGGAGATAAGGCAGCATCATGTCTGCACTAGGCCATTGGTATGCCCCTCGTTACAACTGTAAATGCAGTTAACTATTGTTTCTGGGCAGAGGGGCCTATTCACAATGTCAGATTTCACCGAGCTACTATGGATATGAATACAAGATTTTGTGGAGAGAAGCTAGAATGAAATGGGCAGTGTTCGCAAGGAAAGCGCTTTTTCCATCAGGCAAGCACAAAGATGGCTGCTGGCTCTGTGTGCTGTCTACTGTCCATTTTCACTCCAGCCTTTTCCCCTTATACATGATTGCATACAGGTAATTGATATAAACACTAGCCTTCGGTGTACAGCAATTGCACATGCAAGGTGCAACTGATTTTCTAGACTGATGTCAATTGAGCTTTAGCCCTGGGCATGGCTGTGCTGCCCAGGGCTAAAGAATCTGCTTTGGCTGTGCTGTGGGATGAGTTTTGCCAAAATTGGAACAGGGGGAATGTGACCCTGTTAACTCTGTTGAACCTCTCAGCAGCTTTCAATACCATCAACCATAGGATTCCTCTGGATAGACTGAGTTGGGCTTTGGAGGTGATGCTGAAGGATTATTGCTTTCCCTTTTGGCAGTTTTGCAGGGCTCCATTATATCACCCATTTGGTTCAAGAGCTACATAAAACCACTCAGATGACATCCGGCTCGCTCTCCGTTTCATCAAATCCAGGTGAGGCAATGGTGTTCTGCACCACTGCCTGAGCATGGTAATGGACCTGGATGAAGGCCAATGAACAGATTCAATCTTAGTGGGCAGTTTGCTTTCCTAACTGAGTGGTGTTCAAGCTGTCCTGGAGGGGTGCCCTCCTCCTAAAGCAGGGACTGGCAGCCTCTGCCCTGTGGAACATTCAGTCTAGCCTGCAGTGTCCTGTCCCATCCATCAGCCATGCCGCTCCATCAGCCCCACAGCTTGTCCAAGGCTCCCTTCAGCAGCTCTGCCCACCCGCACCTCCTCTGCCTCACCACTGCTTTCTCTTCTAGATGTGGGCTTTCCCCCTTGCTTTCTTCTCCCCTTTGCTTTCTTTGTGT
Organism: Anniella stebbinsi; assembly: GCA_029215795.1. Taxonomy (NCBI): domain Eukaryota; kingdom Metazoa; phylum Chordata; class Lepidosauria; order Squamata; family Anniellidae; genus Anniella; species Anniella stebbinsi. Next base: position 85,611,844 of record JARDYH010000002.1, on the reverse strand, counting down.
GTATGTGTGAATGGGAGAGGAGTGAATGGGTGTGGAAGAGAGGGGAGAATGGGACAAGTATACAATGGACACATGTGTGTGAAAGGGGGAAGCCATGTGGATGGCTTTGGCCCCTCTCACCACTAGCATGTGACCTACAAGGACCATGTCCATAGTTGGGGGTGCTCTTGAATTTAGCACTGTCTTTGGAGGCACAATTGCCCTCAGTCGCTCAGAGCGCCTTTAACGGTTTAGTCTAATATGCCAACTGTGACCTTGTCTGGACAGAGATAGCCTTGCTAAAGTTTCCCATGCTCTGTTAACCTCTGGTAAGCCTTTGAAAATGGTTCAGAAAGTTCAGTTTGTCCAAAATACCATAGCAAGATGATTAACCGGGACTGGACGATCTTATCATATTACACCAGTGCTTTCTCATTTGCTTCCATGCGAAACTCAATGCTCTCTCCAATGATGAACACATTGTAGAAATGGCTTCTAGCCTATGGCATTTGAATCATTCGTAAAACTTGGAATCCTTTTTTTCTCTCTCAAGCCCTGGTACAAAGATGGTGAAGTTCAAGAAAGGAGAAAGTGTGGGTATCCGACTGGCTGGTGGGAATGATGTAGGAATATTTGTTGGTGGAATTCAAGAAGGCACCTCGGCAGAACAGGAAGGTCTACAAGAGGGAGATCAGATTCTTAAGGTATAGATGCGGAAGACTGTGCAACTTCAGAAGTTTGGTTTTGATACAATTTGATGGAGAAATTGATTTATTTTAATATTTAGAACTATGAATGTACTCTTAAAATACCCATTTTAAGGAATTGTGGATATTTCAGAGCCTTGGTTTGGCTCCTCCTCAAAATTAATTGCTGAAGCCAACTTGGAATGATGATTAACCTCTGGCAGTATCTCAACAATCCAGATGAGATCAAAATGGAGAAAAACACCCAAATGGCCTAGCTGTACCTTCTAGTTATCTGTCCTTTTGTATTTACCACAAGTGTTTCTGAAATCTGAAAACATGAACTAGTACCACTTTCTTACTAGTCTTCTCATTTTAGGAAGTCTTGCACCCCAATGACCTGGTTCGCATGACATGCTGTAGTTCACTATGGGTTATTTAACCCATGGTGAGCTGCGGCACCTATGGATGCCATTTTGCATATTCAACCCCTGGCCATCGGTTGGCGTGTCATGCACACCCACCTACTGTGGGTTATATGAAAGTTGACCCATGGTCTATTGTCACATAACCCATGGATTCTGAGTGGCTTGTTACCCACTGCAACAGGCCAGGCCAGGTTCACATGACATGCCAAGCCATGCTCCCAAGGGTAATTATGCTAATCCCCTGGTACATGACCAGCACACGTGGGAGATGGGGTGGAATAATATACATTGGCTTATTCTCCCTTTGTGATCATGTGAACAGGGCCATTGTAACGTCTTCCAGGATAGCTAGTTTCATTTTGACTGTTTGTAGTCTCTAGCCCAGTTCGCACAATCGCAGGGTGGTTCAAGCCACTCTTGTTGGATTCGGACAACATGAGAAGCCAGGGCTTGAATTGGCAATCTGGTGCCCATGGGCGGCACAACCCACCATGGCTAATAAGCCATGGCGTGCTGCGGTCATTGTATGAAACACCTCTGGGTTAGTTCTAAATCCATTTGATACCCAAAGTTAAGGGTGGTTTAAGTGTCACTCAGCCATGTTAACGTGCAAACTGGTCTGGAACAAACAAGAATGTCTGATCACCTAAGCTTTAGACAAACAAACTTAGTTTTATGGAAAATATGGTGTTTAAAGCTGGTTATGCTTGCTGGTAGGAGATTGGTTTGTGTTGAGTCATTCAGGGAGGGAGCCTGCTTGGCATATTCCTGCTCCCAATTGTGATACATACATAGCATTAAAATGTGTATGGTTTCCTCCCTAGCACCAATATTTTGGACATTGGCTTTAGAGAAACAGCTTTCCTTTTTGAATCAGAAGGATTTTTGTTAAAATCAGTGTGTGGTTGTTTTGCATCAGGTCAACAGTCAAGACTTCAGAGGTATCGTTCGAGAAGATGCAGTTCTGTACCTGTTGGAAATTCCCAAAGGTGACGTCGTAACAATTCTGGCACAGAGCAAATATGATGGTAGGAACCTGGCAAGCAACTTGTAAAAATTAATTTCCTTTGATGTATTAATTTATTTAATTTACTTCCTGCTTTTATATCCATAGCTCAAGGTGGTTTTCAACATAGTAGCTGACAAACAAAGAGAGTATTAGTAGGCTGTTCTGTTTTGCTCTGTTTATCTCTCTATGTGTCTACTGTATCTTCTTGGAAAAGTGTATTAAAGCTCCTGGTTTCTATCCAGATTTTTAAGGCAACATTATGTGGACTGATGGCTCTCTGTTTGTTCATTTGCATACAGCCATTGACTGTCTTTTGGTGATGTTTGCCTGCTTATAAGTCTTTCCCTCCAGCAACCAAGATCTGCATTTCTTCCAAGCTTTGAAAGTTTAAGGCTGATGAGCAAAATGTTTTTTATTCCATATGCGCTAGCCAGTGAACAAGGCCCAGTTTTTTTAAAAAAATTATTTATTATTTCAACATATAGTACATAAAATAAACATAATACATAACCAAAACCTTATCATCACCCCGTGCTCCCCTACCCTTGAGACCTACATTACTCTAATATATTATACATTTTTCCAAAATTGCAAAGATTCTTTTGAAGGTGTACAACCTCTCCCCTTTATTAAAACATAATCTATAAATGGTCCCCAAATACTATCAAAATCATTCTTTTTGGATAATCCCATCCTAACTTTCATTTTACTTGTTAGTCTGTCATTAATTGCAATATCCCACACCCCTTTATACCATTCTTCTATACTATAATTCCCTTGTATTTTCCAATTCTTCGCTATCATTAATCTAGCCGGCGTCAGGAGATTATTTATCAGTTCTCTTATGCTTTTATTCTCATATTCTTTATCAAACATTGATAATAAAGCTATATTTGGACTTGCTTCCACTTGATTAGCTAATATTTCACTTATTTCTTTAAAAATGTTTTTTATTCCATATGCGCTAGCCAGTGAACAAGGCCCAGTATTTGCCATTTATACATTTTTCTGTAGTTATCCAATTGAAATGTGCAGTTACTACTATACAAGTTGCTTTTTTAAATAGAAGCTGTAGCCATTCAAACATGGCATGTTTAAATTCAAAAGCAGCTTCTGTGGGAAATGTTTGGTAGATGGAAATGAGGAATCTCCAGCCCATGGGCTGAACTTGGCATGCCAGGCTTCCCCCTCTGTCCTGTGGAGACCCTTTCCCAAAGCCCCCTCTCCCATGGAGACTGGACAGGGGGCAGCTGCTGACTGAGCTGCCTCCTCAAGCAACATTCCTTCAGGCAGTGTCTCAAACTGCTTTGATTGCCGCCATTTGAAGTGTCTTCTGAAGACTTTACTTGCCCCTCACTATTCCTGGTAGGATGAGTGTAGAGAGTGGTATCTGGGCAAGCACATGCCAGCAGTGGTTGCCCCCCCCCCCACCTCCCCCGGCGTGGTTGCTGGAGTTTGGCCCTGAGGCCAAAAAAAAAGTTCCTCACACCACCACCGCATATTTGCCTGGAGTCAGTTTGGCCCTCAGGCCAAAAAAAGATTCATCAACTCCCCCACCCCCAGCATGGTTGCTTGGAATCAGTATGGCCCTCCAGCCGAAAAAAGGTTCCCACCCCTGTTCTAAGGGAACCCCCAAATCCTTGGTGACAGACATACCAACTGAGGGAAAACTAGATGTGGTTTTTCTTCCCAGTTTACAGAGACATAATGGCCTGTGGCAGAGGGGACTCTTTCTTCATAAGGACCCATTTTGAATGTGAGAAGGAAACTCCACAGAGCTTAGCATTCACCAGAGGGGAGATCTTCAGAGTGGTTGATACGTTGTATGATGGAAAATTGGGGCACTGGTTGGCTGTAAGAATCGAGAGTGAATTGGAAAAGGGCCTGATTCCGAATAAGAGCAGGTATGCAGCACTCCTGTAAATTTTAATTCTACATTGGATCTCTCTCTTTCTCCTCCCCTTCTCTATTTCATTCCATCCCAGACTAGTGCTATCCAGATCATGTAGGATACGCAGGATTGATTCTCAGTTGCTAGGACAGGGAGCAGCTTTAGTTCCTAGTCCAGTGGTGTCCTTTAGCTGCACTTCTTTCAATGAATGGTTGAGTTACTCCTATAGAGAAAAGGAAAACCCCACATTTAGAAACAATTCATGAAGGGGTCCACGTGGTTGAAAGTGGCACTGGGTTTGTGCTGCTGGCCTTGCTCCGGATGTCCATACATTGTGTATGGACGTCTGAGCTGGGGTGGTCTACATGTGTAGGACCTCTGCACGTAAATGGTTCTGTGGGACCTGGACCACTAGAAACATACGTTTGGGTTTCCCTGACCCAGATGACCACATTCATGTGTGGGTGTCAGGGGTGGGTCAGGAAAACCTCATTATGTCAGAGGCTGGGGCCAACAGCACTGCCTTTGATGCCTCTTTCAGTGTGTGGACCCCCTTCATGTGTATAACAAACTAGTTGATATACCCGGCGTTGCTCGGGCCCCCTAAAATACATGTCAGCGAAGTAATCATCTTGAAGTAGTAGACAGGTGCTGGGCCTTGAGTTAACTTTTAAACAAATTAAATTGCTCAAGGCATGCTGGGATAACGTGTTAATCTTTGAACACTGTCTGAGGTGTAGTAGGAGGCAACTGGAGAGCGAACCCCCTTAGTTGTGGCACCCTGCTGATGGATTTCTTTGTTCCAGGTAAGCGTGCCTAGTGACTGCATCAATGGCTTTCCAGGGCCAAGTGTTTTTTAAATTTATTTTCCAAAGCCTTTTAACTTGATGAGGTTTTTTTATGCTGCGTTTTCCCCCCATTGTAACAACATTCCAAGACAGATGCAAGAATTACTGGATAAAGTTTATGATTTTTATGTAAAAGTCTGACTATACCATTGAAACTGAAGAATGAATGGAGGAATGACTGATAGCCGAGGCTAGAATGGAATGGTGGGCAGGGTCAGTGGCAGTTGGAGAAAGTCAGATAGAAGGAGAACAAAGACAGTTAGTGAGAGGCCAGGAAAGTGGGTGCTGAGTTAGGATTGGGAGACAGTGACCTGGTTTGCACTTGCCCCTTTTCGTTGGGCCTGTTTCTGGGCATGCACAGAGTGCCTCCCCTTTCTCCCCCCCCCCCCCCCCCCTTAAGGGCAAAAGATGCATGCACGCTTTCCCCAGATTCTGAGAAACCAGTGATATCAGGATGGGGTGCCCTTGAGCATGTTCACTGTTTAGCCTCTCAAAGTCATGCTGTCATATATAGTGATGATTTTAAAATGACACATAGTGGGTGGGAGGAGGCATCACAAGTGGATGCAGCCCATTCATGTGGGGTGTTTCCTTTTATGTGGAATTGGGTTGACTGCTCGAGACTGACCTTAGGAGCCTTGATTGTGAAAGGCACGCAGCGGCCACCCGCCCGTGCACTCACAATGGCCGCCAAAGGCCAGTAATTCTGGCCTCCCAATCAAGGCATGCTGGGAGTCTAGGCCTAGTTTTTTTGTTAAATTCTTTAAAAAATACTGGAACCCCCAAATTTCATGTTTTTAGATTTTTCTGGTACATTGTACAGCCAAACCTATCAGCGTGTGAAATTTCAAGTTTCGAACTCATCTGGAAGTGGGTAAACATTTCCAGACATACATCGCACACACATACTTTCAGCTTTATAGGTAGAGATACTGTGTCAAGAAGGCTATTGTTCTCCATTCTGTTAGAATCTACTGTCTATCTCAGTTGGGTGAACTTGCTTTCTCTGATAGGTATCTCTGTTTACACACCCCTGGGATCCTTGCTCACACCCCTGGGATCCTACGCTCACACTTTGCCCATCATAATTGCAAGGTATTTCACTAGGCACATATAATGTATTTTTTTAAATGTGGAATGCATTTTGCTTTTTGAGCTGTGTCGCCCACTAAAGTTTTTTCACTTTTGTGGAGTAGGCTCAAGTAAATATAAAACTACAGTTCAAGAGTATGGCGGAGCCTGGAAAATAATGAGGAAGGCTTCATGTTTTATGTTTTTTGTTGTTAAATAGATACCCTCCTAAGGTCTGAGAAAAGGAGTTTTATTCATGTTGTGGTTGCCAACAATATGAATAAACTACTCTCAGGTAAGACTCCTGCCAGGGGTTATTAGGGAAATGAGCAGCAGAGTTGTTACAGGGATTGGCCTGCCCAAGAACATAAGAAGGGCCATGCTGGAACAGACCAAGGGTCCATCCAGTCCAGCACTCTGTTCAAACAGTGACCAACCAGCTGTCAACCAGGGATCCATAAGCAGGACACGATGCACCAGCACCCTCCCACACATGTTCCCTAGCAATTGGTAGCATGTCAGGGATGTTTATATGGAGATAGAAGAGGGTTCAGACTTTGGCCTCCATCCTGGAATATACATTAGGATCTCTTTTGGAAGACTTTTTAAAAAACACCTGTAAATGGGCTGCTTTTGCACCCATACTTTATTGGCTTTTACAGATGGACTCTATGTTGTCTCTTCCAGGGCTGAACAGATGGCCAGCGTTCAGAATGCTCAGAGAGATGGCTCCAGCGATCGGGCAGACTTCTGGCGGATGCGTGGCCAACGGTCTGGAATGAAGAAGAATTTAAAGAAGAGCCGTGAAGATTTGACAGCAATTGCATCTGTTAGCACTAAATTTCCAGCCTACGAGCGAGTTATGCTCCGGGAGGGTGAGTGAGTGACAGCAGATATGAACTGCCTACTGATTGCCTCATTTGTAAAAGACAGCTCCTGTTATTTTTTCTGGCAACTTAAAATAAGTCTAGCCAATCAGTATTGGCTCTAGGCGAACACCAAGTGGTAAAGTCTGTCTCTAGTCACGACCATGTTTTGGACTGTCTAAAAGCATCGCAGTTGTGTATGCGAATCATATTAAATTTGTCTAGAAGGCTATTTGTTTTTAATTTACTGGTTTTTTTGCAAATACATATATGCTTGTGTCCATCCCAGTAACTGTTGTGGACTTCCAAATGGTATATGGAGTATGAAATATGGAAACACACTGAAAAACAACGTGCAGAATGTGTTCATAATGGTTAATTGGAAAAAGACATGTATGTGCTTTAGATATCACAACTGTAACAAGTTCACAATATGGGCCTGTATTTTGTTCCTGTTAAAACTCTAATGAGTGAAGCAGTTCTCAAAGTCAGGCTGGTTCATTTGCAGAGCCATTCAGTAAATTCTCCTTAAAACAAGGTGCTCCTCATTTACACTAATGTGCAAATGTTCTTAAATTTTTTATAAGTGCAGCTTATCTACTGTAGTGCTGATGTTGCATGGGATAGAATGCAACCTGCCCTCTTAGATAAGAGTTGACTATCATATGTTGACAGGGTTTGAAAACAGTAAAGGTCCTTTCAAGAAAACAACCTTTTGAAGGGCATTATTGCTTAGCTCTAACAATTACATTCAAACTTAAATGCAACATAAATTGGGTATCTTAACATTAAACTCATTTATACAGACAAGCTTTATGACTGTGCAGACATAAACGATGGTAAATTGGAAATATCCACCCCTTAGATTACTCATATTTTTTTTAATTTGGGAAGGTCAAATTCTGGCCTATGGGCCTGATTCAGCCCCACGGTTTTTTCCATCTGGCTTTCTGGCCTCTCCAGTTGTGGCCTCCCTCTCCTTGGCCTCTTTTCCCTAATGATCAGCTGAGTCATGCTGAGGGGAAGGAGAAGATTACAAGGAAGGGCGATTTAAACCTCCACGCCAGGGGTGTTGCTAGGTACTTAAAAGTGTCAGAGCCCAGGCCCATAAGACACAAATCTGCATATAATGGGCATAGAAATAATATAATTTTAATTTTTTTTACAGGAGGCAAAGCCAGCCAGTTGATTTAAATAATCTCAAATAAAATCTTTTTTTCAATTAATGTGCACCCTGTCCCAGATCATCCCAAACCAATGGAACACTTTTTTCTAAACTTAATTTCCATGCAGGAGGTATGTGTGTGTTGTAATCCCCCTTGAAAATCTCCCCATGTAAGACAATTAAGTTATGAAAAAAGCTTCTATGGTTAGTAGTGGACACTCGGGGCTCTGGGAAATGGTTCCAACACCCTAGGAAATACATTTGTGGTTGGGGCCCTATGGGCTCAGGCCTAGCAACCCTCCTGGTTGCCTCTCTGTGATCTACTGCTCTGCATTCCTTAGCCTAATAGATGAGAAAGAGTTGAGCTGTAGGGAGAAAGCACATACAATGCAGTATAAAACTAATATAGAAACAGTATAAAACAATAATAAATACCTTAAAAACAATTTAACAAAAGCAGTAAAACAGAGCAGTGTCATGATCGATTACAAGTCAGGGAAAGCCTGAGTAAACCAATGCATTTTCAAGAGGTGTGTGAATCTTGTCACAGTTTCCATCTCTTGAACCACATGCGGGAGGGTGTTCCAAAGGATGGGTGCCACTACTGAGAAGGCCCACTTATGTGCCAGTAACCTGATGACACACTGTTGATCATGGAATGACCAGTAAGGCCTCCTTGGAAGATTTGGAGTTGATTTGGTATATATAGGGGAAAGCAGTCAACTAAGTATTATTATGTAAATGTAATAATATTTTTTCATGCATTGGAAGAGATCAATGAAAGTTTTTGCTAAACTTGCAGACATTTTGCTATACTTACTGGCATTTTCATCTCGTCAAGCTGTGTTGATAATCTGCAGTTATTGTGTTTGATTTTATGTCCGCTACAGCTTATTAGCTGCTCTCAAGGCTTGTCTTGATAGTGAGGACAAATGTATTAGGTTGTCATTAAATGAATGGGTTGTCATTTTGATTGTGATTACCATAGAAACTAAAATAAATGTAACTTTCTATTTGCAGCTGGTTTTAGGAGGCCTGTGGTGATATTTGGTCCTATTGCAGACATAGCAATGGAGAAGTTGTGCAGTGAGTTGCCTGAGCTATATCAATCTGCCAGTAAGTCATTCAAACTCCTTTCTTATTTATTGCATTTATTTATTAGCCACTTTTCAGGATCAATCCAAACAAAACAACACGCACGCATGAACACACATACACGTAGATACAACAGAGCGTTAGGCGGAATATGTAGTCATCATGTGAACACAGCTAAATAATAAAAATATATGTTTTTAAGGCTTTCTTGAACACCAGAACTGACAGCCAAGGGAATTTTACCTGGAAAAGAGTTCCATGACTTCAGGGCCACCACCAACAAGTATCTGTTTGTGTGCTTGCAAACCTAGCTGTTTTCACCAGTGGGCACACAAACAGGACCTCTGGTGAAGATCTTAGATTACAAGCTGGGAAATATGGGTGCAGGCAGTTCTTAAGGTAACATGAGGCCTAAACTGTTTATGGCTATACAGGTTGATAGCAATGCTTTGAACTGGGCCTGGAAACACACTGGTAGGCAATGCAACAGGCACAAGAGTGGTGTCGCATGGCCCTCATCAGAATCCAGGTGGCAACATTTTGCACCAGTTGAAAAATCCCTCAATGCTGGATTGCCTTCTGAAAGGTCATTTAAACAAATAATAACACAAATGTATTGTTTTTGCAGAAACAGAACCTAAAGATGCAGGCTCAGAGAAACCCACAGGTGTAGTGCGCTTGAACACCGTGAGGCAAATTATTGAGCAGGCATGTATTTTCCCCTTCTGTTTGCTTTCCATCGTAATAAAAGAAAAGTAGGAGATATTGTCTCCCCACCCACCTCTTTTTTTCTCTATAAGCATAACCTCTATATTACCTTCTCTTTCTTTATCAGGATAAACATGCTTTGCTAGATGTGACTCCCAAAGCTGTGGATCTGTTAAACTACACCCAGTGGTTTCCAATTGTAGTGTTTTTCAACCCAGACAGCAAACAGGGTGTGAAAATCATGAGGCAAAGGCTAATGCCCACATCCAACAAGAGCTCGCGGAAGCTTTTTGATCAAGCAAATAAGTTGAAAAAGACTTGTTTGCATCTTTTTACAGGTAGGTGAACACATGTCTCTTCTTTTGTCTACTGCGAAAGCCTTTATAGGCATAGAGCAGGGGTGGAGAACCTCAATTCCATTCTGTTATGGCCCTCTGAGCTTTTGTGCAGTTCCCTCCCCCCATTCTAAAAAAGGTCGAAATGCTTCTCCTAAGGCTTAGTTAATGGCAGTAAGAGCTTTGAGGTAAATTATGCTGGTATTTCTAACCCTGAGCCTTTTGCCTTCTTCAGCCCTACCCACCACTGGGTAAATGTCCCCTCATTCTCGCTAACATAACAACACATGCTGTGGGTGGGGGGACTACAGTAATTAACTGGTCCTCTCATCTTTATGAAGCAGCTATTAAAGAAAGGTTTCTCTGTCTCCATACTCACTCCCTCTCACCTCCTCTTCTAGCTCCGCCTAATCACAGAGCACATAGTGTGCCACACAGCAGCCCCTTTTCCTCCATCCTCATGTGTTCAGTCTTGCCAAGCCTTAGAAAAGCAGGCAGAGACACACACTGCAGAAGAGACTATTACTAACAGCACCAGCAGGGCAGGGAGTGAATGAAGGTCTTACTTGAGGCCACTGAAAAGACCGCCTCCACCTGTTGTCTCAGCTCAGTTTGCAAAGCTCCCTCCACCCAAATGCTAGCTTGCACAACTCCTGAATGCTTCAAGCTGCAACACCCCATGTCAAAGCAAACTGCAAAGCCCCCCATCACTGCTGCATGGCTCCAAATGGAAAACAAGACTTACATGTGCCTCCAAGTTTCTACCAGCCCCACCTGTAAAAAGCGAGCGGGGAAGGAGATGGCAGCAGGAACAAAGTAGGAGGTAGACAGCAGTGATCAAGCAGTAATTCCCCAGTAGCATCCAGCCTTGATAGTCAGCAGTAAGCAAGCTCTCCGGGGTCAGACCCCCCAGGAAAAGCACCTTCTGCGTCAGTAAACACTGCTTCTGCTTTCTGCTCTGTCCACCCACAGGAAGAGGAAGTGAAGAGACACAGGCTGTCCCTCACTCCTTCTCCCAACATCTCCTCAGCCCCAAAGTGCTGCCATGCTTCCCAACCTCCACAAAAACAAATAAAGGTGTTTTTTTTAAAAGAAAAAAGCTGTGCACAGCATTAGGAAGACCTGAGAAACCACTGGGTTTCTCAGAAAAGGTTGGTCTAGTGTCACTTGCTGTTGGTTTTAAATTGGGGGAAATGATTGTCAGAGAAGATGAAATCAGTAATAAGTTACAAGTGACTAATTGCAAAAACAAACAGCCTAATGCGTCTGAACTAAGGCCAAAAGCACGCACAAAAATGGCACCATAATCTAGCATAAAAAAACCAAAGCCGATGACTAATTTTATCATCCTTAACTTCTGCTGATTGGTTGCTGCCTCATTGTTGTGCTATGCTTTCAAATACTGAGCATCGTATCTTAGGATGGCTGGGATAACTAGCTGACCAGTGAGATACCTAAGCATGATGGAGTAAGTGCCCTTGTTCAATTGAAAATGACTAAAAGCAATGCATTGAAATGTATGGCGCTAATGTTTTAAAGATTCAGTGATTCATTATAATTTTTTTCCATTTCTGCAGCTACCATTGACCTAAATTCAGCCAATGATGGTTGGTATGGCAGTCTCAAAGATGCTGTTCAGCAACAACAGGGTGAAGCAGTGTGGGTTTCCGAAGGAAAGGTATAATCGTCAAATGCTTTTGTTTGCGTATGTGTCTGTGTGTGTACACACTATCCCATGCCAACCCTGGAAAGAAGCTTTCATGTGAGAGGAGGGAGTTTATGTGTACTCAGGGATTTCCCATTCTATCAGGGATGGGAAGCTTAAGCCCAGGGTCCAACTCCGGCCCTCCATGGCTCCCCAGATGACCCTACCTGATTTCCCCCAACCGCTGGTCATTTGGTGGTTTCCTGGCTTTTGAGCAGTTTTCCCCCTTTCTCAAAGGTTTAAATGCATCTCTTAAGTTACTGGCAGTTAGAGCTTTAAGCAACAATATGCTGGTATTTCATGGGTGGGGTTTTTGTTGTATTTTTAGCCTTTCTTTCTTTTTGCCTTTGGCTCCACCCACCACTGGAATGCAGCCCTCAAGAGCTTTTCCAAAATTGAATTCGTCCCTTGGGGTGAAAGCGGTTCCCCACTCTTGCATTATCGGGTCAGAAAATTCTCCCACTCTTAGAATGTAGAAGTCCCTGGATTTTATTTCAACAGTTGTGATAATTAGTCAAATACTGGGGAGGGGGAAGTCTGTCTGAAAGATTTGTAGTGGGAATCAAAACAAAACAAAAACCCTTCCAATATATAATATTGCTGTGATCACTGAGTCCATTAATGGCTTTTTATGTTGTATGTAATCTCATATATTGGAACTACTTTTGTCCTGTGTCTCACTGTGATCCATTGATATGACAAGGAAATCATAACCACAAAATCCTTTTTATAGCTGGAAGGAATGGACGATGACATTGAAGATCGTATGTCATACTTAACAGCTATGGGAGCTGACTATCTGAGCTGTGACAGCCGATTGATCAGTGACATGGAAGATACTGATGGAGAAGGTGGGGCATATACAGATAATGAACTTGATGAGCCTTCTTATGAGCCAAGAGTCTCTTCCATTAGTCGGTCTTCCGAACCCGTGCAGCACGAGGAGGTGAGAGGTCTAGAATGAGATGGTGTTTTTCTTCTCTCAATATACTATATTGTAAAACATTGACAGAAAATCTCCAACAAAATGCCTGGGAAAATGCTAATGCCATTTTGAGACATTAGTGTACATCGTTTACACTAACAAGTGGGAAGGAAATGGTAGATTAGCATGGTTTTGTTGCATTGACAAAAGGGGAAATTTCCCTGCTTTAACTTGCTGTAAAAAGATGTTTGTGGATAGAAACTCCATTTTTTTACAGTGTCTATGGAAAGAGTTAGTCATGGCTTGTTTTCTTTTAAACCACTATTGCCAAAGTACACTGTAGAACAGTTTATGAGAGGGTCTTCAAAATTGCTATAATCCACAGAGGTGACAGACAAGCAAGCTTTATCTATGTGTACTGTTGCCTTAGAATAATCCTACCTCATACAAATGTTGGATACAGGAGCCCTGAAAGAGTAGACTGCCAGAAAGACACAGTCTTCATGATCAAACAGTCTGTGGTTAACAAGCCATAGGCTGTTTGTGAGCATGCTTGCTCCCTACCACTCACCCACTTCCACTTTGCTAAACCATGCAGGATTGCCCCATTCCTGGGTGTTCGCCGTGACATCCAGAGCCAGAACTCTGGGTTGGGGAGGGAGAAACAACTCATGGTTTATTAAGCAGAAGCAGTCGAGTGGTCTGGAGCCAGCACACTTGCTTGCTCCCAACTGCACAGAAACAACCCACAGTTAGTTAACCATGGGTTGTTTAATCTTCTAAACCAGGTCAGTGATTACTCTGAAAGCTAGGTGATCCAACACAGGGAGTAGAAACAAGAAATCTTGCAGAGCAGTCTCACTTGGCAAATCCTTACTCTAAATTGACCCCTTCCCCCAGCAAAACCCACTTAACTTTTTAGCTAGGAGTTGTAACTATGCCTCACATAAGTCAAGAAATATGTGTATGCATGTGTAATGGGCTACTGTTACTTGTCCATAGAGTTTAAGGAAATCCAGCCCTGAACCAAGAACTCAAATGAGAAGAGCTGGTAGCAGGGAAGTTCTGAGAGATCCCAGCCCACCTCCAGCATTCAAGCCTGAACCCCCAAAGGTAACGTGAGAGGAAAAGAGATATTACTACTAACTAGATTTAGTAGTGTTTCTTAATTGATTAAGAGAATTTTAATTACCTGGCATCTTTCAGTGTTCCCTGCCTAGTTCCCAGCTCCAAATTTTCATCTTAGAACTAGGGAGAAGTTTAACTACATCTTATCTCTCTGTTTCTTTAGCTCATAACACCAGTGTAGGCTTTGCAAGCTATACTAACCAACTTCTTGTTGTTGATCATTTCCAGGCTGAATCTGCTACTTATTTATAAATACTCAACTTGTTTTTGCTTTCATTGACAGGGTAAACTGCAAAACAAAGAAGATCCATATGATATCCCTAAAAATTATGAACCCAGAACAAACAGTCCTAATGCTACTAGCATTGAAATTTCTGGAGTACCAGCTAAAGTAGCTCCTCCCCCTATAGCCATCAAACCTACTTTTGGGCGTCCTATATTGAAATCTCAGCCAACCATTCCATCAACCGAAGTGGAGGAGAAATCAGACGAAGTTGTAGAGAAACAAGGGAACACACCAAAATCGGTGCTGGGGAAAGTTAAAATATTTGAGAAAATGGACCACAAGGCAAGGCTTCAGAGACTGCAAGAACTTCAAGAAGCACAAAATGCCAGGGTATTAAAAAGAACCTTGATTTCATTTTTGTGTTGTGCCCTTGTTCAGTTTTACAATATGGGTTGGATTCTGTGATCAGACTTTCACTCAAGTAAGGACCGAACTAAATATTTGGGTAACAATGCATAGTGGAGCTATACGTGATAGTTGTTTTCCACCTTCATGTAAGTGCACGTGGCTTGGATTCAGATTGGGACCATGGTGCTCTGGATTTTTAAAAAACTTGTTCTCCCCCCCCCCCCCCCCCCCGGCGCCCAAATCTCCCCCACCTATCTGGGGGTTAAAGAAGGATACTTTTTTCCCCTTCTCCCCCTTCTCATGTGTGTGTTTCCAGGGAAAAAATAGGCAGTGGGGGGTGGGGGAGACATTTAATCCTAAGTGGGAGCGGAAGGGGATGTTTGCTGATTTCCACTTCTGCTCCCTGAAAATCTGGTTTAGAGACATGGAGAACAGCATGGGAGAGCTGCAGAATGAAGAAAATGTCTCCCCTTCCTTTTCCCTGAGCAGCAGCTTCCACTAGATTACTCTTCCACTCTGGATCCAAGCCATAGATCTTTTGGCACACAGAAAGAAGTTTTAGTTTTTTCCCATTAATTTTTATTGCTTGGAGCAGTTTCTTAATAGCTGTGTTCTCTGCTACTCTGTAGGCTTTTTGAGTAATGTGGCAGCCCATAAAGCACAGAAATGGAACATGTTAGCATCTCAGTGTAGGAAATAGTATTGGGGTCAGCCATCCATTTGTAGTTTGAAAGAAACTTGAAAATGTTCTGATCCTCTTTTTTTTTTTAATAGGTGGAAATAGCTCAGAAACACCCAGACATTTATGCTGTCCCAATCAAAGCACAGAAGCCAGAACAAAACTGGTCCCAGACGGCCAGGTAAAATTAATTTATTTGTGCATGCTCTTGTTACACATTTTTGTACTTTTGAATAAGGAGGTGATTCTGTCAGGACATGAGACCACAAGCAAATTGGGAGAATGTACTTTGCTATCAAAAATCTTAAATTTTGATATATCTCTACCCACAATCTTGCCTTCACATTGCTTAGTGCCAGAATTACTTCCCTCTTCTATCACTGGGTTCATATGATGCCCCTCCTCAAATCTTTTCAGTGGGTTTCCAGTCATGTCTGTATCTAGCACAATTTTTAAAGCTGTCCACAGCCTTGCTCATCCTTTCTTTTGGACCCTGTTTCTTCCTTTGTCCCCACTCCCCTCCAACCAACTCTGTTGTCTTTAGCAAACGAAGATCTCCTGTTTGCTTAAACAACTCTGCCATTTCTTCTATACATACAGCTGTATCCCTGACTGTGGGCTATATCCAGTGCTAGTCCTACTTAGAGTAGACCCATTGAAATTAATGGGACTTAAGTTAGATTAACATTGGATACAACTCCATGTACTTGGTGCCCCCTTTCTCCCTTCCGCCTTTGGCTTCTCCTCTTGCCCAATATGTAACAGAGTTTCCCCGTGTTCTTCTCTCCTTCCTTTACCAGGGACTTGTCTCTGTTACCTATATTAACACTGTAATGTGCTTTATACATGGTACAGAATAAGTAACAAAAAGTCAGCCTTGTATTGTGAATTAGGTCCTTTGTATAGTACATTTGTATTGTCATGATTATGCTACTGTAATGAATAATTTTAATGTTTTAAAACTTTGTAGGGAAGAGAATAGACAAAGATAGGCAGAAACACACACACTGGTTGAAGCTGCAGCCCTATGCACACTGTTGTGGAATCAAGCCCCATTGAAAAGAGTGGGACTTACTTCTGAGTCAACATGCATAGGATCGAGCTGTTAAAGCATATTTGCAGACAATAAAAGGGATATGAGTGTATTAAATGCCAAAGAATGGTTAGCTGTAAATTGAGGGCTGATCGAAACATTGCTAGCCAAAAGCTCTTCCCTGTGCCGGTGCTCTACATACAAGCAGTAATGACTGAAAGCTTCTTACCAAGTGCAACTGTCCAAATTCTTGCAATGTCCATACACGTACACTAGCAGCCCAAGTCAAGACTGGACCTACTGTTGGGAGTAGGGTGAAGCAGGTCACCTCAGGCAGCAGGTTTTGGAGTGCTGTGAAATAGCAGTGAATGATCAGACATGTAATATCGAATTTCTTGTAGGTGACCTTGACAACACTAACAAAAGCAAAAAAAGTACTATTACTAACAAAGCATTATATTTAAAATAGAGTAAATAGATTGTTTATATTTTTACTGCTATGGGATGGTGGGATGACACTTTGATTTTCTTCTCGGGCACTGAAAGGAAAGTATGACACTTGCATACTCATGCTGAACCATGTTTATTCAGATGATTGCAGTAAGGAACTTTCAGATACTGGTTTTTGAGCGAGGCATGACCGTGGGGAAGAGCTTCTTGGTAGCAGAGATATGGAGGTGGTAAAGTTTAAAGCAGCCTTGAAAATAGTCATGAGGCTGCTTTCAACCTGTAATAGATCTGCTTGGAATACTCACTTTCTGAGCACTAGCTGTGTCCATGCTCACTTAAGTGTGTTTTGATGTTAGTTCCAGAGCTCCAGAGCCCCAGAAACCAGCTGCTAGATCTTACCTAGATAAACAAGGAAGGTACGGCAGTGATGCAGAGGAGGAAGACTATCGAAGGCTACTATCTGACCACTCTAAACGTGGATACTATGGGCCAACGTCTAGATACAGGGATACAGAATTATAGATTTATTGGTAGCCCTAGAGCCATTGTTCTGAGACACAATTGCACTGCCAAAATTGAACCCTGGCTTCTTTTAAGAGCTATATGTATATTTGGAGTTACTAATGAACTCAAGATGTATCTACACACTGGAATGGCAGAACTTAGCATTGTATAAGTATCGGAGAGAATGAATCACTATTGCCTGAACGCTGTTGCCTATTTTACAAAAGGACCAAAAATCTATTTTAAAAGTTTGTATTAATACCTGGCATCTATGTATTTTTAACTTTTCTTCATTAAAATTGCCTTTTTAACTATTCTTTTAACTTTTGTGACATGATGGAAGCTTGATTAAAAAAAAAACACCAGCGCTTTAGTGCAAGAAAAACATGTGCCTTTCTAACAAAGTGTCTTTAATTGTTCTCTGACTTCCAATGCTTGTGCAAAGCCATAATGTTTCTGTAGCCTAACTTTTGTATGTTTTATGGCTACCATTTTACCCTTGGATGTTATTTTTCTACTTTAAATAGATCTGAATACAATTTTCCATAAGCAAAAACTGTATATATGAAAAGTTTGTTTGTAGGCTGGCTGCCACAAGGTCAGGGAACATCAATATTGAGAAAATTATGTAGAAAATAAATGAGATTATTTGTGTCTTAAACTTACATGAGTCATGACATAATAAAGGGATATATTCTACAAATAGTTGCCTTCTGTTTGATTTTAAAAACTAAGCATTTTTATAATGCCTTGAATATTAAAGAATACTGGGTTTTGTGGTGGTTTTGTTTTTATTTCTGAGATCAGACATTTGAATGGAGCAAATCAGTTCAGGAGGATATTTTTTACCTTTATTTCTGTTTTTGGTTTACAATGAATTTTCACAATCTCTTCACGGGGAATGTATTTGGTGGTCCTGCAGAAGAATATTAGGAAATTAACAATAAGGCCTATTTGAATGCTAAGGTCCATAAGCACTTGAAATACAAGAGCTCAGTGTGGTGCGTCAATCCCATGCACATTCTTATTGTCAATGTATCCTGTTGGAGCTGGATGTAAACTCCATAATTCAGAATTATTTTTCAGTGACAGAGCCAACTGTGCACCTGGCCAGCAATGTGAGCAATGGCTGTCAGTTTGTGGGGATGGGTGGGAGTGAGGGCTCCTTGCCTTTTGAAGACCTATTGCAAATGTGCATGCTTTTCTGCCTACTGTCAGTTCTTAACTCCAAATAGCAATCTCTGTTAATACAAAGCTCATTGGTGGACCTTTTATTATCCTGGTGCAAAGGGTGGATAATATAAGAATATCAAGTTTATGATATGCTGCTGTGTATCACAGAAATCATTTATAGCATAAGTAAAATAGTTCATGCTGTTTTCCCCAGCTGATGAATATATATCCTCATCCTCCATGTCTGTGCATCCTTATTGAGATCTTTCGTGAAATCTGCAGGCAATGGACTCTGCTTTTATAGGGCACTAGTTATTCACCGTGTTTTTTTTCTCCTAGTGCATAGAAGACATCACAGTAACCTTGAGAGAACAGGGTCTAAACAACGGCCTGCAGTCCCTTGATGATTTCAGTTATTGAAACTAAATTATTCTGAGTCTAGAGACTACAGTAAAAATTCAAAAGTGTCAGTGGTGGTTCCCAAATGGAATGGTAGCACAAAAAATAATACATTAAAATATATTTGAACCATAGCTGAAATGTAAAAAGAAACTGGCTGAATTCGGACAACACAATAGTCAATGGTGGGGTAATAATCAACTTTACAGTTGTTCATCTAGGGGGTACTCCCCACACAACAGGGTAATAAATAATCAACTGTGGTGTGGATTAGGATCAGCGCTGAGTTGCCTTTGGCAGCATTCGGACAACACGATAGTCAATACGACTGACGATTGTTTCCCCCTCCCCAGTTGCTTACTGTGTCATCCGAATTCAGCCACTATGTCTGTTGACACAATGGTTCTTTGGTGTTTTTGAGCCAGGGCACGTATTACAGATAAAATAGCCACCTTACGTCTCAACAGTATGTTGCAGAATTATTTGCCTGTCCTTATGTTGAAGCTCCCTGTTGGTGACTACTGCTGGCAGAATCCTGGGAACTTACAACGTGCTGGTGGAAAAGCTGGACAGTGCATCATTCTGTGCATCTTCGGCAGGATGGAGATCACTTTCCTCAGAGAGTTGTTTTAGCATAATCAGCAGGGCAACTGTAGTATGTGCTCCAATTCTTAAAGAGTTTTGAATGTTTTAAAGAAATGATAGGAGAGGAAGCACTGTAGAGTTTTGCTTTCTCTTATTGTAACATTTTTAAAAAAGGAAGGAAGGAAATGTGTGACCTTTTGCACTTGGATTTTGCAGTCTTTCCACAAAATATTCCTTTGCAAAAGTGCAATCTAAAGTGCAATTGATTTGTGCTTCCTTTTCCCACTGCTTAAGAATGTACTTAAGAAGATATAACAGATGTTCTTAGGGAACAAGACGATAAACTAGTAATAAGAGAAGACATCTGCTCTTTATGGATAAGTGAACTGACTAACATCTGAAGTGAAAGACAATACTGATGATGTAATTCTAAGAGTCTACTGAAAGCCTGGTACTAGAAAACAGTAAACTGTTAATGTCCCTTCTTTGTTCGTCCCTAATTCTGATAACAATGTGAATATATGGATAAGCTTTAATACTCTTGATAAAATTATCAGATGGGCAACATTTAATGTCAGGTTAAGTTTGTTCTTGGATTTCACCATTAGCCATACAGGTGAGTGAAAGGCTACGCCTGTTTCTATCTGTCTGCACAGGAGCAGGGACCATATTGCAGCATTTTTCTCAGCTCACTTTCTGACGGTTCTCAGATAACCACAAAAGATAATCACTTGGCTGTGTTTTCCCCCTCAAAAGCTTTGATTCTCCCACCCCTAGTTTTAATTATACAGTAATTTAGGAATAGTCATGCACGTGGCATCTTACACAGCTCTGTAATTATATAGCACCAGTAGTCCCAATTAAAGACTTTAAAAATTAAAATTTCACAGTTGCTTTTCTGAACAAAGGTAGCAGCAAAGCCCACAAGAACAATGTAATTAATGACTAGCTTTTCGGATAGGGAAGAGAGTGCCTTTTAAAGCACAGCTCCCCTTTCCTCGTTATCACTTGATATGCAGTTGAATGTGTATTTGGCATGAACACTGTATTGGTGGTGTTTGATATGTGATGATTCAATTTCAGACGTACATTGCTACTTTAATGCATGATGAACATGCATGTGTGACCCACTTCTAGGAGCTTATTCGTACAATGTATATTCCCTTGGTTTTAATCTTTTTACACCTATGACATAACTAACACATAAGGGCCACAACATTATGGTCACAACATAACTAAGTGCATTTAAGTCTATTGAAACATTGAAGGGCTCAGTAGCTCCATGTTGGAATGTGGTCAATATGTAGATGAAAGGAATACCAAAACATCCTGAAGTGAAAATTCTGGACAACCTACACAATAATGCAGTGTTCTTTTGATCTTCAATTGTGACAACAAATTTCTTGCTTATTGGAACATACATAGCAACACAGCTGTTTCTGAATAGTACAGATTATTTGCTTCTATAATATTTTCCTAATGCAGTAATTCCATGTTTTGTTACTATGAAATGGCGTTGGGCCACAGTAAGTATCTTATTGGAGAAAGTGTGGCTATGCTTTTGCTGGTAGTTTGGATCAGAAGCTCTGATGTCTACAATCATTTCTCCTCTGTGGTTCATGTACCACAGGGCACATGAAACCACAAAGAAAGCATGTGCCATTTCTTTCTCTTGTAGGAAGCATAAAACAGGAGCCTTGTAAGGGTATGTCATGAACCCTGGCGTGTCATATCCTACTAAGCCTTCTAGAAAATAGAAGTGGAAGCTTCAACAAAATGTTGCAGTGTATCCCCATATCAGAAGGGCTATGTTCCTGTTCATTGCTCCAGAAAATTTGGAAGAAGAGCATTGCAGTGTTATCTGGGCATGGGTGAGTGCGGGAGAGTTTCTGGAATAGGGAAAGGATAATGGACACCTCCCCACTGCAAACCTTCCCTTTATATAACATTAGAAGGCCACCAGTCCCAAACCCAAGCAAGAGAGACACAGTGCTGGAGATTGGAAAAGCACCCCTTCCTTCTGGATACTTAAGATGTCGGGATTGAGCAGGTAAATTCTTTCTACTGCCTTCCTGTTTTTGTGTACAATTGACATAAGCATGCCATACTAGCCCATATTGCCTGACCTGGTTTATTTGGATTCTTCCTCTCCCCCACACCCCTGGTCTCTCTCACTTGCCATCAACCTTATATAAGCAAACAGGTTCCTGTCAGGCAGGGTTTTTTAAAATGTCATTTTAATTCATAAACAGTTACTTCTGGATACTGAAGGCATTCTCTTGAGTATCAAAAAGTCACTGTGTGTGTGTGTGTGTTCTGTGTTGCACTTCTAGACTGGTAGGCACTCAACCACCTGAGGGATGTGCAGTGTATCCTTGCCCCATAACAGGAGTACTCTTCAGCCCACTCGCCCACCGTTAATCGTTCCCTCCATCTGTCAATCATACCCTACTCCCGGATAGTATAAGCTAAAAGGGCCTCAAGCAGACAAATTCACTTTCACCCCCACCCTGCACAGAATTGGAACTCAACATTCTCTACAACAAAGAGTCTTGCGGCATCTTAAAGACTTAACATTCTTCTGGCATAATTCTTGGGCACTATCCACTTCATCAGGTGCATGAAGTGTTATCCTCAAACTGGTAGATTTATATGCAAATGATCCAACAAGGTGGGAGATGTAAACTGCATTGTCAGAGGGATCTGAAATGCAAAAAAATACAGTGATAATTACCTTAACAGTTGCCATTCACAAAATGATGTTGGATAATACAGATATCATTTCAACAATCCATGGCTCCTGGAGGCCACTAAGAATGTTTAATCCTCATTGGATCACATTTTAAGGGAGGAAGGGACTGCCCCCTTTTGATTCTGGTTTTTGTTTTGTATGTCGGTAAACCTTGGGATTTCCTGACTGTGCTGATAGCTCCTTCTTGATTTTTAATAGCTTTGCTTTGTCAGCATGGGGTCTCACAATATTAGAAAGAGTGGTGATAACTGGAGCAGTTATTCTGGACAAGTGAGGATCTGCTGATCACATGGCTTCCTGCACCATAGTATCTTGTCAGAGTATGGTTCTGTCTTGTTAGCTTTGCAGCTGGCATAGCTAAGAAACTTTATTATTTTCTTTCTGGTGTAGAATTCTCTTCTGGTCGCTGTCTTTTTGGTGGTGGTGGTGTGTGTATAGGCGCCATATGTTGGTGCCAACATATGCACATAGATGGCAGATTGCTGGATATGTCCTTTCCCCACAAGATCACAACTAGAAGCCCCTACTGCATGTATAGCCTGAATCAGAAACTTGCAACTCTATGTTCAGTTATAATAATAATAATAAATATTTATTTCTAACCTGCCTCTCCCTCCGGATCGAGGCGGGGAACAACATCAATACAAAACAATATAAAATATATAAAACTGATTAAAATCATAAAATTAAAAAGATTATTAAAATCAACCAATATCTTTCATTGAATACATCTGGGAAATCTTATTTTCCCTCTATATTATTTTTGGGAAAATGCATTTTATTTTTGTATTTTACTTTGGAAAAATGCAAATCATGTACTATTAAAAAGACAGGAATACTACCAGTACAAACACCAATACCTTTTGCAATGCTCTTGCCACTTCTTGTTTTGTTTTAAAAATTAAGGAATTCCCATCTCTAGAAGTGGGATGCTAAACACACCAGTTTAGAGCGACCAAAAGCAAGGCTATTTCTCCGCCCTTCGATACTGCGCTACTAGCACTGACTCGGAACCAGAAGCAACAAAGCAGTCAAACCACAACCGTACTAATCCAGCCGCTCTTCTCGAAAGGCCTGCAAACCGAAAGGCGATATCCTGGCAGCTACTTCCCCCGCTCCGCCTCTCGGGAGGAGTTATTTTAAAACTTCAGGCTCATTCTCTGCGTGATAACTACAGGGAAAGGGTTGTATGCGCGCGTGAGTGACAAGGAGCAGAAGCAACGGAAAATATGGAAGCGTTTATAGGTTCAAGGCGTAGCTAATAGCATACACTTGTTGCAACAGGCTCCCTGGTGCAGCAGAGGGAATTTTGTAGAGAGGGCTGGCTGAGGAGGCGTTTTTGTAAGTAAACAGAGGCAGTTGACAGGACTAGAAGGCGCTGAAGGCTTTTCTTAACGGCTGGCTGGCTGGCTGGGGCGTGGGGGCCTTAAAGAACGGCCTTAGGATCACGTTTGGCAGGAACATCGTTTGGGGAAAGTCTGGGTATTAGGAGGCGGGAAACCAAGCGAGGCGCAGCCCGATCCTATGCAGGTTTATTCAGAAGCGATGCAAAAAAAAAGTGGGTTGGGGGGTGACTTCCAAGTAAGTGCGCCAAAAGCACTGCAGGTCTTGTTGGTAGAGATTTATTTGATTCCTATCCGCTCGAGTTGCTCATGGAGCAGGCTGTTATAATAGGACGGCGGAGCAGAACAACAACGGTCATTTCGTGCCGGGGTCAGAGTGAGGCCGCTATGCAGGAGTGTGGCTTCTTTGGGTGGGTGTAGCCAGAGGGAGGTTTGTGCGGAACTTGGATTTGGTTTGGAAGGAAGGGTTGGCCCAGAAGCATTGGGAGGCAGACGTTCGCGGGGGAGATGTTTGACTGCGAGAAGCAGAGAAAAGTTGGAGAGGGGTTCATGGGGAGTTGTTAAGGAATACTTTGGAAGAGAGGCGAGTTTAGAGTTCAGGCGGTTTTTCAGGGCTTGGCATACTAGTTTGGCGGGGCGGAAATCGGAAGTAAAGCCCTTATTGAACCAATTAACAGAGTGGGAGTGCGGAAAGTGTAGCTGGCCTCTATGTTGCAGAACGGGGTTTGAGGGTAGTTTTCAAACGGGCTTGTCATCAAGGAGACTTTTCTGGTATTTGATGAAGGCTGTATGCCGCTTTTGAGTGTCCCGTTTGAGACAGAAAAGCACGGGGTAATAACAACGACAACAACAACCCTTCAGTGGCTAGAAATGCCAGGGGAGGCCTCGTGAGCATAGCCAAAAAGGGTGCGGTGTGTGTGTGTGTGTGTGTTTTAGTGGGCTAACTATGGCGAGAACGTGAGAGAGGCCAAGAGGAAGAAGTTGGCGGGCGCTCCTGAAGCGCCGCAGCGTGTGGACTGGACAAGGGCTTGGCAACCAGCCCCAACAGGAGGAGGCAGCGCGAGGTTCCCTTCCCCCTCCACCCGCCCGCGGCAGCCTGTGGCGCTCAACCATCAGCCAGCCGGCCGTTGGGCAGTTTTTTGCTTGCTCCCCTCCTTGCTGCTTCTGCTCCTTCCCCATGTCTCTGCCTGTGGTGCTGCCGGGCTCCTGCTGCCCCATGGCCAGGCTCTCAGCGGTTCCCGAGGCGGTCAGACCTTGCTCAGCAGCAGCAGCCGCCGCCGCCCAGGATCCGTCGCAGCCTCTGCCTCCTCCTCGCTGGTCCCGCTCCGGTTTGCAGCAGCCCCGGCCTCGCCCAGCCGCGCTTTCCCCTGTGGCTTCCCGTCGGGCTGGGGCCTTGTCCGCTGCGGGGCCGGGGCTGCTGCCGGCCAGACCTCTGCTGTCCCTGGGGCTGCTGCAACTGATTTTGGGGTGCTGTATGGTGGCCCTGAGCTTTGGGGCGCTGTCTCTCAGCAGCTCCCCTCAGGTGAAGAATTCCTGCCCTTTCTGGGCTGGCTCCTCGGTAAGTGGCTCCATGCAGGGCTGGGCCCCTTTCTTTTGTGTGCGGTTGTCTTCTAGCATATTAGATATCGTTGGGACACGTGCTGGATCACCTTGCGAGCTAATGTTTGTTTTTATTATCTTCAGGATAAACACCCTGTAATATTTTATAATTGTGGCAGCACTTCTTTATTCTCTGTGAGTTTTTATTGTGTTTGCCCTCACAACAACCCTTTGAGGATGAACAGTATTATCCCCATTTTCCCAGTGGAGAGTTAAAGCAACTAGAACTGACTTGTCAATGGGTAAAGGATTCCTTAAAATAAAATAGATCAAGTATATTTAAAGAGCTGGAAGGAATGGAGGGTAATTTCTAGGCAAAGGGTGGCCAGGGCCTCCTCCACACGAGACGTTTAATGAGCCTTGAAGGCTCATTATAAATTTTACCTACACACGAGCGGAGCGCAAAACGGGCGTACAGGCGCGTTATCTCCCCGATAATGCGCATTTTCGAACGCGCGTTAAATAGCGACTTTTATTTTGCTCCGGCCGTTAAAGCGCATTTTCGCTGTGTGAACAAGCGATTATGCGCATTAGCTACCTGTAAAGTGCTTTTTGGGCATCAATTAATGCGCTTCGCCGCCTCTCGCCGCCTCCCGTGCAGAGGGATTAGGAGTAAATGCGCCTCCGCGATAATGCGCATAATCGCCGAACCGGGCGCAAAAGCGCGTCCTTGTGGAGGGGGCCCAGGTCAACTTTTGAGACCTGGTTATATCTGGTATTTGTTTCATGGTGGGATACACTCGAGATGCTCCAAAATTGTGATGTTTGGATCTGTATTATGAAAAAGAGCATCACGTTAACAGCTGCTAATTAATTTCAGAGGTGAAGCATTGGGAAAGTACAAAGAAAGAATCAGAAAGTGATGTGTGAATTTCTTGTCCTCGAAGATTTTGTATTGATACTTAAATAACAAAAATGTGTAATACTTGGTTGGTGCATATGATCATGCTGCCCCTTCATATCTGTATGAAAGCTTGATATGGGAGAACCATACATTTTATGAACAGCCCTAAAACATCCTATGATGTTAAACCATCTAGATTAAAAGAGATATGTGGTTGTGGGTAAGCTCTTTCCCCTCACCAGCTTAATATGGCAGGTGTTGTGGCTTCTTTCATTCTACGAACCTTCCTCATGTATAATGTGGAGAAGTATTGTTTTGTTTTTCAAAAGGCTTCCTATTACCATATGTTCTTTGGTAAGTCACCCACATCCAGATCCCAAACACAAAGCATAAAAGTAAGCCTCATTGATTTCCATGGAATTTGCTGCTGGTTGCATATCTGATCTTCTGCTTACATGTTGCATCTATGAGCTCCGTCAGACAAGGACGCTTGCTGCTGGGCACTCACGGATTTTCGCGGGTCCCTCTCACGACATCGTCTGCCTCCCACATGCCTCCTGCCCCTTCTGGCCTTTCTCCTGCCACAAAAAAACCCACCAGAAAGTCCGATATATTTTTAAAAACAGAAGTTGCCGCTATTTCCTGCTGAGTGCAGGAGAAGCAGCACAATCAGAATAGCCCACTGAATGGGCCACGTGCATGTTGTTTACTTCCTCTTTTGAAAGAGGAGGTATTATGCAACGAAAGTGGGGTGGTAGGGAAGCGTGATTCCCCCTCTGATGGAGCTCTATATCTCCCTGTCTCAGAGGGTTACAAAGCTTGTTAACTTTTATGATTGTAGCTATACACTTAAAGTTCAAACTGATGAAGTAATGAATTTTTGAATATTTCAGAAAAATACATGGGAATCCAACTATTGTCTCCTAAGTTTTCCAAGTTATAATTTGTGATTTTAAAACTATTAATATTTTCAATTTTATACCAGTTGATTATGGAATGCCTGGTTATGAGTTGGTCAACAATTTTAGATACGTTTATTTTTGTGGAACTCTAGTAAATGTAAGCATTTGTTCCTGCAGAGAAAATAGAGGTGAGGAAAGATGAGTATAGATTCAGGATCTAGTACTCAGCTTTCTATAATTTTGCTCTCCTCTTCAGATAGATATATGTATGTGCATATATGCACTGCTATACCTATAGGCCGTTCAGGGTCCATGTAGATACAGTTATTTACGCTTTACCAGTGCTAACTACCAGCTGAGATCTGACATTTGGGCAGATTAAGCACAATAGCTGGGTTCCTCATAATGTTAACCCATAGTGTGAGTTGTTGAATTCTGTGTTGTCATGATGTGCAGACCCAGCCATGCTAACAAACCATGGTTTATTAAGCATGAACAACCCAGAAAGAAAACCCATGGACCCATTTTGCTTGATCAGGTTCACCTGCATCTTTCCTAAACTACAATGGGATTTTTTGGGTTGTTAGTAAAGCAGAAGCTCCAAGAGTGTGCTTGCTCGCTACTGCATGGCCACAACTAGCTATGAGTTGAACAACCCGTAGTTAGCCATTATTCTGAACTGGATCATGGTTTATTGTTGGGTTGTGAACTTTGGTTTAAACTACTAGTATTGTTGCACTTGAAGCCAACTGTGAGTTCATGGGCTGTTTCACCAGGCCAGAGAGGCAGCAGGCAAGAGTGGTCCAAA
Source organism: Anniella stebbinsi (assembly GCA_029215795.1). Lineage (NCBI taxonomy): Eukaryota > Metazoa > Chordata > Lepidosauria > Squamata > Anniellidae > Anniella > Anniella stebbinsi. The sequence continues at coordinate 85,584,300 of JARDYH010000002.1, read as the reverse complement.
AAACCTAGCTACTGTACAGCACCACAAAGGCATTTGGAATACAGAGAGGGAGTGGGTGAAGGAGAAAGGAAAAAGCAACCATCATCTGCCAGATAAAACCTGAATAGGACAACCAACCATTGGTTAAATAAACCATGGATTAGTGATATGTATGAACCAGGTCTATATTTCAGTTCCTGTAAAATAAAGGTTAAATGTTTTCTTCAAGAAATGTAATGACAGCTATTCATAGCCACAATGTAATCTTTATATACATGGAAAAAGAAATCCCTTTACTATAAACACCCTTTCATGACTAATCACTAAAGCATATAATTGCAAAGCTGTTTCCATGTGAGTACCTAGAAATTTTAATACTTTAAATTAGACATTTGAGTGACTTTCCCATAATTTTTGTTACTGCAGTTAATGACTACTTCATGACCAATTTAAGTACTTCCAGATACATATCCATTTTTGAAGTTCCATTAATTTCCTAAATAACAATATACCTTCATTCATTCATGTTCAGCTTACTTTCCCACACCATTAAAATATTAATAGTGACATGAAATATGAGAAAAGTTTGCTCTCAGAATTAATGCAAAGTTCAAAAGAATTGTTAAAGCATCGTTGAAATACATGTATATAGGTTCTAAATAGCAATGTGCTGACTCCACACTATTGAGGTGCCAGCTCACATTGAGGCCTACATACGTATGCTGGTACATATGGAGGCCTCCCTGCTCCAGATGTTTATACTCTATGCACAATGCTTGGGGAGCAATGCGCCATGTACAATTTTGGGAGCAAGCCTTCATAGTGTGGTCCTACTCGTATCTTCAGGTATTGCTTTAAATAATGCCCGAAAAGGGTTATTGTTTATACTTACTGGCAATGGCTCCCCTGGGATTCAGGCAGGAATCTTTCCCAACCCATAGGTTGACATGCCAAAGATTGAACCTGGGAACTTTTGCATAGAAAGGATTTATTCTACCAGCACAGTCTTTTATGTGTGTAATCCTAGTTGGGTGAAGAAAAACATATTTATTTACTGCTGCATATGTGTAGAGGTGGATCAGGGTCTACTTTGGTAAAGTTATTTACTCCCCAGGGCCAGCCGTACCATATTAGGCAAAGTGAAATGGTCGCTTTAGGTGGCAGATGCTGGGAGATGACAGCAAGGTGTTAAAAGAGAAAAATGTGGGATATACAGCTTGCTCTTCGCCTCTTAAACTAACTTGCTGCTTTCAGGTGTAGTGGAAGATGCTATCCCACCATCAGAGTTGAAGACAGTCCAGTTGGTTTTTAGGATTGGGACACCATCTTATTTTCTGCCTCAGGCAGAAAAATATCTTGGGTGAGTCCTGTGACTCAATGATCATCACTAGTTGAGATCTTCAGTTTGAATCCTCAAACTTTCTTCTAATATTAGATGTTTTGCCTTGAATTTTCCCTAATTTTAGTCAGTTTTTAATAAAAAGAAAAGAAAAGTGTAGTTTATAAAGGTCTAAAAGTTCTAAGATGATACCTTAAATACGAAACCAGAGATATTAGTTGTACTTAAATCTCTGGAACTCAACTCAACTTGTCTCATTGATTTCTATGGTACTTTAAAAATTGATTTCAAGGGTATTTAATATTCTTTTGGTAATCTGTAAATCAGCATAATAAGTATTGAAGAAACTTAAAGAATTGTCAAACTATATGGGACTTTTATCACATGATTAGATGATGATTATTTCATATTTTTAAAAGATACTTTAAATTGTTTATATATTCTGCTTTTCCACATAGAACTAGTTAAATTTTAGACAAGTAATATTACAAGAGTCATATTATTGAACTAGGATTACCTATACTGGTTTAAATAAATGATATATATTTGTATTATGCAATAATTTTTATCACTCTGTTCAATCAGAAAAAAACGTACGTTGCAGAAATATGTATTGGGTTAAGTAATCTAGTTTTGACTGCCTTTGGGGAATGATTTGACAAGTTGGTTATAACAGAAACCCAAAAATGAGTAATTTTCCTTTTTCTCCCCCACCCCCAACCAATTTTTGTAACAGATTTAAGATATGTGATTTTGTAGACCATTTGGTGAATATTCCAGGGTATAAAAGAGTAGTTAGGTCCCACTTTCTGAGATTATTTTGTCCTTAATATTCTCTCTTCAGGAAAAGTTCCTGGTGGATTTATTTCCTTTTGTATTTTAAATAATTTCAGATAGTAAAATAACCTTGGAGGAGCTATATTTTTCCTTATTTGTTATCAAGATTTATATCCTGCCTTTCTATCAATATCCAAGATGGTTTATTGTCAAAATTAAAATACATAATAACAACAAACAGCAAAAATCAATAATATCAACAAAAAGACTAAACTAAAAAACTGAAAAGGCAGCAGCAGGATCAAGTTAAAGGCTTGATTAAGATAAAATTCTGCCGATGTTCACTGAAATCTATTTGTAGCCTGTCGAAAGGTGATCAGTGATGAAGTCAGGCAGACCTTTCCTAGAAAGACTGTTTTGAAAACTACTGAAAAGTTATTTAGATTTGGTTTTAGATTCTTTCCATAAAAATGCTCAAGCCTAGGTTTCATTTCATCTCTATTTTAGAGAAGTTTGTGCTTAATATACACTTGAAGAATGGGATCTAATTTATTTATTCTTCATTACTTTTTGATATGGATGTGTTTAATCACTTGAAGAATGAACGAAATAATGAAAAAAACATTGGTGCTTTTACCAAAGCAAGACAATCGGCCTCCTATAGTCAACATAGAAGGTGATTTTCTATATCGCTGCAGTAGAATTTAAATATGTGGAATACCCTTGAAGACAAAGGGGGCAACGTAGCACTGCACTGCATCCTTGGCTCCTACATGTGCTGCTCTGCTTGCTGGAGTCCCTTACTGCTGACCCTCTTTAGCAGAGCTGTGCATATGTAAACGACACATATCCATTGCGTGCACAAGACACTGCAAGCTTCATGTCCAAAGTGCATGTTCCCGATCAATGTGACCTGAGACAGTAGATTCTGAGCTCTTATGTTTTAATCAGCAGAATTCTATCAGTGCTTTTTAGAGCTTCACAATAAGTTATTTTCCGTGTGTAAATGATGAGTGATGAGCTCTCAATTCTTCATAACTCTTTTGTTTTATTGTTGCAGGTTATTTTATCAGGAATTATAGGATTAACAATATGGAAGAGACCAATGATACTTTTGGTACGTGTTGGTTAAAATGTGGTATCAGACCATATCACAAAATTTTCTTGATTTAATAGCAGTACTGTTAAAAGTGATATGCTTGCTTCCCTTTTACAAATGATCTATGAAAGAAAAAAGCCTTATTAAGAAACATATTAGTTTTATTGGTTCATGCTACTAATGATAGCAGCAATGGGACTTCTGTTGCTATTGATAAGGGGCAATTTTGTATGGTGTGTTCTGCACTTTTGGCCTGCTTGAAAAATATTTAAAATATAAATGTGCTTATTTTAATGTAATCAATATAATTGGAATGCTGTTTGCATACATGAAGTTTGGCCTAGTTTTGAACAACTAATTCAGAAAAAAAGCCCTATAGTAAATGTGAACTTACCTTCTTTCTAAGTATTTAATACTTGCGGTATTCAGACTTTGTGTTTAAGAAGCTTTTGTTAGTGGCTTTCTAGTAAGATCCTGAGTGTGGGAAGGACATGTACTTTTCAGAAAGCCTTTTGTTTCACATAGTAGTTTTCCTGTTCTTGTTGGTTGTTATTTAATATGATATAAGATTCCATTTCTTTTAAATACACCAAGATAATTTGACAGGTTATTTAAAGACAATGTTCTTTAGATTCTAATAAGCAGTGATTTTTAGCTGATAACACTTGGTGTCTAGTGCTATTGGAGAAATATTGTTCTTATATATTTGTTACCGTTTTATAAGAACATATGCTTGTACATTACAGTTTGGAGGAAGGGGTATACATATTTAATATTATTTTTAAAATGCTTTCCAAAAAGAGATTAAGGGCATAATCCTGTTAGATTGCCAACTGCTAGATGAAAGCCTCCGATCTCGAAGCTTCTGAGTATTCAGTGCTCTGCTGGGCTACTGCCAGCAGGGCAGGAGGAGCAACAAAGGTGATTTTTGCTTTTTTCTTCTTCTAGACTGAGCCCATCTAACAGAGGCACACTGGTGGGGGCAGCTCCCAGGCTGGACCGGCCATCTTATATCCTTGCCTCTCCACACCCACCGGAATGCCCCAGTTTTGATATCTTTGTGACCTCAGAAAGCAGCTGGCGGAGTTCTTTTCATGGCAGCTGCAGTGGAAAGTGGCCAGGGATCAGATCCTGTAGCCCCTCCCTCCCAAAGTTGTAGGAGTTTCTATAGTTTTGGGAGGGGGATGCCAAAAAATCCACTGGTCCTGGGATACACTCAAGGGACCATAGGATTTCTCTTCCTGGTCAAGCAAGTGGTAAAAGAACATGTATGTTCATGGCTTCAGGGTAGTGGATGATATTAGCACATGATCGTTCTGGGGATGGCACATATACAGGTTTAGGCTCAATATTATCCAACAAAATGAGTGGATGAAATTCTGAATCCATTTTTTTATTTGTGAGTAGCCCCAAGAAAATAATGTGCAATAAGACCAGTGTCTAATTTAGTGTGCCCTAGCTGCTATTTGCCATCAACTTCAGTATACCTGGCTTGCTTAGCCCAAGAAAGTCAGCTGGGCTACTTGAATTCTAATTGGGAAGACCCAATTAAATCCAATGATGCAGATTTCTTTGTTTTTATAATATTTGTGAGTTAAGGTTCACTCCTATGCATGTTTAGACAGAAAAAGGTCCTATAGCTCCCAGCATTCTCCAAACTAAATAAAAGTTTCTACTCTTTATGGTTTGGATCAGAGGAGCTTCCTCTGTTGGATAAAGATGCCTTCTCCATTAGGAAATCCTCTGGATTCAGTGCTGTAACTTTCGATCTGCTAATTTTACATCAGCATTAAACATGCTTGAAAACAAAGATTAATACTACCTGTTTTTAAAGGTTTCACCTCTGCAAGAAATTTTGTGTTTAATTTAATAATGACTGGTTTGTTTCCTCATACTTTTCCCATGGTATAATATCTCTTGGGTGTGTGATACATGTTTTCATAGATGTTTACTTCTTTGCTTAAAATGTTTTACTCCCTTTTTACCATGATAAACATACTTTTGGATTCTTAATTGTAATATGCACCTGTTTCATAAAGTTGCTTTTAGGATATAGGACAAAAACAACTTTAAAATGAGTAAAATCAACTATAATTGTTGTGAACCACCCAGAGAACTTTGGCTATTGGGCAGTATGCAAATGTAATAAATAAATAAAATTAATAAAAAGCAGTTGAAAAGCAAAAGGAGAGAATTAACTCAAGTCCCAGTTCAGTCCTGGGAGCAATACACATGCAGAATTTATGTGTTCATTCTCTGCTCTTGATTTTCACTCATCTCACTTATTCTAAGTTCAACAAGATTTACCTTCCTACCCCTAGTCTCACAGCAACTAATCTTAATCACATGTGAGCTGAAGCTAAATAATTATAAATGTGCAACAAAATAGTAGGAACATACTAAGTGAATTTACTAATTCATATGTATTCATGTATTTATGCTGGACCTAAATGCTGCATATGCATCAATATTGATAGAGAACTTAGCAGCTGATGCTAAATTGACACCCCTTTCCAAATAGCAGTCTAGCGTGAGGAAAGATTGAAGAAATTGGAGCTTGTAGTTGATGGAAAGATTGTAAAAGAGAAATAAGTGATTTCTTATGAATTTTAAATGTTCTGTTTCTCCCTTTACTGGAATTTTTATTTCTGATTAGCAAGTTGATGATTGGAAAGTACTTCTGTGCAGGCCAACAGGGTCTTCAGTTTACATCGTTTCCTCTCTTCAGTTGCAATCTCTCCCCCCATGCTGTATAGCACGTAATTCCAGCAGGGCCCTCAGTTCTCAGGAGTAGCTTTGGTCCATCTAGCCTAGTATTATCATCACTGACTGGCACAGCTCTCCACGGTTTCAGGATGGATTCTTTTCTAGCCCTACCTGGAGATGCTGGGGGTTGAATTTGGGACCTTCTGCATGAAAAGCAACTGCTCTACTACTGAGCTACAACACCTCTAGGGAAAAAGGGAGAGGTGAGCAAGTAGTGGCTGTTGATGCTGCTCCCTCTATCACTGCCCAAAGGGAGGAGATGAGGTCAGGGCTGGAGCTGGAGCTGGTCTGTAGTAAGCCAGCTGCCATGGGACAAAGCCAGTAGTCAAGACTAAAGAGTGAGCCTTTCTACGCCTACAGGTGTAGAGGGAGGGAGTGGGGACGATCCCAGACTTACCAGCTTCCGGGATTGTCGCTGTCAGTCCAAACAGGAAACACGACGTCCCGGAAGGAAACAGGGACGTCGCACATGCCATTTAAAAAAAAAAAAAGGAGCAGGGAGCACAATTACACTCCAGCAAAAAACATAAATAAAAAAATCCCCCCCGAAATTGGGCCCCAAAGCCCTCTGTGCCCATTTCTGGTGCTGTGCTTATTTGTGAGTAAGCAGGCGCCAGGCGGGACAGGCGGCCACACCTCCCGCGGTCTTGGGATGGCCCTGGGACCGCTGAAGGAATCTGGTTTTCCCAGGGTTTCTTCATCCCTGGGAAACCCGTGCCCGTCGCACCTGCCCCTGGGAGCCCCTGAGCATCATGTGGGCGCACAGGGAGCACCCAGGGATGGTCCCGCGGAAAATCCCCAGTGTGGAAAGGGACTAAGTCAGAAGCGAAAGACAAACCAGGAGACAAGGTCAAGGAGTAAGCCAGAAGTCAGGACCAAGTAATAACCAAGGATATAGGAACACACCATTACTCAAAAGACTGTATTGCTGGGGGGGGGGGGGGGGTGGCTTGCCACCAAGCAAAATGGAGGCATAACTGCTTAGCTCTGCAGACCCCAAGCTCCTTTTAGGCACTGATAACAGCAATCTTGATCTACTCTCCTCCCCTCAGTCGCACCCAGATAGGAGATGCAACAGAGAACAAGTGGGCGATACGGTAAGGTACCGAAACTCACGTTCCGATATAGCTGCTGACAGCTCAGAAGGCCTCAGCAAGGAAGAGGGAACTGACATGGCGAAGGGAGGGCCGAAAGCCTCAAAGGGCACAAAACTGACTAACCCCCTTGCAGCAGAAATTGACATACCCTCTTTAAGTCAACAACTCAGGGCAGATTTAGCAGAAGATTGGACTGCAGCTCTTAAGAAAGAACTCTCTCCTATAGAGATGACCTTAGACTCAGTCTCAGCACAACTTGCAGGGATTTCAAGTACTGCTAATGAGGCTATGAACCTAGACCTTGCACAAGAGTCGAAAATACAAAACCTGACAAAGATAACCAGGGAACTGCAAATGAGGCTAGAGGAGCAATCGCTGTTACAATTTTAGGATTCGTGGCCTGCCAGAATCTGAGGAAGGGGAGGATGTAGTGGGATTCCTAATAAAGTGGTTGACAACTCTAAACTTAAAAACTACAGTCAAAATGGCCGACATAGAGAAAGCACACAGAACGCTAGGACACAAACCTGTAGAGAGCGCTCAACCTCGAGACATAATAATCAGGTTTGAAAAGTACTGCCTGAAAGAAAAAGTCTTCCAAGAGCTATGAAACACTCATGATATTCAGTATAAAGGTAGAAGCCTACAAATCTTTCAAGACATTAGTGCAGGCACCCTGCAGCGAAGATGGCTATTTAAACCTTATACTGAGAAATTGAGGGAGGCAGGAATTGCATATCACTGGGGATTTCCATTCAAGTTAACAGTAAAATACAAAGGCAGACTCCTTATGGCTTCTACACACAAACAAATGAAGAAGACATTAGCACTTCTTGGCCTGGAAGCCCCACTACCACCTGCACTCAACGATGAAGACCTGCTATCCTACAAAGACATAGCAACTGGATGGAGAATGAAGGAAAAGAAGAAAAAAGGCAAACCCCAACGACTGGAAACATCAAGTGATCTACCAGACAAGTTGGTGGCCACCGTAGCAGACTGATTTCTCAACCCACAACAGTAATAATGGATTCCCTGCAATGACAAACATGAGGAAGGGTCCCTTTCAACATTTCCAAACATAAAACAGTTATGCAGCTGGGACAACATGGCTGATATGATCACCTATGCAGTTGGGTAATGTGAGAAACTGGAGGCAGGGGAGGTGGGATATAAGTGAGAATAAAATTAATACTATGCTGTTATGTAAAGCTTAAACTAGACTAACAACTGGAGCTGGGGGAGAAAGAGTTAGCACTTCAAAGAATGGGTATGTGGGGTACATAGCCCCCCAAAATCCTACCATGGTTAGAGGGAGGGAATCCTCCCCTATAAGCCACAGAACTGGTGGCACAAAGTTGGTATGGTTCAGATTCTGTTTTGGTTTTATGTTTAATTGGTTCTTTAATTCCTGTTCCCAAGGTACATGCTTTAATATGGTTACCCATGGTGACTACGTGGTCACCTCTTGTACACTTAGCTTAAGATATATGCAATGACAGGAGCAACAAGTGGGAGGGATATTTCCCTTCTAACTCTAAATGTTAAAGGACTCGGTACTCCAATCAAAAGGGCCAGGGTGCTAGCAGAACTGCATAGGCATTGTCCAGATGTGGTGTTCCTCCAAGAGACGCATCAAAAATCAGTGAATCATAATGTATTAAAAAAAAGGATGGAAAAGAGATCAGTTCTGTGCCCCTGGCACCTCTAAGTCACGTGGAGTCTCTATACTTATTGCCAAGAAATGCCCGTTTGTTAAAGTGGCAGTACTCAAAAATCCAAATGGAAGGTTTATTTTTGTGGTGGGACGGATAGAAGGCAAATTGGTAACATTAGCATCTATTTATAGCCCTAACAAAGGACAATTGATGTTCTTGACTGACACTCTTATGAAACTCCAGAAATTTAAACGGGGAAATAATCATTGGAGGGGACCTGAACATGGTTGTGGAGGAATGTCTGGATAGAAGCAAAAATAAACAGCAAAAACACTTGGGAAGGCAACTAAAAGAATTACTTCAATCCCACCAACTGTTTGATGCATGGAGGAAAATGCACCCTACTGTCAGAGATTATACATATTACGCAGCCCGGCACCAATCTTATACTAGGATAGATTATGTATTGGTCTCACAAGGTCTTTGGGAGCGAGTACAGGACACACAAATTGGGCTTATAACCGTGTCAGATCATGCTCCAGTTGTGGCAACAATATGCATACAAAATGAGGAAATAAGACCACTTATATGGCATTTCAATTCGAACTTAGTTACCCATCCAGAAGTAGTTGATAGGCTGAAAGCAGAACTCTCCTCATTTTTTTCGATAAATTCAAATCAGGAACAGACCATACCCCTAATCTGGGATACAATGAAAGCAGTGGCAAGGGGCCTCTGCATAAAAGAAGCTAGCACTCTCAAAAAGAGGCACTTAGCAGCTAAACAAACTTTATTACAGGACATAGCCAAATTAGAGATGGATCACAAACGGACTGGGAACCCTAAGGTGTACAGAATTTTGCTGGGAAAAAAGTGTGAACTGGAGGCACTGGAAATAGGCATAATACACACAGCTATGATGCATCTGAATAGAAAATATGAGTTTGGGAATAAAAACTCTAGACTCTTAGGATGGGCGTTAAAGAAGCAACAAACAAGAAATATAATACCACATGTAATGGACAGGAAGGGTACCAAACAGACAAATTCTAAGGATATTGCGGCAGCTTTTGCTGACTTTTACAGGAAACTTTACTCTTCAGGCAAACCAGACCTCACCACCATACACCCTTACAAAAAGAAAACTGCACCCAGACCCCTCTCAGAAACACACAAAGACCTACTAAACCAACCTATATTGGAAGAGGAAATCAAAACTGCCATACAAAAACTGAAAAATGGGAAATCACCAGGTATGGATGGATTTAGCGGGGAATTCTATAAAACTTTTGGTGAGCTCCTGATATCCCACCTAAAACTTCTCTATAACAGCATCCTGGAGGGGGGTCCGATCCCCGACTCCTGGAGACGGGCAAGGATTGTGGTATTCCCCAAGCCTGGTAAAAATCCCGAAACAATGGGATCGTATCGACCCATCTCCCTATTAAATCAGGATGCCAAACTTTTCTCTTCCATACTGGTAAATAGACTTAATACATTCATTCACAACTACATCGATGCAGACCAATCTGGTTTTATACCAAAAAGGCATCTACCTAACACAATTTGATGTGTGCTGAATATAATTCACTTTTGCAATGCCCATAAAACCCCAGCTGCCATACTCTCCTTAGATGCCTTTAAGGCCTTCGATAGTGTGGAATGGCCCTTTTTAAAACAAATCTTGGAACAAATGAATTTTGGGAAGAACTTTATGAATTATATTGCACAAATCTATTCAGAATCCCATGCAGTGGTGAGAGTAAATGGCATAGAATCTGCTCAGTTCTCCCTGACCAGAGGCACAAGGCAAGGATGCCCCCTCTCTCCTTTATTGTTTAATTTGGTTATTGAAGTGCTGGCAAATGATCTAAGGACAAATGGTAGGCTTAAAGGCATTTCCATACAGGGTAGATCACACCTGATCAACTTATTTGCTGATGATGTTTTAATAACTCTCAACAACCCCAAGGAAGCCATACCAACATTGCTGGAGAGTTTAAAACACTTCCACCTAGCAGCAGGGTTAAGCATAAACTACTCAAAATCTGAACTGATCTGCCTCAATATGCCTTTAGAGGAACAGGAAGAGCTGCAAAAAATGTCAGGGCTACAGTTGCAGCCAAGTTCCTTCAGATATCTCGGGGTCATAGTTCCTAAAAATTTAAAATAGCTGAGAAAAAGAAATTATGCCCCCTTGATACGGGAAATCAGACAGGACCTCCATGCCTGGAGCAAATTAAATCTATCCTGGCTAGGCAGAATTGCCACGCTGAAAATGATGGTTCTACCCAAATTCCTGTTCCTCTTTCGGACTCTCACTGTCCAGGTCTCAGAGGAATTGCTTAAGAAGTGGCAAAAATTTTGCCCACAGAGGGAAAAAACCTAGACTCCATAAGCTAGCTCTTTACAGGAATACCAAAACTGGGGGCGTGGGATTTCCCAATTTGAGGCTTTACTATCATGCTGCCCAACTCTCTCAATTACTCCACTTTATTAACAACACATCGGATATCTGCTGGGTACAAATGGAAAATGTACAAACAGTTCCATCATTACGGGGAAAGGTTTTCCTACCTATTAGGCTATCAAACCTGGCACACATTACCAACCCATTTACCCAGGCTACCTTTTCAGTTTGGAAGCAATGGGCGACAAAGCTTGCTCCATTTCCCTCTCCTCTTCTACCATTCCTGGACCACCCTGCATTTTGTCAACGGGACAAATATGGACAATACAAGGAATGGGAAACTAGAGGACTTTATAGACTGAGGGATCTTGTTGATAAAGGACAACCCATTTCAACTGCAAAACTAAATGACTTATTAGTTGGAACACAAGCTGGGTGGATGCAGAAACTCCAAATTAAAGTATTTGCTCACAAGGTGGCCAAAACCATAGCCGTAACCAGATCATTAACAAACTTTGAATCTTTGTGTCTTCAAACCACAGAAAACATGAAAGGACTCTTATCTATCATTTATAACATACTTTTGGAAACAAGGACAGGTGACACGCAAAGTTTAAAGACAGTCTGGGAAACTGACCTGCAGTGCCAAATAGACAATGACAGTTGGAACAAACTTTGGACCAAACCACCTTTTAAGACTATCTCTACCAATTTGAAAGAGTTGACAATTAAAACAATTTACAGATGGCACTTCACTCCAGCCAGACTTCACCGGATGAACCCTTCCCTGTCATCGCTTTGCTGGAGGGGATGTGGGAATGTTGGGACGCTGGTCCATATGTGGTGGGACTGTCCCCAGATTCAACACTTTTGGTCTGGAGTATTTGGGGTGATTTCAGATATTGTTAGTTGCATCATTGTGCCAGAACCCCTGTTGGCATTGTTATCTCTAATGGATAATGTAAGAGGCAATTTGCCACACTGTGAGGTAATCCATTTTTTGTAACTAGCAGCACGCCTAGAAATAGTGCAACATTGGAAAACAGGTGCTGGTTGCACAATGCAGGGATGGTTCACCAATATCTGGAAAATTGCACTTTCAGAGAGGCTAACCCACCATAGCAGAGTTCTGAGAGGGGTGGCCAAGTATGACCACTTCATGGAAACCTGGCTTCCCTACATTGCATTCATCAACAAAGGGATGGGGGCCTATAAGCCACCGATATCCCAAACATCATTCTGGAAGGATCTAATTAAATGAGCGGTGCTGTAAGAACAGTCTACTGTTTGTGTAACTATAATAAGAATGGGAACAGTTTTTAAAATAATTTTGGTTTGAATAGTTGACTGTTATTGTATTTGTTGACTATAAGCTCATTGTACAATGCAAAATAATTGTACTATGCACAATAATTGAATAAAACAAAGTTAAAAAAAAAGACTGTTATACTCCTTCCTGTGGGTAGAGTCAATCCAGGCCCTAAAGGTGCATCAGCAGAAGATGCCACCTGTAATTTAGTGGATTACCACATTGCGTAGTTTTCCACAGATCCCAGATAGAGTAACATCTTCTACTCCTTGCCCCCCTGTCACCACTAGTACCTTTGCCACCTGCTCTCTGGGGTGTGGGGGGGGAGGCGGAGTGCGAAGCAATGGTAAGGAGGAACGAACTCTGTCTCCTTGCTTGCCCACTTGTGTTCTTGCTTGGGCCAGAAGACAGTCAGAAATTAAGCAAGTAAGTGGCTTTTCTTGCTTCTCCTAGAAATTAAGCAAGCAAGTGGCTTTTCTTGCTTCTCCTTGTTGCTTGCTTGCAGCAACTATGATGGTGAGGATCATAGAGGAAAAGTGGCTGATGGCAAGGGGTGTATGGACCCACTGAGGGTGTCTTGCCTCTCCCCAATCCTCTAGAAGATCACATAAATGAATCCCTGAAGCGTTGTAATGTTCTGTACTTGCTCAGCAGGAACCCTGTATTTTATCACTGGGAGACACTTAACTGCCCAGACAGCTTTGGCTATTGGGCAGTAGAGAAACACAATGAATGAATGTAAGTTATTCAATCAGATGAAAATTTGCATTTGGTATCAGACTCAGGAATAACCTCTGGAAGTAATCCTGTATCTTGAAATCCAACCTGAATAAAGGTTTATTGAATGAATTGGGATTTCCAGGATAATTGCCTTAGATTTTAAATACATACAGTCTTAAACAGCCAGGAGACTGTTGGGGCACAATCCATCTGTTTATTCAAATTCACTGTGTAATTTCCCCACTCTAGAGTCTCAGCTAAATAAATGTGTGTAGTAACAACAATGTGTTCTGTTCTATTTTTGGTAGTAAAGGAGGAAGTAAACCGTAATTGAATCTTTCAGATGTGCTTGTGCCCTTGCTGGAATATAAAATAATTTTGTTTACCTCTTACTATTTGAACTGTAAAGCATCTTCAGCATCTTTCCTTCACTGCAGTGTGAATTTAGATATTTCATCCTCAGGTTTCATAGTATTGAATGTACTGAAAAACAGTGTAATAAGTATAAGTATTAAACTGAAATATGTATCAAACTCTGCAAACTATTTAAACGTTCCTATACAAACTTGTTGAGATTAGGATCCTTCATATAGTTATAAACTGTAGGAGTTTGTCAGAAACAGCATATATTTGGTGTATATTGAATTGAATACAATGTACCAAGTATGAGGCATAAAAGGCAAAAGTAAAATATAGAATGATGACGAGTTTGGTATGTTTTGGTAGAATGCAAAGTCACTTACAATGTCTTGCATTTTTTTTTATTTTGTTCCAGGTTAACTTGTTTGTTTTGCTTTCTGTTATCTGTGTTCTTTTGAACCTGGCGGGATTTATTCTTGGATGCCAAGGTGCTCAATTTGTGTCCAGTGTACCTAGATGTGATCTGGTGAGGATTTTTACTGATTATATCTGAATTATAATAAGTGGCAGTACTTCTAATATAAATCTTTAACAATCTTGGAAGACTTAAAAATGCAACTACTGTATATCAAAACTACAAAATAAAATACCATGCTCACTACTGCCTACTTATGGATGCCTGTGCATCTCCCACTCCTCCTGGCCTTTTTTCCATCACAAAATTGACCCCGGCAAATCCGATTTTAAAAAAATGAAATGTTTTGCCATTTCCTGCTGTGTGCAGGAAAAGCCACGTGATAAAAATGCCCACTGAATGGGCCACATTGTCATTGTTTACTTCCTCTTTCTTCCCCTGTGTGAAGAAAGAGGAAGTATTATGGGACAAAAGTGGGGAAGAAAATGATGGTAAGGAAATGTGATTCCCCCCACCTCCACCTGATGATGCTCCAGCTCTCCCATACTAATTTACCTATTTTTATTCTGCTTTTTTCTTTTTTAACCCATGTGGATCACAGAGTAGCTTAGGGTGCTGTCCTATTCTGATTCCTGTCAGCCTCTGAAATTAGAGGCTGATGGAAATTCTACCCAGAGCAGGAGCCTCCGTACTCCTGTCCACCCTGCATTTCCGCTTGATGGTTAATTTTGCCCAACTTGCAGCAGTGCCTTGGAGGAGGAGGTTGGGGTGGCCATAGGAAACAGCATAAGGCAGCCATTCCCGGAACGCCACCTTTTCCTCATCTCCGCTCTCCGTTTTCTGAGTGAAGAGCGGTAGCTGGCATGATTCTGTGCTGGCCACAAGGGGGAGAAGGCAGGGAGCATGTTTTTGCTGCTCTGAGTCCTGTCTACGAGCTCGGAGCCAAGAAACTGAACAGTCCTATGTCCCCCCAGACACTGTCTAGGCCACATAGGATTGCTCCGAAAAGGAATAGCAGTAACCATACAATAAAATACAGTAACCATATCATCAAATAATAAACAGACTAATCTGTGAACCTTTGAATTCTCTGTTCAAATCCTATCTCTCTACTCACTTTTCCATCAGCCTTTGGCTTTCTCACTTATTCTGTATCCACCAACTGAAATGAAATCGTAGGGTGGAAATACACAATGAATCACTTCACACTTTAGGGTAAACCACAGTGGGTTAATTAATGATTACCGGTTGCCATTTTGAATAAACAAGCTGTGGTGGGGGAGTGCCGCAGCTTGTTGTGTCAGGTGAACCTGACCATCGTGGGCTGATCTAGGGTTATTCGAGGGTTGCTTAACCCTTAAATAACCCATGACTCCCAGATTCGCACGATATGACAAACCGCATCATGCCCCCATTGCAGCCTGCATATAAAAAATGGCGGCTGGCACCTATTTCGGAGCCCCGCGGGTTCATGAACTCATGGTTACTTATTTGTAATGTGCAAACTGGCCCATTATATGAAACATGGATCTTTTACAAAAAAATTAAAATGGCATACTGTGCAGCCACAGCCTCAAACATTAGGCCTAGATGAGCACACCCCTCTCAGGCTAAGCACCACAACTTAAACACCTGAGGGAAGGGTAAAAGATACATCACTTTTCCCTTATAGCAGAGGGAAAAGGTACTGAGGTTTTGAAAAGGTTCTTCTGTGATTATATTGGCTAAAAGGTTTAATGTTATGTGTTTCTGAATTAAACTAATAGAGCAGGTGACAAAGCCAGGCTGACACGTGGTTTGTGGTAGCAAAAATAAAAGAAAATGTGTATTGTTGTTCTTTCAAATTCAATTTAAAACCTGCCTATTCTTAATAATTCTAATCTTAATAATAATCCTAAATCCTTAAAATCT
Source organism: Anniella stebbinsi (assembly GCA_029215795.1). Lineage (NCBI taxonomy): Eukaryota > Metazoa > Chordata > Lepidosauria > Squamata > Anniellidae > Anniella > Anniella stebbinsi. The sequence goes on along the minus strand of JARDYH010000002.1, from coordinate 85,568,460 downwards.
TCTATTTAATTACTCTTCACACACTCCTGACCAAAAACACACCCTCCACTCCTGACCTAACTACCCTCCACCCAACCAACACACCCTAACTGCAAACCACACTCTCTCACACAATATATACTCCTCCCCCTCCCTTTTCCAGCATCACCAGCCACACCCACTCAGTCCAGCATTGCGCACTTTCCAAACACACTAATCCAGACATACCTAAGGAGACAGAAATGTGGGGTATCGCCACACATACCCTTGTTCTTCTTCTTCGTGGTCTCTGTGCATCACATACTATGGGCTCGCGCCAGGGCCGAACCTTACCCGGAAGACTTCAATAGCCTAAACTTTTGGCGGGAACCCCTCCCCCCACTGCCCTATCGCGCATGCTCGGGTTCCCGCCTACCTCAGTTCTTTTTTGACTGCCTTGCTGTTTGCCTCGCGGGAGACTTCTCTGAGAGCGTTTCGTTCGTATTAGCGTTTTTTCTTCGATTGTTAGCTTAGACTTCTTTCTCTTTTGTCTTCTTTTTTCTCTCTTGTAGTTTCTATTTAAAAAAAAAAAAAATCTTTTCTCCCTTCTATCCTCTACTTTCACCCATTTTTAGTTCCTAATGGCCCAAACGGCTCTATTCAAGAACTGCACTTCGTGCCGGGCCAAGTTAACGTTATCGCACAGTCACTCCTGGTGCCTCCTCTGTTTAGGGGAGACACACGTGGTCGATGCCTGTGCCCATTGCATGGGGTTCTCCCGCCAGACATGGAAGAACAGGGTGAACAGGCTGCGGGCACTCTTGTGGTGGAAAGCCCTGGAGGCGGTCGACGTCCCTTTGCCAACTGCTGTTGCAAGCCCCTCTGCTCCGGAGCAAAGTCCCGTTGAGTGCTCAGTGGCCCGGTCGGCCTCGAAAGGGCTTGTCTCTGTGTCCAAAACAAAGGCGAAAAAGCCGGTGGCGCCTCATGAGGAGCCCGGCTGAAAGAAGAAGGCTAAGGCTAAGCATCCCGAGAGGCCGGGAAAAACCCCGAAGGACCGCCCGCCGACGAAAATGGCTCCCTCGGCACCGCCGTCCTCGGGACCAGCCTCGGTACCGGTGCGTTCTCCGGTACCGATGGCGCACCCGATACCGTCGCCATCGGCATCGGTCCCTCCGCGACCGACGAAGACCTCCTCGATGCCGTCCGCCCGTCCGGCCCCGTTGCCCTCGGCGTCTCGCTCGGTTCCGGGCAGAGCTCGACCCTCAGATGCGCTGCGTGATGAGACATTCTCGCCATCGTCATTTTGTTCGGGCTCAGTGAGATTGGCACGTTCCCTCTCGAGATCACTTTTGGTACCAAGGTCGGAAGGACTCGACTTTGAACCACTATCACCTCGCTCCTTACCGTCCCCTGCTCCGGGATCGGTATGTGCATCCGTCGACCGTCGGTATCGATCCTGCTCTCCAACTCCCTCGCGGGACTGGGATTGATTTTCGGACCGCTCCGCACATTCCTGGATTTCTCAATCGGGTCCTTCAAGGTCCACATCCGGGCGCCGTCACAACATGGAAGACGACTACGTACAGCGTCGTTATGTCTTCGATCCCTTCACAGGATAACGCCTCTGGGATACCGATGCTGCTGCCTTCATCCCACTGATACCTCTCAGGCGTCCGCCGACAGCCACCATCTCGGCTCCGCCTCTGGACCCGCCGGTACCGGCGCCACCACCAGTACTGGTGCAGTTGGCTGACGTTCCGACACCGTCTTCGCCTCAGTCCATTGAGGACTATGCCTCGGACTCTTCCTCCTCGGCCTCTGCTCCTCCGTCCATTCCATCGCCGGATGATATAGTCAGGACTGAAAAGCAAGCTTCCCCCTCAGTGGAAGTTAGTACTTTTACGGAGCAGATGCTTCGTTTGGCTCAGTCCCTCGGTGTGGAGCATCAACAACCTGCAGAACAGTGCATAGACTCTATCTATGATGTGATGTATGTGGATACATCTACCGCCTTGGCCATGCCTCTAATCCCTACTCTGCGGAACACTGTTCAGGAGTCATGGAAGAACACGTCTACCATGGGGCCCGTCTCCAAGCGTCTCGATGCACTCTATAAGATTCAGGTGAAGGATGCGGGGGTTTTGTTCACGCACCCAAAACCCAACTCCATGATTGTCAAGTCGGCTTAGGGGAAGTCATCAAGGTCTCACTCGACACCTACGGACAAAGAGGGCCGGAAACTCGACATGTTTGGCCGCAGGATCTACTCTTCCTCTGCCTTATCAATTAAGGTGGCTAATTATCAAGCCATGATGGCCAGATACCACCTCTTTTTATGGGAAAAGGTGTCCTCTCTTCTCACGCACCTGCCGGATGAGCAGAGGCAGGCAGCGCATGTATTCCACACTGAGGCTGTCAACCTCGCAAAACAGGAACTGACCACTGCCAGGCACCAAGTGGACTGCGGAGCTAAGGCAATGATGGGGGCAGTTGCCCTCTGACAGCATGCATGGCTACGTTCCTCCAGCCTACCTCAGGAGTCCAAGATGAGGATAGAGGATCTCCCATTCGATGGCGAAGGTTTATTCAACACCTCGACTGATACAACCATGGACACGATTCAAAAAGCTAAGACCACTGCAAAAAAAATGGGATTTTACTCCTCCACAACTTTTCCGGCGTACCGCTCACGCAGGTGGACGTGCCAACAACCATATGCGCTTCGGCAGTTCCAAAGCCAGCAACAATGTTACCAGCCCCAAGCTCCATACCAACACAAGAAGCCCTATCAACAGGGCCGCTTCCGGCAGCCGCGCAGCAGGACGGAGACTTCGCAAAAACAACAGCGCCTTTGACTCCCTCCTGGCCACCCTCTCCCTGCAGCCCACCTTTGGTCACCGACTGCAACAGTTCCAGAATACATGGCAGGAAATCACCTCGGACAAGTGGATTCTAAGCATCGTCAAGCATGGTTACCAAATAGATCTAACATCCCACCCTCCAACTGGCCTGCTCAAAGTCACTCCGCCGTCGGACGCATTGCTCTCCGAAGTAACCACACTTCTCCAGAAGGGAGCTATCATCCCCGTCCGCCTCTCCGACCTGCCAAGCGGGTTCTACTCCTGCTATTTCACAGTTCCAAAGCGAGATGGTGGCATTCGCCCCATCATGGACTTGAGAGGCCTCAACAAGTTCATTCCAACCAAAAAATTCCATATGATTACACTAGCAACAATTCTGCCGCTGCTCAGACGGAATTGCTGGTTCACTCTTATAGATCTAAAAGATGCTTATTTTCATATCGCCATCTGTCCCAAAAATTCCTCCGATTTATGATTGGTCCGAAAGCCTATCAGTTCACGGTCCTCCCATTCGGTCTCAAGACAGCTCCCAGGGTGTTGACGAAATGCATGGGAGCGGTTTGCGCATTCCTACGAACAACCGGGATGAAACTTTACCCCTATCTAGATGATTGGCTGATCGTCTCCCCCACTCAATCAGAGAGAGATGTGACTGTAACGAGGGACCTTCTCCAGAGTCTGGGACTATTCATAAACCGGGAAAAATCCGTGTTTATACCCACCCAATCCATCCAGTTTATTGGAGTTCTCCTACACTCTACACTGGGAAAAGCGTTTCTTCCAAAGGACCGGGCGTCCAACATCCAGCGACTCACTGCACGCGTCCTGGACTCCACACGTGTACGCGCATTCATCCTGCTAAGTTTGCTGGGACTCATGGCCTCCTCTGTGTATGTGGTCAGATGGGCACGAATGCGCAGGAGACCTCTACAGCAGCTTCTCCTACGGGGCGCCCTCAGGTGGTGGACACTACGTCATCATCTGATCAGCGGACTGCCATTTGTGGAACGAGGTCCCACAAGGCGGAGGTGGGGGGAATCACATTTCCTTACCATCACTTTCTTCCCCACTTTTGTCCCATAATACTTCCTCTTTCTTCACAAGGACTCTCACCTCAGACGCATTGCTACTGGGGTGGGGAGCGCACTGCAACCATCTGTCTATCCAAGGAAAATGGTCGGCGACAGAAAGGACACTCCACATCAACAAATTTGAACTCCTGGCAGTGCAGAAAGCCTTGCAAGCCTTTGCTGTACACCTAAAGGGCCAGCACGTGCGGATTGTGTTGGACAACACCACGGTGGTCAGGTATCTCAACAAAGAAGGCGGGACTCGTTCCCCCTGCCTCCTTTGTCTAACCCTGGAAATTCTCCAGTGGACAATCAAACACGAGATCCGCCTATCTCCCATCCACATAGCTGGCACGGACAATATTCAGGCATACGCCCTCAGTTGCCACTTCCAGGATACACACGAATGGGAGTTGGCCCCAACAGTGCAACAATTCTTGTTCAATCGGTGGGGACAACCGGCGATAGACCTATTCGCCACCCTGAGGAACGCTGTCTGCGTCACGTTCTGCACAAGAGCAGGGATAGGCGAGGGGTCCTTAGGGGACCCTTTCAGTACGCCCTGGGGGAGAAGACTGGCGTACGCCTTCCCACCTTTTCCGCTAGTGGCCAAGGTGGTCACGACCCTATCGTCGAACCAGACGGATGCCATCCTGATAGCTCCGTGGTGGCCCCGACAGGCTTGGTTCGCCCCGTTGCTCCACCTAGCCAAGGGGGAATTCCTGCAATTACCAGTTTCCCCAGATCTGATCTCCAAAGATCACGGCCTAGTCCTTCACCCGGACCTACAGCAGCTGCGGTTCACCGCTTGGCGAATCCAGCCAGGTGGCAAGACCTAGATCTCCCTTCTCCCGTCAGGGCTATCTTGCGAGAGGCCAGAAAGCCTTCTACAAGAGCCTCGTATAAAAGGAAATGGAAGAAGTTTGTTCAGTTTGCCACATCAAAGGAATTTGACCCGAGATCTTGCTGCATCCAGGACATTCTAGTTTTTCTTCAGTCCCTTCACGAAGCGGGTTTAAAGACGACCTCCATTAAGGTTTACTTAGCGGCTGTTTTAGTCAACCACGACCTGATTCAACAGTTTTCAGTTTTTACTCATCCTCTGGCCAAGTGTTTCCTCAAAGGCCTACGTAATATGCATCCGCCTCTACGTCCGATCGTTCCACAGTGGAGCCTATCTGTTGTTCTGGCAGCGTTGACTGCAAAACCCTTTGAACCGCTAGCCACAATTGACATTAAGCTGCTCACCTTTAAAACTGCTTTCTTGATTGCTATTACTTCAGCACGGAGAAGCTCAGAGTTGTGTGCCCTCATGATTGATCCACCATACACTAAATTTTTTTGGGATAAAGTGGTCTTGAGACCAGATCCATCCTTCCTACCTAAGATCGTATCCAACTTCCATCTTAACCAGGACATTGTGTTGCCCACTTTCTTTCAAGCTTCCACGGATCCTGTTAGTGCTAAGCTCCACTCCTTGGATGTGAGGCGAGCTCTGGCTTTCTACAAATCTAGATCTGCTGACTTTTGGAAATCGAACCATCTTTTTATATGTTATGGGGGAAAGTCCAAAGGCCACCCGGTCTCGCCTCAACGATTTGCAAAATGGATCGGACAGACAATCTCTCTGTCTTACCAGTTAGCTGGGCAGGACTCACCAGATTCCCTGAAAGCACACTCTGCCTGGGCCCTCTCCACGTCGACTGCTCTAGACCGTGGAGTGTCAATCCCAGACCTCTGCAGAGCTGCAACATGGTCCAACGCCTCTACTTTTGCAGCTCATTACAAGTTGGATGTTCGAGCCAGGAGAGACTCCTCCTTTGGTCGGGCTGTCCTGTCTTCGGTGCTTCAATGATGCCAGCGAGTCTACCCTCCTTCCAGTGTTTGCTGGTTATTCGCCCATAGTGTGTGATGCACAGAGACCACGAAGAAGAAATGCAGGTTGCTTACCTGTAACTGTAGTTCTTCGAGTGGTCATCTGTGCATTCACACAACCCACCCACCGTCCCCTCTTGGCCTCGCTGGATGCGATTGGTCAAAGAGAGTATCTATTGCGCATTTTTCATTATCTAGTTCGTGAGGCAAGTCGGTCTCATTGAACTGAGGTAGGCGGGAACCCGAGCATGCCCGATAGGGCGGTGAGGGGAGGGGTTCCCGCCAAAAGTCTAGGCTATTGAAGTCTTCCGGGTAAGGCTCGGCGCCAGCGCGAGCCCATAATGTGTGAATGCACAGATGACCACTCGAAGAACTACAGTTACAGGTAAGCAACCTGTATTATTCTGTCCTTCTGTTATACCCATGTAATTCTAATGCTTTTAGATTTGGGCTTATGCAGATCTCTGCTTCGTTATTCATTATTCAGTAGATACACATAGCACAAACTTTCATGTTTTTAAATTCCATCTACAGAAGCCCCCATATGATTGGGACTAGTTCTTTAATCTACGTTGAGGAATTGAAAGTTTTTCTGATATAGACAATTTATTAAAATGTGACATGTCTGTTACACATAACAGTTATTCATGTAATATATTTATTAGGTCAGTGATTGCTTTATGAATTTTAATTCTTTGCTTCACTACAGTGTATAAATTTTTGATAGTATATGGTAAAATGACTGAAGTGACTAATACAAAATTCTAACTACCTTCTTCGGTATTAAAGGTTGACGTGGGTGAAAATAAGTTTTGTTTCTGTTGTGAAGAGTTTCTGCCAGCAAAATGCACAGAGAAAGAAAATGCATTGAAGCTGTATCCAGTCCAGTCATGTAGTGCAGTTCACCTTCTACTCAAGGTGAGGTCACCACCTAATATTGACTGCACTGGCAATCGGTAACCTGTAATAAAAAAAGAAAACAGTGGCATCATGTAATTCCTTGATATATAGTAATGTTGACTGCCTTCAAATGTGTTAAGCCTTTTTTTTCTGAGCACTTCTCCGTTATTGTTTTTTCAAGGCATAAAGAGGGGAGGGGGAAGAAGCTGACAGAGAGAACTTATAGAATAAGGCCTATAGAATAAGGTAGAATTTTCTACAACATTTTGGTAAAGCTGGTGATAGCTCACTGATTTCTTCTTACTTTGTTGTAAACTGCTCTGAGATTCACAGAATTTGACTCCATGTAAATTCAGTCTCACACCTGTGTATGGAGACATGACCAAAATACTTGAATCTGTCTGTAAGGGCCAAGCATTATGTTATAGTATGGACGTTTTTCCATGAATGCAAGATTTTTCTTTTATAAATAGCCAACGTGGGGACCTCAATTTGGATCAGGATCTTGGGGTGAGAGGTAGAAGGGCTTGAACCCTTGTCCTTCCTCTTGTGGCCCAGATCACCACACACAGACACACACATATACACACCACATATCCATGCTATATTGCATGGGGAAAACACTTGCACACAACAGCAAACCATGTGAGTAATGAACTTTGAGGTTGCTTCTGGAGTCTTGCTATACACAGGCCTTCTCAGAAATAGACATGGGCCATCAACCATGTGTTATGATTCACAAATAGCATGTGTCATTAGAGCCATGTGAGAAGCAGTCCTAATATAGTGTTCTAGCAAACCTGTATAAATCATCATCATCTTTAACAAATGTTACTGGGTTAGAGAAACCTATTACTATTATATTTGCTTATATGTCAATAGCAAGAAAAAGTTGTATATCTGGATTAAGTCCTCTAAAATGGGGTACAAAATGGTGAATAAAGTGCACACTAATGAAAAAGAAAATACCTGAAAGGCACAGGATTTTATGGGGTATCAGCAAGCTACAAGGCAGTAGTAGGTAGGTTTGTATGTGGATTTCAGAAACAAAAAAAATATCATAATGGGTGCAACGAAATAATTAAAATGTTACCAACTTTTGTCTTGAAAGTCGAAAGACTTGGTATGTAGATGTCTATTGTGCTTTATAGAAAATGTCCAGTTAAAAAAAAAGATGCTCATCTTCATGTTGTGTATTGACTCACCTTTGTATACGTTAATTACTTTTGTAGACTTTTTTGTTCCACAGAAAGTTCTCTTTGCACTCTGTGCTCTGAATGCCCTGACCACTACAGTATGTTTAGTAGCTGCTGCCTTACGTTACCTGCAAATATTTGCCACGAGAAGATCCTGCACAGTAAGTGAGTGCAAGGCACAACATAGACTTCCTTCTGCAGCTCTGCTTTTTAAACACTATCTTACATGAATTCTACCTATTCTTTAAGTAGAGAAATCTTTTTAAAAATAAATAAAACGCTTTATTTTGTTAGGAAGAATCTCATGTTCATGTAGAGGAAGCTGAAGAAGCAGGTCACATTTCTGATCCGGAAGATTTTGTGCCACCTGTCCCCCCTCCGTCATATTTTGCTACATTTTATTCTTGCACACCTAGGATGAATCGCAGGTAAAATGCTGACACTCAAATTGCTCTGGATATTTTTGGTCACTGTCTGATAACTGATTTAACCAACTGCACTTCTTCCTATTAGTGCTGCCATTTTCCTTGAAATCATGATTTAGGTGTGACACTTTCCCACCCCCAAGTGGTACCTACTGTAATTCTAGACTGACTGCAGGCTGTAATTTTGTGGTTTTCATCTAAGAGCTTTGTGACATTTGAGTCTGGGTAAGAGAAATACAGTAATTGCTGGAAGTGGATTGCTATAAAGTTCCCTTGAGCCGTGGAACTATTTCATGTTACATGTGTAGCACATAAGCCCTTTGAAACAGCTATGGCAGGTTTTAAATCACATTTTCCATTTAAACCTTAGATAATATTTGGAGATATTTACTGCTGTGTTTTCAATTGTGTATTTCATTGATTTGTTTTTACATTTTCATCAAAATTCTCTTTTTTATTATTAGTGCTTTGAGCACCATTTTTGGCAGAAAGACAGAATATATATTTAATTAATAAATAATAGATTTTTTATATTTAAAAATATAATTTTGCTTACTTGGGTCAAACTATATTAGATTAATTATGTCTATAAAATAACAAGTACATTGTACTTTTATTTCAAACATGAATGTTTGTTTTGTTAGGTGCTACAAGGTACACATTCAAGGGATGCTAATTGTAGACCAAGTGTCTGGAGCTTTGTAGTTTCCTGGGCTGAAATAGGTATTCCCATTAGATGGGAAGTAAATGTTCCTGTTTAGAGTGATAAATGTAATAAATTAGTACTGAGTAAATTGTAAGCCTTAGGTAGTTTAGGGTGCAATCCTTTGCATTTTAGACAGAAAAAGTCCTTCAACTCCTAGCATCCCCCAGACAGCATGCTGTGAGTTGTAGGACTTCTTTCTGTCTAAACATGCATAAATTTGATGGATTGTTCTGATGAAAGATTGGACAGCATCTCCTGGAACCAGTGCTTAGATCCCAGTGCATATGATTTGTCGGACCTTGATCAGCAATATCAATTTCATAATTAAAAGTATAGTAAATGAGCTACTGTAATATATTTATAATATCTAGTTAAAAACCTGATCAATTAAGAAAAATAATGCACCCTGGCTTCAGAGTTATTTTGGCATTCTGTAGATGATGTTAGGGTTTCTTAGCTATTTATATACCGCCCTTCCCCTACAAAAAATCAGGGTAAACTGATTTTGGCCCTTAAAGGAAATAATGACCCTTAAAGGGAATTTTAGAAATTGTTATCTGAATTCACAGATGTAGAATTCAAATTCTTCTTGCTTCTGTTCCAGTGCCTCAAACCTACAGCACATCCTTTTTAAATCAAGTGCTTCCTTCTCCACTAGTTCCTCGTTCATTGTTTAATTGGCTGCTGTATATTATATTTGCATATAATATGTACTGATTCCTCTAATCCTGAATTTCTCTGTATAAAATATATACTGAGTCCTCTAATTCTGAATTTCAACTAAATACTGGGTTCGCACAATCGTGGGGATCAAAGAAGTCAATGTGGTCTTTCTCCGTGCCAGTTGTTTACACAATTAGGTGCACTGCAGCAGGAGTTGGCATCTGTCCGAACCTGGCACATGGAACAGGTAGTGTTTCAGAGGCAGCTACCTTGGAGGTCCTGGACTTCAATATAACCTTCTTAAAGCAGGAATAGTAAATGTGTGGCCCTCCAGGTGTAGAACTGCAACTCCCATCAGTCCTAGCCAACATAGCCAAAGTGAGGGATGATGGAAATTGCAATCCCACATCAAGAGGGCAACTTGTTCTCCATCCCTGCCTTAAACTTGTCATTGTGAGACCAAATCAATTCCACGTGAAACTAATTATGTTTAGACATTCAGTTCTTACCAGGCACTGAAGTAAGCAAGCTATATACAAACACTTCATTTTATACATGCTGAGCATTTCACTGATACCTGCAATCTTGTTGTCTTACTAGTAATGAAAATACTAATTAAGTAATTGCTAATTAAGATAACAGTATTAGCATTAAGGCTTGCACAAGAGCTTCCACATGAAGGCTAAGGAAAAAGGAAAACAAAGTGAATCCTTTCTTAGGGTTGAGACTGAATACATAATTATGTGATAGAGTAGAATTACAAGTTTGGTCAGAGGGCAAGTGTGCAGATTGCATTGTTTTATTTTACGTTTTGTTGGGGTTGGAAGAATTCTGCATTGCCAGCTTTAGACATGTGAATATGTGTTTGGCAAGGAAAATAATTAGGTTTATTATCGTAGTTGATAACTTCCCTATCTATTCATGCTAACTATAATGTCCGAAAACATTGTTATGGCAAATCCTACCCTATCGACAGAAAATGTTCTTTTTTTATGGAGAAATGCTCAAACTGTTCATGGAATGTGTACATGCGATGCATCATTTCAAAGTCCATGGTATTAATAAAATTCAGCACTTAATTGAGCCCAAAATTTCCTGTTGATCTCACAGTTCAAAAGGAAAGGATGCCCTTGTTGCTCTTAAGTAATGAACTGTCTGCTTCAAGGTTTCTAAAACCTCTGTGATATCATAGTAGTTGAGCCACTGGCAGCTCTATGCCTTGTGATACTTGGGACCTGACCTATCAATCTAGGGTCACAAAGCTCATTCACAAGAATAATTCAAGTCCACTGTGATATCAGAGGAGTCAGAAGCCTAAAGAGAGGCATAACAAACAAAACATAGAAAAGTAAAAATGAAAGTTGAGTAAAGTGGAGATTATTAAGAAGATTTTTTTCCTTGAATCAAATTCAAAGAAATTTTCTTTTTAATTATTTTCTTGTGGGTTTCTTGCATTTTTTTTTGGAAAATTAATACAGTCTTTTTTCTTTTTAATTATTTTTCTTGTGGGGTTGTTGTATTTTGTTTTGGAAAACTAATACAATCTTTTTTTAAAAAAGTAAGGTGGTAGGCAGAATCAGCATTGTAGTGAGATAAAGGAAATTAAGGGAAAACCAGACAGGGGCCTGAAAAAAGTCAGGAAACTGAGGGAGGAGAGCCTGCAAACTTGCTAAGGGCCATATTTGTGGCGGCAAGGGGGGGCGGGGGGGCGGAAGAGGATGACAAGACTTTTGAGTAACAGATGCTGGCTAGGATTTTAGATTTGTGATTTAAATTTTCTGAGACCTTTAAAATTTATCGCTGTTGTTTTTCACCAGCTTATTGTTTGTGCCTCTTTCAGAACATTTTGTTATAGGGCGGCATATAAACCTAATAAATAAACAGGAGCTAGGGTGGCTGAATGAAGCAGGGTAGAAATAATAGGAAGGAAATTAGATGTTTGAAGAAACAATAGTTGGTGGGGGCAAAGGAAAGGGCCAAGGAAAAGTTAAGAGGGGTACAAATTATGCACAGGATTAGAATTTCTACCTTCTTTTCTGACAGAACTATGCTTTTAAAGGCTGTGATTGGAAGAAATGTAAAAGTTGCTTTGGTGAAATGACGAAAGCTGTAATTGTTACTATCTTGCCTGTGATGTAGGGTGACCAGATAAAATCCAGGTCAGCGTTCATGTAACTTTAACAGTTGTAGAGAAAAGGGAATTTCTGCCAGTGTCATTTGTATGCCATTAGTTCCTGGTGAAATTCCCTCTTCATCACAACAGTTAAAGTTGCAGGGGCCCTGCCTTCTTTGGTATATGGTCACTTTAGTGTAGTGCATGCACCTTTAACTGTTGTGATGAAGAGGGAATTTCACCAGGAACTAATGGCATACAAATAACTCTGGCTGAAATTCCCTTTTCTCTACAACTGTTAAAGTTACATGAGCGCTGACCTGGATTTTATCTGGTCACCCTACTGTGATGCAACTTTGATTTATAGGGGTAGAAAAAGCAACAAACCTATAGAGGATTGAGAAACAACAGAGGGCTGTAAGCTGTGAACAAGCAAGAAGCCCTTTCCCTGTTTTATGCCTTGTAAGAACCGCCTAGTACAAAAAATGTTTTCTGCGATGAATATAAACTCATGGGGAAAGTTTTACCTGTTGAAGTCATAGGAGTAAAGCCAGAAAATGATTACCACAGCATGTAATACTATGAAGAGAAAAGCCATACCAAGTGAAATTCTCATGTCAATACAAATTCATACAGGAGCACTTTCAAGAAACAACCTTGGGAAGTTGGAAGCCAGGCTCACAGGTAGTGGAGAAGGAAGGTGAATGTCAAAAGCTTATTTAAACTAGGCAATTCTACTATGGTGGTATAGAGCCCTACACACCCATGCTCCCTGTGTGGGGCATGAGAGACTGGCATGGTGGGCCTTCTATCCCAAGAGTGGGAGGACCTCAGGCCCTCCAGATGTGGTTGGACCACAGTTCCCGTTCTCTCTCACCATTGGCCGTGCTGGCTGGGGTGATGGGAATTGGACTCCAACAACGTCTGGAGAGCCACACATTGCTCACCCCTACTCTATCTTCTTGTGTTAGCATTTCTGCCCTGGCAAAGGTATTTCCATTGCTAACTTGCAAGATGAGTAAGTCCTGGCCTTCATTTTATTTGGACTGCAGTCCAGACACAAGCATCAACAGTACCTAGTGCATCAATATAGTATAATGCTATATAATGTGCAACATAGCTGGCTCTTAGATCAAGTCACCCTCATTTATGTCTCTTATCTTTCCCTTCCTTTCCTCCAGATAAAGTAGCTTTATGATATGCCTCGAGACCATATGGCCACTTTATAGTATGAGGCAATATAGTATAGTATATAGTATAGTATGCAAAGACTCACAAAGGGAAAATGGAAATTGCTTGAACTACTGGAAAGAAAAGTTATTGTCCAGCATGAAAGACTTATAAAATGCTGGCCATTCCTTGTCTCTTCGCTTAGTCTGACGGATATACCATGAGTAATTAAACAGAAAGCAAGGAGTGTAGAACCAAACCAACAATTTAATGGGAAGCCTGAACAGGAATATTTTCTTACTATTTTTTGTAGCCCCAAATTAGGGCACCTCAATTCAACTTAACACAGTGTTAACCTTTGTCAAATAGGGATTTATTTTAACCAACGTTTTTGTTTGTGCCTCTTCTAGGAGGGCTGCTTGTCTTATTAGGTTGCATTTTTGAATATTGGTAAACATCCTTATCCTGCAGAGTTTTGGGGGAAGCTAATCTTCTTTTGAAGCTTTTCTGTTGCTATTTTTGATGCACATGTTACATAATTCTGTTGTCATCCAGTTTTTTTCTAACTTTTTTATCATATTGTTCGCATCCCACTTTTCTATTTAAAACACTCAAAGCAAATAATAATAATAATTTCCCCATCCTACACTTGCTCGTGCTAGAGATTTACAGGAGAAATATTTGTTCATCTTCAAGAAAATAATTTGATTCTTTTTTTTAAATCCCTGATGTCACAGGCACTAACAAATAGGATATAGTAGGGGACAAATGTGAATGTTGTTTGCTAAACAAAATTACCTTTTCAGCAACAGGAAATGTAAGTTTGAATGCTGGGAAAATGTGATGGCCTCCCCACTGGTGTGAGAGGCCATCATAATGGGAAGGTGATTGGATTCATTTTATAAATCTAGGAAAATTGGATCCCAAATTATTTTGATAAGGACAAATGAGTTGAATTGAAAGGTTCTCTCTACATGTTATTGTATACCTTCTGTTGGAGCATAGTGCAAGGAAAGTGCTCTTTGGATCCAACTCTATTTATTTGCCCAGTTCCACCAGCCTTGACGTTGTTAGATTTGCTGGTGAATTCTACAAAACCCTCTATTTGGGGAGTTAAACCTCTGTGGCTGCATTTTGGACTAGACTCCATCCCATCTAGAATTTGGTCTGAAATACATATGCAACAGCCTCTCATAGCTTTCAATTGCAAATGAGGGATCTTTGTACCACCAGTCCAGTTTGTGTTACTTAATGGAGAGGAATGGGGATGGATGAAGTGACCAGAAAGTCTTTAGGCCCAAAGGCTACAACAGGGTCTTCACTTCTGGATACCATTTTGTATTTATGATGTGTTGGGGGAAGATGGGATCATGGGAACACAGTATCTGTTGGTCTGTTAGTGAAATGTAGAAGTAGGAAACAACACAATACACAGGAGGAGCCCTCACAAGGTGAATAAAATGACCAAACAAACGAGGACCTTGTAAATCAATTGCCAAACTGTATTAATGTTAGAAATTCATACTGTATCCATTTATAAATAATGCGCCCTATGGGTTACACAATATGGTAAATGATTCTGTAATATGTCATAAACATTTCAAAAGAACAATTAAAAAAACAGCATGGTCTCAGTTACTTCTTTCTAAATGGGCATATAATTAGCCCAATTGTTATAGAAAGAAAAGCAGTTATGACTTGCCGGAGGAGACTCGTCAACTTAACAGTCTTTTAGAATTTAAGAAAGCTATAAAGACTGTTCTCTTCCAGCAGGCATATCCAGTGGAATTTTAGAATGTTTTAAGGATGTTTTTAGGATGTTTTAAGATGTTTTAATGCAGTTTTAATAATATGTGTCATGTTTTAATCAGTTTTATGTATTTTGTCATGTTGTTGTTCCCCGCCTTGATCCAGACGGAGAGGCGGGTAAGAAATAAATTGTTGTTGTTATTATTATTATTATTATTATTACATCACTAAAAATAATATTCATTGATTGATAAATGGTAGTCAGTAAATAACAGGTGACAACTCCGGAATGTGTTGTTCCTTTCACCCCTTCATCAGTCAAACCATACGAAGAAAGTGACTGTGCAATGTTATTGTTTTTCTGGCCACGCTCTATATCACTCTCACTCCACATTGATCTGGGAAACTAAGCTAAAAATAAAGAATAAAGGAGGATATATACTCAGGAAAATACAAATTGCTGTGTTAACAGAATATAAGCTAAAGATGTTATCTGCATAGAATCTAGAGTTTAGGTTCTTATGGGTGGAGGTTAGCTCACCATATCTCAATTATCGCTCTGCAGGCAGTGCTTCTCACCTCCTAAAATATTTGGACAATGAGAGTAAATAAGATATATTTATCCAAAGTAATAAGTGCAAAATATAGATTACGCCTGTGAGACTTCATAACCCACCTTGTACTTTCCTGGTCAATATCAAACGTGTGGGAGGAATGTTGTGGCTTGAGCGTAAAAGACTAGAGAATGAACTTTATATTATAAGGACAGCTGTATTCGTGTAGCTGGCTAATTGGAAGGGCTGTTGTACTAAGGATGCAATTAAGCTGTAAGCATATTAGCAAGGTCCAGTGTGTGAGGGTATGAAGTTGGCTTAAGAACTTAATTTGGCATTTAGCACAGTTAAACAATACAATATAAATGTATTCAGCATCTGATACAATATAAATGTATACAGCATCCACCTATAATTGTATACATTTCTAACTTTAATACAATTTGGCAATTGATTTACAAGGTCCAGGTCCTCGTTTGCTTGTTTGAAATAGGAAACAATGCACATCCAATGCACATTTGTTAAAGACTCTTTCTCCGGCTTAGCTTAATCAGAATTCACAAATCATATTGCTCATGTATAAGCCTTACATTTTAAAAATTGCAGCAAGTTATTAGTTTACAAAATTCCTTTTCATAGAATCTCTGACTTAACCCTTAAAATCAGAATGTACTATGTTCTTATTAAGACAGCATGTAAGAAGTATTTATTAATTAGTGGCTAAATTGCATTATGATTAGGTGTCTGTCTTCAAATTCTCACAATCTGGAAATGTATGTAATCAATTTAATATCCACTTTAAACCCCAAAATTGTTAAGCAAAGCCTCATGGGAAATGGTTGTTTTGAGGGCCATTCATCTTCATGTTTGTTTTGTTCAGTGATAAACAGGACAGAGAATGTTAAATATAGTATGAAATGTTAAACACTAGGATAATTACATGCAATCAAAACTGACATTTGCGAGACACAGTGGGCACATAAAAATGGAATCTTAGCATGGTTTGCATTTCAGTAAAGAGAACCTAGAATGTATTCATAGATTCCCATTCTCAGTACATCAGAAATAGATTTCATGAATCTTTCATGATCACTGCACTGGGTTCTGACACTACCTGATCTAGAATTAGCTATGCGGCAGTAGAGATGGCTTTATGTACCTGCAGCCTAAGCATGAGAAAACAAATGTAAAAAATTAATAGACTATTAGCAACACAGAGCTGCGTGGGAGGGGCTCCCTGTCTGGCATTATAGATCCCTTCTCTGCTAGCCCTTTATTGAGTGCATGTTGTGTAGCGTGCTTAAAATTCAGGATGTTTCTGGCTATACATGTTTTTTATTTCTCACACTATGGGTATCCAGGATTTTGAGTCTAACTTTCAGCATTCATTTAGCTGAGTGTGATATTAAATATTTGGACCCTCTATACTTTTGACTGGATTCAGTATTAAAATGCTTTGGTATAGGTATTTCTTCTCAGAGAATAGTCCCTAGTTGAGTTGTATTAACATCTTGTGAAGTTTCTTGAAATAATGTTCTAGAAATTGTTCTTCAACAACAACAAGATAAATTGATTGTTATGCTCACTGAGTTCTTTGGGAGCACATTTAGAAGAAGAGTCGAGATTTTTTTCATAGTTGATATAAACTGTTTCTCCTAGGGTTCTGGGTTCTGATGTCATTCCGTTACCTCATATTTATGGAGCTAGAATTAAAGGAGTTGAGGTTTTCTGCCCACTTGATCCCCCACCTCCTTACGAAGATGTGGTGAGCCAGATGAGTCATGAGCAGGTACTGTTTACTGGATTCCAAGAGCTTAATGTGCTTTCACAGGTAGTCCAAGATAAACCATCTGATACTTCAGTCTATTGAATTTGCTTTTAGTAGCGCCAAATGTATTTTGTTGTTCAAACAGGAATGAAAGGTGTTTAACCTAATGTGGATTATATGCTTCCTAAATCTGAGTGTGACATTTGAAGCTGATAAGTCATAAAATATTATCCTCAATTTTTAAATAAACTTGCTGGCTATCTGAACTTCTAAAAATGTAGAAGGGATTTAATTAGACATTTTTAATTATAAAATTTTATATTTTTCCCTTGGAGAGGAGGTACTCTTCCTTGTTCGCATAATTCATTCTAATAAAGATATTTGGTTTTTAACAATAGAATTTAAGCTTTTTTGCCTAGTTTCTTATATATGATAATATGAGTTGATCTTCGGATGAAGGGTAGGCGTCAATTTTATTGGCATGCTGAAGAGCTGTTAAATTGCCTCTTAGTTAAAAAATTGGATATATTGCTTTATGTGTAATTATTATAAAATGTAAAGACTGACTTTCTGTTATTGAATACTGTTAATTTTCTGTTTAGGAAGGTGCATTTCAAATTGCAGATATTGCAGAAACTGTTAATGGCCCTCCAGGACAAAATGAATCTCAAGGTAAGGATTGCTTTTTAAAGTGTTTTGATACGGTTAGTGATGAATTACAAAGCAATATGATCTCCCTTCCCTCCCCCCCGAATTGAAACAATTTGTTCTTTCTGGAATATGTTTCCAACTATGGTTTACGACAGTATAGCATCCATTTTATTTCTTCCTTTTCCGTATAGACGTTTGTTGTCGCTGACATTTGATTTCATTAGAACAACTGTTCACAGTTTCGAAGAGTACTAAAGGTGAATCTCCCACCAAAAGTATGCATTTGGAACCCCACAGGAGGAAAAGCCGTTTAAGGATGACTATCAATTTTGATGGGAAAACAGCTGGAAAATAGGTTCAATCCCTGGAATCTCTAGGTAGGGGTAGAAAAGATTGGCGAGTCATTGCTAGTCAGTGAGCTTCTTCAGATGGTGGGGAAATCGTGTTTCCCTCCTGTCGCTTTGCCTCGTGTTACTGTCCCACAATAGGGATGAGCAGCTTCCTCTTGCTTCACACGCTGAAGAAAGAGGAAGTAAACAAAGACCACGTTGCCCATTCAGTGGACATTTTTATCATGCTGCTTTTCCTGCACACAGCAGGAAATGGTGGCACATTTCACTATAGGAGGAAAAATTGGATTTTCCGGGGTCTTTTTTTTTAAATGGGAAAATGGCCAGAAGGAGCAGGAGATGTGCGGAAGGTGGACAGCATTGTGAAAAGGACCTGTGAAAATCCGTGAGTGCCTAGTAACAAGCATTCTATAAAATGCTTGTGTGATGATGCTAGGTGTAGACTCAGTATAAGGCAGCTTCCTGTTTTCCTAAAATAAGGACTTATCTTTCTGTGCCTGTTCCCTATGCAACTGATGCTGCTTCCTCGCTTCCCTATTGATTTTTGAGACTTTTACACTCCTGGAAGGAATTATCATTAGTTTCTGTTTGTATAAGATTGGAAGTGAGTTTCAAAGTACATTCCTTCAGTGTAAAAGGGGAGAGTTACCTTCCAAATGCATTAAAATTAGAGAGGTTTACTGATTTCACTGTGAGATATTTAAGCACAGACTTAACACTTTATAGCATTTACACATAAAGGCTTGAAAATATGGAGACATAAAAGTGCCTAGCTTTGTCTAGATCATACTTCTGGTGTTTCACACATTCAAAAGTGCTTCTAGTGTGGAAAATGAGCTGCACATTTATTTATTGACAAAATTTATATCTCAAACCTTCAACATAAATTTCTGTTACCAATGTGCCATTGTACTTCTATGGTATCTTACTATTTTGTTACCCACATTGGTAACAGAAATTTATGTTGAAGGTTTGAGATATAAATTATGTCAATAAATAGTTTTTTTCATTTTTTCATTTTTTTCATTTTTATTTTTTATACAAACTAACACAACAAACAAAAACAGCAACAAGCCAATCAAATAGTCAGTAAACATTCAGAACTACTCAAAGTTTTAAAAATGCTAAAATGTAGCACTTTTTGAAAGACTGAGATAACGGACTTGGGCTGTATCCAGATGGAATCAAATCTCCAGAAAATTGGAACCTCTGGAGCTTACTGGAGGTGGGGAGATAGGGGAGAAGAGGAAGGAAAAGTCCTGTTGCATGAACGGAAGGAAGTCTATTTACTTGAAGTTGGATGTCACTGCAGGTGCCTAAATGTTAGTAATGCAGGTGCCTAAATGTTAGTAATGCCAGGCAGTCCCCCTTGGGGAGGACATTTCAGAGGTGAGGCACCTATAGGCTGACCATATGAAAAGGAGGACAGGGCTCCTGTATCTTTAACAGTTGCAAAAGACAGGGAATTTCGGCAGGTATCGTTTGTATGCATACAGAACCTAATGAAATTCCCTTTTCATCTCAACAGTTAAAGCTGCAGGAGCTATACTAGAGTGACCAGATACAAAAGAGGGCAAGGCTTCTGCAGCTTTAATTTTGTGAAGATGAGGAAATTTCACCAGGTTCTGCATATATACAAATGACACCTGTTGAAATTCCATTTTCTATGAAACTGTTAAAGATACAGGAGCCCTGTCCTCCTTTTCATATGGTCAGCCTAGGCACCTACTGAAAAGGTGCTCTCTCCAGTTGCCACCTGTTGCACTTAAGGTGGCAGGAACACTGCAGAAAGGTCTGATATAACAATCTGAGTGGACAGGCAGATTGATGCAGGAGAAGGTGATCCAACAGTGATTTATGTTGTAAGCATTGTGAGCAGATTGAACTGAGCCAGTTTAGGAGTCAGTTGAGTTCATCCAATACAGGTGAGATATTATTTCTTTGCCCAGTACCCATTAACAGTTTTTGAAGTATCTTCAATGACAGCCCTACGTAAAGCATGTTGCAATAATCCAGCCTAGAAGTATTTTACAAGCTGCTTAGTGAGATAGGTAATTAATAGTTCTGATGGAGAACTGAAGTTGAATATGTGGCTGAGATTTGAATCTTGATTTAAATGCAGTCCAATACCCATTATATTAGTAGTGGGGAACCTCTGAACTGTGAGCATAATCTGGCCTGCGGAGGATTCCCATCCGGCCTGTGGACACTTGGGCTCTCCAAGCCCTACCCCCTGACCTGGAGGCTACTTGGGGCTTGGGGAGGAGGTGGAGACAGGAATACCCTTGTTAACTCTGATCACAAGAGGATTCCCCTGTGCTCTACTCCCCCTCCAAGTGTTAGGTCCCACAAGAAAACACCCCACCTCCTTCTTTTCTCTTTCTCTGCCTTGCCCAGTGAAATGGAGCGTAACATTAATGCTGCTTCCCCCCCTCCCCACGTGCCTTTTTGAAAAGAAATAGTTTGTAATCTCTTTCCAAGTTTTTCCAATTATTCACCCTTTTCCTTACATTTCCTTGCCTCAAAATCCTACTAGTTGACAACACAATGATATACATGCCTACACAGATATCAGTCACATTGCCTTCAGTGATGTTTACACCTTGGACTCCAAACAGGTGTAAGAAGAATATGTGCTTGAGAGCATAACAGTATGTGAGAGGGGCACATTGCTCCTGTGTTGGATTCAGAGGGGGTTGGAGAACTTCTTTTTGTTGTTGGGGAAGAAGGGAGCATAAAGGTAGACTTTATGCAGTTTTCTCTGGTTTAAGTATTGCGGACCTTTACTGATGCACATGCATTAAACAATTTTGAAAACAAAAAGCCCTGAGACAGCAGGGTGGAATTTCTCACCATCCCTCCCACTTATAACACAGTGCAAGCTCTACAAAGCACATGTGGCATAGTCGCATCACAAAGCGAAACTCCTGTGCTCATGTGACCTTGTAATTATAATGCTATGCATTGGGGTATGGCAATTGCTTACACTATAAACACAGCAGATACTGCATTGTATTCATTAACGTGGGCTAGGGTGACCAGCTAAAATCCAGGTCAGGGCTCATGTAACTTTAACAGTTGTAGAGAAAAGGGAATTTCAGCCAGTGTCATTTGTATGCAATTAGTTCCTGGTGATATTCCCTCTTCACCACAACTGTTAAAGTTGCAGGGGCCCTGCCTTCTTTTGTATATGGTCACTCTAGTATAGTGCATGCATCTTTAACTGTTGTGATGAAGAGGGAATTTTACCAGCAACTAATTGCATACAAATGACATTGGCTGAAATTCCCTTTTCTCTACAACTGTTAAAGTTACATGAGCCCTGACCTGGATTTTATCTGGTCACCCTAACGTGGGCCCACCAAGCAGCAGTTGCATTTTGAAAAAATAGCGGCATAGCAGTACCGTACAAATGAAAGGGGCTCCAGTGTAGATCCTCCCTGGTCTCAGTATGATTATATTTTGTAGTGTAGAAACTTTGCTTTTTAAAATCATGACTTCCAATATTGTTTTGTCCAGGTATTAACACACACAGCAATCTAAAAAGGGTGTGGCTGAGTGTGAGAGTCTTGAGTTTGTTATAGGAATGTTGAACTATATTGACTTGGAGCGTCATCAGACGGAGGGAAAATCATGTTTCCTTACCATCACTTGTCCCACCGCTTCTGTCCCACAATACTTCCTCGTTCTTCACACAGGGGAAGAAAGGAAGTAAACAATGACCACATGGCCCATTCAGTGGCTGTTTTAACGCACCACTTTTCCTGCACACAGCAGGAAATGGCGGCACATTTTGTTTCCAAATAAACCCAAAAACGGATTTAAAGGGGTCTGTTTTGTGATGGAAAGAAGGCAAGAAGAAGCAGGAGATGCATGGGAGGTGGACGTTGTCCGCGTCAAAAAGACCATGAACATCCGTAAGTGGGTCGTAACGAGTGTGTGATAAAACACTCGTCTGATGACGCTATTGATTTCAAGGAGCCTACTAAATTGTTTTCTAATGCTTATGTAATAGAATTACATAAGTTATTCTATTAAAAAAAACTTCCAAATAAGTGGTGGGAGGGATGCAGCTACTCACACACTCTGAAACCATGGACCATGCTTTGCCTGAATATGCCTACAAGTGAAACATACATTGCTGACCTTTTTATATCCATTACTCTACAATTGCTATAGACATTTGACAAAGGAGCATTCCACAGAACCGCCTATCACTCTCCAATTAGAATTGATTTTGTTGCTCTGTTCTCAGTGTGAGTAGAATATAGCAAACAGCAGCAGTAGAAGTGGCCATTTTAAATAGATTAAAGTGTAACAATTTTAAATAGATTGAAGTGTAACTTCAGACTAATGCAAAAGAATTATTTTGCCTATGAAGGATTTGTGAAAGTTTTGCTATATATGCCTGTGAATAAGCAATGGATTTTAAGATTAGATAGATAGATAGATAGATAGATAGATGTTAAGTTATATATAGAATAAATTCATTTTAGTACTGTGCAGAAATAATGTATCCTATCAAAGAAAGACTGACCACAGAAACTTTGATGTAATGACATAATGTGTACTGCTGTGTGTCACTAGATGGATAAGAACAGACATACATAGATTAGGACTGACTCATAGTATCTTTCTGGACATATAATACTAATGCAGTTAGAAATGTGGGTGGCAAGGAAGAGGTATGTTTAGGACTGATTCTCTCTGTCTATTTGCCAGTGCTTGGCAACAGCATTGATTGCCTAACTGTGGAGTTGCTGGATGACGCTAAATCTGTCTCTCTGGCAGAAACTCTGAAACCTGGCTTTCTTATGGAAAGAAGCCACCATATTCCTGGGGCTAGCAAGGAGCTGTTGACCTCTAAACCAGACTTAGGTTTATACTGGGTAGTAATATCCGTCTCCCCAGTCCATCGCTACTCTCCTATTGATTGTCCTCTGAAGGCAACCGATAAAGATATTAGCAGATGGCTTTCTCAGTTCAAGATGTTGATCTCAGTAGCAAAATGAACTCTGCAGTTCAGGTGGCTTTTGTTTGTAATCATTTTGGAAAAACCAACTGTTTATTTCGATAGGTAGTGGGCCAAGATGATTGCACATGCACCCAAAACCTTACTTGTTTCTAAAGCCTGTTTTATCACTTTGGTATCATCACTAGAAGAGTGAAGCGAGCTTTTTATTTTTGCCTGCAATGCTTGCTACTTCATATTTAGCAGATAAATCTTTCTGAATTAACTGCTTTGTTTCTGGCCCCTGCTCTTTGACAGATATACAGTGTAATAAAATATTTTTATTTATGTAATGGGTTTTTTTAAACCACTTTTTGGATGGATTATCTTCCCAAACTGGTTTATAATAATCAATAAAACCACCTAATAATGTCATATAAAAACAACATTAAACTATTAAAATGTAAGATCACTCACACAGAAAAACCATGACAGCTGCACATAAATCAATAGATCCGAAAAAAGCAATCAGATAAAAATAACAGCAGCAAATGAAAACTTTAAAATTGTGGCACCCGGTAAAAACAGTTACAGCACCATAATCACTCAAAAGCTGACTAAAATGAAAATGTCTTTAGAGTCCAACTAAAGGCCAATAAAGAGGCCTTTCAAATAAAATGAAAAGGTGGTTCTGGATATGCCGAGTAAGGAGAATCTTGGATTTGTAGGATTTCTGGACATGAAAACGGGTCCCAGAAAAAAATCTGGAGAAAATACAAATGCACAACTTTTACATCTTCACCATCTTGTCTCACTTTTTCTGATTCCTCCTATTACTGAATTAGCTCTGGAAATTCTTCTGTCCATATACATTCATTTTCATTCATTTTATTTATTTCATTTCTACTCTACTTTTTAGAGCAAGCCCTCATAAAGTAGCTTACAATAAAATGTTTAAAAGCAATTCAACAATGGAATAAATAATATATAATAAAACAGCATCAGGTTAAAAAAATAGAGAGAGACAGCAATAAAATCCATAAAAAGTTTGACAGAATAAAAGAGTCTTTAGGGTCCATTTAGGTTACATAAGAAGGGACCATACACAGTTCTTAGAGGAAAGAAATAGCATCAGTACCTAAGAAGAGCCCTACTGGATTAGACTAAAGCTTTATCTAATCCAGCATTCTGTTTGCTCAGGGGCCAGCCAAATGCCCATGGGAAGCCTACAAGCAGGACATGAGTACAATAGCATCCTCCCTCTCGTATTCTTCTGCAACTGATATGCAGAGGTATAGCCCCTGATACTGGAGGTAATACTTAGCCATCATGACTAGTAGCCATTGGTACTCTTATGTCCCATGAATTGGTCTAATCCCCTTTTAAAGCCATCCAAGTTGGTGGCCATCACCACCATCTTCATAGGTGTGTGCAAGGGGTGTTCCGGGTGTGCCCAGGCACACACTAATGTCTCAAGCGATAAGGGCAGAATTGGGGGGCATTGAGTAGGGATCCAGAGGGGGATCCAGACGCAGCAGGAATGGTCCTCCGGCTGCGCTCTGGCTGTTCTGCTGCCCCCAAAAGTGTGCCATTGCTCCTGGCAGTAGGAGCGAAAAAGAATCGCTCTGCCGGGAACCTCTCTGCCAGGAGCCTCTCTGCCAGGAGCCATGCTTCAAAGAGGCCAGGAGGAAGTGCCCTGAAAGTTAATATAGTCTCTTAAGCCCCTCTTCTGGCCAGTGTCACTACAACCCCCCACCAATGCTGGAGCTTGAGGATTGTCGCTTCATCCCCCCCCCCCTCACCTGCAACAGCCCTCCTGTGGTCAGACAAGCCAGAGTAGGGCATTAGTGTCTATAGTGTTTAATAAATAAATGAATAAAAATAATGTCCTTTATGACTGAGTATTCAGTAAATGTACACCTTTTAAAAAAATCCCTGGATGCACACCCTAATGACATGTGCTGCACACACCTCTGACCATCTTGTGGTAGTGAATTCCATAATTCTACAAGTGTGGAGCCCCCACTGAAAAGATACTTGCCAACCTGATCAACCAGACAAAAGAGCATGGCCTGAGGCTGATCTTAGGGCCATTACAGGTTCATTCAGTGTAGGCAGTCCTTCTGATAACTTTGTTATCATTCAAGGCTTTAAGGGTTAGTACCAACAGTTTAAATTGAGCTTGGAAACTAATGGGTAAACAGTGCAACGGATGTGCAAAATGTATGTAATATGATCAAACTACCTAGCCTTCACATGCATTCTAATGGCTGAATTTTACATCAGCTCACGCTTTTGAATGATCTTCAAGAGTACATGAACACTTTTTTTAGTTTCTGAGAAACTTCTTAAAAATATTGGCTCTTTGTAAATGCCTACAATTATTACAGTAGTTTTAAATAAACACTTCCTTATTTGTGTGTGTGTTGTTTGTATAGAGAAAGGGTATGTGCCTTTTTGTATGTAAACTACGTTAAACCTATCGGAAATGAATAGATCCAGATTTATCTCCAGTAACGGATACTCTGCAGTCTAATATGCTATATCACTTTCTGTCAGAATTATACAGCCAGTGTTGGAGTAGCAGCTGATCCTCTGTGGCAGGAAGCCTGGTGTTTTATTCCTCTAAAAGGGAAGGCCATTTAAATATCCACTTTCCTGACTTGCATACCTAAAATATGAGGAAATCCTTATTTTTAAAATAAAACTTCCCAGGCTTCTGTGAAAATGACATATTAAAAATACTTGCCTGTAAACATATTAGTTTCTCTTTAATTTTAGTCCAGTAGGCCTACTGCATAGACAGGAGAGTTATATATCGAGTTAAAGCACCCATTTAGTGTCTCCAGCCAGGTTCAATATAGGATGAAGCCCACTTTCGGTGCTTACTTAAGCCTTGCAATAGATGCATTCTCTGTATGAGTTGTTTATTCTGAGTCCAATGGTTGGCTGACAGGAAGGGAATTTGGAATGTTGTGTTGAGGTAATCACAAGGATCTCGACTCAAGTGCAACCACTTTCTTAGCCATGCTTTTTAGTTCTTTTCCCTTCCTTGCTTCCTCCTCCAGTTCTCTTGTCTCTATTCATAACTGCTATTTTCTTTGGAGTAGTCAGGTCTAAGGTGGTTTTCCCCAACTTGATGTACTAGTTCACATGCTAGTTGGTTGGTATACTATAGGAGTGCAGAACCTCCAGGTTGTTGGCTGGATCCAGCTTGCTGGGCGCCCTAGTCCAGACTGTGAAACCTCTAGGGGTTCCTCCACAAGCAGGCTAAGATTTCAAGCCCTGCCCCCTGGAAGGATCCCTTAGAGGAAATCCTCCCACTGTTATCTCTGATCTGAGATTGGAGATAACTGAGGGTATAACAGCAACCTGTTATTTTAGATTGGAGATAAAAGTGGGGGATGTGAGGTAGTGGGGCTCGGTCTATACCAGGAAGAGCAGCTACTTTCCCTAGTGTGGATTGAGTCCATCTGCCCTGCATACCTGCTGTTATCTAAGACTGGGCAGCCTAACGGTCTATCCTGGGGAGAGTGTACTGGGAAGAGCAGCTACTCTCCCTAGTGTGGGCTGAGTAGTTTCATGCAGGGGCCAAGAAGGCGCTGGGGCCTGTGTGAATCCAGGGATTCCCTCAGGTGGAGCAGCTCCTTCCCTCCAGTGCTGGCTGAGTCCTTTTCTCCATGCCTCCTTCCAACATGGAAAAGGGTATAAAAGCGGGGATGACATCTGGGGGCTGCATGCCCCCTGATGTCATCCAGCCACCAATGGGCCTGGTTGGGGGGGAATCGAGGCATCCCCCCCCTCAAAAAAAACTGTTCTGTATTCCTGGAGCTGGCACAAGAACTCTCAGAACCACTGTCTATTACCTTTGCAAAATCATGGAAGTGCCGGACGACTGGAGGAGGGCTATTGTTGTCCCTATCTTCAAAAAGGGCAAAAAGGAGGAACCTGGAAACTACAGACTCACTTTGACAACCATCCCTGGGAAAATTATGGAGCAGATTATAAAGAAGTCAATCTATAAGCACCTTGAAAACAATGCAGTGATTACTAGAAGCCAGCATGGATTTGTCAAGAACAAATCCTGTCAGACTAATCTGAACTCATTCTTTGATCAGGTAACCTCCCTTGTGGACTGTGGGAATGCTGCAGACATAATATAACTTGACGAAGTACCACATGAAATTCTGATCATCAAGCTAGCTAAAAATGGGATAGATGGAACAACTATTAGGTGGATCCACAGTTGGCTACAGAATCGGACTCAAATAGTGCTTATCAATGGTACCTTCTCAAACTGGGGTGAGGTTATGAGCGGGTACCACAGGGCTCAGTCCTGGGCCCAGTGCTCTTCAACATTTTTATTAATGACTTGGATGAGGAGGTGCAGGGAATGCTTATCAAATTTGTAGATGACACAAAATTGGATGGGATAGCTATTAACCTAGAAGACAGAAACACACTTCAAAGTGATCTTGATAGGCTGGAGTGCTGGGCTGAAAACAACAGGATGAAATTTAATAGGGATAAATGCCAAGTTCTACACCTAGGAAAAAGAAGCCAAATATACAGTTACAAGATGGGGGATACTTGGCTCAGCAATACAACAAGTGAGAAGGATTTTGGAATTCTTGTAGATCACAAGCTGAATATGAGCCAACAGTGTGATGTGGCTGCAAAAAAAGCAAATGCTATTTTGGGCTGTATTAATAGAAGTATAGCTTCCAAATTGCACGAGGTACTGGGTCCCCTCCATTTGGCATTGGTTAGGCCTCACCTTAAGTATTGTGTCCAGTTCTGGGCACCACACTTCAAGAAGGATGCAGCCAAGCTGGAGGGGGTTCAGAGGAGGGCAACAAGAATGATCAGGGGTCTGGAAACAAAGCCCTATGAGGAGAGACTGAAAGAACTGGGCATGCTTAGCCTTGAGAAGAGAAGACTGAGGGGAGACATGATAGCACTCTTCAAATACTTGAAAGGTTGTCACACAGGAGGGCCAGGATCTCTTCTCGACCAACCCAGAGTGCAGGACACGGAATAGTGGGCTGAAGTTACAGGAAGCCAGATTCTGGCTGGACATCAGGAAAAACTTCCTGACTGTTAGAGCAGTATGACAATGGAACCCATTACTTAAGGAGGTCGTGGGCTCTCCCACACTAGAGGCCTTCAAGAGGCAGCTGGAGAACCATCTGTCAGGGATGCTTTAAGGTGGATTCCTGCATTGAGCAGGGAGTTGAACTCAATGGCCTTATAGGACCCTTCCAACTTAACTATTCTATGATTCTATGGTATACAAAGCATTTTTCTCTTTAAAGTATTTGTGATAAAATAAAGCTGGTAATATTTATTCTAAACAGTTATCCTAAGCTTATGTTCCTCACTTGAAATAGCCACTTCACCACTTGGTGCACAGTCCATAATATCTGTGCTCTGTACCTTTGGAAAAAGCCGCCGTGTTTGTCATGACACCTATATATGTGCACCACACATTTGTATCACCACACATTTGTCCTAAAATTCGTAAGGTATTTTATTTATATTTTGCTTTCTTGAGTAATCTCAGCATAGTTTAACATGCTAAGAGTTTTTTTAAAAAAATATTTCTCATGAGTATTGCTGATACCTACATCAATCAGTAATTCTACATTATAAATATATTAATGTAACTGGTAGTCAGGGTTGATAAAAATCAATGATGTTTTAAAAATTACAAATCAGACTTTTTAAAAATTTTAATCATTTAAAAAAAACATGCTGAAATTTTCTTAAAACAATTAGTAAAAAATAGAGCCTTGGTCAAAGATATCATCATGAATACTAATTATACAACTTTTAATTACATTCCATGATTATCTTGACAGCAGTTTATGGAGATGGGAGATAATCTGATCAGTCCTACTCTGCACTGCAGGTGGTGTTCAGAAGTGCATTCTCTTTCTCTCTGTCTCTGTCTCTCTCTCTCTCTCAGTGCGAGGATAGAGAAGGTCAATGAATAGAGAATTTGGGAAGATGGAATAGATCTGAACAAGGAGGAGGAGTCTGGATATAAATACAAGGGAAATACCTAGTTAACCATTCAAAAGTCCATGTGCATTTTATTAATGTTGTTTGTTTATTCTTCTGATTAATTTTCCTTTTTAACAATCTTATTAGTACAATTTAAAAGCCCATTTGGTGATCATGATTCTTGCACATCATGACAAAAATAACATGATTAATTGAACAGTTGGAGCTGGTTCATCTCTTGAATGACTTCACAAGTTCATTTTGCTTTAGTATTTAAACTGTTAAATCATTAAAATTCAGTGCTTCAGAGAAGTTATTTAAATCATAATTTAAATCAGTTTGATTTAAACCAAATCAACTTTGCTGGTAACTTTACTCTTTGAAAATGCAACTCATTTTCAAAGATGAAGATTTAAAAACAACAACAACACATTGCTAGGGAGACAATATTTGGCTTAAAAATCACCATGGAAATCGAACTATAAGAATTTTCAGTACATCTCTTAAGGATCCTTTTGTCTATGTAATCTATGCAATCTTAAACTAACTGGTTTTCCTGTCCTTCTCTCTCTCCTAAATAGATGGAGATCCCCTCAGTTCTCTGACTAGAGAGGTCACCTTGAATCCAGATCCTAGTTTGGCACCTGCAGGGACCTGCAGGAAAGTCAGGAAACGATCAAAAAGTGATCCTATGGTGCATGGATTTCCACCCAGAGGTGACTGATTTTTCCCCTTAAAATAAATTTGCTCTGTTTCTTTGTCTGAGGCCAAACAATTAAGGAGGCATATTTGCACATAAGGCTGCTTGATCTCCAGTGGGACTGTTGCTTTGGAAGGGCATGTTATCTAATGTAAAAATGATGGGTATATCTACTTTGTTAGTGTAGTGTAATTTGACTTATCTCAGGCTTTGGTGGATTATTGACTCATCCCTCGAAGTGACCGGCGCCTGAAACCCCGCACTTTCCCTGCAGTGGCAAGATTAGCTGCTGCCGCCCCACAGCAGTGAAAGAGCGGGGTTTTGGATCATTGTGGTGGCAACCCGCTGCCATAAAGACAGCCCTGTCGTCTTATGCTTCCTCGCCTAGCTCCGGAGAAAAAAAGTCCTTCTCTTATGCAAGACTAAATAATATTTGAACTTCTTTGTGGCCACCATCACATTTCAAGTAACCAGATGTCTGAGTTTTCTGGGTTGGGTTTCATGCTTCTATCAAGGCTATTTCCTTGAAATTAACAGAGTAACCAGGGAGGGGTTGAAAGTATTGTTTAGCTTGAGTATAGAATAGCTTTGTTAAATCACAACTAAAATGGATACATTATCTTTGAAAGATATATATCTTCAGTAATGGTTGCCTTTTTCTATTTGTTTATAAGCATTAAAGTTGCATATTTTTAAGCTAACAAGATTAGCAGGTTCCCTTTTCGTTGCTTCCAAAAATAGGTGATCTTACTTCTGTACTATAAGAGATCTTGTGTACACATTTTCTGCTGCTTGATCTTTAATCTACAGAATTTTAATTCTCTCTCCCTTTTTAACCTCAACTGTTTGTCATCACTAGCATCTTTGTTTTAATTTACATTGGGTCTGTCTTCATTAGGCATCACCAACAATGAATCCATGTCCTTAGTCCTGTGCCCTGTTTAACTTTGAAAATCTGTCTATCTACTAGATCACAATTTTATTGGCTGATGGGATTATTGAAAATATCTCCTAAATAAACCCCTGGGCGGATTCTGACATTTCTTCTTGGCTAGGATAATTAAAATAATCAGGTCTTCTATGCTGCATAGGGGAATTCTTTCAATCCTTCACTGGTTGGTCCATAGAGGCAATTAGCCCCTGTGATAGGGGGACATTCCTATACCAGAAGCCACCCACCCCACTTAAATCCCAAGTATCCATGGTGCAGTTCTCATATTACACTGCTGATGTGGTAATAAAAACAGATTTTCTCCTTTGGTTGGTCCTTTGGTATGACTTCTGAAAATCATTACCAAATTATTTCATTCAGATATTTCATTTGACTTACATCATTTGCTTATTTCCTGTTAGTTATGGGATTTCACTATCTGTGCTTTTTCTTTGAAGTTACCCAGATACATCAGTGAGATTTTCTTTTTGTCTCCAGCTCCAGTGCTAAGTTGTGAAGCTGCCACTCAAACAGAATTAAAACCAGAACTGGCTACTGTCATTTTGCGAAAGAGTTTGAGAGCAAAGGCTTTGCGCTCAAGGCCTCGGTCTTTGATAGACTATAAATCATACATTGATACTAAGCTGCTTGTGGCAAAGTTCCTGGAGCAGTCCTCCAGCAGCATGACCCCTGACATACATGAACTAGTGGAAGACATAAAATCTGTTTTAAAATCAGATGAAGAGCACATGGAGGAAGCCATCACCAGTGCCAGCTTCCTTGAGCAGGTAGTTCATTATCGTAGCTGAACCCCTAAATGTTTCCTTTGGCCTCCAGAATACAGATTCTGTTTGCAGCTGTACTTTTGGAAGTGAAGCACAGTTCAAAATGCGACTTTTATCATGGCTTTATCAGTCAGATTAGACAGTTTGGGGTTCTTTTTATTCGAGGGACTGAATGAGATGCTGGAGAAATCTATTGAAATTATGTATTGGTTATTGTTTGCTTAAGCTCTGGTGAAAACATTTTCTTCACACTCCCCCAAACCCCAGAGCTAGTTAAGAGTGGCAAGACATGGTGGATATTTTCTTTTTTATTGAATAACTAGTCACCTGAATAACTAGTTACCTGAAAAACAAATTTCCAACCTCACCCCTTTAGCAGGGTCAAAGAGGAAGAAGGGCAAGCATATACTAACTCAGCTTTTCCCAACTTAGTGCCCTCCAGATGTTTTGGAAAGCTCCCATAACACTTGACCATTGGCTATCCTAGCTGGACTGATGTGCATTGTAGTCCAAAACATCAGGATTGGCACCAGGTTGGGGAAGGCTGTAGTAATTATATATCTGGGAGTAGTGGTGGTGTTAACACCGGAAAGGAACTCCTTTTATCCAGAGGTATGGAACAGGATTCTACTCAATTGGAAAATAACTAAAAGGAAGATGGCACTTATAGTTAAAGCTATCAGAGAAGTTTAGCACTATATAAAAATATGGGTCAGAAGTAGCCCCTTCGGTTGGGCATCCACAGCTCTCCGACTGCAGATGGGAGGTGGATAAGCTGCAGGGGACACTTGCACATGGAACAGTGCAAACAGGTGGGAAGAGGGGGCTATAGCAGGAGCCTGGATTGTCTCTTAACTCTTAATCTCTCTGCCACTTTTGATTTAGTAAAATAGAAATTATTTCCTATGTGTAAGATTTCATGTGGAACTAGGGACAGTAGCAGAAATGGCCCAGTTTTTTAAACCAGACATTATGACACATGTTTCTTTTGCTTTTAATCGTCTGGACTATTAGGAAAGTAAAAAGAAAAGTGGATACAACTGAATTGCTGAATAGTAATGCTGCAATTAGGAATGAATGCTAGGGCCCCACTAATAACAGGTTAATGAGACCAGGAGTGAGAGTGCAGATACCCTGTAGTCTTGGTTTTTGGGTATGCTACGAATAAAAACTGATGTTCAATAGTGTGTATGCCCAATTTTCAAATTTACGTGTAACTTTAGCATTTTTCATTATATTGCATGACTCATTTTAAGTATTTGAAGTTGTTTAAATTTTCATTATGAAAAGTGACTGCTTTCCTCCTTAAGTAAGAACAGGTATGGAGAGAGGTTTCATAAAGAAAACATAACAGTTTTTTAATTGTAATTTTCCCTTTCGCTGTGAAGGTGATGACCCCTGCTCACCCATCTACATCAAGAGCCCACACACTGCCTTTTAGACGGCACCCAGGACTCCTGCATTTGGATAGCTGTGGGGATGTGAGTACTTTCACTACAGCAGAGACTCGACTGCTAGAGAGGAGAACTCAGAGGACAGAGCATGAGCGGCCTCATAGTCTCATTGGAGTTGTACGGGAAACAGTGCTCTGAGCTCATATCTGTGAGACTCATAATCAGATGCAATGGGTTGGATCCGATTTAAGTGTGTACAACTAGGCTGGTGGAAGCAGACTTCCTCACCCCTTCTTTGCCATGGCAACCCTCCAGTCCCCTGAAAACACTACACAGAGGGTTGGGGAACCCTGCAGAAAGTTGGGTGGAGGCACCTTCCATGAGTGGAGACCTTCTATCCATGGAAAACAAATCTTGGATCCAACAAAGTGGACAGACTAGAAAACCATTCAGTGAGAATGCAACTTGATGGGGAAATCACTACTGCTGTTTGAGGAAACCATGCTTTAGGACACTCTTGGAGGAAGGTACTTATATGAAAACCTCAGTATATTCTGATTCAAATCTGTCTTTAAAGCAAGGATATTCAGTTACAGTTAGCATATTTGAGGAGCACTTTTTTCTTTTTTGGATGTAGGGAAGAAACAAGACAATGTACATTGATGTTTATGGAAACAATTTATTCTTTCTACTTAAACTTATTGGATGCACTTACTATAGGTCTGTGGTTTCACATTTGATGAATAGTTACAATTGAGTAGGGTGGGTGGGTTTGTCTTAAAGGGAGTAAAGGATAGAAATAGCCATATCTATGGACGTAATGGTGTTAAACGAAGGAAGATTTCCCCTGCACCCCACTCCCGTCTGCTGCAGAGCAGCATTGCTTCGTTGGTTTTCAGTGGAGTGATGCATTCTGTAGCAGGTACAGCACATCCTCAAGCCCAGTGATTCAGCTGGACAAATACACAACAGAGAAATCATATTGTCACATTACCATGTTAGGCTAAAGCTAGCATCATAATAAAGAGATCTCATGGTGTTCCTTTGAGCCATGTGCCGAGCTATATTTCTTCTTATAAGCTGCTGCATTCAGCTGATCATTTGTCGTCATGTTTTTCTAAAGGAAACTTAACTGCTTGAAGGCTGAGGAATGATGTGTGAGGGCAGCTCAGAGTTTCTGTGCCTAGCTGGCTTCTGCTCCAAACCTGCAGACCTGCTTTTTTCAGAGCTCAGCCCTGAAGGGGAAGGGTTGAGTTAAATGTTATGCTATGAGAAAGTCGCTTGCAGAGCAGCCTTACTGCTTTCAAAATCTGTGTCCTTGGCTTCTGAAGCAGTTGAGTGGCCGAAATGTAAGTCCTATGGCCTTGGAGGGAGTTCTTGAAAATGGTCTAAAATTATACTAATTATTCAAAAACATGGGAATGATTTAGACTAGCATCTGCTTGAAACTTGCATATTACAAAGGCACTTCTGTGTTGAAAAATTCTCAAGGATTCATTGGCCCCGTTCAGATGACACTTAACCATGCTGATTAAGAGTTTTTGGTTAAGCAGCAGGGTTAACAGTGTCGCCTGACATGCGTTTTCCTTAACCAGGTGCCTCTACGAACCACATTGTGGTCAGCTTCACTAATCCTGTTCTGCAGCAGGGTTAGCGACACTAACTTTGGCTTAAAGTGTTGTCTGACACGCACTTGTGGTTAAGGGAACAAAATCATAGGGCTAGCAGTATAGAGCGGCCTAAATAGCACAACTGCTGGCTTTCTTAGTGCAAGGGCTGATGGGATATGGGGTGGAGCATTCAGAGAACTCAAGGTGCTCATTTAACTGCTTTGTGGTTAGCGTGTGGTTAAGGAAACTGGGAACAGGACAGGGTTAATGGTGTTGTGTGCAAGCGTACTGCTTGTGGTTAGTGTAAACCACAAACATGGTTAAGCTAACCCCAGAGCCCAATGAAATAGTGGGCCTGTTCAGAGACACTAAAACCTGCTGGTTAAGGCTTTTGGTTAAGCAGCAGGGTTTAAGGTGTCTTGTGCGATGCGTTTTGCTAAACTGCTCACTCACAAACCACAGTCTACCATCTGCAGCAGGGTCAGTGGCTCAAACCGTGGCTTAAAGTGTTGTGTGTGACAACACGGCTTGTGGTTAGTGCTAACCCTAGAGAACCAGTTTCACTAACCATAGAGTCTGAAGTGTCATCTGAACAGGCCCACTGACAGTAATCTCAATGGGGAGAAGAGTTTCCTAGGTTCTTTCTTTTTACTCAACCTGTGAATGCAGTTAATGCCATTTGCATATGCCTCTCCCTCAAAAAAAGGGAGCATTTTCCCCATGTGCTTTGGCGGTTTGTATCTACCTACAATGTATTCAGAATCCAGAGTGACTCACTATGATGATGAACATTTGTCCTGTTGCTAAAAATGAAAATCCTTCATTTAAAGCAAAGGTTCTTAAGGGGAGGTGAATTTCCGGGAGAGCAGCATTTTTCCTTTTCCTGTATTGATTTGATTAGAGCAGGAGCCAATGTATATATTTTCCCTCCCTCCCCACTCTCATGACTTACATATATACACTTTTCACAACAGGAGTGTGTGGGCTTCGTTTGTATATCAGTGCTGCTGCTTCAACTTTCTCAAGCCATTGCTCACCTTTCAACTTTCCAGCTGCTCACAGGCAGGCCAAGAGTGAACACGGCCAGAACAAGGAGTCAGAAACTTGTGGCCCTTCAGTTGTTGTTAACTTACTGCTCCCACTGCCCCTAGACAGCATAGCAAATTACAGTCCAATATCTGGACGGCCACAGGTTAGCCACCCCTGGAGAAATTTGGATTCTCCCCCCCCCCCCCCCCCAATGTGTAGAAAGTGGTGTGCCAATATTTTAAAACTTGTTTTTAGGCAGCTGTTTATTACTTTTAGTAGGCTTATCAGAAATCAAGCCACTATTAGTTTACCCTCGGGGTGGGGAGCCTCTAACCTGTGGGGTCTCCCCTCCTATACTGCAGTTAGACTTTTAAAAAAGCCAAAATGGCTGGTTAGGGTGGCATTTTCAGGGAGACACTGCTAGGGACAGGAGGGCAAATCCCCACCTTGAAGAATCAACCCCCCCCCCCCCCCCCCGGTATTGCAATTAGGCACTTCCTTTTCAAAGGCCCATCTGCCAAGTGGGAGAGGATTTGGGGGTGGAGTGCTATGTATAAGTGAAGGTTCATGAAGAGTGGGGCGGATACCCCTTAGTTTTACTCCTGCCTACATTTGCAGCCCCCCTCCCATTTCTCACTTGTGACCCCCAGAAGATTCCCCAAAAGAGAATGTAGCCCTTTGGCTGAAAGAGTTTTCCACTCCCAGTTTACACACTCTTCACAAAGGAGACAATTTGAGAATAACAATTTCTACTGCGGTTTGTATATTTAGAATTAGCGTGTAACTTTTAAATAGGGAGTAGATCTATACCGAACATCCTTTTTGCTATTTGTTTTTTGTTGCATTATGAAAATTTACCATCACAGCCTTACTCTGAGTGATGTCATAGCGCAATTCAGAGCGTGTTCATGCAGTGGAAAGTCTGGTTTTATCTTCTACTGCCTCCTGAATAGGATTTTGCAGGTAAATATCAGTTGGTCGGCATCTGTACAATGATACCTACAGTGACTATCAGCAATTTTCATGCTTGTGGATTGTTGCCACAATCTCTCCTTGCACCCTGATTTGCAGAACAACTAGCCCTGTTGGGATTAGTGGATCTACATGTACAGATCTGACAGTACAGATTTCAGGCAGGGTCAAATCAGTCTTCATCTAGCCCAAAAGCAAACAGTAGTCGTGCTTAGGACATGAAACAGCACCTTGGTGGCGCAATTATCATCAGGGGCTCCAATCACTGGTGCAATCAACCATGTCAGTATGGGAGTCAAATTTCCTTGCACCACACTTGACAATATGCTCCAGGACACTTCAATGTGTGGCCACCGCTGCAACTAGCAAAGGCCATAGGTGGTGCACTTCACCAAGGGAAGGGAACTTGTGGCCTTCCACATGTTGGGCTAGAATTCCCAAAATCCCTCACTGGGGTCATGTTGGCTGGGGTTGATGTGAGTTGAGTCCAACATAATCTGGAATGCCACAGCTTCTCCTCCTCTGCTGTACAGTAATAGGATATAGACCGAATAGCAACAGTCTGATATAATATACCTATCCTAACAGCATTCCCCTGGGGATATATTATGATCCCCAGAAGGCTGCAGGACGATCCAGTAGTGACAGTCGTTATCCTTGAGCGCATTTTAGCACGATAGTATAAACCAGTTGCTTGCTTCTTGTTCTGAGTGATCATCTGTGCAAACAAACACATGGGTTCTGTGCCTCTACAGACCCAGCTCTGGGAACTCTTAGGACCCGAATGCATGGAAGCAGGCATTGCACTGGAAATTACTTTGGAAACCTGACTCCTAGAGGTAGGTCTCACTGGGGTGAAGTTGAGAAATCGAACTATTGGAGAACCCAACACTTCACAAGGTTTTCCACATGGTCATAGGTGTCAGACAGATTAAGACAGTACTCCCCCCACCTCGATAAAGATGCTCTAATGCTAGATTATTACAACTGCCTCTTAGATGATTTCTGAACAATTCATCTTCTACCTCTCTCCTGAGCTATTTTTGTCTAGAAATGATAGCAACAGCTCACTGCAAAGAGAAATGTCACAGAAAATATCCCTAAATGACAGCTCTCTGGAAAA
This sequence comes from Anniella stebbinsi, assembly GCA_029215795.1. Classification (NCBI taxonomy): domain Eukaryota; kingdom Metazoa; phylum Chordata; class Lepidosauria; order Squamata; family Anniellidae; genus Anniella; species Anniella stebbinsi. The sequence continues at coordinate 85,530,950 of JARDYH010000002.1, read as the reverse complement.
ATGGGAATGATTAGGGCTTGAATCCGACATAGAGCTGCAAGCAGAAGGATACTGCTGGTGGAATGTGGGACCCTCCTGAGCAGATTTGGAGGGGGCATGGGAACCTGCAGTGTGGAGGAGAGGATGTCAATGTCCTAATCCACCAGTAGTATCCCTCCACTGGCAGAATGATGCTGGATTCAACTCTAGGATTGGGAAGTTCTCTGCCCAATATGGGTGTAAGGGCTATGGAGTTCAGGAATGTGGAAATGGGAACCCACTGATAAATAGGTAGCTCAATAAAAATTAAGACTTCCTAAATCAACATTAATGAAGTCTTGGTTGTATCTACCGCCTTGTTGTTGTTATGTTTGCTTTTTATTGTTGCAAATCTTACAGACATTAGCACTCTGTTAAATAAAGGAATGTAGCACACATAAATACATCACAACAAAACAGAGGCCAACAAAAAATAGTAAAGTAAAAAAAAAAAATACCTCAAATCCCCGAAACCACTGCTGTTGCATTATAGAGAAACGGGGGCTGAGACAAGAGTCTGAAAAATTACATTCAGTAGGTGTGCAATATCAACATTCCAGGCTCACTATATATATATATATATATATATATATATATATGTAGAGCTCATCAAGTTTAGTGTTTACAAAGAACAATATTGTTACAAATACAATACTATACTTCTCCCGACGCTTTTCAATAATTTCTATTCAACTTTACAGAACAATAGTACAACTTTATATTTTTAGTACTGTGCTTTCTCCTGTTCTCTCTCTATCTACACATACAGACACACACACTTGCCATCTTCAGACACCAATTTCTTTTTATTCCCAGAAGTACAAAGAACTCCCCTCCCTATCCCCAAAAGCCCTGAACTTGGAAAATCCCAAAACATATTGCAAATTATAATGCAGTTCAGACACACATAGAAAAATGGTAAATCAAGAGGCAATTTCAATCTTGTTGTAAACATGGTAGAGTTAATACAGCATACAAATAGGCAAGTATCATCCTGGAAGGATTTTTGCAAACTGGAAGGAGTGTAAAATAAATTGTTCCTTTCATCCCATAGAGAATGTAATGTTTCCTATAACAACAAAGAGTGTTTTAAAATCAATTTTCAAACAATTATCTCACTTTCCAGTCCATATTATTCTTCAAATAGTATTTTCTAAATTGAGAAGTCTAGGGTTAGTTTAAAAAATGAACTTTGGAAATCAGTTCACAAGACAGGCTCCCCTATCTGCAAGCAGCCACAACACTGGAATGCAAAGAAATGTTCATATGAACTAAGCTGCATGACAGGCATTGATTTCTGTGAGCGCCAGAGCATTGTTCCCAACTTCCATAGTCATGAGAATCAGCACGGCTGTCCCAGCCCCTGCAACTGTGGACACATGGGAATATGTTGAGGAGTGGCTACTGCTCTGTGAACCAGCCCGTTTGTCAACTAGCGTGAGAATCTCCTGCGATAGAGCAAGAAGAACAGGCCAGAAGAGGTTTAAGACATGGATGATTTTACTCCAACATAAAAGTATTTGAAAGATGTTAATGGTGACTCAAGGACATGATCAAGTTTATACAACATTGGTTTGGTGGTGGTTGTTTTAACGATCTGTCGTATTCCCAGTTGTACCCAACTATCTTGGCCTGTCTCACTGAAGCCTGAAAAGAAGTGCCTTGGGTAAATCTGAAATAGAAGTAGATCTATTCCGGGAGCCAGCACTGCTCTGAGGACTAGCTTGATCAGTCAATTTCTGGAAAAGCCACTCTGTATATAGGGAAATGGATTTAGAGCAGGGGACATTTCACTTTGATTCAGTGAAGAGAAGAACAAGAGATATGGTGTTTCTCTGATGGAAAGAAAAGGCTATGATTTAGGTGGGGCTGGTAGGAGGAGTATAGAAATATACTATCTACAATGGTTGGTTACTATACATATATGTATATGGGAGCTAATAAATTATATATGTGGTCTTGTGTAAAATGGATGATCTATCATTAAAAACTGTGCTTACTGGTTGCTCTCAGTCTGAGGTAACCTCAGACTAAGTGCAAACTATCAATATTACCCTGGAGTACTAACATTACTGTATTTGGAATCTGGTGATTCTACAGCTTGTAGACCCTTTTACTTAATACGGCAATTCTGCAGTGTCGTTGAACTGAACATATTGAATTCCTAACCTGTGTGTGTGTGTGTGTGTGTGTGTAAGAGTATGACTTCTTTTTTCTCCTAAGTCATTAGTCTTTCCTACTGTAGTCCTCCGTTTTGGAGTTGAAAATTCAACCCCTGCCTTTGGGCCTCCATCTAAATCCACATTTTTAGGCCATTTGTAAGACTGGGGGGGGTGTTTTTGGAATAACTTTTTAATTTATTTTCCTTAATTGCTGAATTAAATTAAATGCCCAGAAATCCAATTGCTAAAATAATACTTTATTTTGTTTTGCTTTTAAAAAATTATTTTTTTAAAGGACTTGTTTATTATATGTATATTCTGCTCTTACAAAGAGTTCCTAGTGGTCTCTCGTCCAGATTGCTGATCACATCCAACCCACTTAGTTTCAGTAAAGCAATGCCATCAAATTTGGCCCAGACTTTCTATGAAATTTAATCATACACTGCCCAACCCTATGCAGAGCTGCCCATTTATTCCAATGGGTTTCGGTGCACCTAAGAAGCCAGGATTGGGTTGCTAGAGTTGGCCTGGCTGAAAGATTCTATTCCCCCACCCCCCCAGTGAATCTGTTTCCTATAATACTACTATATAAGCAATATAATCACGTACAACTCTTTTGTGAATGAAGAAAGGAACTAACACTCCAGTCTTGTCACTATTCCTACGTTGCAGAGCCACTTCTGGCAGTGCATAGGGATCGGGAGCTTAGAGCTGTAGTAAGGACAGGCCTCCCAACAGCCTGTTTGTATCACAGTCACCTTAAGTGTTTCGAGGTTCTATTGCAGTACCAGCCCCTCACCCTCCCAGAGCTTCTGTGTTTGTTGTAGGAGGGTGGGATCCACATGCATTTACATATAACACCCATGCAGGGCACTGATTCCCAAGGAGGACACTATTACATATCTAATGCAACATGTGTGCACAATGCACATCCATGCAACATGCAAACACTCAAACTGGTGCACCAGTGTTGCCCTGGCCTGAACACTAAATTGGGTCGCCACCTTACCCCTTGTTCCTCCGCATTTTCCATTTTTCTACCCCCCCCCCCCCACAACTGTTAGATTCCAGAAGGGTAACCATGTTAAGTTGGTTATAGCAAAACTAATAACAAATATTGGGACACCTTAAAGATGTATTGTGAGTGAATCCTTTATGGGCTGCACCCCCCAAAGGCTTATGCCAAATAAATAAGTGTTTTAAGGTGCCACGGGACCTACACTTTTGTGTTTTTGCCAAATAGTTTTACTACAAATATTACAGTCTACGCTGACCTTGATTTTTAAATACCATAACCAAAACTTTTTGGAATACTCTTTCATTGCACAAGCATCTACAGTAATTGAACATACTCTTTTAGCATCCCATGCATGGGATTAACTTTACATATATTTATATATATATATTTATATATATATATTACAAAATAAATTAAATTTATACCTTCCACTATTCTATTATGGTCCAAAATTAAAGAGAAATTGTCTTAAAAAATTAAATACAAACATTTGGACCAAAGATATGTTAAAAGTAAACTGGCTCAGAACAACAAAACAATTCAGAACTGTATGTAGACCTGTTAAAAAATCATAAATATCAAGCCATACAGTTTTAAAATGTGACAACCTATTAGGCCACGTACGTATACATACACACACAAAATGAAAAGGCTTAGAAAGTTAAGATCTGACAGAACTCTCTCCCCACCACAACCACATTGTTTCTGCTGGATATTTAGAATTTTATCACTCAACCTTAGAAAGAAAGAAATAGAAAAGCCATTTGCAAAAAATCATGCTTCACCTAAAAAATAAAGGGACTTTTGGGAAAGTGGGCAGGGAAGCTTACATCCTAAGGAGTGAAATTGTGAAAGCACATATCCCATAGACAACGCACATTTTAGTGCCAGTGAATTTCCTGCATGGGATAACTCCCACCTTTCAGTAACTGTCTCCCAATATTAGGGGAGTAGTGCTCACCTGAAAGTTGGGTAAGCATTAAATTTCCTTCTTCAAACATAACCTTTTCCTTAGGGCAAAATTATCATCTTGTTACTCTCCTAACATACACAGCATAGCAACATTAAAGGATAAGCAGGTTAACTTCCTACTCTTAAGAGGAGTATTTTACCCTTTTGTTTGTCCTATTAGGTGAAAAGAGCTTTCTAATTTATTTTCAATCAGCATACTCGTGTTTTCTGTCTTAGCCACAGAAGCATAAATGACAATGTCACGTGCGTGCGTGTGGTGTGTTGTGTTAAAGAAAACCTTGGTTATTTTTCTGTTCTGTGAAGAATTACATGAAATTCTAGTACTAAAAAAGGTGCAACCAAAAATGCCATCTTGTACACAGCAGAATGAGAAAAGGTGAGAAAAGAGAGTGAAAGAGATGTTGCTGCAGACACAAATGCAGCACAAGAAAACACCACCACTAATGGAAAATGTCCTCCATCCACACTGGGAGGGTGAGCTTCAGATGTAAACTGGTTGTTCCTGTGCAGTCAAGAGTCTGTACATGGCAGCTGGCATGGTCTTCATATGAATCTGGAAGAAGGAAAGTACTGAGTCAGTGTTTCCCAAACTAGTAACAAAAAGAGTTGGACATCTTGTGCTGGATCCAGAGTTTCCCTTCTGCAAATGGAATGGCAGCAACATTATCATCATCAATTCATACCCTGATTTTTTACCTCCAAAAGAAAGGAAACCTACAGTGGTTAGCAACACACACAATAGCACAAGGCAACCAATATGAAACATAAGACAGTAAAAGAAAAGCTATAATAAACCTTAATAGGGTTGGAAATAGTCTTCTCTTTCCCCTCCTTCCCATGGCAGCCCCTCCAGCCCTCCAGAGAGTCAAGGGACCCTGCTGAATGAGGTGGGCTGGGGGATCCCCCCAAAATCAGGCAGAGGGACCTTCCAAGAATGGAGCACTTCTTGCAGAAAGCAGACCCTGGATCCAACCAATAAATAAACTTTTAAATTTAAATCAGCATTTCAAAAAACAGTTAATAATCAACTCAGTTACTATTATTGCAAATTTCATAAACGATATATAGACAACAAGGGGATAATATTTTAGCCAAAAACACAGTTACACCCCTACTCCAGCAGTAAGTATACTGAACCATTTAGACATACAGTTAAAGGAGACACATCCACACTAAAGAAAGAAGCCAGGAGCCTTTCCACATGAGGCTTTTATTGTGTGCTCACAATTCTTCATCTATGGTAGTTTGCAGGTCCTTTACATGTCATTATCCTCCAGAGCCTCTCCGGTGCTTTGCAGCCATTGCATTTTTTCCTAAGAGGAACCCTTGTGTATTTGCACAATTTTGCTATACCACAGCGCCACCTAGTGGTTGTGTAATGGGATATATAGAAAGGCAGCGAAAGAACCCCCCTGGAAAAAATATGTAAAGGAGCCAATCTTAATCCCACAAAGAATCCAAAAAGAGAAGCCCCAGTAAAGGTGTGGTTAAAAGCCTCATGTAGAAAAGCCAAGCAAGAAAAACTAGGCACAATTGACCTAAGCAATACTAGCACTGGATACAAAGGGTCAGCATGTCAAATTTGCCTTCTCACTGCAGATTAATACAAAGATAGAAAAAGGGGTGGCAACCCACACTACTCTCATGCCAAATGGACAACGTTCCAGAGGCAACTGCCTCTAGCAGTGGTTGTAACTTTGAAACTCAGACGTTCATTGAATGGTCTGTAATCCAGTGGAGGCTCATGCTGGTGGAAGGGTAAATTTTGTCAATTCCCTCTTCCCTTTCCCATCCCAAGCATCCCCACCCCCACTATTCTGGAGGGTCCCTCAACTCTCTGAAGCAGGGGGAAGGAGGATTCAGCAAAAATCACCTCTCCTTCACCACCACCACCTCCAGGAGTGTCTCATGAGCAGAATTCCATTCACAGGAGCTCAGAAGTGAGGCGGATGTTCAACAAAAGGTGAAAGAAAGCAGCAGATGCATCCACACAGAAGATACCTTACTTGAAACAGTTTTTAGTTTTGTGGAAAGGCTATTCCGCTATCAACATGTATTACCTAGAAAGTCCCATTGAACTCAGTGGGGCTTACTTCCAAGAAAACATGCATCTGATTGAGTTGCACTGAATATCAATGGATGCTGATATCCACCAAATGGGAACCAGTGTGGAGTATATAAGGTTGTCTTTGGTCTTTTCAGACCTGGGAACCATCTTTTAAGCACATCCTGCAACATGGAACTAACTTTTATTTTATAATAGTAATTCCCTTCGTGTCAATTTACCTCACAACTCTGATGGGTGGATTAGCCCAGAGCTGCTTGGAGGGAAGGCAAGATCACAAATGTGATAAATGCACACGGCTAGAGGATGGCCATTGAGCTTCTTAGTCTCAGCAAAAGCCTTAGAACCACACTTAGTACCATAGGGTCACCTCTCCACATTTGCGAATATTTTTCATTCAGTGGAGACAACAAAACAATAGTGCCAACATTTCATACGAGATTGCCAGCTCCTACCTCACCAACAGCATTGGAGAGAATGTGAACAATCTTTTCATGGGGGGTTGCTACAACACTTTGCCCGTTTATTTCAATAATTCGGTGGCCCACTCGCACCCCTCCTCGTTCTGCAATTCCTCCTCTCATAAGGCTACAGATCTGGAACAACATCAGACAATAACACAAGAGAGTTAGGCACTGAAACTGTAAAATGGAAGGTGCTTCAGTTAGACCAAGAAGCAGCCTGCACAGAATCATTCGCCCCTGATCACTGCAGCCTTCCCCAACCTCGTGCCCTTCAGATGTTTGGGACTACACCTCCCAAGATTTCTGATTGCTGGCTGGGACTGATAGGAGTTGTAGTCCCAAACATCTGGATTGGGGAAAGGTGGATTACTGCAGCATTACCTGGGAACTTGTTTGCATGGACCATTTGAATTTCACAGTCAATGCTCGAAATATTTTAAAAGGAGGCATTCCACACATTCAGCTAAGAATACAAACTCTGGTTCATCCATTCGCCAGAGAAGGAGCAGCAAATTCTCCTCCCCTTCACTACAGAGACGATGTAACTAATGCACTGGGCACTCTACGCTGATGCCCAATAGTGCGGAGGTCTTGCTTGTGTGACTTCTTTCCTCCAAGGGCACAGGAACATAAGAAGCTGCTTAATATTGAGTCAGACCATTGGTCCACCTAGCTCAGTATCCTCAACACTGACTGACAGCGGCTCTCCAGGGCTTCAGGCTTTTTCTGCCCTACTTGGGAGATTGAACCTGGGACCTTCTGCATGCAAAGCAGGCACTCTGCCACTGAGCCATGGCTGATCGTATGAACAGGTTTTCCAAGCAGGTGGCAGTACAGAGGCCCAGCCTCATGTGCCGCATCAGTGATATGGGGTTGAAGGACCTGCTGCTCTTTTGGCACACAAATGGAGCATCAGCCATAGAGAATGTACAGATTGGGGCACAGAGCAATACATCACTGTGGACTGCGTATGTTTGACTCACCCTTGGTTGTAAACAAAATCAGTTTATGTAAAGAAACATTCATTTAAAATATGTAAATCATGTAAATCCTTGGAATATGACTACTTAAACTCAGTAATTTGGTGGATGTATAGTAAAATGAATGGACACGGTAAAGAGACATGTAACTTCTTACTGGTTTTGTTATAGACGAAGACAGCATCAACTTTTTCTCCTGGGGCATGACCATACTAGAAATGGGGTGGGGGGCAGGCATTGGCATTTTTAAAGTGCGAAAATGTTAACATATCTCTGCTACTGCGAGCCAGAGACACTAGAAATTGAAAAAGCAATTCAAGCAATGCTTGTGAAAATATGTTACGAGGTACAAGCTATTTGATACCATCTGACTTGTCAAAACATAAGAATGCTTCTTGCGTGTCTTATCGAGCGTGCATTTGCGGATTTTGTTCAGAGTCCATGTATCAATCACATCAAGGGAAGAGACGCATGCCTTTGATGTATTTTCAATGTCAGGGATCATATTTACCAAATTACTAGCAGCTTTAGCATGGCACCTTCAGATTGCAAGTATGTCATGCCTCACACTTTTAGGATTATGGAGCATGGCAGATTTTAGCCCCAGCACCTCTCATTTTTCAAATGAAGCACTGGAATGTTGTCCCCCCTGCCTGCCTGCCCCCCCCACAAGCACTAGATGTAATCTCTTTGAGATGCATTACCCCAATGACCTCAAGCAATACAGTTAAGATCTCACCATATGGCTCCATTGTTAAATTCCCAAATGCTATTCATTCATTCATTACATTTACCTTCATGTCCTTCATGTTGTCTTAATCTAGTATGTAGATAGTGACACTTTGGGCTGTGCACATGAACATAAAAGCAAAGTGTTTTGTAATTAACTGTTCATTTTGATTTTTAAAGGAAAGATCTACAGAAGGTAGGACAATAAACTGTTAAGGATGCCAAATGCTACTTACAATGCCATTCTGTACACTGAAGCCTAGCTGATATCTGAGGTCTGGTCTTCTGATGAGGACAGTAGTTACTGGAGGACACCTCACTATATTCAGCTTAACCCTGGCCTGGTTTTTCAAACCCTTAAAAACAATGTGGCAGAAAGAATTTTAAATCATTCTTGGCAAAAACTCTTGATGGGACATTAACATGAAAGTTATACTTCAGCAGATCAACTTGATGTGCACTCTGGTAGCATTTTGCTTAATTTGGTCCGATTTATTTGATTCATTTATTATATTTGTACCCCACCTTTCTACCAAAAATGGCACTAAAGGCAGATTACAACCACTCATAAAACGTGATAAAAACAATAATAAGCAAATACATTAAAACACAATCAAAACAATCAAAAACACAAGAATAACAGAACACAAAGCATCCAGCTCAACAGACCCATTACACACCAAAGGCCTGCTTGAATAAAGAGAGAGGGCAGAGAGGGATCAAATCCAAGGGGCAAATCCAGCCTTCCTTGGCAGGGAGTTTTGTAGCCAGGGAGCAACCACTGAGAAGGCCCTCTTTTGCATTGCCACGAAACACACCTCTGAAAGTAGTGGTCTTGAAAGAAGGACCTTTCCTGAAGATTTTAAGAACCAAGTAGGCTCCTATGTGAGGAGGTGGTATTTCAGGTAGCCTGGTCCCAAGCCATATAGCATTCCATAGGTCATAACCAGCACTTTGAATTCTGCCTGGAAACAGACTGGAAGCCAGTGAAGCTGTTGTAACAAGAAGTCACATGCTCCCTGTAACCAGCCCAAGTCAACAGTCTGGCTGCAGCATTCTAGAACAGCTGGAGTTTCTGAGCAATTTTCAAATGCAGTCCCATATAGAGCATGTTACAATAGCCCAAATGGGATGTAATCAAGGCACATGTGGCTGTGACCAGATCAGACATCTCTAGAAACAGTCGGAGCACTAGCCTCAGTTGTGCAATGCACTCCTGGCTACTGCTGAAACCTCAGCAGCCAGGTTCAAGGCTGGGTCCAGAAGTACACCCAAACTTCAAAGCCTGAATTTTTAGGGAGAGTGTAATCCAGCACTGACTGAATCCCTATTCCATGATCTGCCTTTTGACTAACCAGGAGCCCTGGTGGCTTGTCTGGATTAAGCTTCAACTAGTTTGACCTCATTCAGTCCATTTCTGACATCAGGCACCAATCTAAAACTAGAACAGCTACCTTGGATTTGGATGGAAAGGAGAGACAGAGTTGGTGTCATCAGTATACTAGTGAAACTGAACCCCAAAACTCTGGGCAATGTCTCCCAGAAGTTTCATGTATAAGTTAAATAGCATGAGGGATAAGATGGAGCCTTGAAAGCCATGGCGTTGAACAGGAATCCCTCAGCACCAACTTCTGAGATTGCCTCTCCAAGGAGGACTGAAGCCTCTATATAACACTGACTCCCAGTCCCATCTCAGACAGATGTCTCAGAAGGATGACATGGTCGATGGCATCAAAAGCGACCTAGAGGTCTAGCAAAACCAACAGGGACATATTCCCCACCCCCATCCAGTTTCTGGAGTAGACTGTCCACCAAGGCAACCAAAGCAGTCTCTGACCCACAAACAGGCCTGAAGCCAAATTGAAACGGATCTAGATAATCCACATCATGCAGAAATCCCTGGAGTTGAGAAGCCACCACACTCCAGCACCATGCCCAAGAATGGAATATTAGAGACCGGCCAGAAGTTATCCAATACTGTGGGGGGCTCAGGGAGGTGTTTTTTGTTGTTTTTTTAAACACAGTCTCTTTCAGGCAAGATGGAACTACATCTTCCTGTAAAAGAGACCTTCACCACTACCCTTGCCCACTCAGCCAACCCACACCCTAGATGCTTTTATAAGCCAGGAAGGGCAGAGGCCCAGCACACAAGTGGTAGGCCTCATTCGCCAAAGATCCTGTCCACATCCTCAGGTTGTACGATTACAACAATCACAACTTAAAAACAATATGCAATGCAGATGTTATAAAACCTGGATATAAACAATGACTAATGTAAACATCCATAAAGGAAGGGAGCACATCACACTGACTCACATTGTTTCCCCTAAGAAAAATTACTAGAGTGGCAAGGGATTCAGCCACAAAGGAATGGCACACACACCACTTGGGAAACAAATGGATTTGTCCTGAGCCATTTCATTTGCAGTGAAACAGAGTAGTGAGCCTGAAGTTGTGCATGCATGATCCCATGATTTAATCAGGATTAAATAATCTAGAAACTACTAACAGCGTTTAGAATTATTTGTCAGGCTGCACTGGAAGAGTGTGTGTGTTTGGTGACTGTGGAGAATTCCATCCCTTTATTACTCTAACCAAAACCACTGATGTTTAATCTACTGCCACAGAATTAGATGGGAATGAGATGGTAGAAAGAACTATTCCATTTCAGACTGCAAGCAAGGCATCACATTTCTGCATTCTCTACTGTGCAATAATTAATATACAGATTATATAAATATTTCATTCTTGCAAAGAGAAAAGCAGGGAGCTGTCTGGGTAGGAATCTCTGCCCCAGATGTGCCAGTGCTGTTGCTTTACAAGCAGTTTGAAGGGTGTACAATCCATGCTACCACCAACTCAAATCCTACCAGCTCATTCTGCTGCATTCATAGATCTGGATGAGTATGAATGAGCAGTTAATTTGTGATGAGTAACTAGAGATAATAGGAAAGGAAAGTCTCTAGTCCAAAATTACCATGATTTTTCACAGGTCTACTCCCTACTGGAGGAAGAGAGAAACACGCCATGTGTGGAACCTGGTGGCAACACCTCCTTTCCCTTTTAAAGAAAGCTTTAGTTTGATCTTAATGGTCACAAATGAGTGATAGCAAAAGTGGAGTCTTTAAATTACGTAGGGCTTCAGTGATTTGAGGCTTTTATGGACCAGCTCCTTGAACTGCACATTCAGGGCTATACAAAGTCAGTGTAGACTCTGAGGCACTGGGATCAAGTGCTTCTGGTGGCCCATCTCTGTGAAGAGGACCCAGGTGCATCTTCCAAACAGCCCTCAAGGGCAGGCCCACGCACAGCATATGGCAACAACTCATCTGAAAGTCACAAAGAGTGGATGCCAATATGTGAAGGGTGTGCTGAAATCCCAGAGTGGAAGTGGAGGTGGCCATGTGTAACACAAAGAGACCAATATGGGCCAGATCGATGAACCAGACCTCCCCCCCACCCCTGACCAATGGCTTTATGAATAATCCCCTTTGGGAAAGTCAAAGTAATACTGATTCCTACTAAACAACAAACATAATCTAGATGAAAGGTAGCAAGAGAAAAAGGGGAAAAGTGATAATGCGGAGGGAATGGAGGTGGCCTGCTTTTCATACAGCCTCTGACCACTTTAGTGCAATCCACACAATTTCAGGCTGTCTTGTTTTTGTTAACTGCTCCTCACTTAATCCACAGACACAACATTTGATGTCCTTTTTAACCCAACATCACCAAATGTTTCTTTCCCTACTGGTACATACGTAAAGTACAAGCAATTTATCATGGCCTTTTGCAAAGGCAGGAAAACAACGTTTGCCCAAAGCGACCACATACATACACACACCACAGACCTATTCATGTGTTTAACCTTTCCCTTTATGGTCTATTTTTTCCCTGCCAGGGCCTTTTCCTACCGATCAATATTCACAAGCGTTATATGTGAAATGAACCCCCAGAGAGCTCCAAATGCCAAAGCTCTCTCTCTCTCTCTCTCTCTCTCTCCCTCGCCTGTCTCTGTCTATACCACTGTGCTCAGCTTGTTTGTTAATCAAGCAAGGAGGCAAGAATGTGCATGGGGGAAGCCAACACAGTAAATAAAAAGCCAACCCTGACATGAAGAGAGGCATTTCAGCAGCCATCTGGCATATAAAGGCCAACAGATATTTTCATTTTGTTTCATGGCTTCCACTTTGAGGTGATTGGGCTTTATTCATAGTCCAAAATGCACCACCCTATCCAGACTCAAACATCGTCTGTGCACCATATGTCTGCCCATTAGCCTTCCCAGTCGGGGGGAAATGAAGGGAAATCCCAAGATGCCATTTCAATATGTATTTATTCTACAAAGACCAGCTCTGCTGCTAGCAAGTGCTGTTCTTCACATCATATACTTATTATTATTATTATTATTTAAAGGTCTGCTGACACATATAGTTTCTCATTATAAAAATCCAACTCTCCTATTTATAGATACTTTGGAAGTATTTTGTACAAAATGTTTCCTTTTGCAAGCACTGGTGTTTATACTAGGTACATTTGTAGAACCATGCTGTCTTTTCGGACATGTGAATAATAGTTTTTTGTGACGGCAGCCAAAAAGTTTTACATTTTTGATCAGTGAACTACTTGTTTAGATCATAATTATTTATTTATGTAAACTCTGCCTTTCCATGTAGGTGCTGAGAAACCCCTCCATATCATAACACACATTCACACTTTTCACTTTTAAAGTCCTAATTTGCTTGGGGTCAGGTTACTTGAAGGAGGATCTCCTGCTCCAGGTGCACCAAAGAAGGCGAGGTGAGAGGCTACAAGTGGGAGGGCCTTTTCAGTGGTGGCACCCCCTCTGTGGAATGCCCTTCCTAGAGAGGGTCACCTGAAGCCTACATTATGCTATTTTTCTGTGCCTCGCGTTTTAGGAACTTTTTTAGCGTTTTTAGATCTTAGTATTGTTTTATCTCTGCTGCTAGTTATAATTTATTTTATTTTATTATGTACTGCTGCTGTTTTTATCTTGTTTTATCAGATTTATTTCACTGTTTTATTGTTATTTTGTTTATTATCTTTTTAATATGTACACTACCCAGAGAACTTTCAGCAATTTAAAATAAAGAAATAAAGAAATACCAGAATTGTTCAAGAAAAGACTGAAATGAATAGAATAGTTTTGCCTAAATAGCAAAAATGTTGATGCCAGAAGAACCTGTCTGGGTAGAGTATTCTAAAGACAGGGTGCCACTACTGGAAAAACCTAACTTCCTAAGGACACAAAAGCGTGGGCACTCTGTTAAGATTATCGTTACTCACGAAAAGGCGCAATGAGTGCATTAAATTCCCATCCAGACAGGTAGTTCAGAAAGACCATGGTTACAGTAAGCCACTGAGAGGTCCAGGAGAAGCGACAGGGTCATACTCCCCTCATCTATCTACCAGTAAATATCATCAACCAGGGCAGTTTCAGTATTAAACGAGGCTTGAAGCCAAACTGAAATGGGTCGAGATAAACTGTCCTCCAAAAGCATTGGGAGTTTGTTCATCACTACATCCTCAAGAACCTTGCCCGAAAAGGGGACCTCTGCAAGTGGCTGGAAGCAAGAAGGGGACCTCTGCAAGTGGTTGGAAGCCATCTTTCGTCAGGGACGAAAGATGGCTTCTTCAGGAGTGATCTAACAACTGCCTTCTTCAAGGCACCCAAGGCAATTAATAATGCGATTAAATATGCGCTCCCAGACTATGGAATGGTCTGTCGGAAGAGGTTAGACAAATTGACAGTCTTCATGAATTTAAGAGAGTCATGAGGACTGTCCTCTTCCGACAGGCCTATCCAGATGAATTTTAAGATGTTTTTAATGTTGTATTGTTCTCTTGCTTTTTTAAAATTTTAACTGTTGTTATTTTTATGTTTATATTGTTGTTGTTCCCCGCCTCGATCCGGAGGGAGAGGCGGGTTACAAATAAATATTATTATTATTATTATTATTATTATTATTATTATTATTAAAGAGCGTTGTATGGAGCCCGTAATTCGCCTCCACGCCTCTCATATATAGGTATTAGGTGTAAATTCGACTGTAAGCTAAAGTGCATATATGGCGAATCGGCCATAAAACCGACCACTTCTAGAGGGGGCTTCTGGCAGCAATGGCTCTCGAGGGTTTCAGGCAGGATTCTTTCCTAGCCCTACCTGCTGATGCCAGAGATTGAACCAGAGACCTTCTGCATGAAAGGTATGAACTCCACCACTGAGCTACACCCGCTGCTCATAGCTCATAGCTCCAGTCAGAAAGCAACAATGAATTGTTACATTAGTTGTGGGTTATTATTTTACTATACATGATACACATTGTGATATCTCTGTCCATGACTTTGATTACCCCTGAAGAACAGCATTTACTTGAGACATATCACATTTTCAAAGAAATGCAATGCACAGCACTTTGGAGTAATGTTTTGGTTTTAAGTTTATCAATTAGTCACAATAGTATTGAACAGATCATAAATATTTACCAGCCTTCCTCAACTTGGTTTTCTCCAGATGTATTGGCTAGGGATGCTGGGAGTTGTAGCCCAACACAACTGGAGGACACCAGGTTGAGGAAGGTTGGTCTATTCTATATAGGCATTAAAAAAATCTGTAAGCAAAACAAATGAATCAATGATATCAAGTCAAGGAGGTTCATTCTTGACCAACCTATGCATTTTGCAGGGCTCCCTGACCCCTGCTGTTCTATGCATGGCAAGGAAAAGGAGAAGGGTGCATTTAAGTTGCTATAGGGCAATGCAGAAAAAATGAGTGATCTGTATGGCCTAGAAAGCAGATCTAGTGACCATGAAGATCCCTCGCAATAGAATACGCAGACCAGTGAAGAGGGAACGGCTCTCCCGAATGTGCAAGAATTCTCCATCTACCTTTGACTGCAGATGCATACTAGCAATGGATGCCTATGCATTAGTTGCACTCATTACCCTTTTGTACACGTGCACCTCTGGATCAGCCTCTCATGCTCTAGAACAAGGGTGCAGAATTCAATTTCAGAGAAGCTTTCAGAAGCTGCATTCCAGGGGTGGGTGGGGCCAAAGGAAAAGGGGGCAGGGTCAAAATACCCAAAATACTAGCATATATTTAATTTAAAGCTCTGACTGCCAGCAGCTAAGCCTTTGGAGAGGCATTTCAACCTTTCAGAATGGGGGGGGGGGGGGGAATGCACAAAAGCCAAGAAATTGCTAAGTAATCGGTGGTTGGGGGAAAGGGGGCATGGCCATATGGGGAATCCTGAAGGACCATATTAGAGGGCCACTCCCAGGCCTGAGTTCCCCACCCCTGCTCTAGAACGCCATCAGTGTCACACTGCAAATCCACTGTAGAGTTCCTGAACTCCACTGGCTTTCATGGTAAATGGGATTTTGCAGGTGACTTTTAAGATTGCAGCCTGTGCTCTTCCTATCATGATTGTACACATTAGTATGAAAAGAACAGAGACAAAAGGATTATCTAATTGCTGAATGGCCAAAAATGCAAGTTAGATCTGCTGTTCTTGAGTAGAATTCTACAGCAATGATTTACTGTCACCTCATGTCACACAAAACAGCCAACCTTTTGCTAACAGTCACTGTTCTTTAGCAATCACTGCATCCATTTGAACAAGATAACAAAGTCTCCCGTTTGCTAGCTTGATTCCAACCACACCCTCACTATTCAGTTTAGAAGTAGACATATACTGTTTTGCATTTTGGGTTGCCACTATGTGGATCGTTTACTGTTAGGAAGTAAAAGCAGTCTCCATAACAAGTTCGATCCTGCAATACAAGCAGGACTTCACAGAGGAGACATGCCAACGGTGGTGGTGGTGGTGTCTCTATAGCAACATGATGATAGCAGCAGCATTTCTCTAAGGGAAATGAAAAGAGAATGCAGCCTAGCTAAAATGTTCTTAAGACTATTCATTTGGGAAGGATCTATCAAAAGAAAAGAGCACCTGTGCCACGGTGAGGCTGCAACTCTGCCTCAAAAAGAAAGAGAAAAATCACTAGGAATTGATTATAAAAAGAAGAGTGGTGAGATAGTTAATCATGATAAAACTGAGAACTGTAAGAGGAGTGACAACAGAATGATCACAGCATGGACTGCGATCCAGACCAGCCATCCCAATCCCCTAATGTAAACCAGGAGATTGCACGATAGCCTTAGTCTGCTGTCATGGGTTAAAATGAGCACACATACACGGCACATAGCTGCAAACCTGCTCCATGCTTTAACCTGCCAAAGAGCTGACAAGTTTGGTCAACGTCTTTGTCGGGATACACATGATCAGGGCCCTGTTTCAAATCAAGTGCATTTTCCGTACCTTTATGATACTCTGGCATGTAGAGAGTGGGAGACCAACCAAGCTAGTCCCATTGATGGACATGATCTGGTCCCCTATGTTCAGCTTCCCAGATTTCTCAGCTGGTCCTCCATGCATCATATTAGCAATGATAACTGTAGGCAAGATGGATCCCCATCCAGACTCTACAATCACTACGCCCAGAATTTCTCCCTTCTGCTTCTCAATGAAAACCTGATGGGAGGAACAAAAAATGAGAACCAACAGCAGTCATTCTCCTCCATGAAACAGAGAAAAGCAAAGCTGCCGACACACACATTTCTGCCTCTTCTGCAACTAAATCAACGAAGGCATTTAAAAGATTTTCAAAAATAAAAAGAATATATAAAGTTATTATGTATTCAATAGTGGGATGGATAAAGCAAGGGAACATGGCAAGATTATTACTATAGATCTAAATGCCTCCAAATTACAGCTTCTATGATGCTATTATTCTATGCGTAGAGTTTAGCATTTTATCTACCAAACCAGCTTCAAACAGAGGGAGTGTTTTTTAAAAAAACAAGCTCTCTTGCAAACCCTGTTACATCTGCAGAAGTGAAAACTGCCAATTGCATTAACAGTTTATTTTCTTTCTAGTCACATTGCACTGATGCACAGCATGCCAAATATTTGAAAGCTGTTTCTTAAACAGTGCATAGCATATGGTAATCACTATCTGTTCCCTCTTTTCAAAAACTAAGAGGAAAGATTTTTTGCTGGTTTCCCTAGACTCCAGGGGGCCTAGATGGTGAAGAGCATTGTGCCCTGTATGGATGGAAGTCATTAGTGAGAAACTCTTAATTGTTATTAGCATTAGATTGCTCAAGGGGGTTATTAGCTCAACGGTATCGTGACTAAAATGGGGACATACATCTTTGCAGTTTTCAGACTTAGAGAAGTGGATCAGGTCGTCATTGTACATGTCCTGAGTGTTAAGCAGATCGCTGTATTCCTTCTGGCTCAGGTCTTCTGGATTTATTCCATTGGCCCTCAGAAATTCCTGGTAGGCCACACTAAAGGCCTGGCCTATGGACTGTGCAATTAGCTGCGCCTGTAACCATTGCCAACGGAAGGAAGAAAAAGGAACAAAAGCAGACATTCGAAATTAGTGTCTGATGCCAAGCAGAAGCCAGGAGAGCTTGAAAAAAGGTTTTGCAAAGTGATCATCAGCTGTGGGTGGAGGTGCCGCCACCAAAAGTGCAGTACACTGTGATGCAAGCACATCACACTGGCTCTTTGTATGATGGCTGCTGAGTCCCATGGCTCATGAAAGACCACAAGGGGCAGAGCACCCAAATGGTATGTGGGTCCCAACTTGGGAAGCTGACAATAACCTCAGATTATCAGCCTCTGCAACTCCTCATTTCTAGCTTGCTGACTGTCTATTCAGGGGGGTCACAGAGCTTTAGAGAACTATCATACAGCACAGGTAAGGATGTTCAGCTGGATTTGTTTAGGATCCATGTTAGCTCACAGGAGTGTGTCAGCCAATGTCTTTCACCCACTTTGGCTTTTCTCCTGGGCTGATCTAGCCTCATGCAACCAGGCTTGCCTCTAAAACAAAAAGAAAAACAGTATCCAAGGAGCTGATTTGCCTCCTTCTATCCAACTTCCTCTTCCTTGCTCTACTCACTGCCAGATCATGGTCAAGTTTATCTTGCAACCAACATCTGCTGCTTAGTGGATTGAAGAGAAAAGGCTGGTATCTAGCTTCGGTGATGCTTTCAGCGTTTGATCCTGCTGCGTCTTCTCTTAACTTAACCTGTTGTCCTCTCAGCAACTCCTAGAGTGGCACCCAGAGGAAAGGAAGCATTTGCCTCCTCTGTCCCTGCCTTGCCTCCCCTCCACAACGCTCACACAGAGTCCCCCCACTGGGGTAATCTGTTTTGAAGTCCTGGCTATCACAACGGATGGTAGGCCAGTCCAATCACGCCCCCCACCCTGTAGACTAAAGTATTGTCTTCTCTTGTACCAGGAGCAGTACAAGAACTTGTCCCTATTTTTATACTTCATGCCCATCACCAATCCCTGGTGATTGCATTTGAGAAACAGTGGAACAACTCTATTATCATTTTAATACCGAAACAACAAAGCTCCTTACATCCTCAGATTCAAAGACATGGCAGATCATTTTGTACTGCCTCTTCCCATCCTGAGAGGGATGAGATGCCTCCACATTATCTTGGGAATTTGATCTTGGCATTCGCCTGCGAGCCATCAGTACGACTATATTCCCAATATCTGCAATGTACGAAATGGTCCTCAGAGGGTGGTCCATCATAGTTTCCTAGAGAAGACAGACCCTTACATTACTGTTCTTTATTGCTCACACACAAGAATTTAAGAACACTGGCATTCAATACATACAGACACTTACGTTTTCCAAATTAAAGGGAATTTTCATCACCTCCTATAAAAGCAAAGAAGAGTAGAAGTTCCCACCTGCCAGATCTTGGATTCTGGCAGTATGAGGTCAGATTCTTTGGGCGTTTTTGCAGAGTGCATAAGCAGCTGGTTTTACTTTGAGCCAGGGCAACTTAGTAGATTTGAGTTATACGTGTAACCATATTAACTTAGATATTATTATTTTTGAAATACAAAAAACTTGCTTACATAAAATGAAAGTACTAAAAAACATTTTAAAATCAACCATTTTATTCTTCCATAAACTGACCTTTCTTGGAATAAGACTCATTCTTGACCTTTCCAACAGTAAGTGATTTTAAAAAAATACGTCAGACTTTAAAATAGGAAATGGGCTTTGTGATGTGCACAAGAAGGTAACAAGGTAAAATAAAACAACACTGACTCGTTTTGCCTCCTTACAAATGATCTAAAACATGTTAGTTTCAGGTTAACACAAGATACGAATGGAAATATATAGACGGGATGAATCACTGCTATAACAATACTGTCCAATTCTGGTTAAATGGTCAGGATTAGCTGTACCTGAGTGTCTGCATTCAGCACTTTTATCCTCTGAGTTGAGATGAAGAGGTCGACTTCTGTCATGGGCTGAGATTCACCTTCAGGGGCCTGCAATTAAAGTTAGCTTTAATTAGCAAAAAAAAAAAAGCTTTTGAGGAGAAGCCTTAACTTAAACAGAATATGTTAGATCACAAAACAAAAGAACAATAAGACATAGCCACCAGGACACCAATGCAAAATGTAGTATTAGACAGCAGAACCTAATAATAAGCATAAAGGTATGGAAACATAGGTATGAATGTGAGTTACAGCTCAATACTGTGCACAAAATTGTTAAGCCTTTCTAATTCTCTTGCCCTCCACTCTCTCCTTTCCAGTTGGCAGACCCAGGATCTCCCTCAACCAGCTAAGTATAAAACTCTTTCAATTAGGGCATCCTTCCCAAACCTGGTGCCCTCCAGATGTGTTGAACTACAACTCCCAGTAGAGAGGATAGCAAGCTAATAATGCACATGTGCCCATCACTCATTCCCCTTTCATGCCAGGGAGAAGAATGTTCATACAAACAGGCCCATCATTGCATTGGGTGATGATCCAAAGACCTCTGCTTTTCACACATATCACTTAAAAGACTCTCCTTCATGTTTATTTATTTTGGTATGAGCAACTTAAGGTCAGACTTTATCTAGAAGGTTCTGCAAGACCAAGTCACCAGAACTGCAAAAATGGTATACAATTCCTGCCCAACATCCACCAAAATTAAAATAATCCTGGGAGAGGCTAAAAAATTTACAACGCAGTTCTGGTTCAAGGGCCACTATGGTCTGACAATAGAAGTATTACAGCACTAACCAAACAATTAACATTTAAGATCACAATTTTGTACAATAAAAATTGGTCAATTTTTTAAAGGCACCAAAAGCTTCCATTAAAAGCCCAGACTGATTTGTGTTTAGTAATCTTAGGATGCAGTTTTGTGTATACAAGTAATCTTTTCTTTTTTGCATCCAGCAATTTGATACACCCATAAATCAAATGAAACAATCTTTCAATACAAGTTAAGAAAAAATATATACTATTTTGAAAAAGTGTATCATTTAATATAATTAAAACCTTCTTTCTTTCTTTCTTTATTACATTTATATGCCGCCCAATAGCCGAAGCTCTCTGGCGGTTCACAAAAATTATGATCGATCCTTGATCAATCAGCTCTATATTGGAAGATTCTTCTGAGAATAGCCTATTTTTAATTTGGTCGATCTGTTCATTATGCTGTTATCCTTCTAACATGAAATGGCTAATGGCAAGCAACAAAGAAGAGCAAACCAGGCAACTGGTTATCTGAGAAGTATCAACTTATGGTTTTGTTCAAACAAATTTGAAGAAAAAGCTTGCTGGATACAGATTTTTTTAAAATTGTAAAAATCAAAAGAAAGAAATGCAATTTTTTTAAAAAACAGAACAAAAAACAGGCAAAACATCAAGCTGATGAGGTTGTACTGCACCTTCTTTCTGCTTTTGGCTAATTTCTGGGCCATCTGCTTAGCATGGAATAAACAGAGACAGGAGAATGGTTAGAGAAGATCGTGCAGAGAATCTAAATCAAGCAGGGATCTACAACATCAAGATTGTGACTACCAGGCCTAGTCGAATTTCAATTCTGTTTATATTTTAAAGGCCACACAGTATATTAGATTTTATAGAGTAAGCCTGTACAAGACACTCAAATTGAGAGAAACACAAACAGAAAAAGGAAAACATTTTCCCTGGTAATGACTTTTAAAAAAAGACTCACTAGCTCAGTATAAAGGAGATTCTGCTGTGAGGAGAAAAGATGATTGTGCTGAATTTGGCTGTTGCTGTATTAAACTCACAAGAAATGTTGTTTGTTAAATCAGCAGAAGTGAGAAAAGCAATCCAGCCCTAATACTTTGACATAGCTAAAATCCATCTTGGCCTAAATGTGTTATTTAGAAATAAGCCCCATAAAAATAATTGGGGCTTTTTTTATCTGGGGGCTGCTTGAAACACCCTCAGCTGAGTGGTTTGCCATGTAGATTTCCCCCTCCTGTTGCAAGGAGAATCTCATTACTCTGAACATTTCGTCTTCTATGAGGTTATGGCTACAGGACTGTTCCATATGGGCGATAGCAGTGTGCTATGACCAAGGCAACTGTCTATTACTGAAGCTATCCAGTATGAATAACTAGCAGCTATTTGGGACCAGAGAAAGAGACATCAACACACAGCAGTTCATGTTTTGCTTTCAACCATATGAAAGCATCAGCAGAAACAATGCAAACAACACCAGTCCTTAGTTAAAACTGGAAATGACTTCTGTCATTTATGGGAGTATTCTCTAAACAAGGAGTCTGTTGCAGCCCAATGGGGCCACCCCTCTTAAAAGAAAAACACCATTCTTATGCAAGTCTCTGTGTTACGTTGCCTGCAAGCCTGATATATTATTCTGAATAGTAAAAGGCATATTAAATAAAAAATATTATAAGCAAGACACCTTGACAATTTCTGAATATAAGGTGAGTGTTTTTTTAATCCTCACAGCTTCCCTGCAGTCAAAAATGTTTCCTGATCTTTGAGGAAGTGTTAAAAAAGTGGAAGAATGTGCCAATTATAGGGGAAAATATATTGTTGCAAACTGCCCTGAGCACTACAAATGCCATGGAAAGATGGAATATAAAGATGTTTAATAAATAAATAAAAATGGGGCGGAATGCTTCAGCTAGAAATAGACGTCTCTGGTTTCCTGCCCATCATTCAGCTAGACAGGATCTGCTTATGCTAAACTGCAGATCAACAACCATTTAAGAGCTGTATTCACCGAAGGAAAAGGTGTTAGAAGCTGACTAGGGGCTGATTATATAAATCAACATGGCCCACTATGGAAGGAATACAAAAATATAGGTATGGATGGAAGTATATCAAAAAGGATTTTTTAATTCATAAGGATTTTTTAATTCATATACATCCACTTCTTTTATGCCCAGGAGTTCTGATGAGAACATCACTTAAAGCACACACACACATGCACACATAAGTGCTTATCCAGTAACATCAACAGAGAAAGCAGACTCATATGAACATCCATTTACGTTCATGGACCTGCTCCCTCCCATTGAAAGGAATGTAATAAACTGATAATGGTCTTTGGTATCTCAAAGAGTAGGCAATGACTGGGTTCAGACGACACAATAACCAATAGTGGGTTGAATAGTCAATGGTGGGTTAAATAGTCAACGGTGGGTTACTGTGTCATCTTCCGGACTGTTTCTCACCATGGTTGGTTATTTGGCCGAAATAACCAACACAAATAACCAACGTTGTGCAGAGTTGATTATTTGAACAACCGTTGGTTATTGTGTTATGTGTTGGGCACTGTTGACTATTTTGTTGCACACAGTTGGTTATTTTCGGTGACTACAGAGTCCCCTGGCAAGAGTGACCAAAACGGCGGCTGCCACTCTACTCCAGCCAGCAGAACTCACAATGGCTAATGGGATACCAGAAGGTGTGGGGGGGGAGTGCAGGATGTGTCAATCAATCAAACCATTGACTAATACTCAACACTGGCCTTAATCCACACCACAGTTGATTATAATAATGTTGTGTGGATAATCATCCATGGAGTTTACTATTAACCCATCATTGACCATTGTGTTGTCTGAGCGCAGCCAATGCGATCTCGTGCAATCCTGCTCCATGCTGGGACCCAACTAATTAAATTACTGATCATGTCTAATTCACCAGTAACTCCCACTTGGAACTACTGTAGGTTGGTTGATGAAAACATGACAGCAAATGACAGTGGGAATGAGGCCAATCTTGATTTCGAAAGAAGGAGCCACAAAATATTTGCATATATTTCACCTTATTTCAAACAGGACATAAGGTATGCAAGACATTTATTATATAGAAATATGAGAAAAAAATAACAGTATGATGATTTGTAATAAGCAATGATCTGAGGCAATTTTTGTTGATTAAATGTTTGCCTCAATCATTCCTTCCTTTTTAGTTTTTTACATTGCCAAACAAACCAATTTATGAGTACTTTTTAAAAAACAAACTTGGAATACATTTTGTTACACAGCATATTAGGCACACTCCAGCCAAAATGAAGCCAAAATGAAGCACTTTTAGGACCACTGATCATGAGACTTGGCTGAATTGTGCCCTATGGTCTAAATCCAACAAACCGTTAGTGAAAGAACATGCTGTGCTAGAGGACTTCCGCCGTCTTTTCTCATTATGCAAGTGCTAGAGGACCACTCTGTAAGCCCGATATGGTTGCACAGGCAGTTGCACAAGCAGAACTTTAGTTCGATTCTCCCCTTCTACATAGTTCAAAACTTGGTTTCCACTAGCACAATGTCTTTTGCACTAGCCGAGTGCAACAGTTAGATATAACCCTATGTGTTTTATTTGTAATGTCAATAAAATTTACTAAAATTACTTCTCAAAGGAAGATTCAATACTCCATACAAATTCTATACTTTTAAGTATTTATAGAACCTCAAACCTAATTAGATTTAAACCAATAGTTCTATGATTGTTAATTATACACAGCAACTATCTTTGAACGTGTAATCAGTGAGACAAAATGCAGTGCAGGGTAAAATCAAGTGGGAATTTACTATGTGCTCTTATTAGTTCTATTCCAAACTTAAAATCATCCTATGGCAACTATGAAGAAGACAATAAGCTCAAACACACACAAATACCCAAACCTTTGTATCTAAATTTCATGTCATCACACATTTCCAAAACATGCTTTAAAAAAATAAACTTCTATGTAAACAAAACATTGCCTTTTTGGGAACATGGACATGAACACAATTTTAATTCTTCAGTAGCATCACTAGCCTAGTGCCCTAGTCTCTGTTCCTCATATGTATATGTTTCTAACCTAGCATATAAATGCACTCTATGGCTATAACCTAAAGGGTTCCTTTAGATGCACTCAAGGGCTTCTGAGATCCCTCCCCATGTTTTGGAGATCAGTTTGCTGAGGGTGCAGAGGGCTGCCCAGAGAAAGGGGCAGCCCAGAGAAAGGCTGCCCAGAGGCCCTGTGAGTGTTGGCCAAACCACATGTCATGGCAGTCATGGCGAAATTGATGAAACCTCCTCCCTTTGTTGCATATCCTGTTTCTCCCTGTAATGTGCAGTTTCACTTAATCGCGATGTGACAAGTGGCTGGAGGAAGCTGTGCATCATCAGGGGTGATGCCACTTCCCCTTTAAATCATATGCCATTATATCAGTGACATACATAAACATAAATAAACACCAACAGCCAGATCCATAAATGGGTTAAAGTGCAGATATAAATTGGCTTGGCCTCAACTGACAAATCCATACATAAGCCATCATAGTCTACTTCTTTATGGATGCTTCAGGTGGTGCTGGTGGTGCAATCAGTGGTTATCTTGCTGTAACTAAGAATTACCTTGCAGGTGATGCCTAAACAAACCTGACTCTTCTACAACTGAATGGCCCAGAACTGACAGTGGCCTCATGCCCTCTCCATGGCACTGTTATGCTGAGGCTCAGGATAGGTCCTGGTATCAGCGCAAATATAACACTCCCTTGCACAATGTCTGAGACCCTTCAGCCAAATACCAGGTACCACAGCAGCAAATCACCGAGTTGTGCTACTTCATTTGTGATTTTCTGTGTGAATTTCTGGACGAAATGATGAATCCCTGAAGATATCATGAGACACGTTTCCCAAGGTTACAGCATACTGTTGAAATTATCAATTTGATGTCTTTTTTTTTTTAACTGCACGTCTGTACTTTTTTATGAACTCTGGGTTTATATCAGATGTCTACTGCAAAATGCAATTTGAAACATCTTAAATCTTACAGACACTTTTTGAAAAGGGGAGTACAGCAGCAACTCAGGAACCCTACCAGTATTTTCCTCTCTTCCTCTGTATAAGTCTGTCTCTGCTGTCGTTGCCCAATCCAAAGTCATCGTGTATATGTGAATATTTTCTTGCTGTGCTATATTTGCTTTGACTGATCACAAAAGTGTTTCCCAACAATGGGCTGAATCAAATGCAATATGCTGTCTAGACGTTTAAACAATACGGAGATGAATCCAGTCTCCCACCATATTCTTCCCTCACCTTCCCCTCAACCCCTCCACCACTGGCCTTTTCCATGTGGAACTGGATATGTGAAGTGTTTAGAAGAAGAGCAAAAATGATAGGGTAGGATCTAGTGATGTTGCAGTCACTGATTCACTCGGTGAAGTCACTGATTTATGCTAGTGCAATGCCATTCGTGCTAGCCCTGCAACCTCATTAGATCCTACCCTTAATTTCCCCAGGGACCCTGTTTATCCACAGATTACTAGCGATTATATAACAAATTCCAAATTTGTACAATTTCACCCACAGAGCATGAAAAAAGCACGATGAATGTGAATAAATGACCTATCAAACCCAATGACTTTTGAGGCCCATCATCACACATTACTACCAGAATATCTTGCAGAAGGGAGTTGAGGCATGTATCATTCACAACTGCAGCTTTAAAACATCTACAGAGGATGACAGCAAGAGAAATTCCTCACCTTGATTCGGCTCACAGCTTCCTGAGCCTGCATCATTCTCACATTCTTGGAAGGAGTTTTGTCCGAAAGCAGCTGAGTAGAGCCAAGGTAATTGGCAGCAAAGATGATTCCATCAATTAAATCTTCAGGATCGCAGGGCCCAGGAACTACAGTACGGAAAAAAATGAATTATTGAGTAAAATGATGTTACTAATGGGAAAGAGACAGACTACACCACTACTTGTGCCAGTGTGTGAAGGCTGCAAATGCAGCTTTGGAGTAGCTAAAATTTATCATGATAGCAAAAGACCAGATACAATTAGAGGAGACAAAGAAAGACCAGTCTCTCTGCTGCAGAGACTGCACTTGGTAATCTAATCTGACTCTTACATGCACTTGTTCTGTTGAGACAAAAGTTCACCCTGAAGCAAAATAACCTGAATAGATTTTTCCCTTTCCTTTTCAGAAAGGCACAAAGCACGCACATGTCCCTGCCTGAACGCTGCCCTTCACACTTTGATCATGGTTATCTAATGTCAGAAGCCTAAAAACAGGGAGATCTGGAATGGCATAATCAATGCTGTTTGCAACAAGGAAATTAGGGAAATTAAATAAAGCTCTATATATTAGCTTACTCTGTGGTACATCCTGCTTCCAAGATTCAGCTTTTCTAAATTAGTGGCTGGTGAGGCGAGAAAATGAAGAGAAGTCATGGAGCAGCTGTACATTTTGAAGTGCAGGCGCTCAACATGACAGTCTCCAAGGAGGTCCAAAATGCAGGCAGCTCTGTTGACATCTATCCATCTATTTATCTATGTGAGTGCGCTTTATCTGTGTGTATGTGTTTCTACACCACACCCCTCAAAGAGCAGCAGTACTTAGCAAAATACCCAATTTATTTATTAGCTGACAGTCATAGAAGAGTGAGCTGGCAAGGACAGCATGTTGGACTTTGGTTAGCAAGACCTCAGACTGCATAAGAAAGGGAAACACTGGGACACAACGTGTCCCCAAACAGCATAGGACTACTAGCTCAAGATTTTCCAGGAGCTTCTTTTCCCAGCACCTGGGAGAAAATCCATTTCCCCCCAGCTTCTGTGAAGCGGCTAAAATCAGAGGAATAGAGAAGTCTGACTGAGGGAGGTGGCAGACGATGTCATCATCCCTGCTAATTAAAAAATGAAGAAACCGCACTTTGACCCTGTGAGCCCTGGCTTCACTACACCACTGTTGTAGATGCTTAGGTGGTTGTCAAAATGGTGGGTGGATGGAGGGTCCCATTCTCACAGCCAAGTCAGTGTGAGGTGGCCATGAAGGAACCTCCAATCTGATTAAGCTTTGTATACATTACTGCAAATGCTGCATGGGAAGTCACCTGCAAAAAGCTGTCATGAACATCCACACTATGGCCTTTTCTTGGTCTGAAGTGGTAATCAGACAGGATGGGCTGGACTTTGCCTGAAGCCACCAATTGCTGAGCAATTGTGAAGCCTAGAGGTCCTACACCCTGACCAAGGAATGCCTGCTTTTAACCCGCACTTAAGTGAACCTAGCCACTGTCTCCTTTCCCAGACATCACTCATATTCCCAAGCTCTTCTCTGCAACAACGACGACTAATGTCCAATTCTGTGTCAGTCACTCAATTTGGCACTTGGCAGGTAAGCCCACAGGTGCACCTAGTAGGCGCAACCTTGGAAAAAATATTAACCCAACCTCACTCCCCCCTCAAATAGCAGCTATTGCATTTGGCTCTCAGATCCTAAAGGGTATACACGATCCATAACCTCTGAAGTCATTGCCTTAAAGCTGTTTAACCTCTTTGACCTACAAAGCTATGACAGTTTCCTAAAATTATTCGACAGGTGATTTGCTTTGCTTACTAACAAGTGAATTAACTGACTTGGTGCTATAAGGAGTATACAGTTTAACACAAAAGAAAAATAATAGTGTTCTTACCCCTCTGGACAGAGAGAATTTCAGCTCAACCATACAGTCCTGAAAAGGGCTTTGGAAGAAGGAAGTAGAATTTGCTAGCTAATGTATTGCACAGCTTGACTTGCAGAGTAAAGCAATTGCATTTGCTTCTGTTGAACTCAGTGAAAGTAGAAGGGGGCGGGGGAAGTGCTGATAAAAAGGTGATGCTATACTCAAATATAATCTGGATCCAAAGAAAGGATATGCATGTGTGAGAAAGAACTTCATGCGTTGTTAGAATTTGGCATTCACTTTCTACTACAGGTGTTCAATTGTAAAAGTGGCTTGTTTCTTCAGCAGTGTGAACTGTAACCATGGAAGCAGAAAACAAACTCTGGCTGTTCACCTAGTTCTTTCCCATGCACGGGTTTCGGGTTTCAGACTTTTCATCTGCAGCATTCCAGCCTGCTTATCCAAAATATGATGCAACTTCCCTCTTTGAGAATAAATTTACAAAGATTTTGTGAACTTAAAAAAGCAAGTTCTGGTAACTGGTTGCATAATCTTTCGTAAACTGCTCAGAGAGCTTTGGCTATTGCACAGTATAGACATAATAATAATAATAATAATAATAATAATAATAATAATGCCCAAGATGAAAAATTATATATTCAGAGTCATCAGAAAGATAGAATTTAAATGTGGAACTCTACCTTATTGTAAATATGTTCACACATTAAATCTTAGCAGCTGTTGCTAAGAAATGCACACTATCACAGTGGCATGAAGGCACTAATTTTGTCAGATGATAACAAATGGTTATTCTGGGGGGAGGGGGGAAGGCCAAGAGGATTGAGGTAGAATAACTAAAAGACAGAATTCATTTTCTTCAATATAAGAAAAATTCACGTGGCACGAGACAAAATAGGGATGTTTAATTTAGAATTCGTATTCAACCAAAATGGCAGCTACACAAGAACAAAACCATAATTGTAATGATGTAATCCATAAGCCTCTTCTATTTGCATGCACACAATTAAGACATAATAGTCCATAAATGGCAGTCCAATCCTAAGTGTCTTTTTATAGGAGCAAGTTCCAGTGACTTGAATGGGATTTATTCTCTACTAAAAAAAAAAGCATGGGGCTGCAACCTAAGTCAATTTATGGTTGTCCTATGAAGCTGCAGAACCTAGCATAAGCAATGTTTTATAAAGAGCCATCAGAACTTCTGAAGTATCTTCTGAACCATGGAGTAGAGTGGCCTTCCCCAATCTGGTGTCCTCCCAATGTTTAGGGCTACAACTCCCATCATTCTTGATAACTGGCCATGCTGGCTGGGGCCAATGGGAGCTGTAGTCCAAAACATCTGCGGAACATCAGGTTGGGGAAGACTTGGATAGACCAAGGTTCAAATCCCCACTCAACCATGAGGCTCACTGGGAGACCTGGACCAATCACTATCTCTCAACCTAATGTACCTCACAGGGTTATGAGTATAAAATGTGTGTGCGTGTGTGCATGTATGTGCTTTTGTGAAAGAGAACTAAGGACACCATCTTGCCTCCTTGAAGGATTGGTGGAATATAAATGTAACCAATCAATCCTTCCATCCATCCAAAGTGTACGACTACATAAGCCAAAGCAAAGAAAAACCTAAGTCCTGGCTATTTTTGTACCAATTTCTGGTGATCTAACTGTAGGCTAATTTTTAGCTGATGATTTTATCTAAAATACCAATGGGCTTGTTCACATACTAAATTTGAAATGGATTTAGTTTACGTCCAAAAGCATGCGGACAATATTATTACTCATTACTATTGGTTTCAAAGCTGATTTTCGGCATGCACAAACAAACCTGCTTGAAAGCGCTTTCAAATCCCAGTCCACTTTTGATCTAGTGCATCAACAGAGGCGTGTTAGCTAATTTGGATTAATGGCACCATGTGCATGCCCTAAATTTGATTTAGACAACACAGACACATTTTGGTAAGGAAGCTACTAGTCATTTTAACCTCAAACAAACAAAAAGAAAATACTTACAGATATACTTATAGGAATAGCTGGAGTTACAAAACAGTATGCCTCAAGCCTGAAAATGCATATGCCCTCTATGTCACATTTAAATAGCAATGATCACGTGTTAATTTTAAAAAAGCACCTTAGATGCAAGAATGCTTTATAATTCCTTAATTCACATAAATCCCATCTCACATATTAATCTCGCAGATGGCAAATACAATGGCCTTTGTGCCAACCTAAAGCTGACCTCAGTGGCACTACAGCGAACAAGCCCCGATTGCTCTCCAGCCAATCACTAGGCAAGTGGCACCTGTTGGCACCACTACAGCTTTTGAACTAGCAGCAACTCACTGGACATACATCAGCCTAGAGCAGAAGGTGTTAAACAGGGGGGCAAACTTCTTCTGGCTAAATCTGGCCTAGGGACAGCAAGACATATACTAGACCTAAAAGATTTCAAACAGCTACCTGTAGGCCTGCTTTACATGGGCCAAATTAGATGTGACATTAATCATGTAATTGCCTTGTCTGTTTGCTTTTTCTGTCTATTTGGGAAGGGGACTAACTCTGCCCTCTGCCACGGTCCCATTCCAAGATTCCTTCCTGTTGCCATTTGCATCAAGCCAGAAGCTCCCATTGGCACCAATGGGAGCTTTCCTCCTGAGCAAAACATCAGCTGTGGAGGTTGGTGGAGAATCCAAATTGGAACTCTGGAAGATGCAAAAGAACTAGCAGGGCTAGAACCTTCTCCCTGCTATGCCATGGTTGTTGCTTCTCTCTCTCTCTCTCTCTCTCTCTTTCTTTCTTTTTAATCTTCCAGGGAGTTTTTGTTTTAAAGCGTTCAATGATGGCATCCCCCAATCTACAGTCTGAAGTGAGTCCATTCTTCTACTTCAGGATCCTACTACTTCATTCTGCTCTGTATGAAAAACCAGGTCTCAGAGAACACCCACTCTTGGAAATTAATAAACAGATTATATGAAATCTATAAATCAAATGATTTCTGTAGTTATTTCAATAAACCTTTGTCCCACTTTATACATATCTCAAAAGATTTTAAAAACTTTTATTTTTAAAAAAGGTAGGTTTGACAGCTTACCTTCAACATAGGTTGGGAAAGAAGCCAAGCTTTTTCTTGACTGTAATTAAGACAAACAGGATATCAAACCAAGCTAAGCATGCTGAGGTATGCATTAAAAGGCCTTTCATGCAGAACTGGTGAAGTTATTCATCACACAATGACAGTTGTTACCCAATCTCTAAGGACGGCCTATTAAGAAATATTTATAAATGTTTCAAAGTATCAGTTAATTATTAAGAAGTTATTCTGGAGTGTACTGTACCCCTTTAGCATTAATAAGGCATTTCCAGACTGCCTTCAGCGAGAATGGCAGGTTTTGCAAGTGCAAAAATGTTACCACCACACACCATGGGTTGGATCCAGGATCTGCTTTCCGTGGACAGAAGGGCTCCACTCTCAGAAGGTGCCTTTGTCAGATATGTTGGAATCTCCCCTCCCACTCCTGCACGATAGCTCAGCCTATTTTGTAGGATTACCCAAACCTCTATGTAGTATTTTCTGGGGGCTGGAGACGGAAGGGGTGGGGAAGTCCGCTTCTGCCAGCCCAGTTGCACACATCTAAATCTGGATCCAATCCCATGTCATGATAAAAACAGTGGTAAAGAACTCAAAGATGTAAACATCCAGCAGCATGCTAAATGATTTATAGGCCCCTCACATGTCACTAACCTCTCTCATTGCTGAAGTTTTGATATACTTTTAATCTGCCTGTCCTGGCTTCAGGTTGCAACCCTAGGCACACTAAAGAATGAAGTAAGCCCCACTGGACACGATGGGACTTACTTCCACCTAAATCTGTTTCCGGGCACAATTCAAGGTGCCAGTTATCACCTATAAAGCCCTATATAGCTCAGGTCCAGGTTATCTGAAAGACCATCTTCTGGGGAAGCCTTTCTCAGTCCCACCAACATCCCAGGCACGCCTGATGGGTACACAGGAGGGCCTTTTCGGTGGCTGCTCCAAGGAACTGGAACTCCCTTCCCAGGGAAGCTAGTCTGGCTCCCTCCTTGATACGTTTCCAGAGGCAGGCAAAAACTTTCTTATTACGGCAGGCCTTTGGTGAATAACGCGGACCTCCATCTATGTTAAGATTTTTAAAAATGTAATATGTATTTTAAATGTGGAAATGTTTTAATATTGAAATCTATTTAATTATATTTTTAACTTTTGTATATTTTTATTTATAGCTTTTAACTGTATATATTTTAATTTTGTAAAGCTGCTTTGAGGCCCAGTATTTGGCTAAAGGCGAGATACAAATAAAGATAATAATAATAATAATAATAATAACAACAACAATCTGCATAGGATTGCACTGTAAATGTTTACAGTTCATCATAAAATGCACTGGTGATAGAAAGCTAAAAGAGAGACAATTTGATTAAAACATGGTTTTAATTGAAATCAAATTAATTAAAATTTGATTAAAAACAAATTCAAGACATGGGTGAATACTAACATGCTTCTAGAGAGATTTAATTAGTTTACCACTCCTATTTTTCAGTGGACTCCTACTGCTGTGAAGTTTGCAACTGACCAGAAGTAGACTGGTGTTAAATTTCTCTCTCAGCAAGGATCAGCAGTAGTTACTTTTACCCCTAAATTGGCAGTGCTGGCAAGTGAAGGGTTTTATTTGCTGAAGTAAACTACTTCTATTTGAAAATATAGGTGAGAACAGGATCTATATTTACACTATTCAACTCTCGTATTACAAGGATTCTAGGAATAAGTCAGTCATTTTATTATGTTTATTCGGAGAGGCTTTTTCATTTTAAAATATTTTGATAGGATGATAAAAAGGTTAATTTTAAAGAAAAGAGCAATGACAATACCACAGTTATCTTGGAACAAGAAAATAACTCATCCATGACTCAAGAGGAAAATGCCAAGTGGAAGAAAGAGTTACTACCAAATAACTCAAGACCTCCTGCTGACAAGATGACTTCAGAAAATTAAGTGTTGGGGAAAATGGTGACATTTATTTTCGCAGGAGAAACGGCTTCTGTGACCATCTGATCTATTACACTGCCTCTATTTTTGATACTCCTACACTGATATCCTTTTAAATAATTCATCCAATTGCCATGAGCAGATTAAAGTGGTTTATATTCTGCATTCAAGCAGGCAGAGATAATAAAACAGAACAACAAATAGCATTGCTGAGAAAAGCTTAGTGGCATAAAGTACGCAGTCTTCAATTAACTTGCTATTATTATGGGTATCGTTACTACTATAAATCTTGACTCTTTCCTTTGGAGAGCATGGTTTTTACAAATTCCTATCACCCTTGTTACAAATATGTTTGTGTAATCTCCCGACTGACACTGCCTCTATTTAGGCATATAGCTTTACACAAAAGCGAATTATGTAGAGGCAAAACTTTTCTTGCCTAAATCAACAGCATTGGCTGTGTGGATTGTCTCCCAGAAGGGTCTGAAGAGAAAGGGAGAGGTCTTGCACATGAGATGCTGAGTGCTTTCAGATGGAGGGCTCCTAGCACTAGCAATCAAAAAGCATTGTGCAGCTATTCTATCTTTTTCTCCTTAACATATTTTTTGTGAGATAAAAAAGAAGAATAATTGTGTGGGTGGGGTGGGGTGGAAGTCTTGTATAGAAGCACCAGCTCTGAGGGCAAGTTCGTCCCTCCACATGCCAGAATGTGATACCATGAGAACCTACCCTGAGAAACTTCAGGGTCAGTCTTCCCTGAGAAACTCCACAAGTGATTAAAAATGTGACTGGTGCTTTTTAATTAATAATTATTCTTAAGAAAGTTATTTCCCAATTGGATACACTTGGAGACTTGGTTCACACATAATGCTAACTCATGGGTTAAATAAATGATGGGCTGTTGAATTCTGGGCTGTTATGATGTTAACCATGAACAACCCAGAAAGAGAACCTGTGGTAGTTGTTGGGTTGTAAACCATGGGTTGTCATTCCATGGGAACCCAGAACTGTGGTTTCTTCATGGGTTGTTTTGCCAGGCTACAGAGATAGTGGCAAAAAAGATTTTAAAAAACCAACTGCTCTAACTTGCCAGTATGACAGCACATTTGGGATACAGGAAGAGAACAGGCAAAGGAAGACAGAAACAAATAACCCAGGAATTAATCCTGGATTAAATAAACCATAGGTTAGCATTATGTGCGAACTAGATTATTGTGTGGTTTTTCAGAATGTGGCTCCTAAGTTTGGCAGATACCTTCTAATATACATTTTAGGTATCAGGTCAGAAAGAAATATTTCTAAATTTTTCAGGAATTTTACTTTTACTACTTCTAGGAAAATTTAGTAATTTTTGTAGATTTGTTTTTATCGTGTTACTGACAGCTCCAATGAGAACTCTGTTAACAAGTCATTTAAAATTTACATGATCTTTCCAGCTAATAGTTGGTGAACACAACAGGACTCAAAACAAATGTTACTATTTTATCTTTTAAAAGTCTTATTTAAGAAGACCATGGTGTAAGGCTTATTACTCGCAATCTACCAGTCTGATTTTGCTCATTTTTGTTTGAAACTGAAGCTTCAGCAGTATAGATGTGCAGAATTTTTAACATGGCAATTAATTTCCTCTGCACCAAACAGGCAGGGCATCTCCTTTGCCAGCAGGATGACGGACATCCCTGCTTGGCCAAACAGTGTGGCATGAAGGTGGGCAATAGGTACAGTGGCGTGCTCAAGATGCCACTGCCAGTGAAGAGGGGGATTGGGACGGAGGAGACCAATCAGGGGGAACAAGGGAGGGGCAGGGCCACGCCCCACGGAAATTTCAGAGGGGGGATTCACTAAGCATGAGCCTAATTTGTATTGTTGAAGAAACCCTTTGTGGTGAGGGGACTGAGGGGCAAAAAAGCAGGAAAGGAGCAGGACTACTATTTATATTTTTCATATTTTATATTTTATAACTCATGTTTTATTATATAGGGTTGTCAAGCCTTCAATGGGACCAAGAGATGGTGAAGCTTCATTGCCTCATCTAAGAACTCCCTAGACTAGGGATCACTTCTCTATACCTATGCCCAAGCTCCAGGCAGACGAAGTAGAAAGAATTCAGTGCTTCTGGCTTTAGGAAGCTAGAGAATCTTCTACTCTATTACACCCAGCCCAAACTGAGTCCCAAAGAATCAACATCACTCCTGCCTTTAAGGGACTGCAAGACTCACTTCGTCTATGCTCTTTGGAGCAAATGCCCCAACCATCCCCTCAACACATCAAATATTACAAAGTAAGCAAATATGCATTGTTAATCTATTAAGATAAAGCTTCTCAGAGTTAAGCAATGCTCATGCATTTTAACAGTAGACTGCAGTACTTCATGAAAAGGCAATTCCCAATTGTGCCCTAAGGAAGGTGTTTTAAAAGCGAACTATATCAACAACTGTGAAACACTGATTTTAGGAACATTTACTTCACACGAATCAGCAGAGTTGCCAAAGGTGCTTACATCCAAAATCACAGATTCAGTCTATTAAACATAACTCCGCCTAACAATACCAATTTTGCATTCCTAAATCAGCTCACTTGTTCAAGTTTATGGAAATTATTGGTGAATGTGAATATGCTATCAAAATCTTAAAATGTTATAACATACTATAAATAAATCACTATATTCAGAAGACAAATACAAAATTAATAACATTTCCAGATTATTTAATGTACAGAACACAATTAAGGAGTCCTATATCTTTCCAGTAAAACCAGTACTTTAAGAAACACAGCACGGTACCTCCTTATTGGTGGGGGTTTCTGCGGTACCACAGGCATCTTGGTGATGCTGCATACTTGATGATTCGGCACCTTGAGGTGAAGATGAATCAGGAGATGGAGACTAGACATAAAAAGATATACAGTGAAATAAATTCCTGAGTGAACAATAAAAGGTATTTCTCTGTTTTTGTTTTGAGATTGAGAATTCAACGCACACAAAAAATCCAGGTAAAATTTATCATGCAAAATGTCACTAAATTTCTTCATCTTTATATTTACTGGGAAGCTAATCCTATTAATTGTAAATCTGCTTCGAATCACAATCTGCAGAGATGTAGAATTAAATAATTAGATTCTTCTTTAAGGCATTAATTTCACTGCACATGTGGGTAAAACACTGAATGCAAAATGAGTGACCTTAACAGAGCAATCCTACATAGAAGTAAGTCTCATTAAGTTCAATGGGGCTTACTTGCATGTACGTGTAATTTACTTGCATGTAAGGACTGCAGTTTAAATATATTAAGGTTAGTAAGGCCGGGGGGGGGGGGGGGGGGAATCCAGGTTTGTGCAATTTGTACCTTTTCCTATCCCCTAGTATAGAAAGGTATGCTTTAATACTTTGCTCTTACATATGCGAAGGATCAACCCAACTCTGTCCTTATTGGTGTTTTATTGGTATTTTAATGATATATTGGTTTTATGTATTTTTAATCAGTTTTGTGTGTTTTGTGATGATGTTGTTCCCCGCCTCGATCCGGAGGGAGAGGCGGGTAATAAATAAATATATTATTATTAATATTATTATTATTTCATTTACCATAAAGAGTTCCAAATGGAGCCAGTATATTATACAGCTCCTCTTCCCACCTCATTTCTAGCTGTCTTCTGTCCCTTTCTTCTCCACCCCAATATCCTTTCTTACACTGTCCATGAATCAAGAGACTAAGGCAACCCGGTGCCCCCCCCCCCCGGATGCATTGGACCACAACTCCCATTACCCCAAGCAGCATGGCAATGGCCATGCTGTTCTGGTCCAACACATTTGGAAGACACCAGGTTGGGGAAAGCTGGACTCAAGAATGGTCTGAAGGCACATGAATCAGTTCTGATGCTGCAAATAAGCAAGTCCGGCAAGTCAGCTGCCTGGATGGGAGTCCGCTTCGAAAACACAAATTGCTCTGAACAATTCAGAGGAATATACTTAGCTCCTGGTTAAGGACAAATATTACAGATATGCTCCCAAAATTGCTGAAGAGGCAATGCATGAGTAGAAACTGCCCTATACCACAGACGACAGAGGATAAAGGCTAAAAGAGCTGGAGACATATGACAGTTTATCCAGAGAGCCAAAGGCAGCTTGAAAGATGGATTACTGATAGTGACATGCACACTCATCCCATTTTTGCCTCTGGTAAAATGGTTTTGTAGTTTCTTGTATCATTTCTTTATATTGTTTTATTATTAACATTTATATACTGCATTTATCTGCTAAAACGTCATCAAAGCAATATACAAGAATTTACAGTGACAAGCAGGATAAAAGAAATACAAGTACACATTCATGAGAAGCAAACTCTTCCCCTACCAACACAACTTCCACATTTTTTTTAAAAAAAACTTTTTTTCCCTCCACAAACGCTATATAAAATGTATGAAATGTGTTTCATGCTTTTAAAATATTTTACTCTTTTGCACTATTAGCAATATTACAGACGCACCAGTAACAAAGGCCATATCCTATTTAGGGATTGTATAGCTGCTATCCAGCTATGTTGCTTATATGCCTACTGTAAGATCTTATGCACACAGTAACATAAACAACAAAAGTACTATCGTCATTATTAAGGAACACTAAAACACACAGTTCTTTTTCAAAACCAAAAAGGTCTATACAAAGACATCCTACTTATCCTATCATACATTTTATAGTGGTAGGCTAACTTTTAAGATTTGAAATTCAGGAATAACCGGAATACCAGGACAGTCCCAAATTTCAAAATAAAATAACCAATAAGATAAAGGATGTTTCTATTTCATCTGTATCGATAGAAGTCAGATCAAGATGCTATTCTTTGATATAATACAACCATATTAAAAGTTTGGTATAGTGCAGAAGCAATGATTCAGAGGGTAAGCAAAAAAATCTCTAAATGGCCATTTACTTTCCAGCCAGAATTCACCTACCATTTTCCTAAAATACTCAGCCTGATACATCCAAAAATTCTCCATTTTGATTTTGCTGGTGTTCTGCTTCAGCTACAGAGTCGTCTATTAACTAGCAGGTGCCAGTGAATTACTTTTTCCAGTGGTGCTTTTTGCCTGGGACCTGAAAATGGAACCTGTAACAGGAGATGTTGCTAATGTCCTACCTAATATAGATTAACCTTCTTTGTTACTGAATGGCTGTAAGAAGGTTATCCTATCATAGCAAGCACACCATGTTCCACAAAACTGCCATTCATTTATTCCTTTCATTTCTTACCTTGCAAGAGCACATTTGTAGCATAATTATAACACTATTTTCTTCTAAAAATAATAATGATAAAAAGACTATCACTTTGTATACTGTGAAATGTGGTGTTTAAAAGCACCTAGATTGTTTTTTCAAACGGAAGTAGTAGTTGTAGTTGGACACAATTTAAACAAAAAACAATCTTCATAAATTGAGAGCAAAGTAGAATTAAACATGTACCAGTTTATTGCAATACTTGCATTTTTGTTTTAATTTTTAAAATGCAGCTGTACAAAATGCAATGTGATCTACAACACACAGCATGTTCCATCTGTTCTGGACCAAAGCAAAGATGGGCAAGATCGGTGGGATACTGCTCTGGTCCACATATCTAGAAGTCAGCAGAAATCCAGCAGACAAAGGGAACAGATTCTTTGGGACATCCTCTCAAGGATGAGACAGACTTTGATTTGCAGTAACAGGAATGACTTCTTCCTATTGCTAATATGTAATTAATCTATACTGATCCAGCATCACTGTAGAAGTAATGGGATGAATGTGGAGGAAAATGTGTATGATTACGTTTTTGTTAGTTGCACAAAGTCTCCATGTTTCACCATGGAATGGTAAAATTGACTAGACCAACCTGCAAGCAGCTTCCGGTGTAATCAATTTCCCTTCCAAAGGAAACTTTAAAAAAGGAAAATATTCTTGAATCATGAGACATTGCTGGGAGGAAGATGTATATGGCATCAGAGCTGGTCTGAATGATAGTTTTAGCTTTTCTAGAATATTTGGCTTTTATAGCGCTATGAAGCTCTACAAAAATCTGCAAGCCCAGAGACCACTCACTGTAGGGTATGCAATCAAAGAAACATGCATACTGCAAACAATTTGTCCCACTTTTGTGAGAAACTGTAAACAACATGGAAGAAGTTAAAAGATAATATTATGTCTATGCTTCCCAACAGCAACAGAGGCATCTACAAGAACTAACAAGCCCTATTTATTTAATGAGCTGCATAGGCTGCTCTACTCTAAATGCACAGGGTTTGTAATAAAAGCCTTACACCACCATGAAAAACTGAATTCTATCACCTTTGTCAACAATTCTGAGCTGTGAAAGCTCAAAATGGTAATACTTAGTTATAACGACGTTTCCTTGTGGTACTCCAAAATCAGCAGGATTTGCTTTAGAGTCAACATGTTTAGGATCAGGCTGCACACTGATTTTTCTCTTTCCATATATTACTTAGATGTAAAATACAAAATCCTCAATCAAGCCTTTCATGGTAGTTTGGCTAATCCTAGATCCTTTTTTTAAAGGTGGTATCTTAGTTGGCAAAACTCTGGCTATTCAAGCTCTTAAGTGTTCAAAAATGAATTGCGGCATAATTTTAGTTAATACTATCAATAGAAGGCCCAATGGAATTCCCATCTGTGTTCCAAACACTGCAGCTCTAAGACTTTTGCTTAGCAAACATTAAGCACATAAATAATCACATCTGTCTAGCATTCTTTTAGGCTCACGCGGCACCTGAAACCTGCTCAATTATTCAGTGCAGCCTTCTCTATTCCCTTTATTAATAATGGATCAGCCCTGCTGTGGAAAAAATGAAGCTGTGCAAAGCTGCCCTAGCAGCGGAACGAGAGCTAAGGAAACCTGTTAACACAAAGGTAGGTTAAACACGAAATGATTATCACCTGAAATGGGAGAGAAAAAGAGAAACGTGTTCCTAAAAAATGTTAAATTCCACTTCACAAAACCAGACCATCCATGTGCATCATTTGCTAAGCGCCACAAAACAAATCTATGCTGTCTGAGGTTTGCAAGCCAGGGAAGAGCTGTCTCAAGCTGTTCTTCCGCACCACTGAGCGAGAGGCATTGGGTACAGAAAATTGCAGCTCCATTGGTCCCAGTGGATGGGACACGCGAAGTTGGCAAGGGATACCATTGATTGAGTCAACATATAATAGGAGAAAATGCCTCACATGCAACGTCTTCAGCAGGAATTCATGAAATGTGCATCAAATTAAAATCATATGTATTAAACAAGTGGTTTCTAAATGTTTATTAAGGGAACCCCCGTCCCATGGAATTTCACATTTGCTCAGACAGAGAACTGTTAAGTGAGAGCCTTGAGTGTTGCAAACTGTGTGTTTTTCTTATGTCTCCAAGACATCATCATCGTACCTGGGGCATCAGGAGGCAACCCACAACCAACTTGACCCAAAGCAACCCAGCTAACTCACTTTTCTAAAGGAAAGCTTATAATCCATAGCCTAAGGGGAGATAGGCAACATGGCACCCATGAGCACCAGCGTGCCCTGACACCTTTCTTGGCAACCTCCAGTGTGCTCTGCCTCTCCTACTTTTTATTTTAAAAAATAACAACTATAAATATGGGTAGTGATTCAGAATGGGAGATACAAAAGATGGGGGCAATGAGTTGGCTGGCAGAACAGGGTGGAGGGAGAGGAAAAAAAGAGTTCACCTTCTGTGAAATAGGTTTCTCTTGGTGATGAAACCCAGCTTCAAAATGACTGTTTAGGCTATTGAGGCTCAGACCAAAACTCTGCGTTGTACTCAGTCTTTTGGGCAGGTTACTTGTCCTTTGTGACCAGCCACGCCTCCCATGGCAGCCATTTTTGGGTGATGCCCAGGTCAAATTGCCCAATGTGCCCACAGACCCCAGCCTAAGGATTCCAGAAAACTGCCTTTTTAATCCAGCTTTTATTAAATATCCTATCTATTTCACAGAGAGGGAATCTTTAAATACCCAATAAATATATAAATAAACAGTTTGTAAGGACGGTAGTTAACCGTAAGGGATATGCGTGCTAAAGAGTTATTAGAACATTTAACCAAATGTCTTCTTAAAGAGCCAATTTTTATATACTACCTAAAACAGTACAGTATTGGGGAGTGACGAATGTCTGGTGGCAAAGTATCTCACAAGGCTCCAGATCTTGAGGTTGCCTGCCTAGCTTCACAAGGTTGGAGAATCTAAAGTAGTGTGATTGCCGGAGCCTCTGGGGAAGAGCATCCAGTTAACACCAGCACCTTGAATTGAACCTGGAAACAAACTTGCAACCAATGCAACTCAATTCAACTAGGCATAACATGGTCAAAATGCCTAGCTCCCACCAGCAACCTAGCTGATACATTTCTCACCAATTGTACTTTCCGAATGTTTTCAGCCCCATATAGAAAGTGTTACAGTAGTCTAATTTGGTTGTAGATTGGGGTTGAATAACTGTGACAAGATTTGCCTTGGTCTAGAATGGTCATAGCTGGCGAGCCAGCCAAAGCTCGGAAAAGGCATTTCTCACAACCAATGCCACCAGCACCTCTCGCCACAGTGTCAAGCCAAGGAGCATCCCCAAAACTACAAACCTAATCTACCAGAGGCAGTGCAGCCACTTCAATACAGGAGGCACACCCAACCTCGAGCCTGGTAATTCACCTACCAACACTACTTCTATCTATACTTGTCGAGACATATTTTTGTCCCATCTGAAGCAGATTTTTTGCATATTTCCCTGTGAGAAAATGTTCACACGGTCTTTGCATTTTAAGCATTTTCCCCTTGGGGAAGACCTGAAAGGTGCACTTTTTAAATGAGATAGAGATACAGAGAAAACAGGAAGAGAAAACTTGTTTTTCCCTCTTCTCCCACACAGTCACCTGCAAAACCTGACAGAGTCACATTTCCAATACGAGTCAAAAGGTATAGGATTTTTCTGTTGAGTGAGACTATATCTTTCTCAACCCATCCCTCCTATCCAAGTTCCTTGAACAGAAAATGAGGGGGATTCAGCATGACAACATATACGCACAAGAGATGCATGTTACCACAAGCAGCTCTACAAAATAAAGAGACAGAGAACTCCCTGGGGATAGCAACCCTAGTACAATCTGAAGTTCTGCCTTGATCTACAATCTAGTATATTTTATAACCTACTCCAAATAACCCTGGTAGATGAACAAAAGAATACACTCAAAATCAGGCAAGATACTAGCGGCATTTGCAATAAATCAAAGCAATTAAATTTTAGCACTCACTCTTCATTAAGAATTTGGGCAACAACCCTGCATATAGTTAGGTTGCTTAAGTCCTGCAGGAGTGAACTGTGCGTGCTTGTGTGTACGATTTCAATCTTGGCTTTCTGCAGGATTGAAACCCTTCAGCAAATGTTCTGAAGCATCCAATTGGTACCTTGTATACCAAACATAATCACAATACCAATGGGCAAATGAGGGACACTTGCTCTGCATAGCCACTGAAAGCAAGCACACAATTTTTGAACCAAGATTGACAGGAGTTGATGCACGGAACGACATTACTTGGACAATGGAAGGAAACAGTTCTGCTATCTAAGTGACTGAAAAAGCCATATGCATCAAAAGGAATATTGACAACTACGCTATTACAGCTTTGCATGACACCATGCTGGAGCTCAGCAACACACCTGTATATGACAAAAACAAACCCATTAGTGCAAACGTTTAAAATGAGTGTGAGAATTTTTTCATTTCTAAGCCATTTTTTTTAAAAATAAAATGTTAATTTCTTTTTGTTACCAATATATTATATTACAGCAAGGATGAAGGGATGACCTAGGGGAAATTTGGATTGTAACAATTTTGATTTCCAAAAAACATTTAATCAGTGGAAAAAAATTTGACCGCATAGGCCTCTTTATATAAGCATAAATTTTAAATGGTGTAATACTTTGTTTTCAAAAGTTAAAACACAGTATGGAAATACCAAATATCAAGGTGAAAATTATAGAGGGAGCGTTTTATGAGGTGTTGACAGGTTTGTCATCAAAATATAATCCAGCAGTTTGACATACTTACATCTCCCTCTAGTGGCCTCTGATCCTCACCATCTTGGGTTGGGCTGATGTCTTGTCTCATCACCCAAATGGGTTCTTTGGGCTCATCAGGGGTATAAGGAGAACGGATGGTCCTTGTCTTCACTTCCTCAATAGCTTCCTTAATGTCTTTGATGGCCAGTGAAATTGCATCCCTTTTTTCCTTGCTATACCTTTGCACTGTTTCTCCCACATTAATAGGGGGTCTAGAGGCAACTGAAAGTTGACTGTTGCTTTTGTGACGCACATTAGCAGGAGCGTCACTAGTGTCCACGTTCTGCTCTGCTTCTGGCATATCTTCAGCAGCTTTGTCTAGGCTCTGAGAACTCATGCTCTGCTTGACTTCAGCCACAATTTGGTCAATATCTTCCTCTTGTTCATAACTGTCCATTCTTGGATAGGGAGCAAACTCTGCCTCCTTCTCAGGACTGTCGGACTCTCCATCTGAGCGCTCATCATAATGGTGGAGACGGGCACCCAGGGCTTCCTTGCGATAGTTGTCAGCCTCCTCCCTCTCTTGCTCGTAGAGTCTAAGACCTTCCCTGACATCAAGGTCAGGTGTGTCACCTATCTCCTCATACACATGTTCCTGAAGCCCATAGTCAGCATAGGGCTCTGCATATTGCTCATCTTCCCCTCGGTGGAAGAGGCGGT
The DNA here is from genome assembly GCA_029215795.1 of Anniella stebbinsi. Lineage (NCBI taxonomy): Eukaryota > Metazoa > Chordata > Lepidosauria > Squamata > Anniellidae > Anniella > Anniella stebbinsi. The sequence continues at coordinate 85,486,955 of JARDYH010000002.1, read as the reverse complement.
GGGTGTACACATAGCCTGAATATGCTGCATTCATGGCTTCCTCGTGTTCAATGGAATGAAAGTGCAAGTGGTTGGGAAGAGTCCGGTTGTGAATAGTTTCAGCATGTTCTGCCTCAGCATTTTCAGTGTATTCTTCTGCCTCAGGCCTGTATTGTACCGCATAGGCACTCTCATCCTCGTTCTCTAGCACTCTATCTACTTCATAGCCATCTTCTGCTGTGGCTATGACATCTCCCTCAGCAGTATCAGTGTGATTATGGAAGCCACTCTCCGTGCTGGCTGACCGTGCTAACGTGCCCTCCTCTTCCTGTCTAGAGTGTCCTTCATGGCTCCCATTGGCACATCTTGGGTAATGAATGGCATACTGTTGCTGTTCCTCCTCTACCTCAGAATGTTCAAGGTCAGCCTCCACAGACTCATTCACCTCTCTGTTTCCTAGTTCATCACTGACCTCTCCTTCAGGTGGCCCCTCAAAGTGGTTCATGGCAGGTTTTAGAGAGTACCTCACTTATTCTATTGACATTTTGGGTGCTGAGGCTGTAAAGACATTAAAAAAAACAATCCTGTTATTACACAACTAGAAGAAAGAAAATAATTTAAAGCCCTGCAGAATACAATAACATTGGGCTGAATCAAGATTTAGGCACATACAACTGGACTGGTGAAAGTGGAGTTCCCAGTCCCCTTCTCCCCATGACAACCCCTCCAGCCCCCTGAAAATGCTACACAGAAGTTTAGGAGATCCTGCTGAATGAAGTGAGCTGTGGTGTGAGGGAAGAATCCCTGAAAACTGGGCAGAGGAACAATTGGAGTCCTTCCATCAATACAAAGAGAAGCTGGATCCAACCCATTAAATCAAGCACCAGGTGGCATTTCTGCTTTCACAGAAAATCAACTTGTCTTATATACTGTAAAAATCACAGATAAGAATCAGATACTACAATTTGATATGCTCAAAGTCTAAATCAAGTGTTACTAAAAGAAGAGCACACCGACAAAAATGGAAAGTATGGGATATGATTACTAGCTGACTAGCCAGAATTGAATAGGCAGGTAGATGAAACAGTGTGAGGAATGTTGTGCAAAGGAAGAGATCTGCACATAACAAAATACTGGAGGACAAAGCCAGGAAAGACAAGAGGGTAGTTAGGTGGCATAAAAATGCAAGGAAGAGGGGAGAACCTAGAAGGACAAATACATCCTGGGGAAATACAGTCAACAAGACAAATAGGAAATATTGTAAGACAGACAGACTATTGAGCGTAAAAGAGATACCTGGTAGAAATAGAAAAAAATAAAGAGGGCATAGTCAAAAGTAAGCATGTTGATTTAATCGCAAGGGGAAGAAAATGCCCTAAAAGTACATGGGCTATCCCTTCAATCAACAGCTCTTGCCTCTTTTTTTAAAAAACCTTTCTAAGAAAAAGGAGAATTGGACATAAATGTCTGGGTTGGAATGTTTCTTTTCTCTGCTTTGAAGTAAAGAACTTCAACTCAGAACTATTAGGAAGCCCTGCAAAGAGAAATGGGAGGGGGGAGTGACACTGCTTCTGTTAAATGTGGTTCTTCCCATCCCACCCCACTGTAAACTGGTTGAAAGCTGTTTTTATTCTTCTGAGCATGGCTGAAGGCTCTAAAATGCAGCATTATAAATAAGACAGGCCCTGGAACAGGAACAGTCATCAAGCCATGCACTCAAGAGTAAAATATAAATGGGTAGGCTGTGACTTATTGCAATTTAGAGAAAAGGGAGAAAGGTGACTGTCAACAGGAGTGTTTATAACTTGAAATTACTATAAATGGATGTGTCGTGCCAATAAATATTTAACACATTCATAGCACTGATGTGCAGCCAGAAATCTGTGAATCTAGCAATGAACGGTGTGAATAACATGTAACCACTCCCGCCATGTCCTCTGGCGTCAGCGCTGGGAAGAGAAGTTTGTCAGTACTGTTTGCTGGGTGTGGAGGCACATATTATATTTTAGCCTTGGCTGCTGAACCAAGAGGTAGCTACTGGTATGCCACCGTCTCTAAACAGTGGCTGGGATCATACTTCGGAGTAAAACAATCTAAAACCAGTGCAGGCTACTTCCTATGCTGGGAATGGGAGGGACCCTTCATGGCCAAGTGATGCAGGGGGCAATCCCTGGCTGTGACCTCAGCAGCAGGCTCCAAGTGTATCCTGGGCATGTTTATAAGCCGCTAGGCTCAAATTAAGAGGGAAATGTTCTGCATACACACCTATCCTCCTCCAGCCTTGGAACAAAGGGATGATACAAAGGCTTTATTCATTTGTTTCTTACATTTATATCCCACCTTTCCCCTATAGAGCCCACGCTGGTGTATATGACCCCCCTACTCTCCATTTTATCCTCACAACAACCCTGTGATGTAGGTTAAGCTGAGCGTAACGGGCCCAAACTCACCCAGAGATCTGGATCTCCTGAGTCCCAGTCCAACATCTAACCACTACACCACATTTACTCTCAGAGGAAGCCATTAGCCTTGTTGAAGGAGGTCTGAAGTTGGCCTTGGCTTCCTCTTCCATCATCTGCGCTTCTATTCCTGAGCCTGAAAGCTAATATGGAATATTCTTTGAAAAGATAATCATGGAGGCTACATGGAAACATTTGCGGGTTGGAGGTCACCTTTGTGTTTTCATTCAGCCATCCGTTTTACTTAACAATCGCAACCTCACTTTTACAAAGGGATGGACAAATTTATTTTTGAGGCAACGCCATAAAAGAAAAGTGTGGATGTGGTGTGTGTGTGTGCGTGTATGTGCATACTTCAGCTAAAATCAAGTACCGTATTTCTTCGACTGTAAGACGCCGTCGATTGTAAGACGCACCTTAATTTCAGTACCACCAACAGGCAAAAAGCTTTGATTCTAAGTGTAGGGAAATCGCCATCGATTCTAAGACGCACCCCATTTTTAGAGATGTTTATATGGGGGGAAAGTGTGTCTTAGAATCGAAGAAATAGGGTACTTGACATCCAACTAATTTCACTAAATTCATATATTCAGAATTTGCAGATTAAAAGTTTGTGAATTTACACTGAATGTTCTCATTTGTTTCCGTGCTAGGATCCAGAATGAGTCATGCTCTTTAAAAATGCCTGTCTCCTTGCCTCATCCTTTAGATTGCTCTAGCATTTTAAGGCAGCAGCTCAGTAACAAATCTCTGTCAACTTGGATCATAGATGTCTCATGATATTGGTTTCTGTACTTGAATAGCCTTAAAAGGACATGGATTTTTACATTGCACAGCACTTTCTCCTCATCCTAAATTGCGTGAAATGGACATCCAAGAGCAGCAGGGGGTTCACAGGGATCAAAATTTACTAAGTATTTTGTAAGCTGCCTTGAATGCTCACAGTGGAATTATTTATTATTTATTTATCTTTTAAATATTTATCTTTTAACTAAATAATTAGACAGAAAGACTTTCACAGTGTACTTCACACATGTGATAGAACAAGCTGTTGCCTCTGAAAGTTTAGGCCTCAATAACGTCCATGAAAACCCTCCAGAAAAATTACTCCTGAATACAATATAGGAACTTGAAAAACATTCCTATTAAAGTGAATGGTCATAAAAACATTAAGTTTTAAACTTTTATCATACTTTGCTAACCCCTAAAATATGAACATTACATGTTCGGCCTTGCAAACACATGCTCAAATATTACTAGCCCACAAAAATGTTTACTAGCTCACACTGATCAATGCTCATCATTTGTGGCCTAGAAGAGACAATGAACTAAATTGTGTGCAGCTTCCTTGCTTAGACACCTGAAAACAATCCTTATTCACCAAAGGTGACTTATGAATGACTGTTTAGAAGCCACGACTAATTAAAATTGTAAGCTTGAGAATAGAACCTTTAAAAGTATGGTCTGGAGATACTTGTGATTACAGAACCAATGGAGGTGTTTTTATGCTGAATCAATGCTATAAAAAACCCAGTACATCTTGATTACACATCCTAAAATACCCAAAATAACTGTTTTAAAACATTATCAACCACAACATGCCCAATTTGATTCCAAGCTGACATTTTAACATTACAGATTATGCCATTGCAAAGCTTATGTGACAGTAGGGCTCCACAAACAAGTGGCCGCTTCCTGGACGAGCACGTCCCATCACTGGGTGGGGCGCTGCAGTCAGAGGTTCCCCACGTGCTTCCCAGGACATTCCATCCCTGGGGTGTGGGGGGAGGATTTCTCCTGTAGCACGACGTTTAAAGCTACAGGAGAGAGCCTTTTACCCCCACCTCCGAGAACTTTCCACCACCACCCCACCCCAATATCCCAAATGGGCTTCGGAATGGAAGCCCATTTGTAGATATTGGGGCAGGGAGGTGAAAGGATTTCTCCTGTGGCCTGGTGTGTAATGCCAAGCAGCGGAAGAAATCCTTCCACCCCACCCAGGGATGGTGACTGCACATCCCGTGAAGCAAATGGGGAGCCGCCGATAGTGGTGCCCCACACAGATATGGCATGCGCATTTCCCGGAAAGAACAGCCACACCTATTGTGCAGAGTACCACAGGATATTTCCAGGATTAAACTCCAAAGGGTTTTATTTATCTTATTTTAAACAGTAGGGTTTTAAAAAGTACTGTTTCTCACCCTACTACTATCTTTGGTACTTGAAGTCAGGTGTCCCAAGCCTACATCCATCCTCTGTCTTCAATGGGCAAGAACAGAACATTAATAATTTGACAAACTTTTTATAGCATAAAGTCTGAAAAACCAAACAGTTACAGGGGCTTTGGGGGGGGGGGGGGCGGGGAATGAAAGAGCTTTTCTGGCAGTAGCTCCATAATTTAGTGGCTTAGTCAACCAAACATAAAAGAAGCAAAGCCCACTTTCCCTGAGAGGACTACATTTAAGAATTCGGGGTAAGCATGTGAATAAATGCCAGCAGAAAGAACTCCCCTACAGACAAGAGTGGCTTGTATTTCTATAATGTTCTTCAGGTCCACACACATAAATTATGAATAAAACAAGCTCCCTTCTCCCCTAAATGCAACTAAAATTAAATGCAAATGCCTCCCTGTAATTTTCCATCCGCAACACAGAAGCTGGAGGTGTCACATGGCTTTGCAAATAAAGACATACTACGCCTCAGAAAAATGCAGCGCTCTCCCATTAATTACTCACAGCAACAGCTGTGCTCTAATGTTCTGGCACATAGAAGGAAGTGCTTTCTAAGCACTTCTGGCTTTGTGCTCAAACACTGATGGATGGCTTGGCCTCCAGAAGAAAGAAAACCAACAGGTTGATTTCTGGTGTTGCTGGCTGCTTGCTGAAGGCCAAGCTCCTCTATTGACTACACAGAAACAATTCACAATTTGGACAATTTTTTCAATCTGATATGTTAAACTGATCCCTGGGTGTGTCCCTAAGCACTCAGATTCCATTACTTCCAAAGTCCATTCATGACATTTGATGTAGTAAGGTGTGAGGGATTTTCCTTTGCCCATTTGAATTCCCATACACCAGTTGGCTCTGATTATCAACATTTAGAAAATACTAATGCTTACTTTGACAGCACTTAGTGCATTTGTGAGTATGGGATAGTGACTGGCCCTTTTCCATCAGCAGTTATAATGTTGCAGTGAATGTAGAATACCTTGAGGTCAAAGCAACTCAGCCAATGGCTGAAAGGGCTAACAAATAACAAGCGATTTTCTTTTAGCCTGCTTTTGTAAATGTATCCTTTTGTACTTCTTTTCATGTATTTGTATGTTTCAAAAGTGCCTGTATGGAAATATATCACAGAGCATCCATCTTTCTCTGAAATTCAATTTATTCTTCTGATGATTTACAACAAATGGCCTTTGGTAGAAAGAATTAACGCAGAGTTATGTAGTTTTCTTGTTGTAAAGGAAAAACCTCAATTACTTTTCTAATGGGAACTGCATGGGCATGCAGTGATGAATGAATAAAAAGCTCACATGTGCGCAAATACATTTTTCAGAGCTAGCATTTTTAATCATATGCCACAGTTCTCCCTTGCTTCCAGAATGTTTTGCCTTATTCCTTCTAAAAACTATTACAAAAAAATCAATATAATACTTGCAAAGCTTTTCTTTAATACTTCCGTGTTGCCCTTTTGACAGACAACAAAATCTTACCATCTTCCTTTGATTAATGAAACAATTTATCTGCAGTGCATATAATCAACAGCTTTCATACATCTTATCACAAAAACAGTAATGTTAACTATGTTACAGAAAACTATTTTGACTGTATAAGGAATTTCATAACTGAATTATTTTATGTCTTATAATTCCACCCTGTTATTCAGTATGAAGAAGCCAGGTGCCTACTTCTGAGGTGGACAGAAAGCAGATCTCCAGATGGTTTGGATTTCAACTACAGAAGCCCCTGCCATAATGGCAAATGGGCAGGGATGCTGGGAGTCCAAAATGTCTGGAAATTCCTGCCCGTCCCTAGTCTACTTTGTAACTTTCCGTGCATTTCATTATTTCACACACACACACACACGATTGGTGAATGTGCATGGAGTCCTTCACTCAAAGCAATTTTTAAATTATTATTATTATTTATTTATTTATTTCTTACCCGCCTCTCCATTTGGATCGAGGCGGGGAACAACAATATGATAAAATACATAAAACTGATTAAAACATGGCATACATTATTAAAACTGCATAAAAACATCATAAAAACATCCTAAAGATCAAGCACCAAAAATGTCCAACTGAGATTTTCAGTGATTCAATTATAAAGAAATAAAATGAATTAATAGATTCAGTCTTAAATGTACATCTAAGCACTTCCATATCTTTTAGCCACAACATTATTCTGTATATGTATTTTCATATTTTAATAAATTTTAAAAGGATTCAAATTTAAGACTCAACCTACCATCTTTTCCTCTCCTTGTGCAATCTTTAAACTGAAAGCACATGAGCAGCACACTATTTCTTGTTAAATTACCAATGGCAGTTCTAACAATAACTAAGAAAACTGTAGCATTCTCAGTTTGTGACATCATTCCACATTCCACACTACTAACACCATATTCTATGGCCATCCATCAAAGATCAACACTATCAAAGTAAGCTCCTCTAGCCCTGTTTCCATCTTTTATCTTGGGCTCTGGACAAAGCAAACTGAAGAATCCATTTTGAATTTGCCTCTACTTGGGAAGGCATGGTCAGTAGAATGGCTCCAATCACATTTCATAGTTTCCAGATTCCAAACCATAATTTGGAACCAAGTTGGGAATGTGCCATGGACTCCATGCCCCTCCTGCCTCATTACTGCATTGATTCTCTCTCTGTACCCTTTCAGTTTTGCTCTAGCTATAGTCTATCATTATATTCAAATAAGGCAAGTTATGGTTATCTCTAATCAGAACTGCCTCTAAACCATGGTTTCTAAATACAAATCATGGCTTGGCAACAATTTCTGGTCAGGCCTAACCAGATTGCCCAATTCTGACATCATGCCAAACTATGGTTAGAACAAACCAGGAACGGGAGGAGGAAATCTGCCCTCAAGAGGACAGAACGTGCAAGGCTGCAGCATGTTCTTGATTTCCAAACCATGGACTGGATATTCTGTAATATCTCAAATAAGCCACAGTTTGAGAACAACACCATCGTGATTTTGCCCAGGCTTTGCTTACTCAATGAATTTTTGAGGCAAATCACTTTTCCCCATTGCATTAGTTAAACTGTTGTCTAAGCGTTGGCTTATCCTAATGCAATGTTTATTTATTTATTTATTTATTTAGTGTTGGATACTGTTGGATACTACTCCAAGATGGCTACTGTTTACATCAGACACCTTTATATCTGACAAAAAACAACTTATATAAAAATAAATGCGTAATGGATTAAAATGTTTATACCTGGTTAAAGTGTTTATACCTGGTTAAAGTCTAGCAGTTCAAAATTACTTTTTTATATATTATCACCATCTGAACCAAGGTGGGAAAATAATTCATCTGTGTTTATCCTACTGCAGGGAGCTCCTAGACTCACCAAAAGCACTGAAGGCTCCCTTCTTCTGCACTGCAGTGCAATCAATCTGGTTTATTGACTGAGTGGTTTTTTTAAAAAAGGAAGAAGAGGATAAACCACAACATGGCTATTCCCTCAACCACAGACACCTCCACAAGACTATCTCCATTCAACATTACCTAACAGGTAAGGTTGACTCTCACAGAAACAGATTTCACAAAGAAATCCTAACAGTGATTAAACGTACTGAAGGAATAATTGCATTTGCCTAGGAACAAAATACTTTACTTTTTGAGTGTTGGGAAAAGGTGGTATCCCCACAAAAGTAGTACAAATATGAGGGAAGATACATGGATCATGGCAGGGTTGATTTAAATTGCTTTGCTGAAGGACTTAATTTTAATGATTTCAATCACAGTTTAAATCACTCGTGAGGAAAATTCTATTTAATCATCATTTTTAGTAGAAGTACATTATTGTTTAATATAACCTTACTACATATTCAGAGATGTAGATTTCATTAGAATGCAGGTACACACTAAGCAATTATTCTGAATTGTTTTCAGATTAATTTTCATCAAAAATGGGATGATAATTTGGTCATTTTAGTACTAAAGAAGGATGAACTTGTGCAGTCATTCAAGAGATGAACCAGCTCCAACTATTCAATTAATCATGATGTTTTTGTCATGATGTGCCAGAATCAGCACCACCAAACAGGCTTTTAAATTGTACAAATAAGATTGTTTATTCTTCTGGTTTGTTTTCCACTTCAGCAAACAACAACTATTATTATTAATATTATTATTATTATTTATTTGCATTTATATACCACCCCACAGTCGAAGCTCTCTGGGCAGTTTACAAAAATTAAAAACACTGAACATTAAAAGTCAATATACAAAATTTAAAAGTATAAAAAGCATAAAAAACAGATTACATACAATATTCTAGGTCAAAAAAAACAACACCTCAACATATGCTCTTAAATGCCTGGGAGAAGAGAAAAGTCTTGACCTGGCACCGAAAGATAACAATGTCGGCGCCAGGCCAGCCTCGTCGGGGAGATCGTTCCATAATTGGGAGGGCAACACTGAAAAGGCCCTCTCTCCTTGTCGCCATCCTACGAACTTCCCTTGGAGTAGGCACCCAGAGAGGGCCTTAGATGTTGAGCGTAGTGCATGGGTAGGTTCATGTCGGGAGAGGCGTTCTGTCAGGTATTGTGGTCCCAAGTCATTTAAGGCTTTATAGGTTAAAACCAGCACCTTGAATCGGGCTCAGAAACGAACAGGTAACCAATGCAAGTGGGCCAGAGTCGGTCCTATTTGTTCGAACCTTCTGGTTCCTGTTATCAAACTGGATGCTGCAATTTGCACAAGCTGCAGCTACTAAACGGTCTTCAAAGGCAGTTCCACGTAGAGCGCATTGCAGTAATCTAACTTGGAGGTTACCAGAGGATAGACATCTGAAGCCAGGTTATCTCTGTTCGGATAGGGTCGTAGCTGGGCTACCAACCGAAGTTGGTAGAAGGCACTCCATGCCACCGAGGCCACCTGAGCTTCAAGTGACAAGAGATGGTTCTAGGAGAACCCCCAAGCTACGAACCTGCTCCTTCAGGGGGAGTGCAACCCCATCCAGAACAGGTTGAACACCCTACACGCACATGGAGTTTTGAATGGTTAACTCTGTAAACCACTTTAAAAAATAAAAATTAGGCAATTTCAACCACAGCAGGTGGAGAAACATAATATTCCCAAATGGGGTCTCTTGTACGGATTGCTGCTGCCATGCTAGGTATTTCCCTCGCACAATGGAGAATACATTTAGCAGAAGTGTCCTCGGGAGTCAGGACTGCATGAATATGATCTGTCCGTTTTTGGTTTCACTTCCTATTCCCTTCCTCTATAATAATAATAATAATAATAATAATAATAATAATAATAATATATTTATTTATAACCCGCCTCTCCCTTCGGATCGAGGCGGGGAACACAATGTAAAATACAAAAATCACACACAGTTAAAAAAATTAAAAAACAAGAGAAAATACATCATTAAAACATCTTAAAATTCATCCGGATAGGCCTGCCGGAAGACAGCAGTCTTCATGACTCTCTTAAATTCATGAAGACTGCTAATTTGTCTAATCTCCTCCGGCAGACCATTCCATAGTCTAGGAGCGATGGAAGAGAAGGTCCTCTAGGTAACACTCGCCAGCCTAGTTCTGGCTGGCTTGAGTAAGTTCTTCCCAGAGGACCTAAGTGTGCGGGGCGGATTGTACAGGAGAAGGCGATGCTGCAGGTAGCCTGGGCCCAAACCATGTAGGGCTTTAAAGGTAACAACCAACACTTTATACTTCGCCCGGAAACTGACTGGCAGCCAATGAAGTGATTTTAAAACTGGTGTAATGTGGTCACCCCTAGATGTACTGGTGACCAACCTGGCTGCCATATTTTGAACAAGTTGAAGTTTCCGGACTAGGCACAAAGGTAGCCCTATGTACAGCGCATTGCAGAAGTCAAGCCTCGAAGTTACCAGCGTGTGCACTACCGTCTTTAGGTCTTCCAACTCTAGGAAGGGGCGCAGCTGGCGTATCAGCCGAAGCTGATAGTAGGCACTCCTGGCCGTCGCATCAATCTGAGCTGTCATCTGCAGCGACGGATCCAGGAGTACCCCCAAGCTGCGAACACAGTCTTTCAGGGGGGGTGTAACCCCATCCAGAACTGGTTGACACACCTCCAAACCCAGGTTGGGGCCTTTGACAGCGAGCACCTCCGTCTTGTCTGGATTCAGCTTCAGTTTGTTTTTCCTCATCCAGCCCATTACCGCCTCCAAGCATTCGTTCAGAGGAGACACACTATCCTTAGCTGACGATGTTGTCGAAGGCATAGAGAAATATATTTGGGTGTCATCAGCATATTGATAGCACCCCGCCCCATGCCTCCGGATGATCTCTCCCAGCGGTTTCATGTAAATGTTAAACAGCATTGGGGAAAGGATGGCACCTTGTGGTACACCACACAGCAACTCCTTTTTTGAAAAGCAGCTATCCCCAAGCATCACCATCTGGAACCTGCCCGAGAGATAGGATCGGAACCACTGAAGCACAGTGCCCCCGATACCCAATTCCCCCAGGCGCTCCAGAAGGATACCATGGTCGATGGTATCGAAGGCCGCTGAGAGGTCCAGGAGTACCAGCAGGGACACACTCCTCCTGTCAATACTAAGGTGTAGATCATCCACTAAGGCGACCAAAGCGGTCTCAACTCTGTATCCTGCCCTGAAGCCGGTTTGAAATGGGTCTAGAAAATCAGTGTCATTCCCCTATTCCTTGCATTTATATCCAGACTCCTCCTTCTTGTTCAGATCTATTCCATCTCCCCAAATTCTCTAGTCATCGACCTTCTCTATCTTCGCACTTAGAGAGAGACGGAGAGAGAGAGAGAGAGAGAGAGAGAGAGAGGAAAGGTCTAGGGGGGAGAGATGGAGCATGCACGTCTAAAAAACACATACAATGCAGAATCGGACTGATCACGTTATCTCCCATCTCCATTAACTGCTGTCAAGATATTCATGGAATATAATTAGAAGCTGTAAAATTAGTATTCATGATGATATCTTTGACCAAGGCTCTTTTTACAATCCAATTTAAAACCCATTTTTTATTTTTTTTAAAAGAAATAAATTGATTTTTATCAACTCTGGTAGGTGGCTGAGTTTCACGTAATACATGTTCACATAAATATCCAGAGTAGTTTTCTATCTTTTTTCCTGCTCATGAAATAATTTTGTCTATTAAAAAGTGAGAAAAACAAAACTGCAATGTAGCACAAAAGGCCATTATTAACTTTGAGACCTAAGAAAGCAGACTAGATTAAAATATATCAAAAGTGACAGAGGCTAGCAGTGCTCTAGCAGCAGGTTTCAAACTTTTCCCCCTGCAGATCACCTTACAATTGCTCAGGGTCTCACTGGACAACTTCAATCCCCCCCTATAAATCAAAGCACATCTATAATTTATATTTTAATAACTTTTTTCTTTTGTGCCAACATCACAGCCAAAACCAATTAGCAGCAGAACAGAGTACTAAAAGCAATTCTTCAAATGCCTGGCAGAATAAGAAAGTCTTCATCTAGTGTTGGAAAGAACGTAACGTAGGCGCCAGGTGAGCCTCCTTGGGGAGATAATTCCACAACTGGGGTGCCACCACTGAAAAATGCTGTCTCTTGTAGCCACTCACCTCACCTCATTTGGCAGGGGCACCTAGAAGAGGGCCTCAGATCTCATTGTCTGTTTAGGTAAATATTTACAATTCATTATAGTAAAAACAAACAAGTAAATAAAATTTAGAATTAATAATAATAATAATAATAACGATTTATTTCTTACCCGCCTCTCCATCTAGATCGAGGCGGGGAACAACAGCATGATAAAATACATAAAACTAATTAAAACATGACAAATATTATTAAAACTGCATTAAAACATCCTAAAACATCATTAAAACATCCTAAAACATCCTAAAAACATTCTAAAAATTACACTGGATATGCCTGCCGGAAGAGAACAGTCTTTATAGCTTTCTTAAATTCTAAAAGACTGTTAAGTTGACGAGTCTCCTCCGGCAGGTCATTCCACAGTCTGGGAGCGGCAGAAGAGAAGGTCCTCTGGGTAACAGTTGTCAGCCTAGTCTTGGCCGACCGCAGTAAGTTCTTCCCAGAGGACCTGAGCGTGCGGGGCGGATTGTACGGGAGAAGGCGATCCCGCAGGTAACCTGGACCCAAACCAAAACTTCTGTGCATTCCTGTGATGTTCTACTGTTTAGAAATGAGAATGTGTTACAAAAGTTATTATTTGGAGTTGCAAGTCTGGGTGAGTATAGAATGAGTGGTAAGTGAGTGCTGATTGGTTAGTTGTTTGGAGTACCTGGATTGGTGGAGTGTGTGTGAGAGTGTGAGGAGCTGGGGAGCGAATGGGAGCGAATGGGGTATATATATGTCAGACGGAGGGAGAGCTGACAAAGGGGTTGTTTTGGGATGAATTGAGGGGGGGGGTTGACTGTGAGTTGAGCAGAGATGAGAGATGAGAGATGAGAGATGAGAGATGAGAGAGAGAGAGAGAGAGAGAATGAGAATCTAATGAGGTGTTTTGATTGACTGATATTGAGAGGAAACAGTTTAGCTTAAGAAACATTTTGAAACATAGAAGCAATATACTTTGTGTTAATGAAACTTGTTAATTTCATCCAACTGGTGTGGTCCTTTAAGGTGTACCTGAAGAAGGTACTGGTGGCAGTGGGAACATAGATGCTTGTCTGAGGCCAGGATGCTGAGCTGTAGAGCTGTGGGGCCTAATAGTAAAGGTGGGACAGGGGCAGCAGCAGCAAGGGGCTAGGATAAGGTATCACACTTCCATATTTCAAATACGTATTTATTTATTATATTTCAGTTCACAACAATTAAAACCATAAAATATAGTATGATAAAACGTAATATAAAACTTCTAAAAGTTTAAAACTACTTTTAAAAGTTTAAAACTAAATGTTTAAAACAGGAATATTTAAAGTCATCACTGACAAATGTAATCTGTTGAAAGTAAGTGAGAGAGAGAGAGAGAGTGAAGGAGCATGCAAGTGGTGCAAGAACACCCATCATTATTGACAGAGGGTAAAATCCAGTGTAGTTTTTTCTGGGCTCATCTACTCCTTTGAGCCTTCCAGGAGGGAGGGGAGAGGATCTCGGGCTTTCCGGCATCTGGGATTCTTCCCCAGCGTCCCAACGCCAGTGCAACATCCCGGAAGGAAAGATGGATGTCCAGCGTGGCATTCCCCCCCCCCCCCCCCCGGAAAGGACTTTTGCGCTGCAACACGGGCGCGATCGTGCGCCAAACTAAGTTTAAAAAGAAAATAAAACACCGATGGGCACGGACCCCCCCGCAGAGCTCCAGGTTCGTTTGTTGTGCTGCGTTACTCATGGGGAGGAGGGAGAACCCGGGAGCACTGGCCACACCGCCCACGATCCTCGGGGTTATCCCTGGACTACGGGAAAGAACAGGATAAAAGTAGTCCATTTTATCCTGGGGAAAGTGAGTGGTTGTCCCTGGGGATATGCAGGTTGCTTACCTGTAACCATAGTTCTTCGAGTGGTCATCTGTGCATTCACACATATGGGCTCTGCGCCTGCGTGGAGCCTGTTTCGGAAACTTCTATAGCTAAGGCAAACGTTTTTGGCGGGAACCCCTCCCCCACTGTCTACTGACTCCATGTTCCCGCCTTTCTCCTCAGTTCAAAGAGACCGACTTGCTGGCCCCATAACTAGGAGAGAAACCGCTCTGTATCGACAGTACATTTACATCGACACCAAAGCGGGGACGGTGGGTGGGTTGTGTGAATGCACAGATGACCACTCGAAGAACTATGGTTACAGGTAAGCAACCTGCATTTCTTCTTCGTGGTCTCTGTGCATCACACATATGGGCGATTAACAAGCTAAATTCCTGGTGGAGGGTAGGTGTAGATCAATGTTCCCTCACAAGACAAAGAAATTGCTTGCCCCAAATTCCAGTTTGTCCTGGTACAAACAATCAAGTGGTAGCATGTAATGAAGTTAAAGGACTTATACCAAATAGCTGCCTTACATATTTATTTATTTCATTTCTAACCCGCCTCTCCATCTAGATCGAGGCGGGGAACAACACCAAATATAAATATATTAGCAGGGGATCGACAATCCCCTGCTAAAGATACGGACTTCGATGCACTGCACATCGACTTAGCTGTTACTGGACCAACAAGCTGCAAGCCCTTCAACTTGTAGGGCAGTTTAATAGCATGTACAATCCACTCCACGAGTCATTGCTACTCTTGCGTCTTATGGAATTTGTCAGTTCTAGCCCTGTGTGGAAGCCCAGGTAGGGTGCATCAATACTGAGGCAGCTAATTCACTCGATCTGCGTAGTGTTGATATAGCCATCAGAAAACAACTTTCTAAGAAAAATAATGTGATATCTGAAGGTACCATTGGTTTAACTGGTTTCAATGTCAGAGATTGTGGCATGACAGAGAAACTCCATGCCAGAATGAAACTCCTAATTAGAGGAGACAGATTTGTAATGCCCAGAGGAACCCCCTAACAATGGGGTTGGTGCAAAAACACGTAAAGCAGTAAAATACCTGCATATCGACAACTATTTTAGCCCTATAGTGTATAGGGAGTAAGTGTAAGGACATCGTTAAGGAGGCTGAATGGGGCTTGAGGCCCTGAAGATCCATGTATTTAGAAAAGAATCCCATTGTGCAGTATATGACTTCATTGCAGGCTGCATGAAAAAATGGAATCGACCTCATGTCGAAAGTAGTTACGGTATTGGGATACCCCATGCCATGAGTCTGAGCATAGGCAGGGGCATAAACTATGGGGGGAGGGGGGTAGCGGGGGGTGCAATGTCCCCACTGGGATTTCCCAAAGGGGGCAATGCCCAACTAAGTAACATCAGTAAGCTCACAGCCTGACTGACAGATTCCTCAGTCAGTCTCCAGTTGTCTGTATTCTTATGTGTTTGGACGCAGTCTAAATTACATCCAAGCACATCCTGCTTCCTCATCAGCTGCCCAGCAGATCTCCTTGCAAGACAAAAGCCACTCTCCTGTTGTGTCAGGGTCAGGCTCCCCCAGATTTATTTTCTTCTACCCACTCAGGCGCTGTAAGACAAAAGATTGCCCATTTAGGAATTACAGTCTGGGTACATCTTGACGAGAGTTTTGCCTCCGGTCGGGGTGTATCCGGAGTGGCAGCAGGTCATCTATATGATGCAGCTGGCATCCCGAAGCCATCCAGGAGCAAATCCCTGAAGCTCCGGTTTTAAAAGTCGGGTACTTACCACGACTTTTTTTTTTTTTTTTTTTTTTTTTAATCTTTTGAGCTGCAGCGGAGCTGATGGTAACCCAATTGGTCGCCATTGGCTGATATCTTCAGAAGTAGAGTGAGCCACACCTGTCTCGGCCACCAAGGGGTGACTATGATGGAGACTGTGTGGACTACACAATATTAATATTATCATACCACAGTACTCATGGAATGAGAAGAAAAATGAGGGCTGCAAAGACATTCCCAGTTGAACAGGAAAGTGTTTGTATGAGGACTTGAGATGGGGGAGGAAGTGGGAAAGCGCATGCCCCGTAGCAAATAGTCTGTGCAAGTACACCAATGTAGGGTTGTTAGATCCAGGGGAGTCTGGATTCTGTGTTCACTATGAGGCCCAAAGAGCTCAATAAATTGAGTCGTCACCTTGCCTTCAATAGCATTTCCTTTTAGGAAGCCACCAGAAGCCAGTTGTCTAAATATGGGTAGATTTCTACCCCTTGAAGGCAAATGAATGGAAGGAGCAGTGCCATACATTTTGTAAATATTCTGGGGCAGGGCTTTATGTGTCATCAGAAATTTGTGATTCTGATGTACGTATGGAGCCATCTCAAATCCAGAACAGGTTGAAGAGATCTGTAGAGGAGTGGGCCAAATATTAAATCAGAGAGTGATATAGGTCTTCCAAAGGAGGCTCCACTCTGTACAGCTACCCCATCAACAGGCGATGCAGAAGAGAACAATGTTGAGTCCAACTGAGAGCTCTCTAAGGATTGAGGGGAATCAGGTTTAGTTCTATGATTAAACCCATCTTCTCCAAGCTGAACTTTTTGACACCCCACAGAGTGGGTCTGGAAAGGAGAAGAGCTAGGTGGACGTACTGACGCATTCACGACGGTATCATGAGGCAATGGTTGAGCCCTGTGGACAGGTCACAATGACAGTGATCTTGGTAGAGCTAGAGGGAGTTGCAAGAAAACTTCCTCCAGTGGCAATCACGATACCGATGGAGCTGCTCAGTATCGAGAAAGGCGTATGTACCAATATAGGGGTTGGTATCGATGCCTGGTACGGGAGTTACGGACCCATTGCAAGAGGTGTCCCTTTTATAATTGATGCCAATCTCTGTACTGGTATGGCATTCTCGGGGGAGGCAACCCAGTTGAAGTTCTGTCCCTGTTTTTTTTTTTTTTTTTTTTTTACAGGGACCCGAGAATGATGCCCCTAGACATTACAGGCATAAAAAACTCTCTCTGTTGAAATCATAGCACTCCAATTGTAGCAGCTCTAGGGAGCAGCCCTGTAATTGGCAGCTAGCCTGTAATGGCTGTGCTAATTAACTTGGTGGGGAGATGTCTACTTCAAGCTGCATGTTAGACGTCTCTTCTTGGTACCAAGAGATTGGTACCAAAAGAGGCAGTTGAGTCTCACCCTTTGATGTCGATTCTGCCTGCTAGACATCTCATCTGGACGTCAAAGCTGCATGTTAGACATCTCATTTTGGTACCAAGAGCTCTGCACCGAGGAGCTTGGTACCATGGCGCTCGGTACCATGGCGCTCGGTACCATGGAGCTCGGCACCAAGGAGCTCGGCACCAAGGAGCTCGGCACCAAGGAGCTCGGCACCAAAGACGTCGGTACCAAGGAAGTCGGCACCAAGGAGCTTGGTACCAAGGAGCCTGGCACCAAGGAGCTCGGTACCATGGAGCTCGGTACCAAGGAGCTCGGTACCAAGGAGCTCGGCACCAAGGAGCTCGGTACCAAGGAGCTCGGTACCAAGGAGCTCGGTACCATGGCGCTCGGCACCAAGGAGATCGGCACCAAGGAGATCGGCACCATGGAGCTCGGTACCAAGGAAGTCGGCACCAAGGAGCTCGGTACCAAGGAGCTCGGTACCATGGTGCTCGGTACCGAAGGAGGCAGTTGAGTCTCAGCCTGTGATGTCGATTCTGCCTGCTAGACGTCTCATCTTGACATCGAAGATGCATGTTAGAAGCTCCAGTATCGAGAGCTTAGACCTCGGTACCCAAGGAGCCAGTTAAGTCATCGCCGCCAAAGGGGCCACCCTCAGTATCGGGGGGGGGCTAACCGCTGCAGAGGAGTTGGAACCTGGTCTCTCTCTAGCTGTAGAAACACAGGTAGAGAGTATCCAGATGTTGGAAGATCGGAACGACCTATGGTTAGGGTGGGGGTCCGAAGACACTGAGGGGCTCTCATCCATAGAATCGCTCCAAGCGATCAGTCCCCAGAAGTCCTATGTAACCTGGCCTTCTTAGATATCCCTTTCACTGTAGAGACAGCTAGGGAGCGTCCAAACATTGGACGATCGGAATGACCCATGGTCAGAGTCAGGGTCCGAGGACGCAGAGGGGCTCTCCTCCGTAGAATCTCTCCATGCGATCAGCCCCAGAAGGCTCCTGCCTTCTTAGATATCCCTCTTGCTGTAGATACAGCCTGGGGAGCGTCCAAATGTTGGAAGATCGGAATGACCCTTGGTCAGAGTCAGGGTCCGAGGACGCAGAGGGGCTCTCCTCCGTAGAATCGCTCCATGCGATCAGCCCCAGAAGGCTCCTGCCTTCTTAGATATCCCTCTTGCTGTAGATACAGCCTGGGGAGCGTCCAAATGTTGGAAGATCGGAATGACCCTTGGTCAGAGTCAGGGTCCGAGGACGCAGAGGGGCTCTCCTCCGTAGAATCGCTCCATGCGATCAGCCCCAGAAGGCTCCTGCCTTCTTAGATATCCCTCTTGCTGTAGATACAGCCTGGGGAGCGTCCAAATGTTGGAAGATCGGAATGACCCTTGGTCAGAGTCAGGGTCTGAGGACGCAGAGGGGCTCTCCTCCGTAGAATCGCTCCATGCGAATAGCCCCAGAAGGCTCCAGCCTTCTTAGATATCTCTCTTGCTGTAGATACAGCTAGGGAGCTTCCAAATGTTGGAAGATCGGATGAGGCATGAAGCGGCCATGTCTCCAGTAGATCGAGGTAACAATTGTCTGGAAGAAACCATGGCTTCTAGAGCTTTTATCCATAGACCTGGCGCCAACACGGTTATCTTTTCAGCGCCAGGTCAAAACTTTTCTCCCAGGCATTTCAACAGCTTAAGTTGAGGTTTTAACTGACTTTGTAGCCAGGCTTAACAGTTTAAAATGTTTTAAATGTCAGCTGTCTTATGTTTATGGTTCTAAATTTTGTAAACCACCCAGAGAGCTTCGGCTATGGGATGGTATATAAATGTGTAAATAATAATAATAATAATAATAATAATAATAATAATAATAATGTAGCGACAGGTTTTGATGACCTGAGCCTCTCCCAAAACAAATTAAACAGAGAAAAGTCTGTCTGCTGGGGAAGCTTGCTGACGCACTTAACACATTTTGAAAAGGGGCCTTAATGGCTGTGCGATCCCCCTCAAAGCGATCCAAGATCTCTGGAGAATAAAATATCTAAGAATATAATAACAATAAATTATATTGTTTTAAATGTACGTGTGTACGTTGTATGTTTTTGCTGCTTTAATTTTTGTATATTGTTTTTAATTGTTTTAATCGCACGTAAACCGCCTAGAGAGCTTCGGCTATGGGGCGGTATACTAATGTAATAAAGAAATTAATTAATTAAGACTAAAAATGAACTAAAACAAAGTAAAATAACTAAAAACCTTAGCACTCTAAAGCTTTCTCCTCAGGAGAAAGACAGAAGTTCCCAACAAGACATCCTTTCAGCAAGGCGGTCGAAAAAGAACTGAGGAGAAAGGCGGGAACATGGAGTCAGTAGACAGTGGGGGAGGGGTTCCCGCCAAAAACGTTTGCCTTAGCTATAGAAGTTTCCGAAACAGGCTCCACGCAGGCGCAGAGCCCATATGTGTGATGCACAGAGACCACGAAGAAGAACTCCTGTGAACGCACAGGGACGACTTCAAGCTAACCCCGGGATAAATGGATGGTGTAGACATGGTCACGGTTGATGGAACTGCTTCTGTCATCAGAACCAGGAAGGGGGAGATTCCCCCTCCCTCCTGCAATCCCTGTGAACCCTCAAAATCTGCTCCAGAGGGTTGTGTGACCCTCTGGAGCAGATTGCCTGGGGATGCAGGAGAGAGGTTCTGCCCAGAACCTGCTACAACCTCTCGTATGGACAAAAGCTCACTATTTTATCATAGTTAAATGTTTAAATTGTTATACATTGTTATGCTTGCTTAGATTCAAAGGATAAAATTAATAATGCCAATATTTCATTAATTAGTTTTAAAATTAGATTAATTATTAAGAACACATTATTTGAGAGGAGGGGAGGTACTGACTTCTTTCCAGAAACTGGAGCTTGCAAGCTTAAAATTTTAGTGGAAAGCAATGGATTAGCGATCAGCACGTTCTTCTTTTTCTCCTGCTCTCTTATCCCTCAGACAAAAGAGCGAGCACCACCCTGTTGCTAGGTTTAAAGGATTTGACACATTTTTAAATAATGCTGTACAGAGGCAGGTGTTAACACCAGCAGCCTCTCTCTTGTTCTGCTGCCAGCCTGTCTGAATGCCTCAGAGGCCCCAGCATACTTCATCCACAAATAGTATTAAGAGAGAATAATATTATTCCTCAGAGGGAATGAGGATAAAAACTTTAAATACAATTAATGTTCTCAGGGTTACAAACGACATCCACCATAATGTTTGAACACTCATGAAAAATGTCTTGTGCCTTTTAAGAAGTAATACTCCATAATAGTTCCTACTATATTCTGCAAGTCGGTGAGGCTTTGGACATGATATAAACGCAGAAATAATGGATGCATGAGAGACTGGCATGTCTGCTTTTGCTTTTCCAGGATCTCTCTGAAAGAAGAATTTGTGAATCTTCTCCAGAAGGAGTTGCATGAGTTCCAGGCACAGTCCATAGATCTCACAGCAAAGGAAATCATCCTGCAGATTTTATCCTGGAAATATAAAGGGCAAAGCCACTTGTGCATCTTCTACAATTAATACAGCTGAAGCAGCTGAAAGGCAGCCATGAATAGAATGCTGTTAATGGAACAATTTTCATTGAAATATTATAATCTGCCCCTCTAGGCATGAATTACAATATATGGCACTATTTTACTTAGGGTTGCTCCACATATTATCAAAGGTCTACACGGAAAGCACGCAAAACCCTAATTTTACACGCAATGTTCTAAATTTCCAAAATCATTGTAACAAGAAACCTGCATGTGGGATCAACACATATTACGATTTATATGCCGGTGTTGTGTTAATAATCCTACACAGCAGGGCCTTTGGTAGTGTGAAGGCCTGAAACGCCGGAATACTTTCTGAGAAATCATCTGGGCTTTTGCATTCACTGAATTATGTAAAAAATAAAATCACTAGGGCTGTATGTACTGTGTGTCAATACTAATACTAATAATATTAATAATAATAATAATCAAATTTCTGGAACAAAAGGCTCCCAATGTCTATACTAAGCAAATTGCAATTTTGTGATCTGAATAAATTACTTGAATTAGGGAAGAAGTATGTATTGTGCAAAATATAGTCTGATTCCCAGTGTTGATTGCAGGTTTGAGCGGAGCCTTAGGCAACATGTTCTCAGGAGGGCCCCTCTGTGAGTTGCCCTACCTCTTCCTCACTGCTGTTGCTGCTGCCCATTTACAGATGGAGAAGGCAAGTTAAGAAAAGCGGAGACTTCCAACCTTGTGCTCTTTGTACCCATCGCTGCTCACATGCTTGAAATGAGCAGGTGCACAGGAAACAGCAAGAGGAATAGCAGAATCAGGGGGCTCTGGGGGTAGTCAATGGGCCACCTGATGCACCATGGGCCTTGGCAGATGCCCAGCAATTCTGACCCCTGGCATGGGCCCTGCCAATCCCAAACACCCCAGTTTTCAAAAATCTACAATGGTTCAGCAAATGTGACGGACAAGAAATGGAAGAAAGAGTATGTAAATGTGGAACAAGTGAGCTGGACTATGTATGGGCAAGTAAAAGTAGTCATATAAGAACAAGGAGCTGTGCATTTCCTGTCCAGTTCTCCTCTCTTGACTTAGACAGACATCCCTCCAGGCATAAGGACTAGAAACATCCTTTCCTAAATTTCTCAGGATTCTGAATTTCATGTCAGGTCTAAGGTTCCATACAGTAGTGAATGAACCATGCTTCCATTCTTCTGAAGGAGGTTTGGTCCACAACTTCATACCGCTTTCTCAACTCCTCACCCCAATCCCATCTAGTCATTAACTAATGCAATATCTTTAGTACCGATTCTACATATTGGGCATTTAAAGCTTCCTCAATTACTTTTTGTAAATAAAGTAATTGAAAGTGGACAGGAATGTATGATTTACATCCTAACTCAGCAAGTTGATTACTCATTAGGTTTAACACTCTGCCAACCTTACTAAAAGCTGGCAGAGTGCTTAGCCTAATTAGGGCTATTTTGCCATGGAAAGAAAAACATATCTGTCTCAATACTTTGAAATAAAAAGATATGCTTGAAATTCACCTCCTGACAAGTGTCTTATTCAGCTTGAACTCAGAAAAAATACAATATATGCTCTGATCTTCTCAAAGAGCTAACCAAAGTGCCTTAAAATGAAACCTAGCTGCTCTCTCAGTTTGTATTCAAGTTTTTAATGACCATGTACAGATAGACCATTCTAAACTATGAAAAGAATGTATCTGCTTCATTATCTTTCAAAAGTGTTTTACCTTTTGGTTCAGCCAGTTCAGGACATTCTGTCCAGGAACTCAGCTGTGGGAAGAAAAAAGTCAGGTTTAGGTTAAGTAATAAGAGATTCAGTGTCAATGAGATAAATTCCACGAAGATGCTAAACTTCGATTTTAACATACTCAGAAAAGAATGCAGAGCCCTAAGACCAATCCTACCCCAGAGCACATTGAAGTGACCTGTGCTATGAGGGCATAATATATGGAAGGTAGGAATGGGGCCTAAATGATGCAACAAGAGTTTTTGGAATGATGGCCCCAGCAGGAATATGCAGGAGTCATTTGGGATCTGCTTCAAGCAGTAGGATGTCTTGTGCTGACACTAAAGTGCACTCGGTGAAAATACGACAAAAATAGCTTACAGGTACAGAGAACCTGTGACTCTCTAGATTTTATTGGACTACAACTCCCTTGACCATTGGTCCTGCCAGCTGGGACTGTTGGGATTTGTAGCCCAGCAACATCTAGGGGGCCACAGGTTCCCTGCTCCTAGCTTATTGGCTTTACTCAGATTCCTTAATAGAATTCAACACCTGACTGGAGAACAGCGTGCTTGTATAACAATCCCTGTGAAGAAAATTAGTCCAGGCCAGCTGTAAGAAGGTGGGGAAATCGATCTATCAACCAATGTTCCAGGTACTCATGGGCAGGGACCATACCACCTTTAGGGTCCTAGCCACCATCTTTCAAATACTATTCATGTTGAATACACCAATCAGAACTTTAGATTCATGATGGCAAATAAATTTATCTATGCTGTGTCAGGTTTTAGTTAATTCTAAGCATCACCCAAAATAAAGATTTTCCTAGACTAGTTTACTGTTCAACAAAATCGTCCTCTAACATAACAATATTAATGGGTTCAAATTTATACCGGGTACTTGTTAAAACTGAAGAGAATACTTTTCAAAGGCACCACTGAAACATGTGCTAGGGAGCCAGAAGCAGTCACAGCTCGTTACAGCGCATGTCCTCAAACATTGCCACCAACATTATATTTTTGTCCTGCTGTTTCTCTAATGCAAAATATGTGAGGGATTATACCATTGTATTCTCACAACCACCGTGTCAGGTGGTTTAGAAATACCACTTAGCCCAAAGGTCACCCAGTTTGCCTCATGGCTGAGCAGGGATTAGAACATTCATGTTCTTGGCTCAAGTCCAAAATTCTAGTCAGTTACGCCACCTGATTCAATCATATCACTTTATTAGGTCAAGAGATGAACGAACCTTTTGCCCATGAATATAGCATCTTCAACATGCAGGAAATCAAACCAGGAAGCCTCTAATAAATCAGTTTTTTATTTCATCTGAACCAGGAAACTATGGTTACCAGCATCAGACCAGGCCAGGATATTAAAATAGCTTCAAACTGTGTTTAGGATCCTGGCTTGTTCCAAAATTGAGTCCTGGTTTGGATTAAACTACAGTAAATTAGGGGCTTCCTTGTTTCATTTATTGTGCCATGAATAGAGGAGCAAAACAGCTGGAAACATTTGCAAATGGCTCAGTCATATCTTGGTTTGGATTATCATATCTTGGGACACAAATTCATTTCAAGAAACTAGCAAAACGGAGCCTGAAAGAGGAGATTATCTCACCAAGGTATTTTATTTTGCTTCTCATGCAATTATAAAGACAACCTGAAGCTGAGCATCTTATGTTCATCTCTTGAGGTTGCCCTCCTATTTTATTCAAGCAATGAGTGGCTCTGTGTTGGCTGAATTAGATGATCAGAGACAGCTGAGCACACAGTCTGCTTGCTTTCTAAACATAATTAAAACCTTAATGAAGAATGGCATTCTCCGAACCTACATCTCAAAACAGAAAGCGGGATGAATTTACTAAGTACGCCATGGCCAAATTAGGGCATTAGCTCCAGTAGGACAGAGATAGAGCAATTTTCTTCTCCTTCAGATACAGATTGATCATACCCTAAGGGGTGTAAGGGGTGTCACTGCAAATGGAAAGACTTATTAGATGCTAACCAAATTAGCCAAAGTAATACAGAATTAAAACTAGCAGCTTAGGAAAAGGTGAACAAAATGAAAATACAGCTGAAACAGATTAGAGCCTCATCTCCCTCACATAGAAAAAGGAACATATAGGAACACAATTATTTATTGCAGAAATGAAGTTAGCAGAGGAACTTTTAAAAAAGCATGTTTCGTGTTAATTTATCATTAATAGCAATATCCCATACCTCTTTATACCACTCATCCATTTGATAATTATCCTGCATCTTCCATTTCCTTGCTATTATTAATCTTGCTGCAGTTAGTAACATAGTAATTAAATCCTTAATATTCTGATTACATTTCATCCCCTCATATATTGATAATAACGCAATCTTTGGGGATGACTCCAAATCAATTCCCGTTATCTCTTTTATCTTTTTATATACCATTTGCCAAAACTTTTGTACATATTTACATGACCACCACAGATGAACATACGTGCCAGTTTGTTGACATCCTCTCCAACATAATACCGAATATTTTTTATCTATTTGATTAAATCTAACTGGTGTTAAATACCATCGCCATATTAATTTATACTAATTTTCTTTTATCCTTACTGATAAAGTTTTCAAATTCCTTGCTCCCCATAACTTCACCCAATTCTGATTACTTATTAAGATTTTCACATCATTTTCCCACACCAGTTTGCAACCATCCCCTTGTTCCTCTTTTACCATCAATATTTTATAAATTTCATTTGTTATACCTTTTAATACCATATTTTGTTCCTTCTCTCGTCTTTGTGTTATCATTTTTTCAAATATCGTATATTCTCTACTTTTTTTTATTTTCTTTTACCCAGTTCTTTATCCACTGTTCTAACTGCATACAATTAATCAATGAAATTTTCTCTTCTCTTCCCTGAGTGTTTCTTTTATTTGATTTAAATTACCCATCTTTATCACTCTTTCTAATCTATTTATATTTTGTTTTCTTAATGTTTTCCCCATTACTTCTTTTAGATTTTCTGGGAAATATTCTCCATCATTTCTACCGGAGTTAATGGGGAGACGGCAGGTATTAATTTAATCTTATTCTTAGCCCAAATCTCCAAAATATTCTTCAATAATGAATTCCTAATTCTTTGTAAAAAATTCTTATTAATTTTATTAAAGTATATATTTTCCAATTCTATTTCCACTTCTTCAGATTTCAATTCTAACCAACACTTTTCTCCCAAACCTAGAATACCTTCCACTACATATCTTAATTGGTTAGCCAAATAATATCCCTTCAAATTAGGAAGGCCTAACCCTCCTGTTCCCTGTTGTTTATACCACATTTTCTTATTTATTCTAGCTTTCTTATCTCCATTACTAAAATTGTTAAACATTGTTTGCCATTTCTTCAACTCTATTTCTGATTTCTAATATGTAATATTAAAGTAGAAAAGGGAATATGTAATAGAAATGAATTTGAAAATATATGGAAATTATTTTTAGAGC
Source organism: Anniella stebbinsi (assembly GCA_029215795.1). Lineage (NCBI taxonomy): Eukaryota > Metazoa > Chordata > Lepidosauria > Squamata > Anniellidae > Anniella > Anniella stebbinsi. The sequence goes on along the minus strand of JARDYH010000002.1, from coordinate 85,460,901 downwards.
ATGTATTGTTAAGAGGGAAAGGACACAAACGTGTGCAAGAAGTATCACAATTTTGGAAAATGTAATGAAGAGGAATTGGTCCTGGTGAGGGGTGCACTTGGTGTATAAAGAATGGAAAAGAATGGTATAATTGTAGTTAAGAGTTGAAATAAAATTATTAAAATAAAAATAAAAAGCACGTTTCACCTCTTTGTGTAGGAACTAATAAAAAGGTGAGGGAAACAAATAAAGGTTGCATTCAGACAACACGATAGTCAACGGTGGGGTAATAATAAACTCGACAGTTGTTTATCTAAGGGGTACTCCCCACACAACATAATAATCAACCATGGTGTGGATTAGGATCAGCACTGAGTTGACTATTAATCCACGCTGAGTTGACTCACTCATCCCCCGCCCTCTTTCTCAACTTAGTCCTTCTGCTAGTATCCCATCAGCCACTGCTGACAAGAATCTATCCTGCCACCTGGACTAGAGAGGCAAACACCGCTTTGACCACTCTTGCGTTGCAGTGTCTTTGTTTTTGCTTGCTTTCATTTTATCCAGTTCAATGTTCCTGTTCTGCTGAAGACCTATGCCACTGCTATGTATAAGCAGGACTAGTCAGCTTTGTTGTTTTGCCTTGTAAATACTGTTTCCAAAGATTGTTCTGTTTGTTGTACGTGTGCTTTATTTCAATTGGCCTCGGTACTAAATCCAGAGCCTTCCTACTGGTTATTCAAACTGTTTAAAGTTTTAGGCCTAGGGCTTTGAAACAGAGGGTGCTGGCTTTGGGCCCTTAGGGTTGTTCTGTAACATCTGAGAGTTCTTTAGCTCAGGCTAAGTTGGATATAAGGGGGGTTGGCAGCCTACCTTGCTTGTATTGAACACTAACGTTTTTAGGATGTTTTAGGATGTTTTAATGCAGTTTTAATAATATTTGTCATGTTTTAATTAGTTTTATGTATTTTATCATGTTGTTGTTCCCCGCCTCGATCCAGACGGAGAGGCGGGTAAGAAATAAATCGTTATTATTATAATTATTATTAACGCAGCAATCTTTTGTCCCTGCCGACACTGCCAGGACTTAGGGTATTCCCCTTCTCCCCTTCATATTCTTAATGCTGTATCTTACGCCTAACGTTTTATTTTTAATATTCTATTAATACTGTGAACCACTGAAAGCTTCAGCAGTATACAAATGCCACAAATAAATACATTCATATTGTCTAACATGGAATTTGTCTTTTTCACAGCAGGTGCACATTGGGTCGATATTTTCAGCAAGCAGTCTACCACAACCCAAAGAGATCTTTCTTGGTCAGTCACCACCAGGTCAGACCCCCTCAATGTATACATGAAGTTGGGATTCTTTGCCCCAACGTGCATCACTTTACACTTTCTTTACATTATTTCTTAATAAGGTTCCATGAAATTTATGTAAGAGAATATTATAGGCTTGGGCAATGGATAATTTAAAGCATTTATCTTTTATCTTTCTGCTTCTCTTCCAACAGAAGGACCAATCTTAGTCTTTGCAGCTGTTAAATTTAAATCCACTTCTGAAAACTTTAAATTGCTATACTTCAGGGACATTTCACTGGTGTAAAAAGCCAGGCTTTGTTCCCTTTTAAACCTGAATCCATGCAAAGATACTTTTTGTCTTATCTTTTAAATAATTCATCTTTGTCCAAGGTTAACTTCAGAAACCTCTTTACAATCAAATCTATTGCTCAACAGTTTTGTCTTGGTTTTTCCTGGTAGAGAATAAAATTGCCTTTATTTACATTTTTAATCTTCCAACAAAATTAAAAAGCATGCTTTGGCCTTTGAAAACTGTTTAGAATTCAAAAGAGATTCATTTAAGAGGTCTCTATGGAAACTGCCCGAGGAAACTATATGATTTAAGAGGGTTCTTTAATCCAACCAGAAGGAGTTAATAGAGAATAACTTGTAGCTCAACAAAAAGGACAACTTCTTTCCAACCAGATTCCAAGCACTCCAATGCATACTACAATGTTCCCCAACTGGGTGGTGCCCTCTAAATGGGTTGGACTAAACTTCTACTGTCTCCATTGGCCATGCTGGCTGGGGATGATGGATCCTGTAATACATCTGAAGGGATACTGGCATACTATATAAACTGGGTTGATTTTGACAGTTTCACTATTCATAGCGCTATTTTGCTATTCATTGCAATACTAATAATACTGGGAAAGCAGTAATTTGAACCTTTCCCTCCACACCGGAAACTGACAGCAGGGCAATTTAAGAAGGCTGTTCAAGTGACATGACTAATTTCCCATCCAAGATCAATAGGAAGCAATAAATCAGGCTAAATATGCAGGCAGTAAACTTTTCTTTGATGTTGCTAGTGTCCTTTCCTGAATAGAACTCATTTGGGAGTAGACATTATAGAAGGATTTTGACCAAGCAGAAGGGCATTGTTAGTTAATATAGCACTATATTCAACAGTGTGTGGAACATCCACTTTAATTCCTCTTTCATCTAATTGCATAAAAGCAAAATCCCTCAGCAGCTGGAAGCAGCCCTAGTATTATCCTAATGTTACAGATGTGGGGCTAAGCTTAATAGATCGTAATTTGCTGAAAGTGACCCAAAATTCAAAATGGGATCATCTAGCTCACTGCTCATACATTAAGCTACACACTCATAAAATGCAGGTCTATTTAGCCTTCTCTACATTGGCAAGAGCCTTTCCAGCTCAGGATTCAAAAAGTCTGGAACAGAAATGACTCGGGCTGCTTCCATACTGAGTATTTACTGTGGAATGGCTACTCTTAATTTACTCACCTTTTATGAAGCATCTGCATGATACTGTAAACAAAGCATATTCCTCCCAGATTCTCCCCCATTTGGCTTCCATTTCTTTTCAGAAGTCAGAAAGCTTGACATTAAAAAGAAACACACTAGAACAGCTATGTGATCTCGCCAGGTGTAGATGAGCCATATCACAACTGTCACAAAGCTTTTCATGGATGCTGGGCCAGATACTATTCTGTATATAGCCTGCATAGGTTGCTCTAGAAGTGTCTTGTCTATACAATTTGTACTTCATTCACCCTAGGAATGAACCCTCTTGCTTTAACCCTTTCTTTTCTAAATAGCATTGCCTTCCCATCCAATGATTTGCTTTTCCTTTTTACTAAATTGCAGCCATGGATGATTGAATACTTCCCCCTCACAGTGGTCCCAATTTCTCTCCCCCACACATGCCATGATCTCAATGAAAATTGTCCCACCCCAACATCTGGGGCTGGGGAAAGGGGACCTTCTACTACAGCTATGGAAGGAGAGTAGCTATTCTGCTTGCAGCATGAAGGTAAAAACAATGATTGCCTGTCACTAAAATTCTCACTCTGGAAGCTCCTAGTGGCTATCAATAGCTACTAATCATGATGACTACATATTACCTCTGGTATCCATGGCAATATGCTTCTCAGTACCAGTCGCTGAGGAATACGAGCAGGAGGCTCCTATCGCACATGCCTGCTGGTGGGCTTCCCATGGGCATTTGGCTGACCACTGTGGGAGCAGAATGTTGGACTAGAAAGGCCTTCGCTCTGATCTAGCATGGTTCTTCTTATATTCTTACCTTGGTTCAGAGATTTAGTAAGGATATGGCCATTCACTCCATGTGAGTATGCCAAAAAGTGTAAACACCACTTCCCCCTCCCAGAAAAGTTTTTTTAAAAAAATAAGGCCTGCATAGCTTCAGAGTTCGATCTGATCAGGGACTCACAGTCAGGTCTAAAGCGAAATGAAAAAGCAGAGAAAAGATATGGATATTCAAGATGTATTCCTCTTATGAGGGAACCGGAAGTAAAACTGAAAAATGGGAAATAACTTGAGAGGAAAGTGTAAGAAAGAACACCGTCTAAAGAATCAATGCAGTTTTGGGGAATTTATAAGTAATAGGGTTAGAAGGTCTCGGGGGGTAGGGAGCACGGGGGGTTGTTGAGGCTTTTGTATTGTGTATTGTTATGTTATATGTAGAAATTAATAAAATTATTTTAAAAAATAATAAAAAAAAGAAAAGAAGAAAAACTATGTATGCACATTTGTCTGGGGTGGGCTGGGGCAATTTAACAAATACATTTGTGGGTTATAGTATTCACTAGTACATCTTCTAAGAGGCTGCAAATACACCGCAGTTACATCAGTCCAAGGAATGCACTTCACTTACTTAGCCACAGGTATCCAATTTATTTTAAAACACGGATATCCTACTTTCCTATTGTTTCACTACAGCTCCAATATCCCCAAATGAATGCAAATTTTACTAGGAAGCACTCACTCTTTCAACTGGGGGATGTTTGTTAACTTACACTCCCTCTGCTGGCTGCACTCTGCAACACAAATAATAATGGCAGCAAATCTTCTGTGGGCCACTGACCACTTAATTTCTCAGCCAGTCATGCAGAAGGTGTTTATAGCCCAAATATACTGAGCTCCCAATCTGTCTTCAGTCTTAAAGTGTAAATGTTTTCTCATTTAAATAAACGGGAGGGATATTTGGATTGCTGTAAACCATTCTACAGGGAATAGCACAGGATTTAAATTCAAATAAATGAATAAAATAAAATCACAAATCAGAGCTGCTCAGGAGACCTATGACCTGTCCACCTATGCTTTTCAATACACTCCATGTAGTATATTCAAAGAGGTCATTTGGATTGCTTGACCTTTTGCTTTAGTACACAGGATGAACAACACCAATCACATCTGTGCCTGATTTTCAATCTGTATTATTTATGAGAGACAGAGAGATCAGCTGGTTTCCATGGCACAATACAAAACAGAGCAACACTACCACAAACATGTCTTCTGAAAACGATCAGTGAACAAAACAGAAAAAACTCCCAACATAAAATGGACGTCACTTCAAGGTGTGCGAAACATTTTGGAAAAAGTGTGCTGCAAAGCAAATAAGGCCAGGTGGCCCAAGCATTCCATTGGTCCTCCCTCAAACTGAGTAACGTATTGGACAGGCTATCTAGGACCATCCACCTCAATCGAGCTGTTCCCATCCCAGTGCAAACATTTATTTGATACCCATGTCTTGCTAGTCACTGTAAAAGGGGCGTGCATGTCTCTGTCACATTTCTTGTCACTAAGCTGATGGTTTGTGGAGTTGCAGGCGTATGTTCACTTTGCCTCTCCTCCTCTTTTCTGTTCTCTGCCCCACTTAAGACAGGCATTGTGGTTAGTTGTTGTATTAGTAGCTAGGCTCTAGCTAAGTAATGAAAGGTTTGGTGACTGCTAGGTTTGTTAGAGGGATGAAAGAAGGCTTTTTCACTCGATCAATGAAGAGCTTAGCCAAAGGTTTTCCAAACATCCTGTCCTCTGAATAAGACAGATCAAGGTGGTGTGCAGAAAAAGGCAACCAAAGTGATCAAGGGCCTAGAACACCCTCCTTAGGAAGACAGGTGACAATGTTTGGGGCTATTTAGTTTAGAAAAAAGATAAGAGTAAATGGGAAAGGATTGACTGATGTGTATAAAAGTATAAATGGTATGGGGAAAATGGATGGGGAGAAGCTTTTCTCCTTCTCTCATAACAGAACCCAGGTTTCTCCAATAAAGATGAATGGTGGGAGATTCAGGACAGATAGTACTTCTTCACAGAGTTCATAGTTAAATGATGGAATTCGCTACCAAAGGATGGAGGGCCAGTTTGCCCGACACAAGGGTGGTTAAGAAGCCACAGTGGCAACCCTACAACAGGCCATGGTTTCTAGGCCTGTTGTAACCACCCCAACCACCCAGCTTCACCATGTTCAGACGTTGCAACAAGCTACACCCAGAGAGCGTAATTATGTAAATTGGGCCGGCAAGCAACCAGCATGTACAGGGTGGTTAACAAGTCACCATGACTTATTAACCACCCTCGTGTTGTGTGAACTAGATGACGGTCACCAACTTGTGTGGCTTTAAAAGGGGATTAGACAAATTCATGGAGGAAAAGGCTAACGAAGGCTACTAGTCAGCCTCCAGTACCAGAGGCAGTATGCCTCAGAATACCAGTTGCTTTGGGAACACAAGCAGGAAGGCACTGTTTCATTTATGTCCCACTTGTGGGCTTCTCATGTGCATGTGGTTGTCTACTGTGGGAACAGAATGCTGGACTAGATAGGCCTTTGGTCTGATCCACCATGGTTCTTATTTTGTCGCAACGTATTTCCATCACATGCTTTGGAGAAGGAATGCAGGATGCAAGCATTAAGTTTGGATGTCATCAAGACAATATTCTTATCAATTATGTTTCAGTTGTCAACCCCCTTTCCCTATATACAGATCTCTTGGTTTACAAAAGCAGTTTCACTTTCTAATTAATACCTGTTACTGACACGATTTTCCAAATTTGCATATTTTTATATGCGAAGATGAAATCTTCAGACACCTCAAAAAGTGATAATGGAGATGAGAAAATTAATTCTGTGCCAAAGAAAAACCACCTGTTTCCCTAAAGTGTAAAGATCTGAACCAGTAAATAAAAGGTTGGCAAGCATTTCCCAACAATGTCAGTTACTGAGCACAAAATGCCACAACCTAGAAAGACATTTCAATTTGAAGAAATGCAACAACACACAATATTATCAGTTCCCTCCCAGCACTTAAGAGTTAGAATTCTAAACCCTCCCCCGAAACACACAGAGCAGGGAGACAAGACTCTTTGCTGGTTGCTTCTGAGCCTATGCATCGTTTAAGCAAATGGTATTGTATTATATTTTGACAAAAATGAAAGACAGGAAGAACAGAAAAAGGTTTAATTAAAAAAATGAAAAATGGATATACAGCAATAAAAAGAGAAAGGAATTAAAGAATGGCTCATTGTCAAGTGGAATTACGACTTGTTCAGAATATGAAAACAAAACAGCAGGAGTTTCAAAAAAATGACTTAATTTAATAATGGCATGGATCCAAAGATTCTGTTGCAGGAGTGGAAGGCACTTCTACGTCAAGAAACATAATACGTCTATAGAGAGATCTAAATCCAGCCGCACCCACATTAAAACACCCTAAATTGCCATGGCTGCTTTACCACTGGTATGTCTGCAGGTAAGAACAGAGAAATCTATCACAAAACCTCAGTCTGTGCTTTGGATTTTTGGACCTATGTGAATACCTGAGATTTCTTTTAAATACTGGTGTAAAAGAAAATGGTTTTGTTGCTGCTGCTGCTGCTGCTACTGTTACTTCTCCTATCTATTGATGGCACTCAAGGCAGCTTACAATTAAAAGTGATTAAAACAAAATACAATAAAATACAATAAAAACTAACAATTACAGAATAGAAACAGCAACCAACTTAACAGACCAAAGGCCTTCTTGAATAAAGTGGAGAGAGGGCCTTTTCGGCGGTTGCTCCAAGGCTATGAAACTCCCTCCCAGAGGAGGCTAGGTTCGCTTCCTCTCTGCTATCCTTCTGCTGGCAGGCAAGTCTTTATTCAAGAAGACCAATATCTTGAATAAAGGCCTTGCCTGCTGGGGGAAGGATAGAGAGAGGGGCCGAACGTAGCCTCCCCTGGAAGGGAGTTCTGCAGCCTTGGAGAAGCCACCAAAAAGGCCCTCTCTTGTGTCACCACCAGATGCACATTTGAAGGCAGCCAACTCAAAAGAAGGACTTCTCCAGAAGATTTTAAGGGCTGGGCAGGCTCTTATGAAAGAAGGCAGTCATTCTTATCATTTACAACTTATATAGTGCCAACACTGTAACTCTAGAGGGTCAGATTTATATATCAAATAAAAATTATTTTCAAATAAAATTAGTATGACTAGTGCCACACTATTGTTGCTTACACAGAAGTTTGCTGCCTGCCTTATCTCTTTGAAAAAAAAACATCAGTTTTCAGCCATGAATTCCCAATCAAATATTGTAGCTGGTGCTGGAAAGAAAGTCCATGTCTAGGCACAGGAGAGTATTTACAATTCTCTAATCCTAACCCTGTTCATGGCTAATGCAGACCAAATTTTGTTTGTCATTTTGTCTGTCCCTCATGAGGGAATAATGCAGCCTAGCTTTCTACAGCTCTCTGAAAACACAACCAAAACTAAGGGCCAAACTAGATGCAACGCCGTTCACATAATTACCGTGTGAGGTGATCTTGGGTGTGTGTGTGTGTGGGGGGGGGGGTTTTAATCATTTGCCCAACCACCACCATTGTGGTCTTGATCTGGATTGGGGAGGCATGCCTTGTATTTGGATTGGATGAAAAGGTCCTATTGGCACTAATGCGAGCTTTCCTTCCAATGAAAATAAGTGCAACTGCATCAAAGAGCAGCAGTTAAAGCTCTCAAGCCAAAAAAAAAAAAATTATTTACTCAATAGCTGAGTGAGTGATGCCGCATCTAATTTGGCCCTCAGTAGTTGAGTACAAACTCTCTGCAAGAACAGATAAAAACTCTGTTCCGCAGAATGCAACTTCTGAAGTACAAAACAGCAAAGAAAAGGGCAAATAGCACATAAGAAGCATTTAGGCAGATGTTCCCTGAAGGTTATGGGGGGGGGGGGGGAAAGAGTGATAAATAGAAATATGTCAAGCTTGAAAAAATATCACCTTTGGGAAACTCTTCTTTATCAAGGACAGATATGACCTAAATAATTACAGCATCAGGAAGACTTCCAATCCTGCAGAGGATAGTAAGTGAGAATCTGCTTAGAGGTATACAAGGGTTCGGAAGTGCATTTAAGGCACTTCGGAACCTGGCAGCACATACGCATAAAGAGGCCTGTTTGCCTTCTGTAGCCCAAACAAGGAAAGAGCAGCCAGGTATCTTACTAACTATGCTGTTTGCATCAGTTGCACCAGGCACCTTACATATTATTGACTTTCACAGAAGAAAGCAAGGGTATGGGGGGACGTAAAACAGCATGGAATAAATATACCCTATATAGCAGCAGCTTCATCAACTTTTGGCCTATAACTTTCACCAGCTCTAGCCAGCATAGACAATAGTGAGGGATGATGAAAGTTGTAGGCCAAAACATCTGGAGGGTCACAAGTTGCCCACTTCTGCTATACAGGATAGGCTGACCATATGAAAAGGAGGACAGGGCTCCTGTAACTTTAACAGTTGTAGAGAAAAGGGAATTTCAGCCAGTGTCATTTGTATGCAATTAGTTCCTGGTGAAATTCCCTCTTCATCACAACAGTTAAAGGTGTATGCACTATACTAGAGTGACCATATACAAAAGAAGGCAGGGCCCCTGCAACTTTAACTGTTGTGATGAAGAGGGAATTTCACCAGGAACTAATTGCAAAGAAATGACACCAGCTGAAATTCCCTTTTCTCTACAACTGTTAAAGTTACAGGAGCCCTGTCCTCCTTTTCATATGGTCAGCCTAAGCCCTCAGTTTCCTACAAAGAGGAATTTTCTGTACTTATCAGAGTGCTGCGGTGTAAAATCACAAATATGCATTGCAGAAATGCCAACATTCAATCGGCTCGCTCACCCAATGTGAAAGGGAAGTTCTATATCAGCCTTCCCAAACCTGGGGCTGATGGGAATTGGAAGTGCAAACATGTGATGGTTACCAAGTTGGGGAAGGCGGCTCTACATCATGCAACAATTTGAAAATGCAAACCAAAATCAACAATAAGGCCAGACTTCTGTGCTTGTTGTATGGTTGCTACATGCAGATGACGCAGCAATGCAACGAAGCAAGAGAAGCAGAATTTCTTGTAGAATTTGTTGTTCAGCAACAGAAAGAACAGGGACAAATATTCCCAACAGATCTTATTTTGCTTGTGGCTGGAAATGTATGGTGAGGAGAGGAGTATAATAGGGGGAGATATATCATATCAATGTGAAACTGCAGAAACCTAAGTTGGCCGTGTTTAAGTTAGTAAATCACTTTTAAATTAAATTCCGAGAAGACCCTTGATGTATCCTGAAAGGAACTAGACACCCACGGTCTGAACCTTACATTTGCATCCAACTCTGTTATAGGAGAAGGAACAGATGGTTTCTCCTTATGTTGCAATTCTTATTCATGAGAGTGCATTGCCCACGAATGTACTAAACTTGTTGTGCCATGTATCGTATGGGCAGCCCTGACCCTCAACTTTATGTTGCATTTTATATAACAGCAATTCAACAGCAGACAAGGATATGAACACAACTTACAGGGATTCAATTCCAGTGACTACATCACCACCAGACTATCTGGATTGTGGCTGATGAGTAGTGGCTGATTGTAGTTCCCCAGGTCACAGTCACTGTGTCTCCCCCACCCATCCCAACCCGCATGAGTATACATTGTCTCCCAGCACACTGATGCAAAGCGCACAAGTGTCAAATGCATTTGCCTTTTAAAGTGTGAATCAACCATGAGCAGACAGCAGCCTTAGCATAGTGTCCAAATGATTTCTAAGAAATAAAGAAGGGTGGCTTTTATGAATCCTAGTAAAGAGGGAGCACCAGACCACAAGCTCTGTTCAATAAGCATCAGCGCAAATGAATGAAAGAAAAAAAATCTGCCACCATCAAAATCAAAAGCAAGCATCAAATATACATCAAGCAACTATACCAAAGAAAGTAAGGGGGGAAATGAAATCGGCTTAGACCCCAAAATGAACCGTAACGTTTACAGAAGACCACTTGAAGCAAAAGACCTCTGAGCAATACACATCTGATGGATGGTTTGATTCTCAGCCATCAGAAGCATGGTTAAGATTTTTACCTCATTAAATCTCCCAAGATCCTAGAGGGCCATCTTTTCTGTTTGTCACACACTATAATATCACGTCAAAACTTTTCTATATTTCTGCGCGCTCCGGAATTTTAGCAAATTTCAACCAGTAAATTATGTAGAATCTCACTGGTTAGGGGTTTCTCTTCCTCTTTCTCTGTCTTTGGCACACTGATACAACACTGGGAGATTTTCAACAGAAAAATCAGCTGTAGAATACTCATTTTGTTTTTTATTTAGCTTACACTGTGATCAGAGTTTAGAAAACTTAGAGCAACTTACAGTTCCAGGCACCAGTCACATCCACATTACCAATTAGCTTTGACCAATAGCTTCACAATTACTATAGGATTAGGTGTTCCAATTACTCTGGCCTGGATGTTATGCATCTTGACCGAACGTCAACAATATACAAATAGATATTTCAACCCACATCACCTGTACGTGGTGTACTGCATAGAATAAAGTTTGCCTATATAATCATAGAGTAAACTGGACTGCCTCAAAGGTTTTTGCTGCATCAGGTGAATTGTTCTCCACCACATAACCCTCCCACCTTGTGGCCTTGCCTCCTATGCTGAAGGTAATAAAAATAGGCAGCAGCTCTCCAGGACATAACTAAGCTCCCCTCCCCGCCCCCAGATTTCTGGTACTCCAGGATCATTGCCTAGTTTACTTTTATGGGTGAACTGAACCTGAGGGTGTTTCTTAGTAAGAATGAATTGCTGCAAATCTTGAGCTTGCATAATCACCTCTCCCCTTCCCTTCTCTTTCACAGAGAAGATGGAAAACATCTGCTTCTGATTTCAAACAAACCACATTTGGCTATCACACCTCAACCTAGAAAACTGTGGTTTGTTAAAATTCTGATTAGTGAGAACAGGCAAGGTTCAAATCAAAGCTTGAGATTCTAGCTTGTTCTCACTAACTACAGTCTAAACAAATCACACTTCTGCCACTTCATATGTCAAGTAGTCAGAGAAGTATGTGAACCCAAGGCTCACCACAGCTTTGTCACATAGCAGAAAACATTTCTTCCTGTTATGTCTGAACTAGGCTGACCATATGAAAAGGAGGACAGGGCTCATGTAACTTTAACTGTTGTAGAGAAAAGGTAATTTCAGCCAGCATTATTTGTATGCAATTCGTACCTGGTGAAATTCCATCTTCATTACAACAGTTAAAGCTGCAGGGGCCCTGCCCTCTTTTGTATCTGGTCTCTCTAGTATAGTGCCTGCAACTTTAACTGTTGTGATGAAGAGGGGATTTCACCAGGTACTAATTGCATACAAATGATGCTGGCTGAAATTCCCTTTCCTCTGCAACTGTTAAAGTTACATGAGCCCTGTCCTCCTTTACATATGGTCAGCCTATCTGAACTATTACGTATGTAGCACTTGAAAAATGGCATACCTGCCTTTGAACACCTCACCTTCCAAGCACCAGTGTTTGAGAAGGAAGTACAACACTTAACAATTTCTCAAGATGCATACTGCCTTTTCCCCAAAGCACAGACAATCCAGTTTCTGCGAAAAAAACTGAAACAACAAAGAGCCAGGTGGATGTTTGCACTGGGTGTTGTTGCTGTTGTTTTCCCAAAGAAGCCAGAAAAACATGTTTCAAAATTTGTAAATAAATTTAAACAATCTGTCACCTAAACAGAATAAAAGGCACTGGTTAGCAATGAGATCTATTTATAATTTTTGCCATTTGACTCCCTTGTGTAAATTCTTCATGTGCCACCATAAAATATTCACAATACCAAAGAAATGCAGGTTGCTTACCTGTAACTGTAGTTCTTCGAGTGGTCATCTGTGCAGTCACACATATGGGCTCGCGCCGACGCCGAGCCTACTTCCGGGAAACTTCAATAGCTAGATAGAGTTTTGGCGGGAACCCCTCCCCCACCATCCACCGCGCATGCTCAGGGTTCCCGCTCTAACTTACCTCAGTTCCCTGAGACCGCTTGGCCTCGCAACTAAGGCATTAATGTACGAAATCAAACAAGAGCATGGCGAATCAACTTGACGTCACAACAGCGATGCCAAGAGGGGATGGTGGGAGGGTTGTGTGACTGCACAGATGACCACTCGAAGAACTACAGTTACAGGTAAGCAACCTGCATTTCTTCTTCGTGGTCTCTGTGCATCACACATATGGGCGAATAACAAGCAAAGACTTACCGGAGGTGGGTAGGCACGCTGCTTGATCATTGGCAAATCGAGGAGAGGACCGCCCTTCCAAAAGAGGAGTCCTGTCGAGCTCTGACATCAAGGCGATAATGCTTAACAAACGTGGAAGCATTAGTCCAGGTGGCTGCCTTGCAGAGATCAGTCAGCGAAGCCCCTTGAAGCAACGCCGAAGACGTTGCTTGCGCCCTAGCAGAATGCGCCGTCAGCTGGAACGGCGGGTCCCGCTTTGCTATCTGGTAGGCCAACGTAATGGTTTGTACTACCCACTTGGATATGCGTTGAGAAGAAACAGGCAGTCCTTTGGATACTCCTCCATAACAAACAAACAACTTGCGAGATTTCCTGAAAGTCTCAGTTCTCGACTTATAGAATGCTAGCGCCCTTCTAACGTCCAATGCATGCAACGTTGCAGTCAACGGGTCAGATGAGGACTTGAAGAACGTGGGTAAGACAATGTCCTGACTTATGTGGAACATTGAGGAAACTTTAGGGACAAACCTCGGGTCTGGCCTCAGAACTACCCTATCCCTAAAAAACTGTAAGTAGGGAGGGTCTATTAGTAATGCTGCCAATTCCGAAACACGTCTTGCAGACGTTATAGCAACCAGGAAAAGAGTTTTAAGTGTTAACAACCGAATATCTATGGTAGCTAACGGTTCAAAAGGTTTTGATGTGAGTATAGTGAGAACCAAAGATAGGCTCCACTGTGGAACTACTGGACGGATAGTAGGGAACAAATTATTCAAACCTCTCAAAAAAGTTCTTGCCATGGGATGTGTAAACACGGAAAAACCGTCCACCAACCCATGGTTGGCCGCGATGGCAGACAGGTATACACGGATGGAAGCCGGCTTTAGCCCTGCCGAGTGTAGAGAATAAAGGAAGGAAACGATGTTAGGCAAATCTGCTGTCAAAGGATCAAAGGCATTGATCAGTGCATAATCTTGGAAACGTCTCCATTTTCTATCGTATGACAGCCTGGTTGAGGGCTTACGAGCAGCCTTTAAAATACCCTTCACTTCTTCTGACAAACGGAGGTCGTTCCAAGACGCCGGATTCTCCACGCCGTTAGGTGCAGAGCGTGGGCCTCGGGATGCAGGATTTTCCCCCCCTCCCTGGAGAGGAGGTTGGGGAGACGTGGAAGGTGCCACACTTCCGACCTCGCTAGTTTGAGTAGCGGCGTGAACCAAGGCTGCCTTGGCCACCACGGCGCTATCACTATAGCATTTGCATTGCTTCGCCTGACTTTGGCTACTGCCAAGGCCATCATAGGAAACGGAGGGAAGATATAAAGAAGTCCCTTCGACCAGTCCCATTGCATGGCGTCCCCCAACGACGCCCGTCCTATGCCCGCTCTTGAGCAGAACGCTGGGCACACCGTGTTGGCAGCTGTTGCAAACAGGTCGATGCTCGGGACTCCCCAACGAGCAAATAGACGGTCCAGGATATGAGGGGAGAGTTCCCATTCGTGGGTGTCGTTGAACGTTCTGCTTAAGTCGTCCGCTATGACATTCTCCGTTCCCGCAATATGTAACGCCGACAGCAGCATATTGTGGGAAATTGTCCATTGCAGAATGTCCATCACAAGACGAAGGAGGTGATGTGACCGTGTCCCGCCCTCTTTGTTCAAATACCAGACTACTGTGGTATTGTCTGTTAAAATGCGAACATGGTGTCCTTTCAGGTGAGGGGAAAAAGCTTGCAGAGCCTTTTTGACCGCCAAGAGCTCTAATATGTTTATATGAAGGCGGGCTTCTGAAGGTGACCATCTTCCTTGTGTTATTAGATCGCCGTGGTGAGCACCCCAACCTGCTAACGACGCATCGGTGGTGACTATGCGAGATGGTGCCGGAGTGGTAAACGGCATTCCCCGAGACAGATTGTGATCGTCTGACCACCATCGGAGTGAGTCTCTTACAGACAGCGGTACGGTAAGTATTAACTTGTGGGGGTTCTGCATAGGGGAGTAATGCTGGAGCAGAAACTGTTGGAGAGGCCGCATGCGTAGCCTTGCCCAACGTACGACAAACACGCTCGCTGCCATTAATCCCAGCAGCCTTAAAATCTGAAAAGCTGAGACTCGGAGTCTCGGTCTGAGCTTCTCCACAAGTTGCCGCAGGACCATAGCCCTGTTCGCTGGAAGAAACGCTCTTTCCACAGCGGAATCCAGAGTAACTCCTATGAATTGTATCCGACGTGCTGGCCTGGTGACTGACTTTTTGTAATTTATCTGCAGCCCCAGCGACGAAAGAAGAGTGATTACCTCGTGGACGTCGGCGAGGGCCTGGCTTCTGGAGGCGGAGACGATTAGCCAATCGTCCAGGTACGGGTACACCTCGATGTTGTTTGATCGAAGGTGCGCGCAAACCACCGACATGCACTTGGTGAACACCCTTGGTGCAGATTTCAGCCCAAAGGGCAGGACAGAGAACTGGTACGCTTGGTGTCCTATGATAAATCGGAGGTAACGTCGGTATAACGGATGAACGGCGATGTGGAAATATGCATCCTTTAAGTCTATTAATGTGAACCAGCTGCCCTCCGTTAACATTGGAAGAACTGATGCCCGAGTGATCATTCGAAATTTTTTGGTTCGTATGAACTTGTTCAAAACTCTGAGATCCATAATGGGACGAAGACCCCCGTCCCTTTTTGGCACCGTAAAATACCGGGAATAAAACCCTGAGTGGAGATGGTCTGGCTTCACCCTTGTGATTGCCCTTTTGCGGAGCAGTTTGGTGGTTTCTTTTGCTAAGATTAGAGATGGTGGCGTAGATTTTATGGTACCAAGAGGAGGAGGGGCTTCGAGCTCCATTCTGTAACCCTCCGCGATGATTTTTAACACCCAAGCATCCGATGTTATTGATGCCCAGGTCTGCAGGAAAGGTTGGAGTCTGTTCGCTTGGTCTCCGAGCTGTATTGGCGTCAAGTCAAAGACGGCGCTTGTTCGACAGTTGTTGTTTGGTGCGTTGCTGGAAATGGCCTGTGGACTTACGCTGTTGGAATGACCTAGACGTGTCTGGAGGATAGCGCTGACCTCTTTCCTGCTGCTGTTGTTGTCTGTAAGGTACAGGCCTGTACCATTTACGTTGCCTATAAGGCTGCTGAGCCGGCTGGGAACTCATTTTCTTTGCCGTCATTCTGGCTTTGTGCAGGGTATCCATAGTCGCATCCGTCTCAGAGTTGAAAAGACCCTCCCCGTCAAAGGGGAGATCTTCAATCCGGTTTTTAGTTTCCTGAGGCAGCATGGCCGAACGTAGCCACGCGTGGCGGCGCAATGCCACTGCTCCAACCATCGCCTTAGAGAGACAGTCAGTGATATGGCGAGCAGTTGTCAGTTCTTGCCTTGACAGTCTGATGGCCTCAGCTTGAAAAACGCGAGCTAGCTCCCGCTGGTCTTCCGGAAGGTAGTCCGTTAGGGACGAGACCTTCTCCCAGAGGAACAACTGGTAACGCGCCATTAATGCCATATAGTTGTTCACTTTGACGCCCAGTGATGTAGATGCATAAATACGTCGTCCATATGCATCCAATTTTCGGCCCTCTTTGTCTATGGGTGCAGAGTGTGTACGGCCTGACTTGCCTTGCGAAGCCTCCACCACAACCGAGTTCGGCTTCGGGTGATGGAACAGGCACGGTGCATGATCCTGTTTAACCTTGTAAATTGCGTCCAAGCGCTTTGACGTCGGGCCAACTGTAGCAGGGTGCTCCCAAGATTGCTTTAAAGTCTTTAGCAAGGCCTTAACCATTGGCATAGTCACTTGTGGAGATGGTTCTGTAGACATGACATTGTAAATGCCATCATCTGAATCTTCAGTAGGCTGTTGACAGTCTAAATTAAGAGACTGAGCAAGCCGCAACATTTGCTCCGAAAAACTCCCCATTTCCATCGTTGGGGATGCCCTGTCCTCTGTGCCGACAGTGTCCAAAGGGGACGGTTCAGACGGACGAGCAGATGGGGATGATGAAGAGTCGGAAACGTAATCCTCGAAAGATTGTGACGGCTGTCGATGTCGAACCGATAACCGATCCCGGTTTGTCGGTAACGCTGGGGTCGACAACTCCCGACTATGCTGCGATAACGATGCCGTGCGACGTGGAGGAACCGGTGGTGGAGATTGTGCGGCTCGCTGGCGAACCGGAGACTGGGTGCCCCGGAGCCGCCGACCCGTGTATGGGTCAAACAGATAGCGGCTGTGACCCGACGGCCGCGAGTGGGCAGAACAGACCTCCCATTCTCGAGATCGGGACCTCGACCTGGACGTCGACATCGAAGACCTTTGCCGAGATCGATGAGCTCGACGTCGATGGATCTCACTCCGTTCAGCGGGTTGCTGCGGCTCCGCCGGTAGCGATCGCTCGGTATCGGACGCGATGAGGATCGGTCCAGGCGACGGCAACGAGCGTGAAGGCGACAGGGCCGGTGGCTGTGGCAACTGCACCATCGGAGTTGGCGGAGTGCGGAGCGAAGGCGACAGAGAAGGGGTGTGCCTTTTCGGTGCCGATAGTGCCGGAAAAAACTCTGGACGCAGAGACGACTGTGAGGCCGAACCCATCGAGGACGTGCGCTGCCTCGATGCCGATGATTGTGTTGGTAACGAGGCGGACTTGTGCACCATTGCCACAACCTCGACCGTTGAAGACGGTACCGACGCCGGGCGTTGCCTCGACTTTTTTGGTGTCGACGGTTTCGAGGATGGACGCGACTTCGCCGCCGAAGGGGTCGCTTTTGAAGACTTTGATTTCTTTGTCCTCTTAGCAGGAGGAGGAGATAAGGAGGGTGAAAACCCCGATAATGATGCCGGCTGCCCAGCCTGAGCATGGGATGAAGCCGGAGATGCTGGGGCCGAAGGACCTCGACTCTCCCCAGAAACAGGCTCTTGCATTGCCGGTGGTCGCGGTTGATCTACCGCTGAAAGGGCTTTAGACCATAAAAGGCTGCGAAGCCGGTCTGCTCTATTTCTTCTCGTCTGCCTCGAAAAACGCATGCAGTGTGCGCAAGAGTCAACGATATGGGTCTCCCCCAGACAAAAAAGGCAGAGAGAATGACCGTCAGTGAGGGCAATTTTTGCCCTACACCGGGAGCACCTCCTGAAGAGAGCGGATTGCGCCATAAGATGGCGGCTTCTAGAAATAAAACTATTCTCTCAGGAAAATATCCCAATAACAATCAATTAAATTTTTTTTTTTTTTTTTTTTTTTTTACTAACTAACTATGAATATAGAACACAACTCTATCTAACTAACAACTAAATAAACTATTCTTCTTTCTTACAGGTTCAAGAATTGAAGAGGAAGTCTCCCGCGAGGCTAACAGCGAAGCGGTCGAAGAAGAACTGAGGTAAGTTAGAGCGGGAACCCTGAGCATGCGCGGTGGATGGTGGGGGAGGGGTTCCCGCCAAAACTCTATCTAGCTATTGAAGTTTCCCGGAAGTAGGCTCGGCGTCGGCGCGAGCCCATATGTGTGATGCACAGAGACCACGAAGAAGAACTGTGCACTACAAATACCTATGGTGTCCTAGATTATCATTTACCAGCACAGAACCATGAGTTACAGAGCTATCACCCTTTGCTAAATACAGAGACAGGCTGTAGTAGAAATGCGTAACATTAGCAGCCACGTTCCCACTGTACATAACTTGGTGCCGGGTGGTTTGGCATCTTCAGTGTTCTTTATTTTTATCTACAGATTCTTCTGGAAGCAAAACAAAACAATAAAAAAAGCTCTTGGAGAAGGAGCAAGATGTTTTATTTCAAACACATACATTTGAGAAAGACATGATATTTATCTTTACAAAATCAGTCCTCTACCCCCACCCGCAAAAAGTCCACTTGTCTCCAAATAGCTATTTCAATTCAAGTTATGAGAAAACAAGAAGGGAAAAATTTACCTCTGTCCCTCCGTCAAATTCCTTTTCAAAACTCATCCCCGTTGTGAATCTGCAACTACATAGTAGTTCTATCTGCAAACATCATTTATCAGTGAAACTAATTTCCCCTTCCCACCAAACATGCCCCAAAGGATTGAGGAATAGAGAAGGGAAGGAATGGGAAATTTTGCTGCATAAGCCAAAGTCCACTCATACAAAGCTGGAAAACTGTTCTGAAGTTATGGGGCAGAATCCAACAGGGTGCTCACACCCCTGCCAATTCTCTTGTGCAACAGCAATTTAGTGCATCCGAGGCAATCCAGAATGAGTGGAAACCCTCATTTCTGGAAGGAGGCAGGTCGGTGGAACTCACAGAAGGGAATTCCACTGACCTGCCTCCTTCCAAAAACTAGCATTTCCACTGATTTTGGGGCTTCCTTGAGGAAGTGTTATATCTCCATTAAGTAATCAGCGGGTCCTGCTTGCACAATCAGATTTGCTGGGCCATCATCTTGCAGGAAGGAATCAGAGGGGTGAAAAAGAATCAGTGGGGATGTAAGCGTCCTGCTGGATTCTGCTCATGGGTATGAATCAAATATAAAAATATTAACTACAATGAGTATAAATGTATGAATCTGTATTGGTTCACATTATTCCTTTGTTACTCTTGCCTTTCTTTTCCTTCTGTTCCCTTTCCATTGTCAAACTTCAGATT
Organism: Anniella stebbinsi; assembly: GCA_029215795.1. Classification (NCBI taxonomy): domain Eukaryota; kingdom Metazoa; phylum Chordata; class Lepidosauria; order Squamata; family Anniellidae; genus Anniella; species Anniella stebbinsi. Next base: position 85,441,428 of record JARDYH010000002.1, on the reverse strand, counting down.
ATAAACTCCTTGGGGAAATGGATTTGTCATGTAGTTGGGACCTAGGTACCTTAAGGGTTTCCTTCTACAACAAGGGTGGTCAGAAAATAGTTCTCCAGATGTTTTGGACTTCAACTCCCAGAAGCCCCTGACAGCATGGTCAATGGTCAAAATGTTGGGAGCTGAAGTCCAAAACATTTGGAGATTTACTATCTGCCCACCCCTGTTCTACAACAAGAGGGTGCCTAAATATAGCATTATTTGAAGCTCTCTTCTGGGTCCCTCTCACTATCTGGAGGTAGATGTGTGGTGACCAGAGAGAAGTCCTTCTCAATCATGGCACCATGTTTATGGAATGCTCTCCTCAGTGAGGCTAATCTGGCACCAGCTGTCAGCACAGTCCTATAAATGTATTCTCAAAAATAAGTCCTATTGGGTTTTATTTATTTATTTTATTCCATTTATATACTGCCCCATAGCCGAAGCTCTCTGGGCGGTTTACAAAAATTATAAACATTGAACAATTAAAACACCAATATACAAAATTTAAAAGCATAAAGCATAAAAAAGTTAAAATTACAATATCCTTCTGGGTCAAAGCACAACAACACCACAAAAACACAAAAACACAAAAACCCTCATCATATGCTGTTAAATGCCTGGGAGAAGAGGAAAGTCTTGACCTGGCGCCGAAAAGATAACAATGTTGGCGCCAGGCGAGCCTCGTCGGGGAGATCATTCCATAATTGAGGGGCCACCACTGAAAAGGCCCTTTCCCTTGTTGCCACCCTCCGTGCCTCCCTTGGAGTAGGCAACCGGAGGACGACCTTCAATGTGGATCGTAGAGAAACGGGTAGGTTCGTGTCGGGAGAGGCGTTCCATCAGGTATTGTGGTCCCAAGCCATGTAAGGCTTTATAGGTTAAAAACAGCACCTTGAATTGGGCTCGGAAATGTATAGGCAGCCAATAGATCTTACTCCCATGTAAGTGGGTATAAGATTACAGTCCGTGTTATATTTTTGGTGCCAGGTAAAGATGTTTCTATGATTAATATGGTTTTATCTTCTCTGCTGATTTTTTTTCTATGCTGCTGTTCTGCTCTATGTTTATTTTGTTGTGATTTTATACTCATGTTTTTCCTTTTCCTTTTTTAAGGACACCCTGATAATTTTACTTAAGGGCAGCGTAAAAATCTTTCAAATAACTACGTTGTTGATGGTTTATAAATAAATGCTCATATATTTGGCCTAAGAGTAAGTATATTTCATTAGCTGGTCACTTAAGGTACCCAACAGTAGTTTGTATTACATGTAATGTGATGTGTTGTTCCACACTTGCAACAGTCGCTTGTATTTTATTTATTTATAGATCGGTCTACATCTTAAAAATTTCCAAATAACCAACAGTGGCTTGCAGAAAAGCTCTTCTGCTCATAGAAAGGCTATTCTGAGCGATTTAGCCAAACAGCATTGTGTGAGAAAAAGCTTCCAAATCCAGCGTAGTTACTCTATTTGCACACATTCTCTGGCAAGACTTTGAATAAATCCTTTCAAAGTCCTTTTTATGGCCCACTACTAGAGTTTCTACCCGAGAGCTTGCATCTTCGTTTCTCATAACACAACCCCATGTTTCTCATAACGCAATGCACCCTTCCAAACATTGTGGTGATGCAGGAAAGTCATCCGCTAGTGCCAAACTTTAGATTTAGATCTATATATCAAAAAGTAAAGTAGGACCCCTGACTTCTTCCTGCACAAAGCAGTCACCCTTCTACTGAAGGGAAATGGAAATCCTTGTTTCATATTATACAAGAAGGCTTAGGGGACAAGAGGAATCTCAGTTGAGGAGACGGATTCAGGGAAATGCTGTTGAACGAATGTACTTTCAAGGTGTTCAGTTTTCTACTTATACGCCAAGCAGTGACTGCTTTCAGGTAATGCTGCAAATCCTATTGGTGGATCTTCACCAGGATGTAAATAGCACATAAATAAGATTTTGGTTCCTTCCTATAATCCCGCCCCCCAATGTTTTCCTACTTCTGAATAACCATCCTGTCACAAACTAGGGATGTTTATTTATTTATTTATTTTAGAAAAGGTGATCTGATTGATATATCTTTTTCTCCCTTTAAAACAAGGTTATCAAAGTATATGATGCAATACTAGCAAAGATACCTACTTGGATCTATTTATTTATTTATTTGATTTGTAACCCGCCTTTCCACCAAAAAATGGTGCACTAGTGGAAAGTCTTCCCATCACAGAGAACAGAATGTTAGGCAGAGAATTAACGGGCACTAGCAGATATATGGACTTCAAATGACAGTTTATTGGCAGGCAGTTTCAAAAAGGAGGGTTTGAGTGAAGCAAATTTGAATAATGATTTCCCAGAGGCTATGAACAGTTTTCTTTGTTTGAATTGGTTTGAAATTGATTGCATATAAAACAAAAATAGAATGGTAATTACAAGAGAGAGAGATTCCCCTTTCTGAATTAAATCAGTATTAACACTTATTACTCATCAGTTTGACATGCCAAATATAATTTACTGTAAAAGGTGATACACTTTTGAGATTCCTAGCAGCAAATATGTTGCTCAGGTTTTTAATTTCACTTAAATGTAGGCTGCATACAGAAAACAAAATAGTCAATGGTGGATTAATAGGCAACTCCATGGTTGATTATCGAGGAGTTTGGAAATCATACTAACCAAGCCACAGACAGAAGTCTCTGGCTGGTTTAGCCATTCCCACTGGCAGGAGAAGCCAAGCAGGAGCGATTAAGCCACATACACTATCACGTTGGCTCACTTTGAGTAACCCAGTGTTACTCTGGGTTGGTTTGACATGCAAACTGGGCCACTGTGGGTTTTGTTTTGTTTTTTGGTTCCAAACAAAGAACTTTTTATTTTTGCAGGTTTTTAATTGTTAAACTATTATGTTTTTGTTTTAAGCCTTTTGGGTGCAAACCTAGTTTACGTAGGAGAAGGTCCCATTTAACTCAGTGGGGCTTACATCTGAGTAAACATGTATATGATTATGCTGCATATTTTTGCATCTTGTTGTAGTTGTTTCATGTGTAATGTGTAAGCCATCCTGAGAATATATCTATATTGAATTAAGGCATAGGAACTTTTAAAATAACATAATCAATGAAGGCTCTATCAATGAAGCATGATAAGCTCGAATCCAAACAACAACAACAACAACAACAAAAAGGGGAAATCAAAATAAATTCTTGCAAATTCACCTTGTTCAAGTAAGGGTTGAGGAAGCTGTCTGGGCATTAAATTAGATAACTTTATGGATCTCTGAATTCCCTCCATTCCAATTAAAGACATGATAACTATGCATGTTTAGACAGAAAAAGTCCTACAACTCCCAGTATGCCCAAGCCAGCCATGTTGGGAATGCTGGGAATTGTAGGACCTTTTCTGTTTGAACATGCATAGGATTGCACTCTAAGTGATCAAGAGGATTGAGCAGACTCCTACAATTCTACCAGATATTACAAGAGTCCACTAGCCCACGGTCTTGTATACCCCTTTGTTGTAAACATTCTTTGTGATGCTTTAAAAATAACCTCCACCACCAAATCTTTTAAGGCACTGTTACAATTATGACATGAATAAAAAGAGAGAGAGAAAGAGAGAGAACTGAGGCCTGGGCTATGCATGCTTTTGGTCCCCTGAAACTAGTTATCAGGAAAATTTATTTATTTATTAAAGCTACTTCTATACCTTTTGACATTCCAGGATTTACAATGGGTTTACATAAAATACGATTCAATATAAAAACAGTCCGAAACAATAAATACCTTAAATAAAATGAATAAAACAAATGATAAGTAGATACTGATTTCAATTAATTAAAATATTTATAGACTGCATTTCAGACATAAGGCCTTCAAGATGGTCTACAAAATGAGTATTAAAACAAATTAAACAATAAAACATTGGGACATACAACAAAGCCTCCGATAAAGATTGTAAGTGATGGGCAAAGGAGGAGGCAATCTTTCAAATATCTGGGTCTCAAACTATTTAGGGCTTTATAAGGAAGAACAAGCAACTTGAATTGGGGCCAGAAATAACATGCAACCTTGTGCAATTGATGTAAGATGGTCTGTAAAGAACATGAAAGCAAGCTGGCTGTAGCAATTTTTAATAATTGTTGTTTCCAAACACTCTTAAACGGCAGGCCTATGGAAAGTATGCTGCAGTCGTTTGAACAGGAAATGGCTAAGGCATATGTCACTTTGGCCACTTTGGGTCTGATTTCTCTAGGAAAGAGCAAAACTGGCACATCAGGCAAAGCTGGGCAAAGGCAGTCTTGGCCAGAGTTGCCATCAGAGCATCCAGGAACAAAGCTGGATCCAGAAGCACTCCCATGCTGCCTATCTGATCCTTTAGAGGATCTAGAGAAGTTATACTTCAAATCCTGGAACAGATCTCCTACCAACTAACAAGACCTCTGTCTTGTCAGGAATGAATCTCAACTTATTAGCTCACATGCAATCCATTCAGTCAGGCAATAGTTGAGAGTTTTCATAGCCTCCTTGGTATTAACTGAAAAAGAGGTAGAGCCCCCACCCCATATGACATCACCTAGCAGCTTCATGTAGGTGTTAAAAAGCAAAGTGGATAACATAGAGCCCTGAGGAACCCCATAGTCCAATGCCCAAGGGCCAAGAAACACCATATTCTGGGAAAGTTCAGCCAGATAGATTCTTCTTCCATCATGGTAGCTCTGGGTCCTAACAATGACTTCTTCAACAATGGCTTTACAACCACCTCCTTTAAGGAAAAAGGAATAAACTCAAGCAGGCATTTACAACCTCCAACACCAAGGCAACTTCCTCTCTGGTACCTTTTATCAGCCAGTAAGGTCAAGGGTCCAATAAGCAGGTAGTAGTCTTCACCCCTCCAAATAATTTGTCCGCATCCTCAGGCCGAAGGATGAAATTCATCCATTAAAATTGGACAAGGAGGTGCCTTAATCACTACCAGGGAGCTTGCTCTTAATGTGGAGTCCAAACAAATTAAAGTAACCAAAAATGAAGCAAAAAAGACCAATGCTTAAAGCCTATGCACAATTCAATGCTTAACATAGAACGGTTCTAAGAGCAAAATTCAAGTATTTCTTTATTGACTGCGTATTTACAAGAAAGAGGCCAGCCATAACAGCATCATGTACAAGAGAATAGAACACTCATGGGGAAATAATCGGTGCTACTTTTTGTCACTGTAGAATTCAAACAATGCTGGTACTTTTTCTTCTTCCAAATTTATAGACATTATGGGAAGACTATTATAAATAATACAATATACAAGCATGTAAAAACATGTTTTACTTACCAACTGAATATGTTTCCCTATAAAAGTTGATGAATAAAAGAGCACTAACTTTCAGTAACACAAAAACCCAGAATATACAAATAAAACCAGTATAAAATCATGAATACTACACAGATGAACACACTTCCTGATATTAAGCCATTATGTTCTATATGTTTCACGTTTTAAAATATTTTAGGTTATTGGACAATCGTGAATATTTTGAAGTTAGACTAAAATCCATATTCTGAATGCTTTATACCTTAAGACATAACATAATGAAGACTTTAATGAAGACTGCCAAATCCCCCTTTCCTGCTCCAACCATGACCCAGTTGGAGTCGGAGTCTTTTTTAAAAATATATATTTTATGTGAGCAAAATATATATTGCATTTTTCCAGCCTCAGGAAATGTACACAAATGCCCCCTTTTGAATGGCTTCTTCTCCCCCCCCCCCAATGATCATCCAAACTCAGCCAGTAAGTGTTTGAAGTTAGGAAGCATTCAAAACCCCTATCTGCAGTCTGAAATTGTAGAGCCAGAAGAAGGGTGTATAACGTGCTTTTTCTGTACACTGAAATATTGGCATTTGAATAGCACTCTTTTAAAAGCCAAATAGGGGCAGGGAAGAGGTGGAGAAGTTACATGGAACTCCAGTTCCACAGACTGATCCAAACATGTGGCATCCATATTTAAGTGTAAAGAAGGTAGGTGAATGTTTCCTTTCAAGCTTGTCTTCTGGCAAATGAAACAGGGCTCTGGCTGCTTATGTTCGAATACACAAAATATTGCTTTCTCTATTATAGCTAAAGGAAATAGGATAGGACTGTAAATTACTGTGAAACCTCAGGTGCCTTAGCAAAACAAAATGCATAACTTTCAAAGCCCAAAATGCACCACAGCAGTTATTAGCAAAATGAGAATACAACCAGTCACTAATTATTGGGAAGAACAACAGATAATTGAAACAAAGAATCATTATAAAATTCAGTTTTTGAAACCAATACGTAACTGTGTCAATGTCTATTTCTTGGTTAGTTGCTTTCTATTAATATATTAAATGTTTTTGAAATATTTTAAATGCACAGTTGACTCATTTGTAATGTAAATAAAATATCTGGTGCATGCAGTAGAACACAAAAATAAAACTTTTTATCTATCTCATTTAATGGTATTAAAATATTAAGATTTTCAGCACATAGTAAATTCAACTATGTTGAAATATAAAATGTATATTTAACAAGAAAAGTGAAAATGTAACACAGGTACAATAATGGGGACAACACAGCCAAGGACTCTTTTTGACATCAGAGTGGGAGGCTGATTTCAGAAACATCTTCAGAAATAAATGTTTTCTGTTCCTTTCTGTATGTGCTTCCAGTGGTTTAAACAGCAGATCAGTGAGGCAGCATGAAACAAATAGATTGCTGAGATAATAAAAAAACAAATAAATTTAATGTTATTATATTGCATTTAATGGCAAGGTTTATTATGGAAGAGGGACAATCCTAATTTGTCCACAATTTAAACATTCCAGTAACCTAAGTTCATCCCACTGAACTGATAGGCAGAAGTGCAGATCCTCAGAGACAGGATCCAAATCTTGCCCTCCAAGGGTTCCAATCTGGCCATCCGGGATTCCCCAGAAGACCATGCCCACTTCCCTTGGATCCACCTACTTTCCCCCAACCACCAATCATTGGGTGATTTTCTGACTTCGTGCAGTTTTTTCCCACTCTAAAAGGTTAAAATGCCTTTCTAAACCTTAGTTCTTGGCAGTAAGAGCTTTAAACTAAAATATGCTGGTATTTGGTGGGGGAGGGGGTTGTCCCCAACCCCTTTGGCCTTAGGTCCCCACCCACCACTGGAATGTGGCTCCTGATAGCTTGCCCAGGTTGGAATTCTGCCCTTGGGATGATAGAGTTTTTGCACCCCTGCTATACAGGCTCCATTTCCTGCCACCCCAAATGGATGCTACCCATATTAGAATTAGCACCAAAGTTGGTGGACTACGCCTGTGCTCTCCAGACACTCAGGAGACAAAGTAAGCACCACCACTGTATGGCATATCAGAGGCCCTATTGCAAATATTAAATTTGTAAAACAGAGAAGAAAATGCAAACCTCCCTTCCCAGGATCCAGTCAACCTCTCTAACTTTATTTGCATTTCTTTCTGAATTTCCCTTACCCCATACTTCACATTCACTATGCAGGGAAAAAACCCCTCAATTTCTTCAGCACAAGTAAACCTGAAGTAGCAAACATGCATTGGCCTGGTTTGAACGTAAAACTACCCCTTAGGGTTGTATCCAATGTTAGTTCTACTTAAAGTAGCCCCACTGAAATGAATGGATCTTAAGTTCGACATGAGTAGGAGTAACATTGATGATTTTTTAAAATCTAGCACAAATTATTAATCATATTGCATGTAAACTTGGTGGGATGACTCCCATGACCAGAAGAGAGCAATTGAAGGATATAACGTGTTCAAAAAGAACAGAAGAAATAGAAAAGGAGGCGGAATCGCACTATATGCTAAAAATACTTATCCCTGCACAGAAATACAAGAGGATGAGCCTGGGAGCCCCATCGAGAGTATCGGGATTAAAATAAATGGAGCAAGGGATAAAAGGAGCATGACAGTCAGAGTCTACTACCGACCACCCAATCAAGGAGAAGATGAGGACGAAACTTTTGAAAAGCAAATTTCCAGTGTTTCAGGGAAATCCGATATAGTAGTAATGGGGGACCTCAATTACCCCGACATCTGTTGGGAGACAAATTCTGCCAAAAGCGGCCCCTCCAAGAAATTCCTGGCAGGTGTGGCTGATAACTTTCTCCTACAGAAAGTAGAGGAAGGAACTAGAGGAAGGGCTATCCTTGATTTGATACTGACCAATAGGGAGGACTTAGTGGATAAAGTGGCAGTTACAGGAACTCTGGAGGAAAGTGACCACGTCATACTTGAGTCCTTTATTTTAAAGGAAGCAAAATCTGAGTGTAGCCATACGCATACTCTGGATTTCAGCAAAGCCGATATTAATAAACTCAGAACTATGATAAGTAAGGTCTCATGGCAAGTGACCCTAATGAGAAAAAGAGTCCAGGATGGGTGGGAGTTTTTAAAAAAGGAAATTTTAAAGGCCCGATTACAAACAATTCCAACAAAGAAAAAAGATAGAAGACAAAAGAAGAAGCCAATGTGGCTCCACAAAAAGCTTAGAGATGACCTGAAAATAAAAAGGATACATATAGGAAGTGGAAGGAAGGCCAGGCTACAAAAGAAGAGTACAAACAAATAGCATAGACGTGCCGGAATTGTGTCAGGAAGGCTAAAGCTGAGAATGAGCTGAGGCTAGCAAGGGATGCTAAAAGCAATAAAAAGGCTTTCTTCAGATACGTGAATAGTAAAAGGCAGAGGAAAGATCAAAATCAAATCAAATCAAATTTTATTTGCATCGAGTGAATAGCCATTGCAATACAGAGGAAAGAAATGGTGGTTCACCTGCTTAATGAGGATGGCAAATTGGTAACAGATGACCAAATAAAAAGCCGAAGTGCTCAATCCCTACTCTGGTTCAGTCTTCTCTCAAAAGCGGGTCTTTGACCCCCCCCCCCCAGGAAAAAGTGAAGTACAAGCTGAAGGGGAAGGACTGCAGTTTAAGATTGATTAAAAAAATGGTCAAGGAACACCTACTTTCTTTGAACGAGTTCAAATTTCCAGGGCCCGACGAACTGCATCCCATAGTAATAAAGGAGCTGGCAGAAGAACTCTCAGAACCACTGTCTATTATCCTTACAAAATCAAGGAAGACAGGTGAAGTGCCGGACAACTGGAGGACTGCTAATATTGTCCCTATCTTCAAAAAGGGTAAAAGGGAGGAACCTGGGAACTACAGACCAGTCAGTCTGACATCCATCCTTGGGAAAATTTTGGAGATATAAAGAAGTCAATGTGTAACCACCTTGAAAACAACGCAGTGATTACTAGAAGCCAGCATGAATTTGTCAAGAACAAATCCTGTCAGACTAATCTGATCTCATTTTTTGATCGGGTAACCTCCCTTGTGGACTGTGGGAATGCTGTGGACATAGTATATCTTGAATTCAGCAAAGCTTTTGACAAAGTGCCCCATGACATTCTGATTCACAAACTAGTGAAAAGTGGGCTAGATGGACCATCTATTAGGTGGATCCACAGTTGGCTACAGAATCGGACTCAAAGAGTGCTTATCAATGGTACCTTTTCACACTGGGGGGAGGTAACAAGTGGGGTACCGCAGGGCTCAGTCTTGGGCCCAGTGCTCTTCAACATTTTTATTAATGATTTGGATGAGGAGATGCAGGGAATGCTTATCAAATTTGCAATGACACAAAATTGGATGGGATAGCTAATATCCTGGAAGACAGAAACAAACTCCAAAGTGATCTTGATAGACTGGAGCGCTGGACTAAAAACAACAGGATGAAATTTAATAGAGATAAATGCCAAGTTCTACACCTAGGAAAAAGAAACCAAATGCAGTTACAAGATGGGGGATATTTGGCTCAGCAATACAACAAGTGAGAAGGATCCTGGAATTGTTGTAGATCACAAGCTAAATATGAGCCAACAGTGTGATGTGGCTGCAAAAAAAGCAAATACTATTTTGGGCTGATTCATAGAAGTATATCTTCCAAATTGTGTGAGGTACTGGTTCCCCTCTATTCAGCACTGGTATGGCCCCATCTTGAGTATTACGTACAGTTCTGGGCACCACACTTCAAGAAGGATGCAGACAAGCTGGAGGGGGTTCAGAGGAGAGCAACAAGGATGATCAGGGGTCTGGAAACAAAGCCCTATGAGGAGAGACTGAAAGAAGTGGGCATGTTTAGTCTGGAGAAGAGAAGATTGAGGAGAGATATGATAGCACTCTTCAAATACTTGAACGGTTGTCACACGGAGGAGGGCCAGGATCTCTTCTTGATCATCACAGAGTGCAGGACACGGAATAATGGGCTCAAGTTACGGGAAGCCAGATTCCGGCTGGACATCAGGAAAAACATCCTGACTGTTAGAGTAATACGACAATGGAACCAATTACCTAGGGAGGTTGTGGGCTCTCCCACACTAGAGGCATTCAAGAGGCAGCTGGACAACCATCTGTCAGGCATGCTTTAAGGTGGGTTCCTGCACTGAGCAAGGACTCAATGGCCTTATAGAGATGTGAAGGCCCAGAAAAAAACTGGAAAAATTCGGGGGGGGGGGGGCGGTTTTTCCCTGAAAATTTTTGTTTTTTCCTGGAAAAAACAGGGGGGGGGGGGAAGGAAATTTTCAGAAAAAAAGGGAAAAAACTGTTTTTTTTCCAAACTTTTCCGGTTTTTTTCCGGGGCCTTCACATCTCTAGCCTTATAGGACTCTTCCAACTCTATGATTCTATAAAGAATAAAATATATTTGATCTAGTAATACTGTAACACCTTATGTGACTGAAAGCATACACCTTCCACATAAAATCCACCTTTATAAATACATATAAACAGACAGAATACATACTACTAAAATGCATAACTACTATAAAAATACATGCAACATTTTTTAAAAATAGCATGCAAAATGTAAAAATGTGTATGACAAGTATGAAAAGATTCCTTCCATGGTGGATAAACACATAAGAAGAGCCATGCTGGATCAGCCCATGGGTCCATCTAGTCCAGTACCCTCCCACCCATGTTCCCCAGCAACTGATGTATATAGGCTTACTGTTATGAACATAATCAGAAACTTTAAATAATAATGCTATGAGCATGATGAGGAATTAAATGTCCAGCCTTCTCCTCCTCCTATTCATTCAAGGAATGAAAGCTCTCAAAACGCTGGACAGAGATAAGGGATGTGTATACAGTCTCCCACTCCCTGTTTCGGAGAGCCCACACCTATGTGTTGATGGGTAAGGGGAGAAGAGAGCCAGGTTCTGTTATGCTCTATGAAGGACCCCTCCCCTGAATGGGTTCTGCACCTGCAGTGGACTGGACTGAGCCCCAGAACTATTATCTCAAATTGTAAATTCATATGATTTTAGAAATTGTATTATTACTTGTAACAATTTTTTTTCTTATCACCCTGATAAGTGCTAGCAGCTCAACAGTAAAAATAGAAGTATTTTTAGAAGTGAGAACTGCTAAAAAGTATGAATTAACAATTATCATATGAAGTGCTGGATTGAATAACCTGGATCCATTTCAGTCAGGTTTCAGGCCTGGTTTTGGTATGGAAACAGCCTTGGTCGCCCTGTATGATGACCTATGTCGGGAGAAAGACAGGGGGAGTGTGACTCTGTTGATTATCCTTGATCTCTCAGTGGCTTTCGATACCATCGACCATGGTATCCTTCTGGGACGACTGGCTGAGTTGGGAGTGGGAGGCACTGCATTGCAGTGGTTCCGCTCCTACTTGGTGGGTCGGCTCCAGAAGGTGGTGCTTGGGGAACATTGCTCGGCCCCGTGGATTCTCCAGTATGGGGTTCTGCAGGGGTCAGTTTTGTCCCCCATGCTGTTCAACATCTACATGAAACCGTTGAGTGCAGTCATCCGGAGTTTTGGAGTACGTTGTCATCAGTACGCTGATGACACGCAGCTCTACTTCTCCTTTTCATCTTCATCAGGTGAGGCTATGGATGTGCTGAACCAGTGCCTGGCTGCGACAATGGACTGGATGAGGGCTAATAAACTGAAACTCAATCCAGACAAGACTGAGACGCTGTTAGTGGGTGGTTCCGCTGACCGGATGGAGGGTGTTCAACCTGTTCTGGATGGGGTTGCACTCCCCTTGAAGGAGCGGGTTCGTAGCTTGGGGGTTCTCCTAGAACCATCTCTGTCACTTGAGGTGCAGGTGGCCTCAGTGGCACGGAGTGCCTTCTACCAACTTTGGTTGGTGGCCCAGCTACGTCCTTATATGGACAGGGATAACCTGGCTTCAGTTGTCCATGCTCTGGTAACCTCCAAGTTAGATTACTGCAATGCACTCTACGTGGGGCTGCCTTTGAAGGTGGTTCGGAAGCTGCTGCTTGTGCAAAATGCAGCAGCCAGATTGATAACCGGAACCAGTAGGTTTGAGCATATAAGACCTACTCTGGCCCGCTTGCATTGGCTGCCTGTATGTTTCCGAGCCCGATTCAAGGTGCTGGTTTTAACCTATACACGGCTTGGGACCACAATACCTGATGGAACGCCTTTCCCGACATGAACCTACCCGAACACTACGTTCAACATCTAAGGCCCTCCTCCGAGTGCCTACTCCGAGGGAAGCTCGGAGGTTGGCAACAAGAAAGAGGGCCTTCTCTGTGGTGGCCCCCCAATTGTGGAATGATCTCCCTGACGAGGCTCGCCTGGCGCCAACATTGTTATCTTTTTGGCGCCAGGTCAAGACTTTCCTCTTCTCTCAGGCATTTGGCAATATCTGAGGAGCCTGGGTTTGTTTTTTTGTTTTGTTTTGTTTTGTTTTTGTAGCTTTTTGAAGTGTTTTAGTGGTTTTAAATGTACAGATTGTGTGTATGTTGTATGTTTTTGCTGTTTTAATTTTTGTATATTGTTTTTAATTGTTTTTAATCCTATGTAAACTGCCCAGAGAGCTTCGGCTATGGGGCGGTATACAAATGTAATAAAATAAGTAAATAAATAAATAAATAACCTGCATGAGTTTAACTTTAAATACTTCTTTATAGTATTTTACTCATAATCCAAATGTATACAGAAAGCTTTACCAGCACTGAGGATTATGGGAAAATATGAAAAAAGAAGACAATGCCAGATAGCCCAAAGACCATCTATTGGAAGGCTTGTTTCCCATAAACTTTCCAAAAAGTTATAGAATCCCATACAATAATGACATTTGACTATTCCCTGCTGTCTTTCCAGCATCCTTCTATGGGAAACAGCAGAGAAAGCAAATCCAAATTATTTTTCCATATGGTGAATTTAGCGTGATTTGCCTTAACCCTAAACATTTAGGCTAAGTGAAACTGACCTCTGAATACTCTCTCTCATGGTGAAATTGCAGCAAATTATATATATCCTGACCATAATCACATGTACAACATTTGCAAGACATGGCAAATTGTGAAATCTGCTTTCCAGACAATCAGTTCAGTTTGCAAACACACACATTTGTAGCATGGGGTCGATGTTAAGGACAACATGCCTAGGCCTTTAAAAATTACCACTTATTTAAGAATTCTTCACTTATTATATAGTTAGTTTGATCTGAGACCAAGCCATTTCACTCTCTGGCAAGTAAGCAGCCTGCAGAAAGCACTCTTACAACATTTCATATTATTTATTATATTTGTATAATGTAAGCTGACCAGATAAAATCCAGGTCAGGGCTCATGTAACTTTAACAGTTGTAGAGAAAAGGGAATTTCAGCCAGTGTCATTTGTATGCAATTAGTTCCTGGTGAAATTCCCTTTTCATCACAACAGTTAAAGGTGCATGCACTATACTAGAGTGACCGTATAAAAAAGAAGGGAGGGCCCCTGCAACTTTAACAGTTGTGATGAAGAGGGAATTTCACCAAGAACTAATTGCATACAAATGACACTGGCTGAAATTCCCTTTTCTCTACAACTGTTAAAGTTACATGAGCGCTGACCTGGATTTTATCTGGTCACCCTAGTATAATGCCCCATAGCCGAAGCTCTTATGCCTAAAACCAACAAAAATAATTTGTACATTCAAAGCCCTGCCAATTCACAACGGCCAGAGTGGTTCCTTTTTATCCCAGTACTTTTTGAGTCTTTTTTTAAAAAAAACACCATTAATCTCATGGGTTGGAAGATACCTAAGCCACCTCCAAGTTCATACAGGTGAGGGTCTTAATCGGAGGCCTACTGAGGAAGTAAATCCAAGGCTGCTTGACATGCCCCCAGAACGACTAACTTTGGTGCATACCACTGATGAAAATACTGCCAGTGGTGCTCCTAGGCCCATAGAGCTTTCTGCCAGTGGAGGGCACTTATACCCCATCCTAACTCCCCTCAGCCAGTTGGCCTAGAGAGTTATATCTATATGTATCTTGTGAATCCTGCTTTGAGGGCAGTAAATACAGAAAGGGAGTAAGTATATAAACAAACCTAATTTGACCTAACCATAAACACTTTCATGTGACTCTAGGCTCCTCTGAAATCAACAGGCTTAATTCAAATGCAGAGTTGAATATCAGGTTTTTCAAAAGTTTGCATCCTTAGATTTAATGCCTGTTGTCCTTTCAAACCATCTCAAGCTTGAAATATGGCAAGGGAGGCTGGGCATAAATATTTTAGAGAAGGGACAAACACAACTTGCATTAATGAAACCAGCTATATTCTATAGGTCATTAAAATCTCCCTGACGGATCACGGCTGCACATTACAATTTACAGTACAGTGAACAATATTCAGAAGCAGAGCTAATTTTCAGCTACAGTGTTGTAAAGTCAAACACTCAACATTTTCATACAAAATAAATTTTTTGCCAAAAGAACAACAACAAATGAATATATTTATTCTGAAACAGTTTGCATTTTTTCTGCTGCAGTCTTTTCAAAGTATCTCTACTTAAACTATACTTTAATTGACAGCTTACACTCCATTCCCAAATTCCAGCAAGGTTTTTAACTGCCTCTTGTAACATATAGAATTAGTCACAGGTATTTTTAGAAGAACACAGGAAACACATATTCCACAGAAAGTCAACACTATTTAAACAACTGAATTACATACAATTAATGCTGTAAATAAAGGGGATTGAAGTACCTGCATGATTCTGAGCAATACATTTAAGTACAAATACAGCAAAACTGTAAGAAACTCAGCTCTCATGTAAGAACTTCAGCTTTCATGTAAGAAAGAAAACTTGGTTTCTAGTCTTTAAGAATGCTAAGAAATAGTTGGAATATAATTTTCTATAAATCGGGGTATGGACTCAGATTTTGTTAGTGGTCCACTATCTTTATTCCTCTGCCTTAGAGACCTATTCAGAATGGGCTCCCCATCATCACCACTTTTTCACAGATTCCAAGCCTATGTTTTTCTAGTTCCCAAAAAAACCAAGCATTACGTTGTTTGAGAACAACAAATTCTGGATTGTGCAGAACATACTGATCTGATTTCAATAGCTGAAATTTGGTCTATAGACACAGAATTTGGGAGCTTTTTAGTGAAGAATACCGGAGTGCTAGAGTTTATACTGCTGGAAAGATTCAAGCCCTACACTCCTATGGTCAAAGAGGTGCACCAAATTTTAAAGACAGAAATCAGTAATTGCTCAGTATGTTTTCCAAAAAAGTACTACATGTTTGTGCCAATGACAAACTATGGTTTATCATTAGTGAGTAAGCCTCGTGCGCTCCCCCCATCCCTCCTCCTGTGTGCCATTGCCATGAGATTGGACGCTTTCACTTCTGCTTTTAACTAACTGTGGTTCAGCATTACATCCAACACCCCATCCCTGGTGACATCTTCCCACCCATTTCCCCTTTCGCCATGCAGAGAAAAGCACAGAGCTCTGTACCTCTCACTGCATGGAGAAAAGGACTCAGCCGGATGTTGGCAAAGTGTATTCTCCATGCATTGGCTAAGCTGCTTGTCAGCTTTGCACGCCACTCATCAAAGTGCACGAAAGGAAACCACAGTTAAGACTAAACATAGATTAGTGTTTGGATGTAACACTAAATTGCAGTTAGTAACACTAAACTGCAGATAAGAAGCAAAAGCTTCTAATCTCATTCCAGTCCTGCTGGAAGAAGAAAGGGGAGGGGGACCATATAAGCCCAAGGCTTATTTGTGCAACAATATTATAAACCATAGTTTATTGTTACATTCATATGCATCCTATGTGTATTTACAATCCTATATCCGTTCTCACATAAGAGGGCAGATAGAGTGGTTATGCCATAAGAAACTAAAAGATGAACTACATACTAACAGACCATGTCTTTAAATGCAGGTGTGCGCAGAATCAATCACATCTACAACAGAGGATGTGGTGCAATTTAAACTGAAAAGAGTGTAAAGGTGGGCGCTGAATCCTTCCCTTACCTGCCCATCTCTCCACCCAATCCCGTTTGACCCTAAGGTAATTCTACATGAACTGTCATCCACTATCAGAAGAGATCCTTTTTGGGAGAAAGGCAGCTCTGTGTGTGTGTGCGTTCAAGACTCTCATCAATGAGTCCCTTTTGTGTTTTAAATTGCAACCTCCCTCTCCTCACTGCTTTACATACAATTAAAACAAACCCACATTTAAAACCTACAATGATCTCAGTGAGGGAAATAAAAGGGACTGATCCTATTCTGGATTTTTTTTAACTGAAAGCAACAGCTCCTGGATTTTTCAGAGAGGGCACTCTCATAATATTTTCTCAAATTTATTTTTGCATTTCCCATCTCCCCTCTTCCCAGTATCCCAGTCCCCAATTAATCAATTTCCTTTCATCCACCACTGGATAATCATTTAGAATATTACTTCTTTTGCTTTTAACAATTTTTGTTAACGTTTCCAAGGCAGACCAGCTGACTACAAAACATACATCATAATGCTTAATATGTAGGATATCTGTAACATCTTGAAACGCAAAGGTTTTTATAAACAGTGGTTTTATCATTACTACAAGGTATCTATAATTTTGGTAACCTAATCCTATGATGTACCTGCAAATTAGATACAAGGGGATAATTCACATCTATATTTTGTCAGCAAGTTTAGCTTTTCCTCTCATACTGTTTCCCAGTAAGAAATTGGGCATAGTATATATAGGTTTATAGACAGAAACATATGTGCCTAATTCTCTAAAATGATGTATTTTTAAAGTGAACTAAATGCAACTTTGTCCCTATGTTAAGAGTCAGCAATTAAGAACTACATCTAGGCTGGACAAAGGCTAATTTTTGGGGATAACACTCAGGTTCTCTTTAAAAACTATGATACTTTTAAATTTTATAAATCCCATGCATAAAGGTACTTCTCACCCCAGTGTGCGTAAGGATATCATTAGCCTTGTTTTCTCTAGTCTATAGTCTGAGATCTGTGGAATGAAACATTCAGCTAAAAGTTTTAAGCAAAATCTGTTTCAAGCAAACGTCCAGACTTAGACAGCAATCCCAGGACTACCAGAGAGCGTTTGGCGGGTGGGTGTAGGATAGATTTGTCTCCTGGGTCTGAGCTCAGCAGCAGGAAACTGGGCTTCCCACCCCTTCCCCATCCCCCTTGTCGCCAGTTTGGAGAGAACCGTGCCAGCTACCTCTCCGCGCTCATGTGGAACATGGATGTGATGAAAAGAGGTGTTCCCAGGGGCAAGGAGGAGAGGAGACTGGCTGCCTGCTTTCTACTATCTCCTATCACCACACCAGGCTCCTTCCCTTCCCTTCTGAGGTGCTGCATTTTGCCCATCTAGGCTGCCTCTGAGTTCAGAGCCTGTCAACTATCTGAAATAGGATTGTGCCCTTGAAGACTTAACAGTAGCCACCCTTGTCATTCACTTCAAAGGACGCAATCCCAGTTTAGAAAGAAAAAAGTCCCAGAATTCCCATCATGCCCCAGCCAGCATGCTAGCTGGGGGATGCTGGGAACTATAGGACTCTTTTCTGTCTAAACATGCATAGAATTACACATTGAGACATTTAAAATTGGTTTTTACATTTTACTGCAAAAAATAATATCATGGAGTTCAGTGTGAGCAAAACTGGGTCTTAATGATGCTCTTCCTTTACTTTATGGCAGGGGTGGGCAACATGATCATTGTGAGCACCAGTGTGGGCCAGGACACCTTTTGTGGTGGTGCCTGTTGAGGTGTGCTATCCCTCCTAGCTTTTTATCTTTTAAGCTAACATATCTTCTAACCAGCTACTGGGGTAGCTTCAGAAAATTTGGAAGAGAATGAGTGTGAGAGAGAAAGAGATTGTGTGTATGGGTGGGGGAGTTATCTGGTGGAAGGGAGGGAGAAAAAAAGTTTGTGTTCTTGAAATAGGTTTCTGTTATCTCTGGCTCCATGCAGAAGACATTGTAAACCATGGCTTTAACCTTATTCACTGTTGTTAAAGCTGTGGTTAAGGTGTCTTCTGAACAGGATCTCTGAAAACTATGGGTTCAAATGAATTCTCTGCCTTGTACTCAAGTATTTTGGGCAGATTAGTTGTCCACTGTGACTCGCCACACCTCCCATGGCAGCCATGTTGTGGTGGTGCCCAGGACAGTTTATCAAATTGCCAAATGTGCCCACAGGCCACAAAAGGTTGCTTATCCCTGCTATATGGAATCTTTTCAGACATTTATACTTCCAAAACATTACTTAAGTCTTAAGGGGACCTATCATTAGTCTTCTGGTAACAGGACTCAGCCTCACTTTGTAAAGAGTTCATTCCAAAACATTAACTTTGCTGGTCTCTTCTGAACATTCTGAAGTTTGTTGGCATTCTTTTGAAATATGGTAACAAAAAATGGATACAATACCAAGGCTTAATTACTATTGAACAAAGATGTACTACTGTCTCCTTAAGAATTTAGGCCACCTTCCTCTTTGTATGTGTTCCACTGGCAATTGAAGACTTCCTCTTTAAACATGCATTTTCCGCCATTTAATATTATTTACGGATGGCTACCATTTTTGTGTGTGTTTTTATCTTTGCTGCCGCTGCTAATGTGCTTTAATTGTGTGTGTGTATTTTGTGTGCCATTCTAAGAGTCCACTTTTGAGGGGAAATAATTATTTCAATAATAATAATAATAATAATAATAATAATGTTTTAAATTGGACTATATCTTATTATTTAAAATGAAATGCAAGTCTCTTTTTCAAAATATACTGCTTTAAAAGCAAACTGAATGATAATACAGATTAAAGCAAAACATTAAAATCTCTGAAAACTGAATTGATGACCATCTATCGTACACATGATCCAGTATGAAACCAAGGACTGCTTGCTGGAAACCATTGACTGATAAAATTATAGGCCAAAAAGCCTTAGGCACGTGGTTAAAGCCGTGGTTTAAGGTGTCTTCTGAATAAGGCCACTGTATTATAGTATATGTTAGGATCCACCTCCTGCATATCAACAGGCAAATCTTATACCCTCTAACTACCTAAGCTAAGCAATTTGTTAAATTCTCAAGTTATTACTATTTATGACCCAACTTGCCAACCACCAAAATCCCAAATCTACTAGCTTTTGCTTCTAGAAATTTCTGTAAGTGAAATGGGTATTGCTCCAAGTCTTTGCACATGTACAGAAAAAGAAAAAGATCCAAACAGAAATACATGGTTTGAAATAAAATACAATTTCTGTGGTGGTTTGTGCAATTAACATCTAAGTATCATCCCACTGGAATTTGACACAAGTCATAAGCAGAAGGCTTTACCTGCCCTACCAGGAGATGCCAGGGATCCAACCTGGGGCCTTCTGCATGCCTATGGCCCCTACCCAATGGGTTTTTTAATGTGTTTTACTTTTTAGAAATAAATGAACAAAATGTACTCAACCACCTCGCCTCATAGTTAATTAAAATATGTACAATCCTCACACAGCCTCCACCCTAATTTTATTGAAGCATTATTCCTCTCAAAAGAGCTACTTGGCTTCAGGAATCATCTCTCCCCCTCCCCCAAAACACATCTCCATTTCCAATCAGCATTCTTCTTCCCTCCTTTATCTTATCCTGGTCTTTCTTTCTTTTTTATTCCATCCAGAGCAAGTCTTGGATAACTCTCAAGTGAGGGTAGTGAGTAACAGATGTTCTGAACTGTATTGGACTTTATACAAACAGAAGAGGATTCTCCTCATCAAACACTTTGGGGAAAATGGGTTCACATGTTTGCAGAAGAAGGAATCTGGGACTATTTTGTTTGTCAGTTGCCATTATACAGCAATGGAATTACAAGTTTTAATATGAAAACAGGAGTTACGGGGAAGGGAATAAATATTGCTCACTTATGCTATCCAATATGTCCACTCAGAAGTAAGTCCCATTATGTTTAATGGGACCTTCTCCCAGGAAAATGTAGACAGGACTGTAACCCAAGTTATTTTTTGCAGGCTGATCCTCTGCATGTTTACTCAGAAATAAGTTCTAAGCTGTGAGCATGCTACTGCAGGTTTAATGAACTGCCCACTACATCCCACTCCACTGATTTGTCTATCCTTTCAGCTCAATCCTGCACATGTTTTGTCATGGACTCTAGCTTCAGTGGTGAAGAAAAAGCATGTTGTATATTTTCAGAGGTACTTTCTCCAAACTTAGCCCTAGTATTGAAAACAGATCTTGGCTGAACTGTGATGAAGTCTTGGCACAAATTAAGTTATGAAGTGGAGGCGCTTGCACATAACAAGAAGGATGTAGCATCTGTTTGATGAAGCATTGCTGGAGGATGGAAAAATGAGGAGGGGTTGCTGTTGGAGCGGAACAGAATCTATGTGATCTGGATGTAGTTTTGTGCCACAGGTGTGGTCAGTGCTTAATCTCGGTGGCTTTAATCTTTGTGGGATATATTCCATTATTATTACATGAATGGAGAGGGGTAAGATGGAATTGTTAAGTGGTGAGAGAACAGCATTCTGCATATGCTCAGAGGCACTTTTTATTTCACTGTTATTTTTTTGCTAACAATGAAATGTAAATAAACTGTAGGAATTCTAAATGTGCATGTACACACACACATTCATACACACATTTATTTTTATTATTATTATTATTATTATTTTAAATTTACTGCATTTTTATACCGCCCAATAGCCGAAGCTCTCTGGGCAGTTCACAAAAATTAAAACCATAAAAACCATTCAAAACATAAAACAACGACAGTATAAAAACATAATTTAAAATACAGGATAAAACACAACCAGGATAAAAACTGAGCAGCCATGCAGAAATTGATAGGGATTTAAAATACAAATTTAAACAGCAAGGTTAAAAATCAAACTGAAGAACTGTTAAAACACTGTGAAAATAAAAAGGTCTTCACCTCGTATCTAAAGGAGTATAATGTAGATGCCAGGCAAACCTCTCCGGGGAGCTCATTCCACAGCTGGGGTGCTACAGCAGAGAAGGCCCTCCTCCTAGTAGCCACCTGTCTCACTTCCTTCGGCAGGGGCTCATGGAGAAGGACGCCCAAGGATGATCTTAGGGTTCGGGCAGGTACATATGGGAGGAGGCGTTCCTTCAGATATCCTTTTCCCCTTGCAAAAAAACCAAGGCAGCTTACATATTTCTCCTCCTCTCCATTTTATCCTCACAACCCTGTGAGGTTAGTCTGATAGTCAGTGAGTGGTCCAAAGTCATCCACTGAGTTTCATGGCCAAGTGGGAACTAGAACCTGGGTCTCCTGAGTGCCTATACACACACACACACACACACACACACACATTTTGACGCTTTCTTCCCCTTTAAGTGTTCCATAGCTACTATGGTACAATCTATGTGATGAAGTCTTGGCACAAATTAAGTTATGAAGTGGAGGAGTTTACACATAACAAGAAGGATGTAGCATCTGTTTGATGAAGCACTGGTGGAGGATAGAAAAATGAGGAGGGGTTGCTGTTGCAGGGGAACAGAATCTATGTGATCTGGATGTAGTTTTGTGCAACAGAACTACAAGGGGTGAAACTGGCCCCCAGATCTCCCAAAGTTGCCAACTCATAGTATATACGTACTAGTTGGCGCTATTAGTCCTGCTTCTTTCCCACCTTTTTGCCCCTTAGCCCCCTACCAGACGGATTCATGAATAATGCAATTGTGGCACATGCATAATGAATCCCCCAACTAAAATATACATGTGGCATAGCCCCAACTCCTCCATCGTGCACCCCCAATTGGCCGCCTCCATCCCCTTCCTCCTCCCCGTCTAACTGCGTGACTGGGTTGGGGGCCCTCCTTTGTGGTACACTGATTAGCTGAGCAGGGCTGTCCATCATCCCACTGGTGGGGGGGGGGCTCCCCTGCCTGTTTGGCCTAGAGGAAATTAATTGCTATTAAAGCTTGAGCTTTTAATTTTTTCGAACTTTCAACATTTTCTGTATATCTACACTGCTTAAGCTTCAGTTTAAAACAAAAATGAGCAAATTTGGTCTGGTGGATCTCTAGTAATAAGCCTTACACTACTGCTTTTTTTATATGAGATACATTTTTATATGCATACACATGCAAATTTATGTCATGGGCCTGTATCATGGATTTTTCAAGTACCTAACAACACCTCTGAGATTGCATATTTGAATGTTCCTCCAAATCAAAATCTCCCTTCATATGAAGGAGAATGCAAGGAGAAGGCTTGGCTTCTTCACATGCCAGCTTTCCGTGGTCAAAGGATTTTCACTAGATTTGCATTCCGATATAGCTTCAGGAAGACTGTACCACTTAATAATACTAGTTAGAATCAGTTCTAGGTCATTGTTGACAAATTCTTACATTTGTAATCTCTGGCAGGGGTCTGCGGAAGGGGGAACCAACTTGCCGCACATTGAATACAGCAAATACTGCCCTTTCCTTTCACCAGTTTCCACTTCAATGACCTAGATGTCATTGCTTAAAAGCACAATCTCAGCTGCTATTCAAACGCTTCTGTAACGCTCCTACTGCTAGTCTATTCATTACTCTCAAAATGCTAATGCAGTCCATGCTTGTGGGGCATCTCTCAGAGCGTGCCTCAAGAAAGCAATTAGTAAAAATGTAAACAGAAATAAACTGAACAAGTCAGAAGAAAAAACAGAATATCTAAGTGAGTGATGTCACAGGGAAGTATATTTCTCTATTGAAAATGCACCAGCTGCTAGCTATTGGCTCAGTTCGGACGACACATTAGGCAACGGAGGAGGGGAGGAACAATCGTCAATGTGTTGCTTATTGTGTCGTCTGGAGGGCAGCACACAACGCACACACAATTGACAGTACGTTAATCAGGCACTTTAAACAATGAAGCGAAACAATGGGCTTGCACGTTGTTTAGCCCGAAGCCCCGTTGTTTAAAGTGTCGTCTGAATTCAGCCCCCCCTCTCTCCATGGACTATTCCGTTTCGGAATAGAGTTCTGCTGCCTAGAGCAGCCAAAAAACCCCAGCCGCTCTAGGCAGCAGGCAGAACTCACGGTGCATGCTGGGATACAGCTGGGGAACACACAGAGGAGAAGCTGCAACCAAAATGGCCGCCGCAAATTCCTTGCAGCAGGGTCGTTTGCCGGTTCTGAGCCAGCTGCAATGTGTCATTTGTGGAGCTCCTCTTGCCTACCGCACGGTCAGTACGTTATTTACCCCTCTGTTGCTTAATATGTCGTCCGAACTGAGCCTCTGTCTTATATAAGCCACAGTGCCTCTAATCTGTTTTGTTGTAACGTAAGATATTAAAAATAGGCAAGGAATTTCTGCATGAGGCTATCTGCAACCTTTTTATATCTTCTTTCATAACACCTTTCTAATTTCTTCATGAAGTCACAAAGTCATAATGGCCAATATCCAATACTTTCCTTATACTAGCCAGACCTCCAGCGGGAACCTAACGGTTCGTGAAGTAATCAGAAACACTTGTTTCTGGAATAGTGCAGGTCAGTGGAGATCACAAAATGGAACTCAGCTAACATGTCCCATTCTGGAAAGAAGTGTTTCCAGGATTCCTTTAGGAAGGGCTAGTTCTTGTTGTGCTCATAGTGGGTCGCACCAGTGTAACAGAACCAGCAGAGGCGCAGCAGCGCTATTGGATACCGCTCTGCAACTCCTGATCCTACTTTTGTTTCCCTTGGCACTGATCCAAGGGCCATGCAAAAAGAAAAAGGATACTAGAAAGAAACAAAAGAAAATGGCAACTGCACCTGCAAAAAAGAGGTGCAGATTTGGTATGCTACGTCCCACTATTGGACCTGTCTTTGCGAGTCCAATCTTAAATACCCATCCAGGGTAATTCACATTCCCTTGGCATTACGTCAGATTAGGTCCCATCAACACCAAGTGTATATGTGAGCTATCAGCAGAGTATTATTTGGGAATTCTAATACACTTTCTCCCTTCCAAGCGTTCAAGTACTCTGTACTGATGCCTTGTTTCAGTATGGCGCTTGCGTTGCTAGATCAATAAGCACGCCCTCCCTTATAAGAACAGAGCTACCCCAAAGAATGATAAAAAAAGAAGCCGTACTGGCCATAAGAAAAGTTCCAAAATCCATATAGTGCAATACCTTTGTCGAGCCAACATCATGCCTGATGAAGAGATCTGGAGATCTCAAAAGCTTGCACCTTTTTTGTGAACTTTGAGTTGGCCTAATAAAGGTATTACACTATATGGACCTTGAGAAAAAGTTGAAGATAACAGACAGCACCTTAGTGGTGGAAGTGAAAGGCATGGAGAGAGATGAGCTGGACTTTTACATTTATTGATGGAATCCCATAGACTTCAAGGTAATTAAATCCATGTGATTGCTGTATTATCTGCATCCTAATGATGGTAAACTGACTTCAGAGACACTTTTATTTTGCTGACATGTACATGAACAATCATCCTCAGGTCCCATAAATTATTTTTAAACGTAAATTTAAAATAGGCAGCACAGAAATGGGTAGTATGGAAATGTAATAAATAAAACAAACGACTAAGCAACCAACATAACTTGTGACAAAAAGGTAGGGCAATGAGATACTTGCGTAGTGAAAAAAATTGCATTAATTAGATAAAGAAAGTGGTAAGAATAACAGAAGACTGTTAATTCTTATAGGGTAAAATATTTTTTTTAAAATATGATTAACCTGATCAAATGATCCTAATAATAGCAGCAACAAACACAGGAAAGACTTCTTTACGCTTAAGGGTCAAGTCCTCCATTTCATTCTTATAGCAGTTTCTAAAGTAGTTCTGTACATTCTACCCTTAAGATTTCCTCTTTTTAATTATATCATAATAACTTTTAATAACTCTTCACTACATTAGGTCTGCTTTAGGGAAAAAAGATCACAGTACTTACATGAGGGAATGTAATATGAGCTGCCTATGCATCTTAACATTCATTTCCCCCCTGCTCCAAATTATTCTGAATCATCCTCATCTCCTAATGTACTCACGAAGGTTTGCCTAGGAAAGGAGAAAATTGTAGTCTATTTTAAGTACAGAAACGAGTCAGAAAGAAAGGCAGAGGACAGAAACTGAACAGGATATAACCTCCATTAGCATTGTCACCACCAGGTAACAGAAAATCTTTCTCAGGGTGACAGGAAAAGCAGTGATAGAGGTGAAACATGCCTAGATGGAAAGTCATACCATTTCCTTAGAGAATCAGAAAGCTGCACCATATCTTCAGGAGTAAGTGCTGCAGGTGAAATGACCATATTAAACTGCCTTAGGGTGCAATCCTATGCACTTGTAGGACTTTTTTCTGTCTAAACATGAAAAGGAATGCACCCTTATGCTGTCAGACCATTGAGCCCATTCCAAGAATCAGCAGCCTACAATATTTCCCCATAAACTTCTGGACATGTATACTGTTGATCTATATTGAACATAGTCTTGCAGTTTTCATATAATGTGCTGATCAAATTAAAGATAAAATCTAATTTTATTTCATGACTTCCTTCTAAAGGATCTCTCCATAGAAGGACAAATTTAAAGGACATATGAACATCTATATACTTATTCTTATTTAGCACATTAACTAGCATTAATTTTCACGCCTTATTATTCTGTTTTAGGAGAAACAATTATGTGTATGTTTTTCTCTAAAATGTGATTGGTTTTCCTCAAACATTTATGAACCATGGATTTCTGGAGGGAAATGCAATATGTACAGAATAGCATGTTCTATGAACTGCACAGTTTTTGGCCTAGTTCCTGGGAAAATGTAATGCTGTTCACATTATGCAGGGAAAGTAAAAAAAAAAACCCACCTTAATATCTTTGGTAGAGGCTGCAAAAGACCTGATAGACATTTGCTGATACTGTCAAAGGAGAAGAAGACTTCAAATTTATTTTAATGCCTCCACCATCTCATCAAATTATAGTTCCAAATGTTTATTCTTTTGCATACTTATTCCTCTGCTCACACTCACCAACATCTATAAATTCTCATTATATCTCTCTACTGGATACACGTTTCTTCAAATTTATTTTAATGCCTCCACCATCTCATCAAATTATAGTTCCAAATGTTTATTCTTTTGCATACTTATTCCTCTGCTCACACTCACCAACATCTATAAATTCTCATTATATATCTCTACTGGATACACGTTTCCTCATTGGGGATGAATGTTCGTACCTTCATAATGTCATCTATAAAATGCTGTTGCAGTATGAAAGCGAGGGAGCCTTTGGCTCTGTATCCAACTTCTGTACCAGCAGAAGGTTGAAAAGGTAAATTCACAACTGAGGGCCAAAATGTGATCAGAATTCATAGCAGGTATTTCAACACATCTCAAGGTTCCAGTAACCAACCATTCCTAACTCAAAGATAAATTCACACACACACACACCTGCCCCATGCCATCCTGTTCTACCATTGACATGAATCAATGTAGATGCGTAAAGAGATAATGAATTAAGTGCTGATTCTCATCAAGGGATTCAGAGGTCAAGAGCTGATAGATAGCTCTGGATCACGGTACTGTTTGAATATACTGCAATATTCTTTATGATTTAATACAAATGGAAACAACTAGTTGGAGAAGCACAAGCAGTTGGCAGCAAGCAGTGAATTAGCCAGTATCATAATCACTGAGAGAACCAAAAAGAGAGTTTGTTGCTATCACCACCATTTGAATTCTGACCAGGAGCTACCTAAAATGTTGCTTCCCAGCATGTAATTTTAGATGGCACTGAAGAAGTTTATATAAAATTTCTCCAGGAAAAACAGAGACAATTTTGAGTGATCTGAAATTGACCAGTTAGAAGGCACAGGCAGGGAATTTTTCATTTTTCATGGGACAGTGTTCTGATGCCCTAGAGTGGGAGTGGGCAACTTCTGGCCCTCCAGATGTTTTGGCCTACAACTCTAATGACCCCTTTCCATTGGCTATGATGGCTAGAGCTAATGGGAGCTGTACGACAAAACATCTGGAAGGCCATAAGTTGCCCACACCTGCCTAGACAAATCTAATTTAGCATGTTTATTTTACTTGTATTTAGTAAACAACACAGCTTTTTTTTAATAATAAAAAGTACCCCATGTTATTTTTTGTCCCAATACACCACAAGTATTTGACTAAATTAAAGCACACTTAATTTAAATGTTATACTGTTAATGCGCTGGATTTTGTATTGTCATTTGTCTTTTAATTTTTTTAGAAATGTTTTAATATTACAGCTGGTTTAATTATATTTTTAACTTTTGTATATTACTGTTTACATGTTTTAATTGTATATGTTTCAATTTTGTAAAGCCGTCTTGAGTCCCAGCATTGGGAAAAAGGTGGGATACAAATAAATATAATAATAATAATAATAATAATAATAATAATTTGAAGGGAAAAATAATATTTGCATGTACTTTCCTTACATTGTTTAAATTTAAGACAAAAGGTACTGAAAACTGTTGACACATTAGTTAAACAAAAGAACTGTGCATGATATGCTGACAACCCACTCATCTACTTCAACAGTTCAACTCTTTTCCACGAAGGTCGTTGTCACTGTCACTATTTATTAGTTCCATTTCACTGTGAGACATATATGTATTTCAGTGACATATATGTATGCTAGGGATAATCACCTGAAAAACATTAATTACAACTTTGAAACTGCCAAGCTTGTATAATATTCTGTTTGCAATTGGCATACATTCAGTTTTGCTAATGAACTTATGAAACAGAAAACGTTCCACAGAAATATTAAGCACTGGAAGATTTTCCACTCTACATGACTGCTCAGTACACTTACTATCTAAGTGTACAGACATAAACCATCACAGCCACATTTAGATGATCATAGCTTAATGAGCTAAGATATGCACAAACCTTTTGCCTCTACAAAGCAGATCTTTCCTTCATTTGCAGAATACAGCAATTAAATCCAGAAATCTCCAAATAACCATAGTTTCACATTTAAACAAAACCAGGTTCAGAATAAGACAGCATTTTAAAGCAACTTCAAACCATGATTTCAGATCCTGGTTTTTTGAACTCAGAACTATGCAGAATTGGAGACTTTCAAGTTTAATTGCTGCATGCTGTAAGGAAAAGTGGAGCTGCAATCACAGGCAAAAGTTCATGTATATCTCATTACACTGAGATTTGATTGTCCAAAATCAGACCTATATTTTCATTACATTTTGGAATAATTCTGGAGAAACCTTCTAAAATAAAAAAACCCTTCTCTCTAAAATAAATGTCTCTTTTGTCTAAATCACATCACAAACTAAGTTATACAATTATTTGTTCTTCTCAACTTCTAATTTCTCTTCCAAAAATAATGTTTTTCTCCCTTCCCAACCTCATTAGTAAAATACCCATGACTGCTGAAAGAGAGGCTCTGGCTTTTCATTAGTGAATATTTGCAGCTGCTGAAAAAATTGTATGCGCATATTTTAATCACTTCCTTATAAACTCCTTGATTAATGTAAATATCTCAAAACCCCAACTCATTTCTTCTCAAGGTGTGCCATGATATCAAATGGACATGGAACAGTTTCAGTCAATAAGAATCATGTATGTGGTTTACAAGAATTTCCTCCAATTAAGTCCTACAATTTTATTTATCAGAGAATATAAAGGATTATTATTATTTTGTGCCAGTATGGCACTTGAGTGTGTAGCATAATGCACAGATAGATAGAACTCAGGCTTGAGGAATCTACTTTTTTCTTTTACTAGAGGTCCACCAACTGGAGCCAGGTGCAAAGTAGTGGATGGGAGCAGAACCAGACACAAAATAGTGGCTCATGGTGAGAAGCCAATTATGACAAACATGTGAACCCCTATGCTAAAGAGGCCAGAATTGATGAGCACTAGAGGATGCTACTGCATTGCCACTTTCACAGGCATTGGTGAGAGCAATTCTTGTGCACTGCAATGCTCTCTGCCGGCTCACATTACAGTCAAATGTCATAGTTCTAATAATCTTACAATGTTCTACAGATAAGCTATTATAATAAACTACTGGTAGGATCTAACCAATCAACTTCGAGTCAGATAAGTATGTTACACTCTTGTTTTCCCATTGTTTTTTTTGTTTTGTTTTTTACACTAGCCTGATCTGAGATTTCCAGATTCCCTGGTAAAACTGGTAAAAGGTCCTAGCCTGGACCTGATTTAAACAAGATGTTGGGATCATAGAATCATAGAATAGTAGAGTTGGAAGGGGCCTGTAAGGCCATCGAGTCCAATCCTCTGCTCAATGCAGGAATCCACCTTAAAGTATACCTGACAGATGGTTGTCCAGCTGCCTCCTTAAGTAATTGGTTCCACTGTGGTACTGCTCTAATAGTCAGGAAGTTTTTCCTGATTTCCAGCCGGAATCTGGCTTCCCGTAACTACAGCCCATTATTCCATATCCTGCACTCTGGGATGACTGAGAAGAGATCCTGCCCCTCCTCTGTGTGACAACCTTTCAAGTATTTCAAGTAGGCAAGAAAAACGTATTTGCGTGATGTTGCATATGCCTGGTGTTTTGTTTCAAACTCAGTTGCCGTACCACCATGTGCTTTTAGCGGACCAGGCACCTGTAGCCCATATAGACCCTGCACTGGCATACCAATATGTTATGAATAGCAGTTAAGGAACAAGGTTGCTTTTTTTGTTTTGTTTTTAAGTTGAGCACATACAATATCGCACCAGGCTAAGTTCAAAAGCATCACTTTTGAATTAGGCTGTCCTAGCTCTGGTTGGGCCCTGAGAAAAGTACCTGGTCAATCAATAAGGATTAAGTAGGCCAGTCAGCTCAGGTTCCTCAAAAGCTCCACCTCCCACTGGGTACTGACTGCGATCTTAAAGACCCCATGGGCATTTCTCCAGCCTCAAGCACCTACATGACTGAGAGACCCAAGATGCTTTGGGGGAGCCATTCCTTGGAGGCTGAGGTTGATGGGAGGAGGGCTGAGTCCTTTGGTCTAGGGGATGCATCAGAAGTTCTGAAGGATCTTCCCTGGAGTGGGGTGACCAGGATAAAATCTGCAAATATATGTGTGTGTGTCATGTCATATATATATATATATATATATAACAATTTATTTCTTACCCGCCTCTCCGTCTGGATCGAGACGGGGAACAACAACATGATAAAATACATAAAACTGATTAAAACATGACACATATTATTAAAACTGCATTAAAAATCCTAAAACATCCTAAAAACATCCTTAAAAACATTCTAAAATTCCACTGGATATGCCTGCCGGAAGAGAACAGTCTTTATAGCTTTCTTAAATTCTAAAAGACTGTTAAGTTGAAGAGTCTCCTCCGGCAGGTCATTCCACAGTCTGGGAGCGGCAGAAGAGAAGGTCCTCTGGGTAACGGTTGTCAGCCTAGTCTTGGCCGACTGCAGTAAGTTCTTCCCAGAGGACCTGAGCGTGCGGGGCGGATTGTATGGGAGAAGGCGATCCCGCAGGTAACCTGGACCCAAACCATGTAGGGCTTTAAAGGTATATATATCACATCACAATTGGAGAATCACTGTTTTAATATATGTCACACTCATATTTAGAATGTTGATGAATGAATTTCTAGTTTTACTGTGTTTTGTTGTTGTTGTTGGATAGATTTCTGGTTTTGACATTTTAAACCGCTTGGGAAACGTTGATTGTAGAAAAACATATAAATTTTAAAATAATCAACATATAACCTTAAAAATAATCAACTGTACAACAATTGCTTCTTTAGAGCGATTATCAAAAATACAGATTGAAAACAGTAAATCAAGTTTGGGCCCAGCAAGTGGTCTAGGAACATACGATGCTGAAAGAATGTGGATCTTTATGAGGGACCCATGTAAGTATACTATAACTAAGAGGGTTTTTATATATATATATATATATATATATATATATATATATTTATCTACTGCATTTCTATACTGCCCAATAGCCGAAGCTAAACAAGCAGTTTTAACTGATAACAAGAGAAGTTATAAAGCTTGGTCATTAACTATATTTAGAATCCAGTTCTAAATGCATCATTGCATTTAGATCTGGATGCCCCATTGATTTCAAATAAGTATCTTTAGGATCACAGTATTAAAAGGGGGAATCAAACAGCAGAATCCATTTTGAGTTGAGTTAAGCTGAAATAAACCTTGTGCATTGTAATATGAAAAACATTTCTGCTTCTTACAAGCAATACTCTCTTCCTTAGAGTTCACTTCCCCTGGCAATCTCAATTTATATCCAACAGGTCAACCTATGAAAATCTTTTCTTTATAAGCTTTATAAAATGCTAGTCTTTACATCTGGCAGAAGACTAAGCAACAGTCATAAGACATTAGTCCTATTTTAAATCAAGCCAAACGCATTAGTGCTAAACAGAAATGTAGCTGCAAGCTAGAAGAGCTATAAAAGAGGTACTATACCTCTGTGAATTATAGGATACATACACACTACTACTATCACTTAGCAAATTAGTTCAAATCCAAACCTTATGCCCCCTTTTAATTCAGATTACTGCAACCACTATCTAGCCAACTTAGGGGAAACACAATAGTGCTATTTTGAGTCAACCTGTCTTTCAACTTTGCTATTCTTTATCACAATTTATAGTCTCAAACACCATGTGAAAAAAGGAGTTAGCTTAAGCTACCCAGTAAGGTCCATGATTATTTAAATCTAGGTTTCCCACAGCCAAACCCAACTTTCTATTAAGGTTGCCCACTTTGTCCTGGCAGGATTCCTGAACCTTTTCTGAATACCATTGGCTGGTAGCTGTGCTTTAAACATAAGTAATAAAGAGCCCTGAAATGGTTGCTTATTTAGAATAAAGGTATAAAAACATAGCTTAAGATTAAAAGACAATCAAATATTGGATATTATAGTTTTAAAAATTGTCTGTTACCTCAAATGAGGTCTATCACAACATAGAAATAACTCCTTGGATTTAACTGGATTTTCTCCCATGTGCAGTCCAATCCTATGTATGTTTACTCAGAAGTAAGTCCTACTGTGTTAACTGGTGCTTTCTTGCAAGTAGGTGTGAGTAGGATTATAGCTGTGCAACACAGTTCTATGATTGGGACTTGCTTCTGAGTAAATAATGTGTCCAAAGGGGCTTACACCCAGGAAAGTGTACCTAAGATTCCAGCCTTAATGTTTAGGAATGGAGATACAAGCATATTATTCAAATCTGTCCATCTATCAAATGGAACAAAATAATGATACCAGATATATGCTTTATGACTGAAGTTTCTGAATAATTTTCATATCTACAATACAGATGGAATGTTTTCTATTTTGTGCTATTATTCACATACACACGCGCACACACACACACACACACACACACACAAGACAAAACAATCTATTTCTCAAACTCTGAAAGTATGACAATATCGTATATGTGCTTCTGGAGTATGATAGGCATAGGCTGCAAACACTGAAAAAGACTTCGCATTTTGACTTCAGTGCAGTAGAAGGTAAGGTAGCGTGACTCAGATATTGTTCACTTGATGTTAGATGAGTCTCTGAAATACATAAACAAAGGGATGTCTAAATGTGTTTTGATGGATGTGCACATCCATACCTTGAGGCATACTGGCAGTACTGAAATAAGCAGAATGTCTCAAGGTTAGAAATTTATGCCATGAATCTGGTCTGCTCATCGCTCTTGTATTTACTTACACCTAATATGCAAGATCAGGAATGGGGGAGAGAGAAGGCCTTTTTGTCCATTCTTTCCAATACGTATTGTTGCTTTTAAGCTGCTAAACTCAATTCATATTCAAGAAATCTTTAAGTTTCACCAGTTAAAGAGCACTAAATGCAGTCTTCTCCAAGTTATTGCCTAGATGCCCTCATCACAACAGTACAATAAAGAATCAACTATTCCAATCTTTCCCACAGCTATAGAAAACAGATTAAAATCTACAGCACCACCAGATTGAATCAAAGCAAGCATTGCGCTGCACTAGGATGAGAATAAACTGTTGCTTTAAGGAATAAGGCCGGCAGGCACTTCTCTTCCCTGGAACTGATCTGTGTCAACAGCAGCAGGTCCTCTCTTCCCAAGCAACATTCATAATGACAGAAATAAGAATAGCAGCAATAACATAGCACCATGACAGCAAGGTGAGGGGAGCCTTTCCCAGGAGACATGAGGTCAGGAAGGGGAACCAGCAGCGCCCCCTTCAGAAAAAAAATTGCCTGAATCTCTCTCTCCTCCCCACCCCCGCTCCCAGGACCTCCTCCCCATTTACCATGTGTAAGTGCCCAGTTGCGCTTTGCCACTCCCTGAAATCCAAGCAAAACTACCAGGCAACCCGAACATATCTCATTGGTTCCATGCCGATAATAATCCTTTCCGAGAAACACATACACACACACACGTCCTTAACTCGTCGTCCTCGACTGGATGCACCAAGGCTTGCACGGATGCTCTCGCCTTGCCTTTCCACACGATTCCCAAGCACATCCATCCATCTCGGATGCTCGATCGTTCTCTCTCACGCACCGACCTCTAAACACACGCGCGCACACACATTTCCCCCGCCCCACCTCCACCAGTGCAGATGGCACAAGTTCCTCCCACAACCAGTACTGAACCTCACGCTGTTTAAGTCGAGGGGGGGGGGGGGGTTGAGGCCGGTTGGCACTATATTCCCCCACCCCCGTCGCAACATCAGCTAGAGGATTGTGTAGGTCCCCTGGGGAACGGGAATGGTATTAAAACCCCACAGAAACCAGACAGGTTCGATTACGCATCCACACACACTGCCGCGCATGTACCCCCGCCGCATACATCACTCAGCTTCATGCAATAGCCTAGTCCCCCACCCCGCGGTTTGGCAAGGCGCGTCGTTAGGCGAGCCTTTCCGCCGCGCCTCCATCACCAGCCTCGAGGGCCACCGGCTTTTGCGCCTGAGGGGTTATATTTTCCCTGCCGTCCTCGCTCCTCCCTCGATTCAAAGAGCCACCATCCTCCCATCCCCCTCAGAGAGGACGAGAAAGGAGCCGCCGCCTCGTTATTACCTTTCGCTTGGAGCCTGTGCGCTCACCCCACTCACTGCGCACACGGAAGCGGCCGGCGGCAGCAGGAGCAGCTGCTTGGCGGTGGGCAGGAAAACTGGGAAGACGCTTTCCCTTCAACCGCTAACTCAGCCTCCCGCTCCACCATCTTCCTCCACCTCTTCTCACTCCTCCCCAGCTGGGCTCTGCAGCCACCCGCGGCAGCGCCTCTTCCTGCCTCCCGCCTCCCGCTCCTCCCTCAGCCCGCCTCCCAGACTCTCCGCGTGACTTCGCTGTGGGGACGGGGCCTGGGCACTCGGCTCGCTGTCGCTGTCTTGAGCCACGCGCGCCACTGCGTTGAGCCAAGATAGAGACGGAGACCGACTGCGACTGGCCTGAGCTGCCCACACCAGCGGTCTTTCTTCCCCTCGCGACTGTAGTACCTCAGCATTCTCTGCAAAGCAAGGTCAGCAAACGTATTAGACCCGATGGGAGCAGAAAGCCCGCTGACATAAGCGGCCAGGGGAGCAGAGGAGACGGAGCAGCTCTCTCGGCCGTGGGCCACCCAGCCTTCTCACACGTCTGCAGACAGGCCTCGAAAAGCAAACCGTTCTCTGAATATTGGTAGGGATTTAACCCCGGAGACTGTCTTGAGTCGTAGCCTGTTTGAAGTAAAAATCAAGGACAGTTATTCAGAGAATATGAAGAAGGCATTTCCCTTACCTAGATAAAGTGCAGGCCGCCCTAAAATTGCTATATTGCTTTACACACGTACACATATAATAGGGAGAGAAAGGGCCATAGCTCAGTGGTGTAGCAGGCACATGTTTTACATGCAAAAACACGACTGCTCCACGATACTTCGCTGCCTGAGGCAGAAAACAACATGGCGCCCTCTCCTGTCCCATGCCCCAAAGCTGACTGGACTGGCTGATGGGTCTGACTTCAACACTGATGATGAGGGGTGGGCAAAGCTTCACAGCAGTTTGTAGTTATAATTGACATGCATAGCGTGCACTGCTACAACACACCTGTGCGCCTTCCTTCTGTGTGTTCTTTGTTACTTAGCGTCACATTCCATAACATTTGGAAGCCTACAGAGAGTAGTAGAAAATCCTGGAAACTGTAACAGCACTAATGCTGTTCGAGAAGCATCATGAACTCTCAACAAAACTTTGTTTGGAGTAAGAGATTAAAAATATACAAACAGGAATAAGAGGTGGGATTCAGATACACAAACACAGTTCAGCAGTCTTAAGAATATCATAATGTATATTTTATGGCATCACTGACCTTATTGACAATTTCTCATGACTCATCCTAGAATGATTTCCTTCATCTTGGAAACACTGGTGCAAATAGTACGAGTTAAACGTATGTACATTTTACTACAGTGCTGTCTAAGGTCAAATATTAACATCTCTCTTCAGAGTATAAGGATCAATTCCAGAAAAAGACATGACTAACTTTGCACTTAAGCGCAATTAAATTTCTCTGGATCATGGTTTAAGCCATATTCCAACCAGGAATATCCTTCCTCCTCAGGCTTCTCTCATTGGATACACAGTTTACAAAATGTACATAGGAACTTACCGTTATTCAGCATAATGACAGGATGGGAATTGGCTACTTCCAACCACCATCTGTTAAAAATTTTATAATCTACACAGGTATTCTGGAGAAGCTGGCTGAGGTAAAGTCTTGCTAAATATCCTAATTGATAAATGTAATTCTCTATAAGTATTTGCACTTGAAAAATAATCCAGACTTCCCATTTATTGCAAAGCTTAATATATATTGTGAATTTGTTTCTATTGTTTTTATATTTTTAACTAGACTGAAAAATAAAATAATTTTGTATTTTATTACTATTATTTTTACTATAATTTTACTTATATATATATATATATATATAGTCACCAATGTACCCAACCCAGTTGCTCTTGTTTACTGTTGTATTTTTAAAGGGTTGGGAGAAATTTCCTGTTCTGTGCCTTACTTCTGTTCCGTATTGTTCACGCTCTAGGTATATATTGGAAAACATTCCTGAGTTACAAGAAAATTATGTTCAGTGCAATAATGTGGATACTTCTCATCCACATACTCTATTTTCTAAAGAAAAAGTAGCCATTTTCTCCATGGTATACACAAGGGGAAGATGTTTTCTACTCTGGTAATGTTAAAATGCCAGGCAGTTTAGGCATATGGAGATTCTTCCTTAGAAAGAACACATACTCTTGGTTCTTCCTCAGTTTAAGTTCTTCAGTGACAACAATAAAGAAGTTTAGGTGTGGCATGATCGGTTACCAAGAATAACTTTAGGATCATACTGACCATATTGGTATGAGAGGTCAAATGGACTACCATGCATGAACAAAAATTGCCTCTCTATTTTTTAAAAAACTTGCAAGAACACTCAGACTACCTTCTGGCCAGTTATTTGATCAGTTGCACTGGGGTACTTCCATAGGGAGCAGCAGATCCCCACCAAAATCAACAGAATCAAACATTTATGTAAGAAGTTGATTATTTACTCCCTTTTTAAAAGGTGGCAGATTTGTGTGTGTACTGTATGTTTGCAAATATCAGAACCTCAGAAACAAAGGAAAGGGACTTAAAATATAATTATTTCTAGATCTATTTTTAAAAATACATGGTATAACCCAGACAAAGGTAAGCACTTCAGACTGTAAACTTATGCATTGTTACCTAGAAGCATGTTACCTAGAAGGGGCCATGGCTCTGTGGTGGAGCATCTACTTTGCAGGCAAAAGGTTGCAGATTCAATCCCCAGCACCTCCAGCTAGGGCAGGAAAATCTGCCTGAAATCCTGGAGAGCCAGTTCCAGGCAGTGTCAACAACACTGAGCAAATTGGACCAGTGGTCAAACTAAGTTTAAGTCAGCTTCTTATGTTACTAAGTAATCCCTACTGAACACAATGGAAGTTGACAATAAATATGTATAGAATTGCACTGCCAATGACTTAAATTTCCTCCAGATTGTAGTCTTGAGCAATTTCTGTTGTAATCCTATACACATTTTCCTGGAAGCAAGTCCCATTGAACACAATGGATCTTGCTTCTCAGTAGGCATGGCTAGCATTGCACTGACTTTCTAACTAGCAACCTCATTGAGCTAAGTAGGTCTGGTACTGGTTAGGGCCTAGACTGAAAATCAGCAGGGAAACCCATATATGATCTAAATAATAGATAAATAATATTGGCAGAAGCATGCCTTTATGTTAAGATGGGCTAATTATGACTAATAGGTTTCTTAAACAGTTAATATTGTTTATAACTTTAGTATCAAAATGACTGCTGTCCATATTGCCTCATCCAATTATTAATATCACATCCAGATACATTCCACATAGTTCTCTTCCTGTTTAATCAATGGTGTTTTGCCATGTTGACCCAGAAAATGAGACGGGGTAGTATGGTAACTTGTTCAGCACAGTGGATCACTTTGCAGCCAAAGGATTGTGAGCTAAGGAGCAATAGCTTCTTTTGTAATACGAATTGCCTTGATAGATCAGAGCAAGGCAAAGCAATGGTTTGGTGTGTGTATGTATGGGGGGGAGGGTGCAGCTCCAGAATTTTTTTCAGAACAAGAACAATAGCATCATCTTTTGGAGTGCCAAGGTAATTGAAGTGAATGAGGTGATAATGAGGCTTTAAAGTCATACTATTTTCCCCCCAACATTATCACAGAGGAAGCCGGGGAATGAGGAAAATAATTAAGCAGAGGCTAGATATGTCCTTCCTTTTCTTTGATGTGATTCCTACTTCACACTAGCAGTTTCAATACTTCTTTGCAAGATTGTTTGCTTTTCTAATTAAAAGCCAATGGCTGCATTTCAGCTGGCTGAAGATTTTGTTTGAAATCTCAATATATTTTACAATTTGAATCTATGTAGTCAGATGTAAGCACCATTAAGCTCGATGGAAGTTTCTCCCAGGTGACTTGCATAGGATTCTAGTCATGCTTTGTAAATGTAATTGAGAAATTTTATTAGTGATTTGCTTTGAATGTCTGAGTTTTATGATGGAGTTTTAACTAAAGTGTTCACTCCTTTGAGTGTAAATAATAGACAAGGAGTGGGTGAGTGGATGGATGTATAGACCGAGTGTGTGTGTGTGTGTGTGTGTGTACATGTATGTATGTATGTATGTATGTACATAAAAAGGATTGGGAATGTTTGGCCCTCCAGACCTAAGCAGCAGACCTATGCAGGAAATGCCAGCAATTCCAAGAAACAATAGACCATATAACAGGAGGATGTAAAATTCTGGCAGGAATGGACTATACAGGCAGACACGATACAGCTGCAAAAATAATTCACCAACAACTGGCCATCAAATTCAACCTTCTCAAACAACCTACACCATACTATACATACTCACCCGAAACAATCTTGGAAAATGCAGACCATAAAATATACTGGGACAGAACAATTCATAGGGACAAGACAATACCCTGCAACCAACCAGACATAAGGGTCATAGACAAAAAAGAAAAACACACATACCTCATCGACATAGCAATACCGAATGACAAAAATGTTGTTGAAAAGGAAGAAGAAAAGAGAGACAAATATACACCACTGGCCATGGAAGTCAAAGAACTATGGCCATCAGGAAAAGGTCACAATTATTCCGTTAGTCACCTCAGTCACCGGCATCACATCAAAAAACTATACAGAAAACCTTCAGAAACTGGGCCTACCAGAATACATCCACATCAACATCCAGACAGCAGTCATAATTAAAACATGCTCAATCGTCAGGAAATTCGTGAATCAATAAAAGACAGCATGACTTGGCAAAGCCCGTCATGTCCATCTAGAAAAACCGCCATGAGCGAGAAAGAGATACATAATAATTATTATTTATTTCTTACCCGCCTCTCCCTTTGGATCAAGGCAGGGAACAACATTTATTTATTTATTACATGTTTATACTGCCCATCAGCCAAAGCTCTCTAGGCAGTACATAGTTAAAAACCATACGAACTACAATAGAAATTAAAACACCAAAAGTTAAAAAGGCAGTATAAAACGAGCTACATTAAAAACCAGGGAAAGCCTGTGTAAACAGGTATGTCTTCAGGAGGTGTTTAAAAGTTGTAACATTTTCTGCCTCCCGAACCGCATAAAGGTTTTCCAGAGGGTGGGTGCCACTACAGAGAAGGCCCGCTGCCAAGGTTTTTCATGGTGGCATTCCGTTCGTCTTGGAATGGCCAGTAGGGCCTCCTCTGAGGATTGTAGTTGTTGTCCAGGTTTATATAAGGGAAGGCAGTCTGCTAGGTATGCTAGTCCCAAGTCGTTTAGGGCTTTGTAGGATAACAGCATAACCTTGTATGTGGCTCAGTAGCTAACAGGCAGCCAGTGCAGTTCTTTTAATACAGGTTTTATATGAGCAGAGCTAGGTGTCCCCATGAGCACCCTAGCTGCTGCATTCTGCACTAGCTGCAGCTTCCGAACCACACACATGGGTAGCCCCACATAGAGCACATTACAGAAGTCTAGTCGTGAGGTTACCAGTGCATTAATGACCGTGGCAAGGCTATCCCTATCCAGGAATGGGTGTAGTTGGCGTATCAACCGAAATTGATAATGGGCGCTCTGGGCCACCGAGGTCACCTGGGCCTCCAGTGACAGAGATGGATCCAGGAGCCCTCCCAAACTACAGACCTACTCCTTTAGAGGGAGTGCAACCCCATCCAGAACAGGCAAACACCCCAATTCCCAGACCTGGGAACCACTAACCACAAGGTCTCTGTCTTATCAGGATTCAGCTTCAGTTTGTTGGCCCTCATCCAAGCCATAACTGTATCTAGGCACTGGTTCAGAACGTGCCCAGCCTCTCCCGATTCAGATGTTCCAGAGAGATAGAGCTGGGTGTCATCAGCATACTGGTGACATCTTGCTCCAAATCTTCTGATGACTGCTCCCAACAGCTTCATATAGATATTAAATAACATTGGGGAAAGGATGAATACAACATTACAGTATTAATCAAATGCATAAAACTAATTAAAGAGCATATGAAAACAATACAATATTAAAATAAACAATAACAATAAAGCTCCAACTGTAAGTCAGTGGCACTACAGATGACTGAGTTTGGCCAGCATGTTTTAATTTTTGTATTCATTCAAGTCAAGCACTGCTAAACTGAAAGGCTGAATGTACAGGAACTCGAAGGAAGTGAGCTGGAACCAGGAAATCTGTTCTTCTTGAGACCTGTCAGATTTTCCAGTCGCTCCACAGAAAGCTAAAGAATAAAGAGTAAAATAGTCTGTCAATGTTCTACAAAGAAAGACTACTTGGATGAAGAATTAGGGACTGGGCAGAGTTTCTTTTTGTAGTAGATACATAAAATTATATTTTAAATAGCATTTTCAATTAAATATCTTAAGCCATCTGAAATAAGACATACCAGAAGTCTAATTAAATAATAATAAATAAAATTAAAATATCATGCTTTATTGTTTCAAACATAATATATAAAACTGATTTAAAAACATAAAACTGATACAATATTAACAATCAGACATCTTAAAATTCATCGGAGTAGGCCTGCCGGAAGAGATCAGTCTTTATGGCTTTCTTAAACTTAGAAAGACTATGAAGTTGACAAATCTCTCCTGGCAGGCCATTCCACAGTCTGGGAACAGCAGAAGAGAAAGTCCTCTGGGTAACAGTTGTCAGCCTAGTTTTGGTTGACTGGAGTAAATTCTTCCCAGAGGATCTGAATGTGCGGGGCAGATTGTACGGGGGAAGGTGATCCCGCAGGTAACCTGGACCCAAACCATGTAGGGCTTTCAAGGTAATAATCAACACCTTATACTTCTCCCGGAAACTAATTGGCAGCCAGTGAAGTGATTTTAAAGTTGGTGTAATATGGTCACCCCTAGGTGTACCAGTAACCAACCTAGCTGCCATATTTTGAACTAGTTGAAGTTTCCAGACTAGGCACAAAAGTAGCTCTATGTACAGAGCATTGCAGAAGTCGAGCCTTGAAGTTACCAGCGCATGCAAGAAGAGGTCTTCTAACTCTAGGAAGAGGCACAGTTGATGTATCAACCAAAACTGATAGTAGGCACTCCTGGCCGGCGCATCTATCTGGGCTGTCATTTGGAGCAACGGCTACAGAAACACCCACAAGCTGCAAACGCAGTCTTTCAGGGGGAGTGTAACCCCATCCAGAACTGGTTGACACACCTCCAAACCCAGGTTAGGGCCTTTGACAGTAAGCACCGCCGTCTTGTCTGGATTAAGCTTCAGTTTGTTTTTCTTCATCCAGCCCATTACTGCCTCCAAGCATTCATTCAGAGGAGACACACTATCCTTAGCTGACACTGTTGTTGAAGGCATAGAGAAATATATTTGGTTGTCATCAGCATACTGATCGCATCCTGCCCTGTACCTCCAGATAATCTCTTCCAGCAGTTTCATGTTGATGTTAAACAGCATTGGGGATAGGATGGCGCCTTGTGGTACACCATACAACAGCTCCTTCTTTGAGGAGCAGCTATCCGCAAGCATCACCATCTGGAACCTACCTGAGAGGTAGGACTGGAAACTCTGAAGCACAGTGCCCCCGATTTCCAATCCCCTCAGGTGTTCCAGAAAGATACCATGGTCGATGGTATTGAAAGCTGCTGAGAGATCCAAAAGTACCAGCAAGGACACACTCCCCATCAATACTCAAGCATAGACCATCCACTAAGGCAACCATAGTGGTCTGAACTCCATATCCTGCCCTGTAGCTGGTTTGAAATGGGTTTAGAAAATCTGTATCATCCAAAACTGCTTGGAGTTGGAAGGCAACTGCCGTCTCAATCACCTTGCCCAAATATTATAGACCAGATTTGATACTGGTCTGAAATTACTAAGGTCCAGGGGATCCAGGGATGGATTTTTTAGAAGCGGCCATACCACTGCTTCTTTTAAACATGATGGCAAACTCCCCACCCAGAGAGATGCATTAATAATATGTTGTAGTTGTAGTCTAACTGCATCTCCTTCCTGGGCGACTAGTCAAGGACAGGGACCAAGAGGGCAAGTTGTCCTCACTCGTTCAAGCAGTTTGTCCACGTCCTCAGTACTCATCAACTGAAACTGATCCAGTGTAATCCTACTCTTGGAGTTGCTGGACACTCACTCCATTGTCAGCTTCTGCTATAAAGATGGTGTCTAAGTTGGCTCTTATCCGAGAGATTTTATCTGTGAAGTGATCATTAAAGGCATCACAGTGAACTACTGAAGGCTCTAAAATCAGGTTCAGGGGGGAAGGTGTCTGAGTTAGACCCCTCACCACCCTGAATAGTTCTGCTGGACGCGAATTCGCAGGTGCAATGCATGCAGAGAAGAAAGCTTTCTTCGCTGCATGTATTGTCACCCCATAGGAACGAAGATGTTCTCTATGTCGTGTCTTGTCGGATATAAGTCGAGTTTTCTGCCATTGGCACTCCAGTCATCATCCAGTTGCTTTATTTAAAAAATTGGCCTGGGACCTGGTTATGTTGAAAGTAATTGTCTTTCCATACCATATACTGCCTCAGCAATAAAAACGAATGTATACTTGATAAGATCCTGACATGTCATCCCCAGGGAGACCCTTACATGTTTGGAACTCTTTACCTGCCATGGCTCGTTCACTTGGTCTGACATTGCTATTGTTGTGGGGACACTGTTTACTGAGCAGCCAGGTAGTCATGTGTGGCTTGTGATGTTTTTAGCTCTCTAGCATCCTATTTTTTACTCCAGTTCTCATAAACCACTGTGCAGTTTAATAATTCAAGGCTTTAAACTACACTCTACAGAATCATTTGGAAGTGCTTAATTAACATTAATGTACTGCTTTAAGATGGGGCTCTCAGTTGTCTTCAATCCAAGGGACTGTCTTGGTTCACACAACATGGTGCAGCTCATCATGGATTATTTAACCCACTATGAACTGTGGTGACCTCAGGTGCCATTTTGCATGTCCACCCACCCACCCACCCATTCAGTGGTTGTCATGTCATGTAAATCCAGTGAATGTGTTCTAAGGTTTAGCCCTTGTTTATCCCTTGCAATAATCCTCACTCACCAGGTATGCACAACATGACAACCCCCAAGCAGAAGTTGGATGTGCAAATAACCTATGGTGGGCTGTCATGTTGTGTGAACTAGCCTATAATGTCCACATCGCCATGGCTGCAACACTTCTATAGTATCAGAATTCATAATCATTAACTGAAAGCCTACAAAGTTTGGTTATTTAAGCCAG
This sequence comes from Anniella stebbinsi, assembly GCA_029215795.1. Taxonomy (NCBI): domain Eukaryota; kingdom Metazoa; phylum Chordata; class Lepidosauria; order Squamata; family Anniellidae; genus Anniella; species Anniella stebbinsi. Next base: position 85,397,781 of record JARDYH010000002.1, on the reverse strand, counting down.
TCTATACAGATCACATGTGATTAATTCCTCAGGAGTATCTGTATTTCTGGCTCATTCACCAGTAGTACACATTAGCCTGGTTCACACATAATGCTAACCCATGGTATATTTAACCCAAAGTTTGTTGCCATAGCAGGGTTTGCCTTGCAGATGATTGAACAGACTGTGGTTTGTTTAATCAATGCTTGAGTTATTTTATTTACCTTCTCCTTCACTTGCTCCTTCCCAGTATCCCAAATGCCTTTGTGGCATTGTAGTACTGGCATGTAGAGTGGCTGGTTGTTGTTGTTTTTACCACTCACTGCCTCTTAGCCTGGTGAAACAACCCTTTGTTTTGGGTTCACATGTAATGACAACCCATGGTTTAAACAACCCAGAGTTCACAACTGAACAAATCATGGGTTCTCTTTCTGGGTTGTTCATAGTTAACAAATCATGGTTTGTTAGCACAGCCAGGTTCACACATCACAACAACCCAGAATTCAACAATTCATACCATGGGTTAGTGTTATATGTGAACCCCAGATCATTGAAAGACAAACTGCATGATACACCAAACTGCATGTAATAAAGCCTCAATGGCTTGATTTTGAGTGGAGAAGCAGCGAGAAGAGGGTGCTTATGTCTTTTCCCACCATCCCTTTTTCTGTTGTTGCTCAAAATCCCATCCAGCTACTTTCCCTTCATGTGAGTTCCAGGTGTATAATAATGCCCCATATGAACCTGTCTGTTTACTGAGGTCATCAAATACTCTTCTTCTGTGTTCCCCTGCCTTCAGAAGCGAGATATGACCATAAACAGAACCTTCTTGGCTGTGGCTCCCTGCCTTTGGAATGCTCTCCCCATGTCACCTATTCTTTTGTTGGCAGACAAAGACTTTTTTGTTTTCCCAGGCCTTTTAATATATCTGCCACTGCTTTGCTTTTATTGTATCGGGTATCTTCTCATGTTTGTAGTTTTTGGTACATTTTTCATTACGAATTGTTGGGTGAAAGTAGAAATACTGAACAGAATGTGATGTTAAAAATAAAATCAGCAACCACATGGAATCCTTTAGGGAAAATGCAGATATATGTGTATATGCAGCACATCCCCTCAAAATCACAGTCCCCCAAAGCTGCCTTTGATTTAACCCCACCCATCCCCAGTTGTGAGGGCTTCATTTTCACTAGTGACTCTTTTTATAAAGCATTAAATTGGAATTAGTATGCATACAAATTCAACAAAATTCTTTTGCTTCATTAAGATAAATGGCTTTTGTCCCTTACAGCTCACTCTTCCAGACTGAAAACTGAAACAAGCACCCCCGCCATATTGCTAGTGACTGAGAAGGGCGTTTGAAGCCTATACATGCAGTGGTACTTCAGATCATATGCCGTTATTCCTCAGGTACATCCATAAATAACTCCAAAGGTTTGGAGATGAAAGGCAGAATTAGGCAATAGCTAAAATATGCCAAGTGGTGGTGTTGAAAAAACTAGATAGGATTAGTTCTGCTCTTCTTAAGTTGCCAGTCAAGGATTGTCTCATATATTATTGAGTTTAGTATCCTTTTGTGAAATTTTACAGCAAACATAAGATAAAGTAGGAAGTTAAGCTCTTGCTGCCAAAATTATTATATTTCTTTCTATATGAAATCTTGCCCTAAAAATCCCTTATCAATTCCATCCTTTCTTTACCAATCACCTCTGCAATATCATAGCAAGTTTCTACGGGCTGAGCAACATATGAATTGGAAATGGACTGGACCCAACATTAATAATTATTTCCAGTAGAATGCTGAAAAAAGTCCGTAAGCTTGACTTGTATGACAGCTGTCATTCAGAAGCATATGGAGCTGTTAGCATTGAAGCCTCCTGGTACTGTAGCTTCACCACTCTCCTATCTGACAGCTGCCATTCAAGGGACTGGAGTGAGATATACAATGCATGTACGCAAAGAGCCAAGATATTATCACCCAGCACGGCTTGTTTCCCACTGCACTGAATACTGTCCAGACCTGTGGAAGTGCCTCCAGTTGCATTCTTAATATGCAAGCTATGAATGGGTTGTTCAAATTAGCTTATCTTCAATGTTAACATTTACGTTAATATCTACAGCAGCCGTGTAGGACCTCTTTCAGACCAAGGGCTGAATTCAATTTCAGGAAAGCATTCGGGTAGTGAATGGGGCTGAAGGGCAAAGAAGTGTGGCCAAAGTAAGACAAATACCAGTGTATTGTAGCTTAAAGCTCTTAGTGCCTGTAGCTAAGTCTTAAGAAAGACGTTTCAATCTTGGAAAACCGTGCAAAAGCCAGGAAACTATCAAATGATCGCTGGTTGGGGGAAGAGGGTGTGGCTATATGGGAACCCCAGGAAGATCAGATGTGGCCCATGCGCATATTCTCCACCCCTGATACGAACGCAGTTGGGAGACCCAAGGACTATTACAGTCCAACAGTCTTACAAACATGAAAATAAACTTAACTTCAGGATATAGTTACATGGAAAACTGTAATTTTAGGAGAACTTTTATTTAAAAACTGCCAACATTTAACAAAAAAAGGGACACTATTTTCCATTTTATACAGAAATATAATAACTTATCACTGTGCTTAGTATATTCTGTCACTAGAACATTATATATAAACACACACAAAAATCCCAATACACACACACACACACACACACACACATCCAAATGTATTGATAAATAAGTGGAAAATTCATTTTGCTGTTCATTGTCACTGTTACCACTACAATTTTACCTGTTAAATTTGGAAGACATCTGCATAGGGATGGAATTCCAGAACCAGTCTGTAATATTGTTTTATCTTATAAGCATAAAGTTAAAGAAAGAAAAGAATGTGAGTACAAAATATTTGAGAAAAATCAAGGCATACCTTTCTTTGCAGAAAGGGGAGTCTGGCAGCTGTCATTTTACTTCTAACATGATGACCAGCTATGTCAACATTTTAAGCAGGATGAAGTTTCCACTGCTGTCCAGACATAAGCAGAATTTCATAAAATTGCAAGACGCAGCATCAATTTAATTGCTAGAAAGATGCCAAACTTATAAAAGAGCTAGGATAAAGAGAGAATGAGTGGAAGAGGGCTATGTGTTCCTAGGTAGTTACAGTACACTTACAGAGGTACTTTATGTAGCTACATTATACCTAAATCATAGCAGCAATATAAGCCAGTGGGGGAGCTGATAGAAAAGTATGCAGTTTTTTTATTGCACTGAAATATGTACCTTGAATTTTGAACATGGAAAAATCAAAACTATTCAACACCAGTGAAAAAGATCACAATAGCATACTGTCCATGTATTTAGGTTGTGTCCATGTGAACAGTTTGCGCTAAGCAATACTATAGCACAACCTTCCCTAATCTTGTGCCCAGATGTGTTGGACTGCACTTTCCATAATTCCTTGCCAGCATGGTCAATGGCTAATGGTTGGGGCATAAAACCAGTTTTACACTTGAACTGTACCATGTTTTCACAGTATTACTGCATTTGATTTAATACTGATGCCAGCAACACTACTGTATTTTTGCAGCAGAGACCGATCCTTCTGTGAAGCAGTTTCATGTAGTCACCCATATCCCACCCCTGGTATATGATGGCCAAAGCTCCCAAGAATGGGCCAGAATCGAGGAACTGAATTCAAATGGATTTTATATCTTGGTTAAAATTTGTAATCCCATCCCAATTCAGGAAACAGCTAAACATTCAAAGGGCAAGTGGAGATACACTTCTCTATTTAAAGAAAGGATTTTGTAGGGGGTCTGAAAGACTATGAGCATAAAAAAAGTTCCAGGTCAATTAAGCGTGATTAAGCAAAAAAAGAAGAAAAAAGATGTAGTTCATGAACAACTACTACAAACAAAATGCTGAGCAGATAGAAATAAAAGCCAGTGCATATGGCCAAGTATTGTTTTTCATTACTTCAACTGCATCACACACAACACAGTCAAGAACAGAAACTGTGATTGTGCATTCTATTGCAAGGTTTCTCATATAGTTTGATGACTCACTAGACTGAAAAAATGGAAGATTCTACTTTAGGCCAACTATTCCAATTGTCCAAACACCATAATCTTAGTGCAATAACAGGCAGCAAAAACTGGTCAATCATGCTCAGTACAGTCATGTTAATTCATCCCAACTCTAAAAACTATTTACCATTGGTGATTTATTTTGCTTGTTCTTCTAAACGGAAGCTTTCACTTATGCTGGAATATTTTATTAGAATGGTGGTTGAGCTTCTCAACCACCATGTGAGATATTTTAGTCTGAGACAACAAGGCCATCCAGAAAACATCATGACAAATAGTTGGGTTTGGACTTTGGATATGGGAAACCCAAGTACAAATTACAGCTCTAGCCACCACACTTCACTTCATCCATAAAGCCCTTCCGCCAAGGGCATTCTTTTTGATGACATCCCGGTTGAAAAGATCAAGTATACAATCTTTAACAGGCAAAGGGCAAGCAATTGATTGATATTCACTTCATTTGTTCTTTGCCCTATCCAACAGTTTTAGGGCAATATACAATATTTTAAAAGATAGATAACAAAATTACAACAGACGCTCACACAAAACTCTCCAGTTAGTATAAAAATGTTCATTAGCTGCTGTGGACAATGACCGACAGAGAATTCCAAGTTTCTCCTGTATTTCTGCCAAATAACCTATTAAAATGGTATAGCTGCTATTCAAAACTTGCATATGGCTGGCATCAATGAGTATATCTGAGCCATGGTTAAAGTCAATAACCTGTACTTATATAACTTTAAAATTCACTATAGTACAAAGACTATGAATTGTTTATTCATTACTGGCTTAATAGTAAGCAAGCTCAAAGTATCAATTTTTCCCACTTGGATCAAAATTGAAATTCTTTTATTAATGTGCTGGAGGTAATTCATTTCCTATTTGTCACTGCTTATTGGAAGGGAATGCAAATACTAGAGTACAAAATCATTCCTTGCATCCTCTGAACCAAGGAGGAATAACAATTTCACTATTCGGACTTCCTCTTACTTTTGATGCTGTGTTTCATTTCACAGCATAACGAATGAGATAATCACAATGTCCTCCTTTTGCAGAGTATTATTTAGAGGTGACAAAACATGTTTCCACATCAACACTGAAGCTGACAAAGGCCTGATTAAAACATAATAGGAAAATTATAGTTTTCCTGTTATATGAAAGACATGGCAAGCCTTGGGTATCTGCCACTCCCCTTTCACCACCAGATGGAGGAGATTGGGGAAACTATGGTTTAAATAATGTCTCATGAGAACAAGCCAAGATCAGAATTCCCAAGATCAGATGACATGGGGAATTATGGTTTGTGGACAATCAAAACTGAAAGCTTTAAAATCGCTTCACTGGCTGCCAATCAGTTTCCGGGCGAAGTATAAAGTGTTGGTTATTACCTTTAAAGCCCTACATGGTTTGGGTCCAGGGTACCTACGGGATCGCCTTCTCCCGTACAATCCGCCCCGCACACTTAGGTCCTCTGGGAAGAACTTACTCAAGCCAGTCAGAACTAGGCTGGCGGGTGTTACCCAGAGGACCTTCTCTTCCATCGCTCCCAGACTATGGAATGGTCTGTCGGAGGAGGTTAGACAAATTGACAGTCTTCATGAATTTAAGAGAGTCATGAAGACTGTCCTCTTCCGACAGGCCTATCCAGATGAATTTTAAGATGTTTTTAATGTTGTATTTTTCTCTTGTTTTTAAATTTTTTTAACTGTTGTGATTTTTATGTTTTATATTGTTGTTGTTCCCCGCCTCGATCCGGAGGGAGAGGCGGGCTACAAATAAATATTATTATTATTATTATTATTATTATTATTATTATTATTATTCCAATCTCCTCATGGGCATGAAAGACAAAAGGAAAGGGGAGAATGTGCAAGTCAGTGGCTTGCAACAGCTCATTCAGGAAACTATGGTTTACTTTTACATATGAACTGAGCCATAGACTTGTTTTACTCTAGCTTCCAGGACTATCCAGCAAATGAAAACCTCTTGCACTAAAATTTGTAGAGGTTTTGCAGCAGCAGTGGATTTATGGATTGCATCCATTAGATTGTTCTATAAAAGTTAGCAATTTGCATTGATATTTATGTTGTAATGACACTAAGACAAGAAACACTGGGCTTTTTCACAGACACAAACTGAAAATACAATGTAGGGGTAACTGGAATATAATTTCTCAGAACTTTCGAAGAGATGAGTGGGAAACATTTCATCTTCTGGTGTTAGTACCACTTATCAAATTTGCATTCATTTTTACAGTTTCACACAACGAAAATAACCATGCTTCTTCTGAGCACATATCCATCCAAGTATTTATCAAATGTATATAGGACATTTGGCCGTAGTTACATATGCATGTCTGCAACCCCCCAGGTGCTGCTAGTGTGCATCCTCCACTCATTTCAAAACTTTAATCTGGCCAATTTCAAACACCTCTTATTTCATTACAATAATATTACACCATTGGGTCTCTTGATTATAGGCATCATTCAAACTTAACACACTTTTAGACTGCAGCATTATGCACTCTTCCTTGGGAATAGGTTTATGGAATTCATTATGATTTATGTCTGAGTAAACATGCATAGGACTCTACTGCGTGCTCATTAATTTTGTTTGAATTATGCTCCATGTTAATAAGCATGTTCCAGATATCACTGGGTGTCTTAATCACAAAAAATAATAATACCTGGATTATACTTTTCTCTTACTGTTCCCCACTCCATAAGATTGAGTCTAGGTGTGATCTGGTTGTTTAGGTGTTATAATGAGTCATCAAGAGCAGCGGGAGTTAATAATTTGTGCTGTGTGATCTCAAGTCCCCATTCAGGAACACTCAGGTGCAAAGAGCTAAGCACTTAACTTTCAAGATGAGGCCCACAGCTACTTTAATTAAAGATCCAAAAAACCTATATGTATGCAGAACAAGAGCAAATGGCAGATATTTTAAAAGCTGTTAACCAGTCACAGCATTTCGTTAGACGGCTAAATAGTTAAGAGGCTATTGTTATGCATTTAGCATTTAAGTATTTACACATCATCGATTATATAATGGTAAAAAAAGGAATCTAACACACTAGATAGTCTATGCCCTGAGTAAAGTAGCAGTACAAACTAGAAGTCACAGGAAAGAGTCAGTGTCTACCACTGACTTCGATATATACTAAAAGCATCACCTGACCATATGTGCCCATTTCCTGCATTTGACAATTATACAGTGGAAATGTCAGAATGGAGTCCAGGCACTGGAGAGCTTTCTGACTTCTAAAAATGCTGGAAACGTGTTTCCTTAAGAAATCAGATAGACTTAATTGATGCAGTTCTTTTCAAACCTCAAGCTTTAGGTTCTTGATAAAAGCAGTCTCATCTGAAGACATGGCCTTATCTTGATTTTTCAGAGGTAGTCAGTGTGTATCTGTAAAAGATCACCCCCTCATTGTTACACTGCACTCTTCAGAGAGAAAACTATTTAGAACATCACACAATGGGGGCAGCACACCCTGACATTGTCTTCTACGGAAAGCTGAGTTTAAAATATGTTTCAGAGTAGTGGGTTCCTCCCACCTTATATTTAATATCAAAAGTGTCTTAATTTCCACAGAAGTACTGTTAGTGGAGGGTACCATGTCTAAGGTGCTTTTAAAAGTCACATCCATCTTTCACATGATTGATCTTGAGATGTCTACAGCAAATATAAACTGACAGTCTAATTTTCGGCATTACAGAAGAAGACACTAAAAACTCAGGTCCACTTGTGCGTTTTGCAAAAAGTATTATAGTTTGGAATGGGACTAAAAGTCATAGAGCACCTTCAAAACTGCTTATTGGATTTGGCTGTACAGCCATTTCTTGATACTGGCAGATATTATTTACTTAACTCAGTTACAAACTGCATTATTTCAAAAAAAGGGTAGACCAAATAAAAGTCAATCATATTATGCACTTAATATTCTAATTATGTAACACACCATGAGAGAGATGCAAAATTAAAATCAGATTTAAGGTATAAGGTGAAACTAACAGCATCACAATATCACTATGGTTTCTTCTTATACATAGGTTTGCTACGTAATGGGAACAATGCAACTAATAATTTATGTGTGGATTATTTATTTGTCCATTATTAACTCTTGCATAATAAAATAAAACTGTACTTTTGTTGTAAGTAGAAAGAAGAAACAGATTAACTGTTACAAACCTACAATACAAATAAAATGGCTTCCACTGGTTTTGGCTATATTTACATGCACCACAATGAAATCAATTATCACCACAGTTCAATCTATTCCTGTGTTGAATTTTAGTGTTCACATCACCACTGTATTGCTCAAAATGGCAAAAGTATCTGCTCTGGTCCTTCTGCTCTCTCCCTCTTCGTGTTTAACTTAAAGCAATGGGAGAAACAATCCTATACCGTAAACTTTAACAGGGAAAACTCATCGGAGGGGTGACCAAGCCAAACATTTGTCTTCATGTTTCTCCCCATGAAGACAAATAAATTTATCCTCTAGCAAAAAGTTCTCACACAAGTGCTTTCCATTATTTAAAAATGCAGAATAAAAACAAAACAAAAAGAATAAAAGAATATGGTTCAACATGGTATTTACCATAGTGCAAACATTACCATGGCAGGGCTTAATGTTGTGTAAAAACAATATTTTTACACAATATTAAGGGCTAGTACAGATTCAAACATTTTATAAGAAATGATGTCACAATAGCCATCTTATACATACAGCCTGTTTTATCAGTGAGATAAGTTTTTCAGCATGTTTTATTTTAGCAAGATGAAGCGTCAATTGCTGAATCAGCACTAGTCAATGTGAACATTACTACAGATAATATTAGTATTCAGTGGTTGTTTGCTTATGTTGACCTCATTGGCCCTGTTCAGAAGACACCTTAAACCCATGGCTTTAACCATGGTGGTTAAGCCAGGGAAAGCCAGGCCGTGTTCACAAGACACCTTAAACCATGGCTTTAACCACGGTGACTAAGGCTTTTTGCCTTAGTCACCGTGGTTAAAGCCGTAGTTTAAGGTGTCTTCTGAACGGGGCCAAAGTTTAATACTCTTAAATTGGATACTTATTTCTGAAGGGTTATGTGATATTTGCAAATATCTGCAATTCATATACACCAAAAAGGTGCCACTGCAAGATCTTATCAAGCGTGCAAGGAAAAACAAGACTATTGCATTTGTTCATGTGTAATATACAATGCAGAAAAAAGTAAACCTAACACTCTATGAATTCTTAAAGACACACATGCAATTTAATGCTCAAGGATTTTCGATGTCATATCTGTATTAACTCAAACAACTGTAAGAATGAAAGAAGAGGTTAGTGCTGAAAGAGTGGTCAGGTGTAATGCCCTGGTTCAATTATTAAGTCTGAATATCTTGACCTCTGACATGTTAAATGTTCAATATAGCATTACTTAGCACTGCAGAGCTGGGCTAGGTGACTTTTAATGTATGGTAATCACCAGTGCCCAGAGGCACAGTTAAATAAATGTGACTGCTGCTTACTTAGCCATGCCCCAGACTGGGATCTCAAAGAGACCAGTCAAATTAAAAGTGTTTAAAACTTGTGAGTTCCCAGTTACCCAATGCCACAAATCTTCACACTAGAAAATACATTGCGAAAGAAAAACCTCAGACAGCTATTTACACAAGTAATTCAGAGCATAACTGCACAAACAAACAAACAATTTTTAAAATTGCTTCTATTTACCTGCCATGTCTAAACAACTCCTTAGATTTTAGAGGAAAAATTACATTGCTATGAACCATGCTAATTTATCTTAATTTTAATTTTGCTTGCAAAGGCATCTTTGTTTTTAGATACCCAACACTGCAAGATCTCAGCTACAGAAAAGGCAGGAGACAGGATTTATTTGCTTTTTCATTGGAATTGTTAATCAGTCATTTCTATGAATCTTGAAAAGACACTCTTTTCCAGCCACTCTTGCTCCATTTGTATCCCTCTGAACCCCTTAAGATTCTCCCCTATATTTTGCAAGCTACTGAAGCACATTTAAAACTCAGAAATACTTCTCTATTTGATTGCAGACCCAATTCTTACTGCCATCACTGGGAGGCACAAATGCATATTTGAGGGCAGAGTTTGACCTTATGTCTATGATAATGGAAGGGCTGCCAAATTTAATAAGCAGAGTTATCTCTATTTATATGTAGCTCCAGGGAATCTAGCTGGAGCTTCAGTTTAAAAATCAAAGAGAAAGCAAAAATGGATTTCAAGTCACGTTTCACTATTATCTTTGAAAGCTTTCATAAAATCAATCCAGCTCAAGCAGAGGGGGAATTCTCTGCCCATCATGAACAGCTGTCTTTATTGCATCCCCATTTCACATATCCTCTACCTCTCCTCCTTGTACATGTATATGGATAAACCTGAGGAATGGCAAAACTGAAAGACAAATGAGTAAATACTCTATGGAGGAAATTGGCCATTGAACATCCTTGACCAATCTCAATGGGGTTTACATGGAAGCCCCACAGGATCCCATTGCAATGAATGGATGATCTGAGTGCTTACTGAACTGTGTTTTAAGTGAGCTCATCTTCTTAAAGATAAAATTTAATTATATGCTGAGTCAACACTGTCTATAACATACCTGTATTTTGAGTAACGTTACAGGGTGCATTAAAAGCCAAAGTGTGTGGAGTTTCACTCTTTCTGGGAATGATACAGCTACAAGAAATCTACAGCTGACTGGGGCAGATTAAACAAATAATGCCCTATTCCTAGGTGGCCATCTTGCATTTCCTTATCTTCAAGTCAACCTTCAACTTTGTGAAAGCCAGAGAAACCCTTAAGCATCAGTATTCTTCCTTTGGCCAATTAAATTGCTCCAATACTTGCATGGGATTTAAACTAACTATTGCACTGCACCATTCAGACAACGGAATCAAGTCTTAGGATGCTGGCCATGTTTCTACTACTCCTATAACTTTCCTACCAAAAAGGGGGGGGGGAAGCAGAATACATCTCTTCTCTTTGTGCAAGGAAAACAGGCGTAACAATTTTGATTGGAAATGTTTCATGATATGGACCTGTCCAGCTGGTGCACAGTGCAAGAAATCCAAGTAAACTATTATTTTGTGAGCCCATTTTTAAAGTGGCATATTATTTCCAGACAATCAGGATTTGTTCTAAGGCCTTTCATGTGCATGCCCAAACACACATCCACTCTCATGGGGCTGTACCCAACCCTGACCAACCAACAACACAACAGAAAACACTGATGGAACAGCTTCCCCCCCAAAAAATCTGCTCTTGGAAGGCTGGGGGAGCCTTCATAGTAAATTTGGAAGGGGGGTTGGAGAGGGAAAGAGAGCATGGGGAAGTCTGCTCATGTGATATTATATTGAAGCCATTGACTCCATAATTAGTAGTGTTGTCCTATATTATTGGCTTGAATTGTGGGGCTCCTTATATATGTGGAACATCTAATTAAGCCATGGTTTCCCAATTGACTTTAGTGTATACAGATTCCGCTGGGCGCACACAAAGCTGCCATTTTGATTAAAGCCAGTGCGCAAGCTTGCTCATACATAAGGCCCTGCTTTGGAGTACACATGGAGCCTCATATTGACGTTGTGTTCACTGGGCTGTTCTCATACATTTAGCATGATATAACTACAATGGCTTAGGAATCTTAGATGTAGGTCAGCTTAATGAAATACCAGAACAAAATCAATCATACTTCACTGAGCTGTTAGCAATAAGGAAGAAGAGCTTGACAACAAGAAAATTAATTGTCTCTCCACCCAGTGTACATTTGATGGATTTATAAATAAAAAGAACAGTCACGAGGAGGAGGCTAAAGAGAACAGCCATTCTCAATGAAAGAAATCAGAACATCTGTAAGAAAATACTTATCTTTTGTTGTTTAAACACATAAAAAGGCCTATTCATCCTAAATATCCGTAGTGTTTATCTATGGTATGTCATACTTATGAGGCTTTGTGTAATTGTATAGTGTTCACAATATGCTGAAAAAATACATCATTAACATTGATGTACGTAAATGAAAATAAAAATATGACATGCAATGAGGAACTATAATAAACATAAGTGTACATGTGTGAGTAAGAGAGATGGCTCTATCTTTTTATAATTCTCCTGTAATTTCATATTTCCTACACTCCATTAGAACTGGCACTACAATGAAAATATAAGTCATAGTAAAGTCATCAGAGTAATTCAAATGTGAACTGGAAATAGGATGACTGCAACCTGAACTTTTATATATAGCAAAGCAGCGGTACAGTGGAAGGAATGCAATGATAAAATGAAAGACTCGTACTCAAAACTAATCAGGCCGACAGAAACCCTGTCTGCACTAATGTTCGGGATGATTATCCATTGTTTTCAGTGGCCAATGACTTTGATTTCTTATGGAAGAGAGATTTAGAAGCAAGTTCGTTCTGAACCAGTTGCCCCCAACTTCCTGTTTTCCTGGCACACCAGTTGTATCAGCTACTTAAAAAGTCATTCGTCTTAATTTAAAGAAAATATAGTTCAGTTTGTACTAGAATTAAGGAGTTTGTGATATGGAGTTACCCTACAGAGATGCAGAAATTCAGGGGGGGGGGGGCTCTTCAGATTAACACCAGGGTGCTTTTAAAAAATATAAGTTAAACTAAAGCCATCACTGTCAAATGGACTTTAGCACTGATAGCAACAGTGAAGGGTTGAAAAGTGGCCGGTGCCGTTAGGTGCACCTGTGTTTGAATAAAGAATATTGCACTAAACAAGGGACCCTGCAATTTTATTTTTTAAAAAATCTCCTTCTTCACTGACCTAGAAAAGAAACCAGCCATTTTCTGTATGCACCAGCAAATCTTGCCTGCTCTGCCTCCCTACACGTTGATAAAACTTGATCGATGAACCTGTATTCCACTTCCAAGCTGACAGAGTCCTGCACAGGAGCACGTTTCAGGCGTTTTGTTTCTTGAATGTAGCCTTGTTTGTTGGATTCAATCAAGCCGTCAATATCCATGGCTTGGGTCACAGGACCAAGTGTGACACCAGGGTGTAAGTTATTCAATGTTGCATCAGTACTGTCTGCAGCTGCTGGCCAAGTGTTTGGATGTAGAAATTTGTTCTTTAAGTGGTGCTGAAGGTAGAACACATGCCGCCTGCAAAAGAATTTTTTTAAAAAAAAAATCAGAGAAAAATCAAACTTCCAGCACTTCTTATATTATAGCCGATTAAAGAATATTTCTTCACCCCTTCCCCAAACATAGGTTACTGTACGTTAAGCGTTGTTTGTTTTTTTAACAAGGCTGGCTTCCAACTTAGCAAATTAGACATGGTATACAAAAACCTATCACTTTGATCATTTTGTAAATGAAAGCACAATGCAACCCCTTAGTATATTGCTGTGAGATTCATGAAAAGACACACTAAAAACTTGCAATGCAAACAATGCAATGATAAAATGAGAAGACTTGTACTCAAAACCAATCTGGCCAAAACCCTGTCTCCCCTGCTGTTCTGGATGATTATCGGTTGTCTTCAGTGGCCAATGCCTTTGATTAGGTGTATTTGTTATGGAAGGGTATAAACCTCTTCACTTCTCAGTGACTAACTAATCTGAAAAGTATCCAACCGTCATAGCAAATATTGTAAGAGTCAGGGTCTGGTGGTTCATTCCAACATCAGAATGACCCTGTTCAGAAGATACGCTAAGCCAATGTTAGGCCGCTAACACTTTTGCAGCAAATGGTTACTGAGCATGTTTAAACCGTGGTTAGAAATGGTTCACACAACACGCTAAGCCATGTTTAGCTCAAAATGCTAAACCACCATGGCTTAGTGTGTCATCTGAACAGGGTCATATCTTCTGCATTGAAGCTAACAAATAATTCATCAAGTTTCTTTGCAGCTCTCCAGAACCCATTCAATGCTTCTTTTGCACCTTTGCAGTCCTACTTACTCTCTGACTTGGTCCCTGTACTTCAGTGTCCTGTTGGCAACTTGAATTCTGTGAAATTTAGCCCATTATCTGGACATTTTCTCTGCATCACCACAAACCACTAGCATCACGGTTTGCAATAGCCTGGAGAAATTCATCATATCTGAGTGATGAGCTGGATTGGAAAAATTCCTGCCTGAACCCCTGGAGCGCTGCTGCCAGACAATGTCAGCACTACTGGGCTAGATGGACCAAGGGTCTGACTCCTAATGTTCCTAATACATTTCCTCACCTGTGACACCACAAGGTTTCATGCCCAGGGTAAGTATTGATTAAATCAGTGCAGAGCTCTAGTTCTTCCTTTAGAAGAAGATGGTGATCTGGCCATTGTTCTTCCGCGCAGACAGCTCCTGCTTCATCGTTTTCTTCATCTTTTGGAAGACTGGGTGCTTGCTGATTGGCCAGTTGATTATAGATCTGTAAAGTACAGTCACCCGCAGTTCTGCCAATCAAAGACTTTAATAAAAACTGGCGGTAATGGAATCCACTATGGTCTGAAACGTGCATGGAAACCCACTGTTTAGTGCAAGAAAGTTCATCAAGAAGGATCTGAAAATCAAGAGCAGATAGTAAGATTAAACAGGTCATAAAAGACAATTGCCAGCTTTCCTTCAATCTCTATATTTCCTATTATGGCAGGGCTGGAGTATCCTTTCAAAGGCAAGGGCCACATTCCCTCAGGAGAAAGTGGGGGGTTTTGGGGCGGAGGGGGGGCATGTTCCAGCAGTGGACAAGGACAAAGCAAAAAATGGGCAAGACCACCACATTTGCTTTCTTTCTTTCTTTCTCTCCCTCTCTCTCCCCTTAGTCATTCACTCATGCACTTTTTCTCACAAACTCCACGCCCACCCACCCATCTACCCACATGCACAATTCATTTCCTTTTTGAAACACACCTATCCATTCACACACTCTATCTCTCTCTCAGGCTGCCTCTACACCAGAGGTTTAAAGCTCTTTCAAGTCTCATTAAAAATTTACCTCTACATGAGCGGAGTGCAAATCGGGAGTTGAGGCGCGTTATCTATCCGATTATGCGCATTATTGAATGCGCGTTAAATAGCGAGTTTTATTTTACTGCGAGCCGTTAAAGCGCATTTTGACTATGTGAACAAGCGATTCTCCACATTAACTATTTCTAAAGTGCATTTCAAACAACCGGTAGGGCCACCAGTTGTGCGCTCAATTACCTACTGCGTACAGTCATTTAACCATAAAGCACTTCCGAGAAAATGCGCATAATCGGAGAACCAGGCGTCAAACCGAATTCTTGTAGAGGGGGTCTTTCACACACATCCAATTCTTCCATCCATTCTCTACTTGCCTCCCACACTCACAAAGCCATCTTCCTCCAGTTGTGTCTCCATTTCTGTTCTGCTTGCTCAGAGAGCTTCTGCCTTCTCCACTGGGGGTAAAGAAGCTGGCAGGCTCAGAGACCCAACTACAGACTGCCTCTTTCCAAAGGATGTTACGCTGCTCTAGCCACCATCCTTGAGGTTGGGCCTCCACTCACATATGCACCTGTCTACCTCCCAGTCTCTCTCTCTCTCTCTCTCTCTCTCCACTCAACAGTGTCCACCTTCACTGAGAACAAAAGAGCGAGGTATTCACAAGCTGACAATGCACAGGAGGGCCTTTTCTGTGGTGGCTTCCCACCTTTGGAAGTCCTTTCCCCAGAACATCCAAATGAATCCTTCACTGCTGGCATTTAGGAGGGCAAGTCAAACTTTTTCCTTTTTATTCAGCCCTCTCTGAGCTTTCCTAGATATTTTAGCAGCTGTGAGTTTTGTTGCTTGCTATTACTTGTTTATATTGTGTTATTGTTTGTAGTGTATAGTGTTCCAATTTCCTTACAGAGGAAAAATGGGGTATAAATTATTTTAAACTAACAAATAAATAGTCTTAATTGAGAATATTATTAAGAAACTATATCTACCCACTCTTCTTTTTCCTTCCTCCTCCATTCTCCTCAATCCACATTAACTCCTACTTCTTATCTCAGGCTCCTCTTCAGGATAAACATCTACACAAATGAACCAATTAAGTGGCAGGATATAAACAATGGCCACTGTTTGGGACCTTCCCACTTCTCCAAAAATGAAATTATTGGGATTGGCAACCACCTGCCCATTGTAGCAGGGATCCCTGGATTTTCATCAGGGCAGGCTGTTTTCTACTTTGTCATCATTTAGCCAACACAGGTACTCCCCAGATTTAAACTCTAAGTTTCAAGTTCTTCAAATACTTCTCTCTTGTCTAGCAGCAATTGCACCTCTGGATCCAGCAAAGAGTCCTGGGTTAGGGCAGGGTGCACAGTCCTTTCACCCAGAAAACTGTGGCAGGAAGGGAATCTTATTCTGCTCTTCTTCTGTCCCCCTACCAACAGATTGTACAGAACTATGTCCGTATGAACATTTTGGGATCCATAGATCTAGCTCACATAGGATAGTCATCTATAACCCGAGAAAGAAATCCACAAATCCTTGACAAAACAAGTAGCCTTTTCTGGTGTTTTGGCTGCACGCACACGCACACACACACACGCGCGCGCAAGTGCCCCCCCCCAAAAAAAAATTAGTTGAGGGTATATATACAGTTCCTTTTAGAATGATGGTTACATGGTCACTGAAAAAAAGACACAGAAAAAGCAGAAACAAAAGATGACACCAAATCACAAAGTTCATTCAATGTTTTGTAGAACCAACTCTTTTCTCAGGGGCTACCTGCTTTATTTTATTAATTTACAATATTTGTGTACTGCTCCATATATAACAGATTTCAGAGCGGTAAACATAAAAGGCACAATAGTAAAAAGATAAAAGAATTAAAACATCATATTAAAATTATTAAAAAGGCCAATAAAAATCATGGCTGGTCATTTAAGGAATGCTTTGTGGAACAGAATTGTTTTCAGGAGGTGCCAGAAGCAGCACAGTGTTGGCGCCTGCCTGACCACCAGGGACAGGGAATTCCAAAAAAAGGGAGCCACCACACTGAAGGCTCTTCTCCTGGTGGAGTCCATTCGGGACATAGGTCCATGTGGAACAACCAGGAATATGATGACCTCAGAAACCAGGCAGGTAGGTAAGGGAGAAGGCGCTCTCTCAGGTATCCTGGTCCCAAGCTGTTTAGGGCTTTGTACACTAGTACCAAAACCTTAAACTTGGCCTGGTAGCAAACAGGCAGCCAGTACAGTTCCCTCAGCAAAGGAGTTGCATGCTGAAAAGAGGCAGCTTCCAACAACAGCCTACCTGCTTTGTTCTGCACTAGCTCCAGCTTCCGAAGCAACCTTAATAATAGTCTTACATAGAGCGCACTGCAGTAATCAAGTCTTGAGGTTATTAGCTCCTGTAACATTGTGGCCAAACTATTCCTGACCAGGAGAGGCTGTAGTTGGCGAACCAGCTGAAGCTGATAAAAGGCACTCTGATTCGCTATGACCACTTGGTCCTCTAGTGACAATGATGGATTAGGTGTACCCCCAAACTACAGGCTTGATCTTTCAGAGGGAGTGCAACCTCATCCAGAACAGGCAATGAACCTATCTCCCGGATTCTGAAACCACTCACTTCCATCTTGACAGGCTTCAGTTTCAGTTTATTGGCCCTCATCCAGCCCATTGCTGCATTTGGCAATGATCCAGGATTCGCATGGCCTTTCATTCAGATGTCACAGGGAGATAGAACTGTGTGTCATCAGCGTACTGATGGGACTTCGCTCCAAATCTCCTAACGACCGCTCCCAGCAGCTTCATATAGATGTTAAACAACATTGAAGACAAGATGTTGTCCTTGTGGAACCCCACAGTTCAATTGCCAAAGTGCTGAGGAATTGTCACCCAATGTTACTCTCTGAAATCGGCCCTGTAGGTAGAACTGGAAATGCTGTAACACAGTGCCTCTAATATCTGTTGATCCACACTGGCCCCACCTCAATTTCCCCATGTATGCCAGCCCCTGCCTCCTCTGTCCCCAACCTTGCCACACTGAGCTGCAAGGTCTGAATGGACATGTCACTCCTGCTTGCTTGAATGCAAGCAGAACTCTTTGCACGCTGGGGGAACTGGCACATGCCATTTTGAACCCACTGGAAGTTGGGTACAACTACTGACGAACACTATTTTATAATCTGATTTTCTAGGACTGTGTATAGTAAGCCTTCTTGCTGGAAACCATGTATGAAGTTCCTTAAGCGTAGCATAAGTAACATATCTTAACATGCAACCTTCATTATTCCTCTGGATTAAACCCTAGAACGGCTGCCATAACTTTACTAGAACTAGTTTTTCTTTTTAGAAGCAAATTGCTAATAGTCCTTGCTAAATGATGGAATAAAAAGTGTTTGCTCCCTCTCCTAGTTCACGTTATTGGAGATTCTCCCCCCGCCCCCAAAGTCTCTTTTTATTTGGGAATTAAGTGACAGGGCTGCTAGACTACCTGACTGTCTCTTGGGGCCCATGACATACTTTTCAGGTTATTATTAAAATGTCTTCATCAAAGGTTCTCAGGTAACAAGATGGAGACAGGGTGGGGGTGGCGGGAGAAGACAAAAGGGTTTGCTAAATGATTTCCCTGCAAGGAGCTGAATACAGCTTACAGCTTTTGCACACTCAGCACCTTTCCCTTGGAAATGTTCAGACTGGGCAGCAGATGATGGTGGAGATGAAAGAATGCAGAGTCAAGCATAGCTTTGTGGAAGGTCAATGGGTCTGCAGAATAAAAAAAAAGCACCAAACCTGCTTCAGAGATGAGAATTTGCAACGTGAAAGTCATACGGATATTGTCCTTTTAAATTTTAGACTGGGGCAGGTAGAACAGTTTCCAACTTGCTTGTACAATCCGTTTTAGAGAACACCCTCTCCCCGAGGACTGCCCTGAAGGGGTGGAACCAGCTGCTTTTCAAACAGGCATTTCTGTTCCTGTTGATAAGGCATTTTTAAAGCCAGTTAGCCACGTTCTGGTTGTTTGATGTCGTGCTAATTCATTAAACCAGCATAAGCTGAGCTGAAGGATGTCCTTAGATATTTGAAAGGCACTTATGAACACCACTATGGTGTTTCTAAACTGATTGATCTCTTTGAACCTATATTAATACACGATTTGCATTTTAACAATGCATGCTGACTTTAGAGAATGTAGCAGCAGAAAGCCCAAGAATCATTGTATTTAAATATTTGTTGTACAACATTGTTTCTTTTATTATAGCAGGAGACTTTATGGGGGTTTTCAGTACACAACTTATCTTCATCACTCTATTCCCTCTTCCACAATCTCCTGCTTCTCTTTCCCAAGGTATATACTTGAATTACCTACCAAGACTGTTCTTTAGTGCTCTGTGCAGCTGCTAGTTTGGTTGACTCTGTCTATGAATCAGTTCAGTACAGTATGTATCATTATTTTCAGACCTCCTCAAAAGCTCTTTAGCCATTAGTAATGAAATTCAATTCCAAAGATTTTCATATTATTTAAAAAAAGACGAATGTTCCAGCTCATACTAATGCTTCCTACAAGGTTAAAAAGCAGAACTTCTATTCACTACAGTGCCATACCTTTGTACTGAGTTTTGCCAAGTTCTGTAAAACCCAGATGCGATGGGACCAGGCATTATAATTACTTGGATATCTCCCAGCAGCTTCACAGCAAACATCCATTTCTTCTTTCACTAACTGCTGTATTCTTTCCGTAGGTGCTGATTCCAAATCCCCTTTAGTCACAAGAGCGGGCAAGGAGTTTTCCTGAATTAGTTGTTGCAGCACCCATCGTCTGATTAAGTAGCATAGAGAGTTAAGAGTGCAAAAGCCAATTTAAAAGAGAGTGACAACATTTTATTTTGTTTGTTACTTCATTATACCAGTCTTTAATTCACAACAAACAGGAAGTTGGAATGAAGAAAAGACGGGAGTACACTAACCTTGAACTAATCATCAGTCAATATTCTAAAATATTTCTTATAGCAGTGAAGTGCTTTTGTTAGTTGTTTCAGACAGTAGCCCCTGTTTGACAATTAATTCTTTTAAAAAGCATTCTAAACTAGAACTTCTTCTTGAAGGACCTACCCTGAACTCACAGGGTATCAATTTCATTGGGCAACTCTTGTTCCAATATTATCAGTCACTGGCTGCATTTCGGCAATCATATTTTGGACCCACATGCAACCCCTTTGCTGCCAATTTGCTCTTCCCTTTGCATGAGCTACTAAACAAACCATGGTGAAAAGGTGGCTTCTGAATCCTGGCTTATTCCAACATTATACTATAATTCCCTGTTCAGATGTAACAGAAAACTTTGATTAACTCCGGCTTCCTGGTTCATTTTGCTGCTCACATGAAGGGAGGAACAAAGCAACAGCAAGGGAGCTGCATATGGGCACACAAAGCCCACACATATCCTGGCTTATTAAGCCAGGTTTTGATTGTCCAAACTGGGCCACTCTCTAACAATTCTCTCCACAGCGTTAATAATTGTGTGACTTTCTTATCTCCCTTCTCAGTCATCATTTTCAAAAATTTAAAAAAAATTAAGCTCCTAAGGCTTTCCTTATAGTTGCCCTTTTTTTAGGAGTTTCTTTTTTAGATGGGGTGACCAGAACTGCACATAATAGTTTAAATGTGGCCACATCACAGATTTATATAATAGCATTATGAAACATTATGTTCTAGTTTCAACTATTTGCCTAACAATTTCCAATACTCAATTTGGCTTTTTCACAACTGCAGGACAAAGGGTTGTATCCAACATCAGTTGTACTAGAGTAGATCCACTGAACTAAATGGGACTTGTTAGAATAACATTAGATACAACCCGTTCAGGTTTTCAGTGAGGTCTCTATCATGACCTCATTTCTTTCCTTGTTAGTCACAGCCAATTTAGAGATACATGAAACCCAAAACATTTATTTTCAATACAAAACCCTTTATATCGTGGATGTGATTTTCTACAACAAAGAGAACAACTTTAAAATAGACAGCCTGGTAGCCTTCTTTGTTCCCAGATAGCTTCTGTCCTCCAAACCTCATAGACGAAACACAAAAAAATACATTTCAATATAAAGGGAGGGAGGAAACACAGAGGGAGACAAACCTATGAATCCATGTTTCTGGACTCTTTGGAAACTTAGTTAGTGCCAATTTTCCAAGATGTAAATCTTTAACCAGATTTAAAGTGCCAGACAGTATTAGTTCTTTCCTGCAACAAGGAAAAGAAAAGAATTAGAACAAACACACTTAATGAAGATAACCACTTCAACACATGCTTATTAGTAAATAAAATTACATAAAGTATCCAGTATAAAAAAATCATTTAGGGGGCAAACCTATGCATATTTAGACTTTTTCAGTCTAAACATGAGGAGGATTGCACCCTTAAACAATTAAAAAACTCCATTAAATTTACAATAATGTAAGAGGCACAAACACTACGCCTTATTGCTTTGAAATATCCCAGGAGTAGCCAAAGCACTGAACTTAATGAACTATTAAAACTATTCCTGGGCGGCCTTGTCTTCACAGTAGGAAGTGGTGCTACTGCTGGCATGGAAATTCTTCATGCCCACTTAGGCTTCTCCTCCTACACAACCAAATTGACACTTTTAAATACACATTCTGGATTTAATTCCCATCCTTTGTCATGCACACATATATAACCCTGGAAGATTTCAAAATGATAGCTGCACAGGCGTAGAATGGCCTGGTGCTCTCAGGTTGCAGAGAAGAAGGGAATTCCTTGTGGTTATGCTATTGTCAACAACAACACAGCTTATTTTGTGCAGATCATGAGGGGGTTTTGGTGTTGTTTTTTTGGGAAAATGCTTGCTAAATAACTTCCAGTTCCCCAAGGGAATACACAAGACTCCTGGAGATATCTACTGATAAAATAAATCGAATGAAATTATCTGTTCTTGCATTAAAATAAAATTAACTAACTCCTCACAATTTTGACTAGGCAGAGGGAACTTAGTATATAAATTTACATCATTTTTTTTAATTTTGAGGGAAAAGAGTGAAGAGTGCCCTCCAGATGCTTCAGACTATAACTCCCATTGCCCCTGAACGTCTATCATGCTGCCTGGGGCTGATGTGGGTTGTAATCCTTAACATCTGGGGGGCACCAGATTGGGGAAAGCTGGCGTAAACTGATATACACAAGATACGCTAAAACTAGTATTTTTTCACCAAACTCCCAACAAACAAACCACTATACTCATTCTTCTCTTCATCTCATCATAGCTCTTCTATTTAGGGCCACTTCAGATGGAAGAAGTACTTCCAAGTATTAAAATGAGTGAAAACAGCAAGTAGATAATGTATGGCAACTTTACGATCTCCTTTTGTGATGCATGTAGATAAAGGAAAAGCATAAGCAGCAACCATATGCATATGGAGCAACAAGATGCATATACTGTTGCTATGTGTGACTAGTTCCACATGGCTTTTATAGATTTTCCTACATGGAAATGCTTTTGGGCAGGGAAATTATAATGCCTGAAGCTGCCTTTGCAAACCCTTCATGCATTTTGTTCTTAATACACTCTGACCCGGTTCGCACATAACACTAATCCATGGTTTATTTAACTCGTAATTTACCTATGGTTTGCTGCTCTACCATGGGTTTGTCTGGCAGATAAATAAACTGCAGTTTGTTTTTCTCAATCCCTGGGGTGTTTGCTTGCCTCCTCCTTTGCCCACTCCCTCCTTGTATCCCAAATTCCTTTGTGGCCCTGTAGCACTAGCATGTAGACATAGGTGTGCACAGCACATTTCATTAGGGTGTGCACCCAGGGATTTTTTAAAAGGCAAACATTTATTGAATACTCAATCACAAAGGACAATATTTGTATTTATTTATTTATTAAACACTGTAGACACTGATGCCCTATGCCATGTTTGGCTTGCCTGACCATTTGGGGGGGGGGGGGGGAATGAGGAGACACTCTTCAAGCCCCAGCATTGGTGGGGCTTTGCGGTGACACTGGCTGGAAGAGGGGCTTACAAGGCGATATTAGCCTTCAGAACCCCTACTCTCGGCCTCCTTGAAGTGTGGCTCCAGGCAGAGAGGCTCCCAGCAGAGTGATTCCTTTTCTTTCCTACTGCTGGGAAAAATAGTGCTCTCTCGGAGACAGCGATTCTTCAGCGCGGCAGCGGTGCAGCCAAAGTACAATTGGATCCCGCTGCATCTGGATCCCCCTCTGGATCCTTACTCAATGCTCCCCCCTAAATTTGGTTTATTGCTTGAGATATTAGGGTGTGCCTGGGCACACCTGGCACACCCCTTGTGCACACCTATGCATGTAGAGTGGTTGATTTTGACCAGTCTTGCCTGCCACCTCAGTAGCCTGGCAAAACAACCCAAGAACAATCCACTGTTCTAGGTTCACATGTAACTACAACCCATGGTTTAAGCAACTCAGAATTCACAACCCAACAACAAACCTTGGGATCCTTTTCTGGGTTATTTGTGATTAACAAACCATGGTTTGTAAGTGCATCCATGGATTAAATAAACCATATAGGGTGGTGTTATATATGAACCAAGTCAATGCCTTATGTATGAACAGCATTATCACTGTTTTCAAAATATTTAAAAGAAGAGAAAGATTCAAAAACACAAACCTAAAATAAGCAAAAAATGGGACATTTGCTTCTTATGATATATTCCATAGCTCAGTGAAGCTATCTGTACTGGTGCCCTTCTGTAGAAACTGAAAATATGATTTAATAAAAAGGAAAGGCTTTTACAATGGAAAGGGGGAGGGAAATGATAAAAACAATTTTAGTTTTCTGCTGCAGGCTATTAAGGCACTCATCGTATAAAACAGGCTACAGATTATTTTGCTCGTAGTTCAGCTTTCATTTGTATGTGAAGAATAACGTGTAGTAAGGCAAAGAAATTTATCCTGACCTTAAACTTCAGAAAAAGGAAAATTAATTAGGATTATTAGGAGCAAGCGTTTGTTCCTAGGATTAATATTTATGTACATTTGGATTCCTGGTAGCCTGAGCAAAGACTGACTGATGATCAGTCGGGAAGCCCATGCACCTCACAGCTGAAAATTACCTCTGGGAAGGTGAAAGGAAAACACATGGTTTGCCTTCATATTCAACAACAGCACTGGAGGTGGAGAATGTCAGATCCAAAACCCCAAAGACTCAATGTGCAAGCCCTTATATCATCATTCATTAATGGAAAATACTTGATTGCAAGCATCTTAGCAAAACACAGCACTTCAATATAATATATTTGAGATTTTCAACACCTTGAGCACATTGACGGGAATCAGGACTCAAATACAACCTTTTCTTGTTTATACTGTGGATTCTAGGCAATCAGGAGAATTGCATGCTTTATTCGTAGGACCAGTCTATCTTGTTATCCCATCCACTTAAGCAGACTATCATGTAAATGTTTTTTTCCATAGAACAAACTCAATTCAGTACTCCTGCTATAGCCTCAAGTGACACTGAACAATGGAACTGAAGAGGCTGTACAGAGAAAATCATATCAGTTCAACTCCAGGGCACTTTATTGGCATGACAAGCAATACAAGGGTTGCCAGCGACTGCATGAGTAAAGCAACATCTTAGCTCTACTGCATAATCTAAGGATGCAAAATGACAGATCAAGGGGATCACAGGCAATAACACTGGGAGCAGGATGAGGTAGAATATGAAAGTTGGTTTTTCCAAACATTCTGGAAAGGGGTACAGTCTTACATACATAATAAACAGATATAATATCCTAAATAACAAATTGGATAATAAAACTAATATGGCTAATTATAAAAGACTCAAAGAATAAGCAGCATTTGGAGGTTTACTGCTCTGTTTTTAACCCGTATTACTGTTTAGATTGTTTTAGAATTTGTTTTACACTCATCCTGGAAGGTTTTATGCCCAAAAGGCAGTCTACAAATATGTTAATTGATAAAGTGTAGTATTACAGGACCAGCCCACATATGAATCTGTGTTATTTGGTTACTCCTAGATGAATATGTGAACTGCTTCTATTGAAAATATTGTGTCCAAGGATGAAATACGATGATTTGTGATATCTGACATATGGCAACTCTCACAAAGACTTCTATGGACTTGTCCATAGTATGCGACCACAAAAGAGCAGGAGAGAGTCCATAAAATCATATCAGTTTTGAATACAATGGAAAAAGTTTGGACCACAAACCAAAATGGTCCAACTATATGCTACACAACGGGAAAGTGGGAATCCTAAATCTGATATGAATAAACATCTTTTCTGGACAGTTCATATGATAATCTCATCCAGGGTGTCCATCTCCTTCTCATTCAACATCTTTTCTGGCCCTTCATATTATAATATGATATAGGGTCCACTTTTTTCTCCACACAACATTTTTATATCTGCTTATTATTATTATTATTATTATTATTATTATTATTATTTATTACACTTATATTCCACCCCATAGCCGAAGCTCTCTGGGCGGTTTACAAAAATTAAAAAGATTGAGCATTAAAAAGACAATATACAAAATTTAAAACCATAAAACAGCTGTCATTAAAACACTTTAAAACATTTTAACTGTTAAGCCTGGCCACAATGTCAATCAAAACCTCAACTTGAGCTGTTAAAATGCCTGGGAGAAAAAAAAAGTTTTAACCTGGCGCCAAAAAGATAACAGTGTTGGCGCCAGGCGGGCCTCATCGGGGGGTTCGTTCCATAATTGAGGGGCCACCACAGAGAAGGCCCTCTCCCTTGTTGCCGTAATCCGAGCTTCCCTCGGAGTAAGCACCCGGAGGAGGACCTTTGATGTTGAGCATAGTGTACGGGTAGGTTCATGTCGGGAAAGGCATTCCATCAGGTATTGTGGTCCCAAACCGTGTAAGGCTTTATAGGTTAAAACCAGCACCTTGAATCGGGCTCGGAAACATACAGGCAGCCAATGCAAGCAGGCCAGAATCAGTCTTATATGTTCGAACCTTCTGGTCCCTGTTACCAATCTGGCCGCTGCATTCTGCACAAGCTGCAGCTTCCGAACCGTCTTCAAAGGCTGCCCCACGTAGAGCGCATTGCAGTAATCTAACTTGGAGGTTACCAGAGCATAGACAACTGAAGCCAGGTTATCCCTGTCCAGATAGGGGCGTAGCTGGGCCACCAGCCGAAGTTGGTAGAAGGCACTCTGTGCCACTGAGGCTACCTGAGCCTCAAGCGACAGAGATAGTTCTAAGAGAACCCCCAAGCTACGAACCTGCTCCTTCGGGGGAGTGCAACCCCATCCGGTCAGAGGAACCACCCACTAACAGCATCTCAGTCTTGTCTGGATTAAGTTTCAGTTTATTAGCTCTCATCCAGTCCATTGTCGCAGCCAAGCACTGGTTCAACACATCCACAGCCTCACCTGAGGAAGATGAAAAGGAGAAGTAGAGTTGCGTGTCATCAGCGTACTGATGACAATGCACTCCAAAACTCCGGATGACCGCACCTAACGGTTTCGTGTAGATGTTGAACAGCATGGGGGACAAAACTGATCCCTGAGGAACCCCATACCGGAGAATCCACGGGGCCGAGCAATGTCTCCCCAGCACCACCTTCTGGAGCCGACCTGTCAAGTAGGAGCAGAACCACTGCATTGCAGTGCCTCCCACTCCCAACTCAGCCAGTAGTCCCAGAAGGATACCATGGTCGATGGTATCGAAAGCCGCTGAGAGATCAAGGAGAATCAACAGAGTCACACACCCCCTGTCCCTCTCCCAACATAGGTCATCATACAGGGTGACCAAGGCTGTTTCCGTACCAAAACCAGGCCTGAAACCCGACTGAAATGGATCCAGATAATCAGTCTCATCCAAGAGTGTCTGGAGCTGGCCAGCAACCACCCGCTCAAGGACCTTGCCCAGGAATGGAACGTTTGCCACCGGCCTAAAGTTATTAAGATTTTCTGGGTCCAGGGAAGCTTTCTTCAGGAGTGGTCTCACTACTGCCTCTTTCAGGAGGTCTGGGACCACTCCCTCTCGTACAGAGGCATTAATCACTTCCCTGGCCCAGCCGGCTGTTCCATCCCTGCTAGCTTTTATTAGCCAAGAGGGGCAAGGATCCAATATGGAGGTGGCTGCATGAACCTGTCCAAGCACCTTGTCCACGTCATCGAGCTGTACCAATATTTCATCTTCCCATTAGAAAAAAGGAGGAAAACATGTCAATCAGACGGGAATCATACGATTACAAAATTGTAAGACCACTCATCTCAGACTTCAGGCTTGATGGATCTACTTTATTTTGTACTAGAATCACAAGATTCAGCAACTAAGACCAGGTACAAAAGGCATGTTAAAGAACAAGGTGCCTCTAAGCATATTCTGAGCCTAAGCTGAATATTTTTTTTCAATATCAGAACTTAACTGAGCTCACCTGGGTTCCTTCATTTCAGCTTCCTAAATTAGGTAGTAAAAGTCTTTTTTATTGTTTAATCAAAGGACTAAATTATATTTTGGAGCAGTTTTATGCCTCTTATGCACAAGTCATCTGGACTCATCCACTATCTCTTGCTTTACCTAAGTAGATTTGCAATGATATTGAACTTTGCTTTTTGGTTATACTCCTTAGGAATCTGACTTATTCAGGCATAAGTTAGTACTGAAGTGTTTTCACAGTGCTTTCAGTGTTCAAAACTCTTCACATCATTATTAAGTAATCCTTACAACAGCACTGTAAAGTGGACTAATATTATTGTCCTCATACAGCAGACTAGGGACTGAGGATGAGGGACAGTGGCTTGCCTTTAGCTGTCCAGTGAGTTTGTGACCAAGATGTCTAGTGAGTTTGTGACCAAGATGAGACTCGAATATTTCAGATCATGGCTTGTTCTCTTACACTCTACTGCAGCTCTACAACTTCATGCAAGGTGAAAGGTGGCAACCCTTTTGTTTCTCTTTACAATTTTACCGATAAAAAGCCTTGTGAAATAGGGGAGGTGCAAAAATTGCCTGGATTTGAAAATATATATATGAGGGAATAGAAAAGGGTATTTTTCTGTAGCAATCAAATAGAGCAGTTAAGTCACTTGTGTGTGTTTTCTTGTTTATACCAGGGGTAGGCAACTTGCAGCCTACGACATAAATTTGCAGCATCAACTTCTGCCACCGAATTTCAGCAGCAAACCACTCTGTTTTGGAAAAGGTTTTACCCCACTACAGTGACATGAAAAATGTCAAATTTAGCTTAAAATCCAAAATTGATGGTAAACTGCTACTTTTTTTTGCCACCACCAAATTTGGCAGCATGGCGGCAGGAGTGTGGCCAGAGGTGTGGAAGTCCGGGGATCGAATGTGGCCCCCATCCTACCCACCCCTGGTTTATAATAATTTATTTATTTATAGTACTGATAAAATATAGTATTACAGGACCAGTTCACATATGAATGTGTGTTATTTGGTGACTCCAAGATGAATATGTGAACTGCTTCTATTGAAAATATTGTGTATTTGTCTACCTTTCTGGGGGGGGGGGATCCTACCAAGATAATCCCCCATAAAAACATTAAAAAAATAAAAACACTGCAAACAATAAAAACAATTTAAAAGACCAAATTAAAAAGATGGATCTTAACACCTTTTCTAAGTGCAGACAGACTGAGCGTAATCCTGCATTCCACAATTTGGGAGTGATACAGAAGAAAACCCTCTTCTGTGTGCCTGTCAAGCGGGCACTGGCCCATCTGCAAGTGATGGTCTCTTAGGTGTATTAAGAGCTCATTCCATGAGGCTGCTGGAGCTGACACAGAGATGGGTTGGGATCCACATATTAAGCAGCTTGCAAATGTTACAGCTATCGAACCTCCAGGTAGGAGCCAGAACATTTGCATCAGCTCTTATAATCTGCATTTTGTCATGACTGCATTTTGCTCCTGGTGTTATTTGAGAAGGGCATAAACTACTTAGGGTTTACTGTAAGACTTGCACGTCAAGGAAAAGCTTTTGTGCTAAGCAGCAGTTCCGGTTCTCTCCCTGCTTTCACACTGAGGTTAGGATCTGCCTTTCTAGCTTTGTCTCTAGCAACTACAATGTAGTTTTATTCAGCCTTCACTTTTTTGCTTTATCTTCTTTTCTTCCGCTTTGGAGTTCAACTCAATACTTTTATATAAGCATTCACTTTTCTTTGAGATAGCCACTGCTTATTTCAACTGAGCACTCTTAAATAAGAGACAGCACAGTCCCTCAAGCACCGTAAGTATTAATACAGCTTTTGTGTTAGCTCATTCTAATATTGCCCTCTCATTCAGTTTTCATTGCCTTGATGCACAGAAGAATTTACAGCCTCCGTCCTGGTTGAACTTGAAATATGTTATTCACTGCAATGTGTCAAGGGTTAAGATGGCACAGAACCTGAGTTGAGGCTGATGGAAATTAGACAAATCTGATTAAGGAAGAACACGCGAATGACCTTCATTCAATGAAGGAGGAATATTGGCATTGATCTATGCAAATCCATACACACAACTGCAACTATTTGACATGCGCAGAAAAACAAATGGTCATCCTCAGATCTCAAGTTGGAAGGTACATTCTGCATATTCTAGCAGCGATAAGAGCCAAAATAAAGAACGTTGGCAGGGCTTTTTATTTATTTATTTACCCTTGCCGTTTTTTAAAAAAAGGGTTTTAATAAAACCCCATATCCTTCTCTTTTGCAGCCACACGGGAGAGTTTTGTTTTGCTTTTCAACTAATCACAGTTTGGTCTTATGCCTGAGCCCCAAACTATGGTTAATCTTAACTATGGTTTGTCAAAACAAGCCAGCTTCATCGACCACAGTTTGAAATTGACTTGTTTTAGCTTCATCAACCGCAGCTTGAAATTGGCCTGTTTCAAACAAACCACAGTTATGATGACACAGTTTGTCTGGTTTGTATGACATGACAAACTGTGCGTAAACAAAAATATTTATTTATTCTTTTGTAATATTTATATACTGCTAAATATAATAAAACTCCAAAGCTTCCAAACTCCTCTTTACAGCCACATCCAGAAGAGAAGGGCAGGGGGCCTAGGGGGAGGCAAAGCTCATGCCTATAACAAAAAGCACAGTTTATTATGACATCCTAACACAGCCATTGCCGTTTGCACATTAATAATCAGGAATGAATGGTGGACTACTACATTTGCCCTATAGCTGCAAGCCTTTATAATCAATGCTACAGCAAAGTAAGAACTGCTCAAAAGAGGAAAAAATGGCAAAAGCTCTGAGCTTTAGTTCTCAGTTAGTTCTTTGTTCACATTTTAGGGAAATGATCCATTAAGGTCACAGTTCTAAGCACATTTACCAGGAAGTTAAGCCTCACTGAACTCAACGGGATGTCCTTCTGAGTAAACACATTTATAATCAAGAAGCAAGAAACATATTTTTTACCTAATTTCAAAAGAAAGTGTGGATGTGAATGTGTGTGTAACACATACAAAGATACAAGTTATGCTTCATTTTAACCTGGAAGGAGCAATCCTATGCATGTTTAGATAGAAAAAAGTCCTACAACTCTCAACATGCTGGGAATTGTAGGAGTTCTTGCTGTCTAAACATGTATAGGATTATCCTACAACTCCCAACATGCTGGGAATTGTAGTTCTCTCTGTCTAAACATGTATAGGATTGCACCCTTAATGATTTTTAAAAAAAAGCAAAGTAGAGTCATATGGTCCAAATAACTGGTTTTGAGCTTTGCTCATTCATTTGTCACATGGATAGGCATTTGTTATAATAAGTTGTAAATGTATAGATGAATCTAGCCATCTGCTACGTGCATTTGGTCAAAATATATTCTCTTCCCCAGGTGTATGGGTGTACACAGAAGATTTATGGTCATATACTGAAGATACTATCATGATGTATGGAAGGTGGTAACAATATGGACAGAAGAAGAAATATTATTAAAAACTTTCCCAAAGTACCTTACCTGAAAAGATTGCTGGCGTGCAGTTAAATACTGCTGGGGGGGGGGGGGGGGAGCCTATGGCTCACTCACACTTTGGACAGCTACCAGAACTTTTTACATCCACATTTTCTAAACATACCTTACATTCCATGCAGTAGTAAAATCTGGGTTCAGTAGCAGCAATGTACAGGTGATATCTATCAACTCTAAAAAGGAAAGAATAAGAAACCCATCAAAAGCTATTGAAGTTAATATTTCTTACATCTTTTCTTACATCTTTACACTTAACTAAGCTTCTCACGTGACACTTGCTGCTAATGCGTTCTAAGAATGAACCTGCCAAGAACAGTTTGCCCAGGGATGGGCAACTCTGGGTAGTCTGGGGAACAATTCCATCCAAACGACCACAGGCTGCACCACCCCATTGCAAAAAATGCTAAAAGGGGAAAACAAGCTAAATTTGTCCCTTCCAAGCCTCCACAGCTGTTACAAAGGCTTAGAATGGACAAAATTCGACTAAGCTATGCCTCTGTAGCGGTTTGGTGGCAAGCTAGGGTAATGGGGTATGGTGGTGGCTGCATGTTGCCCACAGGCCATGTGTTACCCACTCCTAGTTTAAACACTGGTGAGATCTTCTCCTCCTCTAAACTTCTTGGCCCAAGGAGTTTCTCTGGCAACAAGTAAGCAAAATGAGAAGAGTGAAATACTTGGGATACATTATTTTTAAATTAACCTGATTAAGGTATCTATCATAATATACTATTATGTACCCTATTTCAGTTCTTCTCTTTTAATTTTGCAACTACTGTAGTACTAGAAAGAGCACATCCTGTCGTTGGCAAGCAGGATGACATATTCCCTCCTTTTCTTCCAAATGACTCTCTGATAACTGACCTTGCTATGGAACTAAAGAGTTTCAGGGCTAAACAGCTCCCAGCTTAGCCTATCTTACGGGGTTATTGGGAGGCTAATGCACCATTCCGAGCTCCTGAATAGAGGAAGAGTGGAATACCATTGTAACAAGTATGAAAATCTAGCCCCTTTTCAGGCTACCCAAACCAAAAGAGATGCTCTAGCTACATAGGATCCCATAGGACCCCACCGACACCTATTCCATCTTCGCAAAACAAAACTCCCTGCTATATCTGAGGGGGAGGAGCTGCAAATGTTCAGCAAATTTGAACAACCTCGTTTCTTTTACGGCAGCAATTGCAATGAAAAGCAAATAGCTTTCCCTGAGACTGAGCAATTTTGGCTTGAGGGTTGGCTAGCTGTTAGAATCTGCCAACAGTTAGTAGCTATTAGAATTTGGCTCCATCGGCATAAGAAGAGTGAACTGCAGTAGAAAATTATTATTAATTTGTTATACTATTGCAAAACTTAAAGGCTGCAGGCTAATTGTGGGTCTCACCATGATTATTTATGTTCCCCAGAGAAATTCCAAATACCCGTTCTTTACAAACTTTCCCACCTGTTTACAGGAACGTCTAACATTCTGTTCACACAACTCATTCCTATTCCACCAGCTTAAGAATCGCTGGGCTAACTCAGTCCTGCATTCTGGCTGCTAACACTACCAGGGATGCCCTAGTCTCCAGGAAGAACAATACTGGCATGTTAGAAGCTTCAGCATTGATTATTCCCAAGTAGGGTGAAGTTCCTCAAACTGCCAAAGTGATGCAGGAAAGAGCAGCACTGCAGGTGCTCCATTTTGTTGGTTCACATGGACAGGGGCCTATGGGCTTCCCAAAGTTCATGCAAAGTGGGGGTGGAGGAATGCCCTTCCTCTCCTTGGAGTCAGAAGTACATGGCAGGATGGGGTGCCAGTTTTTCAGTCTCTGGCAGCCAGCCATGTGGCATGGCCCACTTGTGTCTAAAATAACGCCACTGTGTGAATTGCTGGGATAGTGAAACACATTCAAGATGAGTAAAGACAGACAGGGGTAGGGAAATAAGAGCATAACCAAACTGAGGAAAGGAAAGAACTGAGACGGAGGGAGAAAGAACAGAGAGAGCGATGAAGAAAGAGGGAGTCACCGCTGTTGTTGTTGCTGCTGGTTTTTACTGTTGATTTCCATGGGCTGTTTTCAGTGTTGGTGTTTATTGCATGTACATTTTTATCACTTGTAATATCTTAATAGTTACAACTTTTATTTTTATAAGCCACCTTGGGAGTGCTTCTGGCTTGGAAGGAAGCCAAGAATTATTTTAAATAAAACAACAGATGGGGCTGTAGAGAGAGGCCTTTGAGAGATAGGACGGAGACAAAAGAGAGAGAGAGAGAGAGAGAGAGAGAGAGAGAGAGAGAGAGAGAGAGGAGGTGTGTCTGCAATGGGATGCTGAGAGAGAAGAGAGTGTGCTGTCAAAAACAGGTTAACAAAGAATGGGCTAGGGGGGAAAGGGTTTATTTCGTAGTAAAAAAAATGCCCTTTTGCAGTTAACACAGCAATGCTTCCCTCTTGAATTAATAAAAATGTAAAAGCAGCCCTCAAGAGTGATTTGGGGTACAATTCTGGCAACCCACATTTGGGTAAGACGTGACAAGTAAATTCACACCAAGGACAGAGCAAAAAAACAAAGTAAAAATTTAGATTTGAAACCGAGGTTGCAGTGGATGATTTACTTAAAAGACCCAAGACTTTATGTTCACCTCCCTTCATCTGCAAAGCGCAGACTTATAATTACATTAAGATGCAGTCTTATGCACAGTAACCTGAGTGTAACCCCATTGATCTCATTGGTGCTTACATCTGAATAGACATGAATAGGATTGTGCTGTTAATGATGCTATAAAATTCAAGGTCTGTGATTGGCTGACAAATAAGAAAAAAATCCATCCTATCCATTACTTTCCCCCTGCATTATAAGGATTAATTAAGCCTGACTGACAATGAGAATGAAAACTGTAGTATGCTGGATTGCTTGAAATGTAATGTGTTTTTCGAAATTTCCAATACCTCCCTGCTTTCGGGTATTTTACAGGGCTATCACCATTCCTCTCCAGAGCACATTTGATAATTAAAAACAATAAGCTATTAAAAATCAAAAACTTTGTTGCCAAGTCTAACTTCCCCCGGTTAAATCTGCATTCGAAAGCTTCTTAATACATTATAAAAATCAAAGAAGTTTTGCCTATAAGCAAAGGCAACGTTATTTGAATTTTTGGGCATATTCATAACAGAGGAACCCCCAAATTGCAACCCACATACGTAGGAAAGATTTTTAAAGAAAGCAATAAAAGCGGCTCCAAACTCTGCCTACCCTCACCAACCTTCCTTGAAAAAACCGTAGCCTACAAACTCATTCACACAGCAAAGGGGGCTGGAACTGGGGCTAAAAATAAGGAGAGGGACTTCCAGGTATCTTCCCAGACCTTAAAGCAGTTCTTCTCCATGACTTTGTGTCTGAGACATCCAAGCGGCCTCAGCAGTTGTGTTGCATTAGTCCTTATTAGCAGACTAAACTGCCAAAATAGACTTACACTGAGTGTTTTACATTCCGAAAATTCAACAGGGAGTGTAAGGACTGTAAAACAGAGGTAATGCTACTTATAGAGGTCCTCAAAAAAATGGGTCCTCCATAAGAAACATTTCAAACATTCCCTCTTCTTCCGGCAGAACCACAGCCATCCTGGAATATTCACAAAATGCGCCCCTGCCTTCAAGAGAAAGGACCCAAATTTCTGTTCACCCACTATTGTACTGCATGTCTGGTATAAGGCTAGCAAACAAGGATGGCAGGAACACCCGAAATAGAACTCAAAAGACAGCAGACAAATCTCAACACAACGCTCTGTAGAAAAAATATTTATGCTGGCCAAGTAAAAACCAGAAAGTCATCCAATACATTTTGACTGGCCATCTTCAAGGGAAATATGTTAACAATCTGTTGGAAAGTCTAGCCAGTTAGGGAAAACATTTACAAATAATAAGGTTGGCTAAGAAAGCAATCCTATGACCCCGAGACAGCACTGGGAGGGTCATAGGATCGTTTGGCTTCCTAGATCCGAGGTTGGAGGCAATGCTCCGAACTTGGACCCAGGTGTCTGAGTTCCCTGCCCTCGCAGCTGACACAGTGAACCGTGCCAGCTTTCTCTCCAAGGTAAACGGGGTGTTTGGATGGGCAGGGGGGGAGGGGACTTACAAGCCCCAACTTACAAGGAATCTTCTGGCCTCCCAGCCTCCTTCTCTCCCCCTTCCTGACGTCTGGGCTGGACAGGCGAAAAGGCCCATTTTGACAAAATGCAGAGCGGGAGGAGCATGGAGGTGACAATCACCTCCACTGTTCCTCCCGCTCTGCATTATATGGCTATAAACCTCCATGTTTGGAGACTCAAGGCCATCGCCAGAGGATCGTGCCCTAGGAAACCTGTGGGGAAAAACCTAAGAAGGTAGCAACCCACCAACTGCACTCCAGATTTTATGAGTGCTTTAATGCATAGGTATAGATAAAAATGGTGAAAAACAGCTGTTACACAGAAGTTTGTCTAAACTAGGGGTGTTGAACCGCTGTCAGCCCAAGGATCAAATTTCATTTCAGTGAAGCTCTTGAGTCTGCATTCCAATGGTGAGAGGAGCCAAAGACAAAAGGGGTGGGACCAAAAAATACTCGCCTATTAACTCTTACTACAGCAACTGAGTCTTAAGAGTAGAGGCATTTCAACCTTTTAGAATGAGGAAAAAACAGCACAAAAGATGAGAAACGACCAAATGAACAATGGTCAGGGGAAAGAAAAAGGAAATATGGCCTTTTGCAGAACCCTGGAGAGCTGGATTGCGACCCCAGGAGGGCAGGATTTGGCCCCAAGGCCTGCGGCTTGGCATTCCTGGTCTAAACTAAAAAATGCTTAGGAAGGTGCAATAGTCAACAACTATTGCAAGGGATCTGAGAATATGCATCACTAATCCCCTTGGATTAAAAGAATTAAAAACAAACCTTAATATAGCTATCTGCATAACTCAAAGGTTTAGTATTATATAAACCCCAGTCATCACTCATTCGAAGTATAATATACAAAGTAGGAATCAAACACTGTACATTTAGAATGGCTAATGAGCACCTGTTTTTCCACTCAAAGCTTCAGTTGTGAACAACAATTTTACTAAACAAGATTAGTAATAGGCAGAGGATTAATCTCAGTCTTATTTTTCTGACACCTTCTTCTCTTAGTGATTCTTCATCTCCTAGATGAAAAGCAAATTCAACATCTATCTATTATCTGTGGTGGATTAGGATGTTCTTGCTTGTTGTGAGATCCCGCCAGTTAAGTATACTAAATTATAAAATACCAAGCCAGAGTGCAGAGGTCTATGCCAGAACCATCTATTACTTCTTCTATATATCAATGGCTTACTTGACTCAAAAACAGATCAATCAACGTGACCAGAGTACAGCAACAAAATATTAAAAGGTTCGTATAGGATATGCATGTATTGAACACTCTCCAGAATAAGTCAAACCTTGGAAGAGTAACAGAAATTATCCACTCATCTTTTTCTAGAACTATTAGAAAGCAGGAGAAATTTCACCCAGATTAAGAATTCTAATTATCCTTGCTGCACATAAGAATATCACATTACATATTGAACAAACGTTTAGATTTTAGTCTAATTAAATCCTTAAACTTTTCAGTTGAAGCAGCCTTCCCTCACCTGGTACCATCCAGATTACAACTACAATTCCCCTGTTGGCCTGCTGGGAATGATAGGAGTCACAGTCCAAATCATTTGTAGAGCACTAGGTTAGGAAAGGCCAGCAACACTGTTCTGACCTTCCTGGAGGACTGGCATGATAAAAATAGGATCCAGAAAGGAATCAGAAAGGGTCCTTATTCACAGAAGGGAATGAGATCCAGTGAAGGCATCTATTAAGGAGATGAGGCCATTCTTGCTGACTCCTCCTTCAGCCTCCTGCACCATCTCCAGAGGGTCCGCAACCTTCTAGAGCAGCTTTTCAAGGGGACAGGAAACTCCAGGGGGAAGGAAGAATCAGCAAAATCCATCTACCTTCCTTACTTCCTCTGGAAGAAGCATCCAATGAGTGTTATTTTGCTTAAGGGAACTCTGCATCCAAACCAAACAATAAAGTTAGATGTTTGGGAATGCTGCAGAAGTGGATATTCCAAGAAAAGAGGAGGTAGTGATACATGAATGGCAGGGATACTGACTGGCTTTGTTGAAATTATGAAGCTTTTTAAATAGAGTCAGATAGTTGTTCAATAGTCTAATCCAGCTTTCCCAAACCCAGTGTTCTTCAGGTGTTTTGGACTCCAACTCCCATTATTCCCAGCTAGAATAATGCTGGCCTGCTCGGACAGCAAGGTTTTCCCTGTCGTTCTACCAAAAACAGATATTTTGGACCTAGGGTTTTTTGTATGCAAAGCATGAGTTCCTTTACTGTGCTATGGCCTCCAACAATAAACTGATTTATTAACGTTTGTTTGTAAAATTATGTGTAAAGCTAGTAGGATCCCAGAAGAGGCCTTCTTTTCAGGAAGACTCTAAAAGGAAACCTGTGATACTATAAAAAATTCAGCAGTTCGACATCCCATCTTAAAATATCCACCAGAGGCTGTCTTTTGTCCCAAATCCAAGACAGAACACAGAGTGGAATGCATCTAAATAATTTTCTTCCAAAACCATCTGAAGTTGAGAGGTTTTTCCAGAAAAGACAGATCAGAGATCAGACAACAGTCATCTAAGTTCTGAGGGTCCAAATTTGGTCTCTTTAGTTGGTTCACACTACTTCTTTAAGGATAGCAGTGACCACACACCATCTCCAAGATCCAAGTCTTCAAACCCACTCTGTATAGGTTTTAGTATCCATGACAGGCAAGGATCCAGTGAACAGGTAGTAGGTCTCAAACCTCCAAGTAGCTTGTTAACATTATCTGGTTGGACAAGCTGAAAGGTATTCATCACTACTTGGGGAACTAGTGTAATGGCTGCCATAAATATTGACCATGTATTGATTATGACATCTAAGTCAGTACAAATATAAGCAATTTTGCCCAAATCATGTATTGGAAATTGGTCACAGTGGACCTTGGAGGGCTCCTGCACCAGATCCACTGGATTCATGTGAAGATCTTTAACCACTTGTGCCTTGACAGGACCTCTAGCTATGACAGCAGGATAATCCCCTAAGGATATCAGAAAACTTCCTGGATCCATCAGTCTCCAAGGACAGACTCTTGAATTAAGTTCTTCAACCCTACAGACAGCCCTGAAGTAAGAAAAAATGGATTAAGTAATGATTTGGACACGACAATAAAGCCATTGCTGGTTCCCCTATACACAGATCCTCCTCCTCCTCCTGCCTCAAGCAGAACACCAGATCCAAAGTATGACCCATGACAGGAGTTGGCCCCGATAATGTCTGAGGTTGGTCCAAGGTTGTCATGTCAGCCACAAAGTCCCAAGCTGGTCCAAATACGGTGGCCTCAATGTGGATGTTAAAATCTCCCAGGTACAACAGCCCCAACACTAGTACTGTGATCACCTCTGCAAGTTCGGAAAGGGAGGCTGTTTGTGCAATTAAACAGTCAGCAACAGAATCCCAGGTCTTTCTCAGCTTCCTAAAATCACGTATAGGCACTCAAATCTGATAGAATGCAAGGCAAGTTAACTGATCAGTGGAACTGAACCTTTGTAGAACAAGCCTTCCTTTCTCCCTCTCCCTCAAGTAAGTCAGGACTGGTGCTGCACTCGACAGCCAGGTGGGCAGATCTGAGATCCCTTCCTCATCTAGTCAGGTCTCCACTATGAAGAACAGCCTGTGCATTGTTTCTTAGTGAGGTTGTTGATTACAATACCTTACTCTTAACCAACCTAGCATTAATTAATTATGCTTTTATTCATTTTATTCATTCATCCGTTCCATTTCTTTACCACACAACAGCCAAAGCTCTCTGGGCGGTTCACAACATGATAAAAAAAATATAAAAACTTTAACATACAAATTTTTTTTAAAAAAGTTAAAAACTGTTAAAAACAATTAACAATAAAACTGCCAGGACCTGATAAAAAAAACTAACATTAAAAAAACCCTCATCATATGTTGTCAAATGACTGGAACTAAAAGAAAGTCTTAACCAGCCACCAAAAATATGTCAATGTTGGTGCCAGGTAGACCTCACTGGGGAGATCGTTCCATAATCAGGGGGCCACTGCAAAGAAAGCCTTTTCCGTTGTTGCCATCCTCTGAACCTCCCTCAGAGGAAGCGCTTAGAGGGAGGCCTCAGATGTTGATCGTAGTATACGGGTGTGTTCATACTGAGAGAGGCTCTCCATCAGGTATTGTGGTCCTGGGTACTTTCAGACTGAAGGAGCCTGTAGACCAGCCACCAGTATTATCACAGTTGAAGGACAGATTGGAAGAAGAGGTAAAAATGCACATGTTAACTTGCTCTCCCTTCGTCAGCTGTCTCTGTCCTCTCCACCATTGCACCCTCTGCCTATAATCACATTAAACACATCAATGATAGGCCTTCATTGCACTGATTGCTTATTCTTCTCTTCCTGGCCTCTAGCAACATCCTGGCTTTATAACTTAGCCCAGAGTTTAAAGCAGATTACAAAGCTTCGAATGATTAAAAAAAACCACAAACACAAATATAAGGTGCTGATTTCCATTGAATAAATGCCTGCTGATGGAAAAGGACACATATGTTCTAGAATCCTGTTATGGAGAATGAAAAGATAGCTTTTTAAAACCATTTACAAAGAATTTACATTTAGAATACAGCTGAATAGTGCTGTTTTCAACAGAGATAAGATGCACATTCAATGCATATAAAACTTCTAAGCTCCACATGTGTCACGTCTCATGTGTCTTGATCAAGTTGTTTGTGGTGTACACCATATCATGCCTGCTTTTTCTAGCACTACTGAATTGGCACTACAGAACTTACTAATCAGGGAATATGGTGATGTTCTCTGCAGATGCATCTTTAACCAGTTTATATTCCTTGATTCGAGGTTCGCCTGGAGCCTACTTTGCACTCCTTTCGTCGCCAGGTGAAGACCTTTTTATTCTCCCAGCATTTTAACAGTTAAATTAATTCAATTTTAACCCTTGCTGTTTTAAATTTGTATTAATCTGTATTAATCTCTCCTGCTTGGTTTTACCCTGGTTGTGCTTTTATATTGTGTGTTATTTTGTGTTTTTAGGTTGTGGTTTGTTTTATATTTCTTAAAATGGTTTCATATTTTTAATTTTTGTGAACCGCCCCGAGAGCTTCGGCTAAAGGGCGGTATAAAAATGCAATAAATAAATAAATAAAAATACAATGGCTTAACTACTAAAACATTTAGTACTATCAAAAGAGTTACAGTCTGTTGCAACGGCCCATGATCTCTCTTCAAGCTACTGAGTGAGACTGAGCAGCTAAATCTATCACTGCCAATGGCACACATTTATTTTAATAAAGCTGGATTGGCCTATTGTCTATAATATCCAACAATATAAGGAGTTGCAAAATACTTCCAGTTCTTAGGAGCCAAGTCCTGCAAAGAAAATGTTTATATTCCAAAGAAGCCAGGAAGACTTTTAAAAACATGGTCATTAAGCCACTAAACCAAAGTATCACATTGGTAAGTTACATTGCTTTGTGTACAACTGACAATTAGCTACCATTCTACTCTGCATAATGAGTATAACTTACAGTAAGAAAGAGAAATGGTGGAACCCTTGGTAGCACACTGTGACAAATTTGTGACACGTTGAAGATAAAGTTGCTCAAATCTGTCTCAATTTGGACACCACAATTAATCCAATTCCATTACCGTATTTCATCGAATCTAAAACGCCATCGATTCTAAGATGCACCTTAATTTCAGCACCCCTTCCCCCCTCTCCTCCATTGCAGTTGCCCGTCCTTGCTGCCGCTGCTGCTCCATGCCGCTGCCAGCGCTCGCCTCGGCCTGGTAAGTGGAACTAGGACACGATCCGGCCTAGTTCCCAGTAACGATGCCTTGCCAGGCTGAGGCGAGCATTGCCAGCGGTGTGGAGCAGCGGCAGCGAGGATGGGCAACAGCGATGGAGGTGAGGGGGGAGGGTTAGGGCTAGGGCCCCGCAAGTCCCCCCTCCCCCCTTACCTTAATCGCTGCTGCCTCAGCCTGGGAAGGCTTCAGTACTGGGAAGGAGGCCATGATCTCGCGAGATCTCCCAAGATCGTGGCCCCTTTCTCAGTACTGAAGCCTTCCCAGGCCGAGGCAGCAACAATCAAGGTAAGTGGGGAAGGGGGAGGATTAAGGCCCCGCAACTCCCTCCTCCCCCTCCCCCCTTACCTTGATCGCTGCTGCCTTGGTCTGGGAAGGCTTCAGTACTGGGAAGGAAGCCGCGATCTCCCAAGATCGCGGCCTCTTTCCCAGTACTGAAGCCTTCCCAGGCAGCAGCGATCAAGATAAGTGGGGAGGGGGAGGGTTAGGGCCCCGCAAGTCCCCCCTCACCTTGATACCTGCTGCCTCAGCCTGGGAAGGCTTCAGTACTGGGAAGGAGGCCGAGATCTCCCAAGATCGCGGCCTCCTTCCCAGTACTGAAGCCTTCCCAGGCCAAGGCAGCAGCAATCAAGGTAAGTGGGGAGGGGGGACTTCTGACTGGCATTGTGGGGTCCCTTGGGACCCACTAGGGTGAGTCACGGGGGGGCATGCAGAGCCCTAGTGCCTTCTGCAAAACGCGGGAGAAATCCGGCGCTTCTAAGTCACCATCAATTCTAAGATGCACCCCATTTTTACAGATGTAAACATGGGAGAAAAAGTGTCTTAGAATCGATGAAATACGGTAGTAGAGGCGTACAGAGCACCATCTGGTTCAGTTTTTTTGGAGGAGTTTCAATTGTGGAAACCCAATGATGTAGACAAAGTGCTTGGCCAAGTCCAATCGACCACCTGTGTGCTTGACCCTTGCCCTTCATGGCTTATTACATCTAATACGGAGAAGACATCTGGCTGGGTCCAGGAGGTTGCAAATCCCTCCCTGAGAGAGGGAGTGGTGCCAACCTCTTTAAAGAGGATGGTAATTAGGCTACTCCTGAAAAACCTAACCTGGACCTGGATTATGTTAACAACTATAAATTAGTAGTCAACATCTCCTTCCTGTGCAAGGTGTTTGAGCGGGTGGCTGTCAATCAACTCCAGGCACTCTTGAATGAAACTGATTATCTAGACCCATTTCAATCAGGCATCAGGACTAATTTTGGAACTGAAACTGTCTTGGTTGCCCTGTGGGATGACCTTTGCAGAGAGAGGGACAGGAGAAGCGTGACTGATTATCTTTGACTTCTCATTGGTTTATGGTGCCATAGACCATGGTATCCTTTTTGACAGGTTGAGAGTTAGAAGCATTGCACTGCAGTGGTTCCACTCCTACTTGGAAGGTGGTGCTAGGGGATTATTACTTTGTACCTTGGCAGCTATGCTATGGGGTTCCACGAGGCTATCCCCCATACTATTTAACATCTAGATGAAACCACTGGGGGAGGTTAATCAGAGGTGTTGCCTGAGGTAGCACCAATATGTGGATGACACCCAGCTCTCTCTCACCTTTACATCAAATCCAGGTGAGGCAGTGGCTGTTCTGAATCAGTGCCTGGGCATGATAATGGACTGGATGAAGGGCAATAAACAGAGACTCATTCCAGACAAGGCAGAGGTACAGTCCATGGGTGATTCATCTGCCCAGCTAAATGATGTTCAACCTGTTCTGGAGAGGAATGCACTCCCCCTAAAGGATCAGGTTAATAGTTTGGAGGTGTTCTTGGATCCAGCATTGTCACTAGACATACAGGTGTACTCAGTGGCATGGAGCACTTTCTATCAGCTTAGGCTGATATACCAACTGGCCTAACCACAGTTATCCTTGCTCTAGATAACCTCTCACGCATCCTTTGTGGGGCTATCTTTGAAAATGGTCTGGAAGCTTCAACTGATCCAAAATAGGGCATAGAGATTGTTAACAGGAAATGGCCAATATGATCATATTTTGCCAGTATTTGTCCACTGGCACTGGCTGCCAGTCCATTTCTGGACCTGATTCAAAATGCTGAAGTTAACATTCAAAGCCCAAAAATGGCTTGGGGCCAGGTTACCTAAGGATCTCTCCTCCTATATATGCCCAGACCCTAAGATTGTCTTCAGCAGCCCTTCTCCAGGAGCAACAGCCAAAGGAATTGAGCTGGATGGCTACTAAGAAGAGGGTCTTTTCCACTGTGGCAGACTGATTGTGGAATGAGCTCCCTGGAGAGTCTCAGCCAGCACCTATGTTGTGGTCTTTTCGGCGACAGGCGAAACTCTTTGGCTATTTTTATTTTACAATGTAGTTTTAAATTTTAAAACTTTTATAGTTTATCTTGGTGTATTTTATGTTTTTAACTGTTGTGAATCTCCCAGAGAGCTTTGGCTATTACACAGTACAGAAATGTAATAAATAATTTTAAAAATGGCAATAAATCCCATCAATTTCAAAAGAAGTTGGATTCAGTTAGGTGTGCTCAGAATTGCAGCCTATAGTCTTCTCCGACCTTTTCACAATGGCCCAATAAAAAGTACTGCTTTAACTGTTTTGTGTCTCTCAAGAAGGACAGCATGTGGTGGAGCTGTGAATACGTACAAAAATTTTGGGAAAGGGTGTTTAAAGAAATAAGTGAAATAATTGGAAGTAAAGTGGAGTTAAACCCAAAGCTTGCTCTACTAGCAATATGGGATAGAGGGGAAGAGAATAAAACTAAGAGAGAATTGATAAACAACCTCCTGACACCCGTTAGATTAATGATTGCAAAAAATTGGAAAGGACAAGGAAGCTATACAATAGAAGAATGGTATAAAGAAATATGGGATATGGCTTTGAATGATATGTTGACTTGTAAAATGAAGATAAAGAGGGGAATGTCCAGAAAGAATGATTTTGGAGAAATATGGAGTCCCCTTTTGGAATATGTATTAAGATCGGGGAAGGGACAAAAACCTTCAAAAGAGTCGATAAATTTCTGGATAGATGAAGAATGATTAAGAGGAGGTCTCAAGGGGTGGGGGTGCACGGGGGGATTGTAGAGGATTATGTATGTATTTTATGTTGTTATGGTTATTATTATGTTGAAATAAATAAAAATTATTCCAAAAAAGAAAAAAAAAAAGGACAGCATTCCTTTTGAAGATTGTCAGCAAATAACAGATAAACTCTACAGCACTCACAAGTGATAGAATATGAATGAGTTGGAAGCACCACCTTATTTAAAATGCTGGATACATCAAGAGCAAGACACTATTTTAATATTTTTCCAGGCATTTCCAATGTTAAAAAAAAAGTAACTTAAAGAATCCTAACACCATTTCACAGAAAATTAGGAATGACATACTAACTAAACAACATACATTTTATAGAGTAACTTGCCTTCTTTGTTGAGCCATTGCTTTCTTTGTCTATAGTGAAGAAGTTTGTTATGGACATATGGCAATAGAAACTTGACACACCAGC
Organism: Anniella stebbinsi; assembly: GCA_029215795.1. Taxonomy (NCBI): domain Eukaryota; kingdom Metazoa; phylum Chordata; class Lepidosauria; order Squamata; family Anniellidae; genus Anniella; species Anniella stebbinsi. The sequence goes on along the minus strand of JARDYH010000002.1, from coordinate 85,353,370 downwards.
TTTCCACTCCAAGTTTGTTTTCTACCAGGACTATTGGACTCCGGTTATATCTGGCTTCAGGACAGGGAATTAATCCAATTTCATCTCTTAAAACAAAAAAGACAATAAAAATATAATTATACAATGATTTCCTCCTTTTACTGCTTATTAACCATAAGTCAAGTCTGCCAATTTTTCTCACTTGGCCCATCACCTCCAATCATCCTACACTTACTTACTTATGAGCCTTTGCCCTCCTGCCTGTCTAGTTTTTGTTTGATTTTTAGTAGCAGAACACGCAAACCGGAAAGTCTCCTCTGATGCAAGTAACAATAAATCCTATACATGTTGACTCAGAAGTAAGCCCCACCGTATTCAATAAGGCATACCCCTAGTGTTTAGGACTGTATAAGGCTGCAATACAATACATACTTAACCGCCCCCACTGAATTCAATAGAACTTACTACTGTACTAGGTAAGCATGGGAAGGGGTGGAGAAAGGATAGTATTAAAGTGTAAATTGGTACAGCTAATTTATTTATTTATTTATTTATTACATTTGTATACCGCCCCATAGCCGAAGCTCTCTGGGCGGTTTACATAGGATTAAAAACAATTAAAAACAATATACAAAAATTAAAACAGCAAAAACATACAACATACACACAATCTGTACATTTAAAAACCACTACAACACTTCAAAAAGCTACAAAAACCAAACCAAAACAAAACAAACCCAGGCTCCTCAGATATTGCCAAATGCCTGAGAGAAGAGGAAAGTCTTGACCTGGCGCTGAAAAGATAACAATGTTGGCGCCAGGCGGGCCTCGTCGGGGAGATCGTTCCACAATTGGGGAGCCACCACAGAGAAGGCCATCTCTCTTATTGCCGACCTCCGAGCTTCCCTCGGAGGAGGCACTCGGAGGAGGGCCTTAGATGTTGAACGTAGTGTTCGGGTAGGTTCATGTCGGGAAAGGCGTTCCATCAGGTATTGTGGTCCCAAGCCGTGTAAGGCTTTATAGGTTAAAACCAGCACCTTGAACCGGGCTCGGAAACATACAGGCAGCCAATGCAAGCAGGCCAGAGTAGGTCTTATATGTTCGAACCTACTGGTTCCGGTTATCAATCTGGCCGCTGCATTTTGCACAAGCTGCAGCTTCCGAACCACCTTCAAAGACATTCCCACGTAGAGTACGTTGCAGTAATCTAACTTGGAGGTTACCAGAGCATGGACAACTGAAGCCAGGTTATCCCTGTCCAGATAGGGACGTAGCTGGGCCACCAACCGAAGTTGGTAGAAGGCACTCCGTGCCACTGAGGCCACCTGCGCCTCAAGTGACAGAGATGGTTCTAGGAGAACCCCCAAGCTACGAACCCGCTCCTTCAAGGGGAGTGCAACCCCATCCAGAACAGGTTGAACACCCTCCATCCGGTCAGCGGAACCACCCACTAACAGCATCGCAGTCTTGTCTGGATTGAGTTTCAGTTTATTAGCCCTCATCCAGTCCATTGTCGCAGCCAGGCACTGGTTCAGCACATCCACAGCCTCACCTGATGAAGATGAAAAGGTGAAATAGAGCTGCGTGTCATCAGCGTACTGATGACAACGCACTCCAAAACTCCGGATGACTGTACTCAACGGTTTCATGTAGATGTTGAACAGCATGGGGGACAAAACTGACCCCTGCGGAACCCCATACTGGAGAATCCACGGGGCCGAGCAATGTTCCCCAAGCACCACCTTCTCGAGCCGACCCACCAAGTAGGAGTGGAACCACTGCAATGCAGTGCCTCCCACTCCCAACTCAGCCAGTCGTCCCAGAAGGATACCATGGTCGGTGGTATCGAAAGCCGCTGAAAGATCAAGGAGAATCAACAGAGTCACACACACCCTGTCTTTCTCCTGACAAAGGTCATCATACAGGGCGACCAAGGCTGTTTCCGTACCAAAACCAGGCCTGAAACCCGACTGAAATGGATCCAGATTATCAGTCTCATCCAAGAGTGCCTGGAGTTGGCTCGCAACCACCCGCTCAAGGACCTTGCCCAGGAATGGAACATTTGCTACTGGCCTGTAGTTATTAAGATTTTCAGGGTCCAGGGAAGATTTCTTTAGGAGTGGCCTCACTGCCGCCTCTTTCAGGAGGCCTGGGACCACTCCCTCTTGCAAAGAGGCATTAATCACTTCCCTGGCCCAGCCAGTTGTTCCATCCCTGCTAGCTTTTATTAGCCAAGAGGGGCAAGGATCCAATATGGAAGTGGTTGCACGAACCTGTCCAAGCACCTTGTCAACATCCTCGAGCTGCACCAACTGAAACTCATCCAAGAAAACAGGACAAGCCTGTGCTCTGGATACCTCACTAGATTCACCTGCTATAACACTGGAGTCTAAGTCCTGACGGATGCCAGAGATTTTATTCTGGAAGTGCCCAGCAAATGTATTACAGCGGGCCTCAGATGGTTCTACCATATCCTTGGGGCCAGCATGTAAAAGCCCCCGGACAACTCTGAAAAGCTCCGCTGGGCGGCAGGTTGATGATTGAATAGTGGCAGCAAAGTATTGTTTTTTTGCTGCCCTCACTGCCCCTGAATACAGCTTACCATAAGCACTTACCAGTGTTTGATTGTATCCATCAGGAGTTCGTCTCCATCTGCCCTCAAGCCGTCTCCTGTTTTGTTTCATCATTCTCAGCTCTGGGGTATACCACGGAGCCGTTCGAGCTCTACACAGGAGAGGGCACTCAGGAGCAATCGTGTCAACTGCCCGGGTCATTTCTGCATTCCACAGATCAACCAGAGTTTCGACAGGAGAGCCAGCCCTATCAGCCGGAAAACTCTCCAGAGCCCTCTGGAAACCATCTGGATCCATTAGCCTCTGGGGACGGACCATCTTAATGGGTCCCCCACCCTTGCAGAGGGGAAAAGCCGCTGTAAGTCTAAACCTCAGCAGGTGGTGATCTGACCATGACAGAGGGGTTGATGTAAAGTCCCCCACTTTCAGATCCCCATCTCCATGTCCAGTTGAGAAAACCAGGTCTAGAGTGTGCCCTGCTACATGCGTTGGGCCGATGGTATGTTGGGACAGTCCCATGGTTGTCATGGAGACCATGAAATCCTGAGCTGCCCCAGATAAAATGCCCTCGGCATGAATGTTGACATCCCCCAGAACCAAGAGTCTGGGGGACCTCAACAGTACACCAGAGACCACCTCTGTCAGCTCAGCTAGGGAGTTTGTTGAGCAGCGGGGTGGGTGGTACACCAACAGAATCCCTAATCTGTCCCGTTGGCCCAACACCAGGTGCAAACACTCCAGACCAGTAGTCACATGGACAGGGAGCCTGCAGAGGGGGATGGAATTCCTATAGACCACAGCAACCCCCCCTCCCCGGCCCTCAAGTCTGCCCTGATGCTGAACCAAGTACCCCGGTGGGCATAACTGGGAGAGACTAACTCCTCCCTGCTCTCCCACCCAGGTCTCGGTTATACATGCCAGATTGGCTACCTCATCCACAATTAAGTCGTGGATGAGGGAGATCTTATTATGCACTGATCTGGCATTTAAAAGCAGCACCCGCAGGCCTGAGGGCTGGCTGATAAGGCAACCAACAAGCCTGTGGGTGTGAGGGGGACCGGAACAAGGCACAGCCATTAACTGTCTGGGCCTTGTTCCCCTAACCTGGCAAGTCCTCCTCACAATGCCATATCTCCCTCTACCCGTCACTACACTTAAAGTGCATATAATTCCTAACTTTGGAGTTAGAAATGAACACATGGGCAATCTTCTATCAACTATTTCACAGATCCAAGGCATGTTTACTTGGAAGTAAGCCTTACTGGGTTCAATGGAATATATGTCCTGATAAATATGCTTAACATTGTAGCCTAAGGGGTCCTTTCCTCCCAGTATTATGTGCAGATACAAGATATGTTTCATCATTTGCTTCATTAGCTTGTCATGGAAATTCACCACTCTATGTGACTAAGTCCTTACGCCCAAATTATTTGCTTCCATGTGGTAGAGGAGAAACCATGTAGTTTCTTTCTTTCTTTCAAAGGAAGAAGGGCAAGGCAATTTTAAGCATGCCAGAATTTGAGCACAAAATACTGAGCTAATGAATAAAAAAGTCTCAATTACAAAGCATTCTTATAATTACGATTATCCTACGCTTCCTCCAAGGACATGCTGACATACATAGCGTGTGACCCACCATATTCGCACAAAATCTCAATGATAAAGGTTAGGCCAAGAGACGGTCATTTGTTCAAGGTCACCCAGTAGGCTTTGAGTGCGGATTTGGATTTGGGTCTACACAGTCTTAAATCCAGCACTCTAATTTAGACCCTTTTTGGGTCACGGGCACATTTGGCAATTTGAGAAACTGTCAAAATGGCTGCCATAGGAGGTGCGGTAAAGGACAATTAACCTGCCCAAAAGACTGAGTACAAGGCAGAGGTGGGGTCTGAGCCCCAACACACTAAGCAACCCCTTTAAACACACGGTTTTCAACACCAGCAGAAACTTATTTCACAGTGATCCCAGCTACCAGTAAGTAAATTTGTTATTCTTTTTTTTCTTTTAGTTAGAGGATTGGGCACCTTGGCAGGTACCAAGAAAGGTGTCCAAAAGTATAGTGGTGCCCATGCACACCACATTGCCCATCCCTGTCACTACATCACATTGGCTCTCTGTCCCATCCAAAACACAAATGGAAAGCAACAGACAGTTAAGTTGGAGAAGAAATTGGTAGAGTTGAGGAACTTATTGTTTGAAAGCTGACCCATAGTGGTGTAGCACAATCCAACTCAGCCAAAAGAAGAAGAAATATTTATGGTCTGCTTCAGCTTTCCAGATTGGTGGAAGAAAATGTTCAATCAGTGAATGAGCTTCACACACACAAATGGTTTAGCTACCACAAGGAGCATTTCAAGCAGCTCTTACAAGGCGTCCAGTTCATTTGCACCAGCAGTCAAAAGCAACGTTTAATTTTTGCACGTAAATGTTACTGGAATGACTGATGTCAGAAAATTGGAGGTTCAGAAAAAAGCCACACAGAACAATTTGAGGCTTCTTCTTTTTTGCCCTAAATCAACTCTCCACAAAAATAAAACTGAGATGCTAGTATTTGTCATTAAGCCAGAGCTGCTCTAGACACAAAGTAAACATTGTTACCCACATTTTAAGAGGCAGACTCATCATGATCAAAAAGTATATTTGTAAGTAGCTAATTGCAAGTTAAATGGGCTGAGAGAGACTGAACAATGCATATTGAAGAGTCACTATAAAACAAATCTTGTTTACAGTATGGATAAGGCATCTACACAATACTTCTACAACGTGAACGCATTTACACAATATACAATGTATCTGATCAGACCAACTACTTGCCTGCTTAAGGCTATAATCCTATACACACTTATCTAGGATTACGTGCCATTGAATTCAGTGGGGTACAAGAACTTTATTTCTGAATTGACATGTGGAGAATTGGACTGTCAATGTCCTAGATCAGGAGTGGCCAGAAGGTAGATCTTCAGATGTTTTGCACTTGCAATCCAACACATCCAGAGGCACCAGGATGGAGAAGGCTGATATATTTCTTAATGCAAAAATTGCCGTAGTATTGCAAAAGCAATATGTGGCATCTTCAAACAACCAAGAGAGGACATAGTGGCTGTGTTCAGACAACACAATAGTCAAGGTGTGTTAATAGTCAACTCCACAGTTGATTATCGAAGGGGTACTCCCCACATAACTTAATTATAATCAACCATGGTGTAGACTGAAACCAGTGCTAAGTTGACTATTAGTCAATGTGTGTTTGATTGACACATCCCTCGCCTTCTCTCCCCCCTCAGTCCTCCCACTTGTATCCCATAAGCCATTGTGAGTTCTGCTAGCTGGACTAGAGCGGCAGCTGCCACTTTGGTCACTCTTGCCAGGGGTCTCTGTAGTCACCGAAAATAACCAACTGTGTGCGATGAAATAGTCAACAGTGCATGACACAATAACCAACGGTTGTTCAAATAATCAACTCTGCACAGCGTTGGTTGTTTTCACGGGTTATTTTCATTGGTTATTTTGACCAAATAACCAACTGTGGTATGAAAAAGTCCTGACAGACAACACAATAACCAACAGTTGACTATTTAACCCACCGCTGACTATATAACCCACTGTTGGTTATCATGTTGTCCGAACCCAGTCATAGTGAACTGAGGAAAGTCAGCATTTTCCAATGCCTCAAGCACAGGAAGCAACATTCATTTCTTATCCAAATTAGAAATACTGCAGAGTGTACATCTATTATTTTTTTAAAAAAAACACGAACAACGATTGCTATAAAACTTACTTTATGAACAAACTTCAAAATGTGTGTGGTAAGAGTTAGGACCACCAAGAACACTGCACACTGAATTTGGCAAATTAAGCAGCTTCTTAAAAATAGAACATAGTGAAACAAGATGGTTTGTCCTATTTTAGTCAGAAAAGCACAAATGAGCACAACATGTCAAAAATATGAATGAAAAATGTGAGTGTAATATTTGATTTATATCTCCTACAAATATAAAAAGTTACCTTCCTTTAAAGAGATTAAAGCAATCTACTTGAAAGCAAGTTTAAAAAAAAGTATGAAAGACAACACCACAGAACCTGAAAACACTGCTTGAAAGAAGCTGCCTTTGTTTATCACAGAAGCAAATGTGCCAAGAATCTGAGATTGGTGCAGCTTCTTGCACTGCACATGCAGTGATAAACATCTATTTGCAGCAGAGCAGTGCATCAACCCTGCATTCACTCGCTGAATAGGAGCAGAAGTTTCCTAGCTCTTATCAGTGTCTCCTCCTGAGGTGGAAAGAACAGCTTTATTTGATCTCAGCCCCACAAATACGTTTTATTCTAAAATTAACTTCACCTTCTACCTTTCTACTCAGCGGTCTGTTCTGCCACCACTGAAGGGCTGGTGGATATGGGAAGCTTGGCCTCCAAAGGGGGGGGGGGAAGCAGAAATCACTGAATGACTTCTGTAGCCTTCAAACAGTTGCTTTAAGATCCAATATCCTATCCACTGGGAACATTTATGAAATGTTTCCCCCTCCAGCCACTCACATGTGATTTAAAAGTCAGCACTTAACCAAGAGATGTTCCATTTGTATTCAAGATTTGTAACCCAACCTTTGCTTGCAAGGCAGTATCATTTATATTTATTCATTATTCTTTTTATTTTATTTATTCATTACATTTCTATATCACCCAATAGCCAAAGCTCTATAGGAACTTTACTAATACAACATTGACTACTTATTTACTACAGCAACTGGGAATGACCAAAACAAATACAATAACATTTTAAAATAAGATCAGAATCAATACAAAAAAAGTAGCAAATCAAATTCATAAAACTATACTCTGCCAAAAAAAAATCTGCTCTCAAACAGCTGAGTCACCAAGAGGCAAACTTCTTTTTCGAAGGGGATTTCCACAGTCTTGGTACCACCATAAAAAAGGCTCTATCCCTTTTGCTCACCCTGCCACACTTTCAGATATCAGGGAGGAGATGAAGATAGGTCTTTGTAGAAGCAATTCTTAAGATTCTCTGATCCCAGATAAATTAGGACTTTAAAGATTAATGCCACCACTTTAATGGAGCCGAAAAACAAACTGCTAAACAACACATACAAGTATGAAAGTTATACATCCCAATCTGCCAGATCCACTGAAGTTTCTGAACAGTCTTTAACGTCAGCCCCATAATCCAATCTGGAAATGACTGGGGCAGGTATGACTTCTCTAGGAAAGGGCACAGTTGGTACGCTAGCCAAAGCTGGCATAAGGCACTCCAAGTCATTACTGCTACTTGACCATCCAGGTACAGGGCTGAATCTAGCAGCATGCCGAAACTGCAAACCTAATTTTTAAGAAGGAATGTAAACTTATCTAAAACAGGCTGAACACTACTATTCGATCCCCCAAATTCCTAAACAATTGTACCACCACCTCATCAAAATTAAGTTTCAGTTCATTTACCCATAGCAATTCATTTACCCATTGACTCATACTCCAATTTAGAGCTTCTATTATATCACTGGGCCTAGAAGATGGAAATAAAAGATTGAGCTGGTATCACCTAATTATATCCTAGCTCAAACTCCAGATGACCTCTCCCAGCAGTTTCATGCAGAAGTTTCCAATCCCCAATCCAGCAAGGCAGAACACACAAGAGAAATCCCCTGCCTTCAAACAGGCTCTATCAGAGGTTCAACACTTTTTTTAAAAAACTCAAAATGGGTTTTCCTGCCCATTATTCCAATCTTCACTGTACAACAATGTGAAAAGGTCCCTGTAAGCACAACATTGTAAAATCTTGCCAATGCATCAAAGTACTTAAGAGCTGCATAAAAATAAAAGAAAACCATGATTCTCATGCATGATATGAATTCCCCCCCCAAGTGTCTACCATCTGCCTATGCAGCTATCTTCATAACATGCAGAGAAGGAAGGCATTTATCTCAAGCTATGTGTTAAACAATGTGCCAACGCTCTGGGTCATGCATTTTTATTGCCTACTTTCAGAAATGCACCTCCCCTTTACATGTCATTGTGGACACCATGGAGATACAGAAGGAGCAACTGATGCTCACCTTTCTTTCAGCATGTGGTAACATCAAATAATATTTTTTTAAAAAGCACAAGAAGGTGGGGAAAGTGTTGTAGGCTTTCATTAATTTTATCAGCATTTTGAATTTTAACCAGAATTTGTTCAACATGTTGACCTCAGAAATTCTAACTTTTGAAACTGAGGACACAAAATCTTCTTAAATATGTTAACCACATTAAATTCCTTTAACCACAATCTTTAAAAGTTTAGATCTGAGGACTTATAGACATCCCTGTCACTGACCTTCAGCAAGTTATTACCATCTAATAACAGGAAAAAATTGCTAATGTTTCAGATGCCCTCCTGGCAACATAAGATTGGCTAATGACAAAGAGACCAGGTGAAGGTGCTGAATGGATGTCAAGTTCCTATTAAGAGATACTACAAACGTTGGGATGACATGACATTGAAAAATTTAAAATGGACATGGTGGTGCCCTACAGCAAGCATTTTTGGAGAATTTTGGAACATTTGCATAAGGAGGAATCGTTGGAAAATACATGTTTCCCACCAACTCCACAACACTGACTCTTATTACCTCATTATCACACACCCAGGAAAAGCCTAAACAAATAAAATAAAAACAACCTTATATAATACCACATACAAACTTTGAAAGTTACACCCCGTCACAAACACAGAGTACTTTTTACCTTCTTCAGCACGCTGACATCTGTTTCGTTAACGTACGGTTTAGGTCATGTCATAATACATGATCTTGCTGTACTTTTATGCAAAGCCACGCTTCCATTTTGCAAATGGGTGTTATTCCCAGATCTCTCCCGCCCTTCCCTCGCTTCCTCCCTGAAGTTACTCTCATACACGGGGGCAGAAGTTCGGCGGTAGAAGATGACAGGGAGAGAGGCTGGTTGAAGTCAGCAGCATCACCTCCTACAGTGAAGAAGCTCACGAACTTTGCCGTGCTCCAAGCAACTCAGCCGGGCCCCCATAGGTGCTGCTTGGGAGAGGGTCGGATCCTGCTACGCTCGTCCCCCAATGGGGAACGGAGGCGAGGGCAACCCGGGGCGTTCTATTCCTTTCCGCGCCCAGCACGCGCTCATTCACTCACATGTGCGGGTTGCGCTTGAAGGCGTTGTTAATGTCCTTCACTACCCTCTGCACCAGCACCGCCACCTCCTCCGGAGACTCGGCCATCTTCGGTCCCCGCCGCCGCTGCAGCTTACTACTGGCGGCGGCGGCGGCGGCGGCGGCGTCTCGCCTAGGCAGGCCGGGGAAAGCAAAGCGCATCCGGGTCAGCGGCCCCCGCAGGGCGGAGCACGGAACTTGGAGAACCGAATAACCTAACAGGGAGGCACCACCTCTTCTTTTCGTTAGAGGGGCAAGGGGGAAAGTTAAGGTTCGGAAGCGGTGGTTGCTGTTCTCTTCGTACTTTCTCCCCTAGCTTGCTTAAGTACCATTTCCACACCCGCTCTTTTTGGTAACTCTTGCAGCACAGTCCTATACATTGGCTCAATTTGGACCACACAATAAACAACTGGTGTGGGGGAAACAATCGTCAGTTGTTTTTACTATTGTGTCATCCGAATGCTGCCATAGTTAACTCAGCGCTGATCCTAATCCATACCACAGTTGATTATTTATTACCATGTTGTGTGGGGAGTACCCCCTAGTTGAACAACTGTAAAGATTATTACCCCACCATTGACTATCGTGTTGTCCGAATTGAGCCATTGGGTTCAATGAGGCTTTCTGTCGGGTGAGTATAGGATTGCAGGCTAACACTGCAAGTCTATACACACTTATCTGTGAATACGTCAAATTGAACTCAGTGGGGCTTACTTTCAAGTAGACGTGTATTAGATTGTGCTGTAAGTTGTCTTTGCATTTTTAAGGTCATTGATAATCACACACCAGGGTTGCTAAAGCGTAGGATACAGAACAGATCGCTAGGGAGACTAGACATTCAGCATTGGCCTGGACGTGTTTACTCATATGGAATTTGAACTGTTTTTTATGGAACTTAATGCAAACACAAGGGAGAAAATCCTACTCAGTTCATTGTGACATGAAGTCGATATTTATCTATGCATGTTTACTTGGAAGCAAGCCCCACAGAACTCAGTGAAGCTTACTTCCAAATAAGCATAGGATTGTTATATTATGTCTGAGTAAGCATATGTAGTATTTGGCTGCCTATGTATTTTGGATTGTTTTCTTACTTGGATTGCAGTACAAAATACTAATGCACGGTATGATCTAACCCAATCTTTCCCAACCAGATGCTTCCAGATGTTTTGGATTTAAACTCCCATCAGTTCCAGCCAGCATGGTCAATGATCAGGAATGCTGGGAATTGTAGTCCAAAACATCTGGAAGAGAGCAGGTTGAGGAACACTGATCTAGCCAAATTTTTAATACGTCAGAGCCATTTATTTCAATTGGATTTAAGCTTACTGTTCCTGTTGAAATTACTTGGATCTAAATGTACTTTTCTTTGGATGAATCATTCCCACAATAGAAATACTAGGGTGCAATCCTGAGCACACACTTACTTGGAAATAAGTCCTATTGGAGTCAATGAAAGTAGACACAAATAGGTAGAGTTGCCTATCTGTAATCAACACATATTTACAAGGAAGTCCAGTTGAACTGAACACAGACACTTCCAAATGCATTTGGTTATGATGGGAATATAAAACTTATGGGAAATAATTAATGTCAGCAATATTTCAGAACGCTTGAGTTTCAAGATGTGGTGTAATCGCTGGTGCAAAATGGCAAAAGAGATTAGGCAATTTGGGCCAGATCTGTTTGTGGAATGCAAGCTTTCAGTTATATGAGCCTGTGTTAGACAGAATAGAAAGATACTTGATTCAAAATCTTAGAATGTGATTACGTCACAATCTAAACTCTGAATAGTCACTTTGGCTAGTGCCTGAATTCATTGCTCTTAACTTATGTGACCCATGCCTGCTGTGCTGGCAAACAAAAGGTTGCTCAGTGCAGAGTGAATGGGTGAATTCAGTGACTAGTTCATTACAAAATCAAAATATCCTGATCTGAGTCTGAATTCTTGATGTCCATTACTTATCACAGCTGGGATTGAAAACTGCACCCCATTTTCTGTTGGAATATGTGAAGTAGTAAATCGGTGTTGGGTCAGTCTGCTTCAGTACTATTTCAAACCTTGGAGTTCCCCTGAGTCTGCTAACAACGTACTCTTGTGCATAGATGATACCATTTCGGCTGCAGAATATATATGATTTCTCTGACTGATTGTCTGGTTTACTGTGTGGAAAACTATTATTTTTGTAATTATTAGTTTGTATCTTACTGTTCTGTCCCCCCCAGCAATAGCAATTAATCAGTGAAGGACTTCTAGATATTAGGGGTTCTTTCAGATTAAGCTTCTGGCATGTGATCACCTTGCATTCACAGAATTTTACAGGGTAGTTCAGATATCAAAAACTTCCACTAGTAATCCTCCCTGGTTTTCCCATTCTTCTTTTTTCTTATTGCAAAAAATCTGTTAATAACAAAAAAACAAGAATACCAATGCCTTCTAATTTATAGCACTAGGAGCCCTCTGTCTGGAAACAGATTTCAGTATTTGCAGATGATCTTTTGCATAAAACTTAATAAAGCATTATTATTGCTACCTTTTCCAATTTATCTGCAATTTGAATACATCTAGTCTTCCTCCTCCTGTTGCCTCTTTTTTCCTGGTAAGGTTTATTCATTTATTTGAATTGTACCCTGCCTTTCTACCAAGAAAAACAGCAAGGCTTGAACTGACTGATTTGTGTTATGTCATTGATTGTATTTATTTATATTTTTTTCTTACCACTTTCTCCATTTATCTATCAAGGATTTTCTGTTGCATTTATTTTTCTTTTGGGAGAAAATAAATCAGTTCAGTATACAAAGTGCTTTGCATCACACATTTGGATACAGCAAATGTGTTCCATTGGCATAGCTGCAACATATCTGATCCCAGCAGTACCTGTGAGTAAGCACCATTGAACACAGTAGGATTTATTTTCAAGTAAACATCTATAGGATTGCACTGCAAGGCTGCAATCTTATGCATGTTTAGACAAGAAGTCCTACAACTCCCACAATTTCCCAGCCAGTATGGCTGGCTGGGGAATTCCGGAAATTCTACAGTACCTAAACACAGACAGGGCATTAGATAAAAAACAACAGGATTTAGCCAGATGAATTAAATATGTGTCAGAATGCAAATATCTTGAGGTGACAGAAGGACAGCAATGATCAGCATGTCATAACACTCCTAATAGCAAACTCAGGTTGTGTGCTGTCAGGATTGTAGGCATAATGGGGCCTCTGTACAACAAGAGGGAGGTATCAGCACATTTGGGAAAAATGCAAAGTTTTCAGAACAGCCCAATTAGGATTGAGTGTCTTCAGTAGCCACAGAATTGAATGACAATTGGAAAAAGAACAAAATTTGGGGAGGCAGGAGAAATACACTGTCCTGGAGAACAGCATAGCTGACTGCCTGAAACTCTGAACAGTGGTGTGGCTATTAGGAAGAAGATTTCACTTGTTCCTTCTAATTGCAAATTTAGGTTCAGTTTGGAAGCGAAATGGGGCCATCCAGAGACAAGGTTGTAGATTCTACATACACAGAGGATTCAGTTTGCTGGTGAAGAGTGGGAATTGGGGACTATGAAAAATGAAGAAATTATTACATCTGGAGGAAATTTTAGTGTGACAGCTATAATGTATGAAGTAGACCTAAATTTACTGCAATTTTCTATTACTGCACTGGAACTGAATCCGAGATAAAGATATAGTATACTTGCTGTTTCATTTCTCTGGCATATCATGAATTCACTGAGCACATGAGAGCATCATCCTACCTATTGGATGCACAGGAAATTTCACCGCACATAGAGGAGGTATATTAAATTTAATCAGAAAGGTTATGTTCCTCCTGTGCTGCCCCCATTCTGTTTGTTTGGCTCTGATGTGCCAAGACATGAATCAGGACTGCTGTGTGTCTTGTGCTGTTGTTAATACATCAGAGGAAGGAGGAAAGAAATATTCCATCTCTCAGACTTGGCAGAGTTAACCATCAGTGCAATCCTATACATGTCTACTCAGAAGTAAACCCCATTCCGTTCAATTGGACTTACTCCCATGAACTAAAGGACTGCGGCCTATTATCTCCCAAGAAAAGAGTTCTTAAGCCACGTAATGTTCTTTATCTTCTATACACTTTTATTTTTTTATAATGATTGTATTCTTTCCCATTTGCCAACATTCTCTTTTTAAGTGTAGTTCTTATATAATACCCCCCAAATAACACAAAACAATTTATATGCAAAAAGTACAGGAACCTCTCTGGAGCTAGCAAGTTTAGGGCCTGATTTGAGCTAAGACTTGTTAACCACCTTCTTTTCTATAACAATGAAGTGATTGACACAACAGTGATTGACACAACACTCTAAGAGCATACAGAGTGAATTTCATTCAGCAGTGAGTATTGCTACAACCAGCAGCAACATCGCACAGCCGAAACAGGCACCAGTGCGAGCTGCTAAGGAAGAGAGTGTATTTTTAAGGTTCTAGTTCAGTTTCTCAATTCAAAAATTAAGGCCAGAAAAATATTGAAATATTGTTGGCTTTCTATTAAAGAACAGAAATTTTAACCTTTCTCTGCCCACTCGCCTTACAACAATGGGGGCAATGATACATGTTTGTCACGGCCCCTTACCTGCGAGGGCTCGCCAGAAAAGTAGTCCCGGCCTTGGGCGGAATGATACCGAAGTTCGCTGCCTCTCTTCTACAGCATCTTATGGTAACCATGGAAACTTGCGTAGGAAGGCTGTTCAACAGGCGTTGCTTTCGTTTCTTAACTGCGATAATTAATGAAAGGTTTGGAAGCTGTGGGAAGTAGTTTTATTCCTAAATTCTAAGAAGTGCTGGATATAAGGTTATGCCACGGTTAATTTTAATAATGAAGTGATGCGAAGGGAAAAGAGGGTGAGGGGAGGAATATTGGCTGGTGTTTGCCTACTTTCCAGCATGAGAACTAATACCGAGGGGTTTGAGATATAGTGGAACAAAGACCCTTGGGAGTTGTAGTCAAAGAAACTTTGGAAGATGGAGTTAGGTCCTCCAGATGTGATGGAGCGCAAAGGAACGCTGGCTTTGCGCTCCCGTTCTGCCTACTATGGGAGACCCACTCTTATTTACCATTGGTAAGAAAAAGGCATTATTGATTCTTCTGATAAGATTTTGTCTAATCCTGGTGTTAAACTGACAAGTCCGTGTTCAGTCCTCATAACTGCTAAATTCTGTTGTGATTGTTGTTTTTCTTCTTACAAACCAAAAGACATAACATACTTTGCTTGAAATGTTGTACTCTTTATATTGTTCAATATTTTGTTTGATGTTGACTTCAGATTTTTCCATTTATGCATTTCTGTGTGTGTCCTAGCATGGTCTCTGGTTAGAAAAGTTTTTCAGTTTCTTATAATGATTTCCTGGAAAAGCTGATAGATGCATGTAGGTTTTGGTGTGACTGTCGTGTGCACCTCTTCAGTAGTATCCCTATGATTTAGTACCTTTTTATTATTGCAAGGTATTACAATAGAGAGGCTGAACCTAAGGATTATGACATACATCAAATTCCTTTGGGCTCGAAAAACTTATGTCGCTCTACCTACTGGCGATTAGGAACCATAGATGAGGTAAGACTTTTCTATCACTTCCATGCAGTATTTATTTATTTATTACATTTCCATACTGCCCAGTAACTGAAGCTATATACATTCAGTGTCAAATTAGATATGCAGTATTGGTATCCATTAATGTTTCCAAACATTCTGTCACACATTCTGATTTATTATACTTTGTTTGTGACAAACAAACAGATGGCAGTGAACCAGATTGGGGGAGGAGTTGGATACAGTGCATCAAACTTGTATTGCTTCCCCTGTAATCAGAATCTTCCCCAGAAGTGGGGAGAGGTGATGTATTTCCAGCACTTTCACAACCTCATGTCCATTTTTCTTAATTGTTGTTGGTGGACACATTCCTTACCAATATCTTTAGCAAGTAAATGCCACCCTCAGCAATGACATGAAAAATGGATATGAAGCCACGGAGGTTTGAGGAGACTGCTGTACCTCCTTGTCCTCCTATATATCAGTGAGACTATTGATACAGGCAAAGGAAGGTTGAGAACAAGCCGGCTTATTGAAAACAAGCCCTTGCCCTATGCTTGTCTGGTGACAAATGTGATGGTTGGAATACGAAGGGAGGTAGTGGGGGTATAGAGCCGAAGCATTGGGGAGAGTAGAGGTAATAGAAGTATAATGGAAGGGGAAGGGGCAAGACCTCCCTTCCATAAAAATGGGGAAGCAATACAATAAACATTTCACTAGTTTTAAAATAACACTAATAAATCCACAAATAATTGTACATTGCATAAACTGACAGCTGCTGTGTTTCTAAAAACTTTTAGAAATGGATAACCACTAATCAAGATTATCTGTCTCAACCCTATACAATTAAAGAATATAAGGAACTAGAGATTCGGAAGCCTCTATTAAATGAAGAAAATTTTGATGTAGCTGTTATTGGCAGGTATTTCTGGATGCTTTTGAATCCATATTCCTCATTCAATAATACTGCATTATGGATATAAGATATGAGTTCCTTTTTCCATTATTTTTTCTGTCTATCCTCCATTATGTGTTCTCCAAAATATTGAATGTCATTAATATTGGATTCCAAGAATTCCTATACATATTTCAAGGCATCTATGATAGAGCTTCATCAGATGAATATTGGGTAGAAAATGGAAAGGAAAACTGGCATCTCCCATTAAATTCATCTTGACAATCCACTGCAAAGTTAAAGTTGTGCCAAGTCTGTTTGTGCTGTTGAGATGGAAGGATCTCATCTACCCTGTACTAGAGATATCTGACAGAATGTGAAGAGTTGTGACCTTCAACTTGTGCTAAGCGGTAAAGTTAAACATTTGTAAATGTTTGAACCAGTCTGGCACATTTCATCCAGTAGAGAGCAGTAGTGACCATTTACAGAAATGCACTGTGATAACCCTGGGAGCAATATTGGCTGTGTCAAAAGCAGCCACATGTTGTTGCAATATGAAAACATGATGGGAACTTTTTTTTGGCTGCAATCATATACACTTTCCTGAGAGTAAGTCCCATTGAACTCAATGGAATTTATTTTTGCAGCAGACATGTATAGGATTGCACTGCCAATATTATGTTTTATCTAAACTGTACTAAAATCAGGATTGCACTTAATTATTTTGATTTTACTTGTAGTCTCTCTCTTCTTTTTTTTTTTTTGCAGGGAGACAGGGCTACCAGAAACAGGTTTTGGAGCTCTATTGCCACGTCACTCTCCAGATCACTTTAAAATGTTAGTATTTGCAAAAATTGTGATAGTTAACTAGTTTAGTAATGATGTTCAGACTCTGTAGTAAATCCACTTTGAGGTTTAGAAAGTTCCATAAAATCTTCAAAGAAAAAGTACTGTTTGCATCAGATAATATGTTTGCATCAGATAATATTTTAGGGGCTGTATTTTACATTAGTATATTGATAATATGACACTTATTTTCAATCAAGGAAAAATAAGAAAATCTTTTTTATAAGGCCTTCTGATATGTTATTTTCCCCTTTGTCCTGCCACCAGTAATTAGACACAGTACTTTGAAATTAGTTAAGAAGACTGGGAAACACATCTCTTAACTTGTTTTGGCAAGATTTTGCATTATGAAACCCTTCAGTTCGTCTATTGCTCTGACCTGATCCAATGAAAACTTTCATTGGTAATCAAGGCTGCAATCATGTGCATGTTTAGACAGAAAAAAGTCCTACAACTCCCAGTATCCCTCTAGCCAGAGAAACCAAGAAGTGGATGTTGACTGGCAGAAAGCATTTAAAGCTGGGATAGGGAACCTCCAACTCCCAGGCTAGATCTGGTCTGCAATGGTTTCCCATCCCAGCCTCAGTTTCTCTCTCAGATTTTGACCAATTTTCAGTGCTAACAAAAGGCAGGCCTTTTTAGTGTTGAGCAGGGAAAGTGCTCTTATTTCCAATCAGTGATAAGAGCAGAGTTTCCCTGTTCATTTCATTTATCCATGCACAGAAAGATGCCTCTCTGCATTGAGAAACAAGTGTGCCATCGGGAAGCAGAGCTTCCACTTGAACATCTTACCCTCGTATACTCTCGCTGCTGTAGCTGTTATCTGCACACCATACCTCAGAGTAAATGCCCCCTTAAGACCTGCTTTGCCATTACACATGTGAGTTCATGTGTTCACTGTTCACTATTTCACAGAAACAGTGTGTATACCTACTGAAAATATATTTTCTGATAACTATGAGCTTACTTACTAAGGAACAAACATATTAGATTGTATTTTTATATTTGTTAAGAGAGCTCTTAGAGATGGGCCAGTTAAAAATATCACACAAAAAGTTAGTCTTACTACATATTTTCTGTTTTACAGGCTTTTGGGCACAACATACCAAATAGATTATGTACCACCATATGACTATGTACCATATGTAAGTATATTGGAATAGAAAGGGACTTTTCTGCAATGTTCTATGTATCAACAGCCCCAGATGAATGAACTTAGCAATGGAATTGGACAATGGGTTTCTGTAAAAGTTTTAACATGTATTTTATAGTATAAGCATTTGAGCTTGAACTTGCTTCTCTTTGGGATCAATTGAAAAATCACTTCCAATAGCATTCCTGTTAATTTTTCCAAGATTAAGGGCACAATCCTATGTATGTTTAGACAGAAAAAAGGCCTACAACTCCCAGCATGCCCAGCCAGTCATGCTCAGAGTTCTAAGACTTTTTTTCTGTCTAAACAGGCATAGGATGGCACCCTTAATGATAGACATCGATGCGTTTATTGCTTCTCTGAAAAATCAAATATTTATGTTGTTCTCTTGAGAATGGGCAATTGATCTTTAATCTTTTGGATTACAAAAATGTGTTGTATTTATTGGCGTCAACTTTTACCTGAAAATGTTAACGTTACCATAATAGAAACTTCCATGAATTAAAAACATCAAGAGAATGCTGATGTATTTCTCTGTGTGTTTTAAAAATTGAATCTTTTATACAGTGTCGAGCCAGTAAGAGAGGAAGAAAAGAGTGTTGATGAGTAATTATTTGGTCTGGATCCCTTGCTTTATGTGGCCGGGATTTTAGCATGAGAATCGTGGCCAGATATTTCTATAACCATGGCAACCCATAAAAAAAAGTGTTTGTGTCTGTGCACATAAAATGTCAGCTATCATGATGGAAGATTCTCGTTCTCTCTCGCGCGTGTGCGCGCACACACACACTGGATATTTTGATCTCATTAAACAAAGGAACACTGGTTTCTTGAAGCAATAAATGTATTTGGTTATTTCAAGTTGATATGTAAAATGTCTTTGCCATCTTTAGTTTCCCTGACATCTCATGTCCCTTCCAACAGACCACTGCTTAGGTAGCCTGTCTCTTCACATCCCTACCAATATGGATTATTTTCTCTTCCCTGCCTCCCTCCCAGTCCTTATTTCTCAACTCATTGCCTGTTTTATTCATCTTCATTCAGCACTCGGCCTCCTGAGCATTCCAGCACTTATATCTCTTGCTTCCTTAGGCCTAATGTATCCTGGGTGATGGCCAATGTGCCCAGTCCTCCGCCTTTATGCCATCTCATTACCCAAGTGTTCTGCTCTTCTTTCTTCCAAAAACATAAAGGCCATTTTATCCTGAAGCCCTATGCAACTCTTTTGTAACCCCATCTCAGCCCATGCTTTTCTCATAATAGTTGTATTGATTGACAAGTCTCTACAGCTGACCCCTCCTGTTCAGTAGTGAACATTCCATCCCATCACATAATTTGAGCTAACAGGGATGGAAATGAGGGAGAACAGACCTGGCATTCTTCCCTTACCGTATTATTTAAGAAAACTTTTAACTGCTGTGCAGTTAACTTTTTGATAATATTATTTAGAATTCTTTTTCTTATGTTTTACTGATCTTGGAGTTTTTGCTTTAAGTGTACAGACTGAAAGATGCATGGTCTTTTTCTATTTAATCAGCAAACATATATCCAGAACTGTGTGTTCTGATTATTTAAAAACTCAAGAAAAATACTCATCAGTTTTTATGGTATTAGTATATAGAAGAATTCCTCATCGGTGTTGTTCATAACAAAAAATGTGGCATGGTTCTTCATAAAGAAATGAGTGAAGTTTTCAAAAAGCTTTTATTTTCCACTGAGCTATAATTATTTTTTATAACTTATGGACCTTCAAATGTAGTGAATCTTTTGTTATGAGTTGAGGCTTTACATTTATTGATTGTAGCATCTCTCAAGTCCTAGGCAATAACTACAGTATTACATATTATTCATTTGTAAATCTCTGGTTTTGTTATCAAACAAACATGGGCATCACCAGAGGGGGGGGGGCAGGAGGGCAAGCACTGTATCCACACATGTAGCTTGCCTCCCCATCTGACCCCCCCCCCCCCTCATTGCTGGAACCCTGTGGTTAGTTGCAAAGAGATCAATTTTGCACATACAAATTATTTAATTGAATCATAAACTAAACATTAAGACCTGGTTCACATGTAACAATGGAATTCAACAGCAAATTGTGGGTTGATTAACAACCCAAAGTTAACCTAAGAACAAACCATGGATTAATTTAACCCAAAGTGTCCAGGTTCAGACATCAAACTAACAACTTAAAAATGGGTCATGCGTAGGTTGTTGCTGCAAATTGGAAGTGGCTTATGCACAGTGCACATCCTCACAAATTAACCCTTAATTAATCTACGATATTCTGCTGATTGCCTCTGTGACGTGTGGGTGACCCCAATGGCTGTAATCAAAAGCATGCTTACTTAACACAAAGTTAACACCATCAAAATCAATAGAACTTACCTCAGAGAAAATATGTTTAGGCTGACAGCGTGAAGGTGTAACATACTGTTATTTTTATTTTAGAAATCTAAATGTGAGATAAAGTTCAGCCCCCCTCCTAGTGCAAGTAAAACCTTTCAAAAACTTTAGCCACGTGATTTCAGGCTTCATCTGCTGTGAAAATAGTATCTGTTCTAACCAGGAATTGTTTAACAAGTCCAGACATTTCTGTTCAGTAGCTATTACATATAGGGTGCTTCTAAATGGAGGGCTCCTCATGCTACGAATTAAAAAGCATGCTGCATATATTCAGACTTTTTGGGGGGGGGGGGTAAGAAAAGAGATGGAAGAAGTGCTGGGGGAAAATGGGATGGTTTCAAAGGGAAGATGTCTTTGTATGAACCCCCCTTAAATTACCCCCATAGGGCAATTGCACAATAAAATCTTCATCTGGAAACACCCATAGAAACACTTAACCTGTTCCTTTTTTAAAAAACATGTGCACTTAAAAAGGTAATAGTGGATGTGACAAACACACATTTGCAAACATGCATTCTTCACTGCAAGGCCCAAGGGGCACTGGTGCCTCCCAATCACACCTCTTTCTCATTCTCTCTTTCTCTTTGCAGTAGCTGCTCACAGTCAGCAGCGGCTCTCCAGTTTTTCCTTGGGCTGGCTACTGTGAAGTGTGCTACCTGAGGAGGCATTAGGAATGGGGAGACCTGTCACTGGTCATCTTTCAGAGTGAGAGAGAGGAGAATGCAGGAACGACCAGCCAACTAGTTATGGTGCAATGTGATTGGCTCGCTGCAGTGATGCATGGTGCTCGGGGTGGAGGGGAATTTGAATGCGCTGGCAAAAGAGAGAGGGAGAGAGCATAAGATCAACCTACATTGGCAGGTTTTGCTGCACTGAGTAGAACAGAGTACTTTCACACCCAAGAAAAAGATTCATCTCAATCAAAGGACCAAGATATTTCAGTCTGTTGAAATTTGCCTGCCTGGTGACTGACTGATAAGGCATTGCTTGGACAACATGGAGGGGGATGAGGAGGAGAGGCTCAAAAAGGCCTCCAGCCAAATCTGGTGCCTTGCTGACTGGAAGCAGGGGAAGGGGGAAGTGATGATAGGCCCCCTGCAGCCTGGGAAAGGGTACCAAGTGGCCTTGGTAGCGGTGCCTACAGTTGAAATGTCTCCTGATTGAAAAATAGTTTAAACCACTGGTATAGGTGCCCCTATCAGGGAGAAGTATACAGTAACCTCGCACCTGTACAATGAAACGGCCCGCAGTCTGTTCCTAAAAAAATTAGGGTTAAAATCCAAAAGCTGCCCCCACCACCACCAAATTGAAAGCACGTTTGTGTGTGCATGGGAGAGTAGGGCAATTTCCTTCTGGCAGCAATCCCTCACAGCCCCTGCAATTTAGAGGCTTCTCTAAACAAGCAATTTATAGCACGCTTGTGACTGGCCACTCACAGAAGTTTGCAAGTCATTTTGATGACGTCGTGAACCTCCTGTATGTCTCTCACTCCTTCTCCCAGTTATTCCATTAAAAAATACCTTGGATATCCCAATTCTTCTAAAATATATGTCAGGATTTCCTACTGTGGGCAGCCAAAATTGTGCAACAAAACACCCACTAGAGGGCGCTGTCCCATTCAATACTATGAGCACTGTTCAATTACAGACCACATGGTCACTCCTCTCCGGTGTAATTCAACTCATTACAAATGTGCAAGAGAAGCAGGAAGCAAAGCACCGGTAAGCAAACGTGATTTTAATCTAGATTAGATTTTAATGTAAAAAAGCCTTAGGTATTGCTCAAGGGCCAAGGAACTTGGGATAGGTGAGGGTTTCCACTGAAATGAGAGAGCTTAAACCCCTCTGTGTATATGTGAAAGACTGCCCCTCCTCCAGCAGTTTGGATCTCCCCAAAACTTTATTTGAAATATAACAACATGTTGCCCTGTTTTAGCATAAATAAACACAACACTTGTTTTTTAAATCAAACATAAAATGGGAAGTAAATGCATCTTCTGGATTGGCCTGTCGTCAGCACCTTGCATACTTGGGCAGCTGTTAGAGTCCATATGTCCTGGCAGGATTTATCAGGGCTGATGCTGACCCTGCCTCCACTGCTGTTGGTCTCCATCCAGCATTGCAAACACACCTGGGGTCCCCTCACTTCAGACGTGCTTTCACAGAAGTGGCAGGCGACAGTGCACTCGGGTGGGAGTCCAGCAGCCGCTCAACTCTGATCAGTGCCAGGCAACTGCCATCTTATATTCCCCAAAGTATAATGTTCAGTGTCAATGTTGAGCTTTGCAAGTTGGGAAATATAAGATGGTGGCTGCCTGCACTGATTGGAGCCAAACAGCCACTCAGCTTCCATCCAAAATGCCATTGCCATACAAGCACATCTGGTGGAAAGGATGAATGAGTGGCAGCTGCAGCCAAGGGGTCCAAGTAGTAGTGGACAGTGGCAACCATGCCGGGCAGATGCCCAATGGGAGTAAGCGTAGTGGCAGCTACACAGTTTGGCACCAGGGGTAGTATGCCGAAAGCCTACTCAAAGCTGGTGCCAATCCTGTTTTAGGTTTACAATATTTGGCCCTTTAAAGTGTACTTATTTTTAATCCATAATCATAATACATCAGATTACCTATTGGCAGATAGAAACCCTGATCGAAAGGGCCCTGAATTGCTCACAACAACCAGGGATTTTTTGTTAACTTTTCCAAATAGGATTCCATTAGGCTGTGTGAAAACAGGTTTGTTTGTTTGTTTATTTGTTTTTAAAGACTCTGAAATGTATATGTGTTGCAGCTCAGGTGGAGGCCTGCCATTCAGGGAAAATCAATTTAAAAACACTGCTACACATATAGCCCTTTCCATGCACATCTCTGAATCTAGGCCAGATGATCTAATAATAGACATTTTATTGGAAAAGAAAAATATAACCAAAACTATATAGTTTCTGATACATTTTAGTTTGGCATATTGTCTCTGTTATAGTCAAAGTTTGTTTCTCAAATATTTCTTTTTATTAATAACATGTTCTAATTCTTTTCTTTAGGTCACACTTGATACAGGTGGCTACTCTGTAGTTCATAGAAAATGTCATTCTCAGTTTACCGACACAGCAGATTACAGAAGGCATGGTATCAACACATGGCAAGATGAGAGTGGAGTGTATGCTAACGCAGATCTAAAGCAAAAAGTATTTCCTGTAACTAACCCTATACCAACAAATGTACATGAAAATGATTCTTAAGCACTAGTAACTTGGGAAAAATAAAGTGTTTCTGCATATAATAACACTGCAGTATTTAATATATTTAGTTCTAGAAAAGATTAATACACTTGTATAAAGGACATACTAAATTGGGACCCTGTTACTTTCTGCCGTCAAAACAGCAGAAACATTTTAATTCTACACACACACACCAGCCACTTCAGTGATCCTTTAATCTGGAGTTGCTTGGAACTGAATGTGGGACCTTACAAACCATTTGTAATACTACTGAGTTATGGTCACTTATGGGTGTGTGCTTAACAAGCAGATTTTTTCCATGTGTAAGTATTGCTCACATGGATAGATCACTTGCATGAGTTCTTTGCACAAGTAAGTCATGGAAATGCACTGGCTGACTCCCATGGAAATGCACTGGCTGACTCTAACAGGCTATTTTTGCTATGCATAAAAGTACCTAATTACTAAACAAATTGCTTGGAAATCAGACTTCAAGCAGTAACAATAACACAAACCATCTCAAGCAAGCATCAAATTTTTCCTTGAAGGATTCTTTTTAAAGCTAATACAATGTATGTTAACAAAACATTTAATTGCTTTATACTTCTTTTTTTACATTGAGAATGTAAGCAGAGTTTGTCATTCTTCACTGAATAAATGGAGGAAATAGAGTTGGAGAATATAAAAAGCTCTTTCAGAAAGCAATTATGCACTTCACCACCACCAGGACACTACCCCTCATGGCTGCTCCGGAGAGTCCTGCTGCCATTCTCCCACGGTGGCAAATGCTGCTGCTGCCCGACTCAGCAACACAACTCTCTGGATGCTCCAGAGAGTCCCAATGGCCCCATTCTCTCACTGCAGGAAATGCCACAGTGGGAGAGCAACCAGTGGGGTTTTTTGGAGCAGCCACCTGCCCTCTGGCTCTGCCTTAAAGACCCTTTCAAGGCAATCCAAAGGGAGGCAGGGTAGGTGGTCTCACTGAAAAAAATTTATTGGCCAGGTCCAAATGCCTGACTCTGAGAGGCCCTTCTTCGAGATAGGCATTATGGGAAGGTATGTCTGGAGATTGCCTGTACCATGGGTGACCTCAATGGACACCCCCTCTCAGAATGCTGGGCTCTAAAGAAGGATCCCTTAGAGCCAGTCATTTGGGCCTGGCTATGTCTCTATAAATTTGTGCCAATTGCCTTTTATGGCTGAGGCAACTCTTCAGAGAGCAGTAGCAGCAGCAGCAGCAGTGGCAAAGGGGAGGGAAAGCAGAGGGGGGTGATGCAGTGTATGGCAGGGGGGGACATGGTGGAGATGCGCGTGGGCTTTCCCTCAAGCAACTAGAAAGCTTGCACTGGCCTTGTTTGGAGCCACCTTCAACTCACCAGGGTGGAACAGTGTGGTACTGATATAGAAGGCAGGTAGGAATGCAGTGGCATTCTCCCTATAGCAGCATCAATTTGAGCTGAAAGCATTCTGGACCAAAGTCACTGATCTAGAAGCCAAAGCCAGAGAAACTATCTGCAATTTGTAGGGGTGGCTGAGGGACAGAATGCAAAACTATTCCTTGACAGACTTCTTCAAGAAGCACTCGAGTTGTCTGCTGACTATGGGTAGTATCCAATTGTATCCCAGCACTAGTGTTAATAATATTGTATTAATGTAAACCATTGCTTGTGCAACATAACTGGCAATTGCTAGGGCAATGGTGGAAAGTGGCAATTTGCTGGATGGGTGGGAAGGTGTTTTGCCTGGTGGTTTTGGGAGGTGGGGCAGGTAAGTGTTTCTCTGGGTATCACCAGTTGCTTTATGTGAAATAGGTATTTTGTGGGGCAAATAAGTAAGTTGGCATTTGGATCTCTGCCTTGTACTCCGTTTCTTGGCCAAGTTACTTGTCCCTATGACATTAGTTTGCCTTCTGTGAAATGGATGTTGGCACAGAAAACCATGGGTTCAAAATATTGGTTATTTATTTTAGAGGTTAGAGCCCATCTCTGCCTTGTACTTAGATTCTTAGGCAAGTTACTTTTCTTTTAGCCTCACCAGTTTCACTTCTCTGAAATGGGTGTTTTATGACTTGCTATGTCCACCATGGTAGCCATTTTATGAGCACCCACAAAACTTTCTCAAAATTTCAGATGTGCTCACCAACCCAAAAACGTTGGAGCCCCCAAATGTATACAATTAAAAAATCTTTCAATAAAATGTAAACAACAAAAACAACACTTTATACTGTGTACAGGATGTAGACAATATAGAACATGGATTGTAACACCTTGTGTTTTCAAGAGACCAGATGTTTTTCACTAATTCTACGTACTGATGGTTTGACTACTGAAGTTGACAAAAGAAGGGAATACATCACATTAGCACTGCTGCGATTTTGTCAACAATCAATTTAGACTGATATTACAGTATTGGCTAGAGAAAATATTTGGAAGTCTGTTTTTGTGTGGAAGGCTGGAAAACAATCCAGGAGAATGTTGTTTTAGGCCCCTCCCCCCTTCACTTTCCTACACATCTCAAATAAGGAAGGATAAAACACTGTGGTTATCACTGCTCTCAAAGCCTGGCTGTTGTATTCATTTCAGAGTTTTACTTAGAATGTGGCTTGGCCTCTATTTCATTTGTTGTTAATCAGAATGGAAACTGACATTCTTATCTCTGGAAGAACATCACTATCTTCAACGGAAGCGGGGGCGGGGGTCTTGGATGTTGGCATACTTTCTGCTGTTTATACAAACAGAATATACAGTAAAAAGATGTGAGGTTTGACCAGATTTTCACTGATATTTTTCCCACCAACTCTTGAGAGCCAGCTCATATCAGGGTACCGTATAACACTTAATCAGAAAGAAACTGGAAAGACATATCTTCCTAACCGCATGTTTATTCAAACTGAATTACATTTATGCAAAATCACCATTCATACAGATGGTTACAGAAGAAAATGGCATTATTTTATTTTATATAAACCACCATAAGGCCATTTAACAAACAACTAATGGTCTACAATCAACTGCACATGTGATTGCAGCATTTTATTAGTAGAACTCCAGTTGCTCGGAGGATATTGCTTTTTGAAACAAAGACGTAGAAAAATATAATTATTTTGTCATTGAATATTATAGGAGATGTTTAGGACTGGAGAGAGACAGACAACAAAATGGGTCTAGGGTGCAATCGTATACTTGTTTAGACAGAAAAAAAGCCCTCCAATTCCCAGTGTGGCTTGCTGGGGCATGCTGGGAGTTGTAGGATTTTTTTT
Source organism: Anniella stebbinsi (assembly GCA_029215795.1). Taxonomy (NCBI): domain Eukaryota; kingdom Metazoa; phylum Chordata; class Lepidosauria; order Squamata; family Anniellidae; genus Anniella; species Anniella stebbinsi. The sequence continues at coordinate 85,326,305 of JARDYH010000002.1, read as the reverse complement.
TCTGTCTGAACATGCATAGGATTGCACCATTAGTCACATAATACAATGTAAGTCACTTTATATGTTGTTGATGTTAGTATAAAAAATGGTCAGTTTCAAACATCTCGCGTGCGAGAGAGACGACAGGACGGGACAGGACGACCGGAGGCAGCCATAGCTGAATAGCTGAAGAACTGACGGCGTGAGTGGGGGAGAAACAAACAGACAGTGCAGCAGTTACCATCGCACTTCCCCTACCCCCTCTCTTTCTCGCACGAGAGAGACGACGAGACGGGACAGGATGACCGGAGGCAGCCATAGCTGAATAGCTGAAGAACTGACGGCGTGAGTGGGGGAGAAACAAACAGACAGTGCAGCAGTTACCATCGCACTTCCCCCACCCCCTCTCTTTCTCTCTCGCGTGCACGGGGGAGAGACGACGGGATAATTTAAGGCGACTGAAATGTGTCTGGGAGCACCAATATCTGTTGTGTGGGGCAGAGGGAGATATGGCGATAGCAGGGCAAAATGCCGTTACAGGGGAAGGAGAGATAGATATTTAACACCCATCTTGCCTTCCGGTCGCCCTGCTACCCCGGGGATCTTGGGGAACAATCCAGGCCACCCACAGAACCTTTCCTTGCTCCTATGCAATGCCAGGTCAGTTAAAAACAAAACAAACATAATCTATGACCTCCTCACAGAAGAGGAGACCGACCTGGCATGCTTCACAGAGACCTGGCTGGGAGATGACAGTGGCCCGACATGGGCTCAGGCTCTCCCAGCTGGGTACTGTGTTAGTGAGCAGGTGAGGGAAAGTGGGCGGGGGGGGGGGGCGGAATAGCTGTGGTCTACAAAAACCATCTTAACCTGACCAGATATCCTGTCCAGGAATTGAATCACATCGAGTGTGTGTACCTGAGTCTGAAGGCCAGGGATAGACTAGGGATTCTGTTAGTGTACCGGCCACCCCGCTGCCTATCAGACTCCCTGGCCGAGCTCACGGAACTGGTCTCGGAGCTGGTGTTGGATTCACCCAGGCTTTTGGTCCTGGGCGATTTCAACATCCCATTCGAGGCCGGTTTGTCAGGTGGAGCTCGGGAGTTCATGGCATCCATGACAAACATGGGCCTATCCCAATTGGTCTCTGGACCCACACATTCAGCAGGTCACACCCTCGATGCTGTTTTCAGTTCCGAACAGACGGATCTGTGGGCGGAGGTATTGAATACCTCCGAATTGTCATGGACAGACCATTTTCTGGTCAGGGTTAGTATCACAGCTACCACCTGCCCCTGCAGGGGTGGCGGACCTATTAAGATGGTCCGCCCTCGAAGGCTGATGGATCCTTCTGGATTCCAGAAAGCCTTGTAGGGTTCCATGGCTGGTATCGTCGACGATCCTGTAGAAGCCCTGGTCAATAGATGGAATCAAGACCTAACTAGGGCTATCGACACGATCACCCCAAACGTCCTCTCCGGCCCGCTTCTAATAGGGCGCCCTGGTATACAGAAGACCTCAGGGAGTTGAAGCGGAAAGGACGACGACTGGAGCGCCGATGGCGGAAAACTCGACTTATATCCGACAAGACATGACATAGAGAACATCTTTGTTTCTATGGGGTGGCAATACGTGCAGCGAAGAAAGCTGCACTGGACGTGAATTCGCAGCTGCGTCTGCGAATTCGCGTCCAGCAGAACTGTTCAGGGTGGTGAGGGGTCTAACCCAGGCACCTTCTCCCCTGAATCTGATTTTAGAGCCTTTGGTAGTTTGCTGTGATGTCTTTAACGATCATTTCTCAGATAAAATCTCTCGGATAAGAGCTGACTTAGATGCCATTGTTATAGCAGAGGCTGACAGTGGAGTGTCCAGCGACTCCACGAGTAGGATTACACTTGATCAGTTTCAGTTGGTGAGTACCGAGGATGTGGACAAGGAACTTGGATGTGTGAGGAGGACGACTTGCCCTCTCCATCCCTGTCCTTCTTGGCAGGTTGTCCAGGGAGGAGATGCAGTTAGATCACATTTACAACATATTATTAATGCATCTCTCAGGGAGGGCAGCTTTCCATCATGTTTAAAAGAGGCAGTGGTAAGGCCGCTTCTAAAAAAGCCCTCCCTGGATCCCCTGGACCTTAATAACTACAGGCCAGTATCAAATCTTCAATTTTTGGGCAAGGTGATCGAGAGAGCGGTTCCCTTTCAACTCCAGGCAGTCTTGGATGACACTGATTTTCTAGACCCATTTCAAACCGGCTTCAGGACAGGATACGGAGTTGAGACCGCTTTGGTCACCTTAGTGGATGATCTACGCCTTAGTATTGACAGGGGGAGTGTGTCCCTGCTGGTACTCCTGGACCTCTCAGCTGCTTTCAATACCATCGACCATGGTATCCTTCTGGAGCGCCTGGGGGAATTGGGAATCGGGGGCACTGTGCTTCAGTGGTTCCGATCCTATCTCTTGGGCAGGTTCCAGATGGTGATGCTTGGGGATAGCTGCTCTTCAAAAAAGGAGTTGCTATGTGGTGTACCACAAGGTGCCATCCTTTCCCCAATGCTGTTTAACATTTACATGAAACCGCTGGGAGAGATCATCCGGAGGCATGGGGCGGGGTGCTATCAATATGCTGATGACACCCAAATATATTTCTCTATGCCTTCGACAACATCGTCAGCTAAGGATAGTGTGTCTCCTCTGAATGAATGCTTGGAGGCGGTAATGGGCTGGATGAGGAAAAACAAACTGAAGCTGAATCCAGACAAGACGGAGGTGCTCGCTGTCAAAGGCCCCAACCTGGGTTTGGAGGTGTGTCAACCAGTTCTGGATGGGGTTACACCCCCCCTGAAAGACTGTGTTCGCAGCTTGGGGGTGCTCCTGGATCCGTCCCTCCAGATGACAGCTCAGATTGATGCGACGGCCAGGAGTGCCTACTGTCAGCTTCGGCTAATACACCAGCTGTGCCCCTTCCTAGAGTTGGAAGACCTAAAGATGGTAGTGCACACGCTGGTAACTTCGAGGCTTGACTTCTGCAATGCGCTGTACATAGGGCTACCTTTGTGCCTAGTCCGGAAACTTCAACTTGTTCAAAATATGGCAGCCAGGTTGGTCACCGGTACATCAAGGGGTGACCACATTACACCAGTTTTAAAATCACTTCATTGGCTGCCAGTCAGTTTCCGGGCGAAGTATAAAGTGTTGGTTGTTACCTTTAAAGCCCTACATGGTTTGGGCCCAGGCTACCTGCGGGATCACCTTCTCCCGTACAATCCGCCCCGCACACTTAGGTCCTCTGGGAAGAACTTACTCAAGCCAGCCAGAACTAGGCTGGCGAGTGTTACCCAGAGAACCTTCTCTTCCATCGCTCCCAGACTATGGAATGGTCTGCCGGAGGAGATTAGACAAATTAGCAGTCTTCATGAATTTAAGAGAGTCATGAAGACTGCTCTCTTCCGGCAGGCCTATCCGGATGAATTTTAAGATGTTTCAATGATGCATTTTCTCTTGTTTAATTTCTTTTTAACTGTTTGTGGTTTTTATATTTTACATTGTGTTCCCCGCCTCAATCCGAAGGGAGAGGCGGGTTATAAATAATAATAATAATAATAATAATAATAATAATAATAATAATTATCTGACAGATCAACTGTTTCATGTGGTGGAGCAGGCAGAAATTTATTCATTTATGAATTTATCCCAGGATGGGTTACAGAAAATTTTGAGCAAAACCAGAACAAAATAAAAACAAAATATACCCATCCACTCTCATCCAGTATGCTTACACACTAATGTGTGACATGAGCTCTCCATGTAGAAACGTGCACATGAGCGTCCTCTTTATGTAATCTTTACTCCCTTTTTTAGGTGGAAGAATCAGGCCCTCATAGCTCAGTACAAACTTCTATATGGAAGACCCATGTCACTTGTTACCAGTAGCATACACTTGCTGCTTCGCCACTCAGCCAGTTAAGCAATGTCTGAACTGGGGATACAGTGCTTATGGTGAGATCATAATGAGGCAGTTGTCAGGTTGTATTGTTGCCCTGTTCTTGATCACAGCTAACATACCACTGAAAAACCTTCTGAAAACATATCCAAAGGCTTTATCACACCTACTATCCCCCCCCCCCCCAGGTTGCTTCTGCAGCTTCCCCCTCTGTTTCATATTCGAGTCTAGCATTTTGAATCATACCTGGTCAGAATAGCTGCAATACCTCAACTTGGCCTATTGAACTTTGCCTGTTTTGGACTTTGCCCATTGAGGGATAAATCCAAACAGAAACTAAAACCTGCAACCTCAGGGCAAGAGAGCAGCAGGAGGGGAACGACACCATGCGAATCCAGCGCTGAAGAAGTGGAACAAAGCCGAGGTGGGTGTGCTTAAAACTGCCCGTGTTATAATGACCTAATAATGACATAGTTGGCATGATGTATGATAAAGTAATCAGATAACTGCTCCAGGCTGCCTCAGCACAAACACTGTAAATCAGCCTGACACCAAGAGAGTTATGTGAAGAGCTTTTGAGTAGCCACATATACTGTTCTTTAGAATCAGACCAAAAGATGAGTGCTAGATCTACTCCCTATTCATTCCATCAGGAGTTAACATGCTTGAATACTGTGATATGCTTGAATACTTGGAGTGGAAGCATAGATCCAGAGTCAAGGGTAGGCATGGTTGGGCACTGCTGGGGATCCATGGTCAATCAATCAATCAATCAATCAACCTTTATTTACAGTCAATAGACCAAAGGCAAAACAAATATAACATACAGTCATGATGCTTGCAACTTAGCTGATATAAAAGGGACTATAAATCTACAAATAAATACTATAAATAGTGAGTGTTAAAATTAATAGTCCGCTAATGATCTGATTCGAATAGCCAGATTCAGAAACTTAGCTACCTGTTCCATTATTCGCTTATTTGTACCCTGGAGCAAAATACTTGTTAGGGCCTCAGAGGAACGCCCTGGGAGGGACTGTGTAATTGGCCAAATTAAGTCTACCCTGGCCGATTGGTAAAACTTACAAAAAAATAAAACATGTATTATAGATTCGACCTCGGTGTCATTGCAGGGGCAGCATCTGTTGTGCCAAGGAATTCCCTTGTAGCGGCCCTCCAATACCCTAGACGGGAGAGCATTAAACCTAGCTAGCGTAAAGGCCCTCCTATATTTGGGAATTGATAACCGCCTTAGATATTGTGCTCCCTCTTCACTAAGGAACACTGATATCCCCAATGCCTGTGGTGAACAGGGGGCCCTTGCTGCCCCAATTAACTCCTGGGTGTCTATATCTGTTAATCTTTGCTTGATGATTGCTCTTGCCTTATGGAGTCCTACCGCTAGCAGGTAAGGGGGTGAAAGCCCTATGCTCGAAATCTTGTACTCTACTGCTTTCATCCAGGGAGATACAAATGAGTCTGTTAATACCTTATAGGCTAAAGAGTCGTGAGATATCGCAAGGTGGCACCTGAGCCAGAAGTGGACAGAAAAAATCCAGGCTTGGCATTTTAGCGAGTTAAGACCCACTTCCAAATTTAAAGCACCTCCTGAGACGCATCTAGGTACACCGAAGATTAACCTAAGGAAGGAGTGTTGAATTCCTTCAACGTTACTTTTAAAGAGTGGAAACCATATCGGTGATCCATACAAAACCTGGGACACAACAGTGGATTTATACACTTGGGTAACTGCTGGTATATATTTCCCACCCTTTGTAAAATAAAACCGGGCTAAAGCCCCAGAACTTTGTTCTACTTTGGTCTTAGTATAATTTATATGAGCCTTCCAGCTGAGAGCTTTGTGAAACCATATGCCTAGATATTTATACGATTCCACTTGTTCGATTCTATTTCCTGCCAGAGTACACTTATATCTCACTTTCCTGCTTGAAAAAACCATCACTTTAGTTTTTGAGAAATTAATTGTTAAAAAGTTTGATTTACAATATTCAGCAAAACCACTTAATAGTCTCTTTAAGCCCAACCTTGTCTGTGATATTAAAATAACATCATCCGCATAAAGGAGTATGGAGACTTTTGTTTGCCCAATCTTTGGAGAATGTGATGGTAAAGAAGCCAGCGTAGAAGGAAGGTCTGCCAAATATAGGTTGAATAAAGTCGGGGCAAGTACACACCCTTGTCTGACACCTCTAGTAGCAGTTATCTCCTTAGTCACATGGCCCTGTCTGCTACATCGGACTTGTGCTGTTGTGTTTGAATACAAAGACTGGATCAAGAAGAGTAGTCTACCTTTAATGGAGAGTTGCTCTAACTTTGACCACAGTCGGGCTCGAGGTATTGAATCAAAAGCTGCTTTGAGGTCAATAAATACTCTCTGGACTTGTTCCTCTTCATTGCAACCTGCTTGTTTACCTGCTTCTCACTCTGGTCTAGACAATGGTAATGGTGAGGAGGAGCAGCAAACACCTGTCAAGCAAGCAAATCGTAGGGTGACCACATGTCAGGAAAAACCAGGACTTGTCAGGTTTTTGGTACCAAATCTGGGAAGGAGGGGATTATGAAATTTGAAGAAAAATCTGGATTTTTCCCATCCTCCCCCCCAAAGAGCAGCTCTACCTTATAGTCAATGGGAAATAACATAAATGCTTACAGCTCCATCATTTTTAAAGATAAGGAGATGAAACCTGGCACCATGTTAGCCCTTAAGTAGGGCTTTAGCGATGCCAAATTGGAAGCAAATCAGTTCATCTGTTGATTTTTAGGAATTTATTTGAGGTTTTAAAATTATTATTTTTAAACCATCATTGTTAAAAATAAAGAGGTTAAAATTGGCACCATGATAGCTTTTAAGTAGGGTTTTAGCCATGCCGAATTGGAAGCAAATCCGTTCATCTGTTGATTTTTAGGAATTTATTTAAGTTTGAGGTTTTAAAGTTATTATTTTTTAAACCATCATTGTTAAAGATAAAGAGATGAAACTTGGTATCATGATAGCTTTTAAGTAGGGCTTTAGCCATGCCAAATTTGAAGCAGATAAGTTCACCTGTTGATTTTTAGTATTTTTTTAAAAATTGAGGTTTTAAAATTAATTTTTTAAAATACCATCATTTTTAAAGATAAGGAGATAAAACCTGGCATCATGATTTTTAGTTTAGTTTTTTTAAAATTTGCGGTTTTATTATTATTATTTTTTAAAACATCGTTTTTAAAGATAAGGAGATGAGACTTGGCATCATGATAGCTCTTAAGTAGGGCTTTAGCAGATCTGTTCATCTGCTGAGTTTTAGCAAGTTCCTAGACATTTTTTAAAAATAAAATAAATAAAAAGCCAGCCAGCTGGTGAGCCAGCAGCAGCCCCTGTTAAGCAGCAGCTTGCAGTGGAGTGAGGATACAATCAGAAAATATATTTGAGGGAAGGGAGAATGTATCACACAAAGTACAGCAAAAGCTACAAAAGTAGGACTGAGTGAAATTAATTTCAGATACATTGGATGTCTCACTTGTTATTTCAATGAGTTTAACATTAAGATGTTATGTAGAACAGATTTGTCTTAATTGTGTGTTGTAAAATCAGACATGTGACCAAGGCCACATGTGACCAAGGCCATGTGACCAAGGCCCCTTGCTGCTAGACATGCCCCCTGGCAGTGGACATGTTGGTGGGGATGCCCCCTTGGGGTCCCACCATGTTGTCCTCCTTTTTGGTTTCCAAAATATGATCACCCTATGATGAAGAAGAAGATGAGGAGCAAAAGCAGCTGGTGACAATGATGGTGAGAAAGTAGATTCACTGAGGGAGGGTGCCCATTGAGGTGTCTTGCCCAAGGACCCTCAAAAACCTGGAGCCAACATTTCATAGATCTTAAAATAAACTAGAATAATGTGTGATATCTTTCTTCAAGGTAAGCAAGGATGTAGTAACAATACAGATAATGATGATAATAATAATAATAATAATAATAATAATAATAATAAAATTTATTTAGGTATTTATTTATTATCCGCCTCTCCCTTTGGACCAAGGTGGGGAACAACACCAAACACCAAATACATAAAACTGACCAAAACCAATACATCACCAAAACACCAATAAAAATAGCAAATTCTTCCCAGAGAACCTGAGTGTGCAGGGCGGATTGTATGGGAGAAGGCGATCCCGCAGGTAACCTGGACCCAAACCATGTAGGGCTTTAAAGATGCTGACCAAGGAGTTTAGTGTGACAAACCTTTGACCCAGCTGCCACCTCAGATTCAGTCCTTGGGTTCAACCAAGAAATTGACTAATTTCACATCCACATGAATTTACTTTGACACCTAATAACATAATTTCTCTAGGTCAAAGATGGGAAACTTGTGACCCTCCAATGGTTTTGGCTTACAACTATCATAATCCCTCATCGTTGGCTATGCTGGTTAAGGCTAATGGGAGTTGTAGGACACCATGTTGCCTACACCTGCCCTAGCACCTTGTCTAATATCTATTGTTCTGAATTTTTCTTCAACACTGGTGATGGGAGAACATCTTCCACAGTATCTGAGGACAACAGGCCAGCTTAGAGGGTGCTGGGCAGGCTGCATAGCGCACAGTATTCTGACTTTCAACACCGCACTACCACTCCATGTCACCCCTGCTGCTTGAGGTATCTACCTCACTCTGATTAATGGTAGGGCAGGCCTTGCCTGAGGCCACTTCCTATGTTACTGAAGTGGTGTGGTAACTACCAAGGGGACACCTACACAGAGCTTTTACTTCAGTTCTACTCCACCCACAAGTCAATCGTGTCAGAATACACACATCCCTCTCCATAGCTAGTGCAGTGTTTCTTGCCCTAAATCTTCCCCCCCCCCCCCAAGTCATTTTGTGATGGATTTTCCTATCACTGCGGATTCAGTACAGTTTGGGAGTTTGTGTGACCTCAACTGGCTTTGGTGCGGGCTGATGGAAACAGGTGCTGACTGGTCGAAGGGAAAGTTGCATGGGGTGGGGCGTGGTGAGAGCAAAGGGCTAAACATGGCTACCCAGAAGTAATTTCTTGCCTTCCATTGAACTTTACTGAGCAGAGGAGTGGGGAGGGGAGCCAGCCCTGATGCTTTGAAACTGTGCTGTTGTGAATATGGGCTCAATTGCTATCTTTCCACTCTTTACAATTTCACAGGTGTGCAGTTGCACACTTTCAATATAGGTCATTTCAGGCTTTCCTACTTCACTTGGGCTTAGGGTCGCAGCCGCCACCATGGGGAGAGAGAGGGGTGTGAGGGTGGATGTTTGCATATCTTAGAAGTAATTCCTGCATTTCATTTTATAAGTATGTGAGTAAAGGGGAAAACCTGTTGATTCAAAGCTTCACAACTACGAAGGAGCACAGCTGAGAGAAGATGGGAACCTGTTGATTTGTAGATGTGTGGAGACATCCTTTCAGTTTTATGAAACAAAAGAAAAAATACTTTCAGAGTACCATCATTTGTCGCTATTTGCTGCACATTATGGCCATGTAACTGATCCTGCAATGTTTCAGGGCGGGATATTTCACATTAAATCCTGCTCATGTATTGTGGTGGTTGTTGCTTTGCAGCTGCAATGCTGCAGGTTTTGAGGGGGATCAGCAGTGAAAGTGGTGCCGTGTAGATGGGCCCCAACAACAACAAGAAATTGGTTTGCCATGATTCAGTGACACTTTGCCTCCTAATTACAGGAGGCTATGCTTATCACACTATTCAGAATTGGCAGCCAGATTGGGGCAGGGGAGCAGCACTGGTATGGGAAGAAACGTTATTACCGGATACTGCCATGATCATAGCTTGAAACAGAACCACCAGGAAGCATTTTTCAGTGGCTATCAATGCCTCCTCCCTAATGTATGAATTGGAGCCTGAGGGAATAGAACTCTGGGCCATCTGTGAGATCCCCAGTTCTCACACAATGGAAGGATCTCTCTTCCATGGAACTCTGGAATAGGAGCCGTGACTATGTGCTCAGCTCTGAATTTGGAGTGGAATCAATCTTCTACATCCTTCATTATCCCAACCATTTTGCTATGCATTCTCAAATGAGTGAAATGGGAAGGAGGGCTTCATCATTAGTCAATAATGGCAGCAACATACATCAACATCAGTATCAATTTGTGAATGAGGCCCAAACATATTACAGACAAATACATGTAATAGTAGCCAGACGGCCCAGGCCCTTTCAGTTAAGAAAAGCTGCTTCCAGTGTGGGTGGTTGAGAGTGAAGAGGCAGCTGGATAGATGATGCACATGTGCTGAACCATTTCCCCGTCTGCCGTTTTTCCCCTGGTCCAAATCACTTTTGCTGGCCTTCCCCTCTTCTCCCCAAAAGATTTGATGTATATGTTTTGCCTGCATTTAAAATCTCACAGGGGTAAAGACCTCTCGCTCTAGGAGATGGATTTGGAGCATGGAAATGCCAGATGGGAAAAGAAGTAAGTGCCCCCCTTCACTCTTGATCGCCCCCATTGGAAGCAGCTTTTCTTCATTTGAAGCAGAGGAGGCAACTTCTTTGGATTGAGGGCCACATAACCACATGGGAAAGTGGTTGGTGATCACATACTGTTGGCGGTGGATGAGGCCAAAGTGAGCAGGGACACCCCTTTTCTCCCCACCATTTACTATTTCTCCTTCACACACTTACACAAACACAGCATCCCCCCTGCAATCCTGATGCAGCCAAGAAGCAGCACAGAAATAACAGTCCTGGCTGCATTGGGAATCCTGGGGCTGGAGTGAGGGTACAGGCTCTTCCCTCACCCCACTGCAAAACTTTGAAGATCATAGAATCACAGAATAGTAGAATTGGAAGGGGCCTATAAGGCCATCAAGTCCAACTCTCTGCTCAATGCAGGAATCCACCTTAAAGCATACCTGACAGATGGTTGTCCAGCTGCCTCTTGAATACCTCTAATGTGGGAGAGCCCAAAACCTCCCTAGATAATTGGTTCATACTGCTCTAACAGTCAGGAAGTTTTTCCTAATGTCCAGCCAGAATCTGGCTTCCTTTAACTTGAGCCCACTATTCCGCATCCTGCACTCTGGGATGATCGAGAAGAGATCCTGGCCCTCCTCAGTGTGACAACCGTTCAAGTATTTGAAGAGTGCTATCATGTCAGAGTGCTCCCCTCAATCTTCGCTTCTCCAGGCGAACCATGCCCAGTTCTTTCAGTCTCTCCTCATAAGGTTTTGTTTCTAGACCCCTGATCATTCTCATTGCCCTCCTCATTGCCCTCCAGTTTGTCTGCATCTTTCTTGAAGTGTGGTGCCCAGAACTGGACACAATACTCAAAATGAGGCCTAACCAGTGCTGAATAGAGGGAAACCAGTACCTCACGCGATTTGGAAGCTATACTTCTATGAATGCAGCCCAAAATAGCATTTGCTTTTTTTGCAGCCACATCACACTGTTGGCTCATATTCAACTTGTGGTCCACAACAATTCCAAGATCCTTCTCGCTTGCAGTTTTGCTGAGCCAAGTATCTCCCATCTTGTAACTATGTATTTGGTTTCTTTTTCCTAGGTGTAGAACTTGGCATTTATCCCTATTAAATTTCATTCTGTTGTTTTCAGCCCAGCTCTCCAGCCTATCAAGATCACTTTGAAGTTTGTTTTTGTCTTCCAGGGTATTAGCGATCCCGCTTAATTTTGAGTCGTCTGCGAATTTGATAAGCACTCCCTGCACCTACTCATCCAAATCACCAATAAAAATGAAGATTGCTGTCCCTGCTGTGCTGTCAATAGCAGTGACAGAACAGCTACCTTTCCCCCATGGCCAGCTGATGATTGATCAGCTGACAATGGTGGAAATCAGGCAGGACTCCCCAGGGAGAGCACTTAAGGACCACATGTGGCCTGTGGGCTGTGGGTTGCCCACCTGTGATTTAAAGGAACCATTGGGCTACTATTACATGTACTGGCATGTAACACGTAGCTTGGCATGAAACGGTAACCTGATCCTTAGCTACAACATCTTGTCATATAACCAACTGAGAAGATCTAATTTAACTCCGCCAAAGGATTATACCTTCACAGGTGCACTGCACAAAAGTAAGTCCTATGACGGAAATGTAATCATGACGATAGCATTTTATGCCACACAGGAGCTTCCCTCTTCCCTGTCTTTCATCTTTAATGGATTAAGTGTACCCCTAGCAAAGACTCTGTGCTGAACAAGCAGGTCTTAAATGGTGTTTGTCTCTGTTTCTGTGGCAACCATTCTTCCTCAGCAATGCAGTACAGGCAGCAATAACAACAACAAAAGCCACCTGGAAAATGTCTGCTCAGCAAAATCAGCTGGCTTTTTATGTACCTATATATTTTGTCTCTGAGGCTCTAATTAGATGTGGTGGTGGCATGAGTTTTGTTTCAGCACAGAGCTACTGCAAGCTTTAAAGTAGAAAGTGGAGGGTGAGGTGGATGGCTACCAGTGGGTGGCCTTCTCAGTCATGGCACCCCAGTGGTAGAATAGTCTCAGAGAAGTTTGCTTGTGTCAGGCAAAGATATTTCCCCCCACAAGATTTCTAGAGGCAGTTTTTAATCCTGCAAGATTGTTTTATATTGCTCTTATCATTTTGAGGCTTTTAGCTTTCGTTGGAGTTTTTTTCTTTTGTATTTATACTTGGTTTTGTTATTTTTTGCAAACCATCTTGGAATAGGACCAAAGGGCAGAATAAAAACACTTATAATCAATAACTAAAGAGTGGTGAGACCCTTCCCTACCCACCATTTTTGCTGCAGAAATCACTTCCTTCTAGCTGACACTCTCTCCAGGCTTGGTTTACTGCTAGTAATGGAGCATCCACCATGAGAAGAAGCTTTGGGGAAGAGGCTGGTGGAGGGGGCAAAGGATTCCTCACCCTTCTCCCATCTCTGCTGTGCCTCTTCTTAAAACCACCCCATCCCCACTTTACAGCTATACAACACACACAGGTCCACCACCTTCATGTCTATTTAGGACTCAAAGCTGGATGATTACACAACAATTTGTACTATTCAGGTAAGGCTATCAAGCACAAAATATAAACATATGCCATGTCAATTGTGAAGGGCACACAGCTGTATTATTTGCTAGTTGCTCCTTTAGGGGCACAGAAATAGAGCCATTCTAGTGGCATTTTCTAGTTGCCCCTTGATTATATTTTAAAGCAGCAAGTGGTAAATGACATGGTGCGTGTAGATTTTGTCCTTGGGTATCTCTATGATAGCACAAGCCACCATGTCAGAAACCGCTCTCATAGGTCTCAGTCATACCCTGACATTGTGGAGGAGTATATATGTAAATGGATATGTGAAGTGGGTTCCTCACATGGGAGTCACATGGGACAGGACAAGCCAGGATGTAGGCAGCATAGCATAAGCAAAGGGTAGAGAGGTGGCAGGGTACAGATAAACAGAGCAGGTGAGATTTAGGAAAAGTCAGGGCAGAGCATGGTCTAGGCACAGCAAAGAATGAGCTTTAAGCAGGAGCTGATTGCCAGCAGTTTTTTCCTGCTGCGAAACCAAAGAAATCAGAGAAGCTCAAATTGCTTTTGGTGAGTTCTCAGCTCACGTAGCCTGGAATTCCAAGGTAGGGCTATGTTGACAGCATCTAAGCTAGACTGACACAACCACTCTCCACTTTTCTGAGGAGGAACAAGTGTGAATTTGGCATCAAAGCTTATGGGCCTTCACAGGGAGGTGAAGTGCTCGCCACATTAGTTCTGTTGTATGCAAAGGGGAGGAGTGCTCTTTCACTCCACCTCATGAAGAAGATTGCACTTGTACAGATTGGTGAATGTTCCTTTTTCTAGTTTGCCTAAGACCTCTTTTATGGCTCACTGTGCTAGAAGTGCTTTCACATTCATCACAGCACCAGAAATGTGTGGACATAGTCCAACCTCAGGGTTACCTTGCAACTGTACTAAGATAAGGCCTTGTTTAACCTGGCAGCCATCTGAAGATGGGAGAAGAATCCTGCTTCATCTCAAGGTGATTGATCCTCTTTCACTCCCTCTCTTGGGAAAGTACTGAGTACATGATGTCTCAGGATCATGGTGTGTTAATGGCAAACATTTCCCATCAACCTGCCTATTTCTGTAATTAGAACAGGGATTTGAAGGCTCACAACATTATGACTTCAATCCATGTAGTGAGTGCTTCCAAATTTTGCAACAGGAAGGAGGATTAGTTGTCATAGCGAGGCAATTTTAGGTGACATTCCCATGACAAATGTAATGAGTTCTTTGGCTCATAGTTGCCATTTAGGAAGGTCACCCTGAACTTCAGTTACCCCTTTCATTTCTTTAAATCCACTTTTCTGGTGTCTGCCAGCTTTCTTTCTTTTTGCATTTGCAACTGGGGAGCCCCAATGAAGTATATTCATTCCCTTGTTGTGGGAATAACATGGCAATGCCACCCTGATTTTTTTCCTTTCAAGGAATAACAGCCAATGCCTCCCACCCCCCACCCCCCACCCCCCCAACGAGCTCCTCTCCTTCTCTGAACAAGCTTGGCACTTCTGTGAAGGGGCCATGGCCATCCCATTTGCTGTACTGAGCCATTTGTTATTAAAGAGGAGAGTGGAAAAATGCTACATGTAAATGTTTTGCTCTTCAGGGCCCTGGACCTGAAATATAAATGCTAAAGAAAAGCCAAGTGATTTGTTTAAGCACTGCAAGATGACATTTGGAATCTGCCCCTGTTGTATAGACTTCTGGTCTGCTAAACGAACAAATGTTGACAGCTGAGCTAGTCAAAACAGAGCTAATGGAACCCAGAATATTATCCAGAATTTGTTTAATGTTTTCAAGGATTCACAATTATTTAACTAGTTTTGCATGCTGTGTTTTTTAAAATGTTTATTCAAATTGTTTTTAATACAAACTGCTCTCTTCCTCAAAAGTGAAGACGCCGCTACTTAATAGTGTTGCCATTTATTAAACAGCCACATGCTATTATACCTTTAAGGCTGCAATCCTATTCTCACTTACCTGGAAGTAATCCCCAATGAACTTACTTCTGAGTAGACATGTTTACAATTTAACATTAAGTCTTCCAATGCTTGAAAAATGTGCTGCCTAGGGAGACAGATGGCCTAATGCTGATGATCAGTTTGAGGTTTTGAGGTAAATTGTATTCATTACTTACCCACCCACCAGTGCACAGTGTTAGAAATATTGCAAGTTACTGGAAGGAGGCAGTGTTGCAGTTAATTAATTCATAGGAATTTTAACTACAGCTAGTCTTAGGATCTCTCTATAGCCCATAATGTAGTTTCCTGTGGATTCATCTTTTTGTTCCTCCCTCCTCCCCTACAACTTCCTCCACTTTCCGGAGCATATGTTTGCTTTCCCACTCCTTCCGATGTAATGGACTGAACAAACTTTTTTGAAACTCTTAAGTTGTACCTCCATTGTATATGCAAGAATATTTGTGAGTAAAACTGTCTTTTCTTCACTAAAGAAGGATGTGGTCTCCTTTTATTGTGCTAAAATAGCCTGTGGGCATGTGGGTAAATGCTCATTCTGTTTTGCCTTTTTGTTTTCTCTCTGCCAATTGCCTTTCTAACAAGAAGTATCATTACTAAATACTTCTATCAGACAGGAGCTTTGCTGGGGAGTGAGCAGCTTCCCCCAATCTTCATTCTTCCCTTTTCACCGGATCTTTGTCTAGCACCTGCACACTAACTCACCAGAGAGTACCAGTCAATTGGGGCTAACATACATGCACCGACTTTTGGAAGGAAGGAAGGAGGGCTTGGTTTGTCTACACCCTTTTTTTCTTGCAAGGGCTGAGGGTCACTACCAATAACAGAATTTCCCTTCTGCCCCGTTTATTTCCTCAGTTAGCCTATGTCGCTAACAGCCTACTGATTTATGTTAGTAATGGTATGTTTCTCTGCAGATAAATTCAAGAAGAAGGGGATTGCCTTAGCCCCGTTTCCTAAAATAGGGCAACAGGAGACTTGTAAAAGATGGAAACAAGGCAGGTAACCCCTTACAAAGTGACTAATTAGGAGAGAGATGGCATGTGCCTGTATAAGGGTGCCTCTACAAGAGGGATTTAAAGCTCTTTCAAGTCGCATTAAAAAAATTACCTCTACAAGTCCAATTATGCGCATTATCGAATGCGCGTTAAATAGCGAGTTTTAATTCTCCGCGGCCATTAAAGCGCATTTTGACCATGTAAACAAGCAATTCTCCGCATTTTAGCCACTTTAAAGCGCGTTTCATACTGCTGGTTATGCACTTCACCGCATGTCGTTTACAGGATTTAGGCGTAAACGCGATGGTGAGAAGATGCACATAATCGGACAACCAGGTGCCAAACCGAATTCTTGTAGAGGGGACCTAAGATGTTTGCGCTTCCCCACACAATACAATATTAGTATCTCATGTCTTCTTTCAGAGTGTCAAAGTAATAAGTGTTCCTTTAAAATCAAGAGGAATGAAGGCTATTAGGTTACAGTCTACTGACTCCTGTAGACTGCAAACTTTATTGATATTAAGGAAAAGGGTGTGTGTGTTAATCTTTTGTACCCTGTGTTTAAACCATGCTCATATATTTTAAACATGTATATGTTTTAATGACTATTTTTAGCTTATCGTATAATGAATGAATGATTGTGTCGTGATGCCATTATGGTTTTAATGATACTGCCATTGTTTCTAATGGGTCTGTGACTGCATAATAAAATGTTTGATTGATTGATTGATAAAAGTGATTAGCTGTATGGGTGCCTTATCCTTTCATTTTAAACCCTTATTAATGTCATCTAGTCAGGTTGCTCATTTTGTGTGTGCTTATGATGCTTACACTTTGTTCTGAGGAACATAAATAAGAATGTTTTTCAGAAGTTGTATTTAAAGTTTCCAAAGTTCTGTTAATGAGAAAATTAAAAGCCAATAAGCCATTGCTGAATGCAGGAGTTATTATCAGCTAGAAGGTGTTGCCCTAAGTCCTCATTCATATGTGTGCAAACTTGCATGTATACACATGTACCCAACAAACCCAGAAATAAAGGCTTTTGCATAGGCACGGTGTGCACATGGGAGATCTTAGATTGTACTTCAACAAAATGGGGAAATGAACTCACTGACAAAGGCCAAGAGTAAAGAAAGGGCAGTATCCAACTCAGTGTAAATCACATTGTGTTAGAGTAGGTGACCCCCTGCGCAGTGCCAATAGTGTTTGCTGGTGCAATGGATTCCTCTGCTGTGCAGCAAACACTATTGGCATTGTGCTAGAGGTAGGTAATGCAGTATTAGCAGCAGCGTTGAGTTTGATATGGTATAATAGTTTGATTTTTAACACAACAGTTTTACAGAAGATAAAATTTCTTGATTACTATACCAATCCTCTAGTCTTGGACCAGCAAGCAACTACTACTAATAGTATTAGTAATGACTGTTCAGATTATTGTGGCTTAGCATGACTGTTCAGATGTCATGCTAAACCACAATAGTTAAGCGTTTTCACCTAACTATGGTGGCTTGGCATATCATGTGCGGGGAGAAAAATGCCGCAAAGATGGTGATGGAACCAACCCAGGTAACTATCCTGCTGCAGCAGGATTAAGGGACCCTGGGGTGGTTTACCGAGACGCGGTTAAAAACGACTCTGATGGTTAAAACGGCCTCTGGTGGTTTGTAGACTGAGACCATAGAGTCCGCTGGCAAGAGTGACCGCAATTTCTAGTGATGCTTTTGCTGCCGTGGACTTCCTCTTTGTCACTCATTCATTTTTTCCACCTTTTTTCAATGGGGCGGGTGATGGGAGCTTGTTCTTGCCATGAAGGAGGCAGGGATGTGCAGTTAAACTGCACAGAGGTAGGTCCGCTAACTACAGAGGGTGGGTGGGTGGCGGGACCATGTGGTGCTGCATGATTCCTGCTCATGTGGTGGGCCTGCTTGCTACCCCTCCCCTCTCTGGGTGAAGAGGTGGAGTCTGAATGGCTGGCTAAACCATTGTTTAGAGACCCTGGAGCCAAACACAATTTGGTTGCAAAAGTAGAATTTGGAATGGAGAGCTAGAGAGTGAGGTCTCTCTTTGAACCCTGATTAATCCAAGGAAAATAAATACAAAGAGAAGCAAGAGAACTTAGGACAAGGAGACTAAGAGGGGAGCTAGCCAAGTGTGTGTGTGTTTATGTATAGTTGCACATGTTGCGAAACCTTGAAAAATGTCAGCCTTAGGCTTCCAGCTTATCCATTAAAAACGCAATGAGCTTACAGTCCACAATGCAACTGCCAGATTGCCTCACTACAATATGGGTCTGCCCTGTAGGTCTGAAAGGATAGGCCACTTAGGTCCACAGCTCCAGAAATACAGTGATGCATGTCAGATGGAAGTCCCCTAGCACACCTCTTTTGAAAAACAACCAGGTTTCCAGGATGGGTAGGTAACAGGAAGTTATGTCTCATTTGCCAAAATAACCAAATTGGCTTTGGGTTATATGTGCCATGACTTGTGGAGGGGTACCATTTGCTGCTCCCCCTCAGGTAGCAAAATGCCTTTGGCAGGCTCTGGGTTGAGAGCACAAAGAAGTGATGATTTTGGGTGAACTCAGGATGGGCTAGAACAAAGGGTACAATAGCTTGACTTATTTCATTAGATTCCTGGTGACTTGGAGGGAAGTCTACACCAGCCATTTATTTCAGGATTGTATTGCAGTTGTCACTAACGGGGCATATGATGTTCACCTGTTCCCGTGGTGATCTCGGCTCCACCTCTCATTTTCCCCAGAATATCCCTGATTGCTTTTGTTGCGGTTTTTTCGGCTCTCCCACTTCTATTCCAAAGAATGTGCGTGGTGTCCCCCTTTTTGCGAGGTCGTTGCTGTTTGTCACAAGTTGCTGGCTCAGCGAACAGCCAATCTGCTGTGGGGGCATTTCCATGGGTATCGGAGGTGTGTGGGAATGGGCCTGTCTGACATTTTTGCCACATGATTTTTGCTGGGTATCGGCGTGTTTCACCTCTGGGTGTGCTTGTTTTTTTTTTAATACAAACATAACTCTGCACAGGAGTGCATATTCAAAGGAGTTTGTATCACCCCATACCTGTCTGCGCTTGTGTGCATCCTTCATGAGTCATTAAAAAAAATCTAGCCCACCCCTTCTACAATACACATGCGGAAGCACTGTAACGGGGCACACATGCTCCTGCAACGGCATTCCTGTAATTGTGGTAAAGCTCAGTCACTTGTGCTCCATGAGTGCTGATCACTGAAGTGGGGAACATTCAGAAGCATCCCTCTTCCATAGTAAAAGGGCTGCAGGTATAGATTGGGCCTTGCTTGAATTAAAGCCAGCTGATTTAGCATTACAAAAGCCATGCTTCTTAGAGATGGCTCGGTAGAGGTACCTAGAGCCATTACCAGCAACTTCCATGTGGGAAGAAGCCCAGAAGAGAGGCAGACAAAGATCACCTCAGGCAGCTGCTCCAGCTGGACTGTCACCCCCTTCTTTCACAAAGCTTTTTCTACTATGAACTGCCTTGTGGGATGGATCATTACGAGTTATTTTTAATATTGTTTTTATAATATTTTTAATTAACATATTGTTGTTTTACTTGTAAGCCACCTTATCCTGAAAGGCAGTTTATAAATCATTGTGGCCCCCTCTACAAGAGTTTGCTTTGACGCCCGGTTCCCTGATTCTGCGCATTTCCTGATAAGCGTATTTACGCCTAATACCTATACACGAGAGGCATTGAAGGGAATTATGGGATGTATGAAACGCGCTTTAAAGTTGTTTACATGCTGAGAATCGCATGCAAACGTTGCTGAAAGTAATGTGCTTTATCCCGTTGGAACTGCCCAAACAGGTCCCCTCCCTTTATTCTCCCCGCCCACCAGAATCTCCTGCCTTTGGTTACCTGGGTTACCTGCTGGTAATGATCTGGTTAACCTGTTCGGCTACCTCTCTCCCCTCCCCTTTCACCCGATTGCCATTTCAAGTGAACTGCTCAGGAGTAAAAGGGAATGTGCCTCATAAGTTTCCCCCTCCAGCACCCTTTGAAAACTTATTTTTAGTCAGGGCTACCTCCCCCCCCCCCCTTCGCCCGATTGCCATTTCAAGTGAACTGCTCAGGAGTAAATGGGAATGTGCCTCATAAGTTTCTCCTCCAGCACCCTTTGAAAACTTATTTTTAGTCAGGGCTACCTCTCCCCCCCCCCCCTTCGCCCGATTGCCATTTCAAGTGACCTGCTCAGGAGTAAATGGGAATGTGCCTCACACACACGCACGCCAAAACAAACAGGGGATGCTGCTTCGTTCCTTCCCCCTCCTCTTCCCAGCGAGCTCAACCGTTGTAAAACATACACACGCACACACACACAGCTCATGTCAGCAAGAAGCGAGGGGACGATATGTCTGAGCTGATCACTAATTATGCACACATCTGCGCATCCTTCCTACCCCCTTTGCTTCTCGTGAAACCACCTCCATCTGGCCCCATGTCTCCATGTAAAAAATATTCCATCAGGGTACTTCAAAGAAACTTTATTTTTGATTCACGTTGGGTCTCCTCTTCCTGGAGCTTCCATCCAGAGAGACAGAGAACAAGGAGGAAGTTGCCAGGAGGAGACAGGAAATAAAACTAAATGAAAAAGTGGGAGGTTTTCCCAGCGAAGGGGCAGTTCTATGTATGATACCACAACCACAGTCCGCCCACTCTGATCGTTAATGCGCTTGAACAGCAATTGTTTACACGGATATAAGGTGCTCTTACACCCGTGGTAAATAAAACTAGCTATTTAACGCGAATTCAAAAATGCGCATAATAGGAGATCAAAAGCACCTGTACTCCTCATTTGCGCTCCACTCTTGTAGAGGGAAAATCGGTAATGCGCCTTGAAAGAGCTTTAAATCACTCTTGTAGAGGCACCCTGTGATAAATCAATCAATCAAATAGAACAAAGGGAACCATGAGAATTGCCTAGGTAGCATTTTAACCTGCTCATCTATCTCGCGATCAGGATGCCTCAGGATTGGATCATGTTTCCTGACAAGGATTGGCCCTTGAGGATTACTTGACTAGCCTATTGCTTTGCATACAGTGGCAGAGCATCTCCTTTTAACTCAATTAAAATAAAGAAAAGCCAGATAATGAACTTTGGTTTTAACAGAAACCACTATCAGGATCCTCCTTCTCATTCCAAGTTAGGCTGCTGAAACAAAGAAAGCCTAAATGAAAACCAGGAGTAGGCTGGTCATGTGCCTAGAGGAACCTGACCCTCAATTCTTAGCATATGTTCCCCCTCCTGAGTCATTATTTGGCACATGGCTCTGGTTGGTGAAACTCTGGGTTCTAGTAAAAAGACCTCATAAGCCCAAAGCCTGCCCAACCCTGGCCTAGCATACTAATGACGGAATGTTGCTGTTCCTTGTGAAACCTTTGTTCACACACAACAGTGCATATGAGGCAAGGTGCTAGGCCAGGGGTAGGCAACATGGTGCCCTTGAGATGTTTCGAACTACAGCTCCCATCAAACCAAGCCAGCATGGCCAATTGCAAGGGATAATGGTTGTGGACCAATACATCTGGAGGGCGCCACATTGCCCACCCTCATGGTAGGATCAGGCCAATAAAAATATAGTCTACACATGTACAAAACCATAATGGCTGAGTGAGCTTGACCTACTCCTCCTCTTCACCACTGCAACCTACTTGTTCACCTGCCTCTCTCTTTGGCTCAAACAACGGTGGTGCTGAGAAGGAGGAGCAGAAGATGCCCCTGACTACTTGCGCACTGTCTCTCTGCCTGTGAAGCAAGCAAGTGGTAGCAATGATGAAAAAGAGAAGGAGGAGCAATAGCAGCTGGCGGTAAGAGAATGGTGGAGAAGGAAGACTGACTCACTGAGAGAGGGGCTCCATTGAGGGTATCTTGCCCAAGGGCCCTCCAAAACCTAGAGCCAGCACTGGTGACTGGAGACATTTTATGGATGTCAGCATAACCTCAACAGCAAATTATTAGTCTGCAGGCTTCCTAGAGGTGCATTTAGAATCTTACCTACTATGTACTTTGATATCGAAAAATAACAGTTACCAATTTCTCACTGTACAGTGAATCAGTGCTGTAGCAACAGAACATAGACCCGGCTTCATAGATAAAATCTTCTTCCCTACTTATATACTTTTTTGTCCCAATCATTTTGCACTGAAGAAAATCATACCCTTTCTCTGCCTGGAGATGGAGATGCATCTAGCCAAGCCATCGCTTAGTGGCAGCCATTCCATCAGGCCGCAGCAGACAGTGTGCAGCAAAGAGAGTGAGGGGAAGTAGGGCTATTCCATTAGCTCTCCTGAGATTAGCTGGCATTGGCTCTTCTTCAACTGCCACCTCAGGGCAGCCATTCCATCAGGCTAGCTGAGCTGTTTCCATCCCAGTTGCTATTTATTAGATGAATGGGTGCCTGTGTTTGCTTCCCCCTCTTCCCTTACCGCTCCCCTTTTGTATTGTGCCTTTTAGAATTGCAACCTGAGGGCAGGGACTGTCTTTTAATTGATCTGGCTGAAGAACCAGATAGAAATGCTTTATAATAAATAAAGGTGCAATCCTATGTGTGTTTAGACAGAAAAACGTCCTACAGTTCCCAACATTCAGCTTTGTATGGGAGTTGTGGGAATTTTTCTGTCTAAACATGTATAAGATTGCACCCTAGGATAAATAACTTTAAGCAAAGATATGTTCCCAGCTTCTTTCCAAATGGTCTTTTCTCATATCCTGAGATCCTTTGGGGAGGCCTTGGTCATGGTCCAAATATTTTTGGAAATTTTATCCTGCAAGGCAGTTTTGGCAGAGGCAGTATTCAAGTAAAACAAAACAAAGTGATGTATAGAAATATACACATTTGATGTTGACTTCTTTATTACTGAGAAATAAATCATTATGGAAATCTTATATAGTGATAGGTGAACTACCCTGCTGCAATTCAGAACCAGGCATTAGCCCAGCAGAATGACTTGGAAGAAAATTCTCATATTCCGAGCTTGTGGATTATGGCTGAAGTTTACCACCTGAGCATTTCAGAAGTGCACCTTGGGAACTTGACTGGTTTAGTGTGTCTCTCATTCTTTACTCCTGTGTGTCATGACGTTATGCATCATGATGTGGTATTTCTACAGAATGAAGTGAATAAGGAATGCAGGTGAGAGAGGACAATAATTAAAAGGAAGGATCCAAAGCCTTTTCAGAATAGGATCATATTTGAAACTACAAAGGAAAGTGTGGGTGCGTGTATGTGTGTATGTTGGGAGATTAACAGAACCGGCCCTAATGATAGGCAGAGTGGCAGATGCTGGTGGTAGTGGGGCTGCAGTGAGGGGAGGGCAAAGTTGACCCATGGACAATGTTGAAACTATCTATCGCTCCAGTTGGCTTCTATATGTGGAATGGGTGTGTGCCATTTTATCCTTGGCTTCAGGCAGCAAAATGTGTTAGTCTGTCGCTAGAGATTAAAGATGCGTGGAAGAAAAGCAGAAAGACTCTTTTTCAAATGGAAGAAGGAGCAGAATCAAGAAAACAGGTTGAAGATTTAGAGGATGAAAAAACAAGAGGAAGATAGAAAAATAGGAAGAACAATTAGGAATATATCAAAGAGGTAGAGAGAAAAAAAGAAGAAAAGGGAGGGAGAGACTGAGCAGAAAATGAAGTATCAAGAAAAAAGGCACAGACAGAGGTAATTTTATTACAGACAAAAATGGATTATAGATTAAGTAAAGGAGACTGCAAAAGAAGGGCAAAGAAGAGTATTAAGTAGAGAAGAGATTACATAAAGAGAAATTGGACTGAACCAGATCAGAAAAATGGGTCTGCTTAGAGCAAGAAAGGGCAAGGGGAAAAGAATGAAACAAATGTAAAAATCTCTGTGATATTCAAATTAGAATTAAATGCTGAACATCATGAACTATTTCTTTCTGAAAAAATATTTTTCTAATTTTACTGTTTATGACTGATGCTGGTATGACAGATGCTTAATAATTTTGAAAGGATGTAGATTCTATCATTGTCAGGGCAGTGAAATCACCTCAACCTGATTTTAAGATTATGATTGAAAGAGACTGTTGCAAGACACACACACACCCCACAACAAAAGTTCCATGCGACAACTGAAGAACAACTGACAGATTCTTACACTAAAACTATTTATATTGAAACACTAAAAATATTCCATGTTTGAGGCTTTGAAAATCGACAGATATGTTTGGACAGGTGCAGAGCCTGGTGTGGGACCATCTGTTACTCTTCCAGAAGCCATTCTGCGTGAGCCACAATCTTAAAACTTTGAGTTCTTCTTCCTTTGTCAAATCTCAGCTTGTAAAAGATCAGGGCACCAGGTTGCCTCTGTATTAAACAAAACCCGCGCTTTCTCTCCTGCGGAGTGGGGTTTCCAGAGGCTATTCAGCTCACTGCACCCATCCCCTGCCCTCTGCTCAGGCGAACGGCCACCAACCAGGGGTTGCCATCTGCCTGGAGAACGCCTCTGCCGCAACATCGGAGCGAAGATAGATGGTGGATACACCCTATTCACCTCATTCTGGCAAAAAAGTCAGGATAAGCCCCGACATTTTAAATCCACAGCTTTGCAGGAGAGCCCCGCGATGTCTGTGAGGTGGCTGCTGCATCATATAATCGACACAGCACCACCGTGCACCCATTGTAGGATTTTCAGAGCGTATGGACAGCCCTCAAGCTGGCCCTTATTTGGTCAGCATCATTTGTCTTTGTTTTGAAGTTGCAACAATTAAAAATACCAATATTTTATTTTTCAATTGTTGTTATTCTTTTTATTTTTATTTTAACCTGAGCAGTGTTGTTTTTGTTTGGCCTTACTGCAAAAAAAAGAGATAAAACATCTGAAAAAAGATTTAAAATACTTCAGCAGATCACTTGGAATCTTTAGCACATTTCTTCTGTCTCTGCAGTGACTTCCTGATTATATAGTTTGCTCATATAACTGCTGCTTACTGTCTATACATGTCAGAATATTTTCCAAGAAATCCCATCTCATAAAACATTCCTTTGTTCCTTCTGCAAAAATTAGAAGCTAGGAAAATATCTGGCATGGCATCTGAATCTTTTGGTGTGCTTGACACAGGAGATAGAACTAAGTCATGAAAAACAGCTGTTTCTGATAAGGAAGACATTGTTATTGCTAAGCGTATCTGACTATAGAACTAATCCAGGAAGAAAAGATGCACAGCTTTCAAAAGAAGGCTGTAAGGTCTGGGTTTGCACTACAGAAAGTAACAAGAAAACGGACGTGATCTTGGGAAAGCAAGTTACTGAAGAAAATAAATACTTACTTACTAGTTTTGTCTTACACAAAACTTTTCAAAAAATAAATTGCTTAACAGTCTTTATTTTGCTATTCACACTTTTGCAGATGGCTCAGTGAAGGGTGGTGATCAGAACAACCCTGTAGTTCTATTAATTATATTTATTAACCACCCAATAACCTAGGTCCTCTGAGCAATGTACAATTAAACTATTTAAAAAAACTACATCTAGAAATTGATCGTCATGTTGGGGAAGGCTATCTAAATATGTTGAAGTATTAAGATGATTGCTCTGTCCTGGTCAAGACACGGGGGTGGGGAAGCAGACTGCAGAAGACACACTGACTGGTTGGTCTGAGTCACATCAGGTCAAGCAGGGCAAGGTCATGGCAGGCTAGGCAGGGTCTGTCAGACCTTGGATAGGTGCAGAAGCTTTCTGGGGCTTTCTGAAGGCTAGCCAGCCTGGTCCTCCTCTTAGCTCCACCTCCTTTCTGAGGAGCTGTCTGAGCCCTTAAAGGGCCATTGGCTTATTCAGCTGTTGGCTCCTATGGCATGACAGTGGGGGGAGGGGAAGTCTACACAAGGCTAGGTCTTCTGCATCCAAACAGCCCAGAAGCATTATGTCCTCTGGTCTCAAAGGTCCTAGAGAGGGAGGACAAAAGCTCCTTGAGCAGCAGCTCCTTGCTATCCAGGTCTTTCACTAACTTTGAGAGGAAGGATGGTCAAGGCTGGAGAACATGAGAATGATGTTAAAAGGCCTGGGAGAACAGGAAAGTAAGTCTATCGTAGGGATTTAAATTTTTCAAGTGCTCATCTCACACACTGTCCTGTTAACTGCATTGGCTCTTCTGCTTTTCTTTCTTTCTTAATTAAATTAATTTCTAGTACACATTGTTATTCAAGGCAGCTCACCAAAGGATAAACATAATTGAAAACAATACCCTAGTGACAGGGGAGTCTGGTGGCTCCAATTTCGGTGGGGCAGAGATTCCAATCTAGTCAGGACTAAAATGGGATTAGGAAAGAACTGCTACGGACGCAAGTGCTGTTAGCATAAAGCACAACACAAACCTGATGGTGCAACCATACCCTTTGGCAGCTCTATTAGTTTCATTGCTCCATTGCGTACTCGTTTGCTGATTTATACTGTTACACAATTAAAAACAAAATCATGAATCTGGATGTCCCTTTTACAAATATTAACCATCTGTCTGATTTAGCCTACTTATTTTCTGGCTGAGTTTGGATTTTTTGTGGTTCTTCTTTTTTTGACACTTCTGAAACAATCCCTAATGGTATACTGAAGCTTCCTTATGAAAATACAAAACATCACTCTCGAGATAGCTTCAAGGGACCATAAAAGCCTCTGATGTTGAATCCAGATAGAAATTGCATCCATGATCCTGGAATATGCTCAATGTGCATACATTGTGGGGCAGGGCTAGCAAGCGCATGCAACATCAGAGCAGGTTCAGAGCATAGTGTCCCTCTTCTACTTGAGCTTGCTCTACACATGAGTAATTCATTAAAAACTCTTATATTCACCCACATTCACCCCTCCCTCTCATTGCATTTTCCTTCCCTTTCCCTGTTGTTTTTCCCATTTCCTGTTTTAGATTATAATCTCCTTGCAGGCATGGACCTGTCTATTTTCTCCTGTGTAAATCTGAAAGGTGCCGTATATACTGTATTGATGGAGAAGGAAAAGGCCACTTGAAATGGCATATGATTGCCAGATCAAAAAATTCAGAATAAGGGGATATCCAAAATTCTGCTGAACATTCAGTATGGTCAATGAAAACATGATGTTCTGAAACAGGATGTTTTTAGCCTGACCCTATATACATTCACTCAGTCCCATGGATTTCAGTGGATCTGCACAGCATTGCTCAGACACTCACACGCAGTTAAAATAACTTTTAGCCAAATAGCGATTAGCCAGCACTCCTTTAAAGGAATAGATTAATTAAAATATGGTAGATTGCCTCCATGGTTAAATTAACAAAATTCATTCACTTATGCCAGGAATGGGCAAGTTGCAACCCTCCTGATGTTGTTGGATTACATTCCCATCATCCTTCAACATTGGCCATGCTGGCTAGGGCTGGTAGGAATTGCAGTCTAATAACATCTGGAGGACCACAAATTGCCCACCATTGACTTACGTAACGGTCAACAACAAAAGCAAATATTTGAACAATTTTGGATCCCATTTATTATGTGAAACAATATAATTTGGACAGCAATAAATATAGACCTTTTGCGTGATTAGTGTAAATTTTAGCTGTGGACACTGGATTGTTATGTATCTACTCTTAAAGTTAGGAAAATAAGGAAGACTTGGAATGCTTGGTGATTTTTAGTTGTTAAAATTACTTGAGTATCCATGTCTATATCTTGTATTTGTAACTTTTTTCAACCTGTGTGATTTTTTAAAATAGTAATTTTATTAATATATACAGTTTTACATTCATATATAATGCATTAGATGATTTGTATACAGAATCTAAACAAAAGAAAAGAAATCACCTAGGAGTTGTCATCTACTAAAATATTACTAGTGTTTAACTGTAGGAGTTCATTGCAATGAAATCGTAGTCTATACATCTTTCGTTCACATCTGATAGCAGATCTTTAACTGAACCCCCCAAAAAACCCAGGATGAGGGTTGCTTATCTTTCAAAATTAATAGTAATAAAAAAAAACACAATAGCATTTAACATCAATAAATTTTAAAATTAACAAAGATATAATAAAGTGGTGCCGATTGGTTGAGCTATAACAGGGAGAAACACTTAAACCTATTGATATCTAAATTATATGTATCTTTCATATAGACAATGAAAGGGTGCCAGGCATTGAAAAAACAAGCAGTTTTTAGACTTCCATCTCTCAAGCGAACATATTCGGTTAACTTGGTAATTTCTGCTATTTTCCAGACTTTGCACAGCCATTCTTTTAGTGTGGGGATAACATTATTCCTCCAGTTTCTGGCAACCAAAATCCTGGCAGCAGTCAAGAGATTCTGAACCATTTCTCTATATATGAGGTCTATCTGATCCTCCACGTAACCAAGGAAGACTGTTAGAGGGACACAGGGTATAGAAATGTGTGTAATTATAGATACTGCACTTACAATCCCCACCCCCCAGAAATGGTTAACTGGAGGGCACTCCCACCAAATATGCATAAAATTAGCTTTATCAGTTCCACATCGCCAACACTGATCTTCACAGTTCTTGTAAATATGATTTAGTCGGTTAGGGGTCAGATAGTATTGGTATAGTATTTTGTAATGGTTCTCTTTCATGTTGACACAAGGGGAGCATGCTGGGCCTTGTAAGAATATTTTCTTCCAGATCTGTGATGTAATTGGATGGCCTATTGCTCTTTCCCATCTAATTTCGAAGCTGTTACCCTTGTTTTCATCTCTCTCTATAATTAACCAATAAATCTGTGATAACAAGCCTTTCCATTTCTTCCTTTCATAAATTAGTTGTTCAAAAAGAGTTAGATCTGAATTTAGCATGGTGTTACGAATGTTAGAATTTATGTAGGATCTTAATTGGTTATATTGGAGCCAAAGAGGGACCTGTCCTATTTTGTGTGCAAGATCATTTAAGGAACTGTATGTATAATTTTTCCCCACTTAAATGAATCTATAGACTTTGTGTCTAATCCAGTTGGAAACTCCATCAATTAATGTGAAATTATCATTGTAAATTAATGATGCAAGTAAAGAAACATTTGGGGAAAAATATTTTTAAAGCTATCCCAGACTAACATTGCAGCAGTAATACATGGGTTATAGGTGGTTATTACCTGTAAGTCATTGAATTTCTTCTTACTATACCATGGCAATATTGCAAGAGGGACCTTGACATATTGTTGCTCAATCACATACCATGGTATGGGTGGATATACATTAATCCATTGTGCAAGCACCTTTAAATGGGTTGCATAATAGTATGCTATTAGGGACTTTCAGTCCTCCTTTCTCATAAGGTTTTTCTAAGGTCTTTACTGAAACACTGGGTCTCTTTCCTTCCCAAATGAAATCTAATAATATCGCTTGCCATTTCTTTAATGTTTTTAATGGTACTGGTATCATCATATTTTCAAAAATGAACAATATCCTGGGTATAATGTTCATTTTGATAATAGCTATTCTGCCCATCCATGAAATTCTCAGGGAGGACCATTTTTTGAAATCTGCAGTAACAGAATCAAGTAAAGGGTTATAGTTACATTGATACCATTTGTCTGTTTCTGAAATTCGCCTAATACCTAGATATTTCACTGACTTATGAGTCTACCGGATTCCATATTTGACAGCTATCATATTCTTAGTTTCCAATGGAATGTTAAGTCCCATGTATTCTGTCTTGTGAGCATTTACTTTATATCCCGATACCTTTCCAAAATCTGATATAGATCTGAGGAGTGCAGGAATCGACACTGAGGGATTTGTTAAAGATAGCATAATGTCATCTGCATATAAACAAATTTTAAAATTAATTGGACCAATTTCTATACCTGATATTTCATTTGATGAACAAATCATCATTACTGAAGGTTCAATGCAACAGACAAAAAGTAAAGCAGATAAGGGACATCCCTGCCTGGTTCCCCTACTTATTTGGAAAAAATCAGAATTACATTAATACAAAGTGAAGCACTTGGTTTAACATAAAGGGCTTTGATATAATTTAAGAACGGCACTCCAACATTGAATCTCTCTAGCAACTTATATAGAAATTTACGCTCTACCTGATCAAAAGCTTTTTCAGCATCCAAGAAAGCAAAAACAGTTTGATGATTATTAACAAAGGATTTATTCAAAAGGTTCACTGCCCTCCTTGTGCTATCTGATAACAATCTCCCCACTAAGAAGCCTGTTTGGTCAGGGTGAATATATTTTTAAATAATAATATTTAGCCTTTTCACATAAATAGATGCTAGAATGTTATAATCTTGATTTAAGAGTGCTATTGGATGATAAGATGAGGTCAATGATGGATTTTTATCTTTCTTATTTATTAATATGATCCTTGCCTCCTTCCATGAGTCAGGAATCTTTGAAGTATTGATACACTCATCAAACAACTTATTTAGTGGGACTAATAGCATATCAGCACACATCTTGTAAAATTCAGCAGGTAGCCCATCTATTCCTGGTGATTTATTTGGTTTCAAGGCATTAATCACTTGGTGTATCTCCTGTGTAGTAATTGGAGCATTCAACTGCTCCCTATCCTCTTTAGTAAATGATGGAATTGATATCTGGTGAAGATACTTCAAAATGTCATCATCATTAGGGTTCTCAGATTTGTATAAGTTTGTGAAATAGTTTACGAATTCAGATATTGTTTCTTTATTGTCTTGTGCAAATCTATATTGTTGTTCCAGCAACACTGGAATAATTAACGTTTGTTACTGTTTTCCTGCCAGTTTATGAGCCAGTAACTTGTCTGCTTTGTTACTTTTCTCAAAATATTTCTGATGGGTGCGGGCAAGTGACCTTTCAGCTAAATACACATTATGCATGTCTAGCATATTTCTACACTGGTTTAATTCCTCAAGAATATCAGAGTTCTGTGTGTTTTTATGTGCCAGATCAAGCTCTTTGATCTTGGTAATTAGACCTTCATTATGCTTTGATATCTGTTAATATACTTAGAGGCGGAGATAAATATTCTTCTTATATAAGCTTTAGCAGCATCCCATATTGTTCTCCATGCCATCCCTTCTGTACAGTTGATTGCAAAATATTCTTGTATCTATTATACATTTTTCTATTTATAATAATCTTCTTAAAATAACTTGCAATCTGTAACAGATCAAAATAAAGGCTCCCATTGTTTGCAACCCTGATTGTGCACTATATTTATTTATTTATTCATTTAAATCATTTCTTGGCTGCCTTTCAGAGCAAAAGCCCTCACAAGGCAGCTTACAACAATAAAATCATAAAACATTAAAACAGTTAAATATTAAAAACATTAAAAGCAATAAAACATCAACTGAAACAATAAAACCGACAATAAAAACAGGAGGATCAACAATAGCAGCAATATTTCCTTTCATACAGATTCCCACAACTTGATCTAATCTGTGTTGCCTATCATCTGTGATATGTACTACACCTGCCATATCTACACTGTATCCCGGATTTATCCAGTATGATCTACATTAGCAACACATGGGGCTATGGATGATTCCTGTTTTACAACAAAGGAAGTCACATTGAACTGAAGGGGAGCAAAGCTCCCAAGGTCCATCATCTATCCATCTGCACAAAAAAAATGCTATAATTCAGATGTCTATTCCTTATCAGAATGGAAGTAAATGTTTTCAAATGTCACTAGGTTGGGAATTTAAAACACACCAAATCACCTCAGAAACTGGCAAGATTTATTTTTGCTTTGTTTGTCTGTTGTTTTCCTGGTTTTCCACAAATGCAGCCACAATATTTTCCATCTGGGAAAAGGAAAAGAAAGCAGGAGCATGTGGCTGGTTAAGCGTGTTGCTGGAAATTGTAAACAAACATAAAAGGAGGACGACTGGGGAAGATGATGGAAACTGGAAATCCCAGATTAGCATCCTTAGGGAGGGACAGCACCATTGTGCAGGTGTACAGGCGATGTAGGTGTGCCTTTCAGAATTTATTGATTTTTTTTAATTTCTGTCCTGCCTTTCAGTTCAGACGGATCCCCAAAGGCAGCTTATATAACAAAACAAAACAAAGCAAAATCTTTTTAAAAATACATTTGCTTTGGGACTGTTTCCTTGGACGCATAACATTGTTCTGGCATTCATTCCTCCCCAACCTTCTCCTCCCCATTCCAGTTACCAATTGCTATTAGGTCATTATATTTCCATTGCCATTCATTTCATCTCACATCTCCAGCTGCTGGCAATTGGGTGGTCAGTGGGCACTTTAAAACCCCCCCCCCCAGGCTGGGGTCAGAGGAAAAAGGGAGCCAGGTGCAGAATCTGTGTCTCAGACTACACACTTTTGTATACTGTCCAGAGAGCGTTGGCTGTTAAGCAGTATAGAAAAGTAATAAATCAAATGCCTAGTAGAGGTTCCTCAACTTGACATTGATCCACGCTATATAAAATGTGTGGTCGTCTTAAAAGGCAAGAGCCACAGAAGTCAGTCAAAGTCAACCCTAATGTGAATGCAAATAGATTGCAAGCTCTAAAAGTGAGAGAAAAAATGGGCACGTTTTGAGCATGGCAGTGCACCTGCAAATAATGCTGCTAATCATTTCCTTCCACTATATTTCAGTAGAGTTGCTGTAGATTTTCCTTTTGCACATCTGACTGTGGAATCCTGCACATTTTCTCAAGAGAACACTGGCAAGTTGCCAAAAGAAACAGACAAGATGCCCCACATTCAACATGGCCAGGGTGAAAATTCCATTCTGACGAAGTTCTATTTCAGTAAAGTATTAGCCACCTTATCTGCAGCTGAACTTGTGTTTCTTGTCCTGTCCTGGTGAATGTTTTCACTTAATTGCTGAAAAAAGAAAGGGTTGTTGTTGTTTTTCTTTGAGCTTTGTGGAGTTTTAAGATGTATTAGAAAAGATACAGGACATATCTGTCGGTATAACATGGTGAGTAATCAATTCCATTTTGTTACTGCTGTAAATCACCATAAGGCAGAAGCAAGCTGGGAATGTTCTCCTGCTTTTATGTTGTTAAGGTCATGCTTGAGTTGGATGCTTTTAATAACAGTGGTAGATTTGCTCACAACTAATGCCCAGGAGCTTTTTCCTCTTTGACTTCTTAAAAAATACTGTCATTCAGTTTTTGCTCTTCAAAGTCTTGATGCTATATAAATATGGATCTAAGGATCTCTTTCCTGTATGCTCTTTTTTCTTGGTATTTGTTTCTGATACCATCATGTCGATGGTATGTATGCTTTTGCTGTGAACAACACTGCACTTTGCTTAGATCTCTCACACTCTCACATATGGGTTAAATCCAACATTGTGCACGCGGATCTCTACTCATGATGGGTCTTCCCCTTGTTGACCTCCCCTCTGCAGCCCCCAACTCTGCAGGGGGTGAGGCAAAATCTATTCCACTAGCAGTTTCCATTCCATTGGCTGACTGCCAGAACTGGATTTCACCCATACTCTTGATTAATGGAATTGTACCTGATAACACTATCTGGAGTATCAAAACTTGGGTACAGTAGGTCAAAGACTATTGAGAAGCTGCTTGATTGAAGGCCAGTGTGTCCCTGGGCCTAAAATAGTAGGGCCTGGGCCTGGGTGCAGGATGGTCATCTTTTCCCTTCAGCCCATTTGCCAGTACTGAAGAAGCAGACATATCAAGCTACAGGTGCTGTTGAGTTTAGGGGTTAGCCTAGTTGAAGGTACCATTGCATCCAGGTTCTCAGGGATATGAACAACAAACAACATTCAGCTCCAATGGGCAAGGTCAGGCACATCAATGTTTGAGTTCCAAGATGGTCAACATGACCAGAAGCAAAGTTAGAAAAATCTTGCCAGTTAGAAAAATTAAGGTGTGGAGAGTTCCAAGTGAGCCAGGGCTGGAAGACAGACAAACTCAGTTTGTATATTGCTCCAACAACTGGCAGACTCAGATTGAGCCTTAAATAGGACTTGGGCTTCCTAGAGGCTGCTAGCGCCTCCCACATACTACATGAAGCCTTCTCCCTTAAAGGGACTGCTTATTTTTAAGCCCTTTGCTGCGACAGGTTGGAAACAACTGAAGTGTGGTGGTCCTCAGAATTTGAGGAAGGCAATGCGACCTCTTCCAGAAGCAGGGGTGGTGGTGTTCCCTGAGGCTATTCTGGGGCGAGGGCCTGAGCTGAGGTGTGTGTGATGATTTGTGCTTTCACAGCCACATCTTTTCTGAGCTTGGTGAAGGGTCTATATCAGAGGCTTTCCTAGGGGGGAAATCTTATTTCCTAGTTACTAAGGTACAATCCCACTTCCCTCAATCCCACCATATAAATTATTGCATATAAGAAAGCCAGTGTGGTGTACTGGTTAAAGTATTGGGCTGGGACTTGGGAGACCTGGTTTCTATTTCCATTTGGCCATGAAGTTTACTGGGTCACTATTGCGCAGTCACTGATTCTCAGCCTAACCTAGCTCACAGAGTTGTTTTGAGGATGAATGGAGAGGAGGACTTGCAAGCCACCTTGTGTTTCTTACACAAGGAAAATGGCAGGATATAAATGTTACAAATAAATGAATAAAAAATAATCTTATGGGTCAGGCTGTTTGCCAAAGAAGCATTTTGTTTGGTGCTAGCAATCTGATTTTCAGAATTCTAGGCAGATACCTTAAGAAAGTAGACCATAAGGGACACCTGGGGTGTCATTCAGGCCACAAGACAGTTCATTTCAATTTCTGCCTTTTCTTTTATACATAGGCGGAGACGATGGGCTTCACCACACTAGGCTAAAATCCTGCATCCTTATCGGGGTTTCTGAATCCAGATTCTTTGTAGGATTAAGACCAGCTCCTTTACCCAGGCGGACACATTCTTTGAATCGAGGACACCCTTTCTCAGTAACTTCCATATGTTTTCTATATGTTTCATTATACAGCCATTATATATCGAATTAATCTCGGTTATAGAGTTATCTCCAATCTTTTTGAAAGCGAGATAAGGGGGGAAAGTGCAGGAGCTGTTCTGGAGTTTGACAACATTGTGTAAAGGACCAGCAAACTTCAGTGAGTGACCAATCACGAGCATGCAATAAATCACTTGTGTAGAATGCTCAATGTCAACCACATCTGTCGGTATATTGTTTAAGTATGCCACATCTGCTATATTTGTTACAAATGTTTGTATTAGATCAGTGGCCATGTGGCTATAGGAACTGAACTGCCAGAAGCTACAGGCCATTATGGGTTTCTGTGAGACTCTGTTAAGAAGTGTGCCCTCTTTGGAAGTTAAAATATAATACCGGATTGCAGGAACTGACCCCAGAGTATGGTAAGGGAAGAGACAGAGAGGGGAATATATCATTTTGTTTCCTCTTTGTAAAATATGCGTTGGCAGAAAATAGAATTAGAGAAGGTGCAACTGGGGACTAGCAACAAAATGTTGCACAGTATTCTCAAATCCCTAAAAGGAGTGCTTTGGTTCAAGGCTCAAGCTGCCTGGAACAGGAACTTTGTAGTGGTTTTCAAGGCTTGCTTGGTAGGGGAATGTCTCAAGATAGAGAGGAAAAAAAGGACATCTTCCTTCTTTCCCACCTTCCTGAAATGCCATTTTGGTGCCCCATTGTGGCTTCCTGGGGACTGCCTTGACAGCGCCAATTGGTGTTGCATTCCCTCTAAACCCCATGATTTCCCTTCCCATGCCAAAGAGGGAGCATGGGGGTTCCGGTGGTCATTATCCTACATAAGTATGCAAGGGGAACATTTGCTGTAAAATATCCATTTTAAATTAACCTTATTTCAGGATTCTGATAGATATCCCAAGATGTGAGTGTTTTTAAAAGAACCCTAAAGTCCTAATGATACCAATGCCAAAATTTGACTAGATCTACACTACTGATTTATAGTGGTATTGAAGTGCACTGATAACTGTTGGGGCACAATCCACATTCCATAGACCACTTTCGTAGACAGGGGGCAGAATCACATTTCCCTCCTGTCGCTTTGTCTCATGCTACTGTCCCCAATAGAGAAGAGCAGCTTCCTCTTCCTTCACACTGAAGAAAGAGGAAGTAAACAAAGACCACATGGCCCATTCAGTGGGCGTTTTTATAGCGCTGCTCTCCCTGCACACAGCAGGAAATGGTGGCACATTTCACTGTAGGAAGAAAAATCAGATTTTCTGGAGTCGTTTTTTAAAAAAAATTGGAAAATGACCAGAAGGAGCAAGGGGTGCATGGAAGTGACTGACATTGTGAAAAGGACCCGTGAAAATTCATGAATGCTCAGTAATGAGCATGCTATAAAACGCTTGTCTGATAATCCTTGTAGTGTTATATCCTGCTTTTTATTCCACATTCGTAATGACTTGACGTAAGGTGTAGATCTGGCCTTTGCCTGTTTATTTATTTAAAAGGTTTATAAGCCACCTTTTATGGCACCAGTACAGAACCACAGGTCCAGGAACCAAACTTATCCCTCTAGGACCCTTAATCACCAATTGTTTGGTGGTTTACTGGCTTTTGTGCAATTTTTTCTTATTTGTTTCAATAGTTCTACTCTAAGTAGGACTAACTTTGGATACAATCCATTCGATCTAGTCCTGCCTGTTGGAGCAGCAGAGAACAAGTCTTTGCCCTTTAGTTTCATGATACGTAGTAGTAGTAATAGGGTAGGGTGACCAGATGGCTCGGGGT
Source organism: Anniella stebbinsi (assembly GCA_029215795.1). NCBI lineage: Eukaryota > Metazoa > Chordata > Lepidosauria > Squamata > Anniellidae > Anniella > Anniella stebbinsi. Next base: position 85,289,743 of record JARDYH010000002.1, on the reverse strand, counting down.
TTCCCGGTCCTAACCTGGAAACCTGGGGCCAACTGGCCCAACTGGGGGCAGGGGGGGCAAACCGGGGTGGCGGGGGGTCATGCGGCGGTGGCAGCAAGCGAGGAGCGGCGGTAGACCCGGCGGCGTTGGCGGCAGAGGAGCCCGGGAAGCGGCCGCCCCAGCAGGTAAGTGCCCTCCCTCGCGCCTCGCGCTCCTTACCCGCAGGGGCGTCCGCTTCCCTCCGGTGCTCGAATCTACTGAGAAACAGGCTTCGCGGCCTGTCCCTCAGTAGCACGCCGGGTGATGACGTCATCACCTGGCGTGATACTGAGAGACAAGCCGCAAAGCCTGTTTCTCAGTAGATTCGAGCACCGGAGGGAAGCGGACGCCCCTGCGGGTAAGGAGCGCGAGGCGCGGGGCGCAGGGCACTTACCTGCTGGGGCGGCTGGATCCGCCACCGCCAGGTCCTCCACCGCTGCTGCCGGGCTTGTGAGGCCAGAGGCCGTGCGGAAGGGACGGGAGAGGGCTGGATCCGGAAGTGACGTAATCAGCCCTCCCCCGCCTCTTCCGCGTGGCCGCTGGCCTTACGAGCCCAGCGGCGGGGGACCCGGCGGCAGCGGCGGAAGACCTGGCGGCGGTGGCGGTGGGGGACCTGGGGGGGGCAGCAGACCCGGCGGGGGCGGCAGACCCGGCGGGGGCGGCAGACCCGGCGGGGGCGGCAGCGGAAGAGAACCCGGTAGGTCCTGGCTGATGTTTTTTGGGGGGGGTGGCTTGGTGGGGGGGGTTGTTTTGGGTGGGGGGGTGGCTTGGGGGGTTTGTTTTTGGGGGGTGGCTTGGTGGGGGGGTTGTTTTGGGTGGCGGGGGGGATCGGGCTTTTGGGTTCCAAAATCTGGTCACCCTATAATATGGCCTTTATTTGTTTATAAGTCAGAGTTGCTTTTCCCAATTTTCTTAGTAGCCCATTTAAAATGGATGGTTTGCAATTTCTGTGCAACCCCCCCCCACACACACACACCTTCATTTGTACTTAGTTTTGGACACCAGTTTTGTTCCAGCATTGAAACTCGGAAAACACATGGCAATCCAGGCCAAGAAAAATGTTTATAGAACTCCTTAGAAAGAGAAATAACCAAACCTCCTGCAACTTCAGGTTTTTAACCAGTCATATATTTCATACAAAGGTATATAGAAGTTTTATAGGCAATAGAAAAACAGGCTTGTCAACCAGAATAAACTGGCATGGTTGTTGGTGGGTGGGTGTTTTGCTTTTGGGCCGGTTGTTGGAAAAAATCAAGACAAGGCCTTTCCTACCCATCCCTCAATGACAGCTGTTATTTTTAAGAGCTGGTCAACGTATATAAATAGACAGTTTTTGAGGTGGTTTCAAGCCAGATTTCAGAAATTGCTAGTCTCTAGCTTCTCTTAGAGTCTGGGCTCCATCTTGAAGCACTTTCCAGATACCAATTTTTTGATTTTAAGAAAATTGTGGTCACTGTCTAATCTGGGATCTTTCTGCATCAAGTCTGTGAAGCTTTCCTCTTAATGATGTTGTATTTGTGCTCAATGATATGAAACATTTTTATATTAGGGGAACATGATGATAATTTTCCTTGTGCTCACAAGAGTGCTGAACAAAACTGAAATACTGCTTGATTGAGGCTGGCTAGATGTCATTAAGCCCAGATCGTAGCGGTTTGTGTCCCATAGCCTTGGTGGGAAACCATCACAACATTCATAAATATGGAGGAGCAATTCAACTTGGTGCTGGTTGTGTGACCATCTTTACTCCAGGAATGGAGGTATCCCTTCTTAAACAATAACACTACTGCCATGTTCGTATTTGTTCAACAACAGTTCTACTCTTATGCCAGACCAAACTTTAGGCAGCCACAAGAATGTGGTCCAAATGTGTATGTTGTTTTCTTCCAGAAAGTGATCTGCTATCTTGAATCCCCCCAGCCCCAGTCTAAGAAATTAGACTACATTTTTTTTTATTTCTGGATGCTCAGAAGGGCAAATGGTCCCCATCTCACATGCCTGAACAAGATTGTAAACACAAGTAATTTTCTTCAAATATAAAAAATGACATATCAACTGGGTGCTTTGACAAGTAGTACCACTGTAGTACCATTTTTGTTAGATAGGAAATATTTAGCCAAGACCACTTAAGCAGAGGAGTGAATGAACAGGGTCTTCATTAATCTTATTTATCACATTACTAAAAGAAGCCTAATTTAGTCTAATTTAATCACAATGACACCAGAGATGTTTTTAAAAAAAACACAACCACTTTGAGGTGTATGGAATTGCTAGCATTTATATTTTTGACATCATATTTGGAATAGCTGGAATACATTTTCTTCAGTCTGGCAGGTGACAAATGCCATTGAAAGTGTACTTTTTATTTTATTTTTCTTGCCCATGCTTATAGAATTGAAATGGACATATCTGTATTTCACCAGATCTCTGTGACACATCTTTCTCACTTTAACTTGAAATCCCAGTTCCTAATCTTTTTATTTCAAATAGCTTCAGCTAATGGGAGGTATAGAAATAAATTTAGTTCATGGGGGAATGTACCATAACGTTGTGCGCCACACTGATCTCTCCCTACTGTCGTATCTTACCCTTTACTCTGTTTTGTTCCGTTTCTCCAGGTCACACATCCTTCAAGTCCTGTCTCTTTTCACAGCAACAGGGCATTCTGGAAAGGCGGGCTTTCGCCCTTTTCGCTGATGATGTCCTTGAAAGTCCCCAGATCTTTTTTTTAAAAAAAACTCTTAACTGTTTCTGCACATGTGCGTTTGTGCGCCTCTGGTGGTTCCATCTTTTACTGCAAGTAATTTTACTTTGGTAAAGATGGATTCCCTTGAGCAGCTCATCGAAGTTATCAGGAGCATTGCTGTGTCTGTCAATGTCCTCAGCTGTGCTCTTCAGGCACTGGCTGTGCTCGAGGACAAGCAGCTGGAGCGTAGGAAAGACCTTTTTCAGAAAATGAAATGGTTTTGTAGATGGAGGATGAACGGTGGATGCCAGTTTCAGGAGAACATGAACTTTCTCATTCGGGGTTCCGAATTCATTCAACTTCCTGCTGTCTTCTACTGCTACTGGGTTCATCCCAGTAGTCAGGATTGGTGGGAGAACTTAGTTCTCAAAGTCTGGAATGACGAGAGGTGGATTGAGAGCTTCAGAATGTCAAGAGGGACCCGCTTTGAGATAGTCACAGAGCTCACCCCAGTGTTTCAGAGGCAGCAGACCGTGATGAGAGAGCAGCCTAATGTTGTGAGGTGGGTTGCCATCACTATCTGGAAGTTGGCTAACCCAGGATACTACAAGACAGTGGCGGAGCAGTTCAGGGTTGGAAGGTCTTCTGTGGCCAAAGTGTTTGTGGAGGTGTGCTTGGTCATGGAGCACATTCTACTCTGCCGCACTGTCCATATCGGGGACTGTCGCAAGGTTTCCCCCACACACTTTATTTTAAAAATGCACACGTGCACACGTGCATACGTGCATACCAGCGCACAACTCAAACTTTTCAATCTGTAATTTAAAGTTTATTGATGTATTGTAATAATGAATGAGTTTGACTGAAGTGTGAGGGAGATTGTTCTATGGCGCACTCCTCTGGTGTATTTCAGGCCATCAGTAGATGGCCATTGTAAGGAAGGTGATCTTCATTTTTGACCCTTAAAAAAAAATCCTTTCAGGTGATGGATGGCTTTGCTTCTTTGGGGTTCCGTCACTGTTGGGGGGCCTGTAACGGGATGTACATTTCTATAGTATTGCCCATACGTCAGGGAAATGACTTCATAAATAGAAAGAACTACTATTCTTTGCTTCGGCAGGGAACCACCGACCACACCAGTCGAGTCATACAGGTTGAGATTGGCTGGAGTGGCAAAAACCATGATGCTTATGTATTCAGAAATTTAGGCTGACCAGATCGCCCTGGATTTCCCGGTCCTAACCGGGAAAACTGGGGCAATCTGGGCCAACAGGGGGACGGCGGGGGCAAACCGGGGAAAGGATCACCTCTCCTCCCGCCCTAAAATGCCCACGCTGCTCCCAGGCCTCGGCAAGAAACAAGTGCTCAGCGTTAGGGAGCATCAACAAATTCCTTGTCTGGTGGCTAACTGCTTTAGCCACCAGACAAGGAATTTGTTGACGCTCCCTAATGCTGAGCACTTCTTTCCTGCCGAGGCCGGGGAGCAGCGCAGGCATTTTAAAGCAGGCTCTTCCTCCTCCTTTGCCTACTGCTGCTGTTCCTCAGGTACCTCCAGGGAGCCCAGGAGCAGGGCAAGAAGGGTGAGGGGGCTGCAGGGGGTCACGCGGCAGTGGAGGAGATCGGCGGTGGCAGCGGAGGACCCGGTAGGTCCGGGCTGGGTTTTTTTTGGGGGGGCGGGTGGCTTGGGGGGGTTGTTTCTGGTGGGGGGTGGCAGGGGTGTCTGTTGGCCGCATGGCAGGCGGCCTTTTTAATTTTTTTATTTTATGTTCAGGGGGCTGCTTTGGTGTGGTGGCCATTTTGGACCTGGATTTTGCTTTCCAAAATCTGGTCACCCTACAGAAATTCATACCCCTGTGAGGCGATGGATGTGGAAGTCTTTGTCCCAGGGAACCCAATCTGGAGACTGGGGAATGTAGACGTCCTGCCACTACTTGTTGCAGACAGGGCTTACCCCATTAGAAAATGGCTGATGAAGACCTATGGCGGGAACCGCACACCGGAGCAGGCGCACTTTAACCTCTGAGTCGTGCATGTAACATTATAGAACGTGCGTTTAGCCGACTGAAGAGCAGTTGCTGGTACCTCACTGGTCGGCTGGAGGTGGCAGAGGAAAATGTTCTGTCAGTTATCAGTGCTTGCGTGATTCTTCACAACATCTGTGAAGCGAAGGGTCACACAATCACTGATACAAGTTGTTCCCACCCTCGGTCTTCCATATGTTAATGATAACAATGCACATGCTGAAGAGGGAAGGAATGTGAGGGATGCCATTATTTATTTATTTATTCATTGCATTTTTATACCGCTCCATAGCCGAAGCTCTACTTCTTACATACTTCTGGCATGTGCGGGAAAGGAGGAGGTGATTGGGAGAGGCGGATCTAGTTTAAAGAGTTTAATTCCTGTTATGCTGTTATTCATGTTGAATTTGTTGTTGTAATATTGCTTAATAAATCTTTTTATTGCAATCTCTGCTTCTGTCTTCCTTAAACAGTGATGCGTATGTGCATTTAAATGCCTTTTCACTTGGAGGTATACAGGAGGCGCTGTTTCCTACACAGGAAGTCCTCACGCTGCATGGATTCTGGGCAGGACTTTAAGGAAACACTTAGAAAATGGCGCAATGGAGAGTAGCATACTGGCAGGATCAGGAGGAAGCTCTCCTGCTAGAGCTACTTCTCCGTAGTGGACAGGCTGGGCGACTAATGTGAAGCTCGAGCCTGCAAACAGTTGACACCTTTATGGAGGCATCGCGTGTCCTAACTGAGGAGGGCTACCCGAGGAGCCCTCTACAGGCCCAAACAAAGTTTAGTGCCATAAAGGCCAAGTTCTTCCGGCTCTTGAGGAATATGAAGGACCACCACCCATGCAAGTTAGACCACCATTTTATGATGCCCTCCCCTCTGTGCAGGGGAGCCAAGATGGTTCAAGCAACTGCCAGCTAGTAAGTTTTTAAACATGTTTTCATTTCACATATTCATTCAGAAACAGATGTGGTCACCCAAGAGTCACACTAAGGATTGCACTGTAAGATAGTGTGATCATATGAAAAGGAGGACAGGGCTCCTGCATCTTTAACAGTTGTATCAAAATGGGGAATTCCAGCAGGTGTTATTTGTATGTATGAAGCACCTGGTGAAATTCCCTCTTCATCACAACAGTTAAAGATGCAGGAGCCCTGACCTTTTTTGTATCTAGTAAAGAGTGCAGAGCCCCTGCACATGTACTACAATTAGTCTGCAATCCTATATCCTCTTACCTGTGAGTAAACTCCATTGAACTGAGTGGGACTTATTTCTGAGTAGACAAGCGTATGATTGCAGTGTAAGAAGTCCCCCCATTGGTTATAATTCAGGATCAGGGCTCAAATTATAGGGCAGTAAAAATTAAATCCACAAGCCTCACACTCTAATTTTAGCCAAATCACACCATGCATTGCCTCCTAAACCATGACTAAGTGGGCTGTTACAAATGGTAAGGGGACCAGGATCCCTTTTTCCCCTCCCTCCACAATTCAATTACTACTCATGAGTGACTTTATCAAATGACAAAAAATCAGATGACTAAGAAGAGGTATGATTTTTGTCTACCGAAGCCAAGTAAAGATTATGGTAAAACGCCTACTTTGTATTTTGACAAGATTATGGAGTTTTGCTGGTCCCATCATATTCAGTTCTTTTGATGTGGCAGTTTTTGCATTTGGCATCTTACATAATTAATCTTTTCCTCTTCTGTACCTTATCATTGGTTGTCATCATCATCCATGTTTTTTTCTATTTCAAGCCAGTCAGGGAAGCCACAGACTAGTCATTTTCCTGATAGCTGAAATCTGTTTCCTATGTATCACGAGCGAAAAAAGAAAAGAAGGCAAAACAAACCAGAAATGTTGGGTGCCGTGGCAATTGCTTAAAGGGCTGGGAATTTTGGCCTGCTTTGAGTTACCCAACATATGGGCGGGCCACTGTTTTCAAGCATTGCTGAAGCCAGCTGACACTGCAAACCACAGATGCAAATACAATGTTGATTTTAGTCTAAATAAAAATAGCTAGAGGAAGCAGGCTGGTCTCGTGGCTAGCCATTAAAAAAACAGGAGTAGGCATTCCCAAAATATTGACCTCTCAGTGTTGAATTTTCATTTTAGACCTATTAAGACCTGGAATTTGTAACATCCTAACTATGCAAATGAACAGAAGAAAGAGCATTTGGATGAAGCTCTAAGCAAGGGCAAATTATTCACCACACTGCAGCCACATATTGCATTAGCCTGATGCCCCATTCTCTATTAAAAGGGCTTGAATACAATTATACAGTATTTTCAAGTAAATGTGGGTAGGATCAGGCTGTAATTATGCTACATACGTGTTCAGTAGTAGCTGTATTGCTAAAAGAAAATGCCTGGAAACCTTTCCAATTCAAGACTGGCTACTTCAAGGCAAGAGGCTGTTTTGTTTTGTTCTTTTTGGTGAAATTGTCTCCCTACCACTCCCTGCCATTTTATTTTGGTTCTTCCCTTCTCTAGACTTCAGAGTTGTTAGATGAGCAGTAAGGAGCGAAATGCAATTGTCCACATAAATACAACTTACCCATCACCCAGTGTATTGATTTAGGCAAGAGAATGAAGTCCCACCCTGTCAGTGAATTAATTGGCAACGTATGACCACAAAAGTGTGGTGAAGTCTGGCATTTCCAAACATCAAAGTAACTGTGGAGACATCACATCGATACCAACCTGGCCAGATCTACACCAAGCAGGATATGACACTTTGGAAATGGTTTGAAAACTGTATATGGAGTGTGTCCTGGGCCCCAACAGTTGTCACTACTGTTATAAACCGTTTTAAAGCAGCAGTGTAGATCCTGCCCTAGTCATTCAGTTACCATAATAAGCATTAGCCCCCTGCCTCGAGAGTGAGACATGGTAATAGGAATCTCTACAGTTTGGCTGATGTGGACTGTTCTTGAACTTCCCTATCAACAATAGAAACTTTGAAACCCATTGTGTAGAAACTTCCCCAGTGCCAAGTATTCTCATCAGGCACAGAAGTAGTTCTCCCACGAGTGCTCTTTGGCAAATGTTAGTGACTTTCCATGGGATACAATCACTGTGAAATCTGAGTTGAGTTCTCTTTCTCCCTCTAAACATAGCATAGATCTTCATGACAACCACTGGATCATTGTTGTGAGCACTAATCATTATCTGAGGGCAGAACAACTTCAATCTGATATATGTAGCCAGCACCATCATGACACAGCATCCCAGACACATATACTCAGCAGTTATACTATGGTTTGAAGTCGTCACTTCCAATCATTTGTTAAGGATTTGAACATATGGTATGCCCTCTTTGCTCTTTTTGTCCTTAGCAACAAAAGAGAAAGTCAAATATTTGAAGTAAACATTTTAGGTATTCTGTATCTGGATTTATTTTTCACAAACCTCCTAGAACATTCTGGACTTCCATAGAATGTTTTGGAATCTTGTGGCTTTCTTAGAACTATATTTTCATCTTCATGGTGCAAGGCTGGCGCCGCCTCCCTCCTCAACCCTGCTATTTCTCTCTCCTGGGGCGGTGGCGGGTAATTCTGAGGCCGAGGAGGGAGCGCTGGGTTTCTGGACGGTCATCCAGGTTCCAGAGCTGCCCCTGCCCTCTTCTTGGTGGAAGGCAACCAATCGCTGGTTGGCCCCGGATTGGCCCCGGAGCAACATTACACAACTGGAAGCACCGTGTTGTTGTCGCTCCCTTTAAAGAAGTAGGGGTAAATCCCTGACTTTTACAAATCAGAGCATCATGAGGAAGCCCCGCGGTGACTGTGAAGCTGCGCCTGCGTCATCTAACCGATGGGACGTAGATCCACAACCATCGCGGGGCTTTCCCTGCATGTAGACAGTCCCTTGGTATGCAGAAATCAATATGTGTATTTTTTTCACATAACAGAGAAAAAAAATCTAACTTCCTAATATTGTCACGTCTAACTACTGTAAAAGGCACAACTACAGTGGCCAGTTAAAAAATTGGCAACCCTTGGAAAGCCACAATGCATGGCTGTTCTGCTTGGGGACTACATGTTATGCATGCCTGGGGCATAGGCTCAGCAAGACTAAAAGCTAATATGTTCAAAACATAGGTTTTCTTCTGTTTCCTTTCTTTAATCCCAGTGATAAATACTCTGGGACTAAAGTAACTTTAAGTAACTTTAATTGTGAAAGGTTTTGGGTAAATAACACTCATGAAGAGTGTTATCTATATCCTGAAGTTTGTTACTGTGGAGCTGTTATCTCTTTATAGTGAAATGTCATCAGAGATAATATTTCCATCTCTATTATGCTACAGTCAGAAACTCAAGAAATGCATAACTCCGTTAGAATCAGGCCCTGCAAATTGAGGAAGAGCAAAACAGAAAAGCAGGTGATAACCTGGAATTTTAGGAGGCTGGTAAATCATACAGCAGGCAAAAGGTGACAACACATGTATTCAGCAATGAGGGTAAGAAAAGGTACGTAGTGTGGATTTATATGAAAGGATTGGCTTTAAACAGATCAGCTGACAGTTATGAGCTCCAGAAGAGTACCTATGTTAGTATTATAATACATATTCTGTAGCTTCTAGCTCTTGTTTAGCTGCAGAGGTTGTGGTGGTTCATCTGCAGTATCATTGCAGGCTCTGGTGGTGCAGAAATTAAGACTCAATTAAGGTCAATCCAATCCTAGGGTGGGCTAATTTAGGAAAGTTAAATTTTGTTCAAGGTATGTCACCCCTGGGCACTAAGCTGACTGGCACTTGTAGAAAGGGTGAAATACTTTCAAGAAGGCACTAGTACTACCATTTTAATATGAATACTTCTCCCCATTTACAAATTATCATAGCTCATTTTTCTTGCTATGCTGAATTGATTGATGCACAATTAAACTTTAAAAGCAGAAGTAGTCATACACAATATGCAACTTTTTTCAAAGCGGAACCATTCTTATACTCACTCTCCAGTGAAGTTTAAGGGGAACAACTGACAGAATAATCTTATATGTTTCTGCTGAGAAGTTTGTCATTATGTCTGAACCCAGGCAAATTGTGGTTAATTTCATTATGGTTTAGGGAAACTATTGGTTTAGGGAAACATTATGGAACTTCTTACCATGGTTTCTGAACCTGGCTTATTTCTGTAAACCATAGTTAAGACTAACCACTGTTCTGGATTCACACAAAACAACAAATCATGAATAGCTGAAAATGGATGCAAAAGCTTCTACTCTCTTCCTCACAACCATGCTGGAGGAAGAGATGGGTAGGGAAGCACATGGATATGATCCCTGTGCATATAAGTATTGGTTAATGTTACATCTAAACCCAACCATTTGGGTCTGTAACAAATAGATCAGTCTTCTGAAAGCAGCTTGTTTTTTGCCATCATCTTCCATTAAGAAAATATTTGCAAATATGTGATATCTCATAGTTGAATCATCAGTTCTTGTACATAACGTGCTATGATTTATTTTTGACAACACTGGAAATTGAAATTAGGCTATTGCTCTTGTGATATTATACCATTATGCAATATTATCATGTCAGCACTCTGATGTGCTTGTCTGGGTCATTTTAAAATGTGTTAATGCAGCCACGTGTATTTTTCTCAAACTTATATCCAGTGATTTGTAAAACAAACATGGGCAAATGAAAGAACTGTAAATCTACAGTTACTGTTGTTCTTGATGGAGTTCAGGATTATGTCAGTATGGTCCAGATTATTCTCTGCTCAGTGGTGAAAGTAACTCAGATGAAATCCATTTGGCTCAGAATTACATTTTAAAAATAATAATAGTGCACTGTGAATCAAGTCTTATAAATCAGACTCTCACTGGAACAAGTCCATGAGAAAGCAAATGAACTGAGAATTAATCTGGACCTTTGAATGTAGTATAAAATGTCCACTTTTCCTCAGGGGAGAAAGATATATGATCACAGTATTTGTACAACATCAAAATATTTTTTTAAAAAAAATGTTAAGGGCTATTTACTTCTCTGAATTCTTAGCTCTTTTTAATCCAGGAGAACAATTCAATTTGCTACAAGGCTTAGAAAATCATCCAGCCCAGCTGTCTAGTATGCTTCCCTAAAAATAAAGTCTGAGGTCTTTCTCCTCACTTGGGAGTCCAAGAATAGATCTGTCCAAATGATAATCATAATACAGGAAGGGTCTGCCTAGTCTCCTTTAAAACGTGCAGACTGACCCTGTGAACGGTTTAGTCAGAAGTAAACATGTGTTCAGTGGGGCCTTCTCCTTAGTAGGTGTGCAGAGGACCCCAGCATTAATCCTAGTTTGATTGTATTAAAGACTGCTATACAAAATCTGTTCTTTCTGCAATAGTGTCAGGACCACCAGCTGACCAGTATCTCAAACTGGGAAGCTTCCAAGGCTCAAACTGGAAACCTATTTTCTGAACTACCCCCACCTTGAAAACCACAGATCTGCTGGGCCCCAAGCAGCTCCATCAATCCTCTGCCTTGCTCCCACCTCCCTACGAATTCTCTGCTCCTGTATAATCTAGGGTGACCATTTTTGGAAACCAAAAAGGAGGACAACATGGTTGGCCCCCAAGGGAGCATCCCCACCAACATGTCTGCCCCCAGGGGGCATATCCAGCACCAAGGGGGGGGGGTGCCCACCTGAACATAGCCTTGGTCACATGTCTGATTTTACAGCACACAATTAAGACAAATCTGTTCTACGTAACATCTTAATGTTAAAATCACTGAAATAACAAGTGAGACATCCAATATATCTGAAATTAACTTTACTTACTCCTACTTTTGTAGCTTTTGCTATACTTCGTTGCTATACGCTGTGTGATACGTTCTCCCTTTCCCTCAAATATCTTTCCTGATTGTATCCTCACTTGGGTCCCCTCTAGAAGAATTCGGTTTGGTGCCTGGTTGCCCGATTATGCGCATCTTCACGGAAGCGCATTTACATCTAATACCTATACATGAGAGGATGTGAAGCGCATTACGGGCTGTATGAAACGCGCTTTAAAGTTGTTTACATGCGGAGAATCGCATGTCAACTCCCGCGGCAAATTAAAACTCGCTATTTAACGCACATTTGAAAATGTGAATAATCGGAGATAAAAAGTGCCTCGACCCCCAATTTGCGCTCCGCTCTTGTAGAGGTAAAATTTTTAATGCACCTTGAAAGGGCTTTAAAGCGCTCTCGTAGAGGCACCCTCTGCTGCAAGGTGCTGCATAACAGGGTTTGCTGCTGGCCGGCAGCAACTTCAATTTTGTTTTGAAACTTGCTAAAAATCAACAGATGAACAGATCTGCTTGAACTTGGCATGGCTAAAGCCCTACTTAAGATCCATTATGATGCCCAGAGGACCTTCTCTTCTGCCGCTCCCAGACTGTGGAATGACCTGCCGGAGGAGATTCGTCAACTTAACAGTCTTTTAGAATTTAAGAAAGCTATAAAGACTGTTCTCTTCTGGCAGGCATATCCAGTGGAATTTTAGAATGTTTTAAGGATGTTTTTAGGATGTTTTAGGATTTTTTATGCAGTTTTAATCATATGTGTCATGTTTTAATCAGTTTTATGTATTTTATCATGTTGTTGTTCCCTGCCTCGATCCAGACGGAGAGGCGGGTAAGAAATAAATTGTTGTTATTATTATTATTATTATTATATTCATCTCTTTATCTTTTAAAATGATGTGGGTTTTTTTTAAATTAAAACCTCAATTTTTAAAAAACATCCTAAAAATCAATGGATGAACGAATCTGCTTCAAATTTGGCATGGTTAAAGCTCTACCTAAAGGCTATCATGTTGTCAAGTTTCATCTCTTTATCTTTAAAAATAATAGAGCTGTTAGCATTTTTATTAATTCCCATTGACTATAAAGTAGAGCTGCCGTTTGGGTGGGGGGAGGATGGGGAAAATCCGGATTTTTCTTCAAATTTCATAATTTCCCCCCTTCCCGGATTTGTTATCAAAAATCCTGACATGTCCTAGGCAGGATCTACACGTCGTCCTCGATGCGCCCTCCCTGCACCACAAGCTGCTTCGGAGCGCTTCACCCCACCTAGTGTGGCTCAAGCCTCGGAGGCTCTGCCCGCACCGCCGCAGTCGCCGCCCTTTCATCCAGGCCGGTCCTGGGGAGGGAGAAGGGAGGAGGGAGGGGGGAGGGTTGTAAACAAAAGCCAGTGATTGGGAGAGGAATTTCCAATTGCTAGCTTTTGTTTACAACTCTCCCTCCTCCCTCCCTGGGACCGGCCAGGATGAAAGGTTGGCAGTGGCGGCAAGAGCCTCTGAGGCTTGAGCCACACTAGACGAAGTGCAGCGCTCCAAAGCGGCTTGTGGCGCAGGGAGGGCACATCGAGGACGACATGTAGATCTGGCCCTGGTTTTTCTTGACATATGGTCACTATTTTGTGCAATGACGCTCCTTGTGTGTGCAGCTCAGACTCAAGGCTTTGCTGCTTTCTTGTCTTTTCCAACTGACATCAGTTTGGCTTCTTGACAAAGCATCTGCTTCTTCCTTTAACTCCACACCATTGCTTGACTCCTTTGCTTGGAAAGATACACCCAGGCAGTACTAACTCCCCTGCTGCTTGACCAGGAGGAGCCCTGTTCTTGCCTCTCCCAAGCATAACAATACAGTCCTCACAAAATACATTTGTTTTGTATTTGTCATGCAAAGGCAGTATATCTTCCTCAAAGTTGTACTTTAGTACTGCAGAGACTGTGCTTTTCTAGCCCTCAAACTACAGTATTTTTTGTTTGCCTCTGAGGTTTTTAAAGGAAAATTATATCCCGTCTTTCTGCGAAAATTGGCACTCAAGGCGGTTAACAATAATAAAATACAGATAAAAGCAAAATCTTAAGAACATTAAAACATCAGAAGAGCCATGCTGGATCAGACTAAGGGTCCATCTAGTTCAACACTCTGTTCACACAGTGGCCAACCAGCTCTTAATCAGGGACCCACAAGCAGGACACCAGTGCAATAACACCCTCCCACCCATGTTCACCAGCAACTGGTGTATATTGGCTTACTGTCTCTGATACTGGAGGTAGCACATAGCCATCAGGACTAGTAGTCATTCTCCTCCAGGATTAAATGTAATTAAAACATAACATAAAAGCAAATTGATTAAAAATACAATTAAAAAAACATCACCACCAAAAATCTGATGCCTTTCTGATTGTAGAAAGATACCTAGCAGGAGTATCATATGAAGACTAAAATGTGGTTGCTACATGGCTTGACTTTTGTGTCCCTGAAACAAACACACAAACAGGGCCTGTTCAGAAGACACCTTAAACCCTGAGTACCTCTGGTCGGGAGCTTTTCCCCATGGTGGCTTTGGAGTGGCGGCAGGTGAGCACATGACGCAGCCGCCACTCTGAAGCCATCCAGGGCCAAAACCCCTAAACTCCACAGTAAAAAAGTCAGGCACTTACCCCGACTTCTTTTCCTGCGGAGCCTGCACAGCCGATGGCAACAGCTGATTGGTTTTCATCGGCTGGAGGAGGGCCAGTTCGAGAGACATGTGTCCTTCTCTTTCTCCTCGTCCGCTTGCCCGGTTTCTTCCCCCCATTTTTTATACAAACGGGGGAAGGAACAGAGCAGCCGGAGGGGAGGAAGAGAGGGACGTATGGTGCTCAAACCAGCTCACCTCCCTGTCACCTCCCTCTGGCTCCCCAATGTGGAGTTGCCACCAACGCCGCATTGAGCACCAGGGAGGGGAGAGGAACGAGGCAGCAAGAGGGATGTGAGCCGGTTCACATCCCTCCCTTCCTCCCTCTCTGGCTGCCCTGTTCCTCTTCCCTCCACGGTGCTCAGCGTGGCGGCAGCAGCGGCAACTCCACACTTGTGCTCCTTCCCGTGCAGATGTCAGGAAGGAGTGTGAGGGCTCAAGGCACCCCGACGCCAAAGCACCGCCTTCAAGATGGGGCCCCTGCTGGTTAAGGCTTTTGGTTAAGTAGCAGGGTTTAAGGTGACTTGTGCGATGCATTTTGCTAAACCCTGCTCACTCACTCACTCACGAACCACAGTCGTACTGTCTGCAGCAGGGTTAGCACTCTTAACTATCACTTAAAGTGTTGTGTGCAACAGTATGGCTTGTGGTTAGTGCTAACCCCAGAGAATCACAGTTTCGCTAACCACAGAGCCTGAAGTGTCATCTGAACAGGCCCACAGACATGAAAGTCACAGAGAACAGTATACTCATATAGTGGCCAAGCTATTGGAAACCAAATGGAAATAAGTTTTCTATAACAAGGGCACATGATATACCAGGAAATTATCCTATGCAGGATGCACTGAAATGTGCGTGATTAAACATGCCCCCCACCCCAATAAGCCAGTTTCCTTAAGTAAGAAACTATGTGCCAACTCTTCAATTCGGAAAATGCTAATAGGCTGGTGCAAAGAGCTAACCAGAATAACTAACAAGAGATATATAATTGAAATGTTTTTTGCTTTATTGAAACATTTCTTTTGTTGCCTGCTTGCTGGAATCCTGACTGCATCCAGTTATTGGATAGTTAAATCCCTCTAATGAGTTCATCTCGTCTTCTGTGTTCAAGGCTGCAACTTAATGGTTCTGGTCTTTATTTGTTGCTTTGCTGTTTAGGCTTTCATTTCCAATGTATTCAGTTCTGGCTTTGTTGCATGTTAGATCATACTTGAATCTATACCAATAGTCCACGAGAGACAAAATAGCCTATTTGATTATTTGCAGAAAGGTGCTAGAGTTTGGTTCCAAAAAGCTTCAGTAAGCTTAGTCCAGCATATGCTTCTGTGGCATCACGTAGAAGCTGTGCACGATTGAATGTCTTTGTACAACCTGTGCATTTTACCCATAACAGATGGAGGACAGAAGGATGCCCTCATAAGAGCCACATAATGTCAGGCCCAACACAGCTGTGCAACACTAGTAGAGAGGAATAAGGGGTCCCTCCTGTCTTTTGTGCAGTGTTCTACAAGGCTAAAAATAAGGGATGAGGTAAATGTTTTCTAGAAGCGGGACTGCCAAATTGCTCTGTGCAACTATGTGTGCACAAGCTTATACTTCAGTGGCATCTCTCTGTTTGCACGTTCCAGGTCTGAATCCCCAGTACTTTGATGCTCCTACTTATTGCTGCCCATGAATGTACACAAGGAGTTGGATCCAATAGATAGCACTCTTCAAATACTTGAAAGGTTCAAATCAAATTTTATTTGCATCAAGCGAATAGCCATTGCAATTTATAACAGTAAAATAAACATAATACAAAAAACAGACAGTAAAATGTCCAGTGTTCGGCGTGGGGGAAATCCTCAACATTAATATACGCAGTATCACCAAGCAAATAAAAACATTGAATACAGTTAGAACTGAAATTATTCAGTTTAGGACTCAGTATGCAATTGCAGCCCTCGTTTTAATAGCAGTTGCTAAAAATGTTGCACTTTTTGTTGTAACCAATCTATTGCAATCCTCAAAGAGAAAGTTCATGTAATAATCGGTTGGACGCCCTGGATATGGCAGTAATAAGGGAGTAATTAACTCTATACAAAGAACAAAATAGCAGCACATGAGCAATGGTTTAAATATTTCCATCTCCACAAACACATACCCAATTTTGATATGGAATTCTCCTATAGCGGTCTTCAAGTACTGCTGAAGGAAGTGCATTAAAACGTGCTTTTGAAAAAGGCGTTTTATGTTTAGGGTATGTAAGCTGCTGTAAGTAGACCAGTGTCTTATCCGAGGAACTGAATGAGGACTGTTTGAGATAAGGGCACAATTTCCTCATTACGGACAAGCTATTTTGTAATTCAATATCCAATAAACGCTGTTTCAATACTTCCTTAGCTTTAAAAAAAAACTAGGCCTAATAAGTATTGAGCTGAAAAGCCTGCTAAATTTAGCCTCTTATTAACAGCTTTCATCCAGCTATTTTTGTGGGAATCTCTCAGTATCAAGGAGAGTAGACCAGTGGCAGTTAAATGCAGCCGCAACCAGTAAATAAGTGTCTTCATCCAGGCCTGCGTGTGAATAGAAATAACACCAGCTTCAAGCCGCAAAGCGGCATTAGGAACACAATTAGGTACTGCAAAAATTTGCATCCAGCTCTGGGCACCACACTTCAAGAAGGATGCAGGCAAACTGGAGCATGTTCAGAGGAGGGCAATGAGAATGATCAGGGGTCTGGAAACAAAGCCCTATGAGGAGAGATTGAAAGAACTGGGCATGGTTCCCCTGGAGAAGAGAAGATTGAGGGGAGACATGATAGCACTCTTCAAATACTTGAAAGGTTGTCACACAGAGGAGGGCCAGGATCTCTTATTGATCATCCCAGAGTGCAGGACTCAAATAATGGGCTGAAGTTACAGGAAGCCAGATTCTGGCTGGACATCAGGAAAAACTTCCTGACTGTTAGAGCACTATGAACCAATTACCTAGGGAGGGGTGCCTCTACAAGAGCGATTTAAAGCTCTTTCAAGGCGCATAATTTTTTTACCTCCACATGAACGGAGCACAAATTGGGGGTTGAGGCGCGTTTTCTCTCCGATTATGCGCATCTTCGCATTCACGTTAAATAGTGAGTTTTAATTTACCGCAGCCGTTAAAGTGCATTATGACCATGTAAACAAGCAATTTTCCGCATCTCAACAATTTTAAAGCGCGCTTCACACAGCTGATAATGCGCTTCACCGCCTGTCGTTTATCGGAATTAGGTGTAAAAGTGATCGTGAGAAGATGCGCATAATCGGGCAACCGGGCGTCAAGCTGAATTCTTGTAGAGGGGGCCGAGGTAGTGGGCTGTCCCACATCAGAGGCATTCAAGTGGCAGCCATCTGTCAGGTATGCTTTAAGGTGGATTCCTGCATTGAGTAGGGGGTTGGACTCAATGGCCTTCCAGGCCTCTTCCAATTTTCCCATTCTATGATTCCATGAATGGAAACTGTTGGATTTCCGTTCCCCCTGCCCTGCAGCTCCTGTACTCCTCAAAAGAGGACAGGACACGGAAGTTCCATTGGACCAGCAAAAGTTGTGTTGTGCCAGCAGACATTGGTTCCAATCTAAATTTATTACTTTTTCATAGGCACACAATTGCATTTTTGATGAGAAATCGTCTGTACAATATTATCTCATCGTTGTATGGGAATATCCTGCTGTTTCCCTAAAATCTATTAATGGATTATTTTTCTTCTTCTGCTAGATGGATCCTTGGTCTGATCCAGCATGGCTTTTATGCTGGCACATTCTTCAATAGGACTAGTGAAAGACCTCCTGGCACCCTTCTGGAGCGCATGAGCTGCCGCTGCACATGACTACCAGGAGTGGGTGGGGACAGTGTGAGCCACTGCTGTGCACCGCTGCCAGGGGTGGAGTTTGGGTGAGTTGGTGTTGTGCATACTGCTGATGGAGGGGAGCAGGAGCTGCTGCTCACCTTCCTTCAATGCTTTACTCTAAGGGGTCCTTTTTCAGAGTGAGGCATTGGTGGAGAGGTGGTCTTAGAGATTGACTGTGCCACTGCAGCACAGATGATATCCAGGCTCATCTTCTTGCCAGTGCCTCGCACGAAGGAAAGACTCCTCAGACTGGGGCTGTGAATAATAATAATAATAATAACAACAACAACAACAACAACAACAATAATAATAATATATTTATTTATTTATTTATAACCTGCCTCTCCCTCCGGATCAAGGTGGGGAACAACAACAAATATAAAACACAAATACCACAAAATAGAGCTACACAGGGTGCTCTCTCCCTGTGGCCGGCCACCGACATCTTACTCAGGTCCCCTCTACAAGATTTCGCTTTGACGCCCGGTTGCCCGATTATGCGCATATACGGAGAAGCGCATTTACTCCTAATACCTATTCACGAGAGGCAGTGAAGCGCATTATGGTTGTATGAAACGCGCTTTAAAGTTGTTGACATGTGAAGAACCGCATGTTTACACGGCCATAAGGCGCTTTAACTCCTGCGGTAAATTTTAAGTCACTATTTAATGCACATTCGATAATGCGAATAAGCAGAGATAAAGAGCGCCTCAACCCCCGATTTGCGCTCCGCTCTTGTAGAGATAAAATCTGTAATGTGCCTTGAAAGAGCTTTAAATCGCTCTTGTAGAGGCACCCTCAGAGTGAAGCAGCAGCGGCAGCAGTGGGCATCACCTGCTCTTGCTCTGTAGAGCCACAACGGCTGCTTTCCTGCTGCTACATTTGCCATAATAGGAGAGTGCAAGTGGGCTTTCTGGCCTGCTGCCCACCTTATGCCCCATATTTATTTATTCCTTTATTTATTTGTACCCCACCTTTGTACCAAGAAATGCCACTCAAGGCAGCTTGCAGGCACTGTTAAAATTGATTAAAACAAGATTAAAGGGGATAGGAAGAAAATATAAGATTAAAGTAAATATGTTTGCGGATGATACGTTATTGACAATAGAAGATCCCCTAGAAAGTGGGGAGATGATTCAGAAACATTTGAGAGAATTTGGGGAAATTACGGGATTACATGTTAATTGGGGGAAGTCAGAAATGATGTTGTATAACTATAACAAGGAAGAGATGGAGAAATGTAAAGTTAAGTTAGGGTTAAGACATAAAAATATAATAAGATATTTAGGAGTTAATATAGATAAAGAATTAGAAAGAATAGAGGAACTTAATTTTGTAAGCTTAAGAAAAGAGGTAGGGGAGAAATTACAGAGTTATAGAAAATTAAAACATTCTTGGTTTGGTAGAATAGCGGTTATTAAAATGAAGATATTACCTAAGGTTAATTTTTTGTTTAGAATGCTACCTATTAGAATTTCAGCAGCTGGGCTTAAAAATTGGCAAAATATGATTAATGCATATTGTAACGGGGATAAAAGAGCTAGGATAAATAAGGGGTTATGGTATAAGACTCAAAAGAAAGGAGGTTTAGGACTTCCTAATATTAAGAATTATTATATTGCTAATCAATTAAGATATGTTATCTATGCTATTTTAGGGGAGCAAGATTTGGAATGGTTGGAATCGCAAACAGTAGAGATAGAATGTAAATTGCGGAATATATTTTTTACCAAAATGCAGAAGAAAGAATGGAAGGTGCTGGACAACCCATTATTGGAAAATATAATATCGATATGGGAGAAGTATAGGGGGAAGTTGATACCAGGAGATTCTCCGCTTGCCCCAGTGGTAGTAGTGGGAAACTTCCCAAGAGCATTAAAATCAGAGATAGAAGTGAGACTGAAAGAACAAGATATTCTTAAACTAAGGAATTGGATGGGAAAGATGAAGGATAGTGAGCATATTAAAGATTTGTTTAAAGGACAAAAGATAGCGTGGTTCAAGTGTCTGCAACTGGTAAAATGGACAGAGGAATGGAGGATGAAAAATAAGAAATGTAGAAACAATACCAGATTTGAAGATTTAATTGAACAAATAGAAAAAAAAGATGAAGCCAGAGCTAAGAAAGGACTCACTAGCGAGATATATAAAATATTAATAGAGGAGGAATTTCAGGACTCACTTAAGGTTATAAAAGAGGTATGGGAAGAAGATCTAAGGGAAAAAATCAATGAAGATAATTGGGGGAGGATATGGAATGTAAGAATGTTGAAATTATTGTCGATTAGAATTAAGGAGAACTATTATAAGACAGTTTGGAGATGGTATCTAACACCTGTAAGATTTCACCAGATTGATAAAAAAGTGTCCAAGAACTGTTGGAGGGGATGTCAGGAGGTTGGGACCTATTTTCATATGTGGTGGAGCTGTGAAAAAGTACAAAAATTCTGGGAAAGGGTTTTTAAAGAAATAAGTGATATAATTGGAAGTAAATTGGAATTAAACCCGAAGTTAGCTCTACTAGCAATATGGGATAGTAGGAATAAGCATATAATTAATAGAGAATTGGTAAACAACCTCCTGGCACCTGTTAGAATAATGATTGCTAAAAATTGGAAAGGGCAACGAAGTTATAAAATAGAAGATTGGTATAAAGAAATGTGGGATATAGCATTGAATGATATGTTGACATGTAAAATGAAAATAATGAGGGGAATGTCCAGTAAGAGTGATTTTGGAGATATATGGACTCCCTTTTTGAAATATGTTTTAAGATCGGGAAAGGGACAGTCGCCTTCAAAAGAATCATTAAAATTCTGGAAGGAAGATGGATGAATGTGAGTAGGTCTCGGGGGGGGTGCACGGGGGTAGTCGAGGGAGTTAGTTGTTTATATATTATGTATTATGTGTATGTTTGTTTTGTTTTGTTGAAAAATTAATAAAAATTATACAAAAAAAATTGATTAAAACAACAACAACAAAACATTAAAATACAATAAAAACATAACAATTGTGGGGGGCATTAAAAAGAGCATTCAACGTAACAGAATCACTTATAGGTCTTATTGAATGAAGCAGTTTTTGCCTGGCAGCTAAAAGACAGCAGAGAGGGAGCAAACCTGCTGCAAACCCTTGCAAAGGAGTTCCGTGGGTGTGAGCAGCCACCAAAAAGGCCTCTCTTGAGGTCACCCCCAAATATGCCTCCGAAGATGGCGTTTCAAAGACATCGGGCAGTGGCAGTGGTAGCAGCAGCATCAAGACTCCCAGGGGTGGGCACAGGATCTGCTGTCCTTCCTAATCCACCAGCTGAGGTGGGGGATTCATCCCGCCTCATGGGAGGGCTGGCCATATTCATCAAGCAAGTTTGCAGTACAACTTGTATCCAGTTTCCAGCAGGCAGTTAGCAGAATTGCAGCCTACTTCGTTAAAATATACATCATATTGTGTATACATTTAAAGCAGATGTCTGTTTTGTTTGCCCTGAGCAAAAGCCGGCATAGTGGGAAATCCAAGACAGATGCCAGCACCATGCATCATCCTGAAATCCTGAGGTATGGGGAATGTCCAAGATCAGACTACAGTGGGTGGGCTTTGAAAATCAGGTTTAAATATTATATAAATTAAATAGATGTGTTCCAATATTTAATGAAAGGACACTGTTCTAGAGCACTGTAGATGCACTGTAGATGTCGGACCTGGCCACTCTGATACATGCCTGGTGGGGACATGGGAGAGGGCCTTCTCAGTGTCTGCTCCAGTGCTCTGGAACTCCCTTCCCAGGGAAGCTAGACTGGCTCCCTCCTTGATGTGTTTTTGGAGGAAGGCAATTTTTTTTTTGGTTCTGGCAGGCCTTTGGTAAATAATGTGGATCTCCGTCTATGTCTAGGACTTTTAAAATTAGTTATGTGTTTGAAATGTTTGAAATGTTTTAATATTGAAACCTATTTAATTATATTTTTAACTTTTGTATATTTCTATTTATAACTTTTAACTGTATATGTTTTAATTTTGTAAAGCCGCCTTGAGGCCCAGTATTGAGCAAAAGGTGGGATACAAAGAAAGATAATAATAACAACAACAATAATAATAATGCACTGATGTTATATGTATTGTAGAAGAGTTTGGACTTAAAATTGGTCCAATTGCAAGCCTGGCTGGTTTGTTTGTTTGCTTTTTAAAAAAATATCAAATTTAGTTTTTGTTTGCTTTATTTCATACATTTAACTACAAAACTATCCAGTGACATTATATTTGGAGAAGAAGGAACTCTACTCAGAATTTGCAAAGATGGATAGGACCACTTTTAGACTGAAATGTTTCTCTTATAATTCAGATGGAGATCAGAACATAGAGGTGCTGTTAGTTTAGGATGAAAGCTGTAAGAAATAATTTAAATCCAAATGTACATTTCTTCAATACTGCAGCAAGTGTGTGGAGTTTGTAATGAGGTTTAATGTTTAAATTGCTTTTAACCAAGGGGAAAACACATTATCTTATTGATAATGTGGAAATATGATAAATGGATCCACTTAGGATTGATGGGGTGGTATTGCCTTTATGGTTATTGGTCTTGTAAAGCTATATAATTTAGACCAGTGTGTTGAATAGCCACTCTAAATTGCCCTAATGTCCACTTCTGTACCCACCAGTGTGTGTGTGGAGGTGTGTGCTTGTGTTTGATTTACTGATTTACTCTTATTGATTTTTCTTATTTTTTAAATAGTGAAATAGTGATATATAAAAAGAAAAGAAAAATGAGAGGAAATCTGTAATTAAAGCCTTCCACCACTAACCCTGCAGGAAGAGAAATTGGCATTTGAGCGATTCAGATCGGCTATTCAATGCCAATTAACAGGCTGTCCAACAGTAATTCCCCAGCCAGAGTCAAAATTATTTATTTAACTATTATTTTATTTTATTTATAATAGGAAGCATAACATTGATGAATCTGCAAGGAGAAGATGCTGAATATTAAAGGAATAGCAGCCTTAATAAAACCTTAATAGAACTTTTCTGCAATTCTGTTTTATTGCAATAAATAAAACAGGTTTGTTTTATTTAGCACCACAAATTAGATTTGGAAATATATATATATATATATATATAGGAAGATAACACCAAAAACACTGGACTGGAATGGGCTGCGAATATCCTCTAGATGCTCCATAAAAAGTGAACAAAGCATGGCAATTGCAGAGAAAATGGCTAGTGTGGAAGCAGCCTTTAAGGTCCCCGCTTCACTTATTCTTAGGCCTCATCTACAAGAATTCGCCTTTACGCCTGGTTAGGCGATTATGCGCATATTCGAAGAGGCGCATTTACGCCTAATACCTCTGTACAAGAGGCGGCGAAGCGCATTACTGGATGACCGAAACGCGATTTAAAATGTTGACATGCGGAGAATTGCTTGTTCACATAGTCAAAATGCGCTTTAACGCGCATTCGATAATGCGCATAATCGGATGTTTAAAGCGCCTCTACGCCCGATTTGCGCTCCGTTCTTGTAGAGGTAAAAATTTTAATGCGCCTTGAAAGAGCTTTAAATGCCTCTTGTAGAGGCAGCCTTTGAAATCTTTTGGGATGACCTAAAATGGTTTATTTTTTAGTCTTTTTCATGCATTAGCCTAAACCATCATCAGTCTTGTTCTGTATTATTCTCACATAATGGATGAGAGTAGACTTGCTGGAGGGGAAGACAGATGCTGTAGAGAGACAGCCATAGTTACTTTTAAAAAATAGAGTCGAGGGATGTAAGCTCCAGCGCTAAAGAATAGGAAACTACGGAAGAAAAGAACAAACAATGGCAGGTTAAAGTGCTAGGTGAGCACTGCAGCATTGCTTTTGGTACAGTGTAAGCCTTTACAAAAGTTAAAGAATAACATAATTAAATTATAAAATAATTTACAAAAATATTCTATTGTGTGTGTGGTGTGTATGTGACAATGTTGGATTTAGGAACAAGCAAAGTAAGCCATAGTTTAGGGCTTCAACATGAGGGGCCTCTAAATATGTTGGCGATAACTAAGATGTCAGTTCACAAAGATGAAATTGCTTTGGCTTAAATTTGTCGGAACGTCTGGAGTGACTTACAGCAGAATTGCCTTAGATTGAGAAAGCGTGACAACACAGCATTTAGTATCGGCAGCAAAAAACCCAAAAGTAGAGCCAGTTCAAATCAATTTTCTTTATTAGTGCTTTTATACACATCTTCAGAGAAGTCTATCTTACACTGTTTAACTACAAGCACCCTCTAACGCTGGGTGGTACCCTTTCATTACCCGTTCTCTTATAATGCAATGCACGTTTTTCTCTTTGTTTTATGGGGCCTCTGAATCTTGAAATGGTTTAGGGCTTCAGCATATCTTAATCCTGCCCTGTTGTGTGAATGAGAGAGAGCAAGCGAGAGAGCAGGGACATCAGGGACACAATTCAACGGGTGTCCGTGAAACAAACCATATCCCACGCCAAAATCACAATTGCCACCATGCTTTCAATGGAGAGGGGGAAATCGCACATGCACACATAGGACCAGTCACACCCCTCCGCTGTAGAACAGAAGTGCTGGGAAAATGCAGTGGATGCAACCCAGCAACAAAACAAAGTTATCTGGAACTGACGAATCACAACAACTTGTTCCACAGCCTGGTTGTCGACTGACTTAGCAACAACAACTTTTTGCTCTTTGAACAGTGAGAGGAATCCCACCCCCTTTTCCTCTCCCTTCTGGCAGCAGCAACCAGAGAACGAGAGATTCTATAGTTGCTGCCAGCAGCGGCTGCCTGAGGGAGGAGGAGGAGGAGGAGGCGAGAGGAGGACAAGGGCTACTTCTTGGAGGCTGCAGGGCTTCCCTCACCGTCGCAGAGTGTCTGCTGCCCAAGCAAAAACGCTGAGCAGCCCCTCCCTCTTCCCACTCGAGCCTGGGACCAGCTGGCTGGCTGGCGGGCTTCCCTCAGCCTATCCAAGCTCAACCCCCCCCCCCCCCGCCCTGCCATTAACTGCTGCTCCTGCTCCCACCTCAGTGCCCCGGCGTTCCAAGCCTTCCATTGACATTGCGCACGCTTTAGTTGTAAATTTTTATTTTTAACTTTTAATTTTTGGACAAGCAGCTTCGTTCCCCCGAGGCGGCAGCTCTCTGGCCCCTTCCCTCCCGCCCACTTGCATTACCTCAGCACCAGAGAAAGCTCCGTTGCTTTTCCTCACTGCAAGAGCCGCAATGATCCTGCTGTATCTCCTCGCTGTGCAAGGTAAAGGGAAGGAGGGATGGGGAAACAGCTGGGTTCTTCCATCTCCTGCAGATGTGGGTAGCTGAGGGTCCCGCTCTCACCTCCCTTTGTTTTTAATGGAAGTAGTTGACAATGTCTTCCTCCTAGCAGGGAGACCGTTTTTAAAAATAGCCAAAGAAGGCAAGTGAATGCAACAGGTTCCATCCATGTATTGCTGCTGTGCCTGCGCCTCTTGAGTTCTGCTTTCCTGAAGAGCAGATCTTTGACACAGTTCTTTTCATTCCCCCTTCACCCCGTGCTCCTTAGGAACTGAGCTGGCTTTGTCCTCTCTAGTTTTGCAGTTAGCCGAGGCTGTTGAATTCTCTGCTGGCTCTTGTGCCTTTGAAGACAACACTTGCGGCTATGAATCAGACCTCGCATCCCTGCCGTGGATTTTGAACGAGGAAGGTAAGCATGTTTTTCCTATTTAACAGGATGGCCTTTGTTGCATGGAGTTAGGGTCAACGTTTGTGGCGCTTGGGTTATTCTAAAATTGTTTTTTTAAAACCGCATGTTTCCCTGGCAGTCAATTATATTTTAAAATTGTGCCATCTTTCCCTTGGTTGAGTTTACAAGTTGGATGCTAGTTGCCAGCCAAATTTTTAAAATACCTCAGTGGCATTTTGCCCAATCCCATGTATATTTACTTGGGATTAAATCCCACGAGGAATTCTGTGGGGTCTGTTCCCAAGTACATAAGCACATAGGAACTGCAGTGTAAATTCTTAAAGAATGGCATTATGCCACTTTCACAGGCTGATACACGCATACTGAAGGGACTCAGTGGTAGAGCAGAGCACATGCCTTGCATGTAGAAAAACCTTGGTAACTCAGTTTTAAAGGATAGCGTAGCAGGTGAGATGAAAGACCTCTGCTGCCTTACACCCTTAGAATTTCTGCCAGTGAAAGTAGAGAGTAGTAGGTTCAGTGGACAAATTGTTTGACCTCAGAAATATAAGAACAGTCTTGTTGGATCAGATCAAAAGCCTCTCTAGAGCAGACGCGGCTGGTGACTCCGATGTCAGTGGGACTGTGAATCCGCTCTGGGTTTCAGTCAGAACCAGTCAGAACTCTATAGGAACACATGTTGGATCGCTCCTTTAGAGTTATGACTGAAACTCAGAGCAGATTCACAGCCCTACTGACATTGGAGCCACCAGCCTCCACTAGAGTGTCCTCTTTCCCACGCTGTCCAACCAGATGCCTGAGGAACCCGCAAGCAGAGCATGAGAGCAATAGGGTAGCTTTCTGTGTTCATATGCTGAAGACCCAGGTACCAGCTTAGCATTGTTTTTATCTGTTATTTATTTTGTTTATGATATTTATATACTGCCTTTAAAAAGTTTTGAAGGCCTCTGGTGTCTGGTTTGGATTCAGTGAGCTGGCCACACACACAGCATTCACATACATTTAATATTTGTGATTCTCACACACAGTCACACCCACTCTCTGTGTTGTTGAAAGCAATTATGCAGAAGTGAAGGAGAGAATGAGAGACTAGACCTGCTGTTGCAGCAAATTTAATGTGCTCTGCTCTGGTTGAGGAGGAAGGAGATGGGTGCCATCATCCCCCTGCAGTCTGAAGTGGTACAGTCCACTCTTCCTCTAAGCAGAGCCAGCCCTCCCATGAAGCAGGGTGAGGTGCTCGCATCAGGTGGCAGAGTGGGAGGAGCAGCCAATTATGCTGCTCTCCCCCGTCAGGAGGGCCCACTCCTGCTGCCCCACCACTTCCAGTGGGTGCTCTGGAGAGTCCCGCTAGCCACTCTCCCGCCGTGACATTTGCTGCAGCAAGGAAGCAAGCTAATGGGGCTCTCTGGAGCAGTTACCTGCCCTCTGTGACCCTCATCACACCAGCTCTTACTTTTGCCATCACCATGTTAGCTCTATGGAGAGCCATGTGGTTCTCATGAGACTTGGACAAGCTCTCGGCAAGAGCCCCTCACCGCTTCTTTCAGCCATGTGACTGATGCGGTTGCGGCAAAAGTACGGGAAAGGTGAGTGCGTGATGGGGCAAGGGGAAGGGGGCGCAATTTGATGGCATTGGGAAGGGGCACAGTTTGGTGGCGGTGGGAAGAGATGCAATGTGGCAGGAATGGGGGTGATGGTGGTGGCAGGAGAGCTCGCACCAGGGCTACACCTCAGGATTATAGCACCCTTACAAATCTGTTGTGTGTGTAGACCAGGCCTCACTTGATTTTAAAAGGGGATTAGGCAAATCCATGGAGGACAGATGTATCAATGTCTGTTGGCAGCCATGGCAGGTAAGTGGAACCTTCAGGTTCAGAGATGACAAAACATGGATCTGAATACCTTTGCTGCAGGTTAAGTAATGGGGGAGAGCTTCTTTTGTTTTTTTCTGGAAGCATCTGTTTGACCTATGTTAGAAACAAGATTCCATATTATGGGGGTACAGAGCCCCTGGATGGTGCTGACAGCTGCATATCCCAGTGCAGGCTGAGCCTCTCTCTCTGTCCTGAGAGAGGCACAGAACTGCATGCTGCTCCTCAACATGGAGAAAATGAAAATAGATGGGGGTGGGACAATGGCATTAGTGGGCGTGGCCATGTCTTTTGACATCACCTGGCCCATAGTGGGCGTGGTGGTGGGCAATTTGGCCTGCCACCAAAGATTAGTTCTGCACTCCTGCTGTATTAGACGGAGCCTTGTTTTGATCCAGCAAAGTTGTTTTTATGTCTTAAATGGGTTGTATTTGAGGAGGAATGAAACCTTTATGTTGTACTTGACCAATGATGACATTTTCATATGTAGAAAGTATATATCAATTTGTGACCCACCAAATGAAGGACATTAGCCATGTCTTGTGACCTGCATCCCAGATGCTTAACATCTGCAAGATTTTTCAGTCCAAGGGCTCCATCACACCTATTTTTTTACCCAGTTTCCGTCCATGGTTTCCCCTTCCGTTTCCTTAGTGAGTCGAGCGCTGGCCACTTTCACGTCTGTGCATTGTTGCGCTATTTCAACTCATGTATCTTTTCACCTGTGTTGCTACTATGCCAGTGAAGTCTCCCACCCTGCCCCCTACATTCTCCTTCCCCCTGCAGTTAATTTTTAAAAATATTTTTATTTATGTACAAATACAATAGTACGGCAACCTGAAACTGCGCAATTATGGTAAAACAACACACCATGCTTTCCCCTAAGATCATATTAAACAATATAAGTGAAGAGAAAGTATTACAATTATTTTTTAGAGAAGTTTGTGGCCAATGTTGGCATGGCAAGGGGCAGCTGACATTGTTCTGTTCAGGAAACCTAGACATGCTTACTCAGGAGTAAGAACCATAGAGTTGAATGGGACTGAGTCCAGGGCATGGGCGGTGGCAGCAGCCTTGCTCGCCTTCTCTGAGGGGTGTTCAGGCGCCCTCTCTCCCTCCCCCTTCATGGTTGAGGAGTTGAGCGGAGAACCGCCCCACCCTCCTTTTTTGTTAGTGAGACTGCCCTTCAACACACACACCCATAAAAAACGGGATGGTCCGATATAGCACAAAAACAGCAATACTTGGGAGGGAGGAGAGGCTTTATTGTGCATAGAGGGGGGAAAACCGACTTTCCTTACTCCAAAATAAGGTGGAAAATGGAGGGGAAGAGGCAAGATGAGCACAGGTCAGGGACGACATCATGTAAGTACTATGCTGCAAAAACACATACCAGGCATGGTGAGAATTTGAGGTCCACTGAGGTTTTGTATCTACTCCAGTTCCCTTCCCCCTCTCCCTTTTCTTTCTGTCTTGCTGGGATCCTGGCTGGAAAAAGGCAGGGAAACTTCTCTCCGTGCGAGAGAGTTCCTGCCATTGAGCGTCCATTTTGCGCTCTGTTACTCGGGAGTAAGGCGCATTGAGCAGGTGGGAGTGACTTGCTCCCCAGGAAACGTGGTGCAGGACGTGCTCTCATTTTGTCCCTGATTCAAGCCTCATTGAACTCTGTGGTTCACATTTCCTGGTGCTAGTGAATTTCGTGTTCTGGTTCCTTTTACTGTCTGAAATCTTCTTTGGCAAAGCAGTTTAATACAAAACCAAGCCCACAGGCTATTTCCAAGGAGACCTGATCTGAAAGACAAGCGATCTTTCTATCTGACAGGAAGAGACTGCAATGTAACTTGCTTTACTGGTTTTACCAGGTGGGCAGGGGTAACGGGCGGGAAATGCAAGTGGGTGGTACCAAAAGCCACTAGGGTGGTACTTTCTTCAACTTTTCCTCATTCAAGGCTCGATCTATGCTCCAACTATGATGCGAAGCTACGCATATAAACAATTGTAAGGCGCAGTATATGGAGCCCGTAATGTGCCTTCACGGCAATCGTGTAAATTCGACTATAGGAAAAAGTGCATATTCGAAGAAACAGGTGCCAAAGCGACGTCATATAGAGGGACCCAAAGTGTCCGGGGCTGCATTCCCTCTGTGAGTGGTGCTGAAGGCAAAGTAGGTGCCGCCAACATGTGGTACTTACTGATTTTGGCTACTGAGAATTAACCAGGCCAAGGCTATTGCATATCTACTCAGCAATTATTCAGCAGCACTTTCAAATAGTATCCCAAATACCAAGTCTCTGTGTGTCTACTCAGAAGAAAACATGAGCATTATGTCTACTCACAAGGAAGCGGGGCAAGACTCTGCATGTTTTCTTAGAAAAAGGCTCAGAAGGAAGCAGGACTGAATCACTCAGTAGCTTCCTGCTTTGCCTCTGCCTCCTCCTGCAGGGAAAAACTCTTAACTCTGATCAGCAGCTGCTCAGAGATGTGCTTTGCCCTGCTGTGTGCTTAGAAAATTAGTCTTTTCCCTTGCAAAGCAGGGGAAATAATTTACCTCTGATCAGCTGCTGATAGGAGACGAGCTTTTTCCTCTGTGGAAGAGGGGCAGGACTAGGGGAAGAAGCTGCTGGGCATGATGGGGGAATCCCTGTGGGTCTCAGGCACTTGGACCAGAAGTTCCCCATCTCTAGCCTATGGCTTGCAGTAGAGGCTCACAATTTCTGGACACCCTTGGTATCCAACTTCAAGTCAAAATCATGGTCACCTGTCCCTGCCCAACCCCTTCATGGTTTGGCGACCAGACAGCTAGGCACCTTAGCCAAACAGGGGGCAAAGTTTGCCTGTCTGGCTGCCACTGAGGCCCCCTTCATAAGGATTCGCTTTTGCGCCTGGTTAAGTAATTATGTGCTTCATCGCTGAAGCGCATTTACGCCTAATACCTCTGCACGAGAGGCAGGCAGGGAGGGGGGAGGGGGGAGACAAGATCGAACCCCAGGGAGGGACGGAGCGGGGAGGGGGGCAGCTGATGCAGGACGGCTACATCGGGGGCCGGGGGCGGATCAGCCCGGAAAACTGCTGCTGACTTCCAAAGAGTGACTGCAGGGGGGGCGGTATGCAGACCCCCGGAGGCAGGAGCCGATCTCGGCCGGGGAGCAGCGGAGGGGGCAGTGAGAGTCCTCCGCCGGCCTTTCTCTCCGCAAAGGCAAGAAACCGGGGGTGGGGGGGGCGCTCAGGGGAGCCGGGAGGAGTTGTCACTGCTGGACGGGGAGCATCTCCTTCCTGGCGGGGGCGGCGGCGGGGGCGGGGAGAGGGGGGGCGGCGGCAGGGCGACCCCTTCTTCGGCCACGCGAAGCTCTCCCGCGCGCGCTGGCTGCAGCTGAGGCTGTGCAGGAACCGGCAGCCCTTAAAGGGCCAGGCGCGCCTCAGCGCTCCGCTCCATTGCCTGCCTGCGTGCCTGGCTGCTTCGCCCTCCCCCGCCGGAGGGAGGGAAGGAGGGGCTGGCCGAGGCCGGCCGGGGTCTCCCCCTGCTGTCTGCCGAGGGATGTGGGCGGGCGAGGAAGGCAAAAGACGGAGCCAGCGGAGTCGGCTAGGGAAGCCAGGAGCTGAGCGGGGGAGTGAGCAGCAGCAGCAGCAGCACATCCCGCCGCAAAATAAAACTCGCTATTTAACGCGCATTCGATAATGCGCACAATCGGAGGGATAGCACGCCTCTACGCCCGATTTGCGCTCCCTCCTTTAAAATTTCAAAACAAAGCCGCTTGTGAAAGACACTACTAATTTTGTCAATAGTTCTCCAAGATTACATTCACCAAGATTGATATATTATGCTTTAGCTTAGTTTTGAAACGTGGGGACTACCAGAATCTATCATAAACTTCAAAAAGTTTGTGGGGTTTCCCCAGAACTTTTCTCACCTCTTTTGCCTTTCTTTCTCCCTTCCCTTCTCTAAAGCCAGAAACCAGTCTTAGCTACGAGTCACACACATCAATAAGTTGTAAGTCCAAGTTGAAAGAACAGAAAGGCACAACTTGAGTCAAAAGTATTGTCTCCATAATCTTCTACTCGCTAGTTTAGCCACATCTTGGATTGTACTAAATTTCCACATTGTGCACATCTGGTGGTTTCACTTAGTGCATTGACAAGCCACTTGTTTTGGCAGCTGGTTGATTTTAAAGAGATGTCCTGGATCTACACAGCCTCACTTCACCCCAGTATCCTTCTTCCTGGGACCGTGAGCTGTGTTGCTGCAGGTGGGTTGAATAGCAGCGATGAGGGAAAGCACCACCCATCTCATGTTTCTCTGCTGCTTTTGCTTAGTAGTAGTAATAGCGTAGCAGTAGTAGTATGGAAGTTCCATGCCGAAACAGTAATAAGTGAATAGCCAATGCACCAATTGTAGTGTATGAAAATTACACAACATGCCCATAAATGGAATACTCTTGAAGAAACATGATACACTAGTGATTTCATCTGTGGCTTTTTTCAAATCCTCAGTAAATGATGACAAACTGTCATTATTTCTTTGAATTTTTTGGGAAGCATTATACCTTTAGTTAAGCAACATCTTTGGCTATAGTGCTTGATTTATCATTACAGCTCTTTTTGCCGACAGAGTGATTGACCCGAAGCTATGTGCCAGAGTAAAATCAATTAATCCTACAGTAGCTGTACAATATTAAGGGCAGCATGTTAACAAAATGCTCTGGCTAAAGCAACATGACAAGGCATTAGATATATTGATTTCTGCTTGCAGAAAAGAAAGTAATAAATTTCTATTCCGTTGAATACTGTTTTTATGCTGCAATATTTTATCTGAAAACAGTTTGCCTTCTAGACTTGGTATAGCTAAGCTTCTGTCATTACAAAATTTCTTTGGAAACTCAGAGCTATCTTACTAACTAAGCTTTGATAGGACAGTTGGCTTACTAATTCCCTTAATAGGTAAGACCTGTCAATATTTCCATTGTAACCACTGTTTTCCAGCAGTTTGCAAATCTGCAATAAATTGTTTCTGGCTGACATTTAGCAAATTATCGTTGCAAACGTATTCCATTATGGGAAAATATTGAGCCTGGTTGAGCCAGCTTTAGATTTCAAGCATGCAACATCAATTTGACAAGGATGGTGATCTGCTGTTGAGTATATAATGAAGATTTTGGGAAATTGTATTTTCTAGTCAATGAAGGAGTCTTGGTTCAGTTGGGACACATACTGGAATTCACTGGCACAACAGAGACACTTAGGACTTGCATAAAAAGTCAGATGTTTAGAGGCAGAGTGTTGTAGTGGTTAAAGCGTTGGATTGGGATTTGGGAGCCCTGGGTTCTAGTCCCCACTTAGCCATGAAGCTCACTGAGTGATTTGGCATCAATCATTGACTCTCAGCCTATCCTACCTCACAAGATTGTTGTGAGGATAAAATGGAGAGGAGGAGAAGAGGACTTTGTATATTTCAAAGTTGATGTACTACACCCCACAGACTCATAAAGATTCTGTCTTCCAAACAAACCTAAGTTTTATTTAAACAAAGTATTTCCATTGAGCTCTCTCAGGCAGCAACCATGGGTGTTGCCCACAACCACTTCCTGTTTCCTCACTCACATTCCACTCAGGCTGCATCCAGTACTTCTTTCATATTATTACAATATATGCCATCTTGGACTTAATGGAGGAAAAGCAGGATATAAATGTAAGAAATAAATAAATAACTAGAGATCACTCACATAAGATTCAAAGCATTTCTAAAGGCTAATATATTAATGTAGCACTTTCACTTTCAAATATGAAATTAAACCTATTGGGGGCACTGGTTTGCCAATGAGATGTTAATAGGATGGCATCATACCAAATTGTAGAGGAACTATACTACCTCCCATTTATATATAGCACCCACCCATACAGAGTGCTTTCCACTTGTGCGATGGGGAGCTGGATGCAGTCCTAAGTTAATGACTAAGAAACATATACCTGTCTTAGTGGTCATGTATATCATATTTAGCCAAGAAACTTCCGCAGGATATTGGAAGGCTTTTTTCTATTGGAAGCCATGGAAACCAACAGTTGCTTAAAAATGTTCGTATACTGGATGGATATTACAAGCTAAATTTTCCAAATCTTGCTTAAACCTGTACTGCACTAAATAGAACAGAGAAAGCAATTTGACTCAGTTTTTAAAATAAGATTGATTTTGTTCTGTTTTCTTATTTAGTTAGGAATGTAATTTGAGAGTTGTCAATTTGATTTGTTCTAGATGTTTTGGACATTATTATTACTATTATTATTTTATTTACAAAAATTGTATACAACTTCATATCTGAAACAGATTCCAGAGCAGTAAATAGTAAAACAGTAAAAGATACAAAAATAAAAAAAAAGTTACAATTATACTTTTTAAAAAACAGAATGCCGATAAAAAACATGTCTGTCAGTCAAGGAATGCTTCCTGGAATAGAGCTGTTTTCAAGAGGCGCCAGAAGCAACACAGTGTTGGTGCCTGCCTGACCTCCAGAAACAGGGAGTTCCAAAGAAAGGGGGCCACCATGCTCAAGGCTCTTCTCCTGGTAGACTGCAATCAGGCCATAGGTCCATGTGGAACCACCAGGAGGATGTTCTCTGATGACTTCAGTGCTAGGGCAGGTTGGTAAGGGAAAAGACACTCCCTCAGGCATCCTGGTACCAAGTTGTTTAGGGCTTTGTACACTGGTACCAAAACCTTAAACCTGGCCCTGTAGCAAATAGGCAGTCAGTGCAGTTCCCTCAGCAAAGAAATTGCACGCTGAAAAGGAATAGCTCTCAACAGCAGATGAGCTGCTGTGTTCTGCACTAGCATCCTTAAGTGCAACCCCACATAGAGCACATTGCACTAATCCAGTCTTCAGGTTACTAATGCCTGTGCCACTGTGGCCAAGCCATCCTTGACCAGAAGAGACCGTAGTTGGCAAACTATCCAAGGCTGATAAAAGGCACTCCAAGAGCCGCCATGGCCACTTGGGCCTCCAGTGACAATAACGGCAATAGAAGTACCCCCAAACCACAGACCTGATCTTTCAGAGGGAGTGCAACCCCATCCAGAATAGGCAGTGAGCCTATCTCCCAGACTTCAGCTCCCATCAGCCCAAGCCAGCATGGCTAATGGTCAGGAATTCTGGGAGTCCAATACATTTGAAGGGTTTTAGGTTGGGTAAAGTTGGTGTGAAAAAAAAAACACAGACCTTGTACATTATGTCATGCTAATTTCTCAAGAGTTTATTTATTTATTTATTTTAATCTGCCCAATAACCGATGTTCTCTGGGCAGATTACAAACAGTTAAAATATAAAATACGATCAAATATCTAAAAGTTGCCTCCCCTCCCACCACTAATTTACAGGACATCTATTTGGCAATACACCTTTGGAGGTGTGCAAAAACAAACAAGATAAATAATATATTAAATCAATCTAAACAGTACTATATGATTTACAATAAAATAAATTATAACTTTTGAACCTTTCTAAACTAAAAAAAGATTTTATAAGTCTTGCATATATATACACACACACACACACACACACACACATATATTATATATATATATATATATATATATTAGGGTCAGCATTTATGCAGAAAGATTTTGCCTGGGTCTGTCAAATGAGCTGGCTGCCTGTTACTTAGTTTTGAGTTAATCTATAGACACTTCCAGGCAAAGGGTTTGTCAAGTGTCAGTTTTGCTGAATCAATGATTCCACATGTAAATTGTGCTAATTATGATGCTGATAGTTTCTAAGATGGAAGATTATTTTCTCTGCTTTAAAATAGTTTTACATTCTTTAATATTGTTTTAATTTAGTTTTTAATCTGTATTCTTAAATTGATTTTATGTTTGACTATAACCTACTTTGGGAACAGTATTTGGCAGAAAGTGGAGTATAAATGCCTAAAATAAATACTTAAACCCAAAAGTTAGACAAAGGGAAGTATCCAATGTTAGTCCTACATAGAGTACATCCATTGAAATGAATGACACTTAAGTTCCATTCATTTCAGTGGGTCTGCTCTATTTCTGGACTAAAATTGGATACTACCCAACAGGTGCTTCCAGATGGAGGGCTCCTAATACGTTGTACACCTATTCTGTCTGTTCCTCTTTAATTGACTTCTTTTGGTAAGAAATAAAGATGGAAGAAGTGGTGGGAAAACACTGGAGCATTTCAAATAGAAGACAAGATCAACTGAGCCTAAAATTTTATGAATGGGGCAATGGAATTACGCAATAAAAGTCTCAAAGCATCTTAGGGGCTTGTGGAACAGTGCAGAAGGCACACTCTAAATCAGAAAGGGTAGCTCAAAACAGCAAGAGGCATCTTTTCCTTAATTTCCAATTGAGTGTCGCAACATTGACTCTGTCCATTTGGACTTTGGATGAAAGAAAGAAAGAGAGAAAGAAAGAATCAACCCAGCAGCCAGACATATGCTCACTGTTGTGGTGGGCTGCATTTGCTAGTCACACTCCCCTCCCCTTTGCTCCAGTGAAGGAGAGGAGGCTATTGAGAAGGAGTGGAAAGGCCTGAGTTACTCAGCTTTCGAGATGTGTGCCAACTCCCCTAGACAAGCTCCCTCTACAACTTTTTGCTGCTCCTCATAAGATCTGGTGGTGGAGGCTGTTTCCACATTGGTGGCACCTGTTTTAGTGTCAGCATGGTGTTTGTGAGCTTACTGTGAGCTGTTTCCACATTGGTGGCACCACACTGCTTCCACATTGGTGGCACCTGTTTTGGTGTCAGCATGGTGTTTGTGAGCTTACTGTAAGCATTAAACGTAGAACCTCAAGGAGTATTCTTAGCTATCCTTTGCAGAAAACCATCTGCCACACCATCTTTAAAACAGTACTTGTATTAAAATGTTGCCCCTAGAATTCCCACCATTTGCCTTTACCTTCGCTTGGCTTCTTACAGTGGATATAATGCCATCTATTTGAATGCTTGCTTTTCTTCTAGAGTATGTTGCTATTTTATGACATATTTAATTTGGCAAGTATGACCCAGGGTGGCTCTAATGGATTGCTTTTGGAGGCAAAGTAACTGCCTTGACTCACCCCACCTCACCTCAATTGTTGCCTTATATTGATGAAACTCTAGATTAAGAATGTAATCTAGATCAATAGATTCTTTGCTTCCAAAAGTCCAGTACTGAGAAACATGCAAGTCTTGAGTATCAGAAAATCCATGAACCATAGTAATTGAATTTCCATTTGCAACAGCTCAGTGAATGTCTTTAAAGGCATAAGTTCTTTAGCGACAATTGTAGTTACTGAAGAGTTCAAAATTTAAGGGCAACTCAGAGTTCTCTTCATAGGTCCCTCTGTGAACTTTGAACATATGTTGTTCTCTGTAACAAAAATATTCCAGAGTACTGCAAAACAAAACTGGAGCAATAATAACAATGACAATAATACCAATACCAAAAATACATCATAGAAGATAACAGTGTAACAACAGATTTATGTAGGAAACACCATCAATTCCAAGTAACAATAGGTAACGTAACAGGAGGATGTAAAATTCTGGCAGGAATGGATTATACGGACAGACACAATACAACTGCAGAAATAATTCACCAACAACTGGCCATCAAATTCAACTTCATCAAACAACTTACACCATACTATACATACTCACCTGAAACAATCTTGGAAAATGTCATAAAATATACTGGGATAGAACAATTCACATGGACAAAACAATACCTTGCATCCGACCAGATGTAACAGTCATAGACAAAAAAGAAAAACACACATACCTCATTGACAAAGCAATACCTAGTGACAAAAATGTAGAAAAGGAAGAGGAAAAGAGAGAAAAATATACACCACTGGCCATGGAAGTCAAAGAATTATGGCAAAAAGAAAAGGTAATGTTTGACTAGAAAAACTGCCACAAGTGAGAGATGTAATAATAATAATAATAATAATAATAATATAATAATCCATAGTCGTGGCTTCACACAATTTTCACAGGGCACTTCTGTGTGGAAGAGATGAGGACACACAGCATTATACAGCTGCTCTCCAACTCCAACCCCTTCAGATGAGGGGGAATCGCATTCCCTTATCTGACTTAGAGCATGTTCTGGGGTGGATACACTAAGGCTGTAATCCTATAATATTTACTTGGGATTAACAATGCAGTCCTAAATATATATATCTACTTAGAAGTAAGCCCCATTGGGTTTAATGGGACATGGTCCCAGGTAAGTGTATAAGATTGCAGCCTTAAACTCCATGGAACTTGTAAAGTTCTGAATTTCTCAATTGTTTTCCCAGAACAGTGATGGTGTCACCGAGGAATTCAATAAACGTATTTATTATTAACATAATAAATACTGCTCTACCTGCTAAAAAGCCATCCAGGCAGTGTACAGCAATTTATAAAAACAATAAAAACAAGAACATTAAAAACAATAAAAACATTAAAACATTAAAAAATATATACATTTTAAAAGGCTAAATTGAAAATATGCATCTCTGCACAAGTTATAGAAAGTTCTAAAGGCCAAGGAATTGGGGGCCTATCATAGTTCTTGAGGGAGCACATTCCATAGTTTGGGTTGAACACAGGAGAAAGAACTTTCACATGTGCCTGACAAATGCATCTCTGCAGATGTTACGAAGGCAGATGTTAATACTCAGGCAGATTCATAGCAAGACAGGTGATCCCTTAGACAAATAAATAAATAAATAAATAAAGATTTAAAATGAACCAAGAAGTCCCTTCTTGAAACAATGGGTGTATCGATCTACATTTGTTCATGTCTGCCTTCTCCAACCTGGTGCTCTTGAGATGTTTTGGATGGCAACTCCCAGCATTCCTGACCATTGGCCATGCTTGCTGGGCTGCTGGGAGTTAAAGTCCAAACATCTGGAGCGTAGCATGTTGGGGAAGGTTGGTTTATGGCTATCTGTGCTGCTTTAAATGATAATTGGAGCTGTGACATCACTCATTGGCTAGAAATATTGAAAGGCGGGAGTGAGCGTGCCAAAAAAATTGGGCAGATAGTGCATGCACATTTTGCCCAATATATCTGCTTCTACAAGGGCTAGACTGCATTAAAAAATGAAAGCTGGGAATCTGGCTCAACGAATGGTGCAAACAGGCACAAGATGGCCTGGCTAAAATTTCAGTAAAACTCAGCCAAGTGGGAAATATGGGGATGCTAGTTATTATTCAGACCAAAATCTTATAAATACCCCCATATAAATACAATGAACATAGAAAGCTGTGGTAAGGCTTAAGATGTATCTAAAATCATAGAATCAGAATAGTAGAGTTGGAAGGGGTCTTCTAAACCCCCTCCCCAATTTATTTTTTTCTTAATGTTTCCACCTTGGGAAATTTATTACAGGACCAGTTGAACATTCAGAGTGCTATGCTATTCTTAGTACATATCATTGAAGGATCCTACTACAAAGATCAGGGCAAGGGTGGCAAGTAGAATACTTCAAAGAACAGAATGTGTTCTTTGGCCTGTGTATGGTCATTTGAAAGTGCTAAAGAAAAAGACAAGTTCATTCGTTACACAGGCAGTTTGGGATTTTTAGAAATACAAAAACGCTATTCAGTATGGTGTCTTGTTCATTATTCCTTTTTGGAGCTAATGCTCCGCTCCATAACAAGTGTGATTAGTTTAGACATGGAATTCACCACAGCAACTTGTATGATTTCATTGCTTCTTGAACAGAAGGCATAATTGGCTCTTGTGTTCCTACTGTTGTAGCTAACATTGAATTTCCTGGGGAACATAAATAATTCTATGGCTTCCCCTTTGCTCTTTCTGCATTGGTTTTCACCACACACATGCAGGAGGTGGTTTTAATGGGAATTTTTTAAGGAAGGTTCTGATATTTTCGCTGTGTCTGGTGTTTATTGTCTCTTGGCTTTCTTAGAATCACATAATTAATTGTGGAGTACTGTTCTTACCAATTTAAGTACTTATATTAGCTCATTCTAGATACGAGAACCTAAATATAGATAAAGAATGAGAACACTACATTACCTTATTTATTCACATTTTATTCTAAGTATATATAAGCTGCATCCTGTAACAAAGAGTTTGTGGTATATTTAGTTCTATAAACTAAAACGATTAGATATCCAGTATCATCAAAGTCCCTTGATTGCAGTATTGATTGATGAGAACCGCAAGTTGGGTGATAAGCAATGAGAGTTAGATATCGGGCCACTTACCACAATGGAACAACAAAGACAATTCCAGGTCACAGAGGAAAAAGCATTATCTGTTTGCTCTTTGTCGGGCTTGGGAGAGCACATTGAAACTGTTCCTGCTGCTCCTTGTGAAATGTTTGGGAACAAGATAATATTTACAAATATTACATTATGTTGAAATATACTTTTTCCCTTCCCGGTACTTAGAGTGCTGACATCAATGACCTTTTAGAATAATGTCTTGGGGTTTAACCAGAAATAAAGCTGGTCAGGCTGATGAAATTAATTTGACTTGATTAATCACCTGGTTTTTCATGGATTAAATTTAAATATATTTGCATATCACCAGCCAGAAAAAATTCTGTAAGGGAAACTCTCTGACTTGTTTGAATGTAACAACAATCCAAAGTATGGTTTGAGTATGGTCGTTAAAATGTGGGTTGTTGTTATGTACGAACCCTGCACTATAGTTTAACTATGGGTTAATAATCCATCATTAAGCCATAATGCAAGGTTCACACATGATACCAACCTACGATTCAACAACAACCCACCATTCAATGACAGCCAGGCTTTAGTGTAAATAACGCCCGTTGCAAAGAATGCCTTTGGTGCCTTCCCTCCTTGTGTTCAGTTTTGCAGGGCCACCCAGAGGATTTATGGTTTGGTGCAGGTGTGATGTCCATTGAGACCTATGTAGCTCAAAACCTTGATCTCTCAACCATCATGTTACAATTTGTGTGAAGGACATGGGGTTTCAAAGAACCTTGGCGCTCAAGGGGGGAGGGAATTAGATGAACTCATTTGTTGACATAGTTCTGGGCTGGTTATCTTGCCTCGTACCAGCCTGGGAGAAACAGGTGGCTATAGCTAACGAGCTCCCAACGACTTTCAGCTGAAAGGAATTAGGGAGGACTGATTTCTCAGGTTAGGAGAAAAACGAAGGTCTAGGGCGGTTGCTTCATCTCTCTTTGGGCAGTGGCTCTGCGAGGAGGTGATCTCCGTCCGGCTGGATTCAGCCGGGTGTTAGTTAGACTTTTATTGTTTTATAAGCCTGCTCGGTTTGGGGTTGCTTAGCACTTTTAAGAGTGTGCTTAATTGATTGGGGACCCAATTGTTTTATGACTTGCGTTTGTCTGTGCTGCTACTACCATACCTACCTCATTCCTTTCTAAACCCCCTCTTCCCTCCCTTCCCAATAACCTAATCCTTATTTCGCTATTGTCTGTGTATAAGGATGTTTGTTTGACCAAGGCCTTAACTTAGAGTAGTGTGTAAATAAACTTGTTTTGGTCCTTAAATTCTGTGTGGTTATTTCCAGCGTTGGCTCAAGTCAGTTTTGGTTGGGGAAGTGGGTGGCGGGAAGGGGAACCAGCCCGCCACGGCAAGGAGACAGTTTTCCGTCTTCTTGACAGTTTGCACAAGCCAAAGTTCAAAACACTGCATTCCGAGCAGTGGTAATGCATTATGCAGCACAACAGAACTAGCACAGAGTTTACTTATAATTTTTTTTTATAATATTGATTTGTTTTGTGGCAATTCCTATGCTTTGGTAAGCATTCTTTATTTTAGAATATCTGTTGCATTAGCTTTAAAAGTAATAAAGAAGAGTTATAAATAAAAAAGGTATTCCGCTGACCTCTTACACCTTTCGGCTTTATTTTATTATTATTTATACAGTGCTTATAGTGTTTACAGTATTTGAAGTGCTAAGTGCTTGTAACGTTGCCTCAGAGTAAAACTGTGTTCCAGTGATTTTTAACTAGCACAAATGATATCAAAGTGAAACTTGAAAAAGAAGCATGACGGAAGATCATTTTTGAAATTAGTACTTAAACATCTTGTAGAACTTTGAGAGAAAATTTACAGGCACTTACTTTTTGCCACCCTAGTTCACTGCAGACAGTACATTAAAAAAACAAAGCCACGGTAGCACAGTAATTGAGATATCAAGGTTTGGGGCAATGACATTCTTGATGGATATAACACCTGCACCCAGCCCCCATAAATCCTCTGGCTGGCCCTGCAGTACTGACTGCGGGGGGTGGGGGGTGGGTCACCAAAACATGCCTTGCCTATGGTGCTATTTATTCTAGGGCCCGCCCTGTGTGTCATCTTCATCTATCTTCCTCTCACCGGGAATTCTTCCCGTGGGGCAGATGGTAAAAGATCCTGGAGAAGGCCTATGGTCTTCTTAACTTGCCTTCCTTCCTTCCTTCCTTCCTTCCTTCCTTCCTTCCTTCCTTCCATCTATAAATCAAGAGGGCGAGGAGCCAGGTGGGCATCATTGGTACCCATGGGCACCATGCTGGGAACTCCAGCATTTTTTGAATGTTGGTACTACTCTTTGAAGTGCCAGCGTCCCTGGAGTATTCACACTTCTCTGGTCACTTAGTATTAAATCTGGTTTAGATGATCCAGTATTACAGAAGGACTAACATTCAATGAATAGTAAAAATGATTCAGAGTTTTGGAGTAACAACATAGAACTCTGGGCATGGTCTACAAACTTATATGTTGGCCATGAGGTTATCCAGGGAGCATGGGAATGTCCCATGTTCCTAGTTTGTTGCCTTCCCCTTTTATGGGGAAGGACCATAGCTCATTGGTGGAGTGCATGCTTTCCTTCCTAATTTGCAAATAAGGCTGAAAAAAACTCTTGTCTGAAACCCTGAAGAATTTGTGCCAGTCATTGTAGATAACACTGAACTAGGTGTACCATTGGTATAAAATAGCTTCCTATGTTCTTTGCTGGAAGAGTCAAGAGTTGTTATTCCAAATCCCAGAACCACCTTTATTGTCTATTTAATAATGGTTCCTCTGTGATGCTGGCTGGGATTACATATAGTGCCATGTGCTTTCTAATGCACACAGGACACTCTTCCAGGAATTCATAGAGTAATAGTTCAATCCTCTGAGTGTTAATTTGGAAGTAAGTCCCTCCGAGTTAAATGGAAACTACTCCTAAGGAAGTGTGCACTGGATTGCAGTTTAAGAACAGCTTTATATTTACTTGCACATTTTAGAGCGTCACCACGTTTCCTTACCGTCGCTTTCCCCCCGCTTTTGTTCCACGATACTTCCTCTTTCTTCACACGGAGGAAGTAAACAATGACCACGTGGCCCATTCAGTGGGCGTTTTTATCGTGCTGCTTTTCCTGCACACAGCAGGAAATGGTGGCACATTTCACTTCCCCCCAAAGATCAGATTTACCAGGGTCTTATTTGTTGCGGAAAGAAGGCCAGAAGGAGCGGGAGACGTGCAGGAGGCAGATGGTGTTGTCAAAACGACCTGCGAAAACCCATGAGTGGGCAATAACGAGTGTGCGATGAAACACTCATTTGATGACGCTCTCAGTGACATGCTTCCACATTGGCCCTTTTATTTAGAATTGCTCCCTTTTTTCACTCACATTGATGGAGTATACAGATGATGTCAATGTCAGCCAATTGCATTCCAGTATTTTCTGTTTCATCCCCCAAGTTTTTTTCAGACCTGAGTTGTGTGCTGTGTGTAACATCTGTGTTAATTCTGCTTCCAGCTAATTTTGGAAAAGCAATGCCTTAGCAGTGCAAATTCACTCTAGTGTGGAAGTAACCTTACTCTAAGCATGTTGCCGTATGCATACCACATTTCAAAAATGGCGAACATTGAAGTCTTTTCCTAGACATGTTTATGCAGAAGTAAATCCCACTGTGTTCAATGGGGTTTACTCCCTTTTAACTGTGTTTAGGATTGCAGGCTGAGAGAGATAAGTACACATGCAAAGCTACCATACAATATGATTTAAAATATTCATCATAATGGTAGGAAATGTATTCTTAGGAACAACATCAAGAACGAAAAACCTCACCCTTTTGATAAATTGTGCATCAAGGTTTTCTTCCCTAAAACCCTGTCAGTGGTAATTTTTTTCCTCACCATTTCTTCTTTACCTACTAGAACAGCCTTCACCAACCTGATGCCTTCCAGATGTTTTGTATTACAAATTCCAGGATTCCTGACCATTGGTCATGCTGGCTGGAACTGATGGAAATTTAAGTCTAAAACAACTGGAGGGCACCAGTTTGCGGAAGGATGTGCT
The DNA here is from genome assembly GCA_029215795.1 of Anniella stebbinsi. Taxonomy (NCBI): domain Eukaryota; kingdom Metazoa; phylum Chordata; class Lepidosauria; order Squamata; family Anniellidae; genus Anniella; species Anniella stebbinsi. The sequence goes on along the minus strand of JARDYH010000002.1, from coordinate 85,245,881 downwards.
AAAATTGTATGAAATAGGAATTTCAGAAAATATTTTATCACTTTTCATTTAACTGTGGATATTATTATGTTATTATTCACTTCATGTATAATTTCTGTCTGAAATGCGTTGATTATGTGTAAAATCATTAAAAATATAATGGCAAGAAAAAGAAAGTCTTGACACCGACACTTAACTTTTAGGATATTTCCAACCTTCTCTTGTCATCATGACCATATAAGACAATTGTAGTACAAAGCTCCTATTAAAATAGAAGTTACTATCATAACAATCCTGGCTTAAATTTTATTTTAAAATAAGCACCAAAGTAACTACATTTAGGGAACATTCTGTTACTGATTTTAAAAGATACTTCCATGTTTCCACTCAAGTGCTTAGGAGAAATAGTGAACCTGCAAAATATATATGGGGATAAATTCCAACAGCCCCATTAACATTACTGTAACCTGGACTATTATTTGCAATCCACATACCTTTTAGATGCTGTACATCAACTAGTTCAGCTGTAATTAAATAAATAGAACTAAGCTGGTTTACAGAAAAGTGTGCCAATTTAAGTGGAAAGTTTACATGGCCATAATTTTTGCATGGTTACAAAGAACATTTATACCATTTTAGTATGAACAGAGCACTTTAAATATGCAGAGTGCTTTATATAACCCTGATTTTATCCATCCCCATTGTAGCCCAGTGGAATTAAAAATATTGTCCAGTTTATACAGATGGTGAGAAATAATGACAAACCCAGAAAACCCCAGGCTAAGCAGAGATTTGAAACTGGGACTTGAGACTTCTCAGGCTATGTATGAATGTGTGGCCAGGTGTCCTACATTACAGAGGCCAGTCCTCTATTTGAAGATCTGCTAAAGGACAAACCTCTATCTAAAGTGCTGTCTATCTGAAGGCCTGTCCAGTCCAAGTCAGGTTTAAAGATACATAAGAAGTGAAAGCAAGGAGGGACCTTGAAGTTTCTTAGTCATAGTTAGCACCTGGACAACAGACTGAGCAAGGCACACAGCTTACCTGGCTTTCCCCATTTTGGTCAGATGTATTGCATTTTTATTTAAATTATAGTAATGATTTCCAAATGTGCATCTATACATATCAGTTAGGACATGCCATTTTTGGCAATGCATGTCCTTTTTCTTTGGGTGATATGCAGGGTGACCAGATAAAATCCAGGTCAGGGCTCATGTAACTTTAACAGTTGTAGAGAAAAGGGAATTTCAGCCAGGGTCATTTGTATGTTAAAGTTGCAGGGGCCCTGACTTCTTTTGTATATGGTCACTCTAGTATAGTGCCTGCACCTTTAACTGCTGTGATGAAGAGGGAATTTCACCAGGAACTAATTGCATACAAATGATACTGGCAGAAATTTCCTTTTCTCTACAACTGTTAAAGTTACATGAACCCTGACCTGGATTTTATCTGGTCACTCTAGTGATATGTAACTCACTACACTTATCTTTCTTCCCTGCACCACTTGACATGGCATACTGGGCAGCTGCTCTGATTTCCATTGCTTACACCTTTACAAGGACTGAATAAACTGTATGAGCAGGCATTTAAGTCAGGTGTGGGCAACATGTGGCCTGTGGATCATATGCAATCCCGCCCCTACCCACCCACCCCGCTGTGCCCCCCGCTACACCCCAAATTTACTGAATTTGGTTAAAAAAGGGGACAGGGAGGAAATGGCGTCTGTAGCACCTATAGAGTGCCCAAAGGGTCAAAACTGACCTGCAAACAAGCTAATATCAACCCTTTGGGTGCTCTGTAGCTGATATGGATGCCATTTTCTCCCCAGCACCCACAGGTGTGTGTATATGCGCGGTCCATGGAGTGTATGTTTACACTCAAAGTCGTTCACCCCTGTTTTAAGTTCTCCAGAATAATGGTGCATTCAGGAAAGGAGTTTATGGCTGAAGTCCAGGGTCCCACTCAGTAGAACGAGCAGGAGGGCATAGCCCCAAAAGCAACATTGCTGGAGCACCACACTTTTGAAGTAAGTGAAGTAAAATAAATTTTCATCTTAAGAGGGTGGGGGCTGTAAGACCCATAACAGCATAATCAAAAGTAGGGGGATGTTTGGCAGTGGTGTTCCAGAGCCCTGCTGGCTCAACCAAGCCAGGGTGGGAGTTTTTTTGATATTTCTTTCAAGCAATCAGATGTAGGGTGTCCTCTTTTACAGTCCTCTATTTGAAGGGCTGCCAGAGGAATATCCTCTGTTTGAAGCCATCCCTGTCCAATTCTTGGTAGAAGATAAAGAACCATAAGAAGTATTGCCCTTCCACAGTTTGCACCTGGACAGCCAACTGATCAGGCAGGAACACAGATAATGTGGTCACAGACTTCCACACCATTGTGAGATGCATTGTATTTCTATTTAATCTCTAATAATTGCATCTATACATATAAATTAGCATAGTATGCATTACATACATACCAGTGTCCTCTTTTTTAGGTTATGCATGTCTTCTTTTTTTGCCAATTCATAAGTTGCCACCTTAATGGGAGGGGAACATTTCTATTTAAACTATAATAACAACCTAGAGATGACATAGGTTGATCTGGGGGCATGTTGGGGGAGCAAAGTGATCCAAGGTCACCCTGGAATGCTCTGATATCTGCCAGAACACTCTGAATTGGGCCCTCCCACCAGTGGAAACAGCACCAGTGGTAATTCTATTCTTGCAGATATTTCCATGTCTGTAGGGGGTGGATATGTTGCTCTATCAGCTGAGGTCCTCTCTGCCAGTGTTTGGTGGGGTTTGGGATTCCTCTCATAGTCTCATAGATAAAATTATCTAACTGGACGTCAGAACTATGTAGCTTTTTGTCGTCCCCCCCAGTGATCAATACAGCAACTATGGTTTTTGTGTGTAAGTGTTACAATAGTGTTGCTCTTAGAGTGTAGACTGTTGGAGACTTACAGTGTAGAAATTAAGTAATCAGTTGCATTTCCAATTTCCTTTGCTGCCTACTCTATCTCTAATCATGATAGATGAACATTAAGTCTTTATCCATAGAGTGGCTGGAATCAATGGGAGATAAAAGCAAATTGAGGAATATATGAACAGGTAGTAGTTGAGAATCATCGTTATCTGGTCCTTGATTGCGATGTGCTGCAATTCTATGCACATTTGCCTAGACATACATCTGTGGGGCTTATTTCTGAGTAAATGTGCATAGGATTTAGTTATTTTTAGTCTCCTATTTATCACTACAACTGGGTTTGGATGACACGGTAATTAACCCATCATGGGTTATCGTGCCATCTGGTGGAAGTTTTTTGTAACCCACAATGGCTTACTTGGCCAAAATAACCCACTCTGATAACCCATGGTCTGCAGAGTGGGTTATTTAACCCATCATGTGGGTTAAATAACCCATCATGTGGTTAAATGTCATGTGGTGACCATCATGTCATGTGGTGGTCATAGTGGATTATTTTAGCTGGCTACAGAGCTGTGCAGCAAGAACTGCTCTACTGTTCACTGGCTTACTGAATAGGAACACATTAAAAGGACCAAGCCAGCAGTGTAGAGGAGGCAGGCAATGATGTTTGGACCCGATCATGCAAACCCCAAAGTTTTCTAGGCATCTCCTGCTTTTGGGGGCACTTGGGATCTTTGCTTCTCTGGAGTAAATGCACTGGGGTTTGATGGTGGATTGAGTGCCTCTTGACTAGGAAAGACTGTGTATGGAGTGTGGTCCTGGTGCTGCAAATTCCCAAGGATTTCTAGCCACTTCCCTCTTTTGTGGGCATTTGGGATTTTCCCTCCTTGGTGAGTTATTGTGCAGAGGTTTGATGTTACATTGAATGCCTCCTGACTGGGGGAAGCTGTGTATGAAGTTCTGTCCCAATCCTGCAAACCTCCAGCACTTCAGAGGTGAAACAGTGCCACTGCTCAGGTGGGAGAACTCCAGCAGGGCAGTAGTTACACACAATGGCAGCATTCGGACAACATTTTAGGCAACGGAGGGGGGAAGAGACAACTGATGGTACGTTATTTTTGCAGTGCCCGACACACGACACGTTGCCCCTCCCCCCATTGTGCAGCTGAAAGTCCCGGCCTCATCATAAGCAACGGGGCTCCGATAAACAACGGAGCAGCTCGTTGTTTTTCCCTATTGTTTAATAATGTACCATCAGTTGTGTGTGTGTTGTGTGTCGCACGACACACGACACAATAAGCAACACAACTGATGGTTGCCTCTTCCCCCCCTCCGTTGTCTAAAGTGCCGTCCGAATGCTGCCAGTGTGGGAGATTTATTTTTCAAAATAAACTACGGTGAGTATCTTATTAACCCATCATGGCTTAGGTCCCCTCTACAAGGATTCGCTTTTGCGCCTGGTTAGCCGATTATGCGCATAATCGCAGAAGCGCATTTACACCTAATCCCTCTGCATGAGAGGCGGCGAGAGGCGGCGAAGCGCATTAACGGATATCCAAAATGCGGTTTACAAGTAGTTAATGCGCATAAGCGCATATTCACACAATCAAAATGCGCTTTAACGGCCGGAGCAAAATAAAACTCGCGATTTAACGCGCATTCGATAATGCGCATAATCGGAGAGATAACGCGCCTCTACGCCCCATTTGCGCTCCGCTGGTGTGGAGGTAAATTTTTTAATGTGACTTCAAAGAGCATTAAACCTCTCGTGAAGAGGCACCCTTAGGCTCCCTCTACATGATCGCTTTAAGGCTCTTTCAAGGCGCATTACCGATTTTACCTCTACAAGAGCGGAGCGCATAACAGGAGTACAGGTGCTTTTTATCTCCTATTATGAGCATTTCTGCATTCGCATTAAATAGCAACTTTTTATTTACTGCGGGAGTTAGAGCGCCTTATGTCCGTGTAAACAATTTCTGAGAAGTCGCATTAATGATCAGAGTAGGCGGACTGTGGTCGTGATGTCATGCATGAAGAGAACTGCCCCTTCTCTGGGAACACCTCCCAGTTTTTCTTTTAGTTTTATTTCCTGTCTCCTCCGTGCCACTTCCTCCTTGTTCTCCGTCTCTCTGGATGGAAGGTCCAGGAATAGGTGACCCAACGTGAACTGAAAATAAAATGTCTTTTAACTCCCCTGCTGGAATATTTTTTCATGGAGACACGGGACCAAATGGAGGTGGTTTCACAAGAAGCGGGGGGGGGGGGGTTCAGTAAGGATGTGCGGATGTGTGGATCATCAGCTATCTGCTAAGACAAATCGTCCCCTCGCTTGCTGGGTTCCTGATATTGAGCTGCGTGTGTGTGTGCTTGTGTATGTTGTACATCACCAAAACGACAAGGTATTACTGAGAAGGGAAGAAGGGGAAAGCTTTGATCTCTATGGGAAGAGGAGGAGGAGGAGGGAACAAAGGAGCCTTGCCCTGTCTGTTTTGGTGTGCTTATGTGCGTATCTCTCCTCGCTCCCTCTCTCCAGCAAAAGGGGGTGGGGGAGAGAGGCAGCCGTGACTAAAAATAAGTTTTAAAGGGGCTCGAGGGGAAGCTTGTGAGGCACATTCCATTTCCTCCTGAGCAGTTGGGAGGGGGGAAAACTTCAAAGGGAACACGTAAACCAAGTGATTACCGGCAGGTAACCCAGTTAACCACAGGCGTGAGATTCTGGTGGGTGGGAAGAAGGAACGGCGGGAACCTGTGGGGGGCAGTTCCTCCAGCAAAAAGCGCATTACTTTCAGCAACATTTCCTTGTTCCTTCTCCGCATGTAAACAACTTTAAAGTGCCTTGCAGAGAGCCCGTCATGCGCTTCGACGTCTCTCGTGTATAGATATTAGGCGTAAATGTGATTGTCAGGAATGCGCATAATCGGAGAATCAGACGTAAAAGCGACTTCTTGTAGAGGAGTTCTTAAAGTGATGTCCGAACGCAACATATATGTGTGCATCTCAGGTAGCCTGCTGTTTCTATGTGTTATATCCAATGTTATTCTAACTTAAGTCCCATTCATTTCAATAGGTCTATTCTAGGACAAACATTGGATACAACCCTGTAGAAACAGCAATCATGTCTATTCAAATAACTACTTATCTGAATGCATTGGATGCTCAACCTTATCTTTTCAGTTCTTCACATAATTACTTTGGATATTAAAGATTCAGCTGTATCTGGCCATTTGGCCTTTCTTGGAAATGAATAATTTGTGTATGAGCAGTAAAATGACTTCAGACAAATGTAACAGTATTCAGTCTATTTTAAATGCTTGTGTTAGTTTTATAAAGTACGTACCTAAATTGATATTCTTATCAATTTATAAGCCTGTACAGCAGTTCAGTTGGTCCAAATGTCAGGAAATTATAACTGATTCCCTTCAGTTACCTTTCTCAGACCACAAAAACGTTTTTTTTAATCCTTTTAAAAATGTCTTATTTTAGCCTGAATTACCCATTATTTATTTAAGGTACTTAAAGTATTCATACAAGTGAAGCATATTTAGGGTGACCAGATTTTGGAAAGCAAAATCCCGGTCCAAAATGGCCACCCCACCAAAGCAGCCTCCCCGAACATAAAATAAAAAAATTAAAAAGACACCCCTGCCACCCTCACCGGAAACAACCCCCCCCAAGCCACCCCCCCAAAAAAAACCCAGCCCGGACCTGCCGGGTCCTCCACTGCCACCGCCGATCTCCTCCACTGCCGTGTGACCCCCTGCAGCCCCCTCACCCTTCTTGCCCTGCTCCTGGGCTCCCTGGAGGTACCTGAGGAACAGCAGCAGCAGGCAAAGGAGGAGGAAGAGCCTGCTTTAAAATGCCCGCGCTGCTCCCTGGCCTCGGCAGGAAACAAGTGCTCAGCGTTAGGGAGCGTCAACAAATTCCTTGTCTGGTGGCTAACTGCTTTAGCCACCAGACAAGGAATTTGTTGACACTCCCTAACACTGAGCACTTGTTTCCTGCTGAGGCCGGGGAGCAGCGCTGGCAGGAAAGAAGTGCTCAGCATTAGGGAGAGTCAACAAATTCCTTGTCTGGTGGCTAAAGCAGTTAGCCACCAGACAAGGAATTTGTTGACGCTCCCTAACGCTGAGCACTTGTTTCTTGCCGAGGCCTGGGAGCAGCGTGGGCATTTTAGGGCGGGAGGAGAGCTGATCCTTTCCCCGGTTTGCCCCCGCCGTCCCCCTGTCGGCCCGGATTGCCCCAGTTTTCCCTGTTAGGACCGGGAAATCCAGGGCGATCTGGTCACCCTAAGCATATTTTAAAATAAGTATTATACAGTACACTCTAATTTCTTTCAGCATTGGCCAGTAATAAACATAGAGAATGAATGGCAGGGTCTATTTGGATTCTGGGAAAAATGCCTTTGTTTGCATCATGTTATTAGGATTACTGTCTGAATTTCCATGTGCTGTTGCCAATCATTGCAGTTTTCTGGCAATTATACGGACATATTCAGTGACCAAGCATGATCAGAAAAGAGACGTTGGTAATACTGTGGGGTCCAATCCAGCTAAAGTTAGTCATGGCTAATTTGTGCCATTGAAACCAATGGGTCTTAAGTACATTGTGATTAATTTACTCCACTAGTTTCAAGGGGACATAGGCTGCCATCCTATAGCTACTTTCCAGGGAATAAATATCATTGAATTCAGTGAGACTTATTTTTGAGTAGATATGTATTGGATTTTACTGTTAGAGCTCCATCAGACAAGCGTTTTATTGCACGCTCATTACTGGGCACTCACGGATTTTCGTGGGTTCCTCTCATGTGCTTCCCACCCCTTCTAGCCTTCTTCGTGCGACAGAAACACACCCCAGTAAGTCCAATTTATTTTTGAGACAGAAGTTGCCGCTATTTCCTGCTGAGTGCAGGAGAAGCAGTACGATCAAAACAGCCCACTGAATGGGCCACGTGCACGTTGTTTACTTCTTCTTTCCTCTCCCTTGAGAATGAGGAAGTAATGTGTAAGTCTGGAAGTAATGGGCAGAGATGCGACGGTAAGAAAACGCGATTTCCTCCTGTGTGATGACGCTATTAGTCATTAAACAGTTTTGCTAAATATCACCACAAATATAAAGCCATAGCCATAACCCTGGTTCAAAGACCCTTATGGAGATGTGGAGTGGATCTGGATGAGTGGATTTCTGAGAACTGTTCTTTGGTTTAATCAATTTTAATTAATATTATCCTTCTCTATTACCATTTTGAAATTTGTTAACCATATTGCAGCAACTGTCACTTATATATCATATATCCTGTATCACAAGAGTATATTATAACATGCGCTTATAATTAGGTATGTTGTATAAGAAATCTGTCACATTGTTACTATTCAGTTTCCTTAGTTTGATTCTTCAAGATCAAACTAAGGAATTGAAAATGAAACATGGACTGGGGAAGAAGAATGTGTTAATGGAGAGAAGATGCCCATTTCAGTGACTGGGAGTTCAGGTATATAGGATTTTAAGGGAAAAATGACAATTGGCTTGACGGATTAGAAAAGGGGCGAACAACGTTATAGAGCCAAGCATGCAGCAAGTGTTATGTAAAGAAAAATTTTGGCAGGTAAAGACTCCTAGTGGGGAATGAACCGCTATAGGAAAAATAAACATGTAGTCTGGTGAATAATGACTAAATAAACACACTTTGGAGAGGAGGATAACTTGAGGAGTTTCTACTGAAGCTTTTTGACTCTAGAGGGCATGTGGCCTTCAGGCAGAGGCAATGGCCCAGTTGACCAAAGGACTCAAGTTTGAGGCTTCTTGTAGCAAGGGGCTCTGACAATAGGAGGATGGAGAGGAGAGGAGAGTGGTGACTAGGGCCAGAATGGTTTAGAGCAGAGGCCCCCAACCTTTTTGGGCGCATGGGCACATTTGGGGATTTGAGAAACTGGTGTGAGTGCCACCACAAAATGGCTCCCATGGAGGTTGAAGCTATTCCCATGGATGAAGTTCCTCCTTTGGAGGCACCTGCATCTACTCTCTAACCCCTTAAAAAAATAACAAAAAAATTGGAAAAATATTATGGCTCCAGGTATTTATTTATTTCATTTACAACTTTTATATACCACTTCGTATCTAAACAGATCCCAGAGCTTTGAACAATAAAAGATTCTTCTTCCTGTTCCTGAACCTGTTGCTGATCAGCTGTTCAGTGGGCAGGAAGAGAAGGAAAGAGTAGCCTGTTGGCCCCATGCAATCTTCTTCTGTCCACATGGACTTTTTGTCTTTGAGCTCTGTCTGTCTCTTCACTCCAAGCTTTTAGCCTTGCTATTTCTCACCACTCAATCCCTTTCCTCACTTTTTCTTTCAGTTCCCCATGCCTGGTCTTTTTTATCTCCCTTCCTAGCCTAAGCCTTGCTCTTTCTCTCCAACTCACCTCTTTATCTTGCTGTTTCTCTTCCCACCCAGCCTCTAGCCTTGATCTTTCTCTCCTCTCTACCTCTGCCTTGCTGTTTCCCACTCCCTCACTCCCAGCCCCTAGCCTTGCTATTTGTACCCCCACATATCTTTTGACTAGCCAGGCACTAAAATCAGCCATTATGTGGCTAGCCACGTCCTCCTTTGGAGCTATTTTGTGGCCACAGCAGTTTCTCAAATTCCCAAATGTGCCCACTGGTCCAAAAAGGTTGGGGACCCCTGCCCTGCAGAACCTTGTATGGGGCTGTATGGGGGAGACTGAGAAATATGTTCCATCTATGGTTTCTGTTCCGTGGGCAGGCAGATGGACAGCATTGGATCCTACCTTCTGTGTTTTAGTTATGTAATATGTTTGCTCCAGTTTATATAATTTGTTTCAAGTCAGATACCAGAGTAGTGATCTGTTTTCCTGGAAATGTACATTATTGAGTGATTTATTTCATAGACAAACATAACTTTTGCCCTAAGAAGCTGTCCCAGAAATAGAAACAGACTGCTTTTATTGAAAGACCACACAAATACTAGTAATTAGGAATCAGCTGTAACTTAGTTCATGTGTTTGTGAAACTGCATTTCCAGAATCGGTTATATTTCTAGTTATTACTTGGGGCCAACATATTAGATAATTCTTTGCGCTAGAGAGAGTTATCATGACATTTTTTTAAAAAGGTAAACCAAACGTATCAACTGCAAATATTTATCCTGTTTTCTGTTCAGTCTTCTGTTCAGAGAAGAGTCTCATTAGAGTTTAGCTGATAATATATTACTATTCTTTACAGCCCCCACCCCAGGCCCACGGTAGTCATCTCTGTCGATTTATGAATGCTTGATATGGACTTAAAATCCCATCTTGTTGTCCACAAGATCTGGAATTTACTGCACACAGCAAATATTTTCTTGTAGTTTCCTTTCATGAGTTTTCCATGGGCAGCTGCAACCAGAAAGGAGAATCTGGCCAGCAGAAGCTCAAAATCCTTTAATTCCTGGAAAATCCAAATAGCCATCCAAGAAATCAACTGAGGTAATATGGTGAGGCTGGGTAATGCTGGGTCTTTGCTCAATGAGAAAGGGCAAGTTTCTATAGGCTTCAAAATACAGTATCGTGTGTGTGTGTTTTCTAGTAAGGAGATTACTAGTATTATATGTTTGGCCATATTTGGTATCAATATTTGCAAATCATACATTTTATCGAATTGTTCCACCTCTATAGAATAATATTTGTAGCAGATACTGAAAACTATGGACTTCATTATTGTTTATACCAGATTATAATATATTTTAAAAATACTCATAACTCATATTTAAAAATTGGCTAGAGATCTGGAATCACCTATTTCACAGAAGTTGAGTAAATATCTATAGGACAATTAGGTTGCAATCCTATACACACTTAATTGGGAGTAATACATTCTGCACACAGTGGGACTTCTGAGTAAATGTGTATAGGATTCTTTTAGACAGTTTTCACTTTGTTCATACATGGCCCAATAGTATATGACTTTGTAAAGATTAAGTAGATATTTGAAGTTAATGCTATTAGATGTTGGAAATGTATGATTCAGGATGGAGATTTTTATCATGTATGCTGAACTTCCCTAAAGTCCAGAAGTATTTGTAGCATATAACTCAGGTAATTTTTCAGATGATAGGTAAAAATCTAGATATTGAATGCCTTAACAATTATCTTAAATAATTCAATAATATATGCTAATAAGACAACAGAAATGTTAACTTCATTGCAGAAACCATTTTTCTTGCTTGCTATTGGAAATTATAAATCTGTGCCCACCATAAAAGGCCCTTGAAGGTTATAAACCCATGGATTTGGTTAATTGAAGAAATTGACAATTAAGGCTATGTGGTTATTTTCAGAAATGGCAGCCTTTAATTACTATTGGAAACTAGATTTATGGTCTTGTGAGAATTAATTTTTCTTCTCCTCCCTCCTGTAAATGATGTCAAATGTGTTATATGTATAAAATAAACCTTGTTAAAATATACTCCATAATGAAAGTTTTTAAACGCTGTTTTACAATACTGTTAACACCAGCTATCACCTATTCTATTTTTCACTATTTACGAAACAGTTTCTACTGATGCATGTGTAGAAAGATGGAGCTCTCTGCTGCTGCAGCTGAAATGATGTTTAATTCTTTCCTTTCTCCAACTGCCAAAAAAATGCCCTCCACCTCCTCCTCAAAGTAGAAGGCTAAGTTTGCTTCTCACTAATGCATGGGAGGGACTTAAGTACATGGGCTTAAGTGTAACTAAGGAAAAGACAGCAGCACTTACCTCTTAACTTGATCAAACCGAACGACTGGGGAAACGTGTAATAGTAGTCTGGTTCTAACATTCCTTTAATAGGTAAATTAAGGCATTAGATGCAATGAGAAAATTTTAGCCACACTTTAATGCCACTGAAATGAATGAATCTTAGAGGTACTAAAAGCAAAAGCACAAATATAATGATTTCTTTCCCTAATATTTCTCCACATGCATGACTGGGGGGGGGGGGGGGAGTTGGTAGCTGCATGCATACAAGAAAATCTGATTTGTGAACTGGCCATTACGCTGTTGATTTCAAAGCTGCTTTGAAAGTTTTCTCCCCTCCTTCTTATGGTTCCCCTCTTTTTTATTTGTTAACTGCAGTGCTTTTGGCTTAACAGAATAGCTTCCCCATTCAGACGCCAAGAAAACTGGAACATCTTGGTGGTTATAGTTCCAAATGTTTAGATACATCAGTACGAGTTTGCAGGCAATGTTAGTTTTACCAAATGATTTGTGCTCTTTTTAGTGATAGCCAGTAAAACAAATTAAGAACAGTGGTATCTGGCATTTTTCTTTTCAGATTGGTCATAGATTTGTGGTTTCCTACTTGTTTTGATTTTTAAAAATTAAGTGTAGGGGTGCTTCCAGATGAGGCTTTTATTGTGCAATCATTCTGCCTGATTCATGGAATTTTACAGGGCATCCAAATGTCGTCATCTTCCATTTGTACTCTTCCTGTGTTTTTCCACCACCACTTTCATCTTTTTTTCTTACCACAGAAAATCTTTTAAGGAGAGAAAGATGGAGTGGCTGCATAATGTCTTTTGACTGGTAGGGCTGGGAGCTGTCTGTCTGGAAGCACCCAATGTCACAATGCCAATTGCATTTATGCTTCCTGCTTGATTGAGCTTTGGATTCTAAAACACTCATGATAGTTATTTTTTAAAAATAGATGTGTTGTGCAAATATAGCATTTTGTGTATGCCTTTAAAAACAACAACAACAACAACAACAACGACCTAATAATTTAAAAATATATTTTTAAACAAACACACTTGGAGAACTAAAATGTAATGTCCACATACCCATGGAAATTTAAATTACAAACAGGTATTAATTTTCATAGCATTTATGTCTCAGCAATTTAAGACAACTTTATAATTTTTTGAAATCTGATACTGTGTAAACTTTAGTTGTGTGAGAAACCCTATTGAAGTCATTTTGGTGTTCAGCATGTGGTTTTCAATGCATAGGTCTAGGCAGTGATACTTCTGAGGATCTGTTTCCATATTCTTGAACTACCAATAGTTTTTGTTTTTACACGACTGTTTTGGAACAACAGTGTTGCCTCAATTGTTGCTTTCATATGCATTAAATATTAGGATATGCAAGCCATGAAGATTTCCTTGACTGTTGTGATGCAACTATGCCACCTGAGGATATGTGCATAACATTGTCCAACAGTTACTTACTTCTGATGTCCTTTATTGTACTGTACAGGATAGTTGTGAGAAAAAATGAATAGGGGAGAACCATATATGTTGCCTTGAGGTCCTTGGAAGAGACCTGGTTTGCATGTAACAAGAACCCATATTATGACCTGGTTTGAACATAATAAAACCCCATCAGTTTAAAAAACAACGAGTTATGCACAATTGTTGCTTTTCTACTTTACAGCATAAACCACAGTCAGCTTCTTTGTAAGTTGTGACGTATGACGTGAACCTAGACCACTGGGTTGTTTAGGGGCTAAGCAACCCAAGGTAACCTATAGTTTGTTCTTAGGTTAACAGCTGTGTTGTTTAGCCCCTTAACAACCCAGTGGTAAGGAGTTGCATTTCATGCTGCACAACCTTCAAAGGAGCTGATTGTTGTGCGGCAAAACAAAAGAGGTCGGCATTCTGCAGGCAGCACTTGTGCATGACAACCCATTGTTTTTAAACCAATGGGTTATTGTTACATGTGAACAGGGCCTATGGATTTCTGAATTGTGGGTTGTTAATATGTGTGAACCTGGAACTACGGGTTAACTAGGGTTGCTAACCACAAACAACCATAGGTTGTATGGCTGAACCCAGAACTGTAGATTGTTCATGGGTTATTTCACCAGGCTACAGGGGTGGCAAGCAAGAGCATTTAAAAATCCAGGCGCTCCACATGCCAATTCTACAGTGTTGCAAAGGCATTTGGGATAGGGAAGAAGGGGGTGAAAGAGGAGGGAACGAAACAACCCAGGAATTGACCAAACAACCAATGGTTTGCTCAGTTGCCTAGCACCCAAATTGTGGGTTAACTCTGTGTAAAGTAACAATTCATGGGGTAATCAAACCGTTGGGTGCGGTCATCCGGAGTTTTGGAGTGTGTTGTCATCAGTACACTGATGACACGCAACTCTGCTTCTCCTTTTCATCTTCATCAGGTGAGGCTGTGGATGTGTTGGACCGGTGCTAATAAACTGAAACTCAATCCAGACAAGACTGGATGAGAGCTAATAAACTGAAACTCAATCCAGATAAGACTGAGATGCTGTTAGTGGGGGTTCCTCTGACTGGATGGAGGGTGTTCAACCTGTTCTGGATGGGGTTGCACTCCCCCTGAAGGAGCAGGTTCGTAGCTTGGGGGTTCTCCTAGAACCATCTCTGTCACTTGAAGCTCAGGTGGCCTCGGTGGCACAGAGTGCCTTTTACCAACTTCAGCTGGTGGCCCAGCTATGCCTCTATCTGGACAGGAATAACCTGTCTTCTGTTGTCTATTCTCTGGTAACCTCCAAGTTAGATTACTGCAATGTGCTCTATGTGGGGCTGCCTTTGAAGATGGTTCAGAAGCTGCAGCTTGTGCAGAATGCAGCGGCCAGATTGGTAACAGGGACCAGAAGGTTCGAACATATAAGACCAATTCTGGCCCACTTGCATTGGCTGCCTGTATGTTTCCGAGCCCGATTCAAGGTGCTGGTTTTAACCTATAAAGCCTTACATAGTTTGGGACCACAGTACCTGATGGAACGCCTTTCCCAATGTGAACCTACCCGTACACTACGCTCAACATCAAAGGTACTTCTCTGGGTGCCTACTCCAAGGGAAGCCTTCTCTGTGGTGGCCCCTCAATTATGGAATGATCTCCCCGATGAGGCCCGCCTGGCGCCAACACTGTTATCTTTTCGGCACCAGGTCAAAACTTTTCTTTTCTCCCAGGCATTTTAATAGCTCAAGTTGAGGTTTTGATTGACATTGTGGCCAGGCTTAACAGTTAAAATGTTTTAAAGTGTTTTAATGTCAGCTGTTTTATGTTTATGGTTTTAAATTTTGTATATTGACTTTTTAGTGTTCAGTCTTTATTTGTAAACCGTCCAGAGAGCTTATATTTATATAAGTGTAAATAATAGTAATAATAATAATAATAATAATAATAATAATGTTGTCATTATATCTGAACTAGATTAAACTCAAGTTTAGAACTAGTTCTGGGATTATAGTTTTAAAATACCTGGGACTTGATGTTTAGCGTGGTCTGTAGGAATGCATTGAAATAATTAATGCATTAATAATAATTGCTAATTATGTTTGTATCCCACTCATCCAGCAAGCAGATTACATCCAGGTACTTTGAACAGGTCCAAACCTGCTTTCTTTGAAAGATTGAAGTATGTGTTCAGTACATTCCATAAATGGGCCTCAGCACAGGGCCAAACTTCATATGATGTTAAGTGTAGGAACTCATTGAATGTGTTTTGTTTCCCCCACTAAATAACAGATGGAGTGTGTGTATGATCAAGATTGGGATCATGGTACGCGGGGGAAGTATTTTTAAAAAACCTTTTCTATCCCAGCACAGCCATGCTGAAAATCATCCCCCACCCATAGTTGCTAGTAACCTCCAGATGGAAGCTGTCCTTAGTGCCACATGTCTTGAAAATTTGAAATGTGTTTCTATTCCAATAATTTAGTAAGAGATTTAATGCTTTGGCAGGTGCATCACATGCTTAGTTGATTGTTCTAATAATATCACACATATTGTGATGCAACACAATGTATTAAGGTTCAGGCCAGGTTTAAGGTTTTTGTACTAGTTTACAAAGCCCTAAACAACTTGGGACCAGGATACCTGAGACAGTGCCTTCTCCCCTAGCAACCTGCCTGGTCACTAAAGTCCACATAGACCTAACGTCCGATTGGCGTCCACCAGGGGAAGAACCTTCAGTGTGGTGGCCCCCCTCCTATGGAATTCCCTGCCTCTGGACATAAGGCAGTCACCAACTTTGTATTCCTTCTGGCGCCTCTTGAAAACATCATTGTTCCAGGAAGCCTTCCCTTAATGAACAGCCGCAGTTTATTTTGCACTTTGTTTCTTTTAAAAATGTACCTTTAATGTGTTTTTATTCTGCTTTTATTCTATTTTATTTTGTCCACTGCTTCAAAATATTGAATGGAGAGCGGTATATAAATATTGTAAATAAATAAAATAAATATTACAATTCTGTGAAACAATAGTTGTTCTGTTAGTTCAGTTACATTTAGCAAATGTACTTGACTCTGTGATGCACAAAAATGATCACTCAGCCCTTGTAGATTGTGAGTGGATTCAGACAGCACGATAACCAATGGTGGTTTAAATAGTCAACAGTTGGTTATTTAGCCCAGCATGGGTTATCGTGTTGTGTAGAGAGAGGTTTTTTTTAATGAACTGTTGGTTATTTGGCTGAAATAGCCAACACGAATAACCAACACTGTGCAGAGTTGGCTATTTGAACCACCATTGTAGGGCACCATTGGTTATTTCATTGGCCATCATTGATTATTTCGTCAGCCACAGAGTCACAAGGCAAGAGTGGTCAAAGCAGTGGCTGCCACTCTAGTCCAGTTGGCAGGATAGATTTTCAGCAGCAATGGCTGATGGGATACTAGTGGGAGGACTGAGGGGGGGAGAAGGCAAGGGATAAGTGAGTCAACTCAGCGTGGACTAATAGTCAACTCAACGCTGATCCTAATCCACACCACGGTTGATTATTATCATGTTGTGTGGGGAGTACCCCCTAGATAAGCAACTGTTGAGTTGATTATTACCCCACCATTGACTATCGTGCTGTCTGAACAAAGCCCTGAATTTGTATTTGCCAGTTTTCACGCAATGAGTATGAAAAAGGAAAGGGAGGGCAGTATCGTATGGTGTCATACTGCTAATGCAAATTATGTTTCACTAGTGTAAGGATGTCTAGTGCAATGTCAATTGCATCAGCTTTTGTGACAGGGTTTTTGGGGAATCCCATTGTACAAACTAACACTACTGGTATTAAGCTAGACATCCTTTATGCTAGTTTAACGTAATTTGCATCAGGAGTGAATGCAGCAACACTATATATGGAATAAAGGTTTTGTCCATTTAACATAACTGTAAAACAACAAATATCACCTGCATTTACCATGCCCAGAAAGATAAATGATATTGCTTAATCCTAATTAAATGTGCCTTTCTATTGAGAAGTAGTGCATATTGTATTTTTGGAATGGAAAAATAAAATAAAATAAAATCTATAGTGGCTTCAATTTTTACATAGAAGAAGACCCCAGATGACATTTTGAAAACAAGGCCCTAGAAGGAAGGAAGGAAGGAAGGAAGGAAGGAAGGAAGGAAGGAATGAAGGAAGGGAAGGGAAGGGAAGGATGGATGGATGGATGGATGGGTGTTGTACTGTTTATAAATAAACAAAACATTTAATCCCTCCATTTGCTTATTTGAGGTCTCCACTTAGATATAATTCAGCCTGTAGTGCTGCTGTAAATGTACTAAAATATGGAATGTCAGGGTTGGCATCTAGGGAAGTTTTCTTGTATGTCCAAAACAAAAATAGGACTGATTCTAACCTACAATTGCAGTATGCGCTTTGAAGTATATACTACTTTGATAATCATATGTTGATCTTGGGTAAAAGCAAGATTATTTTGGAAGACTTGTTTTGTTTTAAATTGAATGTTAACTGATTATTTATATACATAAAGACATTAGAATGTTCTTTAAAAAAGTCTATTTAGGAATAAAAAACTGTATTTTGCCATTTATCTCCCCCATTGCCAATGTTGAAGAAAGATTCAACTGCCAGCCCAGTTGGCTTTTGTACGTGGAATTGGAGGGGGCACCATCTTGTACTTTGCCTCAGGCAGCAAAATGCATTGGGCTGACCACGTTTGTATCTGTGGGAAAGCTTTCCTTCTACCAGTCCATTTGTGTGGAGTGTTCCATTCTGACAAACTGCATTCTCAAATATTTATTTTGAGAATGATCAAACTAAAAATGTTTTGATGGGCAGCTTTCAAAGTTCTGTATTGTTAACCTGATTCCTTGCTGTGCTGGGTGTTAGAATGAATGTATTGGTTCCTTGATTCTTTGCGTGATTTTGGCAGTCTTCAGAACAGCCTGGAGGGGAAATTCTAAAACTAACTGCGCTAGCTGGCAACTGTCCTGAACAGGCTTTCTGCCAGTAAATGATACAACATGTTGCCCTTTGCTGTCGGATGTATGTTCTCCCCAAGGACTCATTGCCCTAATTGTATTGGAAAGAGAACACAGTGAGTGAAGAAACTATGATAGATCTATAGTTTATTCATAGATAACTACTTGACTCCTGGCTCCCTTTTTGACTTGGACCTCTTTTGATGTTACTCATGCAGTGTAAACTTAAGCATGTTTACTGAGAAGGAATACCCAGTAAGCTCAGTGGGACTCACTGCTTATGTTATGATTGCAATGTTTAGCATTGCAATCATAAACATGGTAAATACATTTGTGTCTTAAGTCGTATGGAAGTATCATGTGTGAAGGGTACATGCACATGTTCCCAGTCTTGTCTTTAGAATTTCTCCAAATATGCAAAATTGCTAGTTGTGTTACTGTGCTGAGTGACACTTTTATTCATCCTAAGATGTGTATGTGTGTTCTTTTTTTAAAGCTGGGGTGTGGGAGGGTAATGCAGCCCATATTCTAATCCAGCCATCTCCAACATGGTGCCCTCCAGATGTCTTTTCAGTTGCCCTTTCAGTTGTGCCACCCCAGCTGTGGAATGCCTTCTCCAGAGACGTTTGCCTGGCACTTACCTTTTTGGTACGACCTTTTTATTCTCCCAGGCATTTTAAATTCTTTAATTTTTAATTTTTAAATTGTTTATTGTATTTTTAGATCTTCACACTGCTTCTGGTTTTTACTCTGGTTTTAAACTGTCGTTTTAAACTTGTAAAAGGTTTATATTAGCTTTTATATGTTGCTATATTTTATGGTTTGAACTGTTGTGAACTACCCAGAGAGCGTTAACTATGGGTGGTATAGAAATGAAATGAATAAATAAATAAATGTCTTGGACTACAATTCCCATTGGCAATGCTTTCTGGGACTGAAAAGAGTTCTAATCCAAAACATATGGAGGGCACCACATTGGGGAAGGTTACAGTGGTAAATGTCACATTGTTTTCCAGTTAACAATCCAATTTTGTTTGCGAATTTCCAGGTCATTACATTTCTGTGGACACCTCACAGGGAACACATGGAGACACAGCTGCATTGGTTAGTCCAGAACTCTATGCAGAAGAGTGGAGCTGTATCAGACTTATATATCAGATTGCAGCATCTTCAGAGTTGCCAATAGGTCCGACTACCTTAAATCTCTACCTAAGGGTAGAAGGTGAAAGCTTTGATCAGTTGCTTTGGACAACCACAGAACGCTCAGAGAGCTGGCTCATTGCCAGTCTAGATATAAGAAATAGTACAAACAAATACAAGGTAAGCATAACTTTGAAACAAGGCACTGTATCTACTTCTGTAGGCTTTCAATTGTGTATATCAGACTTTCCATGCTGGTGCCTTCTAGAGGCTTTGGACTACAACTTCCAGAATTCCTGACCATTTGCCATACTGGCTGAGGCTGATGGGAGCTGAAGTCCAAAACGTTTGGAGGGCACCAGACTGGGGAAGGCTATATGTAGTCTATATCCAAATATATGAATATGGCTAAGGTTTAATAGACACTTCTTTGGGTTAAATTACTTCACTTAGTCACACAACAGCATGATAGTTGTCGTAAGTGGATAAAGACCTCCAGGGAAATGCATATATACCTTGAATTCTTTGCTGTATTTATCTCCCTTCCCATGAAGACATACTGCTTTAAACATCTGGAACAACTGCAACCATTTTCAGGCATCTGGAGCTGCTTCCTCAACATATGTACATTCATTAGGTCATCTGTAGGGAGCCTAGATGTACACAGCGATATGGGGGAGAGTAGCTACAGATACTCTAATTAAGGTGTGCATATCAGGGTGGGGGCTGCCACTCCCCCCTTGCATTCATTGTATCCTAGTTAAAAGAGCCATCATTGCATTGCATCTTATGTTTTTCTTAGCAAAACCGGTCAGAAAGTTGCAATAACTTATAGGCTGACCATCTGAAAAGGAGGACAGGGTTCATGTAACTTTAACAGTTGTAGAGAAAAGGGAATTTCAGCCAGTGTCATTTGTATGCAATTAGTTCCTGGTGAAATTCCCTCTTCATCACAACTGTTAAAGTTGCAGGGGCCCTGCCTTCTTTTGTATATGGTCACTCTAGTATAGTGCCTGCAACTTTAACTGTTGTGATGAAGAGGGGATTTCACCAGGAACTAATTCACCAGGAACTGGCTGAAATTCCCTTTTCTTTACAACTGTTAAAGTTACATGAGCCCTGTCCTCCTTTTCAGATGGTCAGCCTAGAATAACCATCAAAGAAAACCTAGTGGAAATTTATAGCTTATTCACTGAAATGCAGACAGGGTTCTTTCCCACATTGGCCTTGTTTACAAAGCTGTATAAAAATTACAAATGTTTCCATAATTGACTGCATTTGGAGTTACCTGCAAACGAGTCTCTCAAAATGTCTATTTTTGTGTGTGCTAAATTTAAATCTTAAGATAAATGGGGCAGGTGGTGGCTTCAGGTATGGCATGTTAATATGTTAAATTCTTGTGAAACCTTGAGCACAGAGCTATACAGTGTTAGTTCTCTCTCTGGACATATATTCAGGGCAGGAGTGGGCAATGGACAACTTCTGCTGCCCACATTGCCTTCTAAATTCAGTTTATACATTTAATTGGCACCTGCATGGGGTGGGACAGACGTGTGGCCCATGGGGTGGGGTCTGGGGGGCAGACCTCCAGAGGTTGCCCACCCCTGATTTAGGCTCTCTCTCTCTTTGCTGGAGACATAAGGCACTTCCACTTCTAGCCCATTCATCCATAGAAACCTGCAAGAAGGAGAGTCACAGTAGTCTGGCACAAAATGGAGACACCCCTGTACAACTAATTTAACTTTTTTTCATTGTAACAATTCTGTGAAAAATATGAGTACTTACGTTCTTCTGTTTTTGGCTTTTTTGTAGATTATACTAGAAGGTGTATTGGGAAGATATATTTTTGCCAGCATAGCAATTTTTGAAATTAAGATAACTACTGGCTACTGTATAGGTAGGTAGCTTTTGTAATGATTACCTCTAGTTAACCTCTATGAATTTGGTGTTTAACTGTGAAAGTACTTGTAATAGGAACATTAGTTCCGATTAGTATAACGTTAACATATTAATTAAGATTTTTTAAATTGTAGTTTATTATAGCAATGCTGTTTTTAAAACCCACAACAAAGTCAAGGTGATGTAAGTGATGCATGATTATACATATACATAATAGTCTAATTATGGTGTCCTGATTCATAGCAATTTCCATCACTGAGAAGGGGCAGCAGCCCAAATGAAATAGTCAGAAGGGTTCTGCATTAGAATGGAGGAATAAGAGATTCAGGATCACAAGCAGAAATCCTGCAGCAGCCAAAAGCAGGAGGAGCATATTGCTTCAGCACTGGCTTTCTTGCAACTGCCAGTTCTTTATAGTTTAGCCTGGAGGATCGAGACCTGCACCAAGTCTTCTGAATACTGCAACTCATCAGGGCTACTCTCCTTTAGTGCAGCCACGGTGGCTGGGTTTTGAGCTGTGGGGGCCTCGCCAGTGGAAGCTCAAAGCTCTACTGAGCTTTCTTGATCCTCAGAGGAGTTGGTAGTCCATTCCTCAGAGTCCACAGGCAAAGGTACATCTTCAGGGTATGGAGAGCTCGTGCAGGATCTGGTTCCGATGAGTCTTCTTGGTATGGACTGGGGAATCCAACTCCTTCTCAGAGCTGCTACTGCTTGGGAACTCTGAGGGCACAGGGCTAAGTGCCATTATATCATGAGACATTGCATCAGTGTAATGTTGCTACAATAAAACACTCAGGACTTAGCAACCATACCAGTGCAATTTAATTGTGTAGTAGACTCTACACATTAGAGAATTTCAGGGGCACGCAAGCCAAAAGAGAGGCAGGGAAGGACTGATCCCCATAGATTGGCACCTGCACAAAGGCCTTTAGTGGCTGGTGTGTTCTGGTAATGTCATTGGTTTGTGCACGTGCAGATGCTAGAGGGATCTGCAGCAGAGCATACGAGCGTTCCATTCAGTGGTCAGTTTTGCCAGATGATTTATTTATTGCATTTATATCTCACCCTTTTTCCTCCAAGGAACCCAAGGTGGTTTACATGGTCCTCCTCTCCATTTTATCCTCACAACAATAACCCTGTGAGGTAGGGTGGGCTGAGAGTCTGTAACGGGCCCAAAGTCGCCCAGTGAGCTTCATGGCCAAATGGGGACTAGAACCTGGATCTCCTGACTCCCAGTCCAACACTTTAACCACTACACCACATTGGCTTTATTTATAAAAACATCACTGTCATGCAGGATCAGACCAAAGGCATATCTAGTCTAGTATTCTGTTCACACAGTGGCCAATCAGCTACCTGTGGGAAATCCACAATTAGGTCATGAGTGCACTAACACCCTCCTGCTCATGATTGAAGTAAGTTAGATTTGAGTACACTGTTTTGACTTAGTGGAATAGCAGATTTATAATGCAATTCTATATATGCCTACTAAGAAGTAAGTCCCATTGGGTTCAATGGGACTTACTCCCATGGCTGCAGTCCTGTATCCACTTACCTGAGAGCAAGCCCCATTGAACTCAGTGGGACTTACATCTGCTAAGACATATATTGGATTGTACTGTCAGACCCAAATTCCCCCTAATAGGGTAGAATCCCATGCATCTTTAGACAGCTGCTGGGACTTTTTTTCTGTGTAAACATGCATAGGATTTTGCCCCTAGCCACATTTGTCAGCCTGTCCAGTTAAGAATCTAGAGCTGGTGGGACCTGGGAAATTTGGTTTCAATCCCCAGCTCTGCTTGTGAAATAATAAAGGTCAGACCTTATGTGAACGTATAGGTTTGCTTCTATTCATTACTGATGACAAGATTTGTAGCTATGTGTAGACTGAAAAATCCCAATACACTATTGGTAGCCAAACAACTTATCTTGCAGCACTGTAACAAAGCCTCCAGATATGGAAACCTGGACAGAGAATCTCTTGAAATAGGGTGGTCTTGGATCATCTGGCACTTAACAGATGAAAAATGAGTACCAAATTTGATAGCATTTGGCTAGAGTTCCTGGAACCATTTGAAACTCAAATCCCTATATGACTCACCTTCTCTTCCCTGTCCATTGGCTGCTCTGTTTCTTTCTTGTTTTCTATTATGTCTGTCGATTGATAGTTGAAACTTTAATGAATGAGAGTGGGTGGGAATATGATGATAACAAGTGGGAAGAGGGTATGTTTGAAGCTTTGTGAAATATCTCTATGGATAAAAATAGAAATGTTGTGTTCACCTTTAATTTAAACTACAACAGCAAAAAGCAATACAATGAGCTGATTGTAGCCAATGCACCAGATGTTTAGGAGTGCAGTGCAATGAATGTTTGTTTCCTGCTCTCAGAGCTTCAGTAATACTCTTTTGCAACTGCAGAATGTAATTTTGAAGAAAATCATCTGTGTGGTTTTATGAACCGCTGGAACCCTAACGTGAACTGGTTTGTTGGTGGAGGAAACATTGGAAATTCACAATCCGTCCTTCCAAGAGATCACAGTCTTAACAATGAATTCGGTAAGCAAGAAATGTCATTAACAGAGAAAGGGTTGGGGAGGAAATTTGTAACTTTTATGAAAAGGTATTAATTAAAAAAAAGTTCATGTACTGCTTCATCTGTCCAAAGGCTTTTGCTCAGATTCTCACATTGAAATATGAAAACACCATGACTGAAATTTTTGAAATCGCATAGTACAGCGCTTTAGAAAATACACTTGAAGAAAGAGAGGAAAGGAGGGGAAATGACAAACTGAATTAGCTAATGACGTTTTTGACATAAAAGGGGCATTCATCTGGGGGAAAAAATCTGAAAACATGAAAGGGCCAGCATTCCATAGAAGTCCCCACCCTAAAACATTGTATATGGTAATGGCATATATGTGTACAACTGTGCTTTTGTATAGGTTCCAAATAGACTGTGAATTGATTTTTTCACTAAATGTTTTCAGGCCTGTTTTAGTTTTTTAGTTTCATTCATAGTATTCCTGTTTGAATAACTTCACATAGGGTGACTTACACAGGCACTGTTCCAAGAACAATTTCTCTAGAATTGTGTCAGCTATTCTCATTCACTCTTCAGATTAATGACCATGAATAAAATTAACTTCACATTAATCATGATTCCACTATTACTTTGTTTATTACATTGAAGTAACTATGTTCTATAACCACATCATAGAATGTTAACTGTAATACACTGTGTCAGAAACATTTCCACAAAGGATATGCAGAATGTGTCCCTTTTATTTCTGTGAAGATTTTTGCTTTTCTGCCCTGTGGTGTCAGACATCCATGAAAACTCCATGGGAGTGTATTGGATATTGCTGCTTTTAGGAACTGTAGGCATAAATCAGATAGATATTGGATGTACATCTGAAAGGAGCTGCTGTCCTTTACAGTCAACTAGATATGCATACACCTACCTATTCAGATGCACATCTTTATTCTGAGGGCTAAAGTAGACATGACACAAAATATGTATTTCTACTTAATGAGCACAGAACAAAAAAAATAGAAATATTAGTCACTAGAAGGGGCTCATAATTGTTGGGGTCACAGTATGTGTGGAAAGGGGAGTTTCCACAATATGTGTGTGTGTGTGGGGGGGAGTTTCTATGCTGCAGTCCTCATGAAAATCACTCCTCCACAGTTAATATTTGCATTGGGAGAAAATAGGTGTGAGAAAATCGTCCACACCATTTAAACCTCAATATCTACCTTGGAATTTGAATGTGCTGGATTACTCGGCATCTTTGATTAATATCCTATTAATTAAGGGTGGCCAGTAATCCAGCACATTCAAATTCATATATAGGCACTGGCTTAATTAATATTTCATTATTTATTTATTTAAAATGATTTCTAGGCTGCTTTTAAAGGTGGAACCCTTAAATATTTTGAATATTCTGTTGAGTTCAGTGCAAGTCATTGGGACATATTTTTGTTTTAGTAGAATACAATCAGGGCCAGTGTCAACGGTGGCTATGGTTGGGCACACCTGTCAAGAGCCCACATCCCAGCAGGGGTCCATTGGACTTACTCCTCCTTTTCACCATGGTAACCTGCTTGTTTACCTGCCTCTCACTCTGTCCCTGACCATGGTGATGGTGAAAAGAGGAGCAGTAGATGCCGCACCCCACTAGCTCTGTCAAGCAAGGAAGTGGTAGCAATAATGAGAAAGAGGAAGAGGAGCAATAGGAGCTGGTTACAATGATGATGAGAAGGTAGACTCACTGAGAGAGGGGCCACTAAGAGTGTCTTGCACTGCATACAATCCTCTCTTAATCCAGACTAAATGTAAGAGATTCATGTTTCTTCAAAGCTATGCTCAGTCATGAAGTTCACTGGTTATCCTGACAAATCTATCAACCCAAACTATTTCATCATCCTGTTTAAAATATAACAAAGTGTCACTATTCTTAAGTGTTGGAAGTGGGCTTTCCATGAGAGGAGTTCTAGCGTATTGCCAAATATTCTCCTTTAGACATGCTCACATGCTCAAGACTAGCGTTTCTTGGGACCTTTACACCTTGGCACTTGTGCATCTTTGCCAAAATGGAACCTGGTAATCCACACATAGACACACACACACACACACACACTTTCAATAGGGAATTTATAAAACAAACAAAAACTTAAAATGTATGCACATTACTTCAGCGAATGAAACTTGGTAGAGGAATTGTAATTCAAATACACTCATACAAATTAATTAGAACTTTTAGAACCTGTGAAGAGAACTTGAATTATGGGAAATTAGCTGAGTTTCCTTGGAGGCTGTCTCTGAGCGTTCTGGAGCTTAAACTAGACTGTGGACATGTGTGAACAGTCTGTGCTGCTATAGGATGATCTTCTCAGTGTGAGAGGCCAGAGGGGTGAGGAATAAGAAAATCGGAGTCCCTAATATTCTTGGATAAGAAAAAGAAAAGATTGGGTGACCGTTAGAGATTGGGTGTGTGTGTGTGTGTGTAGATTTAAAAGAGATTTGGGAAGTCAAGGGGTTGTGAATTCAGAGTATTCTGAATACTCTGAATTCACAGTATTCGGTCTCTGTAACACAGTCTCTATAACAAAAGATAGAACAAGCTGCATCCATTCCAGTTTAAACCTGTTCACTACATCTTTGCCTCCCTGGACACTGCTACCACTGGGCATTCAACTTAGGCACAGGAGTCCCAGATAAGGTCGCTGCCACTGGAACACCAGGGCAGGTCACACAAAGTGGCTGGGGCTCTGACTAAATACAGTCCACAGTTAGATCAAATCTGATTGCACGCACACACGCACACCATAGAAAAGCAGGGGGTAGGGCAGGAAGGCACAACGTGTAGAAGGACCTCCTAAAGATAGGAGAGAATTCAAAGTTAACCTTTCTCTGGGTCATGTTGTCCTATGCCAGAAGCTGAAGATTGGGGCACATTAAAACTTTTGTTTTTCTACAACAAAGTAAAAATGTGTCTGTTTAAAAATAGGTTTTTGCAGGGAGGCAAGGACCCAAGTAGTCAGATGAAGCTTCGTCTGGGCAAAATAAGCAGTAGAGGAGTGACAGAACCAGTGCCCAGTGCCCTTTAGATCTTTCTGTCTGGGCTTGTCTGAGGGTGGTGACATTCTGGGGTTTGTTTCTCTCCAAGATTGATCAGTTGGAGCTCCTGCCAAATATGTTGATGGCCAAGAGTCCAAAGCATCCATAGGCAAGGATGTTTTAGGTCCATCAGCTATGGCTAGAATCAGTCACAAGTCTGCACACTGAGTGCACAATGCTGTTTTTTAAAAAATCCAAGGTCCCCTCTACAAGGATTCACTTTTGCGCCTGGTTAGGCGATTATGCGCATAATCGCTGAAGCACATTTACGCCTAATACCTCTGCACAAGAGGCGGTGAGAGGCGGCGAAGCGCATTAACGGATGACCAAAATGCGGTTTACAAGTAGTTAATGCGCATAAGCGCTTGTTCACATAGTCAAAATGCGCTTTAACGGCCAGAGCAAAATAAAACTCGCTGTTTAAAGCGCATTCGATAATGCGCATAATCGGAGAGATAACGCGCCTCTACGCCCGATTTGCGCTCCGTTATTGTAGAGGTAATTTTTTTAAAGCGCCTTGAAAGAGCTTTAAACCTCTCTTGTAGAGGCAGCCCAATTTACAGAAAGACTTTGGCATCATAGTTATTGTGACAAAAAGCACAAATGTTGCAGGATAATTCCTAGAATTGCAGTTGAAAATAATGTGGTTGATCACCCTATTACTAGAGCCATCAATAAACACAAACGTTGGTACTTCTGGGGAACCTGTACTCTTTCCAGCAGAGCTGTTTCCCAACTATGCAAAGTTGTGAAACCTTTACAAATTACATTTTTTCTTCCTTAAACCTGGAGGGTGTTCCTTACACATGAGAGGGAAATTACCCAGGGTGTTGGGTTTTTGGGGGGGGGGGCATGTTTGATTTAATTTTTCCGCCTGCCTGCCTTCAGGCTTTCTGTCTAGATTTTTTTTATTGTTTCATAACATAAACAAACACTGCCAATGCTAAAACAACAACAAAACTAAAAAAAAAGAAAAAAAAAGAAAAAAGACATAAAAAAGAAAAACAAACAAAATTAAGATAGACATCCGATTTTCTCCGCGGCACAAATATGTAACAATATTTTCTCTTGCTAAAAAGTAAAAAACAGATTTCCCCTCTTTCTTTTATCTTAATCTTTTCTTCCTATTTGTTGAATCCACAGATAAACAGACCATTTTTTTCTTGTCCCTGTACAAAGTCTATAAGAGGTTTCCATTCAGTTATAAACCCAGAAGTTGACTTTTCTCTAATTATTGATGTAAGTTTTGCCATCTCTGCCAACTCCAATATCTTCAGCATCCATTCCTCCATTATAGGTGATGTTGGGCTTTTCCATTGTTGTGCATATAATAATCTCACGGCCGTTATCGTATATAAAAATAAGGTTCCACAGTTCCTTTTCATCTGATCATCCATTATGCCCAAGAGGAAGCATTCCGGCTTCAGTTGTATATTGGTTTTTAATATTTTTTGGATTAAGGAATGAATTTGTATCCAATTTTTTTTTTGCTTTTTTACATGTCCACTATACATGGTAAAATGTTCCTTCTTGTTCTTCGCATTTCCAACAGGTTCCCACAGCACCTTTATACATTTTGGCTAATTTCGAAGGAGACATATACCATCTATACGTCATCTTATAAAAGTTCTCTTTAAGTCTAGTACGTAATGTAAATTTTAGGCCTTTTGACCACAAATTTTCCCATTGATCCATTGGTATATTATATCCAAAGTTTTGTGCCCATTTTATCATACAATCTTTCACTTGTTTATCTTCCGTCTCAAACGTCAACAATAACTTATATGCTTTAGAAATGACATGCTCACCGTTTGTACATAACGCCCTTTCAAATTCAGACTTTATTTGCTCAAACCCACATTTTTTAAAATCTATTTCAGGCTTTCTGAATATATGCAGCTTCGGTTGATTAGGTAATGCTATAATTAGTGTTTTCTACATGACCCAAAGCTGCTGAGTAATCTACATTTGTTAATGGCAAGTTCTCCACCGTAGCTCAAGCCAAATTTTCTTAAGGTCACCAAGTGTAAGGCTGCTAATAGCAGGGAGGGTGCAGAGCCTGGCCTGCTGCCAATAGCCCGCTAACAGGCCATGGATCATGCTGCTGGAGGAAGGGGAGAGAAGACAATGTTCACCAATTTCTTCTTCCCTCAGTGTCACCTCTAATGTGTCAGGGGACCCTCTTAAGGAGCTTTGCGTGGGGGAAAATATGTGAAAATAGCCTCCTCTTTCCTCTTGTAGCAGCTTCTGCTGGATCAGAATCCCTTCTGTGAAAGGAGTAAATCCCCCCAGTGTTGTCAGATGTAAATTTCCCCCCCTGTTTGGACATTCAGAGGAAGAAAAATAAAAATTGTCTCAATTTGTTTTCTTCCCCAAAGTGCTGAAAATATACAATAAAAGGTATGTTTCTTTACAAGAAATGCATCTACTACACACAGATCAGAGCAGTTTTGTAATGAGCTGATGTAAGCAACATGAAACTAGTCTCTAGAAATTTAGGGAGCATGGGAATATTGTGATATATTATATCTTGAACTAGAAATATATCATTACTAGCAGGAGAGGCTTGTCTTCTATTCTTCTAAAAAAGGTTGCGTTACTGGTGAAATTGTGTTCTCAGTGTTTTCGCAAACTAGGGTTCTCAAATTCTGAATTAGAGACCTCTCCAGAGATATGAAACCACAAAGTGTTATATTTATTCACTGGAAAGATTGAGTGCAACAGATTCATTTTGGCTCTAAAGCTAGAACAGATGTCAAAAGCAGTGGCTACTTCTGCTCATTCAGCAGACTTTGCTCATTTTCATGTGGTCTTTTGAGTTTGATGAAAAAGGCAGTTTTACAGCTATGATTTTGACTTGAGCATAACTTTATATTAGAATTCTTCGTTTGCTTTGTTTGCTTTTCTCCTGCAGAGCTGGAGAGGTCAGAAACCAGAGAGATCCTTTAGGTGCATGGTTGGGACTCTGACTCATTTTTAATAATAGCATTCCTAGATCTTTGTTAGAACAGCTAGAGGGTGTTAAACTTTTATTAAATGTTATCAGTGATGGGGCTGGTAGAGAATAGACCACACAAACACATTAACATACTTCTAGACAAATTAATCTTATAGAGAATGGTTCACAAAGTGATAATCATAAATATAGATGGTGGCGTTTCCCAGTATTATCTCCTGCTAACCCTGTAAAGAGAGGTCCAGTCTGGAGACCTTTACAGCTCCGAAGAGGGGTACAGTGTTAGGCCTTCACAACTCCCAAAACATCTTCAGAGCATTAGACAGACAAACATAAATACAAATGCTTTTTTGCCTAACAACTGTAGATATAACCTAGTTAATAGGAAGGTCACCACCCTCTGGACTTTCGCCCATGACAGTGATTAACCAAGCATATTGGAACGAAAGGTTTCATATCCATTCTCTTAATTTGGGTAGGTTCTAGTTAGGACATTAAACAAAATAGTGGGGTTTTATACAGTACCACTTCCTTAAACTATGGTTTGGGAACCTTGGTACTGGAGGCATTTTAGTATGTTATGGAGAGTGTGTCCATTATCTCACAGTTCTCAGCCAGCCAGGTGCAGCTTCTGCTGTGCAGTTCTGTCTGAGTCAGCAAATGGTTCATTTTGCGTCATAAGATGGCTCCTTTGGATAATAATGGCTGAGGCCTACTTCCAGTTACTACCAAGTGGCCCAAAAGTAGGTATACAGTATACTCTTCCCAACTGTGATTCTGACTCCACCCATCAACATTCTAAACAACTGTATACCTACTTTTGGGCCACCCAGTATAAGCAGACAATGTTACTCATTTGCAAGATGCTCGAACTGCAACATTTGAAATATGTATGTGTGCGTCACTTCATGTACACTGTGACCCTGTTCCTACATGGTAAGCCACGGTGGTTAAGCATTTTGAGCTAAACATTGTAGCTTAGCATGTTTAAATATGCTTACTAACCATTTGCTGCAAAAAGGTTAGCCTGCTAACTATGGCTTAGTGTGTTGTCTGAACAGGCCCCATAACTCACTGAAATGTCCCAAAACCCATATTAGTGTAATGCCTTTATTAGGTCAACCAAAAGATCCTGGAAAAAGTGTAAACTTTCAAGATGTTGTAAAAAGCAGTGTGTGTGTGTGTGTGTGTGTGTGTGTGAGAGAGAGAGAGAGAGAGAGAGAGAGAGAACGCAGGGGGGGGGAATAGGGCAGTGGAAAAAAATTGACTAGATGTTGAAGCCAGTGTTTGCATGTTCAGAATCCCAAGATGGAATGGAGGGTCTGCAGACATTTAAATTAGTCCCAGCAGGCCATGTGATGGTTACTGGACCTGTAGTTCTCTCTAGGTTTGCTGGGAGCAAGAAATGTTGGATTCTCTGCTTTCCATCCTGGGTGAAACACATGGGCTCCTTTGATCATGGACCACACAGATAAATTCGGCAGAGTTTACATTAACAAAGCAGGTAATAATTTTAGATGCCCTTCTAGGTAAAAATAAATAAATGGTGATTGAAGCCATTTTGGGTAGCTTTACCTAGTGATTAGAGGGGATGAACCCTCAAAGACTGAAGTCCCAGCTTCTTGTGGTATAAAATCCTTTTCCTCCAGTGTAGGGTTCTACTGTAGAATGCCTAATTTGGTGTTCTCCAAGTATCACAAAAAGCAAAGGAGGCCATGTTGACTGCAAGTAAAATTCAAAACCCATATTAGTGTAATGTCTCTATTAGGCCAACCAAAAGATGGAACCAGAAGTTTAGGCCAAATAATACAAGTATTAAAAGCTGTTCTACAGTGGGAGCCTGATTAAGATCTCTTAGGGTTCCATCTTATGCATGATTAGTCAGACACAAATCCTACAACTCCCAGCATCCCCCAGCCAGCCATAAGATTGTGCCCTTAATCAGGCAGGAGGAGAGGAGGGGAAAAAAAGGCTGACTTGATGCTGATGGTGAAGTCATGAAGTTATTAAAATTCTGCTGTGTGAAGCAGCCTGAGTTTTAACAGGAGTTTGTCATGCAATACTGGAAGCACCAATTATGTAAAACAGCTCAAATGCTCCATTGCAGTCAGAGAGCTAGATGGACAATATTCAAAATAGCAGACATATTAGAGAGAAAAATTAAAAGCGTTGCAACAAAATCATCATGCCTTGCAGTAACAGCTATTGTTATACCTCACTCAAAAAATGCAAACATTTTACAGTGAAACAATAATTTAGACATTTCTTTCAGCATTTTTAAATTATAGAGTTAATGAAGTGCCATAAATTGGACACAGCTTTTAAATCATCCTAAAGTTCTCATTCTTCCAAACTACAAAGCATTTGCTTGATTTTGTACAGCAACGGCATGAAATAATGAAATGAATCTCCTAATGACATTGAAAGTTGAAGGGGATGATTTACTGGATTAGATCATAAAAATAGACACAGCATTCCTAGACACATGGAATTATTTGACGTTGTGTCCACATAGAGCATTAGCGTAGTGGGAGTAATTTCCCACCATTTTGCTCCCAAAAGAAGAGCATCTTTTAATGGTAAAACATACACACATGAGCTGAAGAATTTCTGAGAGGTGTTAATAAAAAAATGTTGTACTCCTGTCCAAATACCATGTACTACATCAGTTATAAAGGATGCATGTTTCTTTAAATTGGGGTGTTTTTTCCCCTTTCCCAGTCAGCATGTGTGTGTCTTTTAAAAGAAAAGGGATGATTTAAACAGGGTTGCACTTCTCATAACTGACAAAATATCATTATATTTTGTATTCAGAAGATATTGGAAACTGAATATATAACTCATAAGAAGCAGGCCTTAGTACAATAAAAATGAACATGAACGATAAATATTGGGAAGACTCTAAAAAGGTAGCTAAAATTTTAATTTTGTTTTTTAAAGTAAATTTCTAATCCATGTAGTGGCAAAGGAGCGTGAGGGTATTTGGTGACATTTCTGAATCCATAATCAGTTTCAGTAAGATTTTCAGGGGTCGGGGAGAGGCCTCATTCCTCTTGCATACCTTCTTGCCTTTCCTCATGACTAATAAAGGCAGAAGAAATAATGCAAAATAAGCAAGTATGTGCAGTTTTTCTTAATTTACACAATTTATGCAAGTAATGCTAAGCTTTTCTGGCTACAGAATATTATTATTGTTATGTGCTGAGTACACATAGCCCAGAAATTTCTAAATCATCTGTGCTCCAACGTAGACGAGGGTTAGCAAACACTTTTATCTCTTTTTGGACAAATTGCCTCCGTATAATTTGACTTAGGCTTTACTAATTGCTAGCACTAAAATATAATAATAAAGGAAGATAAAGATGTCCTGATCAAATTATAGTCAATATAAAATCTGTGTTGCAAGTTCATAGGGAAGCAGGAATTTGCCAGTGCCATAAAATAGGCATTAGTTGTCAAGCCAACTCTTTCATGTTCCATGGGGGAAGTGGCCAATAACAAAAACGAGCAGTTTGAAAAGCATCAGCAAATAATTACTACAATTGTAAAACTCCTGCCTAGCAACAAACATACACAAACCAACACAAAGATGTTTAGCTATGAAAAATCTTTTTGCATAAATATTTTGTCCCATACTTCCTTAGATGCACTAATTTAACCTTCTATTTCTTTGCTGTGCATCTTCATCTGCCATCTCCTTATTGAGAGAGAGAGAGAGAGAGAGAGAGAGAAAGAGAGAGAGAGAGAGATGTGCGCACACACACGCACACGTACACACATAGTTCCTTTAACTCTACAGGCAATTATGGTACCTACAGAGCTGGGTTAGCCCAAGAAATGCTTGTGACTGAGGTCCCTTCTACAAGAATTCGGTTTGACGCCTGGTTGTTTGATTATGCGCATCTTCTCGCAATCACTTTTACGGCAAATCACTATACGCGGGAGGCGGTTAAATGCATAACTGGTTGCCTTACTGGTTGTATGAAATGCGCTTTAGAGGTGTTTAATGCAGAGAATCGCTTGTTTACATGGTCATAAGTTGCTTTAACTGCTGCAGCAAATTAAAACTTGCTATTTAACACGCATTCGATAATGCACGTAATCGGAAAGAAAAAGCGCATCAACCCCCGATTTGCGCTTCGCTCTTGTAGAGGTCAAATTTTTAATGCACCTTGAAAGAGCTTTAAATCGCTCTCGTAGAGGCACCCTTAGATGGAAAATCTAAACGAGGCCCCTTCCTGCATATGCCCCAAGCCATCAAGTAGTCAATGAGGCTAAAGCAATCTTCCTCACATTGTGTCTATGTGGAGGCGCATGCACCTGCATTGTGATACTCATCTGAACCCTACTGAGTTGGCTGGATTTAGTATGAATGGAGATGAGCATCGGCATCTAGGATCAACAGCTGTTTCATGTGATTACAGCTAGATAATAAATATAGGCTGCAACTTTACCTGGGAGTAAGCCCCATTGAACTCAATAGTACATACCTCTGAGTAGATATCTATAGGATTGCACACCTCTTTTGGGCCTAGGAGTAGTCATAGTCACACTTTCTATTTAAAGCATTTATATACTGTTTTAAAGGTGAGCCTAAAATACCAAAACAAGAAGCATTAATAACAATTATATAATGAAACAGTAAAGACAGGCTACAGGGGGAGAAAACCTTTGAAAGCCACATCTCTTCTCACCTCAGAGCAAGTGGCTTCTTGGTGGCAATTGGCAGATGGACAGACCAAATCAGCTGGAATACCAGGAGTTCAGTGGAAGGCTGTTCTGTCTTTTTTCTCATCCTTCCCTCTAGGCAAGGTGGTTCTTGTGTAGTCCTGTGGTGACATTAGGAAGGGAGTACAGCTACTAGGCTATAATGTGATCACATTTGGAAGTGGTGGAGTTATGGGAGCTCCCTTTCCCACCCCAACAAATATTAAATTAGAGTATCAGATATTGACCTGGTTTGCAGATAACACTAACCCATGGTTTATTTAACCCATGGGTTGTTGAATTCTGGGTTGTTATGATTTGTGAACCCAGTCATGCTAACCAACATGAACAATCCAGAAAGAGAACCATGGTTGTTGCTGGTTATGAACTCTTAATTGTTTAAACCAAAGATTGTTGTTATGTGTGCACCCAGAACTATGAACTGTTCACAGCTTGTTTTGCCAGGCTACAGAGGTGGTAGGCAAGAGTGGTTAAAAACAACAACAAAAAATCAGCTGCTGTACATGCTGGTCCTACAATGCTACAAAGACATTTGGGAGAAAGGGAGAAAACAAACCACAGTTTGTTTGATTGTCTCCCAGACAAATCCAGGGTTGAGCAACAAACCATGGGTTAACCATGGGTTAAATAAACGATGGGTTAGCATTATGTGCAAACAAGGCAATTTTTTCTTCAGAACATCTCCTTTCAATCCATTTTATTACTTGTAAGGTGCAGTCATAATTATTATAATGAGCTAATAACAGAGAATGAGGGAATGGAGAAAAAAGACTTTCAACTGATTGCTTTACCTTTCTAAATCTTGAACAAGCAGAGGAGCATAAAACCATACTCAGAGCTATCCTTGGGGGGAAAAGTTGAAAGAGAAGCATAAAAATGTCAATCTTATTCGCTCTGGCATTTCTAAGGAGCTCATTGCTGTATGCCCAGTATTTACTTCTCATAAAAGTTATGCATCCAATGTCTGCACCACTGTTTCAGGGTAGTATCCAACTGTGTCATTCTGCAAAATCAAATAGCACTAGCAGAGTTCCACCAAATCTTTCCATTGTGCAAGTGGTAGCGCGTTATGCTTGCTCAGGTGGTAGCACAATGGGTTGTGCAAGCAAAATGCACAACTGTTTGCACAACCACGCTTGAGCATCCAAAACTTTAGTTGGATTCTCCTCCTTGGTACCTAGTTCCCACTAGCCCTAGTGGAATTATTCCGTTGGATATTGTCCCTTGTGCTGTAGAAACCATGTCGTGCACAAACAGATTGCTCTTATTTTTAGGTCACTACATGTATGTGGACTCCCTCTATGTGAAGCATTTCCAAGAAGTGGCTCAGCTAGTTTCACCTAGAACAACAACTCCTATGTCAGGCTGTTTGTCCTTCTATTACCAAGTACAGCAGGAAAGTGGCATTGTTTTCACCATCTACATGAGAGATGTTAATGGCTTTTATGAAGAGCTTTGGAAAGCAGATAGTCCCATGAGTAATGACTGGGTTTTAGGAGAAGCTGAATTCAGTGCACCATACCCAATGGAGGTAAGCCCACCAAAACATCTGACTTGCATAGTTGCATATTATACAGTTTTACAAAATATTATGGCATGAAAATGCCATTTTTGTGCCATTTGTTTCTTTCCAGTATGGTGGAATTTAAAAAAAAATTGTTACAGCCTGTGAATTACACTTGAAAGTAAATGTTATCTCATAAATTGTTCTTCCTCCAGCATTGTTGTGGCTCTTTTCAAAAAGGCACAAGCACCTTCGAGATCTGGGTCTCCAATGTGCTACCCATGGACACCAAAGTGCCCAGAGAAACTTTTCCTGGCACCCACCAAGCTCCTGGCCCTCCTGATTTTATTTCTTAAGACTTTTTAAACATTAAAAATACTTTTTAACTGGGAGGTTGACATGCTGCAAATTGAAGAGCAGCTCTCCAGTGCCATCTTTATTTGTGTTCAAAAGAGTAATTTTTGTTTTGGAGCTCAGAACTCATCTCTGCCTTGTAATTAGGTCACTTTTCTTTTAGTCTCACCAGTTTGCCTTCTGGGAAATGAGGGTTTTGTGACCAGCCATACCCATTGTAGCAGCAATATTACGATTGGACAAACCCCATCTTCATAGCAGCCATTTTGTGAGCACTTTCAAAATATTGCATGTGGAACTGAAAAGTAAAAATGAAACAAAGGTTTTAAGAATGAAAAGGAAGGAGCAACGAGCAACATTTTTTCCTTGCATAAAGCTAGTTCCTCTGGTTAAAGCCATCTGCCTTTCTTTTGTGTTAGGTACACTTGACACAAGTTGATTCTGTAAGCCAGGGGTACTTTCCCCTGACAAATGCACGTATTTCCAATTATGAATACATCTGAAGTAGCTCCACCACCAATCATAATTTCCTCCTACAGGCACACTCTGGAAAATAGACACATGAGCAGTTGTCAAACATTATGGCATATGTATGGTATTGCACATGATAAACACATTTTACTCAAATGTTGACATACACAGAACAACCTACATGTCTTAGAAGCTGTCTTTCGTTGTATTGATCCTTGTCCCATGCTTGAGCATCAGATCAGGGTCTTTTTGAGTTGCCTTTTATTTGTGTAATGGAAACATCTGCCATTCTACAGAAACATCTGTAGAAGCAGGGCTCCTACAGTCATGGCATTCCTCTGTTTTCATTCCAGAAGGGTTGTAAAACCTTCCTTTTTCATCAGCCCTTCATGTGTTAATCAGCTCGGGATATCTCAGCAATTGTTTTGTAAATGGCCTCTGTTAAGGTAATTATCACTGTCTGTACTTTCTGCATTTCAGTTCCCCCAAACTCACTGTTTACCCCACACCCACTGACCCACCATGTGTATATATACCTGCCAGTTGAAGGTATCACTCCACTGGCTGCCAATTAGTTTCCAGGCAAAGTATAAAGTGTTGGTTATTACCTTTAAAGCCCTACATGGTTTGGGTCCAGGTTACCTGTGGGATTGCCTTCTCCCATATAATCCGCCCTGCACACTCAGGTCCTCTGGGAAGAATTTACTTCAATCAACCAGAACTAGGCTGATGAGTGTTACCCAGAGGACCGTCTCTTCTGCTGCTCCCAGATTGTGAAATGGCTTGCCGAGAGAGATTCGACAACTTAGCAGTCTTCTTGAATTTAAGAGAACTGTGAAGACTGATCTCTTCCGGCAGGCCTACGTAGTTGAATTTTAAGAGGTTTTAATAATGTCTTAGTTTTATTTGTGTTTAATGTTTTATCTATTTTATGGTCCTTGTATTTATATTTATTGTTGTTCCCCGCCTCAATCCAGAGGGAGAGGCGGCGGGTAATAAAATAATAATAATAATAATAATAATAATAATAATAATAATGCATCTGATGAAGTGGACAGTGTCCATGAAAGCTTATGCCATAATGAATGTGTTAGTTTTTAAGGTACCAAAAGGCTCTTGGTGTTTTGTTATAAGAAAGTATATTTGAATTCACCTTGCACAGCACATCAATATATTTGCTTTAATAGCTTGATCTAACATTCCTTCAGGTTTATTCTATATCAGGGTCTACACCAGGGGTGGGCAACATGCTCTCCTTGCTAACTCCAAATTGTTGGTGCCGCACCATCAAATTTTAGTGAAATTTGGGGAAAAAGCGCCACATTTTCGCTTTAAAATATGGCACATGGGGAGTGCATGGCTTATTTTAATGCAATATCTGCTTCCTCCAGACTTTGGGAGTGCAGTTTCACATGAAAACAGTTTTAAGGTTTTTTGTTGCTGAAATTTGGTGGCATTTCCGTGGTATTGATTTTGGTGGTGCCCTTGGTAGGTTCTGGGGGTTAGGGTGGAAATTGACATCCAGACCCATCGAAGTTTCCTACTCCTAGTCTAGTGACATGAAAAAGCGTTTTCAGCTAATCATTGTGGGGTTCAAGTACTGTATCCCTTAAAAAGTTTGCTTTGTATTTTGTTTGACCCTTTCAATACAATTCCTTAGTATGATGTGATGAGTATGATTAAGCTGAAGCCATTTTCTAACATTCTCTGATCTGGGATTAATAGTTACGGAATGTGTGTTTGTCCCACTAATGTTCCCCTAGAGGTGAGCTTCTTAGCATGTAAGCCCCATTGAGTTTAGTAGGGCTTACTCCCAAGAAAGTGTGTTTAGGATTTCAGCCTTAATCTCCTATGTACTGCTCCTAAATATTTTGTCAATTTTGTCAATATTTTCTCAATTTTAACCCAATGTTATGTTTTCCTTGATTCATACAGCCAGCTATTTCAGTGTGGTTTCCAGTTTTTCCTCTTATGCATGATATCAGTTAGGGGTCAGCTGTGAAGGGCAGAATTTCGCTCCTTGAAGAGATCTGGCATCATCAGGATCTAAATCTGCAATTGTGATAAATAACTTGAAGACAAGTATCATGGGAAGGTTTCCTGCATGAAAATGTGTTATGCAGGTTGCAATGAAACAAATCATTGGTGTAGCAGTAAAGTAACTGTGCTTGGATTTTGTTCCCAGGTTATTTTTGAAGTTGCTTTCAACAGTGCCAGAGGGGGATATATTGCTCTTGATGACATTTCTTTCTCTCCAGTTTTCTGCAACAATCAGACAGGTATGAGTTTATCCCCTCAATTTTTTTCCTGATTTGTTTTGTTAGATTTCAAAAATGTAAGTGAATTTGAATGTGCTGGACAAACATGCATCCTGTTCAATGCAACGGTTTTTGGTACTTTAAAAAAATAATTATGTAATTGTTCATGTAAATCAAGACCATCAGTAAATCATCAATACCAACAAACATTGGTAATATGTTCCTTATAACATATCCTAGTGTTAGAACACCAGTTACTGTTTAGGAAGAACTCAGCCCATTTTTATTTCCATAGTATTCCTTTAAATGAACCTGAAACATGGCAAATGTAGTAATTTTTGCCAAAAATTCTGCATAGGCTCGTCTCCCTTTTCTAAATTGGATAATATATAACCATTTCAACACTTCTAAAACCTAATTTTTAGCTAATAATCTATGCATAGTAAGGAAGAGCCCATAGTAAGGAAGAACCCACTTTTAAAAAAAAGAATTGGCTAAAATCCTATCTGAGTTCATCAACTAAAATTTAAGTATTTTGTGAACATTTGCCCTATCATTCCAGATAATTTGGTAATGTAAGAACCGAATCCAACAGTAAAGCAATTCCTATTATGATATTGATTGATGGCAGTAACCTTAGTCAAGTTTATCAATGGACACGACCATACATAAATCCATTTTTCTGAGGTCTAATGTACATCTTCTTCACCTCCAAAGCATGACATACCAGAGTCCCATACTAAAATAATGTTTAGCTATTATTATTATTATTTTATTTATTACATTTATATACCACCCCATGGCCAAAGCTCTCTGGGCGGTTTACAAAAATTAAAAGATTGAACATTAAAAAGTCAATATACAAAATTTAAAACCATAAAATATAAAACAGCTGATATTTAAAACATTTTAAACTTTTAAGCCTGGCCACAAAGTCAGTTAAAACTTAAACTTAAGCTGTTAAAATGTCTGGGAGAAAATAAAAGTTTTGACTTGGCTCCGAAAAGATAACAGTGTTGGCGCTAGGCAGGCCTCATAGGGGAAATCATTCCATAATTGGAAGGCCCTCTCCCTTGTTGCCATCCTCCGAGCTTCCCTCGGAGTAGGCACCCGGAGGCGGACCTTTGATGTAAGGAAATAACTTAAGTCCTCTACAAATTGAGAACAAATCCTGTATTGTGTAATGTTTATGTGGCAGTATGGAAAAGTAAAAAAATTACTTCCTCAGCCATTAAGAGATTTTGGTCCACATTTCAATCTTGTTTTCTTTACCAATGAGAGAAAAACTTGTCTCAAATATAAATTACATTCGTATAACTTTACAAAAGCCACCAGTTTTGCCCATTATAAAACTTACTGCTGAGTTTAGGAACATAGGAAGCTGCCTTATACTGAGTTAGACCATTGTACCATCTAGCCCAGTATTCTTGACACTGACTGGCAACTCTCTCTGGGGTTTCAGGCAGGAGTTTTCCCAGCTCTACCTGGATTGAACCTGGGATCTTCTGCATGTAAAGCTTATACTCTACCACTGAGGCATGGCCCCTTCCGTTCTAGCCCCTACCCCTCGTTTTTGGGAAAGACGTTAGCATGGTGTTAGTCATTGTATTATAATTCAAAAGCAGACAGAGCAAATTGGTTATAGCAATAGTTTGGATAGCTCATGAGACACTTCTACTGGAGGAAGCAAAGAGGAGGGGATTTTTGCTGCAACCCCTTGGAAATCTGCTTCCGGAACAGTGTAGGAGGGGTGCTGGTACTGCTGGGGGAAGGGGGAATCCCTCTTCCTTGAGTGGAAGCTTCCACTCGATTGTAGACCTTTCCATGAAGGGAAGCAGCACTTATGAAAGGGGAACTCTTGATCTAACACAATGTGTTGTAGCTTTTCAGTGTAATCCTGTGCATGTTTACTTTGAAATAAATCCCACTATGTTTAATGGGCCTTTCTCCTAGATATGTGTCCATAAGATTGTAGTTCTTGTTAATTTAATAAATGTACACTTCATAGAATCATCGAATAGTAGAGTTGGAAGGGGCCTATAAGACCATCGAGTCCAACCCCCTGTTCAATACTTGCTTCAGTATTTCAAAAAGGCACGTATTAAGGTCTTGGTAATCTGCAAACTTATAATTATTTGTCTTTTAATTGGTTAATCAACTAACAATTCTTTGATTGGCTGGCATAGCCCCATTTAAAGGCTTTAAAATTGTTGAAAATATTTGCTAAATTCTTTGAGAAATGACATAGTTGTGATTGTGAGATAAAACGAGATTTTGACATTAAAGAAGCAAACTCCAGATATCATTTATCACAGAAAAAATGTAAGGCAAGCCGAACAGTGTCTTTGAAATTCTCTGCTTACTATATAATATACAGATCTTCCCAAGAAGAGCATTATTTCTGGAAATATTGTTTTTGTATATTGAAGGGCTGTCACGCTGGAAATTTTAAGAAGTAATTAGATCTACAATTCTTGTTTATACATCTTTCCGATGGAGGAACAGGCCAAAAATGAATGTCTTTAGGCATTATTTCTTGAAGACATTTCAGGGTGGGTTTTTTTTTTTGGCATCTGTTGCTTATTTAATTTTTGGATCCTTTCTTACAGTGAGCAGAAATAAAGAAGATTCAATTTGTCATAGAGATAGGCTGATGTCAGTTTGACATTTACCATATGTACAAATAGGCATGATTCTGTCCAACATGGGCAAAGCAGGTTCAATAGAGCTCTGTTCTCCTCACTCCTGTAAACACATGCATGTACAAGGGAATGTATCGGCAGCTCTTAGGTGAAATGGGAGGTGTGGCCACATCTCCCAAGAGCATTCCTTTTTCTTTGCTGCAAGTCCGTAGTGCTAGTAACTTGCACTGAACTGAGGGTGATATGCAGGAGCCCTCATTCCCTCCACTGGCCTATTTAATGGCTTCCGTGTGTACACAGATGGGTGTGGAGGAAGTCTTTTGACCCTTTGAGAATCTTCAGTGGAATCCTCATGTGTCTTTTTATCTGTTGTTTTTATGTAATAGTAATACTCACAACTGTTAGTAATGTACAAATAAAAGCAAATCGACTCAGTCATCCTTGTTCTTCTGATACTTATTTATACTGATCTGTATGCTCCTGCTAAAAACAGATGTTCTTTATTTTTCTTCTCTTGCTCTGTCTCTTTTTGTTACGTTTCAGAAAATTCCTTCAGTCCCACACTGGCAAGTTGCAATT
Organism: Anniella stebbinsi; assembly: GCA_029215795.1. Taxonomy (NCBI): domain Eukaryota; kingdom Metazoa; phylum Chordata; class Lepidosauria; order Squamata; family Anniellidae; genus Anniella; species Anniella stebbinsi. The sequence goes on along the minus strand of JARDYH010000002.1, from coordinate 85,203,659 downwards.
TTGAAGAAGGTTTTTGCAATTTTTATCAGGATCACAAGGATGGCCCTGGCTGGAGCAGGGTAAAAGTAAAGCCTAATGCATACAGACCAGGAGACCATACTACTGGCATGGGTAAGTGAAAATCTCTTAATTGGAAAAATACATAGGATATGCTTTGCTGGTCTTAGGACTGTAATAAATCTATTCATGGGATATGCTAATGAAATACCTCAATATTTTGAATCCTAGCTTGTCACACAAGCTTTGTGGAAAATCTGGAACTCCTAGGAATTTTTCCAACAGGACTTAGACTGTCACAAAGAATGGTCAGGATCCACCAGCCTGTGAGGGAACCCTGATAGTGACCTTAGTGTTCATGCATTCCCTTACATATTCACAAGAAATAAGATCCAGATTTAACTTAAGAGGAAATTAGACATGAATTTTTTATTTTGTTTTATTTACTTATTGTTATCACCACCACCGTAGTTGTTGTTGTTATTACTATTACTACTACATTTATATCCCGCCTTTTTTTCTTGCAAGATGCCCAAGATGGCTTACAGGGTTGTCTTCCTCTCTATTTTATCCTCACAACAAGCCTGTGAGATAGGTTAGGCTGAAAGTCAGTATTTTTCCCAAAGTCACAAGTGGGGACTAGCATCCAGATCTCTGGATTAATCTCTGCTGCTTGCTTTTATCCTGGTTGTGTTTTCTATATTGTATGTTATTTTGTGTTTTTAGATTGTGGTTTGTTGCATATTTCTTAAAATGATGTCATGGTTTTAATTTTTGTGAACTGCCCAGAGAGTTTCTGCTATAGGGCAGTATAAAAATGCAATAATAAATAAATAAATAAAGCCCCAGTCTAACACTTTCACCACTATACCACACTGGCCTTCAACTTTAAATCTGTATCTAGCAGCTATGTCTTTCTCTCCCCCACCCCATTTTTACACTAGAGTAAGTACAAGGTGCTGATCCAGGGATAGGGGGCTGTTAAAGATATGGATCGGGGGCCCTGTGCCTATGTGAGGGTAAAAATGAAAAAAAAAGTCTAGCTGCTAGATAAAGATTTAAAGAAATGACTGTTTCAGTCCTCACAGAGGTCTTAGGGATGGACTTCAACCCTGAAGAATGACAGTGCTGGCAAATCATACTAAATCACTTACAACTTTGTGAACGTTTTGTTGGAACCAATAAAGGTATTATGATACTGTGGCTTATGGATTTTATCTTCTTTTATTTTTGTGAACATTTTAATAAGGCATTGCCAAATTGCAAAAACTAAGGACAATGATTTATGAGGGACAGATACCAGAAAACAGCGGCTGATAAATTGAGAAATAGGAACATAGGAAGCTGCCTTATACTGAGTCAGACCACTGGTCCTTCTAGCCCAGTACTGTCGACGCTGACTGGCAGCAGCTCTCCAGAGTTTCAGGCAGGAGTTTTTCCAGTCCTCTCTGGAGATGTCGAGGTTGAACCTGGGATCTTCTGCATGCAAAGCAGATGCTCTACCACTGAGCCACGGTTTCTTCCCGTTGAAGTGTGTGGAATGCTTTTATTATAGGTATTATATATGTGACTGCTTGGCTTTCTTGCTTAAGCAAGTTCCTGAGATGGTAAGAAGCAATACTCATGTGATAATAGACAGACAGACAGACAGACAGACAGACAGACAGACAGACAGACAGACAAAAAGCAAGATTATCAAGTGATAATCCATGCAACTGTTGCTTGATAACCTAAAGCTCCTCTTAAAGAGAAACAGCAACCAGACCAAAATCACCTGTTGCCAGCGGGGCTGATTTATCATAGGCTTGGTAAATGAAGTACTATTTCAGAATTGTCAGAAACAGCAAGATCTTAGTCTAGGGAATATTTTCACAAATGAGGTTAGAAAGGGCTCTTGCTTCACTAGTTAGGTAACTACATTGGCTGATCCTCACTTGCATTACGAATGCCTTCCTTCCCACTTTCTTGTCCTCTTTAATAATGATCAAATGTTGACAAAATAGAGAGAAGAGGCCAAAGATGATTTAAACCTCCCATATGAAATCACTGTAGGGGTATAACTGCTGCCTCAGCCTCAGAATCTAACCCTCATGGACAGCCTTGGAATAGCTTTTCTAGTAAAAATGAATTATGATTAAGGCTAAGTCACATTAGCATTTAGTATAATCAATGACATAGCAATTTGATATGATATCAATTCAGCCAGACCTGGGTACCTATGTTCCTGGCTCCTTTGTATATTATAATTTCTTATGCTGTGCATATTTTGCTATATAAAATTCAAGATCCAACAGTGTGTTCCAGACAGGCTTTTTAAAATGGGCTAGCCATTGACGATCTGGTGGGGGGAAAACCATGCACTGTGAGACCTAGCATCAATCCTGTAGTCAGGGAGTGGTGGCTTTGGAACCGAGATAACCTGCTAGTCGAGCTGATGAAGCCAGGCTGCAGGAAAATAAGTATTTTCATTGTAAAATAGAAATGAGTTAATCTCCTGTGACAACTGAAAATGGGCTAAGTGCAACTGAAAAAATATACTAATGGCAGAAAGCTTATTTAGGAGACTTTATTTTAAACAGACCTTAAGAAACGTATTATATAATCTGCATGCAGCGGTCATAATTTGCAAATTTGCCAGTGGAAATTTTCTGTAGCACCAGAGTCTGACAAAATGCCTAGAAGTGGCCTAAAATGAGTAGCTGCAAGCAAGATTCTTACAAGCATTTTAAACATTGTATTGTTTTGCAGGTTACTACTTGCTGGCAAACACAAAGTTTACATCGCAGCCTGGGTACATTGGCCGTTTATACAGCCTCACTCTGCCAGGAAATTTACAGTATTGTCTGCGGTTTTATTATGCCTTATATGGCTTTTTTGAAATGCGTGATACCCTGGCTGTTTACATCTTTGAAGAGAACCATGTGGTTCAAGAAAAAATCTGGTCTGTCTTGGATACTCCCAGAGGTGTCTGGACTCAAGCTGAAATCACCTTCAAAAAGCCCATGCCTTGCAAGGTAACAACCAATGTTTTCTGTCTGGGTGATTGATGTTTTCAATTTGTCCTAAATGAGTCATGATGGTTTGACCTTAAAGCAAGAGACAGACATTTTTCTTCTATATTGTCTAGTGAAATTTCCCCCACAGAGAGAAATGTGAGCACAGATGAAGGTACAGCTACTAAATGGTTTGAACAGCAGGCGGTTCTAAAGGAGGTAAATTCCCAATTAATCAAACTAAAATGGAGGCTTTTATTTGGATGGGATGTAATATGCCCACCTTTTCCTGGAAAGAGAGGCTCCATCCATTATCTTTTTGCTATATCCATTCTCTTAAATTTGAACTCACCCATTGCTCTTAACCCCACAGCTGAGGCTACTAAAGAAAGAGCCCCACAATGGACAAGACAATTTAGGCCAGTCATGTGGCAATTGTACTATGTTTGACTGCTCAAAAGACTGAGAAAATGGGGTTGCAATTCAATAGTAGAGGAACTATTTGTCTTTGCAGGATTCCCATCAAAACAAGCTTTTCTAGTGGGTGCAGCTATGCCTACACTAGCTGCAAATCGTGTAAGAAGGCCAAGCGATGGCCATACCAATACGCATACTTGTAAACTGCTCATCATTAGATGCCTTCAGCATTTGTAGTTCAAATTTAACTGAAAGGATATATAGCAGCCACAACATTAAGATTTTTGACACATGATGGTAACTACTGCCAGTTATCAGAGAAAGAATGGCTATGTTACCTTCTGTGGTTCGGGAACACTACTGGATAGGAGAAACAGGAGAGGTTCTGCCTCTGTATAACTATGGCTGCTTGTGTGTATGTGTTTGTGTTAGCCTTTATGCATGAAAGTTAACAAAGAAGAGGGCATGACTTGCAATAGCAGGCACCCTTGGAGGATACAGATTATCTAGACACATTCCAGTCTGGGTTTGACCTGGGGGCTGTCTATACTTGCTCAAAGCTCCATGGTGGCTGTGAATATGCTATGTGTCAGTTATATGATGCAGCTGCAGATTCCAGCCACTGCAGAGCTTTTCTGTGGAGCGGCACAGTAAAAAAGGTGGGGGCTTACCCTGACTTTTTCGGTGGGAGCAAGGTCAACCGGGGTCTTCTGCATCTGACCTCATTCCATGGCTGATCTGAGAGGTGGTCCTGGCAGAAGGCAACCGGCGACTGGTTACTGGAAGCCAGGAAGAGGCAGGGCGGTTCCAGAACCCAGATGATCACCAGAAACCCCACGCTGCCTCCTTGGCGTGGGGATTACCTGACACCACCCTGGGTAAGTGAAACTGCAGGGTTTGGGCAGAAAATGGTGCCAACTCAGCACCATGAATACAACCCCCTGGTTACAGAACCAAATCAACCAGATGGATGATTTATTGGGAGAGGGACAGGAAGAGGGCAACCCTGTTAATTCTGTTACATCTCTCGTTAGCTTTTGATACCATCGATCATGGTATCCTCCTGGATTGACTCTATGGGCTGGACGTTAGAGACACTGTGCTACAGTGGTTCCAGTCTTACCTTCAGGGCCGATTTCAGAGAGAAACATTGGGTGATGCCTTGGCAACTAAGCTATGGGGTTCTGTAGATGACCAACATCTATATGAAGCTGCTGGAGGCTGAAATGGCCATGGCAGCTTGGAATGCCTTTTACCAGCTTTGGTTTGCCAGCTATGGCCTCTCCTGGACAGGGATAGTGTGGCTACAGCGGTACAGGCGCTAGTAACCTCAAGGCTGGATTATTGCAATACACTATATGTGGGGCTGCCCTTAAAGCTGCTCCAGAAGCTGGAGCTAGTAAAGAATGCAGCAGCTCGGCTGTTGTCAGGAGCTCCCCCTTTCCAGCATGTAACTCCTTTGCTGAGGGAACTGCACTGGCTGCATATTTGCTCCCGAGCCAGGTTTAAGGTTCTGGTACCAGTGCATAAAGCCCTAAACAACTTGGGACCAGAGTACCCAAGAGAGCAACTTCTCTCTTTTCAACCTGCCTAGTCATTGGCTCATCAGATGGAATGCTTCTGATGTTTCTGCATGGAATTATGGCCTGACTGGAACCCACCCAGAGAACAGTCTTCAATGTGGTGGCTCCCTTTCTTTGGAACTCCCTCTGAAGGCTGCCAACATTGTGTTGTTTTCAGCAACTCCTAAAAACATCTTTATTTCTGGAAGTCTTCCTTGATTTGACCAGCCATGGTTTGTACTGGTATTCTGTTTTTTAAAATAACAATTTTTAATACAGTGTTTTATTCTTTTTTATTATTCAGAATTTGTTTAGCTATGGAGGGGTAAATAAATATTGTAAATAAATAAATAAGAGAGCAATCCTATGGCACCTAGGTTTTCATAGGATAGTTCAGATTCCTGGAACTGAGGTCGGAGACAGTGCTCTGACTTTGAACCGAAGAGCCCAAGCTTTCTGCCCCCTCCCCTGTTCGCTCACAGCTGGAGCGGAGAGGAGAGGAGGGAAATGGGGCATTCCGGTGGACTAGAACGGGAAGGGCGGTGGCCAAACTGCATCTCCAGGCCTCCCCAGCCTCTGTCCTTCCGCCTCCCTGACACCACAGCTAGACAGGCAAAAAAGCACATCTAGCTAAATTACAGAGTGGGAGGCACAGCGGAAGCAAGGATTGCCTCTAGCATGCCTCCTTCTCTGCACTGGATACTCATAAGCCTCCGAGTTCAGAGGCTTACAAATACCAAGGGTGGATCCAATAGGATTGTACCCTAAAATAAATAAATAAATAAACAAACAAATAAATAAACAAATAAATAAATGTCAAAACATAATGTAGGATGTCCAATATGTGGTTTAGCATGAGGCCCTTGTGTCCTTTCTTGAGCCCATTTCTGATCGTATTTTAACTTGGATTCAAGTGCTGTTCCCATAAGAAATACTTCTCCAGTGTGTTTTACAAAAAAGTGGAAATGACATGTAGCAGGATGGCATATCAAAATGTTGCACGTTTCCTCATCAGATTTTTGTGATCCCCTGCCACCATCACCAGTGGCAGGGTGGGCTGGGCTTTATTCTATGTCTTAGAACACAATCCTATGCAAGTTTGGACAGAAGAAAGCCCTACAACTCCCAGATTTCCCTCCCTGCCTAAACATGCACAGGGCTGGACTCTTAGAAACATAAAAGATTCTTTACATTTGGAAAAAAATATGGTAAAATATTAAATACGAGAAAAACAACAACAAACCGCCTACATATATATACAAGCGTTAGGTGGTAACTGGTTAGATAGCAACATTTATTAGAAAGATTTAGGGATTATAGTGGATGATGACAAAGTAATAATAATCTCCTCTGTACAAACTCTGTTAAAATAAATAGGCATTGTGTGCTGAAATGTAACTTCTATTCAGAAAACTCATGCAGGAAAATATCCTGGTGGCGCATGGCTAGGACTTATTTAATCTGGCCTGTAGTTCATTTATGCAACTTTGATTTTCTGGCTGTCTATGGAAATAGTAAACAGTCCCCTGGCAGCCACGTTGACTGTTGGCTATCCCTGAATGTCAAACAGAATGACCGAATCAGATCTCTCTGTTGTTTCTTCCTTTTAGAGCCTTCCTAGTTACAAAACTTTTGCAGTTGGAAGAAAGAGCTTTAACACTTTTTGACAAGATATTTCACTCAATATTTTTCCTCATTCCAAAAAATGGTCTGTAATACAAATATTAAATTAAATGCATATTTTAGTTTTTGGTTATGCATTTTGTGAACATATTTATTCGTTGAGTTGGGAAAGTTGCATAGCAGACCAATGAATGAACTCTGTGTCTAAGGATGTGTAGTTTTTTGTAGGATCTGTTTGAATTAGCCCACTGAAGCATTACTGGCTGGAGTATTTTGTACAGGAAACTAGCAATTGGGTCGTTGACATTAATGTGATATTTGGAAAACACCATCTCAGAAAACTTGGTGGGTGTGATTTAACCAAATAAGTGATAAATCAAGATGGATACAGCTTCATAAAAGCAAAATATATCTAAAGTAAAACCCATATCATATGGACTTTCAGCATGGCACTGGAAAAGCAGTGGAAGTTGCCAACATTCCCCAAGAGAATTAGTAAACAATATGACTTTGTAATGTGGTGAGAATTCACCTGTTTTATTGTTGAATGGGGAAAACTGAAAGTTGGATTCAACAGATTTTTTTTAACCTTGTGTCTCCTGCTTTGTAAACAAAAGGATTATCATGTTTCTTTGCACTTCTGCATTCTGGATGTGTTCAGACATCACAATGGCCCATAATCGGTTCATAACCTACTCACAGTAGTTTATTTTTTTAAATACCACATGATCCCAGCCACACAGATGGGCTAATAAGCTACTATCAGTATAAGCTACTATTAAGCCACTGTGACTAATTTGACTCACCTTCTGCCCTGCTGCAATCTTCCTGCCCGAGCAGTAGCACTGTTAAATCTCTGAAGCACTGGACATTTGCAGGATTTGGACAAAACCTCATACATAACCTCCCCCAGTCAAGAGGCACCCAGTCCACCATCAAACCCTTGCCGATAACTTACCAAGCAGGGAAAATTCCAAGTCCCCCCCAAAGAGGGAAGTGCCTAGAAAATCTTGCGGGTGTGCAGGACTGGGACCAAACTCTACACACAGCCACCTGATCCACCATCAAACCCCTACATATTTACTCCAGAGAAGAAAAAATTCCAAGTGCCTCAAAAAGGGGGAGATGCCTAGAAAATCTTTGGGTGTGTGTGTGCGTGCAGGATCGGGAACAAACCTCATAGCCAGCCTCCTCTACTAATGAGGCATCCAATGCACTATGAAAATCCAGTGTCCTAACTCTGAAACCAGCAAAATCCCAAGTGTGCCAAAAAGTGGTGCCTGTAACACCATGGGGTTTGCAGGTGCAGGACCAAACCTCAGTCTCTGCTTCCTCTGCACTTCTGCCTTGATTACTTTAACGTGGTAAACTAGTGAAGAACAGAGTGGGAACTGTTTTGACTGCTCTTGCAGCACAGCTCTGTAGCCAGCCAAAATAACCCTCTGTGACTGCTACACAACACAATAACCCATGATGGGTTAAATTACCCACTCTGAAGATCGTGGGTTATCAGAATGGGTTATTTTGGCCAAATAAATCATCATGGATTAAAAAAACTCCCACCAGGTGAGACAATAACCCGTCATGGGTTAATTAAGCCATCATGGCTTAATTAACTCATCATGGGCCATCGTGATGTCTGAACCCAGTCTTTGTAAGGAAGCTGTTTGCAAGAGGCAGAACAAAGTTACAGCTGTCCTTTGTGTTTTCAGAAATGGAGATTAGCCATTGCTTCTTTATTCTAAAAGGCATTGCTTGGTGTACTCTGATACCGGCAACACCTACCACTGACTAATTCAGACTGCAAATCTCCATTTTGGTATCTAACATACATACCACATGGCTACATCTGGCCAAGGTTTTGGACTTTTCTGTTTCTTCCCTCATCCTCTCCTTTTTGTACCACTGAAACGGATGAGAAGTTCTGGAGAACTTGAAAGTTTGCACATTTTTTGCAAATTCTGCTTGGTTTTAATAAAAGTATTGCCCAATTGTGGATTTTGTCTTCCCATGGACCAACACACCTATCTTTGCTGTTGCTGTTTCTCTTTATAAGGGTAGCTAATACATCCTTCTGGACACACCAGGATCCAGCTCGCCATCTCATTTCTGTATTTGAATTTGAACACCCATATAGTTCAGTGGCTGACTCCTCAGTTTCAAAACCCCATTTTTTTCTTGGAAAGAATGAAAATGCTTCACTTTCCTAGCATCATCTCTGGTAGAAAGATTTAGAGTGGATTCTATTACAACATTTTGACTCACCCTTCTGCAACCATAGGAAGTATATACATAGCACATTTACCAACTGTAACCATATTTTCTCGTAATATAACTGCTCTCTCTCCGTGTGTGTGTGTGTGTGTGAAATAGCAGATGGAAACACTGTAGCTAAATTTGGGTTTGTTTATTTTTTAAAAACCATTGTGTACATATGTGCTTTATGCTTCAAATTGTGGTGCATTGTGTTGTGGCTAATGAGTTTGATAGTGCAGAAGATAAACGATTGGAAACTATCATTTATTTTGTATTTAATGCATAGATTTTTTAAAAAATCAGCTGAGCCAACAGACATAAATCATAGGCTTTCAGCTACTAAAGGAAAAAGAAAAAAAAAGAAAAAAAAAGATGGTTAACTAATGCCTGTGCTAGTTCTGGAAAAGCATGTAGTGGAAAAGCAAAGCATTATTTACCTTCAATAATGATAGCCATGACTGATTACTTGTAGTAATTGTTTCTGATTTAATGTTGAAGTTATCACAGGAAGCAAGACAGCTTATTTTATAAAGATTCAGACCCTTTGAGGATATGTAATCTAATAGATACCTTCTCCAAGAATTATTAGAACAATCACTTTTTAAAAATCGATCTCTTCCAAGTTAATATTCAGTCATAACCAGTCTTCATTTCTGTACAGTTTCCAGGAAACAATTGCTTGTCACTTAATAGTTGGAAAATAAGCCTCCACCAAAAGGGCCTACTGATTCAACTTATATTTGACAAGTTATCTGCAAACTATTTAACTAGTTCAAGCTGCAAATAGGACTGTGTGGATTAATTAACACATCTGAATGGCCCTCACCCAGATTTGGAATGTTTAACAAAGTCTACAGGATTTCAAGTCAATTTCTTTACAATTTAATTGTAAAAGTAACTACAAAGATGTTCCAGACACTGCCCAGAAAATACACGTTTATAACTGCATTTGCTGCCTCTTGCAAAAGGGCTTCTTGCTTTGAGCATAAACCAGCCAAGTAACAGTGGAAAAATTACAGCCCACGATGGAATCTCAGCCAGCTGCAAGAGACTCAGCATACTTTGGCCTTTATGTGTTGATTCTGTTATTAATTATTCTAAAAAAAGGAAAGAAATCATTTTCAGGTGTAAAGCAAAAGGCAACAAATGGCCTTTTCTTAAAGTCAGATGTGCAATTTGCATTATTTGCCTGCCTACTACCTCTCAATAACAATTCTTTCTGGAAACAATACCTTGTTTTCCTGAAAATAACAGCAACCAGGAATTACATGTTTGTTATTCTTGTGCTGTTACATGAAGCCTACTCTAAATTATTCCCAGTGATGACTGCGTCCACACAACTGGCCATTTGTATGCAGTGGCTTGCCACAGATTAAGGATTTGATTTACAGAGGTATGGAGAAAATCCCCCTATTAGTGTTACTGTGCCCTGATGGATTGATTCATAGAGAAGCCTCCGTGAAAAGCAATGGAAACTGGCTACCATGTATCAGTTATTGGCTGGGTTCACACAACCTAACAACCCACACTCAAGGTTGAGTGGTTGCTGTGTTATGAGAATCTAACTGCACTAACAAGCTATGGCTTGTTAACCACGAACAACCCAGGAAGAGAAGTCATGGGCCTGGTTTGGATGACACAATAATCAACGGGGGGGGGGGGATCAGCCATCAGTTGTGTTGCTTATTGTGTCATATGTCGGGCAACTCACAATGCACACACAACTGACGGTACACTATTTTGGGGAATTAAACAACGGAGAAAACAACGGGCTGCTCAGTTGTTTATCCCGAAATCCGTTGATTAAAGTGTCGTGTGTCGGGAACCCCCCTCTCTCCGTGTACTATTCCAGTCAGTCATAGAGTTCTCCGGCAGGAGCAGACAACCCCCGCCCCCCGGCTGCTCCTATACAGCCGGCAGAATTTGCGGTGCATGATGGGATAGGGCCGGAGAACTGGGGGAGGTGGGAGGAGCAGCCTAGAAGGACGCCAGAACTTTCAGCCACGTGGTGGGGGGAGGGGCAGTGTGTTTTGTGTTGGAAAAATAATGCACGGTGAGCGTGTTATTAATCCTTCCGTTGTCTAAAGTGCCGTCTGAACTCTCCCATGGTTTGTTGTTGAATTCTGAACTGTGGGTTGTTCATGGTTAACAAACCATGGCTTGTTAGCCCAGCTGGGGTCACACAATCCACACTCAACCTTGAGTGTGGGATGTCACGTTGTTTGAACTCAGTCATTATGTGTGTTCAAAGTCACACATCAACAACAGACTTCATATTTGACCACCTAGTAATAACACCTCTGGGTTTCATAAGTACCATGAATATATTACTTATATTCCTCAAAACCCTATGATCATTGTGCATTAGGCTCCGTAGTTCTTGCTTTATGCACCTTTTTAATAGAATTCTGGGTTTTGCTTTGTTCATACTAGGCTTCCCCATTAGCAATAATCCCTGCATTCACTCTCCGTACTGCAAGGTTATGTTTTGTAATAGTGAAAAAAATCAGACTAAGGGTCCATCTAGTCCAGCATTCTGTTTACACAGTGGCCAACCAGCTGTTGACTAGGAACCCACAAACAGAACTCGAGTGCAACAGCACCTTCCCACCCATGTTCCCCAGCAACTGGTGTATATAAGCTTACTGCCTCTGCTACTGGAGGTAGCCATTGATAGCCTATGCAAGTCGACAATTTATGACACATATTTCTGTTTCAGTTGTTTGTTGGTTTAGGTATGGGGCACAATTCTTAACATAACTCTCTCTCACCTGAATCCAGTTATGTGTCCTATTTATTTCCATTCAGATGACCTTATCACGACTGATTTACATATCCATCCATGATATCTATCCATGTTTATTACAATCTTTTGTATCAGTGCTAGGCAGGAATTTATCAGCTATTCTGTTAATCAGAAATTCAGATATACAGAAGTGCTATTTAACAGTCTTGTGCTGAGATGGGACTACATTGGAAATATAATGAATTAGAAACTAAGTTTAAACTCCTTTTGTTCTAATAGCTTCATTAGAGAAAACTGAAAAAGAATTGCAAATGAGCTCTTTTACTAATAAAAGTATTTATTTCAGCTGGAAAGATTGCCAGAGTGGATAACGGATTAATGAAAAGAAGATAGTCCCTGCCCTCAGGCTTACAATCTAAAATGACATAATGCCAGAGGGAAAAGGGATGGGGTGGGTGGGGAGAAGGAAAATAAGAAAACTCAGCCATCAATTGTTAATGTTATAAAGTTGTAATTAAGTGGACTACAAGGACTTTTAAAATGAAGGCCCTTAAAAACTAAGATGGTTGGCATATGTTTTCTGCAAATTTCAGGTGGTGTTTGTGAGCTGGTGTAGAAGCTTTTGGGATTGTGGACTAGCGGCACTAGACGACGTATCAGTGAGTTTAGGAAGCTGTCATGCTGCTGGTAAGCTAAACATGCATATGATGTCCATATGATGGGAAGGCGACTTCCCCTCAACTCTATGTGCCCTCTAAATCTGCTCTGGAGGGTTAGGGAACTCTCCACAGTAGATTGTGTGAGGGGCAGAGGATTGCAGAGGGGAGGAGGGAGAGAGTCCTGCCATATATGTGGCCTTCCACTTGCACAATGATGGATTCCACTCCATGTTTTTCTCTCAGGCGATGATATGACATATCATATTACATTTTTATTATATAGTTAGCTGTAAGGGTACAAACTGAAGTCAAATAACCATGCCTTTCTCCTGTGAAGTGGTACAGGTGTAGAGGCTGTTCACACATGTGGGTTCATCATGTCAGATGTGTCGAGTCACATGAATTGCTGCCCATAAATATCTCAGTATTCTTGGCCTGGACCTGCAAGGACTCCTCCTACCTCCTGTACCCCAAAACATGCCTGGTTTTAGCCCCCAATTACCCTTGCACACAAGCTGGGCTGACCTAGACTATGCAGAGTGTACCAACTACTTGTAGTCTTCTGAAGAGCTCCAGAGGGCACTGAAGAAAAAAGTGCCCAGCTTTGAGTCATGCCAGCAGTTAATAAGGCCAAATGCTGTCATTGGCTGTAGCAGGCACTAAAAGCTGGCACACAGGCCTTCCTGATAACCACAACTGCTGTGCAGCTTATTCTCCACACTCATCGAGTAATTGAGTAACAGAAGCATTCAAATTGGACTTCAGTGGTAGCAGAAAATGAAGACTTCCTTTAGGAAAAAATCACACTTACCATGGACTGAGCCCATTTGGAATTTCCCTTCTCTTGTCTGCAGTGAAGAAGGGAGATGCAGTAAGGTCCTAATGAACTATGCTGCCTATGATATATTTGTAGAGACTATGATATATTCATAGAGCCTGCACCTAATGCAGTAAAGACTTAGAGTCTTCCTTTAACTCTATAATCAGGTCTATTTTGTTTGCAGTGGTTTAATCTATGATATACTTAGGAATTCTATGCTATTTTGCTTGGTATTTTCAGAAAGCAGTAAACAATAATATGACATCAGTGGGTTATTTGACAAGTTCAGGGGAAAAAAGGTAAAGCTGATGATATAGGGTGTGTTTCCATATAGCGCTAAGCCACGCCTGTGAATAAGCTATGCAGCATGGGTTGTTTGCTGAATAACCCATGGTATGCCCAACAATCAGGCTAGCCATGGGTTGTCCTCCCCGTCCTTCCTCCTCAGCCCTCCACCCGGTTCCATCACATATCTCAGGGGATTTTGTGGCAAAACCTGTCTTGTCTTCCCCTCTCCGATCACTACTCCTTTAGGTTCACCCTTGTTTTTCTGCCTCAAAAATGTGCAAATGGAGGTTGCACTGATCACTACCCCTTTCTGTTCATCACATTAAAAAATGGTGCCTTAAAAATGCACAATTGGGGTCACAATTTTTTTTAAAAAAAATACTTGTCGGGTTTTTCATGGGGGTGAAGTATGTACTTAGAGCTATCTGATATGTGTAGTCCTGCCTGATCAATTTCCTTATCTGTTTTAGCTGTCAAAAGGAGCAGCAAAGGAGAGTAGGTAATATAGAAGGAAATTGACAAGATAAGGTTGCATAGCAACTAATTTGCCTACAGTTGCGATGGAAAAATAATAGTAAGGGAAAGTAGGGATCCTGTGCCACAATTAAGAAGGTGTGAAAATGGGGGGAGGCAGCCAAAGGAGTAAGTGCATCAAAATGGGGGGCACAGTAACTACAGCAGTAACTGCTCTGAAAAAGAGTTGCAAAAGGGGAGTTAATAACTTCCCTTTCTGATCTAGGGAGGCTTTACATCCTAGGACTAGTGTTTCTTTCAGTGCATAATGCATATTTGTCCTTCTCCTCCCTTCTGCTTCATATAGTAGGCGGATGTTAATATTCACCTTTAGAAGATTTAATTTGAGCAAAGGCAAACTACTGGGTTTTACCTGTTGCAAAATTCTACATGTTCATTACTGGGACAGGTGTAGTAACAAAAGGCAAGTAACTACCTTTTAATTTAAGCTATGTTTGCCATCTACATGTGGCAATAATATTGTGTATCTGCCCTACTGAGATGTGTCATTCCAGTGCTTAAAAATGAGAGGATCACATCACCAAGGATGTATTGTCTTCCCCCTTTTGGTGAACTTACTTCTTTTCCTCCCCAGTTTCAGTGCTTCTGAATTGTGCTCCCAGGTCCATCCTTCCCCATAGTATTATTTTCCCCCAGTCCTTCAAAACTACACTCAAATTAGCTGATATGCAACCTCATCTTGTCAGTTTCCTTGTATGTTCTCCTTTGCTTTTGCCAGCTGAAACAGATAAGGAAATATCCAGGCAAGACTACACAGATCAGTCAGCCGTAGGTACACACTTACGAAAGAGCAATACTACTACTACTAAACTATGACCGCAATTCTGGATTTTTTGGGCACCACAAAAATGCCAGAGAATGAGTGACAGTCCTTCCAAAGTGCTGTTTCAGTGCTTTGGAAGGACAGTCACTGGCGAGATCATGAAACATGAGTGGCACAGGCTTTTTTTAATGCTCTTGCTAAGTGGCTCTGTAGCCAATCACCGCAACTCACGATCAAATCAGTCTCCCGGGTTTGGACAACACGATAACCCATTGTGGGTGAAAATAACCCTACAAGCCATGGGTTCTCAGCATAACTTGTTCCCTCAAAATAAGCCACCACACGGAACATGCTTGGACGACATGACAAGCAGTCTTGTGTTGTGTTGTGCGAAGGCAGTTGTTGTCCTACACTATATACTATATATATATATATAATCACTTACAGTCAGACACACACACAGTTTAATTATATAACACCGGTTCAAACACACTTTAAACTGTAATGCTGCAAATTCTTTTTTGCAGATATATTGCCTGCTTTTCCTGGAGAATGTACTTTTGAACAAAATGAATGTGCATTTACTCAGAAAAAGAGAAACCGGAGTGGTTGGCATAGGAGAAGAGGTCAGACTCCTACATCTTACACTGGGCCGAAAGCAGACCACACTACTGGGGTAGGTGAGTTACAGTTCAAATTGTGATGTTTCAGTTAGATGGCATAATATGGAAGGTCATAGAAGGGTACTGAACATTTTCTAATGCAAGGCAGCACACTACAGGTAAAGCAGGTGCCTCCAAAGCCCTTTGAGTCAATGTTCCTTTCTATTATGTACACCAGTCATTAACCATACTTGCTTTTACTGTAACGGGAGTTGCAGAGCTAAATAAAAAATAGACAAAACAACTCTGTTAAAATGTTTGCTATTTTCCTATTAATAACAAACTTTTGGTCTAATTGCACTTTACTGTGTTAGATTGCCTTGTGTATTGGAGAGATGCAGATGTGACACATTAAAATGGTTCCATTTCAGTATTTGAAAACATAGATTAGCATTGAAAAAGATGCTATTGAAAGGTGGCAGCTATGGTGCCTGATGCCAACTCCTTAAACATACTCAAGAAAACGAATTCCTTTCCAAATAACTTCGAAACTTGAGTAATCTTCCTAAGTATTCCACTCTTTTTCTAAAAAGCTCACTTTGGATTTGAGAGAGAATGCACGTACAGAAATCCATAAACCAGCTTAAAATACAACATAATATTACTATATCCAGTCAGTCCACTTAAACTATTACAATTAAAAACTTGGGAGCATAAAAACACATATTATCTTGGCAATAAGAACTATCCTGATAATGCTGGTCCACAATTGATGTACCATCACTCAGAAAGCAAAGACTTCACCTGAGCATCTATAGACTTTATCTCTGTAGAGGAAGGTAACTAGAGTAGAATATCCCCAGCCAGTCTTAAGAAGCAGAAAGCAACATTGGCCATTGATGAGGCAGATGTCTTGGCATCCGGTCATTTTCAATATTGAATTCATTCTGATAAAATCTAGATTTGTCTGAAGATAGCCAGAAAATGCACCTATTCCCCACTTCCCTCTGTAGGAAAATACATAACACCATTGACCCATAACTTTCCTTTAATAAAAAGGATTAACTTCAAATTGATGCAATTAATAAAATTATGTACATATTCAGAGTGATTCTTAGTATCTAACAGCTGTTCCTGATTACCTTGGTTCTCTTTCCAACTTCGGAGAATGCCATTGACTCTGTTACTTTCAGGACTGATTGGGGTAGCCGCAGGGAGGGGAAAGAATAGACTTTTCTTGACAATATAAGCAAATAAAAGTAGAATCGTACAAGAGCAGGTGGAAAATATGAACTTGCTGATTATTAGTGGTAGGATGAAGTTTGAACATATAAATCTGTTCCTGCTGACAGTGATGGCATCATCTTTTTCTGGTACATTTTTATGTCTCACCTGAAAAGCACTGAATCCGTGGTGCTCAGAGGAAAAAATATGTCTTCTATTTATTAAGTAATAAATTATTTTTATTGCTTAGACTTCACAGCATAACCTCCCATGTGTTTTAAGCTTCATCAGTTTTTATGGATTTGAATCAACGTCTTGTTCACTGAAAATATAAACCAATGCTATACATTTGTCCTCAAGGGGAGGAGTACACTAGTTTGTTGAAAATAGTCACAGGAAGTCTTTTACCAAGTTCTGTCTTGGTACACATCCACGCATTTGACTCACCACTTAATAAAATGTTCATATAAAGCAGTTTAGTCTGTCTTTCATGATGCACCTCAGAAGGGGAAAAGATCTAATTTCAAGCTGTTCCCACGTGAAAGGGAAGAATTTGCCCATTGTTGAATTAAATATGATATTGATTACTTTAACTAAATGACTTTATTCAGATTGTTGGTGCCTTACATGCAGGAAAAACTGTAGTAGAACTACTCACATTAGGACACCAAATGTCAGCACGCGCGCAAGAGGTAATTTGCTCACAATAGAGCAGTGTCTGGCAACAGGGAGGGACAAAAACTACAATTTTCTGTCTATAATAAAGGATATATAATAAGAGTGCTAGATCAAGAGGATTACTTTATACATTAAGGTGGCAAGTTTATTTCCATTGGTACAGCTATTCAGGGCTGTTAGCAATTTCACATATGTAAAATTTTACATAGAATTAGATATCTGGCAGACAAACAATCTGCCTAATTTAATCAGATTAGGATTTTTAAAAATAAACGTGGCTTTAGCTTTTTAAAAGGAAGTTTCTGGCTTTTAGATTTGATGAGATGTTTGAAAACATCCTAGGAATAAATGTTCCAGCGACTCAACAAGGGAAGTCTTTGTGCCCTACATTGATCTCAATCCCTCTCTCCCTTGTGGCCTCTTGGAATGTCCTATTTTCATACACCCATTTTGCTTTTTCTTCGTCTTCTGCCAATAAGCTTTAGCCTATTGTACATAACAGATCTATGCTCCCCCCCCCCACCTCTTACATACCTTCCTTCTCCCATCATAATACCACTTGCTCCTTGGAAAGGGGGGAAATTTGAAAAAAAAAACAGTGCTATATTTAGAGGGGAATGCTGGATGAACAACTATATGGAAACAAAGAGTATTTTCAAAACTGTTACTAATTTTCATAATTAAGGCTTTTTTGGAACAGAAAATCTTGACTTCCTTTGGCAGAGGCTATGAAGATCTCTGATCTGACCAGAAAGCATAGACAAAAGTGAATCATTCTGCACATATTCATATATTGCAATTAGTGTGAATTATATGCAGAGGGTAGGATCTAATCAGTGCTATATGTGGAACAGCTTTTGATCTAGGAGAGGGGAATTTTTTGCTGATTCTCCCTTCCCTTCCCTCTATAGTCCCCCACCCCAAATTTGTTTGAGGTTTGGGGATCTCTCCAGAACAGTGTGCAAGTTGGTATTGTTGGGGGAGTCAGCAACATGTTCCCCCCTTCTGTTAGTGGAGGTGTCTGCTGCTTGAAAAGCTTTTCCAAGTAGTCACTTCCAATTTGTTTATCACATTTATTATTATTTTTTTAACATACTCTATCACAGCTATGGGCAATTTGATTGTAGAGTAGATATTATCATGACCACAGCACTTCCTTCCACACGAGCCCTTTTCTCTGGAATTTCCATCCTTTGTTCAGTCTTTTTTTTAAAAAAACCAAAGAATCAAGACATCATCCTTGACAAACTGTTGCATGTGCATTGTTTCTGTGATCTCCTCTTGTAATTTGCATTTTTTGTGGGGTGATAACATGTAATTACACCTGGTCCAGTGAGGACAGGCAGAGACTTTTAAGGGCTACCTTGCCTTTAATCAAAAAAATCCTGTTTGCAGATTTAAGCTGTTTTATTTCTTCCTGTACATCGTGATTGAATGAATTGCTCATTCATGCCACTTTCTATTCACGTTTTTTAAAAAATTGTTGTTTTCCTTTCATCCCCACCCCACCCTGCTTTTAAGAGAAAAACAGCATTATTTAATTATAAGAGAAAAAATGATTAGAGACACCACTTCATCCAGGACACCAGATGACTAAGTAAGGGGAAATTTATCACTAATCCTCTAGCCATGCTCAGGAGGATTCAATGGGTTGAAGCTGTAGGGAGACCTTTGCTGAATAGGACTTATGGGTAAATACTGAATTTAAAGAATTATCTGCACATTGTTGGATAATTTAGTATTACATTAAGTGCTGTGTTGAACCACTATTTTAATTCCTCTTCCAAACTGTAAAAAAGCAATGTTTCAACAGCACTAAAGAGTTCTTTTGTGGAAGCAACAAGTGCCTTTTCTTTTAACTGAACTATGAGCAACATAATTCCTAGGGCAACCTAGGCTACCAATTACAAAATTTACTAAGAGGAATATATATTATTTTTTAAAGGATATTATATGTACATAGAGGCATCTCACATGATCTATGGACAGAAAGCACGGCTTATTTCAAGGTTACTACGACGGACCTTTGGACATCAGTGTCTCATATTTTTTTATCACATGTATGGAGCTGGGACTGGGCTATTAAATATTTATGTGAAGGAGCATGGTGCTAAGGATGAAACCCTTATCTGGAGAAGGCGAGGTGAACAAAGCATCACATGGTTACGAGGCCTAATAGAATATACATGTGATAAATCTCATCAGGTAAGTTAACACTGTGTTCATGATTTGTTATCCCAGGATAATAACAACCATTTAACTCAAGTCAAACTCTGAACAATTTATAAAATTGTGGTGGTTTTTCCCCCCAATGCAGATTATATTTGAAGCAATTCGTGGAGTATCAATAAGAAGTGACACTGCTATAGATGACATCTTGTTTCAGCCAGGACCTTGTAAAGGTAAATTTAATTTGCTTAAAGTTCTTTTTTACTTTATTTCACTTCTAGTGCTTGAATCGCAATCTCCACTCGCTAGTTCCATAGGCAATTTACACTATTCAAACCACAAATACAAAAATAACATGAGGCAGCTGCTAGTGGCAATTTTGCACTGAGACTCTGTAGATCTAAGTAGACGTTACTGCAATAGCTCTTACTGATAATTAAATATTAAATTTTCTTACCAAATCTTATGAAACAGCTTAAATTCCAGGTCACCTTCTTGAGCTAAAGCAGTTTAATTATTTGTCTGCTGTGCCTGAACTAGGCTGTCACCAACCTGTCCCATATTAGCTCAGGTTTAAATTATGATTTCCTGTACAGATGCTCAAATATTCTTTCCTTTCCCCTTCTAGAAATGGGAGAAACCACCCTACAGTCTTCTGGATTTTCCGCTGATTTTAATGAAATTGAATACTGAGCTCTGCAGAAGCACCACGTTGCTTAGGTACAGGAGAAACTGCACAGCCTCCCCCATCTAAAGTGATAAATACTGGACTATTTTCTTAAGGCAATGGGAATAATTCAACAAAGACTGAACTTTGACCTAATAAGAGTTACTGACTCAGGGCTTCTCTCACTTTGTTTTTGTTGTATTTTATTTTGCATGTGACATCAGTTATTCTAAAGGGCTATTCATTTTGCACAGCGTGCAGTAATAGACATTAATGCTGTTTTAAAAATAAATATTTTTAGGCACATAATTATAGAAAGTAAAATGGACACAATCTGTCATTGTGTTAACTAAATCTGCATTCAGTGAATGTTTTGTCTTGGGCAAATAATAGATTTAGTTTAAGAATTTTAAAATAATGAAGAAAATATTATTGAAGACTTGTAATATTCTGTAAGCTGACTGAAATGGTTTCAGCTGTTGTTCAGGAAAACCAATTTCTTCAGGAACCCTCGGTTGCAACACATTAACTGTCCCACATAAATTATTATTTTTGCTATTCCTTGCCAGCAGTTATTGAAACGAGTATATTCATCATTCCTGCAACTAACAGATGAACCTCTAGAAGTGTTCTGTAAAAAGTGTAATTATCATACATCAGCACTGACCAGCGTACATTACAGGAAGCTCAGTTTGGAATGCAGTTTTATTTTTTTTAAATATCAGTGGACTTGCACAGAGTGGTCTTTATATCATACTTAACCACAAATGATTTACATTCATGTCAGAATAGATGCCACACATTTGATTGTTGAATATTTTTAAATATGTATGGATTGTGTTTTGTATATGTATGCACATGTATACATTCTTTTCTATCATTCTGAACCATCTAATAAAATGTAATTTTAAGTAACTTCTCCTGATCCAATTAAAGGTTACTAGAAATGCCTTCCATCAGCTTTGATTAGTGTACCAGTACTTTCCTTCCTCAGGAGAAGGTGATCATGCCACCATCATCCATACAGTGGTGACGTGCAGATCAAACTACTTCAGGCTTCCTTTGAAAAGCATTTGGAAAAAACAGAAAATCCAGAATGTGGTGGGGAGTATATAAACGTGCACTCTTGGAAATGAACACTTCTGCTTTCAAAACTTCACCAGCTTGCAGGTGCAATTAAAACTCTTGGTGCTGATATTTAAAGACTCTGCTGTCAGAAGTGAAGCAAGTAGCAAACAGGGCCTTTTCTATGGTGGCACCTAAGCTTTAGAATATCCTCACCACAAAAGCCAGCTTGGCCCTCCCCCTTCCTTTTTTTAGGTGGCAAGTAAAGATAATTGGTTTATAAGTGTCTTTGAAAGAGGAGGATGAGGATAAATGGCCGTAGGAAAGTCTTTGCTGCTTGGAATTCTGTATTTTTAATGGATACTTTGTTTGCAGTTTTGATGACTTCTTTTTATCGTTTGGGATGGTTTTATATTAGCTGCCTTGGGTACTTTTGAATGAAAACATGAGGTATTTTAAATAAAACACTTGGGTTATATTCTTTCTCCTGAAAAGCCCTCTCATTTATGCCATTAGCATCAGGGTTAGGGGTCAACATTGGTGAGCACCTGTTGCGGCTCAAGCCTCAGCAGGTGGCATTAGGGAGGGGTCTACTGCTGACCAATAGAGCCTTCTCGCCCATTGCTGTTTCACTTCCCATTGCTACTTCCTTGTTTTCTCAAGGCCAAAGAAGCAGTGGGAATGAGCAGAAGGACCAGCAGCTGCCACAGCCTCCTCACTTGTCTGTCCTTTCAGTAGGGATTGGGCCCAGAGTGAGAGCAAATGGGAAATTGCAGGGAGGAGAGGGGTCCACAGAGGGTATTTGGTGTGAAGACCCACTCCCCCCCCCCCCCCCCTTGGCAGTACTTGAGAGCCAGCACTGCTTGGCAGGAGAATGGGGTCTGAGCTATAATGGGCATCTACACTTAAAGCAATAGTGGGATAAGGCTTTATGAAAGGCTTCTCGTTTTGTGATACGGTTGGTGCTACTGCAGCTAAAGGAGAATCCAGTATAGAACAAGTGGAAGAATGCCACACTGGCCATTCAGTGTTTATCCAGATCTACTAACTGTAAAGGAAAGGGAGAGGAAGAGAAGTATTTGGATGAACCAATGCAACATACGAATGCAATGTAAATTGTTATTGCTGGGTTTCTTCCTTTCATCACCCTGTGTCAGAATGGTACATCTCTACTGCAACATAGCTTTGCTGTACAGATGTGTTGAAGAGTTCTAGTTTATTTACATATTTATTACGTTTATACATTATCTTTAAAACAAGGCACTCAAGGCAGTTTACAATTTTAAACAAAAAATAATGTCCCCTCACCCCCAAACCAACTCACAATAAAACAGTAGGCTTCAGTCAGGCTGTTGGTGGTCTCATCTGGAGCTAAAGGCATTAGCTTCCTAATCTGGACTTCTGTTCTTAGGACTCCATCACACCTATTTTTCCCCCTTGGTTTGCCTCCATGTTTTTTACTTCCGTTTCATAAGCGCGTCAAAGGCTCCATCACACAAAGTCCCTTTCACGTAGGTTTTTGCTTGTTTGCTCTTCTACTCCCGCCCCTTCTCCTTCCTCCTCCAGTTCATTGGTTGTGGTATTCTGATGGGTGTGGGTTCTTTCCCCCCTCGCTCTGGCTTTGTTGTCTAGCATTTACTGATTTGAGGTTTCATCTGGGCTCCGTTTCTGCAGGCAATGGGGGGGTTGGAGCAATAAAAAATGAATTCAACCGACTAAGCACAAATCCATATGACGACGTGCTGGAGGAGGAGAACCGCCCCGCCCTCCCCTTTCGTCAGCAAGGCTCCATTAGCGCACGCCCCAACAAAGGAAAAAATGAGAGGGGAAAATAATCCAGTCCAGACTTTCCCCATACCAAAATAAATCGCAACAAGGGGGGGGAAGAGGCTAGATGAGTGCAAGACAGAGGCATCATGTGAGTACCATGCTGCAAAACTACATACCAGGCATGGCGAGTGTGCAATACATCGCTGGTGTGATGGAGCTCTTAGTTCAACTAGTAACTGGTTTTCAGAGGCAATACTAGTCTTGACCCAGCAGCAGTTCAAGGATTTTTTTTCTCTCTCTTGTACTGCCTGACCTAAGATGACTGGAAGGATACTGAAGACAATTTACTAAGTGCTAACCTAAAACAGTATGCATGTATTCACTTGGTAAGCTACTTGTATCATCTTGCAAAGAGGATTTTGCAAAAACCACATGCAAGTGTGTGGTAAAACAGCTGTGCTTCCATACTCCATGTTAGTGTAGACTGAGATGTGATCTTTTTAACAGAGATAAGGGTATGGAGCTTGCCTCTAGAACAGGGAAGAGAAATAGTGACAATTATTTCTACAGAACTTCAGTATGCCAAGTGCTTTTCATTCTTGTGCAATGGCATCCTCGCAAGTAACTTCACAAGGAAAATGAGGATTGCCTGACCTATGTGCTCAGTATTGCTCCTCAGTGAGCTGCTTGGCTAAGTGGTGCGAGCATATATTCTTTCCTATCCCAATCCAGCCATTTATCCACTATATCCATCAACTATCCTTTAATTCTTTGTAACATTTTTCTACTTGGTTTGCTACAACCCTATACTAAAATGTTTCAAATTACTTACTTTCTTAACAAGATAAATTTAAATCAATTCACATTTTCCCCATTATCATTTTCCCACTGAGAATATATTGTACTGTGCCTTTTTCTTGAAAATGGGTCTATTAAGCCCTAAATATACTTGTAAATTTCTGTACCTTCTGTAACTAACATTAGAATGACATCTGGTGGACACTTCACAACTATCATCCTCCAGGTCAACAAAACTTGTAACTGCAATAACCCTTTCCCCCTACTGTTATAAGCTCAGAATGCAAGGGAAGGAAAGGGGCATAGATTGTAAGGGAAGTTTAAAAGAGAAGATGTTGGTTGGTGGTAGCTGGAGAAGAAAAAGTTTAAGAGACACCTGATGGTTGCAAGAAAGAAAAAGAAGAGAACAAAGGGAAACACCAAGCTGCATCAAGTGACTAGCTCTCACAGTACTATTTGGATAAATCTGGATAAAGGTGGTTTATTGCAATGCCAGCTTTCACAGGAACAGTCAGCCACTCCCATGTTATCAGTAAATGGAAAAAAATACTGGGAGGCAGGAGAGAAGTGGTAGGTTCTCCCCAAATCCAAATCCAAATATAGCATGTTTTTCTCTAGTAAAAGTATAATTAACTTTCACCACTGATCTAGGGAGGCTTCACATCCTAGGAGCAGTGTTTCTTTTACTGCATAATGCATATTTGTTCTTCTCCCTTTTGCTTCATATAATAGTAGGTGGATGTTAATATTCACCTTTAGAGGATTTAATTTGAGCAAAGGCTCACTACTGCGTTTCACTTGTTGCAAAATTCTACATGTTTATTACCGGGACAGGTTTAGTACTAAAAGGCAAGTAACTACCTTTTAATTTAAGCTATGTTTGCGATCTACACGTGGCGACAATATTGTGCATCTATCCTAAAGGTTTGTAGCGGTTGTACCTAATCCTCTCCATTTTATCCTCACAACAACAACCCTGTGAGGTAGGTTGGGCTGAGAGTCTGTGACTGGCCCAAAGTCACCCAGTGGGTTCCATGGCCGAGTGGGGACCGGATCTCCCAACTCCCAGTCCAACACTTTACCCGCTACACCTCACTGGCCCTCTGTGGGATGGGAAACAATCACGGATAGCCCTGACTTCCTTGGAGGAAGAGTGAGATAATGTAATTAAACAGATAATCCCACTGAATTTAATGGTATTCAAATTGTTTAACTTTTGTTTTAAATTTTGTGCATTAATTTTTATACTATTCTATTTTATATTATAAACATAATTTGTATTATATTTATTGTTTTGTAATTTTTGTGAACTGTTATGAAGCATCCAGAGAACTTTAGCTATTGGGCAATATAGAAATGAAAACAACAATAAAAAGAACAACAATTTACTCCTAGGTAAGTGCGCATAGGATTGAATCATTCCTCACGAACCTTCACTGGACTGGGGCAAACGCAGAATTTGAATGTTATACAAATGCAAAGTATCATCTGAAGGGAATACCTCTGATCATGTCAAGAGTGTCCTTTTCCTGTTACTTATGTCAGAAACAGCCACTAAAAAGACTATAAATAATGCTGCACAACCCTTTCCACTGAAACCGACTAGTAGCTCGAGCCTATCACGTTTAGAACCCGAAAAACTTTATCCTACTACAGAATCAAAGGAGCGCTGTTACCAGAGGGACTACATTTCCCGGCAGCTCATGCTGAATCAAACCACCTCCTACCTCCAATTCTAGAACATTGCACACTGGGAATTGTAGTTTCCAGCCGTGCACAGCCTGTACAAAAAGCGGGAGGAAAGGGGAAGAGAAAATAAGGTACAAATATCAGGTCTGCACCTCAGATTCAACATGGATGCTGCAGCCTGAATTAGTCAATAGTAGGTATTGCTCATTTGTGGATTTTGGATTATCTCATCCCCACCATGGACCAGCGCAGCTATTATTTTCTAGAAATTCTAGCCACTGTAGCCCACCTCCTTTTCCAACAACCAACAGCGCAGTCACAACTGCATCACGTGAACAAGAAGCCATCCGCTATTGGCCACTCCTAATTGGAACAACGATGTCTATCATAAACTAGTTTACCCCTTAAAAATACGCCCCTTTCACGCTGCCAGCCAGTAAAAATGCCCGTTTCAGAATTAGCCAATAGCAATTGAGCTGCATTGAGCTATCCTACAAAACAGATTGCGTCACAGTAACAGGAAATGATCGCCCACTTCTATTCAACGGAAATACTCATAAGCCCGACGCTTGCCCTAACCAATGAGATACGCCAGCAGCCAGACGTCACGCCACGACAGCCAATGGGAGACGGGCGCGCGCTGCAGGCTTGCTAACGCACCTCAGAATTCGTACTGGTCGCTGTTGGAGGTGGTAAGATGGCGGCCCCCGCCAAACGCAAACTTGGGGGCAACGACGCGAGAGAAAGAGGTGGCAACAAACGTAGCCATAAGTGGAGCGCAGGGGCAGCCAGGCCGGAAGCGGCCGGCCGGCAGCACGGAGAGACGCCCTTTGTGGAGGGTGCTATCGTGAAGATTTCCATGGCGAACTTCCTGTGAGTGCGCGAGAGAGACTTGGGTGGCCGCCCGGCGGCTGGCCAATAACGAGGCGGGGCGCGAGGAGGTGACACCGATGAAGGGGCGTGGCCTCCCGCAGGCGGAGAGGCGGGGCTTCCGATCTCCCTGGAGAAGGCGCTTCGCACGCTGTAAAAGCGGGAGCTGCTGCTGCTGTTGCTGTGCTTGGGTCGTAGGTTCCTCCCGTGAGGCGCCTTCTGTGGGTTCCTTAGAGCCTGACACCATGATGAAGAGTTCAGGGAATGGCAAGGCCTTAGGTGCAGTCCTGGATCCCGAGTATCTCTAGCACCAATTGGCCGCTGCCACAGAAACATTTTATTTATTTAGGGTGCCATCCTGTGCATGTTTAGACAGAACCAAGTCCTACCACTCCCAGCATGGTAATGGTATGACGTTTTTTTTTTGCTCTATCTAAACATGCACCAGATTGCCCCCATATTTCTTTTAAGAGGTTTTTAACCTGCCTCTCAGGCTGTGCTGCCCTCCCAGGTTGCCCTATAATATCCTGAAAGCTTAGAACATACTTGGATCCTACAATTCCCAGCATGGAAGTTGCACCCTTGAACATTCTGCCCTTACTTATGGTTTTCAACCTGCGTCTTAAACTGCACTGCCCTCATGTGGGGGGCTTATAATATTACAAAAGCATTAATTTACTTGGATCCTAAGGTAAATGAACTGAAAATTTTCTGAAAGGAAAGTTTCATATTCCTTACTGAAAGCCTCAGAATTGGGGGTGGAGTGGGGGGATTGACCCACTTTAGCAGATTTATGTATAGGCTTGTCCGATTCCCCTGCATCTTGCACTTCTCTATGGTCTATCCCATGTTACTCAGGTGGGCACCCAAACCCTCCAAGGAGGCTTTTGTGGGGACATACCGTATTTCACCGAATCTAAGATGCCATTGATTCTAAAACGCACCTTAATTTTAGGGCCACCTTCAGGAAAAAAGCATTGCGTCGATTGTAAGACGCACCCCCTCCGCCCTGGTCCTCCCCGCCAGCGCCGCTTGCAGCAGCCTCCTCAGCTCATCCACTGCCACCGCAGCCGTTGCCCCTGGCCAAGATCCGCCTCCCTCCCCCCTTTGCTGCCTCGTTGTGGGCAACCCTCCTCAGACCCCCAGCCAGGCGCTGCTTCTGTCGTCGTCCCCTCAGTCTGTCCAGGGGTGGGGTGGGGGAGACAGGCAACATTATGAAGGCGGAGGAGGAGAAGAAGAAACGGAGGGGCTAATGGGAAAGGAATCAACTGAGGGGAGGCCGCCGCCGCCTCGTCGCCTACCCTGCGCTGCATGTGGCAGCCGCTCCGTTTCCTCACAAACAGCAGCACACACACACACACAAAAGGAGGGCGGAGGCTGCACCAACCACAGCAAAAGCGATGTCGAAGGAAAAGAGCCCCTGAGGAGAGGCGCTCCGGCAGGCAGGTTTGTTTCTACTTTGTAGTAACTCCCCAGCCTGGAAACGCAGTGGCAGTGGATGAGCAGGGGAGGCCGTTGCAAGCGGCGCTGATGCCGAGGACCAGGGCGGCAATGGAGGTGAGTGGGGAAGGCTGTTCCTTGCTGGCAGTGGCTTCCCTGGCACTGGCGCTGGTGGACCGGGGCGGCGCTGGAGAAATCTGGCAATTCTTAGACGCCATCGATTCTAAGATGCACTTCATTTTTGCAGACATAAATATGGGGGGAAAAGTGCATCTTAGAATCGAGGAAATACGGTAAATGGAAAGAGGAGGGGGAAGGCTATGAATTTCTTCCCATTCACATCTGTGGATCCAAACCTGCTCTACATACGTACTTAGAACTAGGGTCCGTTGAGTTTAGTTAGGCTTACTCTTGGGTAAATTGATTATAGGGTTTCAGCCCAAGGTTGCATTCCTATGTAGATTTATTTGAGGTTATGGTCTGTTGAATCCAGTGACACTTGCTTCTGAGTAAACATACATAATTGAGCTGCCAGGCCTACATTTAATGCACATTTATCTGGGAGTAAATCCTGTTGAATAGGGGCTTCAGTGGAAAAAGATTGTGAATAATTATGGTTGCTCTCTTTTTGGCTATGACGTCACTGCTCCCTTGCTTTGCAAGTATTCAGATGAACGGTAACTGATTGCTTTCCAGGAAATGCACAATTATATACTGGTCTGATGAAGATTTTGGCTTTAATCCCCTCTTAATCCTGTTTAAAGTAGACCCATTAAAATTAATGGGATTTAGAGTAGTAGGACTAATATTGGATTCAATCCTTTGTTCTTATGATTGCTCTTAGGAATCACCATCTCTGGAAGTCTTTTAACAGCAAGTTACACAATCATTTGGTTAGTTATGATTATTGAGGTGATTCTAATTCCTGATGCAGGACCATGGACCAGAAGGGTTCTGAAGGTCCATCATTGAAAAGAGCATGTAATCAGGATTATCTTTAGATAGGATTACTGTTTCTGTTAAGATGTTTGATTTGTTAAGCTATGATTCCTTGCTCGATCTCCACTTGCATGAATATCATTTTGTTTTCCATGCCTGAAGTTGCTGTTTTTCCTAAGAAACTGGTCAGGTGGCAAAGTTACATTTTAGCATTCTGTTTCCTAGGCACAGGCTGTGTTTCAGTTGATGACAAATTTTAATTTCTCCAGTGTCAACCCAGAGTTCTTATGCTGCTTATAATATATAAAATTAAGTGACATGTCAAATAAGAAGTGTTCAGTCATGTCAACTCGAAAGTAAGTCCTATTGAGTTCCAATGGACTTAATCCCAGGTAAGCGGGTATAAAATTGCAAACTTAGTCCTGTATCCCTGACATAATAGTAAGCAAAATAAGGACTTTTTTGGTAGTTTTGAAAAGTAATGCACAACTTTAATATAATGAATTGTTGTTATTGTAGTCTAAATTTTGATTTATTTTCAAATATTTCTCACTTTAATTTTTTTTTACAATATTGCCTTTCAGAACTTATGATAACTGTGAGATATATCCAGGACCTAATTTAAACATGATATTGGGAGCTAATGGAACTGGTAAATCGAGCATTGTTTGTGCCATATGCCTGGGACTGGCAGGAAAACCTTCTTTCATAGGTCGAGCAGACAAGGTGGGAATAACTCTTTGCAACCTAATATTGGATTTCAGTGAAATCTATTATGATAATATATTTAAATCACACAAGATTATTTTCATATTATAAGTGGAAAATAGCTGCCAGAATAAATTTAATACACTGTGCTTTATTTTCTTAAATGACTCCCATATTCATGTTTTGAGTACCTCCTTTCCCACATGACTTCCTTTCAAAGATTTTATTTACTCTGGTGACTGTTATGTACTGCAGCGCTCTAGAGAATGGATATAAAGTTGCTTGCTAATCTTGTGTACACCACACAGGACATATTGATTATCTGGATGAAGCTCAGAAGAAAGGCTGCTCATGATTTTCATTGAGCTATCCCAAAATATTGCAGTTCAATTAAGCTGAGAGACTATTTCACTGTACTAGCAGTGGTGTAACTACGTAGGAATAACCACTAGGCAGTATGCTGTAATTTTAGAACATAGTCCACACTAGAGCTCACATTTTCTTAGAACAAGAGCCAATTCAGAGGTTCAGGAAAAGCACTGTCACACTATCCTTATGAACAGAAAAAAAAGGAGAAACAGGTTCTCAGGATGCTTAAAATACTTTATTTCAAAGGCCAGTGTGTTTCGGCCTGTGCTGTTTCAAAGGCCTTCCTCAAGGGGCTGTAATATTAAAAATACACTAAATTACATTTGAGAGACAATACATACCACAGATATGTATTGAGGTTAATTAGGCACATTGCCACAAAGGCCAATGCCCATATGTAAGTTTTTTTAAAATATGATTACTGTATATGAAAGTTTCGGGGCCTGTACACATTGCATAATAATAAAAGCTTTTTTGTACTATCCTTACGGGCCTGTTCTACCTTGGAATGTATGTTAGGATCACGTATTTGAAAGTGCCAGAATTTTTCTGCTTTTAGATAGGTAATTCACCAGGAAGAAATGAGCCCAGGCTGTATTCTGAGGTTACAGGTCCATGAAGATGGTGCAACCTGCTTTTCCTAGACATTTGTATGTCTAGGAAATTGTATGTTTCCTATGTAGAATTGGATGTTTCCTATGTAGACATAGGAAAACTTTAGGATCTTGATTATTTTTGCTGTAATGGCTTTGAAGCTAGTTGCATAACCTATTCAGTTTTTTTACTATTAATTTCCTTGCTCCCCGTCCTCCCCTGCCTGAAAATACTTGTATACAACTGCCAGTTGCACTGGAACTGCAGGGCTCAAGAGAAGCCCATTCTGGCTTCTGCCATTGGCTAGACGACCAAGGGCTGCTGACTTGGGTGTTGATATTATTTAACTTCAAGACTTTGTACCTGAATATGCTTCTTTTCCTTTTGTATCCGCATCTAATTGATTGTATTGTGTCCAGAACCCAAGGGCTGTATTGTCTTTAAATCTCCGTACAGCATTTAGAAAATGTTAGGCACCTTGTAGATGATATAATGATGATGATAAATTGGGCTTTTATGTTTCTTTTTACATTTTATTTCCCCCCAGGTTGGTCACTATGTGAAGCGGGGCTGCAATAAAGGAACAATTGAAATTGAGGTGTGAGTAACCAAACTTGTTCATTTTTCAATTTTGTATAAATACATATAATAAGTTATCTTACTAAGAAATTATTGAGAAGGTTGCAGCATCGAGATATTGGATGGGCATGCTTCTTGATTTTATTTTAGTACATATTTTACTAAATGGATATGGGTAAAAAGTGACAATTCTTTTCTGTTCGTTAGGTTTAAGAATCCAACCAATCTTGTTATCACACGAGAAATGTCCGTAGCAAACAACCAATCAACTTGGTTTCTTAATAAAAAGCCTTCCACTCTCAAAATGGTAGAGGACCAAGTCTCAGCCTTAAATATTCAAGTAGGCAATCTGTGCCAGTTCCTTCCACAGGTATGAAAGGAATTCATTTTTAAGAGAATGTAAATACTAGCTGTGCATGTTAAATTTTAAAGCAGGGGTGAGTAACCCGGTGGCGATATGCAGCCCTCAAGGGTGGTTTGTGTGGCACAGTAGGCACCTATCAGCTTCTGAAACAGCTCTTTGGTGGGCTGGCAGGAGCCCAATGCTTCAGGGAAAGACGTTGCATGGGAATGATTCCTCACGCACCCTCTTTCCCTTGAGAATTGCTGTGATGGGGTGAAGCTAAAGCCTCCTCCCCACTGCAGTGATCTTCAGCAGCATTGCTGTGATGGGGAGGAGGTTTTATCTCACCTCCACTGCAGTAAATCTCCAGGGAAAGAGGGTGTACAATGAGTCATCCCTGCATGCCCTCTTTCCCTGGAGAACTGCTGCAATGGGAGTGAGGATAAAACCTCCTCTTCCTTTCTCCGATCTTCAGCAGTATTGGTGTGATGGCGGTGGGGAGACTATCCTTATTCCAGCAATACTACTCAATATCACTGGGATGGATGGAGCTTAAAGCCTCTTTCCCACCATGGCAATCTTCAGTATCACAGCAATGATGGTGGTGAGGGAAGGGAGGCTTTAACATTGCCCTATGCTACTTAATAGTCTTGTCATAGTACCCCACCTCATGGCTCTGCAGTAGGATAGATATGTGTCTGTGTGCATGCCCAGTTGTGCGGCCCCTAGCCATCTGCTCAACATCCTGTGCAGACCTTGAGATGAGGGAAGTTGTCCATCCCTGTTCTAAAGAATGACATGCTATTGGAATGTAACAGTACAATGGAAAAGCAAAGCAATTTGGAGAAATCTAGTGCAGGAAATAGGTATGCTATTTGCAAATGGGTGATATTTGATGCACTTCACCTATATAATGCCACTTCACCTATCAGAATTAACTCAAACATTTACACTTATATTGTTTGTTTACTACTTGGGAGTGGTCCAACTCTAAAGGCAGGATCTATTCTCCTCTTTGAAATTCTGCAGGATAAACATCTTGGGTCCAACCCTGCACTCCGTGAAGGGTGAAAAGTGACTCCCACAGAGCCCTGTTGTTTAATCCTCCCTACTAAGCGAACTGTCTCTGCTTGTGATGTGTCGCTCCTGAACACAGTGAGACCCAGCAAGATCATTCAGTAGCAACTGAAGCTTTTTTGTGTCGCACTGGCAGCATCCTTTTGCCAGCTTTTCTCCAGGTTCTAGTACACGGGTTACTCCCAGCAGAGGAAGAGTTACATGGAGAAGAGTTGGCAACAGGGTGCTTGCTGCAGGTGAGATGCTGAAAGGTTTTGTCTGTTGTTGAAAGGCCCTGCCTGAATCCCTGTTTGCCCACACATGGAGGCATCTAGTGAGGAGGGGGAAGGTTGTCTCGAAGCTGCGGAAGCTGCTTCACAGCCTGTACTCCATCAGTGCAGGAAGCTGCTTCACAGCCTGCACTCCATCAGTGCAGGAGTATACTTCTAATTCAGAAGCTTTAGAAATAGTGTACTGGGTCTTTACACCATTTCAAAGTCTAAGTGTTATTTTAAAGGATATTGCTTTGTACACAAAGTGCTGCAAATATTTTGACTCTTGTTTTGCAGGACAAAGTTGGGGAATTTGCAAAATTATCCAAGACTGAGCTACTTGAAGCCACAGAGAAATCAGTTGGTCCTCCAGAAATGTACAAATTTCACTGTGAACTAAAAGACTGTAGGCACAAAGAACGAGAACTTGAGGTAAGTGGTTGACATGTATGGGAAAGATTTTCTCAGTCTGTTCCTGTTTCTAAGATAATCACGTAAGAGTTTTTCAGCTCTAGGAGGACAATGTGCCAATAGAAGCCCCCTTCATTAAATTAGGGATAATGTTTTCTGACTTTGATCAGAGCAGCTGTGCTATTTTTGAATTATCAGCCTACTTTAAAGACTGGAAAACAAGTATGACTTTAGCATTCTGACTTTTCCATTTCTTGGTCCTCTGATTTATTCTTTGCTTACCATGGCTCTTGTATCTCATCACTCCCTCGCTTTGGTTTTCATATGTTCCCCTTTCCTGCCTCTTAGGCATTTTTCTTTCTGCCAAGAAAAGTAGCACTTAAGATGGCTTACAATCATGACTAAAACTTGGTTAAACCAATAATAAAAACAAATACATTAAAAAAAAACACAGAATAAAAATTGCATCCAACCCAACAGACCCATTTATATCTCAAAAGTCTGCTTGAATAAAAAGGTCTTTGCCTGCTGGGCAACAGAGGGACAGCAAGACAACAGAGAGGGAGCTCATTCACTTGCTGGTGACCTTTTCTTCCATCACTCCCAGACTATGGAATGGTCTGTCGGAGGAGGTTAGACAAATTGACAGTCTTCATGAATTTAAGAGAGTCATGAAGACTGTCCTCTTCCGACAGGCCTATCCAGATGAATTTTAGGATGTTTTTAATGTATTGTTCTCTTGTTTTTTTAAAAAATTAACTGTTATGATTTTTATGTTTATATTGCTGTTGTTCCCCGCCTCGATCCGGAGGGAGAGGCGGGTTACAAATAAATATTATTATTATTATTATTATTATTAATATTCCAGTAGGCTTATTTTTGAGTTTCCATGTCAGTTTTATCTCCTTAATATGGCTACAAATCCAAGGTAATTGGAAGAGACAGTCATTTATTTATTCATAATATTTCTGTACCGCTAAAAGCAATCTCAGAGCGGTGAACATAGTTATAAACAATAAAAAGAAGCTGAGGAAGTCTGAGCAGCAGCTACAGCATAGGGTAAATCTGCACAGTATGACAACCCACCCTGGCGAATAAGCCATGCAGTATGGGTTGTCTGCAGAACAACCCATGGTGAGCCTGACAGACAAGTGGGCTTACCGTGGGTTGTTCTCCCTATCCTTTCTCCTCAGTTTTTCAGCCGGCTCAGGCAGATATCCCAGGGGATTTCGCAGTAGTAGCCATCTTGTGTGCCTCCCATTCCCCCACCTTGCTATGATCATGTCCCCAGTTGTGTTCTCTGGCTATTGTTTTTAAGACCCTTTTGCACAAATGGGGCCAAATCCCCCCCCTTCCCCCTGGCCTTGGGAATATGCACAAATGTCTTCCTGATTGCTTTTTTAAAAAAAAAAATCCTCCCAGGTTTTGTAGTTGCAAAAGTGCACACTTACAGCTGTCAAACCGTATATAGCTTTGCCTTGTCTGTTGCCTTGTCTGTTTCAGTTGCCAAAGGGAACAAAGTGTACTAGGAAACATACCAAGATCATTGACAACAGGGGACTGCATATAAGCTAGTTTGACAGCTGCAGACAGTTGACTGGTCGGGGGGGGGGGGGGGGGAAGGGGACCAGGTCGGCCCTTTAGCAAAGTTATCAAGTTTTGAAATGTGGAACATTCTCTTGGTGCTCCCCTTCCATTGCACACCTCCCCAAGTCTCCTGCAAGTTTTTTTAAGGGTGATCTAGGGCCCACCCCATTTTTGCAACTCACCAGTTACTGCAAATGGCCACTGGCCCCTACTCTGGAGCTGTCAGAGCATAATTTGTGGACAGTTACCCACTGCCAGTTTAGGAAGAAGGAACCAGATCATCCCCTTAGCAAGGTGATCCCCAGGGTTTGAAGTGTTGGTCTTTCTTATCATTGCTGATTCCCCTCCTTCCATTGCAAGCTTCCCTGCCTTTTCAGCAAGTGGTTTTAAGGGTGATCTAGAGTCCACCTCCTTTTCATAGCTACCATTCACAGTAACGGGAGTCATGAAAATGGGGTGGACCCTAGATCACCCTTAAAATGACTTTCTGGAGACTTGGGGAGCTGTGCAATGGAAGGGGGATCCCCAAGAGTCAGTGCAACATTTAAAACACTGGGGATCACTTGCTAAGGGGCCAATCTGGATCCTTCTTCCTGAGCTGGCAGTGGGTAATTGTGCGCAAGCCCTTGCATGCTTACAACCTAATAGGTGCAATGCAAGAATAAAAAGAAATAGGAATAGGAAAGGAAAGCAAGCAAGCATTGGAGCAGCTGCTTCTTCTCTGGCTGATGGATGGGTCTAGTTTAGCCTCTCCTTTTGCCATAAAGTTCTTCTGGGAGGGAGGGGGGTGCAGCCTTCCGGTTGCCCCAGTTATCCTGGCTGGTGGAAGAGGTATATTATTGGCTAAGTTAGTTAGATGTTATATTTGTTAATCATTTATGTTACTATAATATTGTTCTATATTTATTAGATTTGGTATGGTATTAAACTGAGTTATTGTTTATATATTGTATTGTATCCAAAATAATGTGTTGTGTTGTATTTATTGTTGACCACTTTGGACTTCCTTTCATAAGGACAAGTAGGGAAATAACATTTCATGGAATGAAATTGCACACTAGGAGTTATATTGATTCCATTGTTAATCGTGGTTCAGATTCCTGGTCAAGTGGAAACCCTGGCTAACCCTAATCATGTTATCATAAGTGTTCATATAATGCGTCACCATAGTTAAGATGGGAAGAGGGGATTTGGTAAGAAGAGGAGAGGTTTTTGTAAACCGCCCAGAGAGCTTCGGCTATGGGGTGGTATATAAATGGAATAAAATAAATAAATAGTCCCGTGACCCACTCCAGATCTCTTAGATGTGTTTAATGGAGTCCCCAAATGTTACATCTGCACTGCCTATTTATCCGCCAGATCATTTCTATACACTAGTTGACAGGGATGGGCAACCTTTCTCTGTTGAGGGCTGCATTCCCTTGTGGGTAATTGGGGCATATATCAACAGAGGGTGGGGCCAGAGCTAAAAGTGGGCGGGTCACCCCTTTGTGCTCTCTCTCTGCTGTTCTCTTTTTTGTCTCTCCCTCTTCCTTCCTGCTCAGTGGATGGCTAGGGAAGGGACTGCTGGCTCTTGCCAGAGGTCTCAACTGATCTCACCTAGAGGGTGAAATTGGGACTGAGAGCCCATGTTGCCCACCCCTGCTATATGGCATATAGGAAAAAGGAAATATATAGTTTAAACATTCAGCAATAACTAGAGGAGATCCCTAGAACAGAATATTATTGGTTAAATATTGCTATACAGTATCTTCTATCCTGTTAACTCTCCCATTTGCAAGGATTGGGAGGACTTAAAGCAAAGTACAGAATTCCTTATTGTGACTAAGCTTTTTTGGCTAAATTAGATGGTATATTGATACCAAACTGTCAGTTCCTTTTTTGTACTTTCATTCTGCAGAATAAGATCCATTTGATGGTCGAGAAGGAGCATTGCTGCTATGATAGAAATCCTACTTCTTCTCATGTGCTCATTTGAGTTGTAAACGTGGCATAGAGCAATTACAAAATGAGACTTAATTTTGTTCATTCAGCCAAGTAAATATCTTAAAATATACTTTCTTACAGAATTCGTGCAAGGAGAGAAATAACAACCTAGAGAAAATGAAGCAAAAGAATGAAAGGTATAAGCAAGATGTGGAGCGATATCATGAACATAAGCGCCATCTAGATTCAATTGCAATGCTTGAGAAAAAAAGGCCCTGGGTGGTAAGTTCTTAATTTTTTAAAAAAAGATTTTTGGAAATGTGCTTTGTACAACAAATGTTCTTGAGTGAAGTGTTGAAGCTGGTCAGACATATAAGTGATGTAACAGGGAAAGTAAGAACAACAAATGTACTGGATGAAAAAGAAGATAGTATTTGCCAGGCCATAAAAAGGGTACATTTTTGAAATTAAATAGTAGCATCTTTAAGGTTTAAATTTATTTAATTTTGCTGCTTTTGCTTAATTTGTTCTGGTTTTTATTTATTATTTTATTTATTACTTCATTGTATTTTTATACTGCCCAATAGCCGAAGCACTCTGGGCGGTTTACAAAAATTGAAACCATAACAATTATTCAAAATATAAAACAACAACAGTATAAAAACATATCATAAAAATACCATTTAAGAACACAAGCATGATAAAACCAAGCAGCAATCCAGATTTAAAATACAAATTTAAAACAGCAAAGTTAAAAATTAGACTAATAAACTGTTAAAATACTGAGAAAATAAAAAAGTCTTCACCTGGCGTCTAAAAGAGTATAATGTAGGTGCCAGGCAAACCTCTCTAGGAAGCTCATTCCACAGCCGGAGTGCCACAGCAGAGAAGTTCCTCCTCCTGGTAACCACCTGCCTCACTTCCTTTGGCAGGGGTTCACGGAGGAGGACCCCCGAGGATGATCTTAGGGTCCGGGCAGGCACATATGGGAGGAGGTGTTCCTTCAGATAACCTGGCCCCAAGCCGTTTAGGGCTTTGAATGTTAATACTAGCACTTTGAATAGGGCCTGGATTGGCAGCCAGTGAAGCTGGAAAAGGAGTGGTGTAATATGGTCTCGTTGGCCAGTCCCCATTAACAGTCTGGCTGCCCTGTTTTGTACTAGTTGAAGTTTCCGGACTATTTCCAAAGGCAGCCCCACGTATAATGCATTGCAGTAATCCAGACGATAGGTTATCAGAGCGTGGATAACTGTAGCTAGGCTATCTCTGTTCAGATAAGGGTGCAGTTGGTATATCAGCCTAAGCTGATAAAAGATGCTCCTTGCCACTGAGTCCACCTGTGCCTCAAGTGACAGTTCTGGATCCAGGGTCACCCCCAAACTATGAACCCAATCCTTTAGGGGGAGTGCAACCCCATCCAGAACAGGGTGAACATCACCTATCCAGACAAATGAACCACCCACAAACAGTACCTCCATCTTCTCTGGATTGAGTCTCAGTTTGTTGGCCCTCATCCAGTCCATTACCGTGCCCAGGCACTGATTCAGAACAGCCACTGCCTGGGTTTGATGAAAAGGAGAGGTAGAGCTGGATGTCATTCGCATATTGATGACACCTCAACCCACATCTCCGGATAACCTCTCCCAGCGGTTTCAAGTAAATGTTGAACAGCATAGAGGATAATATAGAGCCC
Organism: Anniella stebbinsi; assembly: GCA_029215795.1. Classification (NCBI taxonomy): domain Eukaryota; kingdom Metazoa; phylum Chordata; class Lepidosauria; order Squamata; family Anniellidae; genus Anniella; species Anniella stebbinsi. The sequence continues at coordinate 85,165,552 of JARDYH010000002.1, read as the reverse complement.
TGTGGAACCCCATGGCTTAAGTGCCATGGCACAGAGCAATAATCCCCCAGATCCACCTTCTGGAATCAACCATCCAAGTAGGGGCGGAACCACTGTAATGTAGTACCTCCAACTCCCGTATATGCCGCAATTCTGTGTAAGTGCAGAATGTTGTATTGGGTTCAGAACTGATATTGCTGAGTTTGTAGATTTGGATGGGCAACTTTGGAAGTTTGGGGTAGGGGCTGTACCGCTGGAATCTCAGTGATTCTGCTACGGAATAAGTCGCGGGATGCGTGTGTGTGCGCCTTGTTTCTCAGCAGAATGGAGATCCACACAGCTTGCCATACAGCTGTTTGGCAGGCTGCAGGAGTTGCACTCTGATGGAAACAGGATGTGCAATCCTCATCTGCCCTAGTCCATTGCATAAACAGTAATTCTGCCTAGAAAAAAGGTGGTGCGTGGAAAAGTGCTGTTTTCCCCAGTAGACTTGTGCTCCAGAGAGCTTGCCAAACAGTTGTTTGACAGGCTGTGGGAAGCCCAATTCTGTAGGGAAACAAGGTGGCACAGTGGTGGCAGTTGTGATTCATGGCAGCCACTGGGTCCCCCGCACAGACAGCCTTATTGGGCCACTTGTTGCCCACCCTGTTCTGGACTTTGAGACCGTAAAGATATTCTTCAAGATTTGTGAACAATATCTTCTAAAGTTTCAGTAGCTGGGCAGATGGTTCAATAAGATTTCCAATTGTTGGGTAAGAATTTCATTGTCCTACGCAGCTTCTTGTCTGTCCTCATGACTACTAAATCCAGAATAAATTATTTTTAAAAATTATAAAATAATTTAGGAAAAAAGGAGAAATTAATACTTTCCCCATTTCCGTTATATATGCAGCTTCTCTTGGCACAGACCTTAGATTTCACTTTAATACTGTAGCCCAGTTGAGTCCTTCTGGCAGTGGGATAAGAATTCAAATTGGTCAATAAATCAAAGAAGGAAATGAATGCATTGGTTAAATTTGACATGTCATAGAAGAGCTATAAAATATTTCTGGCCTTCCACATGTTTTGGCCTACAACTCCCGCCAGCCAACGTAGCCAAATTGAAAGATTTGACTGCTTCTGTGTTTTACAAACTGAGTGAGGTGTACCTGTTCAGGGAGACACAGCTGAATATTAGGGTTATGTGTGTGTATAGAAGCCCATTGTTTTACAGACGTCTTCCCAAGAAACCCACCTTATTAGGTACAGGATTTTAACCATTACACACTTTTTTATATATAGGATCAATCTGCTGTTAGGATCCAACAGACCTCTTTAAAGTTCTAGCTAGAAATAAAGTTAATGCTGTTCAAAATGACTCCTGGTTAACATTGTGTAGACCGAGAATCCTGTGAGCCATAGTTGGCCAGAGGCTTCTGGGAAATGGCTGCCTTGGCTTCCCACAACACCATGCTAGTGCATCTTGCTAATTGCTGTGAAACTGGATCAGAGACATCTCACACCTGCACCTTATCTGTGCCGGCCTAACAGGCCGGACCGAGTAATAACGAGCTTACATTCCAGATCTGTTGAGCTTTGAGAACCAAGGCCAAAGAAGAAGATATGCTTGCTTATGCTAGATCCACCATAGTATTCTATGGTGGGAACGTGCGTTGTATTATTGCTTGAGAACTTGTAACTCTGCCAAGCGCAAAACAGTATATCAATTGCTTTTGCCCCCACCCGTGGGTCCAGATGGGTCAGCAGCTTTGTGCAAGAACTTCTGCTATCTGAGTCACACTGTTTGTGGGGCAGCACTGATATGCCGTAAGTTTGCCTAATAAACTGTCTCCTTGTGAGTAAACCTCTGAGTCTGAGTATGCGGTTCCATGATGCTTAAAGGAAGAAATGGCTAGGGGCCCTGGGACGTTACAAACATAACAAAAGATTGCATGGGTATGTGTGTGATGTGGCTGCAAAAAGGCAAATACTGTGTCCAGTTCTGAGCATCGTACTTCAAAAAGGATTCAGATAAATTGGAATGAGTTCAGAGAAGGGCAACAAAGACGATTAAGGGACAAAAATCTAAGTCCTATGAGGAAAGATTGAAGGAAGTGGTTTTATATATAGCATTGAGCTGAGGGGTGTGGAGGGATATGTTAGCACTTTTCAAGTACCTAAATGGTTGTTGTGCATAATATAGGACATTGTAGGACACAAAATAATGGGCACAAGGTACAGGAAGGCAGACTTCAATCGAACATCAAAAAAAAATTCCTAACAGTCCGAACAGCAAGACAATAGAACCAACTGCCTAGGGAAGTGGGCTCTCTATTGCTGGAGGTATTCAAGTAAAGACTGAGCAGCCACCTGTCAAAGGATGCTTCAAACTGGATTTCTTCACTGAGCCGGGGGTTAGGATCAATGGCCCAAATGGCCCCATCCAACTCATATGATATCAGCAAAGTAGCAACAGCAGACAACCTTTTTGGTCTATCAAACAAACATGTGTGATGCCATTCATCCCTTTTCTTGTATTCGTTGCTAGGTATATGAAGACGTTCGTATGCAGTACGAAACAGTGAGACAAAGTCGAGATCGTCAGAAGGAGGAATTAAGGGCATTAAAAGAAACTCATTCTCCCATTACACATCAGATCCAAGGGGTTGAGAAGCAGTGTGCGAGTTTGGATACCAAAATCAAAGAGAAGGTATGTATTTTAGATTCCTGGCGTCACTTTGCTTGTAAGTCTCATAGATGCCAATATGATTAATGTACATACAAGAGGTTTAGGATTGTAGTCTGAAATATATGTAATTTAAAATAGAAGCTGTTTTCATAAGCAGGGAATTAGAAAGGAGTTGCTGTATTAGAATTGTAAAATACTAAGTTTCATGTAGGCTAGCTTCCGTGCCTTCAGTCTGCCAGCTTTGTTTCCTTCTACATAGTCCAAACCACAATGTAGAGGATAGTGCACTGTGGAAGGATGTCCTGGATCACTGACTAATGTCACCTGAGCAACAAATTAAATACTTAGATCTTGCCAGGCTGTGGCCATGGCTAGCTTTATCAGAATTTAGATCAGAGGCGGTGCTCTCCAGGTCAAGGTCTTGGTTCAAGCCTCAGAGAACCTAACGTACGAAAGAAAGCCTCATCCACCATTCTTTCTAAGGAAATGTTTTGATTTTGTTGGCCCTCTGACCTGGTTTACACAACGTGACAGCTCATCGAGGGTTAATTTGCCCTCGAGCTGTGGTGTGTGCTGGCCTCCACTATGAATAATTCAATCCCCAACTGGCAAATGTCCTTTCTTGCAAACTGGGCTGGCATGTTGTGTAGTGTTATGCAAGGATTTTTAAAACTCTCAAGTAACCCCTGCCATCCAGGTTTGCACGATAGAACAAGTTGGGGGTTCCATATTTATAATGGTGGCCAGCATGCGCCTCAGCTCCTTGAAAGTAAATTAACCCTCAATGTGCTGTCGTGTCGTGGGAACTGGCCCATTGTCTTTAGTTGAGGTAGACAATGATGTTCCATGGAAGGAAAGAAAGAAGGAAGGAAATCTTTCTTCCAATATTATTTGTGGAGAAAACAAGAACCCTTTCTGATTCCAGTGGGGTTTAACTCAAGTATCAGAATTAGATGTATTCATAAATTTATCCAGCATTAGCAGGGGATTGGGCTAGAAGATCCCTTCCAATTCTATATTTTTGCATCTAACAAGATGCTTCCATAAGGCTATAGCTATTCAAATTGCAACCACATAAACTCTTCTATCAAGAGGCGGCTATTGTTTATTTATTCGTTACGTTCCTATCCTGCCTTTCCTCCAAGCTGCCCAAGGCAGTTGATATGATCCTCCTCCTCCGTTTTATTCTTATAACAACCCTGTAAATTAGGTTAAGCTGAGAGGCAGTGTCTGGTCCAAAGTCGCTCAGTGAGAGTCATGGCTGAATGAGAACTAGATCCCAGGAATAAAATCCAACTTAAATCCTACTTAGAGTGGACCATTGAACTTAATGGAACTTAAGCTAATCATGACTAATTTAAATTTCAGTCATTTCAATGGTAGGATTTTATTCTAGGTCTCTCTAGTTCCAGTCCAGCACTGTAACAATTGCATCACTGACTCTCTATTGCTCTCCATATATAGTCGCTATCAGCTAGAAATACTATCTTCAGTTCAATCCATGTTTAGGGGGAAAGTAGCATGTTCATGCTGGCTGTGGTTCTTTAACACATTTTGTTGGAGAAATATATAATTAGAGCGTTTTGTTTTTTTTAAATCCTCTTGGTTTATAGATTGCAGCTATCAAAGAAACTTCTCAGAAATGCCAACAGCAACAGGATGCTTTGGAGAGAAAAGACAAAGAAGTAAGACTTTTTTGGCCTTAAACCGCTTACTTTGTGTTGGTTATTTGTTAATTTTTTGGAAGTGGCATTCACTTTTGTCACAAATTTTGTGAATGCAAATATTGAGGATTTTGTGATAATGAAGCTTGCATTTTTAATTTCCTTGATCTTGGTGAATATTTTAGGTAATTATTAAAAATCAATAGGATAATTTCCTTCAATAGCACTTTAAATAGACCAAAAGCCTGTGTGTCTAAAAACTATTTTAGAATTGTAAAGTGTAGGTAATGTTTCCTCTGAAATTTGGCTGCATCAATTCCTAGAATCAATAATGCAAGCCAGTTTAATTTGGAGGGGTCTCCATTTTGCTTTCAAACTGATAGACATGTGATCACCCAAGTTTGGTATTGGAGAGAATTAGGGTGAATGCATTTAGATAACCAAAATCTTTTACTCATGTTTCCTAATTTCTAGCTAAGATGCAATTTGCTGCTTTGTTGTGGGAACTTGTTTCCAAGAATGCCAGTAACAAAATATTTCTGTGTTTTCATTTAGATTGAAGACATTAAACTAGGTTTGAGAATGAAAAGAGAGACAGAAATGGATCGGCAGAAGCGAATAGAGAACACTCGTAAAATGATAGAAGATTTGACTGATGAGCTAAGAAATACAGACAATTGTGCAAATATTCAGCCTGAAGTGGATTCTATTAATGCTCACCTTAGACAGTTGGTGGAAGAGAAAGCAAATATAGATGGTGAATTAAAGGAGAAGCACAGAGAAAAGGAGAAATTGCTGAATGATGAAAGAGGTAAATGGTCTTAATTCTGTAGTTGCTGTTAATACTACTTCCAGTTACATAGGAATAAATTGGCTTGATAGTTGACAGCACTCATATCCCTCAACTTGATTGGATGTGTGTGGTTTAGCATGTTGTGTGAACAGCCCCGTTGGGTCCATTTCAACCTGTTTATTACATAGCCAGGAAGGGGAAAAGAGCAGCTTAGCTCCTAAGGAGTGCTTTGTATCTTGGCCTTAGATGTGGCCAAACATTTCCACCTATCAAGATTTCCCTAATATTTTTCTCAGATCACATCTCCTCATGCTATGTTCTCATGCTGATCCTGAAGTTCTTCCAAATTTGGGGAATGATTTGCTAGGTGTCTGGAGACAGTTTTTGGGAAGGGGCTCTGAAGACCCCTTCGAGCATGTATAGCCTTTTAAATCCTGGCCTAAGTCTCTAGTTAAGAATTCTGCTAGCACAGAGGTTGATATTGGTGAGCAGGTTGGCTATTGCTATAAGACCTAACTCCTTAGAATGGCAGCGGTAAAAAATGAAAGTTGTCTTCCTGTGTAGATGCAGGGACCCAATTGATGCTGGACCCTTCACAAAAAACCCAAGTAAATTTGTCAGTCAGCTGCTTGCTAAGACTACCCCCTGGTGGAAGAAAGTGAAAACCCATAAGCATTTCATCCCAGACATTTCATCACTCTAGTAACTGAGTAGTGCCTGTTGTTGTGATAATGAAATACAGTAAACATGACTTTTAAAGCTGTCTCAAAATTACAGGGGTAACGGATCGCATTGTGCAATTTGAAAATATGATGAATCTGAAGGAAGAGAAGCTCAAAGGAAGATACCGAGACACACACACTGCTCTTTTGTGGCTAAGACAGAACAGAGACCGGTTTAAAAAACGTGTCTGTGACCCTATGATGCTTGCAGTAAGCTGATTTGCTTCAATATTGTGTGACTTAGTCATCACTAAAATTTAAATGACACCTCTGCTCTAACCCTATTTTTAAACCTTCCCTAAATAATTCATTGTTTTAACGTTAGCTATGAAACTTAGCATGCATGTACCTTGATGTCTTGAGTTGGTAGTGTGGGTGTATTTTGCCTCATGCAACTGTTAGCACAAAAGTTTCAGAAGCCTTTGTATTTTGAAGATGATGTGTTACATACATACTGTGAAGTAACAAAGACATGTTCTGTAATTCTCTCTTGGTGGGTTGCTCCAGTTGGAAGACTGTTCCCCACCCTATCCTTGCCATCACTGAAGTTCCAGAAAAGTATTGCCCTCTGAGGTGAAATAAAAGCTTCCTCTTAGCACCCATTTGTACGGCTATGTTTGTTTCTGCAGCTAATTCTGGATGAGATAAACAAATATAATCACTTATTTTGGGTGGATTGTTTCATGTTGTTTCTGAGAATATAAAAAACGATGTTATCAGAATATGTTTATCTTTTTGAGACCGTTCAATTTTGAGATTACATGGTGATTATTAGGCTAATTTAATCAAAAGCATATCCTGGTCAAAGGACCTGTAGTTGTCTCCTTCAGCCATGGTTAATCCAAATGAGTTTTCCCTAATGTGCACTGTTCAAAGCAACCTTTGTTGGGACAGAATTTCTTGGGAATACCTGACTGTTTTAGGATGGCCTTGCAAGTTCGCTTCCTGCACCTGGGATAATTGTGGGTTGCCTCCAGATACATCAAGCAAAGAGCAGTATAGTTCAGCGTGGAGTATTCAGTTGTATTGTAATTTTGACAACATAACTGTCATGCATCGCAGAGGTTATGTTTGAGGCATGCCACATATTATTTGCAAACTCAGGCTCCCTTCTCACATGACTTTTGCTTCATCGGAGTGTCTGTAGTATGTCTTGTTCCTGTGTTGCTCAGATAATGTGAGAAGCTCCAGACTGTAGCTCACGCTCCATTTCCAGAATCTGGGTTGACATTGCTATGGGGCATTGTCTTTGTTTGGGCTCCTCCCCATGTGCCTTGGGACTTTTCCTGGTTACCTGAGCACATCAGGAAGAAGCTGCGCTTACATAAAGACAATCTGTCCAATGACACAAGGATACATAATAGGGTTGTAGTGCAAAAACACCCAAGCTTTGAATTAAGGCACTTTTATAATAATAGTTTGTTGGAATGTCCATTTTAAACAATGAGTCAAATTACGTTTTGTTTCTTTATAAACATTTAATATAAGCCAGATTTTTAATTTATATTTTTTATAAATAAAAGTTACATTAGAATTATAGCTTGCCAAAAATGAAACCAGATTCAAAGGGCAAGTTATTTACACACGCAAACATGAATCTGATATGCTAATGCAGTAATATTATGAACTATTCACTACTTCCTGCTTACTTCAGTACTTCATCATCCAGGCATGTTCAGCCAGGTTACTTTTTCTTGGTTTAATGTCCATGTTTATAAGAGCCAAGTATTTTCTGATTTTATGTCAGTATAGTTCCTTAACCTTCAAGTAAATGTTATTGTCATTTTCCTATGAATTTCTGCTTCCTTTTGTAATTGTTGATGTGTTCTTTCTGCACAGATCAATATGAAAAATCATCAGGATGCTAAATATGTAGAAAATCACATTTCATCCAATGACATGAGGTCCTTTGTCTTTGAAAGCAAAGAAGACATGGAAATCTTTCTAAGAGAGGCAAGGACATATATAATTAAAAACTGGTTGGTGTAGGAATCCAACATTGTGCCTTTTTATTATCATGGTAGTAGCATGAAAGAATGATGGAGAGCTGCTAAATTTTCTTTTCTCAGATGCATAATTAAATAGTATTCCCATCCCACCCCCAACTAAGAGAAGTGCCTGAAGTAGTGTATCTTTTTGAGAGGAAAAAAACCCTATTCAACGGTTACCTGTTAAATATTATTCAGGCTGTAATCCTATTCATGTTTATCTGGATGCAAGTCTCATTGAACTCAATGGGCTTACTTCTGAATAGACAAACATAGGATTACAGTGTCTGTTTCTTTATTCTTCTGAAACCAAGTTAACTGTTGCTAGGCTGCTGCCTCCAGGTCAGAAAACTCATTTTGCTTTTAAATAAGCATGGTGTAGATAACTAAAAAAGAGTAAGTGAGGCACACACTGACCCTGTCTTCAATAGATGTAAAAGGGTGCAGAATGGTGATAGTTCTAAAAAACCCTCTTTTGTTACTCCTACTACTTGAGAAAGCTGTGAAAGAAGCCACAGCAACCAGGGCTATTTTTTTACATAGACGTGGCCTCAATTCGGACGACACAATAAACAACTGGTGTGGGGGAAACAATCGTCAGTTGTTTTGACTATTGTGTCATCCGAATGCTGCCATAATCAACTCAGCGCTGATCCTCATCCACACCACAGTTGAGTACTTATTACCATGTTGTGTGGGGAGTATCCCCTAGGGTTAAGGTTAGGGTTAGTCAACCCACCATTGACTATTGTGTCGTCCGAATTGAGCCATTGACTGGCTTTGGACAACAACGGTGGGTTAAATAGTCAACAGTGGGTTATTGTGTTGTCTGTCAGGACCTTTTCAACCCATATTTGGTTATTTGATTGAATAACCAATGCAAATACCCAACGCTGTGCAGTGTTGATTATTTGAACAACTGTTGGTTATTGTGTAATCTGTTGGGCACTGTTGACTTTTTCATAGCAAACCGTTTGTTATTTTCAACAACAACAGAGTCCTCTGGCAAGAGCGACCAAAGCAACGGCTACTGCTCTAGTCCAGCCGGCAGAACTCACAATGGCTGATGGGATACCAGCAGGAGGACGAAGCGGGGAGAGAGGGCAGGAAATGTGTCAATCAAACACACTGTTGATTAATAGTCAACTTGACTCTGGCCTTAATCCACACCACGGTTGATTATAATCATGTTGTGTGGGGAGTACCCTCTTAAATACCCAACCGTGGAGTTGACTATTAACCCACCATTGACTATTGTGTTGTCCGAACGCAGCCATTATTTTTCTAAGAAAAACATTTTCCTTTGTGATTTATGACCAATCAAAGACCAGTGCTACCATGCACTGTAATAATTGTGTTCTTTCTCTATTGGTGTAATCTTGCTTAGGTTCGTGATAATCAGAAACTAAGAGTGAATGCTGTGTGTGCACCTCATGAGTCGTGCGCTGAAAACCAGCCTTTGAAACCAGTTGGAGAACTAGTGTAAGTGTTAAACTGATCTTAAACCTCACATTATATGAATGGACATATGTTACTGTGTGAAAGTGATTATACAGTGACATGTTTAAGAAATGGCAAAATAGAATAGAAAAAAATATATTTCAAAGTAAAAGATTACGAACAGCAAAAGCATTTAGGTACAGACCTACACAGGAAGGAGGGTGGAGTATACCAAATTTCAAAACATATTATGAAGCATACCAGTTAAGATATGTATTAGCAATGACAAAAGAAAATTTACAATGGGTGGAAATAGAGAAGGAATTGATGGGATATAAGAAAGAAGAAGAGATACAAAATATATTTCGAAATAGAGAAGGTTTAAAAAAACAAATGGAAAGTAAACAATGTTCAGTAAAAGGAATGTTGAAAATATGGTACCTTAAGAAAGAAAGATTGACGCCAAGTACGTCACCTTTAATCCCTATGTGGATGCATTCAGAATTCGATATTGAAAAGAAAGTAATTACAAAAAATAACCTGAAAGAAATAGGATTAACACAAATGAGAAATTTCTATAAGCAACAACAGCCAATAACACAAGAGATTTGGCAAAAACAAACAAAAAAGGTTAAAATATCATGGATGGCATGACTGCAGATTAATAAATTTATAAAAAAGGGCAATATAATAAGGGAAAGTACAAGGGAACTGACGGAATGGGAGGAGCTAGTAGACAAGTATAAAGTTGAAGATAAAGGAATAATAATGCAAATATACAGAATTTTATTAAAGCTCGAAAATAGAGGGAAAATAATAATAAAACAAATATGGGAGGAAGATTTGGGAAAAGGTTTGGAAGAGGAAGAATGGAAAGAGATGTTTAAGAGATATCCCTTCCAAACCACACCTATAAAAATTAAAGAAGGGGCTTTAAAGTTGGTGCAAAAATCGTATCTGACACCAGTGAAGTTGGCGAAAATGAACAGACTGAACATCAACATGTTGCAGAGATTGTAAGGTTCAAGGAACTCAAATATGTGGTGGGAATGTGGGAGGGTTAAAAAATTGTGGGTCAGAGTTTTCCAGAAAATGGAAGAGATTACGGAGCAAAAGATAAATAGATCGCCAGAGTTGGCTCTTCTGAATGTGTTTCGTGATAGAAATAAAGAGTTAAGAGAAAAAACACTAATCGGGTTTATGCTAGCAGCAGCTAGACAGTTGATTGCTTCTAGATGGAAAACAGCAAAACTGTTGACAATAAAGATGTGGGGGAAAAAATTATGGAAGATTGTGATAAATGAAAAGTTGTCGCAGAAACTAAAAACTTATGAAAGGAAAAAAAAAGGGGACACTTTTAAGGTGGATTGGAAAGAATACATGAAGAAAGAAGAGAACAAAAAGACTATACCTGAAGCATATGAAGAATTATGGAACTCATGATACTAGCAGAAGGAAACCAAGCTGGGGGAGGGAGGAGAGGGGGGTTAGGACAATTAAGATTTTTGTGATGATGAAGTATGATGTTAGTTTAGAATTGTCGGGACGAAAATGTAATAAAAGATAATTTTTTTAAAAAAGAAAAGGAACGACAGTGATTATACAGTGGATCAAATGGCTGTTTTCACCTGGAATGACAACCAGATACTTGAAAATCCTATTCTTGGGTTTCTAGCCTTCCTGGTTAGTTATACCAGTAAGCTTAGGTGAAAACAGTGTCTGCCAGAGGTTTTTAGACTACAGTGGTGGCAAAATTGTGGACACTTTTTGAAATTTTCATGTTTTGCAACTTTGAATGCTTATAGAAAATGTTCTGTTTCACAAAGTTCAATTGTTTATATATCAGTTGAAAGAGAATTTAATGCTGAATTCAAAACAAAAAACAGAATGCAAATACCTGCAGTTAAAAAAAAATTATGCTGCAAATACTGCAATCATGATCAATTTACAATAAAATCTGACAAAAACATATCAGAAACTTTAGTTATGATTGAAATGTAATATCAGTATTTGGTAGGGAAGCCTTTATTTTTGGAAACAGCATCACAGCAACGTCTCATAGAGCCGACAAGTGTTTTAAGCTCTTCCTTCTTTATGACATGGTTCCAGGAATCATTTATAGACACAGTTAATTGGCTTTTATTTGATGGATGCCTCATTTATACAATAATTTTCAAACAGTGCCACAAATTTTCTATTGGGTTCACGTCAGGGCTGTTTCCTGGCCAGGTCAACAATTGAATGCCCTTTGCTGTGAACCACTATTTGCATATTTTTGCTGTGTGACAGGGAGCTGAATCTTGTTGAAAAATAAATGGTGCATTGTTTGGAAAGAGATCCCTGATGGAAGGTAACAGTTTTGGTTCCATGATGTTGTCAATGTATTTTTGTGCATTTAGCGTTCATCTATTACATGAAGGCGGCCAACACTATCTGCTGACATACATGCCCAAATCATAACGCTTGTTGGGTATTTTACAGTAGCCTCAATGCAGTCAGGATGTAGCTCTTCTCCTACTCTACGTCTCACATATTTTCGCCCATCACTACCAAATAAGCTTATCTTACTTTCATCACTCCAAATAACTTGCTTCCACTGATCTTCTGTCCATTCACTGTGTTCTTTTGCCCACTGTAGTAGTTTCCGGCGCTGCTTTAGATTCAGAAATGGCTTTTTTCTCGGAATCCTACTGTTTAGTCCAAAATCTGATAGTCTTCTCCTTATTGTTCTGGAACTGACAGAAACACCAGTTGCATCAAGTACATCTTTGATGGCCTCAGATGAAATTTTTCTCTCCTTGAGACACAGCCTTTTTATTCTTCTGTCATCAACAGATGATGTGCACTTTTTACGGCCTTTTCCTGTCTTGTTTTTAATTGACTTTGTTTCGTTATATCATAAACAAAACGTTCGATCTCCGGATGTAGTCACTGAATGACCAACATGCCTTGCAATTTTAGCATAGGAAAGACCTGATTCACGTAATACAACAATCCTGCTTCTTCTCCTGGGTGTCCAATCAACTCTTTTCGTTAATGCCATTTCACTATTTATGATGTACAATTTTTATATGAGAAATAATTCAAATATTCACAATCTCCAATTGTGCCTCAGATACAGTGGTATTTGTTCTGTCTTCTACAGAACAAACAGCAAAACTGACTTTCCCCAACTTGAAACATGAGGTAACACAGCTACTGCCATATGATTGGTTCCCAAAACAAGGACTGTGATTGGCCAGTACGGTTTGCAATTCCAAACTGCTTCTCAACTCACAACTTGTGTTTCTTTTTAGAATAAAGTAAGCATAACTTTTTTTTAACTGCAGGTATTTGCATTCTGTTTTTTTGTTTTGAATTCAGCATTAGATTCTCTTTCAAGTGAGATATAAACATTTGAACTTTGTGAAACAGAACATTTTCTATAAGCATTCAAAGTTGCAAAACTTGAAAATTTCAAAAAGTGTCCACAATTTTGGCCACCACTGTAGATAATGTTAAGGGAGGGAAGACAGGTTTTGAAGTTGTTAACAGTGCTCTGACAACTTCCTTATTGCCTGTCAATGTTCCAAGTATCTCCTTCCTCCTTCCTTTCTGCTGTTGCATTGTTTTGAAATTACATTGCCTCTATTTGCTTGATTAATAGTCTCTGACTCATAAATCAAACTCAGTTAGTTGGTTAAGTAATCATTTACTATTTGCATAATTCTGGCTGTGGCAAACTTGCAACATTTGGCTTTCGGTGTTGCAGAAATTTAACTTTGGACCTATGGAGGTTTCTCCCTTGATAACTTGTTTTGAGAATTGATAGATAATTTTCATGATGCGTGGGGGAAAGTATCTAACTGCCTCTTTTTTCTCCTTCAGCCGGTATGGAATTTCTTCATATTTGCGAGAGTTATTTGATGCTCCCCAACCTGTGATGAGTTACCTGTGCTCTCAGTATCGCATTCATGAGATTCCTGTGGGATCAGATAAGACCAGAAATATGATTGAAAGGGTGAGGCATGTTATCAAACGTGGGAAGGAGCTGTAGTGTTTAGGAAGTCTACTATGTAATTCTGAAAATAACTAATGCTTGATGATTGGATATTTGTATATAAACTACTCCACCTTGGTGCTGTCAAAATGATTTAGAATAAAATGTCAAAAATAGATAAAGCAATCTAAAATGCAGCTTGCTTAAAACCATATAAATATGCTTGCACATGTAAAACAAAAAAAAGGAAACAAAAACTTCAAACAGCAGCAATTAAGACTCCACTTCCTTTCCAACCCTCATGGCATTCCATAACTCAGAAGGTTAGCAGAGTTTTTCCTAAAGTAGAAGTGCAGAACCTCAAGCCCAGGGGCCAAGTCCAGGGTTCCCCAGATGTACATACTGCCTTTCCCCAGATTGCTTGGTAGTTTCCAGCTTTTGTGCAGTTTTTTCTCTGTTTGAAAAGGCTGAAATGTCTCTCCTGAGGCTTCGTTACTGGCATGAAGATCCTTAAGCTAAAATACGCTGGTATATCTGGGCCCACCCCTGGAATGCAGCCCCCAAGATCTCTGAAATGAACCCCTTTCAGCCAGAGGGCAGAATTCCAACACTCCTGACCTAAAGGCTGGCCTGGAGAGCCTTCTTTGGGAAGGATTTGAACAGAGGGACGAATGAAAGGAACATCCTTACTTTTTTACAGTGTCAGACAGACATGGTGGGAAAGTGAGAGAAAGGAGATTCCTTTTGGGGAAGGGGCAGAGCGAGACTTGGGAAGTTTCTTCTTCATGGTCTCTGTGCATCACATATTATGGGCTCGCGCCGGTGCTGAGCCTCATTCAGGAAACTTCTATAGCCTAGACTTTTCAGCGGGAACCCCTCCCCCACCGTCCTATTGCACATAATCGGGTTCCCGCCTACCTCAGTTCTTTTTCGACCTCTGTGCTGTTTGCCTCGCGGGAGACTTCTCATCGAACTTGGTTCGTATTTCACTGCTTCTTATTGTTCTTTTTAGCTTAGACTTGCTTATTTTGTTGTTTTTCTTTTGTTTCTTTTCTTTGTAGATAGGTATATATATATATATATATATATATATATATATATATTTTAAGTTGTTCGTCAGCGCTGTGCTCTTTGAGCGGCTTATGACGCAGACAGCCCTGTTCAAGACTTGCACCAAGTGTCGGGCAAAACTTACTTTATCTGATGGACATTCTCTATGTCTCCTCTGCCTAGGGGAGACACATGTAGTTGAGTCTTGTGCTCATTGTATGAGTTTTTCCCGCCAAGCCTGCAGAAACAGGGCTGACAGATTGCGGGGATTGCTTTGGAAAAAAGCACTCGAGGCAGTTGATACGCCGTCTCGTTCCCTTACTTCGATGGCCACCACAGGAGATCCTGAGGCGCAATCATTGAGTCGCCCGACTTTGGCCAGGCCGCCTCCACCGGCTGCTGAAGTTAAGGCTAAGAAGCCTAAAAAGGCCACAACCCTACCTCAGGAGGAGGTTAGGCGTAAAAAGAAGGCGAAGACAAAGTATGCCGAAAAAACCAAGAAGGCCTCTAAAAATTGGCAAAATCGGGCCCCTCTGTACCATCTTCGTCGGGACCTGCCTCAGTACTGACGAGGTCTCCTGTACCTATGGCACGCCTGATACTGTCTCCCTCGGCGTCAGTCTCGATACCGATGGCTCGACCGATACCGTCTCCATCGCCATCACTCTTGATACCGAGAGCACGACCAGTACAGGCTCCATCGCCATCACTCTCGATACCGATACAGGCTCCATCGCTGTCACTCTCAATACCGAGCCGACATCAGCCGCTATCGGCACTTCGTGAGGAACGGTTCTCTCCCTTGCCCACGAGATCGACTCCCCCCCAACGGGGTCGCCTCCGGTAGCGATGTCGGAAGGACAGATCTTTGACCCTGCACTGCTAGTTATGTCACCACGCTCGGTACCATCACCCACTCCGGGATCGAGATGTGGCTCCGAGGACCGTCACTACCGATCGCGTTCACCCACTCCTTCACGAGATTGGGATTGCTACTCAGATCGATCGGCCCGCTAGTCGGTCTCACGCTCGAACCTTCCCATAGATATGTACTATTGATTCCAAGCTCTGGAAAACACCTCGAGGCGGTACCGTTTTGCCTTTGACCCGTACACGGGACAACGTTTAAGGGACGACGAAATCTTCGTGCCTCCAGTCCCACTAAGAAGACCTCCTTCAGCCACGGTTTCGGCACCGCCTCCGGACCCACCAGTACCGACTCCTTCATTGGTACCGAGGCAGATAACCGAAATCCCTACACCATCTTCGCCGCAGTCGGTTGAGGACTACGCTTCGGACTCGTCATCTGCAGACACTGCCCCACCTTCGGTCCTGTCACCTGAAGATGTGGTAGGATCCGAAAAATGTGCTTCACCATCTGTGGAAGTGGGGAGTTTTACAGAGCAGATGCTTCGCATGGCTCAATCCTTGGGAATGGAGCACCAACAACCTGTTGAGAAATGCATTTACTCAATTTATGATGTAATGTATACTGACTCGTCTGCTCCCCTTGCTATACCACTGATTCCTACTTTGTTGCAAACTGCCCAGGAATCATGGAAGAATCTGTCCACCATGAGGCCAGTCTCCAAACGTTTGGACTCTCTCTATAAGATTCAGGAGAAAGATGCTGGGTTCTTATTTGTTCATCCCAAACCAAACTCCGTAATTGTTGAATCTGCACAGGAGAAGTCATCCAAATCTCACTCCGCCCCAACAGACAAGGAGGGCAGGAAGCTGGATATGTTTGGACGAAGAATCTATTCTTCCACAGCGCTGTCGATGAAAGTAGCAAACTACGAAGCTATGATGGCTAGGTACCAACTGTTCCTCTGGGACAAAATGTTCTCGCTTATTACATACCTACCAGATGACAAAAGAGATTTGGCTCAGGTTTTCCAGTCAGAGGCTACTCGTTTGGCAAAACAGGAGCTAACGACTTCTAGACACCAGGTGGACTGTGTGTCTAAGGCCATGATCGGGGCAGTCGCTCTAAGAAGGCATGCTTGGCTCTGCTCTTCTAATCTACCACAGGAATCTAAAACATGGATAGAGGACCTTCCGTTTGACGGTGAAGGTTTGTTTCATTCAACAACGGACACCACCATGGATACCATTCAAAAGGCAAAAACGACAGCAAAGAAGATGGGATTTTACCCAACTACAACATCGCAACCCTACCGTCCACGTAGGTGGTTCTGTCAACAACCATACCCTCCGCGACACTACCAAGGTCGCCAGCAACATTATCAGGCCCCCGCATCTCAGCCTTCTTTTCCACACAAGAAGCAATATCAGCAAAACCGTTTTCGCCAACAATGCAGCAAACATGAAACCTCTCAAAAACAGCGCCTTTGACTCCATCCCTGTCGATCTTCCTCCGCATCTCAAATTTGGAAACAGGCTCGCACATTTTCACAATTGTTGAAGGCAGGTCACGTCAGACAAATGGGTCTTAAATATTGTAAAAAATGGATATCAAATAGAATTCATTTCTCATCCGCCCACTGGTCAGGTCAAGGTGACTCCTCCATCAGAGGTATTACTCCAAGAGGTAACCAACCTACTTCAAAAAGGAGCTATTACTCCTGTCCACCACTCAGACCTCCAGTCAGGTTTCTACTCCCGTTACTTTACAGTCCCCAAGCGGGACGGTGGCCTCCGCCCCATCATGGATCTGAGAAACCTCAACCAATTCATTCCAACCAAAAAATTCCGCATATTTACATTGGTGATAATCCTTCCGCTGCTAAAGAGCAATCGTTGGTTCAGTCTTATAGATCTGAAAGATGTCTATTTTCATATCGCCATCCACCATTCGCATCAAAAGTTTCTCAGGTTCATGATAGGCCTGAACGCCTATCAATTTTCAGTCCTTCCCTTCGGACTCAAGACAGCCCCAAGAGTTTTTACAAAATGCACGGGAGCAGTCTGCGCCTTCCTAAGAACTGCTGGCATAGAACTCTATCCGTACTTGGACGACTGGCTGATAGTGTCCCCTTCCCAACTCCAGGCGAGCCGAGATGTGGCAGTGACAATAGATCTTCTGCAGAAGTTGGGATTGTTGATAAACATAGAGAAGTCAGTGTTTACACCTACCCAGACCATTCAGTTCATTGGAGTTCTCCTAAACTCCCCATTGGGGAAAGCTTTTCTTCCGGAGGAACAAGCTGTTACTATTCCACAGCTGGCTTTACGTACCCAGCGTTCAAGACAAGTCAGTGCCTTCACCCTGCAACGTCTGTTAGGCCTCATGGCCTCCTCCGTGTATGTGGTCAAATGGGCAAGGATGCGCATGAGACCATTACAACAGTTCCTGCTGAACAACTACGACCCGACCATAGATGCAAACAAAGTCAAGCTCATCATATCCCCAGACCTACGTTCGACTCTTGCATGGTGGACAATTTTACGCAACTTGGTGGCCGGCCTGCCCTTTGTGGACCCAGGTCCTACCCGCACACTCACCACAGACGCGTCTCTATTGGGGTGGGGTGCCCACTGCAGTCACCTAGTGATTCAGGGAAAGTGGTCGCCCGTCGAAAGGACTTTCCATATCAACAAACTAGAGCTCCTAGCAGTAAGGAAAGCTCTGTGTGCATTCGAAGCACACCTCGGGCCGACATGTTCAAATTGTGTCAGACAACACCACGGTTGTCTGGTACATCAACAAGGAAGGTGGAACCCGTTCTCCCCCTCTCCTTCAACTGACTTTAAAAATCCTTCACTGGGCTATCGATCACGAGATCCGTCTCTCCGCCATCCACATTGCAGGGACAGACAACATCCAGGCAGACGCTCTCAGTCGCCATTTTCAGGACACCCACTAGTGGGAGCTGTCTCCGGCAGTGCTGCGTCTTCTGTTTGTTCGTTGGGGCGAACCAATCATAGACCTGTTTGCCACTAACGACAATGCTGTCTGCGATGCTTTCTGCTCGAGAGCGGGAATGGGCCGATCATCCCTGGGAGATGCGTTCAGTTTGACTTGGGGGATGGGTCTAGTTTACGCCTTCCCGCCATTCCTGTTGGTGGCCAAAGTGGTAACGAGGCTGTCCCGAAATTGGACAGATGCCATTCTAATAGCTCCTTGGTGGCCACGCCAAGCGTGGTTCACCCCTCTCCTCAATCTGGCCAAAGGAGAGATGTGGCACCTTCCACTGCACCCAGACTTGATATCCAAGAACCACGGCCTAGTTCTCCATCTGGACCTTCTACAGTTAAGGCTGACTGCATGGTGAATCTGGCCAGATGGCAGGATCTACCGCTTGCGGTAAAAGCTATTCTGCAGGAGGCAAGAAAGCCCTCGACGAGAGCTTCTTATGAGAGAAAGTGGAACAAGTTTGTTCAATTTGCTACTGCTAGGGGACTTGACCCTAGATCTTGCCCCATTCAGGATGTTCTGGTTTTTCTACACACTCTCTATGAGGCTGGCCTGAAGACAACGTCTATTAAAGTTTATTTAGCATTTGTCTCTGTTAACCATGATTTGGTCTCCAAGTTTTCTATTTTTACTCACCCATTATCCAAATGTTTTATCAAAGGTCTACGCAATATTCATCCTCCGACTCGTTCTGTTGTCCCTCAATGGAGCCTCTCTGTGGTACTAGCAGCTCTGATTGCAGAGCCCTTTGAACCTCTGGCAACAATTGACATTAGACTGTTGACCCTTATGGTTGCGTTCTTGGTTGCCATTACTTCCGCAAGGAGAAGCTCTGAACTTTGTTCCCTTCTCATTGATCCCCTTATACTCAATTTTTTTGAGATAAGGTAGTTCTACGGCCTGATTTGTCTTTTCTCCCTAAGGTTGTGTCCAACTTTCACATAAATCAGGATATTGTGTTGCCTACCTTTTTTCAGGCGTCCTCAGATCCGTTGTGCTCCAAGCTCCATTCCTTGGATGTGAGGCGTGCTCTAGCATTCTACAAATCTAGATCAGCCAGGTTTTGAAAATCTAACCACTTATTTGTATGCTATGGGGGGAAAAGAAAAGGCCAACCTGTCTCAGCCCAAAGATTTGCCAGATGGATTGTACAGACTATCTCGTTGGCTTACCAGCTAGCAGGGAAAGAGCCGCCAGACTCTTTGAAGGCACACTCTACTCGGGCGTTATTCACCTCCACCGCACTAGATCGTGGAGTGCTATTCCGGACTTGTGTAGGGCTGCTACTTGGTCTAATACCTCCACTTTTGTCACACATTATAAGTTGGACGTTAGAGCCAGAAAAAACTCTACCTTTGGTCGTGCTGTGCTCTCCTCGATCCTTCAGTTATTTTTCCAGCGAGCCTACCCTCCTTCGGTAAGTTTTTTTGCTGGTTATTCGCCCATAATGTGTGATGCACAGAGACCACGAAGAAGAAATGCAGGTTGCGTACCTGTAACTGTAGTTCTTCGAGTGGTCATCTGTGCGTTCACACAACCCACCCACCGTCCCCTCTTGGCTTCGCTGGCGATTGCCTAGTCAAAGAGAGTGTCTATTGTGTATGCATAATGTCTTTTTGTATATAATTTTTATTACATCTTTCTCGTTCGCGAGGCAATTCGGTCTCATAAAACTGAGGTAGGCGGGAACCCGAGCATGCGCAATAGGACGGTGGGGGGAGGGGTTCCCGCTGAAAAGTCCTAGGCTATAGAAGTTTCCCGAATGGGGCTCGGCGCCGGCGCGAGCCCTTAATGTGTGAATGCACAGATGACCACTCGAAGAACTACAGTTACAGGTAAGCAACTTGCATTTCTCTTTTCCCTTCCTTTACCTCTCTGCTTACTGTATGGGGCGTGGTGGTGGTGGGAAATCTGTGGTTTTCGGATCTATAGATCTACACTGTTTTATTTTGTCACTACCTGTGTTCTAGCTACTAGAAATAAAACTTACTGCCTATTCTTTCAATTTTCTTCTTTCAGAATCACTTTGTATAATTGTAGTGTTGACTTTCTTCCATGCTTAGATCATAAAAGAGACCAAACTTAGACAAATCTACGCAGCAGAAGAAAGATATATGGTAAAAATATCGCGGTACACAAATCAAACTGTTTCTAGCAACTCAGCACTGAGGCCAGCCCAGTTCCTTACTGTCACGGTGGATGCAGATGAAAAAAGTAATTTGGAAAATCGAAAGAACGTATGTTGATTTTGTGGTTGTTGTTGTTGTTGTTGTTGTTTCCATTTATGAGTTGCCATTTAGCTGAAGCTCTGAGGACAACATATATAATTTTGAAAAACGCAATATAATTAAAAATACAAAAAAATTGGATGGCCCCTA
This sequence comes from Anniella stebbinsi, assembly GCA_029215795.1. Taxonomy (NCBI): domain Eukaryota; kingdom Metazoa; phylum Chordata; class Lepidosauria; order Squamata; family Anniellidae; genus Anniella; species Anniella stebbinsi. The sequence goes on along the minus strand of JARDYH010000002.1, from coordinate 85,145,011 downwards.
GGCAGTGTTGAGACACCAAGGGATCTCCTCCACGCCTGTAGACAGAGCTACGAGCATGGGGGGAAGATCCAGTTGTGGATCTCCCCACCCCTCAGCGGTTATGGCAAGGTCCAAGGAGGGAAGAGGAGAGGCCGGCATCTGCAGGATCCGAAAGCCTCCCCATTCCCAGCCCTGCCCCCAAGGAGGGTAAGCAAGCTAGGCAGGCCTGAAGTTGTCTAGCTAAGGGCACAGTCCTGTCGTGATTCCCGTCAGCCTCCGAATGGGAATCCTTCGCAGATGCTGTTCATCTAGCAGCAGCACCTCAGAGAGGGTGGTGAGGAGGTTGGGGCGGCCATAGGAAACAGCGTAATGCCACTGGTCTCCTTCCCTCCTGCCCCTGGTAACACCAGTGTTTTCCCTATCTTTCCGCTCCATTTTCGTATTGCAGAGAGGTAGCCAACACGGCTTCTCTCTGTGCCGGTTATACTGGAAATGGGGAGGAGGCGGGGAGCATGGTTTCCTGGTTCCAAGCTCAGAGCCAGGAAATTGAACAATCCTATGTCCCCTCAGACACTGTCTAGAAGGCATAGGATTGCTCCCTAAAAATACTTTTGCAGGAGGTTGGAGGGCGGCAAGTCTATAAAAGTCTCTGCTGTTCTTCCGCCCCTGCACAGCAACAATAATTTAAAATAGTTTTAAAAAGAGAGATAAATACCAGAGCAACCAAAACTTGGGAAAGGGAGGTTTTAAAATGCAGTTTTAACCATATTATTAGAAATTAAACAAAAAGGCAGTCAACAAGTTTTACGATTATGTTTCAGGAAAATAGATAGCCAATGATTTGAAATGTCGGGAGCTATTAATTTTGTAATGTCTTTAGCCTCAGCAATTTGATTGGTATTTTATATCCATTTTACCATTTTGTAATGTTACAATTCTAAGCTCAGCTCCTTGAAAGTAAACTCCAAATAAGTATGTTTTGGATCATGCTGTAAGTATATCTACTACAAGGATATGGCCACCTGATCTTTTAAGATGCTATGCACTTAAAGGCCCTTTCATTAATGCTGTAAGAAATTGAGAGTAGTAGACCTTTACTCCTTATTTTTAGAATAGCTCCTTCTATTTCCCTCAGGAAATAATTTTTAGCAGATCGTGCTCATACATTAATAACTTATGTGGTTGAGTGAGTTACTGCTCCTGCTGGTCACTTGCTGAAGACCAACTGACTGCCCATTTATTTATTTAAAATAAACCTTAACCAACTTCCTAAATGAGCTCAGTGAATTGGTCATATGAGTCTCCCTGAGCAAAGAGTTCCGCAGAGAAGGTGCCACCACAGAAAAAGTCACACTCTTGGCTGCCTTGTTTCTGAAGATGGCCATCACTTGAGGATCTTACATCCCAGGGTGAGGAGACATTGTATGTATACCTATTATGAAGTTACTGCTAAAATATTTTTTTCTATGTTGTGAGTGTTCTGATATTAAAATACCTTAATAAGTTAATTAAAGTGTTAAGTGCTTGGTTTCTGAGAGTCTGTAAGTAATGTAAGGAATATTCAAGATTAATTGATAAATAAGCAAGTATGTAAAGAAATTTTTTAGCATGCGAGCTTCTGGCAGCAAGACATGTGTCTTGACAAGTTATTTATGCAAGCGAGTAGTTCAGCAGGTCAGTAAATTAATAGATTAAGACTGCAATTTTATACACACACCTACGAGTAAGTCCTATTGAACTCAGTGGGGTTTACTTCTGAGTAAATATGTAGCTAATAGAGAAGCCTCTGGCTAGAGTTAAAAACAAAGAACAGAGATAGCTAAGCAAATGTATCAAAATTGTTGTTTTACTCAACATGGGAGTAGCATGGGGTGGTGGATTGGTTTAAAGCAGTAAGTTCTCAGACAGCCTTCGTAAGATTGTATTGAGAGCGTTGTAAAATGGGGTTTTCTTCTGTCTTGGTTACTTCAGGAAATCAGTAGGCAGTTGCAGTCATTGGACTCTCATATGGCTGTATTACTTGAAAAACAGAAATGTCTGGAACACAAAGATAATGAATTCAGAAAACAGAAAAAGGAGCTTTTAGACCGAAAAAACAAAAGAAAGCAGCTGGAATCAAAAATCAGCATGAAACATGACAGGTATACATTTTTATATATTACATGCTAATGATTTAAAATATTATTTTAAAATTTTATGTTGAGAAAACTGAGGCAAAAGTGGATCAGGAGTTTTATTTTCTTGAAATTTAACAATGGTTACCCTTCTGCTGAAAAACATGACACAAGATCTAGTTTGAAATTGGGGATTAGTGAATGACTAGCCTGATTTAAAACATTGCCTTCTTGGCCTTTTATTTATTTCGGGTTTCAGCTTAGCAAAGAGTTCTTAGTTCTCATACTAAATGTTTGTGCTGTGATAGCTGCCTACCACATTTCTTTTCAGTGTGGCTTTGATACAGCAGTTGTATGATCATCTGAAGCCTGTCTAGGCTGGAACACGAAGTTTTACAAAAGGCTTAAAAAAAATTGAATGCCAATGTAATTAGATTTAGATCATAGTCAGATATGTTTGCCTTTTAATTCCGTAGATCATTTCAGTTATTCCTCCTTAACTTCTTCATCTTGTGTCAGCATCTCCAAGCAGCCTGGGCAGTTTGGTTCCTTTGCCGTAAACGTTGGCTTTTTTGCTGCAGCATTTCCTTCCGCTCCCAACTCCAGGTCAGCTGCTTAGACTTCAATGGCAGGCCATAGAAGCTACTGTAATCTTGCAAAGATCAGCAATAATTAGGGGAAGCGGGACAGGGAGGAGAAGATGGATGGCTTGGAAATGCGACTGAAATGTACATGTTAACGTATATTTGGATGGCACGGCCAAGCCTTTCAGTCACCTGGCAGCCACAGAGAACTGTATTTGCCTGTCCATTGCATGTTGCATTGTTTATAAATCAAGAGTAAACAATTGTGTGGACAATTTCATTAAATTTCTTTGTTTACAAAAGTGATATAAATTGAGGAAAACTTTAGGAACAGTATGTGCAGAAACTCAAGTCCACGTGTGTGCCTTTAGAAACTGTTGGACATTAACTTGCAGAAAACAGCCCGTGTACTTGCCAAATCGTGTGTGTTTAAATACCTGGAAGAAGAAAATACTTGGGGCAGTATCCAATGAGGCTGCTCTGCCTCTGCTTGTTCCATTTTGCTGCAGGACCTGTGCAGCGGGGCTTTTGTGTTTCTAAAAATGATTCCGTAAACAAGCAGAAACACTCATTTCTGGATCCGGACAGGTCAGTGAAGCTCCTTCCTGCGAGCTGTGCTGACCCGCCCCGTTCTGCTGACTTGCCCCATTTGCACTTGTTTGGGGTCATTTTTAAGGACACAAAAGCCCTCTTGCACAAGCGGTAGGCCGTGTGAGTGCACAGGCACGATAGGATGCTACTCTTGGGCAGGATCCAGTTAAAATTCAGCACTTTCAAGTCCCATTGATTTAAATGGAGAGGGTTAAACACTTAAATCTTTCCGAATGAAATCAGTGGTGTAGATCCAAAGGTGCTCTTGTGTGAGCCCAAAGAGACTTCTTCTGCTCATGCAGTGTTCCCTCACCTGATTTCCATTGATTGCTCCTTCATGACATCCTGTGCTGTTCTTGAAGATCATTTGACCCCCAGATGCAGCTTTCTAAGGGCTTTTGTGGGGAGTATGTGGGAAAGAAGCCCAACTGCACAAACAGAGTACTGCTGGCACATATTTATTTCCAGCACAGTGAAATTTAAAAGTGCTTAACTTTGGCTAGATAATAGACATCCTTCATGTTAATAGAATGTGGCACCCCCCTTTTTTAAAAAAGTGTGTGTGTGTGTGTGTAAAATGTGATTACACAGTCTAAGGATGGGTAAAAGTTAATTGAATTCAGTTTGGGGATTGGGATAATGATGATGAAAACATTTCTGTATTGTTTAGGGGGATAACCTGTGCTTAATAGTTTCAAACAAGATATAAGTTGCTAATGGAATGGTGATGGGATAGATCTATTCTAGATGCATTATTGAAAATTAGATTTTTGTTAATAGTAACAAGCTCTGGAGAGTCTTTTGGGGCCTGTAGAATGGCTCACACAGCATATTTTGATTTCCTGTATTTGAAAAGTAGCTATCTTGCCTTCTTGTTGTCGGAAATATTCATTAATACAGCCTCTGTAATGCTGAAGTGGGAATTTCATCATAATTCACAAAGCATTTCCAATAAACCTTTCTCACACAGTTTAAGACAGATGGAGCAAGATGCCATCAACCTGGAAGAAGAGTCTGAGAAAGTAAATGCTACTATAAAAAATATCAACATCCAGAAAGTAAAACATGTAACAGAATTTATGCAACTCATAAAGGTAAATACAGATTTCCTAAGGGCCACTGTTACTACTACATATAATGAAATTGTTCAAATTATGAATTACTTTTTTTTACTTCTTCCTTCCCCTCTTGAAAAAAGACATTGATTAAAATGCTGATTGGCACATGTATTGATTACTTAATTTCAACTCTTAATTGCTTGTCACTCAGTTACTGCCTCCGTTTTAGAAGTATTCTGTTGAGTGGTACTAGGTGATAATGAAAGCTTTTGATCAGTGATATGTGAGTTATCACTTGACCTTAGTCATGATGGGATGATGAGCATTATCCGGGTGAAGTACAAAGTGTTGGTTATTACCTTTAAAGCCCTACATGATTTTATTGGTGTTTTATTGGTGTTTTAATGATGTATTGGTTTTATGTGCGTTTAATCAGTTTTGTATTTTGTGTTTAATGCTGTTCCCCGCCTCGATCCGTTGGGAGAGGCGGATAATAAATAATAATAATAATAATAATTATTATTATGTGAACTCATCTCAAATTAATTGACTCTGATTACTATCATTGCTATTGTTAACCCTGAGGGTTCCAGTTTCTGTATCATGACCTTGCAGATGTTCCCCAAAATCTACTAGTCTGCAAATAATGTTGCCCACTCATATGTGTATCACAAGGTGGTTTGATATGTGGTTCTGGCAAGCTGGCAAGAATAGTTAGTAGCCCTGGACAAAGGTACTTAACTGTAAGGCTGAGTTTCTTCTAATGCTTTTAATCCAAAGTGGATTCTGAGTGCCTTTCCAGTTAACCGTTAACAGATAAAACTGTATTCTATTCTTAGTGCTGATCTCAGGCCAACATCAGTGGTATGATTTTCCAGTTCTTTATGATACAAAGTATTGCTGCAGAGAGAGAGAGAGAGAGAGAACCTTCCTACTTTTTAAACTTAAAACATTTAACATTTATTGATTTTTCAACAAAATAAGGCTTTTCAACAAAACAAGGCTTTATAACCCCCTTCCCTCCCACCCCACACCCAACATAACATGTTTTACTGTTAGTTGTACCTGTAAAGACAATGGAGAGGAGGAAAAAGTGGAAATAGAGTGGACCCAAGGGGTTTGAAAAAGGTAGTGGAGAATCCTTAAGGCAACATGAAGAGCAGAACAGGTTAAATTAATAGTATCTTGCTGTGATTCATAAACTGCAAGGAATAACTGCCAATTTTTTAAATAATTACTCAGAGCCCCTCTTCTATTGTGCACTTTTTCTTCTGGTGCCAAGTCCAAAAGATCCTCTAGTCAAGGCTCAATAGAGGAAGGAACCTTCACCTTCTAGGCATGCTGGAAAATCTGCTTCCCAGTTGCTCATAGCACATGGCGTGCTTTGTCCTTTGCTGACATTTCATCCTTCCTATCGTTTGCACTCCTGCACTGGAGAGGCAGAATGCACCATTTTTAAAGAAACACAGCATGGGAAAGGTTCACAGTGCAAAAGGTTCACAAATGTGCAAAGCATTCTTATGGAGGCAACTGGCTTTACTGCGTCTTGCTACTTCAAAAGTGCTTCATGAGTGCTCTCATTCATCCATGATATAAAGGGGAAGTGCTTTGCCTTTAAAGATACGTTTAAAAAGTCACAGCGTGGCATGGACCTTTTGGGACGGGTGTGGGGAACGGCAACAGTTCCGTTGCTTTTCCTTTGTGATGGCTGAGGTGCTATTCATGCCGTTTGTTCAATCACAGTCCAAACCATTCTGGTTACCACAGCAGATATGTTAAAAGAGAGAATCATTACATTTTTCCAAGTGTCAGCATACCTGATGCAACAGCTGAGTAACTGTGTGGGGGAAAGCATCTGGCAAGGCTCCTATATTTATCAAGAAACTGTGATGGTGCAGTTGCTAGTGAGTGTCTCTCAGGATTTGTTCCAATCTAGCTGATGGGGGTGCTGTGGATTGGGCCTGCTCTGTGTGGGCTGAACTGCTGTTAGGCCCTCTTGTGTTTTAGTTTTATCACCTCAGAAGATATGGGAAAGAAAGATATAAGTGCCTGGTTGAGGGTCAAGGAGAGGAAGGGCCATGTTTCTGTGCTACATGTGAAGAGATGAGGGTTGCTGTATAGGTTCACTAGTGTCAGGTATGGCACTAGTGAACTTATGCAACAGTAGGTTACAGCCAACAGATCAGTAGTTATAGCCAACAGATCAGTACATAGAAGGAGAAGGAGGGTAACTGGGATCCTTAACCCAAGTTGGAAAAATTGGCTTAGTGTCCTTAGGCTCCAGGGATGTAGATAGAACAGTAAATAGCTGAGAATCTCATGATTTAGAATGATTCAGAGTCACACTTTATGCAAACACTGCTTGCATGTTTTTTGCAGTGATTGAGTGGGATATCCACACTTTCACACAGGCGTTGTTAACTTTGTATTCTGCCTATATACTTAAGACCTCTGAATTTCATTTTTAGTGAAATGAACATTGTACTTCTCAGTTTTGTCTTTTTTTAGATTAATAAAACACTCATAATAACAGATTGTCTACACAAAATAGTAGAAGTTCTACATTTAAAATATAAGCTTCACCTGTTTTAAATCATGCCACTAAAGTAGACCTTATTAATTCCCAGCCACCAAATGCTTGCTCAACAGAAAAGGCATTGCCTCTGAATCTGCACTGGTTTGAAGAATGACAACTGCCCTTCTCTTTAATAACTTTTTCTGAACAACCGATTCTGAACAATATTTGTTTTCTGTAGAACTGTATGACCCTGAACGAACAAAAAACAAATTTGGTTCTACAGAATACTACAGCAACATTCCACAAGAACAGACTTGAGGCTGAATATAAAGCTGCAACTGTACAACTTCGAGCTGTAGAGGTAAGGCTTTTAAAATTGGTGAATGAATGTATTTATTTGTGTATATATGTATTTATTACATTTATATCCCACCTTTCTTCCATTGTGAACCTCAAGGAGGTTACATGCAGTTCACAGTCATCTTCCTTCCAAGCCCTGACCAGACTCAGACCTGCTGAGCTTCAGCAAGGTGGCTGCCTTGTGCCCACCCGCCTGAGAAAGCTGGCGCAAGGCCGGCCATGAGTCCAAATGAGTCCAGTGGACTCACTTCCTTCTTCCTCTCCACCCTCCTCGCCCTCCCTGGTCACCTCCCGCTGTTGCCGCCGCCGCCGCCGAGACATACCTATAAATTGCATCCTTCTTCCAGAGAGCTGAGCTGCGATTTAAAGTTAAGTTCATGGCGGCTCTCTGTTTTTATTATATTTATGGCCACAAACTACGGCAGCCGTAAAGGGTCATTCCCCTTTACATAAAGGGCCACCATGATCTTAACTTTAAATCGCAGCTTGGGTCTCTGGGAGGAGGACTCAATTTGCAGTTAATTCCTGGTGGTGGCAGCAGTGGGTTAGGGGTGGTGAAGGGGGCTATGAGAGGGTAGTTGGGATTCCCGTGGACTCCCAGTTGGCCTTGCACTGACTTTCCTGGGTGCCAGCCATGTGGCTGACACCCAGCAACCTGCAAGGCCAACCCACTTCAGGGGGGAACGAATCTCACGTCTGCAGCAAGGCACCCCCCCCCCCCCCTTGAAGCACCCTGAGTTGAATTGGGACCATTTCAGAAGCTCTGAAACGGCCTCCGAGGCAAGTTGGGGTGGGGGCTGTGTACAGCCCTACTTCAGACCATGACTTGGGAACTTGAAAACGTGCTGAATATATACAAAGCTCTTTAGAGCAAGGGCTGTAGCCCAGTGGCAGAGCACATGCTTTGCATGCCAAAGTTTCAGTTGCTGGCCTCTCCAGCTAGGACTGGGAAAGTCCCCTGGCTGAAACCCCAGAGAGTGCTGCCAGGATCAACAAGTTCAACTTAATGAATCAATAATATCCTGACTCGGTATAAGTTATCTTCCTATGTTCATATAAGCCTTCCGTCAACATCAGCAAAATAATACGACGAGGCACAGTGCTCCTATAGATTACGCTGCTTCAGTAAGAGTCGGTCAGCATTTCACATCCTTTTTATACACATAACTGGACAGGAAGAGGGGGGCAGGAAGAATCCTTCTGATGGTTTCTTTTCCTCCTTAAGAAAGCCAAGGCTTGCACTGAATTGTGGATTCAGGTAAGCTGAGTAGCAGCAGTTAAATACTTCTGCTTTTATAGAAATCAGAAGGCTGAACAGTCAAGTGAAATTCTGTTGCTCCTAACGTGCTTTGGAATTGTTGTTTCTATATTAGTGAACTTTGTTGATAGTCTGTATAAAATGCTTTGTACAAGTTGCGGCAGACAGGCAAACTCCAACTCAGTTACTTTTTCTGTGAGAGACAAATGCTGCCTATTTGCCTTCTGTGAGCTTGTCAGCACAGGGATTCATTAAGAAAAGTAAAATATTGGATTAGAATATGTTTTCCTTGTTAACATGCATGTACGTTTAAAAATGCCACATGAGCATTAGCCGATTTTGTGTGTTTCAGTGTTTAGTGTTTTACTTTAGGTCAAGAACCCTAGTATTATCTCAAGCAATTGGGGTTATTTAATTCTCTTAATGAATGTGAGTGACAAATGTGTGTTTATGACCCATATGGAACAGTAGGGAGGATTGTTAGTCCCATCTGCTCATCAGATAATTGGCACAGCCACCTTTGTGTTTGACAACTGTTTTGAGAAAGACTTGTTAATTGTCTGGCTTGTGTTGATTTTTAATACTTTGGTACATGTACCGGTACACATTTGGGGAGAAAAGTCCATCAAGTACTATTCAGAACATACACCACAGTATTTATTTTAAGACCTGTTTAAGAACACAGTAATCTTTTTTCCATTGCTAATATATAATAAATTAGGAGTCATTTTCATATGCATGTTTGTTCAGATCAGTCCTACTGGGAAATATTGGTTATTTTTTTATTAGTAGCCTGCCACCTCCCCCCTCCTCTCAATTTCTCTTAATGCCAATGGAATAACACGAAAAAAGAAAGTGGAGCAATTCTGGTTCTCTGTAGACTATCTCTTCGTGACCTGAGAAGGGTTATCAATCCCAACATACAAAACAAGGGCAAAGTTTATTACTATTCTTTAGAAGTCCAACGTACATGTTTCATGCAAATAAGCCTTTCCTCATGTAAATTCTTTTTGACAGATAAGAGATACATCTCCTCTATTTACCATCCAATTTCCTCTCTGGAATTAATGGAGCAGTCATGCCTGGTAGATTCCACCAAGCATTATCAATTAGCTGATTTCTAACCTTTAAAGCTCTTTGATATTTTCCTCATGGTTTGGTTTCTAAAATGACTCCTATGAATGAATATAAATGTTTAATTATAATTATTTTATTATTCACTTATAAAGCACCAAAAATTTTCTAAGCAGTGTAGGGGAGACTAAAAGCTAAGACAAATCTTGGCTTCAGGCTCATAATCTAACAGGCACAATAATAATAAGAAAGAATGGGGAGGGAAGAGGAAAGCAAGCAAATTCAGATACCAATTCTTGAAGTTATTTAGAGAGTTCATGACTCACTATGATCCAGTTCAGACATCTTAGGAAACCTTGGTTTCCTGCTCTGTCATAGAGCCAAGGTGAGCCTTGGGTGCTCTTTCTGCAACCTCCTCTCTTCTCTTGAGGAGGTGGACAGGAGGTTTTGCTTCTAATTTTAAGTAAGCCGTTATTCCCTGTGACACCTGAACTCTTAAAAGTTTGTTTAATCACGGGTTAGTGAGAACAACCACCATTTTCCAGCTCCAGATGTCTCGGGGAACAGTGGCTAATTTAAAACTGGGAGCAGAAGCTTTCAGTCTTCTTGACTGGCACATGGAAAGGATGAGGAGGGAGCAATGCCTGAGCCTTGCCACAGCTCAGTCATGTAGTGGGGTATTTACAGCCATAGTCACTTGGAAATGAACTCTCTGGCTTCCTTATCTACGAAGACATGGTTTACTTTGTCGCCCCGCAAAGGTTAACTAGCTTATAATTTTAAAGAATTTTGAAAGCAATCTTATTAGAAGTTCTTCATAATGGACGTTGCATAGATTCCAACGTATAGGCCTTGTACCTACTAAACTATATTATACTGTTTTCAGTAAAAATAATTTTTAAAAATTGCCACTGGAGGGCTCCCTCATGGTTCTATTATATTACAGCGACATTCTGAAAGAATATTACACTTAAAAACATGAAAACATAGAGTTGGCCTTGAATGCCTTCTACCCCAATTCCCTGCTTGACGCAGGAAGTCCAGAGTTAGATGCAAGAAGTCCAGAGGTCTAGCCTCTGCTTGAAGACCTCCCAATAAGGGAGAGCCTACCAACCCTCTGGTTAATTGGTTTCATTGACAAACTGCTTATTAGACATTTCTTCTAATGTTCAACTGAAATCTACCCTTGTGTAACTTAAGTCCATCAGAGAGCAATCCTATGGCTCCTAGACAGCATCTGGGATGCCGTAGGAAGCTGCAGATCACCTCCCCGTAGACAAAGCTACGAGAACAGGGGCGGAGATGATTGTGGTCTTCCCTCCTTCTACCACCACAGAAATCTTCTCTTACAGGGTCGCAATTGCAAGGGAGAAAAAGAGGCATGCTGGTGGGCAGAGAGGGGAAAGGAGACACTTTGATAATGCAGTATCCTATGGGCTCTCCAGTTCCCTCCCCAACCACCAGAAGGTAAGTCAGAGGCCTGTCTAGCTGGTTATTGCATTTTAAGCATAGGAATGGAGGTGGAATCACTTCTGTCCTCCTCTCACCCTGCCTGGCTCTTGCTAGTAAGGCATAGAATAGAACCCATAGGATTCCGCCCTTAGTCGCTGAAGCAGCAGATTGTCTTCTTCTGTGTGAGAGAGCCCTGAAGGTATTTGAAGAGTGCTGTCATGTCTCCTCTCAGGTGAAATGCACCTAGACCTTTAACCTTTCCTCATACCACTAGTTTTTCCATAGGGCTAACCACCTTTGTTGTCCTCCTATGAACCCAATCCAGTTTGTCTATATCCTTCTTAAAGTGCAGCACCCAGAACTGGACACAGTGTTCCACATGAGGTCAAACTAGTGCAGAATATTTCTTGTGGCTTGGAAGCTATGGTTCTGCTATTACTGAGACCTAAAATCACATTAATCAATTTATACACCGCTTGACTATATCTAAAAAGACATTTCAAAGTGGTTTACAACATTAAAAAAACACAAAATGTCAACAGTCAAAACATTTAAAAATAGAAAATATAAAACATCTGTTAAAATCATTTAAAAATAAAAGATAAAATCCTCAGTGGAGAACATTTAAAATCAGAGAACTAACAATGAAGAAATTGGGGCAGTACAGTCAACCAGGAAAGGCCTGGATGAAAAGGCAGGTCTTTAACTGGTGAGTAAAGCATGCCATAGTTGGTGTCTCCCACATAGCAAGGGGGAGGACATTCCACAAAGTGGGTGCCATTGCAGAGAAAGGTCGCTTCCAGGTTGCCACCAAATAGCAATCTGCAGGTTGCAGTACCACCAGGTAGGCCTCCTCTGGTGATCTTAATAGGGAAGGTGATATGTCTGGTAACATGGTCCCAAATTGCTCAGAGCTTTATATGCCAGCAGCAAATCCTTGAAGCTGGTTTGATAACTACTTGGCAGCCAGTGCAGTTGCTTCAACACTGGTGCAATATGTGTGTGGCCAGGAGTCCCATTCAGCATCTTGCCTGCTGCATTGTGCACCAGCTGCAGCTTTCAGACCAAGTGCAAGGGTATACCTGTTCAAGGAAGGACATAGTTGGCATACCAACCAAAGCTGGTAATAGGCACATCTCACCACTAAAGTCACTTTGGATCACCCACAAACTATGTTGGAGTTCAGTCTCAGTTTGTTGTCCCACATCTAACCCATCATTGTAACCAGGCACTGTTTCAGAACCTCTTCAGATTCAGGACTTGTCACCAGATACAGTTCTAAAAGCAGTGTTCAAGTTAGCATGAAACTGAGCTATTTTATCTTCGAAATGCCTCGCACACCCACCATCTTTTCAAGCTCCTTTCCCCAAAAGGGAGTATTAGTGACCAGGTAGCAGTTGGTATAAACCCCCAGATCCAGGAAGGACTTCTTCAGGAGAGGACAACATCACTTGCACAAAGATAAGTTTGCCACTCTCTGGTTCCACCTGGCTAATGTACTCTAAGATGGCAGTTCTTCCTCCAGTCCTTGTGATGTGCAGCCCATTTAAAATATACAAAATCTGTGGTGGTGGCTTACACTTTGACCAATGTGTATCTATATTCAAGAAAGTCCTCAACATGCACAAGTAATTCAAAGAAAATCCCAACAACAACAAAAAGCCATGTAGAATGTTCCTATCCAGCCAGACAAATGCAAAACAGCACCACGAGCAGACAAAAAAGAGGAAGAAACTCTAGATGCTAGAAAATAAATTCATTTGATGGCCATTGGATAGGTTTCAGTTGGTGTGTCACAAATTCTGAAGATCTTGCACTGATAAACTTTTAACTGTGTTTTCTTGGAAGTCAGTAATGTTGTCATAAAAATAATATTGCCTTTTATTTTCGTGACTTCTTTTTACTATAGCAACAGTTTTTAGAGCTGGAAGAAAGGAAACGTGGTCTTATGGAGAAATGTAAGGATTTAATGAGGAAAGCTAAGCAAGCTTGTAACCTTGATCCAACCGCAAAACTTCCAGAAGACTGCTTCCAAGTAAGTATCGTAATGGTGGAATCATGTGCACAGACTACCATAGCCTTTCAACCATGTCTCCAGGACAGTTTACATAAACAATAAAATAAGATATATTATTAGTAGTAGCAATACTTTCATACCACTTAATATAATAAAATCTCTAAGTGGTTTACTTACAAAAAATACTAAAAATCACAGTTAGAAATACATCACCAATGCAATATAATAGGAATGAATTTCAATTACAACAAGAAAGTAAGATAAAAAGATGCAATAAAAAACAGACAGTAAAATGGAGCAGCATTGTGAAAGCTTGTGGGAAGAAGTACAGTTTCTGGAGGCGTTTAGAACACACCACATTTTCTGCCTCCTGGACTGTATGGGGCAGGGTGTTCCAGAGGGTGGTTACCACGACTGAGAGGGCCTGCTTTTGAGATGTTACGTGGTGACATTCTGTTGATCACAGAACCAAGGCCATTCCTGAAGAAATGGGTGTATATAGGGGGAGGCAGTTCACTAGGTATCCTTGTTCTGAGTTATTTAGGACTTTGTCCACTGCAGAAGCTTGAACATGGCACAGTAGCTAATAGGCAGCCATTGCGTTTTTTAAAAAAACAAGTGTTAATATATACATGGCTGGCTAGCACACTGTGCATCCTAGCTGCTGCATCTGCACTAGCTTTAGCTTCTGTACCCGGAGCAAGAGCAACCCCACATAGAGTGCATTGCAGTAATCAGTTTCTGAAGTTATCAGTCTATGAACCACAGTGGCTAGGCTATCCGAATCCAGAAATGGGCTTAGTTGTTACACCAACTGAAGTTGGATACTCCGAGCCACTGAATTCACCTAGACTTCCAATAACAAAAATAGATCTAGGAGCCACCCCCAAACTATGGATTTCTTCCTTCAGAAGGAGTGCAGTCCCATCCAGAATAAGTGAACAACCCCATTCCCCAGACCTGGGAACTACTCACCCATAGGGTCTTTGTCTTATCAGGTTTCAGCTTTGGTTTATTGGTCCTCAACTGCATCCATGAATAGCCTCTCCTAGCTCAAATGTTACAGAGAAATAGAACTGGATGTCATCAGCATGCTGATGGCACCTTGCCCCAAATCTTCTAATGACCACTCCCAGTGGCTTCATATAAGTGTTAAACAATGTTGCAGACAAAATAGTGCCCTGTGGCACCTTCAGTTCAATCGACTAGGCTGAGGCATCCAATGTTATTCTCTGGAACTGACCCTGCAAGAAAGACTCAAGCTGCAGTAAAATAGTGAACCAACTCATGGAGGCAATCTAGGAAGATACTTTGGTCAGTGGTGTCAAAAGCTGCTGAGAGATCGAGAAGTAACACTCTGCCCCTCTCCCAAAGAAGGCCATCCATCAGGGTGGCCAAGGCCAATTCTGTCCCCAAATCAGACCTTAACCCAGACTGGAATGGGTTACAGCAATCAGTTTCATCCAAGAGTGTCTGCAGCTGAATCACCACCATTTTCTTGAGTACCTTACCTAAGAAGGGGGTATTTGTGACTGGGCAATAGTATACAACTCTAGATCCAGGGAGTTTTTTTTTTCAGGAGTAGCTGCATCACTGCCTCCTTCAAGGTTGCAAGGACCATTCCATTGTGCAGTGATGCATTCACCACTCCCCTGATCCATCTGGTCAATGCCTTGCGGCTAGTCAGAAGCAGCCGTAATGGGCGAGGGTCGAGAGGGCATGTGGTCATTTGCACATACGCAAACACCTTGCCTGTATTCACAGGCTTCAAAAACTAAAACTCATCCCACAGAACAGGACAAGACAAGGCACTAATCATCTCAACAGATGATATTAATAGCGACATGTAGAAGAGGGATTTTGTCTTCAAAGTGTTTTGTAAACTGAGCCTTTGAGGGCTCCAATATTGGATTCTGAATATAAAATCCCCTAGAAATCATCAGAATATCCAGAACAAAACAGTAAATAAGCAGTTGAACTTAACAGTCTGGGAGGATCAAATGAAGTTCACCCACTACAGTACAGATAACAATGTAGACTGGCCGCCACCACCAAGAAAGCCCTCTTCTCCTGTGATGACCAACATACCCCAGATCACAGTGGCATCCGGAGGAAAGCCTCCAAAGTTTTGAATTGTGCTTGGAAATGGTTTGCAACCAGTGTAGCTCTTTAAGCACTGTGTTGTGTCTCAGCAGCTGTATTCTGAACTGGCGTTTTTGAGCAGTGTTTAAAGGCAGCACGACTCACCACATTGCACTAGTCAATGCTAGATGTTACCCGAGCATGGATATCCCTGTTCAGGCAGGCTGTGGCTGCTGCACTAGCTCTAGCTTCTGGAAGGCACCAAAATAATTTTCCTTTGCACATTGCAAAATGAACAAATAAAATTGCTTAAATGACCATTTATTTTTCTATTAGTCATGTGTTTTTCAGTCAGTGTGCTTTTTAAAGTCCCAAATTATCTGTATGTGCAGGCAGGAGCACATGAGCTTTTAGAAGGAAGCATCACTTTTGCTCGAGGGTATATTATGAGTAGTTGCTGCCAAGACAATAATAAAAAAAGGAAGATTCCACTCTCCGTGTTACATTGTCCTATTGCAAGCGTGATAAGAAGACTTCCAGCCTCCCTCTCCAACTTGAAGCAGACTAGAAGGTGAGAGTCCCTGCTGTTGAGCAGTGCTTGGAAATGCAGCACAGCTACAGGCGAGATCCCCATCGCCTCTCCTGCTCCAAGCCAGAGAGGAAAGTTGGGGTTGCCATTTTGGTCCTGGGCTGCCAAGGCTCTTGGAGCACCTCAAGAAGCCTGCACTAAATCAACACCCTGCTCCCCTTCCCAGCTCAGAAGGGGACAAGGGAAGTCTGTTCTGGCCGTCTTGCTCTTCTGCCACCTTCTGCTTCTGAAGAGTCACCTGGCTCAAGAGAGGGAGCTTGCGAGAAAGGACAGCAACTATTAATGGGCACAGCAAACATACGTGGAATTAGAGGACATTGTGTCTCATTTTCCTTTCCCATCCTCCTCAGTTTACTTTTGTCTCCTTTCACGCTTGCCAGAGGGCAATGTAACATGGTGAGTGGAATCTTCCTTTTTATACTAAAAGATACAAATACATACAGCTCTGTACGATGAGGAGGAGGAGGATAATAATAATAATACACAGAAAACCTTCAGAACTGGGCCTACCAAAATACATTCACACCAACATCCAGAAAGCAGTCATACTTAAAACATTTTAAATAGTCAGGAAAATTCTGAATTGGTAAAAGACACCATGACTTGGCAAAGCCCATGATGTCCATCTAGAAAAAACGCCATGAGTTGTGTTTGAGGAGCCCTGGACAGGGACAGAAAGGTTGTCCTTGGGAGAACAGCGGGAGCGTCTTAGCTGTGAAGCTACCCTGAGCTTTAGAGCAGCTTAGATAGCACCTTCAAGGTACAGCACAGCAGTGAAGCCATGCCCCCACTCTCCTCCCCATTTCCAATCTACTGGGCGTCCCTGTAATACTGAGCCTCAGAGCAGGTTATCAGCAAGGCATCTCTGCTTTTTAAGGCTCAGTATGAGGTGTGGGAGGCTCCAGAGAAGGCAGCTGCTCTTGTAGTAGTAATAATAATAATAATAATAACAACAACAACAACAACAACAACTACAACTGTGTTAAAAAAACTGCGCTGGCTGCCTGTTAGCTACCAAGCCATATACAAGGTTATGTTATTGTCCCATAAAGCCCTAAACTTGGGTCCAGCATACCTAGCAGACCGCCTTTCCTTATATACACCCAGGCGACGGTTATGATCTTCAGAGGAGATCGTGCTGGCCATTCCAAAACGAAAGGAATGTTGGCATCAAGAACTTCGGTGGCAGGCCTTCTCTATAGCAGCACCCACCCTCTGGAAAACTCTCCGTTGTGTGGTTCGGGAGGCAGAAAATGTAACAGCTTTTAAATGCCTCCTAAAAACCTACCTCTTCACACAGGCTTTCCCTGGACTGCAATGTATCTGATTTTCTATTGCACTCTTAGCTTTTCATATTTAAAATTTACTGTATACTGTGATGTTCTACTGTTTGTAGTTGTAATATATTGCAAAGTTGATTGTTTGTGATATGCATTTGTTTATATCTTTAAAATGGGTTAAGAACAATAACAGATAAAGTAAATAACGAGGCTGAAATATATTTACTGTTTGTGGTTATAGGTCTCGGTAAGTATAGAGTGATTGGCTGGTTGTGGGGGAGTGCCTGGATTGGCTGTCTGTGTGCCCGAATGGAAGGTGAGTGTTGATTGGCTGGCTGGTTGGAGTGCCTGGATTAGCTGGCTGTGTAAGAGTGGGAGGAACTAGAGAACGAGTGAAGTGTATATATGTGTCTGACAGAGAGAGCTGACAGGATTGATTGGGGGGAGTTTTGAAAGAAACGTTGAAAGGGATTTGAGAGAATTGAGAGATTGAGATAAGATTTTAGAGCATAGATCAAATGAAGAACAGTTTATAAACGTATAAGAGTTCTGACTGAAACCAATAAGCATTGAAACCTTGTAACCGACATGCAATTGAACTGAAGTAACCATTAAGCTTGTTGACACGCAATTTCTTATTAATAAATTCTTGTTAATTCTATCTACTGGTGTGGTCTGTGGGTGTACCTGAGAAGGTACTGGTGGCAGCGGAACAAAGAAGTTATCTGGAGGCCAGGTTGCTGGGCTGTTGTGCTGTGGGGCCTAAATAGTAAAGGCGAGACAGGGGCAGCAGCAGCAGCAGCAAGTGGTCGAGGATAACACCACAGCTGGTGGCCTTAGCGGTGGGATACGAATAACCCAGTGCTAGTTGTGGGATCTGATAAGATCCAATGCACATCTCAGGTTTTGGCTATAGCTGAGGGATACGAAGAACTCCAGTGCTATTTAGCAGAATACTGTGGTCTGTGCGTGTTGGTCAGAGTAAACACGAAAGAGTTCTGACAGGGATCTCAGAACTAAGTTTAAGGCACACCAGGTCTCGGGGGAGACAATAGACACAATAAAAAACATATTAATAAGAAACTGAAAACAATTTACCTCAGAAAATGGCAGAAATCTGGACTTTGAAAAAAGATGCCCTAATTGAAAAGTGTAAGGCTATAAGAATTGCATAAGAAAAGAAGATTGCAGAAGAACTAAAAGTAATATTAATCAAACACTGAGTACCTGACCCTATTTGGGGGGGGGGACTTTATAAGAATCCAGTTACAAGTGATCCAGCTTACATAGAGACCCTAGGAGAACAGAATAGAATTAAACTGTTGGAATTAGAGAAGCAACAAGCAAGGAAGGCAGAACAGAATAAGATTAAACTTTTAGAGATGGAAGACAGAGAAAAACAGCATTCTGTGGAATCAGAGAGGACAAAATTGGAATTAGAGAAGCAACAAGCAAGGGAGGCAGAACAGAATAGGATTAGACTGTTGGATTTAGAGAAGCAAGGGAGGCAGAACAGAATAGGATTAACTTTTAGAGTTGGAGGACAGAGAAAAGCAGTGTTCTGTAGAATCAGAGAGGACAAAATTGGAATTGGAAGACAGACAAACAAAGAAGGGCTGAAGCAGAAAAGGAACAAATGGAACAGAAGGAAAAAGAGAGATTCCATGAATTGGAATTAGCTAAGATTAAAATGGAAACAGAACGGTTTAAAGCAGATGAGATTTGGCGAGAAAAGCAAGAGAAGATTGAAAAAGCTAAGACTGAGACTGTGGAAATACCAGAATAACACCTAGAGACTTCATGCTTTTTAACCCAGGAGACGATCCTGAGGTATTTTTAGCCACTTTTGAGAAAGCTGCTAAGAATTGGGATATACCTCAGTGAGAATTTGTGAGGTACATTCCTAGCATAGTGAAAGGAGAACTGGTTGAAGTGTACCACAGCTTTTCCTCAGAAAAACTACCCATTTATGAGGAATATAAAACTGCTTTGTATCAAAGATTCAGGCTAGGGGCAGAGCATTTTAGGAAGCAGTTTCGTACATTTTGTTCACAGGCAGGTAAATCATACCTGGATTTAAGTGTGAAACTAGGTGACCTATTTGATAAGTGGGTTCACAGTGCTAAGGCTGAGTCCAAGGAAGGCATCAGGAACCTGATGATCCTGGATCAATTCTTATTTCAGTTACCACCAGAAAAATCAGGCTTATGGTCAGAGACAGTGTCCCTAAAATGGTTCAAGAAGCAGTAGAAATAGCAGACCAATTAGCCATCAACAGAGGAGGTGAAGCTGGAGGAGCCTACAAAGATTATCGCCCTAAATATCCTGAACACAAAGATAACAGAAATGCAATAAAGAGCCAGAGAAAAACAAGGAATATAAGTTTCAAATAAAAAGTCATGAGGAGAACAGAAGTGACAGACCCGTGTTTAAGAGGGGAAATGTCAGGGTGTGTTACAAATGTGGGAAACCAGGGCATTTTCAGATGGAGTGTTCGGAGAACCCCAGAGTTACCTCACCAACCCCAGTTAAAAAGACAAGCACTACACCTCAGACAGCAGAAACTATGAAGACGGTTCAGTTCTGCAGTGTCAAGTTCAGGGGAATTGAGGAATTCAATTCAGAGCTGAAGGAAGAGGTGTTAGTGGAAAGCTCATTATACCTAGCCACTTTGGACACGGGTTCTGGAATTAACCTGATCAGAACAGATTTGGTGGAGGGAAGACATATTTTACCTCACCAAACAGTTCAAATCTGAGGTATAAATGGGAAGCCTGAAGAAATTCCCTTGGTCAAGGTGAACATACTGTGGAGAGGCCAAAAGGGAGAGTTCACTGTAGGCCTAAATGATGAACAGGAGGAATCAGTGATTTTAGGAAAGGACGTAATGAGTTATGGAACTGAGAGAATACTCATAGTCACCAGGAGCCAAGCTAAATCAGTGCCAGTGACAGACAATTCCAACTTGATTTCATCAGGCCTAGAACAAGGAACCAGTCAAGCTGAGGAGCTGAGAGACCCAGTTTCTGAGGCAACCACAGAGTTGGGGTCATTGCCACTCCTAGAGCAGAGATGCCAAGCGAGTATAAACAGGAACTGCAGGCAGACACCAGTCTAGAGCCTGTTATAAAGCAAGTACAGCATTCTGTGACACCCATTGTTGACACAGTTAAAGAACAACTAGTGTGGGAGAGTGAAATCTTGTGCCAAATGGAAGAACCTAAGAACTCCCATGAGCCTGAGAAACAGATTGTAGCTTCCCTAAAATACAAAGACAGTGTAGCGAGAAGAGCACCTGACAATGCATGCTCTGATTCCTCAGACCAAAGAAAAGCCAAGATAAAGCTAACTGCTCATGACCAGTGGCGTAGCATGTCACAGGAGGCCTGGTTAAAGATCCCCAGGAGACTTGAACGCCCTTGGGAAAACTTAACAGTACAGCAGTTGATGAACTCTGTGCTCTGTGGCATGTCAGCCTTTGCGATGGCTTACATCAATGATGTAGCCATATTTAGCAGAACGATATTCCATCACTTGGAGCACCTAGACAGAGTCTTTAGTACAATAGAAAAGGCAGGATTGACCATCAAAGCTAACAAATGTCAATTTGGGCTATCAGAAGTCACCTACCTAGGCTATAGGGTAGGCAGTGGGAAAATCTCACCACTGTGGGACAAGGTAGAAGTGATCAAAAATTGCCCTGTCCCTAAGACTAAAAGGCAAGTCAGAGCCTTCCTTGGGATCATTGGATATTATAAGAAGTTTCTGGAGAGGTGTGGAGATATAGCTGCACCTTACATGAGCTGACATACAAGCACGAATCAGATGCTGTGAAGTGGAGTAGCCCATGTGAAAAAGCATTTGAGCGACTCAAAAAGGTTTTGTGCAATAGCCCCATCCTAATAGCCCCTGATTTTGAGCAAACATTCATCATGCCTACGGATGCATCAGAGATTGGGCTGAGAACAGCATTACTGCAAGAGAGGGATGGGATCAAATACCCTATCGCCTTCCTAAGCAGGAAGCTGACTTACCATGAGAAGACAGTTCAAAAGGAGTGCCTCGCGATTGTGTGGGCGTTAAACAAGACCCTACGTTTGGGGACAGAAGTGTGTTGTGATGACTGATCACCGAGCATTGATCTGGCTGGAGACCATGCACAACCACAACACCATGCTGCAGAGGTGGTCGTGGATACTGCAGGAGTTCCAGGTCGAGTACCAGTACGTGAGAGGCAAAGATCACGTGATTGCAGACAGACTTTCCAGATGCGGCGGGCATGAGTTCAGCGACACCGACACTCCCGGGCAAGAAAGAAGAAGAAAAGACAGTTTTCCAAAGTGTTCCGGTGAGGCAAGGACTTTGTGTGTGCCCAGGAACACACTCATCAAGCTTTGCACTCCCAGAGCACATATTTGAGAACACTGAACTTTGCATATGCTCAAGGACACATTCCCTTGGACTTTGGATGTTGCGTATGCCATTTAGGACTAAAGAGGCATACTCCGCTTCATTTTAAGGGAAGGAATGTGATGTTCTACTGTTTGTGGTTGTAAATATATTGCAAAGTTGATTGTTTGTGATATGCATTTGTTTATATCTTTAAAATGGGTTAAGAACAATAACAGGTAAAGTAAATAATGAGGCTGAAATATATTTACTGTTTGTGGTTATAGGTCTTGGTAAGTATAGAGTGATTGGCTGGTTGTGGGGGAGTGCCTGGATTGGCTGGCTGTGTGCCTGAATGGAAGGTGAGTGTTGATTGATTGGTTGGTTGGAGTGCCTGGATTAGTTGGCTGTGTAAGAGTGGGAGATGCTAGAGAGCGAGTGGAGTGTATATACATGTGTCTGACAGAGAGAGCTGACAGGGTTGATTGGGGGGAGATTTGAGGGGGAGTTTTGAGAGTGACGTTGAAAGGGATTTGAGAGAATTGAGAGATTGAGATAAGATTTTAGAGCATAGATCAAATGAAGAACAGTTTATAAACGTATCAGAGTTCTGACTGAAACCAATAAGCATTGAAACCTTGTAACCGATACGCAGTTGAACTGAAGTAACCATTAAGCTTGTTGACACGCAATTTCTTATTAATAAATTCTTGTTAATTCTATCTACTGGTGTGGTCTGTGGGTGTACCTGAAAAGGTACTGGTGGCAGCGGAACAAAGAAGTTATCTGGAGGCCAGGTTGCTGGGCTGTTGTGCTGTGGGGCCTAAATTGTAAAGGCGAGACAGGGGCAGCAGCAGCAGCAAGTGGTCGAGGATAACACCACACATACTTATTGTGTTTTTATGGTTTTAATTGTGCACTGCCTGGAGAGCCTCGACTATCAGGTAGTATAAAAATTTAATATAAATAAAATAAATAAACAATAATAAATCTCCCCAGAGGTGAGTTGCAAAGCATATCTGTGGATCCCTGAAGATTCTGACTACGAAAGCGAGGTCAAGGCCTGCTTGAGCTGAAAGCAGAAAAGCTTTTTCAATGTCGTTGGCACCTTGCATTACAGAAATTTGATACAAAGGTCCTTTTCTTTTAGGCATTCCGAGCTCTTCCAAATACATTGGATGAAATTGACGCTTTACTGAATGAGGAGAAATCAAGAGCTTCCTGCTTCACAGATCTCAGCGCTTCAGTATGTACTCTCAGTATATGACTCCCACACTGTACTAGGTTGCTTAGTAATAATAATAACAATAATAATAAGCTAAGCAGCAGGGACAACGTCGTAAATGCCAGTTTCTGAATGTATTAGAATTCTAAATATTTTCCCCCCAAGGACCAGTGTGTTCTATGGTGCTTCAGTTCTTAAAAAAAGAGAAAAGCAAGGGGGGAAATTAGCTCTGTCTCATGTTGCACTTGATAGTGGCAGACGTACTTGTGTAATACCAGGCCTACCCTAATGCTGTATAAAGTGAGGACTAAACTACATAGTATGTTAAATATGTAGCATGCAGCATACCTTCTCTCTCTCTCTTTTTTACTTACAAGTAAGCATGTGGGCCCCTGACCTGGATCAGGATCACCATGTGTGGATGGGAGAGATTTCGTCCTTCTTTTCCCAGCTGCTTGTTTCCTAAATTCCACTCCCCACCCATGGAGAAAACGTCTCCATCAGCGTCATTGGATGCTTTGGGGGGGGGGGGGAGATTTAGGAAAACAAGCAGCTGGGACAGAAATGTTTAAATCTTCCCTGCCCTCATGTGTTAGTCCCAATCCAGATTGGGGTCCCTTTTGCGCTTACTTATAAGTAAAAACAGAGAGGGTAAACTGCACGCTACATACTGAACGTATCAAGTAATCTAGCCCTGAGCTACCTCTTTGCAGCCTCTCTCTCTAGTCACTTTTCTCTTTGCCAGACTCCCAGAATTGGAGACAAAAAGAAGCCTTTGGGGATGTACTGGGGAGGGGTAAGAGAAGGGTATTTAGCCCTCCACCCGCATGACTTTTTGCTCTTAAAATCGGGCCCTGCTGATATACCCATTTTTAATTTGATCATGAAAGACCCCATTTTAAACTGGTTGGCCATTATTACATGCCGCTTGAGTTTCTGTCTGCAGCTGTGCCTTGCGTTCTCTGCACTTGAGCTAGAAGTATATTTGGTATTATGACTATGGGATACATATGCAACCATGTGTTGTGTACGTTTTGGACGTGAACAAGTAATAGGTACTGAAATATTTTCATTTGAGCTTTAGACAGTAAAGGTTCTATATTGTCCATTTAGGAAAGTATGCCTTTTAAAAAGATCCAACTTCTTCCTGCCAGGTTGTTGAAGAGTATAATAAAAGGACAGAAGAAATAACGCAGATGACACTGGAACTGGAGGAAAAGAAAAAAGAGTTGGACAACTATAGGCAAACTATTTCACAGGTATTACGTGTATTGGAGGTTATTGCTGTTATTCCCACTGGTAATTTCTTCCGGAAATAAGTATCCATTAATGCACTGTACCGTAGAAGAAAGCATAAATAGCTGTTGGCCTCAGAACAAACAAACTATAATAATACCTTCAGTCCATAAACCCATCCCTGTGAGTTGCTTGTGAATGGCAAGTCATAGAGGCAGTGCCCAGCTGCAAGAATACCAAGAGCTGTGTACGCACAGCCACCACCAGGGACAACCAGATGGAATGCAGGATCTTTGGCTCTCTGCCCTGCCCGCCACCAACACAGCCCCAGCACTCATCCAAGCTTGATATTCTGGGGATTAGGAGATGGTAGTGGTGGGATAGCCCTGGCAGCCTCCTACGACCTGAGCAGGATGGACTCATGCACCTCGCCAAGTGCGAATGAAGAATGGAGGCAGACTTGGTGGGAGCATATGGTGTGGGTCATTCACCAGCACAGCAGCTTCCAGAAATCAGTACAACTTGAAGACGATATCAGTTCATGCTCATGAAGGCTGCCAGGCTCTAGTGCTCGGGTAGTTTCAACACAGTGCAACACAGCACAACTGTTGCACCAGCACTTTCCTAGCCCCATGCCATAGGGCAGGATGCTGTCTGGGGTCACTATTAATGGGTTGGATCCAGACATACTCATGCTTAGAGTAGACTGATTGCAACCGGTGGGGCAAGTTAGTCATGACTACGTTATGTCCCATTGATTTCAAGAATCTACTCTAAGCAATGACTATGTCTGGATCCAGCCCAACATATTTGAGGTGTCAATATAATGTTTACTATAGTACCGACGATGGACTGCTCTGCTTTAAATTCACTCCTGTTAACATGAGTCTTTTTATTTTTAGGTTAAGGAAATGTGGCTAAACCCTTTGAAACAGCTGGTTGAACAAATTAATGAGAAGTTCAGTAGCTTTTTTAGCTCCATGCAGTGTGCAGGGGAAGTGGACCTTCATACAGAAAGTGAGGTATGGTTATCAGGATTATGTAACACTGAGAGGAAATCTCTGCCCTGGATAGATACACACACAGAGACACACTAACATCTCAGTTACAGAATAAGGAATAATGTGCTTTCTCATATTGCCACTTGAGAGACAGTGATTGGAAGGTAATAGCTTTCTTTCTTGGGAAAACATTTCTTTTCATGGTGAAATTAACAATAATGTTCTCAATTGACCACTGGCAACCACTTCTATAAATTGGTTTTATCTGGTACAAACAGTGGTTTCAGTTGCAGCACCTAAACACTCAATTAATGGAGGCACAGCCGTGCCTCCATTGTTAAAGGCCGTCAGTAAAAAACACATTCCGCCATGTTACAGTGATAATTGGGGGGGGTGTCATTCTAACAGCCATAAAATCAAAAATGTTTCATCAACCTTTCTGGAATTTACAGGTGCCAGAAAGAAATGTTTGTTTTACATTACCTGAAAATTTCAAGAAGATTGGTGAAAGATTGAGGGAAGGAGAGCAGTTTAAGGTAGAAAAGGAATACAAACCTGTCTCCCTGCTTTTGTAAAATTTACTTCCGGGTTGAGACTTTTGTGCTCACAATTTGCATAATTTCTAGAGCCTTATTAATTAATCCAGTGGTGGGGTCTTCTTCCTCCTTGACTGTAGTTGGTGGAAAGCTTTTCGTTCTTTTAAAATTCCCTTCGGTTGACTTTTAAGGACTATTTTAACCTCTCATTCAAGTCAATGAGGCGGCCATCTTCCCTCATAGCGCGACACATGCTCAGTAGCGTCGCTCTCCCCCCTCCCTCCTGCCTTAGAATGTGGGGTGGGTGAGTGAAATGGCCGCTGCCTCTAGCACAGACCTTTTGAGTGAAGAAGAAGAAGAAGAAGAGTTTCTCTTTTCTCTTCTGGAACATGCATTCCTTTGGCTCTGAGAGTATTTTGGGCTATCTTCATAAGGCCAGTTTGCTCTTTTGCTCCCTGGTGAAGCAGGGTGTGGTTCCTCTGGATCCATGGTAACCTGGTCTTCAGATCTCTCCAGGGAATAGGTGGCTATACCTTTCTTTCTATCCCCCACCCCCCCACCCCATACACACACAGTGCTCCTTCTCTCTTTTCTAAGAGTTTGGTCCATACTGCTATAAGTTGAAAGCTTCAAACACTTCATTTAATTAGTTTGGACCGGTGTTAAGTTTTAAGTACAATGTTGAAACTTTTCAAAGTGCTTCTGGGCCTACAACGTTGGTTTTGGCCTAGTCACCCTGTTTTTCTAATAAGGTTTAGAAACAGTTGAGCTGTCGTGTATTTTGCATAGTGTACACACATGGATTTTCTTTCTAATCCTTGCAGTCTACACTGGCTCCCTCCTTGATGTATTTTTAGATGCAGACAAACCCTTTTTTGTTCCAGCAGGCCTTTGGCAAATCATCTGGACCTCTGTCTATACATTTGACTTTTAAATTGTTATGTATTTAAAATGTTTTAAATGCTTTAATATTGAAAAGTATTTAATTATATTTTTAACTTTTGTTTCTTCTTCGTGGTCTCTGTGCATCACACACTATGGGCTCGCGCCGACGCCGAGCCTCACTCAGAAACTTCTAGAGCTTAGAATCTATTGGCGGGAACCCCTCCCCCCACCATCTTACTGCGCATGCCTGGGTTCCCGCCTACCTCAGTTCTTCTTCGACCGCCTTGCTGGTTGCCTCACAAAGGACTTCTCCTGATCGTTTATAGCTTAGATTTCTTATTTCAACTTCAGCTTTCCTGTGTTTTTTCTTCTCTCACATCTTCTTCTTCTCTTTTCTCTTTCTGCTTAAAAAAATATATATATATATATTTTTAATATAGTTAGTATAGGTATAGATAGATAGTTGTAGAACTATATAGATATATAGGGCTGCGGCCTTTGAGAGGCACAACCGCGGCAGCGGTCTTTGCGAACCATAACCGTCGCAGCGTTCCGTTCTACGGGAAAACAGAAAGGAGGAACTGTGAGTTTTCCCGCCCTTCTAGGGCGTACAAAATGGCGTCTCTCTTTAAGAAATGCACGGGCTGCAGGGCCAAATTAACCCTTTCGGATGGACACTCCAAGTGCCTCCTTTGTTTGGGCGAGGCTCATATGGTGGACACTTGTGCTCACTGCCTGAGTTTTTCAAGGCAAACGCGCAAGAACAGAGCCAACAAGTTGAGGGCGCTATTATGGAAATCAGCCCTGGAGACTGTCGACGTCCCGGTCTCGATCCCGAGCCTTCAGTCGACGTCGAAGCCCTCCCTTCCCGAGGATACGGGCAAGGCGAAGCGGCGCAAGAGGGACCACAGCGAAAAGCCGGGCGAGGAGGCCCAGGCTCCCAAGAGAAAACAGACAAAGCATCGCTCCCGAGATTCGAAGTCGGCACCGGACTCGATGCCGAGACAACCGGCGCAGGCGCAGAAATCGGCACGGGGAGAGAAGTCCACACCGGTACCGAAGCCGTCGTCGGCACCGAAGCCGTCCTCGACGCCGAAGCCATCATCGGCGCCGAAGCCTTCCTCGACGCCGAAGCCTTCTTCGACACCGAAGCCTTCGTCGACACCGAAGCCGCCGGAAACCCCATCGACACCGACGTCAAAGCCGAGGACGAAGTCGGGAACCAAGCCGGCCTCGGTACCGACCAGCTCTCCGGTACCGATGACCCAACCGAGACTCTCACCAGCGGCTTCTATTTCGCTGCCAATCTCGTGGCCTTCAGTAGCAACGCCCCCGACGCGACAAGACCACAGCTTCTCCATTCCGAAGGCACCGAAGCCACTGCACCCTCGGCGACCCGCATCTTTGCCCAGGCCAGCCTCTTCGCTCTCCCCACCGCCATCGGAGGTGGATGAACAGCGGGACGACCCTCAGTGGGCCATTTCCCCTCGTCAAGTTTCTCCTCGGCGCACTTCACCACAACCGGACAACTGGGATCGCCTCTCCACCAGGTCTACCGGTTCATGGGCGTACCAGACAGAGGGACCTTATAGGCGACCTCTTTTTGATCAATTCACGGGGGAAAGATTACAGGAGGAAGAGGACCACTTCGTCCCACCCGTCCCCCCTAGGCGCCCACCTTCGGCCACAGTATCTGCTCCGGCATACCTCGCTGACCAGCCGGATTCTCCTCCTCCGCCACTCGGTGCTATGTCTATCAGAGCACCTAGCTCCCACTCCGACGACGATTACCCCTCGGATTCGTCAGAGGTCTCTGCGCACATCCACCCCTCCCTGCCGTCTCCAGACCAGGAGCTAGAAACTGGCAAGCGTGCATCGCCATCGGTAGAGGTGGTATCGTTTTTAGATCAAATGCAACGTCTTGCCCAGTCGTTAGGTATCGAAGTGCCCGAGTCGGAGGAACAGGTAGAAGACATCGCGTACGACGTGATGTACGGAGACACGACAACCACTTTGGCCATGCCCGTCCTCCCAACCATCCTACGGACCCTGAAGGAATCCTGGAAGACTCCTGCGACCACAGGCCCGGTATCGAAGAGAGTCGATGCCCAGTACAAAATTCAAGAGAAGGGTGTCGAATTCTTATTTCAACATCCGAAGCCTAATTCGGTTGTGGTTGAATCAGCCCAGGGCCGCACAGCTAGATCTCATTCGGCCCCGATAGATAAGGAGGGCAGGAAACTCGATGCTTTTGGAAAAAGGGTCTACGCATCCACAGCCCTCTCGGTTAAAATAGCCAATTACCAGGCCCTAATGGCCCGCTATCATCTGTTTATATGGGACAAGGTGTCAGCGTTACATGCCCACCTCCCTGATGAAATTAAGATGGCGGCACAGGTGTTCCAGCAGGAGGCAACGGCGCTGGCAAAACAGGAGCTGTCCACCGCGCGCCATTTAGCGGACTGCCTGTCCAAGTCGATGGTAGCCTCGGTGGCATTGAGAAGACACGCGTGGCTTCGCTCCTCAAATCTCTCCCAGGAGACTAAGAATAGGATAGAAGACCTCCCCTTCGACGGGGAAGGTCTTTTTAATGCTTCCACCGATTCGCAGATGGATACCATCCAGAAGGCGAAAATGACGGCGAAAAAGATGGGGTTTTATCCAACCCAGGCCTTGCAGACGTACAGGCCACGGAGATGGTCCAGACAGCACCCCTATCAGGCCCGCCAGCAGCAATTCCGTCATCAGCAGCACCAGCCAAGATTCCAGTCTGCGCAGCCTGCCTTTCGCCAGCAGAGGTCGTACCCCCAGTCCAGAGCACGCCCTCAACGCGCTCGGCCAGACCAAGGCCCAAAACAGCGCCTTTGACTTGATCGTCACCAGCCCACCACACCACACGTTCTTTGGTCAAAGACTCCGACACTTATACAATGTTTGGGCGAGGATTTCAACAGACAACTGGGTCCTAAGCGTCATCAATCAGGGATACAAACTGGAATTCGCTTCCCTGCCACAGCTGGGATCCCTAAAATATACACCAGCTTCCGCCGTGCTGCAGCAAGAAGTGGCCTCACTCCTACGGAAGGGAGCCATCATCCCAGTGAACATCACAGACTTGAACAACGGGTTCTATTCCCGTTATTTCACTGTTCAGAAGAAGGATGGCGGCCTCCGTCCAATCTTGGACTTGAGGTTTCTCAACGAATTCCTCCAAACCAAAAAATTCAGGATGATCACTTTGGGCTCTGTCCTGCCCCTGCTCCGCCGCAATCAATGGTTCACCCTAGTGGACTTAAAGGACGCATACTTCCATATCCCAATTCATCGAGACCATCAGAAATTTCTCCGGTTCATCGTCGGGAAGGAAGCGTTTCAATTTACGGTCCTCCCGGTCGGACTGAAAACAGCACCGAGAGTCTTTACGAAATGTATGGCCGCCGTCTGCGCGCACCTCCGTTCGTCGGGCGTGGAGCTCTATCCATATCTCGACGACTGGCTACTCGTCTCCCCATCCGAGCTTCAAGCGACAAAGGATGTACAACTCACGACATCCCTACTGCAGCAGTTGGGCCTGGTGTTGAACCACGAAAAATCGGTCCTGTCTCCTGCTCGAACGATACAATTCATCGGAGCCCTCCTCGATTCGGAAGCGGGAAGGGCGTATCTTCCACCCCCGAGACTTGCCCGCCTTCAACAGCTGGCGTTTCGGGTCTCGTCCGCTGCCACTCACACAGCACTCACGCTTCAAAAACTACTAGGGTTGATGGCCTCAGCAGTTTTCGTAGTCCGGTGGGCACGGCTACGAATGCGCCCCTTACAGCGCTTCCTGCTGGAGACTTACGATGCGTGTCGCCACCCGAATTCTATCAGGATAACCGTCCCTCTCGCATTGCGCCAGTCGCTCCGCTGGTGGACAATGCCGTGGCACCTTCAAAAGGGCCTACCGTTCCTGCCAGGGGAACCAACACGTTCCATAACATCGGACGCTTCCCTCCTGGGCTGGGGAGCGCACTGCGATCACCTATCAGTGCAGAGCGAATGGTCCTCGAAGGACAAGGAAAACCACATCAATCTCCTCGAATTGATCGCGGTGAAGAGAGCTCTCTTAGCATTCAGAGACTATGTCGCAGACCACCACGTAAGGATCATATCCGACAATATGTCGGTGGTCTGGTACATCAACAAAGAAGGAGGGACGCGGTCCAAAACCTTGCTCAGTCTTACCCTAGAAATCTTCGAGTGGGCAATCTCCCACGGCATACGGTTGTCGGCTACTCACATAGCCGGAACAGACAACGTACAGGCAGACATGCTCAGCAGGAACTTTTCAGACACACACGAATGGTCTCTCTGCAACCAGGCACTTACGCTCATCTTCAACAGATGGGGACAACCTCGCCTGGACCTCTTCGCGTCTGCGGAAAATGCAGTCTGCGCATTATTTTGCTCAAGAGCGGGGATCGGAAAGGGCTCTCTAGGGGACGCTCTAAGTACCTCCTGGGGGTCAGCTCTTGTTTATGCCTTCCCCCCGTTCCCACTCATCCCAAAAGTGATCTCAATTCTGCAACTGGGACGAACGGAGGCCATACTAATAGCCCCTTGGTGGCCGCGTCAGTTCTGGTTCTCCCCCCTTCTCCGCTTGACCAGGGGAGAGTATCTTTACCTACCGATGACAGAAGACCTTATCACCATGGGGCAGGGTCTGGTACGCCACCCAGACCTACAGAAATTGAAACTAACCGCATGGAGAATCCGGCGCGATGGCAGCACCTGCACCTCCCGCCTTCGGTGAGGACGGTGCTCAACGAGGCCACTCGCCCCTCTACTAGACTGTCTTACGAAAGGAAATGGAGGAAATTCACCTCATTCGTTACCCAGCAGGGTGTCCCTCCTCACTCCTGTGGAATCATAGTCATACTATCCTTTCTCAGCTCATTGCACGAGGCAGGCCTCGGTAATGCGTCTATCAAGGTGTACTTGGCGGCCATATCGGCGAACCACGACCTCATTCAGAACTACTCAGCTTTCTCTCATCCGCTATCAAAACGCTTTATGAGAGGGTTAAAGAACATCCACCCACCTGTACGACCCATAGTTCCTCAATGGAGTTTGTCGGTCGTCCTGGCAGCCCTGTCCAATAAACCGTTTGAACCTTTGGCTACCACGGACTTGCGGTTGCTTTCCTTTAAAGTAGCCTTCCTAGTCGCGATCACATCCGCCAGAAGGGCTTCAGAACTGTGCGCCCTGATGATCGATCCCCCCTATACTCAATTCTATAGGGATAGGGTTGTCCTGCGCCCAGGCCCAGACTTTAAACCAAAGATCATCTGGGACTTCCACGTCAATCAGACCATTGTGCTTCCCACCTTTTTTCAGGATGCCTCCGATCCTATGAGTACACGACTTCATTCGCTAGATGTAAGGCGGGCGTTAGCGTTCTATAAAGACAGAACAGCACCGTTCCGCAAATCTCAACGCCTTTTCATCTGTTATGGCGGCAGAACAAAGGGCCACGCGCTATCTGCTCAGCGGTTTGCAAGATGGATTGTCAGTACTATCGCCCTTGGCTATCAGCTCGCACAAAAAGAAGCCCCAGCCGCCTTGCGTTCACACTCGACAAGGGCCCAAGCTACCTCGACTGCGCTGAGCAGGGGAATTTCCATCCCCGACCTGTGTAGAGCAGCTACCTGGTCCTCGGCTTCCACGTTCGTGTCGCATTACAAGCTGGACACCAGGGCGAGGAGCGATGCAAGCTTTGGACGAGCGGTGTTGTCATCACTCCTTCAATGACGTCCCTTCAGCGAGTCTACCCCACCTCCGGTAAGTGTTGCTGGTTACTCGCCCATAGTGTGTGATGCACAGAGACCACGAAGAAGAAATGCAGGTTGCTTACCTGTAACTGTAGTTCTTCGAGTGGTCATCTGTGCAGTCACACAACCCTCCCACCATCCCCTCTAGACCTCGCTGGAAGGCCTATGGGTGTACTCGCCATGCCATTCTGCATTCTCCTTTTTAATGTTTACTACCTCGGCGGGAGTCGCATTAGGCGGTCTCATGGAACTGAGGTAGGCGGGAACCCAGGCATGCGCAGTAAGATGGTGGGGGGAGGGGTTCCCGCCAATAGATTCTAAGCTCTAGAAGTTTCCGAGTGAGGCTCGGCGTCGGCGCGAGCCCATAGTGTGTGACTGCACAGATGACCACTCGAAGAACTACAGTTACAGGTAAGCAACCTGCATATATTTAGGCTGACTATATGAAAAGGAGGACAGGGCTCATGTAACTTTAACAGTTGTAGAGAAAAGGGAATTTCAGCCAGTGTCATTTGTATGCAGTTAGTCCCTGGTGAAATTCCCTCTTCATCACAACAGTTAAAGTTGCAGGCACTATACTAGAGTGACCATATACAAAAGAAGGCAGGGCCCCTGCAACTTTAACTGTTGTGATGAAGAGGGAATTTCACCAGGAACTAATTGCATACAAATGACACTGGCTGAAATCCCCTTTTCTCTACAACTGTTAAAGTTACATGAGCCCTGTCCTCCTTTTCATATAGTCAGCCTAGTATATTCCTATTTATAGGTTTTAGCTGTATATGTTTTAGTTTTGTAAGGCTGCCCTGAGGCCCAGCATTGGGCAAAAGGCAGGATACTACTACTACTACTTTTATAACATAGTAGTAGTAGTAGTAGTAGTAGTAATGTTTCAGATTTCACTTCTGCATCTGATGTTCTTTTGCATTTACTTTTCTTTATAAACCATTCCTATCTTAAGACTTCTTGTGTGGCATGTTTTCATTGGTTTAACAAGTTAAAAGGGGTATTCACTGTTTTCATGCTTATGTTATAAAATCTATTTTCAACAGGCCTAGTAACTTCAAGAGTAACAGAGTTGGGGGAAATCCTCAATCTCTTTGCTATCAGAGGCACTGAGTAAGGGACCCCTGGAGATAATTTAGACTGACCCCAACCACAAAACACTATTCCCCCTTCTGAAGAGATCTAGACCACAGACTACTAAAGACAAACAAAGTAGCAGGCCATAATAACAGCTCTCATGTGGCCATTTGCCTTATGAGGCAGGTGCTCTGCGGGCTATCAAATGGAGGGACTAACAGGCCATAGAGTTGCCTGGCTGGGTCTGCCAGAAATCCAGCCTCAACACTCCTGTAAAGTCCATATTCTATAGCACCTGCTGTCAGATTAACTTGAGGGAATCCCACCCTCCACCCCGGGTTTAATTTACTGGCTTCCCCTGGCTGGACCTTGCAGGAAACTATAGGGACAGACAGAGCAAGCATTCATAGCACACATAGAATGCTGAGACTGGCAAATCTAAAAGCAAGTGTGTTGCTTTTCAAGAACCAAGGAAATTCAATGGGTCTTACTTTTGAGTAAATATCTAGAGATGGAAATGCAGCCTGTGCAAGAACTGAGTAGGGTGACCATATTTGGGAAACCAAAAAAGAGGACACCTAGTGGGGGGGGGCAGGAAAATGGCTTTCTGGGGCCACCTTAAAATCCCCAATTGGAGCGGAGGAGGGGAAAGCATGTCATTCTCACCCCACCCCACTGCTCCAATCAGGCCCTTTTCTATAATGCCTGGGAATGACACGTTTTTCCCTTTTAAGGCCTTGATTGGAGCAGTGGGAGAGAATGACACACCTCCAGAAAGCATGTCATTCCCCCCTGCCATGCTAATGGTGGCCTTAAAAGGGAAAGTGTGTAATTCCAGGTCATTATAGACTATTGCATAAAATCCCCCCTGACACCGAGGATAGAACAAAACCCAGGAGAAATCTGGGGAAATCCTGACAGTTTTTTATTATTATTTATTATTGCATTTATATCTAACCTTTTTTCCGCCAAGAAACCCAAGGCGGCATACATAATCCTCCTCCTCTCCATTTTATCCTCACAACAGCAACCCTGTGAGATGGGTTGGGCTGAGAGTCTGCAATTGGCCCAAAGTCACCCAATGGGTTTCCATGACTAAGTGGGGAGTAGAACCCAGATCTCCCAGCTCCCAGTCCAACACTTTAGCCACTAGGCCACACCCTAGTGGTCACCCTAGAATTGAGCCATGCCAAGTTGGAAGCAGATCGGTTCGTGCCTTGATTTTTAGGATATTTTTTAAAAAAGTTTGACTTCAATTTTTTTCCTAAAATTCAAGGCATGAACCAATCTGCTTTCAACTTGGCATGGCTAAACTCTTACTTAAGAGGTACAATGGTGCCAAGTTTCATCTATTCATCTTTACTTTCTTTCTTTTTTTTAATGTACTGCTCAAGGCCCTAGTTCCCAAAGAGGAGAATTGGGTTTGAAGTTTTAAAAATTCCTAAAACTCAAGGCATAAACAGATCTGCTTCCAACTTGGCATGGCTCAATCCCTACTTAAGAGCTACCATGCTGTCAAGTTTCAACCCTTTATCTTTAAAAATGATGGAATTGTAAGCATTTTAGTTAATTAAAAAAATTAAATTGAAGTTTTAAAAATTTCTAAAAATCAAGGGATGAACGGATCTACTTCCAACTTGGCATGGCTAAATCCCTACTTCAGAGCTACCATGGTGCCAAGTTTCATCTCTTTATCTTTAATTTCATTTTTTAAACTTGTACTGCTCAAGGTCCTGGACCCCAAAGAGATTTCTGTTTGAACTTTAAAAAATTCCTAAAAATCAAGGCATGAACGGCTCTGCTTCATACTTGGCATAGCTATATCCCTACTTAAGAGCTACCATGATGCCAGGTTTCATCTCTTTATCTTTAAAAATGAGGGAGATGCAAGTATTTTGGTTGATTTATTAATGTTAAAAGTGAGTTCAACACATAACACTACCTTTGATTTTATATTGGATGTCAAGATGGTATAACATTCTGACTGACGCTGGCTTGGTTGTCAACTGTATAATATCCAGTCATCCGTTACACAAAGCCATGAAATTCATTAAACAAAAAACCTACAGTATACAAAAACAATGTTAAGGCGCTACAGATTCCAACCAAGCACCAAAAAGCAGGGAAATTGGGAGTTAAGGCTCCCAAGCCTTAATGCCACATCCTCCCTAAGGAGGCAGAAAGTGCAAGTGAAATTCTCATTCTCCTAAAGCAGATAAACCATGAGGACAGGGTGGAGAATGTGATATGCAGAGGTGACTGTGGGGTTGTGGAAAACTGATAACGAACAACTTAGGGCCACCTACTTCTCTTTTTTTGTTTAGAGCAGCCCTTCCCCAACCTGGTGCCCTCCAAAGGTGTTGAACTACAACTCCCATCATTGCAAGTCAGTATGTCCCATGGTCAGGAATGCTGGGACTTGTCATCTCAAACACCTGGAGGGCAGCAGGATGGGGAATGCTGTTCCATACCCTTACCAAATACAGGGTCTGCCCAATACTTTTCTCTCACACACATCTCGCATATAGCAGCACTCTTGATAACAAAAGGGGCACTATTCATTACAGATCTAGAACCAGAGCATGTGCCAGGCACTTCCAACTTTTGGTCAATATCCTGCCTTTCAAAGAACTAATGTTTTTTTTTCTTAAAATGTATTTATAAAAAATATACTGTTCACTCCCCACAATCCCTGCACAATACATCATCTCATCAAAGCAACAGTGGAGCAGAAGAGGTTTAGTTTGGCTGTCTTGAACACCTTTCAGATGAGATTAGTTTGCAATCCTATACCTCTTGGGAGAAAGCCCTAGTGAATTCAGTGGCACTGGCTTCTGAGAAGGCATGTATAGGAGTCAACCTTCTCCAGCCTGGTGCCCTCCAGATGTGTTACACTGTAACTCCCATGTTATGTGTTATGGGGAAGACAAAAATCAATTCATACTTAATTTTAAAATAATACTTATGCATGAAAGTATTAGGTGGTAGCTCTGCCTTTGATCTCACACTGCTGAACAAGTAAGAGAAATCCTTTATCTGATATTCAAGAAACAGACATCCTATGCCATGTGTTGAAAACTAATGTTGATGTCTGAAGGGCTATCTGGATTAGGTATTCAAGATTCATTCACTGTTGTTTCATTTGGTTTTGACAGTTTATTTAAAGTGATGCAGCTCTTTTGTAGTTCCTTGATTGATCACATATCTTAATGCTGGAAAACATCATACTTTAGTACAGATGTGGGCAGAAAATAGATCTATCCTGATGATTTGGACATCAACTCGCGGCATTCCTGATAACTGCCCATGCTGATAGGGGCTTTTACAAGTTGAATTCCAAAACATCTGAAGATCTACATTCTGCCTTCCCTTGTTCTTGAACAACATTCCCCAACCTGGTGCCTGTCAGATGTGTTGGGTTGCAACTCTGAACATAAGGAGATGCTCTAAGAAATGAGAAGTAGCTGGTCCTAAGTTGTTCATCATCATTTCCCACAACCCCACAGTCACCTCTTCATATCAAATTGCATATCTTGATTTTTGAGATGACAAGTCCCAGCATTCCTGACCATGGGACATACTGACTTGCAATAATGGGAGTTGTAGTCCAACACCTTTGGAGGGCACCAGGTTGGGGAAGGGCTGCTCTAAACAAAAAAAAGAGAAGTAGGTGGCCCTAAGTTGTTCGTGATCAGTTTTCCACAACCCCACAGTCACCTCCGCATATCACATTCTCCGCCCTGTCCTCATGGTTTATCTGCTTTGGGAGAATGAGAATTTCACTTGCACTTTCTGCCTCCTTAGGGAGGATGTGGCGTTAAGGCTTGGGAACCTTAACTCCCAATTTCCCTGCTTTTTGCTGCTTGGTTGGAATCTGTAGAGCCTTAACATTGTTTTTGTAAACCGTAGGTTTTTTGTTTAATGAATATACATACTAACTAGTTTCTAAGGCTCTGTCAAACTCCAGTATCAGACTAAGAAATGGCACTGAGAGCAGATATATGTAGATGCAAAGAACAGGGCTATGCAAAGGCCGTCTGGCTCGGTTTTCAGTAGCTCCCATTGAACTCTAAACATGTGCAGCCCTCAATCCTATGCAGACTTACTTAGGACTAAGAACCAATAGCGAGAGTAGGGCTTACTACTGAATAAAAATGCATAGGATTGCTTTGACAGAGCAGGACACAGTGGAGAGGATGGAAAATCTGACCACCCCACAAAAATAGGGAACAGCAGGGATCGGTTTGCCCTCAGTGGTGCCCATGAATGTACCCCGTTTCTCACATATTCATGAATGGCTGCCATTCACTCCAACGGGGATAAATTAGGTGCTGCACTTTGGAATGTTCCTGTGGTAAGGTAAAGACTACCTTTCGCCCTGGACACTTGATTGCCCAGGCCCGACTAATAGGAATCCCTCGGGAGAATCCCTCAGCATACAAAAGAAATACATTGTGCGTGCCTTGAAAGATGGTGACCCTCCATCCGCTACTTTCCATCTCTTAGCGGGTCTTTTGCTTGTCAGCCATTGTGTGGCAGCAGGACAATGTTGCCCACTTGCCCTGACAAATTCTCTGAATTACTAAAGAAAAGTAGTGTGGGGTTGTGCTGCTGTTCTCTGCGTTTTTCTCTGCGTCCTCCCATCTTTTGAAAGCCTGCTGCATGTCAAGGTAGCCCCCTGGACCTCAGGGGCCACTGTGTTGAGCTTGAGTTTTGATGCTAGTTGCAAGGGTATCAATCCTGTGAACTGCTGTGTCTTGAAAACAATTGGGATTGTGCTGTTTGATGTGAAGCTGAAATCCTTGTACAAGAACCAGAATGATCTACCTCAACGTTTCTCTTCTTCATAAGGGTCAATTGGGTGGGTCGGTGGGGAAAATACTCATCACTGCAAACTGTTTGGCAAATATTTTGGCTAACATCCATTGTTTGGGAAACATGTTCCCACTTTCCCAAGTACATGTTGAAGTACTTCTTCAAATCCAGAAATGTATTCAATAAAGGGTTATTTTTAAACCTTCTTATTGCCAAGGCTATCTATACTAATATGCAGAGCATTTGAAGAGACTAAAAAAGAAAACAAAATAAAAAATATCCCAGTTCTTCAAGTTCAAATCCAGTTCACATGACAGGTGAGGTTGGTAGGTAGCTCAACAGGGCATTTTGTATAGCAGCACCCTGGTTATGGAACTCCCTTCCCAGGGAATTTAGCCCTATTGTTAGAGTGGCTTTTGAAGATGACCCTTTTCCGCCAATTGTTTAGTAGTTAATGCTGTGCTTGGTTTTTACTAGGGGTGTGCATCGGATCGGATCCGATCCACGATCCGAATCCGATCCGCCCCCAAATCAGAAAAATCCGATCCGATCCGACCAACCCTCCGATCCGATCCGATGAGGTCCGATCCGGATCGGATCGGCGGATTGCACGCCATTTTGAATGCTTTTTCCCATAGCAAAGTATTGTTTTACAAAAACGCCTATAACTTTTTCATTTTTAATGATAGAAGGATGAAACTTGGGGATATTGTATACTGGTTAGGGAAAGTTATCTGTGAGAAATTTCAGAAAGATTGGTGCATGCATTTTGTGGCAGTTAATTTTTTAATAAATAACCAGGAATGCCTATAACTTTGTCATTTTTAAAGTTACACACATGAAACTTTGCCACATTGTAGGTGGTACCTTGGGACCTACGTGTGTGAAATTTCAGAAACATAGGTGCTTGCCTTGTGTGGCAATTAATTTTTGAAACAATGAGGAAAGAAATGCCTATAACATTTTTATTTTAAAAGTTAGAAGTTTGAAAGTTGCTCACTTTGTAGATGGATTAGGGGTAGTTGTCTGTCAGAAATTTCAGAATGATAGGTCCAGGCATTTGGTGGCTATGAATTTTTTAGATTAAAAGTTATAAAAGTTTTTCCACAGAGGCTTGGGCTGTCAATTGCACCCCCCTCCCCCTCCCCCGCCTCCTCCTCCCTTTTTTATCTGTCAAAACTCCGTGTTGTTGTAAAGGCAACGTTGGGGACTGGCTGGGAGCTTCCCCTTGGGGAAAAGCACAAGTCCCATAGCTTGCGCGAGAAGGGCAGTGCGCGCTCCTCGCAGGTAGGATCTTCAAGACAGCAGCATCAGCAGCATCAGCATCAGGCAGACATTCAAATGGCAAAGTCCAACATTAGGGACTGGCTGGGAGCTTCCCCTTGGAGGCAGCTCTGTCTCCCACTTACCCACCCATCGCAGGCGGAGAAGAAGGGAGCATAGCACTTGCCCATAGGGATTCATTGGACAGCACTTGCCCATAGGGATTCATTGCATAGCACCTTCCCATAGAGAAATCATACTTGAAAGATCAGGAAACAATTACATTAAGGAATTGGATGGAAAGTATGAAAGATAATGAGCAAATCAAAGAGATATTAAAAGGACAAAAGATAGCCTGGTTCAAATGTTTACAATTGGGAAAATGGACTCAGGAATGGAAAATGAAAAATAAGAACTGCAGAAACAATACAAGATTTGAAGATTTAATTGAACTAAAAGGAAGAAAAGAAGAAATTAGAAATAAAGGATTGACTAGTGAGATATATAAAATATTGATAGACGATGATCTTCAGGACTCTACTAAAGCTATAAAAACGAACTGGGAAGAAGATGTAAAGGAAAAAATTAATGACTATAACTGGGAGAGGTTGTGGAATGCAAGAATGTTAAAGCTGTTGTCGATTAGAATTAAGGAGAATTTTTATAAGACAGTGTGGAGATGGTATCTAACACCTGTAAGATTTCAGCAAGTGCTAGGCAATGGATCCCTATGGGCAAGTATGGTTTCTCAGTGGGGAAGTGCTATGCAATGAATCCCTTTAAACCCCCCTCCCCACGAACGTCCGTTTCTCTGCCCAGAGCAGTTGCTACAGAGAAGTAAATCAGGAAGCTGCCTCCTTCCCCTCCGTGCTCAGCTCCTCCGTGCGCGCCCCCTTCTTCTCCGCCTGCGATGGG
This sequence comes from Anniella stebbinsi, assembly GCA_029215795.1. NCBI lineage: Eukaryota > Metazoa > Chordata > Lepidosauria > Squamata > Anniellidae > Anniella > Anniella stebbinsi. The sequence continues at coordinate 85,104,897 of JARDYH010000002.1, read as the reverse complement.
TGGGTAGGTGGGAGACAGAGCTGCTTCCAAGGGGAAGCTCCCAGCCAGTCCCCAATGTTGGACTTTGCCATTTGAATGTCTGCCTGATGCTGCTGCTGCTGCTGCTGCTGTCTTGAAGATCCTACCTGCGAGGAGCGCGCACTGCCCTTCTCGTGCAAGCTATGGGACTTGTGCTTTTCCCCAAGGGGAAGCTCCCAGCCAGTCCCCAACGTTGCCTTTACAACAACACGTTTTGACAGATAAAAAAAGGAGGGGGAGGCGGGGGAGGGGGGGTGCAATTGACAGCCCAAGCCTCTGTGGAAAAACTTGTATAACTTTTAATCTAAAAAATTCATAGCCACCAAATGCCTGGACCTATCATTCTGAAATTTCTGACAGACAACTACCCCTAATCCATCTACAAAGTGAGCAACTTTCAAACTTCTAACTTTTAAAATAAAAAAGTTATAGGCATTTCTTTCCTCAATGTTTCAAAAATTAATTGCCACACAAGGCAAGCACCTATGTTTCTGAAATTTCACACACATATCAAGCCATGTGTTACCTGTAATGTGCCCAAGTTTCCTGTTTGTATCTTTTAAAAAAAAAAAGTGGGAGGCATAACTGTATTTACCCCACTACTACCCATTTTTCTAAAATTAATTGCCACACAAGGCAAGCATCTATGTTTCTGAAATTTCACACACATAGGTCCCAAGGTACCTCCTACAATGTGGCAAAGTTTCATGTGTGTAACTTTAAAAATGACAAAGTTATAGGTGTTTCTTTCCTCATTGTTTCAAAAATTAATTGCCACACAAGGCAAGCACCTATGTTTCTGAAATTTCACACACATATCAAGCCAAGTGTTACCTGTAATGTGCCCAAGTTTCCTGTTTGTATCTTTAAAAATTAAAAAATGGGAGGCATAACTGTATTTACCCCACTACTACCCATTTTTCTAAAATTAATTACCACACAAGGCAAGCACCTATGTTTCTGAAATTTCACACACTTAGGTCCCAAGGTACCACCTACAGTGTGGCAAAGTTTCATGTGTGTAACTTTAAAAATGACAAAGTTATAGGCATTCCTGGTTATTTATTAAAAAATTAATTGCCACAAAATGCATGCACCAATCTTCCTGAAATTTCTCACAGATAACTATCCCTAACCAGTCTACAATGTCCCCAAATTTCATCCTTCTATCATTAAAAATGAAAAAGTTATAGGCATTTTTGTAAAACAATACTTTGCTATGGGAAAAATTCAAAATGGCGTCCGATCCGGATCGGACATCTGATCCGCGGATCGGGATCGGGTCCGATCCGACCATCCTCCGATCCGACCCGCCCCCCCAGGTCCGATTCCGATCCGCTATCCGATCCGATCCGGGGGGTCAGTGCACATCCCTAGTTTTTATTAATCCCTGGTTTAAATTTTTTTTTTAGCTTTGTATATTTTTATGTATTTTTATTGTACATCATCCTGAGTACTTGTTGACCGGAAGGGCGAGCTAAAACGTTTTTCATAAACAAATATTCTAAATAATTTTGCTGCCGGCAGGGGGAAAATGCACATGGGGTATATCCATAGAATATCCTCCTGTTTTTAAGAGGAGCAGAGCAGGATGGACAATGGTAGTTTCACCACTGGTTTTATGCAGTTACCTTTATGCAAATTGAATACATAAAGCTTATTATGATTAATTAAACTCATATAATTCATTATTATATTTGCATAAATCTGTATGTTCATAAAACCAATTTTTCTGAAGACAAAATTTACATTTTGTGTTTCAGCTTACTCAGGCAATAGTTTTCAATGGTTTTGGATAGCTGCCTTACAGCCTGCTCCGAAGTGCCAAGTGTGGTATCTGGCCTTGATGATAAAGCAGGCTAATCGTCCCTTTTTGTTGCTGAGTCAATTCCTCCAAGAGTTGAGGAGGGATCCAGCAGTGGTACAGGTTCCAACCTAGGGAGAGAGAGAGACAACATGCTAAACCATTATGGTTAAGCATTTTGAGCTAAACATTATGGCTTAGTGTGTCATGTGAAGCATTCCTACATAACTCACTATCCGCTGGCTGCAAAATGGTTAGCGGCATAACCATGGCTTAGAGTGTGAACAGGCCCTATGAATTTGACAACACCGCTTCTAAAATTATCTAGGACTCCTTTTTTGATTACTTGGAAGGTCTTTAAATGATTAATCTGCTTTATTAAACCTTTTAACCATAAATAAAAGGCATGAGTTTTATTATTGTCATGAATGTTTTGACTACATTTGTCTCTTGCTGTTCCTCCAAGGAGTTTATCAGGGGTGGGGAACTTCGGAGGGGTGAGGGACTGGGTTACCCCCTGACCTTTCTGTGAGCTAAACACCATCAGGGCAGGGCCATGGCCCCCAGAGCCGTGCAGAGCTGGTAATATGCCCAGGCCAGATGGGAAGTGTGTGCCCCCCCCCCATTTCAAACCACTCATTAAGTATTTTTTAATCAGTGGCACTGATTCAGTGCTAAATACATATATGAACTAGAACGTTTTATAAAAAAGGTAATGGGAAGCACTTTTATTCAAGACGTAAGACGTCACTTCTTCACCTTCAGAATTTCACGATGGATGGCTTTTGCGCTGTTTCTGCAATGTGGGCTGCTCGCTTTTCGATGGGCAGCTTACGCTACGGAAGCAGTAGCGTAAGCTGGGGGGGACCTCCTCGTTGGAGTGCCCCTCAAAATCGTGGGTCCCGGGCCAACTGGCCCCCCTGGCCCCTCTGCACGGCCCTGAATGGCCCCTGATATCATTCAGCTTCAATGTGGGCCGGAGAAAGCTGGCACAAACCAAAGCCCCTACAACTGAGGCATCACTTGAAGGAGTGCTCCTCCACCCTGTGCCTTGGTCAGGGTGGCTTCGCCTGCCCCATGCCTCACCCTATTGGAGAGGATGTGGGGCAGGCAAAGAACTAAGCACATCACACCCTTCCCAATTGGGAGGGCAAGCAGTGCACTCTTCTATAACAGTAGGGGTTCCTTTCCCTGTGACCTCTCCAAGGCCTTGCTAGCCTCCAGGGGGGATGGGGGCTTAGGGAAGGGCCCACGGAGGGAGTCCAATTCTCCGTGGACTAAATGAGGACCCTGGCCACAATTTCCCCATCCCTGAGTTTAGGGTAGCTCACATCAACTTTGTGAGGAAGGTCTGCTTCAACACTGTGTAAGGATTTGAACATTGTTGTCTAGTCACTCCACTACATTGACTTATTGGAAGCTTACCTATAGTTTGTGATGTCTGAATTGATAAGCCATGGTTTGAAGTTGTTTTGCCAGTCATTATTTGTGTGCTTACTGTAGTTTGGTGCGATGTCTGAATGGTGAATGGTTTATTTCTCTGCCTCCAGAAACTGTTGTACAATGGAGCCAGGAATAATATATGGAACTCAGTGCCAAGACGATAGAAAATGAAAGCACACAAGCAGCTCTAAATCATGGCTTGCCTGTTTTATGTTTGGAAGTTCAAACCAGGGTTTGGGTTTTAAACTATGGTTAGTGCAAACCTTGGCTTAATGGGATGCCTGAATTGAACCATTGGGTGTTTCTCATTTTGATGTATTGTCAATGACTGTGTCATCTTGCAGGACTCTAACACTGCTGTCCTTTTTTGACAGGAAGAATATGACAAGTATGGGATTCGGATTAGAGTCAAATTCCGCAGCAGCACCCAACTTCATGAGTTGACTCCACACCATCAGAGTGGAGGGGAGAGAAGTGTTTCAACTATGTTGTACCTAATGGCTTTGCAGGAACTCAACAGATGCCCCTTCAGAGTAGTGGATGAAATAAATCAGGTACCTTTGCTCCATATGAAAGAGAGACTTCTTCAGCTTTTGATAAAGTTCCTCACCAAAGACTCCTGAACAAACTAGGCAGTCATGGAATAAGAGGAGAGGTCCTGTGATGGATCAGTAACTGGGTAAAGAATGGAAATCAGAGAGTAGGAATAAATGGTAAATTCTTCTGATGGAGGGAAGTAAACAGTGGGGTGCCACAGGGATTGGTATTGGGACCAGTTCTTTTCAACTGATTTGGAATTAGGAGTGAGCAGTGAATGGCCAAGTTTGCCGATGACACCAAATTATTTAAGGTTGTTAAAATGCAAAGGGATTGTGAAGAGCTCCAAAGGAATCTCTCCAAGCTGGGAGAGTGGCCATCCAAATGGTAAATGCGGTTCAATGTAAGCAAGTGTACGGGGATGCACGTTGGGGCAAAAAAACCACCCAACTTCAAGTATAACCTGATGGGATCTGAGCTGGCAGTGACTGAACAAGAAAGAGATCTTAGGGTTGTGGTGGACAGCTTGATGAAAATGTCAACCCAGCAGGTGTAAAGAAGGCAAACTCCATGTTAGGCATTCTAAGAAAAGGAATTGAGAATAAAACTGCCAGTATCATACTGCCTTTTTACAAATCTATGGTGCGACCACACTTAGAATTAGGGGTGTGCACGGACCCACCGGATCAGATCGGGACCCGGATCGGGACTTCCAATTTTGTCACGGATCGGATCAGACAAAATCGGAGGCCCCCCGGACCGGATCGAGTCCGATCCCGATCCAAAAATCAGAAATGTTTGGATTGGCGGCCATTTTCCCCCCCATAGACTTACATTGCAATGCAAGTCTATGAGGAAAAAATGGCGGCAGGTGGGTGAGGGGGGCCTAACTCCCTCCCCCCAGGGCCGTCTGCAGGGCCGTCTGCTAAGCCCCCTCCCCCACGCTCCGTACCCCCCCCGGGGCTGTCCGCTTCCATCTGCTGGCGCCCGCGGGCACCAGCGGATGAAAGCGGACGGCCCTGGGGGGGGTAAGCCCCCTCCCCCCTGCCACTGCTTACCTTACAGGGACGTCCGCTCCCGTCCGGCGCCGACTGCTACTGCGAGCGGGCTTCGCGGCCTGCTCCAGGGTGGCGCAGCGGGTGATGTCACACCCGTCGCGCCACCCTGGAGCAGGCCGCGAAGCCCGCTCGCAGTAGCAGCCGGCGCCGGATGGGAGCGGATGTCTCTGGAAGGTAAGTGTGCCGCGCGCCCCCCTCCTCCCCTGCCCCCGCCCCCTAGGGAAGCCCCGCTAGGGAAGCTCCCCCCTGCTGTCCACTTCCATCGGCGGGCGCCCGCTGGCGCCTGCCAATGGAAGCGGCGGCGGGCAGCAGCAGGCGCCCGCCGATCCGCCGATCCATCCGAACCGGATCGGAACCTTTTCGGATCGGTTTGGATTGAATCGGCCGATCCAGCAGCGAGATCGGAAATCGGATAATTTATCCGATTTCCCCCTGGATCGGATTCGGATCGTGGATCGGATCCGATTCAGTGCACATCCCTACTTAGAATACTATGTACAATTCTGGTCGCCACATCTAAAAAAAGATAACATAGAGCTGGAAAAAGTGCAGAAAAGGGCAACTAAAATGATTAAGGGGCTGGAGCATCTCCCTTCTGAGGGAAGGTTACAACAGCTGGGATTGTTTAGCTTGGAAAAAAGGAGGCTAAGGGGAGAACTGATAGAGGTGTACAAAATTATGCATGGTGTGGAGGATGTGGATAGGGAGACATTTTTCTCCTTCTCCCATAATACTGGAACCCAAGGTCATCCCATGAAGCTGATTGGTGGGAGATTGAGGACAAGTAAAAGGAAGTACTTCTTCACACAGCACATAGTTAAATTATGGAATTCACTATCACAGGATGTAGTGATGGCCACCAATTTGGATGGCTTTAAAAGGGGGTTGGATAAATTCCTGGAGGAGAAGTCTATCAATGGCTACTAGCCCTGATGGTTATGTGCTACCTCCAGTATCCGAGGCAGTAAGCTTGTGTGCACCAGTTGCTGGGGAACATGGGTGGGAGAGTGCTGTTTCATGTCCTGCTTTGTTGGTCCCTGGTCGACAGCTAATTGGCCACAGTGTGTACAGAGTGCTGGACTAGATGGACTCTCGGTCTGATTCAGCATGGCACTTCTTATGTTCTAACCTGTATGTAATAGCAGGACAGAAACTCTTAATGCTGTTCTTTCTTTTAAAGGGGATGGACCCAGTTAACGAAAGGAGAGTCTTTGATGTGGTGGTAAAAACTGCCTGCAAAGAGAGCACTTCTCAGTACTTCTTTATTACACCGAAGGTGAGGGACTAAAAACTGTGTCTTATGTGCATGCTGTGTTTAGATTTATTTGTTTAGAGAATGAATAATACTGAGGGAGATTTTACCAGGTTGGTTGGCCATAAAATATAAAATCTGCCTTAAATTGGTCACATCAGCGGTATAGGAGGGAGAATGCAGCTGAAGCATAGCTCCAGGACTTTCTTTGTTTTTAGAGCAGGAGCAATAACCTCATTTGCTGGAGTGCCAGGATAATTGAGGGACTCTCCTTGCTTTGAGATGAGGCGATAATGAAACTTTCAAGGTTTACTATTGTTTTTGACAGGTTAGCATAGAGGAAGTGAGGACAATCAAACAGACGTTGACTATTTCTTTTCTTGACTTTGATGAGGGTCCTATCTCATACTAACAGTTTAAGTGACAACACTTCTTTGAAGATCATTTTCATTATTAAAAGCTAATGGTGGTATTTCAACTGGCTGAAGATCTTTTGTTAAAGCTCAGTGTGTTTTATAAGTTTAAACCTAGGCAGTCAGGAGTAGGCACTGAGTTCAAGAGGTAAACACCATGAGTTCAATGGAGCAGGTAACAATGTCCCGAATTACAGTCATGCCCATAAACCTAGTTGTGAGGTGTTATTATTTCTCCAGTCATGTTAATGAGATCCTGAAGCTGAGCCTTTTTCAGTTGTGGCCCAGGCTCCATAGAACGTCCTCCTGAGAGAGTCCTCAGCCCTGCAAAAGTTAAAGAAAAGGCTAAACATATTTTTACTGAGGGAAGCAAATGTTCCCTTCCTCAGGTGGAAGGAGTTCTCTTGTGGAAGGACTCCTTCCACTGACATAAAGAACATTTTTGGATCCAGCCTATTGTGATTCTCATATTTTGAAGACTTGAAGATTGAAGATTTAAAGGCTATTTGAAAATGTTTCCATATCTGATTATTAAAAGAATGACTTAACACGTTTGAACAACAGGTGCAATCCGGCATCTTTGGAGAGAGTGTACCTTAATGACAATTGGGCCCAGTGTCAGCACAAGGCCCAGTTAGACAAACGCCATAGGGTGTCCGCGGGCCCTGGGACAGACACTGGCCTCCCCTTTTAAAAAAGCATGTTTCAGATTTTTAAATCACCTGGCATTATAAAGAGAAGCTCTGGGCACAAGGCAGCTACAGCTGCCTTAACTTCCTCATTCTCACTGTCTCTGACCCGACCCCTGATCCCTGGGGGTGGGCCCCCAAAACACTGGGAATAAGGAAGTTAGGGGCAGCTGTGGCAGCCTCAATCCAATACTTCTTCTTCGTGGTCTCTGTGCATCACACATATGGGCTTCTGCGCGTGCGCGGAGGCTCGGTTCGGGAAAAACTTCTATAGCTATTAGTTAACTCTTTTGGGCGGGAACCCCTCTCCCACCGGCGAGTACGCATGCGCAGGAGGGTTCCTGCCCAGTACCTCAGTTCTTCTTCGACCGCCATCGCGGCTGCCTCGTCGGGAACTTCGTCTTCGGACTTCTGTACAGAAAGTGAAAGAATAGAGAATTAGACTTTGGACTTGTAAGATTGACTTTCGTTTTTTTTCTCCTAGCCTATGGCCCTCTGGGCCCCCTTCAAAAAGTGCTCCCGTTTTGGTGGCAAGCTGCCGCCTTCCAGTGGCCATAGCCTCTGCCTTTTCTGCCTAGGGGAGAGCCATAAGGTGGCCTCGTGCGCGAACTGCCAGTCTTTTTCCAAACAAACTAGGAAACATCGGGCAGATAAGCTCCGGGCCGAACTCTGGGCAAAAGTACTAGCGGCAACCGACTCCTCCACTATGGGATCTCCCTCGGCTACCTCGGCTCGCGACCTGGTCATCCTCTCGCTACCAGCCTCGCCAGCTAGCTCCCAACACAGTGGAGCCCAAAGAGATGCACCCACCTTACCGGGTAAATCTCTTTCGAAAACCACGGCAACGATACCCCCTAAAAAGGGAGTACTGCCGAGGCCACTGGACGAACAACAAAAGAAAAAGAAAAAACGCAAACATGACGCCGAAAATGTCCATCGGTTGCGAACATCGACACCGAGACTCGATACCGAGGTACGGTCTCCCACGCCCTCGTTTTCGGCCTTGACTTCGACACTGAGACCAGTTAACACAGCCTCATTGAGACAGAAGGGCGGTTCCCCATCAATGACACACACCTCTGGTTCCTCATCTGCAAGGCTCGATGCTGAGCCGCGTCGCTCCACACCGACGCTAGCCACGGAGCCAAGACGAACATCGACACCGAGGCTCAACACCGAGGCTGGACACCGTTCGACACCGATGCCAGGACGGGCGTCGACACCGAGACTTGACATCGAAACCGAACGCCGTTCCACACTGACGCACCGGTTGGCGTGCTTCTCTGAAGGGGACATCCAAGATTCCTCCCACTCTTACCCAGAGCCAGGTCAGATCTCGACCCTGCCCCCAACGCTGTCATCACCACTCCAGCAACCTCACTACAGCGGACGTGCTCGACATCGACAGTCCTCGTACCTGTCCCGCTCCCCAGCATCTGATTGGGAGGTGCATTCACAGGCATCCCACACATCCAGGCACAGTCCCACAAGGGAGTGCCCATGGAAGAACATATAACCGCGACTAGCCGTCATGATAATGGATCTCGCAATAACAGCGGACAGATGCCACAAGCAGCAGACCACCAGACATCACCAAGGTACACGCCTCCGTCCCCGGCGGTATCGGCAAGACGCTCACCAACGCAGTCGTCCTTACTTAGAGACGAGCCACAACAATACCGTTCCGAGTCAGACTCAGACGGATATCATTCCGATTCCTCATCCTCTGCTTCAGTGCCCCCGTCCGTGCCTTCATCTGACGACTTGGTGGCCTCCCAGGAACCTGTTTCTCCATCAGATGACTTCAGCTCTTTCTCAGACCTGGTGCAACACATGACTAAATCCCTCGGCCTAGAGACATGTCAACCGGAACAGTGTGTCGTTGACACGATTTACAATGTCCTACAAGCAGAGTCATCCTCGACACCAGCTATCCCCTTCATCCCAACCCTCCTTCAGACCGTACAACAGGCCTGGAAAACACCAGCTTCTTTGGTGCCCACGTCAAAACGCCTAGAAAACATGTATAAAATCCTCGACAAAGAAACAGGTTACTTACTCTCCACCAAATTTGGTAGTAGTCGAAGCCTCCCAAGGACAATCCCAGAAGAGCCATTCAACACCGGTGGATAAAGAAGGGAGAAAGTTGGACTTGATGGGGTGCCGAATCTACTCCACGGCGGCACTTAGCCTAAAGGTCTCCAACTATCAGGCAACCATGGCCCCTTACCACCTTTTCCTTTGGGAGAAGATAGGATCCTTGTGCAATCACCTGGAAGGAGACCAAAGAGAACTGGCTATTGAGTTTTAAACTGCGACAGTACATCTTGCCAAGCAGGAATTACACACTGCACGACACCAGACCGATTGTGGCACCAAGTTAATGGTTAGTGCCATCACGCTGCGCAGACATGCCTGGCTCCGCTCTGCAGACCTCTCACAGGAAGCCCGCTCTAGAATTGACAACCTCCCATTTGATGGCATTGGCCTGTTCCATTCGACGATTGATGATGCCATGGATACGGTACAAAAAGCCAAGACAACAGCCAAGAAAATGGGACTTGCTGTTTTTCCCCAGCACTCCAAGGCAAAACGGTGGTCCCACCAGCCTTTTCAAGCCTCATCCAGGTTTCAAAGTGATCGCTTTTCTTTTAAGCAACAGCCTCAGCAACAGTCACAGTCTACACAACACAAACGACAGCCCTTCTCATCTTCCAAGTTCCATACAAAAAGAAAGAAGAGCGACTATGGTGATAAGCGGCGCCTTTGACTCCACCTCCCCATCCGCCTCAGTCTTCGGAAACCGACTTACCCCCTTCTTACCGACGTGGGAAAACATAACATTGGACACCTGGGTCCTCTCAATCATTCGACAAGGCTATTACATCGAGTTCGATACCCTACCACCATCTGGGGTATTCCGAACTACGCCCCCATCGAATCCTCTCATAACAGACGTCAAAACTCTGTTACAGAAGGGCGCCATTGTGCCGGTACCACTGGCGCAAAGATACCGCGGCTTCTACTCTCGGTATTTCACTGTCCCAAAACCAGACGGCGGCTACTGGCCAATCTTGGATCTCAGAGAGGTCAACAATTTCATCACCACAAAAAATTCCACATGGCATCCATTGCCACAATCCTCCCTCTGTTGCCAAGGAATGCCTGGTTCACGTCCATAGATCTCCAGGATGCATATTTTCACATCGATGTCCACGAGGCAAGTCAACGGTTTCTCAGATTTGCCATCGGGCAAGAACCCTTCCAATTCCGGGTCCTCCCGTTCGGCCTCTCAATAGCACCCAGAGTCTTCACCAAATGCATGGTGGTTGTATGTGCCTTCCTCAGAAAACAGTGAATCCAGATCCACCCGTACCTGGACGACTGGCTTCTCGTCGGCCAGTCCCACACGCAGCTCAACCGGAACGTCACTTACGTTCTCTACCTACTAAAACACCTAAGGCTCATCCTTAACCTCAAGAAATCCTTGCTAGAACCCACGAGAGCCATAACTTTCATCGGCTCACTCCTCGACACCTCGAGGGGAAGGGCTTACCTTCCGTTAAACAGGGCAAACACCTTAAGGTACCTAGGCAGTCATGTGATCCACCATCTACGCCTACTGGCTATCAAAATCCAATGCCTGTTAGGCCACATGGCGGCCACAACGATGGTGACCCCTTTCGCTCGCTTCAGGATGTGCAGACTGCAACTCTGGTTCACCAGAACCTTCTCCCCACAATCCGACGCCAAGCACACTCACCTTCAAATCCCTCCTGGAGTCATAAGGTCGCTCCGATGGTGGACCCACCTGTCCAGTCTCCTTCAGGGTGTTCCATTCCTACCGTCAACACCAACACATATGGTGACTACAGACACCTCTCGGGTGGGATGGGACGCACTTTGCAACTCTCTCCAAGTACAGGGCACCTGGTCAAACAGGGAAAAAACGGCGCACATCAACTTCCTCAAACTACTGGCAGTTCAAAAGGCACTCAGAGCATTCGAACAACAACTCCTCGGAGCACGTGTCCAAGTAACTTCGGACAACACCACAGTGGTGTACTATATCAACAAGCAAGGGGGCACAAAATCACTGCCTCTGGTGAAGATTGCCATCCATATCCTCAACTGGTGCCTGCGCAGAGGTATCACACTGACAGCCACCCACATTGCAGGTCGTCACAACAACCTGGCCGATCAACTCAGCCAACACCTGTCCCTAGCCCACGGGTGGCAACTTCATCCGCAGGCTCTCCAGTCATTGTGCGACTGTTGGGGTCGCCCTACATTCTACCTCTTTGCAACAGTCGACAACACCATCTGCTACCCTTTCTGCAGCAGAGCAGGTTACGGCCAGGGGTCCCAAGGGGATGCGTTCCTCAGAGAATGGATGGGACACCTTTTTTACATCTTCCCTCTGATTCCCCTCATTTCACAAATCTTGGCCAAGATCAGGATGAACCGGACAGACTGCATCTTGTTGATGCATCCAGACAGGGGTGGTTCGCTCCTCTCCTCAACATGTCCAACGGACATTATCTCCGCTTCCCAACCCAATGGGATCTCCTCTACCAAGCACACGGCCAGGTGACACATCCAGACTTGGACTCCATCCACCTCACGGCATGGAGACTCAAACCACCATACTAAATCCGAGGATCCAGGAGGTGTTACACGCCGCTCTTAGACCATCTACAAGGGCGTCATATGCCAGGAAGTGGAACGCCTTGTCAAACTTCGCATTACGCAACGGTTTCTCTCCCTCCACGTGTTCAGTTCCGCAGGTCCTGTCCTTTTTTATTCATTTGGTTGACAAGGGACTGCAGTTATCGTCAATTAAAGTTTACTTGGCCGCCATCTCGGCCTCACGACCACATTGAAGGGTCAACAGTGTTCTCCCATCGTCTTGTTAAACGTTTTCTTAAGGGGCTACTTAACCTAGCTCCACCCAGACAGCCTTTGCACCCAGCATGGAGTCTTTTGGTCGTACTCCACGCCTTGACCTCAAAACCCTTTGAAACGCTTGCCACCACTGACCTCAGATTAGTGACCTTGAAAGTACTTTTGTTGGTGGCGATTACGTCAGCCCGTAGGGCTAGCGAACTGGCTGCTTTGAGGATTGACGAACCTTACCTCATCTTCCACAGAGATAAAGTGATCCTCCGCCCTGACCTTCAGTTTTTACCTAAGGTCGTCTCCGCATTTCACATCAATCAGGACATTATTCTCCCAGCATTCTTCCCGTCTCCATCCACGATCCTGGAGCAGACACTCCACACACTGGATGTCCAGAGAGCTTTAGCTTTCTATAAAGCTCGCACGGAACCTTTTCGCCTCACAAAACGCCTGTTTGTCTGCTACGGCACACACAAGAAGGGTCAACCAGCGTCCTCACAACGACTCGCATCATGGCTGGCACAGTGCATTACCTTAGCCTACCAGCTGGCAGGACTTGAGCTGCCGGCCCCAGTCAGAGCTCATTCTACCCGAGCAATCGCTACCTCTTCGGCTTTTCAACGCGGCGTCTCCATTACGGAAATCTGCCGTACGGCCACATGGTCCACACCGCTCACCTTCGCCCAGCACTATCGTCTGGACATCAGGTCTCAGACTGACTGCTCCTTCGGCAGGGCAGTACTCTCGTCCATTTGCACCTAGAACCAACCTTCCAATTTCTGGGTAAGTGAGCTTGCTAATCGCTCATATGTGTGATGCACAGAGACCACGAAGAAGAAGAACAGGTTGCTTACCTGTAACTGTTGTTCTTCGAGTGGTCATCTGTGCAGTCACACAACCCGCCCACCGTCCCCTCTGGATGGTGTCAGGCTGGACATTGGGCATCTATAACTGTTACTTCAGCCTGAGCCTCTCATTGGGGTCTCAGAAGAACTGAGGTACTGGGCGGGAACCCTCCCGCGCATGCGTATTCGCTGGTGGGGGTGGGGTTCCCGCCCAAAAGAGTTAACTAATAGCTATAGAAGTTTTTCCCAAACCGAGCCTCTCCGCACACGCAGAAGCCCATATGTGTGACTGCACAGATAACCACTCGAAGAACAACAGTTACAGGTAAGCAACCTGTCCTCCTTACCTATTATTGGGCAAAGCAGCTTCATTCCCAATGCTTCGGCAGCAGGTCCCAAAGGAATTGGGAGTAAGGAAGATGATTGAAGTGGCTGTAAATATCTTGCCCAGCATTGTGAAGAGAAGCACTTAGGCACAAGGTAACCATAGACATGACTAACTTCCTTATTCTCAGTGCCCACCACTGAATATGAATATGAATAGAAAAATCACATAATTTATTCAAGTTATCCCAACTTTCCCTGTTTTCTTTTTTCAAAGACTTAAACAATCTACTAACATCATCTGCCTCTTTCCAAATTTGCTCTTCATTTGTCCTCTTTTGCGTTTCTTGCCTGTGCATGTACTTTTTCTTCTCTTTCTGCCTGTACTTCTATAATATTGGCTCTTGCAAACATGCGAGTGGCAGGAATCATGTTGAGTTGAAACCATTAATATCCTCAATGTGATTATGTTTCTGTAGTCGATGTGATGCTCAACAGTACATTAGAGTTTAATAATAACAGAAAACAAGTTTGCCTCTAATCATAATTTATACTGCATGTGTTGTCTTGCCCACCTGGCAAAATTGCCAGGCTTTGCTGAAACAAAATGGGGGAGGTGGGATGCCAATGTGTTCCTGAGAAATAGAATATAGCTAGGGGTTGTCTTCACGGCGCTGGGTTGGCACTGTTCCGCAGCCAATCCCCGTGCTATCCCTGGTGTGTGGTGGCGGAAATTTGTTCTAATGACAACATGAGCTTTCCGATGGCCATTAGGCTTGCCGGCCCTCCCCCCCTGCAGCTTCTTGTGAACAATAGGAGGTCGCCTTCCACCCGGGAATGTCCCCGGAGTGGCTGTGAGAGAGGACAGACCGGTGGAAGAGCCAGGCTGGCCTCTGTCTGGCTGGAAAAGTCGGGGTAAGTCCCCGACTTTCTAGCCGCTCTTCTTTGCCCCAAGGTGGCTCCAAATCTGTGGCTGTGTCATCTAACCGACGCAGCTCAGATTCGGAGCCACCCGGGGCAATGACATGTCAAGACAGCCCCCAGTTGTGAGAAGCACTGATACATTAACTAATAAGTACACAAACTGTTTTTAATGGAGCTTTTTTTCTTTTATTTGTTAACAGCTCTTGCAGAACCTAACTTATGCAGAAAAAATGACTGTATTGTTGGTCTACAATGGATCTTCTATGCTAGAATCGAGCAAGTGGAACTTAAAGGCTTTCCTTAGGAGACGGAGGCGGCTTCAGCCTTGACTAATCAGTAAATAACTTCCTGGTGCCTTTTGTAACCTAGAAGAAAATTAGTTGGGGACGACTGAAAAACTAAATTTCTTTGCTTATTTAAAAGCACAGCTTTTCAAGTGGCCACTGATGGCCTATATTTTATGTGACAGCAGTCTGAACTTCACTTTTTAATGGTCCTTTCCCTTTGGAGGACTGCAAGCAACAAGTTTTTGGGAAGAGATCGAAAGAACTTTTTTCATATCAGTGATTAATTGCCTTGGGTGGTGGATTGGGAAAAGAAGCATGCTTTGGAGCTTTGACTTCTTTAAATTCTTTTTATATGTCTTGTAAATGTTCTGATACAGCTTTTGGTTGTATTGGTGAACGGGTAAAGATTTCACCAAATCTGTTTAACAAGAAAGTTAACTTTCCATGGTTGTGAACTCAAAAGAGACTATACATGCTGTTGAAAGATCTGATGTATGTAATTCATACGGGATGGTGGAGTATGAAAACGTACCTTCCCCAGTTGCTGCTATAGTCCCTTCTTAATTTGATTGTGATCTAGAAGAAGATAGTTTCAGACACTTGCCAAAGACATAAAATATGCAATATCTTTTTATCTTACTCTCAGAAAGAACTATTTGCTTGACTGGTATTTGTTTATTTTATACAATGTACCATCTTTATATGTTGGTACATGTTTAAATTTTATCCCATGTGCTTTTTTTAAATTTAGAAAGAAAGATTAATCTTCTGCACACAAAAATACTAGGAAATGTTTTTGTACAATAAATTTATATTGGAAATTTACTTTTATCTTCACTTCTTGAACATTGTGCATGATTGGTCCTGTCTTAGTTTTTAGATTCTTCCAATATGAGGAAAAATGCAAACAAAAATACTGTGAACCTCAAATCATAAATTAGATGAGGAACATGTTCAGCTTTTAAGTCTCTGGGATTGTTTTGGTCAGTAGATGAATGTTGTATTTGTCAAGATCATATATAAAGCTTGTCTGCCATAGAGAAAACTATGGAGGGGTGGGAGAAGTTTGTAATTCCCAGAACAATAATTTGGGCTGCAATTGAAAAGGCGAGGGATTTCTGAACCCCCATTGGATGCAGTGATACTTATTTTGAGTAAACATAGGACTTTGAATTACAAGAATGCAATACCGACATAGGGTTGCATTGTACATGTGTGTTCTAATGTAAATAGTTACTTGACTTAGGTGATTGTTAATCACATTTCTTTCTTTGCTTTTATATATACAATAGCTCTCCTGAAAAAGCAACGCTTTAAGGGTGCAATCCTATACATGTTTGGAGATGAAAAGTCTTATTGCTCCCAGAATTCTCCACCCAGCCAGGACTTTCTTTCCAAATATGCATAGGATTGCACCCGTGTTTGAAGTACACAGCCATCTTACAGCTCGAACAGGCTATACTAGGCTCACTTCTTTTTCTCATTTAAACGATTGCGTTGTATTTACGTAGGACTTCTTTCTGTCTAAACACGCATACGATTGTGTCTTAAGACTCTAGTGCATGGACAGCAAAGCTCAAATTTGAGGTTTCAATAATACAGGCAGACATGATTGAAAACAATCACATCCATCAGAAAATCTAAAGCTAGAGACATCTTGTAGAATTCTTTTGACCTCTCAAGTTTAGGCATTTTAAAGAGGGGGTGGCCAGGTTGCTATTGTACCATAATTTGGTGAAATAACATCTGTCCAAATTGTCCAAAGCCTAGTGAGCATGTTGTGGAACATCTTTCCGGCTGATAGTTTTGTACGTTCGTTATTTTTTAGTATTATTTTAATCTCGCTATACAACCAGCAACAACAAAAACACACCTTGCTTGTGGACTCCTGAGAATACTCAGGTACAAGCAAAAAACCCTGCACTTCTACTGAAAGCAAAACGAAGACTGGAAGTTAACCCTATTCTGTCTGCTCCTCTTCCCACTGAACAGAAGAATATTTTACTGTAAGTCCAATTTTCCGTTTCATTATTTGGTTACATCGTGACCACTAACGCTTCTTGCTTCATTCGCTATATTTCTGCAGCTGATAAAACTACTGGAAGACTAACTTCAGAGAGAAGGATAAGACAATAGATGATTCAGTTGATAGCAAAAGAAAGGGGAAAGTTATCCCCACCACACTTTCATCAGTGAAAGACTAAGTTATAATGCCCCTGTTCAGATGACACGCCAAGCCACGGTGGTTAAGCATTTTGAGCTAACAATTGTGGCTTAGTGTGTCATGTGAATTGTGACTTAGCATGTAGTGTGAACCATTCCTAACCATGATAGCTACATAACCACGGTTTAAACACGCTCACTAACCATTTGCTGCAAAAGTGTTAGCGGACTAACCATGGCTTAACATGTCATCTGTCCCCCTTCTAATTAATTTGTTTTCATTTTAAAAGCCAAATGGTGGATTTTGAGACTGGGGGAGTGAAGGTCATGCTTTTCTACACTGTCCCATGTATACACAGAGATGTCAGTCCCCTGTATACACAGAGATGCAGTGTCTCTGCAGAGCACAGTGTGCCATTGCAACATGGATTTGCTATGGTGGTCTTTCATCATGCAACTTCAGAGCTCGTCTGTGACAAGGAATTTCTACCGAGACTGGAACACCATACAGCACAGACAGAAATACATACAGCACCAGATGGGCATAGAGTAGATCTGGATCCACTGGCATATCTCTGGGTGATTTGCAGTAGATCAACATGGATTTCTGATGCTAAACTACTTAATAAAAGCAGCAAACAACAAAACAACAAAACCCCTTGACACCCAGTCCTTCCAAATGATACTGTTGAAATGAAGAAAGCTTACGATAACTAGGAGTGGATTTTTGTGTGGTAGGACAGTGAGCAGCCTTCAGTTCTGGTACTCAGATTCCTTGGCTCAGAATTCTTTCATTCTCAGTGTATGTCTTTTGCCCCACATTCCAATTGGTGGATCTCAGGGTTATAGTTTAAAAAAGAAAAAGGAACCTGAAGTCTGCCCACTCCTGCTAAGCAGGAACGTTTGGGCTCCAGAGTGTCATATTTACCACCAAAGTCCACTGTAATACCAATCTCTGGGTGGCTGCTTTGCCGTTCAGGTGATGTTGAGAGAAAAGGGGGAATAAATGCCCTTCACTTTCAGTTTGAATGAGATGCTTCTGTCCCTTCTTAAAACTATTTTGGGCCGTACTGTTTCCCCTCAGCCAAACATCTCTTGTCAGCTGTGTAGCATGAAGAAAAGTGATGTGGATAGCGGGCACCTGCATGAAACTGAGCCAGGGAAAGACGAAGCAGGCGTTAGAGTGATGAAGCTGGTCGTGCTGTGATACATTGCTAGGTTGCAGATAGGAGGGAAGCTGGCTTCCTTCAACACCTGAATGTATCAGAGAGAGTTATCACTCTGCTTGGAATAGATAAATAATGAGTGTACGACTTCAATAGAACTTAACAGAAAGAGTGGAGTTCTAAAGCAGTCGGGGCGTGGAGTGGAATAAACAGGATAGCAGATCTTAGGGATCCTAACTACAACAATAGTATTACATAAGTAAATTAACAAGCCTTCGTGATGTTAGAATATTGGAATTTATGTGGTGGATCATGCTTGTGTCTTGTGGTAGTCCACTTAGTGGGGTCATCTTCTGTCACTTTCTCTGTTTCCCCCAACAAGTCTTTGCTCTCACTCTAGCATCTTTTTCTTAGAACTATACAGTGATGGTTCTGGCTTGCTACTTTTCCTCCCAGTGCTTGAAGAATTCCTGTTTCAGTCTAAAGTCTGTTTTATTGGCCCCTGAATTGTTTTCAAAACTGGTATTGGAAGACGTTTGCCAACGATTTATAGAAATATGAAAATTTAACAAAGGCAGAATTTACATCATATTTTACCTGGTGTATGCAAATATGCAGTCCATTTACTGTTGCAGATCAAACCAAGACATCTTTTCAGCTATACAAGGAGTTGTATGTATTCTTACATTAAATAAATGATGTGATAAGGAACCCCCCCCCCCCCCAGGACACAAATAATGCTATATTCTTAGGATAATTCTACCTGCAAGGTTTGGGATAATAAACCATGATAGCCTCTTCACACCAAGAAGCTTAGAGGTGAAAAAACTAAAGCTGAAATGTGAAATCCAAATTTTATATCACATCCTACATTTGCAGTGGGTAACCTGCTGAAAATATGTGTTCAAACCTGATATCAAAACTCGCAGCTGCTCTGGGGATTTTCTTCAAAGGCGTTATAAATTCCAAAGAGACAGAAAACATCCATTGTGGAAGCCTTCCAGAAATGTATGATAGAAAATAAGAATATTTAGGCTGCAATCCTATACCCATTTCTCTATTGAACTCAGTAAGTGCTATTGAACCCAGTGAGACTTACTTCG
Source organism: Anniella stebbinsi (assembly GCA_029215795.1). Lineage (NCBI taxonomy): Eukaryota > Metazoa > Chordata > Lepidosauria > Squamata > Anniellidae > Anniella > Anniella stebbinsi. The sequence continues at coordinate 85,085,972 of JARDYH010000002.1, read as the reverse complement.
GAATAGTCATGTATAGGATTGCTGGGTTTATCTGAGAAATGAAGCTGAAGGAGGTGAAATCACAGAATAATGTCTGCTGGCTATAAGCTAGAGTATTAAAACTTTGGCTGAGATTATGGTCAAAAAGGAAGGATTAGCCTTCCATGAAGATGTGGCAATGGAAAGGGCCATAGAAATTGTTATGATATTGTAATCTACTGTTTCACTAACTGCTTCTAAAAGCAGCAGTCCCCAACCATTGCTTTGGCACTGGAGCCCTTCTTGAAGATCAGTACGCCAAAGTCCAATTCAGACTAGAGATCATGTAGCTGGTCTTAGGGAGGTGGGTGCTTCTGTAATTGATGTGTTCGTGCTGCTTTGCTCCTAGACTTCAATTTGCTGTTTGGGAAAAGTGTGGGGCGGGGTGCTGTGGCCTGGTGTGTGTGTTTTACATGTGACGTGTTGACTGTGCCCTACAAGGACTGTGCCCTTGTAACCTTTAGAATTAATTGCTGCTATGCAGTCTGGGGGGACGGGGGCGGGGGGGGGGGGAAATGCCCTTGAAGTAAGTTTGTGAAGTGCAGTTGGTGCAGAATGCTGCAACTTACCTCACGGGAGTGGGTAGATCGTGCTAATATTTTTCATTTATTCTATGGTAATTGCATTGTCTTCCCTACTCAATTCAAGAGAGACGTGGTGACTTCTAAATCCCCTCGTGGGCTGGGTCCTTCATATCTGAAAAAGTGCCTCTCCCTCCCCTTCTCCATTTCACATTTTAAGATCTAGGGGAGAAACCCTACTTAGGTCTTTATCAGTGAACCCAGTAAGAACTCACACCGGACTATCTTGCGTACCCCAAGGCTATGGAATGCACATCTACCTTAAGGCCTGAAATAGTACATCATTAGGCATTGGAAGAGCACACAAGGTTTACTTTTATAGCCAACATTTCATGATAGGTTTAGAATAGCCCTCCCAAATCTGGTCCCTTCAGATGTATTGGACTATCACTCCCATAACCCCAGCCAGCAAAGCCAATGGTCAGGGTGGTGGGAGTTGCAGTCCAACACACCTGGAAGGTACTAGGATGGGGAAGGTTGTGCTCGACCCTGGCTGCAATTCTGTGTAGAGCTACATGTGAGTAACACCCAGTGAAAGCAGTGGAACATAGTTCTGAGTAAACATGCATAGGATCGGTCTGGAAAAGATTGTAAGGAAGATGGGACACTGGACTTGAATTGTTGTGATTCGGAAGCTGCTGTTGACTTTCTAGCTGCTAAGGGTGACATTTCTTGCTCTTCCTATATTTATTGCTAGCATTATTATTTGTTTTGTGGCTGTCTTTATGGACAGTTATTGATCTTATCTGTAAGCCGCCATGTGTCTAAGGGAAGAAGACACCATTACATAGGCTTAAAGAAATCAGCGTTGAGAAGTTTATGTCAGGTGGAGAAAGCAGGAAAATGAAAGAAAGAAGATATCTTTTCATTAATTTTTATAAGAAATTGTGGTGATGTGTAAAATACACAAATGGTTATTTTGTATCAGTGTGAAGAGGGCATTTGGGCAATGCAGTAAATATAAGGCAATGAGGAACCGTCACATTTTCCCAGTGCTGATTCCACAAAGTTAACTAACGTAATATTTTTTCCCAATTGTATACAACCTTTGTAATTAATTTTTTTGAGGATGCTGGAATTATAGCAATAATGAACATGATCTCCCATCATTATTTTATTTTCCTACAACAGTGTGTCCACAAACCAAACCTTTCTTCTATGTCTGACAACTCCACAAGAGTGGGGAAGTGTCCTGTTACTTTGCAACTTCTCCAGGCAGATGCAAATAAAAATTAATGTCATCAGAATACAACATATTGCTATATCACATCATCATTGGGGCTACCTTATTCGTTTACAATGGAATATGTTACCACCATTGCCTAAACCTACTTACTCTAGGTAGATTAAACCAGGAGAGGGGCTCTGCTATTACTGTTCATGCAATAATGACAGCGACACTAGCAGGCTCCGAGCAGTGGTAAGCTGTCCTGATGAGGCTAGAAAGCGTTTTGTTCTGTCTGATGGGCCAACATGGAGCCTATGGTAGCAGTTATAATGTTAATTTCTATATCGGAACATTGCCACTGGCTATATTATCACAGCAGAGCAGCTGTGGATCCTAAACGTGTGGGGTAATTCAATGCTGTCACAGTGTTAGTACTAAAAACACTGCACTAGCATAAACCAACGCTAGCATAATTTCATTAGCACTTCCTAGGCAAAGGGGAAGATTTCAGCAGTGTGGTTTGCCACCAAATTTCAGTGGCAAATCTGTGCTTTCCACCTTTGCCTATCAATCACCAGGGATATTGCACTAGCATTGGTTTACCCTAATGTGACTTCATTAGCACTCATGCCCTTACTTGTTGGTATAACAGTTTTTAGGATTAGGGTCTGGAGTATGCCCTCTAGTTCGGGACTACAACTCCCATAAGCCCCAGTCAACAAGGTCAATTGTCAGGGATCATGGGAGTTGTAGTTCAAAATATCTGGAGGCCAGGTTGCCTACCCCTGAATTAAGCATTTACATTTTTGATTTGGCAGTTTTGACAGGTGCTGTCTTGCAAAGTACTGAATTTCTGTCAAAGTCAGCCATATAATTAAATACGAATAGTTTCACTTTTAGATGTTTCACATTTTCAGTACATTAAAAGTTAACATTTCCATAACTTATTAGGGTATGTAGTCTTGAAATATATACTAAATTCTACATCCTCTGTTGTTAAGGTTGGTTTACTGGTTGTATATTCACTATTCAGTTCCTAACCGATCAATGACTTGCAGTAGTACATATGAGCTAACTTGACTGACAAACATTGTATTTGCAGTGATGTGGGCTAATAGGAATATTTTACTTCTGGTATGCTTGATCTGTGATGGCTCTTTCACACATGCTGTAATAATTAAGAAAATTAAGATGCATGTATGAACCACCCCTTAAAATGTAAGGCTTAAATATTTTGCCTCTCTTTGGGGGCCAAATGTTCTATCTTAAGCTTCATCAAGCTAAAGGTAATTAAATATAAGAGGTTTCTTTAAATGTCATGAAGCTATTGGACCTTTTGCTTTCCATGGACTTTTGATCTCACTTTATTTTTTTCTACTGTACTCATGTGTTGTATGTGTATTTATGTATAATCATTACATCACTAATTAACACTTCATGCATCTAGCAAAGTGACCTCTAGTGCCTGAAAGTTTATGCCACAATAAATCTGTTAGTCTTAAAATGCCATATATACTTCACGGTCAATAAATGAGGCTAGTTATTGTTTTTAAATAAAGAGTATGCAATAGTTATGTAAAGAAACATCACCTTTCTCCATTTATTATTTTTGAATTGCGGGTTTTCATGAACAGTTATTTTTAATCTATGCTTTTTCAGTCCTTTGTCTGCAACGTTGAATAGAGAGGGTTTGTCCTGTTTAAGTCAAGGCATGGAGCTACCATCACCCATGTACCAGCATAACCACAGAGCCTAACTACTTCCTAGGAGCTTGAAGTAATAACTTTCACTTGGATAACTACAGTACAAAGAGTTGCATTTGGTGTGGTTTTACGGCAATGGTCAAGCAGCAAACTCTTCACAGCCTCTGTCAAGAAGTGATTTCTCTAGAGTCCTGGGAGGAACCAGAAAACATGGTATAAATGTATGTCTTCCCTATCATCCAGTTATTTAAGATTTGATTTCTGCTTTACTTGAGTTAGTGCTGAGCAGAATTTGATTAAGGGAAACCTAGAATTGTGGGTTCAAGCACGAGCCTACAGTGAAACATCATGTTAACGAAAAATCAGCACGTTCATGGCCAGTATTCACTCTCTCTTCAGTGATCAAAAGTTTTAAAGAGGGAAGTTTTAAAAAGTTAGAGATATGATATGCTCCATTAAGCAAATAAACTTGTTTAAATCAGCCTAATTCAGTTTAAGGACTTGCCTATACTTCAATTGCCTGAAGCTCAAATTTGTGCGCAAACAGAAAAAAGTCCTACAACTCCCATCCAGCATTCCCCTGGCTGGCTGGGGAAAGCCAGGAGTTGTAGGACTTTTTTCCTTTCTGAACATGGATAGGATTGAGCCCCTTATCTCATGACTGCATCGAAATCAGAAATGAACTGTGGTTACTCCATTCCAATGTGGCCACGCCAAGTCCTTAGTGGTGTGATTTCCTTGTCTAGCCTCCTGCCTGGTAGATATTTTAAAGCAGGGTGGGCAGAGGGTAAATTGGGATCTACCGGTAGATCTCTGGGTGATATGCAGTGGTTTGGTAAGTTTTTAAAACTCCCAAGCACCTTAATAATAGCAGCAACTAAAAAGTCCCTCACCCCCCACCAAATTAGGCTGCTGAAAAAAGAATGTTGGGGAGGGGGGAGAAACCAGGGATGGATTTTTGTGTGAAACGACTTGTGAGTTTGATTCTGATACTTGTAGCTAAAGATACTTGTTTTCAAACTTAAATTTGTCTGTTGCCAGTGTGAATCTTGGTGGGGCGGTAGTGGCTGAACCGGGTGATACATATTTTTCTTTTGCCACTGCAGGGTTTGTCAGTGTGGTGGTAGCAAAAGTGCAGCCCACCAGGGGAGATCAAAAGGGACCCCTCGACTTCCCAGAGTTGCCTGCCCTGATCTAAGCCATTGTAGGCCCATGCTAATATCTATCACTGTTTTTTGTTTTTTTTGCAATAGCTAATGATAATCTAAGCTAAACATTGTGCAATCACATACTGGCATAAATCATGCAAACAGCAACATGTTTCTTTTTTATTTTTTAATTATTTGGACAACTTATATACATATGTACAAAAACACCTACGCCTACTTTTTTCTTTTTTTACAATTTCATGTGATTTACAAAACAGGACAGCAAAATAACTTAGAAAGAATACGAATACTGTACAAAAATAAAATGGATTAAACTTGTAAAGGTTGGTATTTTACAGTGTTACAGATTTGTTAATCTGTAGTAAAACAGCATTTGAAGAGTATGTCCAATCTGGTGCATACTGGGCTAAGTCCCATCAGCAAACAGAAAAGAGACCTGTATAGAAGTCATCAAAATTGTTCACAAAAGATGTTATATAACTATAGATTAAAGCCATGGCTTCTCTAGGGAGGTCTTTCTGAACTGAGGAGAGGAGCCGCCTTCATATCAGCACTCTTAAGAATGTCCAGAGCAATGTGGCAAATATGTTCGCAGAGAACTTGATTTTTCTTTCTTTCTTCTCAACACCTGCAATAGTCTCTTCCCAAACTCCCTTTTGTTAAAGAGATTGCAACTGCTTTTACTGCATTCTAAAGTTTGCACATGAAATTCACTGTTTGCTTTTACACCAAAAGAGACAAACTTGTCCTATTTTGTTTTATTTTATTAATTAGTGGTTAATAAACTTTGGGTAGCTTCTGATGTTACTTTTGGAAGACTCCTAAGAAGCATGACTTACACCTCAATGCTAATCATATTTATTTGGAAGCGAGTCCCATTTATTCCAATGAAACCTGCTTTCAAGTTAAATGTGTTGAGAATTGCAGCCAAAGAAACAGTCTTCTGCTTCTGAGAGTAGACCCCATGACTCTCCTGGAAGCTTGGCCTACACACATCTTTTCTGGGGCACAGGCATATAAGTTACCTTTTCCACAACCCATTTTCATAAATACTTGGGCATACATACACATTTGTCAGCAATCATGGGTTTGGACATCCTTGCCATTGCTTCTCTGCTGCAGAGGAGCAAGGGAAGGGAATAAATTTGCAGGGGAGAAACAGCAGGACTACATGTCCACTGATTTTTCCTCAGTTCTACCCCAAACATTTTCCTCTATTTGACTTGGCTGGAGGAAAAGAGAGGCAGCTGGGGGGGGCGAGGGAGAAAGTAGTGGAGAGGAGAAGGGTTAAGCACTACCCCATCATTTCCGCCCTGCAAATCATCCCCCCAAACCTGAATCACTTTCACAGTAGAGAAGTGGCATCCAAGATTCCCAATGCTGTGTTTCCCACCAAACTGGTAAATAAGCCCTTTAAGAACCGGTTATGCACACCCACATCTACTAAACGCAATGCAGGAAGCAGTCCAGTCTTAATCTGTGACCCAAAGACTGGTGCACATGATGACCCTGCTAAAAACCTTACAGTGGAGGCTTCCTCCACCACACACCAACGGAGTCGTGTTGGCTGCTGGTAGTGAATCGGTTGTCTGACATGTTTAATGTTAGCAGAAGCAGAGATTTTGCTTGTCACTGCTCAGCACACATTAGTGAACACAGTTGTAGGGGCATGCAACTATTTTCAGCTACAAGTCAGCCAACCTACTCATCACAAACTGGTGGCCATGCTTAAAACAAATGCCATCGCTATAAGCGAGGTGGTCATGCGCACCTCAGTACAGTGACAATTACGAGCATCACAAATTTGAATGATAAGTGGTTGCTGTTTTCTGGAATAATTTTTATAGATGGAAGAGCTATTAGGAGAATAAACCTAAACTTAAGTTTATACATTCCATGGTAGGCTTTGCACATAAGAATGCATTTTTAAGAACGAGAGGAACAAGTCACATTTTTGTTTTGAAATCTATTCTGCCTATGAGCTGTGTGTAAATATATTTTAGGGCACAGCAAAGTATTATTCTGAGCAGTTTGGCTGGTGTGATTAAGGCAAAGCCATTCCCATAATCTGCTGTCCACAAGGAAGCAATGTGGCCTGCACCAACATGTAATGTTGGACTTTCCAAGCCAAGGGACGAGATGATAATGTCCAGGTGGGCTAGAGGTGACCATGCTGTGTGAGATCAAGTTATGAATCCACACCCATGAAGAAACTTGGCCAGTACCTTAACCACACTGCCACCACACCTCAGTTTCTCATGTGCCTATGTGACTTGATTATTTGTTAAGGTGTCATTCATGTGCCTGTGGCTTGCCTTGTAGTAAAGGTGACACAACAGCATTCAGCATCCAGGTTCTATTTAGCTAATACTGCACTTGTCCTACATCCGAGCAACAACAAAGTTCTAGTGACTGTTGCAGTAGTAGGACTCACTCTAGAGCTGAGGCTCTTAAGAATTGGTCTCATATAGAAGGGGAGGACAGTTGGAACAATACCATTTTGTGAGTTGCTGGCCTACCACACGGTCCTCACCCTAATCAAACAAGGCAGCATTAACGGTGCTGGTAAAGCAGAATACTTTTTACACTAGAGCGATAGAAATAGCCAGGCTACCAATTTTTATAAGGAAGAACAAACGTCCCTACGATTTATTTTGGACACCAGAAATTAATTTTGGTTTATCATAAAACAAAACGTTTCAAAAAGCTGAAACGGAGGTAGAAAGTGTGCTTGGTTTCCTGACATGTCTTCACTGAAGAAAACTCATCCCTTTTTGCTTTTGAAATGCCATAGATTGTTCGTTGCCCCTAACACCATCATTTAGAAGCCATTCTCTTCGCATAGACAGATTTTATAATGAACCACACAGGTAAAAACGCTAGATGCATACTGAGTTCTAGTGCTGGAAGCCACGGACGATTGTAGAATACTCTACTCTCTGAGATGTTGTTTTGTTTTATTTTTCTAGGAAGCTAGCTTTTTATCAGGTGAAACAAGAAGATACTGTCATTGCAGGTGTACTTTACAAGAGTTGTATGTACAGATTCTTTACAAAGATGGGGCAAATTGATCCTGATATAATCCCACTGGCTGCAATGCGATTATCTCAGGGATGAATTTAGCCCTCAATAGGACAGTTGCACCTTTCCTTCCTTCATGCGAAGGAGGAGTAAAGAACATAGAAGGAGGAGGAGGAGAATGTTTCTGGAGGGGAAAAGTCTGTAAACATAATTCTCCACCATTACAAGAGATGGGGGAGGGAAAGTCCATGATTACAACCTTTGTAAGGTTCATGCTTTTAACATTAACAAAGATGACTGCTTGGCTAGATGCAAGAGGTTTCCCCCCAATGATGTCTTTGCTCCTGTTTTAAAGAGCAGACCTTAGCATTTGAACAGATGAAATATTGCCATTATCATTAAATGTATCAAGCCCAACACACAGGGTAAGATTGCAAAGTACATAGTGACAAGGCTAATGTCATAAGATATTTTTGACCTACCTCCCGCATAGTATGTTTTAATTACCTCATTGTTTTTGTTGTCGTTGTTGTTTCTTCCCATACTCTGTACAACAGCTGCAATTTATGAAAAGGTAGAAGTCTCTTGAAAAGTAGTTTTAAAAAATGAGTGGTAGTTGTCTCCATTCACACAGAGAATGTTTTGTAGAGGGGTGGGATGGGGGGAAAGAGGTCTGTTCTCTCCATAAATGCACATAGTTCCTATTGGCTGACATAGGAATCTGGCAAGTGGATGAAGAGAATGCACCATTGAGTGAGAGAGAGGGGGGAGAGAGAGAGAGAGAGAGAGAGAGAGAGAGAGAGAGAATCTCAAGGGAAAAAAACCTTTACAAAAGTGGTAGCTTATAAAGATGGTAGCTGCTGTTCTACATTCATTCCAACGAAACACAGCAGAATAAAGCACTGTTAGTGGTATTTATATAGTACAGTACGGTATATGGTTTCTCGGATGAAAGTCTAGGAACAGCTGAAAGAGGGAAAACATTATGGTCTCCTACTTCTGCCACATTCTTTAGGGTGAAGTCTGTTGCTTGTTTTCCCCCTAATGGCAAGTGAATAACCGAGCTACACAGATGTGATACCAACTTATTCCTTATTTTCCTTTTTGCTTAATAATTGGTTCGCATGGATGTTTTCACTGGAAAAAAAGAGCAGCTTATATTCAAAAGTGTATGCAGCTCATTAAAAAAAAGACCTGGTTATACAGAACAGGTCTTCTTCAATACAAATTTCAGCTTCTTTCCTTCCTTCCTTCTTTCTTTTTTTTAGTTTTTTAGTTTTTGTTTTGTATATCAACCAGCTAATATGAACAACCGATGTAATGGTTTTTTTCTTTCTTAACAGTCTTGAACAAGATGGAACATTGAGAAAGAGAAGTGAGCCTTCTTCTAAACATGTGCTATGGAGCTCTGTTTTTGTTTTTTTTTACTGGAGAAATACTTAAGTGAGTTGGAAAGTGGTTTTACTAAACGTTTTTGTTTTGTTTTTGTTGTTGTTGTTTTTAACGTACAAGCAGCATGACATTAGTCAACAAACATGTCCATGACACAGCAATCACAAAGAGCTTGGAATCACTACTGTGGTGTCACAGGTCAAACCACCCAGTCAGACATATATACACCAGTGTCAATTCTTTAAACTATATATAAAAAAGTTGCATTATTTCTGCTGATCCCCTCCCCACTCCCACCCAGCAGCCACTGATTTAAGACTGTTGTTGGTAGCATAGCAGGGTGGACGGGACACAATGTTGATCTTTAACTTCCAGCTACATGTGCTTTAAAAATGCAAGTAGGGGAATATGACTGTACAGTGGCGGACGTATTTGTGCTGATCAGTTATGCCTTTTTCAATCCTGGCCGTCTCCCACCTCACCCCAGTTGTAATCTGTCATTCAAAAAGAGGCAGAGCTGGCCTTTTTAGATCGCTTGATCATGCTGGGGTGGAACTCGGTATGGCGGCGTGCATGCTTTGTCAGGTGGTCGCTCCTCATGAACCGCTTCTCGCAAAGTGGACATCGAAACTGCTTCTCCCCAGTGTGGGTTCGGTAGTGCCGTGTTAGCTCATCAGAGCGGGAGAACTTTTTAAGGCAATCTGGCCATGTGCAAGGGAATGGTCGCTCACCTGTAAGAAGGTAATAAAGAATGAGAGGGTTAGCGGAAACAGACATGTGATAGCGAAGCCAGGCTGTTTGGAGTCGACTGATTAGAACGACAAAGGATGTACTGAAATATTTCAGGACAGGTCATATTTTGAGGAAGGTAACAGGTATTTCATTCACAGTAACAGAATTCTTATAGACCATAGCAATGGCAACATTGGAACTTCCATCCAGTTCAGAGACATGGAACCATCACAAAACTGTCCAATAGGGCAAATAGCTCAATTCTGGCAATACATTGCAAACACAGCTCTCTGGAATCATCATGCAGAGAAGTTTCCCACTCCTCCTATGTAAAATACCGAGCAGTGCCTTTCTCGTCTATATTCAGATCCATAGCTTGTGATCTTTAGAGAATGAATTGAATATACTAATTAATGCTTTTAGCCTTAACAGCATACGGGCAACATAGACATTTCCGACATTAAGAGATATCAAAAGTGATAGCTTCAAATACAGTTGCCACCTTTTAACCTAGGAAATTATAAATGATATTATGTCAGTAGGGTATAAAGAATAGGACATCAAGGACTTTATTGCTTGTGGGTATTTTGTGCTTTGTTCTTGTTGCTGTTGTTCCCAAACAGAGATAGAAAGCCAGTAATTCATGCCTAAGGTCACAATAGCCCCTAATTATCCTTCGCAGCAATTTTGATTTGGAGCGTGGGCATTGGAAACAAAGCAACTCTATCCAATGTTTTTCTGTAAAACAACTTATTAGGATTTTGTATGTTTTTTGCCTATTCTATAGTCACTTCCTCCACTCAAATGCCTATTTTTAAAAGCCAAGGCAGGTCTGATTCAAGCTTGGTCAGTAACGCAAAATGTGGGCACAGGCCTTCATAAAAAATTATGGACAAATTCAGTCTGTTCAAACTCCTCACAGATGAGGTAAGTCAATATTGCTAGAACATAAGTTGCCATAGATTTTTATAGTACTGTTAGCATCATTGTATGATCTTTCACTCTGCATGTCAGAAACATGTTCAGCATTTCAAAACTCTGTACACACTAGCAAAATGGTGAGCTTGGTTGTTACGTTCTAAGACCAGACAAATTATATAGCTGACACCATGCTCCAACATGACAAGCCAGTTCATGCCACTGACTTCAGCACACAGGCCACTATCTAACACAGTGTTATGGACTAGAGTTGGAAGGGACCATTTAGGCCATCGACTACAACCCCTGCTCAGTGCAGGAGCCCAGTTTAATGCATCCCTGACCAACGGCTGTCCGGCCGCTGCCCGACGGAGAGCCCACCACCTCCCTAGGCAGTTGGTTCCATTGTCTGACTGCTCTGACCGTTAGGAAGTTTTTGCTAATATTCTACTGAAATCTGACTTCCTGTAATGCAGTTACAGGAAGGCAGTTTATTTAAGTGTGTATTCACAGGTATGTGGCCAATGTAAGCCACAATGTAGGTGTGCACACCAATGCACACCTACCTGGCAGTTAACCCCATTTAATACATTGGGTCTTACTTTGGAGTAAACATGCACAGACTTGCTCCATAAAGTAAGTATGGTAAAGGATGTGCAACAGATGAATCACAGAAAGACTTCTATCATAACTGGGATTGCTCAGGACACACGGATAGTTACTTGAACCCCATGTATGTGGAAGCTATCAGGAAAGGCAACTATCTAAATCCTTCCATGCCCTATTGACGTTTATTATTTCAGTGCTCACCCAAACAGTTATATTCTCCTCTATTGCTGCCAAAGAGGAATGGTTTTCGTTGTAAAACTCAGACATAGAATGGAATGTTGGTCAGAACATCGTTTACTGTAAGGTCTTCAGAATATTTCACCCGGACAGTTGCCATGTTTGAGCCAAGTATTGTGAACAAGGACAGCTCAGTTTTCTATGAATCACCTCTACAAACCTGTGTCAGTTTTCCTACCCTCTTCTCTTTCATGTGCCCAAGCAGCTTATAAGATGTGATTAAGTATTTTTGTATGTATGCTAAATCTCTTTCAGTTGGCATCTTAATAGAGTCAACCGTAGCTGTAGGAAAAAGATGAAAAAAGGATCCACATTCCAAATAAATACAGAAAAATAAATCTGCTCTAACTACTACTCTGGCTAATTTGATTAAGAAAATTGGATGCCTTTCCTCCCGCCTTCCCACCAGTCACCTTTGATGCATCAATGAGGACTAATGTGATTGTTTGTCAAAACCCACCATCTCAAAGCAAAATGCGTATAACTAATGACAAAGCCATTTACCCTGAGCAAACAACCATTAGGAATGGCTTTTACTCCTACAGACTGCTCTCAGAGAGACTAACATCCACATTACGGATCTCTGAAGATGACATAACCTGCCAGATCCTCATACTCACTTGCTGCTTCCAATCCTTTCACACCCAACAGAGACAACAATGGAAAATGCCAGTCCCATGTGGGCAGCACACAGAACATGTCCAAAGGGGACTGTACATTCTTAAGTGCCTGAAATGTCCAAACTCCATTGCAAGGCAAGATGTGTGTTGATTTATATCATGTAATTTCTTGTGCTGCTCTCAGTATACATTTCTATGAAAATTGAATTATGCACATATGTACATGTGCTTATAGTTGTCTGAAATTGGTATCTGAGCATATGTAGAGCTCTGGACAGAAGGTTTGTAGGGTGATTGATTAGAAATGTAGGGAAACCTTGCGGCAGTTTGCCATTCCATGTGCCTTTCCCGAACCTCTTCGGTACAGCAATGTACATACAGAGCTTCTGCACATATGGGCTTCCCAAGTCCATTTGATGGAAGCAGCAGCTCTGCACGTGTGGAGCTGCGTGAAGTAAATAGAAGCCCTGGCAAGTGGGACGAGGGAGTTCAATGTGCACATCAGAGCCCTGTGTCCACATGGGAACCCTGGATTCAGATGTTTGACTATTCTCAAATATAGCTCCAGAATCCTATGAGCTAGAAGCTTATTTTTCTAAAAAAACAACCCACAAAATGAAGGCTATGGCTGTTAGGAATCTAAATATTTCACCAGATGTCATGCTTTAAATGAAGTCCCAGGTTTGCAGAATGCTGCCAGCCATATCCATATAAGTGGATATTGATGTTTTTACTCCCACTTGTTAATGAAGGAAACAAAGATATGGATACTAATTCTTGACAATGGTGGCAATGATCAACTCTGGATACAAGCCCAACAATATTCTCATTTAACCTTGCAGTAAGAAATGCATTGAGTTCGATCCAGATTTAGGCACAAGGAACTGGGCTGGTGGAAGAAAACTTCACCACCACCACCTCACACACACCCTCAACACAGCAGTCCCTCCAACCCCCTGAGAGCACTACACAAAGTCAGGAGACCTTGCTGAATGAGGTGGGGCAGGCAGAAGGGGGATTTCCCCTCTGAACTAGGCGGAAGCACCTGCTGTGGGTGGAGCCATTCCACCAACAGAAGGCAAATCCTGGATCCAACCTATTGGATACTTTTTGGTGGTGGCTTCATTAAATTCCAACATGAAACCTAAAATAGGATATAGTGCCTATTTATGACTGAAAGAGGTTGGAAAACAACAGTATTTTTGCCATATAAGGCCATGCACCAATCCAGGTCCAGCCAGTCAAGCTTTGCTGACTATGCTTTCCATAGGCTAAGTTTGGATGGTGGTGGCTGGGAATGTATGGCCCACCAGAGGTTGTTGGAGTTATTGGCCATCAACATCTGGAGGGCCACAGTTTCCCTGCCCCTGCATTAGAGAGAGTGAACCAAGTGATGATCTTTGCAGTGCTGGGTCTTCAGAGCCTTATCTACTCAGCCATAATCTTGCAAACAAATGAAAACATGCAAAAATAAGGCTGAACTCCACTAAAGCAGCCTTTCCCCACCTGCTGTACCCCAGATTCCCCTTGCCAGGCTGGCTGGGAGATGATGGGAGTTGTAGTCCAACACATTTGGAGGGTGAAGCAACAGACTACTGAAGCCAGAGACCTACAAGCATCAGGGCCAGCCCAAGATAGGATTGCGTAAAGGACAGGACCCCTTCCACTTACAGAAGCCGAACCAGCTGGCAGCTGAAGCTTGCTTCAACACGGATGATGGGACCGCATCTTTCACCACACCTGAGGTTAGCTTAGGGTCTGCAGGACAGGCTGCCTTGAACACATAGCTCTTTCTCCCAACAGAGGGGAATAGCCAGGAGGCTGCTACTGCCGCTGCTGTGCCCTTCATACCACCCAGCATCTGCTGTCTGAGGCAGAATCCCCTTCTGCCTGCCTCAGGATCGGCACCTGAAGCCCAATTCAACAATAATGGAAAAGCTGAGCCTGGACTCACAGTACTAATTATGTATTTACTGAAATAAATTTTGGCAATATTCATAATGTTCTGTTCATTTCTAATGAGATTGGTACATATTTTGGGGTGGGAGGTTAAATACCATCCTACCAGTTATTAGCAATCTGGCTGTTGCATTCTGGACATTTGTGGAAACAACTCTTAGATTGTGAAGGTCCAGGAATAGACGCCTAACACACTCTTAAGCAGTGGCCTCTGGAAATATACTTTCTGCAATTATTTCTACACCAGTAGGTCATCATTGACCTGGACATTTGCATTATATGAACATGGTGGATGGGTGAAATGATGAATGTTGCTGAGGGGTAGGGGGACCAGAATTAGTATTAGTGGTCATTAATATATTTAGCAATGGTGGTTTTCATAGGAAGTGGTAGAAGGATTATACTAGTAACACAAATTTGAGAAATGGAATTGTGGAGTAGTGGTGACATACTTTGAATAACTTCTTAAGATACCTGTAACAGATTCACAGAGATGGCCAGTACCAAAAACAAAACCTTTATTAAAAAACCATACATAATTACATGAGCCAGGTCCAAAAAGCAGTGAAAAAACAAAACAAATGATACTATAATATCCAAACTATATTATAGTTGCTCTAATAAGGACTGAGGAGATACATTTTGGGAAGTGGATTTTCTGCTGCTTGGCAAGAGAGGAAAGCCATGATACAAGCAACAACAAAACAGATGATGTGACCCAGTCACACCTGTCACCATTCTGTACCTGAGTGTATTTTTACAGAGGTAGTAAATAGGAAAATCCGTGCAGATGTGTTGTGAGGTGGAAGGAGTGCTATTTCCCTGTGCTGTTCATCTATTTTCATTCGATTCCCATGGATCTCCTCAGACAGATGTCTCTTTGAGACATCATGTTGAATAGATTCTCCTCTCCTCTGGCTTCAACCAGTTTTGAAAAATGAAGTTTATCTAGATGCCTTCATGAATGTAGCATTCTGTCAAAAGTGTTCCTGTCATGTTCTACTGCTGATTAAAAGCAAGATTTTCTATTTCTTCCCAATGAAATTTCCCAAACATTCGGCCATTAGAGCCAACCTCCACTTCCCAATGTGACAGGCACTCAGGAACAGACCTTCTCTTCCCAAGTTTTCAGGGTGTAATCGTGGTTTCTAAAATGAGAAACAGAGGCAGTTAACGGAATTATTAATAGTACTCACTGAGAATCCAATAAAACGTCACAACTAGTGTTCACCTTATTTTAGAGTCCTCTTGGGCATAGAAGAGCTTGGTAAACAGGGTTCCAGGTGCAGTGACAGTTCAGCTTTTGCAGAGGGAAAACAAATCCCACGTGGAAGCAGAAAAAGAATGCAGAAGAAAGATACTGGGCTAACAAAGAGCTCTGTATTTCCTGGGAAATCAAACACTTTTGACTGAGGACTCTAGAAAAGACATTAAAATAAAACAAAACTACTGAATTATACTTCTGAATGGAAGCTAAACACATTGAAATCCTAGACCAAGGTATAAAAGTTCCTCTGGGGCAAGGTAAAATGAGCAATACTCAAAAATGTGATTGCTTGCTCTGATTGAGCACTGCTGTTGCCAAAAACTTACTGAGATTGCTCCAGAGGACTGAGGTAAATGATTAGCCAAAAAGGATCAGCTGTTCCTCTTATATCTTACTATCCTGCACTTGCTGGCTGGCACAGAATCTCCCTACTTGGCAATGGTTTTAATTACACTGGAGGCTGGTACATTAAAGTAGGGGGCACAAACAAACATCACTATAAATGAAGGGCTAGTAGCCATTGTGGCTTTCTTCTCCATGAATTTGTCCAACCCCCTGTCAAAGCTGTCCCAGCTTGGTGGCCATCACTACATCTTGTGGAAGTGAATTCCATAGTTCTATAGTGAATTAAATCACCCAATATCCTAATTTTTTTATAAACTCAAAGTAATCAACGCAAATGTTAAAATTAAAGGCAGATGGATGAAGATCTCCTACAGTGTTACAGTGGAACCTCACTCTGGTCAAGGTACCACCCATCCTGCCATACCCTCCTCCAGGATACTGTGAGGTCTACAGGACTCGTAGGTCTATTAACACCATGCCCCCCTTCCCTTTTCTTACGACATTCCCTGGCTCCACTGAGCATGCTCAATCCCCACTGGGATTTGGGATGGCAGGGAGGGTGGGTGGGGGGAGATTGACCACTTTATTTTAAAAATGTTTTGTTCTTGTCCATACCTTGGGATTCACCAAGCATGTTAATACTTGTTTCCAAGTAGCCCCATTTTAGTCCCATTCATGTCAGCACTCAATCAATTATGTTAAGTATTAGGAGTATCAATGATGTTTTAAAAGCATCTAATTTTCTATATTAAAGTTTCAATCAGCAGTGAAGTTAAATATAAAAACCATTCTCTAGAATGAAAGTCTCAACAGTTAACAGGTTTCTGAAGGCTAGGCCTCTGTGAGTAATCACTGGAGAAGAAATTCTATAGAACTAGAGCAACTTCTAAAAAAGGTCCTACTTTTAGTCCCAGTACTCTCACTGAAGGACAGGGTCTCCCTCCCTTGTCAATCTTAACCGAAAGGGATGTGGTAATAGGGCAAGGACCAGGAGGTATACAAGGAAGTATCAATGGAGGCTGTGTATCCTCCAGGGTTGAGAGCACAGGATATGGAAACATGCATCTTGTACCCATACTCCAGAAGAAAACCCTCAACCTGTACACAAATCAAAACACCTTATTAATCCCAGCCTTGGTCCAGAGATTGGATCCATAGGGAGAACATGTGCGCATTCTAAGAATGTATCAATGACTACATGTCATGATGGCTATATGCTATGTTCAGAGTCAGAACCCTGAATAATAGAATTATTCCTCACTGGGGAATAGGAGCAGGGGCTGCTTGTGGTTGTCATCTGGTAGGCCGCTGTGGGAGGCAGGATGTTGGACTAGATAGGCTTTTGGTCTGTCCCCAGGGTGGCCACTTGTGAACTGCCAAAAAAGCAGACATTCATCACTAAAGAAAGAGAGCAAAAGAAGAAACAGATAAGCATGTAATGTGCATGTGCTAATTTATATGTATAGATGCGAATTTTGACATAATCATTATATTTTAAATAGAAATACAAAACATCTCACGATGGTGTGGAAGGTTGTGGCCAGGTGCCCGCTGTTCCTGCCTGTTCAGTCTGCTGCCCAGGTGCAAACTGTTGGTGCCAGAATTAGACAGCCCTTCAAAGAGAGGATGCCTTCAAGCAGAGGTCAATCTTCTGGCAGCCTTCAGAATAGAGAGGTGCCCTCTGCAAAAAGCACACATGGCCACCCAAACTGTTCCAGCAAGACTCTTTTTATGTTACCCCCTAGAGTTTCCCATTTAGGAAAGCCTCTTATTCTCCAAGTTCAAAAAACTCTTTGAGAATTAAGAATGGGGCGGACACACACACACACACACACACACCATTTCATTTTTGAAGTGTGCATATCCAATACCTAAACTCCCTTTTTTAAAATTGGGAGGAATTGAAAGAGCAATTTCAGGGCTCACGATAGCATCTTCCTCTGGGGTCAGTGGGTGGATGAATCAGATAGAATTCCGGAACATGTGTGCATTGCCGCCCCCCCCTGTGTCCCTACTCCAAGCTGCAGTCTTAATGTTAGGAGTTATTAGGAAAGGGGTTGAAAATAAATGGCATAAAATAAGATAGCTGACTGAGAGAGTACATGATAAATGAGTTTCAAAATCATGTGTGGCATGAAGAAAAGAGAAAGGACTCACTAGAGAGAGAATACAAACACTAGAACTCAGGTTCACCCAATGGCATTGACTGGCAGTAGGCTCCTTATCACACCAGATAATCAACTTTCAGGTTTGGATCCAGATTTAGTCATGTTTACACTAGACCCATTTAAATTAACTAGACTTCATTTAGTCATGACTAACCTGTCCCATTGATTTTAACTTTCAATGGATCTACTCTAAACATGCCTAAGCCTGGATCCAGCCCAAGGAATTCACTATATAACAGGATGTGGCGATGGACACCACTTCAGATGGCTCAGAAAAAGACTAGACACATTCAGATAAGGTAGATGTCTATCATGAAAGCTAAATAGGACCTCCATATTTAGGGGCAGTCTAACAAAGCACTAGGATTCTGGTGGCAAACAGAGGGTTGCCTTTGGACCATAATGTGGGCTTTCTGGGGGTCATCTTGCTGGCCACTGTTATAAATAAACAGTGGAATAGAAGGACTCTTGAGCCCTATTTATGTATTCTATATCTGTAAAAACTTAAAGTGTGAGGAGAGGAAGCACACCACCCTGCTCCTCACAGTTTTCTGTCGCCCCTCTCCTTGTGGAGGGTGACTTTCTGAAGAGGAGAGATTCCTGTTTGAAGTGTCTCTACACTATTGAGAACACTGGAAAAGCAGAGTTCCAGATTGCGTGGAGAACATCCACAGATACAGGAGGCTTTCTACTCTTCAGAAAGTTGCCCTCCAAAAGGAGAATGTGACAGAAAATATGTAAGGAGGGGATGTCCCTACTATGAAACGGAGTGAGGAAGCTGCTTCAGGCAGCACCATCTGAAAAACAAGACAGGGGAGACGGGGCTTCCTTAGAAAGTTTGTATCCACTCCATAAATAAAGGGATACGGTGGGGTGGGGGTGGAAACAAAGAATGTTCCCACCATCCCCAGCTTAAAAATCGAATCCACATGAACAATAAAAACAAAACATCTAAAATACCTTGCATTCCACTTTGTCTTCAAAGGCCTCCGGAATTTGTGTCATTCCTGCTTTTTTCCAAGAGTGTTTAGCATCCCAAGTTCTTGTGTTGACCAGCCACACATCTACTCTCTTGCATTACCACGAGGCTATTTAGTTCTCATCACTGCCTCTTGATGCTGGTCCGTTCTAGCTGTGAACATCTCAGACTTGTCCAGAAGTCATTAAGTGTCTACGGATGGGTGAGCATTCCTAAGAATGTGCTCTGATCAGGTCTTCTTTGTCCCAGAATGGTTGCTGTTATCTCAGGACTTTTGGTACAGGCCCTACTACTCTTTCATTTTGCTTCTGGCTCTGATTATTCCAAACAAATCATTACTGGTTGGTCAACACGGTCTGAACAACCCAGTTCCCGAGAGCTGCTCCCAGAATTAAGAATTCCATTGTCACTGAATCCAGATGTTTACAAGCATCTGGATATTTTACGGCCAGCTGGCAGCAGGCTTACAAAGCACCTTTTCCCTTCATATATGTGATTTTAAAAAACAACCCAGCTTACTAGAAAACATACAACAGCAGCAAAGATACTGATGCCAGCAAGAAATAAAATGTATTCAGACCTAAGATATATGAATTTCTTTTCCTGTAGGCATTATACCTCCTAGATACAAGAACACAGCTGGTAAGGAGAGGCCACTGCATGTAGGCAATGACTGATACTCTTTTAAAACAGTGCTAGGACACAAAACTTTATCTTGATACTTTTTTGCACCAGGATCTCTGTGCTAATGTGGGAGTTCAGTTGGCAGGGCCAGCAAATTAGTTGTTCTCACTTGGAAGGAACAAAGGTAATTTGAACTGTTGCATGGTATAGTAGTTTTCTGTGGACAAGTCCACTACTGAAGTAGCAAGAATGGAGTCAAGATCTCCAGACTGCCCCAATGCAGATAAAGCAGATATCTATCTGTCCACAGTGGATATTTTTGTTGCTGCATCTTGTAATCTATGCAAGGAGCTTGGAATTCCCTCTATTAATTTGCTCCGTTAAGCATACTGCATGCTGCTTTCCAGAGTTTTGAACTTTCTTTTCTCTTTGTTTTGATGAGTTGCAGAATTTAGAAAGTTGTGTCCATGTTTATTTTCCTTCTGAAAGGGAAAGAAACAGGGCCAGAATCCATTGCTGGATGGAATGAATGTGTTGCAAATTGCCGTCCCGGGTCTGAAAGAGTAGGATGACATGGCTGGGGCCAAACATTCTTAAGTAGTAACAATTTACATATTGGGAGACAGAGCCAAAGATTCTCAGTGGGCTTTTTTCAAGCAAGTGGGAAACAGAAAGTCCAAATATTGAAACCCTAACTTGGTTTCCATAACCATCCTGGTCTAGGTAACTCTGTTCTATATGATAATATTATACTGTGCCACCAGGATGAGATACTGCATGTATGTGTTTTTTCTAACACACACACAGTTAGAACGTAGAACGTGTAGCAATAAATCATTCATGCCAGCATTTTCAGAATATCCATTCCTGGCAACTAAACACTTACTGCTCACTACTTCCTTTTTCAACATGCATTTTCCGACTAAGCTTGGAATCTGTTAGTTCTCTACTTCAAGTGAAGAAGAAACGAACAGCAGAAGACAACGGTTGTGGGTAGTTTTAGTGAAACTGGTCCACTGTGCCCAATCTTGCCATTTCATGAAGTGTTATACATACGGGCTTGTATACAAGGATAGCCATCCAGCAGTGGAATGGAAACTGCGGGTAGAATGAAGTCCCTCTCCCCCTGCAGCCCCCTGCCCCCAAATCTGCACTGGAGAGTAAGGGGACCCTCTGGAGCAGTTTTGGGGTGTGTGTCCTATTGTGTATGAGGAAGTCCACTTGAATGACATTGGATGCAGCGCATGATTAACATCAAATATAGTGCATACATCACTAACATATGCATTAAGAATATTAATAAGAGGATTCTTGCAAAGGGAAATCCTTACTGTCACACCAGGTTACATCAAGTAGCCATTGTGTTCACAAATTCATAGCCATGATCTATCCATTCACACATTGTATTTCTCCCTGTGAGAGAACAATAGGTGAAGGTTGGGACTTCTGATGTGGAAAACACAACACAAAGCAGGAACCTTCCCTCAGGCATGCAATAAATTGTGAACCGGTAAGGTAACACCCATCCTGTCTTACACATGATAACTGCAGCACTTTGATGTTAATTACCATAATGGAATTAGGACCTCAGTGCTACTAAAAAGTGCTAGAACTCAGAAACCCACATGGAGAACTCAAGAGACACACAGGCATAATCTAAATCAGTGGTCTTCAACTGGTGGGTTGTGACCCAAAAGTAGGTTGTGCAATCCATTCAGATGGGTCGCAGCAAAGCTGTTGCTGCCATGTTGGGCAATTGTGAAAGTCAGTCCCATGTTGCAGGTTGGGAGCCTGAGGTGGGTCTCGAGTCTGGACCAGTTAAAGACCACTGATCTAAATGGTTACCTCCTTTTTTCTTTGTTGGTTATGCCTCCTGTAGCCTTCAAACCCATAGTTCTTAAATGTATCTAGTTAGATGATGTCTTCTGATCCCTGATTTTGGGGGGGGGGGACTTGATTGAGAGATTACTGTAATTATCTCATTGTTAGGTTTACAGGCCAGTGCATTTTGTGGTCCACTTCATCTTGCATCCTCACCCTGATCTTCCATACCTGGATAAAGTTTTTCTGCATGATTAACGCTATGCTGGATTAATGGTGCAACGTTACTCCAGAGTCTCAACTGTTCAAAAGTCCACATAGTCTATGCAAGAGCCACCACGGCCACCCCCTAGATAGGGGTGGGGCAAGTATATGCTGAAGAATAATCTTCAACTTACGCAACCAGTCCTATGGTTAGAGAGGTCTGTGCACAGGGTTGGTGTCAAGGGTAGGCATGGCAGAGCACCTGCCAAGGCCCCACACCCCTGCAGGAGCCCACTGACAAGCACCTGCTGGAGTTGCTCCTCTTCACCATTGCAACCTGCTAGCTCGCCTGCCTCTTGCTCAGGCTCAGACAATGGTAGTGGTGAGGAAAACAAACAGCAGATGTCCCTGCCTACTTGCTCATTGGCTCTCTGCCTGTCAAGCGAGAGCAAGGGTGAGAAAGAGGATAAGGGACTATAGTAGCTGGTGACAATGATGCTGAGAAGGTAGACTCACGAAGGGAAAGGACCCACTTTCTGTACAGCTCCGTGCGCAAGATAAGGCTGCCCGTGCACCTGCAATCGTAGTTAGAATGAATCAAAGCTCATTGAAAAACATTTCACTTAAAGGGGAGAATGCGTAGGAGGCTGAACACGGGTGCCAAGAGCTGAAATCCTGTCACTGCTCTTCAGAATAAAATTTGAGAGCGTGCGATCAGCATTAAAAATGTAAGACGAGGGAGTAGCTAAGGGGAGAACATGCATCTTTTTTTACACCAAGGCTGTGAAAGACTGCATAGCAAATCAGACTCATGATGGCCCAGAAAGCAAGTTCAGATGGAGAGAGGACCTTTTATTTTAAACATACCTGAAAGGTTGGAAATAAGAAAAGAGGAAATGTGCTTGGGGAAAAAAAGGGAAGGAAGGAAGCACTGAGACCACTGCAATGTCTGATGTGGGGAGGCTACAGTCAGGAAATACCACAGTATAGCTGTGGAATGCACAGCCCATGCAATGAGAATCATGGGTTTTAAATCTGGCAGGCAAGCTGTATGCTAATGAAGTCTTTCCCAAACTGGTGCCCTCCAGACGTGCTGAACCACAACTCACAGCACTCACAGCCAGCATGGCCAAGTATGTAACGTTCAAGCATCTTAGGGGGCAGTCGTATGCAGGATTAGACAGAAATAAAGTCCTACAACTCCCAGCATTCCCCAGCCAGCACAGCTAGCAGGATGGTGCTGGTTTCTGGCTAAACATGCATAGGATGACACTCTTATCTGTAAAGACACAACCATCTTACATCTTGAGCTACAAAATCAGGCTACACAGGGCAAGCTTTTTCTCATTTATACCATTTTGCTATACATAACATTAATTCTGATTCATACTAGAGAAGGTGGGGATTTATCAGCCAAGGTAATAACTTGGTATTTCAGGTGTTATTTAACACTGCAAGCTCTAATCAAGTAAGAAAACTACTTGTGTAGGAACTGCAAAGTAAAATAGAGAGTATAATTTATTAATTTCCCCTGAGAGGAATCTACTAGTTGCTAAAAGACAAGTGTTGCTAATACTGTACTAACCATCTCTAGAAGGTCTTGTGGACCTTAGAAACTAAGGGTTAGATTCAGTATTTGCCTTTAGCAAGACGAAGGAGCCTTCCACAACAGGAAGGATTTTGCTCAAAGAAGGACCTTCCACTACCACAGCTCACTGCATTCAGCAGAGTCTCCTGACTCTCTATGTAGTATTTTCAGGGGGTTGGGAGGGGCTGCTATGGGAAGGAGGAGGTGGGGAAGTTTATTTCCACTAATGAAATTGATCCATCTTAAATCAGGATCCAACCTTAACACCTTTATTCTGGCAGAAGCTTTCATGGACTATAGCCCACTTCATCAGATGCATGAAATGTTATTGAAAGTTACTGTATATATACACCTGAAACTTTTGATAACACTGAATGCACCCAATATTTATAAATGTATTTATTATTAACATTTATGTGCCACCTTATCTGCTAAAAGGCTATCAATGAAGGATAAAATGGATTATAGTCCACAAAAACTCATGCTATAATAAATGTGTTCACTTTTAAGGTGCCACCAAACCCTTTGTTGTTAAGTCCATACTATGCATTGAACTAACTTGGTGGAAGGAGTCTTGAGTTTACAAATCATTTGAAATCAAATGCAAGCGAGCTTATATATAAACATAGTAGATCAATTAATAATGCAGGTGCTTTACATTACTAACTTTCAGAAGGGCCTTAGTCAATAGTCCTTAGAGCACTGAACAGATGTCATTATCAGTAGAATATAAACCAGTGGCAGAAAGAGGGAGGATGTAAAGGTAATTGTTGATATTGTAGCTCTTCAGATTAACTCAAAACTGCACCATGTTGCTTCCTTTCCATTTGGTATGGTCCCACTGATAAACAGAGTTTCTTTATCCCTGAGGGGGTAAATATGGTGGGATTTTAAAAAGTAAATTATAAAGTGGTTGTTAGTTCTTACATAGTAAAAATAAATGTATTTCTATTCCTTTAAGAACTGTTCTCCCTAGTACCTGTCCAGATCTTATTTTTGTTGCTAAAAAAAAACAAATCCAATTATTAGCCCTCATAAATCTTACTGGTTAGGCACTTAATATGGGCAAAAATCTAGTGGGACATTCCCAATGACTGACTTCTATGGCTTCACAAATTAATTGGCATTGCTGCCGTACTAAGAAAACTGTCTAGCATACGCTTTTCCTTCCTACGTTCTGTGTTTTAAACCATAGGAATCACTGCTGAGTGACACATGGCACTTTTTTTCCTGTGCATCGTCTGTCCTGCACTGCGTATGATGCCAGTTCTGGGAGCAGGAAAGCAGCACCGGGGGCTTATTCCCAGGTTTCTTCCCATAATCGTCAGAAGTAGGCCAGAAAGACACTTCAGTGGGAGTTCAGCCAGAATCCATATTTTGCCACGCCCTCCTGGAGGAGGAGGGAAATTTGTGCTCAGACGTTTATAGCAGTACGGTCTTGTCTTGTCTCAGTTCGTACAGTGAAGAAGACTTCCTCTTCTTCCTGACAATTCCTTTTGGGGAGGGGGATTCACCTTCCCTTCTGCCTTGTTCTTCCCCCATTAGGCCAGCTTCCATGTGGGATGCTTTAAGAGCCCTATGCAAATTGTAGGCACCATATAGTGTTTCCTTGCACCCTCCCTCCCCCAACAAAAGCTTAAATCCTAAAAGCATGGCAACAGTTTGTGAAAATCTGAATCACTAGAGCGAACGCATGTTTATATTACCCGGTTAACATTATGCCAAACTGCTATGTAATTCACATGGCTAAATCAGGACATGAAAAATCCTGTTTTGTGGATAATTTGTGTTATGGATGAATATTCAATATATCCCCTCTCCTATCTCATTTTTAAATAAGAGGAAATATAGTACTTATGGGAAAATCCATATTTGCAGAATAAGGCTCGAAAGCGTATTTACCCATGCCATATGTACTGAGATGGTATTCAAAATCCTCATCACAGGCCATCCCTAGAGTAGTAGGAAGCTTACAACCATCCTATGGTTTGGTTTTGACAGATACTGCCAAGCCAAGTACCACATGAACCCATCTCCAAGACCACGCAAAATTACAGATACATGGGAATTGTATCATACCAATACAGAAACACGTAAGTGTCAAGAAGTCATGCGAAGGTAGCAGCACATGTATCGTCACTGCCAGGCTTTAAAAAAATGCAGCTTATGTGTCATCACTTACTAGGCCTCTCATGTTTGATCATAGATGCTGCCAACCCACCCACATACAGCAAATGAATACAATGTACTTTGTTGGAAAAAATGTGTTCACCAATCATTTGGTCTTCCACAAAAACTCTTCTTAAATGCATTCACCAACAGCTAAGAATGCACATCCACTTGACTGCAATGAAGTACCAGCTGTTCTCTTTAGCAGAGAATCTGATCTGTTACACCAGGAACAAACTGAACATACACTCAATATCGGCTGCTAAACCTAAAAACTAAGGCACTTCAGAAATGTATGATGGTTCAAATAAAGACAGCTGCCATAATACTGAGGCCTACATGAAAATAGAAAGTCTTTGTAAAAGGATAGGTGTTTCCATATTAAGCACCTACAACTGTATCCTATTGACCTATTCAACATAAATAAATGGGGAAGTCTCCAAAGCCAGAGATTTCTCTGCTTTTTGGTTCTCAAACTAATACCACATTCCAGTAAATTTAGACATTATGAGCGTCCACGCGTTTCTTCATGAGAATTCGGAAGAGACGTCATCAAGCCATGACACCCGCCAAAACCTGGCAACGCCCAGTGAGTTTTTATGGAACCAAGAAGTGCCATCAGGGCTAAACCAAAACAAAGCTCTAAAATGCTACTATAGGAAGCAGCTGAAGAAAAATGAAGTTAACTCTCCATCCACTGGTGTGTGTGTGTGTGTGTGTGTTTAAATCCACATTTGCAACGTTAACTTCACAATGTTACATAAAATCTAGAGGAACATCTTAGGACAGATATCAAGGTGCCCTGGCAAGAGCCACTGTGAAATGATACAAATAGATGGAAATCCCTAAAACCTCTGCGCAGAAATCATCTTAAGCATCAATACGGGTTCTCTCCCCCACCCCACTGCTGCCTCAAGCAGTCCTTATAGCCTCAAATAAGCATTTTTGGACTAAACAGCTCCTCTGCTGGTCTGATCTTCTCAGTGTAAGCACACCTCAGTGATATACAGAAGCAGGAGCGGGGGGCGGGGGGAACACAAGATTCAGTAGCATGACAAGCCAGTGAAACACCCTCTACTCTCCTCATCCACCCACAGTCTTGACGTGCCGTTTGCATTAACACTCTGTACCAAATGAAACCAGCCTGCTCTAGAGAATCACGCTTAGAAGCGCAGAAGAACACTCGGATATAGAAGCTGACCAGGGAAGCAGAGAAGGACTAAAATACTCACAGCATCTTTAAGACGGGTTCAAATGAGGACAGCCGACATACTTGGGGCGGCAGGGGAGGGGGAGGGAAAGAAAGCAGCAGCAGCAGAGAGAACAGAGCACTGCTTGCCTTTACATCGTTGAAGCATTCCTGTAAACAGGTTGGGCTCCCTGGCAAACTGCGCTCCTCTTGGAGCTGTAAGGTCCCCGCCTGCTCGACCAAGTCAACTCCCAAGTGTACCTCCCACCCAGACCCCCACCCACCCCGATCCGAAATTGAGAGACCACAGCTAACCTGTATGCACTCTGTAATGGGCTTTTAGATGGGATGATTTGCCATAGACTTTGCCACATCCACTGTAGGGGCACTTATGTCTCTTTTCGGTGGCCAGCTTCCCTTTGGGAGGCACTCCGCTGTGCAGGAGGGAGGACAGGGGGTCGGGCACGCCGCCAGCATCCTGCCCCTCCGCCGGGCTGTGGGAAGGGCTCGACCCAGATTCGGTGGTCACGTCGCTGTCTGACCCGGCGTCCTCATCGGGGCTCTCCACGCTGTCACTGCAGATGGACGGGGTCGGGAGGGGTCTGTATTTGTTCAGGTCCAACAAGCTTTTGGCAATGGTCACCAAAGTGCAATAATCCTTCCAGGCGTCCCGGGGGTCGTTCATTTCCTTGGTCACGACAGCAGCTGCTTCTTCCTCTTCTTCCTCAGGCATCTTCAGCAGCTCGGCTTCCCGGGTCACGTCTTGCTGTGCCACGGAGCGGTTGGAAATGGACACCAAGCACTGGGCAGCCACAAAGTCCATGTAAGCCACTGCTGACATCCTGCGGGCGATGATCAGCCACCCTTCCCACCGAGGGGGAAATAAATCAAAAGGGAAGGCGAGAGGAGGGCCCAACTGCAAAAAGCCACCAATTCAAAACCACTTCCTCGCTGCCTGTCTGTCTGTCTGTCTGCCTGTCTGTCGTCGCCGCCCTCTCCCTTTCGGCTGCCTGGGTGGGTAGGTGGGTGGGTGTTGCAATCACCAGGCTGCTCGCTGCGTTGCCTTCCGGCTGCAGATCGCGGGTGGAGGGGCGGGGTGGGGTGCCTCAGCAGCCGGGCAAAGGGAACCCCTTCTGCGGCTCGGCGTCTTACATAACCACGACCATCCGTGACCCCGCCGAGCAAGGGAGGGACGCCGCTCAGCCTACCTTTTGACCTCAGTCCCCGCCGTTGCTCGCGCTCCCTGCCCAGCGACGCCGGCCAACTCCGGCTCGTGCGAGCGGCTGCGCGCGTGTCATGCACTCCCTGAGCACGCTGGCGGAGAGAGTTGGGATCCTCGAAGGCGGTCTTCAGGAGGAAACAGTGTCACAAGTGGCGATTTCAAGTAATTCAAGTAGCACCAGGGGGTGTTTTCCCCTCTTCGTCGTCTTCGCCTCCTCCTCCCCACCCCTTCCAGGGGGAAAGAAGATGCGAAAGGGGCGCGGGAAGAGTTCAGTAGTCCGCGCAGCCTAGCCGCCGCGTTGGCTCCTTCTGCTCGCGCCCCCTTCCCAGAGCCTTCTCCGCGCCCGCGTCAGAAGGCGCGGGGCTGAAACATCAGCCCGAGCGCAAGGTCTAGAAGCGGCGGCGGCTGCGGTGGCGGCAACAGCGGCGGCGGCACAGACTTTGGCTGGTTGCGCTGCCCACTGCCTGACTCACTCCCCGCTCGCCTACGGCTCCTCGCTGTTCCGGCACAGTCTTGCTCAGGACCAATTTCGCAGAAGCCCATCACGCAAAAGGTTCCTCCGACGAGCCCCCCCAACACCACCAATTGGTCAGCCGGGAGAGTGATTCAACTCTGTTTACCTTCTCCCCCTTCCACTCAGAAGGGCCCTTTTTGCAGGGGAGGTGTGTCTACAGGCGGGGGCCGCGGCCAATCCGAAGGTTCCTTCCCAATGCCTCGTGCTACTCCGCGCGCCGCGCGGCCTCCATTTAAAAGGGCAACGAAGGAAGAGCCCCGAGAACTGACGCCAGCGAGGCTGGGAAGCGCCGAGCAGAGCGCAGTTCGCGCCTGCCTTGCGCGATGGGACGGCGGCGTGCCATGCCCGGGGGCAAAGGACCTCCTGCCCGCAGCCGTTCCCTCCTGGTTTAACTCGCTCCCCTTCTGCTCCCCAGGAATCCAACTTTGCATTTCCGGCAGAGACCGGGTTAACTGACTCACTAGAAGTCCTTATAGTCCCAGCAACCAGCGAGCCAATCGAAAGTGGTTTGGCTGATGTCACTAACATTGGCTCCGCCAATCCAAAATACATCCCGAGCAATTCTTCTCCCTTGTAAATCTAGAGAGGTATGGAGTCTAACTAGGAAGGAGTTGCTTTCGGAGTAAAATGTAAACTTTTGTTCGCGGGGATGGGTGGGAGGCGAGAGAGTGAAAGATGATTATGTAATGGCAGCGATAGCCATCTGTTTGGTACCCCTCCACACACACACACGCATCATTTTTATATTAGATTACGTTATGAATCTTCCAGGTTTCTGATGAAAAAAACCACTTAACAAAATTATATCCCCAACTTCAAGTAGTCTTATTTTATTTTAGAGCATCTAAGATTGTGCTCAGGACGTCTTTGTGTACTTACGGTCTGCAGGAAGTCACTGAATAAAAATGACTTCCAAATATTCAACAAGTGTAGCAAAAAAAAAAATAGAAGCTGGGAAAATGGGAGTTAACATAGGAAACTTGTTGTTCTTAATGTGGATGGTACTTTACAAAGTATAAGAGGATAAGTCACTGCCCCAAGGAGTTGTCTCCCTATAGAAAAAATCACTTTGGGAGACAACAAGGGTTAGGGGCAGAAGGGGGGGATCTTCAGAGCGCCTGTAGCATTAGTGGCAAAGCAAAGAAGCATTTGGCTAGGTTATTGTATTCTTTGTGTAAGAAGCCAGATTTGGGCTGAAAACTCAAGATAATGTAGTGTGAATTCATTAGTTTTCCTGCATGCTATTGCAAACCTTTGATATTCACACTGAAGGTGATTAAAATTATGGTGAGAGTATGACGTATGGAGAAAGAGAGGTAAATTTCTTTCTTCCCCCTTTCCACACATAATTATGGGAGCTGCCTTCACCATGACGGGTTGGTGCCACCTCCCTCTCAAATCCCATGTTTTCCCTTTCCCGAGGAGGGAGTGTGAGTTTTCTGGGCGGCCATCCGAGTACTTCCTGGTGGAAGGCAACCAATTGCTGTTCACCTTCCACCATGCACCACTCCCAAGTTGGACCCGGAGCAACATCAGACAGCAGAAGTGCCGTATTGATGTAATTTTGATTGAAAAAGGGTAAATCCCTGACTTTTTCAAACCACAGCATTGTGGGGAAGCCTTGTGATGGCTGCAAAGCTGCACCTGCGTCGTCTAACTGACACAGTGCAGATCCACAGCCTCCACAGGGCTTTCCCCGCATATAGACAGCCCCATGGATGGCATGCAGACTCTAATCCACATTAATGGTTCCAACGATGGAACCATGGGATTGTAGGTGTTCTGGATTCAATAGAGTGCAAGTACATGATTGAATATTTGTGACACTGGAACTAGCTCTGTGTATAGTGTTTTGTAAATGCTGAATAGATGCTGATGCACATTCAATTTCCCATTGAAATTGCCTTCTATGTCTGAATCTGAAGACAGTGAATTAAAGCAGATACTTGGAAGACTGAGATCCACTTCTAAAAACCTGCCTTGGACAGAACTAGGCCACAGTTTCTCAACAATGAATTCTCAAAGCCAAGAACTCCTTTGTCAAGGACATCTATAAAACCTTCACAATGTGAAGGATCTCCAGGGTTATGGTATCATCATAATAATCATCAATATAATTATGAGTAACACTCCACACGTAACCAGGTCCCCCAGCATCCAGACCTTTCCCACTCGTTTTCTACTTCTCATTTCATAAAAGGCTTTGAAGATTAAAACCTTACATTGAAAGCGAACAAAGGAAAGTAAAATATGGTGATGCACTATCTGTGTGGGAAGCAGCAATTCAGGTGATTTTCTGGATGATGAGTTCAGCAGAAAGCTATATAGTAAGAAGCATGTAGCCAAAATTGAATATATATACAAGTCTATCTTATCCGTTAAACCAGGGGTCCAGATCTGTTTTCTGATGGGGAGGCCAGATTCCCACCAGGCTCAGAGTTGAACATATCATATCAGAGTGTGTGCCCCCCCGACATCACCCTCTTTCCCCCCTGTACTGGAAGAGGGCAAGGAACTGTGCCTCCTCCCAGCACAGAAAAAAGGACCCAGGCAATCCCGCATCCCCACTGCTATATTCAATCTGATTTATAGTTTAAATAAAGGTAAAGAGCTGCACATGGATTGTTCAGTTTTCCCTCCCCGCTCTTGCGGCACTAATTCTGACTTTCCTCTGTTTTCACCAGATACATAAAATCCACAAGTGGACATCTGCTTGCAGTATGTGGCTTTTTCTGCCTCTTTCTTCCTATTGCAGCCTGCCATGCCTCCTGGGGTTGGGGGTCAGAGGAATCACCAGAATATGATGCAGGATTCAAGTCTTTTCGAGGACCACCTTTTCAAGAATACAAACTCATACACATGCTCTGTTCAATATCTGAGGCCCTGCCCCATGTCCCTCCATCGACTGAGATTTGGCACGTGGTTATGAGGAACAGGGCCTTTCAGCCATGCACTAACCTTGTAGAATGCCCTGCTCCGGAGGCCTGCCTTGCTGCAATATTGAGTGCTTTGAGATGCCTAGCAAACATGTAGTTGTTTCAGTAGGGTCTGGGGATTGGATGATCAAGGGGTTGCTGGACCCCCCCCCCCCAACTGCTACTCTGATGGGGTTTTGGTTGTATCTATGTTAGTCCTGCTTATAGTAGGCCCATTGAGATGATGAGTGGGACTTAAGTTAGTTTTCTCCCTCTCTCGTAATACTACAACCTGGGGCAATTGCATGAAGCTGATTGGTGGGAGATCACTACCATAAGACATAGTGATGACCACTAATTTGGATGACATTAAAAGGGGGTTAGACAAATTCCTGGAGGAGGCTATCAGTAGTGACTTGTCCATAATGCCAATATGCTATCTTCAGTGTCAGAGACAGTATGCCTATGTATACCAGTTACCGGAGAACAAAGGGCGGGAGGATGCTGTTGCACTTGTGTCCTGCTTGGGGGTTTCTGGTCGACAGCTGGTCGCCACTGTGTGAACAGAATCCTGGACTAGATGGACCTTTGGTCTGATACAGCATGGATCTTCTTATGTGAGATTGGATGCAACCCTTTATTTACTCCTAGTCTGTCTTTAACATACTTTTTATAGGATTATGCCTGTTGGGATGTTCCTTTTCTGTGTTGTTTTAGTTTTAATTTTCAAGAGTTGATTATTGTGATTGCTTTTGTTTTTATTTTTACAGCTATTAACTATTTTGGCCTCTTTTTGAAGATATAGTGGGTTATAAATTACTTAAAATAAAAATAGAGAATGAATAATAAGCCTTGAATGTATCACATTATCCACCTTCCCGAGATGATTCACATTAGATGGGAATGTGGCACACAGTTCCTTCTACATTATCAAAAGAATGGTTCATATACAAGAGCATTTAGGACAACAGGAAAATTGTCCTGTGTTTTTCCATGGAGCACTTTTATTTGGGAAATGACAGGTATACTTCCACTACTCTTAAAAGATTCTACAACTATAACAACAACTGTGTATGCCCATTGTATTTTGACTCAAGGACTTTATCAAACAATTACACTGATAGTTTTCAATTACAATTTGAAGTGCAGTCATTTTGCAGGTGAGATATAAATATAACAAGAAATAAATTTTGTTAAAAAATAAATGAAAGGAAAATGAATCTAGAATCTCTAGTTATGCTTAGCTATGCATGCGTCTTCAGCAACCAGCATAAACAGTGTTTTAACAAAAATAAAAAAGAGATTGCCTGAAACAAGGGAAGGTTACTGCATCATGGCTTCCAAATTAAGAGATGGTGAACTTTCCCAGAAGGCATTCTTTCCAACATTATGAATCTTTCTGCTTAATTTTACCAATGTTTTCATTCCATTGGTAAAAGCCATAAGATATGGCCAGACCAAAATATAGGATGAATTTGCATAGAAGGGCAACATTTCCTTTTAGAGTCCATTTGTCAGATATCTGCAGCAGAAAATATGGAGAATATAAATGGCAGGCTTCTTCAAGATGGTGTTGGGATGATTGATATGTCCTGACTCCTTTTTATTCTACACTGCTACTAAAGGAAGAGTCAGGGAAGATCATTGTGTGCATAAGGTTAAAACTGTAGGTTTGATCCAATTTACAAGTCCACTCCATACCATTGCCAGCACTAGCTACTCAGTTTAATTTCTCATACATTATCATAATCTGCACCATCTCTGTGCAGGTCTCTGGGCCAACGTGAGATTGCGGGGAGTGCTCAAGAGTTGTGTTGTGCCCACTCATGCAAACACTGATGCTACTAACATGAATCAGTTTTAGGTGGACATTGTCATGATTTCCCTCAAGTAAATGTTGCCGATTATACATTTGCAAGGGTGTTGACCAGGGATGTTGAGCCTCTTCATCATGGGAGCTGATTTCAATTTTGGAGAATTCCTTGAGGAGCCACATTCACATGTTTGGGGGTGAAGGCCAAGCACTAGAAACTTTGAATTAGGAAGTATATGCCATAAAATCAACAGCAAATAGGATGGCAGAGTGGTGGTGGGTGTGTAGAGTAGGAATGCAAGTAGCCCTCGGGAGACCTGAGGGCTGTGGGCCAGATTGGGCTAGTGTTTCTACCTGGTCATCCCCTTTAATTGAGTCTAAATTTTAGCTTGATCCAGCCCTAACTTCACCAGATCTAACTTACGGTAATTTCTCAAAGGAAAATCATTGTATAAGTCCATCTGGCAGTTCCTGAAGGCCAAACTAGATGTGACATCGTGTGTGTGTGTGTGTGTGTGTGTGTGTGTGTGTGTGAATGAATGAATGAATGAAAAGCAGGTGTTGCTGGTCTAGCTTGGGATCTTGGCAGAGAGATCAAGGGAGCTTTAACCTTTCTTAACTTTTTCCCCCACACCAGGGGCACAGAATCAGCCCCAGGGCCAAATTCCATCTCAGAGAAGCTCTTGGGGGCTGCATTCCAATGATGGGCAGGGCTGGAGGAATTTTTTTTTAAAAAAATGCCAGCATGTTTTAACTTAAAGCTCTTACAGCCAGTAACGAAGCCTCAGGAAAGACAGTCCCTCCCTTGTAAAGATACCGGTTCCTTCCACAATTGGGTGTGTGTGCATGCATTTTAAAAGCAGAAATAATAAGAAATGGGAAGCGTTTAAGAGCCCCTTTCAGGTGTTGCCATGACCTGAGCAGCAGAGGGGCAGAACCCAGTTGGATCAGGAAGACTAGTGGTGCATGCTGGGATGGTACTGCACTCCCTGAGACACATTTCTTTGGGGAATTTCTCCCCTCTATGCCAGGGCCTCGCACCCTGTGGTGCAGGTAGTGCACCAGGCAGGAAATTATTGAGAGGTGACAGATTACTAGTCTCAATGCCAAAGCATTACCCCTTTAAGGCTCTTTACCCTTCCTATGGCAACCATTTAAACTCACTTGGCTATTCTTCCAATGTCAGGGAAAGGCCTTTTTCTCTAGACAGGCCCTTGTCCTGTCAAGCAGATCCATTTTATCAGCTACTGTTGTTGCTTTTAATTGGTTGATTTATTGATCTTTTTTTAAAACTGCTTGTTTTATGTGCCATTTATATTTTATAGGATTGCTTTATGTTATATTTTATTTTGTTTGTTATTAGCCACCTTGGGCAGCACTGTGTGGTAAGGTGGGATAAAATGTCAAATAAATAAATAAAAAAGATGGGGCAGAGCCTGGGAGGGACAGTCTGGCCCCAAAGAAAGAAAAGGCCTTGTTGGAGCAAGTTATCTGTTTTGAGCTATCCAAGGTCCTGCAACAGTAGCCTGATGCTACCTGCTACCTGACTGACTAAGCGACCCTCCATCATCTGTCATGCCCCAGGAACTGCTGATTCTGTTTAAGACAGGAACTCTGAATATTCTCTGCTACCTCTGGTATCAGAGGCAGTATGTTTTTGTACACCAATTGCTGGGGAACATGGGTGATGTTGCACTCATGTCCTGCTTTTGGGTTTCCTATGGGCAGTTGGTTGGCCACTGTGTGAACAGAATGCTGGACTAGATGGACCCTTGGTCTTATCCAGCAGGGCTCTTCTGTATGTTATTATCTTTGTCAAAGCAAAACAAGTAGTCTCAATCCGTAAAAGGTTCTGTTCAATAATTTCAGCAGGACTCCAAAATGTATTATCCCAAGAACCAAAACAATATACTTCTGAAGAGTTATATATGATCACAGGGAGCTTTTCTTACTCTCTGGAAATTGTTCTAAAATTCAGTCTAAATTATTGTCAATCCCATCCCCCCTCCACTCCGATTTGTTGTTCTTTATTTCCTCCATGCTTTCTTTTGTAAGTCAAAATTCTTATGAACCTCTGTCTGAATACATTGGTAAAACTAATGTTTATTTAACTTCTTTCTTTTTGACAAATCAGGAAATTCCACATGGAATTTCACAAAGTAGGATATATATTTGCAGTTTGGCCCACATTATTGAACTCTGAAAGTGTTTCTTATGTGTTTTATTTCTCTGTTTTTAAAAGCCCAAACATTTAAAGTATCAGTCATGATTGCCCTAAATTGTACTAGTACAATGTTTTAAAAAACGCTTGAAATTTAAATATTGCAAAACTCAAGAACAAGATGCTAACAAAAAACAGCGGCAGCGGCAGCAGCAGCCCCCCACCCCACCCCCACTGTTCAATGAACAGAGGTCATATCCAAATGTTTGTTCCTAAAATCAGCTTGTTCCTAGAATTAGTTAACTAACAGACAGGTGCTTGCATTGTGGGAGAGATCCTTAGAGCAGACGTTGAGTACAACTGGCAGGTTTTGCTCAAGAGAATCTACTATTATTCAAGTCCCGGTCAAGGTCATGTGCTGAAAAGATTTTGAGATGGCTACTTGCTCCCCTGACCAGGAAGAAGAAAACAATACCACAAAGTGCTTCAAGTGGAAGGACATAAAAGAGGAATAGACTGACCTTAGGGTGAATGAGTGAAGGATTCAGGTCAGGGTCAGTGTGCTGTTCTTTAACAGAGAAAGGAGACATTGTGGGAGTAAACAGAAGGGAATTAAAAAGAATAATTATAGTGCATAAGCAAGATACATGTGAAACAGAAGAGAGTTAACAAACCTGCCTTCATTTATTTAGGTTTACAGAGCAACCTATACCTAAGGATAATGGCAGGAACATTTCCTTATTTTATTTATCTTCACAGTGGCACCCCGACTGTGGAATGCCCTCCCCTTGGAGGCCCGACTGGTGCCAGCGCTGACTTCATTCTGGCGCCAGGTAAAGACATGGCTTTTTAACAAAGTCTTTGATGGCTAAATTCACCAAGCCTGCACATTGTTTTAACTGTTTTAATTGGTTTTTACTGCTTTAAAATTTTATACTGGTTTTAGCTTGATTAATGGTTTAATTTGATTTTAGTTGTGTATATGTATTGTTTTATATTGTTGTATAATTTTATCTGAACGCTGCCCTGAGATCCTAGTGATATAGGGCGGGATAGAAATATTTTAATAAATAATAAATAAATAAACAATATTTTCAGATCGAGCAGTGGAATGTGAGTTGATCGGTGCAGTGTGCCTGCTGCTAAGTGAAATTGTAGCTCAGGCTTCCTAGCATGAAGTCCTCCATATTGCGACTCTTTTGGTTTCTCAGTCTGTATTCTCTTCCTTTTGTCCTTTCAGCAAAATATGTTTAGATTCAGAGATATGGGAGAGCAATGTGATGTAATCCAAGCCTTTGTCTTCTTCCTGCATCCTCTACTATGGACAAGGATGGGAGAAACTTGTGGATCTTTTCAAGTATGACGCAAAGAACAAAGCTTCTATAACTTCCCTTTCCTAGACACTCTACCATAGGCTTCTCAGAACATAGACAGTTGTCTCCAATATCAGTCTAACATAAGACCCATTCATTTCAATGGGTCTACTCTGACTAACATATAACCCATAGTTTCAGGAAACAAAACATGCATAAAATAGTACTGATAATAATCATAACAACATGCTTAGAATTCATTAGGCACTACTTCTTTAAAACAAGTTAAAACGGAACAAAGAAACCCTGTCCAAAGGCTCGCAATCTAATCAGTTAGATAATATAATACAAGAAGGCAAAAAGGGGGAGGGAGGGAGAAAAAAGATGGAGAATATTAATCAAATAATAAAATAACATAGCATTGGATCCAGACTTATTCATACATAAGAAAAGATCCATTGAAATGGGATTTAAGTTAGTGAAATTCCCATTGGTTTCAATAGGTCTATGTTAACTATGTCTAAGTCTGGAATCTAACCCACAATCAGGAGAATGAAATAAACAGGGCTTAAAGGATTTCTCAGATCCAAATGGGTGCACTAAAGGCATACACTGTAGTTAAAGAAAAACAATGCAATTAAGTTAAAGCAGTAGAAGTCTATGGTTTTAAAAAAACAACAGCTGAAGAATATGAATAAGAATAAAATAAAAGTAAAGTGGACATATATAAGGGAACTAGAGAATTTATTTGTGCCCCACCTTTCTTCCAAAAAATGGCACTTACAGAGACAATTAAAATTAGTTTGAACAATAAACAATACTTACAAGTTAATAATGAGATCTTATATGCATGTATATTCAGAAATAAGTATCTTTATGTTCAATTGGGCTTCTTCCCAAGAAAGTGTGTACAGGATTGCAGCCTTAAATTGGATAGGTAAAAAAGATTAGGTAACCAATGACGAAACAGTAATAAAAAATAGAGTTGAATTTCTGAACAGAGAAAATAAGCTCAGTCATTGGATGAAAAACTGAAATAAAAGGCCTGAGTTAAATCAAGGTCAAGAATTACAGTAATTCAAATGAGATGAAATAAGGGAATGAATCAAAGAATATGCACTTTAGAATAAGTTAATCTGAAATTATCTCTGTGTTACATGCCAACTGTTTAGCTCCATTTCATGAAATGTTACAAAGGAGAATATGTATGATTGCGGAGTACCAATTTAGGAGACAAAGGCTGCACTTGGTTCAAAAGTTTGGACCTGAAAATAATGTATGAACAATAATTAAGTAGCAAAGTAGCATTAACAACCTCTAAAAGTGTGGGATCTACCTAAGGCATCTGTGAAGGATTGTAAGACCTACCTATTCAGACCGAAGGATAAACTGAGGGTGCCTCTACAAGAGCGATTTAAAGATCTTTCAAGGCGGATTAAAATTTTTACCTCTACAACAGCGGAGCGCAAATCGGGGGTTGAGGCAGGTTTCCCCTCCGATTATGCGCATCTTCACATGCACGTTAAATAGCGAGTTTTAATTTACTGCAGGAGTTAAAGTGCCTTATGACCATGTAAAAAAGCGATTCTCCGCATTATACACCTTTAAACTGTGTGTCAGGCAACCGTTAATGCGCTTCACTGCCTCCCGTGTATAGGGATTAGGCGTAAAAGCGATTGCGAGAAGATGTGCATAATCGGACAACCGGGCATCAAACCGAATTCTTGTAGAGGGGACCTGAGAAAGGGTGCAAAAATATAAATGAACTGCAATTTTATATGATTCTCCTGGGGTATTTTGCTGTCATTGCCCATCCAAGCCTTCAGTATGGATAAACAAACATGGAGTGTCTAAAATTGTGTTTTCATTTCAAATGTGGTTTACTTCATGAAACACTGGGAAAAATAGAATTGGACTAACGTTTCTATTCATACTGCATGCTGAAAATTAAACATTCTAACATATCCATCTTCAGAAATATTATGTAACGTTAGCATTAATATTTGAACAATGGTAAAGAGGTTGGAAGAGAACTATATGATCACAATGGGCTTCTATGGCTTTCAAAACTGGAAATGCATGAAGTTATTTGATCTGAACAGTCAGTGTGGCACATTCTATTGAGAAAGTGATAGCCAGCTTTCTAATGCACATGTTTTTAAAAGATTCTAAGTATTAAGTTCTTTGCTACTTTAAGGCTTGGGTATTTTTTGTTTCTTGCTTGACCTTTAAATCATTTAAGTAAAATTGCATGTATGTTCTGCACTGTATTTATTATTAATCAGAAAAGAAAGGGAGTGTTCTTTCTGAAATGCTTTCTAGGATCCCCTGGCTTAGATATAATGGAGATTTTACTAGGTTTGGAAGCATTCAAAATAGGTCGAATGAATCGGAGTTCAGAATGCCTCCAATGGTGTTTCAACACCAATGTGATAAGCATGCCTCTGCTAAGAAAAGCTGCCTTTAAAAATATAGTACAGAAGTTTCAGCTACCTAAGTTACCACAATATGAAAGAGCACCATTTTAAAATAAAAATGGGCTTATTAAATTTCGGTCTTAATGTGGTGGTTTCTACTCTACATGAAGGATATTTTCATACATCACTAAATCAACCCAGCCTGATTTTGCAGCCTTTCAAAACAACAACAACAGCAGCAAAACCTGGAAATGCCCCAGAATTTAGAATGGGTAATTATGTATAGTAGGGATGGGCAAATCTGACAGCTTTTGTTTTTCTTAGTTTCTCACTATTCCAGTCTTAAATTTGGTTCATCCCGAACTTTCAGAATTTTTCTAATCTTACAGTGCAATACTAAACATTTCTACTCAGATGTTAGCCCCACTGAATTCAGGTGCATATGTATAGGACTGCAACTTTAATGTTGGTTTGTTATTAACTTTAATATTTTTCTAATTGCATAAAAATTCATACACTTTTTTGTGCACATCTCTTCCAACATATGCATTTTTCTGTGCAATTTTGCCAGTCCACATTTTCAAAAATACAATACATTTCTGGACATTATTTTCATGAATATATGCATTTATGTGTGCACTTTCCCCTAAATTATTTGATTGATTTGTATACCACCTCTCTACCAAAAACTGGTACTCAAGGCAACTAACAAGCATAATTAAAATTGATTAAAATAATAGCATACATTAAAATACAATAAAAACATAACAATTACAGAATAAAAAGTAAAAACAGCACCCAACCCAACAGACCCACTTGCAGGCCAAAGGCCTTCTTGAATAAAGTGGTCTTTGTCTGCCAGTAGAAGGACAACAGATATGGAGCAAAGCTGATCTCCCTTGGGAGAGAATTCCACAGTCCAGGAGTCGCTACCAAAATGTGCCTCTGGGTCACCACCAAATGTGCCTCTGAAGGTGGCAGTCTTTCAGGTAGTTTGGTTCAAAGCTGTTTAGAGCATTATAGGGCCACAACCAGCACTTTGAATCCTGTTGGGAAACAGACCAATAGTTAGTGAAGCTGTTGTATCGAGGAAGTCATGTGCTCCCTATAATCGTCCCCTATCATCAACCTGGACACAGCATTCTGGACCAGCTGAAATCTCTGAACAGTTTTCTAAAGGCAGTCCCATGCAGAGAGTGTTACAGTAGTCCAAATGTGATGTAACTAAGGCACGAGATACCTTTGTTATATGTTTGTATAATAGTTGGAGAACTCCATTCAAAAATTCCGAGAAGTGCAAATTTCAAAGGGTAACTGAATTTCAGTTTGTATATCAGTTTGCCAATGCAAAAGTAGGTAAGTTCGTATGAAAATGTGACCCCCCCAAATCCCCACCCCACCCCTAAGTTATAGCTGAATTCTATGAAGTGATCATTCACGCAGTTTCAGGTCAGAGAATTGGCCCAGATACTTCCCCTAATTGGGCTTCATGACACATGAAAAAAACACATTGGGTTAAGCACTGGTACCATTTTAGGTTTTGTTATCAACAGCGGAATTCTTTGCCCCTGCCCAAGAAGTGAATAGGGACACAAGCTGTAGTAACAGTGGCCCCTCCCTTCTTCCTCCTCATACTCCTTTGGCACAATTTTAGACCTCCCTCCTAACTAATGGTGTAGTGGTAAATTCTGAAGAACAGGCACCCATCATGACAGTCC
Organism: Anniella stebbinsi; assembly: GCA_029215795.1. Classification (NCBI taxonomy): domain Eukaryota; kingdom Metazoa; phylum Chordata; class Lepidosauria; order Squamata; family Anniellidae; genus Anniella; species Anniella stebbinsi. Next base: position 85,045,418 of record JARDYH010000002.1, on the reverse strand, counting down.
AGAAATGTAGGCAGCTGTGGTGATCCACATCAGGAACCCAGTGCTAGCCGCTTTCATGTCTACCAGGAGCAGGTCTTTTGTATAGCTAGTGGGCCTTAATTGCCCATTCAAGACCAAGCCACAACAAAATACTTTGCATTCGAACAAGGATCCCTCTCAACTATATATTATTGCTGAGAAAATTCATTCCCCCGTCCCACCAGCTACTGTGAGCATTGTAGCTAAGCTCAGAGGGAACAGAGAATTCTGAGTGGGGTGGAAGATTATGTCAGCATCCCTGATAATCAAAAAGTGCTGGTGTTATGTCCGTGAGAGCTCTGGCTTCACTACACCAAAGCTCCTAACCCTAAACGTGATAATAAGCACCTGAGTCTGAATGTAAAATAATTCCATTCAGCTTCCTGGAATGATGTCTTCTTCTTTCTTTAGCATAAAGCTATGTATACAAGTGGTCGTCTTTTGGAATGTTTCTGAAACAAATTATCATCCAGTGAGCTTCACTTTTGTGTGAGTGACCAAGCCATGGTTTTGCAAATATTTGTCAAAGAAGCCATAGTAGGATTAGTAACGCACACACAAAGATGGTCTTTTGCCTGAGACATTTGCTGTCTAGATGTAGAATGATGCAAATGGCAAGATTGTTCCAATGTTAGGATTTGTTTTGTAAATCATCACATTATATGGCATCTCCAAAACATAAAGCTGGAAAGGATTATGAGAATCATCTAGCATAGTCCTCCTGGAAAGGGCTCAAGAGGCCTATAATATCCTTGACATACGTTCATCCACATCTGTCAAGAGGTTTGCCTGCACCAGCTTATTGTTTTTTGCATAGTTTGGTACTTTACATAGAATGAATTGTTGGTGAGGTCCTCACATCATCCCACATTTTCTGATTAGAATTCATCATCTTGGTTTCTTTGTGCGAAACTTAATATCTCATTCCAACTTTTCCACACTGACCCCATGTGGAATGTCCCCCATCTCAGCTCTTGTCCAGGTGTTGTTCCTCCAACTAGTCTTCTGCGACCCAAAATCATCTCAGTATTGATAAAGCCCAATTTGAATGTCTGCAGCATCTTCAACATTTCATCTTTAAATGGTAACTAAATGCAGATACCATAGCTTGAACATCAAAACCATGGCCCTTCCCTCTCCATACTGGCTGTGTTTATCATCTTGCTTGATGAAGCATTCTTCAGAATTTGAAAGCTTGCCTACTATTTTGTGGCCTTGAGTTGGATGTTGGCTCTTTCCAAGGTTGACTGTGAACAAGCTTCCATATTGTAATGATCAGAAATAGCACCAGTTCTTCCTTTTGGAGGGGTGTGTGGGTGTGTTTGTGTACACATGAAGTAACCGTTGCTTAACTCTTCCACAAACATCTCTTAAGACCTTTCTCTTCCCACGTGGCAGGATACACAGCTGTCTGAGCACATATTTGTAAAAATGTACTTGGCAATCCAAGAGAGGCAAGCAAGCAAGCAATTATAAGAAAAATACTTCCAATTAGTATCAGGTTGCTGAGAGAGAACTACAATGAACTGAAGTGGGATAAGGTGCCCTTGCACTTGCTAGGTAAATTGGGGGCGGGGATTGGCTTAGAGGCAGTGGTTCCATATTGTACCAAATATTGGAAAACACTGGTAGAGACATCGCTTTACAGTAGCACATCCTGCAGGGTTCTTTCTCATTGCCTTTATTGCTGAGGTCTACTATAGTATGTCTATCCCACCCTTCCTCAGAGGAGCTCATGGCAACGTACATGATTTTTCTCCTTCCCCTCCTCACTACAATCCTGGGAGGTAAGGTAGGCTGAGGAATAAAGACTGACAGAAGGCCATCCAATGAGCTTCATGGCTGAGGAGGGATTTGAAGCTGATTCACCCCACTTTCCTGTGGCTTGCAGCCATGTCAGAGGTTTTAAAATTTTAATCCTAAACATGGAGAACCCATTTCCATTGGAACTGTGGCATGCAAGGAGAGGAGGCCTAACTCTTCTTTCCACAGCAGTGATCTCAGTGAGAATTGCATCCTCTGTGCTGCAGTGAGCAGTAGAAATAAAGTTCCCATTGGTGTCAATGGGAGCTTTTTTCCTATAGCTAATTGCAGTGTGTGGGGGGTGGGAGAATTTTCATTGGGATCGCAGCTGGGGAGGGAAGGGTTTAACCCCCCCAAACACCTAGGATTAAAAAGTTTAAATTCCCTGATGTGACTGTAAGCCATTCTATCGATGTAATATGTAATTCGGCCCCTAGTCTAACAAGTTGAGACTCAATCCAGACAAGATACTGGTACTGCTGGTCAGTAGGAAAAAAAATCTGGGAATAGGGCTACAACCCTTTCTAGATGGGGCAGCATTCCCTCTAAAGGATCCAGTTCACAGCTTGGGTGTGTGTCTGGATCTGGCATTGCTTCTGAAGGGTTAGATAGCTGCTGTGGCAAGGATCACCTTTGCCCAGCTTTGGCTGGTGCACCAATAGCATCCCTTCCTGGAGAAGGCGGATCGCCTACAGTGATCCACGCCTTAATCACATGCCATTTAGATTATAGCAATGCACGCTACATGGAGCTGCCTGTGAAGAGGTTTTGGAAACTGCATCTAGTGCAAAATGCAGCAGGCAGATTGCTTTCTGGCACACACTTTGTTAACTATGGCTGCCTCTACAAGAGGCATTTAAAGCTCTTTCAAGGCGCATTAAAAATTTTACCTCTACAAGAACGGAGCGCAAATCAGGCGTAGAGGCACGTTTTCTCTCTAATTATGCGCATTATCGAATGCGCGTTAAATAGCGAGTTTTATTTTGCTCCGTCCGTTAAAGCGCATTTTGACTATGTGAACAAGCGATTCTCCGCATTAACTACTTGTAAAGCGCATTTGAAACAACCAGTAAGGTTACCAGTTGAGTGCTCAATTACCTCCTGCATACATGCATTTACGATAAAGCGCTTCAGCGAATATGCGCATAATCGCCTAACTAGGCATCAAATGGAATCCATCTAGAGGGGGTCTATATCACACTCGTCTTATATTAATGCCACTGGCTGCCAATCTGTTTCTGGGGACAATTCAAGGTGCTGGTTCTTCCTATAAAGCCATTAACAACTTGGGGCCATCTGAAAGTCCACATCTTCCCATCTGAAACTGTAGGTATTTAAGGATGCCCTTCTGTGAGTCTCACCACCAAGAGAGTCTAGGTATGTAGAAACACCGGATAGGTCACTGAGTTGGGATTTGCACATTTAGATCCATGTTCAGCCACCAGCACTGGCCCTGGACCAAGTGGAGCCTCTTCTCCAGTTTTGGATACCTTTCCTGTCCTAGAGAGATGCACAATCTGCATGCATGATTTATCCATGACATAGAAGATAATGGCTGAATTCGGACAACACGATAGTCAATGGTGAGGTAATAATAAACTTTACAGTTGTTCATCTAGGGGGTACTCCCCACACAACATGGTGTGGATTAGGATCAGCACTGAGTTGACTATGGCAGCATTTGGGCGACACGATAGTCAATACAACTGACAATTGTTTCCCCCCAACCAGTTGCTTATTGTGTCGTCTGAATTCAGCCAATAAATTTGCATGCTAGGATATGTAAGTCTGTACTTATTCATGTCACATGAACTGCTCATACTATTTCTTTCTGCTGTTAAGTGGATAGTTGTGTAGATAGTCCATAACAGGTGTTGCTCTAGGCCAGAGCCTCCCAAACAGCACCTCAGGTGATCACTTGAGTTGCGTCCCAAATATAGCCTTGTCAGCTCTATTACCAACTGAACTGCACTGATTCTAAAAAAACGTTTTGATACTAACATGGTATGTTTACTAGTACAGAAGTACCATAAAGAAAAGCAGAAAGAACCTGAAACCAAGGCTCTTTCTACACCTCCCAGCATTCCGGGAGGGAGGCGGAGGCTCTCACGATATCCTGATCGCGAGAGCCTCCCCCAGCGTACACACGTGGTGCATGACATCCTGGGATGAAGCAGAGACAACCCCGGGAAAAGATCGGTGTAGAAATGGCCCTAGTTGTATATCTAAAAAAAAAAATTCTTTTGTGAAGGCCCCATGGAAGAGGGGGTCTTTAGGAGGAATGTGAATAAAAAGTGGGTGAGGCGCTTATGCATAATTATTGGAAGAACATTCCAAAGCATTGGGTGGGTGGGGAAGAATAGAATAATTGAGATGGAAACAAAGAGAGAATTGATATTGGTTTCAGTGGTGAATGAGGCAAGGCAGGACACAAAGGGGACACCTCCCTTCTTTCAGAATTGCCCTGGTACTGATGCTCTTGTTAATGGAAGGGCATTTTAAGAAATATGCTCTGTACACTATTCTGCCATGCAGTAAGAAGAACAATTCTCATTAGGGAGGGAGGGAAACAAGCAAGCACACACTGCTGTTAGCAAAATGGCCACGTTTGCAACGTTCCTTACGAACACACAGCTCCTGGAGTCCCCCAACATAACTTTGTTTACAGAAGTTCAGCCACATTCCCCCACTATTCAATGCAGAGCGAATACTGGTGGGGCCGCACCAACAGACTGCACTGCAGGCTGCAGATGTACGTGCACCGAAGCCACACGCTGTTTAGGCAAAAGTACAGACATCGCCCTTTTAACGCTGTTCTGCAGGCAGCAGAAGGGAGGAGGAGGAGAAGGAGCCGAGTTCATCTGAGGACACAGTCCCAGTTCTCAGAAATCCCTTCGCTGCTGGAACATCGAGCTCCCTTTACTGCAGTTGAACAAACTGCCCTAGATTGGGGGCTGGTGAGCCCGCCCCCAGCTCGTGCATGAAGCTCAGGGCGCCCAGACCCACGTGAGCTGCACTGAAATTAGCACCTACACCTCAGAGACAGACAGAAACAGATAGAAAGAATTTGGAGGGGGAGGCGAGAGAGGAACAAGTGCTGGCTGCACTGATAGCCAAGGTTGCTGCGTGACTTCTGGCCTCGGGCCACCATCAGTGTTACTGTCATTCATTGTACACGCTGGATCACATCGTCCCCCTTTTTTCGCTTTGGGGTGGGAGGAAGCTGGTTTCAGACCCTCTGCTCGACCTTTTAGACACTCGGGTTGCTCCTCGTGCCCTTTTCGTGGCAAATAGAAGAGTTGGCAGCCTGTAACGTTAACGCGCGAGAGATAAACGAAGTATTGCAATAAGATGCCACCTACCCTGCATCCCAAACCGTCCCTCCCTCCCTCAATATGATTACCGTTTAAATCAAACGCAAATGCTTGAGAGGCTGATGGTTTGCAACGAGATCTTTTGGAGGAGAAGAACTCCACCCTTTTACTCTCTCTCACACACACACGCACTTGTGCTGGTGGAAGGCTTTATGAGACACCACCCACGCTGGCTCAATAAAACAAATACATAAGTGAACCTAGGCTGGTACACATTTATAAATAGAACGATTAGACATAGCGGTACACGCTTGGGGGCACCACAGGGCCCTCCTCTTTAAAAAAAAGAAAAGAAAAAAGAAAAGTCGCCACCCCTCCCACTGTAGGGGATGCATATACGTAAATGACACATTTGCAGTTATCTGCTCGCTCGCTCTTTGCTTGTGTGTGTGTGTGTGTGTGTGTGTGTGTGTGTGTGTTTCTGCCTGTAGCTTTCCCGTGTGAGTCAGATTGATGCGTTTCCTGTAGGGGTGTGTGTGTGCGTGTGTGTGTGTTTTGAACAATTTGTTCCATCCTCCTCCCCCGTCCGTCCGCCCGCCCCATTCTTTTTCTCCCCCCCCCCGCACCATCTCGCTTGACTATATAAATGGTCGGCCGTCCGTTATTATCCATTTCTTCGTCCAGCAGCAGCAGGGACGTTGCCTCACATTAGTCATCATATCCCCATATTTTCTTTTATTGCCCCTTCCCTTCCCTCTCTGGAGGTGACCGAAAAATCTGTCAGATCAAAATCTCTCTCTCTCACACACACACGCATGACGCCCCCTTTCCATGGGGGGGGGTCATTCTGGCACCGTGCACGCGCCCCTGGGAGGGGTCGTCCCTCGTGCTTGGCTTACGGGTTCGGCGGGCAACCCCCAAAATATAATTTTTGAGTAGCTCAATAAATCAAACGTTTGCGGAGATAACCCTGTCCTGGAATACGGGTCATTCTGTCAAACAAACAAATAAATAAATAAATAAATAAATCATCAGCGTTGGTTGCCTCCCCACACGCTCCCCCCTCCTCGCTGCGTGACATCAACTCTCCCCCATTTCTCCCCTCACGCCCCATAACCTTTTTTTACCCACCCCCTCCATTTCCTCCCCCTCCTTCCTGCTAACCCCACACCCGCCCACACGCTTCCCTCCCCCGCCGTTTCACTTCCTACCCTCCTCGCCCACCCACATTCTTTCCCTCCTGTCACAGCCATGGCTCCCCCTCCCCTCCCTCCCGGCAGGCAGCGGCAGCAGTAGCCGCCGCCTCCTTCTCCTCATGCCTCCCGCCCGTCATGCTGCCTCTCTCCGTCTCCTCCCCGTTTCACCTCAAATAACCCTCCGTTCCTCTCCTCCGCCATCCCCCCTCCTTTCGCCTCGTAGACTCCCTCGTTCCTCCTCCATGTTGTACACACGGAAAGAGCTCGCTGGCTCTGCAGCCTTCTCCTCCTCCACCGCCAGCCCCTCAGCTCGGCGGCCCCCGCGCAAGTTATATTATCACGAGAGAGAATGAAGGGGGTGCGGGGGGGGGGGGCACGCGGAGAGCTAGTTTAGGTTATTATATGGGCCTCTCTTCGCTGTTCCCCTCACCTCAACAACCCCCTTTGCACGGCATATTATTTCTCCTCAGCAGCAGCAGCAGCAGCGCCAGCCGCCGCCCCACTTCGCCGCCCCGCTGAACTAATTGTGCACTCCGCGCTCACGGAGGCGTCACTTTCAACCCACAGCCCCAAGCGGAGCTGGGGCGAGGGGGGTCGCCGCCCTAGGGCTCTCATTTGCCCCTCTCTTGCCATATCTTTCTTTTATTTTTATTATTTCATGTATTACATTTCTATTCTATTCCTCCCACTAATAGAAGCTTTCTGGGCTGTTCGCAAGAGGCACAGAAAGAGAGAGGAGGAGGAGGAGCAGCAGCAGCTGTTGCTTCCCTCCTTGGAGCTGGCATTGCAGTCACTCTCTGCTGTTTACTTTCTCTCACTCGCTGGGCAGCCCCAGCGCCAAACATTTCGCAGCAGTCATGAGATTTCCCTGGAAAGGGTGTTTACGCGGTTGGGCTTTTTCTTTTCTTGTTTCTTCTTTTCCTTTTTACGGAAGAAGGGGTTGCGCCAGACCTGTGTGAAATCGAGAGGGCTTCAGATTACGTAGGCTTGCTTTTGTGGGAATTTCTTCGGTCACACACAGCGCTCCTGCTCTTTTGCTCCGCTTCTCGCACCCGCAAGGCAACGAGTGCGCCCTGGCAGAGAAGGCCTAATCAGCTGGGGACCCTCCCAAGGGGTGGGGGCATTGCTTTGCGGTCGCCAGATTTCCCTTCTTCGACAGGAATGTCCCTCATTCCAGCACATCAAAGCTGCATAGAACATAAGGGATATACCTCGGCCACGTAAAGCGCATTCCAAAGAACAGTCTGTTCAGCGGCAATGTCCCTTATCTTGGACATTTCTGAAAAAAGATACAGCTGAGCGCTTGGCTACTGCCCATCGCACCACTGCTGCAACCGGCAGAGGCTGGGGTTCTAGGGGGCGCTCCTTAGCCATTCTCCATTGTAACCTTCCAGGCATGCAGCAAGAATACATCTGTTGTCTTGGTTGTTTACATACTCAAGGACTGGTGGGAATTGAAATCTAGGCAGATGAAGGAGAATTGTTGGGGGTTGGGTGAAGTTATTTTTTGTTCTCTAATTTTTGTATAATATATCAAGGTTGTCTATGTATGCTTGCATGCAGTTTAACACACACACACACACACACACACTGGGGAGGAAGGCTTATTTTGTTTGTTTATTTTAGCCAGCTACAGACCTAAAGGGTAGTAATATTCCAATCAGGAGAAAAAAAATGCAATAAAATCTTTCTTAAAAATGAAAACACGTCAAACAAAAACCTCCTGACACCTACAGCCACTAGACGTTAACTCAAATAAGATCTTGCAACATTTTCAGCATTTGCTCAAGTTTTAGCAAGTCTCCAGGAGAAGAGGGTCCAGTCTCTGTTAAACAACCACTGAGAACATGTTAATGTATGCACTTCTCATATGGATTTAGCAAACTGATAAAGGAGTCATGAGGTCATCCATAGTGTACCTTAGATATTCTCAAAATATGAGTTCCAAAATTAGGTTGACCCAAAGGTCACAGAATAGTGTGCAAAAGTTCTGGAGAACTCTTCATCAGGCTTGATGGTAAACAAAGCAAGGGAGGGGGAAGGGAAAAAAGTTGGCTGATGTTGAAGCCATGGAGCCTGTATTTATTCAGAGCTGTAAGATGGAATGGGGGAAAAGGTTGCAAATATTCAAACTGGGCCCTTCTAGGTGCTGTGATGGTTTCTGGTTGCAACTAAGAATGTCCCTAGGGCTGCTGGGTTGAAGAAACAAACAATGGTGATTTCTCATCTTTGAAAACATAAAATCTAGCTTTATCCAAACCAGCCTCCATCCTTAAGAAAACAACAACAACAGCACCAACAACAACAACACAGGTTCCTTAGTAAGTGGAAAAGAGAAGTAGAGAGAAACCAGACAGTTTTTATATTAACAAAGCTGGAGATTATTTTTAGATTGTGTACTAGTTTTTTTTAAAATAAAAAAACAGACAGTAGAAGCCAAATTGGTTAGCTGTATTTCGCAATGGGGGGAAATGAACCCTCAAAGAATAAAATCCCAGCTTCAGTTGTTGTAAAATCCTCTTCCTCTGGCTACGGTCCCCTCTACAAGGATTCGCTTTTGAGCCTGGTTAGGCGAATACGTGCATAATCGCAGAAGCGCATTTACGCCTAATCCCTCTGCATGAGAGGTGGCGAGAGGCAGCGAAACACATTAACAGATGTCCAAAATGCGCTTTACAAGTAGTTAATGCGCATAAGTGCTTATTCACACAGTCAAAATGCGCTTTAACGGACGGAGCAAAATAAAACTCGCGATTTAACGCGCATTCGATAATGCGCATAATCGGGGAGATAACGCACCTCTACGCCCGATTTGCGCTCCGTTCTTGTAGAGGTAATTTTTAAAATGCGCCTTGAAAGAGCTTTAAATGCCTCTTGTAGAGGCACCCTACCTTTGTTTTTGTGTGAATCTAGATGCTTCCAGACGAGGCCCTGACTCTTTCACAGAATTTTATGGTGGGTCCAGACACAGTTGCCTTCATCTTGTAATCCTCCTGGATTTCCCCATCAGTTCTCTTTTTTCTTATGACAGAAAATCTTTTAACTTAAAAGATCTAAGGAGAAAAAGTGATAAGCACTAGGAACTGTCCACCTGGAAGCAACCAAAAATGGGATAGACGGCATGAGATCCACATAGGCCTCTTCCCTAGTCTAGTTTCATATAAAGCCTGACTAGCTTACACTGTGGGATGCAAATTTGCTCTGACCTTCTGAGTCCATGTGAAAGGGTAATTCCCCAGACTGGGCACCCAGCTCCTTATGTTGACTATTAGTGCTGAAGAGTCAATAGTGTAGCTCAGTATTTTTTAAAATATTTTTTTTTCCTACTTCCTTGTTGGAGGGTATAGTCAAGAACCTAAAGACCTCCACAAATGCATATTTCTACACCTCAAAGTTATGAAGGTATTAAATGGCTATTGCTATATATCTAGAACAGAAAAAGTTACAGTCTTCTCACCAGATAGAGTTGATGAAAAGTACTATCACATTCTGAAATTTAAGGAGCAATTATGAGTACAGAAACACCCAGAGAAGATTTCTCAACTAAGAAGGTCTCTATGGTTTCACATAAGAGCCTCTGACAATAATTAGGAACATAGGAAGCTGCCTTATAGTGAATCAGACCATTGGTCTATCTAGTCCAATATTGTCAACAGTGACTGGCAGTGGCTCTCCAGGGTTTCAAGCAGGATTCTATCTTAGCCCTACCTAGAGATTGAACCCAATACCATCTGCATGCAAAGCATGTGCTCTACCATTGATCCATGTACCCTTAATCATTAGCTGTTCATTGTAATAATTATTTGCATTCTCACATTCCCTGACTACATTCAGGTGCCAAATAATGTGATAAGGGCCTAGTTTTAATAAAAAGCAAAGACAGAGCTGGGTCTAATAACTGAGCTCATTCTTCCAAAATGCTGTGAGATGCTAGGGATGTGCTAATGAACATGCTCTCACAACACATGTGTGAGGATATATAGATTCAGACATACAAATGCTTCTACTGTAGATGGATTCTCCGCACTCTTTTGACAACGAAAAGACTGATATTACAACACTGGAAGGATAAATGTTTGCCTCCTATAATGCAATGGATTGACACAAAAACATTAGCACTAAGTTTAAACATAATAATCATGCAGTTATGGGAAGCCAAATTTCAAAGTTGACTCTGGCCTGTGCAAACAAAGCCTTATTGTTCAGGGATGTGTTTCAAGTGAGGGCCAAAACAAACATTATTTAAATCCATATCTAGCAGTTACCTCACCTCCCCCATTTTTGTCTACAGTATATGCATGGAGCTTGATCTGGATCTTTAAAGTTCCCCTATCTTCTACAGTAGGGTCCCATTTCAGATTGGAAAGACCCGTCTCTACACTAGAGTAAAAATGAAAACAAAGACATAGCTGCTAGATACAGATTCAAAGTTTATTTGGCCCTGACAATAGGTAGAGGGTATCAGTTTTATTCTGGATCTTGCATTTCCATTTGCATCATCCATTCCTGCTTTGCTTTGTAACTTCTGCTGATTCAGTTCCAAAGACTGGCCAGTAACATACTGCTTTGGCCTTTAATTACAAGATCTGTGAATGTTTAGGTGAATCAATAATTTCCTTTGTCCAGTTGCCAAAATGAAGCCTGCATTCAAGTTTGTTATAGAGTAAGGGCTTCCTTCAATTTGAAGTATGTTTTATAGCACAGGACGTCAACCGTGATGTATATCAGTGCTATGTTGTCTGTGTGCTAACATCTGGGAGTGGATATTTGTGTGATGCTGCTGCCACAAGGAAAATTGTGCTCGCTTGAAGAGTGGCACATTTCCTTGCTGTAACTTTTGTGTGTATAGAAATCTCACATTTGTTGCTTCAGGGCAGAGTCTCATATATTGGTTACTTCCTACATGGTCTACCCCTTTAAAACAATTTATCGTATTTTAAAGGTAAGGTGCATATCCGGGCAAGACTATTCTTGTTAACCTGCTGCAGTTTTCATTCTGTTTTCCTTTGCTTTTATGCTGCATAATAGTGCAAACTTGCATATTTGCCAGCTGAGTCTTTATGGCAGAAATTGGTCCTTCATGGATGTCATTGATCCAGAGAATGATGAAACGGCACAATTCTGACTTAAAAAGCTGATCACAGCCTAATTTGAGATGTCCAGTAATAAGATGTGCCTCAAGTGAGGAAACAAAAGGGATGCAGCACATATGCACACTGAGAAAAGCTCTGAATAGCCCAGCTTTCATGTGTACACCAGACTTTCCTTCACAACCATATCCCCTACTCTTCCCTACTTCCTAATATGCCACTCCCAACCTTGGAGAATCTTCAGGTGTGGCCTCTGATGCAATACTAGGAATTATGGATGGGGGGGAAGGAAGCCCATATATGCACACAAAAGTACTTGCATACTTTAGTTCTCAGCCATGATGTTGCTTCTAATACTTGACCACTGGATGGATATAACACCAGGTTATATGCTGGGTTGAATCCAGGACCTGCCTTTTATGGATAGAAGGGATCCACTCATGGAAGATGTCTCCACCAACACCACAGTTCACCCCATTCAGCATGGTCCCCCAACTCTCACTGTTATGAGGAGGAAGAGGCAGAGAAGTCCACATTCACCAACCCAGATGTATGCAGCTAAATCTGGATCCAACCCAATGTGAACAGCACACAGCAATATTGAATCTGGCATAGGCAAGGTGGCTTGTGCTGCAAACAAAAGTCTGTATGTTGAGTTGATTCATATGCAGAGCACAGCTAATAATATATAATATTGTTTAACATATTCTGTGCAAGCCTTATTAGCTAATATACTGACTAATTCACTCACGTACCATTCAGTTATCTTCTCTTAACTAATTGATCCTTAAGTATTAGTCCTAGGACTATTCCTAGGCCTACAAGTATGCCTGACTACTTATTACTTTAATTAACTGAAAAACTTCTGTCTGAAGAAGAGCCTTTTAATGTTCATAAAGTTTCCTGACCCAAGAGTTGGAGAGGGCTGTATGATTGGTTTCCCCAGTATGAGTATGGGATGTAGGTCAAGAGATCTGGAAAGGAGTTAGTTATGAATTTAGCCAGAGAAAAAGAATGCTCTTTTGGAAGAGGCTGGAAAAAGTTTGCTACAAGTTTTCTGGCAAGAAAGAACAAATCTTTAGGATTTTGGTGGGCTGGGCATATCATTTTTAGGGCTAGTGCTGCCTATCTGTGAGCCTACTTGTTTCCCACTCATTCAACCTGTGATGATGTGTTTCCCATCTCTGTGGGTGGAGCCATTTCACTGGGGAATCAGTGAAGAGAGAAAAGGTCAACCATCTCCCTCGTTTGCATGGCCCCAATCCAAATGTCCACCCAAATGAAGTTGCCTGTAACAAAACAAAACAAAATAGAAACAAAAAAAGTTTGGAGATACATCTATGACATCATGTCTCTCATGGCCCTAAGTCTTCCTGCCCCTACCAGGGCATCCTTTTGAGCCAGCACTTGAAGCTATATGTCTGACCATATCAGGTGGTTCTTTTTTTTGTTTTTTTTAACCTACCTTCAGTAACTCACTCAAAACCTTCGCCAATGCTGTTCAGGTCCTGCTCATTTCCAAATACCGAGAGTCGAAAGACCTTCACATGGATAGTTTATTGTGCAATAAGTTCAAAATCAAATGACCAAATGGGGGCATGGAGACATTTTTTAGGTTCTACCAATTTTCTTAGCAGTTTATGAATTTATGTGCAGGGAAAGTGGTTGGTGGTAATTATCTTGTTTGTATTTCAAAACCCAAACCTGCTAACTTCTTTTTGTCAAGGAATGCAGAAAAACATAGTTCTGCTGAAGCCCTCAGGATGAGAACAACCTTAAGAGTACTTTAAAAAGAGCAGTGAAGAGCACTTAGACTATGAAGTCTCCAGCCTTTTGTTTTGCAGCCTGTAGTCTATTGATCACTTGATAAGATTGGATTGCTATTTTGCACTTGCTTTGCATGGGCCGCCAGATACTTTAAATGTTATCTAGAGATTTATAGCTTTAAAAAAGGGGAAGGGATAGCATTTCATAGCCTTACATACTAGGAATTTCACTTTCCATTATCAATCCTTTTTTCCAACACCTTGCAATGGTCACATGGCATCATTTATTTTTAGGAATCACAGACAATGACATGTTCTTCTTAGAAACAATAACAAAGATGCTACTTGCTCAAATTCAGGTTGTATATGGGGGGAATCCATCCTGTCACTTCAGCATAAACACTAAAGAACATTTATTTATTTCATTTCATTTCTATACTGCCCAATAGCCAAAGCTCTTTTTGTCCTGTGAACCTTAGACCTTCTTGGATAATCCATCACCCTCAAAGATTGCTCCTATGTCAGTAGCTGGGAGAAGAGCACAGGCAGTTGGCAGTTTCAGGGCTTGGAGAATCTCAACATTTGCATTTGCATCTGTGAGTCTATACTCCTGGCAATGACACTGGCTGGTTTTGCACGACACATTAGGCAACGGAGGGGGAAATAGTGTACTGACTGTGCGTTAGGTAGGCGGTTCTCCCCACAAAACATGTTGCTACTCCATTCCTTGACTGGCTGAAAGTTCCGGCATCCATCTTGGTTGCAACGTCTTCTCCCTCCCCCTCCCTCCATCTTCCAGCCGCATCCCAGCATGCACCGCAAGTTCTGCCTGTTGTATCAGAGCAGCCGGGGGTTTTCGGTTGCTCCAGCCGGCAGAACTCTATTCCCACACGGAATAGTCCACAGAGAGAGGGAGGTTGGTTTCGGACAACACTTTAAACAATGGGCTTCCAGCTAAACAACTTGCAATCCCGTTGTTTCTCTTCGTTACTTAATTGGGCGCCATAGCATACCATCAGTTGTGTGTGCGTGGTGTGTAACCCTCCACACGACACAATAAGCAATACAACTGACGGTTGCTTCCCCCCACTCCGTTGCCTAATGTGTTGTACGAAACCAGCCTTTGTTTCTCTACTTTGGGTGCTTCCAGATGGATGGCTCCTAGTGCTACCAGTCCAACGGCATTGTGCAACTATTTTGACTTTTTCCTCTTTGGCAGACTTTTTGTGGTAAGAAAAATGGTGGAAGTAGTGGTGAGAAAATACAGGAGATAGCAGGTAGTAGACATGATTGTCTAAACCCCCCCCCCCCCCAATAAAACTCTGTTAATGAGGCAGGGTGATGACACGATAAAAGCCTTGTCTGGAAGCAGCCTTACTACAAACTCTGGTAGGAAACCAAGAAAGATAGCAAGCACTGCTTTGCTAGAAGGGGTTATATTTTAATATTAGGTCATTGGGTATTTTTGAAAATTAAAAAAAAAACATCTTTTCGATTTATCAAATAACTCAGACCCATACTTGTCCATAGTTATGGGCTGCAAGGAGAGGTTTGTGCTGATGTACTGCAGCAGCGAATAGTTCAAAGCATGTGGGATAAGCCCGTCCAGCTGCGCTGCCTGTCGGTTGCATTTTGATTGTGAAATGTTATTGCAATATAGAAAGAAGGATTGAATGGACTGTTTGCCTGAGATGTGATGCACTGCAGCATAAATAAATGGCAATCACTGGCTGTGCCTGTGCAGATTCTTTGATTTTTGGGGACCGGACTCTGAGCTCCATCACACCTGCGATTTATTGCACTCTCGCCATGCCTGGTATAAGTTTTTGCAGTACAGTACTCACATGGCGTTATCCCTGTCCTGCACTCATCTCGCCTCTTCCCCTCCATTTTCCATCTTATTTTGGAATGGGGAAAGTCTGGTTTCCCCCCCTCCATGTGCAATAAAGCCACTCTTCCGTCCCTGTTCTTGCATGATATCAACTCCGCTCAACTGCTCAACCGTGAAGGCGGACAGGGATGATGTCATGTGAGTAATGTGCTGCAAAAACACATACCATGGAGTGATGGAGCTCTCTGTGATCAGTACCTTCTTTTGTATATGGTCATTCTAGTATAGTGCCTGCAACTTTAACTGTTGTGATGAAGAGGGAATTTCACCAGGAACTAATTGCATACAAACGACACTGGCTGAAATTCCCTTTTCTCTACAACTGTTAAAGTTACATGAGCCCTGACCTGGATTTTATCTGGTCACCCTACTCTAGAGTCCAATTCAGCAGATGCATCAGTGGACTTTAGTCCACCAAAAACTCATGTCATAATACCTTGTTAGTCCTTAAGGTTCCACACAGTGTTGGCCTAAGACATTTTGCTGCCTGAAGGGGGCTGCATTCCAGTGGTGGGTGAGGGCAAAGGAAAATGAGGCCCTTTCTATACCATAGGGGTGTAGAGGGAGGGAGGGTGATCCCAGAAGTACCTAATACACACCATTGGTGCAAAGGGAGGGAGGGAGAGCGATCCCAGAAGTACCTAATACACACCATTGGTGCACAGGGACCAGCCAGGGGCCATCCCTGGCAAACAACCTGGTGTAGAAACAGCCTAAGTGAAGCTAAAATACCCCAAACTCCAGTGTTTTTTTAGCTTAAGGGGATCATCAGAAAGGGGGAGATTGCATTTCCTTACTCACTCTTGCTTCCTGCTGCTCTTCTGCTATAGGAAGGAGAAGAATTACACAAGAGATAAAGGGGAAACAAGGTGCAACCCGAGGCCCATTCAGTGTAGTGGGACGGCGCCCTCTAGTGGGCATTTTATAGTGAAACTTCTCTGCACACAGCAGGAAATGGTGGCCAATTTCATTATAACTGAGAAGAGTCGCATTTTGTTTGGACTATTTTACTATGAAAAAAATGGCAGAAGGAGCAGGAAACCAGCGGGAGGTGCCAAGGAGGTGGACAGCGTCATGAGAGGGACCCGCGAAAATCCATGAGTGCCCAGAAATGAGCGTGCTATAAAACACTTGTTTGATGATGCTCTAAATCTCTTATTGCCAGTAACTAAGCCTTCAGAGAGGCATTTCAACATTTCAGAATAGGGGAAAAACTGCCCCAAAGCTGGGAAAATTCCAAATGATCAGTGGTCAGAGGAAAGGTGGGGGACATGGCCATCTGGTGGCAGGATTGGGACCCTGGGACTAAAGTTCTGCACCCCTCATCTACCTCCACCCCCATGGTACGTCCTGAAACAGGTAGCTCCACGCTGCTGCAGAGCAGAGCCACCCTGGTTCCCCAAGGCTGTTGTTTTTGCTGTAATAGACATTCCGGCAAAATAAAGTGTTAGGACATTCCTTCCTATCAGTGCTACTTAAGGTATCTGATTCCACTCCTCTAAAGCAGCTTGTTCTTTCCCTGGTCTGGATTGACTTACAGCTCTGTCCCACAAAACCACCTTCTGTACAGCAGCAGAGGCAGGTGTGAAGATGTGGCCATCTTAGTTTTGGAGAATTAGCAAAGCTACCCAGCCCTGCCCAACTTGGAAGTAAAATGCACTGTGCCTCCTTGGCTCTGTGGGGACCAGGCCCAGCCCAAGTCAGGTTGCTGCCTGAAGGGGAGACCTGCTGCTGCCCACCTGCTCGCCTCCGTTGGTGTGCGCCTTGTACATGCCTCAGCAGCCCTCCAGCTGGGTAGTTACTTTGTGCACATACATGTGCTGCCTCCCCATTGCGCTGGCCATAAGGTGTTTCCACCTTCAGGAGCCGCGCAGCACCTGCGCGTAGGGCAAGATATCGCGAGAGATCCCAGAACTTCCGGGAACTCTTGTGATACTTTGCCTGACCTTGTGCAGGCACTGCATGGCTCCTGAAGGTGAAAACACCTTATGGGCAGAGGGCTGAAGAGTCGGGCCCGCTTACACATGCATAAAAAGTAAGCCACCTGGCTGGCCTGCAGCCAAGTAGGCCGGGCCAGCTGAGTAGTTCCTTTGCGTATGCATGCGCACCGCCTCTCCAGCATACTGCAGCCCATAAGGAGCCGCACGGTGCCTGCTGTTGGGCAAAATATCGTGAGAGATCCCGGAACTTCTGGGATCTCTCGCGATACTTTGCCTGACCTCATGCAGATGCTGCGAGGCTCCTGAAGGTTAGGGTGACCAGATAAAATCCAGGTCAGGGCTCATGTAACTTTAACAGTTGTAGAGAAAAGGGAATTTCATCCAGTGTCGTTTGTATGCAATTAGTTCCTGGTGAAATTCCCTCTTCATCACAACAGCTAAAATTGCAGGCACTATACTAGAGTGACCATATGCAAAAGAAGGCAGGGCCCCTGCAACTTTAACTGTTGTGATGAAGAGGGAATTTCATCAGGAACTAATGGCATACAAACGACACTGGCTGAAATTCCCTTTTCTCTACAACTGTTAAAGATACATGAGCCCTGACCTGGATTTTATCTGGTCAGCCTACTGAAGGTGGAAACAGCTTATGGGTAGCAGCATGCTCGGGAGGAGGGCAGGGCCAGCTGGGGTTGGGAAGTGCAGGGCAGAGGAGGTCAGGAGGTGTGGCGCATGAGGCAGCAGCTGCTTCTTGGTCCTGCTGGTTGGTTGCATGGGTGTCCAGCTGGCCCACTATGCAGGCAGCCAGCAGGACCATGAAGCGGCAGACTCTTTGGAGGGGGAGAGCACTGGTCTTCCCAGACTCTGCTGCATGCTGCTGCTGCTTCCTACCACTTCATGGTGGGGCTGGCCCTGGTGGGGAATGTTTTGCACCATCTCTGCATGAGATGCAGAGGACCGCCGCTGGTGCCATAATGAGTCATTCTGTACACCACGGGTACAGAATCTCATTAAACTCAAGAGCCAGATTCCATTTTAGAGAAGCTATCGGGGGCCACATACCATTGGTGGGCTGAGCTGGAGGCAGAAAGGGGGGTGGGGTTTAAGGGAAAGGGGCAGGGTTAAAATACCCCCAAAACAACATATTGTAGTTTAAAGCTCTTCCTGCCAGAAACTAAGGAGAGGCATTTCAACCTTTTAGAAAGGAGAAAAAACAGCACAAATGCTGGGAAACCACCAAACAATCAGAAGTTGGGGGAAAGGGGTGTGGCCTTCTAGGGAATCCCAGAGAGCCAGATTGGGACCCTTGGAGACCTGGATTTGACCGCTGGGGCTGCAGTTCCACACCCCTGCTGTATAAACAAACCCTGGTAAAGGATTGCCATCCTTTGGGGTTGTTAGTCTGTTGCCGCACTTTGCCAGTGCCTGAGCTCTTCCACAGGTCATGTGCTTAGAGGATGGGAAAACTGTAGCCTTCCATATGTGGTTGGATGACCAGTCCTATCATTCTTGCCCATTGACTATATGGCTGGGTGTTATGGGGGTCGGCGTCCCCCAACAATGTTTGGAGGGCCACAAATTTCTCACTCCTGGCTTAAACCCTTCAGCCACAATCCAGTACAGAAATGTGCATAGGAAAGCACTTCAATTTCAATGGACTTAACTTAACCAGCATTAGATTGGGGACAGACAGGGTTGCCAAACCGGGAATGTCCTGATTTCCAGGTGATTCTGAAATGTCCCGACCGGCTGGGCAAGAATCGCAGATTTCCAGTCCAGCCGTCTGGAGAAATTCTGACCTCTAAAATTGTGCATTGAGCCTGTTCAGCGGAGTGGCAACAGCAGAGAAAGAGACGTGTCAATTTGCCGCCTTTTCCAGAGCGCTGCTGCTCCTCCACAGGCTCAGCTGGGTCCCTCACTGTGATTCACCTTTTTGTGCCTCTGGCTGCGTAGAAGAGAAAGAACAGGGAAAAATGCACATGCTCTCCTCAGGTTGCCTAAGTTTGGTGAATTTGCCTGTTTGCAGTCAGAACTTTGGAGGAAGCACCGGGCAAAGACGCTGGGGGGAAGAAAGAGAGTTTTTTGGGGGGGAGTGAGGGGGAAAGAAGAGGAAAGGCGGGAGGGGAGAAAGAAAAGAAAAGTCCCTTCCAAAAAACTTTCCCTTCAAAAACCCACCTCCTTAGATTTGGGGTGCAAGCCTCAAATCTGTTATTTGGAAGTAAGTTGCAGTGAATGTAAGATGTCTGGTTTTACAATTGTTGATGTTTTAATTTAAAATTGTGCTTTACAAAAACGTAAAGTAGCTTTCCTGTTATGTGTGTAGAAAAATATTTCTCAATTAAAAAGAAGGAAAACAAAAACATTACTTTGCAACAAAGCACAAAAGCAAACTTTCATTTTAACTGAATAAAATACAGTAAAGGAGATTTTCATCTGGATTTTAAAAACAAAAATATTTACACATAACGGTACGATCCAGCTACTATTAAACACTGTTAGCTACCTAAACTTATGCATGTTTAATTAGAAGTAATTTCCACAGAACTCACTGGGACTTATTTCTGAATAGGCACACAGTAAGTCCCATTGTCCCATTGGCTTGCTTTCAGGACAAGTGAATGTGCTGGGTTGCTCAGATATAAGTCCCACTGTGGTTCAATGGGTCTTACTCCCAGGTAAGCATGCATGGAATTGCAGCCTTAAAAGTCTTAACTATGGTTGGATCATGCCTTAAGTTAGGATTTGGTGTGTGTGTGTGTGTGTGTGTGTGTATGTGGCCTTTTAAATATGTACAGGAAAATCAACGTTGTTGCTGTTGTTGTTGTTGTTGTTGTATATTGTTTTTAATTGTTTTTAATCCTATGCAAACCGCCCAGAGAGCTTCGGCTATGGGGCGGTATACAAATGTAATAAATAAATAAATAAATAAATAAAAATAATTTTGATCTCTTCTGTTAGTGGCACCGAACACTACATATTCTGCTAGAGCTACTATTTGAACACAAAGTAAATGGCTAGGGTTAAAATATATTTTAATATTAATATCTTTAATATCCTATGGTAACTACTTGGGCGACTGGGGTGGGAGTAAGACTCTGTATTGAATTCTCCTCTAGCTTTTGAGAACTAGTGGAGTAATGTAATTTAGCCTATCTACACTACTGCTTTAAAACAGTTTATAACAGTTTTAAACCGGTTAATATTAACCGGTTTAAAACTGTTATAAACCATTTTAAAGCAGTAGTGTAAATAGGCTCTTAGTGTCATTTTTTTTTGTTTGATTGCTTAAACTATTCTTTGCCTATTATTTATTTGCAGATGCTTAAATACTTTAGGCTACAGTCCTATACATACCTACCTGGGAATAAGTCCTATTTAACTCAATAGGATTTATTTCTGAGTAGACACACATAGGATTGCTGCTGTTAGATAGCTTTCTTTCTTTCCCTAGACCTTTATATATTGCTCAGTTTTTTAAAAAAATCCAGCAAATTTTGTGGATATGGAAACTCTCGGGACAGAATACATGACTAAATTAAGCTTGTTGGGATTTATTCTTATGTGGGGCTGATCTGAGGTTCCCCTGCCTAGTGGAATCATATCAGCTTAGAAAAGACTTGCAAATATTGCCAAGTGCATTACTGTGAATGGGTCTATTGCTATGGTTTTGTCCAAAGTGACAACTGATGGGAGAGGCAGGAACTTGACAAAGTCATGGTTGTTAATGTTTGGGCACTAATTTTTCCTGAAAGGATGGGATTATAGGACTCTTTCATTTAAAGGAAACAAAACCCTGTAGGGCTGCCCCTGGAGTTTCTTGCAGCTTGGAAGTGGGAAAATCAGCAAAAAGAACAGCCCATTGAATGGAGTGTATTGACTGTTCCATACTAATACTAAGCATGTACATAATGGTCCCAGCACAATCAAATGGAATGGTAGATGGACACAGTCACCATCCAGGGTTCATCTCTAACATAGAATTTGAGGGAAGCATTCAGTAGCCACTTAAGCTAGTGCAGTTTGTGAAATAACTGTGATAGTCATTAAACGACTCCTATACATTAACAGCAGTATATGCAAGCAGGCCCTATAATCTGAACACATTTTGGAAGGTGTTTACATCATCATCATCATTATATCTATCTATATCTATATCTATATCTATATCTATATCTATATATATCTTTATGTATTCAGAACTTCTACTATGTATAGCTGCATCTTTCTGTCCACTTCTACCTTCTGGAATTTCAATTAGGCTGACCAGATAAAATCCAGGTCAGGGCTCATATAACTTTAACAGTTGTAAAGAAAAGGGAATTTCAGCCAGTGTCATTTGTATGCAATGAGTTCCTGGTGAAATTCCCTCTTCTTCACAACAGTTAATGTTGCAGGGGCCCTGCCTTCTTTTGTATATGGTCACTCTAGTATAGTGCCTGCACCTTTAACTGTTGTGATGAAGAGGGAATATCACCAGGAACTAATTGCATACAAATGACACTGGATGAAATTCCCTTTTCTCTACAACTCTTAAAGTTACATGAGCCCTGACCTGGATGTTATCTGTCAGCCTAATTTCAATTCTTTTAGACTTCTTTTCTCTCAACGCTATTAGTTCTTATTAATGTCTCACCTGCAATTTCTAAAGCGTGGAATGCTTTTGATATTTAAGCTTTATGTAATGCCATAACAATATTTGGAATAAATTGTTTTATGTAAGCAGAATAAATTGATTCAATATTGCTAGAATTCAAGAACCTGAAATTGGATTCTGCAAAAGCACTTGTCAGTTTTTGTATAATTGCAGACTTTACCATGTGTGTTAGTTTTGAATGTTGGCAGTCCTCCAGAAAATTCCATTTGCTTCATATCCACAAAGGACAACACAGAAACCTGTATTAAGGTTGGGTAAATATTGGCCTGTTCAAGTGTACTAAGTGGGGGGAATAGAGAAGCCAGGGTGGCCTAGGAAAGAATGTTTTCTCTGAGTATTCATTGTGAGAATAGTTCAGCCTAAGTTAAGCAATGGTAACTACCGTTGATTAACTCTCTCCCACTGAAATAAGAGGGACTTAATGTTTCATGTGGGCTGGATCATGTTGTGTGTTTGCTTCCAGCACAGCCTTTCATAAAAACATCTCTACATATTGGGAATACATATTACCAGTGTATGGTATTAAAACACACACCCACAAGGAGAAGAAAACCCGTCTGAAGTAATCGCTTTGAAGCAGAAATCAAAACATGGATACTTTCAAGGATTAGTTATGAATAACTGGATACTAATACGGTGACAGTATGCATGCAGAAGTTAATCCATTCACATGAAGCAGGAAGCATAGAGTGCAGGTGGAGAAGAATATCACCCCCATCTTATGATGATCAAAGCCTTCCTCTAAATTTATAGGAATTGATGGTGGCAGATGACAGTCAGCAAAGAAAAAAAAATGACATTTCTAAATATAGCGGGTGCAGGTGAAAAGTACGATACAGCCCTTGTGAACAACACCTCCTTAAAATGTGAGGAAGTCTGCTTTCTTACGGGCAAGAATTTCGTTTCAGTTTATTTTTGATAAGAATTTACCAGCATTCGAAATCTCAGTCTGTGGTTCTTGATAGATACTATCCCTGATGCCAGGCCAGAGTTACACTTGCCAAACACTGTTGCCAGGCCTGAGTTACACATGCATGGCATACATACAAAAGAGGCAACAATGACCAGGTCAGAATCTGATACGATATGTTGAAATGATTGACAGCCAAATGGCAGGCATTTTAATGTCTCGGTTATTTAAGGGTTTATCTATATGTGCATTTTTACCTGGAGAATTATTTAATTATAGGAACTCTTAACTCTATGGATGGGGTTGGATCCAGATTTAAGCATGAGCAATTGCGCTGGCAGGAGTGGACTTCCCCACCCCTCCCTTGGCAGCCTCTCCAGCCTCTGAAAATGCTACACAGAGAGACAGGAGACCCTGCTAAATACTATGAGCCGTGGTGTGAGGTCAGGAGAGAGCCCACAAAAATATGAAGTATGGAGGGTTAATAACCTTGAAAATGCTTGTTTTGAAAATCTGGATTTTATTCTTCTCACGCTAACTCCAATTTGGCAAGAATGGGATTATATCCCATCTACATCTATCTAATGGATAGGGAAGGGGAAGTAACCTTTCTCAGGGAGTAGCATATTTGTTTAAAAACAACACCAGGGCAAATGTATGACCTCTCACTGAAGGGTAAAATGTAAAAGCTTTCACAAATGTAAAAGAAATAAGAGTAAATATTACAAAAGTAAAATGCTCACAAAACAGCAGAGGAGAATGGTAAGTTAAAAACTTTATTTTAAAATGGTCACAGCATGGTCATGAGAGCAAAGGCTGTAGCCCACAGGAGAGAAACCTCTGACCTACAGGCCTAATCTGGCCTGCAGTTTCCCTATCCAGCCTGTGGAGATTCCTTTAATTATTCCGGGGTGGGACTTGGCCTCCAAACTCCATCCCTTGGAGAAATTCCCCCCTGGAGAAAGATAGCTACCGCTATCGTTGAACTAAGATTGGAGATAACAGTGGTGGTAGACTTGGTAGGTGCTGGGAGCAGCAGCCAGACTTTCCAGCACTGGCTGATTCTGATCATGAAGTTTGTGGGCACCAACACTAAGTGGATAACGCCTGCTGTGCAAAGCTGAAGCTCCGATGACACTGAGAAGGGTGGCTGCTCCTCCCAGCTCCGGCCAAGTCCCTTTCTCCATGCTTCTTTTAGCACGGAAAAAGGCAAGATGGCAGGGCTGAGGGGCAATGACATTAGTGGCGTGGCCACAGCAACAGATGGCTGTGGACACGGCCTTACTCACAGATGTCATCCAGCCCATGGAGAGTGTAGTGGGGAGCAATTTGGCCACCCACCTAAAACTGGTTCCTCACACCTGCTCTAGCCAATAGGCAACCATGACAATTGTGCAGTTACATTCCCAACACAGACAGCATTCCCCATGAAAACATTGATACGTTGGGAAAATGTGATACTTTAAAAATGGAAGAACATCCTTTAAGAAAGACATTTAGCACTTGAATGTAACTAAAAATGTCCTGATTTTCTGTTGGGATATAACATCATGACTCGGTTCAGACAGCATGATAACCAATGCTGGTTTAAATAGTCAACGGTTGATCATTTAACCCACCATGGTTTATCGTGTTGTGTGGAGGGAGTTTTTTAACCAACGTTTGTATATTTTGCCAAAATAATCAACACAAATAACTAACCCTGTGCAGATTTCTCTATTTGAACCACCATTGGTTGCCATGTGGAGGTCACGGTTAGGTTATTTCCTAATCCACACCACAGTTGATTATTATCATGTTGTGTGGGGAGTACCCCCTAGATAAACAACTGTCGAGTTGATTATTACCCCACAGTTGACTATCGTGTTGTCCTATATTGTGTGATTAAACCCCGCCCCCAACTTTCTTATTCAAACCACAGGCAATACAGTTGAATCTCTTGATGAATTTTACTTCTGCAATATTGCATTGTATCAATGCAAAATTGCTGAAGTGCAATCTGTTAATAGATTTCACTCTATTTCCTGTAGTTTGAATAAAGATAAAGTTTTTAAAAATCACATTAGATATGTTAATCAGCTCACTATTGCAATTATGTCTGTGTTATCATGCAACAATATTCTGTGAATGGCAACCAATAAGGTAGTTATCACTGTCTGTACTTTCTGCATTTCTGTTTACTCTGACAACACAGTTTGCAGAGACCCACTTCCCAGTGCATATAAATCTGCCAATTTGAGGTTAACACTTCATGTACTTGATGAAGCGGACGGACAGTGTCCATGAAAGCTTAGGCCAGAATTGAATGGTTAATCTTTAAGGTGACACAAGTCTCTTTGGGTAGGATTCAATTGTGTTGCAGTGGTAGCACTAATGATGTGCTAGTGTAAACACTTGCGCAACACAACTAGTGCTTAATAGAGCAGTGGGGAAAAGTGGCAATTTACTGCCAAAATTTGGCATTGCCACCAAATTCCAAGGATATGGTTACAGGGAAGCACTTCTCTTGGTCCCGCAGCCATTGAAGGCGCATTTGGAGGTAAAGGTAAGAGGGTCTTCTCGGTGGCTGCTCTGGAACTCCTTGCTGAGGGAGGCTAGGTTGGCTTCTTTGTTGTCCTTCTGTCAGCAGACATAGATATTTTTATACACACAGGCCTTTGTTAAAGCTTTTTTTTTAATTGCATGGGTGATTTTTATTTGTGTGTGTTTTAAATTGTGCTTTTAATGTATTTGTTTATGATTGTTTTAATTAAGTTTTTGTTTTAATATTTTTTTTAATTATTGTTAGCTACCTTGAGTGCCATTTGTGTGTGTGGAAAAGCAGGATAAAAATCAATCAATCAATCAATCAATCAATCAAACAAACAAATAAACAAACATTCTCATCATTTGAAATTTGCACTTCGTTGAATTTTTCAATGGAGCTTTTCAATAAAAAGTGCATGCAGAAAAGTGTGTATTAGGGAAAAGTGATCCCAAAAATGTGTATACCAGTGAAAATAACATTAAAATGAATTATATTAGAAAAATTACTTGCAGTAAATTGTGTATTAGGCAAAAATGCATGTATTAGGAGAAACGTGCATAAAATGCATACAAATTTTCATGCAAGCTTTAAAAAAAAATCTCAAAATTTGGGATAAACCAAATGTGAGACTGAAAAAATTCTCAAAGTTGGATCAAACTGACTTAAGATTGGAAAAATGAGAAACTGAGAGAAACAGAAATTGATGGATTCATCCATCCCTACTCCAAGGTATCCCTTAGTCTATATTTGGCAAGGCAGAAGCAGACTCTCCCCATCCTTTTAGGATTGGGCAGTTCTGTCCATTTCTGTTCCCCTCAGTTTCTCATTTTTCCCGTCTTAAGTTTGGTTCATCTTGAATTTTGAGTACTATTTTTTTTAAAAAAAAAAAGTTTGCATGAAAATTTATACACAGTTTTGTGCAGATTTCTCCTAATTCATGCATTTTTGTATGCAATTTTGTTTTAAATACACTTTTTTTGCAAACAATTTTCCAAATATAAGGCTTTTAAAACATTATTTTTGTGAATATCTTGTAGGCATTTCCTGTAATAGATATACATTTCTGCATGAATTCTTTGATTGGAGAGCTCCATTGATTGGAGAGCTCCATTGTAAAATTCAGAGAACAGTGAATTTCAAATGATAACCACATTTTAGGTCATGTACCAGTTCAAAAGGTCAAAATAAATAAGTTCTCATTAAACTGTGAACCAAATGAATTTCTCCCCCATTCCTGTTCCCTTCCCATCTAGTGCCAGGTGGTGGATCAATCAAAAGGCCTGGGGCATTTGAGGGCGGTGGGAGCAGTTTATCTGCTGCTTTCCTGGTCTCTTTCCTATCCAATTCCTATTCTAAGGGTGCAATCCAATGCATGTTTAGACAGGAAAATGTAGTATAACCCTTAGCATCACTCCAGCCAGCCATGCTGGCTGGGGCATGCTAGAAATTCTAGGACTTTTTTCTGTCTAAACATGCATTTGCACCCTAAGAGATTTATTCAAGTGGGCAGATCATATTTTTTTTTATGTTTTCAACATTCAAGAAGTGAGATGAGCAGAGAAGCAAAGGGCCCTGGCTCAGAGCTAAGAAAACAAAAGGAACAGCAACTTCATTTCTACTATGGATGTTGGAGACATCTGCAACAGCTTCAAATAAGTCTGGATTTCTCTGAATCTGACCTGCAGATTTCAGAACAGACCAGCTTTTTCTGAGTTGAATGAATTCTGTGGACTTGCAGACCTTGCAGTCTTGCAACCTCTCTACTTCTGCACTCCGTCCTCTTACTCTAATACAGAACAGTGCTGTACTGTACTCTCTCCCTCTACACTTTCGTACAGAACCAGAGTCAGACAAATTTAGATGAAGCCTGAAAACCTATTTGTTCGAGTCAGAGCCATACCCGTGTATGGAGTGAGGAACAATCAGTTTATTTTTGAGTTTTAAATCGTTTGGATGTTTTAATTCTTGCTTAGTAGTTCATCTAATGTGTATTTATTGATTTTTGTTTATATTGCTGTGTTTTGGATAACTGGAATACGCTCTGGTGTACAGCACAATATCAATTTGTATTGTTATTATTATTACTATCTTTTTCTCGCTCGTGGCGGTTTTTCTAGATGGACATGATGGGCTTTGCCAAGTCATGAATTTCCTGATGATTGAGCATGTTTTAATTATGACTGCTTTCTGGATATTGGTGTGGATGTATTCTGGTAGGCCCAGTTTCTGGAGGTTTTCTGTATTATTTTTTTTATGTGATGCCGGTGACTGATGTAACAAATGGAATAATTGTGACCTTTTCCTGTTGCATAGTTCTTTGACTTCCATGGCAAGTGGTGTATATTTGTCTCTCTTTTCTTCTTCTTTTTCAACAACATTTTTGTCATTCGGTATTGCTATGTTGATGAGGTATGTGTGTTTTTCCTTTTTGTCTATGAACATTATGTCTGGTTGGTTGCAAGGTATTGTCTTGTCCATATGAATTGTTCTGTCCCAGTATATTTTATGATCTGCATTTTCCAAGATTGTTTCGGGTGAGCATGTATAGTATGGTGTAGGTTGTTTGATAAAGTTGAATTTGATGGCCAGTTGTTGGTGAATTATTTTTGCAGCTGTATTGTGTCTGTCCATATAGTCCATTCCTGCCAGAATTTGACATCCTCCTGTTATATGGTCTATTGTTTCTTGGAATTGATGGCATTTCCTGCATAGGTCTGTTGTTACACTGTTATCTTTTATTATGCATTTTTGGTAGTTCTTGGTTGCTATAACTTGATCCTGTATAGCTATTAGGAATCCTTCTGTTTCTGGAAATAGCTCACCCTTCCTGAGCCATTCGTACAATTGTTCATTTGTGGGTTCTGTATTATGTTGTAATGCTTCCCATGGAGTGCTTTTTGTGGCTATTTTTCTTTTTCTCTGCGAGTGTAAGTGGTTGTGTTTGATCTTGTTTTGCAGTGATAGGTTGAGTGGGGTGTAGTTTTTATCTACTTTTACTATGGCTTTATGAATGGGGGTGTTTTGGGGGCAGAAGAATTCTCTGAGTGATTTTATCTGTTTAGCATGAATTCTGTTAACGTCCAGGAGACCTCTTCCTCCTTCTTTCCTACTGATTGTTGTTCTTTCAATGCATGAGTTGGGATGGAGCATGCGATGTTTTGTGAGTTCGGTGCGATTGAGTCTTTTTATTTCTTCAAGTTCAGTGTGTGACCAGTGTATGATTCCAAATGAGTATGTGAGGATGGGTATTGCGTAGGTATGATGGCTTTGAAAATGTTTTTAAGTTGAGTTTAGATTTTAGGGTTTGTGATAGGTGAGTTTTATATTGCATTCTTAATTGAGATGATGATGATGATTTTATTTTTAATCTTTGGGTTTTTTTGGTACTATTTATTTATTTATTTATTGCATTTTATACCGCCCCATAGCCGAAGCTCTCTGGGTGGTTCACAAAAATTAAAACCATGAAATCATTTAAAAAATTTAAACAAGCCACAATCTAAAAACACAAAATAACATACAATCTAAAAACACAACCAGAATAAAACCAAGCAGCAGGAATTAATACAGATTAAAATACAAATTTAAAACAGCAAGGATTAAAATTGAGTTAATTTAACTGTTAAAATACTGGGAGAATAAAAAGGTCTTCACCTGGCGACGAAAAGAGTACAAAGTAGGCGCCAGGTGAACCTCTCTGGGGAGCTTATTCCACAGCCGGGGTGCCACAGCGGAGAAAGCCCTCCTCCTAGTGGCCACCTGCCTCACTTCCTTTGGCAGGGGCTCATGGAGAAGGACCCCTGTAGATGATCTTAGGGTCTGGGCAGGTACATATGGGAGGAGGCGTAACTCACATTACCACAAAATGTGCATTTGTGTGAATGCTCACTTGCACAAGGGGAACTAAATTCTCAAACTCCTCTAGAAAAGAATCCAGTTCCATCAATGAGCAGATGATGGAATGAAAGACACCCGACAATCTGTAAAACACAGACAGATTTAACAAAATCCATACATCCCTGATTTCTACCCTGCTTCTCAGTTATCACAGCCCTGCCTAAGTGGTGCTCTGAACTATACATTTTGGAGGAGACAGTACAAATAGGAGGGGAGAGGGAGTTTGCATTTACTGAGAAGGGATGCAGGATGGGCAGTGGATCAAAGGGACGCTTCTGTCTTCAGTTCTGAATGAACTGAAAAAGACACTTTGCTGGTGGGGAAGTTTGGGTTCACTGATGAGGAATTCACGAGGGCCATGTGTGGAATTCTCCCAGTGTTTCATACATTTAAGGAACATTCTTACATGTCATGGAACATTCTTACACTCTGTATTTGTCCAATGACTGCTATGGAGGCAGGAAAGGAGTGGCAGGCTGGAACAAGAGGAAGGGAAATTGCATAGAGCTTTCAACGCAGTCCCCTGCTGGGTTGGGTCCTGTTGGCAGCCGTGTTTAAATTAGGCCTGACTGTGATTGACAGGGTTCTGAGTTTTCATGATAAGCATCCAGTGACCTCATCAAGTTCCAGTTTTGGGGAGAAGTTATGGCTGCTGCAATGGCTGTAATACCAGATTTTCTCTTCTCATGCTTCTTGTTTGTTTGGACCAACACAGCGCATTTTGTTTTAAGCGCTGATTTGGAATGTTTGTCTTCCTGCATCCTTGCACCCATATCTGCATTGCATGTAAAGAGAGAAAAGATGGATTAGCTAATGAGAAAGAGGAAGAGGCTGACAGTTCTTCAGTTTTCTATATTTAAACCTCAAGCTAAATCTAGTGACTGCTGGAGCAAAGCTTTGTTATGATTTGCATACAAAGGTCACAGAAGAGGATGCCAGCCCCTTCCTCTGTGTGGACAACCTCCTAACACTCCCTTTGGTTCTCCCCCCCCCTTTTTCTTTTTTAAGCAAGAACCACATCTTAAGTGTTGCTGCTATGGGATTTCACCTTGTTGGAACAGTGATCGCACCCTCACAGGGCAGTATCAAATGGGGACCACCCACAAACTGCCTGCCCTGCTGATTTCATTGCGTGAGTGGAAATCACTGCTTGCACAATGGAGATTTAGCTCTTCCAGGACCAAAAATGCAAGTTTCTGGAACAGGGCAGGTTGGCCGAGCTTACATAAGGGAGCCCCGACAACCTGCCTCATTCCAGAAATGAGCATTTCCACTTCTTTTAAGGTTTGCCGTCCTAAAGTGCTAAATCTCCATTGCGCAAATGACGGGTGCTGCTCGCACAAAATAATCTGTGGGACTGGCTGCTTGCAGGATGGAAATGTTGATGGGCCCCGCTTGTGGATATGCAGCATTGCATCCTGTCCATAGTTTCTGCTGTGTGAACATGTAGGGTTGGATTCAGTTTATGGAAGTGGACTTCCCTGTCATCTTTTTCTCATGGCAGCCCTTCCAGCCCCCTGAAAATGCCACACAGAGAGGGAGGAGACCCTGCTGAATGGGGTGAGCTGTGATGGGTGTGTATGGGGGAGGGGGGATCTCCAAAAATCAGGCAGAGGGACCTTCAACAAGCAGGTGGAAGAGAGATCCTAGATCCAACCTATGGTACACCTGCTTTTAAAAAACGGTGTGTGTACACATACAAAGCAACATCTGACATGGAACTGACTTGTATGCTACTATTTGACAACAGCCATAAGACCTACATTTTAAGAATCAACACATAAGAAGGATTACATGCATGCCTGATTCACACTGAAGATTTCCATTCTTCCCATCTGTCTTGCAAATTTGTGCTGAACTTACAATGTCACTGTGGGACAAACACATGTGTTACCTTTGCTGTGCATGATAATGGCATGTTATCTAAAGATACAGCTCTTAAAATGAATGTCATAAAAAGGGATAATGTTGCTTCTGACCTTTGGCAAAGTTGTACAAGTGTGTAAACAATTAATCACTGACCACTATGAATAAAAAAGGCAAAGATGTGGAAGCTCATAGGTTTAATTGTATAGATCAGGCTCAGAAGAAACAGCCTAAGACTTTTCTCCATTATTAAAGGTGACAACTTCTTGTTAGTTTTAATCCCAAACACAAGCTTGGTACAATTCTGCATTGAATTATCCTGTGCAACCCCCATCAGAATCAATGGGATTAAGATGGCAAAAGACCTTTCTGAAACCCAGAATCCAGGAGACAGTGAGATTAAAAAAAAAAAAAAGGTCAAAATAATTTTGACAGTCTCTGTGTACAAAGCATATGTGAACGCATTGTGATTGGGAGGGATATTGTTTCCTGCGGTTTGCCTGAACGGTAATGAAATTGACAGAGAAGTGTGTGTGTGGGCGAAGCCTTTCAAGTGGAGAACAGCAATTTAGCTACTAGGGCAGCAAGTCAGCTAATTCGCTGACCTTGAGCTCATATCTATGCACACGTGTGTGTGTGTGTGTGTGTGTGTGTGTATTTCTAATGTAAATGTAGCAATCCTTTGACCAGTTCATTGATTGAGAGTCTCTCTCTCTCTCTCTCTATTGTGGGGCTGCTGCTGCTGCCGCCGAGGAGCTCATGTTGTTGATCTTGTTTTACAGCAGCCCTGCCTGTTGTGCAGAGAACAGAATGTTCTCTTCAGTGAACTGAGGTTGAACTTCGCCAGCCCACTTTGTCTCAGGAACCACACAGTTACAGGGAAAAGAGAGGGCTTGATTATTATTATTATTTAAAGACATAGAATTTGGTTTCATTTGATCCATTTAGAATTCCACACCCCCACCCCATTCATATGAAAACGCGAACACACCTTTAAAATTGAAGCAAACATGCTTTAAAGGACAAGCCTCATCACTGCTTAACAAAAAATGAATAAGGTGTGAAGTTTGTTCCTTTAAAGGTATCAGACATTGTTGAGCATTGCAAACCGGGGGTTCCTCTAGACGATCATTTACGGCTCCTTTAAGGTGCATTACCGATTTTACCTCTTTACGAGAGGCTTAAATCAGGCATGCAGGCGATTTTTATCCTCATAAATGCGCATTTTTGAATTTGCATTAAATAGCGACTTTTAATTTACTTTGATGGTTCCCCGTTCGAGCATTGATATATGCAATTGATAATGTGATTAAACGCATGTAAACAACTTTAAAGCGCATTGTATGGAGCCCGTAATTCACCTCCACGCCTCTCATATATAGGTATTAGGTGTGAATTTGACTGTAAGCTAAAGTGCATATTCAGAGAATCAGGCGTAAAACAGACCTCTCCTAGAGGGGGCCTGGGTTTACTTTCCCACATCCCCCTATTAGATCATCTGTTTCCTCTCCAAAGCTGGGATTTCAAAGTAAACTCAAATTCAGGAGTAAATGGCTAGGGATGTGCAAGGACCCCCTGGATCGGATCGGGACCCAGATCGGGACCTCCGAGATCGTCCTGAATCGTTCAGGACAAAATCGGAGGTCCCTCGGATCGGATCGGACCCGATCCGAAAATCGGAAGTCCAGTTTTCGGATCGGCCATAGGCTTGCATTGGGGGAAAGAAAGCTTTCCCCCAATGCAAGCCTATGGCTGGGGTGAGTGGGGGCCTAACTCCCCCCCCTGTCCCTCCCACCTCCCCCCTTGGGCTCTTACCTGCCGGGGCGGCGGCTTCCCTCCGGTACATCGATCTACTGAGGAACAGGCTTCACGGCCTGTCCCTCAGTAGCGCGCCAAGTGATGATGTCATCACCTGGCGCGCTACTGAGGGACAGGCCGCGAAGCCTGTTTCTCAGTAGGTCGACGCACCGGAGGGAAGCCGCCGCTCCAGCAGGTAAGTGGGGGCCCCTCCCGCCTCCCCCTCGCTCTTCTTACCTGCCGGGGCCATCTGCTGCTGTCCACAGGCACCCACGGGCAGGTAAGCCCCCTCCCTCCTCGCGCCCCTTACCTGCCGGGGCCGTCCTTGGGCACCCGCGGGTTCCCGTGGACGGCAACGGATGGCCCCAGCAGGTAAGGCATGCGAGGAGGAGGAGGAGGAGGTCCGATCCTCTGATTTTATCCGAACCGGATCGGGTCCTTCCAGACCGGTCCAGATGAGATCGGACGATCCAGAAGCTGGGATCATAATCGGATAATTTTATCCAATTTCGGTCGGATCGGCTTCGGATCGTGGATCAGACCCGATCCAATGCACACCCCTATAAATGGCAAAGGGCGGGGGGAGTTAACCTGTCTCTGAGCCATTTTTGGGAGCAAAGACAGCAAAACTGGGATAAAGATTCAAAGAGCAGTCTACTTGTTTTGGGTTCTTCAAAACAATGCATAACTTTCAGAAGTGGTGTGCTTTGCAGTGTAGGCATTTCCTTTTGCTGGCTTATCCATGAAGTGCAAAGCAGTGATCAACTCAGAGGAGCGATGCTTGTAGATTTCACAACTTTGCTGCTGCAGCAAGTTGCTAGGGAAGCATCAGGATCTCTGTACAGCAAAAGAATCCAAAAGATGCACCTCCATGGGCTGGCATATTAGATTGGAAGCTAAGAGGATATTTTATCATTACCATATTAAAGACAGTCAGAGTACCAGCAAAAATCCAGGATGTGAAACAGGCATTTTTAATGACCCTTTAAACTGACCAGATAAATAATGGCTCAGTTTATGACAATGAATTAAATAATGGTTTGTTAATAAGGAGAGCAGTTAATAATGGAACCCACAAAGAGAAGCAACTCCATTTAAGTTCAAGTGATGCTGAGGATCTAGCAGTGTTACAGGACCTGATGAAGTGTTGCTGAGTCATGTGGCCAAATGCTTGAACCTCCTTTCTGCAATTCCAATTGTTATGCACATTAAACAGAAAAAAAGCTGAGTCAGTCATGGATGAGTATGAGCTCCTAAGCCTCAAGCTAGATGACACACACACACACACACACTCACACACACGTGCATAACTCACCCATACAAGCTTTCTTCCCATAAAAGGCAGCTGCAGGGGGACGGGGTGTGTGTGTGAAGCAGAGACTATCAGATTCTTTGAGGCTGTAACCATACCTACTTACCTGAGAATAAGGCTCATTGAACTCAATGGGACTTATTTCTGAGTATATATGTACAGGATGGCATTGTAAAAATATGCTCACATCTTGTTCAGTTGTGCCATTCTTCATCGAACCAAAAGGCCAACCAGCGTGATGCAGGACTATTTCTCACTTTTTTAAAAAGGTTAATATGCACCACAGGGGCAAGAGTCATATTTGGAGTGCTTCCCTTGGGGTGAGACCCCTTCGCCTCCCATGCCATTTCTGCTGATTCAAATTGCCCAGAACTATTTTGTCCCATACAGGTACCATATTGGTACATATATGGTTTCCTCCAGGAGATAAATAGCAGCTTCGGGAAATTTTAATTGGGAAAGTGGCATGGAGTGTGCGGGGGGGGGGGGGGAGACACCATCTCTAGCATCATGTTCTGGATTTGCATCATCCCTCCCCCAGTTCAAAACATTTGAAAAAACTGTAGCAGGTGGATCCAGGATCTGTCTACCTCAAGAGGAAAGATTTCATTTGTGGACCATCCCTCTGCTTGATGTTTGGAGATCCTCCTCTCCCCAGCTCACCCTGTTCATCAGGCTATCCTGATTCTCTGTGTGGCATTTTCCTGGGGTGGGAGGGGCTGCCATGAGAAGGAGAGGCCAGGGAAGCCCACCCCATCAGCTCAGTCCATCCAAATAAAATCTGGATTCAACCCCAAGAGATCCTGTTCATGGATCTGCCATGTCACATCACATTTGGCTCTTAACACCCATTTTTTTGCTGGTTTCTTTATGCTTGTGCAAACCTTCAGAGAGCCTCCTGTACAGCTATTTCAAGGTTTAGTAAGTGGTATTGTCTTTAAGCTGTTGTGTTTTTTCACTGCAGGAATTCATGTTTGTGGGTGCGCATACATATAATTCTATCATTTTCCATTATTGATTTTAACCGACATTTTAATTTAAATACATGGGCTGTGGTTATAAAGTGCTCAACTCTGCCATGCACCTAGATATTAGCTTTTCAACCATTTATTTCCATGGTTACAAACTTTTGTGGCAGAATTGTAGGAAATGCACGTACAGGGGAGGGGGTCCTCATCGTGGTGCTCATGAGCATCAATGTGCCCAAGGACACCTCCCTCAGAGGTCACCAAACTCCCTGTCTGTCCTGAATTTTTTTTTTAATCTTTAGTGATTTAAAAATAAATAAAATAAAAATTAACTGAGATGCAAAGCAAAGTGCTGGCGATAGCGCCATCATTATTTCCAAACATGCTTTTGGGTCCCACATGGGCCCCAGAGGCATTCTTAGAAAATAAAAGTGGGGGTTGGCTGCAGTCCAGCACTTTGATCTGAAATGTGCCCTGCCAACCCACAAAAAGACAAACAGGTAAGCTGCATGAGGGGCTGGATGGATTGGGTAGGGTGACCACAAGGAAAGGAAGACAGGGCTCCTATATCTTTAACAGTTGTATAGAAAAGGGTATGTCAGCAGGTGTCATTATACATGCAATACCTGGTGAGATTCCCTCTTCATCACAACATTTAAAGTTCCAGGAGCCCTGCCCTCTTTTGTATCTGGTCACTCTAGCTATACTCCTGCAACTTTAACTGTTGTGATGAAGAGGAGATTTCACCAGGTGTTGCATGTATACCAATGACACCTGCTGAAATCCCCTTTTCTATACAACTGTTAAAGATACAGGAGCCCTGTCCTCCTTTTCATATGGTCACCTGGGGTAGTATCAGGTGGCAGGCTTTGCTTGTGCTGTGTGTTTTGCCTTTTTGAGTGTGTGTGTGAGTGCACTAGTTTGTTTATTTTGGTGCAGTGTGTGTTTTGCCTAGGTTTGTGTGTATGGTGTGTGTTTTGCCTGGTGTGTATTTTACCTGGAGCTTTTTGGTATGGTGTGTGAACTAAGACTCCACTTCTGTCTTGTACTTATGTTCCTGGGCAAGTTACTTTTCTTTTAGCCTCACCAGTTTGCCTTTTCGCAAATGGGTCTTTTGTGGCAGGCCATGCCCATCATGGCAGCCATTTTGTGAGAGTGTCCATGACACACACTCTCAAAATTCCTAATGTGTCTACTAGCCCCAAAAGTTTAGGGGACCCTATATCAGCAGTAGTAGAGCACCTACTCTGCAGTTAGAAGTTTATAGGTTTGATCCTCTGCATCTCCAGGTAGGGCTGGAAGAATTCCCACCTGAAAGCCCAGAGAGCTGCTGCCAGTCAGTGCCAACAATACTGGACTAGTATTTTTCCTGTATGGAGAAATCCTAATGTCCATGAAAACATTTTTTATTTTAATTGAAGGAACATTAAATAATCCCCTTTCACCCTAGGGAAGTTACCATAAAAATGATTGATGTTTAAGTCTTGCTCAAGGCCTTACGATTTGTAGAATGGTTACTTTTATGTGACACCCACAAATTTTGTCATAACCACCTTTTTGCCATCTGTCTATTCTTGTTTATGCCATTTATTGGCTTCTATATTCCTTCATCCTTTGCCATCTATTGACACATGTACTCAGTGGGTGAGTTTTCACTGGCAGGTTATCAGAGATTTAGCCCATGATCTATCTGCAAGATGCTTTTCTTGCTCAGTTTACTAGATCACGTCATGGAAGCTGCCTCAGAGAAGCACACACCATACCCTGGGACATTAATTAGCTTACTAATGTCAGTTGTCAGGAAGTTTGTGTTAACATCAACATCACTTTGTTCATGGTTGCTGTAATGCCTTCACATTCATGTGTGCTAGGGGTGTGCACACCAAAAAATATCGTTTTTTATCGTTATCGTCATTTTGGACCAAAAAATTATAGTCTTCGTTCCTATTGTAGGTGATCCATATTGTCTTCACGATAATTATCGTTAAAAAAATGATATTTTTGGCAGAATGAAAAAATGCCTATAACTTCTGTATTTTAAAAGTTAGAGGCTTGAAACTTGGTCACAGTGCTTCTGGGATATTCCTAAGTATGTGCATGAAATTTGAGATCGATCCCTCCAACTCTCGATTTTATATGAATTTATTAAAGATCGTTTCCGTTCTGACTGATCAGAATGACAGCTTGCCAGACCTGTCAGAACGGAAACGATCTTTAAAAAATTAATATAAAATCGAGGGTTGGAGGGATCGATCTCAAATTTCATGCACATACTTAGGAATATCCCAGAAGCACTGTGACCAAGTTTCAAGCCTCTAACTTTTAAAATACAGAAGTTATAGGTATATTTATATGGCAGTCCGATAAAACAATAAAATCGCCCGAAAATTATCGTCTCCGATGATTATCGTAGGTTTTTCTATTGTATCATTATCGTAACTCATGTGCACGATAAAGAGCATATTGTATCATTATCGTAAATTCTAACGATATGATACACATCCCTAATGTGTACTTTTTCATAATCGTGACAGGCTATACTTTTTGTATTTCATTTCCTCTGACCTCAGTCTTCATTAAGGATGTTGGAGAAAACCACAACAGATTAAAATGATGTTGGCTTTCTAATCTTACCTGAAGATTCTGCAGACTTGTGGACCAGTTTTGTAAGGGGGGGGGATTTGTGCAATATGAATTTGCAACAGGAATGAAATTCTTATGCATCCCTAAAAAAAAAAGAAGAAGAAAAAAAGAATCTGATTCCATCAATGAGCAGACAACAGACTGGAGGATGGCTGACAATCTGTGATGAATTAAACCATGATTTGCAATGTATGAGCCAGAGGGGGTGGGCACACTACCTCTCTTACGCTCCTCACTTCCTGTTTTAATCAACAACCTAGGATCAGCTGAGTTGCAGGTTGTGAGCATGACTTGTGAACCTGGACTGCTTGGTTGTTTAGGGGCTAAACAACCCAATGGTAAATCCATTGTTGGATTAACTGCTGGGTTGTTTAGCCACAAAACAACCCTGTGTTCCTTGTTCGCATGTCACACTCAACAACCTACAACCTGGACAATTGTAGGTGGTTGATTAAAAGCACTGGAGGCAGCAAACTCACTTCTTCCTGCTTGTGCATGACAAATCTTGGGTTAATTAACCCACAATTTACCATTATGGGCAAACTAGTGTGGTTCTGCTTATCTTTTCTCACAAGCTGGCCA
The DNA here is from genome assembly GCA_029215795.1 of Anniella stebbinsi. NCBI lineage: Eukaryota > Metazoa > Chordata > Lepidosauria > Squamata > Anniellidae > Anniella > Anniella stebbinsi. The sequence continues at coordinate 85,007,244 of JARDYH010000002.1, read as the reverse complement.
TTTAATATATTTAAGTAGACATGTATAAGCTTTTACTTGGTTGTCAATGAAATAAATGGGCCTTAAGTTGTCATGACTAACTCAATGGGCCCTAAGTTCAATTAATGAAGGCTGCAATCATATACAAATGTATCTAACAGGAAGCCCCATTGAACCCAATAAAACTTCCTTCTGAGTAGTCATGTATAGGAATGCACCCAGTGGACCCAACCCAGTGTAATTTTCTGAGATAAAAACAATACATGTGAATGTCCTCAATGGATGCACTTCAAGGGCAGCATCCAATGCTGTTGCTTTGCTTATGTCATTGACATACTGCTAGCATAAATGACTTCTAGTGTAATTATGCCAATAGCATATGCTGGTGCAATGGCAAAACCCCTGTCACTCCAGCGTATGCTATTGGCATTGTGCTAGAGGTCACTTACATTAGCGCTATGTCAATTATGTAGGAGGAGTGGCAGTGTTGGATACTGCTCAGTGGTTCAAACTCTAGGGAAGTACAAGCTCTACACATTTCTTTAAAAACTTTGCAAAGTTTTAAACCCTTTTACAATGTCAAATTCATTTGTTGCACTCACTTGTTTTGACCTGTCAACTCCCTCTTAATATAATTGCTAAGGATCCTATCCATTTGTAGCCTGTTGAAATTCTTATGGCTTAATTTCAAAAGCTCATTGAATTCACTGAGGCTTCCAAATGGCATCTCTTATGCTATTTTGTGGATATATTTTCCCAATTTAGTCTTAGGGAAATTTATCTCCCCCAAGGGAAATATTTTGTGTGGAGGTGATCCTTGACCTCCATATCTGCAAAACAACAATCACAAGCCAGAAAATTCTGCATATTTCCCCACTGATGTTAGTTTATCAAGCATCTAAGACTGACTTATTTTTTGGAAAGGAATCCATACCCTTATTTCAGTAAATTCAAGAACAGTTTGGGGGGCAATTGCCTCGTTCAAACTCCTTGACAAAACTGCTAACCTAGTTTTGCTTCTCAAACTTTTGCCAACAATGCACTTCCATTCCATTCCAGCAGCCGGAAGTAATCTATAACACCAAGAGATTTTGAAACCCGTTGCTGACTTCCAATTGCATTCTACCACTTACCATCGAATGAAGCTGTTGAGAAGGAAGTGTGCTTCTGCCTGCTTTGCTGGATCCCATCCTTAATTACAATATAAGTCATATCAAACATATACTTTCAGTTTGATTGTTGCTATGGTGATAATAAGCTGATGTCACCAGAACAACTGTTAACAGTAGATACGTGCATTGCCTCTTGTTAAAACGAAACATGCTTTTTTTAAAAAAAAAGTTGCCCGATTAGCAAATTCTAAAAGAGCGTTCGCCAACCTGAAGTCTCCCCCCCACCGATGTTTTGAATTTCAGCTCCTATAAACCCCAGCTAGCATGACCAATGGTCAGGAATCCTGGGAGTTGTAATCCAAAGCATGGAGGGGGGCAGTTTGGGAAACGATGCTCTAAGATAACTGAAGTCATAGTATCCCATGCTTGTAGTATCAACACTCCACCTCAAGCTTTTTAGTTTTCCTTTACTCAGCTTAAAGGCTTTTAAAATTATTTCTAGTAGCTATTGATAGCCTTATCCTCCTATGAATTGGTCCAATCCCTTTAAAGCCATCCAAATTGGTGGCCATCATTACATTTTGTGGAAGTGAGTTCCATTGTTTAACTCTGCCTTCTGTAATGAAGTACTTCCTTTTATCTGTCCTGAATCTCCCACTAATCAGCTTCTTCGGATGACCTTGGGTTCTAATAGTGAGAGAAGCAGAAGAATGTCTCCCTATCTACTTCTTCTATGCCATGCATAGTTTGTACACCTCTATCTTATCTCCCCTCACTCGCCTTTTCTCTAAGCTAAACAGTCCCAGTGGTTGTAACCTTTCCTCATAGGGGAGTTGCTACAGCCCCTCTATCAATTCAGTTGCCCTTTTCTGCCCTTTTCCTAACTCTACTTTGTTAGCTGTGGTGACCAGAAATGACTACAAATATAGAATATGAGTCCTGTGCAGACGTGTGTGTGTGTGTGTGTGTGTGTGTGTGTGAGAGAGAGAGAGAGAGAGAGAGAGAGAGAGAGGCAGAGATTGCGAGTGTGTATGTGTTGCATTATGGTATCAGGCTCCTTCTCCAACCTAGACACATTCTTTAGGGAGTCTACACAAAGACAGCTGTACAAGCGGGGGGCGTCCTACACATAATTTGGAATGTTGTAACAGCAGGGTTCCGGACCACATATAGAGAGTCCCTGAGCATTCAAATGAACATGCATCAGTTGTGGGAGGAGCTGGCTGCTGTGATGCTGCCTCTGCATTTTCATTTTGCCACAATAGAAGAAAATCTGAAAAGAGATAATCACAGCCAGGAATTTGGAAATCATGGGATGATTGTTTGCAGGGTGGAACCAGGATCAGGCCTATTATTAGGCAGGAGTGAGGCATCCACCACAGGGAGTTGATTTTGGGTGTCATGAAAGGGCAACACATGGTTATTTATTTAATTTATTATTGATGCATTTTACTGCCAAGAAGTCGAAGGGTCCCTTGTGGTATTTTCTGGCTCAGATGCCAAAATAACTTGCCAGCCTTGGGTACTGTGCATCTACACTTGTTGCTCTACCTCAGGCACAAACATGTATCAGACTAGCCCTGAGAACTACGCCTTTCATATACCGTATTTCCTCAATTCTAAGATGCACTTTTCCCCCCATATTTACGTCTGTAAAAATGGAGTGCATCTTAGAATCGATGGCGTCTAAGAATTGGCGGATTTCTCCAGGGCTGGTATGGGGTTGAAATTCCCACCCACCCCCACCCACAGCGCCTTCACAAAGGGGCTCTGCATGCCCCCCCAAGCGACTTAGCCTTCCCCACTCGCCTCCGCGCCACTGGCACCAACCTCCTTGGCCTCCAGCGCCGCCCCGGTCCTCACCGCCAGCACCGCCCTGGTCTGCTCCACCCTGGTCCGCGGTGGCTGCAGCCTCCCTGGGCTGGAAATGCAGCATTACTACAAAGTAGGGGCAAGTAGTCCTCGACGCGCCCTTCCTGTGTCACAAGCCGCTTCGGAGTGCTGCACCCCTCCCAGTGTGGATCAAGCCTCGGAGGCTCCGCTCGCGCTCAACCCTCCTTTCTCCCTCCCTGGGACTGGCTGGGATGAAAAGGCAGCAGCGGCAAGAGCGTGAGTAGAGCCTCTGAAGCTTGATCCACAATCGCTGGCTTTTGTTTACAACCCTCCCTCCTCCCTCCCTGGGACCAGCTGGGATGAAAGGGCGGTGGCGGTGGTGAGAGCACCAGTGGAGCTTCTGAGGCTTGATCCACACTGGGCGTGGTGCAGCACTCCGAAGCGGCTTGTGGCGCAGGGAGGGCGCGTCGAGGACTACCTGCCCCTACTTTGTAGTAACGCCGTGTTTCCAGGCCGGGGAGGCTGCTGCTAGTGGCGCTGGTGGTGAGGACCGGGGCGACAAAAGGGGTGCGTCTTAGAATCGACGCAACACTTTTTTCCTGATGGTGGCCCTAAAATTAAGGTGTTTTAAAATCGATGGCGTCTTAGATTCGGTGAAATACGGTAGTTTAATTTTTGTTTTCCCCAAGGGTTATCTTATCACATCAAACAGCTTTGAATAGCTTCAGATGGGGGTATTTCCAGATGGAGGGGTCCTAGCATTGCCAATTAGAAGGCTTGGACAGCTCTTCCATCTTTTTCTCCTTAGCATGCTTCTCCAGACATGAACCCACCTATACACTACGCTCAACATCCAAGGTCCTCCTCTAGATGCCTACTCCAAGGGAAGCTCGGAGGATGGCAACTAGGGAGAGGGGCTTTTCTATGGTGGCCCCCCAATTATGGAACAATCACCCCGATGAGGCCCGCCTGGCACCAACATTGTTATCTTTTTGGCACCAGGTCAAGACTTTCCTTTTCTCTCAGGCATTTAACAGCTTATGTTGAGTTTTTAACTGAATTTTTGCCTGGCTGGGAGTTTGAAATTGTTTTAAACATTAGTTTTTTAAATGTTTTTATGGTTTTAAATTTTGTATATTTATTTTTAATGTTCAGTCTTTTAACCTTTGTAAACCGCCTAGGGAGCTTCGGCTATGGGGAGGTACATAAATGCAATAAATAAATAAATAAAAATAAAAACAGAGATTCTGTGTTAATAATAATAATAAGTGGCAGGAAAACATGGGAGAATTATGAGTGGAAGATAAAGGCATCTGGACCTCACCATAAAATTTCATGGATGAGGTATGGTGATGGTGCAAGAAAAGCCTTACCTGGAAGCACTCAGAGCAAAAGACCAGTGGGGGGGGGGAGGGGGCTTTCATTTCCAGACATTTGCCCACTCCAATTCACCTCATGCTGCTTTTCTCCCTGAGAGATAAACAATATGGAGACATGCAGTTCCACTCAGTTTGGTACCCAAAACTCATCCCAACTCACCCAGAATTTTGTTTAAGAGATTATATGAAGCTGCCTTATACTGAATTACATCATTGGTCCAACTAGCCCTGTATTGTCTGGTGAGGAGAAAAATTGTGAAACTCAAGAGTTGGGAAAGAAGCTCTTGAAAGCATATGCAAGCAAGACTAGTCCTGTCTTTAGGCAGAAGGAAAATAGAAAACAATTCTGCAAGGTATTTTTAGAACTCAGTTTACAACAGAACAGAGTAAGATGCAAGAGCAGGAACAAGGTTACAAAATTACTTCCCATAGTGACTCAGTGGCATATTCTGGCAACGCAGGCCTCTTTCGCCCATCATTCTCTGCAGGTAAATCCTACACATAGGAGGTTCATGTGGCTCACACATATAGACTTCTATGCCATAGAGTAGGGATTGGGAACCTCCACCTGTGGGTTAAATCTGGCCTGTGAGGCCTCAACCAAGGACTCCCCAAATTCCTCCCTCTCCCCAAACTCTGCCCCTTCAGGGCTATCAGGGAAAATAATCTCCAGTTATTTCCAATTAGTGACTGGAGATAACAGCAGGGATTCACTTAGCATGCTGCTCACCATCCCAGGTGGGAGAAGGAGTGCAACAGGTGAAGCCTTCCCCGCTGCAAGGCAATTAAACTTAGAAAATAAATATTCCATTGATGCCAATGGAAGGTTTTTCCTGTGCTTAGCTGTAATGCAGGAGAGAGGGATTTCCAGGGGGATCACAGCTGGGGAGGAAAGGGTTAGCCCTCCCAACTGTGTGCACAGTGCCCCCCCCAATCTCCCTTCATATGACAATCAAGCTTAGAAAAGAAAAGTTCCACTGATCCCAATGGCAAAATTGGGCCCTCAATTGTTTAAGTGCCCGGCAATGCCTCTGCCTGAAACAAATTTAATTTCACATTCATGGGCTGGATCCAGATTTAAGATGGATCAACTGTACTGGCAGAAGTGCACCCCCCTAGACTCCTCTTTCCCATGGCAGCCCCTCCAGCCTTCTGAAAATGCTATACTGAGAGTCAGGAGACCTTACTGAATGGGGTGAGTTGTGGTGGTGGGAGGGGGGAATCCCCCAAATCTGGACAGAGGGATCTTCCATGAGCAGAGCTCTTGCTTTCACAAAAAGTCTTTTCCTCTCAGAGAAGTCAGGTTCCGGACCCAACCCCTTGTTTGAATTCTGTAAAATAACTGAAGTCATCCTGGATGGGAACTGAAATGTGAGGAATAAGAGTACACCTCATCCTAACTCAATGTCACAATCATTTCTATTCCCATTGCAAAACAAAAATTACAGACAATGGGGTTTATATTATATATTGTTAAGCATGCTATTATTGTCTTCTCCTGTTAATGGATCAGAGCAGGAGTGTGTTGTTGCTAACTCTAGACTTATTTTGCAAGGGCTCTACAGGAATTCTAGCTCCATCACAGTGCACCGGGCTTTGCTTCCTGCTTCTCTTGCGCAATTGTAATGGGCTGCATTACACTGGCAAAGAGGAGTGGCCACATGGTCTATAATTGAACATTTCCCCACCTCACAGCCTTGAATGGACCAGCGCCCTCTGGTGGGTGCTTTGTAGCGCAACTTCAACTGCACATAGTAGGAAATCCTGTGATATTTCAGAAGACTTGGGATATCTAGGTTTTTTTTTTTAAAGAATGGGATTACTGGGGGAAGGTACGGGAGATGTGCAGGAAGTTGGCATCGTCATCAAGAGGACCTGTAAATGTCTGTGAGTGGCCAGTCATAAGCATGCCTTGTTTTGCTTGTGTGAAGTATCCCATATTGTTTTATGGGTGGTGGTAGTGGTGATGTTAGATGAGCATTTCTATTAATTAAGCTGTGAACCATGCAATTAACATTTCTCCTCCACTGATGCCATTTCATGCTTTAAAACTGCTTCTATCCTCCAGATATGTTATGGCCAAAACAAAAAACACCTGGATTTTTAAAAACAAAGAAACTCTGAACATGAATATTTTCCATTTTAAACATGTACATGTCTGGCCTCTCCATGAGTATAAAATCTTTTTGAAGTTAAGAAGAAAGGTTGCTGCATTGACCAGGCAGTCCATGTGCTGATGTGAAAGCTTGTTCCTGCTGCCTCCATTACCTGCCATTCAGTGGAGGCTGTTGGCTCCAATGTCAGTGGGATGGTGAATCTGCTCCGGGTTTTAGTCAGAACTCTAAAGGAGCTATTCGAGGTGCAAAGCCTGCTTATTTTGAATAACTCCTTTAGAGCTCTGACTGAAACCTGGATTGGATTCACCGCCCCACTGACATTGGAGACAAAAGCCTCCACTGCTGCCACTCTCTGGGAAGGGGGCAGTTTGGACGACTGGACTGTGGGGCCCTCAACTTCATCCCCCAAGGTCCAGCCCCAACTGCACCACTGAGCCCATGTTAAGATGATGGTCTCCAAACCATTATATGTGCAAGCTCAAGGATCCTAGGGCTCCTAATGCCTTGGTTAGACTATCCCAGCATAATAACCCCTTAAAATGGCAGAGAATTAAAGAGCATTATATGACACTATGTACTAGTGAGGAGTAAGCTTCGAATGCTTCAAGTGAGCTTCCATGGACATATGATCCTCCAGGGCTTGGATTTTGGCTATTGGGCAGTATAGAAATGTAACAATTAAATAATTAAATGATGCAGCAACCTTGTTGGAATGAAGCAGGCCTATGTCTGGTCTGCTGGGAACCCCCATGTAGGCCACATGAGCATGGGGGAAAGGCAGGATATAGATATAAGGAATAAATTAGCTCTTTCCCTCACAAGCATTCATGGGCACAAGTGGGTTACCATATAAGGAAAAAAAAGTGCAATCCTGTGGAGGAAATTTCACCCTATCTTTGAGGGCTACAGGTTCCAGCCAGACTGGGACCAAAGGCTTTATCTCAAGAAAGCAGCCGAAGCAACTTGACCCCAGGCCTACTTGATAAGCCTGTAACTTGTGTGGTGATTGAGGGAGGCGGGAGACTTTCAACCCGAGAAGGAAAGTTCCCAGCTGGAAGAATATAAAAGAGGGGATAACACTGTCTTGGATGGAATTAAATGGATAAGGGAAATAAAGTAGTGAATTTGCGGAACAGCCTGTGAGGGAAATCCCTTAAATGTAGGCGCATAATCGAAAGGAATTCTTTACTTGTTTCCATGTTATATGGGTTTGGTTTGGAGGGATGTGTGTGTGGAAATTACCATTTTAAATGTAAAAGCCTGACGATCTATATCTGTTTATTATTAAGTGTGCTCATCTACCACTGTGTAGAATAGATCCATGTAACCCCCCCCCCCTTTTTAAACAAGGAGAATATTACACTAGTTGCTATTTTGAATTTACTTAGTCAGGTAAACATGCCTTTTGTGACTTTCACAAAGGTAATGGTGACATCATGTGGTCAGATTTATATAACAACATTGGATATAGGAAGAAGCTTTTAAAAGCAATTTGAGAGGGATCTAAGCAAAACAAATTAGTAGGCAACATAACACTGGATTCTATTGATTACTTATAGAGAGGTGCTGAGAGGAAAGTTATAAAGGCTTCCAATTAGGTACCATGAACAAACTTTTCTTTTGTTAACACAATAATTATGTAGCCCTAGCCATTACATTGCATGCAACAGATCCAAGATGAAGGCCAAATCAGAAATAAAATGTCAAGGAGATAACAGAGTATTGAGAGATAGAGTTCTGTACCAGGAGATGAGTTTCTTTACAACTGCTTGTTGAGATCTTTGTGCATGTTCTCCAAGATTAGATTGGCAACCTGATGGCAGAACAAAGTAAATAGCTCTGAGATGAGCGGCATGGTTGGTTAGGGGGAGTAAATGGCTGTAGGTTTAGAGAAAGAAAGGACCTGGGATCAGCGATATGTAACATTAAGGCCATTCGAACATTACAGCCATGGAGGGCACTGAAAAATGCTTCAACATGCTGGGCACCCACAAGGGTGTTGTATGTACATCTGTGTGGTGTTTACCAAACAGGGTGGTCTGATGGGGCAGACAATGGTTTCTGGAACTCACAACAGAGGCGGTATGACTTTCTCCTAGGCTTCAGAGGCGGCATGGCTTTCTACTAGGCTTTATAGAATTCCGTGTGAGCATCTGCTGAGCACTTGGGAGGCTGTGCGAGCCTCCCCAAGCCCTTGGCAAAGCGCACTTTCTGGGACCTCCAGAAAGTGCTTAATTCCCCTGGACATGCCATTAGAGTGGCCGGAGGATTTACACACTTTCAGGAGTCCTCAGAGAGCATGCTTTGCCTTCCCCCCATGCCAATAGGGGCCTTAAAGGCCCTCTTAATGCAAGCTTAAGAGGGCCTTTAAGGCCCCAATTGGTGCGGGGGGGGGGAGGAGAGGAAGAGGAATGCGATTTCCCCAAGGCTCGGGAAATCGTGTATTTTTTGTCCTTCACTCTAATGGCAGCTGCTGCCATTAGAGTGGAAGGGAAAAAACTGCTATTTTCCCATCCTTGGGGAAATCGCATTCCTCTCCCTCTCCTCCCCCCCGCACCAATTGGGGCCTTAAAGGCCCTGTTAATAGGGTCTTTAAGGCCCCCATCAGGATGGGAAGCAAGGAAAGGGAGAAACACTATTTCCCCAAATTGGCATTAGTGTGGAGGGAGAAAATACGCAATTCCCCAGCCTTGGGGAAATTGAGAATTTCCCCTGCTGCATTAATGGTGGCCACCATTAATGCAGTGGGGAAAAAGAGACAAAGGGTGCAGGTCAAGGTGGACCTGCACCCAACTGCTCTCTGTGGGGGGTGACCTCTGCCCTTGTGGGACCAGGCAGATTCTTGTCCGAACACTACTTTCTACATGATCGGCCTGAATCATGGAACACCGTCCAATGGAACTATTTTGCTGCCTTCCATATAGGAACACCACAGGAAGAACTGGTGGGTGGATCTCCTCCCCTATCAGGGGAGGAGATCCATCTGTGGCTTGTTGTTAGGGCGGCTGCAGATAGGTCTCCTCCCCTGACAGGGGAGGAGATCTGTCCACCAGGGAAGGAGGTGGTGACGTGGAGCAATATCATTCCCTGTCAGGAGGCAATATTGCACCATGCTGCAGCCTCCTTTCCCGGTGGGGCCGGGGAAGGAGGCAGCAGCGCAGAGCAATATTTCCTGATAGGGGATGGTATCCCTCCACATTGCATCCTTCCCCATTTGTTGCTATGCTGAGGGTGGAGAGACACTCTGTTCGCCGCAAAGTGGTGGCAGCTGGCGTGGGGGAAACTAGGAGCTCCTGCTACTCTTAAGCTGCGGCAGGAGTTCCAAGCATCCCCCATCCCAAGCACTTTCCCTCCATGGTGAGGGAAAGGGATGTGCATGGCCCTGGGAACACATGGTGCACTACAATTGGCAGCACCCCACCCAGGGACAGCATGTGCCCATCCCAGGAAGAGCATGGGGCACTGTAGAACACGGTGGCTCACTTATGGATGGCATGACTGGCAGCTCCCCAAGTGCTTCCCAGACAGGATTATTTCCCTGGCTATAGAGTCCCACTGGCAAGAGTGGTAGTGGTTTCTTGCTTCGTGATTCTGTAGGCATGGGAAATAATTAACGGAGCCTGCCACATGACACAATAATCAATGGTTGTCCAGATAATCAACTCTGCATGCCATTGATTATTTCTTGAAATTACCAACCATGGCATGGTTTTTTCCTGACAGACAACACTATAGTCAAACGGTGGACTATTTAATCAACTATTGGACTATTGTGTCATCCAAACCCAATCCCCGAGAGCTCAGTGGAAAGAGAGCTTGTTTAAATAAATAAATAAAACTTAGGTTTGTTTGGAAGGCAGAGACTGTGTGAATCTGTGGGGTGCAGTACACAAACTTTGTAACAGATCTATACCTTGTGTTAAATCATTTTGAATGTGGAATAAAAAGCAGGATAAAACACTATGAAAGTGGTATATGAAGTGTGGATTGTGCCCCAACAGTTATCAGTGCACTTCAATACCGCTATAAAGCAGTAGTTTAGATCTTGCCCTAGACAGAAGAACAACAAACTATGAGTTTACCAAAAAACAAGAAATGAAGGAAAGATGGAAGAAAGGCTGAAAATGGAGGCCTGAAGCCACCAAGCACATGAACCCTACAAGTTCTGAGCTTAGCTCAGGTATGGAAAACCCAGAAAGAGGGATTTAATCTCTATGTGGACATTGCAATGGCAGATAAAGAGGAGTCTGTGAAAATGGAACTGTTCTATTTTTGATTGGAGAAAGGGGAAGAGAAATAAGTGAGACACTGGCTGAATTCAGACAACACAATAAGCAACTGGGTGGGGGGAAACAATAGTCAGTTGTATTGACTATCGTGTCATCTAAATGCTGCCATAGTCAACTCAATGCTGATCCTAATCCACACCACAGTTGATTATTTATTACCATGTTGTGTGGGGAGTACCCCTTAGATGAACAACTGTAAAGTTGATTATTACCCCACCATTAACTATCGTGTTGTCCGAATTCAGCCACTGTGTACAAACATTCCTCAAACACAATGTACAGTACTTTGGCTACAATAATAGGATGTTTTGATGCCCACTGCAACCCCAGAAAAAATGAAGCATTGGAAAGATATATCCTTTTCATGTGGGACCAAGCAATAGGTAGGGGTGGGTGAACTTGCCTGCATTTGAGTGTCAGCTTGCCCAGCAAGTGCTTAGCAGCTACCTGCCCTTGCGTCAAAATCACACACTTCCCCTTCCTGCATTAATTATGGCTGCCATTGAAGTAAGGGGGAAAGTGCACAATTTTGGGAGCCTCTGTAAATTGTGCATTCTCTCACCCCTGCCAATAGTGGTCTTAAAGGCCACCATTGATGCAGGCAGGGGAAATGCATGATTTCAGCATGTGGGCAGGCAACTGCTGAGGGCTTTCTGGGGCCTTGCAAGAACTTGGATGGGGCTCTGTACTCATGCTGAAAGCGTCTGACTGGGTCCAGGTGACTGGATGTGGGGTGGGTGGGTTCCTTCGAATAGTTGAGTTATCCAAAGACAGGATTAGAGGCCTGGAAAGGCAGGCAGTTGAACTTGTCCATATACTATAGAAGAGAGGTAGAAATTGGATGTAAGCACAACAGTGAACACCATAGAGCAATGCAAGTATGGTGGCGGAAACATGCAAGACAAAAAGAGAGTTGCCCAGCTTATAGGAAAAAATGCTACAATTGTGATAAACATAGCCACTATGCATCCAAGTGTCTCAGATACTTACTTATATCTGAGAAAAGACTGAGAGAGATTCAGCAATGAACATAGGAAGACAACATCCTCTAGAGCGTAAAACTCATGACATTACAGAAACAAAAGATCATGTACCATGAGAGATAACATCATTCTTCCAGATACGGGATGAACTTTGTGTACAGAATGACATCATCTTTCAGGGAGAAAGAGCAGTTATACTAGAAGCCTTTGGAGAGAAATCATGCACAGAGTTGAAGGATTTCTATGATTGCCCAGGGAAACAGTCTTCTGGCCAGGAATAAATGAGCAACTGAAGACATTCATGGGAAAATGTGTACAGATCCTGGATAGTCTACAAACCCAATGAAATACTATTACAGCATGACATTCCAGGAAGAACTTGGGAAAAGTAAGTGTGGATTTGTTTAGTTGGGCAGACAAGGAATACATAATCATTGTAGATTACTTTTCAAATTCTTAGGAGCTAGACTACTTACAGTATCAGATATCTTTGTCATAACAGTCATACATAAGATAAATTTACACTTTGCATGATATGGGATACCAGACACTGTATGTTCAGATAATGGCCCCCAGTTTGTTGCAGCAGAATTCCAGAAACTCAGAAAGGGCTGGGATTTGAACATACCACCTCATGATATGGGTATTCTCAAAGTAATGGCAACGCAGAATCCACAGTAAAAACAGCTAAGAAACTCTTGAGAAAAGCAAAAGTGGCAGGGGCAGATCCATATCTTGCACTTCTAGATCATCAGAACAAAGACACTTTTATCAACAAGTGGGAGGTTATTAGAGCCAAGGGTTACAGGAGCATCCTTTGGTGAACTGAAGAGACAGCAGCAACAGAGATAGGGCCTGTATTACAATTGATCAGCCAGAGATCATCAAGGCTGATCAATTGTAAGCCAGTGAGAGTCCAACTCTTAGCAAAACACTACAGAGTCTGGCACAACGTGACCATAACAGAGGATTAATGTTGATATTTAACTGAAGACATCTAAAGGAAACAACAAAATAATCATGTGATGCCATGAATTTGAATGAGGGAGAAGGATGCAACCAGCACATGGTCCTGCAGCATGAGACAAGAAGGAAATCCTTGTCATGTGTTGACCAGGGAAGACACATTTCTCAGGGTAGTCCAAGGAGATGAATGCAGAAAAAGAGACTGCACCAAGGGCACACCCTGAATCTACAGGGGAGCAGAATAAAGGATGGTAGGTGAAGGAGGTGATCACTGAACCCAGAGACACTAAAAGTTGGTGAGTTATTAAGAGATCTGCACACCTGAAAGACTATGTGTAAAGTTCCATTATATTTTTCTATTTTATCCCGTCCCCCAAAAAGAGAAGGGATGTAACATAATGAAAAAAGTACTGGATTTGGCCTGAGTAGGTTATGCTTCCTGGGAGGGTAGTGGTGGTATTATTATTATTGTTATTATTATTATTATTATTATTATTATTATTATCTTTATTTTTATCTCGCCTTTTGCCCAATGCAACACCCACTGCTTCTGGCCAGAGGAGAGAGAGAAAGAAGTCACTGCCTGAGAGAGCTCTGTGGCTTTGTTTAAATAAAATGTAGGTTTGTTTGGAAGGCAGAGTCTATGGGGTGCAGTACATCCAACTTTGAAACAAAGCCCATCTCATTTTAGTGAAGCCCTGCCATGGTGCATTCCCACAGCCCCCCAAGGGAAAAGTCTTCCCTTTCCATTTCCCAGCGTGGGGTGGGGTTGCCCAACAGCAGGGGAAGGGAGCAGGCATGTAATGCTGTCCCTTAGCCTGCTAAATAGCTCTTTGTTTGATACAGCCAAGCCTTTGACAAATCTACAAGTTGCCAGAGAGCCGAACACATTGTGGCATCCTGAGTGAAGCCATACTTGCTACCCCCTAAGGCATTGTTCCTTCCAGGTGCACCTCTGTAGCCCAGAGAGGGACCTGTCCACTCCAGCAGGGGGGCGGGCCGGCAGGGAACTGTGTCCCTCGGCCTTCTAATCTCCCCTGGCTACAAAGGGACTGCAAAGCTATGTACTGGTTAGGGAAGTCTCCCTCTATTGACCAAAGCTTTTATTGCAGGCTTCAACCACATGGACACATAGGACACATTAAAAGTAATTAAAATTAATTAAAGCACTTTAAAAATAAAATAACCCTGAGGTGCACTCTAGGGTTTCCTTAGTGTGCATGCCAGGTTTCAGGTGTCTAGGTTTCATGACCTTAGAGCTATGGTGGTGATGGATGGACATACATACATCCTCTTTTATTATTAGAGATTGTTTGATACATGGTAAGGGAAAAGGTAAGGGAAAGTCAATGCCATGCTCTTTCTTAGAAATATCTATTTTTAAATATGTTTTTCTTGAACACCCAGCCAGAGCATGTGTTCTGTGTTACTGCTAAGCTCAAAACTGTGTTGTGAACATAATTAGAAGCAGTCACTCTACTGTGTGAATCAAAAGAAACAGAGATTTTCAAGAACAGTGCTTGGTAGCAGTTTTACAAATGTAGATCATGTATGAAATCAGACATGCCTGGAGCCACCACAAATTATTATTATTATTATTATTATTATTATTATTATTATTATTATTTATTACACTTATATACCGCCCCATAGCCGAAGAATGCTAGTGTTGGATTGGTGGAAATAAAAACTTCTATGGTTTGATCTGGATGTTGAAAACTCACCACAAAAAAAAGTACGAGGGAGCAGTAGACATGTTTTAAACTACATCCCTTTTTATTGCAAAACATTTGTTACAGAAATTTCAAAAGTCCTACCGCAGCAGCAGCTGCCAACTTCTGCTTTTTATTACATATCTAAATATACAGCCTAAAAGTGCATTGTGAATCCAGTAGAACTTTGAAAGGACCATTCTCCTAGATAGATATAGATATATTTAATGATTGAACAAATAAATCTTTCTAAGAAATCATTTTGAAATTACATTTTATTGGTTGTTTTAATAAGCTATTTTTGTGTAATATATTTTAATTGACGATTCTGCTAATATAACTGTTAGGGTCGGTTGCAAACACTGTCCCAGACAGCGATAATAGCACAGAAACACCCCTCAAATTGGACACGTGCAGTGGTCAAAGAAAAGATATCCCTTTAATACGTCTCACTGTTGCATACATATATCCACAATATTTCAGTTATTATTCGACTAGTGTTAACATCTAAAATAGAATATTGTGCACTCATTTTGCAAAGTTGTGAACAATTTCCCAATTTTCATGCACAACGCATTTAAAGGAGTAAAGATTGGCGGAAGCAATGCCTTCCATTTAGAACAGTAGGACAGGGACACCCAAGCTGTTCATGCCAATCTCAGTTGAATAAGGCTAATTCCATAGGGTTCATGGTGCAATCTTCTGCATGATTTCTGAGACGTAAATCCCATTGTGTTCAATGGGATTTATTCTCATGGGAATGTGCTCAGGATTACAGCCTCAGTTCATCTAGCTTTAAGCTATCCCTTTCAAACCAGTAAGGCGGTGGAGAGCTGAACAGTCAGGTCCCAAAAGTGTTTGCAGCCATACTGAGGCACATCCAAATTATTGCCCTTACTCAGTCATCTGCTTCAAGTACAGGAGCTCTGGATGAGCAGACAGAGCTTCTGCAGTCAGTCTACTTTCTGTTCATTTCATGGGAGATAGCTGATCCACAAATACACACTGCACTCTGGATTAGGGCACGTGTCTATTAAAGACAACACTTGCTCTGGTTTTTCACCTAAAAGAGACTGCTCTGTCCAGAGAAAGGAAAAGATAGGCTGATTCCCAGAGTAATCTAAGGAGTAAGTCAAAACAATGTCATAAAACCAAGCTCAAGAGGTCATGGTTTTTAGGTACAAATCATTTGGACTTCAAGACGGCATTTGCAGCAGAGGGAGAAGGGATATAAGAGGTCCCCAAGACTTGGGGTAGCTGGGGGCATTTGGAATTTTGAGTGTGTGTTCTCAGCACTCTCACAAAATGGCTGTGATGGTGGGAATTGCTCATTCATAAAATAGCTGCCATGGAGTACATGGCCAGTCACAAAACACTCATTCCTCAGAAGGAAACCTGGGGTGGCTAAAACACACAACAACTTGCCCGGGAACCTAAGTACAAGGCAGAAGTAGGGCCAGAGCTCCCAAACACAAGCCCACTCTTTTGAACAGAAATAAAGAAGGTCCTGGAGTGGAGGGCAGCACTTTGCTTTGCAGCAAACTGGTGTTCCAGTTAAAATAATAATAATAATAATAATAATAATAATAATAATAATAATAATAATAAATTTTAAGAAATAAAATAAAAACCATGAGGAAGCCTGGTGGGCACTGCTGCCCTCAGCCACCATGTCAGGAGGGTGAGATTAGACCCACACCGCATAGTGCCTTTAATTGTCCTTTCCACAATTCCATGCAATATGTAGAATCAGGCTTGTCAGGAATATATAACAAAATAAGGGTCACTTTGAAGCTTTGGGTTATTTCTTTGGAGTGAGTGTTCTATGGGCTCCGATGCTTTGGAATTTTGATTGTCCATTGAACTAAGGAGAAACCTAGATCAGAGAAGTGATCCTACATAGATACATTTAAAATGTTCATAACTTCATATAAAGTAGATTAAGGGTGCAATCCTATGAATGTTTAGACAGAAAAAAGTCCTACAACTCCCAGCACGCACAAGCAAGGTGTTGTAGGACTTTTTTCTGTCTAAACATGCATAGGATTTCACTCTAGTACTGATATAATGATTAATCTGATATAAAAAAAATGTTAGGTGGGCCAGAGATTCATAAACTCTTACTCCCATACTAACCCTAATACTGGGCTGTTGGAATCCAAGAACACATTGGTCATTTTCTCATCCTGATACTTGAATCCACTAAAACATAACCTGAGAATATGGAACAAAGCTATTTTTGTTTGTATAAAAGCTTGAGTGAATAGTGTCCAGTAACATTTTTATCCCTTCTCACTGGCTCAGCCAAGCTCATCAAGCTGCTAATATTTAATTTGGAGAGACAGATTGGGGTGGGAGTGGGGAACGGTCATCTCTTTTCAATTGCAGGAATTAGATGCTTTTATCTTCAAACCATCTTCTTCCACAAAGATTCCCCTGACATCACAGGGTTTCCTCCAAAGCAATTAACTTGAAGATCCCATCCTTGCTCTAATCCTAAACATTTACACTGCTACATCTCCCTACAAAGCTTAAAGGCTGTTCCTATGAGCTCGATACAATTTTGGTTTTCCTTAATGCAGCAAAAGTTAGGATTGGGTTGTAAGGCTCTGTGCTATGCAAGTACTCACTTTTCTATATGAGCACTGGCTTGCAAAGTTGGATATGTTTAATTCCTACTTTTATTAAGATCTGGGCAGCTGCACAATCTAAAACATTTACCTGCCTTCTCTCCTACAACTATGTCTCCAAAGACACCTAAACCCTGAGAAAAAAGCACATACCCTACACACAGACACACAGATATGTTCCCCAAAATTTCAAAAAAGATATGTAAGGTTACTATCCACAGAGTTTAGTGATTTTGCTATGTGGATTTATGGGTTTTATTTTCTTACTGACATTTGTTATAATTTCAGTAATTTGCAGCTTGCTGCTACTTGATAACAAACCTATGCTAAAACTAATAATGAAGTACTTTATTTCCAAAATATATAATTATATCACTCAGAAATGTTGTAAGGTCAAGACCTGCACTGTTCAATATTGCATTTCATATAATATTAAAGTGCTGTTAAAATCAATTTAATTAAACTGAACATATTGGAAAATAATTTAAAAGTTCAAAATTGTTCATTCATTCTAACTGGATTCATTGTTACAGGCAGGCAATATTGAAATGTTAAACCCCATAATAGTCCAAAGGAATTAATGGAACAATGCATGCATTTTCATTGGCACAAAATAAGACTGAAATTTAAGGAAGAAACAATTTCAATCATTATCACACTATTATTGTGAAAGAATAATGTGCTATAATTCAATATCTAGTACAAGTGTATACTCAACTATAGAATAGCATCACTTAAACTGGAAACAACAGAATATATCACTATATGAAAATATTTAAAAAATACTGTACACTGCTGCCTTAATTGTCCAGCATATGTAAACAAACAACTAACTCAACTGAGTTTTAAAATATTACTTTAAAGTTAATTATCTTATCTTTTGCATAACATGCCAGTTTGTTCTTTCACACTATCACAACATACCTATCACAGCTCACAGTGGCTCATTAGAAAATTATATGCCAGCTCATAGACATTGACAGTGGAGCTATACAGAAGAAAGTGAAACTCATAGCAGCTACAAATTGTGATTCCTTGCTCAAGAAATGCATATTATTTTCAATATATATCTATATCTATATATGCTGGCAATGTGGCTAGCAGAGCCTGTTGTTCAGTGTAACATGTTCTGTATTATTGAACGTTATATGTGCTGTATAAAGATATGACTGTATAGTGCAAAGTCTATAACGTTCACTAATACGATCACATATCATCACCATAATTGGATTATACATGGGACAGAGTATTTTATAACATAGCAGTCAATACATACAATAGTGGTCTCCCCTTATTTAAAAACAACAACAACCCATTTGATTGTCCAAACCTAGTGGCACTCTCTTATTTAATCTCATATCGATGTGGTGCTCCCGAATGTTTGATTAGCAAGAATCCAAACAACATAGTGATGACCTAAGGTTATAAGCCGTAAATCTGAACATATCAGATCTCTTCCACCCTACAGACATTTGGCTAAATAAGGCTTTACTTTATACATAACACAAGTTGTGATTATAAGATAAAAGACTGTCTCTGCTTTAGAAGCTAGTACAGTGGATTGTATTAAATACTCAAGATAGGGTGTTGATAGTGTACAAAACCTGAAATACAGAAAGTATTCACAAGAGGCATCAAGGTTTAGAGACAATGGGAGAAATTCCTGGAAAATTGTGTTTCATAATCACAAAGCTTGCTTCAACACATATTTTGTGTGTCCCACCTATATTTACATGACATATTTTCAAAAATGGAAAAATAAGGATACACCCACCTATGCACTCAGGAAGTAGTTTATGCCAGCAGTAAAGTACTTCATTTTTCTTTAACCTCTAGTAAGTTGGCAGTGCAGACAATAAAGAGGCAAGTATTTTACTGCTGAATGACTGCTGGAGTGTATTACTGCTGTTTAACATAGATATGAATATACCCAAAGATTCCTGATTCCAATTTCAAGAAAATAGAAAATGCCATATTCTATTTTTTATACAGCCTCTGTGTTTGGGAATAGCCTAAGTGTGAACTAATACTGAATTAGATGCACATTGTTCTTTCTCAATAAATAAGATTTGAGGTGAAACAACGGAATGTTAATTGGCAGTCTTGCTGATTAAAGTGTTTATGTGTGCTAACCTGGCGAGTTAAAAATGTGCTTTTGTAAGTGACATAAAAATGCAGTTTTGTTCCTAACATTTTTTTAAAATTATGAATCTGACTGATCGTGTATGCAAAATGAGAAAGAGACACTTTAAAAGTTGGCTAATTCCTAGAAAGGAGTCTGATTAATTAAAATTATCCAGGGGATGCCTGCTTTCTTGCGCCTGTAAACAGATGTTCTTTTAAGATCATTTGAAACATAATTCTTTGTACTCAGGAATAATTTTTGTTCTTAGAATTCATGTGAACTCTGATTGTAATTCATGAAAAAATGCACATTGATATGGCTTTGTCTACAAAAGCCACAATTTATACACATGCACACCATTCATACATGACACTGTTTGTGTTCACCTGTATTTCAGAATCGGTTCCTACGAAGCCCTTAAAGACATGAAGAAGCCTTTAAAGATGTGCATTCCCAGTTGCTGATCCTTTACCATAGAAACTATGGTAAAGACTTGTGCTCTCCCACACTAGTAAATGAACTGGGAAAAGTAGAATTAGTTAATTTATTGTCAAATTAGGGACTTGTCTTTATAAGATTGTGATAATAGTATGACTTAATGGTGCTACAGTGTTGTCATCTAGATCACTTAGTGAAGGTCAGTATGATATCACTAAAAAAATTCAAAAGGGCATTTAAGTGGCTTTTATGAAAGCAGTTTAAGAGTTCTTTCACATAGGTAATAGCTCAGGTTAAACACAACCATTCTTCAGTTTGAGAAAATGTGTGGAATGCATTTACATTATAGGCCCTGATCCAGTTCTGGACTTCGGCCCAAAGCAGAATCAAGCCATAATGGCATTGTATTCTGACCAAATTACAATAGGCCTAGTTCAACAGATATAATTAAAATACTTTCCTTATGCTCCTCAAGAACAGTATCAAAACACTTCAAAAGCACCTCACATATTAGGTTCTAGTCTTACGCTGCTTTAACTTGCAATGACTGTGGTGAGTATGAAAGAAGGCCTTAAAAGAGGTATTACAACTGGAAAAGCATCAGGTAAAGAACTCCTTAATGGAAATCTATTACACACAAAAGACAAATGTATGTATTAGAACTCAATTGTCACTTTGTCGTTGTTGTTTTAAAAAGAAAAAGTGGCATCAGTAAACATATATTTGAAATCCCCTGGGGTGGAGAGAAAAGTCACTTTGGGGGCAACTTGAAGTGGGGAATAGGGTGGATCGGAAAAGTGCTCACTCCCACCATTTCTGTGCTCTCAATTGTAATTTCCCGACACTGCTTTTCTAAAAGACACATACAGAAGCATCAGGGCTCTCATACAAATGTTTGTATAACGTGTAGTTAGTCACAAATGTTGAGGTAAAGTTAGACATTTGAAGCAGATTGCCGCCCCCCCAATTGCTTTGTCCATGGCCCTTTAATAATCAGCACATTCTAGTCACATTTGCCATGGCTTTAGCATCTCTAGTTTCCTTGATCTGTGGCACGTTCACGTTACAAAAAAGCATATCCTGTAAAACAACTGGCTAAATGACAGAGGAATAGCTGGATTGATAACAGGGTAGGGCAGAACTCAAATGAGTGTTGGGGGGGGGGAGGAGTTGCATTGCACTTTGTAACTGAAACTGACACAGAATTGTGTTCAAAAAAGTGCTGTTGCTCTTAATGCTTCCCTCTTTGCCTCCACCTGGTTTCCGATAAACTAGAGCTATGCAGGCTGTTTGAGTTGTGTGCTTATTCTGGTGCCCTTAATACATTTTGAACAACACTCTTCTTTCCAGACCACTGGCCATGTTGGCTGGGACTGGAGTCCAACAGCATCTGGAGGGCACCAGATAGCCTGTCCCTGGCTCTATGGTACTTTGTCCTCTGGAAGAGTGCTTACACGTACACATTTAGGCTAAGATTGTTATAATGCCCAAAGGATTTTAGTTAATGGCTATTAGAGCTCAGTATAATCTTAAAAATATTGTTTAAAAACCTCACATATATATTATCAGTAACGATGCAGAGCGACACATACGTATGGTGGGTAGCATACTGTGAAGTAATGGTTAAAGTATTCATCTAAAATGTTTCATGATTAAGATTTTCTTCTTCTAGAGGGCACTGTGATGTATTTGCTGTTTTATCCCGTTAATAGTATGAACCACGCTTCCTCCTTGCAAGCCACCCTAAAGGGTTATTGCAAACACTGATGGACAGTAGGCCTGAGGGAGCCAGACATGAGTGGCTCGTGCATTCTTACTGTCTTTCTTTTTTGCCTTTCTATACAATGGAAGCATACGTAAAGGAATGGCTTCTGCAGCGATCAGAAATCTTAATTTCACTTTGGCGCTTTCACCTCCTAAAGCCTTTTTGCTTTGTCAGAGAAGGACATCATTCAACTTCTTCAGTTGTTCTGTGCTCCTCTGAGATCAGACCACATAATAAAATATACAGTACTTTGCTTTATATTTTATAAATATTGAAATGTTCGGCTACAACATGAAACTATGGCAGCTAAATGGTAGAATAATTACAAGAATATGGGAGTGACCAAAAAAGGGGGAGGGGAGAAGCCACAGTGAATGCAAATGCTAAAAAGAGAGAGAGAGATGAAAATGTTGCACAAAACAGTGAGAATCAGTTCTGCTCTTATTTTCACCCTCTCACTACATTTTAAGAAGTTTCTATGAAATACTTTCTAAACTGATGATATGTGCGATTAAAAAAATAAATATTTACTATTCACCTTAATTACATTCATCCTGAGCTTGCTCAACTGTGCTAAAAAGCCTGTTTAATACAGGAAACCATGTGACTATTTATTACATAAATTGTTCCCTTTCCCTCATGCTGCTATACAAAAGGCATCTCTTTTCTTCCCTTCTTGAAAATATAAACATTTGTGGCTCTACAAATCAATACAAAAAAAGAAAAAAAAAGGAGACAGGTGAACTGTGAAGATGTGCTCAATTAATTTCTCGTTCAATTGTCAGGCAGATGTATAGGGATGTGAAAAGACTGGGGAAAGTTAAAGACTGGTTTGTTTCTCTTTTTTAAACCAAGCTATCCAGATTTTGAAAGGCAGATTTCTTAGACAATTCACCCATCTATGCATGATGTCATAAAGGTTTTAAAAAATAACGTCTCTACAATGCCTCCCCCCACCCCCGTTAAGTGCAAATGCCAACTAGGTCAAGATACAGAGCCTCAGTACTTGACTCTGAGATTATGAAAGTGCTAATTTGACTGGTGGCAAATGCCAGCTGTTGCTGGCATATCACGGTCTGAGGTTACTTCATCTTCCTAATGAAAAGCACTGGAGAGCTCAGACAATTCCTCTTGTTATGTGCATGTTATCTCTTAACTGTGTTTGCTCTCAAAGCTATGGAAGGCACCTGTTCTAGAGAGTCTTCTCATTGACAAGGTGTCTCCCCTGTTCTCTGGTTTGGATGACTTACTCCTCTGGAACGTGTTTCGGAGGCTCGTTGCATTGCGCTGCCTGTCCAGTTTATCGCTGATGGAGTAGCTTTTCCGTGTGTGTGCATACAACAAGTTGGATTCATCTGCAGAGTAACTGTTGGCCCGCTCTATTTTTGGAAGGGGGATATTGTTAGCCAATGTTCTAGATGTATTGCTATCTTGAGATGACAAGGAAGCCGCTTTTTTGTCTTTGGCCTCGGCGTCCTCGTTATCAGAGCCTGGGTGGCTTAGTTCTGCTTCCCTCTCTGGATGGCAGCATCCCACATCATCCACTTTGTCTCCATGCGTTCCAGGGAAGCTGGACCTTTCTGAAATGGTTTGAGGAGCACTGACACACCTCGTGTCTATGCAGTCCGTAATGCTTGTGTACTCTGCCGTTTTGACAGGCACGCCAAGGCTGCTGAAATAGCTCCGAGAAGGAGAGAACATGAAACTGTGAGATTTGACTATAGCTGCTTCCTCCAAAATAAATGGGGTTGTAGCCAAGTATCGGCTGCTTTTAGACCGCTCTAAGGTATGGTACAGGGGAGGGTCAGATTCCCAGGGGTTTGGGCAGTCTGTGATTTGTGAGTAATCTGAAGAAAACACTCTGGTTTCCATCGAAGAGGGGTCTTCATAATCAATACTCCTGCCTGAAATTCTGTCACCAGGAGTACCGCTGACATACGCACTACTTGAGATAACACTGGAAGCTATCTGTGCTTGGAGAGCAGGCTCTCCAGTACCAAGGATGTTCATTGAACTGTCAAGGGGCTCTATGCCAGGCTGCAGCTCATCCATGGCAGAGACATAAATGTCTATGCAAGAGGAAGGCCTTCTGGAGTCTGGAGCAATTGACAGAGTGCTTGTAGGCACTAAAGGTAGTTTTTGCTCTTTTGACACGGAGTGAGAGCTACTCGCACGGTGAAGGCTCAGGGACCGTTCTTTAAAAATGCTTTCAAGTTTCTCCAACCCGCACTTGTCCTTCATATTCACTGCATAGAAGGAGTGACTTCGCAAGCGAGGCGTTACTGTAGGAGAGGTCGGTGATATTGACTCTTCCCCTGTGGGATCAATACTCTCTTGAAGTTTATAAGTATTCCCTTCCTGGCTGTTGAAGCTACTCTGTCTGACAATGTAGGCTGTGTCAGTACAGTCAGATGACGTCCGAGACCGTATCTTCGTGGCCTCTCCTCTGTCTACACCCGTCAGCTTATCTAATGCTGTAGCCATTCGTCCTATCATATCCTCCAACTGAGCAAGCCGGATGTCTACGGTCTGAAGTGAAGCCTTCATGCAGTGCTCTCGTTCATTCACTTCCTCTAATCGCATGGCCATATTCTCCACCCTAAAGAGTAAAAGAGAGAAAAAAGCACTGTTAATTTCAAACAGGACAAGCAGGTACTGATTGTGCAGGGGAGTTTCATGCTTCTTTAGGTTTCGGTCAAACTATTTTCAAGGCAGAGGTGATCAGCCTATGAGTATAATAAATCCACTCATTGTATGCACCTGTTCAACATAATAATTTGGATTTTGCTCCCAATCATTGGTATTTTCTTGTAAAATGTTATAAGTGTTGTATTACTAAAATTAAAATGACAAACCTTTTATAGGTTGTGGCTTAAAATATTACATGTCTTTACAATGAACTTTGCAATGAACTGTTCTGTACTATCCTGACATTATAAAGATACATTAGGGCGCAATCCTAACTAGCTAATTGCCAGCTTCTGAAATTGGAGGCTGCCGACTATCCTATGCAGGATGGCTGCAGCATGGGGTTGGGGTGGGGATCCTCTTCTCTGTGCTCCAGCTGCCCTGCATTTTGGCTCAGACAGGCAATTTTGCTGGTCACATCTCTGCTGGGACTTTGGAGAGTCGATAGATGGTAGATGCACCGTCCTCACCTCGCTCTGGAGAAAAAAGTCAGGGTAAGTTCCTGACTTTTTTACTTTGGAGCGTCAGGGGAAAGGCCCAGGATGGCTCCTCAGTGGCTGCTGCATTGTATAAGTGACCCAGATCCACTGCAGAGCCACCCTGGGGCTTTCCCCATGTAAAGACAGCTCCTAGATGTTTGCTTGATGCATGACATTGAAGCTACATGATCAGGTTTTCTTTAGCTTAATTAGGGATGCAGGGAGGGGGTGAATGCACATATCTTCTTCCTCAGCATGATCACAGCCAAAATCGCTGTCCCTGCCCATGTGGCTAGAATGCTTAGAAAAATCTCCCCATTGGCACCAATGGAACTTTTCCCCTCATGCATTATAACCATGTTGTGTGTATGTGTGTGTGTGTGTGGGGGGGGATTTTTGGCTACAATTGCATTAGGAAGGGAAGAAATAAGCTTCACCTCCCTGTGTGCTGCATTCCCTGTAATGATTCCTCCCAAGTAATTAGGTAATGAAAAACCTGATATTAGCTGCATGTCCACAGCACGCAAAAGTCTTTAATTTGGTCTTTAATTTGGAAAAATTAGTAGCTTAAAAAATTCCATTGATTTCTAGCATAAATAACTTAGTTTTTGCAAAACTTTTCATGAAAGTTTTATCACCCTTTGACAACTGCTAGTCTCTAAACAGTAAAACATTAAAGAACAATATAAATCCTTTCAAAAATAACAGGAAGGAGACTAGAAATGTTAAGACTGACAAATTTCAAAATATACACTATGGAGGAAACCAAAAGTTGTGCACCTTTCAGAGGTAACACGGATTCTTTCGTCATTGGAAGAATTAAATCTATCATCCTTCTCTCTGAAATATTCTTCTATGCATTGTTCTTCAAAATCATGAACTTTCTTCAGTTCATCATCTGTTATAAAAAGCTCTAGAAGATATACGAGGCAATGACAAAGCAGCAATTAAAAACAATTGATTAGCTAGCATCATAAAGCACTGCCAATTTTGTGGACTCAAAATTGCAAAATAGCAACAACACCCACTCCATCCCCCAAATTACCCCGGATAAAATGGCAAACATTTCCAGATGTCCCCCCCCTCCAGGTGTCACACGTTTTGTATGACCAGGGTATATAAGATTCTTCCAGGGTATATCCAGGCTTCCAGGGAATATCAGATTCTGAAAAACAGTTTTATACAGCCAATGTTCCCATACAAGAATAGGTAGCATTTTCTTTGATACTCGACTCCATTATTTTCTCCTCTTCCTGCACTTGTCCTTGTCAGAGGGAGGGGAAATGAAAGAGACAGGGCAGCCTTCTCCAACCTGGCACCCTCTAGATGTGTTGGACTACAACTCCCCTGGCAGCTTGCAGGTTGGGAAAGGCTGAAGTAGGAGAAACAACATGTCTCATCACTAAGGGCCTAGGGATCAGTGTGCTTCCATGCATGTGTGTGCGGACAGAGCTCTTTACTGGCGATTATTACATTGTCAAGCAGTTATTGTGAAGAGATATCTGTGTAGTTTGGGATTGTAGTGTCAGTTATTCCACTAGTCTAAGAGTTCAACAAAGACCTGGACATCATCATTCATGCCCTGGCAACACACAGATTGAATTTATTTATTATAGACATTTATATGCTGCCTGTCCATTAAAAATGCGCAATGAGCCTGACAGTGTGATTTTTTAAAGAACGGGCAGTATCCGACTGTGTCATTTCACTGGCACAAATGAAGCTGCGCTGGTGGGAACTAGGTTTTGAACTAAGCGTAAGAGGAGAATCCAACTCGAGTTATGTTTGCTCAAGTTATGTTTGTACTAAACAACTTAGGACCAGGATACCTGAGAGAGTGCCTTCTCCCTTACCAACCTGCCCGATCACTGAGGTCATTGGAGGGCATGCTCCTGGTGGTTCCACATGGACCTCTGGCACAATTGTAGTCCACCAGGAAAAGAGCCTTTAGTGTGGTGGCACCTTCTTTTTGGAACTCCCTGTTCCTGAAGGTCAGGCAGGCGCCAACACTATGCTGCTTCTGGAAACTCCTGAAAACAACTCTTTTCCAGGAAGCATTCCTCAACTAACCAACCACTGTATTTATTGGTACTTTGTTTTAAATTGAACAATTTTAATTTTCTGTTTTTAATCTTTCTTTTTACTGTTTATTCCTATGTTCACCACTCCGGAATCTATTTTAGATATGGAGTGACATATAAATATTGCAAATAAACAAAGAAATAAAGAATACCAGGTCAAACTAATTGTCCATTTAACTGCTTGCACAACCACTTGCAGAAGTGTAATATACAAGCACAAGCGCTTGCGTAACAGAAAGATTCAGCAGAGCTTCACTAGTGCTATTTGGATTTGCAGAATGACACATTAGATGCTGCCCAGTAATGTTGGATTTTGACATTTACAGTTCTAGATGTTCTGGGACCAGGATATTTGAAGGGCTAACTTCTTTCACATGATGGTATCAGTGCACTTGACAAAGATCATTGTTGGAGACCCACCTCTGTACAGTGTACAGTTGCTATGTGTGACAGAGCCTTCCCAGCAGTGTCACCTATATTGTGAAACTCCTTCTAGAGGGAGGTTACCCTGGCTCTCTCCATGCTGGCTTTTAGATGGCAGCTTTGTATTGAAGGGTATTTGAGATAACTAATAATTTTTTCCTTCCATTTTAACTCTTGTTATTTTATTGCTCTATTTGTTGTGGTTTTATCTACTCTGTTGTTTTATTGCTATTTTTATGGTTGTTTAGGTGTTTTGCTGTTATGGATCAGGAGAGGGATTAGAGCTCAGAGTTAAGCACATGTGCTTCATGTGGGAGGCCCCAGGTTCAATCCCTGCCATCTCCAATTCAAAGGAACAGGTGGAAGGTGGTGGTTAAGATTCTCTTTGTGAGACCTCTGAAGACCTGCTGCCAGTCAGAGTAGACAATACTGGGTTAGATGGACAAGTAGTTTGACCTGGTATAAAGCAGCTGCCTACAGATCTTGGTGAATGTAAAGGTAGGTACATCTGAATGTAAAGGTAGGTACATCTCTCAACCCAAGGCCCACTTTGTATGGCACCACAATGCCAAACTACAAAGGCATTTCCCAATACAGTCAACTGGTTGTGTGAATAGTACCTCCCAGTACCGAGCCTTTGTCTATCCTCCACTAGCAACAGTGTACACAAGTTGTTCTCTTTTGCCAATGACCTAGTTCTTAATTGCTCTCTAAACTTACAGAAGTTGCCAGGTCAATCTGGGTATGTCTTCCATACTTTTTTCATATCTGCCAAGGATAAGTTTCATGGAACTTACTCAGGCCGTAGTCTGTTTCATCCGGGTCGCTGTCATGTTTCCGCCATCTACAGCATATGTGTTGAAATATCATAGTCATGTGACTGAAGATGATTAGCGGAGGGGGTAAGACCGGTCTTTCATGGAATGTCATAATAAGCTGATACCTCTGAAACTTCCATACTTGGTTAGATATAGATTTAACTTCAAAAAATGTGTTGCTAAAAAGGGAAGAGAGGAAGAAAATGGCCTCTGATAAACAGAACTGCCTTCCAAGCTTTTATTTGCAATATTGAGGTCATTCCACACATTACGTAGCAGCAAACGTGGGTGCCTACATGATAGCGATTGGTAGTCAATCCTGGCCGTCTGATGGATATACCACAGGATAGCAATGGTTGCAAACACTTGCTCGTCTCAATTACACATTACATTTTTGGTTTTCTACTTTAAAAATCTTAGGGGTACATCTCAAACAGTAAAACTAGAACCACAGTAACCTTCTGAAATATAATTGTTGTATCACCCACTTCAAAGACATTTGCTGAATTCGGACAACACAATAGTTAATGGTGAGGTAATAATAAACTTTACAGTTGTTCATCTAGGAGGTATTCCCCACACAACATGGTAATAAATAATCAACTGTGGTGTGGTTTAGGATCAGCGCTGAGTTGACTATGGCAGCGTTCAGACGACATGATAGTCAATACAGCTGATGATTGTTCCCCCCCCCCCCCGAGTTGCTTATTGTGTTGTCCGAATTCAGCCATTATTTTCGTCAATTCTGACTGCGTTCTTACATTATCTCAGGAGTGTGGTAACCACAAAAGCACCACTCCTACCCATGGCACTGAAAGAACATGAGAAGCCTGCAGCAGGCAAGAGGAGCCCATGCAGAGTTCCTGGAAAACGTGACTAAAACCGGACTGGGCAAGATCTCTGTCCACATGGGTTATCATCGTATTTGGTGGCCTGGGGAGGAACAGTGTCTGCTGGGCTGCCAAACCCCTGATATAAACTGAGAACCTAATTTAATCTTAGATTTCTGTTTGAAATGATATGCTGGGTCCAGTGAAAGAAGTAAAAATTAGGGATCAATTTATTGTTCAATCCACAAGAAGTACAGGTGCAGGCACGGCTGGTTCCATGTCAGAGGAGGCCCTTGACAAAATGCCCTCTGAGGGCCTGTCTTGGCAGCAGCAGTGTCAAGTTGGCTACAAGCTGCCATGCTAAATTTCCTATAATGTGCTTGATATATAGCTATGTTCCAGGACATTGTGGGAAGTTTAAATGGCAGTTCATAGCCCCCTGCTCCCTGGGGAGAAGGCTTAGAGCAGATATTGTCACTGGTGGACCCTGCTGGTATGGTGCCTTGGTATGGTGCTGATGCTGGCCCTGGGTGCAGGCAGCCTCTACTAGTGGGGAGCAACCTGGCTTTGTACCACCTTGTGAACATGATGTTCAGTTGAATGTCAGGGACAGGAAGCAGGCAGCGAGAAATTCGACTTCCTCTCTGAACCCTGTCTGTATGTCTATGTACAGAAGTTGCTACATCAGTGTTCACAAGTGGGAGGGTCCTGTTGATCTCCAGTCCTACTTGTGGGTTTCTCATGGACAGTTTCTTGTGGACCTCTGTGTGACCAGAGTGTTGGACGAGACAGACCTTTTGTCTGAACTGAGCAGGGCTCTTCTTAACCCACTCCTCAGCTTCGTCCCATAAAATCCCTCTCTCCATGTAGAAAATAGTTTAGGATCAAACCAGCCATGATGAAGAAGGCACACACAGTGTCTCTTGACATTTTTCTTTATTTACTGTAGCCACAAGGCAGTTCTGAATTGGCTGGTGCAGGACAGAATGGTTAACTTTTTCCATGGAGATTATTTTTTTCCAGTCAAAATCCCCTCCAGCGGCTTTTCCCATACCTTTTCCCTGCTGGAAAAAAACAGCCACGGAGGCAATTTTGATCAGAAAAATGGCCAATGGGGCTAGGGTTAAGTACTCCCTCTGCCCACCCTTCTGCTCTGATCAAATATGGAACCTCCTGTAGCTGCATGGATAGAGAGAGAGACTCCACATGCTTCCTAGTTTGGCCCTGAGAAAGAAGGTTAAGCCAGATCTCTCCTTCCAGATCAGTACTCTCTGAATAAATAGAAAACAAAAGTATATAGAGAACTAAAGAAAATAGATACTTTTAAGAAGGACTGGAGAAAATACATAGAGTATATGGAAGAAGAATTGAATAGAATAACTTGTGCAGAAGTTATAGAAATTTGTAGGACTTATGAAAAGTAGAAGATTATAAATGAATGAAACAGGATAAATTAATATACCACCCTGGAATAGAATCAGAAAATAAAAGATGGAAGAAGAATAATTTTGAAATTGACCAAGCTTGGGGAGGGGAAGGGGGAGGGGGAGGGACTGTGAATTGATACTAATGTATTTTGTTTTTTTCTCTTTGTCTTCTGTTACTTCTTTTTTGTATTCATTGAAAATTCAATAAAAATGGGGAAAACAAACAAACAAACAAACAAACGATAATTCCATTGCCCCCCCCCCCCAGTTTGACAGTTTACAAATCTGAATGGTTAATCATGTGATTTATCAAACTATTACAACTATAATCCCCTTTCATTCATTCAGTAACTCAGGGCACATCTTGGCAAGGGGAAAGCCCAGGGGTGGATCTGCAGTGGCGGCAGGTCATTTATATTAGACAGCAGCCATGGTGGTGCCATCCCAGGGCTTTCCCCTGAAGTTCCAAATTAAGAAAGTCGAGGACTTATCACAACTTTTTCCTCCCAGCAAGGCGCACATGCGCATTCGCTGTCTGTCACCTTGCCCCGGTGTTACAGCAGAGGCGTGGCCTGGCCAATGGTGACCCCTGACTGGTGGCCATCGCTGGGGGAGGGGGCAGGCCAGCAAGAGAGGGAGGGGGAAGTGGAATCAAAACAGAATAGTAAAGTATGTCCATTAAGTTAATGGTACCCCCAGTAGAAAATTAATGGAGATTCCCTACCAATATCATTGCGCCACGAGTTGCCAATCTCCCCTCCCCCCACAGCCACCTTGCTGGACCTGTGAAGCTTCGAGGTCAAAGAAAATAGATTTTAAAAAAATAGAGTGAGGCACGGGTGCACCATTGCCCGAGCTGTGGTGCACATTCACCTGTAAACCCCACCACCTCTCCACTTTGCCTTCATTGTCTGGGGGTAAATGTTCGGCTTTCTGTCATTTCTATGGACAGGGTCAAACCCAAACAACAACAGAAACACACAACTCTGCTTTAGGAAAGCGCACAGAAAAGTAACAGCTTGACTGAGCTGGCTCAGTGGGCGCACCAGTGCACAGGCGCAAGTCAAATGGCTGCCTCTGCGGGAAAAGAAGGTAAGGGGGAAAAAAGCCTGGAGGGACCAAGGATGGCTGCTCCTCCTTGCCTGCAAAACCCATGCTTGCTCCTTCGCATGGGGATAACGTGAAGGAGTGCAAATGCGGGGTTTGTGGGCTTGCGGCACCAATGCACCGCCGTCAAGACACAGCCTCCGTGTTTTGCTGCAATGGTTACTATAGTCACAGAATTTTTAAATAAAGAAATAAACACACACACATATATATATATACACATACACGAAGATATAAAACTCACTTAAAGACAGCAATGAGCAAGTTCACCAAAAGGATATTTGCAACCAAGAGGTAGCAAGCCATTATGGCGGGAACAATCCATGCTCCTGTTTTGCAGGGAGGCAGCTGGATTATTTTACCATCCTCTCTGGTTTCATTTTGACCACAAGGAGCTGGGAAGAAACAGAGGAAGAGGGAAGTGAAAATGAATCCTAATTTTCAAAGCCTTTAATATTTCATCCCCCCCCCCCCCGCAACTTAAAACACACTGGAGGAAGATTCCACTCACCCACCTCCCTGCAAAAGATTCCCAAAATCAAGCATGCTGCAAATCTGTCTCATAATTGCTACTCCTGTGGCTATTGAAAGTTATTTCTTTAGGGTTCTTTAAACCACTTTGCTGAGAAATATGAGGAAATTTTCATAGGAATGAGTGGCTTTTGTTGGTATTTCTCTCTGTTTCTAGATATATTTACTGCATGCTCTGAAACTGCTCATGGTTAAGTATGACATGAACTGATTAAAATATTTATGTTAAAATGTATTAGGTAACAGGGAGACTGTGCAGTAGTACTCATTAACCAAGTATGAAACAAGAGGCCATTTGATTAGTGCAGTATACAAGAGTAAAAATACGCAGCAGCATCATAGGATTTTTATTGACACATTATTTTTATTCCATTAAGGATTTTTGACAGCATTTTTGGAAACTATTAAGGTCAGTTAGATCAACCTACTTCTTTCAGACAGGTTCTGTTTAAAAAGAAACCTCCTACCCTGCCTAATGACTTTGCTCATACTGTCCAAATATCTATAATAATAAAATAAGATGTCTGTCTGTTCGTCAGCACCATAATGCCAAGACAGTAAAACACAGAGACCTGATATTTGGCATGTATACTATCAGCATGCGTGGGGTGTACACCATAGAATTGGTTTCTTCTTTTAAAATAGATCAATTAATTATAATTCATTAAAATTTGTGCATGTGGTTGAAGTCTGCAATAACACCTTCAGCCACTAGGAGCAGTTCTCCCTAACTCACACATCACTTTGCAGTCCATACAGTTGGAAGCCGGGGGAGATGAAGAGGTTCATCAGATGAGCATTTTATCACACATTCGCTACTGCCCACTTACAGATGTGTGTGTGTGTCCTTTTGATGACAGTATCTGCTGCCTGTGCGCCTCTGATGCCTTCCGCTCATTTTTCCGTAGTAAAACAGACTCTTTTTAATCCGACTTTGTTTTTAAAATGGAATGTGCTATGATCTCCTGCTGTGTGCAAGAAAAGCAGCACAATAAAAACAACCTCTGAATGGGCCACATGGTCTTTGTTTACTTCCTCTTTCCCCTCAGGGCAGAATGAAGAAGTGCAGAGAAGCGATGGTAAGGAAGGAAATGTGATTTCCCTCCATGTGATGACACTCAAATAGGCCAAGGACAGAGTTCACACCTGCTCCTCCCCTCTGTTGAGGGACAGCCTCTCCTTTAGGAGAATAGAGTGGGTAGACTCCTCCCTCATGAAGGTCTAGGATGCACCATGGCAGGAGGCGTGGCTAGGAGTGCCAGTGGGCATGGCTTCACTCAGATGGGGTGGGCACAACTGTGTATGTTTGCTTGAAGCTAGTAGCAAACACTGTAGCAAATTAATTAATAAGGATATAATTGCCCCAATGCCTAAGAAGCTTGTGAAACAAGGGATACTTTTAGTAAAATCTGAGCTGTTCAAACAGGCATGCTACAGGGAAAGACTTTTGGCAGGAGGTAAGCTCCTGAAATGTGCTTTTCCTGAAATTATTAAAAGAACTGGAAGCCTAATTGCTTTGGATCACTCCAACATGTTTGGTAGAGGTATAGCATTATTGGGGAACAGGAAGCAGTCCCATCGGAGCTTAAGAAGCCACAGAGCGAGGAAGGATTAGCAAATAAGTAGCATCATCAGACGGGGGAAATTGCATTTCCCTACCATCGCTTTTCTGTCCCACAATAGGGACGAGCAGCTTCCTCTTTTGTCACATGAGGGAAGAAAGAGGAGCCAGCAACAATCATGTGGCCCATTCAGTGGGTATTTTTATCGTGATATTTTTCCTGCACACAGCAGAAAACGGCGGCAAGTTTCACCTAAAAAAAATAATCGGATTTACTGGGTCTTATTTTGTCATGGAAAATAAAGCAGAAGGAGCGGGAGACACGCGGGAGACAGGCAGCGTCCTCAAAAGGACCCGCAAAAAACTGTGGCTGGCCAGTAATGAGCATGCAATAAAACACTTGTTTTGATGATGCTCAAGAAGTGAATTGTCCAATATGTGAGGGAAAGGAGGCAGGAGCAAGGGCCAAATTGTTCCTAGAACTTCAGGTTTGGATCATAACGCCAGGTTATTAAATCTGCTTTAGAAAAAGGTTAATAAGCGTTCATTTGCTTATGTTGTCTCTTTTGGTCAATTCTTGTTCCCTCATCCTTTCCACTCTGCATTGCTTTTTCCTTTTGTGACATGTCATTTATACTGTTTAGCTGTGTGCAGGGGGTTATGTTGTTTTTATGGGTCATATGTAACCACTCTGGGAGCCTTTTCAGCTGAAGAGTGGGATAAAATGCTTTAAACTAACTAAGATTTCACCTGGGTTCTTGGTACTAGAAAGTTGTTCACATGCTGTATTCTTATTTTTTCTCTCTGAAATCTTTTTCAGACTTGGACAGCTGCTAATCATGAGTTTAAAATTAGACTTAAAAATATATACTCCCAAGTGTGACTCAGTGTCATGGAATAGAATCACAGTTGCTCCTTGGGTGCAGTATGATCAAATATAAATGGGAATGGGAAGACTATTTAATTAAACTGAATGAATCCTCCTTGAGGAAAGAAGCTTTCACTATGCTCACAGTTCAGTTAATGGCTATTTCTGCACTGGAGAATAAATATCAAAATGTTCCATATAATTTGTGGCTTAGTGCTTGGGAAAACAACCAGAATAAAATTAATTACATCATTTGTTTGATTGCCATTTCAAAAAACCACAGACACTGTGGTCAAATCTATAAAATGTAAGTTTTCCTTCTTGCAGATGAGACTATAACTATTACTTTTAAAGGGTTTTGCTTTGGCCAGAGCCCATGGAGATTTTGTCAAGTTACATGTTTGGATTGTGCAACAGACTGATATATATTTTAATTTGTGATGGCACAATCCTTTGGAGATTGTCATCACTCTCTGAAATTGGAGGCTGACGACTATCTAATGCAGAGCACCCAGAGCACAGAGGCAATCCTTGCTTCCATGCTCCAGGCACCCTAAATCTTTAGCTAGATAGGCAATTTTGCCTGTCTAGACAGGGAGCTTTGGAGCAGAAGAAGATGCCACGTGGCACATAGGAAGCTGCATAAAACAGCTTCTGTGGTCTCCTCCCTTCCCTGCCCTGGGATTACCCCCTTTTCACCCTCTCTATGCTCCGTTTCCAAGTGCAGAGACATAGTCAGCATGGTTAGAACTGCGTTGGCTACTAGGGGGCAAGGAGCATAGTTTCTGGGCTCCAAGGTTGAGCCCTGGCTCTGACCTCGGTTCCCAGAAACCAAAATAAACCCTATGGCCATCGAACAGTGTCTAGTGGCCATAAGATTGCGCCCTAAATGTTTTAAATTTCAGTACACATAGGATATAGGAGTTTGTTGTGGCTAATGCCTGAATCAAATACACTGAAACTGATTGGATTTTGTCCGTTTTACAAACAAAACCACATTAAAGTAATTCATGCAACTAGAGCCCCACTATGGATAAGTGATAGCATCAGTCCATATAATGCTACCTGATATCAGTAGATAAATTCCCTTTTGCATCAGGTATAGAGTTCTGCTCTCCCTCCCTCTTTGTATACAGGTCAATTCATTTAGACTTTCCAACAAGAAAAGGAAATTCTTTTCTCTGTGGGAGTAAATATAAAGGGGGTGATTCTTCAAATGAAATTACATTTGCATATTTGTTAAATTAGCTGCCTATTTCAGCTTTGCTTTAATCTTCCAAGCTGCAGTTTCATTTCAGGAATCTAAGAGTTGGTCTCATGATTAGCTAAGTAAAGCATGGGAAGTGTTTTCTCAGCCTTCAATTAACAGAATTTGAGGATGTGCAGTACCTCACAAGATACATTCCCACCAGAGTAAAGCGTTTTGAATGCAGGGAAAATCCTGATTTTGAAATAAAAGTCTTGTTGTTGGCCAACATTTCCCCAAAACCAAATACAAGTTTTATATTATGGTTTATTGTGCTGTGTTTTATGGTTTGATTGTTGTGCACTACTCAGAGAGCTTCAACTATTGGATGGTCTAGAAATGTAACTA
The DNA here is from genome assembly GCA_029215795.1 of Anniella stebbinsi. Classification (NCBI taxonomy): domain Eukaryota; kingdom Metazoa; phylum Chordata; class Lepidosauria; order Squamata; family Anniellidae; genus Anniella; species Anniella stebbinsi. The sequence continues at coordinate 84,971,509 of JARDYH010000002.1, read as the reverse complement.
ATAAATAAATACCGGGACAACCTTGATTAAAAATTAATTTAAAAATCGGAAGCACACCCCACTCTTACAGCTTGAGGAAGGTTGACTTTCAATAGTGCATAAGAGTATTTGTGGTATTTATTACATTTATTTCCCATCTTTCCTCCAAGGAGCTCAAAGCAGCATACATGGTTTTCCCTCCCCCATTTTATCCTTACAACAACATTCTAAAGTGAGTTTGGTTGAGAAAGAATCACTAGGGTCAGATCTACACCAACCAGGATATTGCACTATGAAAGCGGTATAGATGTGGTATATAAAAGGCAGGAGCCACACCAAGCAGGATATAGCACTATGAAAGCAGTATGAAAGCAGTATATGGTATGTGTCAATGGGCCCCTACAGTTGTCAGTGAACTTCGATACTGCTATAAAGCAGTAGTGTGGCTCCTGCCTCTCATATACTGCTTTCATAGTCGCCCAGTGAGCTTCATGCTTTAGTGGGCATTTATAGAAGGGTCCCCCTAATCCTAGTCCATCACACCAATCATATAACACACGGGCATTCAGGGGAGCCCATGAGCTTGAGTCACTGTTCTGGAGGGTACCTAATTGTGCTGCATCTCTGCATCAGGAATGATGGAATGATCCAAAAACATCCAATGCAGGACAAAAAATAAAACAAGAATTTCCTTACCATAAATTTCCTGTTTGAGAGAAAGTAAGGAGGGTATTCAGTATCTATTGGTCTTGTCCATCCAACCAGAAGGAGGCTGAACTGGCTTGTAACGTTGACTCCTTTGCTATGAGAGCTCCCAACATCCCAGTTTGGAATTAGTAAAAGGAACTTTTCCCCAAAAAGAAGAAAACTCCAGCAAACTTGGCCAAAACCTGGGGATACTTCGGGAGAACTTCTCCTTGACCAATCAAATTAATGTAGAAAAGGAATGTCTCAGGAAGCCCTAACTACTACCCCCGAAATGATCAGAAGAACAAGACAATCTCACTTAGCAAAAGGTTAGGGTGGATCAAATGCCTTCATTACTCTCCCAAGAATAGGAAATTTATGGTAGTATAATTTCTCTTTTCTCTGGTAGAATAAAGCAGGCATCTGAAGGTCCTTCAGGAGATAAAAAGTTAAAATTGTAAGGAAGGCTCCTAGGTGACAAATATTGAGATACCTATCATTTGCAAGACCCTCCTCCCAAAGGGTGCATTGGCCAATGTGAAGAGATTAATTTTATAATGATAGGCAAGCATATTCCACTCAAATCTTCAGGGGGGGGGGTTCTTCCCCATAATGCTGTAGAAGCAGCCCCTAACAGAGTGAACCATGACCCCTCCTGGAGATGACTTGCCCAAAGAAATGTATGTGTCACTGATGCAATCCTGGATCCATCTGGATGAAGTAGAACTGGAAATCTTCTTCTTAAGAGAAGCCTCCTGGAAGGAGACATACAGGGATTTAGATTTTCTGGAGGATGCTTTTTTGTCAAGGTAGAAGCAGAGTCCTTCGCATGTCTAGTCTACACCCCATCTTTTCCTGAGCATGAATTGGGTTAAAGCAGAATAAAGGACAACTTCTTGAGACCTATTAAAGATGGATTTAACTATAAGGTATGAAAGATTGGTTAGGGTAGAGGATAACCAGATCGTTATGAAAGACATGGAGCTCTAGCTCAGCATTACATCCTTCCTAGCTGACATAATCACTTTAAAAATATATTTTCAGCATGAATACCTTAAGTGAGATCTTGGCCACTGGCTGAAAGGAGGCTCCCACTAAGGCCTTTAGCACCCAATTAAGATTCCAATTGGGAATGCACCACTGGAGGATTGAGTGCTTCTCCTTTCAGGAATCTGCTTCAATCATTTGATGAAAACTGAGTTGTTGACTGCTGCCTGAAGAGAAGCCAATGAGGTCCCAAAGTTTCTTTTTAGTGCTGTTTCAATGCATATATTGCAAGGGTCTTTAGGTCCTCCCTCACCATTCCTGGGTAAAATATCTGCTGAGAAGAGAGCTACCACCGGGGCATCCATTCAAGACAATCAATGAGTGTCAGAGAGGTGTAGTGTTCATTGATCAGATGATGAGTTGATTAAGGTCTAGCCAAAGCTGGCTATTCTGCAGATAAAATTCAGTCAAAGGATTCAGGGAAGGGAACTGTCAATGGCTTGCCTAGACCTTGAGGAATAGCCAACTCATGCTCTTAGGTAGGGACTCCACCTCCTTTTCTTTGCCATCAGAATCCACAAAATGCTGTAAGGATCTGACCACTTTGGATCCCCTCTCCTTGTCTGTGTCCATAGATCTAAGTGCCTTCTACACCTCTAATGCTACCAGACCCTGCACCTAAAAGTAGGGATTCATGGTGGGCATTCCCCCCTGATAAGTCAGGGACAAAGAGAGGGGCTTTGCCTGCATTACTGTTGTCTCCCAACCTTGAAGCAGTAATCTTCTGATTGACGTGAAGCCTCTGTATCCTCCTACTTGATAGCTGCCCATCTCTACTCTCACTCAACCTTCCTGCCTGGAGGTGCTGCCCGGTTCACCTGCTACTTGAATGCCCAACCTGGAGGAAAAGGCATACAGCTATCAGGTTGCAAATAGCTGGGATTACAGGATGAGATACAGAGCTTTTCTACAAGAGGCTGTTAATTGGCTATTCATCTACTGTATCTACTTTCGGTTTTGTTGCAGAATTGGGATCTGAACGCTACACAAAGAGCATTTCCTTTCCTGCTTTTTCACTACATAACATCTAGGTGGCACTGTAGTGGAATAGCACAAATACACAAGTAAAAAAAGCAGCTTCTTTCGCTTTCACAATTAAATGCTGCATTTCCCCTGCTCTTAGAAACTTGCCGAAAGTGCTTGTTAGACTGAGATGGTCACAACATTGTCTAAAGAACCCATAAGCAACCATGAGTAGGGAATGAAGAGTGCACAATAAATGCCTCCTATAGAAAAGTCCACAAACTGTGATTCAAAATCCAAAAGTACCTCTATTTAAATAGAATGAAGTTCAGTTCTATTAATTCACACTTTCCATATTTATTCAAATAGTTACCAATGTTGGGGCAACAGAGCCTGATGACCATGCAGGTCGTATACTCAAAGGCAGGGTGTGTGCTGTGAGCAGCTGCTTCTTTGTTGTTCCAGAATTCCTCGAAGTTCTGTTGGTTTTAAGATGTCTTAAATGTTCTTTTTCCTAAGTTTTTGCATGATGAGGGAAAACATGCCTGTTGAGTACGTGTCCTCTTTCCACTGTGAAAGGACATTGCATTTCCCTTGGAAAACTTTAACCACCACTTCACCTCCTAGCAACATTCCTGAATTATATGACCCTTGATTCAGGCTCCAGGCTCCTCTTGGAAGTTTATTTATCCAGCTGCTTTCACCAAACTCAGTGAATTACATGCATCTTGTTGGTCATGATTCCCGGCCAGCTTTGCATACACACACGAACGCACACACACACACTTGTTTTTTCTCAATTTTACACTCTTTTTCTTCTAGTAACTTTTCTTCTTTCTTTTCATGTTTCTTCTGGTAACTTGTCTTCATTCAACTTCAGGAACACTTTTGCCCCCAAAGGACCCATCATATGACAATCGGGAGGGTGTCTTTATGGTGCTGTTTTGGCTGTGGGGTGGGAATGGTTAATCCCCACGGCAGGAGGGAGCAAGAGCTTTCTGGCGGCCATTCGGCTTGTTGAGCCTGCCCCCTGCCCTCTGTTCTGTCTTCCTGCGCTCCAAGCAACCCACCATTGGCCTTGATCTGCCCCTGGAATGCCCCCAGCATCCACGTGAATCAAGGTCACCACCGACAGATGGAGGAAAGATGGCAGTGACCTTGGAGCAAAGGAAAAAGTCATGGTAAGTCCACAACTTTTAAAAAGTGCAGTTTTGTGGTGGCTGCGAATTGTCACCTTTGCTATATAACCAATGCAGCGCCACTGTGTAGCCACCTCGGGGTAACTAAGGCATATAGACATCCCCTTGGAGATCTGCTATGCTGGTGGGGACTGATCTTGGCTGACCAGAAATCCTTGCTGGCAATCTGTATGCTTCCCCAACCAATCTGGCCCCAAGGAGAAGACAGAAGGAGCACTATGTGCTGAAAAGCACATGAAACCCCCCAACCTACAGAGAAGTTGTAGGCCCAGCCTGGCCCTAAAGAGGAAGGCCTACAGGAACTGCAGGGACACTGGGAGTTCAGCATGCTGAAAACGCACATGTTAAAAAAAAAAGGGTCCCAGAGACCAGTCTGATCAAACCACGTGGTGGGGTGCGGCCGAAACAGCTTCTAAACAATTCATGCAAATGGCTATACTGTCACCAGAAGAATCTCCGGAGCTTCTCCCTTCAGCTGCCCCCCAGCTCAAGCAGTTGAGAAGGGAAGGGGAAGCCCTGTGAAAATCACCTGTTAAACTACCCCCATCTCACGTGGGTGAAAAGCCACAATCGCTGCTAGGGTGATGTAGGGTGGGGAGAAGAGGAAAAATTAAAAACTAAAACAAATATCATTAAAAAAAAAATCTGTAAGTCTTAGAAGGAACCAGCACAAAGCAAGGCTGGTCTGGAAGGTTGGGAGCTCCTCCTCAGCAGAGTTGCAAGCCATCAGTACTAATGGGAGAGGCAATCTCAATGAATCTTTAAACCCTCTTCTTACTCTACCCAAGAACTTCCTGTCTCTAGCGGAGGCTGACTGGAAAGAGGCAAGGCTTAGACCAGTAACAGAGTCATGAGTGATGGTCTCGCAGGGGGCTTTGCTTTTCATTCCTCAGGGGCCACTAGCAGCTCTCTCATGGCACTCTTAGAATGCCAGTTCTGGATTTTATTAATAAGACCCATAGGAATTCAAAGTCATAAATGCAAAACAACACTGTATTTTGACTCAAACCAAAAGCTTTGTTGGTTTATGTTTAAACTAAAGGAAGCATAATATCAAAACAAATGTATTAAAAACCAATTTTCAATCACAGGGCAATCAAGAACCTTGGCTACATTCACCCCCCCCCTCTTTAAAGGATTTAAATTTTCACTTGAAATAATTGCTAGCCAAGGATTTCTCTGGCATTCATTTGAATAGAGAGTCTTTCACAGGAGATTTAGAATGGAATTAATTCAGATTCTTTGATGAACACACTGCATCAGCATGGGGGGGAAATTCTCATTTGTTCTTTCCAGAACTATTAATAAATTTGCCTTTGGGTTCCCTCCTCTGCCTGGTACAGGTTTCAAAAGCTACCCTGACTCTTCACTGTGTAACAGGCATTTGTTTTGTATTTCAACTTATGAGGAGCTGCAGAAGAATCTCTCCAAATTGGAAGAATGGGCATCCAAATGGCAAATGTGGTTCAATGTAAGCAAGTGTAAAGTGAAGTACGTTGGGGCAAAAAACAAACAAACCCTCAACTTCCTGATGAGATCTGAGCTAGTGGTGACCAACCAAGAAAGAGATCTTGGGGTTGTGGTGAACAGCTCAATGAAAATGTCAACCCAGAGTGCAGCTGCTATAAAAAAATGGCAAATTTCATGTTAGGTATAATTAGGAAAGGAACTGAGAATAAAACTGCCAATATTATACTCCTCTTATATAAATCTTTGATGCGACCACACTTAGAATACTGTGTTCAGTTCTGGTCACCGCACCTAATATATATATATATATATATATATATAGACATACTACAGAAAAGGGCAACTAAAATGATCAAGGGGCTGGCCCCTATGAGGGAAGGTTAAAACAGCTGGGATTGCTTAGCTTGGAAAAAAGGTGAGTAAGGGGAGACACGACAGAAGTGTACAAAATTATGCAAGGTGTGGAGAATGTGGATAGGGAGACATTTTTCTCCCTCTCTCATAATACCAGAACCCAGGTTCATCCCATGAAAGTGATTGGTGGGAGATTCAGGACAGATAAAATGAAGTACTTTCAGTGCATAATTAAACTATGGAATTCACTTCCGCAACATGTGGTGATGACCACCAATTTAGATGGCTCCAAAAGAGGTTTAGACAAATTTCTGAAGGGGAAGGCCATCAATGGCTACTTTTCCTGATGGATATATGCTGCCTCCAGAATGAGAGGCAATACGTCAATGTACACCACTTGTGAGGGAACATGGGCGGAAGGGTGTTTGTGGGTCCCTGGTCAATAGTTGATTGGCCACTGTGTGAATAGAAAACTGGACTAGATGGACCCTTGGTCTGATCTAGCAGGACTCTTCTTAACTGATGATGCCCACACTTTCTGTCCAGTATTATATTGATTAATAATATAATTATTCAAAATTTGTAACATTTGAAAGGCATAGGAATCTGGTGTTTTGGTAGAAATTACTAGGGATGTGAGACAATGCGGATTCCATTCCATTTGAGCCCAAAAGGATTTGTTTTCATTCTGGTAAGCGGTGGTGGACTTTAACAGATTCCCCACACCCTGATTCCAGAAATGTTTTGTGCATTTTTGTTGTGGTTGCTATACCATTTGGGCAAATGGGAATTTGCGCAAATTTGATATTTTGTGGATCCTGAAATTTGTGCAAATGGGATCATAACAACAAACTGTTTGTTTCTTTAACAACTCCGGTCTTTCGCAAGGGCACAAGAGTGCATATTCAGCTGTCTGATATGTGTAGTCTTGCTCGGCTGACTTTGCCCTTTATCCCTGAACACTGCTGACTCGTGACCTCCAATAGGTTTCTATGGAGCCAATGGGGTCCTTGGGCCAACAAAGATTTCCCACTCTGTGATACATCATAGGCCAAATAAAAAGAAGTGCTTTGCAGCAAATGTCAACATAAATGTAATGTACTAGGGCTAATAGAGATGCCAAGAAACAGAAGAAACACCAGGAAGGTCCTAGGAAATACTGTAGTGCTACAGTACATGTACTGGAAACATGTTCTCTTTAAGGTTGGGTGCTGAAAAGTAGTAGAGCAGATGCTAAGCAAAGTTGAGTTGATTTTGGTTTATCTATCTCTTGACTCCATAGTATGCACTGTTGATAGGTCAGGAAACATAGCTCATCATGAGTTGACATATTTTCCTTATCCTATGTATCTGTCAAAGATACTGGGGCAAGATATTCTGAGCAGCAGCAGCAGCAGCAGCAGCAGCAGCAGCAGCAGCAGCAGCAGCTCTTCACAATATTATACACTTTCCCAGGTTAGCTTTGCTTCCTGCCATGGGCCAGATCTACACCAAGCAGGATATAACACTTTGAAAGCGGTTTGAAAATGGTATATGGAATGTATCCTGGGCCCCAACTGTTGTCAATATTGTTATAAACTGTTCTGAAGCAATAGTGTAGATCTTGCCATAGTGTTGATTATAGATGTCAGAAACTGAACCTGGGACCTTTTGTATGTAAAGTAGGTGATCTGAGTGATAGTTCCTTCCAGGGCCAGAGGCCTAGCAAGATGGCCGGAGAGACCTCAAATAATAAAATGCCTTGTCACATGATTATGAAAGCACCCTTTCTATAAATCAGTTTGATTCCCAAACCCTACTATACAGTCTAGAATATGCATGCAGACTCAGTGTTGCCCTCACTCCAAAAATAATTCAAGCATTTATTGACACCTCATCACCACCAACGTTACAGGGAGCGTGCATTAGCTTGGAATCACTGTATGCATTCTTTCAAAAAGGTTAAGGAAAACATGGAAACACATCCATTGAATGAGAGGCTACCAGTTGATGAGAGGTGGACTGTTAACATGGTCAGCCTGCTGTCATGCTTCACATATCAATGCAAAGTGATAAAACGAAAAAGCCAAAGCTATTTTAGAGTTATAGACAGTATTTGCATGTTTCTCAAATTCAGTGAAATAGTTTATAAAATTCAGATCTGATACATACTGAGAGACACAAGGGTTTCTAAAAGGACTCAGAATTTACAGCCTGCAAGAAGAGGTACAAATGCATGGAAGAAAAGGAAAACCTGAATTTTACAAAAAAAATACTATTAATGTCTGATTGCTTTTAATAAGTAACATAGAGCTCTGACTTGACATTTGAGAAAGTACAAACACTCCAGCATACTCTAAATAGTAAATTGTGGCTGATTTAGCTTAGGCCATCTGGAGATATATGGTCATACATTTTGAAATAGTAAAAAAGAGCCAAAAAATTAACACATAACAGTGTGTCGTTTAACCAGCTTAAGGTGGGATTGTTTTGGGCTATACTAGAGGTTAACACTTTTGAGAAAATGTATTATGGCTTCACAAATGAGAACTTGTTTGTGTTTTGACAATGTAATATTCTGCAAGAGAATGCTAGACTTTAAGTCCTAGCATAACAACAGTATGGAGGGAAGATTTTATTATAAGACACCAACTATTCCAGCCTAGATGTCTTCTTTCTTGGAGAAATTTCAGACTTTTACCTACCTTTGGCTGTACAAAATTGTCCTTTGAATGTGGTCAGACAATATTTGGTCTTTGCATTGGATTTCAGCTTTATCTAGAAATCTATCTCAGCAACAGAAACTTTACGCTCTGGCTACTTTGCCAAGCAACAAGCTAAAAATTATGGTGATATCATAGGTCTTTCCCAGTATTTGCATAACAGAAGAGCAGGCAAGCTCTGCTTTCTCTGTCTGAATGCTGAAGTTTAGGACAGTATAGGGACTCAGTAATCCCCGATAATCTATCATGAGGTCCTCCAAGGAAGGAATGGTGTATGTACTTTCACAAACAGGCTAGTGATAATATGATGCCCCTGATGTTGTGGTAATCACCTTTGCAGCTTCATGTGAAGTTCAATGATCAGTATTAACAATTACTTAAAATAAATTTATCTGAATCTCTATGGAGGGCCTTAACATCTGCCACTCTGTTATAAGTGACCAAGAAATAAGTTAAACAAACAAACAAACAAACAAACAAACAAATAAATAAAACACAACTACAGCCACACTTCGCTTCTGTTCTTTCCCTTCTCCATTTGCATGGTTCTAAACTTGAATCAGCACACCAGTTTTTTTAAAAAAGAAAACACTTCCCCCTCCCCTGCCAAATTGCTATGGAATATGTTGCACTATGCCAGATTCTTAGTACAACATCAATAAATGGCCACTTGTAGAGGAACAGATATTTATGTAAGGAAACCCCACAGTCAATGACTCTTGCCTGTCCACTCTTCCCATTATTATGGCTATTGGTTTTCCTATATCACCAAAAGGAAAGCTTCTGAAATATAGGGAAAAAAGAAAGATGAAACAAAGCAGAAAGCTAAAGTCAGGAGGAAAACTCCATGGATGCCAGCATTTTTGTTCACTTGAATGCCATGCTATCATTGAGAACAAAAAGAAAGGATAATTTGCAATTGGAAATCTCTGTTCTGACGATGATATAGATATTTAAAAACCCTTAGGAAGAAAAGAGCATTCATGAAGAGGGTTCTAGTATTCCCTCCCCCCTTCACATGGGAATATTGTGAAGGAGAAGGTTAAGGTGAATACTAGTGTAGATGAATTCATTTTATCCAGATCAGAACAACTGGGAAAACCAAACTTGCTCTTATTATATCCTATGTTCTTGAATTCTGCATGAGCACAAGCTGTACCATGGAAGCACATTCCTTAAGGATACACCCGGTGTTACAATGGATCTGCTAGCACTGTCAGAATAGTTTCTAACTCCCATTGGGGCAAGCGCTCAGTTTTAAATGCCACCCCGGTACATTCAAGCAGAAAAGGTGAGCTAAAATCTTCCTGCATGCCCATCTGCGTTAAGGATGGCGTGCCGGCTCTCATTGTTGCGTTCCAATGGCTGCATAATTTCACATCAGCACTGATCTGCTCTGGCATGTTACTCTGTGTGGCTCTAGGAGGACTCATTAAAATAGAATACTGACATTTGCAGATGTCCAGGCAAAGAACAACGTATACGGAAACGTGTTAGATTTGGAACACAATAATAACGCTTAACATTTGTATAGTGCTCTCAAGTGTTATAACCCTGTAATGTAAGTAAGGATTATTATTCCCCATATTGCCAATGGGGAAACTGAGACTGAGAGAGTCACTTGCCTATGGCCAACTAGTGAATTCAAGGCAGAGGCAATTTTGAACCAGGGGCTTGTTCAGTCTCGTAGTCAGTATACTACTCCAGCTCTGATAATGTACAATGTGATCTGCTTTCCTTACTTAATAGTTGGACAAAAGTGATCATAATCTTTCAATGAATATTATTTTATCAATTTACCAAAGTGTATTAATGGCAGCAAACAGATAAAAAGAATATGAAATAAATCAGTGTAACGTTACTGACTTCACAATCTAGCTCAATAACTTTCAGAACTGAATACTTTGTGGAAAACTGGGTTTGATAGGTATGTCCCAAAATCAAATTAATGCGGGGGGGGGGGGGATGAAACACAGGTAGGGGATGAAACACAGGTATAATCTACATCACACAGTTAAACTGGCTTAGCAGTCACTTTCTCTTCATAGCAGCTGCAGTTCTGTGAGGAGTGCTTCGCATCTCCAACAGAATTCGTCAGAAAAACTGTAATTCCCAGTATTCTTTGGGGAATGACATGACAGCTAAACTGGTAGAAAACCAATGCAATTTGTTGTGTAGATATACCTTAAGTCTTACATATTCCACTGAATGCACCATGGATACCTAAGACTTTCTCCCATAATCTGGATAATTAAAATAAGAAATCTGTCCGTTTTAACATGAATTATATGTGTTAAAAAGGAAAATAATAGCTTGGCAGGGTCATGATTATGTTTATTAGGAAATGTTTTTGATAATACCTCATGAAATTAACAATTTAAGCGACAGGAATGAATTTTTTTTTCCATTATACTTTCCTGTGATGTTTAAGTCCTCTATCCTGAGCCATTTATTGAGAGTGTAAAAATGATCTTGTAAGACATCACCTGATCAAAGTTTAATACCTGACTTTGGAGTATGAGAATCATAAACGTGCTTACGGTCTATCTGGTCTGCAAACACTTCCCCATAGATCATCCAATATGGCATGTAAAAAATATTTTTTGCCAGCTTCCACGAAGGCTCTTCATTGGGGAAGAGTATTGCCTGCCTTGCAACACCAAAGCTCATCAGAACCACCAACATAATAATGACAAAATACATCATGTCTATCATCTGAAAGAAAAGAAAAAAAGAGAGACAGAGAGAGAGAAAAATATTTCTATTTTTTTTCCCTGTGAGATCAAATGTTTGAAGCAAAAGGAACAAATCATTCAAACTTCCCCATCCTAACAGCTGTTCTTGCTGCACTGCCTTGGCCTGCCATAACAATCTCTCTTCTAAACACCTTTGGAGAACTTTGTGGCGGCCATTCTCTTGACCTTAGTGGCCTTTGGCTGTTAAGATACCATGTCGTGTATCTGTTGGAGGACTTTTAACGTACAAATGATTACTTTATAGGATTCTACAAAAGTTGTAATGCTAATGTGATGCAGTGGTTAGAGTGTTGGACCGAGAGTCAGGGGATCCGGGTTCTGGTCCCCACTTGGCCATGGAAGCTCACTGGGTGACTTTGGCCCAATCCAGACTCTCAGCTCAACCTACCTCACAGGGTTGTTGTAAGGATAAAATGGAGAGGAGGAGGATTATGAACACTGCCTTAGATTCCTTGGAGGAGAAAAGGTGGGATATAAATGTAATAAATAAATGTTTCCACAGTGATAAAAGTTATAAACTGTGTAAAACACAAACGGCATAAAACACAGACATTTGATGTGGGTCGTCTGTGCTTGCCTCCCTTTGTTAATGTCTATATTTACACATACATACAAATACAAACACTGAAATGCTACTTGATTTATTTAGACTTGTTTTATGTTGAGAGAAACCTAACACTGCTTTTGATTCTGTGCATCTCCTAAGATTAGGATCATGTGCAGTTCTAAACCTTATTTATATATTTATTTTAAAAAGTATTAATTATCTTTCTGCCAGTGCCCTCAAAGCAATGTACATTTTTTTAAAAAAAAATACAATATAAATGACAACAGAATAAAAGCAGAAGGAAAATATTATTTAAAAAGAGCCAAAGCCATATTAACATTCATCAAAGACCTGGCAAAACAGATGAGTTTTTATTGCTCATCCAAAATTCTGTAGGGATAGAGCCAGTCTGACCTCCCTTGGGAGGGAGTTCCATAGTGGGGATGTGGCTACAGAAAATCTCTCTTGGTGGTGGGACATTCTTTGTTCCTAACAGAAGAAAGTATTGGGTGGTCCTTTCTCTCAAAATTTTACCAAAGTTCAGTTTATAAATTCAACATCAAGTAATGGTTTGTACTTGTGAATAGGCCATCAGAGACAGCACTTTCATATTACAACAAGGGATGGAAAACTACTTGATGTACATACATGTGTGAACCAGCCCTAATTCTGACTTTAAAGTGTTAACCACTGGAAAAATTCCACTCTATTATGCTTCAGGTTTCAAGCTTCATTGTTTTCCCTTTGAAGTAGCTCTGGAGATGTCCTACTGATTTCAATCTATAATTCAGTGATGTGAGTTTGAAATGTTACCAAGGAGTTCAGCCTCTCTGCCATTTTAAGTATACTCTTAATGCCTTGATTCTGGTAACGTCTACATTGCAGGGCAAAGTATTTCAAGTAAAAGCTTGGACATACAGGGCAATAAAGTAGATGCACATGGGCTATCATCTTTTGGTGTACAGTACAGGTGGGGTTTCCATTCCTATGCAACGGGCATGGCACCTCCAGAACATGCAGAAGTTTTCCTCCTGCCCAGTCTCTAACCCAGTCAAGCCTTCCAAGGAACACTCCTGATTGGCCACCCAAAGCCATAAAGAGGGAAAACTCCATGCCAATACATTGCCACCAGTGACAGAACACATCAACACTCATTAGCATCTGTTAAGGTTAGGGGCCTACTCAGAATTTGTACATGGACCTCTGTGATGTTTTGCTGTTTATTGTCTCTTATATAGTGTAAGTATTTGCAATGTTTTAATGATTATTGCCATTTAGAATGTAAGTACTGTGTGGACTTCAAATACATCAGATGGTAAGTGGTTAATGCTGCTGGGAGGGGGGAGTGAGTGAGTAGAACGTGTGAAGTGAATGCTGATTGGCTGGTGGTACAAAGATCTGGATTGGCAGTTAGCAGGGTCAGAGGGAGGAGTTAAGATAGCAATATATAGTGTGTATATGTGAAGAGCAGAGAGAGATAGGATCCGGTTTTGTCTGGAAAAGGGTCCACAGAGAGAGAGTGTAGGAACAACATGTTTTGTTATTTTGGGGAAACAAAAGTGATTGGGAGGAGAGAGGGTAGTTTAGAGGGTAGAGTAGGCAGGATTGCAAATTGAACTGTATTAAACAAACAAGTATTACAACAACTGAAACCACAAGTGTTGTACCTGTATAACCTTACTTATTGTTAATTAAAAATTATTTCTGTTTCAAAAACCGGAGTGGATTCTTGGGGTACCTGAGGTAGGGTACAATGTTGAGGGTGGCAGCGGTTTAGGGAAAGGTGAATAGAGGGTGCTGGACTGGTTGCTGTGGGGCCAAACAGAGTTGGTGAGCCACAGAATCAGTGAGCAGCATTCTAATGATATCCTCCATGGTTGGGATCCTTTGATAAATAGTAGGAATAAAGGAGAAACGATGGGAAGGTACCACAACCTTCTCCTTTGCACTCTGTACTTTTGTGCTCATCACTCATAGGAAGTTCACTAGTGCCCTGGATACCCGCTCACCCTTCTTTTGTTCCTAGGTTCCCTAAACCAAGGTCTTAAAAAAGAATTCTTTCCAGTAAATACCTTTTTGTTACCCTGGCGGTTCATGCTACCCCCTCCAGAGAGTTCAATGGACTGGATGAGAGTGCACAAATCCAGACAAGGCAGAGGTGCTTCTGGTTAGATGAAAGGCAGATCAGGGAATAGGGATTAAAAATGTGCTGGATGTGCTTGCACTATCCATAAAGACTCAGGTTCAGTTTGGATGTACTCCTGGAGTCAGCCCTGAACGTGGATGCTCAGATTTTGGAGGCTAGTACACCAACTGCACCCATTCTTAGAGATGTTTGTTCTGGCCATGTTCATTACAACCCATTTAGGCTACTAGTACTCTATGGTCCCCTCCACAAGGATTCGCTTTTGCGCCTGGTTAAGTGATTATGCGCTTCATCGCTGAAGCGCATTTACGCCTAATACCTCTGCACGAGAGGCAGGCAGGGAGAGGGGAGGGGGGAGGCGAGATCGAACCCCAGGGAGGGACGGAGTGGGGAGGGGGGCAGCTGATGCAGGACGGCTACATCGGGGGCCGGGGGCGGATCAGCCCGGAAAACTGCTGCTGGCTTCCAAAGAGTGACTGCGGGGGGGGGGGGGCGGTGTGCAGACCCCCAGAGGCAGGAGCCGATCTCGGCCAGGGAGCAGCGGAGGGGGCAGCGAGACTCCTCCGCTGGCCTTTCTCTCCGCAAAGGCAAGAAACTGGGGGTGGGGGGGTGCTCAGGGGAGCCGGGAGGAGTTGTCACTGCTGGACGGGGAGCGTCTCCTTCCCAGTGGCGGCAGTGGCGGGGAGAGGGGGGGGCGGCGGCAGGGCGACCCCTTCTTCGGCCACGTGAAGCTCTCCCGCGCGCGCTGGCTGCAGCTGAGGCTGTGCCGGAACCGGCAGCCCTTAAAGGGCCGGGCGCGCCTCAGCGCTCCGCTCCATTGCCTGCCTGCGTGCCTGGCTGCTTCGCCCTCCCCCGCCGGAGGGAGGGAAGGAGGGGCTGGGCTGGCTGTCCGTCGGTCGCGGGGGGCAGTGGGAGCGAGCAGGAGCTGACCGAGGCCGGCCAGGGTCTCCCCCTGCTGTCTGCCGAGGGACGTGGGCGGGCGAGGAAGGCAAAAGACGGAGCCAGAGGAGCCGGCTAAACTTCCTATGGGAAGCCAGGAGCCGAGCGGGGGAGCCAGCAGCAGCAGCAGCAGCAGCAGCACTCGGGAGGCTTCACATCCCGCCGCAAAATAAAACTTGCTATTTAACGCGCATTCGATAATGCGCACAATCGGAGGGATAGCACGCCTCTACGCCTGATTTGTGCTCCCTCCGTGTAGAGGTAAAAAAATTTAAGCGCCTTGAAAGAGCTTTAAACCTCTCTTGTAGAGGCAGCCTGAGTGGGGCTGTCTTTGAAAGATGTTTGGAAGCTTCTGTTGGTCTAGAATGCTGTGGCCAGACTGTCGACCAGGGCCAGCTACAGGGAGCACATGACTCCATTGTTCAAACAGCTTCATTGGCGACCTGTCTGTTTCCAGGCACAATTCAAGTATTGGTTATGCCCTATATGCCTTGGACCCAGGCTACCTGAAAGACTGCCTTCTCCCATACAAGCCTGCCTGGGATTTAAGATCTTCAGGGGAGGCCCTTCTCTGTCCAGCTGCCATGAAAGGCAAGTTTGGTGGGGGCATGAGAAAGGGCCTTCTCTGTAGCTGCTCCCAGGCTTTGGAACTCCCTGCTGAGGGAGGCTAGATCTCTATTGTCTTACCACTGGCCAGCAAAATCATTTTATTTAGACAGCCTTTTGGCATTCAGGCTGATTTGTGGCTGAAGGGTTTTAACTTGGCTGGATGCTGTTTATTTGGATTTTTATTTGTGTTTTTAACTTATTTGTTTTACATTATGTTTAATTAAGGTTCTGTTTTCAATCTGCTTAGTATTAAACCCAAAGGTTGCATGAAGCTGGTATCACTTTCTATTGTTTCAGTTATAACATACCATACAAAAAGGAAAGATGGGAAACTTTTTCTTACCATTTTCCCAATCATCATTACATATGGCCCCAAATACTTGTTCACCCCGAAGATGTCTAGCAATCGGATGTACCAGTAAATGATGTTGACACAGTATATGACACGGCCATCGCTCCTGAAAGGCTGATCCTGGAGGCGAAGTACCATACCCACAGAGAACAGGAGAATAGCAATGAGATCGGTAACGTTCCAATACTCCTGAAGCCACACTTTCACCTTCTGCAGCAGCTTCCCAGGTTCTGACATTAATATCTAGAGAACATGAAAGAGGGATACAGGGGTAAAACTTGCTGCTTCGTTGTAAGCCACGTAGGTGGAGAAAGCATAGCAAGTTATTTGATAAAGTCATCTGTTAGGCATGATCCAGCAATTACACATAGGGGCTAGGAAGCAGAAACATGCAGCTGTGCCCTAGGCTGTGTGATACACATTTCAAGGTGGAGGTGCATGTCCCAGCCACACCTGAAGTCACTGACTTTCCAGGAGATGTCCTTGGGAGTGGGACAGAACAGGAACGGCCAAGCAAAGCAGTTCACCATGGCCTTCTGGATTCTATACCCTGCAGGATGCAGGGAGCCACATGACAGTTGATCCACCAGCTCCCCCGCCGCCAGCCCATGGGTTGTGTCTTTGTAAGCCTAGGATGGCCACTGAGGCTGTCTGAGACATTATCTATCTTGGGAAGTCACCCTTAGAAACAAAATCTCAGGGGCTTTCTTTGCAAACTTGCTCTGAGCAGACCCACTCTGCAATCTGATTGTGGGACTTGTATTGAGGGACCTGGGAACTGGATGCCTACACAGGGTGGGTAGAGCAAAGGGGCCTTGTTTTTACCAGGCCAACCATTGTGTGGCTTGGCCATGGCATGGTGGCAGATAGACTCTGTGGATTTACTGTGCCTGTGAGTAGGATTTGGCAATGAGCTTGGTCATGTCTCCAGACTATACCATTTGCATGGACTTTACAGGGGCCGGATAGTTCCACTCGTCCTTATATTCTACTGGTTATTTATATTTTGGGGGGCTATTTTCTAAAATTTATCTCATTCAGACAATGATCTTTCTTTACTACAATATTCAAAAGACACTTAAAAAAGGTAAAAAAATGGTTTTGCATTTCTTTTCAAAGACCAATTGAATGCTTGAATACAACTTTTAAAGACTGTATTCTGAAGGCAGAAATTGTATTATTTTAATAAATTAAGCTTCTTTTTGGCTTGCACATCATACAAGTAAGCAGACTTTTATGTTGTGAACTTAGGATGTTTTTTAAAGGGAAAAATGATTTAATGCTAATTAGCAAAAACAACTAGCCTGCCATATCCTCTACTTAATATTTTACTCTTTATCTGGAGTCCAGAAATCTCTAATTTCATGGATAAATACTACAGTGTGAATTTTGGAGCTCCCTAGGCATTAACTTTTATGGTCCAACAAGCATTTTTTCGAAATTATTCACATGTAGAATAAACTAAACTAAAGCCGTAATCCAACTGAAAAGAGTTGAAAAATGTAACATCAGCATCATGGACAATAATCTCCTTAACTTCCTTGAATTCCTGGAAGCCTTTTTCAATGTTGAAGAGACTCCTTCTGGCTGTAGAGAATATAATTTTCTTCACTGTTCATTACTATATACAAAGCATTTTGGTTAAGCACAATTATAGTTGCACAATTATTGTGTAATTTGAGCAGTTGTAACTAAAACCCAAGCACAGTGTGGACTTCTAGAAGCAACATGTATTTTTGAAGACTGCCTTAGGACTGATTTGTATTGTTGCTCCAGAGACATCTGCAAGTTTATTTACATATTTCCCATATTTTAGAACTCCACATCAGCTGTGCATTTTCTTGCACACTTGTTACTGGGGACTCATGGATTTTCACAGGTCCCTCTCACAATGTCGTCTGCCTCCCGTGCGCCTCTCACCCCTTCTAGCCTTCTTCGCGTAACAAAAAAACACCCCAGTAAGTCTGACTTATTTTTAAAGATGGAAATTGCCGCTACCTCCTGCTGTGTGCAGGAGAAGCAGCGCGATCAAAACAGCCCACTGAATGGGTTACGTGCCCATTGTTTACTTCCTCTTTCCTCTGCCTTGAGAATGAGGAAGTAATGAGGGACAAGAGCGCAGGTGGAGAAGCGACGGTAAGCAAACGTGATTTTCCACGTGTGATGACGCTCTTAGACTTTAGACCGTAAGCTCCTCAAGTGAAGGATCTTATGTGTGTGTGTGTGTGTGTCTGTATGTGTCAATGTTAACTCTATCAACTGCCACATTTATTTTTTAATTAATTTATTAAGATATTTGTATCCCACCCTGTTATAACTGGGATCTCAGGGTGGCATACAGATAAAACCAGAACAACATAAACATAAATAATTTACACAGCTAAAAATGTATTAAATTGTTAACAAATTAAAACCGGTAGAAACTTTTTAAAAGCAATAAAATAATTAAAAATAATTAAAACCATGTGTAGCCATGGAAAATTTAACCCTCGAAAGCTTTGATAAAAAGGTATGTTTTAACTTGGCGCCGAAATGAAGCCAGTGACAGCGCCAGTCAGGACTCCAAGGGGAGAGTATTCCACAAGTGGTGTGCTACATGTGGTACAAATATTGCACACTTTTAGAAATCAGTATGAATTGTGCTTGCCAAAACAAGATATGCCAGTGATCTTTTGGTGCAACTAGACATGTGATACAGGAAATTTTCCATGTTTTTTAGCAGCTATGTATTAGATCAGGCACACAATGCTGGGGAGGGTTAAGCCTCACCCCCACGTCATTTTCCTATTTACAGTTTCCCTCCAAAACTGTCATTTGCCCTGTGGGAGGCATACATGTTCTATATGGGTGTATTGGAAAGGCAATCACTCCTTTTAAAAGAAAGTTCACCATTAACATTTTACTATATGACATTGTTATGCACTGTTGTTTTTTCTTTTAAAGAGAAAATTACATTGGCCTGGATCCTAAGTGTCTCTTTCATGAACAAATGGGCTCCTGTGAACAGAAGGGTTTTCAATCCAGCATATGATCCTGTGAGCCAAAATGGGGATGGCAATTTTTGCTAGTTCCTCCCCTTAGTCCTCCCCCAATTTTGGAATGTCCCTCCAACTCTCAGGAGCAGATTTTCTGTGGGTACAATTGCTGTAGGACAAAAAGGGATATAGACTAAAATGCACCCCTTCCACTGGTGGGAGCATCCTATAAACAGCGAAAAGAACTCAGGATTCAAGCCATTTCTGATAAACTTACAATAACAAATTGATCTCTTGGTGAAAACAAATCACCAGATCTTCCAAGATAATATTACCTCTCTCATCTTTTCTATCCCCATTGTGAATATATAAGCGATAACTATCCACTCCTGTGTGGAAGGCCAGCGATCCATCTTCACCAACACAATATAATTGAACAGCATCAAGTACCCAATGTATGCCATCTGTAAAGAAATAAAGCCAATTTTCCTGAGTATAAATGTCCAGCTTACATAAGTAACTTAATCCTACTGTATCTGTTTTCTAGATGTCTCCAGCAAGAGGGCTAACTTTCTGATTCAGCAATTCTTTACAGATGCAAAAGCTTTAAATGCACACTATAAAATCCCACACCCGTTGCAGGGGTGGGAAACTCCTTGGCCCTTACCACACCAGGCGTTTTGCCTGGGATAGCCCCTGGGTGAAGAGGGAGGGAGGATGATTCCGGAAGTACCTAATACACACCATCGGAGCACAGAGACCAGCCAGGGGCCATCCCAGGCAAAATGCCTGGTGTGGAAAGGGCCCCTGTCTGCAGAGAGAAGCATATACAGAACTACCCAGTCTCTTGAAGTGATTGTAGTAAGCAAGTTCACTCATGCAAATGCTCCATCAGAGTGCATTTGGGCATCAGGTACTGGAGCTAGTTTTATATTAAAAGTCACTACTCAGAACCAGCCCACTGCATATTTCATAATTTGCTCTAATGATTAGGACAGGGAAGAACACAAATTACTCCACTCCAGCTGCTTGAACAGAAAAATACATTTGAAAATTACCCTTTTATTCCCCCTCCCCCATTATGTTTGCAAGAAACATAATAGGTATAATTCTTTAAAATATCCCATTGACCCCCTGGTTACTATTCATATATAGAAGGGCTCAAGTTCTCAGAACCAGGCAAACTGTCTACAATATGTATAGGCCACCTTGGGAGGGTTTCTGTCTTGAAAGGTGGTCTAGAAATATTTTAAATGAATAAAATAAAATTTAAAAATGTTATAAACAAAACAGTATTTTTAAAGCATTTTCTATTTGTGCTTAGGTTAGACATTCAAACAGTACTTCATTTATACAATGTAAACATACTGATGAAGGGGGCCTTTGCAAATTTGTGTCATTAAGGACAGACGACAAAATGATAGTTGCTCCTTACAGTGTAGAACCAAAATTTAACAATTGGTGCATTGTAGAACTCATAGATCTTGCGTCCAAAGGGAATCAATCTGTGTCTGCTCTGAACTTCTTCCTCCTCTTTCTTCCGTGCTGATGACTCTCCATTGCCACGTCCCAACATTGCCTACAATGAAAAACAACAGGAACAGCTATAGTAGACTAACATCCAGTTGCCAAATCCTGTTTCTTTGGATCAATTGATGGGGCAGTGTCCAGCACTGACTTTTCAATCTTACAAGAAGCTGGAAGCCTGTGTCCAATTAAGCATAACAAAAACTTCTAAGACGTACAAATGCCAAGCTGCCATTAATAACATTGCATCTTCCAGTGCTGAACCAACAACACCACTTCAACAAGAACTATAAACGTAAATGCAACTCATGAATCTCTTCCAGATCTGAGTTCTTGCGAGTACAACAATACAACAGAGAAGTTTTTACTTTTTGGTTGTTGAGTTGTTATTCTCCTGACTGTTGCTTTGTATTAGGAAACTACAGAAATTACAGTTACCTATATTGTACTATACCAAACTATTGAGTAACTACAGGGAAAAAAGTAAGCACAATGGATTGAAGGATCCCAGAACTAACAAATATGATGTAGGGATAGGAACAAGACATGCAGGAAAGCAGGCTCTGAATATAGCCAGAATGTTAGATATTTGTTCTCTAGTTCAGTAATTCTCCAGGCTTTAACAGTAAGCACAATGCTACAACATTCCCTAAGATTTCAACGAGAAGAAGGTTTCATGATAAAGCAGCAGTAGTCACAGAATAGGTAAGGTCAAACTGAGTGATTGTGTTAAATTCTAAAGCTACTGTGTTCCTAAACTTTTTCAGACTGACCTTGAGACTACATGGGAGAGGTTTTAAATTCAGAGTCTCAGCATAAAATGTTAGGACATTTAAAAATGTCAATAAGTCCCCCTCCACAAGGATGCGCTTTTGCACCCGGTTCCGCGATTATGCGCATTATCGCGGAGGCGCTTTTACTCCTAATCCCTCTGCACCGGAGGCGGCGAGAGGCGGCGAAGCGCATTAATTCATGTCCAAAAAGCGCTTTACAAGCAGTTAATGCGCGTAATCGCTTGTTCACACCGCGAAAATGCGCTTTAACGGCCGGAGCAAAATAAAAGTCGCTATTTAACGCGCGTTCGAAAATGCGCATTGTCGGGGAGATAACGCGCCTGTACGCCCATTTTGCGCTCCGTGCTTGTGGAGGTAAATTTTTTAATGAGCCTTCAAGGCTCATTAAACGTCTCGTGTGGAGGAAATAAATGCAAAATCTCACAGATCTTTCCTTCTATGGGTAGCAGGCATAGTGACATTAACTCTATGCTGGTAGAAGAGGAGGTAGAAAGAAGTGAGACCAGTGGAGAACTAAGAGGACACTTGCACAAACAAGCATATGTGAACATATGGTCGGCATATTTCATTGACTCATATTTCTTACCATAGGATAGTGCACTTCATTTGATGGTAATTTGCTAAAATGGCCCATTCAGGGACAAATAGTACACGTTGTTGTTGGTGTGTGTGTGTGTGTGGGGGGGGGATTTTTCAGAGAGCAAATGGCATGGGGGTGGATGGAGGGATCCTAAGATCTGTATTAAAGTGGTAGCCAAAACCATGGCAGAGCTGGGGCTTCCACCCAACCAGAACTATATTGGCACTCCTGTGAGATCTAAGGGCCTAATAGGGTTCATCCATTCAATATAAGTCCAATGTTTCCTTAGAAGAAATTCATACTGGAAACATACAAACAATGAAGCTGTCAAACCATTAGCCCATTTATTCAGTTAAGGGATTTGCTTGCCACCCTTCATAAATTTATCCCAAAGCAATTTATAATACATCCAGCACAGTACAGTCTGCTATGATTAAAGCTACTCTGCAAGATCTCAGAGAGAAATCTCGCTCATCTCTGGTTCCTAAGATCCCTCTAACTGGAAAGACCATGAACAGAACCAGGGACCCTTCAGCATGCAAAGCTTTTTTCTTAACCACTGCGCTGTCTACTAAGGGCTTTTCTACAGGAGGCTTTTAACCCGCCATTTTACCGAGGCTTTTGTTTTCAGATTCTTTTCAGGATGAAGATCAGCTCCTTTACACATATCTTTCAGGGCTTTTCTTTCTCTTCCTTTCCTAATGTTCCATCACACAAGCACTAGGTGGTGCTGTGATATAGCAGAATTGCAGAATTACACTAGGATTTATCCCACCGTTCCCAAATAATACCAGACTTTCCGTGTTAGAAAAAGCCCTGGTGAATGATGCAATTGTGTAAAGGACCTGCAAACTACAGTGAGGAATCACAAGCACACACTAAATCCCTTGTTTAGAAAGGCTCTGAGAAAAGGCCATTTCTGTTGTTGCATTCTGGTTGTGAAATGAGCTCCCCAGAGAGCCTCCCCTGGCGCCTACATTGTGGTCTTCCTATTTTTCCAGGCATTTTATTCTTTCTGTTTCTGTTGCTTTTAAACTTGCTACTGTAGGTTTTATTCTACTGTACTGCTAGGTTTTATTTTGGTTTTTATTTTTAAATTATACTGTAGTTTTAAACTTTTATATTGTATTTTATTGTGTTGTATTTTATGGGTTAAATGTTTAATTTAATTGAACCATGCAGATGTTTTGGCTATTGGGCAGTACAGAAATATAATAAATAAATATATAAATTCTTACAAATGGTAGTATGGGGAAGGGTGGGAGTGCCTGGGTCTTATACTATATTTTAAGAACAAACAGCTATCTAGAGGTCAATAAGTCTGTAAAAGGGTTTTTGTTCAAGCATTAGTGTGCTTCCAAGATTTGAGAATAGCATTTAAAGAGAAGTTATTATTTAAAAAACATACTTGCACACTCCCAAGAGAAATTGAAATGATTTGACCTTTCAACAAAATTTAGGTCTGATCAGAATTTGCTTAATTATTTTTATTGATAACTGCAAGAATTATATTGCACATTTATGGTAGTAAGCAAATGTTCCAAATCTTACTATATGGTTTTAAAAGTTCTGGAATAGGAAATAAGAAGTACATTTTGGATGTGAGAAGTGAGTGTTCAGTCTCATACTTTTAAAAAGAAGCGGCAGTTCTGTTCTTTTCCATTTTGAAAAGGCACAGTAAGAATTATGGTCTTACCTACATGGAAACAGAGTTGAAAGTTACGTTTGAAATGCTGCAATTGCTCTGAAATAACCATGGACCACTGAACACAAACCTCTAACCACATTCACAAACAAAGAACAATTTTGAAAACATGAACGGTTTAAGCTAAACACCATGAAGGTTCCTTTCATGGTGGTGAGTTCCAAACATTCCCATTATTCACAGTGTTGCAGAAGGAGCCTAAAACAGCAAGTCCGTTCTCAGCGAGAGAAGGAGGCTGCTACAGGTGTAGGTGGCTTCTGATTTTTTGATCTACAGTTTAACTATGATTCACCATAAGTTAGGGTGAGTCGTGCAAGAATGCAAAGCACCAATGGGTTCCATTTTGGGGGGAAGACTGCGGTGTGCTATGTCTTTTGGGGACTTATCTGCCACTGTGGTAGGTTGCAGGTATAATGAGCCTGAACACTGTGAGTAAGACTACATACAGCATCGCAGTAGGCTGCATTGAACTGATACCCATCCAGCCGCCACCTTCCGGCTTTTCAGCCTGTTCTGTCCTGCTTCCTTCACAGCCGCCCTGATTGCTCAGCGTTCTTGTTTCTCCCTCCCTTCTTTATCCTGCCAACAATATGCAGTTCTCCCTTTTCCTCTCAGGTGTGTGAACATTTTGTTCATTTTTGCATGTGGATAGCATTTACACCTTTGTAGACTGTGAAATAGTAAATTCACAACCCCAGGCAGAACCAATACTGCGCTTGCTGGGACAGAAGGTTCCTTGAGGTCAGCTGAATCCTCTGGCGTTGACTGCATAAGGTTTGATCACAGATGGCCTCATCGGGAATATGAATACAAGCGAAATGTAGGTAGAGGGGAAAGACCACAGATAGAGGACAAAGGCCACTGTCACAGGGTGCAGAAGAGGGAGCATGGAAAACCATGCCATTTGTCTAAAAACAAAATGACACATTACCCTGAGCTTCGACATTGTCAAGCCAGGGATTCACTAGAGGAAGGCATGGTATTGGAAAAAGGGGCTGGAATATCACAGAGGGCAATTACTGTTCACTTAACTGTAGCCCCATGAAACACGCTGTGCTTATTGGACCTGAAAAAGCACTTCATTTATTGATCAGAAGCCAGCAATAATTAACCTCGATCAAAGCAGAACAAGCTCATTTCAGAGGAAAGCAACTTGTCAGTCTTATGCTGGCTTATGATCTTTCCCTCTTTTTCCAAGGTCTTGCCTGCATAGGGGTCCTGAAGGCTGATCTTGTGCCTAGGGTCTTCTGCTTCCCTGAATTTTGGTTCTTGTAGGCAGAGCCTTCTGCCTGCCCGCAGATAAGGTCTTGGGGGCAGCTCTTGCTGGTGGCCTGTAGGAAACAGCCTCATTTTTAACAAAATGTAATAAAGCAAAACCTTTTGTTTTTTTTAAGTTGTTCCTAAATTCATATGGACATTGAGAGACCAGTCACTAGCTGTGATAATAGGAAAATGCTTGTGGAGCCTTATGCCAGCAGGGAACGTGGGGATTTTTTTAATGGCTAGACTTTAAAAGGCTTGATACTTTCCTTTGTATACAATATGTTCATTTAAAATTAGCATTTAAAATTAGCAAGGCAAAGTCTCAGAGGGACTTCACCTATGTTAAACTATGCAATAATTGTATAATGTATACTTTTAATACTTGAAAGAAGGGCAATTAAAAATTAGAGAAAAATATGCAAGGGACAGTCATTAAAGATACTAGAAAAAGTCAACCTACAATACTGTAAATTTTGTTGTAAATTAGGTAACAAAAATAGCTATAAGGATCTCTAGTTTTCCTAGTCTCACAGGGCCATGCATTTCAACCTCCGACTAAAACTCAGAATATCTTAAAGCTTTCCTAACAAATGGTTCCCTAACCTTTTTGTGAAAACTCCACAGAAACAGTTTCCGCAGCGTTTCCTAACCAGTATAGATACTATACACATTTTCAGGATTTCAAATATCTTATCATAAGATGACATGTTTCATCTTGGTACCTGCAGAATTTTATCTGCAGGTACCAAACTTGCAGGAGGCTGGCAGAACCCTGAGCCCAAACATTTCCCCAAAGTGTTGCAAAACCTTTACATTGGAGCCAGAGTGTCTTTGGTGGCCAGAATTAAACGGTGAATGGTCAGGGGCGTTCACATATATTATTTAGCCTGATCTTATCTGGAGCTATTATTTTTAGGGTGTGGTGGAAAAGAAATGCAAAACCAAGTGTAAAGAATTGTCTGTTTGATAAGTATTTCAGCTGCAACTGGAGATAACTTTGCTTACATAAATAATATGCACTTCTATTTGTTACTTGTGACAGTAAGCAGATTTAACCGACAGTTGATTAGAAATGTACTTTCTTTCTTTATTTTTAACAATTTTATTGAGATGTAAACCTGGGAATAACAAAATGATGATTACAACATCTAAAATATTACTGTGGCATTTTTCTGAATGCTTGATAAGTTGTCACATTATGCCCACGTTTACATTCCATTTCGGTATTGCAGTAATGGGGTAGTATCTAGCTAGCACTAATGATGTTGCACTAGCGTAAACCAATGCTTGCATAATGTAACTAGCACAATGGGAGGAAAATGACAATTTTCTGCTGAAATTTTGGTGACACAGAGGCAAAAAGGGGACAATGATTCTTCAAAACAACATGTGTGGGGTCCATAAAAATACCATTGTGCCCACCAGGAAACCTATCTGGACTGGAGCAGGCTGTGAGAGCCTATATCTGGAGTTGAGCCAACGAGACAGATTACGGATAATGTTGCTGTACCACCCACCCTGCTGCCCAACAGTCTCCCTGATCAAGCTTGCTGATGTTGGAGAACTCCACAAATCTTTGTTTTGAAACCAAATTGCCCCCCTTTTTGCCACCATGCCGCTGAATACAGTGCTTTCCTCTTTTGCGCTACTTATATTGCGTAAGCATTGATTGACACTAGCGCAACTTCATTAGTGCTAGTGCTGGGATGCTGGATGCTACTCATAACAGCCAGTCATCCTTGCATTTTTAGACTGCTTAACTGCTTTAAGTTTGTATCTTCCATTATTCTTCTATGCCTGATCACAAGATACACCATCATAGTGTACTAATACATTGATGTGTACAAGATGCAGCCCGTGGTACAAACTGGTGAGCCTGGTAATTCATTCTGACAAGATAACTATCTATGCTTTCTCAAAGCAAAAATGGAAATACTGCGTTCAAATCAAAGATTTTTTCCGAGGTACAACCCACTCAACACTGCTTATGCTCAGGCATAGTTAATAGGGGTGCCTAAAACCACTGCACTCCCTAACCCATATAGAGGTGACAATAGCATGGGGGATAATGGCTATACAGATCACTTCCAGCAATGTTTTTCTCTTACTGTGAGTTCCATGTCTTCCTCTTCTTTTTCTTTAACTGGTTTTTCTGGCTCCTCTGGCTCTTTCTCTTGAAGTTGGACCTCTTGAGCCTGAGACATGTAAGGCATGTCATCTTTGTTCTTGAACTCCAAGCTGAGAATTGAAGGAGGAAGTAGAATTCCTAGAATTACCTAAAGCAATAATAATGATAACAATAATCATCACAATTAACAGGTTAGGGTTATGCCAGTTGCTCATTTAGTTTTACATACCACAAGCTCTTTGGGCCATCTGACATTTGTGCATGTGAGTTTCAAAAATGATCAGCTGTGGCTATTGTAGCTACTGTGTGGCCGATGGCAGGGATGACGGGGACAACAACTGGCCATAGGGTGCTCCCTGAAGTCCTGGAAAGCTTTTTAACTAATAGACCAGCCCACCTTCTGGAGTGGAAAGATATTCAGCCTGGCCTGGTTCGGAAGATATGATAATCAACGGGGTGGGGGTGGCGAACAATAGTCAGTTGTGTTGCTTATTGTGTCGTGTGGAGGGCAACACACAATGCACGCACAACTGACAGTGCGCTATTTTGGGCACTTAAACAACGGAGAAAAGCAACAGGCTTGCACGTTGTTTATCCTGAATTCCGTTGTTTAAAGTGTCGTGTGGAGGGAACCCCCCCCCCCCCCCCGTGTACTATTCCATTTGGTCATAGAATTCGCCGGCCGGAGCAGCTTAAAAAAACCCGGCTGCTCCGATACAGCTGGCAGGACTTGTGGTACATGCTGGGATATGGCCGGAGGACTGAGGCAGGTGGGAGGGAGGAGACGCAGCAGCCCAGAAGGACGCTGGGACTTTTAATCGCGTGTTGCGGGGAAAGGCAACATGTCGTGTGGTGGGTGCTGCTGCGCCTGTGCCAAAATAACGCACGGTCAGTACGCTATTTCCCCCTCCATTGCCTAAAGTGTTGTCCGAATTCACCCCACGTCTCTTTTGCTAGTAACAGGGCATGTCAGCCTCAACACTTTACATTAGTAAACCGGTTACAGCTAATTCGATGTGACCTTTCCCTAAGCCTCAAGCTATTATTTGATTTTGAAGCAGTCCTGACCTTTAGGCTTGAATTTTTACGCATCCGGAGCCTCCCCATCCACATGTCTGTGAGTAGCATTTGGCTACAAGTGTGAGCAATGAAATCGCGATGCTTGGCTGCCACAGCGAGTTGCAGGCACGTGGCGTTGCTCCAGTTCTTCAGCTCATAGGTTAGCAGTTTCATTGCCAGCTGCTCATCCTGCTTGTAGGATTGGTCCAGCAACTCCACCGCCAGCTGGCCAAAATCCCTGCAACACAGGGCGTTTTTGTTAGCTTGTGTGTAACTTGTTACATGAAATGTAAACAACTGGTAACAGCTTCTCCTGCAAGGACTATGTCACCCTCTGGTAGGCTTGGCCAAGATGCCTCAGAGTGCTTTCAAATATTGGTGCTTCAGATCAGGCATCCTGTAAGCTCCTCAATTTCACTTTTGCAAAGAAGCTCCAGCCCCCATTTGCTTCCTTTTCTACTTGTTACTCACATGAACTAACCTGCTTCCTTATGTGTGACCCACATTTTCTGGGGAATCCTTAACCGAGGTAAATATGGAGTGATTTCTAACTGAGCTATTCAACTGTATGGAGGGGTCTGGAATTCAGCCTGGTTGGCATTCTCTCTTTTTCATTCAACTCAGCTTTGAAGTCTTTGGGTAGTATTCAATTTTAGTCCTACTTACAGTAGACCCAAGGTAGTTACATCTCATTTAACTCCCATTCATTTCAGTGGATCTATTCCAGGTAGGAGTGCCATTGGATGCAACTTTTTGTGTTTATCTCATGATTAGCCATAATGGGTGAAGTAGGTGAAGTCTGTATAAGACAGAATGGAGTTAGTTGCTATTTCTCTTGGCAGGTAGTGGTGCAGCTAAGGCTGGACCTTGGGCCCAGAGTCCAAGGCCCCACAGTCCACCCCCACACCCCGCAAAGGATCAGCCAGAAAATGGCAGGTGATGGGAAACAGGCTCAATGTCAGGCCCTGGGCCAAGATGGGCACTATTGCTGACACTGCTCAGTGAAGCATCCTTGCTTTCTCCTTACCTGATAGTGTGTGTCTATAAAAGGTGGCATGCACAGTTACTAGGGGTGTACACGCCATCGTTATCGTCATTTTGGACCAAAAAAATTATCGTCTTCATTCATATCGTAGGTGATCCGTATAGTCTTCATGATAATTATCGTTAAAAAATGATATTTTTGGCAGAAAGAAAAAAATGCCTGTAACTTCTGTATTTTAAAAGCTAGAGGCTTGAAACTTGGTCACAGTGCTTCTGGGGTATGCCTAAGTATGTGTATGAAATTCGAGATCAATCCCTCCAACCCTCGATTTTATATTAATTTTTTAAAGATTGTTTCCGTTCTGACAGATCAGAATGACAGCTCGCCAGACCTGTCAGAACGGAAACAATCTTTAAAAAATTAATATAAAATCGAAGGTTGGAGGGATCGATCTCAAATTTCATACACATACTTAGGCATACCCCAGAAGCACTGTGACCAAGTTTCAAGCCTCTAACTTTTAAAATACAGAAGTTACAGGTATATTTATATGGCAGTCCGATAAAACGATAAAATCGCCAGAAAATTATCGTCTCCGATGATTATCGTAGGATTTTCTATCGTATCGTCATCGTTAAAAACATGCACGATAACGACTTTATCGTATCGTTATCGTACATTTTAATGATATGATACACATCCCTAATAGTTACACATGGTTGCTTTATTATTTTTACTTTAAAATATATTATCATTTCCTACAACATAATGATGCTTATTCCCAAGTAAATGTAGTTAGTATTAGGGCAGCAGAACCAACCTCCGTTTTGTTCCTGTAGTCATGGTGCTATAATTTCAGTGAGTATAAAATGCAAAATTACACATGCTCGGTGTATTTCTTTTTCTTTTTGAACAGGTTTGGCAAACAAGCTGTTGTATGCTCGAACACATCAGTAATATAGAAGCAGTAGTAAACCATGGAATAGCGTGTGAGGAGGCGGTGGTGGGAGAAGAGAAATTTTATGTATATGCTTCACAACTGCAAGTCCAAAATGACCTAGCTGCACTACTGCTGGAAGGTCTTGTTAGTGTGTGTGTGTGTGTGTGTGTGTGTTAGGAGTGCTTCTATCATGCAGTCTTCAGCATTCCTTCTCACACCAAACCTGATATCCCAAGTGTCATTCATATCTTAATAACCTCAAGGTTAGGCTATTGTAATAATCTAACCTTGCTCTGTGTAGGGCTGTTCTTGGATGGAACAAACTGTAACCACCAACCTACTGAAACGACTGGTCACCAAGAGTGCATTTCACTACAGCTCCAGCATCTGCACTAGCTTTTCATTACTTTCCGGGCATAATTCAGTTTTGACCCATAAAAACCTGGAGCTTTATGTACACCCGAAAAACCATCATCCCCCTTATGTTCAAATGTCAACCCAGAATTCTTTCTTCGATGCATCACATATGCACTACATTCTTACTGCAAAGTCACATAGAGAGGTGTTCTCCATAGCTATTTCATTATGATCGAAATCCTTTAGCCGAAAGATAACCTGAATTTAATGCCTACGTACTTATTTTGTCTGGCTTTGAGCAGTCTAGCGTTAAAGAAAAGCGGGGCCATTTTAGTAGGTTTCCATTCAATATAAACTGAAGTGAATAAATATTAATTCATTAATTATTCAACCTGGAGTTGTGATTTAGCTCCTGAGATATGTCATCCACCATATCATTCTCGGACGCTTCATGGGCCATGGCTTTGCAGAGTTTACAGGCCACTAGAGCCTTAGCCATGGCTTCCTCTCCATGTTGCCAGAAAAAGAGAGCCATCTTCTGGCGCTTCATCAGCACCGCCCACACCATCAACTCGTGAAAGGGGAAAGGGAAATGGTTAATCTCAGGATCATCTAGGTCGATATCCACTTCCTCCTCTCGCTTCTTGGTTGTTTTTCTTCCCCTCCGCATTGGGACATCATCCTGTTAATTAGGGAGGAAATGTCATGAGACCAAAGAAGCTTAAACCACATAAGGTCATACTCCTGCACAACTCTGATTTGGATCGGGACCATGGCACTTCAGGAGAGGATGGTTTAAGTTACCTTCTCATTTTCATCCAGAATTTCCATCTACCCTCCATTGTGGTGGGGGTAGGTGTTAAAAAAGAAAAAGAAGTATCCATTGTTCCCAATGAAGACTTTCTTTTTTATTTAACCCCCTGCTTAAACCCTCTTCTGAAACACCACAGTCCCAATCTGAATTGGGGCCATGCACTCTTGCAGGAGAGTAGAGGAGGAAATCATACATAGCTCAGCTATAAACATTAAAGGAATGTTTATTTTGGCCCTTAGTCTTGTGGTGCTGTAGGGGTCCTTCTCACTGCCAAGTGCTCCAATTGTACCTAGAGTAGGGTGACCATATGGAAAGGAGGACAGGGCTCCTATATCTTTAACAGTTGCATGGAAAGGGGAATGTCAGGAGGTGCCCTTTGTATGCCTGCAGCACCTGGTGAAATTCCCTCTTCGTCACAACAGTTAAAGCTGCAGGAGCCCTGGCCTCTTTTGTATCTGGTCACTCTAATATAGCTCCTGCAGCTTTAACTGTTGTGACGAAGAGGGAATTTCACCAGGAGCTACATGCATACAAATCACACCTGCTGAATTCCCTCTTCATCACAACTGTTAAAGATACAGGAGCCCTGTCCTCCTTTTCATATGGTCAGCCTAACCTAGAGTCATGCAAGAGTAATTCAGCTTTCTTTATAAATAGGCCTGTAAAAACCTCATGAATTTAGTGACCAGGATTCAAAGAGCCACTTTAAGTGTCCCCAAGGGCATGCACCATGGGATATTTGGCTTTTCTCCCTATGAACACTAGACCACTATCTTATATCATAAATTGCTTTGGGAATTCCCCTCAGCAGCATGTGGTGCGTGGGCTGCCATTCAAAAAGCAGAAACCTAAAGCTCCCTTGAGCACATGGAACGAGTTGCAAAGTTCTTTGGATTCATAATAACTATACTATGAATAGTTATCAGTCTGCCATGAATATATTTGGTTCTGATATGAAGATTTTACAAATGTCATCAAAACGGTTACTTACTTCCATTCCCAGAAGTTTCAGAGCTTTGGGCTGTAGGCAATAAAAGAAAGGAACAATTATATATATAATTACACCTCCCCACATTGTCCTGCAATATTAATCATACACTGCTTTGATTATGGAAGCTCAGCATATATATTACAGAAGCCTCTAGATGTTTGTTCCTCATGCTGAACTATAATGGATGTACAGAGTCAATTCTACTGTTTAAATGATCTTAAGTAGAATTCCTACTTTCATGTGTGTGTGTGTGTGTGTGTATTTTATGTTATTTTGGAAAATTCAGGAACATTGCACAGAGGTCCAAGAATGGACTAATTGGAGAAGGAAGTTTCCATCATATGCAGAGGCATAAAACATTTGCTATTGGGTATGTTTCGGCACTAGTTTTGGATTACTTAGCTAAAATTTTTTACTGGTACCTATTTGGAGCAAGAGACCAGACCCTAACCGATATAAAAACCTAGTTTGCATGATCATGGTTGCCTTGGTGGTTGATCTACGCTGGGAACTGGACAGGGGGAGTATGTCCCTGTTGGTTCTGCTGGACCTTTTAGTGGCGTTTGATACCATCGACCATGGTATCCTTCTGGGCCGCTTCACTGGGATGGGACTTGGAGGCACTGTTTTACAGTGGCTCCATTCCTTCCTGGAGGGGCGGACCCAGAAGGTGGTGCTGGGGGACTTCTATTCGACTCCTTGGTTGTTGGCCTGTGGAGTCCCTCAGGGTTCCGTTTTGTCCCCCATGCTATTTAACATATACATGAAACCGTTGGGAGAGGTTGTCTGGAGTTTTGGGGTGCGATGCCACCAGTACACTCATGACACCCAACTCTACCTCTCCTTTCCAACTGATTCCAAGGAAGCTGTTTTGGTGCAAAACCGGTGTCTGTTGGTAGTAATGGATTGGATGAGGGTAAACAAATTGAAGCTTAATCCAGACAAGACAGAGGCTCCTGGTCAGTCGAAAGGCAGATCAGGGAATAGGGATTCAGCTGAAGACGCAGGTTTGCAGTTTGGGTGTACTTCTGGATTCAGCCCTGAGCCTGGATGCCCAGGTTTCAGTGGTGGCCAGGAGTGCATTTGCACAGTTAAAGCTAGTGCGCCAGCTGCGACTGTTCCTGAAGAAGTCGGTCCTGGCTAAGGTGACACACACTTTAGTTACATCCCGATTGGATTACTGTAATGTGCTGTATGTGGGGCTACCTTTAAAAAGTGTTTGGAAACTTCAGCTGGTTCAAAGAGCTGCAGCCAGAGTGTTGACTGGGGCTGGTTACAGGAAGCATACAACTCCCCTGTTAAAACAGCCCCACTGGCTTCCAGTCTGTTTCCGGGCACTATTCAAAGTGCTAGTTATGACCTATAAAGCGCTATACAGCTTGGGTCCAGGTTATTTGAAAGACCGTATTCTCCCTTACGAGTCTGCCCATCCTCTGAGATCTTCAGGGGAGGCCCTTCTCTTGGTCCCACCACCATCGCACACATGCCTGGTGGGAACGTGGGTCTTCTTGGTGGCTGCCCTGGGGCTCTGGAACTCCCTTCCCAGGGACGTTAGACTGGCTCCCTCTCTTGGGTGTTTCCGGAGGCAGGCTAAAAGTTTTTTGTTCCAGCTGGCCTTTGCAGTACAGTCTGGACCT
The DNA here is from genome assembly GCA_029215795.1 of Anniella stebbinsi. Taxonomy (NCBI): domain Eukaryota; kingdom Metazoa; phylum Chordata; class Lepidosauria; order Squamata; family Anniellidae; genus Anniella; species Anniella stebbinsi. The sequence goes on along the minus strand of JARDYH010000002.1, from coordinate 84,938,004 downwards.
CTGTTTTTGCATTATTTATATATTGGATTTTTTTCTTATTCATGTTTTAAATGTTTTTAAATGTTTTAATATTGTAGCATGTTTAATTTTAAAAAATTTTTTGTATATCTCTATCTGTTTTAACTGTACATGTTTTAATTTGTAAAACTGACTTGAGCCCCAGTAGTGGGAAAAAGGTAGATGATGATGATGATGATGATGATGATGATGATGATTAAAAATAATAAACAACCCCTGGTGGTTTGTTAATACCACTACGTGTGCTGGTCGTGTGCTGGCTGGATTTCCCTTGTTACTCTCACCGCTGTGGCTTGCCATGTTGTCCAAACCTGGGCGGCAGAACTTGTTTGAGCAATCCTCAAATAACCCATATGCTGTTGTTGGGTTAATTGAAGGCTGCTTATTTCCCTTGCTGTGATCATGGGAACTGGCCCAGTTTTTGAGTGGAATGGCCCGGCCATACCTCCTCCACCCCACAGTTCCTGATTGTGTGGAGGACTCTAACTATATGCAGCCGAATGCGCTTATAGACCTATTTTAGACCTTCTCAATCAATGTGGGAAGGTAGGTCTGGAGTGGAGAGAGTTAAGCCTGTGTGCCTTGGCCTCCAGCCCTTCCATGGATACAATTTCTAAATGCCTGAATAGGGTTCGTATCTCTTACACAGTGGTGTCTTGGAACCAGGGCTGACAAGGATGCAGTGCCAAGATTTTGTGACTAGCAGAGACGCTGACATTATCTGCCACCCTGATCAGAATCCCCTGTTCCCTCTGAGCTTAGCTGCAATTTTCATAGTAGCTGTGGGGGACATGAATTTTCTCAGCAACAATATGTAAATGTGAGCTATCCCTTGTGGTATTGCAGGGGCTGGCTAGCATGCCCTCAGCACCATCGGAAGCACTCTTTCATCGCTTTGTATCGGGGGTTGTGGAACCCTGCATCTTATGCTTGCCTTCTTGCAGAGTGCGCTGTGTGGCTGTAACTGGGGCTTGTTCATAGGCAACTGGAACTTGAGGCAAGTAGGCACAGACAGTCCCAGTTATACCCTAAACCACCTAGTTCTGTCACCACTTGCCTTGCGCACATGGATAACTCATCTCTCATCCCAACTCCTTAAGCCTGTGCTTTTATGAAACAATTTAAAACAAAAACCGAAAAAATCAACAACCATCCTTACTCTCTTGGGGCCAAATAGGTTGTGATAGAGGGTTCGGAAACGTTTCCGAGTATAATTACAGCGATAAGCTCCTCCCATCAGGTACTCAATCACCAGGCCAATATCAATTAGACTTATCCTATAATCTGGTGGCAGGTTTCCCTGTTGTTTTTTTCCCAAGGGAATAAAAGACAAACAAAAAAGGGAGAGAAAAAGATAAAGCTGATTAGTATGCCTCATATGCAAACGTTTCTGTAACTATGAGAGTTTTAAAAAATGTAATAAAACGTTAAGGAAACATAAAAATATATTATTATGCTGGTTAATCAATTCACCTTAAAATAGATCCAACCGAAACCTGGATATTCACGCTTGGAAAGAAGACATAAATTAAATAAGAACGTGTATTAAAAGGTAGCAGTAACAGAAGATAATAAGTTTCAGAACACAGGGGTCAGGCTCTTCTGAGGAAAGCCGGAGACACCACTGCAGAACAAAAAAAAAAAGCATGAAGGCAAAGCTTTTTCAGGAACTCAAGAAATTTGCTGGATTTTGGTTGTGGAAAGTTTCCTGTGCCAGCCTAAAATTGCCTCTGTCCTGTTGAATGTGTGTACGCTCTGGCAGCCTCCATGGTGCTGTGAGCCTTTCTGCCTCTGTCGCACCATTAAGAATGTTTTCCCCAGACTGAACCCTGGGAGAACACAGTAGCTCAAGTACCTGCCAAACATTTTAAACACATGTTTTTGCTCTTAGGCTGTATATATTCTACAGCGCTTAGCAATCTGCAAAATCAGGACCCACATGATCTCCTTTTCCTGGTCCTAATCATAGTTGTCACTTTTATTTTCTGGAAAAAATGGTTTTATTAACATTACTAAGAATCAAAAATGATTTTTGTGTATGTCTTTCTAAAGGGGCACATTGTACAGGATTTAAAAACCTTTCAGTTAAACCTTGGCTAGTGATTTGCTCTTCTATACAGGCATATGCCCAGGAGGACATGAATTCAGAAAGATGTGATGGTCATCAAACGATTCTGGGGATTAACCAGTTTTTGATTTGTAATTTGATTTTTTTTTTAATGAAAAGCCTGCATCCTAGTGATTACTTTTTCCAGGTATGACTCCCATGCGAGATTTTCAATATGCTCTACTTTATATTATAATTTCTTCAAATCATGTCCAACACAAATATTTTTGTTTATAAGCTACCTTAGTGCCAAAATGAATTAGTCTGTTAACTCATTATATAGCACAAAATGGGTGAAATTATATAGCACAACATGGGCCAAACAATGAATTTATTTTATAGGTCACTTTTGAGATCTTTCTCCACTGACTCTGAAATCTCCTAGTATTGAAAAGGACGTGTTTCTATGTTATCATAATAATGCAAAACAAAAAACAAAAACCCACACCCATCTACAAATGTACAGAAAGCTGATTTCCCTTCTGTATTTGTCATCTTTTCAATAAACATACTTACTTAAATTGGTTTAGCTGTTTACAGTGTTCTAATTTTTTTGTGTTTAAATTTTTTAGACTGCTCTTATTATGTTATTTTGTAATGCCGTTGTGTTTTTATGAATTGTTGTAAACCGCCCAGAGGGCTTCGGCTATGGGGCAGTACGAAAATGAAATTAATAATAACAACAGTGTGGGGTAATGGCTAGAGTGTTGGACAGGGATTCGGGAGATCCAAGTTCTAGTCCCCACTCGGCTATGGAACTCACTGGGTGACTTTGGGCCAGTCACAGACTCTCAGCCCAACCTACCTCACAGGGTTGTTGTTGTGAGGATAAATGAGAGGAGGATTATGTACGCCGCCTTAGGTTCCTTGGAGGAAAAATGGCGGGATAAAAGTGTAATAAATAAATAAATAAACAAACAACATATATTTCTGTAACAATTTTACTATGTCATATACACCAGGGGAATATGTGGCCCTCCCAATGTTATTGGACTGCAACTCCGATCATCCCTCACCATTGGCCCTGCTGGCTGGGGCTGATGGGAGTTACAGCCCAACCACGTCTCGACGGCTGCACATTCACCTTTCCTGATATGCAACACAAGGATGTATATGCACAGTAAATACAAAATGCCACTTTGGGACTGTTTTCTGCAATCGTGCATTCAGTACTTGTCTCGGACTTCTATAATGAGCCAAGACTAATTTGAGGCAATTCTCAGGACCACTTTTTATTTTGTACTGGGAATAGATACCTGGATTTTCTGGTCAAGTGTGAAGGACAGACATATGAAATCTGACATAGGTCCCCAATTAAAGTACTAGGAAAAGGTGATCAGCAAAGTACCAACTCCTGATTTCAAGTATTCTAAAGTGGTACTCACCAAATGTTACTTGTGTGCTACCTTCATAATTGATAGGCCTGTGGATACCAGTTTCAGGTATTCATATGCCCGTGTGTGAAATGTAAAGTGAGAATCAGCCCTCAGATTGATTCTCCTTTTTATACTAGAGGGCATACAAGGCAGTTCTAATAATGCCTGATCAATTGATGAAAGTGACATATTTCTTCTTATCACATTGAGATCTGGACACCCAGATCAAGTTTGGACTGGGGTTGCAGGAATATCGTTCCGCTTAATTGTGATAGGAAACTTTTTGTTGTTCTCGTTGGAACCTTTTTAACAACTTTATTTTGTTGTCAACAAAATGAACTTGTTGTTTAAAAAGTTCCAACAAGAACAGCAAAAAGCTTCCAATCAAAATAAAGTGGAACAATCATTCTATAATCCTAAGTACACTTCATTGGAATGCAACTTCTATTAAAATCAGTTATGTTTTCTAAGTTTGCATTTTTAGGGCAGAGGAGTAAAATGACAGAAATCCAAAAACTGATACCAGCATCACAGATGCTAAAGATTTCATATATAGTCATTCTTCATAGATATAGACATAGCGTATTAGAACCAAGCTACATAAAATTATCTGCCTTCTGATCATATCCATAAAAAGGGACAAAAAATTAAGTTAGAAATGCTTATTAGCGGACATATTTATCAAATGACCACTAGGGGGCACTCTTTACCCACCAAACTCCGAAGCCTTCCCCATCCTACTTTTGTTAATTTGAGTGATAATTAAAGCATCAATATGGCAGAAGTAGTGATTGTAGGTCAAATGCTCTTCCCACTTAACAAGGCCACTGATACCCAGAGAGATTGTCTTTATTAAGTAAACTGAGGGGTGTCTAAAGAGTAAACTACTATTCTTTCCCATAAACTAGTTAGAAAAGCATACATCATAAAATAGATAGAGTTGGAATTCAAGGCCTGTCTGGGAAGGTTCATTTTTAGCACTCACACAGCCATTTAAAATTAAAAGTGTGGGGCATTAGCAAGGCCAGTATACCCCCTCCTCAGCATGCATCAATATCTTCTGAGGTTTTTTTTATTTAGTTCTTTGAATGCTGCACACTCACTCTGCCATTAGAGTGTATATTTCTCCCTTTACAAAAATGGCAACAAGGCTATCCCCCCAGAAATTATGTAGGGCCAGGAATTGGTGCTGTTTTGTTATTGTTGTTGTTGTCTAGAAAAATCTATAATGTTTTATAGACAACAAAACAGATACATAGGAGCAAAGAGAGCTAGAAAAATACTTGTAGGACTTTTTACTCACAAATAACCTTTATGCTAACTTGCTCTTTCCTGGTAACACTTATGCTTGCGTACTTTGCAGGAAACAGGGGAAGACTCAGAGGTCTGCTTGCATAGCCATACCCTTAATTCATTTGCAGTTTCCTCACTAAACTGTGCAAGCTTTTGAGGTTCACAGAATTCTTCACCTACCCATGAGCTTTTTAAAGTTTTCATGCTCTTACTTACTGCATGAGTTTCTTATTTTTGGCTCTATGATTAGCAAATACTACAAAATACTACATATTATTCTTCAGTCCTAACGTGTACACTGCTCCTCAGTGAAATGAAGTGGACATAGATTTTTTATGCCTGTTGTATAGGTAATACTTCACTACGGCACATTATAAACTTGACATCTTAGATCCCAAGAGCTTACAGCAAAATTGAAAGTTTGGCTATCAGGCCATAACAAGCCTGATATTGGAGCACCTGCTTCAGAACAGCCATCTGTCTCTGTCATGAACAGTGAACCATTTGACTGTCAAATAATGATACGTTCCATTAAGAGGTTATTTTCTAGAATGCTATTTCGTTTAAATCGATGTCAGGCTCTCTGATAGATTGACTGAGGAGGAACAAATTTCATTGCTCTGGTATGGGAATGCCATGAGTTGTCCAATATCTTGTAGCACAACACACTTCTTTCTCATCATTTTTCAAATGTGTGGTTCCTAATGGGGTAGATTTCTTATTAAAGTCAATGGAATATTGCTCTTGGTTTCTATATTTTTAGTTCAGTGATACTAGTCAGGGTTTCCTTTTCTATCTGAACACAGAATGTTTCAGAAAAGTTTCCAACTCTTGGTATTATTTTTTAAAGCTACTTTAGTTTTTAAAAGCAAGTATTGCGGGGGAGTAAGTATATTCTACTTGTGAACATGCACAAGTGCAATATAACTTAGTTTGACAATAATTGTCTTATCAGCTGATATTGTAACAACAGGGCTTGATGTTTTAAAAAGATCTTTCTAAAAGGGGGCGGAGACAAGAATATGAAGATGTTTCCCAAACAGCAAATGGCACAAAAATGATCACATACTTCAGTGCAAAAATGGTGCTACTTGCCTGCAGCTCACAGAGAAGCAAAAAGCCTTAAATGAAGATATCTGGCTTTGATTTAGGCACTACTGTACTTCCAAGGGATTTATGCTTGCAAACAAATGTGTGATGCAAAGATCTTTCAGATTTTCCACCTGATATTACAAGCGTAGTTAATTTTGATTACTCCATCAATCACAACGCAAAGGTAGTTCTCAACAGATCAGTTCCTCCTTTCTAGCACCTTCAAACATTTTGAATCATTTCCCCCTCAAATGTCTGAACCGATTCTTTTCCTAAATCCCTTAAGTCTTTTCTTGAAACCTTTTGCCTCTCTGCTGAAAGGGCAGACCATTTTGAGCTGGAGTGTCCCAAAATTGAAAACTAAAGATATGAAGATGTAACACTGATGATAGGACCCAGGGCTGGATCTTCAGAGCATGTTTTTCAGCCGGTGAACCCAGTTATGATGTCCAAGAGTAATCAGGTATGTGGGAAACTTGCAAGGCACTAGATACCACCACCACTGCTTTCACAACTCCTTTTGGAGGTGAATTGCCCTCCCATCTTATACACCATCTTGGATTACTGGCAATTCCTTCCTTACTTGGGGGAAAGAAAATGGGACCACCTTTCAGTGTAGTCTTTGCGTCATTAGCCCTATTCAGCCATTGTCCCTTTCCCCCTGTGATTCATTTCATGTGCAGGAGAGAGCAGGAAAGAGGCAATTGGCCCCTCCCCTCCTCCACGCCCCGATGACCATTCCTGCAGCCTTCCATGTCTTGGGGGCTAGAATTCTGTAATGGGGAGACTTTTCCACTTGAGCAAGCATGCTGCTTGATAGGGAACCCTGCTTTTCCAGGGTTGTAAGTCACTTGATAGGAAAGGCTCCCTGCCCCACTGCAAAAATTCAGCCCCCAACAGAATGACAAAGGGGATGTAGGGGGAGGGCTGGTCCACCTTCCCCCTCCTGTGATATTAATTGTGTGGAGGGGGGATTGAAATGACGATAGGGCAAATTAATTAAAGACATAAAGAGCACTTTATCCATTCCGTTTTTAATATAATTATTTTCTTATTTTTTATAAGACGTGTCCCCCCAACCACCCCCTCCAGTTATTTTATTCTTCTTTCAGCCTTAAACTGAAGTTCTGATACTAGATTAAAAATCAAGTGCTCTCTTGTTAAAGTGCACTACTCCTTTCTTTCTTTCTTTCTTTCTTTTTATTTTTAATGCAGATGGGAGATTTTATAGCATATAGCACATAATGAAACTGAAAATGTTGCAAGAATTCAAGATCCAGCACAACAACTAGATATTTTGCATTGGCCCACAACATGGAAATCAGCATCCCAAATAGTGGTGGGTATATATATATATATATATATATAAAAACTAACAGCATAAATCCACATGGCATAAAAAACACCTACAATTTTGCTAGCAAAAGCGCTATACCCAAAGCATCTAAAAACCGCTGAGATAACAGCCCAGTAATTAATTAACTGCATTGTACACAGAATGTTGAGATTCAATACAAACACACACTGCACAGTGGAAATGGCAGAAGGAGGCTCTTACTGAAAGCTCATGCAAAACAGGGCTGTCTCTAATGACAAGAAGCAGCCGCAGCGTTACCTTCAAGCTACCGTCCATCTGTTGGACTCTTACCTTTTTGACATCTCTCACAAGATGATACAAAGTGTTGGATGGTCCATGTCTCTGAAAATGATTAACAACAGAGGATCAAATAGTTTTGACCTACCTGGAGGAAATGGTTTGAAACAAAGTACAGATGTGTCAAAGAGCCCAACTATTCATGTATAGTTCATTAAAAACAACAACACATGAGAAATTCAATTCAGTTCATTTTTGAGCAGGATTTACCCAGGTCGCACTTTCCATATACTGACTTGGACGCTATCTGCTGTCAAAGTCTGTACATTTTTGAGCTTGCAATGGGGTTTGTGGACTCTCAAAAAATGTATTCGATAGCATGAATTCATGTGAAAAATATGCATGAAAAATATATACTGTTGAAAAATGTGCACAAATACACTTTAATCAATGGGAGAAGAATGCATACACTTCAAAGATGCGCACAACTGATGCCTACATTTGGAAAAGTACAAACAAAAATATGCAAGGATTTTCATATGAAAAGAAAAAAACAGAAAGCTTGCAATCTGATACGGACTTGAGACGGAACAAACTTCGATATGAAATTTGGAGAACTTCAGTGACCTTGAATTTTGCTGATTCGCACATCCTTTCTATTAGGGAGCACTAAAAATCCATAGGTTTTTGTCTATTATTACATGATGCCACCTTTATTCTGGCTTAACAACCCATTTATACAGCCAGCAGATGATGCTGCAACATTGCAGCAATGTTTTGCTATCCCAGAAATACACCAGCTCTTTGATGACAGTATATATTTGTTACTGCATTTTAGGAGAGATAATTCATGGCAGAATAAAGCTAAAAAAAAAAAAAACCAGGAAAGACACCAGAGGATGACATCATGGAAAATAGCCGTAAACTTCAGTGAATAATGAATCTTGATCGCATAAGCCCCATGTGAAGGAGCCCTGGAACAGGTTGAAGATTACCACTGTTCCCCTGTGTCTTTAATAACCAGACCTGAGACAGAAATTCAACAGGTGCCATTCCCTTCCCCACCATGTGAGGGAAACAGCTAATAAATTTCTGCCAAGCTTTGCAGCTCTAGACAGGATTCCTTTCAATACTATTACAACATGGGTCTTTACATCTCTCCTGGGAAATTTACAGTTTTAACAATGGTGGCAGGTGTTCGGTAAGAAGTGTTGCAACTAAACAGAACCCTGTAACTTTCAAACTGTCTGCTTTAAGACTAGACAATTCATGGTGATGTTTTCAAAACAGAAATGGTAAAAAAGCAGTATTATATTTTGTATTGGGAGTAAATTATTTTTTGAAAAACAGTATTCTACAGAAATCTGCAAATGACAGCATTCTGTGTGCTTGCCTTTTCAGAGAGATGTACTTCGGTAGCTGTTAAAGGGTGCTTTCAAAGACTAAGCAGGTGAACCCAGAGACTTTTGTTATAAGAATGCTGCAGGCAGCCATTAACTCATTTATAAAGAGCTTGTTGGATAAACTTCTCTGCACCATTCTAATGCTTGAAGGAAGATGAAACACACAAACAGAAAATTTGTTTTAGCTTGGCCCTACCGTATTGTACAATTCCTCTAGTCTGGAGATGGTGAGAAAACGGTGCATGCTTACTCCATTCTCTATGAGCAATTTCACAAAATCCACTCTGTCCAATACCAGGGCATCCAACATTGCTTGTTCAAGGGACCCCACCTACAAAGGAAACAACCCAGTCAGATTGCCCTCATGATCAGTTCGAAGGAGATGTTCAGATGAAAACCTAGCTTTATCATAGAAAAGGTATGGAACTGTTTCACACTTTTGTTGGCATGCTAATGGCCGATTTCAACATAACGTTTCATGATTATGCAATGACTTTTCAGTAAAATTCTGGGATATTTTGATTAGGGTGACCATATAAAAAGGAGGACAGGGCTCCTATAACAGTTGCATGGAAAGGGGAATGTCAGCAGGTGCCCTTTGTATGCCTGCAGCACCTGGTGAAATTCCCTCTTCATCACAACAGTTAAAGCTGCAGGAGCCCAGCTTTCTTTTGTATCTGGTCACTCTAGCTAAAGAGGGCAGGGATCTTGCAGCTTTAACTGTTGTGATAAAGAGGGAATTTCACCAGGTGTTGCATCATACAAATGACACTTGCTGAAATTCTCTTTTCTATACAACCGTTAAAGATACAGGAGCCCTGTCCTCCTTTCCATATGGTCACCCTAATTCTGAGTAAATAAAATGGTGACTGCCACAAGTGGTTACTCAAATCACCTGTTTCTGGAAAAATACATTATAAAGAAAGAAAAAGATAGAGAGAGAAAAATATACAGAAAGAAATAGAGAGAAAAAGAAAATGAGAGTGTAAATAATTAAATTTGGTTTTTTTACAAAAACAAATAAAAGACAAAACAGTTTATTTTTATGACAGTCTAACAAAATCAATTAGATCTTTAGTAACAAAACCAAATGAAATAATGAAGCAAAACCCATTTTTCTTAATCATATAAACTGCTTGTCCCATCTAAGTCATTTCTTTCTAAATTAAAGAGCCCCCAATACTTCAGCTTTTCTTTGCTGGGATGGTGGTTTTCCAACTCTGTATTCTTTTTGAAATTAGATAACCTGAACTATATACCCAGTATTATAGATGCAGCTGCACCATAGACTTATATAAAGGCATTATGTTATGGCTCATTTTGTTTTCATTCCCTTTCCTAATATTCCCCAGCATGGAATTCGTCTTTTTCACCTTCACTGTGCACTCAGGACATTTTCATTGAGCTATCTACCATGACTCCAAGATCTGTTTCACACAGCTCAGATCACATCATGTTGGTATGAAGTTAGGTTTTTTTGCTCCAATGCGGGATATCACTTTACATTTACTAACATTGTATTCTATTTGCTATTTTGTTGCCCATTAAAGTGGTTTGGAGGTCTCCTTTTGTAGCTCCTCTCATTCTGCTTTGCTTTCCTCCAGCCATAATTGGTATGCAAACCCTGATATGCCATTGCTTGCTACTGCCTCCAGATCGTTTATGAATATTAATTAAATAGCACTGATCCCAATACGGAGTTGTGGGGGACCCTATTCCTTACTTTCTTCCATTATGAGAACTGTCCCCTTACCCAATCCTTTGCTTACTGTTTTTAACCGTTACCAATTTGTAAGGGCCCTTGTTCTTTTATCTTATGACTTCTAAGTTCATTCAGTTATCTTTGGATAAACCTTTAGAAAGTCCAACTATTCGTCTACCAGTGCACCCCCTCCCATCTTTATGCTTGCTGACATTCTCAAAAATCCCAAAAGACAGACGTCCTCATTTTGGGAGCCATACTTATTCATTCTTATCAAGGCTTGTACTTCTCTATGTTTAATTCTAACTTTAATAAATTTTTACCTCAATTTACCTGGACATTAGGCTAACTGACTTCTTGGCTCTCCACTGAATCTCTTTTTAAAGACTGGTGTTACACTGGCTATTTTCCTCTGGTAAGAAGAACAATTTTAGTGACAATTTGCATCTTTTGGCTAGAAGATCTACAATTTCACTTAGGCCTAATCTACAGTACACCAAACAGGATATTGCACTATGAAAGTGGTGTGAAAGTGGTATATAACAGGCAGGAGCCACACTACTGCTTTATAGCAGGAGTGAAGTGCACTGACAACTGGTGGGGCCCATTGACACATACCATATACCGCTTTCATGCCACTATATCCTGCTTGGTGTGGCTCCTGCCTTTTTATATACTGCTTTCATAGTGCTAAAACCTGCTTGGTGTAGATTAGACCTTAAAGAGCTCTTGGGTGTATGCCATCTGAGCTTGATGACAGTATATAATCAGACAGGGTGAATCCTCTGCCTCAGCTGGTGAAATGGGAAATCATATCAGGCCTCACCACCACCACCACCACCACCACCACCACCACCACCTTCACGAAGGTCCACCACCACCTCCTGCTGCCTGCCAGCCTCACTAAACCACTGTGGCAGAGAGTGCCCAGGGAGGCTTCCGATAGCAGCGGCCTGCCCAATCTCTTAGCTCAGTCTCTTCTCTGATTAGGTACATCTTGCTTCAGTTCCTCATCTCCTTTGCCCTTTTTCTCAAGCCACCACCACCCCTCTTTCTCAGTCCATTTGTGACTCTCCATCCTTCCATAAGGCATCCTTTTTCTTCCCTGAGCTGGAAACTAATTAATTCTTTGAGCAACTGAGCATCCCATGTCAGCAATATGTACCTGCCAACTCTGGATGGCATTCCATGCACCTGATGATGTGGACTCTGGTGCACAAAAGTGTGTTCCATAACACATTTGTTAGTCTATAAGATGCCACAACTAATGGCATCTTTGTTGTTTTCACAAAACAAGATATATTCCTGATCCAATATGCTTTACTTTAAAGAGGCCAGTAGATGGCAATATTTCCTTTAAGAAAACTAATAGGGCATCATTCCAGTAATCATGTTGTTAAAACCTGTTAACCTCCAACTCAGTACTTTGGAAAACCCCTTTTAAAAATGTTGGTTTTTTTTCACATTCAACTGAAAATGATATTAGTAGGGATGTAAATACTGTACCGGCCACTGTTGCCCATAAATAAAAATCTGGCTGCGTGCAATGTCTACTCTGTTCCAAGCTAATGCTAGGCTCAGCTGATCTGGAGCGGAGGCATTTGCTCCTGCACAAAGAAATAGGGAAGAATAAACACACGTTATTAAATACAATCAGTTGTAAAACACATACTCAGGGGGGTGTGGGTAAAAAGCAGATACACAATGCTGCAATAATACAACAATGTTTATATGATACTGCAATAATGTGTTTTGTGTAGCAGCACTGCAGGGAGGTTAGGCCAGTCTCTTTCTTAGTGTCTTTTAGATGGCTGGTGAAGACAACATTGTTCCATTGGGCTTTTAATAGTTAATGCTGCCCTCTGTTTTTATCTAGGGATGTGTATTGTAGAAACCCAAACTCTAAGCAGAATTGGGCTACTTTGTTCTGGTTCTTCTGTTGCTTCCAGAAATGAAGTGGGCTTTTCTCTGAAGCCAACAGAACTGATACTGGAAGCTAATGAGACTTCATTATTGACTTCTGTCTCCTGTAAATAATGTATTTTTGGTTTGTTTCTCTAAATGCTGATTATGAGCAGGAGGAGTGAGTGCATCTTAGTGACAGGCCTCTAGTGTGCACTGATCCCCAACTTCGACTCAGATCCCAATCTGACATTTCAGAAAAGAGCCAATTTGGCTTAGACCGATTTGGAGTCCATCCACTTTGACTTCATACTAAATCCAGGTTGAGGTTCAGAATTCCAACGCTCCAGCTTCAATTCTGTTGGCATCAGAGAAAAGCCTGCTTCATCCCAGAAAGCAGCAGAACCAGATCAAAGCGGCTGAATTCTGCTTGAACTTCAAACTTCATCTGAGTCTAATAGTATCCCTAGTATACATCTCTATTTTAATCATTAATCCCTGGTTTTAAAATGTGGGGTTTTTTTTGGAGTAAATTTATGTATTTTATTCATTGTGTTTTTATTGTACATCATGCCTTGAGCTCTCACTGAGTGGATGGGCAATCAAAAACATCCTAAATAAATAAAAATAATGTTTGTATGGTTTTTCTCTGTGTATTTACAAAGTTAATTAAACTGCTTTTTTATATATATCAGGACCCTTAAGGTAGTATCTAATTGGAGCTGGGCACGTACATCTGGCCCTGCCAGTCTCAGACCACACGCAACCACGATGGAGCACTTCCAGAGGCCAGCCCGACGTGCATGAAAATGCCGACAGGGTTGGCCACGCACCCCCCCCCCATTGGATACTACCATAAACATTTGCTTGTTGATTTTGGAAGGCTAAAATTAGTAATGATAAGCCCTATTGGCACAAATTAGTAACAAATAACTTAAATTCCATTAGCTTTCTAATTTTATTTAGTTGGGGCTTACACATGTTCATCCGGAAAGGAAAGTATAGCACCCTTTCTCAGAAATGGGGGCCAGCACAAGCAATAGCTCTGACTTGGGAGTTCTGGGGGGTTGAGTGAAAAAGCTTTTGTAGTAGACAGTGCTGCCTGTTGAACTGGAGTAGAGTGAGACGCATCAATCTTGGAGGTCCCTTTTTCTCTATCCAACCCTTCCTATGGCAGAAAACATAAGACAGACCAGTGAAAGTTGTAGGAAACAGCTTTGACCTTTTTAAAAATTAAAAGCCACATTATGTGAAATCAATAGAGACTGGCTCTCACTGTGTGCCTCTTCCTGACCATTGTCCAGCCCTTTCTCCTTCACTACCAGACTTTCCTTTAAAAAATGGTTGTGAGCTGTTCTACCTGTGAACGTAGACACCTCACTAATTTTATTTGCTGGCATAGCAATTTGGATCACAGAATTTGGCTACACCATGACCCTAGACACTGGCAACTTCAAGGCTCTCCTCGCTATTTTCAACATGGTGCATAGTACATATTGGAAGGTGCTTATGTGCATGGATATAACTGCACACGGCCAGCGGTTACAAACAAAACCCAAGCTCTGGGTCTGCAGTTCCAGGAAGCAGAAGCCTATGGGAAATGTATCAAGATTATTTCAGGTCAATGAGGGATCAAGCAGTGAAATTAAATGAAAGGAGACAAGAGTGTTGATGTGGATACAGTATCAGTCACTGTGCTGTAATGAGACTATGCCAAATATCCAGCATTTCTAAAGCAATTATATTTCTTCAGTGGGCTGTATAAAAAGGTTGGATGGCCATGCCACAAAGGATGAGATTTCATATAATCACGCAGTTGAAAAAAAATCGAATCAACAGTCCTTGAGAGAAATAACGGGGAAAAACCTCGGAAGGGGTACCCGTGTTAGCCTGCTGCAGCTTTAACCACAATTAAATAACCATGACATGTAAACTACAGTCAGAGACAATTCTATGTAATCCCTAATGTTAAAATCTTATCTCGAATATATTTAAGCTTGACATGGTATTTCATGGGCATTTGGCTCCACTGTTTATTCCTCCCCCACTCTACACCTTACAATTGAGGGTAAAACTTTTTGTCTACAGAAGTATTTGCCAGAATAAATCTATTAGTTTTCAATGTGCCACAAGACATTTTGGATAGTATCCAGTCGGGGAAATGCGCAAGTGATCAGCCCGGTGGCAAGAGTTAACCCAAACGAAAACATGTGTTTCCAGAAGAGGCTCAACCTGCCCCTTCTGGAAATGCACATTTTAGTTTTGGTCAGCGCTTGCCCCTAAGCATGCTATACCGCACCTCCATGCAGTAAGGTCTGCACATGAATTGGCCACATGTGCATGGACTGGCCACATGTGCATGACATCTATTGGATGCTATCCAATGCTATAAAGGGAGGGGGGTTACTGGAAAATATCTGCAGATGAAATCATCAACTATAACTAAGAAATCCCTATAAATACTTCACCGATTTGTAAGGACTTCTCTAGAGCTCCAGATCAAGTAGCTATATTGGTCTCCCCTCCTCAGTGGCATTGACATCGGTGCCACTATGTGGTGCCTATAATAATCTGAAGGGAAGTTCCAACAAATTGATCAAGGATGGAATCTTTGGGATTAACAGCTGGAAACATCTGTGAATGGAAATTTTAAAATGCAAACTTTGTTTATTATATTTATGCCTTTTTTCCTGCAAAAAAAAAAAATATGTGAAAAGGAAAAAAGTCTCCTCAGTAGATTTTAATCAGAAATTGGTTATCTAAAGAAAGAATACTTGCTAAAGTGGTGGCAAAAAGAAATCTGAAGTGTTATTGGGGTACAGATCTCTTCATTATGGTATTTCCTGTACTTTTCAAATTTATGATCTGGTGGTTAGATTTAGCAGGATTTTACAGATATCATCTCTACATTATTTTGCCTCTTCAATCAGTGGTAATTTCTATTGTGCAGGAGGTTCTTTCATTTATTACTTTACATTACCTTTAGATTTCAAGGGGAATGAAACCTGATCAAGGCAGAAAAATTGCTCTGAGAGCTATCATGTGGTTTCTGTGTTGTTGCTAGGATACTACCTCCATTTGTCTATCTGGCTAGAAAGCTGCCTTTTCTATCCTGTGACTCTCAGGTGGATTTACATCATACCACTGTTACATCGGAGCAAAGCAAAATCTCTGTTGCTTCATGTTTCTATTAAGCATCCAGGCACTATGGATGCATGTTAGCCTGATCTCTGGTTTACTCCACAACACATTGACATTTTTTAACAACCAATTTGGTTGAAGGCACACACAATGGGGGGAAAATAGCATACCAGTTCTCGGCATTCATATTATTCAGATAGGCTGAGTTCAAATTAGTATTGTCTAGGAGAAAAGGTAGAAAATATATGGCCTTTGCCATTTATAGCAGATTCTTCCTGCCTTGTCCATTATCTATACACAGAAGGTTGGATCCAGGATTTCCCTGAAGAGCTCCACTCACAGAAGCCGCCTCCACCAATTTGGGGGCAGACCCCCCCTCTCCCTTGCACCACAGCTCACCCCATTCGCCAGGATCCCCTGTGCCTCTGTGTACCATTTTTGGGGGGCTGGAGGGGCTGCTGTAAGGAGGAGGGGGTGGGGAGCACCACTTCTGTAAGTCCAGCTACATGCACCTAAATCGGGATCCAACCTAGTAACCATATGTATAAGTGTGGTCCAAAGTGTCTACTTGGAAAGTCTATTTCTACCTGTAAGGGAGGCCAGTTTTAAAAAAGAGGCAAGGTAGAGCTCCTGACAGCAAACTTTCAGGCCTGCTCTATTGAGGTGTGGAGCGAGGGAGAGGGCTTGACATCTTTGTTGCTCCAACCAAGTTTTACAGAATCTGCATTCACAAACTGCTCACCTCTCAGTGAAACATAATATGCTAAGATAATTCTGGCATTTTAGTTTCAAAGCAAATGACACCCATTGCCCTATGTGTTAGCAGATGGGAGCAACATTGCTCAGCAGCTGCAGGACAGATGCTCTCAGAGCATGAGTTATGGCACATTTACAAGACAGAAAGAATGCAGAGGCATCAGGCTCAGGTAAGCTTAGCAATATGCTTCAGTGAACACAACAAGAACAGAAATGAGCATATATCATCCAACATGCTTCTTTCAAGATAGCAACAGTTCACAGTGACCTGATTCACACGACATGACAGCCCACCATGGCTTAATTTACCCACGGGGGCCGTTGTGTCATGCTGGGCATTGTGGGGGCCCAGCTTGCCATGGCTTTTTGTGTCGTGTGGACCCAGGCAGCAGGGGTTGTTTGACGGTTAGACAATGCTACAGCCTCTGTGGGCAAATTAAGCCACAATGGGCTATTGTGACTTGCGAACAGGCCCAAAATAAGGATTTAGGTAGTCTTGTAAATTATATTGGCGGGGGTGGTGGTGGTGGTGGTGGTGGTGGTGGTGGTGGAAAAACAAACACACCAGCTACTAGAATAGCAAGCTCTTTGTGAATTAATCAGCTGGGTACAGCATTCTCTCCACTACACACATCATATTATGAAATAAGGATCACGAAATCTCCAATTACACATTAAATGAAGTTCTGCATTGTGGTTGTGATTGTTTTTAAAAAGCTCAAATCAGCTCTAGCAGGCTGGGACACTGGGTAGAGGAAGGTAGGGTGACCAGATTTTGAGAATCAAAATCCCGGACCCCCCCGCCCCCCCACCCACCCAAAACAACCCCCCCCGCGCGCCCGCGCCCCCCCCGCGCCCCCCCACCTGCGCCGCCCCCCCACCCGCGCCACCCGCCCCACGCTCCTTACCTGCTGGGGCGTCCGCTTCCCTCCGGTGCTCGGAATCTACTGAGAAACAGGCTTCCTGGCCTGTCTCTCAGTAGCGCACTGGATGATGACGTCATCACCAGGCGCGCTACTGAGGGACAGGCCGCGAAGCCTGTTTCTCAGTAGATTCCGAGCACCGGAGGGAAGCCCCAGCAGGTAAGTGCCTCGCCCTCCCGCCCCCCGCCCCCCGCCCCCCCGCCTCGTGCCGCCGCGCAAGCCGCCTGCCCCACCCGCGCCACCCCACCCGCCCCGCGCATCCGCGCCGCCCCCCCCCGCGCGGCGCCGCCCCGCCCGCCCCGCGCTCCTTACCTGCTGGGGCATCCCTCCGGTGCTCGGAATCTACTGAGAAACAGGCTTCCTGGCCTGTCTCTCAGTAGCGCGCCGCGTGATGACGTCATCACCCGGCACGCTACTGAGGGACAGGCCACGAAGCCTGTTTCTCAGTAGATTCAGAGCACCGGAGGGACGCCCCAGCAGGTAAGTGCCCCGCACCGCCCGCCTCCCGCCACCGCCGTGTGACCCCCCCGCCGCCCCGGTTTGCCCCCGCCGCCCCCTGGTTGGCCCGGATCGCCCCAGGTTTCCCGGTTAGGACCGGGAAACCCCGGGCCATCTGCTCACCCTAGGAAGGGTGATCGAGAGGAAGAGGTTGCTCTGGGTTGCCCTGGGAATGGAGAGCAGAAGGGAAACCCATTCTCTGGCTTTTGCCATCTCTTGCTTCCCAGGAATGACATCAATCCCAGGTAGACACCAACTTGGTCCCCTCCATCAGCCAGAGAAGGAGTCACTGCAGGGAGCTTGCTTCTCCATCCCTGCCAGAAAGAAGGACACTCTGCCCCAACTGACAGTTGTCCTGGGACAGCAGAATTAAGGGGAAAGAATGCTCCAGCCCTACCTATTGGCATAAGGAACAAGAGCCTAATTCAACAGCAGCAAGGAAAGATCAGCTTGGCCCAAAGTGCATTTAAATGTCTGCTTATAGCTCCCCACCCACATTGTTCTGGCCTTGAAAAATTGATCTCCTTCCTCTTCCCTTTCCATCCCCTCCCCTTTCCTTGAGTGTCTAGTCATTTTAGTTTGTAAGTTTGTTGGCAGGGCCTCTCTCTCTCCTTTATTGTGGTGAGCTACACTGGGAAACAATAATTGTCTGAATAGCAGGATGGAAATGCAGGAAATAATAAATAAATAGATAAATAAATAAATGCCTTTCCCATCTGATCACTTCCAGCTAAAATATACTCTCCCCAAACTCAAGAGAAAAAGTGGTTTGGGAGGGTGACGAACAGAGGGGAAAGGGTTAACTGATCCCTCTCTGCCCCCCCCCCCCCTAGCTTCAGCCTGATTAGGCTGATTTTGGCTTAAATGAAACACACAGCAGCAAAAACAACGACGACAACAACAACAACAACAACAACAACAACAACATGAAAGTCCATCTAATGTGTTGGTTGAGTCCAAGAGATACCAAATTCAAGCACAGTGGAGTGCTATTAGCTTTCTTGTCACATATTATTATGTGTAATAAAAGATGATCTACAGCGTGACAAAATCTCTTGCTATTTCTGCTTCTGCTTTGAAAGATAGGAAAACTAAAATGGCTATATACTGCAGCTACAATATTACTTGCTACACTATCTTGTGAATGACTATTTTCAATACACCAATGGAAGGGTTTATTGAAACATAAGAAACTATGGCTTTTCTCACTTCCTGTTGGTCAAACAGTGGATTCTTCAGAGCAGCCTTCATAAGGATGAGAAAATATTTTAGGGCTCAAAAACAAGCACATGGGTAGTACCAGATTGGCAGTAGTGTCAGACCATAGCCCCTAAAACCAAATCCCAAACAGGGGCTTTCTAATTGTCCTTTCACACATATTCCATAAGCCCAGACAACAACCCTAGCAAGTGGGTGTGACTCACATTTTGGATATTTTGAACAGCTAACTGTCCATGGACAATCAGGAAGAGTTGCTTTGCACAAAAGTACTGTCTGACTCACAGCAATATCAATCATGTGCTGTCATCATGTCTTCACAATGAAACCTGATAATCTGGGGGCTGTCTAAACATTTGGAAAGCCCGTGGTGGCTGTGAATCAGCGCTGCATCACTTATACAACAGAGCTGCCGATTTGCAGCCATCATGGGGGTTTTCCCCAAAGCTGCGTGTTGGAAATGTCAGGAACTTACCTTGACTTTTCCTGAAGAAGTGAGGTTATTGCGGCCATTCCGCCGTGTGACCTCACTCCAGGGGTGATCTGGGGGCATTCCTGGATGGATCTTGGGCAGATGATGACCTGTGATTGGTTGCCGAAAGCTGGGAAGAGGGCAAGGGTGGGCTCCTGTACCCAGATGACTGCCAGGAAAACCCTCTCTCCCTGCTGGCATGGGGATTTTCCACCCCCACCCCACAGCAGCAGTTTCAGGGGGAAGGAGCAGTGAAGCAGCACTGTGAAGACAGCCCCCAGATCTGAGGTTTCTCTACCTTTCCAGGGTAAAACAAGATAGCAGTAAAATTATTATTTTAAATATGCTCCCATTTTTTTAGTGGCTGCTTAAAGAACCTAGGACTGGAACAGGCAAGGTAAGACTCACGGCCATATTTGGCCCCCAAATGTTTATCTTATGACCTGGTTGTTCTGATGAAAAGGAGAGGGCCTTCTCTGTGGTGGCCCCCGAATTATGTAATGATCTTCACAATGAGGCCCGCCTGGCGCCAACACTGTTGGCGCCAGGCCAAAACTTTTCTTTTCTCCCAGGCATTTTAACAGCTTAAGTTGAGGTTTTTAACTGAATTTCTGGCCAGGCTTAAAGTTTAAAATGTATTAAATATTAGTTGTTTCTATGTTTTATGGTTTAAAATTTCATATATTGACTTTTTAATGTTCAATTTTTAATTTTTTGTAAACCGCCCAGAGAGGTTCGGTTATGGGGCGGTATATTCTCAGCATGCTTCAGCTGAAGGAGGTCACACCTAGAAAATAATCTACTTTTTGAGATAATAAAGTATACTCTTGTTGGAAATTATGATGTACTCCAAGTGAGCGAAGGCTTTTTCATTTATTGGAACAAGAAGCAGCAGTTTTGAACTTTGACTGGCTGGGTGCTCAACCTTGTCATTTCAACAAGCCTTGATATAGTAAAAGAACATTGTGAACCGACACATAATAGGACACATGATCTGCTCCCCATGTTTGCTACACAAAAACTGTGCTTTATATGTAAGAATAAAAATATAAGGGTTGATGTTGGAAGGTGTTATGGAAGGTATGCAGGAATCTCAATGTTGGATGTATGTTTACACATCTGAAGTTACTTTAATTACCTGTAACCTACTAAGTCAAATCAATAGCTATAGAATGCAAATTTTTCACAAACAATTTACTGCAATATCATTACATTCAAAATTGGAATACTGAACTGATTTGGAAGTGGGATTATATAATTTTGTTTCAAATGTTTCTTTTGCTCCCTTGCATATATTGCTGATTATACACAAATATTCAAATGTCAATGCTTCACATACTTAAAAGATTTTCCAGAAATGTTATCATATAGGACGAACAACTACAACAGAAGTACCAATTCAGGTCCTTAGCTGGCAGTTGTGAGCCAGCCAACACATTTTTAAGCATAAATATAACCCACAATTTTCTAGAATATAAGGGCAGTATCTTCTGGGGCATAACCTCTAATGTACATTACACTGTGCTAGCGTAAACTACTCTAGCACAGCATCAATAGCATTAGCTGCTACGCTGATTTCCTAGGGAAATAGTCTCCACTAGCTAACCCTATTGGTGCTCTGCTAGAGTAATTTATGCTAGTGCAACATAATTTATGTTAGCGGTGGGGGCTTGATACTGCCCAAGTATTTTGACAACACAACAGAGGAGACAGAGGAGTGGCTGTTGCAAATTGTATATTTGATATATTTGAATAGGAAAACTATGGGCACAATCCCCTCCTATATGTACAGCTTAGAAAGGTCCACTACTATTTCTTGATATTCTTAGAAATATTATCCCAACAAGCAATAACTCATAGAACAATTAGTTTGCAGATAAAAGCCAGAATTTTTAAATCACATCCCATAAATCTCTCAGAATCTGAATATTTATATTCTTTTTCTTTAATGTTTTCATCTGTCACAAACTGTACTGCAGATAAAAGAAGACAAAGATAGAAGCATGGAAACAGGAGTATCTCTGTTTGGATTTCAAGCAGAGATAGTCTACTCGTAACATATTCTCACTCCTTAACTGCTATGAAGGTAAAGAAGCTTGTAACATCAAAGCATTTAGAAGAGCACTAACTCTCATGACTATTTGACAGGATAATTTGCCATCTAAACATTGGGTGGGGTTCAAACAATTGGGGAGGGACAATAACCCATCGTGGTTTATTTTCCTGTCCCTCACGTGCCAGTTGTGTGCCACTTAATTACCATAATTACCGTGAAGCTTGTTGTGATGTCTGAACCCAAAGAGGGTGGGTGGTAAACTTGGTTTACAAGCCAACCTGCAAGCCTAGAACAAGCCATGGCTTCTGTGATGGTTTGTAAACCACCCATGCCACCCATCCTTGTCGGGTCCAGACATCACAGCAAACCATGCCCATCAAGGGTAATTATGGTAATTAGGAAACCCACAACCCGCCCACGCAGGATGAGAAAATAAGCCATGGTGACTTATTTTCCTTCCCTGATCATATGAACCCAGTCACTGTGTCGTGAGAGACAGAGAACTTTATCTAGATTTATCATGGGTTTTGCTGTGAGGAAACCTTTTTTACCTTTTAGCAAAGCTGTTAAGATGGCCAGATCAATGTCCTGGTGTCCTTCTGAACCCATGCGAAACACTGTAATCTGAAGTGCAAAAGAGAAAAGAAAAACATAGCATTATTCAGCAAGAAAGAGAAGACACTGCATAGCAATAATAATTTTGTAATAGAACCAGAGCAGACTTGAAGCTTTAGAACTGAACTAGAAATTCTACATGGAAAATATTGTCCACACTATAGTACTGTGCACAATTAACAGGGATTCCCTCTCCTTGGCAACAATTAGAAACAGTGCATAGAATTGCAAAAACCTTTGAATAGCGCTGTGGAAATGTCATCATGTTTTATATCAGTTGTTGGCAGTATGAAGCTGAGATGATTCAACACCACTGTCTATCCATTCCAATGTGGTATCACCCTAATGGTGGATGTATTCAGTAAAACCGACTTTTTGATTTTTTTTATTTCTGAACTTTAATAAATAGCAACAACAATAAAAGTCTAACAGATAAGATGGCAAAAATGTATAATTGAATGGCATTGGAAGACCAGGGGATGGTCTTCTGACATTGTCGCATAAATTAATATGGCTAAATATCTCCTAACTGTGCCATAGTTAAAGCCACAGGATCAGTCTTTGAGTCAGAGGCCGACAACCATGCAAACACAGGATAATTATCTAGTAGGCTGGAGGAGTGAAATATGGAGATTATATGCCAGTATCAACTTCCGTAGTGGTAGCAGATACCTAGGATTAAGCCTGAACATAGGATCAACAGTGTTGCCGTGGCAACCAGGCTGATATTATTTTCTGCTGTACCGCCAACCAGAGAAGTGCAACAGCTTAACATGATTTTCTAGGTACACAAACAAAAGTAATGGCCTCTAACAAACAACCCCTACTTTCTTTATTGGTGTCTTTTTTGAGTCAGGCATTTTTGTGAATGCCTGAAATAGATACACATTGTTCAACCTTTTGGATATTCAGAAGTCAATGATGACAGTCATATTATGTACAGACTTCATCTGAAATGATAAGATGTTTGAGCAGGCAAGTTACATTATAAAACATATTGTTGTTCTGTTAAAAATAAAGCAAAAGCATAAATATTTATTTTTGCAATAGGAGCTAAAGGTATGAAATCGATACCACACTATAGATGAAAAGGGGAAAAGGCCATACAATGCTTTAACACGGTATAAAAATCAATTATGGACAGCAAAATGTTGAATAAATGTCAGCCTTTATATGTGTATGCTGAAAATCTAAGATGAATGTTGCCAATCCCCCAAAATAAATATGCAGAAATGAAGGTTGTCAGAATTCACTAGTGCAGGGTTAGGTAACATGGTGTTTTCTATTTGTTTTGGACTACAATCCCCATAATTTCTGACCATAGGCAATGCTGGTTGGGGCTGATGGGAGTTGTACCCCAAACCATTGGGAAGGCATCATTTGTATCTGTTTTAGATATTAACAAAATGTGTCTGAGAGCACAATCCTAAGGGACTGGTGTTCTTTACACAGAGGGCTCCATGAGAATGTCACTATTCACCAAACCGTGAACATTCACTGCAATATATATGCAGTGAGGGAAAGTGAACAACCTCATTTCCCAAATCCTCTGTCATAGACAGTTGGACATTCCTTCACAGGAAAACAATATTTCTACGCTGGTAAAAACCATGTTACTAGTCAAATATTGGGATTGAATAGATCCCCAAATGACTCATATTTTATTATTTTTAATTACATGTGTTTGGAAATGACTGGAATTGAATGGGAAATGTGAGTTTGTATTATAGTACAAGGGTACAACTACATAGGAATTATATCTGGTTTCTAGAATGATTAAGGGTGTTAATTCCCACGGGGCCTAAAAGACCTCTATAATTTCACTCATGAACCATTTTTTAAAATGGAAAATCACTGGGAAATATGAATAGTACTGTATAATTAACACTTTTATCTCAACTTAGATAGTGGCATAGTGGGGCCCCACTTTCCTCACCAGGGGCGGAGGGATTACACGGCCTGGGTAAAAATTATAGTGGGAAGAATGGGGTCCCAAAACAGTGTGATGCCTCCAACCCAGCAGCCTTATATTTACTGAAAATATGTAAGGGGGAAAAAACAGTGGGCAAATTAATATATTTTAAAACAAACAAACGAACTAGGATTTCTTTAAGAAGGAGGGGAAAAGGGGGGAGAAAACAAGATAAACATGCAATGTGATGCGTGACTGTAAATTCAATAAAAATAGAAAAGGAAAGACTCCAATAAATGAGCTACCCACAGGTGAGTGATGAAAGATTCCCAGACCAGTCTGTAGTTATATCGTCCTGGGCTGGCATGCAAAAGTAGGCCTCTGTCACTATTTCTGGTTGTGTAAATGCTACTGAATCACCACTGTGTACGGGTAGAAAAGGAACTGTCTTCATGATCTACTTCAGGGCCAAACTACAGGTGACTCTAAATGTGTCACTTGGAAATATACCGTATTTCCTCGAATCTAAGACGCCATTGACTGTAAGACGCACCTAAATTCCAGGGCCACCATCAGGCAAAAAGCTTTGTGTCGATTCTAAGACGCACCTTAATTTCAGCACCCCTTCCCCCCTCCCCCCTCCCCTCTCCCCTCCCCCCTCCATCGCCTGTCCTTGCCGCTGCTGCTGCTGCTCTGCACCGCCGCCAGCGCTCAACTTGGCCTGGCAAGGCGTCATTCCCAGTAATGAGGCGAACGCTGCCAGCGGTGCGGAGCAGCAGAGCAAGCGGCAGCAAGGATGGTCGATGGAAGGAAAGGGGGAGGGTTAGGGCCCCGCAAGTCCCCCCTCTCCTCTCCTCCTCCCCTCTTACCTTGATCGCTGCCGCCTCGGCCTGGTTCCCAGTAACGACGCCTTGCCAGGCCGAGGGGAGCATTACCATCGCCCATCCTTGCTGCTGCCGCCGCCGTTCCACACCACTGGCAACCCTCCCCTCGGCCTGGCAAGGCATCCTTACTGAGAACCCAGTAATGCCTTGCCAGGCTGAGGTGAGCACTGGCGGCGGTGTGGAGCAGTGGCGGCAGCAGCGAGGACGAGCGACGGCGATGGAGGTGAGTGGGGAGGGGGGAGGGTTAGGGCCCCGCAAGTCCCCCTTCCCCCTCGCACATCCCCCTCCTCCCTCACAAGTTCCCCCTCCCCACTCACCGTGATCGCTGCTGCTGCGTGGGCCTGGGAAGGCTTCAGTACTGGGAAAGAGGCCAAGATCTCAGGAAATCAAGCAAGATCTGGGCCTCCTTCCAGTACTAAAGCCTTCCCAGGCCCAGGTAGCAGCGATCAGAGTGAGTGGGGACTTGTGAGGGGGGACTTGCGGGGCCCTCCCCTCCCCCTCCCCTTCTCCCTCCCTCCTCACCTCCATCACCATCGCTGTCATTTTCTGTCCCCAGGGTCCCCGCAAGGGTGAGTTGCTTGGGTGGGGCTGCCACTGCGGACGGGGCCTGCGGCTGGATCTCCTCCTCCTCCTCATGCTGCTGCTCATGGGCTCCCTGGTAGCGCCTGAGGAGCAGCAGCAGCAGCAGCAGCAGCAGCAGGAGATCCAGCCGCAGGCCTCGTCCGTTCTTTGTTTCCCGCCGCTGTGTGGAACAAGGGGGTGGGGAGAGAGAGGCAGGCAGAGCAACGCTTGGGTCTTTCTGTGCTGGGGCGGCAGTGGCAGCGGAGGACCTGGGGGGGGTGGCTTGGTGGTGGGGTTTGTTTCGGGGTGGTGGGTGGTGGGGGTGTTTTAGGGCTGGAGGAGAGTGTGACCGGTCACCCTGGAAGTCGCAGGGGGGCATGCAGAGCCCTCCCACCTTCTGCAAACGTGGGAGAAATCCCACGATTCTAAGTCGCAGTCGATTCTAAGCCGCACCCCATTTTTACAGATGTAAATATGGGAGAAAAAGTGTGGCTTAGAATCGATGAAATACTGTATATATAGAGAGAGGGAGGGATTTTTATTGGTACCGCAGCATGCAGGGAGGGCAGGTTTAAGTCTTGACTTCCCAGTCACAATCCCAAGGAAAGCTGTGCCCCATGCTGCTATTTGCCTTGTGGGGGGGTGGGGTGGAAACATCTATTGGCACCAATGGGATATTTTTTCTAAGGCCAAAACCAGCATTCCAGGGAAGGAGATTTTCATTGGGATCGTGGCTGGGAAGGGAAAGGTTAAATGTGCTCTCCCCATTGCACTGCAGTTCCAATGAACCCCCCCCCCCATGCCTAATACTACGTTAATAAAAAACCCTGCCATGTTTCCTGATTACGTATTTAGTATCTTGTGTAGTTTCTCTCCTTTCTCTCTCCTTTCTCTCTGAAATCTCCCACTTTCCTTCAGCATCTCCTGAGGAAAAAAACTCCTTCAGTAGTTTATGTTGGCACCTCCTAAGGGCCCAGAAGGGTTGCACTTCAGGCAACTTGCAGAAGACTACTCTTTATTGCAGCCTTCCCGAATCAGGTGCCCTTCAGTTATTTTGGACTTCAACTCCCATGAACCCCAGCCAGCATGGTCAATGCTCAGGAATTTTGAGAATCGTAGTCTAAAATTTCTGGACGTCACCAGGGGGCTGTCTATACATCTTCAGAGCCCCACGGTGGCTGAGAATCAACACTGCCCTGACTCGCATCCACCGTGGGGGCAAATATACGATGCTGCACCGTACAAAAGTTGGGGATTTACCCTGACTTTTTTCTTCAGAGCGAGGTCACCATCGCCCTTCCACTGTGTGACCCTGCTCCAGTGTCAAGCTGTGGGAGGTCCAGGGCCTATTGGTGACCTCTGACTGGTTACCGGAAGCTGGGAAGAGGGTGGGGGATGGTCTCCAGTACCCAGGTGACCATCGGAAAACCACGGGGTTTCGTGGCAAAGCAGCGGCAATGTGGTGCCATGAAGGCAGGTCCCTGGTTCAGGAAGGCTTCTTCATAGAATTCGGTCTCACTTATAAAATGAGAGTTAAATTCCTAAATATCTTAGATGACCAGTCTTTCATTCCACTCATTTACTTTAATAATGATTTAACTGGTTTAATGAACCAATTTAATGAAATGTGATATTTCAAGTTAAAGATCCCCACTTGCACAAAGGTAAGTCAACCTGTGCAATAGTCTTTCCCACCTACTTTCTCCATTGCAGCCTGCATCGAGGCAGCCTGTGACCCTAAAAAGCCACTCCAGACACACACAAGGTGTCTTTGCCCAGTGTTTACAGATTCCCACACCCTCACAACCGCCTCCAGCACCACACCTGAGTCCTTTCCTGAGGATTCCCCAAGTTTATGAAGAGGTTTCTCAGGGGATCCAGGGGACCAGCAAACCATATTATGTAAGCAGCCTACTGTGGTTCCAAGGTATGAAGTGACAGCCCAAGTTAGGTGGAAAAGTTTTATAATTTTTGGTAGACTTTGTAGAGGATGATTAAAATATTATTACATTCTTCACTTCTTTATAAATAACAGTCTGTATTACATTCAGCCGATCAGTCTTTAATTGTGAGTTAAGCATGTTAAAGCATGAGAACGGATCATGACAGCAACCACAATCTTTTGCTGAACTATATGAAGCAACCATAATTATTCAAGCATATCCAGGCTGATCCTGACACCACCGAATTACTCATTTTTGGCACAAGATAATACATAGGACACTTTGTTTGCTTTTGCTATAGTTGAATAGTACTCGCTCTTGAGATAAGGTGGATACACACACACACACACACACACACACACACACACACATACAGAGTTTTATTTGGAGAACCGGAGAAAGTGTTTACATGAAATACACTTAAAACTGAAGTATGGCCCAGCTGCTTAGCTCATTGCCACATGCTCACAGAACCAAACAACAACCTGTTTTTAACCCCCTGAAAGATATTACTGAAGTACACACAGTAATACATCACAATAAGCAAGTGCTTTGGTATTAATTGTCATTGTAAGAGTTCAAATAGTTGCCTATCAGATCTTAGCAAATCAGTGAAAGGAAAAAGGATGTATGGATAGGCATATTTGGTTCGATTCATATGGAGCTATTTGCATTATAGGGGATTAAATTAGAGGAGTTTTTTTATTCCTTCTCTACTAATTCCCACTTTCAGTCATTCTTCTAAGCATTACCTACTCTTTCAAAAATCCTTTCTTCCTTATTTTATATTTATTGAAACTACAGTAAAATGGTTAAGATCGGTTTCCTAAGCAAGCTAGATTTAAAGAGGCTTATTTCTAGGTAGGCTTGTACCAGATTGCAGCCCTCGTTGTGTTTTCCTCTCTCCACCTCTGATGTGACCTGTTGGTCAACTCTCTGAAATCCGCAGGTAATAGCAGGCCAAGCCAAAAGCATTTTTAGTCAGCAATCAGAAAACAATCCATTTTTGTGTGGAAAAATGTACAGTAAATGTAGTTTAATGTGCTGAATTTTCCAAGAACAACTCAAATGCGCACAAGGATGCACTGGCTTGATACAGTCCTCAAAGTAAGAATCTATTTGGAGGAGCATAAATTGTAAAAATCATAAACTGTAGTAAATCTGGGGAAAGAACTGAATGGTAACCAGAACATTCCAGAAATCTTAACTGATTAAACCCTGATTCATATGAACATTTGTGAAGAGGAATAATTGCCACACAGTGAAACCCACACTTTAGTGGTTTTATAGATGTGGTATCTTGTGATCTTGTCACATAGGTGGCACTTTCAGAACAGAATTTCTCCACGGAACTACTGAATGGAAAAATCAGCTTGTGTTTACATTTACAGCTCAAAGGTGGCAATGGGCAGACAGAAATGGATGTAAATTTAGGGAATGTGTGTTCCCAAACCTATGTTTTCTGAGAACAGAATGTGAGGCAGAAGCAGAGGCAGAGAGGATGGGTGGGTGGAAGGTGTTATCCCCCCTCCACATGCATACCAGTTCTATCATGCATATGTCCCACCAGCTGTTTTTCCTTCAGCCAGGCTTACTTCCAGCTTGGGTGTCTGGTTAGAGAAAAAGTGCACAATTCAAAATGGCCATTTGCAGGGAGACTCTGCAGGATGTAGTGAAGGGTTATATATACACTTTCTCCTGCCTTCCAGTTCTCCACTGCCAGTGCTTCCCACTTGCACAGTAACCTTATGAGAGACATATAGGGTTGGAAATGAATGTACTTACTTCCTGTTAAGCTATCATCAATAAAGCGTGGGGCAGGAAGAAACATACTTGCTCACTGAATCCAAATTTATTTTCTCCTTTGGGCTGAGTATTGCAATTTGATCCAGAATAGAAGTAGGGTTAATGGGTAGGGCTCAAGGATGGCCTTAAGAAAATGTTTAGCTCTAGTTCCCTATCTGTGAAATGGGACCATTTGTAAATTGCCTACTCGGGCTCTGTGATGATAAATCAGATATGAGAATGTCATTTTCCACGGCAAGCTTTAGGAAAAAAGCAAGCTATAAGGTACTTGTAAGCTGCTAGCTTCATCTTTCTTTCAATTTTACTCTAGAGTAGGTGCAGGGGCCCTCATCCATGTTGCGTAGGAGGAAGGGTTAAATCTTAGCTTGGATAGCTCCTTTAGAGTTCTAATTAGTTCTGACTGAAACCTGGAGCAGATTCACCACCCCACTGACGTCAGAGCCACCAGCCCCTCTTGCCCCACTAAGGTCTTGATCTGTATCGGGGCCCTGTGCCTAGTCCAGAACAAAAATGAAAGGAAGTAATTTGTTTTCAGCAGATCAGTAAATAAATATTCTCCTCTGACAAAGGCTGGCTGCAGCTTCTACTAGAACCTGTTGTACTGTCCCCAAGAGGTGCGTACGAAACAAAATATTCCAGCTCTTTCCTATTGTCCAGGTGTTCTGCCTCAAATGGGATCTCAAGGTGTTGCAGCCCTAATATTGCAGCACAGCTGTTGCTTTGTCTGATCTTTAAAACGTGTCTATATTTTCTACCAACATTTTGCTGGTTGAACATAAAGGGGGGGAAAGATAAATTACATTCTGCTGTCTTTTTGAAAGCACAAAGAGTGATAATGTATCAGCAGTAGGCATACAACTGCACTAAAATGAATTTAATTCTGTCTCAAAAGGGCATGCCCAGAGGTAAAGGAAGCAAATTCATTCATGACAAAAATTAATGGGGTCTGCTGTCAACAAAACAGAAATCCAAAGATGCAAGATAAGCTGCAGAAGCAATGGTAATCAGGCAGCAGTTACTCCTTGTAGAGAAGATGAAATCTTAGGGAACTGCAGGTGATGGACAAGTGCTCCCGGCATATCTTTTGTTACTGATTTAGAGCTACACCTTGGAGAGGCGACTAGAATTCAGAACGAAAACATGTTTGGTCCCAAATGGTCATTGTTCATGTTAACTACAGTTGAATATTTTGCAGGTGTTTCATGAATGTAAAGCTTTAGCATTAGCAATGGAAACTGCTCCCAGAGAATAAGCCTCTTCTCTTTGCAGGCAGGATTATTAATACATTAAGGTCCTCTTGTTAGCACTGCAACTTCTGTTTCAGTATGCTTTAGTATTTATAATTCAGCTGGATATGCCTGAATATTTTAGTGTAAATTTCCCTTGATATTAAAACAAGGAAAAGAGAAATAGAGTGAGTGAGTGTACGTATTAAATGCTAAAGCATGAGTGTTCAGAGGGAAAATGTACTAACTAGCCATTTTGGTAAGAAGAGGTTGTGCAGATATTATACATTCATTCCCTACTTCCACAAGTAGTGAGAGGTCCAGGGGCCATGTTGAAATGTTTCCCTTCCCTGGTGCAACCTACACTAGACTGTATTCAGCAACATATTGCTGAAATATCCAGGAATCATGATTATAACAAACTGTCACTAATCAATGGCATGTGTGGACTAAACATAAAAAACAACAGTACTTATCACACTCATGCTAGTTTGTACAATTTATTTTATTACATTTGTTGGGCATTACAAATGGGTTTCTCCATGCCATCTTCACAATAGCCATGTGAGATTGATCAGTCTGAGATTTTGTAACTTGCAGTGGTAATACATTTTGAAGTGCAGGGTCTCATCATGAAGCTCCTTATAGCATGCCTCTAAGGAGAGGCCCATAATGCAGATATTTGTATTGATACACATCAAGAAACCAGTTCTAGCAGGCTTTCATGTCCACCAAGAGTGGGAGTCTGTCTATACGCTCCAAAAGCCCTGGGGTATGCATGGTGCTGCTGCGTTGGTTATACAATGCAGCAGCCATCTCAAAGCCACCACAGGGTTTTCCTAGAAACCTCTGCATTTAAAAAATCAGGCACTTAGGCTGGAGCAAGGCAAACATGGCTCTTCCACCGTCTAACCTCACTTCAGCGTCAATGTGGAGGCATTCCTGGGTGGAAAGCAACTCCTGATTGGTCGCAGGAAGCTCGGGAAGAGGGCAGGCTGGCGAGCTGCATGACCACCAGAAACCCAACTCCATCCCACTGCGTGGGGATTAGCGTCGACACCCCAGAACAGAGAAAGCACGGGATTTTGTTTAATGCGGCAGCAACCCGGCGCTGTATAAGCAGCCCCCAGGTCTTTTGTAAAGCTAGTGGGCCTAAAATGCTTTGCAATACAAGGATAGCTCACGACTATATATCATTGCTGGAAAAAATCATTTCTCCCAGTTACTATGAGAATTGCAGCTAAGTTCAGAGGGAACAGGGAATTCTGAGGGGAGTGGTGTGGCAGATAATGTCAGCATCCCTGCTAATCAAAAAGTGCTGGTGTTGCATCCCTGAGAGCTCTGGCTCCACTATACTGCAGGTAACTTATCCAGGGAGATTACTGACTGAGCAAAAGATAAGAGAGCCAGAATTCCTCAGTCCAAATCCATTCCACTCCACCAGTGGTTTTCAAACTTTCTTTCTTCATTGAACTATTCACACACACACACCTCAGTGTGCAGGGATAGGGAGATTTAAACCTTGCCTTCCTGCCCACTGAGATCTAGAGACTTGCTGGAGGTGGGATGGAGATTAAAGCCTCTCCCAATTCCCAGAGGTCTCCACCAAGAGTGCTGTTTCTCTATTGTTACTAGCAGCGAAAAAAACAGTCTCAAATTGGGACCACTGGGGGTGGGAGAGGCCACGGAGAGATTGCTGTTTCTCTACTGCTACTAGCTTGTAAGTGAGATCCCTGAGGTTTGGAGAGGCTTTCACAACAGTGGAATAGTCTACCTACAGTTGTTGTGGGTTCTTCATCTCTTGAAGTTTTTAAGAGGCTGGACAGCCACCTCTCATGGATGTTTAATTGGTTTTCCTGCACAGTGCAGAGGGTTGGACTAGATGATCTTTGTGGTCCCTTCCAACTCCACAATTCTGTGATCTTATGATTCTTCCACAATCCCCAGTGAGATCACTGTCCTGCCAATAGCAGTGCCAGAACAGTGGTTTCTCCCTCTGCAGTCAAGCTGATCATCTGGGCTGCAGGAAAAAAGGTGTGGTATCACCTGCTTCAACCTAATCATAGAGTCACTGCATTGAGATTATAGAATCATAGAATAGTAGAGTTGAGAAGGGACTATAAAGCCATTGAGTCCAACCCCCTGCTCAATGCAGGAATCCACCTTAAAGCATACCTGACAGATGGCTGTCTAGCTGCATCTTGAAGGCCTCTAGTGAGGGAGAGCCCACCACCTCCTTATGTAATTGGTTCCATTGTCGTACTGTTCTAACAGTCAGGAAGTTTTTCCTGATGTCCAGCCGGAATCTGCCTTCCTGTAACTTGAGCCCATTATTCCGTGTCCTGCACTCTGGGTTGGTCGAGAAGAGACCCTGGCCCTCTTCTGCATGGCAACCTTTCAAGTATTTGAAGGGTGCTATCATGTTTCCCCTCAGTCTTCTCTTCTCAAGGCTAAACATGCCCAGTTCTTTCAGTCTCTCCTCATAGGGCTTTGTTTGAAGAAGAAGCAGGAGTTCCACGTGAGCACTCTAGCTGCCACCTGCATAAAGAGCCACTAGGTTGGAATCATTACATGACAGGGCATAATTTTATTCTTTGGTAGCTGCCATCTCCCTTTAATTAATTCTAAAGGTAACGTGTACTTACCCCAGGATAGTAGGATGTGTGCTTATTATTTATTTATGATGTGTATTAATGTTCTACCTTACCCTGAAGGCTCAGAGCAGCAATTTAGCAGTATAAATGGGTGTATGTCCCTAAACGACTTGCGAGAAATGCACCACATAAATGGACCCAGGAGGAAAGGAAGGCAAATGAATCAAGCTGATCTTGGAGATAAGCCTTAAAGGCATCTAGACATAAAGCGGGCAGTTGCCTTTTGGTAAAGAAAATAGTAGGGATGTGGGGTAGGGTCTTAAGAATCACTTGGATAGATGGAAAATATTGATAAGCCTTATGACTGATTTGGTGAGGAGGATATGACTAATAAACGTGACCTCAGTGCATATTTTAGAGGCAGAACAAAGCTGCCACTGTTGAAAGGAACAGGATTCCTTAGATGTCCTGACAACATACTGGATCAAGCTTCCTTCCCATTTTCCTCTCAAAACAAAATCTGACTTAAGTAGGTTAATAGCAAAAGAGGAACTGAATAACGTATTGAATAAAACATTGAATCTGTTACCTTTGGAATGTCAGCCTGAATCCTAGGTAAAAACATTACAGATTACTAACCCCTTGGAGAACACCCATTGCAACACCTATTCTAGGAGGAAAAACATCCTTGAAAATGCTGCCAGCACCGTTTTCAAGGATCAGTCCAAGGGGCATGTTTAAAAATGCTTCTATGGGCTCTTACATTTTTCTAACCGTGACACCACTTTGTAGGTGATTCCCTCAAAGCCCTGTGGCATCGCTGCTGTGAGGCAGGAATGATAAATTTAGGCAGCAGGCAGGAGCATGGGCTGCCTGGCCAGAAAAACACAGCGCCGGCTGGCATTTGGCTTGTCAAGCTCACCCCTGCCCTGCATTCCCATGCTTACCCTGGACTTAGATCTGCTCCCAGAAACACCCACTGACTTAACCCAAACCGAGGCCACCACTGACAGATGGAGAAACAACATGGTGAACTCAGAGCAATTTAAAAATCATGGAAAAATGACACTGCGAAAAAGAGAAGTTTCGGGGGTAAAAGCTAGATGTGCTTGCGAGTTGGTGGCTGTGTCATATAAACAACGCAGCAGCATTGCGCAGCCATGATTGGGTAAATAGGATGTATAACACACACCTCATGTGGCATTTTGCTGTGAAGGGTTCTGTGAAAAGTGAATACAAATGTATGAATGTTGACAGAGTAAACCAGTTTGATGAAATGGAATTGGTTTTTTAAAATAATTACAGTAGTGTTTGACTCATTTTTGTAATCACATAAATAATAATTTAAACTTTGTAATGCACTTTCCCTTTTCAAGAGTCTCATATGTGGCTTTGGACCTCTCTTATGCACCTCTACAAGTTTAATATTTGAGGGATTTGGTAAAGAATGAAGTTTTTAAATTGGTTAAAATGATAAATCCCCCAAATTTATTGACTGATTCTGAACTAAACACAAAATCAGTGTAAGTTAGTTAAAATGACAAGGGCATGAATAGTCCTGAATATAATCAAGATGGGGGGCGGGGTTGTATAGCTTTACATAGCTTTCAAAACTGCTTTCACAAGGGTAGAACATGCTTTGAATGTAGAAGGTTCAATTCCCAACCTTTACACATAGGGCTGGGAAGGACTCCCATCTGAAAGCCTGAAGAATTATTCCTGTCAGTGAAGACCTGAGACAGACAACCTGCTGCTCCCCAGATGTTTTGAACTTCAACTTGCATCACCCTTGAACACTGATCATGCTGGCTGGGGCTGATTGGAGCTGTAGTCTAAAACATCTGGAGACAATCCTGAGGTAGATGGACCAGTGGTCTGACTCAATATAAGGCAGCTTCCTATGTTGAATTTATAAGATTTTACATATTCATGCTGGCACTGTCAGATAGGTGCTACAGAGTAGCAAAGCAGTGCTGTGAAGGTCCGGGAGTAAAAGCCCATTATTATTTTAAACCCTAGCACATGGGGTAGAATACATTTTTAGATTTTTGCTATGAAAATCTCCCCCCCCCCCATGCTTTTATTTAATTTAAAATTAAAAACCAGCAAGTGTGATTTTTTAAAAAAGGATGAAATGAATTTAAAATGTTTAAACACAAACCTCCAGGAGTTCGTGAATCTGTGATTATAACCCAATTCTCACATTAGATTTACACACATGAAGCATAGCTCAAATGTTCATAATTTTCTCCATATACCTCCCTGCACTCTTGCAAAAGAATGGAACTCGTGTATAGAGACACAATTACAGGAAGAAGCCTTATGCTGAGTTTTGTTTCCAATAAATGGCAATGGATCTCCAGGGTTTCAGAGAGGACTCTCTCTCCTCCCAACCTAGAGATGCTGGGGGTTGAACCTGTGACCTTTTGCATGAAAAGCATTTGATCTACCACTGAGGTCTTATTATAAAACACTTATTTATACCAGAAGCCGTTATTAACTATACCAGTAATTTTGAATTCAAAAGTGGCCATGACATTAGGCATGCTTATATGAATAATGGTAGTAGGACATACTCAGCCCTGGTTCTGATTCAAGAAATCAATTCCGTATGCATTTCAGTACCATCTTATATAAAAGGATCCACAGTTTGAGCAAACTCTTCTCTGAATTAGGTCCTCATTTCCCTCTCTTTAAATGTGTTTGGAATCCTTATAATATGATTAGGTAGGGATTATTTACACCATCAGTTATCCAGGGAAAACAGTAATGTAACCTCATGCCAACCTCTTATTTGCTTAAACATTGAAGGGATGACTCATAGTTTGAAGAAACGAACATCTGGTAATATCATCACTCTACAAGCAATCAAGAAAATAATAGCAATGGACAGAATGTAGTGGATACTATGTACTACTATCATTTGTATTCAACGTTAAGCTAGTGGAAAGAGGTGGTATTCTATTAACAGAATAGTGTAACAACTAGCACAAGCAGCACCTAGTTTAATACAGTCATAAAGGTGTGTGCTACATCATGCGAAAGTATTGGATTTGACACTTGTGCAAAGATGAAAATGGATTTCCAAAAGCAGCAGAAGCTTTGCACTAGCAAAATGGCACCATTGGATGCAACCCTATATGAAGACACAGTGGACTTGAGATTGCACATCTGCAAGGCTTGTTTCTTATGCTGAGCAGTGTGAATCTATGATAGGCAAAAGGCTTCCTATTTCCTATGGTTCAATCTGTGCACTACACATAGCTGAAGGAAGTGCACAGAGAACAATATTTCTGGTAACATGGCAAGGTTCAGGCAGCATAACAACCCATGTTTCAATGACAACATAAACTCAACCTTCAGTGTGGATTATTGTGTTGTATGAAACCAGTCATTAAGAGATGCAAAAA
Source organism: Anniella stebbinsi (assembly GCA_029215795.1). Taxonomy (NCBI): domain Eukaryota; kingdom Metazoa; phylum Chordata; class Lepidosauria; order Squamata; family Anniellidae; genus Anniella; species Anniella stebbinsi. Next base: position 84,901,502 of record JARDYH010000002.1, on the reverse strand, counting down.
AGCATTTTGAGGATCACATCGCTATTAATGGCCATTCCAAGACGAACAGAATGCCGCCATGAAGAACCTTGGCGGCAGGCCTTCTTTGTAGTGGCACCCACCCTCTGGAAAACCCTCCCTTGTGCAGTTTGGGAGGCAGGAAATGTTACATCTTTTAAATGCCTCCTAAAGACATACCTTTTTACACAGGCTTTCCCTGGTTTTTAATGTAGCTCATTTTAAACTGCCTTTTTAACTTTTTAATGTTTAAATTTATATTGTTATTTTTATGGTTTTTAATTGTGCACTGCCCAGAGAGCTTTGGCTGATGGGCAGTATAAAGATGAAATAAATAAATAAATAATAAATAAATAAACTAGTATCAAGGTCAACATTAAGGAATTCTTTAAATATATCATAAGCAGGAAACCAACTTAAAGGAGTACTAAAGAAGGATAAGGAGATTGAGGAGAAGGTAAATGAATTCTTTCATTTGTCTTCAGTCTAGAAGATGCAGGTCAGATAACTGTGCCTAAACAGACGTTTTCAGGAAGGGAGTCAGAGGAACTGATGCAAATAGTGAAGATAAAAGATGAAATTCTCAACCTTATTGACAAATTGAAAGTTAATAAATCATCAGACCCAGATGGTATCCATCCTAGAGTTCTTAAAGAACACAGATATGAAACTCCAGAACTTCTATCAGAAATATGTAACATGTCCTTAAGTTCAGCTTCTGTACTGGAGGACTGGAGATAGGGATGGTGTGGGCGGCTGACTGGGTCCCAGAGTCTGGCAGACACCCCCAACCCAGACCCTTGCACTGTGCTTGCTGAGCCATGGATGCTCATGTGCTTGCTCATCCAGGAGTGCCTCGCCGCTGTCTGCTCCTAGAAGTGAGATGGCATTTTTACGGAAAACCAGGGCTCTACACCCATAATATTGCGGAAATTGCCCTTTTACAGTCATCATTTTACACAACATAAATATACGAAAAAGCAGAATCTTCCATACAAATGCTGGCTCGCTTCTAGGAGTGGGCAGTGGTGGTGCGCTCCTGAACCGCTCACTGAGCCCTTCAGGAACTCCCGGGACCTAGCAGGTGAGGACAAGTTGCAGCGACAGCTCATTGGATGTCTGGTGAAAATGGACAGAGGTAGGTCCATTCATCCCTAAAGGAGAATGACCAATACAATGCATTTTTTAAAAAAAAGACATCAGGGGGGTGGGGGGAAATCTGGGGAATTACAGGCCAATTAGATTAACATCTGTTCTGGGTAAATTGGTTGAAAGCATTATTAAAGATCAAATTAGTAGAGGCATATAGAAGGACAAGCCCTGTTGGTAAAGAATCAACATGACTTCTGCAAAGGTAAATCATGTCTCAAAGAACTCTTAGAACTCTTTGAATTAGGATGAGCCATGTTTGCTGATGACATCAAATTATTTAGGGAGACTGTGAAGAGCTCCAAAAGGACCTCTTCAAACTGGGAGAATGGGCATCAAAATGGCAAATGTAGTTCAATGTAAATGTGTAAAGTGATGCAAAACAAAATCTCAATTTCACGTATATGCTGATGTGAACTGAACTAGCGATGTCTGATCAAGAAAGAGATTTTGGAGTTGTGGAGGACAGCTTGATGAAAGTGTCAACCCAGTATGTGGCTGCTGTGAGAAAGGCAAATTCCATGCTAGGTATCATTAGAAAAGGAATGGAATATAAAACTACCAATGTCATACTACCCTTAAACAAATCTATGGTGCGACCATAGATTTGTATAAGGAATACTGTGGAATACTGTGTACAGTTCTGTGTACAGTTCTGGTACGGTGCGACCATAGATTTGTATAAGGAATACTGTGGAATACTGTGTACAGTTCTGTGTACAGTTCTGGTCACCATAACTAAAAAAGGATAGTGTAAAGTTGGAAAAGGTGTAGAAAGGGGCAATTTAAATGACCAACTCCCCTATGAGGAAAGGTTACAACATCAGAGACGGTTTAGCTTAGAAAAGAGGTGAATAAAGAGCAACATAATAGAGGTGTACAAAATTATGCATGGTGTGGAGAATGTGGATAGGGAGACATTTTCTCCCTCTCTTATAATACTATAAATTGGAGTCATCCCATGAAGCAGATTAGTGGAGCTTCAGTACAGATAAAAGGAAGCACTTCTTCACACAATACATAGTTAGACTATGAAATTCACTCCCCCAAGATGTAGTGATGGCCACCAATTTGGATGCCTTAGACAAACTGACGGAGGGGAAGGCTATCAATGGCTACTAATCCTGATGGCTATATAATAACCTCAGTATCAGAGGCAGTATGCCTATGTAAACCAGTTCCTTGGGAACATGAGTGGGAGGGAGCTGCTACATTCATGACTTGCTTATGGGTTTCCCATGGGCAGCTGGTCGGCCACTGTGTGAACAAAATGCTGGACTAGATGGACCCTTGGTCTGATCCAGCATGGCTCTTCTTCTATTCTTATAATCAGTAACTGCAGTTAGCTGAAAACAAAAGCCCAGGCTTCCAGTTTTCTTCTTGTGGCTGTGCGGGAAGAGGAGTGGGTAGGGGGGACTGCTTGAGCCTCAGGCTCACCCAGACCCATTCCCATAGTGCTAAACTGTGGCTTAGCATTACATCTGAATGGACCCAATATCAGGCAGCTCCTTAGCAACTTGAGCCATCTACATCTTAGTTATCTCTGATTACTGAAGCATGAATTCACAGTGTTCATTTTCTTAAAGTTCTAGTCCAGCGTCAGGCAACCTGATGTCCTCCAGATATAACTCCCACCACCCCAAACTAGCATGGTCAGGGATGATGGGAGTTGTAGTTCAAAATGTCTGGAGGGCAATGGGTCATCGGTCACTATTCTAGTCCTTGGATAAACTGCCAATGCCTGATAACAATCTATTTGTGTAGGTTGTATGCCTGTGATTCTAGCAATCAGAAACATCAAAATAGCAGTCCTTCTTTTCTCTCTTCATTGCCTAAATCATAGGCTCTTCACAAATACAATAATCTTCTTGTTTTCCTACTCATAAAAATGTAGCATTGAACTTTTTGAAGTCTTATCTTGAGCTGGCAAAATCCAGTCACTTTTCAAATACTGCTTTTCTTTTAATGTTGACATCTAAATAAACATTTAGATATCTGGAAGGTTCCAGCATGTTAGCATGCTAAAGGGGAAAAGAACCCATCCCGCTATTAAAGCAAAAATACCCCCCCACCCCCACAGCATTCTCTCTCTTTTCTATAACAAGGGACTAACATTGAACTGTCGCACGACATTTTATTTGACAAGAATCTTCTTTCCATGGGAATTAAGGTTATTCAGCATCCTCAAGAAGTTACTTGCCCTATGATTAAGATCTGGTATATTGATCCAATGGAAACATCTAAACAAGATAAGCTTTGTTGATAGAGTCATTATGAAGGACAGAAGGAAAAGTGGGGCAGGGTGGGGTGGGGAGAATAAATTGAATGTAAGGGCTGCTGACAGTGTTTCATTTCAGTAACAAATGTGGGTAGGGAATAATCAGAGAACAGCTACTGATATGCAGCTTTGAAATGCTGGCAAGTTCATAGTGCCTAAGCACATTTTCTCTAGGTCCCATATAGATGTGTAATATAGGAGCCTCCTCTTCTTCCCCTGAACCTTTGGATTTTGATTTTAAAAAATGACAAGCTTTAACCATTTTGAAAAATTGGAGAACCAATTTGTGTCCTTTGGCCTCTTTTACTTTCTTCTGTTTAAGCTCCTTATGTTTCCGGCTACCTGATTTGAATTTATAACCTGACATGACAACACACACTGATATATATATTAATAGTACATGTCTCAATAGTACGTCCCTGTCCCTGAGATCCAAGGTCTTTGTCTTTTATGCACTCTGGAGACTAGAGGCTTAACTCATTTGCTCACATATGCTCTGGAGCCTGTAAATCCTACAGCAGCGTTCACTGACATTTGTCTGAGATCTTAATATCTCTGATTATTAAGGTGCCTGTCCCTCCCTCCTGCTGCCAACCAAGTGCCACCCTCTGTTGGCTCCTCCCACCTGTAGACAAGATACGCCAGCAGGAACTCTGTAGTTCTTAAGAGAGCATGTCACTTAGAATCACAGAATCCTAGAATAGTAAAGTTGGGAGGGGCCTGTAAGGCCATCGAGTCCAACCCCATGCTCAATGTAGGAATCCACCTTAAAACATAGCACTTATGGGGGGTAGACCACTTTGTCTGTTAAACTACAAGTCCTAGAGCTTCCAGAAGACATACATATTTCCCCTCCGAAACACCTCTGGTCTAGAGGAGGCCTTATAGACATATAAATACCAAATTCATATAGTTATAAATACAATACAAGATTCATTTATAGACATACAAATGCTAGATTCACTCAGATTGGAATTGAAATGTTCATTTTATGCTTCATTAGGGAGAAAGTTGCATCATGACTGAGGACAAAGCTTCTCTGTGCAATGGAGTAATGAATTTGTGGTGAAACAGGGAACGAAAAGCAGCCACAGATACCAAAACAATGGTGCTTGAAGAGAATTTAATAACTTTGGCTATATAAATTACCCTGGGGTTCAAACTATACAGTTTTAAAAAGAGAAATGCAATTGTGGGATGGGGAAGGGGAGTGTGGTGCTGGGGGAGGAGGTGATAAACACTTTACACGTGGGCTTTTTTTTGCAATTAAAGTTGCAAAAACCTTGTTGGGGAAAAATAGGGGAACTGGTTGATGTGAGGATACAAATTGTGGGAGAGGGTTGAACCATGTATGCCACCTTGAATTCCAGGTATTAAATGTAGCATAGAAGTGCAAAATAAAAGTAAAACAGAAATAGAAAAAGGGTCGACAGAGAAAGGGTTAATTACCCCCCCCCCCCCCGGCACTATGATCGACTTCAGTTGTCCCATCTTTGGATTGCATTTGTCTAAACAGATAAAAATAATATCAAACAGGAAGATTGGACTACACTGCAGGGATGTCATACACTTTCTCTCAGGCCCTTTCCTCCTCAGCAATCGTGTGTAGAACAACATTGGTCTCTAGTTCATCATGCTTGGCCTCCTCAAGCATGATGAACAATTGAGCCTCCTTTTTTCTCATGATAATGGGGTGAACGCTTATGTACTCTTCCTCCCACAGTACCTGAGCTCTGAGTTCAGATGCAAGGGTGAAGTATAAGACCTGCAGTGACTATTCCAGGACTTTTTCAATTTTTAACTTGCATCTAACACTGCATATAAGAAATGAGGTGACAGGTTCAATTCCAAATTTTGGAGCATTGAGTAAAACTTGCTTTGGGGTATGAATTGCATTCCCCCCCCCCCCCCAAGCCTCTTAATTTCTGCAACATGGCAGTCCAACACACTAGCATCATGTCAACTGACTTAGAAAAGACAATACATATAAAACAATACATAGAAGTTGTAATTACGTTTTCACTCTAGAATGTGATTTTGCAACGGGATTGCACAAATCTATGTGATCATGAGATTCTAGTATGCACAACTATGGCTCTCTGTTCTTGGCAAAGAGAGAATTAAAAAGCTAAAAGCAAAAGGAAAGAAAAAACTTCATCTATCATGCAGGCTAAATGGAGATGGGATTTTCTTGTTTCCCTTTAGCTAGAGCTTAATTAAATGTTTTCCTGTGGTTCCTTAATATGGATGTAAGCTCCTGGGATTCAAGAGTCCTCTTTCTCCTAACATTAGTTGTCATGTGTCTGTCATCTACTTTCTTGTCCTTACATGACCATAAGTGGTGCTCTGAAATCCACTGAAGCCAGCAGCACCCCAGAAAAAAGCAACCGCCCACTTACCTAAGGCTTACGCATGGTTACCTGAATGACAAGTGAGTGACTTGTGAGGATTTTATCCTTTGGGTTTTCAATTTCAGCTATAACCTTTATTTAATATCACTGCTTTATCATTTACCAAAACTCATTGTGGTTCTTTTAGACACTCAGCAATGGATTTGTCCAGAGTCTCTTGACATTAGTGGATGCTTCTCCACTGACATCAACATACTTTTAATTACATTTTGCCATTCATAGTTGTACCAATGGTAGTTTCCCCCCCCTCTGGGTACAGCATCAGCACTCATGAGCCATTTTATGAGCCCTGACCAATTAATTTTGAAATGGAAATTGGCTGCCAGACCTTTCCCAAGGAGTAGATACAACGAAATTAAGCATCTAATCATCTTGATTTGACATCAGTATTGTAGAAGGTTACTGAGGTGGACTAGCTAATAGTGGCTTTGGTGACTCAGGTTCTATCATGCCTTTTAGATGGATTCTTGCAGGGATTATGTCTTTTCTTGCATTCCGTATAGCTCCCAGTACATTGCTGGCATTGAATAATTGTTAAGAAGCATTAGTAGCAGCAGTGGTCAATACACTGAAAATATATAATGACACTGTTTTCAGAAAGTGTACGCTTAGGACTCAACATCTAAATACTTCCAGCGAAACCTAAGGCAATATAATATTATGGTTGCATTTATGATACTCTATGAATAATTTAAAGTACATATCCAACTTATAATGTAAACTCCAGGGAGACTCCTTGGTTGAGTTATTGACATTCTAAAGTTAACAGCAAAGGAAGAAATTAATTTTATAAATATCAAGTGTTACACAGTTCCCATTTTTATTTGTTCTTGCATAACAGCTTCTACTTTACTTAAATCAGCTATTATCAAGAGCTCAGTTCTGGCCTGATGGACTATCAGTCCCTATGTATCAAGGGAAACAGCTGGACAGCTAAAGACAGCATATTTGCTAAACACATTTCCATTCCAAGACTCTTCTTGTATTATTAATTTAAACTGGGTTAGGAGGTTCAACTACAGAGGTGCTTATATTTTAGCCAGAACAAAAAGCAACCTCATAATGTTACTTCTGGAGTTAATTTATTGTCTGACTACTCCAGAACAAGCGGCATGACAACAACAGTGTTCCAGCCTTGAATGTGTTTCAGTAATTTGAACTCACATGCTTCACTGGGGTATTCCATTCTATGTATATTGAAGAATGGGCTGCCTCATTTCCATATGAAGAGTTTCTATTAGCACATGTAAAAAGAATAATAGACACACTGGAAGGTGAATAGAGGCAGAAAGATTGTCACAGCTGCCTTGTGCAAATAGACATTCTTAAACTACTTGGAAAATGTTACCCATAATCATGGTAGAGTACAGATGTTTCATTTCCAATTTCTCTTTCCCCCTCTTGTGCATGAATTCCCTTTCTGTTCTATGGCCTGTTCCATAGTTTAGCATTACATTTGCATTGGCAGTAACTAGGGTTATGGCTAACTAGGGATGCCCAAACCCATGGTTTGCAAACCCAAATCAAACCTTAGTTTCAAATCATAGTTAGCTTTAGCCATAGATGTTATGGGATGCAGACTTAAAACTAAACTAATGGTTTAAGCAAGCCACAGAAGGGAGAGGGAGGAGGGAGTATGTGCGTTTGATCTCCAAAGTGGGATCAAAACATTACTTACGCACCAGACCAATATGTTACCAGCCTCCTTAGTTTCATGCCTAGTGAATGTGCTTGCATACCAGTTCCTTCTTCTTCATGCATTCCATGAGGATTATGAAGAGGTGCTGGGCCTGGGTTCGAGTGTAGGTGAAGGTCTTCTGGATAGTAACAAGCAATTGGTCCCGCAGAGATTCATTGATAAGTCTGAAATTCAAAAAGCAGAAAAAAGGTTTCAAAAACCAGATACTGAAACGTTAACCAATAAGCAGTGCCCTGTGTCATTTGTGATTTGTTTTTTTTAAAAAAAATATGCAAATATCTAAGATTAAGAAACCCAAATTCTGCACTCAAAAATACTGAGATCTGTGACCAGTACAAATGAAGTAAATGATTCTCATATCTTGCATCATGTACTCTGCAATGTATATTATATCACATAATTTAGTCTGCTCCTGCTAATAATGGAGAGGAGTGAAGAGATGAGCAAGGGGGGGTCTATATGCTCTATTAATCCCATAATGGCTGCACAGTGGCACTGCGTTATTTATATGATGCAGCTGCCAACTCGCAGCCACGTTGGGCTTTTACCCCCGAGACTGCACTTTTTCATGGTGTGATTTTTTGTTGTTGCTCTGAGGTCACTACACTGTTTCTCCAATCTGATGTGGTGGCCTCAGTTTGGGTTAAGCCCAGTGGGCATTGCTGGAGGCAGATCCAAGCCCAATTATCCTCTCTCCCACATTCAGGGTAAGCATAGGAACGCGAGGCAGGGGCCAGGGGCCAGGCTTGATGAACCAAATGGCCACCAGTGCTGCAGTTTTCTGACCGGTGAGCCCACACTACCTTCTACCGTCTACATTTATTGGTTCTGCTTCGCAGCAGCGATGCTGTGGAGTTTTGAGGGAATTGGCTACAAAGCCATGTTGTATCGACATCCCCAAAGTCATTGAAACTACAACTCATGATCACTGGAAATCATGTTCCATAAGCCCTCAGATTTCATCAAGTACTGCCACATCCTTTTGTAAGCATAAGGCTAGAAATGGGAAGTTTAAATTGGGCGACCATATGAAAAGGAGGACAGGACACCTGTATCTTTAATAGTTTTATAGAAAAGGGGATTTCAGCAGGTATCATTTATATGTATGCAGCACCTGGTGAAATTCCTTGTTCATCACAACAGTTAAAGCTGCAGGAGCTCTGCCTTCTTTTGTATCTGGTCACTTTACAAAAGAGGGCAGGCTCCTGCAGCTTTAACTGTTGTGATGAAGAGGAAATTTCATCAGGTGCTGCATGTATACAAATGACACCTGCTGAAATTCCCTTATCTATACAAATGTTAAAGATAAAGGAGCCCTGTCCTCCTTTCCATATGGTCACCCTAGTGTTTTTTTTTTTTTAAAAAGTGGATGTGCAGGGAACTCCAATACTGTATTCTATACTTCCCTCTCCATCACAAGTAAATAATACACATTATAGAAGAAATAAATAATGCACCCAGACTTTTCCTGGGCTGTAACTGCTGATGGGTTTATTTTGGTTTTACATGGTATTTTTAAACTTTTAAAGCTTTATATTATGTTTTGATCTGTTGTATTTTATGGTTTTAATTGTGAACCACCCAGAGAGCCTCATCTATTGGGCAGTGTAAAAATGTAATAAATAAATAAATAATAAAACACACAGACAGACACATGCTTGCAGAATTATGGCATACACATGGTCTTGGCCTGGCAGTTAAGAATGTATCAAACTATTACAAGTTGGTATGTTCGGAGAACAAAAAAGCAATTCCTCATGCCTAAAAACACTATACTTGAAAAATGAGCGATTGTTGCATGAGACACCGTTTCAATTTCCAGGTTATCACTTGGCAGAAACGTTTGGAAGCATGCTGACTGCTGGGATTTTCTTAATGAATTTTGTCTGTAATTGACAAACTTGAATTACGTGGAAATTTTATGAGGCCTACATGTGCTGCTGCATACCTACTTCTATCTGCAGGTAAGCAGGATATATTGTGGAGCCTTAAATTATTATTATTTTAATAGTACAGCGTCCTGATGCTTTTAATGTCTATTTAGTCACTGTATTTCCTATCTCAACATTGAATTAAATTAAAGCACAAATTAATCTGAAATAGTGCAATTATTACTGATGTCACCACACTTTAGAAAAGCTAAAAAAAAGCCCCCCCCTTTTGCAATGGCATAGAAATCCATAATGCCCTGAATTTCTTAAGGCAACCTAGTTTGACAGAGCTCCTACCATGAGAAGACCTCCCTACCAGTGGAATACGGTGCCCTACATGGCTCTGACAACACACTTCTGACAGAATGCAAGCATCTCGCATACTGAAACAAGAATGTGACATTGGAGACCATCATGCTGCTCTTCTTTCAGCTCAGTTCTATGTGGATTTCACTCTTAAAGATTGGAAAACCATTGTGAAATCGGGAAAAGCAGCCATCTGGACCGATTAGTAGATAAGACTGTCTTCTAATATTAATCCATAAAAGATTACAAAGATTCTAATGTAGTGTAATATTATTTTACTCCCCCAGCCCATACATTTCCAGTCCCCCTCCACCCCTGGCAATAAACTCTAGGACTACCGGGTAGCATAAATCATATATTGCAGTCTGGAATTTGGGGGTAAGGCATCAGCAGATGGCACACAGCTCTGTTTCTTCTTTTCAGTGGACTCAGTGAGAGAGTGGAAGTTCTGAATGGATGCCCAAGGACAATGATGGACTTATGGTGGGTGAATTAAATAAAGCTCAATAGGGTGGAAATGTTAATAGGAGCTGAGAGTTGGTGGTTCCCTTGTTCTTCATGGGGCTATAAGCCCCCTGAAGGATCAGCTAGATCCAGTATTGGTCCTTGATTCTGTAGTAGTAGCGGTGGCTAAAAGCAACTTTCCCCCAGCTTAACGCAATTAATCAGTTGTGGGCATCCTTAGAGAAGGATGACCTAGCCTCCATGACAAATGCCTGGGTAACCTCCAGGCTAGACTACTTTAACACATAGTACTTGGGACAACCTTTGAAGACAGCTCCAATGCTTTTATTTATTTCAAAATGTCACATGGGAGCATGTGTTGGGAAAATAACACATCTATGTTGAATATGATTCAAAGTGCTATTTTTTTATCTTTAAAGCCCTGAGAAGCCTAGGCTCAGGTTAACTCAAGGAATGTCTCCTTCCTTGAAGCAATCCACCCTCCCCCAATCCAGTTATATTAAGATCTTAGAAGAGACCTAAAAAATCCTTCTTTATATATGAAGTCAGATTGGCAGGGATGAGGAGGAGGGTTTTCTCAGCAGTAGCACCTTCTCCCTAAAACTCTCTCCCCAGGGAAGTCCGGAGTTGCAGTTAAGATCACTACTGCTACTCTCAAGATGGCTAACAAATTATATAATTAATTTATGCATAAATTGGTACAAATAATAAAAATTAAGAACTATACAATTATATATCGAATAATAAAAGCAGCAGAACATAAAAAATGACAAGATCAAAATATCAAAATAAAGTCAATTTCAAGTAAAATTCTAAAAGGCCTAGAAAATTAAAAAGGTCTTTCACCCAGCATCAAAAAGACATGAGAATAGGTGAGCCTACCTGGGGAGAGCATTCCAAAGGCACAATGCCACAACTAAGAAGGCCTTTCCCTCTCTGTTTGCTACCCATTAGAACACAGAAGGCAGGGGCTCCTGAAAAATGGCTTCCAATGGCAAACTTTATTTATTTATTTATTTAAAACATATCTTGGGGCCATATGTCAGGAAAAACCAGGGCATGTCAGGATTTTGGGCAACAAATCCTGGAAGGGTGGGGGGATTAAGAAATTTGAAGACCCCATCCTCCCCCTACCCAAAAAAGCTCAGTTCTACCTTTTAGTCAATGGAATTAACAAAAATGCTTACAGAGATGAACCTTGGCACCATAATAGCCCTTAGGTAGGTCTTTAGCATGACAAATTTGAAGCAGATCTGTTCATCCATTGATGTTTAGGTTTTTTTAAAAAACTTCGAGGTTTTAAAATTATTATTTTAAAAGAAGTTATTTTTAAAGAAAAAGAGATGAAACTTGGCTCCTTGATAGTTCTTAAGTAGGGCTTTAGTCATGCCAAGTTTCAAACAGATCTGTTAATCCACTGATTTTCAGAATTTTTTTTAAAAATTGAGGTTTTAAAATTATTATTTTTATAAAACCATCATTTTTACAGATAAGGAGATGAAACTGGGCATCATGATAGATCATAAGTAGGGCTTTAGCCATGCCAAGTTTCAAGCATATCTGTTCATCTGTTGATTTTTAGCAATTGTTTTAAAGTTCAAGATTAATTTTTAAAACAACAACAACAACAACAACACTGAAGCCATACTCTTCAAACTCAGGTTGTCAAACCTCCTCTTTGGGGTCTTGCACCTTGAGCAGATTCAGCCCTTGGCATCAATGGGATATTGAGTTTTTAGCTAAGACGTGCTGGGCGAGCATGGCACTTTTCCTGCTGCAGATTTGGTGGGCAGTTGGGCACCTGGAGCTCAGCAGAGGTGAGGCATCCAGAGATCAAAATGTGGGAAAGGAGAGGTCAGTCAAAGCAGTCACATGTTTGTGCAGGAAATAGACAGGAGTTCAAACTCTGGGTGTGAAAAGTGGTGCCAACGCACAAGCCTTGAGAAGTTAATGTATATAAGTGAGAAGTGTGAATGGGCAAAGCAGTGTCCGCTGTCCACAACACCCACCTTAATGTTAGAGTAGAGAAACTTGTGACAATCATACACAAGTTTTTTAAAAAATATTGAACTTTAAAAATAAAAAAGCCAGCCAGCCAGCCGGCAGCCAGCTATGTTAAGCAGCAGCTTGTAGTGGAGTGAGGATACAATCAGAAAATATATTTGACGGAAGGGGAGGATGTATACAGAGTATACAAATGCTACAATAGTAGGAGTGAGTAAAGTTAATTTCAGATACATTGGATGTCTCACTTGTTATTTCAGTGATGTTAACATTAAGATGTTATGTAGAACAGATTTGTTTTAATTGTGTGCTGTAAAATCAGACATGTGACCAAGACTATGTTCAGGTGGGCACACCCCCTAGGTGGGGACGCCCCTTTGGGGGCTGACCATGTTGTCCTCCGTTTTGGTTTCCAAAATATGGTCACCCTATCCTTGGCAGCCTTTCAGTGTAGAAGCCCTCACAAGGTATCTTACAACAATAAAATACATAAAAACAGCTGAAACATTAAAAGCAATAAAAACAAAACACAATAAAATAGCATTTAAAAACAATAAAAACAATAGCACACATTTGGAGGGTGGGGCAAATTGCTATTTGAACTGAACTATTCCTATTTCCTACAGCTGCTTCTGTCCTGTATTTCCCCCCGCAATTTAATCAAATAATGTCCAAAGTGTGAACACCACATTTTCCAGTCACAAAATTTACATTCAGTTAGCTGTTGTATGGTATGCAAAGTGCAGTGGGGGGGGGGGACTGAATAATTTTGAAGGGAAAACATTCAGAAGTGGTGGGATCCAACCCTTATTCGGCATTTGAATATGAGAATATACTTCTTTCAATGAATAGCATTTATCTCACTTTGTGATGGATGGTATTGCTTCATAGAAGCTTGGCATCAGACCAAAATATTTCATGAAATATCCATTCTTGTTCCCAGGTTCCCTAACAATGGGATAATCAGACACTGAAACTATTCATTTATATACTTCAACACAGCATTAATATTCACAATGCATTATGTACTGCTGTTGGATTTAGCAATTCAGAAAAATGTATCCCCTGAAGTGTGAAAGCTTTCATACTATGGTAGCTGTTTTCTCATCTAAACGCTCATAGTGAATTTTGTCATGTTCTTAAATGAATCACATTTTATAATAGAAGCCAATGTAATCAAATACAGGATAGAATCCACTGAAGCTGTTGAGAAAACTATTTGCATTCTGCCAAATCCATGCCTAGTCTTAGCTAGGCATTTTTTCTTTAAAAAATCATCTCCTAGATATCCCCACCTCCAATATAATTAAACTCCTCTCATATAACCTGTGCATCATATTTGATTTTAAATGATTTTAAAAGCATCAAAATTACAGATTTGTGTAAGAGGAGCCAGAACAGAAATCTATGAAGCAAAGTAATGTGATGCTGAAAGATCCCTGAGCAAACTGCCAGCCATTTTTGCAACCAAATTCTCCTCTCCGCCACAGACAGTTTCCCATTTGCAGGGACCTTGGAAATCTTCTAGTCCAATCCCTTGTTCAATGCAGGCTCTACAATGCAGAATGCAACTACAGCACCTGACAGATGGCCACCCATCCTCTCCTTAAATACCTTCAGCAGGGTATTTCACCTAAACTTTCCTCAGTTTTCACCCATTGCTTCTAGCCCTCATGAGGAACAGAGACACAGTACTCCAAATTCAGCTTGACTAATGCAGCATAGAGCAGAACTATTACTTCCTATGCTAGGCTGACCAGGTAAAATCCAGGTCAGAGCTCATGTAACTTTGACGGTTGTAGAGCAAAGGGAATTTCAGCCAGTGTCATTTGTATGCAATTAGTTCCTGGTGAAATTCCCTCTTCATCACAACAGTTAAAGTTGCAGGGGCCCTGCCTTCTTTTGTATATGGTCACTCTAGTATAGTGCCTGCACCTTTAACTGTTGTGATGAAGAGGGAATTTCACCAGGAACTAATTGCATACAAATGACACTGGCTGAAATTCCCTTTTCTCCACAACTGTTAAAGTTATATGAGCCCTGACCTGGATTTTATCTGGTCAGCCTAGAGTTAGGTGACTCAGCAGCCAAAACTCCACCATCAAGTTGTTGTTTTTTTAAAAAAACATTTTTAAAAGAAAAAACCCACCACCCACAATAGCAGGCTATATCAGCTGACTCAGCAGCCTAAGCAGTAAGACAGAAAGCATCATCAGATGTGGGGGGGGGGGGAAATCGAGTTTCCCTCCTGTCCCTTTGCCTCCTGCTGCTGTCCCACAATAGGGACGAACAGCTTCCTCTTTCTTCACACAGGGAGGAGAGAGGAAGCAAGCAATGACCACGTGGCCCATTCAGTGGGCAGTTTTATCGCGCTACTTCTCCTGCACACAGCAGGAAATGGCAGCAAGTTTTGCTATAGCCCCCAAAATAGGATGTTCTCTGTCTTATTTTACAATGGAAAAAAGACTGGAAGCAGCAGGAGACAGACAGCATCGTCAAAAGGACCCATACAAGAAAAACTGTGAGTGGCCGGTAACGAGCATGTGATAAAAAGCTAGTCTGATGACGCACAGAGAGAGAGAGAGAGAGAGAGAGAGAGAGAGAGAGAGACTGAGATTCAAGAAAATTCTGCAGTTTGCTTACCTACTCCCAGAAAACTGAGAACTTTGTTATAGGACTCAGCTGTGGAATAGGAAAGCAGTTTGGAAGGGGTAGATTCTAATCACAAAAACAGCCTGCAAGAAAGGATTAAGCTAGGGTGACCAGATAAAATCCAGGTCAAGGCTCATGTAACTTTAACAATTGTAGAGAAAAGGGAATTTCAGCCAGCATTGTTTGTATGCAATTAGTTCCTGGTGAAATTCCCTCTTCATCACAACAGTTAAAGTTGCAAGAGCCCTGCCTTCTTTTGTATAGGGTCACTCTAGTAAAGTGCCTGCAACTTTAACTGTTGTGATGAAGCAGGAATCTTACCAGGAACGAATTGCATACAAATGACACTGGCTGAAATTCCTTTTTCTCTACAACTGCTAAAGTTACATGAGCCCTGACCTGGATTTTATCTGGTCACCCTAGATCAAGCACTTCCTCCCCTAGAACTGATTCTGCAATAAAATGTACTGCCCTG
Source organism: Anniella stebbinsi (assembly GCA_029215795.1). Classification (NCBI taxonomy): domain Eukaryota; kingdom Metazoa; phylum Chordata; class Lepidosauria; order Squamata; family Anniellidae; genus Anniella; species Anniella stebbinsi. The sequence continues at coordinate 84,886,135 of JARDYH010000002.1, read as the reverse complement.
GTGATTGCCTCTCCCTTTAAAAACAAAAACCACTTGGAAATCATCACATATAATTTGGCCTAAGTGTAACCACTCTTGTCAGATACAAATTAAAACTGATCAATATTCTGTTTTACCTGCCTTTCAAATGCCAAGAGTGATTTGTAGCCAACCAGCAATTTAAACCATCATTTTCAAACTGTATTCCTAGGAGAAGAGGGATTCCTCCTAAACTCTGCAGGGATGCAACGAAAAGATGAGTAATGGCAGATGAGTTTCTCTGAAAGAAAGCTTGTCGACCACTATTACTGATCTTCCATTGCAATACACAGCCACAAGGGAGTACTGGGGTCATCCCAGGACACACATTCAGTTTTCAGGGGAGTGGGTAAGCAAACTGCGGAATTTTCTTGAATCTCTCTCTCTCTCTCTAGACATATCAGGCCTGGCTAGTGCCCTATTGCAGCATGCAGCTGCTCCTCAAGCAGACAGCTGAGGTGGGTCCTAAGGGCAGGACGTTTAAAAAACATAGATTTAAAGTGCTGAAACGTTGAGCTTTTTTTTCTGCAGGGGAACTATAGCTCCCTATCTCTTGTGTGTGAACAGGAGACCTCACTCTTCTCACTGATCATTTTTCAAAATCAACGGGGAGCAACTTCCCTTGTTACATTTCAATGGCACGATCTTTACCTTGATAAGCATGCACACATGCACACATAATAAAAAAAGCAATGGGGGCAGGGGGAGAAGGATGCACTATATTTTTGTGATGTTCAGTTTTCAATTCCAAAGTCAAAGATACTGACACATTGGCTCAATTCGGACGACACGATAGTCAATGGTGGGGTAATAATCAACTTTACAGTTGTTCAACTAGGGGGTACTCCCCACACAACATGGTAATAAATAATCAACTGTGGTGTGGATTAGGATCAGCGCTGAGTTGACTATGGCAGCATTCGGATGACACAATAGTCAAAACTACTGACGATTGTTTCCCCCACACCAGTTGTTTATTGTGTTGTCCGAATTGAGCCATTGAGGGCTCAATCCTATGGAGATAGTTGGCAGCTTCTGAAGTATCCAAAGCAGGGTGACTGGAGCATGAAGGGGACTCCTTGCATTTTCACTAGACGGGTGATTTTGCCCATCTAGCTGTGGCACTTCTGAGCGGAAGGGAAGAAGGCTGGGGGGAGTATAGGAAGCTGTGTAAAAACTTCCTCCATCTCTTCCCCCTTTTCCCTATCCCCCCAGATGCTGTCTAGGAGGCAAAGGATTGCTTTGTGAAGTAAAAAGGATTTATGAACCCCTTTTGTTATTTGGGCATTTTCAAGCCTCTGCACAGGCATTAGTCCCACTATCTGCTCCTCCTTTAACATCATTTATTCAAAGTGAGAGGGCTTCTTTACCACATGATCCCTGCCAAGCAGGTATCAGATAGCAAAACAACAACGACAACAACCCTAAATGTGCGATGAATTTTCTGTGGGCAAAGAATTTCTTTCATTGTTCTCACTCTTATTGGGGAGGTGGGGAGAGAAGGCATGTGGGCCCATTGCCAAGGCAACTGGGCCATTGCTCTACCTTGCCGTGCTACATTGGTGGTTTCATTGCCCAACAACGCTGCATGGCAAGGAGTTGTGATCTGATTTAGCTCTTGCAGCATGGAGTGTGAGACCAGCTGCCATAAAAAATACACATCACATCGAAGGCAATGTTGTGTATTGGCATTTGCAAATGCACATTGTTATTCACCTTCTACAACAACCGAGTATCTACAACTGCATCTGAGAGATGGAACAACATCAGGCTGGTAAAGGCATCCTTCCCCTGCCCCCCTCTCCACACTACACTCTTTTGCAAATCACCATGCATTCAGAAGGAGAAAATAGTTGTGGAAGACATGCCCTGTTTATTTCTCAATTCCTTCTGCAGCCACCTCTCCTACTTTCATACTAATGAATGGAGTGACAAAATTTACTATCACATAATTGTGTGAAAATTTAAATCCTGAGGGAAACTTTAAAATATAAAATTCTATAATATGTATACAATATAAAAGTTACAGAACAAAATGTTCTAGAGTGTGAGGCAGAATGGGAATACACACTGGAGAAGTATTTCTTAAAATGAGAACACATTCTTTAAATGCCACTGTTTTTCAGGAGCCAACGTGGAGGCTGTTAAATAGCTATATACTACAGGCCTTGTTTTATGCTAAGTAAATGGATGCCTCTTTATTAATTAATTTAATTAATTTAATTAATTTCTGTACTGCCCCACAGCTTGAGTTCTCTGGGCAATTTATAACAATTCATAAAAAATACATCAACATACAAAAAAAATACCTGATAGAAATAGTCTCAAATTGTTTTCACAAAATTAGAACACTATAAACAGCTAAAAACAATTTTAAATCAACTCTATTTTCCCCAATAGACCTGATTCAAAACAGCAGACATAAACTTGGAGCATCCAGATGGTGGAAAGTGGGGTACTAAAGCTGCCTTTTGTCTAAAAAGCCATGTTAGGAATCATGCCCGCGTGCCTCAACTGCTGCCTTAGAATATGCAGAAGAATATAGAAAGTTTTGAATGTGGTGCTGTAACAAGAAGACAGGCTTAAGCTTGAGGAGTTGGAGAATTTTGGGGCCTACAGTAGTGCCACAGTAATATAGGGACTAATGCTGCTTTAAGACTAGGCAACATCGCCTATGTGCCTTCTTCCTATCTGCTGAACCTATATATATATATATATATATAGGCCTTAGAAAATGACATTAAGTCTCCAATGTCCTTTCCTCTAAAGAAAAATGACCCCTGTAAAGCTGCCACGGACCTTCTATCGCGTAAAGAAGTGCAGAATGAGGAGCAATTCATTACATGCCATGGAATTATGTAGGAGATATCTTGTAGTACAATTTCCCCAACCTGGTGCCCACCAGATGTGCTGGATTGCAACTCCCATCATTCCCAGCCAGCATGGGGAAGGTTGGTGTGTGTGTGTAGTATATTTGAGGTGTATGTTGAAGTCAGGCAATATTTCATTCCAGTGATAGACGATATTCCTCAGACATGTTATACAGGATTCTTCAAAGCAATATATCTTTTGCACAGCTTCTTTATGCTAAGTTTCTGCAAGGTAAATTTTATTTTCTCCCACACACCTCCCCTTGGCCTAATTGGAGAATCCTATAAATAAAATCATCATTATGGTTAGGGGGAGAGATGAGTGGCTTTCCTCTAAGAAGGTCGTTTGCATAATTTGCAATGTGACCGTTCATTTAATTTTTTGCCTTTATGATGCTTCTAGCCCACAGGCAAGACCTGGTATTTTCCAGCGCAATTTCTTGGTGACTCAGTACAGCAAAACTAATTGTAACCAGGAATAGATGGGAAATAGCCTGAATTCATTTTAAGACAACTCATATGTACTAAAAGCAAATTCTGGCCTCTGCCACCAGCCATGAGACCCAGGGCCACTGGGAGTCTGTATCCCTTGCAGAGAAGGAGCAGCTGCAGGGAGCTTGCTTTCCTCTCCCTGCCACCCTGCTCCAAGGACATGTTACCCTGGACTGAAGAGCTGAAGGGAGGTACACTTTGGCATTGTCCCTGGCAGGAGATCAAGGGCAGCTAGAGGAGGCTGCACTTCCTGCCTACCAGGAAGAACAGCATGGCAAGGGGAAGATCAACCTGACCCCATCAGCTGCTGCAATGCTTGCTTTCCTCTGCCCTCCCCACTCCTTTTTACTTTTGTCAGCTTTTGGGCAGGGATTATGTTATCGTTTAATATTTCTACAGCAAATTTTATATGCTTTGTAAGTATTTGATGATGATGACAGTAAAACATGCTTCGTGTACATTGTTAAGTAATGTAGGAGAAAGATAGTCAGACTGCAATCTGTTCATGCTATTCCAAATTTTAGAGCCATCCATTTAGCACAATCCATTGAAATCACCTGTATAAAGCACAAGAACAACTTTATTCATCAGTGACTGAGAGGGCAGGGAAGTCTGCTTCTGCCAGCACAGTTGAACACCTGTATCTGGTTCAAAGGCCATTTGTTACTGTGAAGTTTGGTTCCAACTCAAACTGACACAGATAATAGGCTGTGAAATCAGATTATAGGTTGCTAGATGGATATGTTGATGGTAAAACAGCTAACATCTCTTAGGAGCTCTTACAAAAATACTTCGTAAACGTAAACGTTAAAGACTTGCTATTGCTTGCCTGAAATCTATATTTTATATATTTTTAAATGCACCAGATGAAATTTTACCTATGGTAGGAAAGAACCCACTGTAAATATCAAAGGAAAAAATCTGATTATTTTCTTCAACTATATTTTCAAATTTGATGTGGTAGAACATTCCTCCCTCATGACAGATACATCAGTAAATTGCAGGTCAAAACAGCAGTTATTATGAGAAGAATGCTTAATTTGACATTTCCCCCCTGATAGCAATTACAAGGGCAATTAGCTTCCTGACATTTTGCATCCCATGCAAGAGTGTACTGGAGAATGATATAAAGCAGTGCCTTTCCATAAGAACATAGCGACTTAAGAATTGCCTTGTTGAGATAAAACCTTGGTTCACTAGTACAGCATCCTGTTTCTAGCACTGCTTACCCAAATGCCTCTTGGTATTCATAAGCAGGCATGGAGGGAGGGATATCGCTGAAATCTGCAATGGATTCAATGTGTTCAGATTTCTATGAATCCAGCCTTTTCCCAAGTCATGCAGATTCTTCCAAGTCATGTGGATTCTGCAGACCTTTTTTTTCTTTTTTCTTTACTTTTGAGAAGGATTTGTGCAAATTTGCACTTGAATTAATGCACAGTAGTGCTGATGCACATTATCTCTAGTGCAAATTACTGCTAATGTGCATTTGTGCAAGTGGAACAAAATTATTGCACCCCCCACAATAAATCTGATTTTGTCAATGAATGGATGATGAAACAAAAGACACCTAGCAATTTGTGAACTACAAATGGCATGGATTCAACGAAGGCAGGATCTACACAACAGCTTTAAAACGGGTTATAACAGTAGTGACAACTGTTGGGGCCAAGGACACACTCCATATACTGTTTTCAAAGTGTCATATCCTGCTTAGTGTAGATCTGGCCAAAATCTGTACATCCCTACATGGAGATGATAACTCTTCCAATGATTGTTTCCAGCAGCTGATATTCAAAGATACAGAAGGGGAGAGGGTTCCATATAGCTAATTGCCATAGACTTATTTCCCCACGTATTTATCCGATCTGGGAGAATGTTTCAAAACCTTGCAGCAGTTGAAGAGAAGGGTCTATTCTGCCCCCACTGCTGATTCAATTTTATGGTACTTATGTTGGATACAGAAGTACTCTTGGTTGATGGAAAAACGCTATGGTGATCAAAAGTGCTACCAGCAGAGAGATTTGTATAGAAATGGCTGTTGAATCTCTTGCAAAATAGTAAACAATTCTCCCCCAAATTTGGAAGTGTCTGGACAGTACTTATATCTGATGTTCAACCTGTTTATTCAGTTTTGACCTCCTAATGATACGCCGAGTCCTTCAATTAAGAGGCAGTTTATTTATTTCTACATGGATGTTTAGAGCCTATCTACACACGCAGGATAAAACACTTTGAAAATGTTCTGAAAACTGTATATGGAGTGTGTCCTGGGCCCCAACAGTTCTGAAAACTGTTATGAACCATTTTAAACGGTTTTAAAGCAGTAGTGTAGATAGGCTCTTAGTCCCATTTTGTACAAATTAACATGAGAGGCTGTCACACCTTCTGACTCTTACATCTTAACTCAAGTGTTTAAGAGATGTATGCCTCTTGTGTTGGCTGCATGCTTATATGACACGATGGAAAGACCACAGTTTAGTACATAGGCCAGAATGTACATGATTTGAGCCTTGGATAACAGCATATCATGCAGTGAATGTCAAAAGGTCAAGACCCACTTTAAATTCCTATATCTCTTGTATTGTTAGCAATGTATTTATAAATTGTGATAAAATATCTCCATGGAAATCTTGTTTTTACATAAATTCTGCCAATTATGAAGCAGTACAGCAGAATTTAACTTGGGCTGATGTATTACTCCAGGAAAGAAAAGCCAAGGGGCCCTCACAAAATGTTTCTTCACTCAAATATATGCCCATATCACCAGTACAATTAAAAACATAATGTCCAAAGTGTTTGAAACTATATGTAATCTGAAATTAGACATGGCATATTAAGAACTCTAGAATGAGCTTGCCGTACACATTTGACTTTGGAGTAGAGACAGGTGCAAGTCTTTTTGACTATACCGTGTCTGTCATAGATGTACCTTGTGAGTACACTTGTGGGTATACTTACTTAACTTGTGGGATGACAGAAATGTGCTGCAACTGATCCCAAATTGGAGTACTAGTATTCTTGATGGTTCTTGAGCATTTATAAGGAACTATGCAAGACACACACACACACACAGAGTAATGATACCTAGATTCTCTTCATTCTGCCAGCTCCATTTGCAATTTCCCAATCTTAAGGGATTTCTCACAATCTTCTCCCAAAGGGTGTGTGTGTGTGTGTGTGTGTGTGTGTGCGTGTGCATGTATTCAGATACAGGTGATGGCAGCAGTTAGCAAAAGGAGTGTTATTGTGATGGAAGCAATAAACTTGATCACAAGTGGCATCAGTTTCAGTAGAGAGGATTTGGGGCCATATTGGTTCCAGGATTGTGATTTTTTTCTTTTTTTTTCAGTTGACATATATGAATTATCTATGTTTGGGGAGTTCGAGGTATTCATTAGACATAAAACAAGCATATGATATTCAAGCATTTTGTATTTACAAAAATATATATGATCTCAAAGCATTTTGGAGCCATTGATATACTGAATATACTGTAGAACAGGGAGCACAGGGAACATCCTAAGCTAAAACCTTAAGACAATGATTCTATCTGTCAGTCAAACAGGCGCAGAAGCACTTAGAAGCAGTTTGTTCCAATAAAGCCACTTCCCAACACAAGCAATAATATTTTCAGGACTGGTGCTTGAATGAGTTCATTCTCTCATTTGGCAGTCTAGTTCTATGCCAAACACACCAAAGAACAAAAATCCCAGCAGAATGGCTTCTTTCTTTGCTCTGGCAGATCCAGTAGAGACAGATGACAGGGCCCTGGCATCCTTCTGTCTGACATGGAAATCTCTTTTGAACTGATGCCCTGTGTCAGAGAGGATAATGTACATAGCACTAAATTGCATTGCAGTCTTTCAACTGTGAAGCCTGCCACACTGCAATGAACAGATGAGTTTCAGGATCTGGTCCACAGCCAACTCTAAATTATTTAGTGGGTTGTCACCAGATGACTTCAGGGTTGTGTGTGTGTGTTTTAATACTTTGGGATAAATAGTAACTACTGCCAGTTCTAAGCTGCTATTCGCAGTACTTTTTACTGATGAGGTTGGGCTATACAACAAAATACAGTGTTATACCTCTTCCCAAGGTCTCTCCATCCTGCTGCTATCTATTTGTAACCCTTCTTTTAAAGTCACCACATGAGTCTTTTCTTTAGAAAAGTTCAGAAGCTGAATTGCCTGCACTGAAACTAACTATATAACTGTGGGTTTCCATTGGCACTTCGGTACTACAGTGAGTGCGAAAGGGGATATTACACAGAATTAGCAGAAACGAGTGAAGACACATCAAATGAAACTAAACTGTACATGCCAACTGTACCCTACTTTTCTTCTTCCATTTAAAGGTTTGCAGCAAGACAATGTAATGCTTTAGCAAAAATAAAACAAATGTATTTATGAACTGGAAATAAACAGGAAATTATGCATATATAAACTACTTCATTCATATTATGCAACATTATTCCACTTCCAAGATCCAGGTGGTTCGAAGAATTAGAATTTTTGATTAGAGCTGGAATGATGCAGAGCAATGAAGGGGTATGGAAAAGTCAGGTAGATAAAGGGTGTCAACATCAAATAAGCTGAAAGGGACAAATCCTTGCCAGCAAATATTTGGAGGATACATCTAGAATTTTCAAAGAAAATTAGAAAAATTGCCTCTGGTCAGGTCTGAAACGCTGATTGTTTGGAGCTAGAATGTTGGCATCAAGAGTCAGGAAAAAACTACCTGTCTTCCCTCCATCTAATACAGTTTGTTCCAATAACAGACATGGAGATTTATTACAAATCAGTTCAAAATTGCTCAGTCAGAGTTTATCACACACACACACAAGGCTCTTCCTTTTGCAAAAACTAAAGTGTCAGCATGACTATAAACATGCAGGCTGCATGGGGGGAAGGGGCTTTGCTAGCCTGATCCAAACCTTGAGCCTTATATTTGATACTCTCAGTCTTAGATTAAAAGGAGATCATCCGCGCACCCCCCTTTCCAATATATATATATATATATATATTGGTAGGTGTATACGTGCATCTCTGTCCTTATGCCATGCTGGATAGGTGTCATTCCATGGACGGTGGCTCTGTTTGTGCCTCTTTTTCACAAATCTTTGTGCTTTTATGTCACCAAGCTCACAGATTCAAATGGGGCGGGGGAATCCATTGTGTTGCTTTTGGCTGCTCTTTTGAAATGCTGCCCGAGTAACAGAAAGAACGTGGATCAAAGGTAGCAAAACTCTGTATGGGTTCCCGCTCTGCATGCGAGTTCACAGAACCCGTGTAAAGTGTATGTAAGTTCAGAGACATTGACATAGCTGAAAATAATATTTGGAACCAAATACAGCCCCCCTTTTCTTTGGAGGAATCATTCTTTTAACCTTGTTTGGCTTCTCCCCATGCCAGAGAAGCGTGGAGGCGGGCCAGCAGCCATTTGGCTTGCTGGCCTGCCCCCTCCCCCCGTCTGAGCAGACGGCAACCAATCAGGGTTTGCCATCTGCCTGGACATGCCTCCAAAGCCGCTCCAGAGCAAGTGCCTGACTTTTTTAAACTGGCGCTTCGGGGGTTGCCCTGTGGCTGCGTCATATAAATGAGCTGCCACCACTGCAGATCCATCCCGGGGCAAACCCCTCATCAAGACAAGCCCCAGGACACTGATGTTCCATCCCCTGACCACTAGAAAATCCATCCCTTGCTGACTGTTTGCATACTTACAGACTCAAGGGTAAGATACTTTTTTTAAAAAACAGACAAGAAATAATAAATAGGTAATAAAAATAATAAAATATAACATAAAACAAAAAAGGCAATAAAAAATGACAGACTGACTGGTTTAAAATGACTGGGTAAACACAGAAGTTTTGACCTGGCGCTGAAATGATTGCAAGTTTGGCACCAGTCACACCTACATGAGGATGGTGTTACACAAGGACTGTGCCACAACAGAGAAGGCCCTGTCCGTAGGAGTCACACAATGAGTAAGCGGCACCTTGTAAAATCCTCCCCTGCAGAACTTAAGGCACAGGCAGGCTGGTACAAGGAGAAGGTATCTGAGTCTCAAGTCACAACAGTGATTTCAAACATATTGTTGAGCGTAGGCAATATTTTTATTTGTGGTGGCACAAAGAAAATGAGAAAGGTTCCCAGCTGTACCTGAAGAGGCAAATTTGGGATACAATGCAGGGCTGGACAGTTTTGGACAAACATGACATAGTGGCAGGCACAGACCTCCAAAGTGGTGCCATGTATACAGATTGTGTGTAGACCTAGTAGGTCAGTAGCTCTTAGGCAGCAGCATCTTATCTGGAACAACCACTCAATGAATCTTAATTCAAAACACGTAGACGGTATTAATAATAATAATAATAATAATAATAATAATAATAATAATAATATATTATTTATCACCCGCCTCTCCCAACGGATCGAGGCGGGGAACAACACCAAACACAAAATACAAAAACTGATTAAAAGCAGATAAAACCAGTACATCATTAAAACACCAATAAAACACCAATAAAACACTTTAAAATTCATCTGGGTAGGCCTGCCGGAAGAGATAAGTCTTTATAGATCTTTTAAATTCCGGAAGACTAGTGAGTTGGCGAATCTCTCCCGGCAGGTCATTCCATAATCTGGGAGCGGCAGAAGAGAAGGTCCTCTGGGTAACGGTTGTCAGTCTAGTTCTTGTTGACTGTAATAAATTCTTCCCAGAGGACCTGAGCGTGCGGGGCGGATTGTATGGGAGAAGGCGATCCCGTAGGTAACCTGGACCCAAACCATGTAGGGCTTTAAAGGTAATAACCAACACTTTGTACTTTGCCCGGAAACTGATTGGCAGCCAGTGAAGAGATTTTAAAACTGGTGTAATGTGGTCACCCCTAGATGTACCGGTGACCAACCTGGCTGCCATATTTTGAACTAATTGAAGTTTCCGGACTAGGCACAGAGGTAGCCCTATGTACAGCGCATTGCAGAAGTCGAGCCTCGAAGTTACCAGTGCGTGCACTACTGATTTTAGGTCTTCCAATTCTAGGAAGGGGCGCAGCTGGCGTATCAGCCGAAGCTGATAGTAGGCACTCCTGGCAGTCGCATCTATCTGAGCTGTCATTTGGAGCGACGGATCCAGGAGCACCCCCAAGCTGCGAACACAGTCTTTCAGGGGGAGTGTAACCCCATCCAGAACTGGTTGACATACCTCCAACCCCAGGTTGTGGCCCTTGACAGTAAGCACCTCCGTCTTGTCTGGATTCAGCTTCAGTTTGTTTTTCCTCATCCAGCCCATTACCGCCTCCAAGCATTCATTCAGAGGAGACACACTATCCTTAGCTGATGCTGTTGTCGAAGGCATAGAGAAATATATTTGGGTGTCATCAGCATACTGATAGCACCCCGCCCCATGCCTCCGGATGATCTCTCCCAGCGGTTTCATGTAAATGTTAAACAGCATTGGGGAAAGGATGGCACCTTGTGGTACACCACATAGCAACTCCTTTTTTGAAGAGCAGCTATCCCCAAGCATCACCATCTGGAACCTGCCCGAGAGGTAGGACCGGAACCACTGAAGCACAGTGCCCCTGAGTCCCAATTCCCTCAGGCGATCCAGAAGGATACCATGGTCGATGGTATCGAAAGCCGCTGAGAGGTCCAGGAGTACCAACAGGGACACACTCCCCCTGTCAATACTCAGGCATAGATCATCCACTAAGGCGACCATAGCAGTCTCAACTCCATATCCTGCTCTGAAGCCAGTTTGAAATGGGTCTAGAAAATCTGTATCATCCAAAACTGCTTGCAGTTGGAAGGCAACCGCCCTCTCGATCACCTTGCCCAAAAATGGAAGATTTGATACTGGCCTATAGTTATTAAAGTCCAGGGGATCCAGGGAGGGCTTTTTTAGAAGTGGCCGTACTACCGCTTCTTTTAAACATGATGGAAAACTCCCCTCCCTGAGAGATGCATTAATAATATATTGTAGTTGTGATCTAACTGCATCTCCTCCCTGGGCGACCAGCCAAGAAGGACAGGGATCGAGAGGGCAAGTCGTCCTCCTCACTCGACCAAGCAGCTTGTCCACGTCCTCGGTACTCACCAACTGAAACTGATCCAGTGTAATTCTACTCGCGGAGTCGCTGGACACTCCATTATCAGCCTCTGCTATAACGACAGCATCTAAGTCGGCTCTTATCCGAGAGATTTTATCTGTGAAATGATTGTTAAAGGCATCACAGCGAACTACCGAAGGCTCTAACATTGGGTTCAGGGGGGAGGGTGCCCGAGTTAGACCCCTCACCACCCTGAACAGTTCTGCTGGACGCGAATTCGCAGACGCAATGCGTGCAGAGAAGTAAGCTTTCTTCGCTGCACGTATTGCCACCCCATAGGAACGAAGATGTTCTCTATGTCGTGTCTTGTCAGATATAAGTCGAGTTTTCCGCCATCGGCGCTCCAGTCGTCGTCTTTGAAAGCACTTCCGCACCACCACACCACCCTTTTGGGTGATGAAAAGACCCTGGATATTGGGAAGACAGTGATTGTGTGGGTATGAGAGCATCAGGCACTAAAATCTGCAGAAGGTTGTGAGCAAAGATGGAGACCAGGACTGAAGCCATTCTCTGCATGAATCCCAGAGATGCAAAATATGAACCTCATATGTGGCCCTTGTTTTAGCCTCAAATATGACCTCAGCAATCTTTTCTTCAAAGACATTACTGTTCTTCTTAAGGCATGAAGTCTATACCTTTGTGTCTTCTTGCTGTAAGAAGGCATTAAGGTACCGAAACAAATAGCTTGATACAATTGATTCTAAGCACAGAAGCAATAAGCTATTGGTGCTGTGCTCACTGTGTATTCAGGACAGATCACCATTGCATATGAATGAGAAAGGGTGGTTTGTCTTGGAGAGATCCTGAAACCAAATCCTAGTGTGATTTGTTTAGACAAATTATATGGAAGGAGAATGAAGTTAGAGATATTGCCCTTGTCCACCAGGACCGGCAGTGAATTAGCATGGTAGAGAATAGGAGAAGTTAACCCCTCTGCTCTACCACATGCAGTAAAAGTTTCAAAAGCATTTCTATCAGAACTACAAAAGAGCAAAATGAAATGACAATTAAAGTACACTTCAGAAACAATAGAACATCTTTAACAATATTTATTTATGCATTTAAAACTTTCTTACAATTAAAGATAATACATTAACATATTATTTCCAGCTGGCATATTTAGAATTGCAAGCAGGAGCTAGGAATGATCTCCCTGTGCTGCATTACCTCATGTGAACTTTTGCTGGTATAAAGAGAGCTTCAGAACCAAGGGATATTCAAATAAAGTGACTAAGCACAATTAGCCCAAAAAGGGTTAGCTTTGAGAATAATATTTTTGAGAACCTCTGTTCAAAGGTCTGGTTTAATGATCACTCTAGACAAATCAAGAATCCATTTCTTTTTTGCCTTACTGTGCAGTCCTATGCATGTTTAGATAGAAAAGAAATCCTACAACTCCCAACATGCCCCAGATTGTGCTCTTAGGTATTTACTTTGGGGCTCTCAGGTCTTCAAGGGCATCACCATTTACTTCAGTGGAAAAAAAGGTCAGTTCAAGCAAAGAAATGCATGCATGACCTTAACCCTTCCATTGAACTGACTGGAGAATCCAGCTCATGAATGAGCTCCATGTACTGGAGCACATGTGGAGTCCCTCCCATTGGTATTGTACATTAACTGTCAGCTACAATGGTTATCCCCAACATAATTATGCTTCGGATACAGCTGAAATGAGCAAATATTAAATGGCAATTCCTGCAAAGAAGGATTTACTTCAACAAACTATTCCAGCAATAATAGACTCACCCTCCTTCTTCTGAGTACTTGTGGCCAAATGCAAGGATGTCAGAAGCCCGGCCACTCCCATCGCATACTACAACTGGAACTGGGGGAGTATCACGTAGATATTCCAGAACGATAGAGATCACATTTGGTCCTCCTTCCACAATGAGAGCCACCACTGGGACCCCTTGCCCAATCCCTGTAGAGAAACAAACAAAAGCAAAACAAAAGCAAAGGCAGCCAATCAAACAAAAACACACAAAAAGAAGGAAACAAACTGAAATGATTGACTTTGTCATTAAGGCAAAACAGAATTAAGAGACCGTCCTTAAAACCTGTTCTATGCCAGAGATGCTCTACAGAGGAGATAAATCTGGTTCATCTAGAAGACTTTGCAAATGACTTCACTTACATGATGAATAATTTGCTAGCTAATAAATGTATTAACAGAGATTGTAATTTGCATACTGACTATGCCTTTTTAAACAAGGAGAGGTAGTTAGAGTTGAAAGAAGATGTATGGAACCAGTTCAGCACGATCTTGCTAATGCAGGAATCCCGATGTGCATAAGATGCTCTCATGAATGCAAGAACTTCCCAGTTCACTTCAGTGGAGTGAACAGCTGTAAGCACACAACAAAATAAATGAGCAATACCTCTTCTCTTGAAGTCAATGTTCATGCAGATGTTCCATTGGAGCTCTGTGATAAATTAACAGCTGCAATACTGTAATACGTAAACAATTCACCCAAATTCCTTGTTACTATAAAAGTACTCCTACAATACTTTGGTTTTGAAGGCATGCAGTCTGAAATAATATACATGAACAGTGAGAATTAAAAAACTCAAACCCCTTAACATGCAAGGAAACATCTGAATTCACTAAAGGGTGCACACATGAATATACTAGAATTGCCTATATTTGTTATATTTTGCAATGTCCCAAACCCTGATCTTATAATAACTATAGTAAGTTGTGCTCATCAGTCTAGCTTATCTGCCAAAGCCTTTCAAGAATCAAAATTAGCACTGCATGAAGTACAATGTACTTTGAATTTATGAATCTGGTTTGTGCCCACTTAGTTGTTGCCTTTTGTTGTTTATGTTACCAATAGTTCTAATCATTGTTGTTGTTTTAAAAAAATCTAAATAGAACACACAGAGACTTTTCTGTTTATCAACGAATGATCTATCTATACACCCCTTAACCCATACCCATAATCAACCACTAATTGCAGTTAATGCCACAGAATGTATTCCTATCTTTCCTTCTGCCACTCAGAACTACACAGAGAAATAAAAAGAGAAGAAAAATGATGAGGGGAGTATTCTGTAGGATCAACAGAATGCAATTACGAGTCTCCAAATAGATTAAGAAAATGGCCCCAGATTTCCTGAAACTCAATATTCCTCCAGCTGATGCAGGCCACCTCTTTCTTCACCACTTTGTCCACCAGATCACTCACCCACTGCTCACAATCCCAAGGAATTTTGATTTCTAGCACTGCAATAGCAAATGTTTGGTAACTAGCATGCTATATGTAAAGCTAACATATAGCATGCTAATAAAGCATGGAAGAGCCTAAAAGTGTAAGAGTGTGTTAAGGACCATAATGATTCCAATCCATACTTCTTTCCAGAAAGGAAAAATAAATCACTGCACATCTCCAAAGGTGGTGGGTCAGCTCTGCCTCTAGGGATGTGCAGAACCAGCACTTTCCAACTGCAGAAGTCCCTAATGCCGACACTTGTATAAACTTGATCCCACAAGTGCAGTAACACTTTCTGAGGAATCAATTTGAGATGTTCAGTAATGAATTTTTAATAGTTAATTCAGCTTTCCATTATGGTGGCAGAACTGAAGGATCCAACACACTGTTTTCACACATTCTCCAGTATAGTTGTATAGCCAGCCTGATATATGTAAATAGGGAAATATTTGCCATTTAAAGAGACACAGAACAGTGCAAAAGTTCTTCTTATATGTAGATAAAGCATTTGATAACATAGAATCACCTTTTCTCTTACAGGTGTTAAATTATTTTAATTGTGACCCATCATTCAGAAGCTAGATTCAAAGCATGGATGCAACTCCCAAAGCTGAAATATTAATAAATAGCTGCATTTCATCTTTTTTCACCCAAACCAAAGGAATTAGACAAGGATGTTCCTTGTCAACCTTGCTTTTTGTTGTGGCTTTAGGGCCATTGGCAATAATGAAATTCCAGAATATCTAGAGTTCACAAAGGTAAATATAATAATAATAATAATAATAATAATAATAATAAATTGATATCACTTTGACAATTACTTAATATTAATTGAGAGATGTTTATAATAGTATTACTAAATTCAGGAGATTGGCTATTTATAAATTAAATAAAGACAAAGCAGAAATGTTAGATTTGAATGCTAATAAGATAGTAAAAGAACAGATGGTTGTTGTTGTTTTCCTTCAATTTTGATTCTCTGTAGCTACCCTGGGTATAAATCCCTAAAATAAATAAACACATTTTAAAAGAACTAATTTTTCATTGGGCCAACATAGCAACAGGATATCTAGGTGTAAAGATTTCTAAGCACATTCAAGACCTACAGTATATGTGCATAATTATGATTGTCTATATAGTGTGTCACTGACTGAACAATGGATGAAATTGAATTTAAATTTCATGAAACAAATAATAGTACTTAAAATTATGCTGTTACCAAAACTATTTCTTATTTCAGTTTATTCCAGTGAAACTTTCAAATGAATAACATACTCAGAATGCAATCTTATACACATTTAACTGGGAGCTTTCTCAATGTGGCTAATTTATGAGTGGATATATATAGGAGTGCACTGTCAATGGCATAGATTATTGACAAAAAACAAGAAAGCTAGAGTCAAGTTACTTGTTTTTAAAGATGAGGAAAAGAGAGTTCTTTGTGTATCTATATATTAATATAGTGTGTATGGTAATATATAGATACACAAAGAACTCTCTTTTCCTCATCTTTAAAAACAAGTAACTTGTTAAGGCTATCAGATTAGATAAAAGAACCTTATTCTTTTCAATTTCAGATTTTGAAGAAGCATGAAAAAATATTCCCTTTCATACACCTTTATGCATTAAATGATAGTCTTCAAGGAGCTCATCTCACTGCATCATTCCTCGTGCGCCCCCTACCTACCAATGGTGAAGGAGGGTGTGGCGGAGATGGACATGCTGTCAGGAGACTGTCTGCCTTTGTGCCATCCCAAGATGCACAAATGGTGAATGGAAAGCGGGATGCAGGCGGGCACTCTCCTCCTGTGCCCTGTCCTTCTTTGCTGCAAAGTGCTGGTGATGGGGGATGCTAGGAACTCCTGCCACTGCTTGAGAGCAGTAGGAGTTTCTAGTGTCCCCCATCAACAGCACATTGTGGTAAACGGAGGATGGGGTGCAGAAGGAGAGCAGTGGAGGATGCTCTTGGTGGAAGGACATCTCCCACACATTGATTTTACGCATCAAGCCACGGGAGATATCATAGAATCATAGAACAGTAGAGTTGGAAGAGGCCTATAAGGCCATCGAGTCCAACCCCCTGCTCAATGCAGGAATCCACCCTAAAGCATCCCTAACAGTTTGCTGTCCAACTGTCTCTTGAATGCCTCTAGTGTAGGATATCCAAATGGCTTGCGAGGTGGGGAGGCAACGAACATGCACATCCCTGGGAATACATGACGAGTCGCCGATCATGGCACCCCACCAAAGGATGGCACGATTTGTGTTTCCCCATGTGCTTCCCAGGATGAAGCCCTGCTGGGTAAGAGCAGCAGAGGTTTCTGTTGCTCTTGCCCCACGACTCTGTAGGCATGTGAAATAGTCAATGGAGCCTGACAGCTGACACAACAATAAACAGTTGTGCAGATAGTCAACTCTGTATACTGTTGATTATTTGTGTTGCTTATTTCTTGGAAATATCCAACCATGGTGTCCCCCCCGACAGATGACACAATAGTTGACTATTTAAACAATGGGGGACTATTTAATAAACTGTTGACTATTGTGTCATTCAAACTCAGTCATTATCTCCAACATATATGACTCAACGACTCTTAAATACCTTGACCTCTCCTAATTTGTACTTATATTCCAATAGAAACATGTATTTTAGACAGTAGGTGTTTGTTATTCCTTAATATAACATGTTCATATTAACATCAACATTTATAAGAGATATTGGTCTATAGTTGGTGCATTGCTATGAAGACATATCTGCTTTGAAGAGGATGAAATGGCCTCAACAATGGCTCCTGGCAAAGAGCCATGTTTCAAAGCCACCTTCATTAAACTTGCCAAAAGGGGGGAGAGAAAGTTTGCTACTATCATATACTGCTCTGAAGAGCAACCATCAAATCCATGGGCTGATTGTTGTCATAGTCTCAATGGTCTGTTCCATTTCAGATATAGTAATTGGAGCATCCAGAGACTTCCTCTGCCCCTTTTTGCTGCATTGGTCTTCAGATATCTAATTACTCTCAAACATTTCTAATATAGCTCCGCTGCACTGCTGGCACATAGAAATGGCACACTCTGCGGTTATACTGCAAATGTAAGATCAAAAGGTGGTTGAAGAATGTCTCCAAACTCTTCTCTCTTGCCAGCTTTTTAGCATTTGAAAATTCACTCCTGTGGTCTACAAGTGCTTTTGTGAAAACTTGGAAAAGTTAAATCAAGACTCCAATGAAGCCACCTGCATCAAGTCCTTCTTAACCAGGTCCAGGAAGAGCAGTATTTTGAAAAGTAGAAGTCCTGCTTCCTCCTGTAGGTTCAGGCATGTGTGTGTGTAAAAAGTGATCATGCCCCCCCCCAAGTTCCCCCCACCCTGTGGTAGGGTGACCAGTACATGCTACTGAGTGAGAGATGAAGATGCTCTTTTCAATAATGTCTCTCAAATGAATAGTTATATCTTCATTAGAACTTTGACACTTTCCCCCTTGATAAGCAAATTAGATATTTCAGGACACAGTTTTCACTTGAAGCAAAAAACAAGGATTTATCTTCATTATTTAAAATATTAATTTATAAGTATAGGTTAAGTAAAGTTGGCTATGTAAGTGCACGAATGTCAGTGCTTCCACGGTTAAGGCATCCTAGTTTCTATATGGTACAGAAATGTATAAGAAGTTGGAGTTACTGAGATATTGTTAGCCTTGTCTCTTTATGTCTTTTGAAACATGTAAACAAGGCAATTGTCCCTAAATATGAAATACAAGGTGAATGAAAACATGTCCCTGTTATATAAAAGCATTATATAACAATAGCTCCTCTTTATTCATATATTCAATAATGTCCAACGTGCTAGTTGAAAAGATGAACATTTTATGTCATTTTAGGAGGTAGCGAAGTCTTCTTTTCATAAAAGATTTTTTTTTCTTCAGGTACTATTCTTCCAGTACTATTAAGCAAAGTTCCTTCTGACCTTTGGTTCCACTTATTTGCCTGCTTGTTAATCTCTGTAGAGATTGCCTTTGCATGCATTGTATTCGGAACCTTATAACTTGTACAGTAATGGGAACAGGATGCTCCCCCTTCCTCCATCCAAAAGTCATTTGTAATTAAGTCTTATATTGAGGCGGCCTCTTTCTCGATATGCTTCAGCTCCCAGGTATCCAATCTGCACTTCTGCAGTGCAAGTTAATTGCAATGTTGACAGCAACGTTTACTGGGCCTTTGCCCCAGTGAGTCTCTGGCAGTGTGGCTCCCTGGGTAACCCTCAGAGTGACATAAGTGAGCTTGCAAGTGCATGTCTGTGGGTGTTTTAACAAAGAACTATTCATTTCCAGAGCCAGATGAAGTGAAATCTGCTCTCCACTATATTATTACACAACTGCAGACATCTTCAGGAAAGCAATAACAGTCTCAGGTAGTGATATCAGAGGAGTCAGGTCTATTTCCAACATGAATCAGGATGCTTAAGGGAATTAATCCCCTCTCCCGACGATTTTCGCATATTTGTCCCACAGCAGCATATTGTGATGAACACTGTCCTTTTTTCTGCCCTGTGGCTAAAAGTTTTTTTTAGCCTTGTGGCTAAAAGTTTCTTTTGCAATTGTCCTTGACATAAGGAAAAACTGAGTGTCTCATATGAAAGATACTATAAAGGACACAGATATATTCAGCACACTCATATTTGTGCTTCTAGACCTCGCTACAGCTGACAATGAATCAATAATGAGTTGGGAGTTTCCTCTAAGGCCAAAGTTCTGGGATGCTATGTGGAATGGGATGAAATGGCTCAGAAACACTATTTAGGCTTGCTTTTAATGACTGGTTGTTTGCTTATTAGAGCTTGAAATGGATTTAAATACTTTGGGTCTGTAGACAATGGGGCAAGAAACATTCAGGAATAACCAGATTTCAATTTAGCAATCTTGTAACGTCGATAAATTTGCAAAGTTTCCTTATCCCTGACTGCCTTGAAGGACGTCAAACAATTGTGTCAAAATGTATTCTTTGACAAAACTAAACATTTGTTCATGCCCCGTGGAAAACTGATTCAAAATCTATTTACTTGTAATTCTGTCAAAATAAATATCAAGTAATTATAATCATGTTTTTTCTAGACTCGGTAACTGGGTAAAATGAGTAATTTTATTTTCAAATAAGCAGTTGCAAAGAATTTACCTAGGTTCTTCAATTACTTTATCTAGATTTCAGGTCTAGATTTGAAAATTTAACTTCAAATCTCACTTGGGATATGCATTGGATCAAACCTGAAATCACAAAGCAGCATGATAGCAAATGATGTAAAAAGTGGAAAAGTTAGTGAATCTGTTTTATTTTATAAGGAATATATTACATTGGATCCAGAAATTTTAACCTCCCAGAATGCTCTCACTGGCAGAAGTGGGGAGGCAATTTTCACCAATTTCCCATCCCTCTGCAGACCCATTGCCATCTCCCCCACTGTTCTGGAGTTTCCCCCATCTTCTGCAGCAGATTTTCAGGGGACAGAGGGGGCTGCCGGGGGGAATCGGCAAATATCTCATCCTCCCTCATTCAGCCAGCAGAATATCTCCAATGGATCAAAAGCCTTCCACAGACAGGAGTCCTTCCATCAGCAGGAGGCTTTGGCTGGATCCAACCCATTGTCTGAATGAAAATTCACTCAGCTAATTCCCAGAGGGAAATCCATGATCACAGAAGTAACTCTGATGTTCATAAATCCCTAGCCACTGCTACAGCATCTGGGAGTTCAGCAATTAGTCCAAGCATAGCCGAGAGTTTTAACTTTAGGTGATAAACCTAAGTGACTAGAAAGGAAGAACTCTCAAATAGCAGCAATCTCTTTCTGTTATGTCATGTAATCTACCCATCTGTTGTCACATCAGTTGCCTCTGGATTCAGATTCAGCTTCGTCGCCCATATTTTGTTCCCAGCCACAACCAGACACCAGGGAAGCACCCCCAACATATAGAAATGCATTGATTACTGAACAGAATGTGAAAGGAAGATCAGGACACAAGTAAATGAGCATTCCAATGTATTTGATGGTGGTGTAATGGTCAGAGAAGATGCTGGTGATGACAATTGAACGTCCCTTTGCCTTCCCAGCCCCCTTCATATATTCTCAGGCATAGGATGACAAAGGGAAGTCCACAGGTCACATGATTACGTGGTGTTGCAGACACTTCGCACTGTTAGAGCTTGCCACTCAGCATGAACCTTCTCTACATTTTTCTCCAGACCATTTTTACTCTTTTTCATAAGTCTACCTGAGTGGGACTTAAAACTGACTATATTATACTAAACTCATTACAGAAGACATTATCGTTAGTTAGATTTAAGAGTGATACAAGTCACTCGCCCTGGGGTTTAATTGATTTTGGTAAATGAATACCAATCATTTATGTCAATATACTTACTTACATGAAAGAAACAAAGGTAAATCAGAAAAATACATTTTGGGTTATAGTTTTTGGACTGATCAGTAGGTATCTTGCCCTGTTCTGCTTTATGCTGTAGTCTGGATTATATAGAGCCTATACATTTTAAACTGTTGCTTTAATGAAGTAAAGAAATCCCCCTATTGTGACTTCAGTATGTGGGAACATTTGAAAGAAAGCAAAATACTCCAAAGTGAACCCATATGAAACACGCATTTATAGTTACTGCTTATTAGAAGCCAACCCTTGAGTCAACCCATTGTTTTAAAGCAGGAAGTGATATAATTTGTACTACAAGAGGAACAATTTCAAGGGAAAATACATGTTTTTTAAAGGAAAAAAATCCTGTTGCAGTGTCATGGACAGGGCTAGATCTGCTTAAAAATATTTGTACTGGAACAAGCTGAACTCTGCTCTCTCTTACAAGTTGAATTCTGTGGCTTGAATAAAATCATGCAGATCAAACAACTTTGTACACCTCTTCTAAATTTGCATGTTTTAAAAACATTTTTTGCTTCTGCCAATTTTGTGGAAGGTACGCAGCTATGTAGAATATTGAAGGCCGCCCTCTTCTAATTCCTAAGGTTTTAGTAGGCACTGCCCACATCTTAAGAGCCTGAACATTTAAGAGCTTAAAATGAAAGTTGACATTTTTAGGATATTGAATCCTGTGCACAGTACCAAATTCTGCAATTGTGTAGTGATGTGGATTACGGAATCATGGAATTCACATAGGTCCAGTTATAAGTCAACATGTTCCATTATTCCTAGTATTACCTGCCAATCATGGCAGCATATAAATTAATTACAAATAACTAAGGTTTTACAAAAAGTACACTGTGGGAAATATGCAAGCCCTCCCATGACTGTATTCATTTTGCAAGGAGATTTCAAGGATGGGGTGAGAGATGGTGGAAACTCTTTGTCTTGGATGTTTTCAAGGTTGAATAGGCATCAATTTGGCATGTTTTAAGTACAAAATACCCTGTCTAGGGGCAGAATGTTGAACCTGTTGAAACCCATGACTATGGATCACTTGGTGATTACTGTCAGAAGTACAAGCCATTTAGTAATAATTAACTGAATAGTTGGACTATTGCAGATGGATTTTAGTTTAACATTTTCAAGGTTACTTTGTTCCTTTATTTTCCTTTACACCTCAAATATATGAAGACAACACTTTTTCTAAAAAGTACCATTTGTTCTCTATTTTCTCAGCAGGCTTACTGTGTTCCATCAGCTGTTCTAAAGAGAAACATAATAGCTACTTTCTACTGAGCACAAAGAACAGCATTCACGCACGAAACCAGCATAGCTGATTTGCTGGGTGGCTTCTGATTTATGATGATTAGGTTAGGTACTAGAAATTAAGATCCACAATTTTATTCCCTCTATGGTTCTCAGAAGCACACACATAACCATTCCCCAACTTTCTATTTTCCCTGTAGCTCTTACTCTTTCTACAGAGCTAGCAATCAATGCAAGTATAAACAAAGTAAAGGGATAACCACTACATCTATTATGAATAGCTACGTAATTAATTGTTAAATCCTAAGAACTGCTGTCCTATTAAAATATTGAAGTTTTGGGGGTGGTCAGATGGGAGGAGTGTCAGCCCCTACCAGATAATAACATTTTGCTAATATTGGAATTGTATCACCCTGCTTAATATCACAGGCAGCTGGCAGGTTACTGTGTGAACAGAATGCTGGATTAGATGGACCTTGATCTGATTCAGCATGACTCTTCTTAAGTTCTTATCATGGTGTACAGATCTCTAAAATTACTGAGTACGTCCTCTACTAAATTTCCAAGTTTGCTCCAAACACTGCATCATTGATGATGATATGATTCCACATGTACATAGATAAATCATATTTCAAGCAGCAAAGACTGACTCTGGTGTAATCAGGATCCAAATATTGCCTTGCAAAAGAACAATGCAATGTGACAAAAGGGCTAATGTACAAATTGAGATACAAGGGTAAAGTTTGGAAACATCTTATTCACCGTCTTTTCTGTGCTGATCTTTGCCATTTTGAGAATTGGTTATCCTTTCATCTAACAGTGAATATCAATTCTTGTTGTTATTAAATATAAGTGAAATACCCATCCTTATGGTAGGAGTTGGTCTGCAAACTGCAAGGACCCCTCATATACAGTGCCATTTGCACAGACACATTATATCCCTTGAGATAAAATGCAAGCAGGACTAGGTCATGCAAAAGGAGAAGGCACATTTTGACTTCACTGCAATAGCATTGCCAAAGTACAGTGATTTTCTTTCTCCTTTCAATTACCAGGAAGGAAGTAAATGGATGCAGCCAAGGACACCAGTGGGTTGTCTATACGTGGCCAAAGCCCCACGGTGCCTGCGAATATGCGCTGCGTCAGTTATACAATGCAGCCACAGATTCGCAGCCACTATGGGGCTTTCCCATGAATCTACGCTTTGCAAAAGTCAGGGAGTTACTCTGACTATTTTGGTGGAAGCAAGGTCAATATGGCTCATCCGCCATCTGACCTCAGTCTGGGGCCAATCTGGGGGGCAGGCCTGGTGGAAAGTGACTGGTGATTGCTTGCCAGAAACCAGGAAGAGGGGGGTGGCTCTGGTACCTGGATGACTGCTGGAAACTCGGTGTTCCCTCCTTGGCATTGGGATTACCTGACGCCACCCCGGGTAAGGGAAACTGTGGGGTTTGGGGGGATGGTAGCGCCAACTCGGCACCATGAAGACAGCTCCCAGCTTGTGGAAGCTACACTGCTCTGACCCATCTGGGACCTTTCAGCTGCAGCCCATTTACTTTATCCCATAGTAATCCGTTAGAATCAGTAGTCCAGCAGGGCTCACCAAACCATAGAGGAAAACCGGGGTGCCAACATTCCAGAGGCTCACGTCTCAGCTATGTAAATGGTTTGGAGGCAGAAACACTGCTTGCGTAGTTGGAGAAGGCAGAAGCAGCTGTCACCTTGTCTGTGAGGTGACATTCCCTGCATTCCAGGAGACACAGGTGAGAGCATTTTGATCTCCATTGACTGAACAGAGCATCTAGGAAGTAAAGAAGTGACAAATATGAAAAATAAAACTAAGAAAACAAAAGTATCATGGGCCCATCTTAGCAGAGGGAGAGGGCAAACGAACCGCCAGTGTTGACAGCGGCGAGCCCCCTCAAAGAGGAGCTGGCATCTTGCCCAGGCCCTGTCCTAAATCTGGAGTTGCACTGCCTGCTTGGAGGTCGGCAACAAGAGAGAGGGCCTTCTCTGTGGTGGCCCCCCAATTGTGGAACAATCTCCCTGACGAGGCCCGCCTGGCACCAACATTGTTATCTTTTCGGCGCCAGGTCAAGACTTTCCTCTTCTCTCGGGCATTTGGCAATATCTGAGGAGCCTGGGTTTGTTTTTGTTTTTTGTAGCTTTTTGGGGTGTTGTAGTGGTTTTAAATGTATATATTGTGTGTATGTTGTATGTTTTTGCTGTTTTAATTTTTGTATATTGTTTTCAATTGTTTTAATCCTATGTAAACCGCCCAGAGAGCTTTGGCTATGGGGCGGTATACAAATGTAATAAATAAATAAATAAATAAATAAATAAAACAAATAAATAAATAAATATCTGCACAGTAGTGTATTAGCTTTTATTTCTTGGTGACAAGACCCAGACACTGATTGTTCTTGAAGAATCAGTTCTCTTAAACTGAACCTGTTTAAAATCCTAGAATATAAGCAAGGTAGGATAGCTGTACAATATAGTGCATATGTTAAACAAAGCTTAATGCAATCCAAGCAACCAGGGAATTTAGTTAGACTGGTACCTACATTTAACCCAAAGAAGCCATCATATCTGCAGTGTGGTCCTGCAATACTGGTGTAGAATTATGTTGCTTTGATGTACTTACACTGCAGTTTATACCTCAGTGTTTATTTGGTCAGCTGATAGTCCTAGAATCAAGCCATACTTTGTTGGTTGTGGTTTGCAGTTTTGGCTGTAAGGACATTTTTAAATGAATTAAAGAAGTATCGTGTGCAAAAATCAAATCTGAAAAAACAACAACAACAACCAGAAAACGAAAACCTTTTCTAATGAAGAACAGCATTCGAAAAGTTCACACTTACATGTAGGTCAGTTGTTTGTGGAGTTTACTTGCTTTTACAATGATAAAAAACCCAATTCTTCATAACTGAGAATGATCACTAAGCAAAATCTTCACATAACAATGGCACCCACAACTAAATCTGTTCAGATAGGCCGAAAATTTCCTAGTCATGTCTCTAGTTCCAGATGCCAACCTACAATATCTATACTAGGATCTGATGCTGACAATATTCACTATTTAGAGGAAAAGTGACTAGGAGGCATGGTACAGAACAGAAGCTTCTTGTTTGGATGTACAGTGATACATCCAAAGCAAAATAATAACAATGCCTTGCTTGTTAGAATAAGATGAATATATATAATGCTATTGTGTAATCACACTCTATATATTTTATGTATTGCTTTTTATTGTAACAGAGAGACAGTGTGGCGTGGTGGTTGGAGTGGGACTGGGGAGACCTGGGTTCTAGTCTCCACTTAGCTATGAAGCTCACTGGGTGACTATGGGTCAGTCACTGACTCCCAGCCTGACCTACTTCACACATTTGTTGGGAGCATAAAATGGAGAGGAGGAGGACCATGTAAACTGCTTTGGGTTACTTGCAAGAGGAAAAAAGGCAGGATAAATAATTAGAATGAATCTCCAGAAAATTTCAGATTCAGCAGTTCTGTTCTCTGACCTACTCTTGACACTATCAGCTTATCTTGGAAGTTACTGGCAGTGTTCCACTAAACTCTCAGTGAGACTTCTTGCACGCACGCTACCACCTGGTGTGTGTCCATTACAACTCAACAACTGTATTGGAAATGCACAAGCATATGCAAGATAATAGCATCTATTCATTGGATGTGGGTGAGAATTTAATCAGTACTCAACTAGTTGGGCATTCTCTCTGTGTGTGTGACATAAAGTATTTGCATATGCATACACAGACTGGGTTCAGACAACACGATAATTTGGCCGAAACAAGCAATGCAAATAACCAACAATGTGCAGAGTTGATTATTTGAATAACCGTTGGTTATCATGTTGTGTGTCAGGCGCCGTTGACTACTTCGTTGCACACAGTTGGCTATTTCTGACGACTACAGAGTCGCTGGCAAGAGTTACCAAAGCAGCGGCTGCCACTCTAGTCCAGCTGGCAGACTCATAAAGGCAGATGGGATACCAGTGGGAGGACTGAGGTGGGGGGGAAGAGGGCAGGGGATGTGTCAATCAAACACACCATTGACTCAATGCTGGCCTTAATCCACACCACGGTAGATTATAATCATGTTGTGTGGGGAGTACCCACTTGATAATCAACTGTGGAGTTGACTATTAACCCACCATTGACTATTGTATTGTCCAAACAGCCACAGGCACACACACTTGCTTTTCTGAGATTACTGATTTTACTGAGATTACTTCCCTTTTCTCATGCCTAAATTTCAGGATCCAAATTGTGGGAAAGGCTTTGTGCACATCTAAACAAGTAAAATTGAGTTTGATTTTGCAGTATTATTACTTCTATAAAACATTATTGTCTGGAGCAGAGGAAGGCAATGTAAACCCAACAGATGGTAGCTGGGTTGTCAAGTCTCTTCATCTACACAGCCTGCCCCCATTGTTGGCCTGCAGCAACTGTCAGAGGCAATTTAATTTGTCCTAAACAGGAATCTTAACAGGATGGATACCATTCACAACCTCATTCTCTATTCCCCCCTCCCCCCCTGTTCATTCTGACAGGAATATCTCTTTGAAGGGGACAAGGATTGAGTCAAATGCTTCCACCCCCAATTGTCTGAATATTTCTCCACACAAGAACAAAGCTCTATGTTTTAACATGTAATGTATTATACGCAAGTAGAGATTTACAAATTTAGGTTTAGAAAGCATGTAATGGAATGTAGTGGAAAGAGATACTATTACACATCATTCCGAAGCCAACCCCAAACAATTCTACTATAGGCACTAAGCTGTATTTAGTTCTAACATAGTATTTCCCACCGCTGGTCCATGGTTGATACATGGATTTGGCTGTGAAATGCTCTGTGAAATTAGGCATATTAAGCTGAGCCAGAAAATATACTTGAAGTATATAACATTATCATATTTCAAGAGTAAGTACAATATGAGGAATGTAAATGCAGCCAAGCCCTTTCAGAACCGAAAAGAGAATAATGAATCAATAGTGTCATACTTTAGGAGGTGAAATAAGTGGATTCATTTCTGATGGTTCTGAGTATAGAATATGTCACAAAACAATTTGCAGTGGTGTCACGTTCACCCTTGGCAATGGTTCCCACTGCTATTTGTTACCACAATGCTTCCAAATCAAAGGGTAAATACTGGAATGATACAGATTCTCCCCCAGCCCCACAAATAAGACCCTATTTAGACACAAAAATCAATATGACAGTAGAAACAAGAGATGGCAGAAATGGTGACATAGTTTTGTCTGATGTGACACATCTGGCCGTTAAAGGCCTCTGTGTGCCTCTTGCAATTTGTAAATGGCATCACAGCAGGCAATAACATTAAAAAGCACAGTTTATTGGCAATAATCTGCTTCTACATATATCTA
The DNA here is from genome assembly GCA_029215795.1 of Anniella stebbinsi. NCBI lineage: Eukaryota > Metazoa > Chordata > Lepidosauria > Squamata > Anniellidae > Anniella > Anniella stebbinsi. Next base: position 84,858,343 of record JARDYH010000002.1, on the reverse strand, counting down.
ATATATGTAATAAAAAGGCATTGTGTTATGCTGTAGCTGCACAAAGCAAGGTGGTACCCTAGCACTTTAGAGACTATGGATGCAATCCCATGCATATATAAACAGAAAAAAGTCCATCTAAATATGCCTAGGACAGTGCCCTAGGTAGTTTCTTATAGTGTGAAGTTTCAAAGATAATAGCTTATCAGAGCCCTGAAGGCACATAGAAGAAGGCATGACCAATATATTTATTTTGTGCCCTACAGTAACCTGTCACCTTGAAATAATATTAACACAAATGCAAGTGGAAACATTACTCCATGACAGATCCAGAAGCTGTACTATCATCCTTGTGGGGATAAAAGGTTGTGCTGGTGGTGGGGAAGACCCATTTCAACTTTCTCATAATTAAATGAAGTAAACCTATGTGATACAGCCAGTAGTTTTCTTTTTGTATTTCAGATTTTGGAGCAGGCAGACTAAAAGAAAAAAGGAGGAAGATTACATGACCTCCCAGCATCCTTTAAGAGCCACAAGGAACGACATACAAGCAAAGCATGTGTGAAAAATAGAGAAGTGCTCCACTGAGAACATGACAAGAACATGACAACAGCACACACACACACACAAATGGACAAGGTGAGAAAAAAATTAAGCCTCCTTTAGGCTGCAATCCTATACACACTTACCCGGAAGTAAGTCCCACTGAACTCAACGGAGCTTGTTTCTGAGTAGACCTCTATGGAGGCGTGCTGTTAGTGACTTTATCTTTAGAGGAACACAGTAGGATACTGTGACAACCATAGGCTTAGGGGGACATTTTAGTAACTATTGAAAATAATTTTCAACTCTCTTCCAAAAACAGGAGAAAGAGGAAAAGCCAAGTATAGAATTCTCTAAGCCCTGATTAACACAATTATTTGTGATGTCAAAAAGTCACTCTGTCACTTTCCCCCATACATTTTCTGTGTGTGGTGAAGTGGTCTTCTTGAATTTGCTGCCTCTACTCTGGTTGCCTATAATGATACAGCTAAGAGAGCAACCTGCAAGAGTGGGAAACTATTTTTTTCTCATTCTGTAAGTTCCCCATCAGCTTTCATAAACAGAGTATCCACACGAGCCCCTGAATGAAGGCAGGGTGGAGTTCTCTTAAAACTCAGCATAACTAAATGACATAAGCCAGGGAACTGGCATATATATAACGCTCTTTGGTAAATGTATGTTCTACCATTAGAATACAAAGCTAATATGGTGGCTCACAAAATCTTAATATACACATAAAAGCCTCTTTTGTTTCCCATTTCCAGTTATTTTTAATATAAGAAATTGGTTTTACTGAATACACAGATTTTATAATATATATAACACATTCCTTGTTTTCAATTGCTAACTATGATGAACTCTTGTTCAAGTCCTTCGTGTGCACACAGAAATCCTATAGAAATTGCCCACAGGTTCTGAAGTAGACTGAAGCACTTGGCTGCAATTTGTACATAGCCGGGAGCACACTGGTTAATGTGGTTGCAACCCTCCCTCCTTCCCAACTCCATCTCATTTTTTCCTGTCACATCTTTGCTGAGAGCAGGAGAGAAATTTTACATACCATTTAAATCTGGACTGTTTCCTAAAATGTTAACGGACGTTGTACTAGAATTATTTAATTTTGTCACTGTGATTATAGAAAAATATAGAAACTGCTCACTTGTATTTATCTTCTGAAGTGAGATGTGCTTTTCCAACTGTCTGCGAAGTTTCACCTCTGCCCCATATTTTCCTGTGGTTCCATTATCAGCCAGAATGAAATGAGAGTGCATGCTGTTGAGAACAGTCAGCTTACTCATCGGATTGGACATTGTTTGGTACGGCCGGACCACCTGCATATGAGAGAAAAGCAGAAAATGCAACCATAGTGATAAATAGTATGAAATTTCTGATAAAGGTTAGTCAAGAGATACAACATGCACTGATGTCAAATAGGATAATGTTCATACGCATGCAGACGCACCTTGATAAAATCTCAGATCAACATCTACTCTGGGATAGTTTCACTGGCAAATTCAGAATTATGTGGTTTAAAGAGACCAGAACTTAACACATAGTTGATGAGATGTGCAAAGGAATAGCACATTTTGTGCTAGAGTATTGAACAAAGCCGCATGTCCAAAACTGTAACTAACCCTATGGTTAATATGAAGCATCTGCTGATGTAGCGGTGGTGGTGAGGAGGTGTGAATTAGATCTGTACGAGATCTATGGCTAACCTACATGTCTTCTTAGATATAGTCACACTTAGTATGTTTGCACTTAAAGTTGTTGACCTGCAGACATTCTTCCTATAATATCATTTATGACAATACTGGAGGATGGATGGGGAGGAAAGTTTCAATGACTTTGCAAAAGTACCTACCTCTCTTCAAAACAGTACAGATGTACAAATACAAGGAAATAAAAAACATCCCTTTTGTTTCACTACTCTGGAAATCTTTTTTTTTTTTTACTCTTTCAAGTGTCAGTTGAAAATCTTAGCAGAAAACAACTTATTGTGTTTAATATAAAACTTCATTTTATGTTGAATCAAAACAACATATATCTATCTTAGAAGCATCTGTTTGCAAACTGTTATCGCTTGGTTACAATTCCATAGCTAGAATCATCTTCCTTTTGTTCTTCAAGAGTCAGTACTTACTATGCATTTGTTTGCCCTTTACAGAGAAATCAAAGCCTCCATATTCCTCTTTTATTGTTACATGTACCATCAAACAAAGCAGAGCAGAATTCACTTCAACACTTCTCAGGCAAAGAAAAAAAGCAGATTGGAAAAGAAGAGGCAGATAAGTCCCAAAAACTCTGCACCAGTATTGCAAGATGTGATTATCTGTGACAAAAGTCATTTCATTCCTTGTTATACTGAAGAGCTGCAAATATCAATGAAAAATGCTTTTTTGTGGGGAAAATGACTCTCTCCATTCCTTGCTTCAGTTCATAAGTCTGCCCTAATAACTTTTAGGGTTTTCAGTTACCAGAAACAGAACAAGAGGGTTCATTTAATCTTTTACCAGAACAGATAAGTACTTGTTCAATAGTATTAGACCGAGGTTCAATTTTGATATTCTGTTTTCTCATGCTGACTGAAATTAAAAAGGCAACTGAAGTATATTTTACTTCCAAGAAGAACAGAAGGTTGAAGTAGAAGTAATTATTGTCTTTGTTTATGGGGAAATTACTTTGCCAGCAGAGACAGTCTTGTTTTCCTACAGCATATTGATAACTTACACTTCAGTTTCGCTTTCTAGTGGAAGATAATGTTGCTTCCCATTATTATCCTCAGACAACACTTGAAATCATGGAAGAAAAGAGTTACAACTCATTTTGCAGTGATGAACTTCATACTGTCAAATACATTTTGAAAATTATGTCTGAATAGCCATGCTATCCTGATATTGTAAAAATTTGGGTCTCTGAGAATATATGCAACCCAACCCAGCTGATTTCAGTGACCTGACATATGACATGCAGCCTAATCCTATGCATATTTACTTACTGAGTTCAATGGGGATTGCTTTCAAGAGAGCACAGGATTGCAGCCTTAGACACATACTATGCACGCATAAGGTGCAATCCCATTCATGTTTAGATAGGAAAGGTCCTACAACTCCCAGCATTCCCCAGCCAGCATTATGCTGGGAGTTGTAGGACTTCTTTCTGTCTAAACATGCACAGGATTGTACCCTTAGTTATTTAAAAGTATATGGTAGCATGATGTGAGCCACTTCTCTGCGCGTCATCCCATGGCACTGCTGTAATATTTAAATGCTTAGAACTCTGGGTCTGTCTTCACGGTGCTGAATTGATGTTGCTCTGCTACCAAACCTCACGGTATCGCTGGTCTGGGATGGCGGCGAATAATCCCCACTGGGGGAGGCAATGCAGGCTTTCTGGCTGCCATTAGGCTCACCGGGCCCACCCCTCCCGGGGCTTCCAGTAACCAATGGGAGGATGTCTTCTTCCCAGGAACACCCCCAGAGCAGTGCCAGAGTGAGGACAGATGGCGGAAGAGCTGCTCTGACCTCACTCAGGCAGGAAAAGTCAGGCAAGCCCCCGACTTTTCTGCTGCGGATCTTCAGCTCTTTGCCCCAAGGTGGCTCCAAATTGGCGGTTGCATCATATAACTAACACAGCATGCATTCAGAGCCACCTCCCCAAGATTGGGAAGCAACAACTTTGTGGTAAAGATATGCAGGTTGCTTACCTGTAACTGTAGTTCTTCGAGTGGTCATCTGTGCAGTCACACATATGGGGTCGCGCCGGCACCGAGCCTGCATCGGGAAACTTCTATCTAGCTAGGATTTTTGGCGGGAACCCCTCCCCCCACCATCCTACTGCGCATGCTCAGGGTTCCCGCCTACCTCAGTTCCCTGAGACCGCTAGGCCTCGCGACTAAGGTAATGAGATTTAGATATTTTGACTTAAGCTATTTGAGCATGCCAGAGTCAACTTGACAATCAGAAGCGATGCCAAGAGGGGACGGCGGGTGGGTTGTGTGACTGCACAGATGACCACTCGAAGAACTACAGTTACAGGTAAGCAACCTGCATTTCTTCTTCGTGGTCTCTGTGCATCACACATATGGGCGAGTAATAAGCCAACTTACCGGAGGTGGGAAGGCACGCTGCCTGATTATTGACATATCGATGACAGGACCGCTCTACCAAACGAGGAGTCCTGGCGTGCTCTAACATCCAAGCGGTAGTGTTTCACAAAAGTGGAGGCGTTCGCCCAAGTGGCCGCCTTGCTCAAGTCTGGAATAGTTGCGCCATGGAGGAGTGCTATTGAGGTGGCCTGTCCCCTGGTGGAGTGTGCAGTTAATGCAGGGGGTACTTCTTTGCCAAGAAGCTGGTACGATGGGGCAATAGTGCTGACAATCCATTTGGAAAGACGCTGTGAGGACACCGGTAAGCCTTTATTCTTTCCACCGAAACAAATAAAGAGTTGGCGAGATTTGCAAAACTCTTCTGAACGAGACTTATAGAAGGCCAGTGCCCTTCTAACATCCAGAGCGTGTAAGGTGGAACACAACGGATCGGACGATGCTTTGAAAAAGGTAGGTAGCACAATGTCCTGGTTTATATGAAAACTAGAAGCTACTTTGGGGAGAAAGGAAGGAGGAGGACGGAGGACGACCTTGTCGCGGAAAAACTGTGTGTATGGGGGGTCGACAAGTAGTGCTGCAAGTTCTGATGCTCGTCTTGCGGACGTAATGGCAACAAGGACAACAGTCTTGAGCGTCAACAAACGAATATTAGTTGTAGCCAAAGGTTCAAACGGCTTAGTGGACAATGCACTCAGCACCAGCGAGAGGCTCCACTGTGGGATTAGTGGGCGAACAGGCGGGAAGAGATTGTGTAGGCCTCTAAGAAAAGCCTTGGCAAGAGGGTGAGTGAATGCCGAGAACCCATCAGTTAGAGGATGGTGGACTGCAATAGCCGCTAGATAAACACGGATAGAGGATAACTTTAGACCCATGGTATGTAGAGAATGCAGAAAAGCAATAACATTAGTAATAGTGGCCGAGGTGCCATCAAAATTGTTGGCTAAGGCAAAAGCTTGGAAACGCTTCCATTTAGTCAGGTAGGAAGTCCTGGTAGACGGTTTTCTAGACGCGTCCAAAATAGTCCTCACGCCCTGAGGTAGGGCTAGTCCTTGCCATAGGGCAGGAGTCTCCAAGCCGTGAGACGTAAAGTGCGCACATCCGGGTGTAGTATCCTGCCGTTTTCCCTGGACAGAAGGTCCGGAGAGGCTGGGAGACGCCACACTCGATGAGCAGCTAGTCTGTGTAGAGGCGTGAACCACGCTTGTCGTGGCCACCATGGTGCAATCAGAATAGCGTCGGCCTGATAGCGTCGCACTCGTATGATCGTTTTTGCTATCAAGGGGATCGGAGGAAACATGTATAGGAGGCCCTGCGACCAATCCAATAGGAAGGCATCCCCGAGGGACCCTTGTCCTATCCCTGCCCTGGAGCAGTAAGCTTGGCAAACTCTGTTGGTTGGAGTTGCAAACAGGTCGATCTGAGGCGTGCCCCAACGGGCAAAGAGGCGATCCAGCACCCGGGGAGCTAGTTCCCACTCGTGGGTTTCTCTGAAGGAGCGGCTCAGTTCGTCTGCTTTTATGTTGGTTGTCCCTGCTATGTGCAGGGCTGACAGCCGCATGTTTTCTGTGATTGCCCAGAGCAAAATGTCCATGGTAAGATGAAGCAGGCGCGGGGAGCGGGTGCCCCCTTCTTTGTTGATATACCACACTACTGATGTGTTGTCCGAGAGCACCCTCACATGGTGTCCCCGTAATTGAGGGAGGAAAGCCTGCAGAGCTTTCTTGACTGCGAGAAGCTCTAGTTTGTTTATGTGTAGGGAACTCTCTGAAGGTGACCATCTTCCTTGTATGAACAGGTCGTCTAGGTGTGCTCCCCAGCCTTGTAGCGATGCGTCGGTCCTGACAACCCTGGAAGGACCGGAATCGACAAAGGGCATTCCTTGCGACAGGTTCGATGGATTTGACCACCACAGGAGCGAGCGTTGCACATGATGCGGGATGGTGAGTACCAGCCTGCGTGGATCCTTTAATGGTGTATAGTGACTTAATAGGAGTTGTTGGAGAGGACGCATTCTTAATTGCGCCCATCTGACCACGAAAATTGCCGCCGCCATTAGCCCTAGAAGCCGTAAAATGACGAGAGCTGTTGCTCGGGGGCGGGCACTTAGTCTGGTTGCTAAGTGTTGTAGAACCTCCAATCTGTCTCAGGGGAGAAAGGCTCTTGCGGCAGAAGAGTCCAGATGAACTCCGATGAACTGAAGCGCTGTGGCCGGCTGAAAAACTGATTTCTCGTAATTTATCTGTAGACCTAGAGACGAGAGGATGGACTCCACCGTGCGGACGTCGGTGGTTGCTTGGTGTCGAGTGGGAGAAACAACTAGCCAGTCGTCTAGGTAAGGGTAGACTTCGATGTTGATGGACCGGAGGTGGGCACAAACAGCTGCCATACATTTGGTAAAAACTCTTGGGGCTGTCTTTAAGCCGAATGGGAGGACTGCAAATTGGTAGATTTGAGATCCTATGGCGAAGCGGAGGTATTTTTGGTGTTCGGCGAGGATGGCTATGTGAAAGTAAGCATCCTTGAGGTCGATCAGCGTAAACCAACTGCCTCGTCTTAGGAGTGGCAGGATTGTAGAAAGCGTGATCATGTGAAACTTCTGGGGCCTGACAAATTTGTTCAGAGCCCGGAGATCCATAATAGGACGAAGTCCCCCGTCCTTTTTGTGCACTGTAAAATAACGGGAGTAAAACCCGCTGTTTGACTGAGATGTTGGGACGGCTACGATCGCACCTTTGCTTAGCAGAGCTTGTGTTTCTTGAAGCAGGGTTTTCGATGGAGGCGTGATTTTGACAGAGCCTAAAGGAGGAAGGGCTTCGAATTCTATTGTATAGCCGTGCTGAATGATTTGAAGAACCCACCGGTCGGTGGTGATTGATGCCCAGGTGTGGTAAAAGGGCTGGAGCCTGTTGGAAGACAGAATGGGACTCCGTGGGGAGAAGTCAAAGACGGCGCTTCTGCGCCTGGGGTTGTTTAGAACGAGATTGCGCATACCGTGGAGCGGGCTTGCGTTGTTGGTAGGAGGTTGTGGCAGCTGGCTGTTGAAAACGCTGGCCACGATCCTGACCCTGCCTCGGCTGGTAGGGGAGAGGCCTGAACCACTTACGGGGTCGGAAGGTCTGCGTTGGAAGCTGGCTAAACCCCATCTTTTTGGTGGTCATATTGGCCTTATGGATCGTGTCCATTGTGGTATCCGTCTGCGCATTAAATAAGCCCTCCCCGTCAAAGGGCAAGTCTTCTATCTTGTTCTTCATCTCGATAGGGAGAGTTGCCGAGCGTAGCCACGCATGTCGGCGGAGGGCGACAGCTCTGATCATGGCTTTTGACCCTGAGTCCGTTTGGTGTCGGGCGGTAGTCATTTGCTGTTTTGACAGCCGGATAGCCTCAGCCTGGAAAACACGTGCAAGCTCACGTTGGTCGTCTGGCAGGTAATCTGTGAGGTTTGAGATCTTCTGCCATAAGAATAGTTGATACCTGGCCATCATGGCCTGGTAATTCGATGTCTTCATCACCAAGGCCGCTGAGGAGTAGATACGCCTCCCAAAAGAGTCCAGTTTGCGACCCTCCTTGTCAACAGGAGCGGCATGGGACCGGCCTGACTTTCCTTGGGAAGCCTCCACAATGATGGAGTTTGGCTTCGGATGTGTAGCCAGAAAAGGTGCTTCCGCTTCCTTTACTTTATAGAGGGCGTCTAGTCGTTTCGACGTGGGGCCCAAGGTGGCAGGATTGGACCAAGATTGCTTGGCGGTCTTCAGCAAGGTAGGGACCAATGGAAGCGTCAGCTGAGGGGTCGGTTCCGTCGTCATGACGTCATAGATGTCACCTTCGTCCTCCTCTGGTTGTTGTACATCTATGCCAAGGGATTGGGCCAGACGCAGCATTTGTTCATTGAACCCACCCAACTCCATGGATGGGGAAGCCCCTTCCTCGGTGCCGACCTCTTCTATCGGAGATGGCATTGATGGAACCAGCGATGGAGCCGACGAAGCGTCAGAGGCATAATCGTCCACTGAGGGAGACGGCATCGATCGTCGGTACTGCACTGCGACGGACCGTTCCGGTACCGAGTGGGCTCGTGAGTGATGTTTGTGGCGCGCTGACGCCGAAAGGAGTGAAGTGGTACGACGAGGTGGTACAGGTGGAGGCGCGCGGTAAGACAGATCCGAAGAGCGGTCCCAGTCCTGGGAGGCCGAGCGAGATCTTGACCTTGGTCGACGAGGTTCGTGCTGGCGTTGGTGCATCGGTATCGAGGCCTTGATACCGGTGGGGTCAGAGTACTCCTCATCGATAACGAGGACGTCCGAATCAAGAGGGAGCTCATCTCCCGAAGGCAGGTCCATCGGTACCGGAGACGGTAACGAAGGGAGGCGGACAGGTGACTCCAGCAAAGGAGTTGTTGGGAGCTGCAAGGAGCCTCGAAACTGTGGGACAGGCGAGTGTCCTGGCTGTGCTTGTGTTGCCGATGGAGAACGTCGCTTCGGTCCCGAAGACTGGTCCATCGGTAACGAGGATGGCCGTTTCGGTGGCTTAGATGGTTTAGAGGCCGACGGTAACGAGGACGGTACCCACGATTATTTTTTCGGTACCGAGGTGCTCGTTGGTTTCTTCGATACCGAGGAGGATTTCTTCGATATCGAGGATCTCGAAGGTGATGGCGCGGCCTTCGACATCGTTGTCAAAGTCAATGGTTTCTTCGACTTTTTTGCCGCTTTCCCCTTTTGCCGTTTAGGAGGGGGAGGAGACGGCGACAACGAGGCCTGAACTGTGGCCCTATATGAGGGCAAGTCAGGAGTTGCTGGGCGTGAGCGTTGTTTGGGCGACAGACCCCGCTCCCCAGAAGATGATGGCCCCGGCTCCATGCGGCCTGCACTCGGACGGTCAACTGCAGAGAGGGCCCTGCTCCAAAGTAGACTGCGCAAGCGGTCGGCTCTGTTCCTCCGAGTCTGGCGCAAAAAGCTCATACAATGAGGGCAGGAATTGGTGATATGCCCTTCTCCCAAACAGCCCAGGCACAGAGAGTGTCCGTCAGTAAGGGCTAGTTTGGCGCGGCAGCGAGAGCAGTGCTTGAAGAGCGCTGTCTGCGCCATAAGCCGCAGAGGAAAACTCACTAACTAACCTAAAATATCCTGTTTTTTTTTTTTTTAACTATTAACAACTAGAACCTAGCTAACTAACAAAACTAACAATAAACAATTTTGTCCTTCTTACAGATCTCCGACGACGGAGGAAGTCTCCCGCGAGGCGATCAGCGAAGCGGTCGAAGAAGAACTGAGGTAGGCGGGAACCCTGAGCATGCGCAGTAGGACGGTGGGGGGAGGGGTTCCCGCCAAAAATCCTAGCTAGATAGAAGTTTCCCGATGCAGGCTCGGTGCCGGCACGAGCCCATATGTGTGATGCACAGAGACCACGAAGAAGAACTGTACAGCTGTACAACTGTCCTCTCAAACTTTTGCAGGTATTATCACTGTGATATGAATGCACAGAAACACTAACATAACATTTAAAGGGTACCTTACTTGGAAGTAAATCCCACAAACACTGTGAGGCTCAGCCTGCCTATGTGGTAAATGTTGGAAACTAGTAACTTGTTAGCACTCTGCTTTAGGAATATAGGAAGCTGCTTTAAACTGAGCCAGTCCATTGGTCCATCTAGGTCCAGTATTGACGACACTGACTGGCAGTAGAGGTTTTTCCTGCCCTACCTGGAGATGCTGGGGATTGAACCTGGGACCATCTGCATGCAAAGCAGATGCTCTACCGCTGAACTATGCCCCCTCCCATGCTCTTTATGGTCCTAAATGTAGGGCCTGTATTAACCTAATCTATTTCTTATTAATGGGAAGACAGCTGGGGCCACTTCTGGCTATTAAAAACAGTGTTCTAACACACTGCAAGAACTTTGTCTAAGCAGCTGTCCAATATTTGAAGAAAGGCCACCGTAGAAAGAGTCAGCTTTGTTAATCTAAAACTGGGTGTATGTCAAGGAATCTAAGATCATGAATCAGAATATTTATGTAAAATAAGGTATTGTAGATGCTACTGTATTTTTTTTCCTGCCGCAGTAGTTTTCCACCTATAATCAAATTTATATTATGGTTTATAAAACAGGAGTAAATTGCAAATAGGACACATAAAGTTCTCCTTTATATTCCTGCACATCGCCACATCCAAGTAAACCATGCACAAAATAGCAATGCAAATCTAGATAAGACCAGGGAGAGGCATATTACTTTAAAATGTATCATTTAGACCATACATCTATTTTAGGACAACAGCAGGTGCACCTTCATTATACACCTGTTCACATTCTAAACAAGTGATTGCTCACTCTTCTTATGTGAAGCCTTCTTTGTGTGCTATCTTGCCTCCTTTATGCTGGTTGTCCAGCCATTCACAGGTAACAAAACTGTTGAAGTTGTTCTGAACAAAGGCCAGTAAGTGGCCCTGTTGGCTGGAAAAGCGTCTGTACAGAACTCAGAGAATGATTCATTTTGTAGTGTGATAATTACTCTAAGATACATTCCAGATCCTATAAGCTAAATGGAAGGGCTGGATAAACGTTTCAATTTGCTTTACAGACACTATTACAGTCCATTTCAGCTTCCAATCAGCAAACCATCCTTCTCTTTGAAACTTCCTTTCTTATAGCAAATGCCACATAGTTTTTGAGGTAAACAAGGGGAATGTCCGCCTGTCCCTACTCTGAACTCACCTGCAGGGCAAGTCAATTACACTGTGTGAGAGAAAGACATGGATTTTCATCTTGCAAATATTATAAGCTCCATCAGACAGGGGAAACTCACGGTTCCCTACCGTCGCTTCTCTGCTCAATACTTCATCTTTCTCAAAGGGAAGAAAAATAAAGTAACAACATCCACGTGGCCCATTCTGTGGGCCGTTTTTATCATGCCGCTTCTCCTGCACATAGCAGGAGATAGCGACAAGTTCTGTCCCTAAAAATAAAACGGTCTTACCGGGGTCTTTTTTTGTCACGGGAAGAAGGCTAGGTGGGTGGGGGGAGACAGATGGGAGGCAGACGATGTCATGAATAGGACCCATGAAAATCCGTGTGTGCTCAGTAATGCGTGCAATAAAATGCTAGTCTGATGATCCTCTATGTGTTTCCATTGGTAGTCGTGTAGTAGTTAGAGATATGGTGAGACCAGCGAGCCATGGGTTTAAATACCGACTCAGCTGTGAATCTCACCTGGTCAGATTTGGCCATTCACTACCTTACAGTGTAACCTACCTCAAAGGATTGTTCTGGGGACAAGGAGGAAAAATTATGCATATTGCCCTCAGCTATTTGAGGGAAGGGCAAAATATAACAAAAACACATTCCAAACCTCATAGGGATGTTTTAACAGTTTCTTCTATTTTGATAGTGAGCTAACTAGTCATACTAAATCTAGTCATGTTGTTACAAGAGTAATTTGACTTTTGTAAGGGATGTGGGGCATTTTTTTTTTTTGCATAGACCCTCAGTCCCCCCCCCCCCCATTATGTTCTTTGTCACTGGTTTTAGATTTAATCCATGTGTTCAGTACTGCAAAATATCATCACTTCTTATCAGCTATGGTTTAATAAAGAAATAGCAGGAATTTTACAAATTCCAGAATGAACAATCTCAGGGGAATGCATTAAAATGCACACAAATATTGCACACCTAAAAACTAATATAAACCATACTGAGTTTCACAACATTTTAAAGACTAACAGATTAAAAGTAGGATATAGGGTAAATGTTATGTTACAAATAATCTGTTAGTTTTTAAAGTGATGCAGGATTTGGATTTGGTTTTGCTGTAACAGACTGCTACGGCTACCCATTTGAATTACCTACAATAAAGTAATATATGATTACAGTAGTAACCTGAGCCATACTATAAAAATAAGTTTAAAAGTAGTGAAAAATGCTGATGCAAATTTTACAACAGAGGGTCTGCCTCTGGTGACTGTCTGTGAATGGCCAGCCCCACCAATTTCATCCCGCAAACTGCACCCCGTGCTTGCAAAACAGAGACTTAGTGCTTCCAGAGGTAATCTGAAATGAGCACAAATACTTGTTTCTGGAACGGGGCAGGCCAGTGGAGATCATAGAACGGAAGCAGCGGTGGGCCCTGCTCACAGATGGTCAGCATTAGATATTGCCCATAGTTGTTACGAATGTAAAACAGGTATTCTCAATCTCACCAAGGCCATAACTACATATTAAATACCACACCTAGCTGCCACACAAAATGGAATATCCATGTTGTGAAATCTTTCTCTTCCCCCCTCCAAGGTTTTACTCTGTGTTGTGATTTCATCACGTTATGAGTTTCCCTGCTTTCACTCTAAGTCAATAGCTGCTGCTGACATGGGCAAGGAAACCCACAAAGTAATGATGTCATGACATGGTGTAAAGTTAAGGGATTATCCAGGATGACACCTAGGGACAATAACAGTGTCATCAATAAATAACAGAGAAGGAGAAAAGAGGAGAGGGCATGGGATGGACTAATTGAATGACATAAGGTTATCCTGAAATAAGATTAAAGTAAAATAGTAATTTCCTTGCCTTTTATAATTTTCATGACATTAAAATCATAGCTCGGCAAGTGCTATGTATTTATTATATAAAAGTATCAGGGTCTTCTCTCAGTTTTAATCTTGGCATCATTTATAAGATATCATAGGTATTACTCCTGCCTGGCAAGCTCTGAAAAGCTCAACATCCAGAACACATTGACAAAACAAGATGCTGAAGATAAGGCAGAGACTTACATCCTTGCCAATCAAATCCTCTTGGTTTTCTACAATCCCCCATGGAGCGATTCCAATGGTGCAGATTTTCCCTCTAGATTTTGAGGCATGGTCTTTTAGTGCATCGCCAACATGCCGAATGACTCCTGGAAAAGAAAAGAAAAGCATGCATATGATAAAAAAAGAGAAAAGAATACAAAACCCTTTAGTATTCATATATTTTATAAAATGAGTATGTGGGTGTAGTTCTCTCTCACGGTTATATTCTGCATATGGATTATGGCAAAATGCAAAAATAACATCCCATTAAAAATAAAATAAAATAAAACAAAGTACTTTTGTGCAATAGCAGAAAATAGCCACACCTTTACCTTTATTGTTGCTGGTAGTTCTGGCATTCTGTGCTTTTAAAAAAAACAACAACCAAATTTTGTGACAGGGAAACTCAAATATTGTGTCTCACAAACAAATTATGCAGCTGGAATAAGTTATTAAAATTAAGGGAGGGAAAGCCATCCATGGGTTTTCATGCAAAAACTCTGAGCACAAGGAGGGCAATTACAAGCAGTTTGTCTATATCTCCTGCTATCCTTTTGCTTTAACCAATAAAGGCCTTCCCAAGTGCCACATTCTATTTCTGAACCATGCAAGGAAACATGCAGGAAGTGCCTTTTCTGCTACTTGGCTAAGAGAAAAGGCTGGGGGAATGGATACAGAGAAGGATTAGCTGCACATTAAGGTCTCAGCAAAGGCCTTCCTGCATAGAAGCAAGGCAGGTCAGAGATATGAACAGCAAATGTAGCTCATCCAGAAAAGTAATCTTAATGGACCAGCTGCTGGTCCATTAACATGTACATATCACCTGGTTTGCTTAAAAAACCCCATCAAAGCAGTGCACAACAACTTAAAATAATAAAACCTCAACACAATAAAAACACAACAAAACCATTAATGACGGGGAAGGACGTGCTTTTCCAGCTAAAGCCCTGTCTAGGCATTTGCATGAATAAGTGTGATAACTTAAACTGGGTAGGGGGGCAGGGCCGCGCATGCAGCCCCCATCCCCTAGATCCCCGTGAATAGTGGCCCCAATCCCTACATCTCCGTGCATGCTGGCCCTACCCCCTACATCCCTGTATGCAACAGCCTCTGCCCCTCTGCCCCTGATCTTGCCATGTTGAGTGGCATGGTCTGAAGGGACATTCTACTTGGGTTCACTTGACTATAAGTAGAACTCTACTTTATTAGGGTCCCTGATCATACAGAGAGTTCTACTCAAATTACAGTTCACTGATAATAGTTTTAGCTTAGGAACCACTCTACATATAATTTTACATATAACTTTCTTTATGTATCTTCAAAAATAACCAGCTGGAGTGCTATCAAACCAACCTCAGCTGTATGGATTAACTCTTCTGACTAACCAGTATCTTTGGTTTGATCTAAAAGTGTCTGATAACTACGGTGACCATATGGAAAGGAGGACAGTGTATCTTTAACAGTTGCATATAAAAGGGGATTTCAGCAGGTGTCATTTGTATGCATGCAGCACCTGGTGAAATTTCCTCTTCATCACAACAGTTAAAGCTGCAGGGACCCTGCCCAGAGTGACCAGATACAAAAGAGGGTAGGGCTCCTGTAGCTGAAGAGGAAATTTCACCAGGTGCTGCATGCATACAAATGATGCCTGCTGAAATTCCCTTTTCTATACAACTGTTAAAGATACAGGAACTCAGTCTTCCTTTCCATATGGTCACCCTACTGATAACATAGCAGGCCTAGCAATGGTCAGAACCTGCATTGGAGTCTATTGGGAAGTGCCTTGTATGCCACTTCCATAGGGCCAAACTACATGTGATGTTAAACATTAACATGCAAATGTTAACAAATGCAGATAGCTGAGGGGGATCAGGACCACCACAGGCAGGCAGGGAATCCTAACAAAAACCACCAATGGGCACTTTCCTCCCAATGCAAAAAACCAGCATTGAGGAGGGTAATCTTTGTTAGAACTGGGCGGGGGGACTTCTGCCTTTGCCCAGCCCCTGCTGCAGCTATCTGCATTTTTAAAAACATGCATGTTAAATGCAAAAATGTATTTAACAGCACATTTAGTTTGAGAAACTACAGGAGAGAAATGCAATAAATAGATATAATACTATTCACTTCTTCAAATGCAGTAAAAAGAATCCATCAGGATCTTAGCACAGTGAAAACCTTTCTTTGCCATAATGGTCTCAGGGATTCCCTCTGCCAATTTACAGTTACCTGTGTTTACTCCTCCAGTAAATATCCATGCTCCAGTTGTCATGGCAGCTTTAATGAGTCCTTTCCCAAAGACTTGCTTGAGCTTTGGCTGAAGTTCAAAATTCTGGAGACCTCCATGCACAGAGATTAGAAGTTTGGGTAATTCAAGCTGCCATTCCTTGGTCATCAAGTGTAGAAGAAGATCAGGCTTTGTATCAAAAGATACACGGACATACTACAGAGCGAAGGGCAATGATTTTAAAACAAAAGCAAAAAAGTGAAGAAATGTTAGCAATAAACATATCACTTCCATGACTGAGAACTATATAAAGAACTACAGGGTTTTTGGGGGGGGGGGGGGCTATCAAAGCAATAGCATTCCGTAATATTGTAAAACATGACAATAATACATGAACATTCTATGAAACATTTACATAGCACAGGATCCAAAGAACAGTAGAACTTATTGTAGAACAAGTTAACAAATTTAAATAGTTGGGGATCATTTTCACCAGTTCAGGATCCTGTTAAACCCATGTGGCACAAGCCAAACAATCAGAGGAATGGTTAAATTCTTTTTGTATAAAGGAGGGAAATTAATCCCACCTCTTTGCACTTCAGGTTTACAGGCAAAGGCAGCAATTCTATGGAGCCTGATTTTGGGGCTGTATGTACTTGCAATGACTGAGACTAACCAAACTCAATTCCTTAGAATAATACTCCAGGTTCTATATGGTACCTTCTTTCTTGCTACAAGCTGACACTAATTTACCAAAATAAGTCTTTGGACTTTGGTAACACTTCGGATGATAGCATATTGGATTAACCTATCCTTTGGAAGCATCCCAAAACTTTCCAAGCTAGCTAGCAATGACTTGTATTCTGCTTAGTGATTAGATTAAATGTGTTACCAGAAGGATGTCAGTGTTAGGATTCTCCCCTGCTTTTCTGTTATCACAGAACCTGGGAAAAGCTTTAGATCAGGTAAGGCAACGTATACTGGACTTGGACTTTCACAAATTATTGGCTGTCCACTTTTTGGCATCCTACCCAAATGACAATTGTGGCACAATTGTTTTTAAAGGCATTGGCCTGGCTATAGCAGCTCCAAATAAATCTTTACAGCACCAGCAGACACTACTACTTATAGGATAAGAATGAATGAATGCAATGTGACACCCTCATGTTTACTAAATTTTATCGACATGGAAAAGTGGCTTTGGTGCCTGATATCGAGCTCTAATAATCATTTTCTCAAACATGGTAGTGGTCAGAGAATATTGAAGTGTTAAATGAGTTTAGACACTGTATACTAGATGAGCAAGTATTGGACCGGTACAGTTGTTTCTAGGACATTGCAATCTTTTAATGCCTGCAGCACTGCAGTTAAAAGCCATAGGCAGCTGAAGTCTTTGACATAGCATAACCAAGGTTAATAAGCTTCAATGGCAATGAAGGGCTACCGTTCAATTTTGACATGTAAGAGAACCATATTCCTTGTGTACTACCATACGAAATGGGAGTACTATCTACTCCCAGGTGTTTAATGGCATATGATGGGGCAGTTATGTCAGCTGTCTTGAACAGGTCTGTTAATGAAATTGCATACTGAAATGGTTTTTAGCTATTTAATTGTTTTACATTTTGTACCTAGTTTCTTTAGATATGTTTATTATAATGTTGTTTTATAGTGTTTATACTGTTGTAGTTTTGCATTTTTCTGTGAATTGTTGTGAACTACTCAGAAAGCCTCAGCTATTGGGAGGTATAGAAATGAAATAATAATAATAATAATAATAATAATAATAATAATAATAATAATGGGAATTTGGACTTCTAAGCTTCACATGGAATTTTATTACTATGGGAATTGAAAGAATAACTTTTCAACATAGTAATGCAGTATTTGTGAAAATTCCATTTGCTCTTCTACTTCAGAAGAAATCCTGCATATTTCACTTGACATCAAGTTCATGTTTAAGTGAGTATCAGACGGGAGTCATTATTTTTGCCAGTTAGCGGCTAATCTACATAGCGTCACAGGCTACTTTTTAATATCAAGGAAATTTGAGCAGAAGTTTGCAGCGTTGCAATAAAAATACTGACTAGGGAAATGCTGGTCAAATACTATATGTTAATGCATACATTAGAAATTCTAACTATTTATTCATGTGAAAGATTATTTAGCCAATCTTAAGTAAAATTATCTGATGGTGTTCAAAATAATGTCGCCAGTATGAAATCACAATTAACAGTATAACAGCAGCATAAAAATGCAGAAAAGTAAATCAGACCTATTCAAGCAGCCAATTCATATTCTGTTAATTGTTTTTGCCTCGCAGGGGACTGTACATGTGGAGCAATGTATGCCCTCCTGGGGAGAAAGGTAGGCCATAAGCAGGGTGCAATAACTAAAAAGGCCCTCTCTCTGGTCGTGGTGGGGGACCTGTAGGTCAGCTTCAGAAGAGATGATGAATGCCATGTTCAGGCGAGCTCATGTTGTCCAAGATGACTAGTTCAAAGCTGTTTTAAGATTGAAGTTTGCTACTAAAGTACTGGCAAGATGTATTCAATGTAAGCCCCAACTAGTAAGCTAGTCTCAACTAGTTAGCTAGCTAGCTTATGTATTCTGTATGAAACGAATTTTCCAAAAAGTCTTCATGCATTTTTTTTATTAACTGCTCTTCAAAGTCCATTAATTGTTCCAACCTTTGGATGGTGCCCATGTGTTTAAATTAACACTTTTCAAGCAAACTACTTGAAATTGGTGAATGGGTCAGAATCACACCTCCATTCATATATATTTTTTGCATTATGGATGCACAATGTGAATGGTGTATCCATAATGATTATTAGATGCATGTACTTAGTATCTGCAGTTCCACAGTTGAAAACAAAGCTGTGTCCTGGTAATACACCAAATCCCATTCACCCCTCTTTCTGGAAGGCCTCTGAACAAAGAACACAGCCAGCACAGACACCAAAATTTACATCTCTACACATTCCAGGCTGACTCTCCTGCCTCACTTCCCTTCCTCATAACTTAGGGCCAAACAGAAATTACTTTAATTCTGTATCTAGTAGCTATGTCTTTCCTCCACCCATTTTTTACTCTAGAGTAGGTTCAGCTTCCTCCCCCATCTGAATCAGGGCCCTAGCAAGAGGGATAAGGGGCTTTTAAGATCCAGAGTATGCCTCTGTGCCCACTCTAGCGTAAAAGCAGAAAGCTCCCCACATAGCTGCTAGATACCAGTTTAAAGCAATGACTGTTTTGGCCCTTACCTTATGTACTGCATAAATCACCTAGAGGCTACATGACCAGGAACTCCCAGGCTATTGATTGATCAGTTTGAATTTCCCTCTTTGGAAGCTACCTAAGCCCTATAGAAATATGTATATTGTGGAATGATTTATTTGTTTCTGACTGGCTGGCTGTCAAAGAGTGAAGCCAAGACCAACCCAAACTCAGAGCCCAGGTGGGCTTCATCCCTCCCCCACATCTGGAAGCTGCTTTGGTAAGTTGCTCTTAGGAACTGGATAACAGATTTAGTGAACTAGTCTGAGGTTTTGTTTTATTTTAGATGCAACTGACTCAGTCTCAACTTCTCTCTGTTGGTTCTTTAATAAATATATTGAATTGAAAGTTGAAGCTGATTTGATTCTCTTGCCTAGTCTGAAGGATGGCCTGACCCATGAACTGGACTTCTTGGCAGACACACTAACCTGCTTGTTACGGAGTTTAACATTGATTGGAAAGGTGATTCATTGATATTTTATAAATAAATAAATAAATAAATAAATAAATCTTTGGTGCCTCATTCTGAGCACTTAGGCAAGTAATGGGTGGTCTACACATTCAACATTAATCAATAAAATAACCAATACAACTTGTAATCACAGCTTTGAATACAGAGTTAGGTTCTGAAGTGTTGGAATTTGTATAGGTTTCAGTCTCCTTCTTTTATCAGTGCAAAATATGCAGTTGGCAAAATTATAGGGCCCACCTGTGATATGGACACATGCCCATCCTAGTTGGGCAAAGCCAGTTGGGAGACATTGTGTTATTTGCTGGAAGTAATAATATATGCCTTATTCCGGGAAGGTAGTCTGCTCAGTGGTCTTAAATAGGGCCAAGCATGATGGATGAGAAAGAGTCCAAAAGCTCAAAGAGGTAGGGCATTTTGTACAGTTGGCTGTTGGGCTGTCTTGAATGGATAGCTGCAGCAGACATAAGCTTTATGGGAGACAGTTTTATGTCTTTATCCTGGACTTAAGACAATGTTACTGTTTAATAGTAGCAGTTCATATGTGTATTTTGTAGAGTAAGCAAACTGGTGGTGATGACAAAATAAATAGAACTGCAAAGTGTCTTTTTGCAGAGAGAACAAATTACAGTTTTAGAGATAAGCTGAAAGTCTCTGAAATCACACACAGCAGACTGCATTCTGTTTTAAAGTTACCTCCGTATCTAAGAGTCCCTGATGTTTCCCTTGGACAGCTGACAACAAGGACATTTGCCTCCTTCTTTAATTAATGCAATACACTGCACTGCAGGGAGAAGTTGGTTATTCTATATTACGGAAGCATGCTTTTAATAAACAAGACATATTTGAATGCTGCTTTTTTACTGCAAAAAACAGTGGGAGTTGATTTGCTTCTCAACCATCAGAAAAACTGACAAAACGTAAGGAAAAAATTGTTATTGTCATCTCATGTATCTCAAATGTATCTCAAAAATGTCTGTTTATCTGCAACGTGAAATACCTGAAGATATTTAACAAGGATGGGGACATGAGCACATTGTAAAATGGAATAGATTTTTGTTGTTGTTGCATTAGGACTTGTTTTATGATTTTGGAAAATATTAGGAAAAGGGTACATGCCTTATTTGAGGTGAACAGAGTTGGGGGCAAAAGCATAGAGATACTCCTGAAAATGCCAGCCCTGTATTGGTTTCCCCATTCCATTTCTCTAAAGTATGGTACAATTTACCTCATGCTCTGATGTAATTGCACCTAATCCAAATTCTCAACTGTACCCAAGCTTGAAGCACATTTAGGTAGCATAGGAAGCTGTCTTATAGAGAACTATACCATTGGTCTATCTAGCTCTTCACTGAGAGTGTCATCACACAGGGGGAAATTGTGTTTGCTTACCGTTGCTTCTCCACCTGCACGTTTGTCCCTCATTACTTCCTCTTTTGAAAGAGGAAGGTCATGTCTGCACCATGCAGTTATCCCAGGATCTGCTGTGCGTCCATATGACGCACAGGGGATCCCGGGGGCAACCAGAGACTTTCCCTGGGATAACCGAGACCTTGGTTATCCCAATTTTCCCCACAGTCTCGGGAAGATCCTGAGCTCTGGGGGGTGGGGGTGGACACTTGCCGCAGCTTCTTCCCGCCTCCTCTGGTTTTCAAAACAGGCATGGAGCTGTTTGGGGGGGCTTCATGCCTTTTGGGGTGGGGGGCACAGCAATTTCGCCATCCCTGGGATTGCAGGGGGGATGGGTGTGGAGGTGGTTTTTTACTTATCTTTTCCCCTAAATTGGGGCTGTGTGATCAGCTCCTCTTAAAAAAAATGACATCCCTTTTTCCCTTCCAGGATGTCGCACAGCCACATAGAAGCTGGGGGAGGATAGTGAAAGCAGGTAGGTCCACGATCCTCCCCCCTCCCTCCCGCTATGCCTTAGGTGTAGATGAGCTCAAAGTAAACAACTTGCACGTGGCCCATTCAGTGGGACGTTTTGATCCTGCTGCTCCTCCTGCACACAGCAGGAGATAACGGCAACTTCCATCTTTAAAAATAAGTTGGACTTACTGGGGTGTTTTTTTGTCATGTGTAGAGGGCTAGAAGGAGAGGGAGGTGCACAGGAGGAAGATATCATTGTTAGAGGGACCGTCGAAAATCCGTGAGTGCCCAGTAACGAGCATGCAATAAAATGCTTGTCAGCTGATGTGACTAATGGAATAATTGTGACCTTTTCCTGTTGCCATCGTTCTTTGACTTCCATGGTCAGTGGTGTATATTTTTCTTTTTCTCTTTTCTTTTTCAACAACATTTTTGTCATTCGGTATTGCTATGTCAATGAAGTATGTGTGTTTTTCTTTTTGTCTTTGACTGTTATGTCTGGTCGATTGCAAGGTATCGTCTTGTTGGTATGATTGTTCTGTCCCAGTATATTTTATGATCTGCATTTTCCAAGATTGTTTCAGGTGAGTATGTATACTATGGTGTAGTTTGATAAGGTTGAATTTGATGGCCAGTTGTTGGTGAATTATTTTTGCAGCCATATTATGTCTGTCTGTATAGTCCATTCCTGCCAGAATTTTACATCCTCCTGTTATATGGTCTATTGTTTCTTGGAATTGATGGCATTTCCTGCATAGGTCTATTGTTACACTGTTACAATGTGTATTTTTGGTAGTTCTTGGTTGCTCTAACGTGATCCTGTATAGTTATTAGGAATCCTTCTGTTTCTGGAAATAGCTCACCTTTCCTGAGCCATTCATACGATTGATCTTTGTTTATTTGTGGGTTTTGTATTATGTTGTAGTGCTTCCCATGGAGTGCTTCATGTGTCCATTTTTATTTTTTTTCTGCGAGTGTGAGTGGTCATGTTTGGTCATAATTTATATCCTACCTTTTTTCCTCTTGCAAGGAACCCAAGGCCACTGAGAACCAGTGTGGTGTAATGGCTAAAGTGCTGGACTGGGAGTCAGAAGATCTCGGTTCTAGTCCCCACTCGGGCATGGAAACCCACTGGGTGACTTTGGGCCAGTCACAGACTCTCAGCCCAACCTACCTCACAGGGTTGTTATTCTTAGGATAAAATGGAGAGGAGGAGGATTATATACAGTGCCTTGAGTTCCTTGGAGGAAAAAAGGCAGGATATAAATGCAATAATAAAATAGGGCAACTTACATGGTCCCCTTCCTCTCAGTTTTATCCATTTATTCATGTACCTGCTCAGCTCTTAATATCACCTTTAGAGGTGACTCCTGGAAATGAGGCAAGGTGGGTGGCTACTAAGGATTTGGCTTTTCTGTGGTGGCATGCCAATTGTAGAATGCCCTCCCCAGAGATGCTTCCCTGGTGCCTACATTGTGGCCTTTTGGCACCAGGTGAAACCCTTTTTATTCCCCTAGTCTTTTTATTCTTTCAGGGAGCAATCCTATGGCCCCTAGAAAGCATTTGGGTGGGGGCATAGGATTTTTCAGATTCCCATGTCCAAGGTCAGAGACAGCACTTGAACCTTGGAGTCAAGAATCCGGACTCCTCTCCCCCTCCTCTAACAGCTGGTTAGAAGAGAACCGCACCAACTGCCTCTCCAAGGTCGGAAAAAGGGGTGGTTCTGGGAGAGGGGACTGGGGAGGCTGGCTTACAAAGAATCCTCTGGTCTCCCCCAGTCTCCCACTCCATAGAGCCCCAGCTAGACTGATGAAACCCCCCATTGAGCAACTCTTTTTTGGAGGATCTCAGGCATCAGGATAGGATTGCACACTCATTGCTTAGATTTTGTACTGCTGGTGTGTGTGTGTGTGTGTGTGTGTGTGTGTTTGACTTTGGTTTATTATTTATCTATTGGATTTTTAGATTTTTAAAGTATGTTTTAGTATGTTTTTATATGGTATGGTTTTAAATTTCATTTTGTGAACCGCCCGAGAGCTTCAGCTATTGGGCAGCATAGAAATGTACTCAATAAACAAACAAACCTGTGACCTTTTCATCCAAAGCATGTGCTCTACCACTGAATTGTGGTTCTCACCCATGTTGTTCCTGCTCTACCCTTGCTCCTCCATCTTCCCCTCTCATTTTCCTCAGTGGATGTCTTAGATGATAAGCTCCTAAAGAGAGAGGAATCTCTCTTTGTATCTTATATAACTTTGAAAGGTGCCATGTATAATGATTCTGCTGTAAAATTAAGAACAACCTTGTCCTTTATATGGCATGCCCTTGCAAGAAAAGCAAACTCATATGTATATTCCAGTTCATGGAGTATGGAACATGTTCTGGCATTATGATTGTTTTAATTACCATGGCTTTGTTCGAGTGACCCCCTCCTTGGAACTCAATGGTTCCAAAGGCATCCGTGGGGCTGAGCTGAGTATGCTTGCTGATCGACCATTTCTCTGACTGGACGTCATTTCGAGCGAGCCGGTTTTCATTTTTCTCATTCTGAATAATGGAGATACTTGGAGTAAGTCCCACATGTTGGCCTATGAGGCGTCCACAGCAACACCTATGATAATAAGCAAAAACGTTACCTGCATTTCTCAGCACAACAAAGGAACTGCCTAGATTTAAACAAGCCAATCTCATAGCAAAACTTTTCGACCCCTAAAGCTGCCTTTTTGCCAGTAGTCAGAGGTATATTTATATATACAGTCAGGGCCAAATGCAAAGTCACAAATGCACACACAGGATTCCACAGCACCTTGTTGAAGGGGAAGATTCAATAGGTGCAGCTTTCCTCTTCCCTGTGTTATTTGCTGTACCTGGAACAATTCCCTGTAATACAGAACTACAAAAAGCACAAATATCTGTTCACTCTTCCTTTGAAGTTCCACTTTGTTATGCCTTGCTTTATTGTCATAGGTCCCCTCTACAAGGATTCACTTTTGCGCCTGGTTAGGCGATTATGCGCATAATCGCTGAAGCGCATTTACGCCTAATCCCTCTGCACGAGAGGCGGCGAGAGGCGGCGAAGCGCATTCATGGATGTCCAAAATGCGGTTTACAAGTAGTTAATGCGCATAAGCGCATATTCACACAGTCAAAATGCGCTTTAACAGACGGAGCAAAATAAAACTCGCGATTTAACGTGCATTCGATAATGCGCATAATCGGAGAGATAACGCGCCACTACACCCCATTTGCGCTCCGCTGGTGTGGAGGTAAATTTTTTAATGAGACTTCAAAGAGCAATAAACCTCTCGTGAAGAGGCACCCATAGGCAGGATCTACGCTACTGCTTTAAAACATTTTATAACAGTAGTGACAAATGTTAGGGCCTAGGCCACACTCCATATATAGTTTTCAAATTGTTTTCAAAGTGTCCTGCTTAGTGTAGATCTGGCCATAGACTCAAAAGGAGATAAGGTGGCACTTTTTACTAGCCAAATTGTGGGGCAGTGCTAACTTAACATAACTGAGTTGCTTTAGGAATGCATTATCCACACAACCAGTTTTAAGAAAAGCTGAATATATTGCATCTCTCCAGAATTCAGAATCCAGATTATGAGATTTTTTTTTCAACTCTTTTTTCTTTCTGATAAAACATTATCACAAGTAAGCATCCACAAGTAAAGCCACCCCAAGTTGCATAATGGCCCTCAGGAGCAGTTCATATTTAATGTACTTGAAACTACTGCATTATAGCCTTTTCAAATCTTCTTCAAGATGATGTGAGAAGGATACTCCACAGCTGAAACCAACCAAATTAATGGACACGGCAAATATTTTTGCCACGTTGGACTGACAGAACTTAAAATTATTTTATTTTTCATGAGATTTTAAGGAATAACACATGCTTTTTGACAGATAACAATAGGAAATGACAATTCCAACATTGCCCCAACTTGTTCTCAAAAGCTGTATTAAGTTAAAATGCACAAAACAGCTGGTGGAAAGGTTTAAACTTCCCCCTCTGTGTACCCCCCAGTTCTACTCCAGAAGTTTGGGGGAACCTTTGGAGCAGTTTTGGGTTGTGTGTCAAGGGTGTAAGGGGGGGAGGAAGGGGAAGTACTGTAGCACAACTGGAAGTCTGCTCACATGACATTGGAAATCTTGAAAAGAAAATATTTTAGTCATAGTACAGAATATATCTCTTGTCTATCATTATTAATCCTTTTCAAACAACTGTCATAGCTAACTCTCTAACCTGAAGTATTTCAATGGGTAAAGCAAAATGTCTGGATTGAGACAGTGTCCATTTTACCTTAGCTGTATTTGTTGCCTTTCAAATTATCAGAACAGAGCTGTCTTTTCTTTAACAGACATTAAAAACTAAAGTTGCCATGAAATAGAATAGGTTTAGTATAATCTGACATGCAGAGCAAGTTAATTGACAAAAAGCCATGCAATTACCTATGGGGGTCTTTGGTGCTGGGTATGATATGTACACATTCCCTTTTGTAAAACACTCTTTCTATCCATGACTTCTGAGCCTGAAACAAGAAGAAAAGAAAAGATGATTTTTTAAAACCCCATATAATAATTTTGCTGTTCAATTTAAGTATTAAAGAACCATGAAGCATTTTAGCACTCAGCATCTCAGAGCAACAGAGCTCATAGATTGCTCTAATAGACACCACTGGCAGTCTATGCAGGCCTTGTTGGATTGCATGCAGCATTAATATTAACATCATCAACAAAAGATAATAAATGAAAATAAAAGACACACCAAGCCTCTCCAATTGGTAAGAAAACCCTCAACATTACATTCTTTTTACTTGTTATTATAAAATAAACCTATGTTGCTGTGAAGCACAGAACATCTTCCAACTTTTTTTAACCTCAAGGGTGTCAGAAGGTCATTA
Source organism: Anniella stebbinsi (assembly GCA_029215795.1). Lineage (NCBI taxonomy): Eukaryota > Metazoa > Chordata > Lepidosauria > Squamata > Anniellidae > Anniella > Anniella stebbinsi. The sequence goes on along the minus strand of JARDYH010000002.1, from coordinate 84,832,184 downwards.
ACTTGTTTAGTAGATTCTGATATATGATTTTTAGGCTGAAGCATGACAGTATAGAGTATCATACAATTCACACTGAAAACCTGGGAAAATAGGGAATACAGATATCAGAAGAAAGGTTAGAAAAGTAAAGGAAATCTATAGAAACTCATGAGGCTGTTGTTGTTGTTGCAAACATAGGAAGAATTTTGTTTTGCTTGGCAAGCAGAAATTCTTGCAAATTCTTCTCAGTGGTTCAAACGTTGTTGTTTTTAGGTTGAGAGTAAAGAAAAAAAATCTAGAGTGGAAACATGTCACTGTTACATGTTCTAATGCTTCCTGAATACAGGTTGGCATGTGATAGTGCCTGTTTCAGCTGCATAAGCTGCAAAACATAGTGTGAATTGAAAATCCATACACCATTCTTATCCACCCATTTGTGTGTGTGTGTTTGTGTGTATTTTAAAAATTACCCCTTAATCCACACTGAAGAGGCATCCAAAACAAACAAAAACCAACCAACAAAAAAACCTGCAAAATTTTATTTTCTGCTCATTCTGAATATGTTATTAACTATGTATCCAGAAAAAGAATAACATGTGTGTAACCAAGCAGATAAATCTTTGGATCAATGTGCTGGATCAATGAAAAAATATATATAGAAAGATAATCATCTTTAGAATATCTAAATTTTTGCCTAGCCCCATTTAAGTCAACATGACTCTGTCTAATGACCCTGAGGACAAAATGTAATTTCCACATTAGCAGTTACAGATGAGTTTCTTCTAACTCTTGCATCTTCTCGAAACGCAATATAAACAGATATATTTATCAATTTCTTTAAAAAATCAGTACATATTCTTTAGACATAAGACAGCATGTCATTCCCTTAAATATTATTCCTGCTAATATCCTGTGTTCTTAGCAAAAATGTCAGTTTTTTAAATTAATTGCTAAAGCTCATTTCCTTGACTGGAAAAAATACTATTTGTTCCATAAAAATTCTTTAGGATATTATATATATATATATATATATATATACACAAGTAAAGACTTTCATAAAATAAATCTTCTCTCAAATATCATCACAACTGTAAGTTAAAATGTGAAGATATCAACATGGTTTTAGTACTCAGATTATATTTTAACAATTTCCTCTTTGTTTTTTGTTTTATTTCTAGAACTGGAAAACTAATTATAGGTATCCTTTATGTATCTGACTCTCTGATCTTATGTATTTATTTTTACTTGTTTCAATCCTATCCGCCTTTCCTCCAAGGAGCCCAAGGTGGCTTAGATGGTTCTCCTTCTCTCCATTTTATCCTCACAACAACACCACAACAACAGTCGGTTAGGTTGAGAGTTAGTGGCTGGAGCAAAGTTACCCAGTGAGTTTCATGGCAGACTGAGGATGAAAACCTGGATCTCCCAAGTCTCGGTCCAGAACTCTAACTACTACACCATACTGGTTTTCTTCTACAGGTCATGTTTAACTGTGGCAGCACAAGCTGAAATACTATGCTACAGTAAAGAAGATAGAGTTTATTGTTTCTCTCTTGCTTCCCAGAAATATTCTATTGTGAGCTCTGCAGAAGTGGAACACACTTCTATGATGTAAGCAGGAAGTGCTAGTGCTGGTGGCATGAAGGAAAATAGATAATTTTTGAAACTTTGGAAGCTCTTTTAACAAGTGTCCAAAATAGATGTTTAAAATATATAAAATGATAGTTGTATGTCGTATCTACCCACATATATTGGTATTCTTCCCACTCACACAGCTGATTAATCAAGACTGATTATGTTTCAGATAACAATTCAGTTTTGTATATAATGGCCTTTCTCTATAATTTAAATTTAGTGAACCTCTGTGAGCTCTGAAACTTCCTAGAAACTCAATCCAATCCATATTTACTGTGAAATAAATCCCATTTGAGTTCACTGGTAAGTAAGGATGCATAGGATGGCGGCCTTAGAATGAATATTTAATCAGAGATTACACAAAACATCAGATGATAGCAGACTTTAAAAAAAAAGTAGTTGTTAATACACTAGGTTAGCGCCAGACTAAGTTAGTTACACTTAGTTCTCATTGAAATCAATGGGAACTAAGTATCAATGCTAACTACATGTGACTAACTTAGTAGAACTAACCCACTGTTTATTATTGGCATAGTGGATATATATATATATATATATATATACATACATATATAATGAAAATATTATATTTTAGGGGAAGGGAACCAATTAATGATCCACTTTTTAAAGAATTTCTTGAGATGCAGAAAACCTCTTCATTGAATTTAATTTGTTCACTTATTTAATTTAATGTTTAGTTGAATGAGTGTTGATTTTGGAGTGGGGGTACATATAAATTGATTTAAGAGTTAAATTTAGTGGACCAGCCAGATTCCTCTGGTTAACCCACAAAAAGGATGTGCAGTTAACAACCCCATTTATTCCCAGCACTTGATCTTAAGTAGAATTGTTAAGCAGTATTTCTTTGTTCCATTGCACAAGAAAGAAAGATAACGAAGTCAATGTACAAATGTTAAGAAATAAAGTTGATTATATAGTATGTTTTTAAATTTCAATTGAATAAACTACAAATCATAAAAATCAGACTCAATATTTATTACTATAAAAATATACACTTCAATTTCAGTTATATCATTAACTTCCAAATGGTGAAATTAGGCAAAAGTGTGTCTTTTTACTGAAGTACCAAAGTATCTTCCAAGTTTTTAAAATTTAGAACATTGTTGACTTTTTGGCCTTGAGTGTATTATCAATGGCTTATTAATTATAATTATTATTAATAGCTTTTGCTTCCATTAAAGAAGAAAGTATTCTCTTCTATGGGCTGAACCCATAGTATGAAAAGGACCATTTGCAATGGAAGACAGCATATCTACACTAATTTAGTTTTAAATCACCAGATGTTGCTGAATGAAGACACAAAAACAAACATAATGTTTTAAGGCATTTTGCATAATAAATGATTTCTCCATGATAGATATAAGCAGTCTGCAAACTCTGTGTACAATGTGATGTGTTCAATGAATTAAACTACTTTTTGATGCAGTTCCTTTTTGTTCTTCATTATCCTATATATTATTCCAGCACTAATTAGAAAAAAATGTTACATTAAATACATTATTTGTGGGAGTTTAAACTTGCTCTTACATTAATTCTCTGAAATAAATAGTTTGTGATTAAACTAACACGAACACCACCAAATTATAATAATAATAATAATTTTTATTTACCTGAGCATCCACATTTGTGTCTGTCTAAAGTTCAGTCTGGTCCACATTTCACTGCTGCTGGCCATTCTACTACTAATAATACACTCATGACCGCCCACCAGACAAGTCATTCATTCCATTTTTGACCAGGAGATGTTAAAGTAAGCAATGAACTTGCGCCCATTAGCTACTTGGAATGTGCTGCCATGGGATTAGCCTCATTAAGAGTTCTACAGACATTCACTTGCTGCCCCAAAACACTGCTTCATTTGAACATCTAATCTGACGCCAAAAGAAAAACAAATTCCCTGAGAGCTTGGATTTAACTGGCACAAGCCCTGACAGGCTGTTGGGTTGTTTTTTTGTTTTTTGTTTTTAATTTTCAAAAAAGAAGGTCTTGTGAAAGTGTGATAAGGTGTTCTGAGCCCTGAAAGTTCAACTTAGGAAAGCAAATCCTTCAAAAGAAACAGTGTATTAAGCTGGAAAGAACCTGAACACACATGAGATATTCTTAATCTCCAAAGAATGAAACCACTGTGTTTGTTCGGCAACTGGTGGGAATTTCTATACACTGAAAAATATATTGCAGTTCATCAACAATAGTACATATCAAAAAGTGCTAGGATTTGCACCTGCCTTTCAGCACAATGTTTACATGTAGTAAATGTATCACCCAAGGAAGTTGGGAACTTAAAACTTCTGATGTACAGATGCAGAGAAACTGGATGTTGCTTATCTTTGACTTTAATGGGTGCAAATTAGGTCAGAAAGTGGTGGAGATGGGTAATGAAGGGAATGAGATATTTGAAAACAACTCTTGCAAGAGACATAAGGTTACTTTCTGCATAACCTTTTGAGGATTCAAGAATCTAGAAAATAGTAGCAGTGGATTGTATCCAATTGTGGGTTTGTGCTAGCAGGAAGCGTTTCTGCTCAAGTAACGCCTGACACTCAACCTTTTTAAAATCTATTTCAGCCCTCCATGCCATAGTTCATACCTTTCAAGAGGGTCCCCCAACCCTCAAGACCAGTCACTGGGCAGGAGGGTGACAACCCAGTGACTTTATTACAATGTCCATTTTGACAAACCTTGATCCTATTCTGGATCATTCCCAACATACAAGGCCTTTAGGATCTTCAAGAGTTTTTGGAAATGGCTCTACATGTTCATGTTCCAGCCTTCAATATGTGATTGAACTTTGCATATTGTATCTAGTTAAAAAATGTAGCAGCAGCAGAGAATTATTGAGACCAGCACTTTATGGAAAAACAACATGGATGCAAATGTTATTTATCAATGTGCATGGAGAAATGGGGGGAGCTACCAATGAATACTGCTATGTTGGAAGAACAATCAACCCTAACTCAAACTGCTTGCAGTCACTTACTACTAGCAGTTGAGATTTTGTAGTGTCTTCAAGGAATAGATAATGGGTTTATTCAGGCAATGGCTTTATCTTGAAGATTATCAGTCTACAAAATAAACACAACAATTCCGGATGACTACAACCAGAGGGCTTTCTATAGCATGCACCAGTGACTGCAAATGGTGTATTAAAAAAGAATCACTAGGTCATATAAGCAGTCTGGGAGGGTTGTCAATTTTCATGAAGGGAAAATGCAGCACAAACTAAAGAAAAGGATGACATGTATCTGATGTCAACTATAGCAATAACTAAAGCTGTGAGTTTCCCAACAGGAGAAAAACAAAATTCAGCTGAAAATGAGAAACTGGAATGACAACAAACGGCTCATCTACACCTAAGGGTATAGAGGGGGGGATCGTGGACTTACCTGCTTCTGCGATCCTTCCCCAGCATCTAGATGGCTGCGTGATGTCCCGATAGGGAAGAGGGACATCCAGCAGCCATTTTTTTTTTACAAGAGGAGCTCTGTGGCCCCATGTGGAAAAGGTAAAAAACTCCCAAAACCTGTGCCCACCCACCCCCACCATCCCAGGGATGGCAAAATTGTTTTCCCCCCACCCCCCATGGGCACGGAGCCTCCCCGTACAGCTCTGTGCCCGCTTTGAAGGCCACGCTACTCGAGAGGAGGTGGCAGCGGTGGCCACACCTCCCGCGGGCCTCAGGATGGTCCTGGTACCACAGGAACCAGTTATCCTGGGAAAATGGAGAGATCGTCCCTGCCTGACCCCAGGATCCCCTGTGCGTCATTTGGATGCACAGGGACAACCCAGGGACGACCCAGGGAGAACCCCGGGGGAAAAAGCATAGTGTAGACATGGCCAAAGACATGATTTACTAGATACAGTTATGAATGGTGTGGTGAAATCAGAAGTTCATGACAGATATTATTGATTGTTCTTATAGTCCTTTTTCTTGTTTTTCTGGTGCTTCCTCAGATGGTGGATCTAATATCACATACCTCTTTTTGTAAAGAGTATCAATCATTGTACAGAAATGTGCTGTTGATTATATGACAGATTTGAAGCATTAAATTTCTGCATCATACTATATAAGATTAATGTCACATATATCCATATATCACAGTTATTATTTACTACACTTCTATCCCATCATTCCACCAATGGGCACAAGGAGCATATGTATGGGACCATCCCATTTTGCCTCACAACAATCCCGTGAGGTAGGCTGGAAAGAGAAAATGATTGTGAGGTTCATGGATGAGGGAGGTTATCAACTCAGTTAGAAACCAAATTCTTTAAAAGGTATTGTAATATAACTATAATAGGTTAGATGGTGAACTTAGAATTAGGGAGGAAGAATGGAGGAAATAATGGGCAATTATGATAACAGATGATGCTGAAGTCTAACAAAAATTGTTATTTGTATATAATCTTTGACATAAAAACTGGCATAAAAATCAGGTTCCACCCAGTTCCTGAGGAATAAGTCATATTCTATGCAGCTGGGTTCCCTCTTTGTCTGAACCTGGGATATTGAGATTTCTTGCCAAGGGATGGGACTGTGTATGTGATTATATTTTATTTCATTCTCTTTCTTTCTTTCTTTCTTTTTCTTGATATATTAGGTGCCTTATAGCTAATAGCTCTCAGAATGGCATACATAAAAACACCCCCAATCCAAAATCCATATAAATAAAATACAAAAACAATCAATTGAAAGCAGCAATCAACTAAAAGCAGCATCAGCTAAAATAGGCATCACAAGGAAATCTAAAAAATAAGCAGAGAAAACTACTTTAAAAAACCATCATTGCTGAAGAAATGTAGATAATGGAAAGTCCTGAGAGAACAAAAAGATCTTTGTCAGGCTCATCCAAATATAACAAAGGGGAGGTCTATACGTCTTCAAAGCCCCGCGGTAGCTGCTATTCGGCGCTGTGTTGGTTATATGACGCAGCTGCCAATTCGCAAGCAGGGCTTTCCCCCAAAGCTGTGCTGTAAAGAAGTTGGGGACTTCTAGTTATCTTCCAGGGCAGCCCAATATAAAAAGCATTGCAGTAATCTAAAAGTGCATGGGTGTATGTAAAATAGTTAGTAGCAGGCAATTTCTCATATGTGATGAAATAGTATCCCTTTCCCTGTCCATTTTAAAAGGTATGTGCTGTTGCACAAAGACATTCTCTTCTTTGCCTACAGTCCAACATAACTTGTAAATTTAAACAAAGTGGTATTTTTAAAAACGAAAGTGTCCCAAAGTGGTATTATTAAAAATGGATTTGAACTATTTGAGAGGTACTTTTTTAAGGCCACTTATTCCACAGAGTGCTACAACAGGCTCATCTACACCTAACGGTACAGAGGGAGGGAGGGAGGGAGGGGGAGGATTGTGAACTTACCTGCTTCCGCAATCCACCCCCAGTGTCTAGACGGCCATGTGACATCCCAAAGGGAAGAGGGACAAAACAGACAGCATTTTTTTTTTAAAAAAAGGAAGAGGAGCTGCGTGACCCGGTTCGGAAAAAGTAATAAAATAAAATAAAATAAAAATTGCACATAACTCTCCCCACCATCCCAGGGATGGCAAAATTGTCCCCCCCCCCCATGGGGATGGAGCCTCCCCATACAGCTCCGTGCTCGCTTTGAAGGCTGCTCTACTTTCGAGGAGGTGGGAGCAGCGTCCACTCCTCCCATAGTCCTTGGGATGGTCCTGGGTCCGTGGGGAAAATTGGGATAACTGGGGAACCAGTTATCCCAGGAAAATGGAGGGATCGTCCCTGCCTGCCCCCGGGATCCCCTGTGCGTCATTTGGATGCACAGGGACAATGCCGGGGGAAAAGCACAGTGTAGACATGGCCAAAATCTTCATTGTGTTAGCTAAATATCAAGGCTCCGTCCTCATGGCTATCAGACTATCAATAGTCATACATAGTAAGACGCCTTATACTGAGTTAGACAGTTAGTCTATTTAGCTGTTGTACAGACTACATTGACTGGCAGCATCTTTCCAGGATTCAGACAGGAGACTATCCCAGTCCTCCTTAAAGATGCTGGGGACTGAACCTGGATTTTTTTGCATACAAGGCATGTGCTCTAACACTGAGCTATGGACCTTTCTATAGTCCCAGACTTTTAGTATTAATAAGGATGCTGCATCAATGGAAAGTCAGAAAAATGTTTATTAATTTGTGCGATTTGCACATTGTAACAGTGGTCTATTTTCTTTTTCTGGTCAGCATTGCTTACTTTCTAAAGGAAATTAGCCTGCTCCTCTGGATGAAAGGGACAGATTATGGTTATTCTGTAGCGGGGGGGGGGGGGGAAGCATTCTATACATGATCAGTGGAACATCAGATGTTACAGAACTGAGGTCAGGCACAGAAAACAGACTTCAGGTCTGATCCTTGATTCAAATTAACCTCCTCCAGATTAGAAGGGATCTACCAGACTTCTGGTAAATGCCTCGAATGCAAGAGCATTTTCTGGGCACAGCTTGCACATTTCCGAGTTGCAATGCTTGTTCGTAAAATGCACACTCTAGAAAAATGTGCACTTCAAAAAGGTACATTTTTGAAAATTGTGCATTCTTACACTTTAGTCAAATGCACACGCAAATGTGTACATTTTCTGTTTACCAAAAAGAAGATAAGCCAAACCAGGTCAGAAAATAGAGAAACAGGTTCTCAGGTTGCAAACAATTTATTTTCATGAAGCCCGACACGTTTTGGCCTTTACTTTATTCAAAGGCGTTCCTCAGGGGTTGTTAGAAGATAGTGTCTGCAGATTTCCTCTAGCAAGATAATTCCTCTAGCAAGATAATTGTCTCATGCAGCTACCATAGATTATCACTGGAGATATTCATCTTGCTAGAGGAAATCTGCAGACGCTATCTTCTAACAACCCTCTGAGGAAGGCCTTTGAATAAAGTACAGGCTGAAACGCGTCAGGCTTCATGAAAATAATAATAATAAATTTATTTCTTACCCACCTCTCCGTTTGGATCGAGGCAGGGAACAGCTGCACTAAATATAAAATATGATAAAATACATAAAACTGATTAAAACATGGTGCACATTATTAAAATAGCAATAAAACCTCGTAAAAACATCCTAAAACCATTCTTATAAACATAAATTATTTGCATCCTGAGAACCCATTTCCCCTTTTTCTGACCGACTTTTCCTGTTTAAACAGGAAAAAAGCCCTCACAATCAGGAACAGGAACGAAGTGGACCAAACTTTGAGGTGGAACTCAGAGGACTTCAACAAGCTCAAGCTTCGCTGATTCCCCATCCATATTGATTAGTCTCTTTGGATACAGATTGACAATGCACATTTTAAAACCTATCACATAAATACCATGGAAAAGTCCAGTCAATAAAATTAAACTCAGTCGCATATACTCAAAAGCAATAAACAACTAAAATTGTGACTCCTAATCAGCAGCAATGAATATCAAAGCCAGGTCAACAGCAGGAATTCCTTGGGAGAGTTTGTTTGTATGTATCAGTGATCTTTAACTCATGATCAAGGAGATGGAGACTTAGGGTGAGTCAAATCACACTCCTGCCTTAATAAGTAAGGCACTGAATTCTTGGGTGGTTCTATTAAGAATTATTGATGTTGGTCAGCTTTATTAGTAAGAGCTGTGGGAAGGATTGATTTAGCTAGTGGTGTCATAACCTTACTAATCTCTAGAGTGCAAAGATTAACTTCATCATGAGGAAAACAAAGCAGGTTTAGTCTGTTCTTCTGTGAATAATGAAGCTGTACAGATTAGGGTGACCACATTTGGGAAACCAAAAAAGAGGACCCTCAGTGGGGTGGGGGGTGGGAAAGTGGCTTTCAGGGGCCTCTGGAAAGCATGTCATTCACCCCCACTGCTTTAAAGGCCCCAATTGGAGCAGAGGAGGGGAAAGTGTGTCATTCCCGCCCTCCACTGCTCCAATCAGGTCCTTTTCTATAATGTCCAGGAATGACATACTTTCCCTTGTAAGGTCCTAATTGGAGCAGTGGGATAGAAATAACCCACCTCCAGAAAGCTCGTCATTTCCTCCAACCACGCTAATGTGGCCTTAAAGGGGAAAGCTTGTCTTTCCAGGACATTATAGAAAATTACAGAAAATCCCCCCTGACACCCAGGATAGAACAAAAACCAGGACAAATCCGGGGAAATCCTGACAGGTGGTCACCCTAGTACAGATAAAAGAACACGACTAAAGCAACTTGAATATTACATGTTTACTTGAACTAGAATAGCAGTTGCAGTCAGGATGTGCAGGATGAAAATCTTAAAGCACTCACAACTGTGGACTGTATATTCAACTAAGTAATGCAGGTACACAACCTCCATTCATTGCTTGCTGCAATTCATCTTGCAATTTTCCAGAAAATAGTTATATTATTTATTACTAGTGTAATGCCTTGTCACCATGGGTGCTACTAGTCTGAGGGCAAAACATACTGTTCCTTGATTCCTGCAATGTCAGTCCTCCAGAAATGGTATGAAGGTTACTTTTCTTCAATGTAACCAAGGACTTTGGGCCTTCGCTTCCTCACACCTGTTGCCGCTGAACGACATTCGCTTCTTCCCCTCAGGCCTCAAACCCACTCCTTGCTCTTCCCCCACATTTTAAAACCTGGCTTTTTCTAGGACCACTTCTTTTCCTCTCTGCCACTGCCTCAGAGCATTTGCGGCCACCACCACCAGCACTGCTGCCATTATGGCTGCTTCAACTTGCAAAGCCCAAGGCCTTCTCTCTGTCCCTGTCTTTGTGTTTTTCTTCCTTCACAACTGTGCAGCACGGAGCTACATGGGAGCTGTAGTTCTCTGACTTCCTCAGACTCCAGGCTAGAGTGCAGAAACATACTGTTTGGCTATTAAAGTTCAAGCTTTGGACTTTTCGAAGTTTCAAGATTTTCTTCACATCTACACTGCTCAGGCTTTAGTTTAAAACCAAAATGAGCAAAATCAGTCTCAAGTAATGCCTTACACTACCATATTACGGTACTATATAAGATGAAATGGGGGGGATGCTTCACCTCAGGTTGTAATGTGTAAAATGAGGATGCATCCTTTTCAGGAAAAGCATGTTTTCTTACGGACTAGGCCAGCGTTAGGCAAACTAATGCTCTCCAGAGGTTTTGGACTGCAACTCTCATAACCCCTGATCAATGGCAATGTTGGCTGGGGTTGATGGGGAGTTCTGTGGGGCACCAAGTTACCTACTCCTGGTTTACACCAAGGGCAATCCAACACAGAACCAGATCCCCCTTCCCCTTTATGAAAGAGTCAACGTGAAAATAGATATAACTTGAAAGTGGGTTGGATTCAGAAAAGAGTGAACAGAATGCCAACCATGCAATGGGGCTTTCCTCAACTGCACCATCTGTGCTCCCACGAGTAACTCCTGAGAGTCAAGGGACCATCTGGAACAGCATAGGATGGGGACATGGGGTAGGGATGACATGAGCTTGGAAAAACTGGAATAATTCTGCAGGGCTGCTATAAGCACATGGAAGGGCCTTTGGATACAAGCTAGCTAGTTTAGATGCTACTAATCTGTGTTGGCTTGGAACTGGAATGCAGAAGAGAAGCACACTTTGGTTCCTGCCATCCATCAGGGACCCAGGGCTACTAGGAGGCTGTATCCCCCTACTTCGCGAGAATAACATCAAGGCAAGGGGGAGACTAACCTGGTCTATCCATCAGCCAGAGAAGGAGCCGTTACATGAGCCATTGCAGAAAGAACACTTGGCTCCAATTGACCATTGCTTTGGGACTGCAGCAGGAAGGGGAAAGAGCACTCAAGTCCCATCCATTGGTCTAAGGAACAAGAGCAAGCAAGAACCCCAGCAAAGGAGGATCAACCTGGCCTGAAGTGCATTTAAATGTCTGCTGATTCTGGCCTTGAAAAATTGATATCCCTCCTCTTCCTTTACTCCCCTTTCCTGGTGTGTCTTGTCATTTTAGTTTGTGATTGCAGGGTCTGTCTCTCTCTTTTTATTATTAATGTGAGCTTTGAGAGACAATAATTGTCTAAGAAGCAGGCAAAAATGCACTAAGTAAATAAATAAACTGGTGAGTGTAATTTAAAGGACTTAACTCTGGAGGAGAGGATAATGAAAAAATATTAACCATATATCTATTGATGTCACAAAATGACAGAAGTCCCTTTTCAAATTACATAGTGGGCCTTAAGCCATGGTTAGGCCGCTAACCCTTTTGTAGCAAATGGTTAGTGAGCTTGTTTAAACCATGGTTATGTAGCTACCATAGTTAGGAGTGATTCACATGGCACACTAAGTCATGGTTCAATCAACATGCAAAGCCATAATGTTTAACTCAAAATGCTTAACCACCATGGCTTAGTATGTCGACTGAACAGATTCATTAAAAGCACATGTGTGTATCTGCAGGAAACAAATTATTAACCAGTATATAACACGTGCAATCTCCATACTGAAATGCCTACATCTGAGGTAGACTTTAATCTAATACAAATATCTTTTAGCAGAACTAAACCTTTTTGGTGGTGGGATGTTACAATGTCAATCGAGATGGACATTTGAATATACATTAGAATGTGTATCTCATTCAAAGCAACACAGTGCAGACAGGTTGTTACTTTAACACAAAACTTATGATTACTAATATAGCAATTTATATGAATGTGTAAATCTGTTTATGCCTTAGCTGAATCTAAAAGTAGGTGTTAGGAGTTCATACTTGACATCCTCAGAACAAAAGACTGACTGAGTCTGAAGATTATAATCTTTTGACCAGATGCAGACTTGTCAAGCCATGCTTACAGATGACTGCACAACTGCTGTATAGTGTAGGCATATTTCTGTCTGTCCATCTAAACTTCTCCTGATTATGTGACATTGCAGAGAATGGAATAATGTTTGGCAAAAAATGTAAATGTTCCCTGTATTTTTCTTGGCACTCCGATACTACAAATATTACAAGATCACAAACAATTGAACTATTACCTCTTATCGTTCACACTTCCTGCACTTTCTGTTCATTCTGTATTATTTGATACTAAGAAAAAAATGCCATTTGAGTCCTTCCAAGAACAATCTTCAATTGTCCTTTTTACCCAAGTACATAACAGGAAGAAATGATATGTGATACTTTATTATCACTGTACATTATTTCAGAAAGAGGAACGTAGCTTATTTGATACAACTTTTGAACCTCATTAAAAATAAGGAATGATTTAAGGACAATCAAAAACAAGGTTCAAAGAGTCTGCAATATTAAATAACCATTTATTCACAGATTTTTCTCTTTGAATATAAAATAAACTAGAATACCTTCACACTGCCATGTTGAAAGATTTAGTATTGTTATGGCTAAATCATGCTTTGGGAGCCCTTGTTCACTTCGGGGGATTGTTTGTTTGTATGACTGCTGGAATTCAAAGGCTGCTAGAGCTGAAAACTGAGTTTCCTGCTCACCTTGTGAAGGCTGGTTCACACTGCCAAATCCCTCCAGAGGTAGGCATCCTGTTGGGGTGGGCTTCTTGTTGCTCTTGGATGCTAGGTGCAGGGTCAATCTAGTAGGCGGCTGGTAAGCCTAGTTTTAAGCCTAGTTTTATGCCCTGTTCCTGGCCCTCTTGTGGCAGAGAGCATGGGCATTCAAGCAGTTGAGTTAGTTATCCTGATAAGCACCGGAGGCAATGTATGGTGAGGTTTGGCTGGGCTTACGTAGACCTCACTGCTGGTCAACTCAAGGGAATGTGTGGGAGGAGGCCACCCTTGGACCCTAGAATGTTTGCCCCAGTGAATGCTGGTCAGTGGGCATGGGATGGAGCCATCAGGGACTCACTGCCTACCTTCATGGCAGGCAGACATTGAAAAGCATGGATGTGATTGACTTCAGTCTGCTGCCTGGAGTCAGGATGGAATTGTACTGGGGGGGGGGGGGTAGCTGGACTTTACCCAGCAGCCTTACATAGGGAATGGGTGCCTGTATTTGAGCCCAGTGCAGATTCTCCCTGGATATTTTAAGTTATTCCTTTATTAAAGTTGTGAGTTTTTATCCCACAATACTTTGGTCTGGTGGAGGCTGGGGAAGCAAAGCCTGTACACCTGGGGATATAAACTACATGGAAAACAGCCACCATTTTCTGCAGCAGTCCAGATCATAGAGATATCTGCTGTTTCCCCATGTGCATAATTTAGTTCACTCTAGCTTTTGTCCAATCACGGTCATACACAATCTACAAAGGAATTCTGCCCTTTTAAATTCAATAATATTTCTCATTAATATATATTATAATATTGGCATACTTAAATTTGTTCCATCCCTCTTTGAAAATGAAAGCAAATTTGAGTACTATGTCAGGAGTTTTCTTCATATGATTTTGACATGCACACTGCTGCATTTTCCTTGCCTTCTCATTTCAAGAAAAAGGTTGCAGTCACTAGGAAACAGATTTGTTCTGCATGCCATGATGTTATTAAAGTCAACATCATTCCTATTATATTCAGCTGACATATTGCAATTTCTATGGCATATGGTAAGCAAAGAAGCGATGTGACCATGACTATTTTGTATGCTTTAAACAACATCCCAGGGGATAGCTTAATAATTTGCAACAGAATCCTCCTTTCAGCTATTTATCTATGTACAATGAATGTCAGTGTGTGTGTGTGTGTGTGTGTGTGTGTGAGGGGGGAGGTAGGCTCCACCCCACTCTATGCACATTCATTGCAATGTATGCAGGGAGACCCCCCTTATGTACAGCTGTATGTGCATGACATAACACTCTGTAGTTGCAGCTTTCTATGTAGGACTTCCTATAGATGTTCTAGGGAATGCACATAACTTGGGAATGGAGCCTCCCTCGCCCCGCGATGCTCATGGCGAGACAGCAGACATCTCTATGATCTGGACTGCTGCAGACAATGGTGGCTGGTTTTCCATGTAGTTTATATCCCCATGTGTACAGTCTTTGTGCACCCACCCCTCACCAGACCAAAGTATTATGGGATACAAATTCACAACTTTAATAAAGGAATACACATTAATTGTACAGAAATGAATGCCTCAAAAAGGACTTTGATGTATATCAGTCACTTATCCACTGGAATGCATACTCATTCCACATGAACACCTGAAAAAGGCTACATTTTCAGGACTGAAGACAGGTCCTAAACCTAAGTGCCATAGTCTGTTAGGAAGAAGCCTGACTTGTACACCTACTCTGAACTTAACTGCAGAACAACATACTTTATTGTAGTCTATAGACCATAAAAGAGCATACAAAATTTAAAATTTACATCAACAGCTGTAGACAATTGATCAATTAAGAACCCACCAGTTGCACACTATACAAGGTAGTAAGATAAGAATTTGGCAACTTGATTTGTGACCATTTTGTCCTTGGCCTATAGAAGTATAGTGGTAAGAGACTCATGCGAATGCCCAGAATAACCCTGGAGGATTGGTCTCAGGAGATCGTTTCTAATACCATTATAGAACTCACAACTGAGAAGCACGTGGGAGACTGTCTCTACCTCAGAGCTAGAGCAGGGGCAGTATCTTTCTTCCCTTGGAATCTTACTATATCTCCCCTCCAACAACTTGGAGGGGAGTACGTTGAATCTGCCCTGTGTAAAGGCCTTCCTATATTTTGGAACTGACAACCATTTGAAATAATTTGATACCCCTCTTTCAGCACTATCTGGGATACCTAGCGCAATCGGGGAACAAGGGCCAGTTCCAACTTTACGCAACATTTGAAGATCAATATCCTCTAATCTCTGTTTGATGGAGAATTTTACCTTTGTATAATCAAGTTGAAACAAATATGGTAAATCTAAGCCGAAAGTTGCAACTCTGCTTCTTAACTGCAGAAGGGTTTTTTAAGGAGCTCAGTAGATCCACAGAAGCTACACAAACATCAAATATACCACACCAAAACATGTGCCAATGTGTAACCTCATAGGAGCTTCAAGGTCAAGCTCAATGAGATTTAGGTCACTGATGCTGCCCCCTGCCATAAAACACTTCCCCCCATACTTTGCTAGCGTGCTGACTTATCTTACCCAGATTTGCCTTGTCTTACTTTTTCAGACCTAGAGATGCCATGGTAATTAACTTGGTAGGATGTTAGGACAGCATTCTTAGATGTGTCTTAACCATTCAGAAACAATATTTAATTGATTTTAAGAATACGGGTTGATTATGAGCATATATTTCTAGAGATATAAAAATATTCACACTGCAATCTACAATAACGAAGGGAGAAAGTATTAAGATTAATAATTCTGGGAATGTTTTGATTTGATATTCATTTTTCTTGATTCTCTAAGAGTGCTTTAATCACGTGGTTTGAATGTTAAGAAGAAAACAAAGCCATACCCTATATGGTTGCTGTGTGATATGCAGGCCAGGGTTGACATCATTGAGGCTATTCAAGGTAATTAGACATAGATTAGGTCTGCCTGCCAAAAATGCTCATTTTCTGCTCTAATGTGCAACTGTGCATATTAATGGCTCTTTCATAGAAGAAATAGCCATAGAGAGATTTCTATAATGGGCTACAGAAACATGTTTCAGAAAATGAATTTTTAGATCAAAAACTCCAATATTCAAAACACTGAGATCTTACAACCTGATAAGGAATCAAATTAAGCTTGAAACAAAAGAGCTTAGGAAGGCGGAAAGAGTATTATGCAACACTGCCCTCAGCATACCTATAGAGTAATCATGTTACAAAGGAAGCTGAAGCAAGTGTCAAGCATTTGAACATATTCTTACTAAGATGCTGTAACCAATCTTTTGCCCTGAAATGATCTAAAAAATAGAGTAATGGATACAATGCTTTAATTTATCTTGCCTTTGCAGGTAACTGTAGGAAGAAGATACTATTAATGTATAATGCTACCAGTTATGAAATGTAATCATTTTTGCATAAGGGAGCAGCGTCTTTGTCTTAGGCAGCAGTGGGTTGAAGATGTGTGGAAGGAAGTGAAAGGCAAATCAGTTAATATTCATAGAACAGATAAGATCTATCCAATTTATGTCCCCACAAACCACTTGCATTACTTTAATATTTAATCCTGTGAGTTTATGATGATCAATGATCGGGGGGGGGGGGGTATACCACCATGAGCAAACATTTGTAGTTACCATTTCGTAAATAAGCAATATATAAGAAATGCTCAACATCAAATGGAACAATCAAAAGGGCATACACTGAATCTGGATTGGAACTGTGTATGCAGGTGAGTGTGGAGAGGATGAAAAGTAACATATCACTTCATGATGATGACTTCCCACTGATTGCATGCATCCTACGTAAGGCACACAAGATCCTACTATTCTATGATAAGACACTCTTGCTGGGCACCTTTATTTCAGGGATAAAGCCAGGGATAAACCACAGTTCTGGTTCAGACATCATAACAACCCATGGTTTAAACAAGCCAAACTTCTTAAACCAACAATAAACCATGGCTTCTATTTGTGGTCTGTTTGTTGGGATAAGTTCAGTCACAACAACAAGCCAAATTTGAACAAACCATACCATGGTTTAACATTAAGTTCAAATCAGGCTATTGAAAAGAAGCAAAGGTTCTCTCTTCATTTCTGTTTGAGATTTCCAAAGTACCTGATAGTATTGAGCTACAACAAGCCAATCAGGAATCCCTTGTGCACCATCCCATGACATATGCTGCCTAACAGCAAAATGGTAACAAGGCAGCCTTCTTATTCTGATGTTTGCCTCCTGTTTAAGACTAGAGCAGCCCTGCTGGATCAAACCAGTACCATCTAAGCTAATGGCCATCACATCTTTTGGCAGAGAATGCTATAAATTATGTGTTGTGTGAAGAACACTGTGTTCACCACTAAAACACATGTTCAGTGTGAAGCCAATAAAATAATGTATTTTGCATTCATATTATTTTTATTTTACCAATAAGAATATAAGAAGAGCCATGCTGGATCAGGCCAAGGGTCCATCTAGTCCAACATTCTATTCATACAGTGGCCAACCAGCTGCCCACGGGAAACCCACAAGCAAGGCATGTGCAACAGCACCCTCCCACCCTAGCTAGCATCTTGTTCTCCTGTTAGTTAGTTTTAGCCTTAAATGTTGTGTACCACCACTACAAATATTCAGGGATCCATTTATTTCTACGTTGTCTTATATTAAATCATATCCTACCTCTTCTTCCTGCTCTATCTTTTCTTCGTGCTCAGAAACTTTCATAGTGTCTGATTATATTGTGACTACTTTATGAATAACAGAACATTTATTGTGATTTTTCTTTAAAAAGGGAATTAACATAAAATCATTACAATGAAATGAATATCCATATCCATGTAATTCACAACAAAAGAAATAAGCAATTAGTATTACATTTTTAGAATTTGCACAGAGGAGGTAACTGAAAGTACAGGCAGCTTAAAATACCTTGCATGTTTTGACTTGATTTCGACTACTGATTTAACTGCTTTTGTGTGTTCAAAAAACCACCTCAAATACACAGGATGTGAATAATTCAGCTATGGAAAAATTACTTATAAGACTTGGACATGTTGTGATATTTGTTTGGTCTAAATCTTGTGGAATTTGATTATACAGTGCATTCCAACTATTGGCCACAGCAAGTTCCTGTGTTAAACTTGCTGATTATTACTTAAACATTGTTTCAGTGTGATTTGTTGAAGGATTTCATTAATACAGATTAGTACCTTTATTAAGCTGTGGTTAATTGAAGCCTCTGAGCTTTGTTAAGTACCTTCAGTGAAGTGGATTAGTTGGTTTAATTTTATGTTCCCTCTCAGAAAAAAAAGGCTGAGCAAAGTAATTACTTTTCCCTATTGGACTAGAAAGAGGAAAGATGTCTGCCTAGCTCTTACTTTCTACATTTATTAATCCGTTTTCTAGTTCAAAGTGCCTAGTATAGTTTCCTCCTCTGGTTTAAAAAGTTATTACTAGTCCTGTTTGTACTTAGAGATGGGAATGGGCTCATGGCTGAAGAGCACTTTCTGATGGACTATATATCTGATGGACTATAAATAAACTGATGGACTATATATGCATAACAGCCTATGTATGTACAGTTCTGTATGTGCAGTTGGGAACTGCAAAAAGCTAGGTACCCACTCACCTGGCCAAGTCTTAATGTGCACAGTATATATGTAGGATCTGTTCTGAAAGGGATGTAGATCGGGAAGGGGGGCAGCTATCCCAATCTCCCCTCTGCTCACATTCAATAAACACAAACTGACAGGACCCTAATAACATCTTCCAATGATATAAGCAGAATATTCCTGTTTTTATTCTTCAAAACCAGTAAGTACTTTATACACTATCATTAAAACTGAGTGTACAACATAATAAAAACATAGCTGATCAGCAATGGCTCATTAAAAAAACTATAAGTGATAAATATAGTGATGGTTTTGTACTATAGCTCAAATGTTTATTCAGATGGTAACCATTAGATTACCATCTGAATAGATGTTTCTTTTTCTTAAATATTTGAATTAAAAATGTTGACTGCAAAATATTACATCTACAAAGACAGGTCTCCAGAATAAAAATATTACCCATGCTGTGAAAATGTATTGTGTACTAGATGTCATATCCGTTAGTCAGTCACAATTGACTGGCGTAATCTTATGCATGTTTGAATAGAAAAAAGTCCTACAACTTCCAGCGTCCTGGCTAGGGCATGCTGGAAATTGTAGGACGTTTTTCTGTCTAAACATGCATAGGATTGCACTCTAAGGTACTCAAAGGGTAAAATCCAACATAGGTCCTGCTTAGGGTAGACCCATTGAAATGAATGTGACTTGAGTAAAAACAAAACAAAACACCATTGCAACAGCCTTGCTGCCTAAACCAAAATCGTAAAATAATATTTATCCTGGATGGAAGAAGGAAAACCCCCACCATGTACTGTGAATTTGCAATCTGGAAGCCTCAAAACTGCTGCAGCTCCCTGTCTTCAGTGGGTACAGCTGAATGCCTATCCAAGGAACACCACTGTTAACCCAAGACATTTTGCTGTCCAAATGGTGCCTCGCCTAGTGGAAGAGCTCATTGATTTGAGTTTTGCTACAGCATTCGGACATCAATTACTGCCCTAGTTAATCCCCCTAATTACATTGCCTGAAGCAGCGTTCTTTGCCATGCTGCATGGTAGAGCTGGCTCTGAGGAGGAGAATTCAACAGTGTTTAGCACATGTGGGCATCGTAAGACATGAACGCCACCAATGTGCACAGGCAGTAGAGTGCGAGGCAAGCCTGGGCAACAGCAGGGAATCTCATGGGCTGGGCTGTGACAAAAGCAGAACGTTACTTAATCTGAATAATGTGAAAATGAAACCTAGCAGCTACACAGTATTAAGAAAGAATATCCATAAAAAGAACAAAACCATAGAAATGAAAGAAAATAACCCCACACAGATGAATGAAATCTATATAGATTCAAGGTGAAGAACAGGATTGCAACAGCAGGCCCCACTCCTGAATTCTGATCATAGTTTGTGCAATGATCATTCACACATACAAGTTGTTTGCAACCAGTCTGCAGATTGCAGGGCATTTGTGTAGACCCTGTACATACAGCATGATCATTCTGTGCAGGTTGGGGACAAAGCCTGCTGCTGTAATTCCATTATCTCCTCTGCGCATTATTTCTACCTAGATTTCATTCATCTCTACAGGGCTAGAGTATGTGTATGTAAGAGAGAGGCTGTAAATAAGTACATAATACTCTTAAGCTTTTATAGCAGTACTTGGATTGTTGCCGATGAAACAAATTGGTGTGTTGGCTTTTTGTAGCTCTATCAAGCAACAGATTCACAGGATAAAAGGCAGAAATCGGATCGATCATTTCTGGAAGTCTCTTTGTCACAGTTCAAAATGGTGTATTATTATGTATAATAAGATTATGCAAGGATTTCATATTAATCTTTGATGATTGCATTTGGGATATCAAAGAAAACAAAGAAAATTAAAAGGTTAAAGAAGTCTTATACAGAAATCCAAAATGAACCTCCCTTCCCAAATTGTAAAATGGTCTACATTGTCTTCATGCTATTCTAATGTCTAGTTAGAAACAACAATAGAAGCTGAAATTAATATGATCAACACTAATGAGGCAAGAATGAAAAAATGAAGGTGAGCATATCAGCAATGACAGATGCTTAATCTGCAAAAGCTCTCTTTTAGATTTATATACGGGCCAAACTAAAGTTCTTGCAATCACTCACAGCTCAGCTATGTATGATTGGTTTACCCCAGAGTAAGCACGTACAGCCCCAATTCAGATTTGGATTGTGATGCTCGGAGGGGTGTGTGTTAAGCTTCCCTGCCCACATGTTTTCATCTGGAAATTCCACCCTTCCCCTATGGGAGGGGGCTAATTAAAGAAAAATGCTTTCATTAACTCCAATGGAGGCTTCCCCCACTTTGTAACCCCCCAAGTGGTGGTGGCGTGTATGTGTAGGAATTTCAGGACAAAAATTGGTGGGAGGAAAACTTAACCCCCTCTCCCAGAGTGCCATAGTTCCAATCTGAATCTGGGCCTTGCACACTTACTCTGGAGTAAATACACCAATCATGCATAGGGCAATGATGTTACAAGTATGGTTAGCTAGCCCTTAAAACATTTCCCACTGCACTCCTCAAATTACAACACAACAAAAGAGAGGGGTTGGGCTGGAATACTTCTCTTTGTTGAGTTTTACTGAATGCCTGAATAGGGCTCAAACACACTTCACTGAATTGCTGAATAGGGCTCAGGTGCCTTATTACAAACGAGAAGGCTTTCTCTATGGTGATGCGAAGCCTTTGGAATCCCCTCCCCCTTGGAAGAGGTACACCCAACACCTAGTTTAAAAAAAATTCAGCGCCAGCTTAGAGCATTTTTATTTACCTATTCGTTTCAATTTGTATAAACCATCAGTCTTCCTCATAATTCTTATTTACTGTCTTTTACTATGGTTGATGCTAAAGCTTTATTGCATTGTATTCGGTTTTAAATAAATTATCCACACCGCTGTACACTGCTCTGGAATCTCATTTAATGAAGGGCAGTATAGTAATGTTTTAAATACATAAAATAGAATGGAGTCTGTGGCAGTGATCCTGCTCTGCAGAGGATTTATTCATCATTCATCTGCCTTCTGTGAATCAATACACACATGTTGCTGAAATTTTTATTAAATTCTGGTGGTTATGCAGGCAAGGTCTCAGTTTCAGAAGCAGTAATTTCACCACTGTTTTTTTTAGCCAAGAAGCTGCACAATAATATCTTTTTAATGAACATTATTAAACTTTGATTATAACAGATTTTATTCATTATTTATTTTATAGATTTCTACTCCACAGAGAACTATATCCAAAGCAGCTTATGTGCTTTGACAGAACTCTCTGCGTCCTGTGCAACCCTGTCAGCAAGCAAGACTAGAAAGCATCTGGCTTTAACTTAGACTGACCAGGGGCTCGCAGGCATTTAATAATAATATAGAATATAAGTATAAGGTAAGGGGACATAGAGCCAGATCCATGTTTTCCTACTCAAATTGAGGCAAACGTGCAGATGCTATTTGAAAGGAAAAGATCCTGTAGTAATTCTCTTGGCAAAAGGGATTTACGGACAGTGGCCACAGAATATGTTATTCCTTTCTTTAATCTCCTCCTCCTTCTCTGCCTCCTGCAATCAACATTAGTGAGAACCAGATGCAATTAAGGCACATCGTAATTTGATGTATTCTGTAGGGAAGAATCACAACTGGCCTATTCTCTGAAAGGATGAAAAGATGAGGAGGCAGAATCAGATTGCAGGAGGGCAGAGTTTCTTTTGTGGGCAAGAAATATCCAATGCTTAAAAGCAAACAAATACTTTTAACACAAAGAAACTTCTCTCTCTGGATAAGGGTTAGGATTTAAAGGGAGGGTATTTTAAAGTGATGGAGTCTTGGGACAGACAATACACAATTTGATATTAAAATATTGGGTTGCTGGTAATGGTGGGAAACAATGACATAACACTATATAATAAAATGGCTATATGCAGAGTTTTACCTGGTGCAGGGAATTCTAGACAGGTCTAAAACTAAGTGTGCTAGATCTTAATGAGCATGAGATTCCTTCTTTGCCTGTGATATTTTCTGTGATCCCTCTTTCCCTACACTATCTAGGTATTTCAAAAGGTAGATTCTTTTACCGTATATTCCCTTATTTAAGTCATGTCTCTGGGTTGTTAGGCTTGAGGTACTTAGCTAGTTGCCATCATCCTTGGGTTCTTGACAGCCTGTGGAATCTCCAGCATTTCTGAAATCTTTTGTGTGTATGTGTGCAACCATATTCAATGAACATATGGAAGGATAATATCCTTTGCTCTAACTACCATGTGTTGACTATGTGTGCGCAGAGCCTATATGAATACTACTGGAGACCCTGCATTTTGCAAACATGTACAGCTGTTATATGCAGACACAATGCATGTAGGCTGGGAATGGGGACGGTGAACGTAATCCTGTTCCTCCTTTCTGAGTACATTGTACATGGTTGGAAGACCAATAAAGGATTCACATGAAAATCAGCCAAGCCCATCTTAACACATGTGCATTTGATTTTCTCCTCTGTGAATTTAAGTATTATGTGCCCACCATTCTAGATGTCACAAGGATTTTGAATATTTCATTTCTGAAATGTCTGCAATTTCCCAAGTTTGGCATTAAATAATTCATTGCTGCACTGGCCTCTGCTCTCTCCAAGTACTATATGGTCATCAGTGATCGTATGTACTGCACCTTAACCCTTGTAATCAGCTGTTGGCTTGGCTTTATCGGTATGTATCAGACAAATCAAGCGATCCATTTGAGTCTACTCAGAGTAGAGACTTCAGTGTACTAACTCCCTCTTTGCGGATGTCAGGCAGGCACTGACATTTGTTTCTGGCACCTGCCAAAGACATTTTTATTGAAATAACCCTTCCTTCATTGAGCAGCCATGGTTTTATTGACATAGTTTTTAAATATGATACGTTTGCATTTTGTTTATTTTTTATTGTTTACCACTCAGGAAACTTTTTAGATATAGAGCAGTATATAAATCTTGTAAATGAAGTGCCTACAATTAGAGTAAGATTCCGAGTCATCTGGAAACCCCTTTCCTATAGCTTAAAGGACTCAGAATGGTTGTTCTGATACAAAGAAGCTGTCTACCTTGGAAGGTCCCCCTGGTAATAATATGGGTTTCTGTATTTTCGTATTATATATCACAAGCTCACTGTACAACATGGAGTACTACTACGTCCACAATAGTTTGAGAATAAAGCCACCAGGGATCTGTATTTACTGCACTGGAAGGTGCAGGTATGGGAAAAAATACTGCATATGCCACTCGTTCATTTTAAATAAAGGAGAATGATATAACTGCATCAGGAAGTAAACATAATCCAGAGAGGTAACATATACATATAGGAATGGCAAGTAATGGAAATATTGCTAAATTACATTTTGCATGCATGTTGTAATGCCAATCCTTTATAATACTGCTAAAACTTTAACTCTACTGGCCTATTTAATGTTGCATGAAACCAACAATAACACTGGGGGGTGGAATCTTTAACAATGAGTTTATACTCGAGGGAGTGATGAATTGGAAAATAAGTTCAACTGCTGATTGGGCTTAGACATAAAGCGGACCACTGAATGACACAGAACCCAGGCATTTTATCACGTTCCAAGCACTATAGCCCTCTACTGTAAACGTTCCCAGAGAGTACCATTTCTTTTTCTAAAAAAATAGGGTTTTAATTAAAGCATAATGGATTGGATCCAGATATGCCCTTCTGCAAATAGAAAATCTCTTCCACAAGTAGAAGGGTGTTTCTGACTTAGCGTAAGTTCCTTGCCTGAGAAAAGAGAACTGAAATCTACTGGTGTACTTCTGCTAGCACGGGCCACTGTGCAATCTCTTGCATATCTGCTTAGCACAAGGCAACGCACAATGTTTTGCATAACGTTTGGGTGTACAATGTCTCAAGATGCATGTTTGCTTTAAGTTCATGTTATGTGAAGTCTTCTGCTAGTCATTGTGAAACTGTTTGCAGAACAGCATCATAAGAAGAATTTCTTCCAGAAGTGTATTTCTGGATCAAATGAGTAAAATGCAGCATAAGTCCTACTTAGAGTAGACCCATTGAAATGAATGGGACTTAAGTCACGACTAACTAATCCAATTTAAGAATGGGACTTAAGTCATGACTAACTAATCCAATTTAAGAATGGGACTTAAGTCATGACTAACTAATCCATGTAATGTTGGATTTTACCCAATATTTGTGAAATATAATGGACGAACCCATGTGGCATTAACCGATGTGAATTGGCTGATGTCACAATTTAAAGGCACTAATGTCTCCTTTAAGCAGAGGAAAGCAGTGCAATCACCCCAAGGAGTTCCTAGGGGGAAGTAGCATTTATAGTGGGGGCTTGCCCAAGAAAAAAGGATGCAACATCCCAGGACTGCCCTCTTACGAAAGCAGCTCACAAGAAGAAGGGATGGGGGACTTGCAGACTTCTAGGACATTATGATGTTTTCCCTCAGCTCATTTAACTTGTCATTGCCACTGTGGATATTTTACCATTTCCACTGAAACATTTGGAGAGCAACTGTTACAGTAAAAGCTTGCTTTCAGCAGTTAATGTGTCATATATTGGGCAATTTCAGTAATTTACTCAAATTAACTTGTCTCCATGCACCACCACAGCCATTTGCTTTTCTTACATGTTATACAACATCTATCATGCCTGCTATTAATCTAAACTGAATACGCACACACACCTAGAGCAGCTGCTTTCTAGCGTCACCCCAACAGCTGACATTTACATTAGCAAGATTTATAGCCTGCAATACAAGGCAAGAAGTACCAAGTTATTGAAAAATATTAGAGATGTTAAAATAAAAGTTATTTCCCTTTAGATTTGTCCCATAATGAAGGGCTGGAGACAGACACACTATAGAAAAGGAATTTACAATGCTGTCAGTCCTCCATCTATATTAGCATCTGTAAGCTCCCTGCTTGCTTCCCTGCCCACCTTTTCCACTTCCAACTGGAAAACAAGAGTGCCTGAAATGGAAGCGGTAAGACTGTGTCCTCTCTCAGGTACATGCGTAGGGGGCACTTTGCTTCCCAGTCAGAGGAGGGGGAAGCCATAATGATCAGACCGGTATACAAGTGGAGACAGGCAAGAATGACCAATGTTGCTGATATGCTAGAGACATACATTGATATCCAAAAAGAGTTTAAAATATAATTAAATAGGTTTCAATATTAAAACATTTCAACATTTAAAATACATATTAAAATTAAACGTCTTAAAACATAGATGGGGGCCACATTATTCACCAAAGGTGTGCTAAAATAAGAAAGTTTTTGGTCTGTTTTTCTTGAAACCTATGTATAACTCCCTTTTTGAATGAACGGTACACATGATGGAACAGTGACGATATTCCTATATATGTAATGTTTTTCTTTTCTTTTCTTTACACAATGTATTTTTTGTTCTGTTTTGTTGATATTCACATGAAAAAAGGAGGAAAATTAAAAAATGACAATTTATAGATGCATATCTTCACTTTAGATCTTAGAATCATAGAATAGTAGAGTTGGAGGGGGCCTACAAGGCCATCGAGTCCAATCCCCTACTCAATGCAGGAATCCATCATAAAGCGTGCCTGACAGATGGTTGTCCAGCTGCTTCTTGAATGCCTGTAGTGTGGGAGAGCCCACAACCTCCCTAGGTAATTGGTCCCTACTAAGGCAATGTGATCAAATGATCTCTAACAGGCTCCTTAAGTGCCCTAGCTGCTCCACATCATGGAGACAAAGACGCAAGCTGTGTCACTTCCTAAACCGGGAGGAAATCACTACAGCAATTTCCAGACCATGATTTTGGGTTAGACTTGGGTTTTAATCTCCTGGGCTGTTATCTCCTATATGCTGTTTAAGTGACTCATGGAATTTAGCCATTGATCTCATAGAATCATAGAACAGTAGAGTTGGAAGGGGCCCATAAGGCCATCGAGTCCAACCCCCTGCTCAATGCAGGAATCCACCTTAAAGAATACCTGACAGATGGCTGCCTCTTGAATGCCTCTAATGTGGGAGAGCCCACAACCTCCCTAGGTAATTGGTTCCATTGTCGTACTGCTCTAACAGTCAGGAAGTTTTTCCTGATGTCCAGCCGGAATATGGCTTCCTGTAACTTGAGCTCAATTCTGCGTCCTGCACTCTGGGATGATCGAGAAGAGATCATTGGCCCTCCTCTGTGTGACAACCTTTCAAGTATTTGAAGGGTGCTATCATGCCTCCCCTCAATCTTCTCTTCTCTAAACATTCCCAGTTCTTTCAGTCTCTCCTCATAAGGCTTTGTTTCCAGACCCCTGATCATCCTCGTTGCTCTCTGTTGAACATGCTCCAGTTTGTCCGCATCCTTCTTGAAGTGTGATGCCCAGGACACAATACTCAAGATGAGGTCTAACCATTGCCGAATAGAGGGGAACCAGTACCTCACATGATTTGGAAGCTATACTTCTATTAATGCAGCCCGAAATAGCATTTGCTTTTTTTGCAGCCACATCACATTATGATCTTTTTAAGCTCACCTAAACTAAGTTTTCATCAGTATATAATTCTTCCCAGATTCAACCCACCCTCCCCACCCTCAGAAGCAGTTATGAAAAGATTACATTTCAAATAACATGATGTCTCTTTCCCTTAAGTCAATCTAATGGGGAAAAAATAGTGCTAACAATTTTGCAAGCATTGAATGACAAATGAGAATCCCTAATTGGTCTACTGGACCAGAGTGATGAGCTTGGGTTTTAATAAAATAATTTCTAATACATTATGGCAGTAAAAAACAACAATTGAGTATTTCCCACAAATTTCTGAAACGCACCACAGATGACTATTTGACTAATTCTTTAATTACCTCTGGCATAGATTTTAGCAAGTTCCATACACCAAATACAACAATATTAATTGCATTTGGCTATAAAAATGTTGGCAATTGCATTCTTTCATAAACGTTAATGAGACTTTTAAGGACTTAATAATGTTTGCTACATGATGGAAAAATGGCTTTATTCTTGTGGCTTTTCATTAAGTGCCCTCCACTAAAGTCAACAAAAACTGGAGAACTGTTTTTTAAGTTCTTAGCTGTATGAATAATTGTATTGGTATAACTTGAAGTGCAAGCTTTGACAACCAATTTCTCCTCTGGGACTACATTTTATCTCTGAAGTGACAAATGCCCTTCTATGCTGCTTAAGTACACTGAAGAAAGATAAGAACATAACATAAGCTGTACTAGATGAGGCCAAAGTCCTATCACAGCCAGCATTCTGTTCCCACTGTGGCCAACCAGCTGCCCATTGGAAGCCCGCCTGCACCGGTGCAATTGCACGAGCTGCTAACTCTAACTGCTGCTCAAATTAAACATATTTACATATTGATGAAACACACCATTTAAGTAGTTTTAAGTATTTAAGTTCCTCTTCTGTCTCATCCCAGAGTCTGGGGGCAGATAATGGTAAAAGCATCTATTAGCTAGTAAATTCAAACTATGAAGAACATAAAACTTAACAAGAATTGTCCTGTCTGGTTCTTTCCTGACCTTCTATAAGCTCTTATAGGGAAAGTCTCAGGGTTGGATACAACCCTGGACATCGGCCAGTGGAATGATAACTGCTGGTGGAACAGTTTTCCTTCCCCCTGCAGCCTGGAGGGCTGGGAGACCCCTCTGGAGCAAATTTAGAAAGTGTGCACGGGGGAGGGGCTGTAGGAAGAAGAACAGCAAGGGGCATCTCGTCAGATGATGTTTGATTTAATCCCAGGAGAGGGAATTTAGCACCTGAATAAACTACAATACCAGGACTCTTTGGAACGCCATGATGGCTAGAAGTGGCTTTAGACAGGAACAAGTTTTTAATGTAGCATGAGAAACTAATTATTCATCACTGCATACCCCCAAGTACCTTCTTCCCATAGAACATAAGTCTTTGTGCTATGGTTGTAACATCAGTACATCCATATAAATAGCATCAATTTTCAGAGTATAAATGGCATAATACCAGATAAATTAAAATACAATCAATAGGGAAACATTTCTTTGTGCTATTCTTTAGAAGACCACTGTCAGTACTGGTCACCAAGTGCATTCTCAGGTTCACAGCTGAACAGAGGTTGTTGTTGTGATCTTTTGAAGGCATCTGGATGCAGATTGTGACTAATTTGGATGCCACCTAGTGCTGGGGGCATGGGACAGAGCAGGGATTCTGTTAATGTACTGTTCACTTTGTCTAGTTTAGCTGCTGAGGACACACAACTTGATTGGGTCTGGGACCTCAATATCCATGTTGACTTGAGCAGTTCAAGACAAAATCAAATCACAAACCTAAGATGTACAATAAAAACAAGATATGCTGTAAAGTGCTGAACCAGCAAGTACTCCTAGCAAGTTGAACCAGCAAGTACATCAGTGCTACTAGACAATGGAGATATTTCTCTGGAAAATCTTTCACAACTAATTTGTTCAGTTTCTACTGCAGGTATGACCAGCTTTATATATTTAACAGAAGGGAAAACAGGAAGTATAAGAGCCTCCCCCTCCTTCCCCTTCTACATAAAATCTGAAGTAGATATTCTCTCTTTATCTTGATATCCCAGATGTATTACATTAATCCCTATGCATCAGCCCCCATTTTGGAGACTAGGAGCCGATCTACACTCTAGCTTTGCAACATTTTATAAGGGTTACCGGTGCCCAAATGCTTAGCAGTTGATTGGTGGGGAAGAAAGAGGGGCTAAGGAGGAAGTGGCCGAATGAACTACAGCGCCCACAATGCTTTGCCCTAAACTCATTGAAAGCTAGGGAATGAAAGGGGAACTAAGGAGGAAGTGGGCGAGTGAACTACAGCACCCACAATGCTTTGCCCTAAACTCATTGAAAGCTAGGGAATGAAAGGGGAACTAAGGAGGAAGTGGGCGAGTGAACTACAGCGCCCACAATGCCTTGCCCTAAACTCATGGTAAAAACAAAACAGAAAGAGACAGACAGATGGGTGTAAGACTGCACATACCGCTTTGAAGACTGAAGAATTTTTCTCCTGTAACGTGAGTACTCCTTAATGTGTCCTAAGATGTTTTGGAACGCACCTATTTGGAATGTTTTAAAATACTATTTAAAACGTTCCAAGGTACTGTGTAGATAGGCTACTAAAGTAAGAAAACAAGAAGGATCTGCTCAGTCAGGCTTTCTTTTCCCCCCAGAAATGGAATGAATGGAGCATCTTTTGGTTTTTGAGTTAGTGACATGTTTGAATTAGCAAAGAACCTCCCTTACTATGGCCAGTAATCATCTGGATTGCTTTTCTTGAATTAACCTAGAATTCTGAACCTTACCCAAACATAGTAATGGCTCCAATAGCAGTGATATACAGATTAAAAACATAGCATAAAAATTAAATTATCAATTAAAGCAAAATGGAAAAGAAATAAACAGTACCCAACATGTTAAAAAGCTGGGGCATGCTGGGAATTGTAAGACTTTTTCTGTCTAAATATGCATAGGATTGCACCCTTAGTACACTGAGTATAATTAAAGATATAAATGAATGAGAGATCCCTGATGTTATATTTTCTTCCACAGAAAAAAAATATGTGTGCTCAGTTACCTAAAAAGAAATGGGAGAGAGGGTGTTGAGGGTGGAGAAATGGGAGAGAAGGTGTGTGTGGCTTTGAAGCATTCTGACACTAAGTGTTCCCAGATGTTCATTAATAGAAGATAGTGTAATAGATGAAAGTGTATGAAAAAGATTAGTTTTTTAGTTTAGTGGGCGAAAAAGGCATTGAATATGATAGTGAACCTGAAGCCCAGGAATGGAAACACATTTTGAATCTAGAACCAGATTTAAATTCTCAAATCAATAAGAGTTAATTAAAGTATGTATTATTCTATTTCAGTCTCTTTCTGTTGAGAATAACATACTGGTAATTTGAGATGAAGGGTGTGATTTCAGTTTAGGATGCTGGTACAGCTCTTGAATAAAAAGGACTGATGCACATGTTTCCTGGGCATCTGTATTATATACCAACATAAATTTATGAATCAATAAGAATTAAACATTTATTGTTCTATTTCAGACTCTTTCCACTGAGAATGGGAAAGCCCTTGTGCATATAGCAGTGCCATATCCACCTTGGAGCTGCTGGATCAAACAGATAGATCACTAACACTCTAAAGATAATTATAACATTTTTATATGTTGTATTTTTATGAATTGTTGGTTATGGGGTGGAATAGAAATGAAATTAATAATAATAATAATAATAATAATAATAATAATAATAATAATGAAGTTTCCTTTTACTCTACTGATTTGAACAATAAGGTTAATGGGTGTGCAGGAGGCAGGGTCATGCTTCCTGTTCCTGCCCCTCAGATCTCCATGCATTCATTGGAAGGTCTGAACAAAGCTGTACACATAGAAGATGCAAAGGTTCTGTATGGTAGGGGATAGGGTTTTGGCCATCTCCCAACATCCCTAACCAACTTCCATCATCCCTGTTCTTTGGTAATGCTGCCTAGGGCTGATGGCATTTGTAGGCCAAAACACCCAGAGGACCACAAGTTCCCCTCCCTTGGTTTAAATGCTGTAGCAACATAGATACAAATGTTAAGATGAGGCAAAACCATAATGGGGGGTGGGGTTGAGGAGACAAGCAGCAACGATTCTTGTGTCAAATGAAAACATGCTGACAAACTTAAGTATCTAAATGTGAAATATTTTGAGTTTATTATTCATCCATCGGTTGAGTCATTATGAAGTCTTGCCAAGATAAAAGTAATAGTAGACTTGCTTTTTTGTAGTGAATTCCTAACATTTAATCTGAAAATCAACAAGATTCCATGTAACTTGTGCTAAGTCTTGATATCTTTTTAATTCCTGCTGAAGGTTTGTTGCGTAGTCTTTTCCTCCCCTGCCACATTATTAAAGACATTAAATGGGAAAGTTGCTCACAAGCTGTGTTTCAATAACAATTCAGCTAATATCACTTCCCCCCAGCTGTTCCCGATGGGCAGCTTGCTGCTGGGGGAGCACTTTGCATGCATTCCGGAAAGGAGGTGGAGCCACATATGTGTGTGTGTGCTACTAGGTGCCCAACTAACTGATACCCTAGTATGTGTCGCACTAACCGATTGGGGGAGGGGGGAGCTTCACCCTATAGGCAAGCTCTGCCTGCTAATCGGCCTCTTTCCATTTGGGCTTGGTTTCTTGACAACCACTGAGTGATCGGAGAGCAATTATTGTTTCTGGGCCTTTTTGATGAGTGGCATGGCCCTCAGCCCCATGTTTCGATTATGCATTCGGGAGGGAATGAATTTTGAGCTGTTAAAAGGTAAAGCTCTAAGTTAGCAAGCTGTTGCCGATTTAACCTCTAATACAGCACTATCGGCCTGGGATTAATTTGATTCTTCCTAGCTGGTCTTGGAGAGAGACCCCAGATGTTTGGATATGACCAAGAAGAAGGTTAAGAGGGAGTTGCCATAGAAAAAGGACTGGGCATTTTATTTGGCTCATCCTGAGATACACTTTGATGAAGTGCTTTAAGGTAAATTCTTGCATTGAGCAGGGGATTGGACTCAATGGCCTTATAGGCTCCTTCCAACTCTACTATTCTATGATTCTATGAAGCGGTATGCTTGTCTGTGCAGGACATTTATTTCTTAGATGGTCTGCAGGGTAGTTTACAGGCTGTCTTGACCGGGCTGGTGGGGCAAAGGGACTAAGGCTGCCTCTACAAGAGGCATTTAAAGCTCTTTCAAGGCGCATTAAAAAATTTACCTCTACAAGAACGGAGCGCAAATCGGGCGTAGAGGCGCGTTTTCTCTCCGATTATGCGCATTATCGAATGCGCGTGAAATAGCGAGTTTTATTTTGCTCCGGCCGTTAAAGCGCATTTTGACTATGTGAACAAGCGATTCTCCATATGTCAACAGTTTAAATCGCATTTCGGTCATCCAGTAATGCGCTTCGCCGCCTCTCATACAGAGGTATTAGGCGTAAATGCGCTTCTGCGAATATGCGCATAATCGCCTAACCAGGCGTAAAGGCGAATTCTTGTAGATGAGGCCTAAGCCCAGGCTTGCCTCTTTAGCATGGAAGAGTTGTACAGGAAAAGTTCAATAGGAAATTTCTGGTGAGCAGCAAAAGACCCCTTTATGGTGAAGGGTTGGTTCCCAGACTTGTTCCCAGGACTCAGGGAGGGGAGGGAAACAGCCTCTAAGGCCTGATCATAACACATTCAAAGTCTTGTGGCTTGAGGTACTGTGGGATGGAAGGGTCTCCATCACTAGGAGGTGGCCAGCCAGCCAGGCCATAAATTATAAGGCTTGAGTGGCTCAGCCATTATCAGGATGCAAGAAGACGACCTTAAGGGACACCTGCTTCACACCATTTCTGCATAGTTTCTGGACCTCACTGCAGACTTGCAAATAGTTAAATGAACTGTAGCCCTAGTTTACTCCAATACCTGTGACTTGCCATTAGAATGCACAATGCATGTCGCAAGGGTCTACTTCTCAGAAAGTTTCCCAAGAAAAAAACACAAAGCAGAGGGATCCACAAACTTTCTTCCCATAAGTGGAAATGAAGGGGAAAATACAGGAAGAAAGAAGAGCTTGTGCACATGGAGATGGTGAGTGACCATCCCCAAATTTGTTACATGCAAATCCTATCTTTCTCTGGGCAGCAACCTGTAACTTCTCTGTCCTGTGCACTGAGGGATATACCATGCAAAATGCCTTAACCATAGAGCAGCTCCCACATCTCTATAATGTGAACTGAATTTCTAATATACATAGATATTCAGCACTACACACACAAACACACAGAATAGGCAACCTGGAGCCTTCCAGATATTTTGGAATACAACTCTCATAATCTTTTACCACTGGCCATGCTGACTAGGGCTGATAGGAGTTGTAATCCAAAACACTTGGAGGGCACTACATTGTCTACCCCTGGCCTAAATCTTCTATTTTTATAATTGCTCATTAAAAAAATTGAGGAGATTCCCTAGAAAACTGACAATCTGCTACTATGCATGATTACTTATAAGTAAACTACAGCCATTTCAATGGAGCTTCCTTCCAGGTACGAGTGCATGGGACCACAGCCATAGTTTCTTAAAAAGGAGAAACCACTTCATTCTAATCCCAAGTCACATGCTAGACATACATTGTGATCATATTTTGATCAATTTCCTGCATTGAAAATCCCACTCTTTCAAGTCTTTGTTCAAGTGATGTTGCTGTCACCAATTGCTAACAATGAGATGGGCACATACGCAGTCTGGAGCAGAGCAGAGCTTTGCTCTTGACAACAGTTGTCCGAGGTCCTTTAGTTATTTGAATGGTACCCCACTCATCATCAGACGGACTTAATTCTCCTTCCATTATTACACCAAAAAATGACTGACACATTTGGTTATAGGGATTATAGCCATTGTATGTACATGACTAATCAGCACCATCCAAAAAATGAAATAAAATAAACCTCACACAAAAATGGTACCAGCACACTAACAAGCGCAAGTTTATTTGCCTTTTCCAGGTAATACTGTCTACATAGAGGGGAAAGTACAATAAAATAGATGAATTACATAGAATTCAAGCAATTTTATTAGAAGTAAAAGCAATAAAAATATCAGCCAGTTGTTCACAGTTCTAGATAGAAATGTGCAAAACCTTCCAACATTTTTCTTGCTGCTTACTTCGATCTAAACTGACAGACAAAATGAAGCCATTTCGATGATGAGTTGTTCTGTATCACCGATCGTTGGATCATGCCTCAACAGCATTATAGCCATTGGGCATTACTCCCACAATGGTGTGATAAGCCCTCCTTATGTGATAGATGAAGCAGGGAAGGGATCAGGTTTTCTCTAATCACCACTTTTTTAAAAAACAAAACACCACACACATTATCACTAGCTGCATAATTATGAGCATAGATTATGAGGTATGGGAATTTAGAATGGTGCATAAAGTTTGCAGTGTAATCAAGGGGAGATTGGTGCAGTATGTTTGAGCAAATTAGGTAATATGACTGAGCAGGAAGAAGTAGTTATGCCAATTATCAGGGCAGGACTAGAACCAATGGGTGGAAATTGCTCCCATTGTTTGGCTGAACTTTAGGAGAAATGTCCCAATGGTAAGAGCTGTTTAATAGGGGAACAGACTGCCTTGAGAGGTGGTCAACTCTCCTTTGCTGGATTTATTTAAGAAGAGGCTGGACTGCCATTTGTCAGGGATCCTGTAGGTGCATCTTGTAGTGCAGATGCTGCAATGAACAGGGGACTCGACTAGATCACACCCGCCTTCCATTTCTATGATTCTATGACTACAGTTTCCATGACTCTCACTTAACCAAATTGCACATTGAGTAATAATGCACGGACTGCTTGGAAAATCCAAAATTTCCCCCTCTTCTGCAATATACCTGAAAAGTCATGGAAATGGTGGACAGCATATAGGGTAAAAGCTTTTACAGCACAATCCTATGCATATCTACTCAGAAATTCAGTGGGTCTGTCCAGACAACACGCTAAGCCATGGTTAGGCTGCTAACCCATTTGCAGCAAGTGGTTAATGAGTATGTTTAAACTGTGGTTATGTAGCCACCATGGTTTGGAATGGTTCACATGACACGCTAAGCCATAATGTTTAGCTCAAAATGCTTAACCACTGTGGTTTAGTGTGTCATCTGAACAGGGTCAGTGGGGACTATGTCCAATAAATGTATGTAGGATTGCAGCCTCAGCATGCAATGAACTCAAAGTGCAGAGAATGCCTCACTAATGATTATATTTAACAAACAGATGGAGACTAAGGATTGGATCCAGATTTATGTTGGATCAACTGTGCTGGTGGAAAAAGATTTCCCCACCCTCTCCTTTTTACAGCAGCCACTCCAGCCGCTAGAAATGCTACACAGAGAATGAATGGGGTCCCTGTTGACAGGGGTGAGATGGGGGAGGGTCAATCTCCCAAAAGAGCAGAGACTTTACTCTTGTGGAAGGTCCCCTTCCTCTTGTGAAAGGCACATTTTCAATCAACCATAAGTGAGCAGTTGTAATTTTTGAGACTGAAATAATGGCATTTATATATTGTACATTATAGTAGGAGGGCTATTCCCCCCCACCCATGTTACATTTTTGTCATGGTTTTGAAAACTACTATAATTCACTATGGATGGGACAGCTATTGAAAACCTGTGGCAGTAATGTAAGAATGTAGAATTCACTTATTGGGAATGTGGGATTATCTGCCAACATTCTGGTGGGTCGCAATTATTGTTCAGCAGGTGGCACTAGAGCATCAGCATTGTAATTTGCCAGAAGGCCATTTTCAATCATCAAACAACTAACACAAGGTTATGAGGAAATACTGATATTTTCTATTTCTTCCCAGTGCACAGCAGCAAACATGGACTATTTCAAGATTCTTAATATTATTCAGGCACGATGAAGACCACCCGCAGATCATTTTTTCTAGTTGACCCTAATACCACTGATAAATTGCAAAAGTTATTTTAATTCCTTGGGGTAAATGGGTCACAGTGCTTTAAATTGCTTAAAAAAATAAACTCACACACTTAATAAAGATAGCATTTGCCAGAAAAGGGATCTTGACAATAAAAAGATAATTGCACATAACAACCCAAAAGAAAAACAGAGAAAAACAGATATGGGCTCTTAAAATTTGCATTTACTCATCATGGTTTAGCATGATGGATATGAGCAGAAACAAGCTGTAGGTAGCCTAAGCTCTTATGCTCCCCCTCATGTGGCCAGGTGGAGGAGCTTGGAAGTGTTTGCATCTGTTTTTGGTTAACCACAGCTTGCTGTGTTCTCTGGATCCAGAACATCAACATTAACTATGGGTAGTTTAAGCAAGCCAGCTTCAGAAGCCACGTTTGGACAAAACAACAAACCGTGATTATGCAAAAGAAGAAGCAAAAGTGGCCATGCTGGAGGAGTGGAGAAGCATAGCACATGAGCCCAAGGCTTGTCGCATCTCATTCCTGATTGTGCATGTTGCCCTTGTGAATCAAGCCATTTTCATTTCTTCCTACCTTCTGTAGGAACCCACTCCATGTCTATGTCAAGTGTAACCTCCCTGGGGGATAGGGGACTATCCATGTTTTGCTTAGGAAATGCTGTTAAGCACCATGTATACTATTGGCAATAGTAATTCAAAGCTATGTAGAAAAGATGGAACCTAGCACTTTCCTTTCAGTCAACCATGTGGATGTGATAACATATTATTGTTTTTCAGAAATACTTTGAATGCAAGTTCAAAACAAAACAAGAATCAACCTTCACCCTCCAAAGAACTGTAAGCATGTAAGAGTCACTGAACAAACGTTATGACCCCATTCTTAATGTTAACTTGTAATATTTATTTATTTCAAACATTTAGATTCTGCCCTTCATGCAATTTAAATTCAGAGTGATGTACAACAAAGTATAAATAATCTATTATTTATACCACAATCCAACAGTATTAGCAACAATAAGAACAGTAGCTAAAAAAAGCCACGAGACTAAGAAATTGACAGAGATTAAAACATTAAGGCAAATAAAAAACAAGTCTTAAACTGGTGCCAAAAAGATAGTTATGTGGGCACCAGGGCACCTTTTTAGGGACAACATTCCAAAGCCATGCAGCACTGCTGAAACACACACACACACACACACACACACACACACACACACACCTCCTATGCAATTACATAAAACTCTTGAAGAAGGGCCACTTGGGAGCCCATCACACGAATAATAATTTATCGCACTCTCGCCATGGCTGGTATGTTTTTGTAGTGCAATACTTACATGACGTCACCCCTGTTCTGTGATCATGTTGCCTCTTCCCGTCCGTTTTCCATCTTATTTTGGAGCGGGGAAAGTCTGGGTTTTTCCCTCCCTGTGTAATAAAGCCGCTCCTCCCTCCTGTGTATTGCTATCTTTGCGCTATATCGGACCATCCTGTTTTTGTTGAGTGTGTGTGTGTCAAAGGGCTGTCTCGCTGACAAAAGAGGAGGGTGAGGTGGTTCTCCGTTCAACTGCTCAACCGTGAAGGAGGAGGGAGAGAGGGCACCCGAACACCCGCAGAGAAGGCAAGTGAGGCTGCCACCGCCCGTGCCCAAGACTCAGTCCCATTCAACGATATGGTTCTTACTCCTTAGTAGGCATGTCTAGGTTTCCTGACCAGAACACTGTCGGCTTCCCCTTGTCATGCCAACATTGACTACAAACTACTCCAAAAACTAATTGTAATACTTTCTCTTCACTTGTATTGTTTAATATGATCTTAAGGGAAAGCATCATGTGTTGTTTTACCATGATTGCGCAATTTCAGACTGCTGTACTATTGTATTTGCACAGAAATAAATAGCGCAACAGTACATACACGTGAAGGTGCCCAGTGCTCGACTCACTAAGGAAATGGGGGGGGGGGGAACTGCGGACACAAACAGGGAAAAAAAGTAGGTATGATGGAGTCCTTGGAGGAAGACCTCAGTAAAAATTCTTAAAACAGTGGCAAGCTGGCACTCCTTCAGATATTTGGGTCCCAAGCCATTTAGCTCTTTAAAGGTAAGTACCAACACCTTGAATTGGGCCCAGAAGCAAAATGTTAATACAACAATTTTAAATTGCCCATATTAGGGCAATACCTTTATTAGGCTACCCATGGCTGGATCTACACTACTGCCTTATAGTGGTATTGAAGTGCACTGATAACTGTTGGGGCCCATGATACATATACACCAAACAGGATATAACACTATGAAAGCAGTATATGGCATGTGTCATGGTCCCCAGCAGTTGTCAATGCACGTCAGTACCACTATAAAGCAGTATACCACTTTCATACCACTTTCATAATGTGATATCCTGCTTGGTGTAGATCTGGCCCAGAATATTACAAAATAGCATCCAAGCTTTTGAGTTCTCCAGAACTCTCCGTTGGCTAGATTATAAACGAAGTGTGGAATGGGGAGAGAGCTAGGTGATGTTGAACTCACGGGGTCTGCATTTAGTCACAGTCTTAAGGTAGAATGAGGGAGGGAATAGAAATTGGATATCGGCCACAATTTGGGGACTTGTCACCATCTAGCTCCCAGTGGTGGCCCCTTCTTTCCTCAAATGCCGCCAGAAGGGCTTCTGAGGAAACATCTTGCTCTGAGGGAATGGGATAAGAAACAGATGCAACTTGGTGGGCTCCCACCATCTAGCTCCCAGTGGATTCCCATGCTTTCCCCCTCCCCAACCCTAATTGCCACCAGATGAGTGTCTAATTTTATTTATTTATTTATTTACTACATTTTTAAACCGCCCACTAGCCAAAACTCTCTGGGTGGTTTACAAAAATTAAAACCATAAAAACCATTCAAATATAAAACAACGACAGTACAAAAACATTATATAAAATACAGTATAAAAACACAACCAGGATAAAACCAAGCAGCCGTGCAGAAATTAATACGGATTTAAAACATCTTATCCTGAAGAGATGGGAGGAGAAACCAATTAAACTTCAACTCAAAAGAAGAATAGAAACTACGGAAGAGATAAAAGACAGAGGATCAGCCCAGTCCGGAAGGACAACGGATGCAACACAAACCTGAGTACAATTGGTTCCAGAATAGGCATATTCCCATCCATCTGGGAACTGAATCAAGCATCACCATCCTTTGCTGGTCTTATGACCGTAATAAATTCTATTCTATAAGCATCACCATCTATGCTTCATCCCCCTTTCCCTCACAATTATTTTGTTTGTGTCTCATGTCTTTTTAGATTGTATACCTACTGTTTATTGTAAGCCACTGTAGAACCCTTTTGAGTGCGGAGTGGGATAAAAATGCTTGAAATAAATAAATAAATAAATGTATGCACAAAGAGTTCATTATGCCTAGAAGTACATGGGGGGGGGGGGAATATAATACCATTTAAAGCCTTTAAGTATGTATTGTTTTATACTGTTTTTAGATTGTATTGTACTATATGCATTTTTATGTAAACTACTTGGGTGTCAAGTGGTATAGAGGCAGCCTAAATAAATAAATCAAGGTGCTGGTTTTAACCTATAAAGCCTTACACGGCTTGGGACCACAATAACTGATGGAATGCCTTCCCCGACATGAACCTACCTGAACACTACGTTCAACATCTAAGGTCCTCCTCCAAGTGCCTACTCCGAGGGAAGCTCGGAGGTCGGCAACAAGAGAGAGGATCTTCTCTGTGGTGGCCCCCCAATTGTAGAACGATCTCCCCAACGAGGCCAGCCTGGTGCCAACGTTGTTATCTTTTCGGCGCCAGGTCAAGACTTTCCTCTTCTCTCAGGCATTTAGCAATATCTGATGAGCCTGGGTCTGTTTTTGTTTTTAGGCTTATAGCTTAAAGTTTAATGAAAGTGACAATGGGCAGTATCTGATGGGGTGCTGAGACCACACCGATTCTATTCTGCAAGTTTGCACAACAGAGATTTAACATCTGGGAGCAAACAGAAATGCTTGTTTTTGGAATGGAGCAAGTCAGTGGAGTTCACAGAAGAGAGTTCCATCAATCTCTCCCAATCCAAAAACTAGTCTTTCTGCTTGTTTCTGGACTTCCTATAATAAGCATTAGATCTCCACTGTGGAAATGGTTGGTCCTGCTTGTGCAATGGAATCGGAGGGAAAATATCTTGCAGAACTGAATCAATAGGGGGGTACAGCACCTCCATTAGTTACTGCCCAATATCTTTCCTATTGCTTGATATTTCTGTACTACTTTCCCCCTTCTAATTAGGGATACATTCTGGGAAGAAGGGAATCTTGACATTGACGTCAAGACTCTGGAACAGAGAAACAATCCATTGAAGATGACACATTGCTGTCTTGGATGTCCCTCACAGGAAATTTATGCTTGGTTTTGGTGATGTTAGCTCTAGGCACATATGTAAACAGTAGCATGGGGGCTACTGTGGCTGTAACTATGGAGGTTGCACTGTGGCACAAAATATTCCACTACAACACATCATTGTATTTTCCTTGTCAGTGTTCTCATGTGCTTTGTTTCTTAGAGTCACATTTCATGACATTTAGCAGCCTACATAGAGTGAGAGAAAATCCTCAGAACTGGGAATTTAACAGAATTAATGCATTTAAGCTGCACACAAGTGGCAGTATGAACTCAAACAAAATGTTACCTGGAGCGAGAAATATTAAAAAGCTAAGAACAAGAGAAAAGCACAAACAGATGTACAGCACAGCAGGCCTGTAGGCCTCCTCAGCTTGCATACTCCTTAGTACAAAGACGTCACTAGATTCTGGAACAACCAGGAAGTCATTACTTAAAGAAATAGTAATCATTCCGCCATATAATCAATGAGCTACAAAGAGAAGGAAGTAGCAATACCTTAAGGATGTGGGGAACACCGCTCACTACTGATTTAACTTTTCTCACCCTGCTTCTAGTAGTAGGCTACAAGACTGGAAAAGTCCAGAAATTGGGATGGACAACTAGAAACTTTTCTTCCTGAAGAGAGAGTACTTCTCTTGTCTCAAGAGACAAAACATCACCTTCTGACAGTAGATCCTCACTGGCAGCTTCCAGTGTATTTACCAAGATTGCCTGTTGATTGGAGGACTGTGCAAGTAGAGAGGGAAAAAGCATGCCCGTGAGAGAAGTGCAAAACTTAGTCTGTGAACTTAAGGATATATGAACTCATTTTCGCACAGTTGTTTTCTTTAAATGCAGTTCCTGAGTGGTACCGCTGCAGTGAGCCCATTCCCCCTGCATTAAATTATGGGCATGCCTTGGGGTGTTTCTGTGACCTGGCTATGATCTGACAGTGACCTGGTCAAGGGGTGGGGCCACCTCTTCCCTGCCATTCCCTCTTTTCCCCCATTCACTTTTGGACACAGTTTTCCTTTCTCACCTAGCACTACTTCTCAGTAGCACTATTTTAACCATTCACAATAGCACAGTAGCCTGCTTTACCCATTCACAGTATGCAACCTGTTTCTCCCATTCACAATAGTTCAGTATTCATTCACAGTCAGTAGCCCGTTTTAAGCACTCACAATAGTGCAATAATGCTGCTTTCACCCTTCACAATAGCGTAGTAGCCTGCTTTACCCATTCACAATAGTGCAGTAGCATCGTTTACCCATTCACAATAGCCAGTGGCCTGCTTTACCCATTCACAATATGAAGCCTGTTCTAACCATTCACAATAGCCAGTAGCCTGCTTTCCCCATTCACAATATATAGCCTGTTTTTCCCATTCACAATATCACAGTAGCACTCTTTTACCCTGAAGGGCAGAACGAGCGAGTTGCGTCGCTGGGCACACCCTGACGTCACTTCGTTCTCTCTGTCTCTAATCTCATCCAGCTACATACGAGATGTTCCTAAATGTTCTGCTACTATTCCCCAGTCTATGAAATGTTGCATTCTTAATGTTGCAGTCTTATACCAATACCATTATGATGCTGTGCTCTCATTATGATGCTGTGCTCTATTGTGCTATTGTGTACAATCACGCTATATCCTCGTGGACAGCAATATTGTGCCCTCGTAGACAGTAAGACTGAAAGTCTATATAAACCTGGCAAACCTACAATAAAAGATGCTTCTTTCCAACAACATCTCGGTGTGTGTCTCATCACTCCTTCATCTGGCGCCCGAACAGGGACCTCTGCGCTCACTCACTACGCTCGGCCCGAGCTTCAGGTGCACCTCTCATCCTTTGGGATCCCGGTGAGTATGGGCGTCTCGCTGTCAGCAGTACAGCGTAGACACGCAGATGAATTAGCATTCTTGCTAAAGAGAACTGGGCATGCTGTTCCCTCTTCTGCCCTTACACGGCTGGTCCGTGAACTTGGGGAACAGTGCCCAATGTACCCAGAGACAAGATCTTTAGCTTTGAGCGATTGAGAACGTATAGGGCGTCTGCTTCATACAGAGCCTCGAGCTCCTGTTGAAATCTTACATTTGTGGCATTTATGCCGTCATGCAGTCAACCTCTACGGGTCCCAAACCGCTTTGTCTACGCAGCCTTCTCCCGCTTATCACGCACCTACCCTCTTACCTCCTGCTCCGCTATCTCACCCTTCAGCTCCCAGTGCTCCTCCTCTTGTTGCTTCCGCTTCTGCAGTTTCTGATTCTGTACCCCTGTCTGGGTTCCAGCGTATGGTGCAGAAGTGTAAGCAGGATCCTACTTTAACAGGAGAGGAGTTAGGAGACCTGCTTGCAGTCTGTCCTGTTACGTACACTCAAAATAATCAGGGTCAAGTAGTCGCTAATTGGGAACCACTGCCATACACAGTCTTGCGAGAAATTCGTAAAGCTATTCAAGATATGGGTATCAGCAGTAACTATGTAATTGGAATGTTTGAGGGTATTTCTAGTGGGTATCATATGATTCCAAATGATTAGAAGGATATGATGCGCATGTTGCTAAATACCTCTCAGTTTGTAATGTGGGGCAGTGACTTGAGACGGCATGCTGAAGCACATGCACGAGCTGCTGGTGGTGCTGTAATCATCGATCAGCTAATTGGTGAAAGGCAGTTTGCTGACGTGCAAACTCAGACTGTATTGCCGCAAGCTACATTGCATGCCGCTAGTCTATGTGCAGTAACTGCCTTTAAAAAAGTTCCAGCTTCTGGTCAACCTCATAAGAGCTTTGCTAATATTCGGCAAGGTGCTGCTGAACCCTATGCCGACTTTACTAACCGTCTACAAGCTGCTATTACACAGCAAGTAGATAATCCAGAAGCTGCCACAGAATTACTCATGCGCTTAGCTAAAGATAATGCCAACAAAGATTGCTAGCAAGTGCTGCAACCCCTTTCAGCTACCAATGTCTTGTTAGCTGACATGCTCCGTACCTGTCAAGACATTGGCACGCAAACTTACAAAATGAACCTGCTTGCTGAAGCCACAAAAAAGTTAGCAAATGTTTCAACTGTGGCAAAGAAGGGCATTTTCGGCATGAGTGCCGTTCCACCCCGCAGTCAGGTAAACGACCATCTACCAAATGCCCTAAATGTAAAAAAGGATATCATTGGGCAAACCAATGCCGCTCGGGAAACTCCAGACCGGGCGTGCCCTCAGCCCAGGCCAAAAGAGAGCATACCCTCTCACCGTCCCTCCTCCAGAGAACAACTCCCAGCCTCTTCCTCCTCCTCTGCCCTCAAACTCATTCCTGTCTCGCAGCTCACAGCTGCCACAGCCGGTAGCGCTGGGCTTGACTTAATTACCACAGAAGACACGAAATTTTCTTTTCTGTTAGAAGTGCTTCTTATCCCCACTCAGGTGACTGGCCCATTGCCTGATGGTCTGTTTGGTTTAATCCTTCCTCGCTCATCTGCCAGCAAAAAAGCTTTTTTCATTGTTCCAGGTGTAGTTGATTCTGATTACACAGGTGTCTTAAAGCTGCAAGTCTGGACGTCTCTTCCTCAAACCCTCCCCCGTTCTTCCTCTATTGCTTAGCTGTTATTACTTCCTTATTCTATTCCTCAGGCCTCTTCAGCCATCCGTGGTGATGCAAGTTTTAGATCTACTGACTTAACCCTTATATCCTATTTAGAACAACCAATTGGTCACAAGCGACCACTCTGCACGTTCATTGTCAACAATTTATTATTTACAAGTCTTATTGATACTGGTGCAGATGTGACAGTTCTTCGATGCGCTGAGTGGCCATCACAGTGGCCCCTTCAACCTGTGCAGCAGCTGTGGGGCATTAGTGGTGCACAATCTGTGCAACAGAGCTCCAGGTGGCTTGTTGTTCATTCACCTCATTGTCACATTCAAATCGCTAGTGTAAAACCTTTTGTTTTATCTCTCCCTTTGAATATCTGGGGCCGCGATTTGTTAGAGCAAGTGAGTGCAACACTTGTCCTTGATGTCTAAATCAAACCCAATGCTTAATGACTTTGTCCCAACTACATTGCCTTTAGTATAGACAACTGACACTCCTGTTTAGATTGATCAGTGGCCTTTGCCTTCTGATAAGCTTCATGCCCTTCACACTTTAGTTGCTGAACAACTGCATGATGGGCACATTAAACCCTCTACAAGCCCTTAGAACACTCCAGTGTTTGTTATAAAAAAGAAATCGGAAAAATGGCGTTTCCTTCATGATTTAAGAGAAGTCAATAAATG
This sequence comes from Anniella stebbinsi, assembly GCA_029215795.1. Lineage (NCBI taxonomy): Eukaryota > Metazoa > Chordata > Lepidosauria > Squamata > Anniellidae > Anniella > Anniella stebbinsi. The sequence continues at coordinate 84,787,292 of JARDYH010000002.1, read as the reverse complement.
CATTCAGCCTATGGGTGCGCTTCAATGTGGAACGCCAAATCCTAATATGATCCCGCATGATTATCAAATTCTTATTGTTGATTTGAAAGATTGTTTTTTCACAATTGCTTTGCACCTCCAGATAAAGAATGGTTTGCTTTCACAGTACCTGTTCTTAATCATTCTCAGCCTACCCAGCGTTATCAATGGGTTGTATTACCACAGGGTATGTTGAATTCTCCCACCTTATGCCAATTATTTGTTCAACAAGCGCTAGCGTCCTTTCGACAAGAATACCCCAAGGTTTTAGTTTATCATTACATAGATGACATTTTAATAGCAGCCCCATATTTGAATGGGGGGCACTTACAGTCCTTGCAACTGTCGTTAGCCCTTAATGGGCTTTACATAGCTCCAGAAAAAATACAGCGTTCCTTTCCCTATTTGTATTTGGGTCACAGGTTGTTAGCGCATGCTGCTATTCCTGTGATACCTCAGATAGTTGTCAAGTCCTCATATTCACTTGTAGAATTCCAGCAACTTTTGAGAACTATTAACTGGGTTCACCCATATTTTAAACTCCCCACTTCAACTCTGTTTCCCTTATTTCAATTACTGCGAACCAAGTTGCATCCCTCTGATATTGTAGAATTAGATTATGACCATCAGCGAAATCTGCAGCATATCACTGAATTGCTGCAGCAGCAGTTCGTTGATCATATTCCTTCCTCATGTCCAGGCCTCTCTATTGCCCTGTTATCAACTCCTCACTCGCCTACCGCTTTGCTTTTTGTGCCAAAAGACGACAAGTCTATTTATATTTGTAAATGGTTAGTATTATCTGCTACTCCGCCCCGCAATATTTACCCACTGGTACAGGCCTATGCAGATCTTCTCATTAAATGTCGCAATCGAGCTTTGCAGCTATTGGGCCAAGATGTGCTTGTTGTTCACTTGCCCATTACAAAAGCAGAGCATGTTCACCTAATGACTACTTCAGATAGTTACCAATTTGCTTTCTCCAATCATGTGGGTCCCCTGTCATTTAACATGCCAAAAGATCCACGAATTACTTTAACTTTAACTATTCAGTTATAAGCACAGTCACCGTTGCAGCTCCCTTACAGTGAGCCCCCACAGTGTTCACTGAAGGCTCCCCAAAAAGGGGTGTTCTTACCTATGTAGATGCCAGTACTAAAACTTGGTGATTTTTATACACTCCTATTCAAGTTTCTGCGCAGCAAGCAGAAATTGCTGCAGTAATACTTGCTTTCCAGCAGTTTGCACAGCAATCGTTTAACCTCATTGTAGATACCATGTATGTATATAACCTTATCTTTCATTTAACTAATTCTCTGCTGACTGCTCAAATTGATCACAATTTAATGGTATTGTTCTTAGCTTTGCGGAATGCTCTATCGCAACATACAATTCCCTTTTTTGTTGCACATATCCGCAGCCATACTCCTTTGCCAGGGCCATTGAGTTTTAGCAATGCTCAAGCAGATGCTGCTTTGCGACATCCAGCTGCAAATTCACTATTCTCAGACCCTTTCCAGAGCCATTTCTTTTTCCACCAATCTGCAAAATCCTTAGCGCACCAATATTCTCTCCCACTAACACAAGCACAAGCAATTGTTCGAAAGTGTTCACATTGTTCCCTCCATAATTCCTCCCCATCAATGGGGGTGAACCCCAGAAGAGAAAAAGCTAATTGTCTATGGCAAATAGACGTTACCCATTTTCCTCCCTTTAAACCTTATTCTCTTCTTCATGTTAGTATTGACACTTACTCTCATTACCTTCATGTAATAGCACAGAAACATGAAAATGCCCCTGCTGTGACAACACATTTGTTGGCAGCCATTTCCATTTTGGGCAAGCCCCAAAAACTAAAAACAGACAATGCACCTGCTTATGTTTCCAAAGCGTTAAAAGATTTTTGCTCCCAATGAGATATTGTTCTCACCCATGGGATTCCCTATAACTCCCAGGGGCAAGCTGTTGTTGAGAAAGCCAATCGCACTCTTAAAAAACTCCTTAACAAGCGTGTTAAACAAGCTGCTATCCTTCCCCATTACCGTAATATTCAAACTCATTTAGCTGTAGTCCTGTTTATTTAGAATCATTTAACTCTTAGAATTGATAATATGTCTCCCGTGCAGCGTCATTTTGGTTGTCTCCCTAACCTTCCATGTCCACAGGTCTTATACCATCAGCTTCCTGATCCGCAGTAGAAAGGCCCTGTTCCTCTCATCACCTGGGGTCGTGGTTACGCTGCAGTGTCCACCAGTGACGGTTCCGTTTGGATTCCTGCTAAGTGTGTCAAGCCTTATCATTCTAATGTCGTGGCATCAAGCCCTTCCCAATCCAATTCTGAATTTCAATCCTCAGCTTCACCAGACTGCTCCGCGACAACTGTTGCCTCTGAAAGTCCCAATACCAATGATAACGTGGAGAGCAATTAAAAAGACAATTAATACAGCTCAAAGATGTCTCCAACAACAAGTGCTGCCTGAAACTCCTGAAAATTTAGTTGCTGCTGTATTTGCTGTAATTACCACTAATTCCGTGATGATATTATGTCTAATCTCAGTATTGTTCAATTTAAGCGCTGCTGCCCCAATACCTACAGTTTCTTTAGTGCCTGACGCTAACCTTTGGGTTCGACATGCCCAGTATATGTTTGCTATTCATAGTCACAATGCTACTTTGTATTATGAACATCCATTAACTGCTAGACAAGTAGCTTTTATTCCCACTGCCTTTATAACCCCTGAAATTATTGTATCTCATCTGCAGCATATTCATCAATCAGCGCTATTTGCTAACCCCGAAAACTTAAATCAGACCAAATAGTGCTTTTTTCAAGTTTCTAAAGTCACTCCAGCTATGTGCTTCTGTTGTCATGCCACTGGTGCTTAGAATACAAAGTAGCATGATTGGCATCGAGCTGTTAGAATCCTTGCTGCTGTAGGTAATTATTCTGCTTGCACTGAAAAATTTTAGTTATAGGGGAATTATAACTCTTCCTATCCCTTCAACGTTACGTACTAGAATCAATCCTCGACACTCAATGACATTTATAAAACTTTCCCTATGTTTCAGCCAAATTATACAGCTATAGCTGGTAGTATCTGTAGTGGCTGGCAGATCCAAGACCCTAATTTATGGTTTTTCTTCAATAACACAGCCGCTAATTATCACCCAGGTGCGTATCAATGTGCCGCTTTAGGTTACCTCACTTTGCCAGTGCAAGTTGTTCATTCAGTAGCTCCACGGAGAACTCGAGCTATTCAGAGTGGCCCTTTAAGACCTCATTGCTCTGATACAGTTATTATTGATACACAACTGTCTGAGTTGCCTGATGGGTCTCGAGCTGTTCTAAGAGCTATCACTAGCACTTTATCCTTAAGATCATACCCTGGAATAATTGCGCAAGAAAATAGGCGCTCTATTCTTAAATTAACATGTCGTTTAGAAAAAAACAGTTAACGCCACTGGCAATATTGTGCGCGATTTGCAAATCGAAATTGATGAATTGCATCAAGATCAAATGCAATATCGTTTTGCAATAGACTACCTTCTAGCAAAAACTGGTAAGTTCTGTAAATTAGTAGGCCCTGCTGGTTGTGAAGTTCATTTCCATGACTTAAATCAAACTATTGAAGATCACTTAGCTAATCTAGAACATTATATTCAAAACAATGTTCATACACAATTTTCTGTGTTTTCATGGTTAACAGATTAGCTTCCCAACTTTACATATCTCCGACAGTTATTCTTTTATGTCATTTGTAGAACAGCTATTTTAATTTCCTTTTGTAGCTTTGTTCAGTACATCCCTTCTCTGTTTATGATAGTAAAAAAATACTTTGCCTTTACTTCATATTCAACACACAAACCGTTATTTCACAAACCTTCTTATTAATTAAATGAAGAAAAAGAGATGAGATGAAGGGCAGAACGAGCGAGTTGCGTCGCTGGGCACACCCTGACGTCACCTCATTCTCCCTGTCTCTAATCTCATCTGGCTACATACAAGATGTTCCTAAATGTTCTGCTACTATTCCCCAGTCTATGAAATGTTGCATTCTTAATGTTGCAGTCTTATACCAATACAATTATGATGCTGTGCTCTCATTATGATGTTGTGCTCTATTGTGCTATTGTGTACAATCACGCTATATTCTCGTGGACAGCAATATTGTGCCCTCATAGACAGTAAGACTGAAAGTCTATATAAACCTGGCAAACCTACAAGAAAAGATGCTTCTTTCCAACAACATCTTGGTGTGTGTCTCATCACTCCTTCATTACCCTTTCACAATATCCCAATGATGAGGGGGAGAAGTGTGTGCAAAACTACAGGGACTTAATTCCTGAGCAGGGGAGTGTGGACAGGGGTGGGGAACAAGACTTTCTCATTCACTGAAAAGCACCTAAGAGATTGATGATGTTCAGTTCTACTTCCTGGACTCCACCCACCCAGCCCCAAAGTATGGCTGCTTCAAGTGCAGTGAGACCAATAAAAGTAAGGTTTTAGGTAGCTGTATATTCCACGTTTCTTGCTTCGTGTGCTGCTGACAGACCAAAGAGCTTTCAAGAAAACCTGGAAAGTGCTTCTCATATCATTTTCGTGTAGATTGATAAGGGCTTCAGATAAGGACCTTAAAAACATTTTATTTTACCATGACCTTTACATGATGAGTATTGTTACTGCTGTTATTGTTATTATTGGTGCTACTGTTGTTCCTGCTAGTTTTATTGTTGGTTTAATTATTTTAATTGTTTAATTGCTTTTAATATTTTATATATTTAATTGCTTTTAATATTTAATGTATTTTATTGTTGTAAGCCGCCTTGTTAGGGCTTCTGCCCTGAAAGGCGGCCAAGGAATGTTTTAAATAAACAAACAAATAAATAAATAAGGACTTAAATTAGCCACCTCTCTTTGTTTGGGATTGCTGTTTACAAATCTAACAGAACCTGAGAATCAATCAGCGACTCTGTAAAGTGAAGAAAGATATATTTTAACAGCTCGCTGCAATATCCCCATTCTTCCACAGATCTGGCCTGTCATCTTGTGAACTTTGAAATATAGCTGAAACTAATGAAACTGCTTGAAGTTAGGTGAACTGCATTCAACTCAGCTACCTTGAAGACTATTTTAACCTCCTGAAACACACTTGTGATATTCTTTTTTTTTTTAATCAAATGAGAAAACAGCAACTGGGTACCTTCTTTTAAACCAGCCATCCCTGACTTGGGCAGGATCTACACTACTGCTTTAAAACGTTTTATAACAGTAGTGACAACAGTTTTCAAACCATTTTCAAAGTGTCTTATCCTGCTTAGTGTAGATCAGGCCCTGGTGTTTTGGATAACAACTCCCATAATTCCTAACTATTGCCTATGCTGCAGGGTTTGATGGGAGTTGAAGTCCAAAACTTCTGGAGTGCACCAGATTGAGGAAGGCTGATCTAAACAGAGGTGGAGCTTGAAAACTGAGAAAGAATCAAAGAAAGAGAAAAAGATAGCCGGCCTAAAACAAGGAGAACGTTAGACCTTAGAGTGGTATCTGTTAAAATGCAATCCCATGTGAATGAAATTTTAAAATGCAACTACTGATTTCTTGTTAAATGATAGGCTATTTTATAAAAGAAAAATGGCTTTAGACTCTCAGTAAGTCTGTCTGTCTAAAGCTGGCATAGGAAAACTCTGGCCAATGGAACTGATACGGTTTTTGGAGGTTAACTGTCCAGTTCACCAGTTTCTTTCCCTGACCACTCTCTCTCCCCAGAAAAAGGTCTTATCTCTGATCAGCAGTTAACCTTTTCTTTCTTTCACTACTGAGCAAGAAATAGAGCTTATCTCTGAAATGCTGCTGATCAGAGTTAAGACCTTTTCAGCAGGGAAAAGTTGAGCTGCTGACAAAACAGACAGAAAGATAGACTGACGTTGAGACATCTATATTAATTGATGGCTATGTTTTCAGTTGGGAGGTATTGAGAAATTTATTCTTAATCACTTGCATAATGGAAACCATATTAGATAGCATAATTTCTCAATGGCTCATTTATCAAGAGCAGCAACACCATCACATCCTGCCATATTTTTTCTGCATAAATTTTTAGTAGCCATTAATTATTTCACTGTCCATTAGAAAATCCTCTTTCAGATTTTTTCCAGAGTGGGAATATACCTCCTTCCACCCTTATTTTATGATCAGAAGGAGGCAGGTCAGACAGGATTGGGGAAGAAGTTATAAAAATGTACCTAAGCATGCTACTGTGTATTTGGGGGGAGTCGCCACCAAAAGGCTCAAACAATAGTCTTGCTCACAGTCTTGAACGATGTTCAATGGCGCAATAGGAGCTCATTGTTCTGTCTTAAAAAGAGATGTACCTGGAGGCATTCCAGTTTCACCAGGTGTATTCAGCCCATTCCCATTTCAACTGTGTTCTATAAAAGAAAACTAAAATCGCCTTTCTTCTTAAGTGCCAGTTTTTACTGCATTTTAAGAGATCCATTTTTTAAAAATAGGGGAAAATGCCAGTTTGCATGCTGGCTGCTTCTCCAGTTTAAATTCACCCAGCTTTCTTGGTTAATATTTATATTTCTGTTCCAAGTACCACTCATGTATACACATAGAAGCAGCATACTGACAAAATATTAAATGAAAAGAAACCCTATTAGCAACCACCTAGCCCAATAAAAAGGGGGATGTATGAATTCACCTGGAGCTTTATTTGCTGTTTTCATTGTAGCAATATTTTCTGTCGAAGAAATATGCTGCTTTTTAACTGTGCCTGACTGAACCTCTCCTTCCTACTGATTTTACAATAGTCTCATCCTAGCTACTCCTCGTCTTGACAATTCATCTCCCTATTGAAACTATAGCTGCCCTGCATTTATTTTGCAGCTCTGAGACACAAATTGAACACAATCTTCAACCACAATTTCACACTAGAGGCAGTACATTTTATCTTCGCCCGATATTCTTTTTGAAAATGGTTTCAACACACCAATAATTTAGCTTCTTTCTTGCAAGAAAGAAAAAAAATCTGCTCTGTCATGGTGTGTAAACAAAACAGTCCATGAAAGTGTGAAATTGTTTTGCAATAAAATATACCATTACATCAAGTATATATTTCCACAGTTATTAACTGTATTTCACCATGATGTTTGTCTAGAGGTTTGGTCAAAGAAGATGGATTTTATGTATTTGCTAAACAGTACAAAAGTCTGTCCCTGTTTGTCATTTACAATTATTTTGCTGTAAATTTCTTTTACTGACAAGCATCCTACAGCTCCAATTAGTCAAATAGAACTTATGGTCATTGCATCACACAATCCCAGCATACAGAAAACTATTTTGTTTACAAATTAGTGTGTACCACAAATGTACAGGTTGTTCCATGCAGTGTTCACTGACCTGACTGTCCTACCTCACACACAGCCATAGGAGGAGGAACTACTAGGTCAGGAAGCACTGCATGCAATGACCTACATGTATGTTACTTGCTTTCAAGTCCTCCTGGGGCTATCAATCCTCAGTTACATAACCCAACCATATGCTCACACATTCCTTTTCAAATATCATTACACCATCCTACAATCAGGAATATATACGATAAAAGTTAAGGTTGGTATTGTGAAACCCTCCCAGTTATCCCTCTCAGTAAAACTTAGGAGTTGGGCCGTAGCTCAGTGTGACAGAGCACTTGTTTTGCATACAGGAGGACTCAGGTTCAATCCCCGGCATCTCCAAGCAGGGCATCAAAACACGCCTGCCTGAAAATCAGGAGAGCTGCTGCCATTCAGTGCCATTCAGTGTCCGTAATACTGGGCTAGACAGACCGGATCAATGGTCTGACTCAGTATAAGGCAGGTTCCTATATTCCATTTAGATCCTGATGTGCTGCAGCACCAATTCACTCAGCTTTGTCTCTCACCCAGCCCCACATATACTGGATTCATCACTTACCCATTAAGTCTGCCCTGGAAAGCCCTTGGTTGTCCCCCTCATTATACTATTAAACCAACGTGTTCCTTTCATTCCTTCCTTCACGAAACACTAGAGCATGCATGCATCATGTTGGGAACAACAAGCCCCTTTTATGTGGCTCCAAATTCCTTTTGAATACAAATATCAGAATAAATTAGCTAGTTTACTGTTATTAGTTTTTCAGTCTGGATCAATGGACAAGGAACTGTAAATCAGAAGGAGGCACCTTACCAAATCTACCTTTTCACATTTCGACCAATATACCACTGCATGAAAGGAAGAAGTAATGAAGGAAAGAGCTCAATTTACACATGGTTTTACCAGTGTACAGTCCATATACAGTGAGGGCCAGGATCCAGTCAGCTTGGCTAGCCAGCTTGCCTCATGACCATGCATCAGACATCACATAGGGACCTATGCAAATTGAATATGGCATGTGCAGCCCTGTATCATGTGATTATGAATGCACAAAGACACAAAACTGATTGGGCCTATGCATGCTTGGCTGTGAATGTATAGGCCCCATTCCAGTGTGACATCAAATTCACTGAGTGAGGTAGATTTGGGTGGGCAGGGGTTGATGCAACAGGACAGGCAGGGGTGGTCCTCATTCCTTCGCTGCATATAGGCTTTGCAGAGGTGGAGCCTCTGGTCTATAGTATACAGCTATAATAAATACACAAGGAACAGGACTTGGCAAACAAGGTGGTGAGAATCAGGCAGCTGAAAGGAGAGGGAAGAAAAAGACATGGATGGGGACAAGGGAGGAATAAGCTAGGGGCTTATCCTCCTACAGATGGATCACAAATGCTGGAGCAAATCCTATCTGCCCTCTTATTACTGCTATTTGAATAATAAACTATATGGGATAAACAATTTGAATTAAGCCTATTTATATAAGAATACGTTAGTGTAACACTTATTACTAGAAATATACCAGACTGATTTCACTCATTTTAAAAACAAAACAACTCTGAAGTTTGAGCAATGCAGATGTGCAGAAAATTTTGAGAGTTCAAAAAAGTTCAAAGCTCAAGTTTTAATAGCCAAATAGTATGTTTCAATGCCCTGTCCAGGAGCCTGAGACGGTCGAAGAGCTATAGGTCCCATGTTGTTCCGCACTGTGCAGGCGCCTAGGGAGAAAAACACAAAGGCGGGGATGGAGGGAGGGCCTTGGGTTCATGAGTGAAGCCCGCTCTTGGAGTGCCATACTGGTGGCAAGGATGGTGATGGAGGTGGCAACAAACACTTTGAAGTGGCAGCGGAGGAAAAGAAGTGGTCCTAGGAAAAGTCGGGTTTTAAAATGTGTTGGAAGAGGGAAGGAGGTGGGCTTAAGGCCTGAGGGGAAGCAGGGAATGTCATTCAGCAATGACAAGGAACAAAGGCCTTGGTTGTGTTGGAGGAAAGTAACCTCCATACAGTATCTGGACTGCCATAGCGGGAGTCAAGCTACAATATTTTTCGCCCTCAGATTACTAGCAGTCATGGCGACATGGACTTTATGCTAGTTAATGGAGGCAGAGCCGTGCCTCCATTGTTAAGGGCCGTCAGTTAAGGGCCTGCTGCCCTCCAGGTGTTTGAGATTACAAGTCCCAGCATTCCTGACCATGGGACATACTGACTTGCAATGATGGGAGTTGTAGTCCAACACCTTTGGAGGGCACCAGGTTGGGGAAGGGCTGCTCTAAACAAAAAAAGAGAAGTAGGTGGCCTTAAGTTGTTCGTGATCAGTTTTCCACAACCCCACAGTCACCTCTGCATATCATATTCTCCACCCTGTCCTCATGGTTTATCTGCTTTGGGAGAATGAGAATTTCACTTGCACTTTCTGCCTCCTTGGGGGGGGGTCCGGGATTTTGATTCTCAAAATCTGGTCACCCTAGCCGGTGCACACATAGATCCAACCATATGCTCGAATATTTCCTCACAAATGCAAGGGCCCCATCAGACATCACAATTCAGCCAAACATTAGCAACTTTTAAAAACCCTTTGATTTCACTTTGAGAGTAAAGCAAATGCTCAATTCTCCTATTCAAAGCAATGGGACTGGTATTATTAATTACGGCTTGATGAAGGTCCATTAGCTGGAAATCCTAGAACACTTCAGCCACACATTCTTGATCAATATTTTGGATTAATTTTGACTGTGAGCTTGCAATTAATTCTCAGCTCCATCCTTCTGAATAATATCACTCATTCTAAAATGAAATAATTCCCTTGCTTTTAACTTGCTTCAGTTGTGAATAATTCCCCTAATTAAATGTGTAGAGAATTCAAAGAACATGGTTAAGGGTTTGCATAGAGATGCAGCATAAATTCACTTCAAGTTGTAAATAAGACACCAGATCCTGACTTCACAATACTCCCAGGTCCTTTTTACTCTTCTCCTTTGTGTTTGAATATGAAGATACAATATGTCCTTTCACTTACATTACGGAGGATTCTTTCATTTAAAATTCTCCCTGTGGGTTTCCTCTGTCTTTAGAACAAACAACCACAACAACCATCAGATAGGACTTCTCTGGATTCCTATTTGTGAAGCCAAAAGGATAGAGTGGCCTGTACTATTCAACAGGAATAGGAAAACCTAAATTTAATCTTGTTTGGAACAATCCAGGCCCCATATCCAATTCAGCAGAACAGCCAAAGTCACTTCAGACTTTATGAAGAAAAAAACAAAAAACAGGTTAGCATTAATTTCATTCCTTTTAAAAAGTTCCTATGGTAGAATGCATATATCACACTTTTCAGGCTCCAATTTCCTTGATATATAACAATTTTAGACTTTTCCTTGGGCTTTTTTTCAATGAGTGCTTTATAGCACACTCGTGACTGGTCACTCACGGATGTTTGTGGGTCATTCTGATGCCGCCTTCAGCCTCCTGTGAGTTTCCTGCTCCATTTTCCAGTTTTAGTACTAAACAATAAACCTCAGAAAACCCTAACCCTAGTGCAGGCAAAGTTGCACTATAAAATGCCCACTAGAGGGCACTGTCTCAACAACTGCATTGAGTTGTACAAGCCATGTGGTCGCTGCTCTCTTCCTTGTGTAATTACAGCTCATTGCAAAAGTGGAAAAGAAGCAGGAATCAGAGCCACAGTAAGAGTACTGGATTTCACCCATCTGAAGGAGCGCTTTGAATTAGTAGCCATCTATTGGCAGAGTTTAGTTTGAGCAGGCTTTCGCAAACGTATTGTTTGTCCACGTTACATCACAATATTAGAGAGAGACTTGCTCTGAAGCCCCATGCTAGGAGTTGATTAAGGGAGCAGCTCTCATGCTTCCCAAGCAAACAAGCAAGCAAGCAAACAAAAAATGAGAAACACAATGGTGCAAAGGTTTAGCCTGGAGAAGACAAGACTGAGGGGAGACATGATAGCCCTCTTCAAATACTTGAAAGGTTGTCACACAGAGGAGAGCCAGGATCTCTTCTTGATTATCCCAGAGTGCAGGACAAGGAATAATGAGCTCAAGTTACAGGAAGCCAGATTCCGGCTGGACATCAGGAAAAACTTCTTGACTGTTAGAGTAGTATGACAATGGAACCAGTGACCTAGGGATGTCTTGGGCCTTCCACACTACAGGCATTCAAGATGCGACTGGACAGCCGTCAGATTTATACCAATGCGTTTTGATCCAGAAATGCATGTCATCTGATGATATATTGTTATGTGATTTACACACTCCTCAAAGATGTGAGTAAATCCTGCTCCTTTTCTTTCAACCACAGCACTGACTTATTTCACAAGAAACAATTCCAGCCTAGAGAAAAAGCAATATTACCTATAGAAAACACCAACCACCATTCGTTGAGATGTTTTTAAGAGAGAGTAAGACATCTCAGGCCCTAGAAGAGGATTCTTTAAACAAAAAACCTATGGTTTACAAAAACAATGTTAAGGCTCCACAGATTCCAACCAAGCACCAAAAAGCAGGGAATTTGGGAGTTAAGGCTCACAAGCCTTAACGCCACATCCTCCCTAAGGAGGCAGAAAGTGCAAGTGAAATTCTCATTCTCCCAAAGCAGATAAACCATGAGGACAGGGTGGAGAATATGATATGCAGAGGTGACTGTGGGGTTGTGGAAGTAGGGCCACCTACTTCTCTTCTTTTGTTTAGAGCAGCCCTTCCCCAACCTGGTGCCCTCCAAAGGTGTTGTTGGACTACAACTCCCATCATTGCAAGTCAGTATGTCCCATGGTCAGGAATGCTGGGACTTGTCATCTCAAAAATCTAGATATGCAATTTGATCTGCAGAGGTGACTGTAGGGTTGTGGGAAATGATCATGAACAACGTAGGACCAGCTACTTCTCATTTCTTAGAGCATCTCCTTATGTTGAGAGTTGCAACCCAACACATCTGACAGGCACCAGGTTGGGGAATGTTGTTCAAGAACAAGGGAAGGCAGAATGTAGATCTCCAGATGTTTTGGAATTCAACTTGTAAAAGCCCCTATCAGCATGGGCAGTTATCAGGAATGCCGCGAGTTGATGTCCAAATCATCAGGATAGATCTATTTTCTGACCACATCTGTACTAAAGTATGATGTTTTCCAGCATTAAGATATGTGATCAATCAAGGAACTACAAAAGAGCTGCATCACTTTAAATAAACTGTCAAAACCAAATGAAACGACAATGAATGAATCTTGAATTTCTAATCCAGATAGCCCTTCAGACATCAACATTAGTTTTCAACACATGGCATAGGATGTCTGTTTCTTGAATATCAGATAAAGGATTTCTCTTACTTGTTCAGCTGTGTGAAATCAAATGTATTTTTTATAAATACATTAAAAAAAAACATTGGTTCTTTGAAAGGCAGGATACTGACCAAAAGTTGGAAGTGCCTGGCACATGCTCTGGTTCTAGATCTGTAATGACTGGTGCCCCTTTTGTTATCAAGAGTGCTGCTATATGCGAGATGTGTGTGAGAGAAAAGTATTGGGCAGACCATGTATTTGGTAAGGGTATGGAACAGCATTCCCCATCCTGCTGCCCTCCAGGTGTTTGAGATGACAAGTCCCAGCATTCCTGACCATGGGACATACTGACTTGCAATGATGGGAGTTGTAGTCCAACACCTTTGGAGGGTACCAGGTTGGGGAAGGGCTGCTCTAAACAAAAAAAGAGAAGTAGGTGGCCCTAAGTTGTTCGTGATCAGTTTTCCACAACCCCACAGTCACCTCTGCATATCATATTTTCCACCCTGTCCTCATGGTTTATTTGCTTTGGGAGAATGAGAATTTCACTTGCACTTTCTGCCTCCTTAGGGAGGATGTGGCGTTAAGGCTTGTGAGCCTTAACTCCCAATTTCCCTGCTTTTTGGTGCTTGGTTGGAAACTGTAGAGCCTTAACATTGTTTTTGTAAACCGTAGGTTTTTTGTTTAATGAATTTCATGGCTTTGTGTAACGGATGACTGGATATTATACAGTTGACAACCAAGCCAGCATCAGCCAGGATGTTATACCACCTTGATATCCAATATAAAATCAAAGCTAGTGTTATGTGTTGAATTCACTTTTAACATTAATAAATCAACCAAAATGCTTGCATCTCCCTCATTTTTAAAGATAAAGAGATGAAACCTGGCATCATGGTAGCTCTTAAGTAGGGATATAGCTATGCCAAGTATGAAGCAGAGCCGTTCATGCCTTGATTTTTAGGAATTTTTTAAAGTTCAAACATAAATCTCTTTGGGGTCCAGGACCTTCAGCAGTACAAGTTTAAAAAATGAAATTAAAGATAAAGAGATGAAACTTGATACCATGGTAGCTCTGAAGTAGGGATTTAGCCATGCCAAGTTGGAAGCAGATCTGTTCATCCCTTGATTTTTAGAAATTTTTAAAACTTCAATTTAATTTTTTTAATTAACTAAAATGCTTACAATTCCATCATTTTTAAAGATAAAGGGATGAAACTTGACAGCATGGTAGCTCTTAAGTAGGGATTGAGCCATGCCAAGTTGGAAGCAGATCTGTTTATGACTTGAGTTTTAGGAATTTTTAAAACTTCAAACCCAATACTCCTCTTTGGGGTCTAGGGCCTTGAGCAGTACATTTTTTAAAAAAGAAAAAAGTAAAAATGAAGAGATGAAACTTGGCACCATGGTACCTCTTAAGTAAGGCTTTAGCCATGCCAAGTTGAAAGCAGATTGGTTCATGCCTTGGATTTTAGAAAAAAATTGAAGTCAAACTTTTAAAAAAAATATCCTAAAATTCAAGGCACAAACCGATCTGCTTCCAACTTGGCATGGCTCAATTCTAGGGTGACCACTAGGGTGTGGCCTAGTGGCTAAAGTGTTGGACTGGGAGCTGGGAGATCTGGGTTCTACTCCCCACTTAGCCATGGAAACCCATTGGGTGACTTTGGGCCAGTTGTAGACTCTCAGCCCAACCCATCTCACAGGGTTGCTGTTGTGAGGATAAAATGGAGAGGAGGAGGATTATGTATGCCACCTTGGGTTTCTTGGCGGAAAAAAGGTGGGATATAAATGCAATAATAAATAATAAAAAAACTGTCAGGATTTCCCCAGATTTCTCCTGGTTTTTGTTCTATCCTCAGTGTCAGGGGGGATTTTATGTAATAGTCTATAATGACATGGAATTAAACACTTTCCCTTTTAAGGCCACCATTAGCGTGGCAGGGGAGAATGAAATGCTTTCTGGAGGTGTGTCATTCTCTCCCACTGCTCCAATCAAGACCTTAAAAGGGAAAAATGTGTCATTCCCAGGCATTATAGGAAAGGGCCTGATTGGAGCAGTGGGGTGGGGTGAGAATGATATGCTTTCCCCTCCTCCACTCCAATTGGGGACTTTAAGGTGGCCCCAGAAAGCCATTTTCCTGCCCCCCCACTAGGTATCCTCTTTTTTGGTTTCCCAAATATGGTCACCCTACTCAGTTCTTGCACAGGCTGCATTTCCATCCCTAGATATTTACTCAAAAGTAAGACCCATTGAATTTCCTTGGTTCTTGAAAAGCAACACACTTGCTTTTAGATTTGCCAGTCTCAGCATTCTATGTGTGCTATGAATGCCTGCTCTGTCTGTCCCTATAGTTTCCTGCAAGGCCCAGCCAGGGGAAGCCAGTAAATTAAACCCAGGGGTGGAGGGTGGGATTCTCTCAGGTTCATCTGACAGCAGGTGCTATAGAACATGGACCTTCCAGGTGTGTTGAGTCTGGATTTCTGGCAGACCTAGCCAGGCAACTTTATGGCCTGTTAATCCTTCCATTTGGTAGCCCGCACAGCACCTGCCTCATAAGGCAAATGGCCACATGAGAACTGTTATTATGGCCTGCTACTTTGTTTGTCTTTAGTAGTCTGTGGTCCAGATCTCTTCAGAAGGGGGAATAGTGTTTTGTGGTTGGGGTCAGTCTAAATTATCTCCAGGGGTACCTTACTCAGTGCCTCTGATAGCAAAGAGATTGAGGATTTTCCCCAACTCTGTTACTCTTGAAGTTACTATGCCTGTTGAAAATAGATTTTATAACATAAGCATGAAAACAGTGAATATTCCTTTTAACTTGTTAAACCAATGAAAACATGCCACACAAGAAGTCTTAAGATATGAATGGTTTATAAAGAAAAGTAAATGCAAAAGAACATCAGATGCAGAAGTGAAATCTGAAACATTACTAGTAGTAGTAGTAGTAATATCCTGCCTTTTGCCCAATGCTGGGCCTCAGGGCAGCCTTACAAAACTAAAACATATACAGCTAAAACCTATAAATAGGAATATACTAGGCTCACCATATGAAAAGGAGGACAGGGCTCATGTAACTTTAACAGTTGTAGAGAAAAGGGGATTTCAGCCAGTGTCATTTGTATGCAATTAGTTCCTGGTGAAATTCCCTCTTCATCACAACAGTTAAAGTTGCAGGGGCCCTGCCTTCTTTTGTATATGCTCACTCTAGTATAGTACCTGCAACTTTAACTGTTGTGATGAAGAGGGAATTTCACCAGGGACTAATTGCATACAAATGACACTGGCTGAAATTCCCTTTTCTCTACAACTGTTAAAGTTACATGAGCCCTGTCCTCCTTTTCATATGGTCAACCTAAATATACAAAAGTTAAAAATATAATTAAATACTTTTCAATATTAAAGCATTTAAAACATTTTAAATGAATAACAATTTAAAAGTCAAAGGTATAGACAGAGGTCCAGCTGATTTGCCAAAGGCCTGCTGGAACAAAAAAGAGTTTTCTGCATCCAAAAACACATCAAGGAGGGAGCCAGTGTAGACTGCAAGGATTAGAAAGAAAATCCATGTGTGTACACTATGCAAAATAAACGATAGCTCAACTCTTTCTAAACCTTATTAGAAAAACAGGGTGACTAGGCCAAAACCAGCGTTGTAGGCCCAGAAGCACTTTGAAAGGTTTCAACATTGTACTTAAAACTTAACATCGGCCCAAACTAATTAAATGAAGTGTTTGAAGCTTTCAACTTTATAGCAGTATGGACCAAACTCTTAGAAAAGAGGGAAGGAGCACTGTGTGTGTATGGGGTGGGGGGGTGGGGATAGAAAGAAAGGTATAGCCACCTATTCCCAGGAGAGATCTGAAGATCAGGTTACCATGGATCCAGAGGAATCACACCCTGCTTCACCAGGGAGCAAAAGAGCAAACTGGCCTTACGAAGATAGCCCAAAATACTCTCAGAGCCAAAGGAATGCATGTTCCAGAAGAGAAAAGAGAAACTCTTCTTCTTCACTCAAAAGGTCTGTGCTAGAGGCAGCGGCCATTTCACTCACCCACCCCACATTCTAAGGCAGGAGGGAGGCGGGAGAGCGACGCTACTGAGCGTGTGTCGCGCTATGAGGGAAGATGGCCGCCTCATTGACTTGAATGAGAGGTTAAAATAGTCCTTAAAAGTCAACCAAAGGGAATTTTAAAAAAACGAAAAGCTTTCCACCAACTACAGTCAAGGAGGAAGAAGACCCCACCACTGGATTAATTAATAAGGCTCTACAATTTATGCAAATTGTGAGCACAAAAGTCGCAACCTGGAAGTAAATGTTACAAAAGCAGGGACACAGGTTTGTATTCCTTTTCTACCTTAAACTGCTCTCCTTCCCTCAATCTTTCACCAATCTTCTTGAAATTTTCAGTTAATGTAAAACAAACATTTCTTTCTGGCACCTGTAAATTTCAGAAAGGTTAATGAAACATTTTCGATTTTATGGCTGTTAGAATGACCCCCCCCCCATTATCACTTTAACATGGCGGAATGTGTTTTTTACTGACGGCCCTTAACAATTTAGGCACGGCTGTGCCTCCATTAATACTACATCTTTTAGGATGTATTTTTAAAGGACAGACATATGGAGTACAAAGGCCACATTTGGTCATCATGATGAGAATAAGCCACAGTGAGGCCTCGGGCTCAAGCACTTCTCACATTCTCCATCCTCTTTCAGCACAGCTATGAGGAGTTTGGAAGTTTGATTTCTGGTTTAGATTAATCTTCACTTGGAACGGCAACCGAATCCAACAAACTGTGGCTAGTAGAACCAAGTCATCTTCAAAGTGTCTGGCTGAAACAATCCATAGTTTAAAAGTAACCCACAGTTTACAGTTTGGATGCTAAACTGTGGTGGATGTTGGAAGAGAAGGCTCCCAAAGTTCTCCTCACAGCCACTCCAGAGACGGATGTCCCCTCTAGAAGAATTCAGTTTGACGCCCGGTTGTCCGATTATGTGCATCTTCTCGCAATCGCTTACGCCTAATCCTCATACACAGGAGAGAGTGAAGCGCATTACCGCTTGTATGAAATGCACTTTAAAGATGGTTAATGCAGAGAATCGCTTGTTTACATGGCCAAAATGCACTTCAACTCCCGCGGCTATTTAACGCACATTCAATAATGCGCATAATCGGACAGAAAAAGCGCCTCGACACCCGATTTGCACTCCTCTCTTGTAGAGGTCAAATTTTTAATGTGCCTTGAAAGAGCTTTAAATTGCTCTTGTAGAGGCACCCAGAGAGGGGAACGGGGGGGGGGGGACCTAAGAACATAAGAAGAGCCCTGTTGGATAATACCATCTACTGTAGTCCAGCATTCTGTTCATACAGTGGCCAACCACCTACCTGTGAGAAATCCACAAGAAGGACATGACCACAACAACACCCTACCGGCCATGTTCCCAGCAACTGATGTTGGGAAGCATACTGCCTCTGATACTGGAAGCACCATATAGCCATCATACCCTTTGTGTTGGTTTATTGACCGTAATTAAACAATTCAATTCAATTCATCATACCCAGTAACCATTAATAGCCTTCCCCTCTGTGATGTGAGCCTGAGGCTTGCTCACTGGTGCAGCTAAGTATTTTCAGACCCTGAACTGAATGGTGTTTTTGGGAGGCCCCTTTAGGTGATCATGTTGTGTTACTTCAGTTGTGAAGCCACATAACTGACATGTATCTTATTTATTTATTTATTTACTGCATTTTATACTGCCCAATAGCCAAAGCTCTCTGGGCAGTTTACAAAAATTAAAACCATAAAAACCATTCAAAATATAAAACAACGAAAGTATGAAAACATCATTTAAAATACAGTTTAAAACTTCTCCCTGCCCTCATCTGCTTCATTCCATGCTGCTTCTACATTCCTGAGATGTTAAAGCAAAACAAAAACAAAACCTGCCAACCCTGATAAAAGAAGAAAAACTCTGAGCGTGTGCAGTTTTGTATTTGAAGCTCACTTATCTCATAGCACTGTAATAACTGCAGGAATAAAATGGTGTTTGCTTCTACTGCTCCGATGCTAAACACATTTACTTGGGAATAAACACCATTTTGTTGTTTTAAAGAAAGGGTAATATTTTGAAGTAAAAATGATAAAATGAGCATCTGCAACCATGTACATGCCAGGCCAGCTACAGTGGCTAAGAAATAAGAGAGAAGAGCTGTCTGCCCTGCCCCTTCACCTGCCATTTGGGGCTCGCTGGACTGTAGGGGCCCTTGACAAGTCCTAGTTTGTTGTGGCTTTCATGTCACACTGAACTATAATTTATCATTGATATTTTAGCACGATGGCCAAACGCTGCCAAAGAGTGGGAAATGAATCTAACTTGAAACTCCCTAGAGAGGTTCGCCTGGCACTCTTTTAGACACCAGGTGAAAACCTTGTTATTTTCTCAGTATTTTAACAGTTCATTAGCTTAATTTTTAACTTTGCTGTTTAAATTTGTATTTTAAATCTGCATTAATTTCTGCATGGCTGCTCAGTTTTATCCTGGTTGTGCTTTTATGTTGTATTTTATATTATGTTTTTATACTAATGTTTGTTTTATATTTTGTATGGCTTTCATGGTTTTAATTTTTGTAAACCGCCCAAAGAGCTTCGGTTATTGGGCAGTATAGAAATTAGGCTGACCAGATAAAATCCGGGTCAGGGCTCCTGTAACTTTAACAGTTGTAGAGAAAAGGGAATTTCAGGCAGTGTCATCTGTATGCAATTAGTTCCTGATGATATTCCCTCTTCATCACAACAGTTAAAGTTGCAGGCACTATACTAGAGTGACCATATACAAAAGAAGGCAGGGCCCTTGCAACTTTAACAGTTGTGATGAAGAGGGAATATCACCAGGAACTAATTGCATACAAATAACACTGGCTGAAATTCCCTTTTCTCTACAACTGTTAAAGTTACAGGAGCCCTGACCTGGATTTTATCTGGTCACCCTAATAGAAATGCAATAAATAAATAAATAACTAAATAACTGTCTTATGTCTTTCCAGTGGGCTGCTTTAAGGTGAACTGTGATACTCATCAGCTATCAACTTAGAATTAAGTATTCTGCTCTAGTGTTTAATATCAGAGCAGAATTTCCACACTAATAGTCACAACACTTTAATTAGAAACTAATTAAAGCGATGGCATGCTTAAACCACTTATCACAGACAAGATATGTTAACTTTAATTGAAAAGAGGTTTTGATTCACTTTTGAATGTTTGTAGACATAAGCTATCCAAGTAAATACAGTGAGTGGATGGAAAGTAGAGAGAAACCTGGAACACCCCACCACCACCGAAGTACAGTGTTAGTTCATTCTCCCTTGACTTATAAATTTCAGAAAATCAATCGAATGGAGTGGAAACTAGGCCATGAAATATATGATCTATGTTTGATTTTTGATACTTCTGAAGGAAATGGAAGGGTGCCAGTGCATTGTTTATAAAAAGAGAGTTGTTGCAATTTCTAAGCAACAACACCACAGGAGGAAAGCAAACTTGGGAGGCAGCAACCAAAGAAGAGGTTAAACAGGAAGTCAAGGGGGACAGGAAACCAGAAACAGAAGAATCAAGTGGATAGAGCTGGCTGACCATATGAAAAGGAGGACAGGGCTCATGTAATTTTAGCAGTTGTAGAGAAAAGGGAATTTCAGCCAGCGTCATTTGTATGCAATTCGTACCTGGTGAAATTCCCTCTTCATCACAACAGTTAAAGCTGCAGGGGCCCTGCCCTCTTTTGTATCTGGTCACTCTAGTATAGTGCAAGCAACTTTAGTTGTTGTGATGAAGAGAGAATTTTGCTAGATACGAATTGCATACAAATGACACCGGCTGAAATTCCCTTTTCTCTGCAACTGTTAAAGTTATATGAGCCCTGTTCTCCTCCTTGTCATATGGTCAGCCTAATAGAGCCTAAGATATAAACCAGTGGGCTATACCCAAAAGGAGAGATTTTGGATGAGAACAGAAGGAGGGAAAGTTTGCAGGGAAGGCAAAGGAGAGAGGGGAGCAGAAAAGGAGAGGGGGACGTACAGAGGAAATGGAGGCACAATGGGAAGAACAGCCAGGGAGCGGAACCAGAAACAGGAGTACATAGACACAGGCCACCCTGGTAAGACTTCAGAGCTGGAAGTAGTAGGCCCAACAATACCCAGCAGACTACTAGAAGTGGGAGGAGTTGGAAACTCAAGAGGATGCTCTTTCTTGAACAATTTGGGGCAAGATTACCCATCATTTAAGGGCCTGGCAATACCCCAACCATGAATTGTGGGAAGGAGGAGTAACAGGGAGAAGTAGCTATTCTTTGCACCTGTATGACTGTGGAAAATAAAAATTATTCTGGAAATTTCATGGCCAGCTTTCATAAATTTGGACACACGGTGGACAGGGACTCCAGATCTGACAACCCACCTGCTGCCAGTGGATCCTTGGCACAATGACTGGGGAAAGCACCTCCGGGGCAGATGACCACCACCCAAGAGGGTTTAGGTGTAAGAATAGTCCCCTCAAAGGCCCCTTAGTAGCTTTACCACTCTGCAGTCACAGAAGAGCCCAAACCAACCACCAGCCTTCTCTGGACAAGAACACATGGCCACCCAAACTGCCCACCATGAAGGGGGGCAGGCCAAAATCCCATTGGACTGCAAACTCATTGGCAACAGCTTCACCCTTGCCAAACTTGTCAGAAGCCTGAGACACCCCGAAGAATAACCCTGGGGAATAGCAGCCTATATATGTTAGCCTTTGATCTAGGGCAGTGGTGGGCAGAGGGTAGATCTCCATATGTTTTTGACCTCAATTCCCATTAGCCCCTGCTAGCATGGCCAATGGTCAGGAATGCTGGGAGTTGAAGAGATCTACCTTCTGCCCAGCCTTATTCTAAAGCTTAAGAAAATACCACCCCAAATTCTCCAAATATGCAGTATTCCTTCAGCAAGGGAAAGAAAGCACACATAGCAGTTGGAAGCAGTCAGCTCTTTATAATATTTTCAGTAAGCAAAAGCAAATGTGAGGACTTTGTTCTGTTGAATCTCTTATTTAAGTTTATGGCATGCCAATCATCAAATCATTTTCATGACTGAATGAATTAAATACCTTTTCCCCCTGAAATGTTTAGGAACCAGTGTTTTTCACTGGTTGTATAGAGCTTGATCTTAATCTATTGGCAATTCACTGAGAATGATGTTAACTGAAAGAGCAAGCCTGATAGGTCAATAATATGAGGCGCTTGTTATGTAACATTAATGTGAAACTACTGTGAGTGCTGAAATAAAAATTGAAGTGCCTGGCATGATTTACAGACTGCACATTTTGCAGTGAATTCTCTCTTCGATCTGGGCAAAATACTTTTCACAGTTCTATTAACCAACACTCTCCATCTGCTTCTGTCTCCACCGCAGCAGCGCTCCATCACAACGCCATTCTCTGAACTGTACATAGTGTATTATATTCAGGCACAGTGAATTAACTGTGCACTGCTGCTCAAACTCCATAGTCCCTCCCTCCTTCCCACACCTTGCCAAAACCCTGCTGCAGGCTTGTTTTCTGTAAGTGCTCTTGGGAGTTGTCAATTAAAGGGTGACATATCATAATTTCCTCTAATATTGAAATTGTGCCAACAGGATTGGAGCCAAAACAGGGCTACTGTGGAACAAGAAGGAAGTATTAACATCCTTGGGTGGAATCCAGAGCTTTGCACAAGTACCCCAAACAAGACAGCAACACTGCCCCACGAGTAAACATGCAAGAGGGATAGAGCAAACACATGTGCAAAACATGGCACTTAATGGGGCAACAACCATTCTGTTACCTCAGCTGTTGGTTTTCCACAGCATCCAAGCACCAGGCAGATAACAGAGGGCCTTGTCCCATGCTGCGGAGAGGGGCAGGAACATACCTAGCAGACCCCCTGACCCTATATATACCCAACCGACCTTTAAGGTCTTCACAGGAAGCTTTGTTGTTTGTTCAGTGCCCAACACAATGTCGCCACATGGCATTTCAGAAGCAGGACTTCTCTGTAGTGGTGTCTACTCCCTAGAATACATGCAGTACCGTAGGAAGAAAATGTGGTACGTTTTTAATGTCTCCTGAAAACACACATTTTAAGCAGGCTTTCTCTGGCATTTAATTAGTCAGAATTAATCATGCTGCCGCTCCATTTTAATATTTTTGCGTTGCATTTACTGTTATATTAACGGTGTATTTTAACTGTGATTTTTAACAGTGCGTTTTAAGCTGTTATTTTAATATTGTTATATGTAAACCGCTTAGGGATTTTATTATATTAAGTGGAATATAAGTATAAATAATAAATAAATAAATAGTGCAGGACCCCATGCAGGCCCGCTTGCATTGGCTGCCTGTATGTTTCCGAGCCCGGTTCAAGGTGCTGGTTTTAACCTATAAAGCCTTATACGGCTTGGGACCACAATACCTGATGGAACGCCTTTCCCGACATGAACCTACCCGAACACTACGTTCAACATCTAAGGCCCTCCTCCGAGTGCCTCCTCCGAGGGAAGCTCGGAGGTCAGCAACAAGAGTGAGGGCCTTCTCTGTGGTGGCTCCCCAATTGTGGAACGATCTCCCCGACGAGGCCCGCCTGGCGCCAACATTGTTATCTTTTCGGCATCAGGTCAAGACTTTTCTCTTCTCTCAGGCATTTGGCAATATCTGAGGAGCCTGGGTTTGTTTTGTTTTGTTTTGTTTTTGTAGTTTTTGAAGTGTTGTAGTGGTTTTTAAATGTACAGATTGTGTGTATGTTGTATGTTTTTGCTGTTTTAATTTTTGTATATTGTTTTAATTGTTTTTAATCCTATGTAAACCGCCCAGAGAGCTTCGGCTATGGGGCGGTATACAAATGTAATAAATAAATAAATCAAAAGCCATGCATCTTCCACCTCACCTCCAAGTCTGAGTCTGCAAGGGCTACCAGCAGCAACAGAAAGGAGGAAGAGAACCAGTGGAATAAAGATGCCACCAGAGTACTCACAGAGAACAGCCAGGTCTTAAAAGGAACAGCAATCCTTATTAAGCCAAACAATATTTTGTTGTGGATCCCAACTTCCCTCTAATAGCAAACTAAGGAGTCACCAAAATGACAGTGGTGTCTACGTACTTACAACACTCTCTAGGGATGCAGAGATTGTAAATTAGGAAATAAAATAAAACTGAAAATGGTTTGACAAGAACCTGTGATCTTACAGACCTATAGAACATATTGATCTCATTTGAGCCTATAAAGAAAAGGAAAAAGTGTATAAGAGAACCATAAGACAAGGTTTATGAGTCTTATCAGCTGAACCCAGCTGAGACATGAAATGTTAATATGCCAGTTAACCTTTCCCTCCCCCAAGACTATAAAGGGTCATTTCAGGAGAGAAAAGGAAAAAGGATACCTTTTCCATTCCTCAGAACATTTTGCTCTTTCCCCCAGAATATACTTTTAAATGCTCCATTTGGGGGCTGGTATTCTTCTAGCCCTAAAATTTGGAGGGGGGGGGAAGAGAAAAGTTGTTATTTATCCCTCCCCCACTTCTTAAACCCCTCTATCTAGAGACCTGAAAAAAGGTTCTGTACCAGGCTCCGGTCCTAAGCTGCGTGTGGTACTATACAGAGCATCTGCTGTGATATGTTACAGGTCCTACTTGCAAACACTTTAAATATAATTAATTAATGTTGACCTTTCTACCTAGAATTAGAAAACAGAATTAGAACATTACAAGAGCCCTGCTGGATCAGGCCAAGGGTTCATCTAGTCCAGCATTCTGTTCACACAGTGGCCAACCAACTGCCCACAGGAAACCCACAAGCAGGACATGAGAGCATCAGCGCCTTCCCAGCATTAGGAACCTAGAATTAGAAATTACAGAGCAATTTAAGGCATACCTCCCTCACAGAGTAAAGCCCCAGAATCTCCCCAACAGCCGAAAAGCTTCTACTATTCCTTTCACTCATTCACCCACTCCTTATTTTCCTGTCTTACTCTTAGCAGTTCTTTACACACACACACACAAATTTTATTTATTTATTTATTTATTTCTCTCTCTCTCTCTCTCTCTCTCTCTCTGTTCTTTCTTCTTATAAGAAAGGGTCTTTTATTAGCAGTTTTTTTCTTATGTCATAATGCTGTTTTTAGTTTACCTTCATTAGGTGGGGGAGATGAAGGCATATCCCAAAGGAACAGGGAAAAGTGATCATAACTCTAACTAGCAATTGTTAATTCTTAAGGTGCTCCAAAGTTTGATCCAGTGACAGACTGTTGGCGAAAGAGAAATAGTGAAAAGTACCTTGGATGGCAGGGACTAGCTTCTGTAGGGACTAGCTTTAAGGAGAGTGGCCAGGAGCAGGTATATGGGGAAGCTAGCTCCCTTCCCAGACTGGAGCAGGATGGGAAGGGAGCTAAAGGAGAAAACAGGATACCTCCTTTGATTGTATTAGGCTTATGTAGACATGTATACATTTGGTAGATGGAACAATTTGGGGGATTTTGTGTATGTGTATGTTGAGGTAAACATCCAGGACGTTTACAGTCCAGTATAATTCTAGTGCCATCTCTCTTTTTTCTAGGATGCAGTGCAATTAATGTGGGTGTTCAGTATACGTAGGTTCAAAATTTAGAAACAAATAAAAATATCATCCACCTACCTTTTGACACTGTGATCTATCATGTAAAATAGATATCCGGTATCTGTGATTGCATTTAACTGTGACATGAATATTCATAAATACTTTGATATAATTTTGTTTCATCACCCTTGAGCATCACTAATTCACAGGCATGCTTCCTTATTAGTAATGTAATGTGAATTAATCTTTTTAATACAAGTTTCTCATTAACTTTCAGTGGCATACCTGAAAGTTATGCGAATGAAACATACCTGAGATTCAAAATAAAATACGAATGAACCTTTTTTTTTTTTTTTTACATTTCTTAATTTGTCTACACAATCATAGGGTGCCTCTATAAGAGCGATTTAAAGCTCTTTCAAGGCACATTACCAAATTTACCTCTACAAGAGCAGAGCGCAAATCAGGGGTCCAGGCGCGTTTTATCTCCGTTTATTCACATTTTCGAATGTGCGTTAAATAACGACTTTTAATTTACCATGGGAGTAAGAGCGCCTTATGTCCATGTAAACAATTTTGTGACGAGGCACATTAACGATCAGATGGTCTTGATGTCATGCATAGAACTGCCCCTTCGCTGGGAAAACCTTCCACTTTTTTGTTTAGTTTTATTTCCCCTCTCTTCCTGGCAACTTCCTCCTTGTTCTCTGTCTCTCTGGATGGAAGCTCCAGGAAGACGAGACCCAATGTGAACTGAAAATAAGGTTTATTTTAACTCCCCTGATGGAATATTTTGTTCATGGAGACACGGGGCCAGATGGAGGTGGTTTCACGAGAAGTAAAGGGGGTAGGAAGGATGTGCGCATAATTAGCTATCAGCTTAGACATATCGTCCCCTTGCTTCTTGCTGGGTCCTGGCATGAGGTGTGTGTGTGTGTTTTACAATGGTTAAGCTCGCTGGGAAGAGGAGGGGGAAGGAACAAAGCAGCATCCCTGTCTGTTTTGGCGTGTGTGTATGCAAGGCACATTCCCATTTACTCCTGAGCAGTTCACTTGAAATGGAAATCGGGCGAAGAGGGTGTCGGAGAGAGAGGCAGCCCTGACTAAAAATAAGTTTTCAAAGGGTACTGGAGGGGGAAACTTATGGGGCACATTCCCATTTATATTTACTCCTGAGCAGTTCTGGGAGGGGGGACAACTTCAGCTGGTGGTGAAATTGGAGGGGAGAAAGGTAGCCAAACAGGTTAACCACATCATTCCCGGCAGGTAACCTAGGTAACCAAAGGTGGGAGATTATGGTAGGTGGGGAGAATAAAGGGTGCAAAACCTGTTTGGGCAGTTTCCCGAGACAAAGAGCAATACTTTCAGCAACATTTGCATGCATGTCAACAACTTTAAAGTGAGTTTCATACAGCCAGTAATGCGCTTCAACGTCTCTCGTATATAGTTATTAGTCAAAGCGATTGTCAGGAGATGCGCATAATCGGGGAACCGGGCGTCAAAGCGAAATCTTATAGAGGGGGACTCAGGAAACTACATTGAGAAAGACTGGAAGAGACACACTGTGATTTGGTAGCTGTTCACACCATAATGCTTGCATTTTATCCAGTAGGGGAGATTGTAGAAATGGCTATGGATCATCCACTGTAAGCCAATTTATAAACACAGTACTTCTTCCAAATAGGCTTGGTGCAGATTTAATGCTCCCCAATCTTCTAATGATGGATAGGTGCTTGGGAGAATCCCATGGGCTTCTGAGCTCTACTTCCTCCTCCTTCCCCTTTGGGCTCTTGTTTTTCTTCCCATCTCCTCTCAGTCAGGCATCCCCTCTCCTTTTAATAAAACTATGCCTAAACCATCATTTTCAAACCCACTTCAATAATCATGGCTGCAAGCTGGTTAGCATTAACATTATGGTGCAGGCATAATGCGACCCTCAGTTAGCTCCAAAATTGAAAAGGAGTGGGGACTACAATGTCTTAGGACACTCCTGATTAACTGAGAGTAGTATTATGTCTGTGCATAGAAGAATTTAACAATATAAACCATCCCATACTTCCTTTCTTTTCAATGAATTCAGCAAGGCACAGCAAAATGAGACATTTTGTGATTTTAATATCTTGGCTGTATACGTTTGTATTTTACATCTAAATGTAAAAACTGATTGCCTGCGGGTGTTTTTAAGAGAGAGGGTTACAAAGTCAGAGATGTTCTTGTCTTTGTCAGCCCTGCAGATCTAATACTTTTTAAAATTGTTTTTTCTTTAATATTAAATTTGAAAAATTGAGATAAGGAAGCACATAGTTGGCAGTTTGAATATCATAAACAAACTCAGATTAGTGTTTCTTCTAATCCTGTTTCTGATTTGTATTTTTGACAAAGATTGGGAGCTTCAAAGGAAAACAAAAACCCTCTGCTTTGCAATTAGCCCATTGTCCATTGCTATGCGTAATTGTTATACACAGCATTTGCTACATGCTTCAACTGGCTTCTGTAGGATACATCCTCAACACATTCTAAAGTAGGGATGGCTAACATCTAATTTCAGAGGCCTCTCTATTCTCAAAACAATGGTCTTGAGTGGTCAGTGTGGTCAAAACAGTGCATTACGTGTGCACTGTGGTTTGTACATACTATGCATATTGCATAGTATGTACAAAATCCAGCAGGGAAATGTAGCATTACAACTAGAAAACATTTTCAGCAGGGCCTCAAGCAACCAAAGAAAATTCCACCGGTGGCTAGATTTCTGCCCTAAAAGCTGCCAATTGGCCATTTCTGCTCTGAAGCACTTCATACCCTGCTCACAGGCTTAGATATTAGCTGGAACCAGTGGAGCATCCTGTGTGCAATATTCCACACCCATCCCAATCATATTTTCCAGCACAGTTTAGTTAAAGTTGTTGATGGCAATTCTGATCCAGAAAGAAAAATGTGGTAATAAATGAAAGTTTTGAAAACTAGCTGGGAAAATAACCAAGGCAGGCAATGAATAGAATTCATTCAGTCATCGTAATGTGCAGCCCAATTAGGCATAACTGTTCTCAGTAAATTACACAGTACTATGGCAAAAGCACCCAAACAAATCCACTTATGTTCTCTCACGATCGACTACATACAGAAACACTTATCAGCAGTGGCTTTGACAGTCTCGTGTTAGAAAATGTTGGCCTGTTTTGCAGAGCAGCTGGCTTTAAAGGGGATCCATTCCAGCAAGCATACACACACAAAAGCTGGTCTGTCTGCAGCAAAGCTTGTGTGCATATAACTACCAAGATATCAATCTAGAGAGAAGAAATTTTGCTGGAAGACCTGGCCTGCCCCGACCCCCCCCCCCCCCCGCACCTAATCCAATCAGTACATTTCAGAAAATCTGCTTGGCATTGTCTCTTGAATTCAAAAACTCTGTAGCAGAGCTGGCATAAACAGGTACTAGATAAAATGGTAGATTGCTAAATGTATATGCAGAACAATATTTAGTACATACATAGCACTTTAGTATCCACTATCCAGGTTAGGCAATCAATCATTCAGGAACTGAAGGAACATTTTTACCTTCAGGTAAAAGATGCCCCTGCAAATTGTAATGAGTGGGAGGCAGTGCTTTCCTAGGCTACCAACATTCATACAATATTTTGCTCCTTCCACTTATGTTTCACATGAGATGCCTCCACCCTTTTGAATGCTGCTCTATATTTACAAATGTTGAGTACATGCTGGAGCAGTAGCAGGGATGGCAGCAGCTAGATGGCTAGCAACTGAAGCCAGTCATCCAAGATCAGACACATCTTTCCACTGCTTGGTTTCCTCAGTTCCTCTTCAGTCTACTCTAGGTGCAGGTGGATCCAGGATATAGGAGAAAAGTGTATGTTCCCAGCAGAGGAATCTGGGACTTAGGTCCACCACTCTGCCACTGAGGTGGTGGGACTGTAATTTCCCTTATTTTAGAGCTTAAATGAACATGGAAAACCCTTAACATGTTAAATTGATACTTTTTTGTTGTTGTTAATTGAACACAGTTTCTATATGCTGTTCCCAAAAGCAATCAAGCCACTACATTCTATATTAGCCACAGGTTCCATGTCATCCTCAAGGGCAGCCCCACATAGAAAACATTACAGTAATCTAGATGAGAAGTGAGCAGTGCATGAACAGTGGTGGCCAGGATATCTCTATCCAGGAATGGTCATAGTTGGCAGACCAGCTGAAGCTGGCCAAGAGCAGTCCATGCCATCAGGCTACTTGAGCCTCCAGTGACAAAGTTGAATTGAGGGGTACACCCTTGCTATGTATTTTCTCCTTCAGGAGGACTGCAACTCCATCCAGGGCAGGCCATACCCAATTTCCAGTCCTGAGGACCACCAACCAAGCTTCCATCATGTTGGGATTCAGTTTTGGTTTATTGGCTCTCATCCAGACCATTACAGCATTCAGACTGTACTTACACAGGCATACCTGACCCTGATAACAGGGAGAAATAGACACCCAACTCCAAACCTCATGATGACCTTGCCCAGAAGTTTCATACAGAGGTTAAACAGCATGAGGGACAGAATGGAATCCTGCATCTCCTCACAGCTTAATAGCCACGGGGCTCTAGGCCAAGCAGGAATCCTCCACTACCACCAATGGAACAAGCCAAATGGCTGGGCTCTCAGGTTTGTTCTTCTCCAATCAGACACATGACTGCTATTTTAATGGTCACATTGATGCGGCTTGCTTTTGGGGTATCCAAAAGTTTTTCTAAGCTGAAAATCCTTAGTCAAATCAATGGGTAAGGACTCAGGAGCCATGCTATTGTTCTATAACTTAAAGATCTATTTTTAAAAGTTTAAGTAAATTTCAAAAATCAGCAAATGTGCATCAGCATTGCAGCTGCCTTTTGGAGTGCCTGGTCTGAGGAAAGCAGAGGGCACAGACACAAAATTGGCACATTAGTTTGTAGTACTCTTGATTTAAGTATGAGCAGAGACTTCCCTCATATTGTTGCCACATACCCATCACCTAGAGCCGATCTACACTCTAGCTTTATAACGTTTTATAAGGGTTATGAAAACTCTTTGGGCCACATGACGCACTCCTTTGAACGTTGTATACCCGAGGTTTTTTAAAACTCACTTCAGCTATATACAACGGTTTTTACTTTTAATAAATCATTTTAAGTAAAATAATGTGTCCTTCCTTACCGTTTGTGATTTGTGGGGGCAGTGCTTCATTTACCAGCACCCAAATGCTTAGCCGTTGATTGGTGGAGAAGAAAGAGGGGCTAAGGAGGAAGTGGGTGAGTGAACTACAACACTCACAATGCTTAGCCCTATACTCACTGAAAGCTAGGGAATGAAAGGGGAACTAAGGAGGAAGTGGGCGAGTGAACTACAGCACCCACAATGCCTTGCCTTAAACTCATTGTAAAAACAAAACAGAAAGAGACAGACAGAAGGGTGTGAGACCGCACACACCGCTTTGAAGACTGAAGAATTTTTCTCCTGAAACATGAGTACTCCTTAATGTAGCCTAAGACGTTTTGGAACGCACCTATTTGGAACATTTTAAATAGGCTGACCATATGAAAAGGAGGTCAGGGCTCATGTAACTTTAACAGTTGTAGAGAAAAGGGAATTTCAGCCAGTGTCATTTGTATGCAATTAGTTCCTGGTGAAATTCTCTCTTTATCACAACAGTTAAAGTGGGAAGGCCCCTGCCTTCTTTTGTATATGGTCACTCTAGTATAGTGCCTGCAACTTTAACAGTTGTGATGAAGAGAGAATTTCACCAGGAACTAATAGCATACAAATGACACTGGCTGAAATTCCCTTTTCTCTGCAACTGTTACAGTTACATGAGCCCTGTCCTCCTTTTCATATGGTCAGCCTAGTTTTAAAATACTATTTAAAACGTTCCAAGGTACTGTGTAGATAGGCTCCTAGTTTGATCAGTACTTCTCTAGTTTGTGGAAATGAAAAATGTGCCCACAATATACTCTACGATAGTAAACTATTTCTAATATACTGCCCTACATGAGTATCTGAAGTGATGTCATGAAGAGTACAACATAGTAAGTCATGCAAATATATAGAGTATTCCCATTTACAATTATTTCTTGTTTGTATAAAACCCATCCTTTCCTATGATTCTAACCTTGGATATCAGCTTTAAAAAGAAAATATGTCTCACAAATCAAATGTAATCAAGCTTGCTAAGTGATGGAGACATCCAATTCGCATTCTCTGCAGTGTTCTTCATCAGGGATAGGAAGCTTTAAAACCCCTTCATTTTAAAAGTAATTAATTCAGATTGCAAATGTCCTCAATACCTTTTTTTACAGTCAGAAGAATGACTTCTGATCTTTAAAAAAGTAGGGTTGTGCTTAAATATGCTTTTTTTAAATTGATTGGCTGTTTTTCTTTGACTAGTGACAAGTACTGAACTTATACATATTTTCTAACAGTTTTATCAATGTGAAATTTCTCTAATTTCAGAATGTGATCCAGAAGGATAAAATATAATTCCCATGAATGTAGTCTGAATATATTGCAAGGAAATCAAAATATTCCATCAGTGGAATAAGTCATTACATAACATTTGATCTGCACTAGCTGTATATAAATCATGTTCTAGAGCTGTATTTCTCCTCACCTTTCAGTGACAACTCAACAAAGAATTTACATTTATATTACATATCTGCAATCATTACTGAAGAATCAGAATAAATTTATTGTTGTCTTAATTGTATCCTCAGAAGACTATCACTTACAACAGAAATAATAACTATTACCTTAAAAACAAGAGCCCATTTCCTCAGATACATCACTTAAGCAAAGATCTGCTGTTCTATATATTTTGGCTTTCAACACAAGCCTCCTCCCCCAGACATACAATCACAAACGAGTAGAACTAGGCTTAAACTGAACTAGAACATTTTTTCCAGTTTTACTTCCTGATCTCTCTTTCCATATAACTTTTTGGCATTAATATAATTAATAATGATCACTATGTATACTATGACATGGTTCACACAATCACAGGGTGGTTAATAAGCCATGGTGCCTTGTTAACCATCCTGCATGTGCCAAACACATACCATCCAGTTACTCTTGCCAGCACAGCTTTTTGGGATGTCTGAACTCAGGAGAGTTGGTTGGAGTTGTTTGCAAATGATCCAGCAACCCTAAAGCAGGCCATGGGTCTTGGGTAGTTTGTTAACCAACCACCTGCACCAGGTTTGGACATCACAACAAGATGTGCCAGTGAGGGTAATTATGTAAATTCGATTGGCCTTTCTAAGAAATTTACTAAATGTGACTAATACAAGGGCAGAAAACCCACGCAAGTAATCAAACTCAATAATGCGTTAAAAACTAGAATTAAAAAGTGAAAATTAGTGTAGAGAAAAGCAGCAGTCAAAGTTTAAATGCATAAAGCCTGCTGAAAAAGAAAATGCAAGCAGTGATGGGACAAGACAAGTTTCTTGTGGCAGGGTATTCCATTGTCTTGGCACCACTACAGAAAAAGCCCTGTCTCTCATGCCCACAATGCAGTGCCTCATGAAACAATTTCCCACAGAAACTGTATAAAGCTGCAAATGATTTTCCTCAAATCAATGGGCCGGTTTGCATGATCGGCGCAGGCCACTATGGTTATTTAATCCATGGTGGGTTGCAATGCATGTTGGCAGTCATGGTGAATATTCAAGCTGTGGCAGGTGGGTGCCGCTGCTTATAGTGTCATGCAAATCTGGTGCAGGATAGATGGTTGCCATGGTTAACATACCACACACCTCCCAAAAACAGCTCATGTGCGAACCAGGCTAATAGGTGTGTGTGTGTTCAAACATCCTTTCTCAATATGTTTGAGATATACAGACATAAAATATACTGCTTCTGTAACTAATAGAGAAGAAAATGCAGGATATATGAACCCTTGGTTAAATAAACAGTTAATAAATCAAGATGTGTGTATCTATGTGTGTGTACACACCCATATACCCATACACACACACAGTGGTCCAGGAACATAGTCTATGTATGGAAGGCAACTTGCATGTGTGAGTTCCTTTGCTTGGGTGGGAATGTATGTATGTACCAGATGCAGGGGCATATCTGATTTGGGAAATGTAATCAGAGGCAAATAACCCAAAGTAATTCAAATCCATGTAAATGTGCATCTCCATCTCTCTTTTAATGGGAAGGCGTATCCTTATCCACACATTTTGGCAACAAAGTTCATAATTGAGAGGCCTGTAATTTATTATGAGCCAAGCCAAAACTCCAACAAAGGTTGAGCCTAGCTTATAATGTATTAGCCAGTGGCATAACACTTAGGATGGATTTCATGCATCCTGAACATGAAATCCCGAGAATGACATCCTGAGAATGACATCCCAGGGAATCTTGCATCTATGATGCTGCAATTGCAGTGTTCAAGATACCAAGAAGAAAAATGGGCTTCATAGAGAGGCTTCTGCCACCGTCATCACCTTTCCCTTTGGGGAAAGGGAAGGGGGCTGAGCTTCTAGAGCTTGGGGCAGGGATTTTTGGGCCCCATCACAATCCAGGAATATGAGAGAGCCCAATTTCAAAAAAGACAAAATAGACTGAATTGATTCCATCTTTTAAACATAAGCTAGGGCATAATCCTATGCATATTTAGATAGAAAAAGTCCTACAACTCCCAGCATTCCCCAACCAGCCATGCAATTCTGCATTGCGCCAAAGGGAATTTACCCACCCCTCCGTTTGGGCTGCTAAATCAGGCATGACAAGGTTCTTCTGTGTTATTTTCTCTCAATTGAGGCCACTTACTATGAGCTCTGTTATTTACATGGACACTATCTCCTTGAGAGTTTGAAGAATGGATTTATTTCTTACATTACTTACAGAAAGCTCCTCTGGTAAATAAACTCATCCCAAAAATAACAAAGACGAACAAGCAATCAAAACGACTTGCAGGAATGAGAGAAGAAAATGCTCAACTTCTTTACACTATTCTCTAGACAATGTAATGCAATGCCACCCTTGAATAAATTTCTTAGAAAAACAGGATAGAAAGGCCCTACCCCACTCCCAGCACAAGCTTGGGGGTGGTGGGGCAGTTGCGGCGGGCGCAGGAGAAGACGAAGCGTGGAGGCGCGCCATTGGCGGCCTCCAGAAAGTGGCGCCAAAAAGAGGGGAGGAGGAGGGGGAGCCTATATAAGGCCGGAACTCCTCCCCTCCTTCGTCTTGTTTGCGCGGCTCCCTCCCTCCCTTCCCTGTTGGCAGTATGGGAATGAAACTCCGGTTGTCCTTAGGAAGCCAAGTAGGAATTTTTTGCTCACAAGCTGTTATTAAGGATGTGAGTTTTTTCGCCTACTTCATACTGTGAGACAGCGAGGGAGTATTAACTAGGTTGATTGGTTGAATTAATTTGGTCACATTTTGGCGGTTAGGCGCGGGCATCTTCACCTGGCAAGGGATAGGTGAGCATTCACAGGCACCGGGCAGTGACTGGTAATGCCTGAGGCTCAGCACCTGAGTGGTCTCGAGGCCCTGGTGGTGAGATAAGGGTTACCTTTGGGGCGGACCTCCCTCACCCGCTCGGAAGTCTTGTGGCACGGGCTGGGGGCGACACGGAAAGCCTCCCTACCCAAAAGTGGGGGCCAGGGGGTGGCGTGACCTGCACGCCATACACTGGCCTCGAGTTGACTCGCCCTACCCTTAGGATGGCTTGGGCCATCAAGTATTGAGGATGCCCGCTAGTTTTCCCCTTCTGCGAATTCATCAATAAAGTGTGGCCCATTTTAAACCCAATTTATTGTGTCGTCTCGTTATTTACTGCGCTCCGATTCCGCAAATGTACTAACAGCAAGACAGCAATTATAATTAGGGGTGTGCACGGACCCCCCGGATCGGATCGGGACCCGGATCGGGACCTCCAATTTTGTCCCAGACCGGTTCGGACAAAATCGGAGGCCCCCCGGACCGGATCGAGTCCGATCCCGACCCAAAAATCGTAAATTTTTGGATCGGCCGCCATTTTTTCCCCATAGACTTGCATTGCAATGCAAGTCTATGAGGAAAAAATGGCGGCGGGTGGGTGAGGGGGGGGCCTAACTCCCTCCCCCCCCAGGGCCGTCCGCTGTGGACGGCCCCGGCAGGTAAGCCCCCTCCCCCGCGCTCCCTACCCCCCCTGGGGCCGCCCGCTTCCTACCCCCCCTGGGGCCGCCCGCGGAGCCTGCTGGGAGTAGTAGGCGCCGGCGCCGGACGGGAGCCGCCAGGCCGGGAAGGTAAGGGCCCCCCTCCCCCTCCGCGCGCCCCCTCCTCCCCTCCACGCACCCCCTCCTTACCTTCCCGGCCCGGCGGCTCCCGTCCGGCGCCGGCGCCTACTACTACCAGCAGGCTCCGCGGCCTGCTCTAGAGTAGCGCGCCGGGTGATGACATCACCCGGCGCGCCACCCTAGAGCAGGCCGCGGAGCCTGCTGGGAGTAGTAGGCGCCGGCACCGGACGGGAGCCGCCGGGCCGGGAAGGTAAGGGCCCCCCTCCCCCCTCCGCGCGCCCCCTCCTCCCCTCCACGCACCCCCTCTTTACCTTCCCGGCCCGGCGGCTCCCGTCCGGCGCCGGCGCCTACTACTACCAGCAGGCTCCGCGGCCTGCTCTAGAGTAGCGCGCCGGGTGATGACATCACCCGGCGCGCCACCCTAGAGCAGGCCACGGAGCCCGCTGGTAGTAGCTGCTAGTGCCGGACGGGAGCGGACGGGCCGAGAAGGTAAGCGCCCCCCTCCTCCCCCCCCGCTGTCCACTTTCATCGGCGGGCGCCCGCTGGCGCCCGCCAATGGAAGCGGCGGTGGGCGCCAGTGGGCGCCCGCCGATCCGCCGAACCGGTTCGGAGCCTTTTCGGACC
Source organism: Anniella stebbinsi (assembly GCA_029215795.1). Classification (NCBI taxonomy): domain Eukaryota; kingdom Metazoa; phylum Chordata; class Lepidosauria; order Squamata; family Anniellidae; genus Anniella; species Anniella stebbinsi. The sequence continues at coordinate 84,751,105 of JARDYH010000002.1, read as the reverse complement.
GGTTCGGATTGGATCGGCCGATCCAGCTGCGGGATCGGAAATCGGATAATTTATCCAATTTCCCACTGGACCGGACTCGGATCGTGGATCGGGTCCGATCCAGTGCACATCCCTAATTATAATGCACCATGCTTTTCAGTATTCCCTTTTCTTGCAGAAAATTCAAATCAATTGATATCTATTAGTTACCTGGAATAATAGGTAATTAAAATCCTATGAATGTTTACACCAAAAAAAGTCCTACAGCTCCCAGCATTTCCCAGGCAGCACGGCTGCCTCGGGCATGCTGGGAATTGTAGTCCTTTTTTTTGTCTAAACAAGCATAGGATTATGCCCTAAGTGGTTGAGAGAATTAAAAATATTTGGAACCAACATCTTTGTAATAGTTTGCTTTTACATTGGGAATGAAATATCCAAGTGGATGTACCAGAGAGGCAGTATAGAAGGGGAGAGCTCTGAGGTAGAGGTATAGCTTCTTTTGTCAGCTTATAAACAGTACTGAAAGCCATGTGATTTGATGAGGTCTGTCACAGAGAGAAAGTGAACTATATGATAGCATTAAGGAAAGAATGCCAAGCAACCATGGTGATCCGAGAGGTGAGGAAAGGTATTTCCTCCATAAAAACACTGAATGAATGAACTGAAAAGTAGGAGGGGCAGTTAACAACATAATAATGGAAACCTAAGACATGGTGGGAGTGAAGGTGGAAAGTGTAATTACTTATATCGAAGGAAGCAACAAGCTGAGGAAGGAATGGATGGAACAGAGACCTTTAGATTTAACAATGAAAAGATCACCTGTAATTTTAGTGAAGGCAGATTCAGTGAGCGTGGAGGACAGAAACCAGATGGTAGAGGATCAAGGGAAGGGTTGTAAGACATAAATCAGGAATGGAGAACCTATGACCCTCCAGATTTTATTGGACTACAGTTCTCATTATCCCTGACAATTGGCCATGCTGGCTGAGGCTGATATGAATTGGAGTCCAAAACCATCTGGAGGTCACAGGCTCCCGTCTCTGATATAGATAGAAGGAATAACATGCATTCTAGAAGTCTGCAGGCAAAGTGTAGAAAGGGAGGTGTAAAAGAGCAGACTGGAAGAAGGATTAGGGTTTCAAAAAAAGATGGCAGCATAAGGGCACAAAAGAGAGCGCAGGAGAGAGTAATAGGTAGTTGATGGTAGTGATGGGATGATATCAGCAGGGCAGATGACAAGTAGGTACCAGGAGGAGATAGGATCAAAGGGGAATGTGGAGAAGGTGTTACATGGTGGACATCAAGAGATACTGGGAAAAAGAAGAAAGAATTAATAGAGGAGGATGAGGGTGAATAGATCTATGGGGCTGCTACCAAAAAAAAGGAGATGAACTGGTTTTTAGAAGGCAGTTAAGGCACATGGGATGACTATAGTGGGTGCGGATCAGGATAGGACAGTTATGTTGACTGTAGATAGTAGAAGAAAAGGAAGAGAGCACAACCCTCCCAGCACATGGCAGCTGTGGGTTTTAGTAGAGTGGTGTTGATTCCCAGCAATGTAACACCATGTGCTGGAATGTTCATATACTGTGGGTAACTTACTGAGTGTTCACTGCAGCATATAAAAAGCCTTTCTGCACAGTGTTCTGTTTTGCCATGTGGCAAATGGATTTAAAATTGTGGCTGCTGCCTGCTAAGGTAGATATGAATATAATTAACTTTCTGCTTGACAAAGACTGATTGAAAATGTCCATATTTTTTACCGATAGAATTTGGTCCAATAAAGGAATAATCTAATCCATGCTGTGTCTCTTGAATATTGAAACAGATTTTTTTTTAATAAGAGTTAGTTATATAATGTAAATATTTATATTACAAGAAAGGATTTGTGTGTGTGTGTGTGTGTTTCCATATTCTGTTGCAAATGGTTTCTTTATGAAAAGAAGATATACATATAAAATGTATGCATTTTACACTAACGTACTTGTTATACTAAAGGTATCTGGGAAGTGAACCAAGAAACCTTGATGATCTTAATTTGTTATTTCCTATGAGGTCAGCCATCATCCACATCAGAGCAGGCCATAATATGACTGGCAGTAATTGGCATTTGACTTGGCAGGTTAGCCTAGAAGAAGAATAAATGGGAATGAAGGATGAACAACCTTAAAAGCTGGATGAGATGCTATGGTGTGGGAAAACCAGTATTCCTCCTTCTGCTGCACCTTCTAGTCAGCTACCTGTAAGCAGGTCTGTACCCAATTTCTCAGATCCAGATTTATCTACATAATACAATGTAAATAACTTCTAAATGGTATTACTCCAAAATTTAGAGTAAAAACTGGACCATTTTTACAACACTATAAACAGAACATGATAACCACAAATATTTTAAAATATACAAATGTAAAAATAATGTTTAAGACAAAAGTATTAAAATATTTATTAAAACACCATGAAATTCATTTACAGTTTTTTAAAAAATCACAAGAAGATGCTTTTAAATCTTTAGCAACAAGAGTTTGATGCGGGGTGGGGATAACCTGCCAGGACCTGATGCAATCCTTCAAGACCCCAGTTCCCTTAAAGCTACATGGAGGTTTAGGGCGCATTAAATGCGCTTAGGGAAAATAATCCAGACTTTTAGCGTTCTAGGAAAGTCTAGGGAAGAGGTGGGGTGTCAGCAGGACAGGCATGGTGTCATGTGAGTACCATGCTGCAAATCTACACACCAGGCATGGCGAGAGTGCAGTAAATCGCTGGTGTAATGGAGCTCAATAACATCGGAGGCCCTCCTCTGATAGCGTGACCAGATAAAATCCAGATCAGGGCTCATGTAACTTCAACAGTTGTAGAAAAAAGGGAATTTCAGCCAGTGTCATTTGTATGCAATTAGTTCCTGGTGAAATTCCCTCTTCATCACAACTGTTAAAGTTGCAGGGGCCCTGCCTTCTTTTGTATATGGTCACTCTAGTATAGTGCCTGCACCTTTAACTGTTGTGATGAAGAAGGAATTTCACCAGGAACTAATTGCATACAAATGACTCTGGCTGAAATTTCCTTTTATCTACAACTGTTAAAGTTACGTGAGCCCTGACTTGGATTTTATCTGGTCACCCTATTCCTCTGAGAGCTTCTTCAGATGAGCGTTTTATCCCACGCTTGTGACTGGCCACTCATGGTTCTTTGCAGAGCATTTTGATGACGCAGCATTCTTCCCACATGTCTCCCGCTCCTTCTGACTTTTGCTTATTCACCTTTCCCAGGGCAGCTGCAACTCACAGATCACCAGATCTATGAATTTTGGCAGTCCTGGTTATTTTTAAAGGGCCTTATTCTTGGCAAGTAATTGGCAATCAAAGAGTTAAAATAAGAGTTTTAAGGTTTCTTAATTTCCAGAAACCCACAGCCTTTGGAGTGTTCTGGTCTTCCGTTAGTATAGAGAAGCATTAAAACAGCAGTTGGTGTTTGAAATTAGAGATGAAGAACTGCGAGGGGGGTTTGTGCCTGGAGTACTGGAAGGAGCCTTGAGGGCTGCAGAGGAAACACGTGCTATTGTTATTTGGGATAAACAATTGTGTTACCTGCTGTAGTAGTCTGCTTGCTTCCGGTATGCTCTGTTCATCTGTGTGCTCACGCGCGCGTGTGTGTGTGTGTGTGTAAAAATACACCTATATTTGTAAAGTGGTACGCCATCATGCTGAGATCCACAGCACCAAAATGTAAGATCAGGGTAGGTTCTTTACTGATGGGAAATATGTCCTACACATTCAGAAAATAGCAGTGGTCAGAAAGGGAAACTCTGCCCTCTGCTCCCATGGCTGGAATAGCAGAGAGAAATGGGCAGGCCTCAGTCTTGTGAGACTTCCCTCTTGCCCATGCATAGGCTGCTTTTGCTATTGTATGAATTGTAGCACACCTCAGTCTCCTTGGGGTTTTGTGTGTTTGTTGTATTGGGGATCTATTGTGAATGCTCAATGTATTCCTTTCCTGTGCAAAACATTGCTGCAGTATAATAAATGCATCTTGTGTAATTTGATTGGGTGCTTATTAAGTGCACATGGTTGTTGATTGTGGCTTGTTCTACTAAAATACATGCAAGTGAGAACTCCACCTTTTCCTGCTTGTTGCTGGCATCTCATAAGAGATAGCCCTCAGGACTACCCAATTTCAGAACATCTGTGCCAGTGTATCCTATGTTTGTATGTAAAAAGGAGTTGCATTTTTCTCCACTAGGTAATCCAACATAATCTTTAAAATCAGACTTTCTAGAAAATCTTCCAGAGATATTTAAGTTTATATTATAGAACTGACAGAGTTCAAAATACTTTTGACAAGCAATGGGGCCGTGCACTACTGCTTTCTTCTTAGGGAATTTAATATGTGAAACTTTCCCTGCTTGTTATAATGTGAAAAAGAAATGCTCTTAGAAAACAGTGGGGCAATTGCTTTCAAGAGTGTAAAAACATTATGGTTGTCAGACACGACAAAAGAAGTACTTCTTTTCTGGGACACATCATCGTACAGGTTGCCAAAAGAGCAAGATAGCCTGCCACAAAGATAAGAAAAATAAATTTTCTGGCACATTCCTTCATTTATGTCAGCGCCTCTATAGACAGGCTTGTCGATCAAAACAGAAAAATGTGAAGAGTAGAATATACTGTAAAGGCCCTGAGGAAGAGGGGGTAAATACTCAGATAGATAAAATGACTGATATACTCTGTAGAGGTGGGCTAGGTTAGATTTTTGGAGTAAGATACTTTGTAGGCAACAAGGTACAGAAGCACCTTGGATAGCTCCTCTAGAGATCTGACTGGTTCTGAATGAAATCTAGAGTGGATTCACCACTCACTGATATCAGAGCCACTAGCCTCCACTCGGCAATAAGTAATTACTTTGGCTCACTGGAGAAAGTTTGCACAGCTAATGGGATTGTAAGAAGTTTGCACAGCTAATGGGATTTTAACAAGCAAAGAAACAACAAGCAAAGAACATTTAGTGTAATCCTCAGCATGTTCACACATAAATGACCTACTGAGCTCAAGGGGCTTGCTCCCTGGTAAGTGTGCTTTGTACTGCATGCTTTGTTTGTTTTGTAGGGAAACATTAAGGCAGTGGTCAAGATATGTGTCTTAAAATAAATGTTGGAACTCATAAGGACCAAAATCTAGCTTTTTGTCACATACCTAGAACTTTTCCTAGCTCAGATCTAAAGCAAGACAAGGCACAGTTTAAAATTTGTATACATTTAAAAGAATTAATGTGTGCAAATTGCTAGTTTCTATCTTCATTTTCCCTTGGAGCAGTAACACATGGAAATGTACTTCCACAAGGCTGTTTCACAGGAGTTATGCATGGGTATTATTTTTGTGTCATCTGTATGAACACAGAGAGGAGCAGAATCATACCTACTGCCCCCACCAACTTTCAAAAAACCATAGAGTTGGAAGGGATCTTAGAGGTTATCTAGTCCAGCCCTCTGCTCAATGCTGGATCTGCAATGCAGCAGGATGCAACCACTGCATCCCTTACAAACAGCCCTCCAGCCTCTGTTTAAATATCCCCAAGCCAAGGATAGCCCACCACCTCCTGGGGGCAGTCTGTTCTCCTGTCAAACACCTCTTACCATTAGGATGGTCTGCTAATATTTGAGCTGAAGTCTGCTTCCCTGCAATTTCTAAGCAGGTCTTAGACCTGCTCTCTGCAGAAACAAAGAACAAGACTTCTCCATATTCTGCCTTATAGCCCTTTCCCCCCTAGATCAGATTTAAAGCAAGGCAAGGTGGAGTTTAAAATCTATATTCATTTAAAAGAATTAATACATACAAGTAAACCATTCTTCTCTTTATTTACCATTAGAGCAATGCAAAATGCTTTATTCAACAAATAAACATCTCTTCACAACTAAAGGGAGTGTGAATGCTAGGAGCTATCCTCTAAACCTAATTTGGCTAACAGAGTTAGGCAGTTGCCTTCAACTAAAGCCAGACTGTTACCTACAATCCAACCGGCACTTTAGCTCAGGGAGGGTCTTTCGGGACAAGCCTTTCATGAGCTGCTAAGAGACCACCTCCCACCTCCTCTTAATTTTCTCACTTGACACTGTGGTGGACTCTAGGCTGTCAACTCTGATGTCCCCTCCCCCTCGGACAGAGGGTGAGTTTTCAGGAGTTTGTGTGTGAAGGGGGGAATGGTCTCTGAGCCATCCACATTCTCCAGGCCTGCAGAACCACCAGGAGCATCCCAAGGATATAGTCAAGGCGAATGAAGTACATGCTGATAATCAAGAAGCTATAAATGCTGACAAATCAGAGTTGTCGGCATAGATAACTTCTTTAGCGTCAGTATGTACTGTTTGTGCCTCTGTGGTTAAGAGCATGAGCCTGCCTTCATGGTGCCGCTTTGGCCTTGCTCTGCTGCTAAACCTCATGTTTTCGCTGGGGTGGGGTGGCGGTGCATAATACAAACTGCTGGAGGGAGCATGGAGTTTCCCGGTGGCTATCCGGGTAACACAGCCTGCCCTCCAGCCTCTTCGGCTTCCAGCAACCAATCAGCTGTCATGATCTGCCTGGTTCACCCCAGGCTCAACGCTGGAGTGAAGTCACATGGCAGAAGGGCTGTGGTGAACTAGCTCTGAAGAAAATAGTCGGGGAGACTGACGCAGCGCCGATTTGGAGCAAAGACAACATCTAGACAGCCCCCATGTTAGTGAGTTTGTGTTGATTTACTGTAAACTTCAATAGGTTTAGAAGTTTGCAAACAAAATAATCTGTCCTCTTCTAAAAGCTGCAGGCACTGATGAATTATCTTTGCCAATTTGGACATTTTCCCATCTTTGCCACTTCCACATCTGTAAGTGACACAAATATTTGTAAGGAAATAAAAGTAAGATGATTACAGAAATAAATTGTGATGTAACAGAAACTGCCACTAGCATCTGCCATCACCAACATTATCTGACAATGAATTTGGGTTATGCTTTTTAAAAATTCACAGGCTCATCAACATGCTCAAAAGGAAGCTCACCTTGGTAATGAGATGAAATTCAGGTGTTCCCTCATGCTATGTAACAAATGTGTGGAAGGGTGAGTGGGGCGATGCCTTCTGGGCCCGCACCCAATGGCCCCAGGCCCGCTGTCATCAACCCACCACATGACTCTCTGGCTGAATTCAGACAAACACAGTCAATGGTGGGTTGAGTAGCCAACTCACAGTTGGTTATTTTGTGGGTACTCCCCACACAACATATTCCTACACAACTGTGGGTGGTTGAGGCTTGCGTTGAGTGGACTAATAGTCAACCCAGCATTTGACTGACACAGCCCCGCTCCTCTCCCCACCCTCCCTCCTCCCTCAGTCCTCCTAGTTCTATCCCAGCAGCCTCTGCAAGCTGCACCAGTTGTAGCAGAGTGGCAGCCGCCGCTTTGGTCACTTTTGTCGCCCGCCTCTATGGGCTTGTGTTTTAACCCATTCACCACACGCCATTAACCCACTCACCCCTCCACACAACACTTTAAACAACTGGCTTCAAGCTAAACAACTTGCAAGCCAGTTGTTTTTCTCAGTTGCTTATTTGGGTGGAGTAGCATACCGTCAGTAGTTTGTGAGCAGCGTGTTACCCTCCACACAACACAATAAGCAACACAACTGACGATTGTTTCCACCCCCCTCAGTTGCTTAATGTGTTGTCCGAATTCAGCCTCTCTCTCTCTCTCTCTCTCTCTCTCACACACACACACACACACACACATCTCTGTTTACAGCCCATCCCCTCTCATTCTTCCATTTGCTTACACCTGTTCCATATGTTGTGCCTCCATATACCCTCCATATACACAAATAGTCACATGCCCTTTGCTGTCCCTATTCCTGTCTTACTTGGAATATGGCATCCAATTCCTGGGTAATGTAAGAGAGGATAAGCAGTGAAATGGAAAGTTCCTTTAGATTAGCAAGTCAAGTATACATAGACATATGTTAGGTAACTTATACCTAACATGGTTTTAAGAACCGGGTGAGGAGCTGGCACCCGACAGAGGTCTTTATTTCAGGAATTTCTATACCACCCTTCAACAGTAATTTCCAGGGCATTTTACATAAAAAGAAGAAGAAAAGCTATTAAAACACGCATAACAATAATAAGCCATGAAGACTAAAATGCAGCAAAACCTTAAAAGCCAGGTAAAATGATCAGTGGAGACAAAAGTATAAAAGGTTTGGGAAAAGAAAGAGGACTTTGGAGACAAGTAAGTGCCAGACATTCCATTAGTGGGGTGCCAAGGTGGCCCTTTCCTTGGTAACCATCTGCCTCACCTCAAAAATAGGTGAGTTCAGTTCAGGCCTAGATTCACTTCTGAATGTTAAACATTGCCCCAGATCTATTCTGGGGGGGACAGTAATATGCTTTCATAATCTATTAGTGACTCTCTATTCATTGTAGAGCATGGGTGTGGAATATGTGGCCCTCCAGATATTATTGAACTCTCATCAGTCCTAGTCAGTATAGTCAATGGTGAGGGATGATGGGAGTTGCAATCCAACAACATCTGTAGGGTCACATGTTCCCTATCCCTGTTCTAGAGATAGCCCCACTGATGTTTGGATTCATTCTTGAATAAAAGGAGGTTCTAGATTATAACCCTAAGTGTTGCAGAACAGATGACAAATTCTAAGTCTGGGAGAAGCAAAAGTTCAGTTAATATTGTTTTCTGTGCCAAAGGAGATACTAGGAATACCTACTGGATTTTTTTTTTAAAAAATGTCATGACATAATACCTGGGCTCAGGAATTTGCATGGAAGAGTTAATGCTCCATGTTGCTGATGCAATAAGAAGACGTAGCAGATGGCAATGTGGAGGATGAGTAGAAAATGTAATTTGCTCCTAAATATTCACCAAGCTGTGTAAACATTTTTAGTTAAATAAATATAGTATTCTTAATTTATATATGCAGAACTAAAATATATGGCTTTTCTTTTTACATTTCACTTGTGAGGATGCCTGATGAATATATTAATGAATCCCTTCTTAGCTATGACATTAGATAAGGCAAATACCAAGTGCATAAAATAAATATCTAAAATAGAACAAATGGTAGCTCTGTGAAATGGATTCCTCTCCGCCTCTTACATAATTCTCTGATCCAGTTTTGTGAAACATGATGCTAGTCATTATGTGGGCAGTGAGTGGGCAAAAATTTATGTACAATTAATGTACAATTTTGACTATTTACAATTACAAATGTTACAAATATTCCTAAATAAAATACAGAATAGGCAATTGTATTTCTTACATTTCATGTTGCTATCAGAGTAAAGCAGTTTTGCACATTAAAAACCATCACCTGGTCAATGGCAAGGCACATCATTGTCATTACAAAAGTTAAAATTCTCAAGATTCTAGGCCTAACTGTTAATTGGGAAAGAAAGGCATTTTCCCAAAAAGACATAGTAAGAACTAGAATAATTAATAATATCCCAAGGACTTTCAATATAAATCTTCAAGGGTTCATTTAGATCATTTTCCATCGGGTGTTTTAAACATTCCCACCTCCTTGATCAGATCAACAGTTTAGTAGATTGTGGGGATGTTGTAGATGTAATTTATCTTGATTTCAGCAAAAGCATTTAACAAAGCAAATGACATTTTGTTCAGCAAAGTGATTAAATAAGATCTAGAGATCATACTGTCAGATAATATAAATACAGCTACGTCAAGTGTCATCACACGGGGAAATTGCGTTTGCTTACCATTGCATCTCCACCCACAAGTTTGACCCTCATTACCTCCTCTTTTGAAAGAGGAAGTAAACAACTTGCATGTGGCCCATTCAGTGGTCTGTTTTGATCCTGCTGCTTCTCCTGCACACAGCAGGAAATAGTGGCAACTTCTATCTTTAAAAATAAGTCGGACTTATCGTGGTGTTTTTTTTGTCTCGTGAAGAAGACTAGAAGGGGTGGGAATTGCATGGGAGGCAGATGATGTCATGAGAGGGACCCGCAAAAATGCATCAGTGCCCTGTAACAAGTGTGCAATAAAACGCTCGTCTGATGGAGCTCATCGAAAACCATACTCAAACAGTGAAGATAGTCAGATGTATGGAAAGTAAGTGCTATGAAGGAACTGTGTATGTTTAGCATGGAGACTTGTGGGAGGGAGGCTACACACCCAGTAGCACTCTTCAAATACCTGAAGAGCTGCCCCATAGAAGAGGGCAAAGTCTTGTTCTCTGCTGCCCTAAAGGAAAGTGCTAGATTGAATGGGTTTAAGTTATAGGGCAGTAGATTTCAGTTAAACATTAAGTTTTTCTTAAGATTAAGAACAATTTGATAACTGAACCAGTTACTAGGGAGATAGTGGTCTTTCCTTCCCTGGAAAGCTTCAAGGAGAGGCTCTAGGTCTGGATTTCCTGCATCAAGTGGGGGTGGTGAGGTGGACTAGATCAGGGGTGATTAACCCATGGCTTGGGGGCCACATGTAAGCAAACTTAATAGGTAGAGGATATCCAAGGACAGTATTGTTATATTATTATTATTTATTACATTTATATACTGCCCCATAGCTGAAGCTCTCTGGGTGGTTTACAAAGCTTAAAACATTGAACATTTAAGAAAATAAATATATAAAATTTTAAACCTGTGAAAATATAAAACAGATAATACACAAACCATAAAACCCATAAAACCCCTAAAACATAAAATATACAAAGACAATACCCGTTTAAATGGATATTGATCTGGGGTCGGTTAGAAAGCTCAACATATGCTGTTAAATGCCTGGGAGAAGTGTTGACCTGGCGCCAGAAAGATAACGATATTGGCGCCAGGCTAGCCTCGTCGGGGAGATTGTTCCATAATTGGGGGGCCGCCACTGAAAAGGCCCTCTCCCTTGTTGCCATCCTCTGAGCTTCCCTCAGAGTAGGTACCCAGAGGAGGGCCTTAGATGTTGATTGTAGTGTACGGGTAGGTTCATGTCGGGAGGCATTCCGTCAGATATCGTGGTCCTAAGCTGTGTAAGGCTTTATAGGTTAAAACCAGCACCTTGAATCTGGCTCGGAAATGTACGGGCAGCCAGTGAAAGCAGACCAGTTGGTCTGTTAGTAGATAAACAGCTTTTATAAAACACTGCAAAAAGACGTATTGACCTTTTGGTAAAACAGAAAGAAACATTTTCTAGTTTGTTAAACTGTAATTTAACATTTAATCACATGCAGGGAAGCATTAAAAAGAATTGGCACATTATATAGAACATTAGTGGGTACCAAGAAATGCCTATTATTTCCTTCAAAATAACATGGAAGATCAAGGACTTGCTAATAAGAAGTGAGTTTAGGGAATGTAAGCAGACACACTACAATACCTTTCAAGGTGCAATGACTCCTACATCTTTGTGGACACTGTGTAAATTGTAAATACACTTGTAAGATGACTGAATCTGAAAATCTGATAAACCTAAACAAAATACCCCAAAGCAATTAACCACTTTTACTACAAGCTGTGTGAATTATGCCATCAAATTCCCCTGTAACAAACAGTATGTGGGCAAGATTCCAGGGCCTTTAAATTATGGACAGGTGAATAGCTGGGTCAAAACGGTAGGTCGCTCCTTGGAATAAAACTACATTTTTCCCCACTGACATCCTGACACTTCAGCTTTTTATTCCATTGGGCATTTTTGGGATGTTCTCCAGTTTTGTTTGGTCCCCAACACCACAGACCCACGCATATTCTATGTTTGCAGGTTGTATACGTACTTCTGTAAAATCTGCTATAATTTATTTTTAAATGAGACTTTCAGATATTCTGCAAACTGTTATAACTGAGGGAGCTGTAGCTGCCAAATTATTTAACGTATTTTAAAACAGAACTGCACTGAAGAATGGAGTAGCTGTTTCCAGCTCTAATATGTTTTGATAATGATACCTGCCACATGATTATTAGTTTTGCATGGAAATATATTGGTTAGGTATTACTTTCAGTTTTTTCATGACTACTGCTTGGTTATCCCAGTGACATTGTTCAAACAAAGAGAGTTAATATCTGATAGCAGAAGAGAAATTACTATCCTTGTGGCTGTAGCAAAAATAAAATATGCAACACCCCTTTTTCCATTATTGATGTCCTGTGCTGGTAATCATTCTTTCCTCTTCATTCTAACTCAAGCTGTCAAGCTGCCTTAGCTGGAAAAAACGCATCAGCTTTCAGAGTCAATGTTTATAACCTTATTTCATACTAAAGGCACGTAGAAATTGCATCTACAAAGACCCTTCCCACTGTTGCAAAGGAAAATGAATGAATGCTGGGGAAAAATCCGACTTCAATTTCTAGGTCTTACTATAGGACAATTTACACCCCCCCCCCCCCCCAAAAACCCCTCTTCCCTTAATGCAAGCTTCACAATGGTGTTTGGAAAAAGCAAAGGAAAAATAATCTGTTTTATGATTCAGTCAAAAGAGCTTCTCTAGAGACAAGCATCCAATCCAAACTGATATGAGCTGTGCTATTTAAATTAGATTTGTAGTTGAACTCACACAGAGAGCCAAACTACATGTTATGCTAATCGTGCAGCGTGTAGCTGAGGCATAGCTTTTAATTTCCTCTAGTATAAGGTCATGTGGCCCCAATTCAAATTGGGATCATTGAGCACTGGGAGAGGAGGATTAATCCTTTCCTCCCACCCAATATTCTCCCCCCGCAGTTTAAACAAACAAACAAACAAACAAACAACAAACTCAAAAAGGCCAATGGACTTTTTGTTGCTGTTCTTAACACCCACCCACCCATGGGGAGGGATTGGGGAGAAGGTTTATTCCTATCCTCCTGGTGCATGGTAGTATCCCATTTTTAGACTTCTTGTTTTAAACTAGTCCTTTTTCAAGCCATTGATCATCTGCTCTTTGTATGAAGCCAGTGCTCCATCCAGAGCGTCATCAGACAAGCATCTGCCTCCCATGCGTCTCCTGCTCTTCCTTCCTTCTTTCGATCACAAAATCGACCCCTTTAAACCTGATTAAAAAACAAACAAACTAAATGTGCCGCCATCTTCTGCTGTGTGCAGGAAAAGTGGCATGATAACATGGCCACTGAATGGGCCACATGGTCATTGTTTACTTCCTCTTTCTTCCCCTGTGTGAAGAAAGCAACTATAAGGAAATGCTCCTATACACTCCCCACCCCCCAAAAAAGGCAAGTAGCAGGATGGCTATCAAATGTTACAAGTTATGAGGGGACATGATACCACTCTATAGATGCTGGATTATGGTTAGCGTGAGTATAATACTACTAATTAATCCAAAATGCTTCATTGTTCAGAAAGGACCTTTGTGCTGATGCAATGATTGGTGGACTCCATACAAGATATCTATTAGCTGGTATCTATTTTCATTAGGATATGTAAATCAGGGGGAAACAAAATGGATATATTTTCTGGTATCTTCCAAGGTGCCCTATCCCTCCCTCGTTTCTTACTGGCAGCTGGGATGGCTGTGAAATTGGTTTCTGTTCATGCTGAAACCTGTAGATTCAAAGGAGTTGCTTAGTGTGTCAGGGCTCAGACCACACTTCTGCCTTGCACTCAGTCTTTGGGGCAGACTACTTGTCATTTGCTATGCCTCCCATGCCAGCCATTTTGTGCTGGAGCTAGATATGTGAAGGCCCAGAAAAAAAAATGGGGAGGGGGAACTGGGTTTTTTTCCATGTTTTTCTAAAGCCTTCCTCCACCCCAACTGGAAAAATTGAAAAAATTGAAGAAAAAATTGATTATGTAATGTTTTATTTTGGCATGATGCATAAAATGTTTAAGACAAGGTGTTTATATATTTACTTCTCCAAAAGATTTCTAAAAACTATGAAAAGTATCAAATTATTACAATTTATGTGCACTGAGGACAAGCGAGTCCTAGGTTGCAAACTGAAAATACAGGTCTCAAATACAAGAGCAAGATGCATTTCTGCCTCTAGGGGGCACTGCCATTGAAGCAGAGACTGAAACTGATAGTGATAGCTATAGCTCAGAAAATGAGTCTGATTAAATTTCATGCATATTCATTGAATCTTGGTCCCCCTTTTGTCTCAGTTATTTTTATGGGAATGAGTGCTTTATGTCTGCTTGACACTGTGGAGGACTAGCGGAGACATAAATAATTTTCCTTGTTACTAATGTTGATGGTTTCTTATTTTTTAAAAATTGTTTTTTGCTTGCTCCTCATAAACTGGCAAAACCAAAGAAGTTCCTTACAGGTCAGGTGTTCCTTACAGTTCAGGAGTTTGTAGCTCCATTTGTTTTTTTTAAAAAAGGTAAACTTTTTAAAAAATAAATTCAATTTGTAATAATTGCTTGAATACACTATACTTTTAATATACCAAATGTGATAATTTTATGCCAAACCAACTTTTACATTTTATGTTCCTAAAGTAACACAGTCGCTGAATTCGGACAACACGATAGTTAATGGTGGGGTAATAATCAACTTTACAGTTGTTCAACTAGGGGGCACTCCCCACACAACATGGTAATAAATAATCAACTGTGGTGTGGTTTAGGACCAGCGCTGAGTTGACTAGGGCAGCATTTGGACGACACGATAGTCAATACCACTGACGATTGTTCCCCCCCCAAGTTGGTTATTGTGTCGTCCGAATTCAGCCAATGACTTTCAATCCATAAAAAGTGTTAATATTGAATTTTTTCAATTTTTCAGAAAAATTCTGGTTTTACCGGAAACCCCCCAGAAAAAAACAATCAGAAATTTTACATCTGTAGCTGGAGCCCAGGACATTTTCTCAAATTGCCAGATGTGCATATAGCTCTAAACAATTGCCCATCCCTGGTGTTAGTGAAGCACATGAGTGGGGCCTTAGAATCTTACCACATCCTGACAAGAAGAAAAATCCTTTTTGGAGAAATTTGCATTAGAATTTCAGAAAAAGTCTGAACCGTAGCAGATTTAAGCACACACTTGAAACATTTTGCCAGATGTAAGAGTAATTTATCATCCATACATTAAACACGGCTATAATTTTGTAGTAATTGCTGAAGGCTTACCAGAAGAGCTGCAAAAAGAGGAATGTGAGCTTAACCATTCAAGAGCTTTTATATGACAAGAGCCATTTATTTATGTGACTGAAGTGTTGTCACTTGTCATAACGAGCAGGGATTTTTCAAATGACAATGGGGAAAGACTGTTAGGCTGACACCATATCAAACTCCTAGAGCTTACCCCAAATATCAGCAATAGATGTACTCATCCAACAAATGTTAAACACATCAACAAAATACGTCAGTTAATTTTATGGAATCTAAAAGAAGTAATGGGTAAAATATTAAGAAAACAAAACATAAATAGATTAGAAGGAGTGATAAAGATGGACAATTTAAATCAAATAAAAAAACATTAAGGGAAGATAAAGTTTCATGGATTAATTGTATGCAGTTGGAACAGTGGATAAAGAAGTGGGTAAAAGAAAATAAAAAATGTAGAGAATATACGATATTTGAAAAAATGATAACACAAAGACGAGAGAAGGAACAAAATTAAAAGGTATAACAAGTGAAATTTATAAAATATTGATGGTAAAAGAAGAACAAGGGGATGGTTGCAAACTGGTGTGGGAAAATGACATGAAAATTTTAATAAGTAATCAGAATTGGGTGAAGTTATGGGGAGCAAGGAATTTGAAAACTTTATCAGTAAGGATAAAAGAAAATTATTACAAATTAATATGGCGATGGTATTTAACACCAATTAGATTGAATCAAATAGATAAAAAATATTCGGTATTATGTTGGAGAGGATGTCAACAAACTGGCACGTATGTTCATATGTGGTGGTCATGTAAATATGTACAAATGTTTTGGCAAATGGTATATAAAGAGATAAAAGAGATAACGGGAATTGATTTGGAGTCATCCCCAAAGATTGTGTTATTATCAATATATGAGGGGATCAAATGTAATCTGAATACTAAGGATTTAATTACTATGTTACTAACTGCAGCAAGATTAATAATAGCAAGGAAATGGAAGATGAAGGATAACTATCAAATGGTTGAGTGGTATGAAGAGGTATGGGATATTGCTATTAATGACAAACTAACATGTAATATTAAAGTAGAAAAGGGAATATGTAATAGAAATGAATTTGAAAATATATGGAAATTATTTTTAGAGCATGTATTGTTGAGAGGGAAAGGACACAAACCTGTGCAAGAAGTATCACAATTTTGGAAAATGTAATGAAGAAGAATTGGTCCTGGTGAGGGGTGCACTTGGTGTATAAAGAATGGAAAAGAATGGTATAATTGTAGTTAAGGGCTGAAATAAAATTATCAAAATAATAATAATAATAATAATAATAATAATAATAATAATAATAATGGAATATTTTAAAGCTTCCAAGGAACCTCCACATACCATTAGATATTAACTACGGTGAATTTAAAAATAAAATAAGGTGTGGTCAGATGCACGCTGTACTCACAAAACTTTTGCAGGCTACAGAAAGCTTTGCTATGATCCCTATTCAGATCCTGAGCATGAACCCCATGTTCACACTATGTTTGCCACGCGCAAGCTGTTTGAATTGTGCCGTATACAAACTGCTGCTGTGACTCGTCGTGCCAGTCTTCACACGATCCTTTCACTCAGTGGGGAATGTTTGCCAGCCGGCTATGATAAGCTCCTACGACAGGGGAAAGAATAATCTGATAGCCCAGTGGCAGTGCCCAGTTTCCAGGGGACTCTTAGCAAAATGCATCCAGTATTTTCTGTAGCAGTGCTCTGTTGCCTCCTCCCAGCAAAAAAAAAAAACTTTCTAGTGGGTGAAGGGATGGGCAGCAATGGCAGGGATGGACAGCAGTGCTGAAAGAGGAGCTCTCGCCACCTTGTACTCCTGAGCCTGGCACTGTGAAGCATGGGGCAAGGCAATAGCAGCCACCTCCTTAGCCCCAGTACATCTGGGCCACCTGTCCCAGAGATTCTCTTCACAATGCTAGGCCATTTTTAAAAGGGAGGTTAGCATCCGTCTCATTGGTCCCTCTAGGCATCAGCATTCCCCCCACCCCACTAGGCCTACGGTAGCTGGTGCTGCAGATTACAGCTGCAATACAGGCTAGATGTGCATAACCTCTCAGAGAGTCACCCTCAGGAACAGATCCTTCCTGTTTCTAGCACAAGCTAGTTGTGCAGGGCACTGATTGGCTGGCAATCATTGTGACTTCTTTCCTTTGCCTGGACCAGTATTTTAAGTAGAAAACATAGATTGCCTTTTTTTTAAAGGCATCAAATAAAGATTCACCTGGATCAAATGATACTTGCATAGAAAAGCAAATGATTTAAGATGAATGTCTACCTGGAGTACAGCTGACTTGGAAGCAGGTATATGTGTGATCACCACCAGCAGAAAATGCCACACTTGCCATTTACCAACAAGCATATATGAACTGTATATAAGAAGACCTGCCTTGATATAATATTCTAAATACTACATTTCACTGAATACACTCTTGTGATACTTTACATGCGATGTAGCATATGCCTCTAGTGAAAGAGTACACAATTTTTCACTGGTCCTGGTAGCCAAGCCAAAATTTGTAGACTCCCGGATGGAGATTCCATTTGTCCCTGAGATCATTCTGCACCTCCATATAAAGTGAAAGACAATCATGGGAACATAGGAAAATACCTTAGACTGTGTCAGACCATTGTGGTCCATATAGCCCAGTTCTATTGACACTGGCTGGCAGCAGTTCTCTAGGATTTCAGGTAGGGCTCTTTCCTAGCCCTAACTGGAGATGCTGGGGATTGGACCTGGCACCTTCTGCATGCAAAGCAGGTGCTTTACCACTGCTCCTACTCAGCTATGGAGCTGGAAAGTAGGGAGGGGAAGGCTTACCAGTTTGACCCTGTTCCATCAAAGTGCTTTGAGCACTGAGGCATCATTGAGCCAAACATTCCCCAAGCTTCTTCCAACCTTGGAGTTGGACCAGGGGTAGGATTACAGTGAACATGTGGGGATGATCCCTGCCTAGTTCTACTGTTCTAATGTTGGGAAGTAGGCTGGGGATCATCTCGTTCAGCAGCATGATAAGAAAACAAATAGGACCCCTCCTTGGTTGTAACTATCTAGGTGAAACTGAACTGCCTTTGACACATCAAAGGAACAAAGAAAAAACAGAATTATTTGACAGAAGCAGCTTGTCATCTATGGATAATATTTTCTCCAGTGATCCCATTCCCCTTCCGCATTCCTAGGTCTAAAGTGAAAATTGTTCAAATGTGTGTCCCCATTCGCAATTCCTAGGTACCCAAGAATGATATACCACTTTGCTTTCCTTGAAAAAAGACACATTTGGACAAATAGAAATGTGTCCAATATAAAACATTACCACCTCTTTTGTACCTGATCATTGCAGAACAGGAAAAGCAAAGAACACACATATCAGCACAATCATAAAACCCCTACAAGCTACACCTGGGAAAGATCAAAATTGCCTAGCTTGGAGTGACTATACAAGATGTCATGTAGTTGCCATATTTAATTCACTCCCTGTGTCCCTGCTTATAATATTGTGGACCAAAATATGGCTTTGCCATAGCTTGGAGAAAGCTTCTCTCTCTTTATGGTTTGCTCACTCCAGACAAATAAATGGTTTGCCATCTGGAGGAATCATGACCACAAATAAGGTGTATTATATAGGGATGTGCACTGGATCGGACCCGATCCACGATCCGAGTCCGGTCCAGTGGGAAATCGGATAAATTATCCGATTTCCGATCCCGCAGCTGGATCGGCCGATCCAATCCGAACCGGTCCGAAAAAGCTCCGAACCGGTTCGGCGGATCGGCGGATCGGCGGGCGCCCACTGGCGCCCACCACCGCTTCCATTGGTGGGCGCCAGCGGGCGCCCGCCGATGAAAGTGGACAGCGGGGGGGGGGAGGAGGGGGGCACTTACCTTCTCGGCCCGGTGGCTCCCGTCCGGCGCCGGCGCCTACTACTACTAGCAGGCTCCGCGGCCTGCTCTAGGGTGGCGCGCCGGGTGATGTCATCACCCGGCGCGCTACTCTAGAGCAGGCCGCGGAGCCTGCTGGAAGTAGTAGGCGCCGGCGCCGGACGGGAGCCGCCGGGCCGGAAAGGTAAGGAGGGGGTGCGTGGAGGGGAGGAGGGGGCGCGCGGAGGGGGGAGGGGGGAGGGGGGCCCTTACCTTTCCGGCCCGGCGGCTCCCGTCCGGCGCCGGCGCCTACTACTCCCAGCAGGCTCCGCGGCCTGCTCTAGGATGGCGCGCCGGGTGATGTCATCACCCGGCGCGCTACTCTAGAGCAGGCCGCGGAGCCTGCTGGAAGTAGTAGGCGCCGGCGCCGGACGGGAGCCGCCGGGCCGGAAAGGTAAGGAGGGGGTGTGTGGAGGGGAGGAGGGGGCGCGCGGAGGGGGGAGGGGGGCCCTTACCTTTCCGGCCCGGCGGCTCCCGTCCGGCGCCGGCGCCTACTACTCCCAGCAGGCTCCGCGGCCTGCTCTAGGGTGGCGCGCCGGGTGATGTCATCACCCGGCGCGCTACTCTAGAGCAGGCCGCGGAGCCTGCTGGAAGTAGTAGGCACCGGCGCCGGACGGGAGCCACCGGGCCGGGAAGGTAAGGAGGGGGTGCGTGGAGGGGAGGAGGGGGCGCGCGGAGGGGGGAGGGGGGAGGGGGGCCCTTACCTGCCCGGCCCGGCGGCTCCTGTCCGGCGCCGGCGCCTACTACTCCCAGCAGGCTCCGCGGCCTGCTCTAGGATGGCGCGCCGGGTGATGTCATCACCCGGCGCGCTACTCGAGAGTAGGCCGCGGAGCCCGCTGGTAGTAGCCGCCGGCGCCGGACGGGCCGAGAAGGTAAGCAGTGGCGGGGAAGGGGGCTTACCCCCCCCCCCGGAGCCGTCCGCTTCTATCCGCTGGCGCCCGCGGGCGCCAGCGGATGGAAGCGGGCGGCCCCAGGGGGGGTAGGGAGCGCGGGGGAGGGGGTTTACCTGCCGGGGCCGTCCACAGCGGACGGCCCCGGGGGGGAGGGAGTTAGGCCCCCCCTTACCCACCCGCCGCCATTTTTTCCTCATAGACTTGCATTGCAATGCAAGTCTATGGGGAAAAAAATGGCGGCCGATCCAAAAATGTACGATTTTTGGGTCGGGATCGGACTCGATCCTGTCCGGGGGGCCTCCGATTTTGTCCGAACCGGTCCGGGACAAAATTGGAGGTCCCGATCCGGGTCCCGATCCGATCCGGGGGGTCCGTGCACACCCCTAGTATTATATATTTATTATTATTTATTTCTTAAAACATATGTACCTTGCCCTATATCGCAAGGATGTCAGGGCGGCATACAGATAAAATCATACAAACAATATAAAACAATAAATATACAAAGCTAAAAACAAATTAAACCATTAATAAGCTAAAACCAGTATGGAATTCAAAAACAGTAAAACCAATTAAAACAATTAAAACTATGTGCAGGCTTGTTGAATTTAGCCATCAAAGGCTTTAATAAAAAGCCATGTCTTAACTTGGCACCGGAATAAAACCAGTTCCAACGCCAGTAGGGCCTCCAAGGGGAGGGCATTCCGCAGTCAGGGTGCCACAACAGAAAAAGCCCTCTCCTATGTCCCACCATAGCATATGTCACATGTTGGGGGACACAGAAAAGGGCTCCTCCAAGAGATCTCAAATCTCGGGCAAGCATATATAGGGAGAGGCAATCCCTCAAGTATTGAGGTCCCAAGCCATTTGGTGCTTTAAACACCATTACCAACACCTTGAATTCTGACTGGAAATGTATTGGCAGCCAGTGCAATTCCTTTAAGACCGGTGTTATATGGTCTTTGTGGGATGTACTGGTCAGCAGCCAACTGCTGCATTTTGCACTAGCTGCAACTTCTGAGTATCTTCAAGGGCAGCCCACATAGAGTGCATTGCAGTAGTCTAAACGGGAAGTAACCAGTGCATGTACTCCTATGGCTAGGGCCCCCTCCACAAGAATTCGCTTTTGCGCCCGGTTAGGCGATTGGGCGCACTATCCCTGAAGCGCCTTTACGCCTAATACCTCTGCACGAGAGGCGGCGCTCCCCTCCCCTTCCCT
The DNA here is from genome assembly GCA_029215795.1 of Anniella stebbinsi. Classification (NCBI taxonomy): domain Eukaryota; kingdom Metazoa; phylum Chordata; class Lepidosauria; order Squamata; family Anniellidae; genus Anniella; species Anniella stebbinsi. Next base: position 84,730,028 of record JARDYH010000002.1, on the reverse strand, counting down.
CTGGCAGGCTGTCAAGTCCGTTTCTCTCGCTCTCTCGCTCTCTCTTCCCCCGCCACCCTCCCGATGAGCTGTTCTTGAAGCGCCCCCCGCGTTTTGCGTTTGATATTTTTGAACCGTCGGTGGGGGAGAGCTTGTGATCGGGCTTGGCAGCGCTGGGTTTGGGGAATGGGAAGGCAGGAACCTTGGGGGCAGAGCGGCGGGAGGGAGGACGGACGGAGGGAGGGAGGAGCAGGGAAAGCACACACACACACACACACACACACACTCGGCTTTGAATGACTGCAGCAGCAACAGACAGACCTGCCAAGCTTTGCCATCTGGCTCCTTGCTTTGGCTGCTGCAACGCTGGGGGGGGGGGGAGGAGGAGGCGGAGTGAAGGAGGGGCCTCAATCACATTATTATTAGAAGTATTAGTGTTATTCTTGCGAGGATTTCTCTCTCCCCCGCCGCCCCATCCTCGCAATTCCCTATTCCTCCCGCTCTCTTCCTTGCCAACCTGAGCTCTCTCTCTCTTTCTCTGCGTGGGGTGGGCTGTGGGGGGCGCCGCCAGCACGCTCCGCATCCCTGTTTGTGAATTGCTCGCTGCTGCTGCTGCCGGGGGCGAGGAGGAGGAGGAGGAGGAGGCGGCAGAGAAAAGTTGAGCCTTCCTCACCCCGCGACCGAAAGACAGAGCGAGGAGCGACCTCCTCGAGAGCTCGCTCGCTGGCTGCACGTCCGCCACGACTGGCTGATCCCCCAATCTGCGCCGTTGCAGCTGGGGGAGGGCTTTTGACAGCGGCGGCAGCAGTCAAAATGCGCTTTAACTGCCGGAGCAAAATAAAAGTCGCTATTTAACGCGCATTCGAAAATGCGCATTATCGGGGAGATAACGCGCCTGTACGCCCGTTTTGCGCTCCGCTGGTGTGGAGGTAAAATTTATAATGAGCCTTCAAGGCTCATTAAACGTCTCGTGTGGAGGAGGCCTCGGTTATCCCTGTCCAGGAAAGGCTGTAGCTGGCGGATCAGCTGAAGCTGGCCCCAAGTACTCCAGGCTTCTGGGTCCACCTGGGCCTCCAGTGACAAGGATGAATCTAAGAGTACTCCCAAGCTATGCACCTGCTCCTGCAAAGAGAGTGCAACCCCATCCAGAACAGGTCGCTTACCCAATTCCCGAACTCGGAAACCACCAATTCCCAGAGCTTCTGTCTTATCAGGATTCAGCTTCAGTTTATTCACCCTCATCCAGCCCATTACAGCCTCCAGGCACTGGTCCAGCACCTTCACTGCCCCAGCTGACTCCGATGACAAGGAGAAGTACAGCTGAGTATCATCAGCATACTGATGACACCCTACCCCAAAACCCCTAATGACCTCACCCAGCGGCTTCATATAGATGTTGAACAGCTAAATAGCCATGGCGTGGAACAGGAATCCCCCAATAACACTCTCTGGAATCGACCCTGCAAATTGGAGCGGAACCTCTGTAACACAGCCCCTTCTACTCCCATCTCGCAGAGACGATACAGTAAGATACCATTATCAATGGTATCAAAAGCCACCAAGAGATCCAGGAAGATAAATAGGTAGCACTCCCCTTGTTTCACTTGGAGTAGGTCGTCAGTCAGAGCAGCCAAGGCTGTTTCGGTGCTGTGCCCTGGCCTGAAACCAGACTGTAATGGGTCCAGATAATCAGTTTCCTCCATGAACGTCTGAAGCAGCCCAGTCACCACACACTCAAGCACCTTGCCCAAAAAGGGGATATTAGTGATAGGGCAGTAGTTCTCACATACCTCTGGGTCCAGGGAGGTCCTCTTCAGGAGAGGGTGCACTACAGCCTCTTTCAAGGCAGCAATCACCACCCCCTGACAGAGTGAGGCATTTACCACCCCCTGGACCCACCCAATCATTCCACCTCTGCTAGATTGTATTAGCCAAGATGGGCAAGGGTCAAGCTTACACATGGTGGGACAGGCTGATTCAAGTGTCTTGTCCATATCATCAGGCTGCAACAACTGGAACTGATCCCAGGAAACATGATCAGATGGGGCACTGGACACCTCCTCAGGCTCTGCAATAACTGTGGCATCAAGTGTAGCCTGCCTACCATTGGAAAAATAGAGTGTAGCCTGCCTAGTGCTGGTCCTAGGACAGGCATCTTGTTTCAAAGCAGGCCTACATTGGGTATTTATGGCTCTAATGACCCAGGGGCTGTCTATATGACTCTGCTTTGCCTCCAAACCCTGTGGCATTGCTGCAATAGGGTTATATGACAGGAGTGAGTGTGGGCTATCCAGCAGGAAAAATCACAGTGTCATTGTCAGATGGCAGCAATGGGCAGCAAATATCGGGGGACCAAAACCTACAAAAAAACTTTTTTGTTTTTTGTTTTCTGCAACTCTGTGCAGTGTTGATTGTTGCTAAACTTCATTGCATTCATGCAGTATTCATAATAATTGCCCTTACTTTTGTTCCCCAGACTTTAATATTGCTATAGTGGCAATTACTAGGCTTATTAAGGCCACCCCTTCCCTGCATTCCCATGTCTACCCACCACTAGGATCTGACCCTAACTATGCACATTCTCTCAATCCAAACTGAAGCCACCACTGATAGACAACAAACAACCGTGGTGACATTAGAGCAATGTAAAAAGTAGTGGTAAAATGACACCTCAAGAAAGTGCAGTTTCATGGGAAAAAACTCAATATGGCTGTGAGTTGGTGCCTGTGTCATATAAACAATGGGGCACAACTGTGCAGGTATGGGGTATATAGAGCAAGCCCCCAGTGATTCAAGATGGTTATGATTATATGTAGACTTTAATAGCACCTCTCTCTCTCTCTCTCTCTCTCTCTCTCTCTCTCTCACACACACACACACACACACACACACACACCAGAGACAGAATTTACATAGTTTCTAGGAACTAATAGGGAAAATTATGTTTACATACATATACAAAACAAAATCTTTTGTTTTTTAAAATGTTGCATAACGCTGAAGCATCGTTTCACTGAACAATTTTGTTTTCCAATGTCATATACTGTAATTCTCATGACCTTTTCCTGATCTCACTCATTCAGCATGCATGAACAGATTCTCCAGAGAAACAAGTTAGTAAAATCACTGTCTCCCTGCTGACAATAAAATGATGACAGAATAGAAAAATGGAAGGACAAGAGATTCATCCTCTGACTTCATCATCTGTCCACTAAATATTAATAAACTCAGTTCTGTCAGCTTGGATCAATAAATCTGATATCTACATTTTTATTATAATTGATGGTCATGTAGGTAAAGGTTAGAGAAAGAGCATCTCTCCACAATTAATGCCAAAAATATCTGGAAGAAGTTTTTTTCATTGTTAATTAATGCAGAGGGCAACTGATTCCTAACTCACTTCCTGTTTGTAGCCTTCAGACTCCAGCAAAGATTCCCCGTTTGACTGACATAAATGTATCTAGTCTTCACGAGTTGAATGAAGCTTGGTAAGATAATGATGAGCTCATATAAATAATGATATTCATATGATAGACTTATATGGCTAAACAAATGAATAGACTCCGTAAACTTGGTATATGTTATTTGCCAAGCATGGCAATAATTATATGAACTGCTGGCTTCCTGCTGCCATTTCTAGCCTCTATGTTACTCAGGAACACTTGTCTTTCTGATGGCTGATGAGTATTTTGATATTAAATATTTATCAGTAAGAGAGAATTGAGTCATATTTAGTTGTTATTAGATTATTTCATATCAAACATTCATGTTCCACTATGTGAAGCAGGTGTTACATATAGCTACATGAGTAAATGGCATTTGATGCAATGAGTCATTGTCCATTTTATAAATGATTACCACACATCTTCAGTTTACTGAGAAAATGCTATCGGATCATAACACCACTTATTTGTGTAGGGCAGCTTTTCCCAACCTAGCATCCCCCAGATTCATTAGACTACAACTCCCAAATTGCCAGCCAGTTAAATCCAATTCAGAAAGTCTGGATTTTGCATAAACCCATTAATATACACCTTTCTGTGAAGTGTCTTAAGCCTCCACTTGACTTTGATTATTATAATTTTGATAACACTGACAGAGGTGTTGCTTTATATACTACATAAAATACATATGATTTCAAAATATCTTTCTGAGAAAAACAAACTACATGTTTATCCCTGAAGTAATGTTATACCAAAGTTTTCCAAGAAGCAATGCTCTTTGTTTCAGTTAAGTATATCTCAACATTTAAAAACAGTGAACCTCTCTCTCACTTCCTCCCTTTGCCTGCCTACTAGAGCTTATATAAAGCAATACACAAACAGTATAGAGTATGCCCCTGCCCACACACACACAACTGCCAAGCTACATCTCAAAACATACTAGGCCTGTTCAGACAACATGCTAAGCCATGGTTAGACCACTAACCCTTTTGCAGGAAATGGTTAGTGAGCATGTTTAAACTGTGGTTATGTCGCCACCATGGTTAAGAATGGTTCACATGACACACTAAGCCATAATGTTTAGCTCAAAATGCTTAACCACCATGGCTTAGTGTGTCATGTGAACCATGGCAGTAAGAACATGTTGTGCTAGTGCCACTGATTAGGGCTTCACTTCTGGGTTTTGTTCCAGGGTGGAACTGACTTTCCCCCCAATGTCCATCATGATAGCATGATAATGATAACATAAGGACATTGTCCCCTCCAAGACTGCTGTTTGAAATAAAGATGCTGTATGATTTCTTTTGGACTACATTTTTAAGCAAACTAACCTAATACACACTTCCTGGACTACTGTGTGGATTGGAAAAGTTATCCTTGTCCACCACCCATGCATGTACATGGAAGCATTGTGCAAGAAGACTTTGGGACCATGACATCTTAGCACTTCAAGTCTATGCATGGAGAAATTCACCAGATGCACATAAACTCTTTTTTCACCAAACTTTGGGTGGATATTAGTGCTCGATGTGTTGGAACCTGTGACTCATACAAGAGGGCTGCTAGATGCAGTGAAATGGGCATTTAGATGAACTAATTAAAAGCTACTAGAGTCATCTGAAAATTACCTAGATTAAGAATATTCAGTGCACACCATGTCACAGTGCTGATTTCAAACTTGAGTTGAAGTGATTTATTTTTTTAAAATGTGTTGCATGATCATCATACCTTTGTTAATACTATGAAAGATAGCTCTGCAAAAAGCTTTATTTATCTTGTTAGTTATGAATGCCATTTTTAAAGCTGGTAATCAAACACCAAGATTAGAAATACCTCAAAAATTCTGAGTCATAAAATAGGTCCCCTAAAAACACACAGGCATTATATATCTGTGAGGACTAATTCTAGAATGCAATAAAATAAAAATAAAAATAAATCTAATGTTCTTCCATAGTGACTTCAACTCCAGACTTGTGCACTGAATACAATTTGACAAAGTGTATGAGTGTCTGCAAACTACACCAGTTTCCTGTTTTTTTTAAAAAAATAACTTCTTACCAAATTCTAGCAAGAGCTGGCATACTCCAGGATTATGAGAAATAACTTTTTCACTGTTTGAAAAATTTCACTATTTAAAAAATTCACAAGAACTGCTCACACACTGAATCAATATGTGAATAGGGCTGTCCCAACAATCTGCATGCTAGCCTTCTCCATTCCCCGGCATCCATGCGTACAATACAACCTTGGCAGCAGGGAAGCCTGTGGAAGTACAGCAGTTGGGTTAATCAGTGGTCTTGTTTAAGCACTGAATCAATGCACAAGGAATTGTGAGGAAAGCTTGACTTAAGGCACAGTACTAGCAAAGTGGCAGCTATAAAATTAGCTCTGAGGTTGCATCTTATCACAACAGTATTTCAGGTGCTGTGCAGAACAGCAGATGTAGTTCCTTCCCAGAAGACTTACATTTCCTAGATAAGAAAGGCACACAGGTAAGCTGACCACAGACTAATTTACTGGGATAACGACAGTAAAAAAGAAAAGGTGAGGCTAGGATTAAATGGCATTACATAACCCAGTCAAGAACCAACGCATGAAATAAAACTGCACAAGTACAGAACTTCTATTGAAGTTTTTTTTTTTAAAAAAATGTAATTCTCACTACTAAAGAGATCAGCTGTTGAAAGCTCCTCAACTCTGTATATCTTGGCCAAGCCTACAGGGAGAGAGGAAGTTGCTGAAGCAGAAGCGAGGAGAATTGCAAATCTGTTTTGCAACAGTATCTGGATTGGATCTTATAAGAGTTTGGACTACTCTGTTCAAACTCTTATAAGATCCAACCCAAATACTGTTGCAAAACAAACTTGCAATTCCCCTTCTTTCTGCTTCAGAGCTGGCAGGTAATGCACCATACATGCCCATTTAGATACAGGAATATTGTTCACAATGTATGAGGGACAAAAAGGGCTTTTTAATAGTCAAAACCAGCCTTCGTCAACCTAGCACCCTCCATATGTGTTGGATTGCAATTCCCATAATTCCTAGCTGGTGTAATTCCCAACCATATTGTTCAATATAGGTGGCAGGAAGACATTCACAGGTAAGGTGGGTACTTATGCATTGCCAAAAAGTGAAAAATCATCATTAAAAAAAGAGGACAAGAGGATACAGATTTGTATATGCTGATTTATATTTATAAATGCAAATTTAGAAATAATTTGTATAATTTAAATATAAATACAGTACATTTCATTATAGCGGGAAAGACCAAATGAACTTTGTCCTGCCCAGTCTGCTGTCCAGGTGCTAAGTAGGCAAGCTCAAGGGCCTGCTCTCCCTTCCTATCTTGGACCGGACAGCTCTTCAAATAGAGGATGCTTTCAAATAGAGGACTGTACTCTGTGAAGGAGGACACATAGCTGGGACTTAGAATGGAAAAGCTCAAGAATGGGACTGATGTCTATGGTAGTGTGGAATGGCACAACTACAGAGTTGAAGGTCAGTATAATGGAAAACCTACCTTACACTTGCCTCTTCCTGCAAGGGGAACAGCTTACAATTAATCAGGTAAAGCTCAGGCTGGAGCTGAAATGTGCCACTGGGGATATCTTGGCTTCTGTCCAAGCCACTTTCCTTGGGCATCTTGATAGGAATGTTTAGAACTATGCGCTCCATACCAGTCTTAGAAAATGCATGTTGCAATATCCTTTTTATTAAAGTTGTGCCCTTTTTTATTCCCCTGTACTGGCCTCCACCTTTTTAACAGCCCTTGTGTCCTTGTGGAGGGAAATCCTGGATCCAGTAACTGGGTGAAATGAAGAATTAACAAATTTGCCTTCTCTGGTTTCACTGGTTCAATTAAACACAATAGAATGCATACAAAAGTAAACAGACTTTTGTAATCATTTTGTTACTACTAGATGTGAGCTATGATATCATTAAATGGAGGCTGCAGAGGTTTTCCTTGTTAGGATGCAATTCTATGCACATTTATTAGGGAGTAAGCCTCATTAAATGTAGTGCACAGGATCTGACCATAGCTTTACATGTCTATAGGCAGCTCATGCTGCCATCCCCACCCACACAACCCCAAATGAAAAGCCGGACTTTCATAACTGTATTTTCAAAAAGTGGTTGGCTGGATTTTATTAATACCAATTTATTATTTTATTTAGTGCTCCATTCAATTCCTCACTCCTTTTTCCTGATTACAACTGCCTCCAGAATATTAATTATTTAGAAATATAAAAGTGCCTGCTAATGGCTAAACCTTGCTCGAAATGAGAGACGATTATGAAAGTTGTCAACATGATGAAATGTTAAAAGTGATGTTATAACAGTTAGGAAAGCACACGGGTAAGTTTAAACACCAAAGCTGAAATTCAAATACATTACACAATGAAAAGAAATAGAGAGAGAAAGGCAATTTCAAAATCTTAATTTAAATTTAGGCAGATTTGATTTATAGTTCCCTTCTCTTGAAGAGCCAAGAGCATTTAGCACAATGTAAGTGATGTAGTGCTAGAGGAAAGAAACTCTTGAATAAAATAATATACACACCTGTGTCCCAACCTCCTTCTTGAGAGATCAGGGCAGCATGAGAAGGTTCTCATTTACTCTCACAACAACCCTGGGTGATAGTGAATTTCCCCATGACCAATTGCCGAGCTTCATGAATGAGTGTGGAGTTGAACTTGACTTTCCTATATCTAAACCCAAAATTCTGGTTCTCACTAAGCCAACATTGGCCACTGGACCCTTGCTGGCATGTAGAGATCTGGAACACTAGAATGAGGCAGGATTGGTGCAGTTGAGAGGATAGTGCCAACCCTCTCAGTCTTTGTTCCTTCCATCCTATTGAGAGGGAGGCACATCAGAGACTCCGGTTGCACTTGTGAAGGGGCAGTGTTTTATGTAAGTACAATGGAAGAGCAGTGCTGGATCAGACCCAAACCCTCCCCAATCCACCATTCTGTTACCAGAGTGGCCAACCAGATACCCATGGAAAATTCATAGAATCATAGAATAGCAGAGTTGGAAGGGGCTTGTAAGGCCATCGAGTCCAATTCCCTGCTCAATTCAGAAATCCACCTGAAAGCATACCTGACAGATGGCTGTCCAGCTGCCTATTGAATGCCTGTAGTATGGGAGAGCCTACAACCTCCCTAGGTAATTGCCCTCCTCTGAACATGCTCCAGTTTGTCTGCATCCTTCTTGAAGTGTGGTGCCCAGAACTGGACACAATACTCATGATGAGGCCTAACCATTGCCAAATAGAGAGGAACCAGTACTTCACGCGATTTGGAGGCTAGACTTCTATTAATGTGGCCCAAAATAGCATTTGCTTTTTGCAGCCACATCACACTGTTGGCTCATATTCAGCTTGTGATCTACAAAAAATCCAAGATCCTTCTCGCTTGTAGTATTGCTGAGCCAAGTATCCACCATCTTGTAACTGTGCATTTTGGTTTCTTTTTCCTAGATGCCTAGGAAATGCCTGGCATTTATCCCTATTATACTTCATTCTGTTGTTTTCAGCCCAGCGCTCCAGCCTATCAAGATCACTTTGAAGTTTGTTTCTGTCTTCCAGAGTATTAGCTATCCCACCCAATTTTGTGTCATCTGCAAATATGATAAGCATTCCCTGCACCTCCTCATCTAAGTCATTAATAAAAATGTTGAAGAGCACTGGGCCCAGGATTGAGCCCTGCGGTAACCCACTTGTTACCTCCCCCCAGTTGGAGAAGGTACCATTGTTAAGCAATCTGAGTCCGATTCTGTAGACAACTGTGGATCCATCTAACAGTTGTTCCATCTAACCCACTTTTAGCTAGTTTGTGAATCAGAATGTCATGGGGTACTTTGTCAAAAGCTTTGCTGAAGTCAAGATATATTATGTCCACAGCATTCCCACAGTCTACAAGGGAGGTTACCCAATCAAAGAATGAGAGCAGATTAGTCTGTCCAGAACAAATCCATGCTGGCTTCCAATAATCACTGCATTGTTTTCAAGGTGCTTACAGATTGACTTCTTTATAATCAGCTCCAAAAAATTTCACAGGTTCCCAGGTTCCTCCTTTTCACCCTTTTTGAAGATAGGGACAACATTAGCCCTCCTCCAGTCGGCCAGAACTTAACCCGTCTTCCAAGATTTTGCAAAAATAATAGAGAGTGGTTCTGAGAGTTCTTCTGCCAGCTCCTTTATTACTCTAGGATGTAGTTCATCGGGCTCTGGAGATTTGAACTCATTCAAAGAAATTAGATGTTCTTTGACCATTTGTTTATCAATCTCAACTGCAATCCTTCCCCTTCAGCTTGTACTTCACTTTTGCCGGGGGGGGGGGGGTCATGGACCCACTTTTGGGAGAAGACTGAGCCAAAGTGGGAATTGAGCACTTCGGCCTTTTCTTTGCCATCTGTGATCAATTTGCCATCCTCACTAAGCAGCTGAACCACCATTTCTTTCCTCTGTCTTTTACTATTCGTGTATCTGAAGAAAGCCTTTTTATTGCTTTTAGCATCCCTTGCTAGTCTCAGCTCATTCTCAGCTTTAGCCTTCCTGACGCCATTTCGGCACTTCTGTGCTACCTGTCTGTACTCTTCTTTTGTAGCCTGGCCTTCCTTCCACTTCCTATATATATCCTTTCTTGTTTTCTGTTCATCTCTAAGCTTTCTGTGGAGCCACATTGGTTTCTTCTGTTGTCTTCTATCTTTTTCCCTTGTTGGAATTGTTTGTAATTGTATCTTTAAAATTTCCTTTGTTAAAAACTCCCACCCATCTTGGACTCCTTTTCACATTAGGATCACTTGCCATGGGACCTTACTTATCATAGTTCTGAGTTTATTAAAATTGGCTTTCATGAAATCCAGAGTATGCGTATGGCTACACTCAGCTTTTGCTTCTTTTAAAATCAAGAACTCAAATATGATGTGGTCACTTCCCTCCAGAGTTCCTGTAACTGCCACTTTACCCACTAAGTCATCCCTATTGGTCAGTATCAAGTCAAGAATAGCCAATCCTCTAGTTCCTTCCTCTACTTTCTGTAGGAGAAAGTTATCAGCCACACCTGTCAGGGTTTTCTTGGAGGGGCCACTTTGGGCAGAATTTGTCTTCCAACAGATATTGCGGTAATTGAAGTTCCCCATTACTAGTACATTGGATTTCCTTGAAACACTGGCAGATTGCTTTTCAAAAGTTTCATCCTCGTCTTCTCTGTGATTGGGTGGTTGCAGCGCTGGAGTGCAATAGTACCCTTCCACTCATGCTTCCCAGCAACTGGCATACAGAGGCATAATGATGCTGATAATGGAAGTAATACATATCCATCATGACTAGTAGCCATTGATAGCCTTATTCTCCATGAATTCATCGAATCCCTTTAGAAAACTGTCCAAATTGCTGGCCATCTTATGATAGCAAATTCCATAGTTAAACAATGCACTCTGTGAAGAAGTCCTTCCTATCTGGCCTGAATATCCCACCATTCATTCTCATTGGATGAATGGGCAGCATTAGAACACCAATGTTGTGCCAAATTCTCTTGGTTCTTTAAGAGAATGGAGCTATAATGGAGCAAGGCAAATGATTTCATTGGATACAAGGAGGGATGAGAGGATAAAGCCCCCATCACCCTCTCTGTATTTCCAGCGTAGGCTCAGAAGCTGCTGAAAAGCAGTGGGTCTTCAGCCCACTTCAGAAATGCTTCCGTCCCCACTGGAAGCCTAGATTTCAATGGGGGCATTTTACAGGAAAATATTGATGGGTACCAGAGGCTTTAAGCATCCCAATGCCCACTAATACTCCTCTGCAAATGTCCTTACCACTACACTGCATTCATGTTAAGCAGTAGACATATTTGGAAAGCACATATTTGCCATTATAACATCTAGTTCCACCTTTATAAGAGCAAATACAAATGTCTGAGCTTCTTTAACTGATCGGCTTGGTTACAAATGACTCCTGCTGCTCTTTTTGCTTTTGTTTTTTCAATCAAGTATTTCAAACAACTTTAAAGTAATATGTACTGAAGGAATCTCAGTAACTGGGGGAAAGTTTAGCATTCAGCATGTTAATATTTTATATCCTAGCTTTCTAGGTCAACATTTAAACCCATGGCACATTGTGCCTTTGCACTATAATTCTCATGAATTGCTATTCAGCATGTCATACCCTGAAAACCCTAGTAGAGAGAATAGCCTGTCTAAGCAATAAGGAAAACTATGGTGGCTCTAAAATATTATACAGTTCTTTTAAATGTTTCAGGTGCTATATCTCAGATAGTGAAAACTGGCAAGTCATAGAAAGGAAGCCATACAAAAGTTCCCCAAACACACAACTCCCCCCCCCCCCCAGTAAAATACCTTTGGGAATTTTGGATCAGGCTCTGAAAATTTGTTTATCAACGTAAACTACATTAATACTGTGATTAAGGCCTCCCTTTAGTTTAATTATTCAGCAGCATTTGGAAAATATTGTTAATGTGAATTGAGTTTTGATTGCAAGTCAAAGTCCACTTCAGATGCAACCTCCCCCCGGCAACAAAAACAAAACTCATCCACAGCAGCTGAGTCACAACCACCAATCGATGTACAAACAATGCCACAGCTAAGATAAAAGGAGGTTTACAGTGCAATCCTATACATGTCTACTCAGATGTAAGTCCCACTATTTTCAATGGCTTTTTCCTCAGGTAAATGCTTATAGAATTGTAGCTTTAGATGCTACCAGTGTAATAAATATTGCCTTGCATCTATCTTAGCAGCACTGACTTCTTAGTGAGAGATAGGAAAATATTTCAGGGTGGTGGGCTATTATGTAATGAAATGTTGATATTTCATTGAGAGAGTGTGTTTTTAGGGAAGGGAGGAAAGGGAATGTATACAAGTGAAAAGAAATAAGATCATGCATTCCTAACGTTTTGGTGAAGTACATTCAGACACTAGGCCCAAAGCTTTACGATATCATACACTACACATTTTATGATGCATAGAATTGTCAGTAACTTGTCTGCTAGCAAAGAAATTAACTCCTGTGAGTTAAACTGCTTGGCATCCATCCTTATGGATGACTTTTATTATTTTCCTAGGCCTTTTAAAATGTTAGCTGGCTTTGATTTAATTCTGTGATGATGCTTATCGGTTTGATTTTTCTCTGCTCGTTTAATGCTGTTGTTTTAATTACACTGTTGCTGGTCTTTGATTTTATTGTATCAACTGATGTTCTAGTCTGTTAGCCATTCTGAAAGCTATGCTAATATGGTGGGAAACAATTTCAAAAAATAAATAAAGCTACATGCTATTTACTTATTTAATGAGTGGGGTCTCCCAAGGATCTTCATTGGGACTAGTGCTACATAATTTATTCATAAATGATCTCAAGTCAGGGGTGAATTCTAAGGTAGCCAGGTGGCACCACCAATAATGTACACAAGATGATGAAATCTAAAGGACATCTCCAAGAGGAAATCCAGAAGGATCCCTCCAAACTGAGTCCACGGGCAACAAAATGACAACTGAGATTCAATAAGTGCAAAAGAAATTTGGTTTTGTTTTAAATCACTCACATATGATGATGGCATTGGAATTGCTATCACTATCCAAGGAAGGAGAGCTTGGATTTGAGGTGGACAGCTTAGGGTCTAATTAGATGACATGTTAAATGAGTGATTGCATTTAGTGACTCAGTTCCCACATCATGTCAACAATTCTTTGGTTGTTTAATCCAAAAAATTGCAGGGGTGAGTGGAACATGCTAGCCATGCTTTGGTTGTTTCTGCTTTTAATTAACCCAGGAATCCTCTATTCCTGGTTTGTGACAGGATCACTGGAAACTCTGGGTTGTTAATTAAAAGCAGAAATGACAAGTGCACAATTGATATGCCTGCTGATCCCCACAATTCCTGGGTTAAACAGTCAAGGAATTTTCACCATGACATACGAACCAGGTCGGTGTTTTTCCTTTAAAAACAGCAGCTGAGCAGTGGAAAAATAATTAGGATTGGGACTGTTACATGGGAAGGGCTTGTAAATCTGTTCTTCTGCACTGTGGAACCCACAAAAATGTCCCCTAAGCTGCAATTTGATGGGAGAAGAAAACTCCTACTAGTCAGGGCTAGCCTTACACTAGCTGCCAGCAATGGCCACCCTAGGTGAGCCATGAATTTTGCATCCCTACCCATAAACCCCATGGGCAGATCTAAGCTGGGAGTTTTGGTAAACTAGGAAACATTTTGTCCTTATTTTCCATTTAATTTTTTAAAAGTGTATTTATTTAAACAGTCATTATTATTCCATTTTCCATCCGTCCGTCCGTCCAGCTGTCTGTCCAACCAATGTTTCTGACATCAGATAAAACAGAGACATTAAATTTTTATCTTTTTTTTTTTTAAAGCATTTTTTCCTCGAATTTGGTTCCCCACTTAACTTGGTGCCCTAGGCGACTGCCTAGTTGACCTGTATGGACGGGCTGCCACTAGTGCTAATGGCAGCTTTCCTCCTTAGGTGATGATGATGATGATGATTACATTTCTATACTGCCCCATAGCAGAATCTCTTTGGGCGCTTAAAACTTTAAAAATGACATACAAAATTTGAAGCCATAAGAACATACAACAGACAGCATACATCTAAAAACAACTTTTGGGCTGTTAGCCAAACCTAAAAACAGATCCAGGATTAATTAGAACTCATCACATTCTGCTAAATGCCTGGGAAAACAGAAAAGTCTTGACCTGGCGCCGAAAAGATATCAGTGTTGGCGCCTGGCAAGCGTCATTGGGAGATCATTCCATAATTGGGAGGCCACCACCAAAAATGTCCTTTCCCTTATTGCCATCTTCCAAGCCTCCCTCAGAGTAGGCATCCAGAGGCGGGCCTTACATATTGAGCGTAGCAGCTTCAAGGGGATCATTTTTTGTGGGGGGGGGGGGTGCAGCATAGTGGGAAAAGAGTTTAATCATTTCTCCCTTTGTTTCAATTCTGGTCATCCTTCCACCCCTGCTACTATTTTTAAAGACCTCCCCTGGACACATACTTGTGTTTAATGTATTGTCTTGTTTGTCCTAAATTGTTGGTGAAAAATGTGACTCAATGATGGGAATTATTAAAAAATAAAACTACTCATTTACTTGTAGCTAAAGAAAAAAGAAAAATACTCACAGTATGCAAGAACTCTCAAAGTTTGTGATAGTGGCACTGTATGATACTGATTGCCAGCAATTCTTGGATAGTCCAGGAAACCAGTAATGCTTAACTTTGCACTGCAACTTAAAAGGCCTGAGCCTCCTCTTTTGTGTCACTTGGCCTTCCAGCAAAGTTGCTGGTCAACTAACTATTACCATACTTATAGCCCAGTCCTCTGCACCTATCCCTGTTTCATTTGCATTCACTATGAATCGCTTACCCAGTGTCCCACTTCATGCCTTTTTGATGCTACTATCATAATAAAGAACTAAAGCATTTTTATTCCACACTGACTTGATACTGCAGAATGTTTGTGGCCTGGCCACAATACAGAGTTCGTCAGAGGAATTTTTGAAATGTCTAACAGCAGAGAAGTAGACAGCTAATCTGATCTGGAAACTTTAGAGGTTATCTTCTGATTCATGTCAGAAAGAGATGGATTTCAAATTTTAAGCATGACTTTGAGACTAAAATCCCTCTTGGTTATCTCACATGTAACAACATTACAATAATGTTATTACTTGACAATAATAAGACTGAAGCAGCTGGAATCACTCTTAGAGAAGAGATGTGCCTCTGATGAAATACCACTTTATCTCCTATCCTTCAGGGAAGGAAAAAGCAATCCACAGATATTAAACTGTTCATATACGACTGCTATTACTACTGTTTTTCAGAATTTTACCATTGCAGAACTGCTTGAGTCACACTGATGATGATCACTATTGCTCCAATACTTATTATTATTAAGATGGCTTTAGATGCTAACTTTATGAACAAGCACAACTGGTGAAGTAAATTCGATTTGCTCCCTAAGTGTATTTTGAATATTCAATTCAGGTGCCATTTCAACGAGAAAAATGAATTTCAAGCATTGATATTTGTACTGCTAACTTTATGTTTAATTCCGCATGTCAAGGCAGCTTCAGTCTTCTGACCCCACTGTTTATTATAAATTGCAATTAGTTACTGAGATAGCTAGCTTAGAAAAGAGGATCTCTCTCATATCTCTAGTAATGTTCATTCTGAAAGCCAATGTGTATTGTGAATTTTTATTACAGCGTGCACTGCAGTCTTGCTTGACATCGGTGAATATATTCATACTAATTTCCAAAGGGGATTCCATCAGGTCTCAGAGGAAGAAGGCTACAGACGCTGAAAACTAAAGCAGTCCTGCAGATTGCATGCATGCATGTGTCTAAAAGTAAAGCTGAATAAAAAAAAAGAAAAGATGAATCAACTGATTCCAAATTATATGTATTCTTCTACCAGAGACACTAACTAACCCAAATAATAATAGCTTTAAAAAGTAGAAATGATAATGCTCCGATGTGTATGCAAATAATTTCTTTTACTGTATTGAATTTTAGTAAGTTTTCTGCTCCAAGACCTAGACTAGGAATCCTTCAAATCAAAGAATTGCAAGATGTTACAAAGAAGCAGAAAAACCTTCTATGAATGTCTATCTTGAGATGTAATTGCAATTTGTGTATATAGTTCTAAAGAAAACCATGATAAACTCTAGTATTTCATCTGCTTACTTAATAATAACATATACATTATTTGTTTGCATTTTGAAACAAGAACACCACAGGGTATATGTGAATATATTTATGAAGCCAAGCCTAGGAGCTTAAATTAGAAAAACTAAGTCCACTTCCTGCGTTACATTTATGCATTATATATCTTGTGGCAGATTTCTGAAAACAACTTTGGGTCAACTCTCAAGCACTCAGTACTTAAAATCCCCAGGGGCAGATTTTGCAATAGAGCTTAACCGTCATTTTGACACCAAGATAATTCTTCTGGCTTCCAAAAGAGCAGGGCTTCCCCCCACAAGCTGCAGTTATGCCACCTATTTCCAAGTTTCCCTAAAGGATAAGCTTCTGCAATAAATTAGGATGCTAGTCTGAAAAATAATATTCTAACAATGTGTGATTTAACATCTCTTTCAAATTTATGGAGAAGGGCTGCGAAGTCCAAATCACTTTTCTCTCTGCAAGAGCTTTTTTTTTTCACAACAGCAACACATTTTCCTTCAAAGTAGCATTTTTATTTGCTTACTTTTACATTTCTAGCCCACCTTTAATCCGAGTTAGGCCCCCAAGAATTTGCTTTATTCAACAAGTAAGACATTCAAACAACATACAAATGGACTTGTAAAATGGCCTTAATAGAAGCACAATAGAGCAATACAACAGAGCAATGCATGGAGAGGAGACTGAAATCATACCTAATGTTCCCATTCCTGAACCCCATAAATTTATATTGGAATCGAGACACTGTACTGCTTTTTTCAGGGTTCCCAGTTGCGTGGGAAGCGTTGTATTTATTCAGGCTGTTCTGACCTTGAAAGGACTGTATGGAGATTGGAAATAGATTGGACAACAAGCACAATTCTGCTTTCCATCATCCACACATTCACATCTGAAAAGGGATACACACACACACACACACACACACACACACACACACACACTACTTATATGGATGCCATTATAAATATGGGCTGCCTCTGCTTTAATTAATTACTCAATGTGCGCATTACTGTGTATTCCAATACTTATTCCAAGTTTATTCCAATACTAATAGTACTGATATAGGTCCTCAGTTTCACCATGTGAACACATGTTAATGGCAATTGATATATGCACTATTTATCAGGGCATAAAAGTGAAGTAATGTGCAGATGTTGCAAATTTTTATATGTGCAACAGCTTGCTTACAAATATGCACAATGAATGTTAAACATAATACTGCGGACTGTCATAATCCTTCCAAAGGATAGTTCTGCATTGCTCATCACATGCAAAATACAGCAATGTTAATACATATATAGTTTAGAACTCACAGATTATTATTCACACAAAGAATAAAAAGATGATTGCAAAATGCTAGAGTTTTGTCTTTTTAATATATCATCTGAACAACGGATGCTTCCTGTCTCCACTCTGAGCCCCCCCCCCGCCCCGCAATTTAAAGGACAGAATGAGGCATCCAGCAGTTTAATGTAATGTGTTGCTAACTCAAATGTTCTTTGCTACTGCAAGCATATTGGAAAGCTACAGCAAGGGGAGGGGGAAAGCTTGTGAAATCTTTTTGGCATCCAAACCATGTAGCCAACACAATGACTTTAAAAACCCTAGTGCACTGTGGTGTAGCCTCATGTTTTCTACAGCAAATTAGCAAATGTATTCTGCATACTTTTAAGCTAGCCAGAGAGAATGAAAAGAATGCAATATTGATGAAGTGGGATCTGGCAATGGAAAAATATTTCCGTTTTCCTAAGCAACCAAGTGTTTCAAAGTAATTGGTGGCGCTAGCTCTCCTCTGACAAATCCCTTTAACGTCGCTTTCGGAGACACTAAAAGTGACAGACTCCAGAGGTGTTATCTCCAGCAAAGGTAATTATAATGTTCTCATGGGCCTTGACTTTGAAAAGATAAACATAATGCAACACAATGTGAAGGCAAATGTTACCTGAACAACAGCAATATGGATATCTTGCATTTAGAAAATATTTTGCTCTTTAAAAGCTTTTATACATTCACCAGATATCATTTGCTTTGCCAGATTCCAAAGCTCTGGCCTCACCAGAGCAAAAACTCAAATGTGAGTCAGGGTACAGCTGTGCAAGCCTCAAGTAAGCCGGTTGGTTGATCTACTGAAGAAAGCAGATTTACTCAGCACACTGCAGCCCAGCAAAGGTAAAGGCATAGAATACATAGGTAATGGCCGTATTTAGTATCTGACCCGAATCGGATAGAACTCTTGGAATTTTCCTATACTGAAAGGCTTTATGCCTCTTGGGGCAAAGTTATGCTTTGATAAAGATGGCAATTTTGGCAAAGTCTTGGAAATCTCTTATGCAAAGTAACTCTGTATATTATCGAAGGGGTCTTTTACCAACACATCAAAGCAATATTAGGAAACAGAAAAGCAGATAGTGTGTAACTAATGTCCTAGTATCCCTTTTGCTCCATGAGCAATGCTCACTTTACATCGCGTCAAAACCCAGGTCAAAGGATAGAACATGTAACTTAGTAACACACACACAGCTTAGCTCTGCCTCTCTGATACAGCAGTATATAATACTTTACACGATGGCATAGCATACTGAATAAAGACTATTAAAAACTGTTATATTTCCGCTTCAATGGCAAGTAGGGGGGAGGGAATGGAGGGGGTATAGTTTTGTGATGGACAGCTTTAGCTACCAACTAGGACATAACCTTACCAGGGCTGTCTTTTATACTTCCAATCACAGTGATCTGTTTTGCACATCATGCTAAGCCACGGTGGATTGTCACTATGAGTAGTTGCAGGGTAATGTATGAACCTGGCAAAGTAGCTTCGGTGTGGGTTGCTTGAAATGGGAGAGCACCTGGCAAGAGCATTTAAAAAACCCACTGGCCACTCCTCGCATTCTCGCTAACAATATCTCTTTTCTATTACATCCTGAAAAGATACTAGTCAATTTACTCCTCCACTTTGTCACCTTCCTAAACATGTGACACAGTATAATTTGGGCTAATTTAACATTTCCTCCATCTTCAGAGAGATTTGTGCAAATTTTATGTAAGTACTGTGCTAAAGTGGACTAGTTACTGTACTTTAGAGGATTTGTGCAAATCTCCCCAAAAGTTAAAAGAAATAAATTTAAATTTGCACAAATCTCCCCGAAGGTAAAAAGAAATACTATTAAATTTGTGCAAACCTCTGCAAAAGTAAAATAAGAATAACATAGCAAGTCTCTCTGAAAGTGAAAAAAAAGTCTCCAAAAATCCCTCTACTCCACTAACGAGCATAAATGAGCTCATTAGTGGAGTAGGCTGCTGAAGGAATACATGCCAGGAGTGGTTGAGAGGACTAAAGGGAAGCTAGCTGCAGAATGCCAGATTGTCTATGGGAGTAACATGGGTTGGCAAGCAAACAATCAACCGAATGTAGTTTATTTTCATGGTGGCTTATTGTGACATGCGAACAGGCCCAGTGTTTTGGTGAGGGACAGAGAAGGACCAGATCAGAAAACAAAAAACAAATCCTCAAGCTATTTTTCATTCATCATACCTCCTAACTTAGTATTCATCCTCCTAACTATACCTATCCTTCTGAAATTTTGCAGGTTAATTACCAAGAAGACATGGTATCTGCTATTTTCAAACAACCTTCCTCCCCCTCACTCCCGCCAACACTTGCAAATTTAATTCAATTTGGCCATAAAGTAAAAATGCTATAGCTCTTTGTTTTTTTCCTCATCTAAGTGGAGCTTGGCTTTGAATTCGAGGAAAGTAAGGTTTGGCTTTAGATTCGAGGAAAACCAGGTGTTGCCTGAAGCAGTTCAGGTCGAATTGGCTCATTTTCCAAAGCCAGAACCAAACTGATTTTTGTCTTCAGTGTAGGCCCCCTCCACAAGGATGCGCTTTTGCGCCCGGTTCGGCGATTATGCGCATTATCGCGGAGGTGCATTTACTCCTAATCCCTCTGCACGGGAGGCGGCGAGAGGCGGCGAAGCGCATTAATTGATGTCCAAAAAGCGCTTTACAAGAAGTTAATGCGCATAATCGCTTGTTCACATGGCGAAAATGCGCTTTAACGGCCGGAGCAAAATAAAAGTCGCTATTTAACGCGCATTCGATAATGCGCATAATCCGGGAGATAACGCGCCTCTACGCCCGTTTTGCGCTCCGCTGGTGTGGAGGTAAAATTTATAATGAGCCTTCAAAGAGCATTAAACCTCTCTTGTGGAGGTAGCCGTACACTGCTTGTAACCACTTGATCTGAGGACATTCTATTGTTTGTATTCCATTAGTCTCACTGTAACAATGTCAAATATTGTCACCAGTTAAACTGATAGCAATAGCAATGCATTAAATGTTTAAAAGCACAGGAGTCAAGTGGGATATAGTAATTTATGCAATATTTACATGGATTTTTGAAAAGAGGTGCTTAGAGTACAAAGCTCTCCATAAATCATATATAATTACTGCATTAGTTCTCGACAGGTAATATACACAATTCCTGCAGTGTTTTCATGTTGTATTATCTAGAAATGATGTCCTGCTGTGTATGTTTTCCAAAGGAAATTAAGTACTGTTATGCATTTCCCGCTTCCCTGAATGGTGAAAGGCAGGCCACTGTTTGGCTGGACTGGCTTCTTTCGGAAGGAGAGATTGCTAAAGACTCAAGGCATTTTGTAATTTGAGTTTATTTACACATATAAGTGCAACATATGTTGAACAAACAACACACTACTCCTCCAAATAGTAAATCTACTGCTCCACATCAGATCCCCAAAGACACATACAAAAAATCCCAGATGCTTTCAGCTAACAGCTCAGCACTCTATGTCTCTCTGTCTTTTTCTCAAATGGAATTTTTTCTTTTGTTCCTTTTTACAGATGCACCAAGATCTTCATCAAATCCTCCCTTAAGGAAAGATTGTCTACTTCCTCAAATTTCCAATAATCTTTTCTCCTATTTAGAATATTCCAGTGAATTTTCAGTATCAAGAAACAATCTTTTAACAATCAGCGTTCATAAAGACTCCAAATTCCACAGTTGGGCAACACCTTTATTAAGATCAACCAAAATGTGACAAAACTGTATGCAAGCTTTTGTGTTTTTCAGAATTCTTCATCCAGCTAGGTGTGGCAAAAAACACAGAAGAGGGAGGGGGAGAAAAATTAGGCCTGATGTTATAGCCAATCTCAAAATGGAAATTTTAGAATGAATGAATTAGTCACTGGTCGGTGCTGCAGGTATCAGGTTACATCGAGAATTCTGGGACTAAAAAGCAATGGCTAACCCTCATTTCTGAAAACGTGATGGCCCACTGTTACCCAGACCTGTCTCTCGCCTTGAGCGAAATACTCAGGTTCCTGGATAGGCAGAAAGCAGAAGTAAAAAGAAACATAGTCCTTATATAAGCAAAGGCTGATATTAAAATTAGGGCAGTGTACTAAATTAAAAAGACATCTGAAGCCAAATTGTGACATTGCCTTGTGGTTGGAAGAAAGGGAACTCTAACAAGACAAAGTCACTATTCGGGTGGACCTTAAAAAAAAAAAAAAACCAGCCATAAGGGGAGGTGCTGTGGCTCAAGTGCTTTGCATGCAGAAGGTTATGGGTTCAATCCCCGGCTTCTCCAGGTACAGCTAGGAAATAATCCTACTTGAAATTCTGGAGAACCACTGCCAGTCAGTGTTGACAATACTGGCCTGGATGGACCATTGGCAGCTTCCTATGTTCTTGGATTCCATTAACATTCTATTGTATGAATTACCAACATTCATAACAATATTTTGGAGTACATTTTCATTTTTGAATTTTGTGCATAATCTACAAAGACACAAATAGGTTGCTTCTACAGTGCATGTTTCACAGGAGATAAGGCTAAGATTTCAGTGTAGCTTGAATAAAGTTTTAATAATTCCATGGCTAAGTTTCTTTAGAAGCTCCTAAAGGTCCAGCATACCTTGCTCAGCACCAAGGAGCTGCAAATCTTTCAATCAACATATCATCGTCAGCTAAGGATAGTGTGTCTCCTCTGAATGAATGCTTGGAGGCGGTAATGGGCTGGATGAGAAAAACAAAGTGAAGCTGAATCCAGATAAGACGGAGGTGCTCGCTGTCAAAGGCCCCAACCTGGGTTTGGAGGTGTGTCAACCAGTTCTGGATGGGGTTACACCCCACCCCCCCAAAAGACTGTGTTCGCAGCTTGGGGGTACTCCTGGATCCGTCGCTCCAGATGACAGCTCAGATTGATGCGACGGCCAGGAGTGCCTTCTATCAGCTTCAGCTGATACGCCAGCTGCGCCCCTTCCTAGAGTTGGAAGACCTAAAGACGGTACTGCACATGCTGGTAACTTCAAGGCTTGACTTCTGCAATGCGCTGTACATAGGGCTACCTTTGTGCCTAGTCTGGAAACTTCAACTTGTTCAAAATATGGCAGCCAGGTTGGTCACCGGTACATCTAGGGGTGACCACATTACACCAGTTTTAAAATCACTTCATTGGCTGCCAGTCAGTTCCCGGGCGAAGTATAAAGTGTTGGTTGTTACCTTTAAAGCCCTACATGGTTTGGGCCCAGGCTACCTGCAGCATCGCCTTCTCCCGTACAATCCGCCCCGCACACTTAGGTCCTCTGGGAAGAACCTACTCAAGCCAGCCAGAACTAGGCTGGCAAGTGTTACCCAGAGGACCTTCTCTTCCATCGCTCCCAGACTATGGAATGGTCTGCCGGAGGAGATTAGACAAATTAGCAGTCTTCATGAATTTAAGAGAGTCATGAAGACTGCTCTCTTCCGGCAGGCCTATCCGGATGAATTTTAAGATGTTTTAATGATGCATTTTCTCGTTTTTAATTTTTTTTAACTGATTGTGATTTTTGTATTTGCATTGTGTTCCCTGCCTCGATCCGAAGGGAGAAGCGGGTTATAAATAATAATAATAATAATAATAATAATAATTATTATTATTATTATTATTATTATATTATAATCCAGAAAACATTTTGAACAAGCCATCCTAAGCAGTTTCCTAGACTTTCCTGGAACAAACCAGAAATAGGGAAAACAAGCTGCACTCTGTTTGCTCATCTGCAAGACAATTTATGGCTAAAGCAGCAAACTATGGCTAACATAAACACTGGCTTTGCATTAACATGCAAACACAGTCAACAGGGATATACAAGAATTATGATGTGAAAATCAAAGTTAGTTGCAAGTGCATTGAGAATTGAGATATTCTTATAAACACATGTAAAATTCTAATATCAAAGTTTGCTATTAAATATGTGTTTAATGCATTATATAAATATTTCATACTACCTAAACACATTTTGGAAAACATGTATAGTAACTCCCAAATATTTGGTTTAAAATTGTGTATAATCATACCACCCCCACCCAAACAAGCCAATGCAAGATTTAATCTGTGGCAACAACTGACAGTAAAACTCTTGAATCAAAGGGTTGGTAATGTTGTAATCTTCCACTTTCCCTTGTTCAAACTGATTACTGCTGTATATATAACCATCTGTTAAAGATTAAGGCTTGTGCTGCTCTGATTCCAGAACTGATTAGTTCTTTTTTAAAAAAATCTTTCTTCTCTCAGCTTCAGAACCAAAAGCTCCTATATTTATTGAGGATATCTATTGCCAAGGAGTCTAATTACACATTTATTTGACAGAGAAGCACATTTTGTTTGTGGAAAATTTGAATGGATAAGCCTGATGGGTACTTTTTAGAATTGTTAGAAATATTTTTTTTCTGAAGTGCTTACATTTGCAGTAAGCATAACAATTAGCCTGCGCAGATAACAGGCTGGGAATTTAAGTATCAGTAATTAATATAATATTACAATATTACTGTAATGCTGTAATTCCCAGAGCATATGCCCAGGCAGATTGGTGTGCCAGGAGAGAACTGCAAATGTTCTGCAATAAACAAACAAACAAACGAAGCTGTGACCTCCTCAAAGGGCTCTGTGTCATCACATGGCATTTTGCTGATGGCTGCCCTGTCCCCCTTTAAACAATTGTTTTCCCTGATGGCACCAGCTAGTTCTGAGCGTTGCCATTTTAATTTCCCATAGTGACTCCAACATAGCACAGCTCTTTGGCATTGTGAGAAATTTAAATGGTGGCTCTCAGACCACGCTAGGCAGAAGCCCGATGCTCAAATGAGTGCTTCTGCTTGCCACTGCCACCAGATAAATCTACCAGGAGGACCCACTGACTTAGGAAGGGGGTACCAGAGAGCCTGTTGCCAAGGCTGTCTAAAACCTAATGACCTTCGTCTCTGAAATGCTTACCCACAGCAATTAGCTGCTCAATGGCTTTTCATATGATTACCTGCTTTGGTATTGCCTCCTTCCAATTCATCATGCTAGAGATACACAACTGTGTTGCCTCCTCCACATTGGGTGTAATTAGATTAGTCAATCACTTTTTAGGCTACAGACACAGTTACTTGTCCTCAGAGGAGGATGCTTACTGAACTTGTGCAGTAGTCCTTCCAATCAGGAGGCTGGTCTGGAAGAGTGACTACCCTAAGAATTGAAAGGTGGAATCCCTAAAGGCAGACAGTTCCAACTCTTACCATGCTTTCAGGTATAAAAATGAATTGTGCCTCTAATTTTACTATTAGCTAATTTTATTGTTTTGTAAAAGTATGTCTTAGTTTTAACACGTTTGGCCAACACTGTTTAGAAGTTCACTCGAAGTATCATGATTCATGCTTTGCAATACCTTTAGGCTGTTAGATCCTAGACTACTCCAGCTATATTGCTTATTAACCTCCCCATAGAATGGATTTGTGAGAACCTCTAGTTGTGACCCAAGTCTACATTTCCATTTGTACCAGAGTTCTTTTAATAAAGCCTGTCTGTTTTTACCAGAGATTAGGGTGCAGGGAGAGGAGAAAGCAGTATTATATTTGTTTTCATTATTAAGACTAAGATAAATCTGTAAGTTTGTTAATTTACCCACGAACATTTAGTATCACAGACTCCTTCCACAAAATAAAATAAAATAAAATACAAAAGAAGCCTTTGCTCCCACTAAAGCAGAAGATGTTTGAAAACGTGGGTCTTTTGGGGAGGACGGCTAAAAAAACTAAAACAAAAAAAAAGACAAGACAAGACAATGGAAAAAGACTTTCAAGGTGACCATCCTTCACTAGATGTCAGGAGCTGATGAAGCTAGAACTAGGAGCCTTAGGATTCTGCATGTGGCTGTCCCAAGTGCTGAATTATCTATCCATTGAGCCCTCCTGGACAGGAAGAACTAAAAAAGGCTTCCTGTTTGGGCTGGGGCCTTGAGTGAACAACCAGATCTACACCAAGCAGGATATAGTGCTATGAAAGTGGTATGGAAGTGGTATATTGCTTTATAGCGGTACTGAAGTGCACTGACAACTGTTGGGCCCCATGACACATGCCATATATCGCTTTCATACCGTTTTCATAGTGTTATATCCTGCTTGGTGTAGATGTGTCATGGGCCCCAACAGTTGTCAGTGCGCTTCAATGCCATTATAAAGCAGTAGTCTAGATCCTGCCCATGTCTTCCTGACTATGGTGTGTTTTTGTGTGTTCCTTGGCCCTGACTCTCTGGTTTAATTTCTGTTTCCTGACTGATGTGATACTAGATTACATTAAGACACTTCTGACTGTTTGTTAAATTGATCCATGTGACCAATTATTTTCACGGACTACTTGCCAAAATAGAGAATGAGAGAGAGAGGTCTAATCCACACCAAGCAGGATATTGCACTATGAAAGCGGTATATAAAAGGTAGGAGCCACACTACCGCTTTACAGCGGTATTGAAGTGCACTGACAAGTGTTGGACCCATTGACAAATAGCATATCCCGTTTTCATGCCACTTTCATAGTGCAATATACTGCAATATAGAGCATCATCACACTGGAGGTTTTATGCACATCTGCTGCGACTTTGATCCACTTTTTCAGTGCTGGACTAGCATGGCATTGTCCCTGTCGTGCTGTTCTCTTGCCCTGGCCGAGTTATATACCACTTTCATACAGCTTTCATAGTGCTATATCCTGCTTGAGGTGGATTAGGGCAGAGAGAACAAGAACTTAAAGCTGGGAGTTGTGAAAGAAAGGGGGCACAGACCTCTTTCTCTGCTTGAACTGGTGAAAGAAGAAAGGATGGCTAACAACTCAAAGGGGAGATGGAAACAGGAACGGGTCGCCTCAACTAAGCTGACCAGTGTTCACTGAGTGCTTTGCTTGGCTTTGGGCAAGATACCTTTGGAAGTTTCTTAATTTTTCCATAACCATTTAATTTTGCAGACTTTTTACAGCAGAGAACTAAAAAACCACAGAGAACATACTTGAGGTGTTGCATAAATGACACGAGCCCCCTTTTCAGTAAAGCCCACCAGCTGGAGGAAATGTGCTGGAACAGATGCAGGGCACTTTCTTTGCTGGTCCTCGTAGGATGGGGGGATCTTGGAAGTTAGCTAGACTAGTAGAAGAATCTGCTCTACATTGTCTGTGGGAGCACCTGGAGGACAGACCTCTGGTGCTTAGCAAAAGGCCAAGGTCATCTGTGGAGTCAGCAAAGTGTAGTGTGAACAGCTTTTTTCAGAGTAAAGCAATGAATGATAAGTATTAAGAGTTTTTATTTCAGCAATTATTGGAATTATTCAGAGCAGCCTTCTTCAACCAAGTGCTCTCCAGATATTTTGGATTTCAACCACCATCAGCGCCATAAAGCATGGCCAATTGCTAGGAATGCAGGGGCATGTAGTCGGGGAAGACTGCTTCAGAGGGATGTCTGAATTCATCTTATAAACGGAAATGTATTTTCTGTACATTTACCTCTTGTTACCTACACATAAAATAACTCAAATTAAGATTACTGTTGCTAAAATCAACACTAGAAATTTGATTGAAAGCCAATTTATATGCTATCGTAAAACAGAAAAAAACCTGTTGCATATGAACTGCTGCTTTTTGCTTTTCCCACTGAATCTTGCAGATGAGGTTGCAATATTCTCAACAGTATAGTGGTTAGAATGTTGGATTGAAACTGGGGAGACTTGAATTCAAGTCCCCACTTGGCTATCAAGCTCACTGGGTGATTTTGGGCTAGTCACTGACTCTCAGGCTAACCTTCTCACAGGGCTGTCATCAGAATAAAATGGAGAGGAGGAGGAGTGCCTTGGGCTCCTTGGAGGAAAAGGTGGGATACAAATGCAACAAATAAAATAAATAATTTGAAAAATGGAAGAATTCATTAAAACATAAATGAGAGATTTGGAAGGATATATAGGAATGAATTAATAGGATGTTGTGGTTTGTCTGATAGAATTTTTCATATGGATCTTCCTATTGAACTTGCACGTCTTTTTTTTTAACAAGTTTGAAATTATATTAATATATTAAGAATGAAGGAAATAACTTTTAATAATTGAAGTTTGTTTTAATAATTTTTCATAATAATGATGAATAACTGAGTAAGAGAGGAGAGGAGGGTTTTAAGAAGAGATATAAGGGGGATCTAATAATACTGAAGTTTGTTTTAGTAACTTTTGAGAATGAAGAGAAAAGGGGAGGATGGGTTTTGTTTTCCTTTGTTCTTCTTCTTTGTGCTTAAAAGAATCTATAAAAGGGTTGTGGGAAAGTAGGGGGTCCTTTTAATTGTTGTTTGTTTTGTGAGTCTTGTTTTGATGTCTTTATGTTTTTTTATGTTATTGAAATAATAAAAAAAATTAATCGAAAAAAAAGAATGAGGGAAATACGGTGTAAGTAAGGAAATGTGGTTCAAGATAATCAAATTAATTACTGGCTATTTGTACTTTTCTCTTGGAACACTTTGAAGACCTATTATTATAAATCATATATTTAGCACTTAATTTACTATTTAGATATCAATTGCTCTAGGAAATTGTTTTTTTCTATTTATTTTTGGAGCAACAGAATAGTCAGGAATGGATTACATCTTATGTTGTAAATATGGATAGGATAATAGAGAGAACAATAGAGAGATAGAAGGAAGTCAGCAAGCTTCCACAGTGGATAACCTAGACCAATTAAAGGGTTTAGGGGATAGAATAACTCAGGAGATGGAAAGTTAAATTTCAAGAAAGGATTAGAACAGGAAAATAAATTAAAGGTATATCTAGAGAAGGATAAAAGTACTCAAAACTAAAAGATGCCCTTAAAGAAGTTTCTTTATGTGAAAAGCAATTAAAGATTATGAAAAACACCTGTATTGTATTTAGCATAAACAAACTGTATTGCTGGCACACATAGGACAAAATAAGTCAACCTGACTAGTGTGTGTGTGTGTGTGTGTGTGTGTGAAAGAGAGAGAGAGAGAGAGAGAGAGAGAGAGAGAGAGAGAGAGAGAGAGAGTAAATCAAGACAGGGCAATTATTAGAAAAGGAAAAATACAGCTTGGGCAAAATTGAAAGGGATTGCAAAATATAATCTGAAAGTTAAAGGTCTTCTAGAAAAAGAAATCTAATCAGCCAATTTAGTTAAAAGTCTGGAGCAGAATCTAAAATAATATTAGGCCTAAGCAGTGATCTTGCTGTGGGAGTGGAATTTGGAACTAGTAGAAACTAAGAAATGAACTAGACCAAGAGATTTATTTTTAAGGATTAAGAGCACAATTGTCCAGATCACAACCTATATTAAACATGAATTCTCTATTCATTTTCTGAAACAAGCTTTCCATTTGTGATTTTGTAAAATTTGAGCTGGGGAAGTGTTTGTGTGTTGTTGTTGTTGTTGTTAATTATCAGCAGTTACATTGTCTGTAACTTACTGTGTTTAATTTCCATTTGGCTAAATGAACTGCAGTTATATGGGGTGAGATCCCAAATCATCTTTCATTTGAGGAAGCTCTTCTGGATCCAAACTAGCACAAAATAAAGTCTGTGTATCTGAAAACATGCCTGTTTTAATTATATGTGAGCACAAGTTATGACTTAAGCCATTACAATTTATTCAGGTCCCAGAAGCTAACTGAATTAATTATGGACTTTTCAACTATTAAAGAATGCGCTTCAACAGAAACCAATGCTTATCATGTTATATTGTTTTGCCGATTTACTGGGCACTTCAATCCCTCACTATCAGAAGCAGGAAGCAAAGGGTTTAATGACACCTCAATGTGTACTCAAATATGAAGTACAACATAACAACACTGTATCCTGGATGTATGCCTGTCCTGTGAAAACAATGTAAACCTTCCATTCATTTTGTTCTGACCTGTAACTTACTTTAGCTGACAGGTAAATATTTTATGAAGAACTGAACACATTTTATTTTTATCACCATTCAGAATAGCAGAAACAGATTGCTTTGGGTTTCATATTGACCTTTTGTTCTGCAAAACATGGCTATTTTTGAAAACCATCCCCCGCTGTTTAATGATTACAGAGTGGAGGACAAGTTCTTAGATATTTCCAATTGACGAGTTTCTAAAAATATGAAGTGTGGAGTATCAGACACAATTGCTATGGAAATGTGAAACCCTTCCAGGCTCTCTTCTAAATTCTTCCCCCCTATAAATCCTGATTGAGCCAGGATGTGGACTTTTAGCTGCACCAATATTCCAGGATAATAATACTCATGGTAGTTTGTCACCAACGATGGATGGGGTTAGCACTAGTGCGACATTATGCTTCCATTTGTGTCCCTATTATCAGAACCTTCATCTGTCTGCCATGATGCTTTCTTTATCCCTTCACTGCTAATTAATCTAGTCTTATAATTGGGACAAGAGTGAACACCCAAAGTTGAACCATTTTTCCAAGACACTTTTTGCTGACCTGCAGGACAACGTACTATGACACAATTTGGTCTTGTCATGGCCTGATTGTTTGACAGTCAGTGAGGCAATGTTGAGGTCAATAACGGAAAAGTAGATAGTCCTAAGGAAAGGAACCTGGACAAACAGCTGGACAGCTGGGACCTTGCAGGAGCCCTAAAAATTGTTGTGGAGAGCAAATTTAGGTTCCCAGTCAATAATTTAAATATGATCAGCTTCTACCCTTTCTTAGCCTGCCCTGATGATGGCTAAAAACAGGCATCAATTCCATAAAACAGATCAGTACTTTTTGCAAATGTCAACTTTCTTTGAAAGAAGCCACCACATTCTAGACATTCTTCTGCCTCTGAGTCAACTCTCACCTAGGCCTGGCCCATTGGTGAAAATGTTCAAGGGAGCTGTGGGAAAACTCTTGATTCCTAGCTTTTTTCAAATGCAAGACTTTCATCAGGACATAGGGATGTTTCCTGGGACATTTTTTTTATTGTCTTCTATGGACTCAAGGGCCAATAGCTGCCGTTCAACCCCCCAAGATGGACTCATATAATCTCTGACAGGACTCAGACTTGGATCTAGTCCACACAGGACTAAATGATTATTAGTGGTGTTCAATGAAGAAGAAGGAACTAGGGCTGAATCTACACAGAGACACTGTATGAAGCAATTCCATTTAAATCTGGATTTTCAACAAATCAAATTTGCTTCTTGCATGGCACACACAGCCAGTGAAGTGGTATATTCGCTGGAGAAAATCCCATTTTCTCTTGGCAAATGGCACCAGAAACCATGTTTGCTCAAGACTGTCTGGGAGGTGGCTCTCAAGTAGAGCTGAATGTCATCAACAGCGTAGCTGCAGGGCAGCGAATGAGCAGGGTCTTCCTGCTCCCTCCCTACTCCTGCATTCAATGAATATTTAAAACAAGCGGTAAAGGAATTCTCCCGACCCCTCTGCTCTTGTACTCAGCAAAGTACAACTGAAGTTACTTCCAGGTAGACATGTTTAACCCTCAGGTTTTCCCTTCTGCCAATTAGCACTGCTCCCAGCAGCCTGCACTGAGAGCAGTTCAGGTCATACATGCCAAACCATGCTGAAGCCACCACAACTGGAAAATCCACCAGAAAACTACTTTCCAAAACCCTGGATTTTGCAGCAAGAAAAAGCATGCTAAAACCCTGTGTAGAGAACCCCTAGGAGCATTGTGAAGAAGAAACAACTATTTTAAGTGCAATTCCGTTTTATTAAAATCAGTTGTGGTTTTAGTTTAGGGAGAAGTTATGAGAGATACGAGTTCCCACCCCATGTCCTTCCCTCCTCATAATCCCTAGATATCATTGCAAGTTACATTGGTCCGTCCATCAGTCTTCAGCCATTGATATGAGGTGGGGCAAAACAGTGCAATGACATTGCATCATACATTATATTCACTTGATCTGAAGAGGACAAACAGGAAACAATAGGTAGCAGCACCATGGTTCCTTACACTGTTTAGCTATACCGTCATAATTCACTTGTGAATCAGACCCACATAGATTTCAATGAGGATACATGGTGGCAACTGTATGAATGCAATAACAGCAGCAGATTCATGTAATTAGTTCCACTGAAATGAGTGAGGTAGCCCTTGCAGGTGCATTAGAAAATTCTGTATGTGCACTAAAGTGGCACACCTGCATGAAATCATTACATCAGGACTTTCATACTTTTACAGCCTGATTCTATGCATGTTTATTAGCAAATAAACCCTAGTGTGTTCAATGAAACTTACTTCCAAGTAAATATTCAAAGATTCCAGCCTTTACTTCTAAGTTGTTCACATTTCCTGTAAAGAAGTGGAATTAATATTTTGCTACAATGTTTATAGAATATTAAAAGATACCCTTTAAAACATTCAAGTTACCGATATTTAATTTATACTTTTTAAAGAACTTGCAGCATCCAGACTTAAAAGCAAGCACCTGGGCATACATAATACCACCAATTAGGTAAATGATATGGTAACATTTTGGGCTCAAAATAAGATATTGCTTTATATAAAAGAATACAGAACCTGTAGCCACAGAAATAACCTATTTGCTTCAAATAATTCCCTGAGCTGAAAGTATTTAATTACCTCCCTTGATATGCTTCTCAGCTTGAGTGCAGCACACTATGAATGCTTCCTCAAAAATTTAAATCTACTAGCCTGTCTTTTCATAAAGTGATTTCTTTTCAGCAGCATGAACACTTCTGAAAAATAAGCACAATCAATTCCTTTGCTTTTTCAACTGGTATAAGCATAGAAGGAATGAAAATCCAGTTTAAGAAACTGTGCAGACATATAAGATGTGAACTGAATGCCTCTGCTCTCCAACTCTCCAAAGTAACTGGCAACTTTCACTTCAATGAAGAAACAGGAAGAAAAACACCCAATGGTGAGAAGAGCAATATTATTTTTAGGAAATTGTTCAACATGTTTCAAATTTGCTGCTCTTTCCAAGGATATTTCCCTTTTCACAGAGAACAGGTTCTTCCTCTTCGCTTATCTTCTGTTCCTGTCTACTATGTAACTTTGCATATTTTCTTCCTGTTTCTTCTCTCACTTTATGCCACTCTTTTGTTCTAGATACTGCCACCTCAAAGTATCTCACTTCTTGCAGAGTTGCTTTCACAGCAACTGGTAAATGGCAATTTTGATTCGTCTCAGAAACGAATGCCTGCAATCTGAAGCACTCAAACTGCAACATGACAAGCCACAACAAGGGGTGGGTGAATTTTTTCTTTGGATTTTTTTAAAAAAAACAAACAAACAAGAGCTTAACGAAATTTACAAATCTCTTCATCAACTGGATGAAAAGAATTTCAGATTTAAAGAATCTGAATGTGGAAGAAACTAAAACTGACCGATTCATCCTGTAACATTGGTAGCCAACACCAATAAGGTGAAACAATAACTGGTTTAATTTCTTGGTCTTACTTCATACATGGCTTACATGGCTTGGGATCACAATACCTGATCGAGCCTCTCTCCCAGCATGAACCCACCCATACACTACTCTCAACATCTAAAGCTCTCCTCCAGATGCCTCCTACAAGGCAGGCTCGGACGGCAGTAACAAGAGAGAGGGCCTTCTCTATGGTGGCTCCCCAGTTTTGGAATGATCCCCCTGACGAGGCTCACCTGGCACAAACATTGTTATCCTTTTGGCGTCAGGTTAAAATGCCCTCTTCTCTCAGGCATTTGGCCTCATACAATGAATTTAAATTAGATCTTGGATAATCTTGGCTAATGGTTTCACAAATTGCTTTTAGATATATGCTGTCTGTTGTTTTATGTAAATGCCTTTCTTTTTATATTTTGCATAATGTGTTTTTAATTTTTGTAAACTGCCCAGAGAGCTTCTGCTATGGGATGGTATAAAAATGTAATAAATGAAATGAAAAATGACAGTTCTCAGTTTGGAAACTATTTTGAAACCAAACCTAAAAGCAGAGAGCTAGAGCATGCTGAGTTCCCGGTTTTCTAAAGAAACACCTTTGCCTCTTGATCTCTAGGTGACAACTACATAAGCATATATTATATGCTTCTTCCCCTTTAGCTCATAATGTTAACATATAATAATTTATAAAAACAGTCAAAAAATGAAAACACAGAAAATAAATTTCAGAACATACTGAACAAGTCAGCAAATACAGTGGTGGGAAAAAGTTAGTGAACCCTAATGAAAATTATGGAAATTCCATAGTTTTACCATGATATCTTTCATGAATCAAGATTAGTCCTTTTCTAGATATCCAATAGGGTTTATATTAACCAATTCTGTGTCTTGTGAAATAAAAAGATGTATAAATTAGGCAAACAATGTGTACTTATGAGTCAGGATATGTGCAAAAGTAAGTGAACCCCTGGTTGCATCAGCTCAGTTAAAGGGAATAATTAGAATCAGATTTTAAGTAATTAGGTAGATCTTCAGGGGTGAGTTTGGGAGGCTTCACCCTATAAAAGGATCAGAAACTTTGTGAGGACCTCAGAAAAGCAGTTACTATTGCTGATTAGTCGAGAAAGGGTTACAAAATCATTTCTAAGGGGGCTCCACAAATCCGCTGTAAGATAGATAAGTCTACAAATGGAGACATGCCAGTGGGAGGGGAGGAACTACAGAAGCCAGGATATGATGTATCCCAAGGCCTCCCCAGCTTCCTTCCCTCCCACTCCTTCACCCAGCTAGATGGGCAAAAAAGCCAGAGTGGGAGGAGCTCTCAGGCGAAGATTGCCTCCACCAATCCTTCCATTCTGCATAGGATGCACATTTAAGTTCAGAGGCTTAAAGGAATTGCCATAGGATTGCCCTCTTAAGGGTGTTTTTAGGATGTTTTAGGATTTTTTATGCAGTTTTAATAATATGTGTTATGTTTTAATCAGTTTTATGTATTTTATCATGTTGTTGTTCCCCGCCTCGATCCAGACGGAGAGGCGGGTAAGAAATAAATTGTTGTTGTTGTTGTTGTTATTATTATTATTATTATTATTATTATTATTATTATATCTAAGTGACATGCCATTTTTAAAACCCCTTTCAAGGCCTGTTCAGTTCTGTCATGCAATGCTTACATGATTGGTGTAATTTTTCTCCAAGAATTCTTGGAAACTGAGGCCCATTACCAAAAGTGGAAATCCACAAGTAGAAAAAGAAAGGCAGACCTTATCAACACTAGCTTCAGCAGTAGTGAACTTCAAAACGTTTGGGATGTGCATCTGTTATTATTAAGAAATCTTCCCCATAAATGGACCAGCATACTCTATGTGAAGTTTTACCCAGATTTCACATGGTCATTGTGGCCATTCCCATGGGTGTAAGGGTGCTTTTGGAGGAGCATGGTGAGTAGATTGATAAGCACCACACTGCCACACTACTGTCTCAATCTGTTGGTCTATTCCAGACCACCACACATATCTATGTGCTAGCCCCTTTATCCGTACAATGCCAAGATGCCCTTCATGCAACAACTTTAGCGCAGCAGACCAACGACCTGGTGGTAAAACTATCCCAAAAATAAACAACCATCTTGGATACTCAAGGACTCTACACAATTTGCAGTGGCCCTTTAACCACACTTTTTGCCTTAGTCACCATGGTTAAAGCCGTGCTTTAAATCGTGATTTAAATCAAATTGATTTAAATCAATTCCACCCTAGTTTACAGTGTCTTCTGAACAGGACCAGGGACTTTATAGTCTCCACAAATTCAATAATGCTTTTAGACCATAATTAATCTAATTATTGGTCCATCATGCTGCATAGCATATGGTACTGGGTAGAGCTTTTAAAAAGTGGCATATCATCTTGATCCACTGAAATCCTGCCAGTTATCCCTTTTTCAGTGTCCTTTTTGTCCAACACATTTTGGCTAGAAGGCCTCAGTTCAGGCAAAACCACCACTCACTGTTCCTATTGGGGTATGGGTGACCATCATGTTTCCATCCACATAAAAAACCCAAGAGTCAGGATCAGTCCAAGCCAGCAAGTACTGTGGTCTATCAAATATGAAGACACACAATCCATAGCAAACAAGAATTCAAGGTCTTTGAATAGCATAGCAATACCTTCCATGGAGTTTCTTAATAATTCAAAAACCAAACAGACAATTCAGGTGAAACAGATTAAATCCAGATAAGAAGTATTTCTCACAACTCAGATGGAGGGAAGTCCCAATCATTAAGGGTTAAGGGTAGTAAATGATAGAAGATAAAAGATGGGCATTGAAGACGATGTTCCCAGCAAAGGCTCCAGCCTGAGTATCAGCTTATAAGCAAGTATAGGGCTGCAATAGCACTCCTCCTAATGATCTAGTTGATCTTAGCTCATAAACTAAATCTACACCAAAAGGGCATTTCAATTCCACTCTCTTGAGTTGACACATCACCCTGCGTAACACCTCTGAAACACCTCTGCTATTTCCTACAGGCATGACATTCAAGGTCTACTACTTGCAACTCGTTGGGAGAAACTGATTCCCCTCTGATTTCCTCTGAGAAAACTGATAAAGATAAACTCATAATTATTCTAACATTCCACAGATGCTGGGAATCATTGCACTTATTGAACTGGGCAAGTGGAGATGTGTAAGAACTTAACTCCAGTTTATTTTTGCTAAAATGTAGCAAACTTCATACATTTCTTCATATTTTGGATGGAAAGAATTTTAGATTTTTTTAAAAAAAAGATTGAATGTAAGAGATAGTGAAACTGACAGATTCATCATAGTTAGCCATAACCCAGCCTCACATTGCCTTCCATGCCTTTCACTGAGACAATCAAAGAACCAAGTCTGCCCACCCATGTAAAGCCTACATTCATCTAGGAGCAGGTGCAATCTAGCACATATCCACATTTAAGATATCCATACCTTATAAACATGCAAAACGGAGTAGAGGGAAGAACTGGCTTTGACTGGAGCAGCAATACAAGTGAAGCAGCAGCTCTGGCAGCTGCTCAACCCTTTCTGCCATGTGACTTTTCTCAATTTAAATCAGCCTCTAAATGAGGTGTATTTTTCCTGCGCAGAAAAATACATGCATAATTCAGGTACGCCTGTATTGGAGACTCCATAGATTCTACAGAGTTTTTAAAAAATCCAAGAGTTGATTACATATCTCTCACAACAAACCTATCTTGGGTCCTTGTATTGGAAGCATGGCTGGCCCAAGACGTTTTGCTGCCTGACATGAAGAACAAAATGGTGCACCCTCCCATTCCATGTACAAAAGCTGACTGAACTGGCAGTTTAAACTTTCTTCAATAGTGGCAATGGGACAGCATCCTTCATCACACCTGAAAGCAGCAGGGTAGCTTAGGGGATACAGGGCAGCAGTGACGGCATGGCTCTCTTATCGAACGCCTTGCTGCCACTTCCCAACATCTACTGCCTGAGGTGATTGCTTCACTCTGCCTAATGATAGGGCCAGACCTGATTAGAGGGCAGGTGTGGGGTA
This sequence comes from Anniella stebbinsi, assembly GCA_029215795.1. Taxonomy (NCBI): domain Eukaryota; kingdom Metazoa; phylum Chordata; class Lepidosauria; order Squamata; family Anniellidae; genus Anniella; species Anniella stebbinsi. The sequence goes on along the minus strand of JARDYH010000002.1, from coordinate 84,693,138 downwards.
TCTTAAAGCTTCATGGGGAAGAGCACAAAGGCACTGATTCCAAACAGACTTAGTTCCTCCTCCTCCCCTGCTTGCACGATATAGATATGCCATTTCCCAGCTTCCTTGTACAGAAGGCAAGAAATGTTTATTCATCAGGAAATATACCACATTAAAATATTCACTGTCAATGTTTAATTGAAAATAATGCTATCGTATGTTAAATATACTGAATAAATGTGCGCTACTTCATTCTATAAATATAAATGTAATCAAATACATGCTTTTAATTGTAAAAAAAACCCACCTAAGATGCTTTCAAACACTAATATGCAGTTGTAAAAGTTTAATTAACAATTGTCATCTTGCTTTCCTCTATACATTTATATAGAATATCCTTGTAAAAGAAAAAGTGTATAATGCAAACTTTCAGCAATAACCAATGTATAGAAAGAATTCATATCTTGGGTATAGAAGAGCCATTATCCTCTTCAATTGTATACCTTCTAGTACTTTATTTATAGTCATCTTTAAAATATTATTAAGCATTTATAGGCAATTTAATGATCAGCTGCACATGTGGTCTAGAATCTCCTGAGCTACAAAGATGAAACCAAATTTCATTCCTGAATTAGAGTAGACAACAATGCATTGCTATGAATCAATAGTAGCAACTCAGTCCCTATACAAAAGTTACCCTACAATCTCCAGTCCCTATACAAAAGTTACCCTACAATCTCCAGTATTGTTGGTTGCCATTGCCAAAGGGGTGTGTTCTTCAATGTCTGGATCTGAATCCAAGTTTGGATGGTTTGAATGGAGGTGAAAACCACAATGTATGTTTCCATATAGTGATCATTTAAAAGCATTGCACATTTAATTGGTAATATCATGATACAATAAGAGACAAGATAACAGAGAGGAAGGAGGATACGATACAATTAAAGTTGCATGCACTATACTAGAGTGACCAGATACAAAAGAGGGTAGAGTCCCTGCAGCTTTAACTGTTGTAACGAAGAGGGAATTTCTCCAGGTACGAATTGCATACAAATGATACCTGCTGAAATTCCCTTTTCTCTACAATTGTTAAAGTCACATGAGCCCTGTCCTCCTTTTCATATGGTCAGCCTACTATTTCACTCATGTTCTGCTTGTATGTTTCCTGTGGTCAGATGGTTTGTCACTGTGTGAACCAAATGCTGGACTAGATGGAACCTTGTTCTGATCCAGCATGACTCTTCTTATGTTCTTATGATGCAACAATTACCAAGTCCAACCTTTCTGCTCTAGGGTAATGTCCAGCATCTATTTTGCCTTCAATGATTATCCTGCATAATCCAGATCAGAAGTGATCACAGGGAAGGTACTGTGTTATTTTAACTTACCCTACTATTATTAATTCGAATAATATGTATGAATATTGAGCCTTACCTAGAACTTTATACAGGCATTTGTCACACACAGAAATAACATAGATGTAGCCTAGTTACAATGAGCAAGCTCTCATATTTAATTAAATAGAACAGCATATCTAATCCATAATTCTTTTTCTTTACTTGACAACTACTTCTTACAAGACAGAACTATAGAAGTGCTTCTGATATGAAAGAACATGTCAAGCAAAGAGTTTTCATTAAGGCAGAAACTAACTTTGATATTAGAATTTTAGGATACAGCAGTGTAATATTTTAGAACCCAGAGGAACTATTGTCTTCACTCCCAAATATGATTTTGCTTGCATTGTGAGCTGAAACATTGTCTATTCAAACCAATAGATATATAAAAATCCCAACCTCTATGAGCGTATAAAAAAACCTTATAGGCCAAAAACATGGCCTTGGCATTACAGATGGGGAGCTTCCCTTATCTCACTTCCCTTTTGCTGCACTTTCTCAGAGTGCTCTTGGAGAAATTCAGGTGATTTCTGTATCATCTTCTAGCTTCTATTCTTATTACTCAAGCACTGGTAGTGCCTCACAGATATGCATTACTGTATTGCCCCTTCAGCTCTGTAGTTTGGTTTCTACTGTATTTTGTTTGTCACAGGCATAGTATTCTATGGACAAGAGAAGGGAAAGAAAGAAGAATGACAAGGTGAGGAAGTAAAAAAGCTCACACTGGGTGTATTCTTCTTTGGAGTCCCACTCCCAATCCCAGCTGAAATGTTTCCTTTTTATTTCTCCCTACTCCACGGTTTGTGACTCCCACCTAGTTTGGAAGAGGGGGTGTAAGAGCAATTTATTGATCATCCCCTCAGTGTCCCCTATGTTAAAATGCTCTTTATAATGCTCTTTATTATTATAAAAGTTTGGGGGTTCTTTTCTTTCATTGCCATTTAGGTGCTTTTATTGCCATTTGGGTGCTAGCCACAGACAGACCTCCTTAAGACATTCAGGTTAGTATCTAACCAGTAGTTGGGGTCTGTCATGATTCTACCCAGCTGTGCCTGGCATGGATGACTAGAGCCTGGAGTACCTGTGCCTGTTCAGAACAACATGCCCTGTTTCTGAGCTGCACTTTAAGTGAGTAAAAATAGATGCCCCAGCCAGATACTGTTTATTTTCCTTTTCTAGTCTTAGTTCTAGTTTCAGACAGACACACAAAGGGACAGGAACACAAAGAACAAGGAGCTGATACTGCTATGGCATGCATCATATTTACCTTTTATAAAACAAATGCAAAGTATCCATTACCTCCTGACCTGCAAAAAATATCTTACCTGAAGCAGTCAAGGAAGCACCTCACAAATAAGGGAATTTATTATTTTTATTTTAAAAAATTATACCCCATTAAAAAAAAAAGAAACTTAAAGAGACAACCCAGTTCTCCTTAGCCGGGCTGACCAGAGGAAAATATATTACATTACCCTTTCCATTCCTTTAAGTAGAGAGAAATAACTGGCCAAATCAAGTCCCAAGATGTTGTTAATTTTTTTTTCTTCTTAGGATCATAGGAAGCTGCCTTATATTGAGTCACACCATTGATCCATCTAGCACAGTATTATGGACACTGACTGGCAGCTGTTCTCCAGGTTTCAAGCAGGATTCCTTTCCTCACCCTACCTGGAGAAGTCAGGAATTGAAACTGCAGGTGCTCTGTCACATTGAGCCATGACCCTCTTCTTTCCCATTCTTTCATTTCAGATCTTTACTGTCATATCCACTGCTACTGTGAGGAACAGGAGCTTGAAGAAGAGCAGGGCACAACTGAGACTCTCTCTCCCCAATTTATGCTGATGGGACCCCTCTTTTATTTTTATTTTTTTTGGTCAGTTATCAACTATATAGAGATTCAGGCAGCTTGGAATCTCTTTCAATTCCCCTTCCTCCAGAAAGCAGACCAGCATGAAGACTGGTATCTGACTAATATTATGATTGCTAAGTTTTATACATAATTTTAATTATGATTATTCAGCTGTGTAACTTACACATCCAAACTCCCTCAGAAGTTATTAATCCTTTTGTCAGGCTCTTTTATTTAACTGCCCCACAACACCACCCATAATATGCCAAAGACTAATCAGTGAGTTTCATTTCCCCCTTTTCTCTAAATTAGTGACCCTGTTATATTGTTATATGATGCTCTTCCTTTATTCTGCCAATATGTTTTTTCAAAATTCATGTAAAATCATGATTGCTGCAATTCAGTTCTGCCTAGTGGAACTGAGCTGATGGGAGCCGTAGCTGCTCATAGCTCTGGCCAGCCTCCTGCCTGTTTGAAGCAATTTTTCTTATTTATTAGATTTTTAAAATTGCACCCTCTGCCTAGTAGGCACTTAGGGCCATGCACAATAAAAACATTAAAACTCGACATAAAACCCAAGGAACAAAAGAGAAAAACCATACAATAAAATTTGCGAGCAGCATTAAAATTAAAGAGTTGTAAAACATTAAGCATTAAAAGCCTGGCAGAAAAGGACTGTGTTTGCTGCCTGAGTAAAGGAAGGAGACGATCTCACATCCCTCCAGAGGGAGTTCTGCAATCAAGGTGCTGCTATCGAAGTCGCTCTGTATTGACAAGTGCAAAAGTTCCAACCCATACCTTTTGCGTCAAGATGAAATTAAACATATGACTAGGGATGGACACAACCACTCAGTGCTGCTCAGCTGACTTTTGGCACACAGCAGAACAAATTCATCCTGTTTTTTCATCAGAACTGTGGAGTGGATCATGTATTCTGGAATGACTTCCTTTATTCTTTCCATAAATCCTGCCACTGGCAGCTCAGACTGCCAAGAAGGGGGGGCAGTGTAGCTTAGCACCCTGGATGTGCTAGTCTCTCTGCTGCTTTTTTTTTAAAAAAAATCACCACATGCATCAAACATGTATTATGGACTGGAAACATCAGCACTCCTTGACACAGGCTGACCTGGAATATTCTACTCAAGATTTCAATAATGTTTTTAAAAAACAATATGAATAATGATGCCGGTACATTGCTAGATCTTTTTGTTTACTTTTTTTTAAAAAATCCAAAACCTGAAAGGTGGCATACTTAGCAAACCCTTACCCACAGTTCTTTCAAAGCCTATGCTAATGTTTATAAAAAGCAGAAGGAACAGTTCTGCCCAGGTGGTACCACTTTGGGATAGAGGTCAGATTTTAATGCTGTTATACATAGTCTATGTACATACAGAAAGTTAGCACATGGGGGAACAAGATCAGCTACTTATCTAGCTTTCCATGTGCAGGGATCACATAGAACATTCAAGCATATAATCTCCCACTTTCATTTTCAAATAGTACAGCGCCATGAAGATAGCCCCCAGATGTCATTTTACATTATTCAAGGACCTCATGAGCAGCATGTCACCTGTGCCATGGTTTTATCAACCTGATTGTCATGCCCCCACTAGAAGTCTCCTCAGAAGAGGAAAACCTGGAGGACCAAGAACCACTTGCCACCAACAATGCCCAGGATCTGTCAGTAAACCAGAAGGAGCTGGAGCCCTCAGAGGTGTCTACCATGAGGGTATTGTGAAGAAAGGGGCCAAGATGGCTACGGTCTGGCTAACAAAGGCAGAGTTGGCCTACTTTGCAGGACTGGAGCCTCTTGGCTGGCAGAGGGAGAATTCTGATAAGTAAATGCTACAAGACAGCGCTGCCGGTTCCCAGCAACCACACCTGGCCTCTTATCTTGAGAGGCCCAGGTGCCGAGGTCAGCTTTAATTGGAAGTGGGCAGTGAGCGTTTCAGCTGTGGGAAAGTGCCACTTGAAGGGAGGGGGCTCGAAGAGCGAGTGGGACACCCGGGGATTGGTGTTGATCAGTCACGGTACCAGCAGACCCAAAAAGGGATAAATGGGCTAGCAACTGGGTAGACGCCATCTTCTCCTGGACCGGGAGTGTGGACGGAAGTATCCCTGACCAGCGAGGTGATGGCTGGGGATTAGATAGATTTATTGTTTTAGGGTCTGGTTCGTTACAGGGAAAGGCTTGTCACCTTCGGGTGTGATGTAGAAAGGGTTAATTGGTTTATTGCTGCTAAACTCGACCTCAAACCTCATCCAACCCCCCCCTCACCCCCTCCCTGTCTTCTTTACTTGTATTTTAAACTGCTTATTGTCTGACTAAAGCCATACGTGGAATAGATTTAGGATTTTAATACAGTGCTTCAGTCCTTAATATGTGTGGTTATTTCTGAAGGCTGGCTTGGGGCCCTTTGGCATTGGGCTAGGGAGGTGGGCTCGGGGGAACTCGGATGGTGAGTCCGAAGCCTACCTTGTAGGGAGGCGGGGAGAGTCCTGCCTTCCTTCACAGGTATCACCTGGAGAGGACAAGGACTCTGCCTCATTGATGGAGATAGATAAACCCTGAAACCCTCAGAGAGACACCCCCTGAACAGACAGGAACTCAGAAGGAGTGCTAGACAGAACCAGAGGCCTCCTTGTGAGAAAAGCTCTACTTGCACATAGAACTTTGCTCACAAGAAAGACCTCTTCAGCTGCAGTCATTAACAGCTCAGCTGAGGCTTGGGTGTGGCTCTGACAGCCCCTACATAAAAACAACAGTGTGAGGCTCAGAGAATTGCTGGAAACATCATAGATCAGATCTTTCTGAATTCAGCTTTCCTCAATGCTGGACTGCTTCCTTGACTGCTTCCTGGTGTGTGTACTTCTGGGCTGAACTCTGACTCTCCTTCTGTCTGCTGCATTGCCTTTGGAACATGTTCCTTTTTATCTGGACTGGATACTGACCCTCCTCCTGCCTCTGTGTTGCCTTGGAACCAGGTGGGCTGTGACCTGGACTGTTGAGTTCTTGACTTTTGCCTGATCCCTGTTTCTGCTGAGTGCTGACCATCTTGGAATTCTTGGACCCTTGAACTTGCAAGTACTAGATACAGACCCTGGAAGCATGACATTGACTAGTAACTGCAATGTACTGCAGAATAACTCTTCCTTGTTGTAGTGCTCTAACTGTCTCTGTATGTTAATATTGTTGTGAAACTATTTTTCTAACGGCAGAAAAGCAATAATATGTATAAGTGCTTATTAAAAAGTTAGTTATCCTATAGCCAGCTTCCATCTGTGGCTGTTAACCCTGTAGGATCCAAAACAGTGGGTACAAGTTTCTTAGACACCTGTGTAAGAAGTGGATCTGAAGGGTAATCTCCTATTGGGAGCCTGTTCTGATTAATAAAGAAAGGATCACTTCAGCCCTATGTTCAATACTAATTTGCCATGACAAGCAAGTCAAAATTTCTTAAAGTCAATTAACTTCCTTCTCCTTCTTCCTTAAAAAGGTAGCTGTTTAATGTTTATAAATGACTTATTTTGGATTATTTTTTCCTACTCTTCAGCCAAACAGGTCCTCGGAAAGACTTACATAAATCAATAACAATTAAAATAATAGAAAATCAGAGCAGTTAATCACAATGGTAAAACAGCATTCAAATCAAGATTTATAAGGGATAAGCAAATAAAAAGGTTTCCATCTGGCACTGAAAGCAAAACATTAAGTGCCAGGTAGATCTTCCTGAGGAAACAATTTCAAAGGCAGGGCACCACAGTATCCAGTCTACCTGCCTTACCGCTGATGGCAGGGGAATCCAGAGCACTGGGAGAGGACTGATCATTATGTGGAAGGAAGGAAATGAGGAAACTGGAGAAGGGTCTCCATGGAACACTGTAATAACTTAAATCCCTGAATTGACTCAGGGTGCAATCCTATGCATGTTTAGACAGAAAAAGTCCTATAATCCCAGTATTCCCTAGCCAGCATGGTAATTTCTTATACATATACATAGGCAACTTTGTGGATAGAGTAATTTTAGGTAGCTGGCCCATTTGGTTATCAAATCCTGAGAATTTCTACTCCACTCACAGAAAGTGCTTCTGTCTGATTTTCTGTGATGTTCCCTTCCACCTTAATCCCCCCAACTCAATACAATTTTCCAACCCTTGTGGGAGCATTTTGGGGGGCTCTGAGGGCTGGCAGGAAGAGGAGGATGAAAAAGTCAGCTCCTGCCAGCTCCCTTCTGTGGGTGGATCTTTGAGTCCAATCCAATACATTAACCATCTTTGGGTGTTGCAGCAGACACTTTCCTACCATAACATGAACAGAGAAATCACAGGAGGCACAATCATGCTGTATGAAGTGCTTATTCACAGATGACAAGCTGTTGTCTTCAACTATTTTGGTATACACATTCGTTTGCAGTATCAAGGACAGTTTGGTTTCATCCACATAATTCCTTATTACTGGGACATTTGGCACATTGTTTTAAGTGGGGCACAAGCTGCAAATAGCACGTGATGCTTCCTACAAGTATGAGTAATTTGTTGTTGGCAGCATTGGTAATTGCCAATTCTATATCTAACATTATGCGAAGACCTAAAGCAGTCCAAAAATAAACCTTTAGCTCATCACATTGCTGTAATTTTGATACCTCGCAGGAGTATTATGTTACTGTGTCTTAAAAATGAAATGTTTCCCCTGTAACATATTCAAAAATGCTTGTCTTTGGTTGCCAAGGATATTCTTAAATTTAATAGCTCACTAATTAGATTTTCGCTCTGCAGTTCTTAAGGCCAAGGGTAGAAAGAATATACAGGTCAGCAAAAATAGTAGTTCTGAAACTGAAGAAACTCTCTGGAATTAAATGCCACACCAATGCATAGCCATTATGATTTTTAAGAAAATTAGCATAATAATCTAAGACATATTATATACTATAGGTTAAGTTTGCAGTGCTTAAGGCCATTTATGTCCAACTGTTTCATATCACTATTTTATTCAGGGAAAGGGAAAATTTTCTATACAGTCACTTTATTTCATGCTTTATTACAGAGTTTGACATAAATTTCCACTAAGTCCTGAGGGCATCTCTTCTTTCAGTGTAGCCTGGTCTGTTTAGCAATTCAGGCAGAAGAAAATTTATCTGTTTCACTTCATGGCTCTGTGGCCTGAATTGCTCCCTTGGCATTCCTTTCAAAAGGTGTACACACCATATATCAGAATTAAAATCTTATAATATGAATTGGTCAGCATGGCATGTTTTAATACTAACATATGTGCTGTCTCATGTTTATAGAACATAGGTCACAGTCACTTTCAGATACTGCTTCAAAGATAATACTAAATATTGATAGTAGAAGCAGCAACTGATATTTGCCCATAAAATGCTACACAGAGGTAGTACTTTTTAATTTTAAAATGTATGTCAAAACAAGGGCAAATGTTATAATACATTTCACAGAATTTTGTGACGTTCGCCTCTGTACAGTGTTGTACTGGAGAGTATAAAAAAACCCTGTCCTTTAAAATATGGGCATCCTTGATAGCAACAATAAAGTCCATTGCTCATTTGTGAGAACTGAAGTCAAATCACAAGTGGTTTTATTTTCATATTTTGAGTTGACAGAAGGACTCCGCTCGCAGAAGGTGCTTCTGCCTGGTTTTCGGGAATATCCCTCCCTATCACACCCCAGCTCACTTCATTCATGCCTGAACCTCTGTGTGGCTTTTTCAGTGAGTTGAATGGCTGCCATGAGAAGGGAGGCGGCAGGGAAATCTGTTTTCTGCACCCCAGTTGCACGTGCCTCAAGCTAGACCCAACCCTTGATGTTCAGAGCTCTCCCTAACAGGAACGTTCCTAGCTAATATCTTGTGCTCTTAACCAGAGAGCTTCACCAGATGTCTAACTAGAAAATCTTTGGCTTCATTTTGAATTTACTTTTGGTTACACAACTCATGAGACAATCATTTGTAACCAAGTTTCAGTAGTAAAGAATAGGAACATTAAAAAAAAAAATACAGCTGTCCTCTGCTGTCTGAGATCAACTAATACAACAAGTAAAGAATTGCATACACTTGTCTATCCCTCACTCTCTCTCTGCAGTACAACCAGAGCAAGTAATTCCAAAGTGAAAGCAGAGTGCTGACACAGCCCTCTGATGTTTCAGACAGCTACAATGAGCACATTTGTGCCATGTGCTTCGTGTGGCTGGAAGAGTACACACATTGCAACATAGCAAAAGACCTATATAAGAGCCACATTGCACTAATGGTGTAGCATGTAACTTATCTTTTTATTTACTCTACTATAAGTGTGTGCAGCCCCAGTTCAGATTGGGATTGCCAAGCACAGGAGAGGAGGATTAAACCTTTTCCCCACCACCGCTATTTACTTTCCTTTGTGGAGGGAGGGGGAACATGATGGTTCCAAATTGCTTTTACTGTAGTCAATGAAAAACTACCCCCTGTGCTACATGCTATGCCAGGGTAGGAAACAGAGGAAGCAGTCTTACGATCTTTCCTATGGCCACCCCAGCCACCTTCCCTCCTCCTCCCCAAAGCCTCCTCTAAATGGGCAGAATCATCTGTCTAGTTAAAATGCAGGCATGAGGTGCTTCCCTCTGTACATAGGATACTTATCAGCCTCCAGGTTTGGGGGTTTATGAGTACCCAGTGGACAACCCATGGGATTGCTCCCTTATTTATTTTAGGCTAAAATGTTTAGTCAAAAAACCTTGGGGTCTACAAAATATGGACTTACCATCCTCAGTCAGATGGCGTTGCGGAGAGTTTGAACTGGACTTTGAGGGTACACTTGATGTTTGTTATCCCTCTATTGTGCTGGCATACAGATCGGCTGGAATCCCTTCTACTAATCACATATTGCAGGGAGCTCAAAACCTAATGGGTACCAGACAGTTCAAGTTGTGGGCTCCCTTCAGAGATGAAAGAAATAACAGCAAATGACTGTATTTCATCACGCTACAAAACTTGGGGTATAGGTAATGTCCCTTCATCCTCCCTTAAACTATTTTGGAAGGAAAAATAAAGGTCATTTAAAAAAGATGAAAGTATTAGTTAGATGTCTTTATACAGAAATTACACCTTTGCAGTTGGAGTTGTACATAGCTGCCTGTATGACAAGAATGATGAAAACCTATATTTAATAAGAAAATGTTATGACAACTATGAAAATTGTTACTCTGTTAGTGATCACTGTTGCCCTGCTCATGTAAAGCTAAGTATATTTTGTAAGCCAAGAAGCTTTATCAAGTAAGGCACCATTCACATTATTTCCCTCCCTTTATTTTAGAGACAATTTCTATTCAGTTTATGCTGCATTGTTTTATGTCAAAGATTATGAACAACTGTGAGAAATATATTCGAAGTATTCAGTCAACAATATCAGTTTTCATAGTTTTCAGACCTCCATGCATGAAAATATATTGCAAACTAAATGTTTATAGGCATTTGAAAGAAGTTCGAGTTCAAAACCGATTTGGCAATAATCCAATCCACTATACAAATAGAGAGAAATCTTAGAACCAAAGTCGGCCATGAGAAAGAACAGGCATGTGCTCTATCTCATGTGCAATTTCTGAACACTAACATTTCATAGAAGGTGTCTTTACAGGTTCTTACTATACATCATTAGATCCAGGCTAGCATCAGGGGTTGCCACAGGTGGGGAGGTGCCAAGGGCCCAGCAGATGAGAAGAGCTTATCCTTGCCTTTGATCCTGCTACTGCAGGTGCTGCCATCTTCTTCATCCTCCTCCTCCTCAGCCACCTAGCTAAAAGGTCCACACCATGGCCAAGCCTAGAGGTCCCATGGTATCCCATTTTAAAAGATTAAAAAAAACCCAACACCTTACATTTTGGGTAGTAGCAATCTGGACCAATGAGATGCTGCCTTTGGGGAGGACATGGCCAATGAGGGCATAGGGCATCTTTACATTGCTCCTATATTGTCATTGGCTGAGTTCCCCCCCCGCCCGCCCACCCAAAGGCAACATCTGATCAATTCAGATAATTACTATTTAAAATGTAAGTTTTTAAAAAGATCTTTAAAGATCCCGTGCGAAGCCTGCAGGTTTAGCTGGCTGGGTGCTGTGGCACTTTGCCAGTGAGGCTGGAGCGCTGAAGTGGAGAAGTCACTACCATCACCAACCCCCAAATAAAAAATGGATAAGTGGATGGGGCAGCAGTGGATGGTGAGGGGCTTTGGTGGCAGCATTGGTGTCTAAAGGGTGGTGGGCAGGAGGGAAAGGGGCTTTGATGGTAACAGCAGCTTGTGACAAGTTTGTGTGGCATTAATGCAATTCCATTAGCAGAACTTCTCAGAACACTGTCTGGTTCTGTTTTATTGGATGAGTTTCAGTTGTTGAGGTTCAAGGTTGTGGGCAAGGTGCTTGGCCATGTCCAGTCGACCACCTGTGAACTTGACCCATGCCCTTTATCTAATAGGGAGCTGAGTCCAGGAGGTTGTAAATTCCTCTTTGAGAGAGGGAGTGTTGCTGGCCTCATTAAAGAAAGTGGTAATTAGGCCACTCCTGAAAAAGCCTAACCTGAACCCAGGTTAAGCTGTCAGTCAGTAGCCCACATCCCCTTACTGAGCAAGGTGCTTGAGCAGGTGGTTGCTGGTCAACTCCAAGCACTCATTTCAATTGGGCTTCAGGCCTGGTATTGGAATGGATACTGCCTTGTTTGCCCTATGGGATGACCTTCGTCAAGAAAGAGACAGGGGGAGTGTGATCCTGATTTTCTTGAACCTCTCCATGGCTTTCGATACCATCAACCATGGTATCCTTCTGGATAGGTTGTTAGGGCTGGAAGTTGGAGGCACTGTGTTGCAGTGGTTCCACTCCTACTTGGATGGCTGATTCCAGAAGTTGGTGCTGGTATATTATTGCTCTGCACATTGGCAACTACGCTATGGCAATCCACAGGGCTCTATTGTCTTTTCAACATCTACATGAAACTGCTGGGGGAGGTGCTTTTATTTCCCTGCCTCAGAATGACTGGTATTAAATCACAGAGTTGAAATGAATAATATGGGTCATCTAGATTGTTTCTATTTGGTCTTGAGTAACAACTGAATTCTCTGGTTCGTCTAGACCAAATCCTTTCAATATCAGGATTCCATAGACATAAACCAGATCTTATGTAGCAGTTGCAATATAAAACAGAAGCTACAACAGCCACTTTGTGAGGGTTCTCTCTGAAAGGCCAGATGCATTTTTAATAATAATAATAATAATAATAATAATAATAATAATAATAATAATAATAAATTTATTTATAACCCATCTCTCCCTCCGGATCGAGGCAGGGAACAACAATAAATATAAAACACAAAGACCACAAAATAGATGAAATATTAAAAACAAATAAAATCCAATACATTATTAAAAACATCTTAAAATTCAACTGGATAGGCCTGCCGGAAGAGATCAGTCTTCATGGCTCTCTTAAATTCATGAAGACTGCTAATTTGTTGAATCTCCTCCGACAGACCATTCCACAGTCTGGGAGCGGTAGAAGAGAAGGTCCTCTGGGTAACACTCATCAGCCTAATTCTCGCTGATTGGAGTAAGTTCTTCCCAGTGGACCTGAGTGTGCGGGGTGGATTGTATGGGAGAACGTGATCCCGCAGGTAACCTGGACCCAAACCATGTAGAGCTTTAAATGTAATAACCAACACTTTATACTTTTCCCGGAAACTGATTGGCAGCCAATGAAGTGATTTTAAAACTGGTGTAATGTGGTCACCCCTAGATGTACCGGTGACCAATCTGGCTGCCATATTTTGAACAAGTTTAAGTTTCCGGACTAGGCACAAAGGTAGCCCTATGTACAGCGCATTGCAGAAGTCAAGCCTCAATGTTACCAGCGTGTGTACTACCGTCTTTAGGTCTTCCAACTCTAAGAAGGGGCGCAGCTGGCTTATAAACTGAAACGGATAGTTGGCACTCCTGGCCGTCGCGTCTATCTGGGCTGTCATTTGGAGCAATGGATCCAGGAGTATCCCCAAGCTGCGAACACAGTCTTTCAGGGGGAGTGTAACCCCATCCAGAACTGGTTGACACACCTCCAAACCCAGGTTGTGGCCTTTGACAGCAAGCACCTCTGTCTTGTCTGGATTCAGCTTCAGTTTGTTTTTCCTCATCCAGCCCATTACCGCCTCCAAGCATTCATTCAGAGGAGACACACTGACGATGTTATCAAAGGCATAGAGAAATATATTTGGGTGTCATCAGCGTATTGATAGCACCCCGACCCATGCGTCAGGATGATCTCTCCCAGCGGTTTCATATAACTGTTAAACAGCATTGGGGAAAGGGTGGCACCTTGTGGTACACCACATAGCAACTCCTTCTTTGAAGAGCAGCTATCCCCAAGCATCACCACTGGGAACCTGCCCGAGAGGTAGGATCGGAACCACTGAAGCACAGTGCCCCCGATTCCCAATTCCACCAGGCGCTCCAGAAGGATACCATGGTCGATGGTATCGAAAGCTGCTGAGAGATCCAGAAGTACCAGCAGGGATACACTCCCCCTGTCAATACTCAGGCGTAGATCATCCACTAAGGCGACCAAAGTGGTCTCAACTCCGTATCCTGCTCTGAAGCTGGTTTGAAATGGGTCTAGAAAATCAGTGTCATCTAAAACTGCTTGGAGTTGGAAGGCAACCGCCCTCTCGATCACCTTGCCCAAAAATGGAAGATTTGATACTGGCCTGTAGTTATTAAAGTCCAGGGGATCCAGGGAGGGCTTTTTTAGAAGCAGCTGTACCACCGCTTCTTTTAAACATGATGGAAAGCTCCCCTCCCTGAGAGATGCATTAATAGTATGTTGTAGATGTGATCTAACTACATCTCCTCCCTGGAAGACCAGCCAAGAAGGACAGGGATCAAGAGGGCAGGTCCTCCTCCTCGCTCGTCCAAGCAGCTTGTCCACATCCTCAGTACTCACCAACTGAAACTGATCCAGTGTAATCCTACTCGCGGAGTCGCTGGACACTCCATTATCAGCCTCTGCTATAACGATGGCATCTAAATTGGCTCTTATCCGAGAGATTTTATCTGTGAAATGATCGTTAAAGGCATCACAGCGAACTACCGAAGGCTCTAAAATCGGATTCAGGGGAGAAGGCGCCTGGGTTAGACCCGTCACCACCCTGAACAGTTCTGCTGGACGTGAATTCACAGACTCAGTGCACACAGAGAAGCTTTCTTCGCTGCACGTATTGCCACCCCATAGGAACGAAGATGTTCACTATGTCGTGTCTTGAAAGATATAAGTCAAGTTTTCCGCCATCAGCGCTCCAGTTGTCGTTCTTCCCGTTTCAACTCCCTGAGATCTTCTGTATACCAGGGCGCCCGGTTAGAAGCGGGTCGGAGAGGACGTTTGGGGGTGATCATGTCAATAGCCCTAGTTAGGTCTTGATTCCATCTATTGACCAGGGCTTCTACAGGATCGTCGACGATACCCGCCATAGAACCCTCTAAGGCTTTCTGGAATCCAGAAGGATCCATCAGCCTTCTAGGGTGGACCATCTTAATAGGTCCACCACCCCTGCAGGGGAGGGTGGTAGCCGTGATACTAACCCTGACCAGACAATGGTCTATCCATGACAATTCGGAGGTATTCGCTACCTCTGCCCACAGATCCGTCTGTTCAGAACTGAAAACAGCATCGAGGGTGTGACCTGCTGAATGTGTGGGTCCAGAGACCACTTGGGATAGGCCCAGGTTTGTCATGGATGCCATGAACTCCCAAGCTACACCTGACAAACCGGCCTCAAATGGGATGCTGAAGTCGCCCAGGACCAAAAGCCTGGGCGAATCCAACACCAGATCCGAGACCAGTTCCGTGAGCTCGGCCAGGGAGTCTGATAGGCAGCGGGGTGGCCGGTACACTAACAGAATCTCTAGTCTATCCCTGGCCTTCAGACTCAGGTATACACATTTGATATGATTCAATTCCCGGACAGGATCTCTGGTCAGGTTAAGATTGTCTTTGTATTTATTATCTAAATACAGTAGTACCCCAAAGCAAATGGGGCAGTAGCGTTGTCCACCACTGCAAACACATGCAAGCAACAAGAGATGAGGCCATTCCATTAGCTCTCAGGATATTGCAGTAGGGGTTAATGACTGTTGTGGTGATAACAAGGAAGGGCTAGCTCCCACCATTAATGACTGATAAGAGCACATACATGTCTCTGAATGCATTTTCTCTGTAAAATACCTGCACACTTTAATTGAAATTCAACCAACTTGGGTATTTATAGCTAGCTAAATTTATGTCCATATTAATTCAGGCAAAAGAGGTAAGTAGTCTAGGGAATACTGTGGATTAATCTACACCTGCCATGTATCCCGGGGTTGTCACAAGGTTGTCCCTGCATGTCCAAATGATGCACAGCTGATCCTGGGGTGAACCAGGGACAAGCACTCAGTTCTCCCAGGATAGCTGGGACTGCTTTTTCCCCGGTTTTTGCCACCGTCTCAGGACCATCCCAAGCTCCGTGGGTGGTGTGGCTCTCCCTCACAGAGGTCTTCCCTTTTCCTCACAGGCAGCGGGGCTCAGGAAACAGGCATGGAGCTGTGTGTGGGAAGTCCATGGGCATTTTCGCCATCTATTGGATGGCGCTCGGCGTCTTCCAGTGCTGAGTTCATTGAGTTCTTTTTTTAAAAAAGCCGTTCCTTCACACAGGATCGCGCCCATGCAATTGCACAAATGTCTCCTCTTTTAAAAGAAATGGTGCCTGGAATGTCCCTCTTTACTTCTGGGACAACTCGCTGGCATGTGGCCTCTGAGGAACAATCCTGGAAGTGGAAAACTCTGTGATCATCCCTCCCCACTCCCCAAAGAGCTTCAGGTGTAGATGAGCGCTATGAACCCAGGGTCCCCTCTAGAAGAATTCAGTTTGGCGCCTGGTTGTCCGATTATGCGCATCTTCTCACCATCGCTTTTACGCCTAATTCCTATAAATAACAGCTGGTGAAGCGCATAATCGGCAGTATGAAACACGCTTTAAAGAGGAGAACTGTAGAGGCATTCTTAACTAAAGGGTATGATAGTTGGACTACAGTATTTAAACACACAGATACTACATACTTCAAATGTAGAACAAGTAACTGCCAAACTAAAAAATATTTTTAAAAAAGAAAGAATTCAGGGTAAAATAGTAGACCATATTTTAATGGCAGCCACCAAATATTTTTGGGATTTTGCTGCCACCGGTTTTCCTCAGTCCACAGGGAGGAAGGACAAATCAGATGAGCACCCTGAGGGAGATGCTAATAATGGGGTGATTATTTCTTTACACTAGATAAAAATATTTTAAAAATAACATACATGAGCAACAATGCATGGCCATATATTCAACATATGATCAGAGATAGTTATTAAATATGAAGCTATTTGTGCTTCTCTTCTTTCCCCTTAATCCATAGTGTTACATTCAGTGCATAGTTCATTCCCTATGGCAGCTTTCCCCAACTTGGTGCCCTCCAGATGTTTTGAACATCAACACCCACCAGCTCACCAACACCATGACTAATAGTCAGGAATGATGGGAATTGGTAGCCCCAAACATCTCGAGGGCACTGGGTTGGAAAAGGTTGACCCCCTATGACTTTTATAACATTTTTTCTTTATAAAATGTGATTGTCATTTCCAGAGATGCAACAGCTGTAATTTCTCCTACAAGACCCTTAAGTCTTCAAAGTGTCGCCTCTCTAATGATGTTACTGAACTATTTTTCATCAGCATCTTTATCAGCTTTTAAAAAAATCTATTAGCATTTCCATCTGGCTTTTGCTTCCCCAGCTGTTACATACACTCTAGGGTGTCTCTTGTTCAGCCAGGATGCTGAGACCTGGACACTAACTATAATTGAAGATGCAAATTTTGTCCACCCCAAATAAAATAGCTTTTTAATTTATGACATAATATCTACTAAGACTGCATTTTGATGTGACATGCAACAAGCAGTGAATATTGGCACTTCAATAAGCTTTACTAATCTAGATAACAAAGTCAGGAAATGGACAAATTACTTTTAAAAAAGGAACAAAACAAAGTGGTAGAAGTTGAAGGACCACAGTAGAAAACCAGTGTTAGAAAGATCACTCATTTCATAAGTGATAAATAAAAACATGCCTTGAGTATAATTGTTTGCTTGTCTAAGTAAGGGAGCACTGAAAGTATGTGAGTACTACATGAATAATAGGGGTGTGCATGGACCCTCCGGATCGGATCGGGACCCGGATCGGGACCTCCAATTTTGTCATGGATCGGTTCGGACAAAATCGGAGGCCCCCCGGACCGGATCGAGTCCAATCCCGATCCAAAAATCGTAAATTTTTGGATCGGCCGCCATTTTTTTCCCCATAGACTTGCATTGCAATGCAAGTCTATGAGGAAAAAATGGCGGCGGGTGGGTGAGGGGGGGCCTAACTCCCTCCCCCCCCGGGGCCGTCCGCTGTGGATGGCCCCGGCAGGTAAGCCCCCTCCCCCGCGCTCCCTACCCCCCCTGGGGCCATCCGCTTCCATCCGCTGGCGCCCGCGGGCGCCCGCGGATAGAAGCGGACGGCTCCGGGGGGGGGTAAGCCCCCTTCCCCGCCACTGCTTACCTTTCCGGGCCGTTCCCTACCGTCCGGCGCCGGCGGTTACCGCCAGCCGGCTTTGCGGCTTGCTCTCGAGTAGCGCGCCGGGTGATCACCCAGTGCACCACCCTGGAGCAGGCCGCGGAGCCCGCTGGTAGTAGCCGCCGGCGCCGGACGGGAGCGGACGGGCCGGAAAGGTAAGTGCCCCCTCCTCCCCCCCCCGCTGTCCACTTTCATCGGCGGGCGCCCGCTGGCGCCCACCAATGGAAGCGGCGGTGGGCGCCAGTGGGCGCCCACCGATCCGCCGAACCGGTTCGGATCCTTTTCGGATCGGTTCGGACTGGATCGGCGGAGCCAGCTGTTGGATCGGAAATCGGATAATTTATCCGATTTCCCACTGGACCGGACTCGGATCGTGGATCGGGTCCGATCCAGTGCACATCCCTAATGAATACCCTAGAAAAATGATGTTAGAACTGGGCTGGATTCAAAGCTATGGGTAACCATATCAATAAATGTATCTCGAATGCTGTACTCCCACCCAGAGTCTCTTGGTGTCATGCCTAACCAGCCAGAACCTGACCGGGAAGGACCATTCTCGGAGGAACAGGCTTAGTCACTGGCACCATAGCATCCACAGACTTCATTATAGAGAAGGATCTTGATAGCCGCAGGACATGGAGGAGTCAACAAAACCTATTGAGGACTTTGGGGTGGCACTCCACCCAAAGGGAGACCACAGCATTGGAAGATATGATGCAGCTTTGGGAAACATCTGACCTCAATATTGGGAGGTATGGCTGTTCAGCTCATTTCTTTGTCCCTAAATTACAGCTCAAGCTACCTAGCTGGACAGCTCCTCTGCTGAGACAACAATCTCCTGAAATCTGTACTTTGCTCTGCTGGACAGCTCCCCTTGCTCTCCATGGAATCCAAGCCATGCAGCTCAACATATTGGTGAGACCTGGATATCGGAAGGTGTGTGTGGCCAGGGTGGAGGCTTGCACTGTAGAACAATGGGCATGAGCAGAAAACCAGATTCCAAATATTCCTAATATTTATGAGTGATCTAGCCAATTCAAAGATTTCATATTGCCTTTCAGCTGCAACAAGCTCATCCTTATTTCCTTCTAGACTTAAAGAGGGCTCTTCGGCCTGATAACATAGAGGTCTAAGCAGTTAACTAAGTTAGGCCTCTGTCTCATACCATGAGGTTCTGGGGTCGTCTTTAATCTACTGACGGATTAATCTGTTTGAAAGTTTAAAAGCAACTGCAGTAATGTAACCTTTTAAATATAAAAACCTACTAGTTCCTCAATATTTTGTCTGCCTGTTAATAAAATGGAATGCTAAAAGAAACGGGTTCGTATGACCATGGCTAAACATTGAGAGTATTAATGAAGTAGGTTAGAACAGATAAGTTTGCCTGGAATGAAAACACAGGAATTAGAGCTGGAGAGGGTCCAGCTTGTCAGCATCTGTGAAGGATGCTTCCTTTGCTACATAGAAATCAGGCCACCGTGTCCCACATTCTATCTACTATCAGTTCATGCAACTAAGAATGGCCTAATAGTTTAATACAATATGAGAATAATTAACCTAGAGATCACCTGCTCAGTACTAAGTGATGGATTTCATGAAGCCTTGTAGGATTAGTGCTCTATGATAACATAACTAGGATATTAATGCAGTGACGGTTACTGCAGGGAATTAAGCTAAAGTAAGTCTGCAAATAAACTACCATACCGAAGATGAAAAATGCAAGTGTGATTGTATCTTATTGTCATGCAAACATGGAAGAAGCCAGATTTGATAGTGGGGATGGACATTATTTAATGTGTCTGGCTCTGAAAATTCAGTATATCTTTTCTATCAATCCGCAGTATTGTTTAACCACAGGCCATAAGAATAGAACAAAGATAAGTTAGTATGTTAGGAGAATACACTGGTATTATCCAAAGGAACCTGCATAATGGTTCAGAATTTTGCCATAAACCAAAGATTTTTGGTCCATTAGCAAAAAAGACAAGGTCTTCGTCATGCTCATTTGACTTGCTACTTTTTCCTCCCTTTGAATAGCAGCTGTCAGTTCTGCAATGCTGTATTATAAATAGCTTTCCAAATTCCCCTAAGTTTCAAAAGCACTTTGCAATAGTGCAAGCCTTCGTTGCAGAAGATGAAAACAGTGAAAGCCCTGAACTTTTGCAAGCACCCTTGGCTGTGTATTTTCCCCTACCCCCCCCCCCACCATGTGGTGAGTTGCTGTTATGAAAATAATAAGTAAAAAGCCATGATGGGCACACAGATGTAGTCATGCAGTTCTCTAGAGTGCAACATTTGTTATTTTATTTTTTCCTTTGCATTTGGCTCCAATGTACTAACACAATGAGCTATATTCCTTTCTGAAAGTTAATCACTTGTGCAGCCTGATCCTATCTCTTGTAAGATGTAGTCATGGCACATCCCAGCTATATTGACTGAGATGGGCTGGGTCTTTTTGAAAATATTTTGGAGAGTTCTCAGATGCAACTTACACTTAAAACATTTGGACAGACCCAGCCTAGGGGCACTCCTCTACAAATCACCAGCCCTCTTCTTTTACTCTAAACTTTTACATTAATGGATGGTGGTGGCAGGTGGAGGGAGTGAAAGCCAAGGGCTCCCACAAAAGCCCAAGGCTATCCCCATTCCCACCCATCTTCAGTGAAGGCTGGTGACCATGCACAAATCCTGCATTGTCAATAAGAACTCTGGGATTTGTATTTTTTACCCATTCTAGTAAAGTATTCAAGAGGGATAAAACACATGCACCACTTCCTAGATTCAGTAATGCAGGCCCTGGGCATGCACAGAAGAATTGCAGAGTGAAGATTCTTAGGAATAGCCTCAGCTTAAGTTAAATGTGTAGTTGTAGTAGAAGGTGTTGTTGTTGTTATACCTGCTTGATATTTTTAAAAAAATATTCCCAGAGTTCATGAAGTCAGAAGCAGCCCTTGGTTTTGGCCTTTCCTCCTGCCAAATTTGTGAAAGTGTTGAAAGGCACAGAGGAGGAGGGGAATGAACAGATAACCCATTACCATCCATGGCAAAAGTAGGAAAGGTAGGGGAAGAATGAGCTTGACTTGTAATGACTTGTAATGACTCAAGGGTTTCATTCTGAAGCACCACCCATTTTCAGAATTTTTCTCTGCCTCTAGTGAGCCATTGGCTAGATCTACACTACTGCTTTAAAGCGGTATTGAAGTGCACTGATAACTGTTGGGGCACAATCCACATTCCATATACCACTTTCATAGTGTTATTTCCTGCTTTTTCTTCATATTCATCATGACTTGACACAAAGTCTAGATCTGGCCACTGTAGTAGAAGTTTCTGCTTGCATGACATCAACAGCTATGACATCTTTTGTGAGACAAGCAAGACAGAGAAAGACAGCTTTATTCTTCTCACCTCTAAAAGCAAAGGGGAAATCCCCTTATACAAATCTTTGCTCCATTAGGAGTCCAGGGCCCAATTGAGAAGCCTTGGGATGTGCTATAAGCTGTTAAGCCCGTCATCCTCTTTGCCCACTTTTCACACTAGGAAAGTCTCTTGTAGGATGCTTTTTGTGCTACACTGAATTTGCAGCACCACTAGCTGCTGTTGCTGAGCGCAAGGGAGCCTGGGACCAGGATCTTAATGCAGTGTGGTTGGGGTGGTGGTGGATCTTAAGCAGGATCTTAATAATGCAGCATGGGGGGGTGGGGCGTGGATAGAAGCTAGAAGCAAGGTGTGGAGGTATTTCTACAAGTGAATTTCTATTACATCTCTGTGGAGGTTTTGTATGGTTGTATGAATTTTTGATATAAACTCCAAAAGCAAAGGTGTTAGTCTCTATAATTTGGACCATTCCTAGATTATTATGAATTGAACACAGAAGCCAGTGAGTTGTATACTGAGGCACATTACAATCTTAGACCTTAAGAAAATGCTACCAGATTGTTATTAATATGGGTAAAATAGTCCCTTTTAGAGTGTACTATGTGTATTTTTTCTGCATTGCTCAAGCTTATCCAAGGAGCCTAAAACTCCTCCTTTCCATTCCCTGTAGGATAGTGTGTGCTCTTAACTATGCAGAGAAACCAATTGTCCTTGCATAACCCTAACCTTCTTGTTAGTGTCCCATCTATTCATGGAACCCTTTCCTTAACTTATTATTTCTACATCACAAAAAAGTTGCATACAAACTGCATTATGTTTCACTATAATTATTGCTTTTAACTTATTTAATGTTATGTCGTTATTTAAGATTTATATGCAGGTTGCAATATTGCTTTATCAAAACATCATCAATATTTCAACAACAGAAAGGACTTATCAGGCTTCGCGTGTTACATTTTGTTTGCTCTTGGAACATTTAAATGCTTAAGGCTGCAATCCTATACCTGGGAGTAAGTCATACTGAACTCAATTGGACTTACTCCTGTGTAGACATGTATAGAACAGTGCTCAAAGTAGTGAACTTTGCCTGTAATCATTTTTCTCCCAAACTTGTTTTAATTCTGAAAGAGCTTTCAATCTTATAAATTAAACACATGTATCTCATATTTGTTATATGCACCCATCCATTTATGTTTAAGAATAATACACATTATGACCCATTACTTTACACTGCCAATATGTATCCACTTGTGCTTCAAAGCAAAAGAATCAGCAATTTTAACTAGGATACGTTTCCTATATCCTGGTAAGATGTGCTATAGCAGAATTGCAGCAATTTTTGAACCATTTACTGCAATAACTAGTCATGGACTTCAGGAAAACTCAACTAAAAATTCAACTATTACACATTTTAGTTACCCACATCTACCTTTTGCATATTTTTTTAAAAAGAAGTGCATATAATTAACTGATAACATCAACATTTAAATGTATGCAATAAAAATAATTGGATGGTTTTCTACGTCTTCCAGTGAAAAGTTAAGATTAGAGCTCACACCAAGAGGAATGGCTTAATGAACCTGAAGGTCACATTATGATTTGAGAATAAAAAGTAGAAGCACACGTGTACAAGAGGTGTATATGTCAAGTCTGAAGTAGTAACATGCATCATTCCCCTCCCCATATGTTCATATGGCAAACAGCTGTGATGGGCTGTGGTTCCTGGCCACATGTACAGGTGTAATAAGGGCCAAATTAAACCTACCATTAGGTGATTCTTTGCCTGAAAAGTTCTTGGTATTTTTTGTTTTACTGGAAACAAGCCTCAAAAGTTGTAATGTGACAGTGAGGGCATAAGGCTGAGGAGCTGTTTAACCTTTTCCTGCCATTTGTCTGTAGGAGGACAAGCAGGTGGTGGGGAGGGGGGCACAGTTCTGAGTAGAGAAATTGGAGGAAGGAAAAATATCTTCCTGCCGGTTGTCCCACTCTTGATTGCAGCTTCTGAGATTGCTTTTTCAGTTTAAAATACACACAAGGGGGGAATAGACATGCAACTGCACATAACATACAGTTTGGCTGTAATTTTATGCGCTCATCGGACCTGCTCCCAAGTAAAGGTGCATAGGATTGGACTCTAACTAATAAAACACACTTTCAAAAAGAGACATGAAATGCTTGCTTCTTAATACCACCTCCTTGGATGTTGCTCTGAAATGCACTGAACCAAGGAACATCATTGTCAGTTGTATGCTACAAATTAGTGTATGCTTATAATAAAAGAGAGTTCCTGTGCTCAGCATATTCTATTAGAAATAGGGCTTATGCCACTGGAACGACAGCAACAACTAAAAGACACAATCTGTTATTTAAAGGAGGCTTATGAAAATCAAAAAGCATATTTGTTACTCTGTTTAGAAGAAAGCATAATCAGAAAGTTCTTCTCCTAGCCAGAGGCTGACCTTAAATCACTATGTGAGGATATTAAACTAGCCACTTATATAAACTGCATTTAAAAAATTAGCAGAGAACATCAAACTGTATTGCGCCCATAAGTGGCTCCAGGGATTTAATAACTAACAAAAACTGACAGCTGCTGAGACTTTTCACAATCCATGCCATAGAACCAATTCTCCTTGTTACATCAAACATCTCTCAATCAACACTAGCATTAAATGCATCTTCGACCACAGTACCCGTTCTAAACATGACATCCAGGGTTACAAACGTACGTTTCCTATCTGCATGTGGGCAACATAATTTCTGCAATGACAGGAAAAAGAATCACATCCTAAACTGAAGCACAGAAAGTAATTGTGGATTTGCACTCCACTTACACAATGTGAGAAAACGCTGAAAACAAAATCATTAATAGTGAAATACAACGTTGCTGGGTTTTGTTTTGTTTTTTTACAGTACCTTAAGTAGCCTGACAGATGGGAGAAAGGCAGCATGGCAGAGCTTCCGAATGGTCCAGTTTAGTGGCCGGGGAGCATCACTTTGACTCATGACCCTCAAAAATTCCACTGGAATAATGAAGCACAAATCTTACAAATGCCTACAAAACAAGCGCTCCTCCACAAGTGTTGACATCCCATGTCCATTAGGTGTCCACACCTGCAATTCCATTAAGACAGATGCCTCCTATAACTTGGCTGAAAGGCTGGCAAAGTGGATTTGCTTTAGCCACCGATCCTCCTTAAAAAAACACCCTCCCAGCTTGGAACAGTAGTGCTCATGCATACCAAATGTGGTTGAACGGGAGCAATCAGGCTGCTTGCTGCTGCTCCGGGGAGGGCTGCACCGTATTACAAGGAAAGGGACAGCCTGTATGTTTTTTTTAAAAGCCTGCAGTAAGAGCCGTGCGCTCGTTCCCGTTCCCTCTCTCCCTTCGGATACAAGCCGTTTATTTTCTTTTTTGTTTTTTTATAACAGGGAGGTGGCAATAAAATATATAAATCAAGCCAATGAAAGGGCAATCCCCGATTTCTCTTGTGAAGCATTGGAAGAAAAGAGATTACAGCTTTCAAAGAAGAAGGAGGGTCTAACATTCACAGTGAGGAGAGATGGGGCACAATTGTTACACACACACACACACACACACACAGAGAGAGAGAGAGAGAGAGAGAGAGAGAGAGAGAGAGAGAGAGCCTGTTCACCCTTTGGTTTACTGTATCTGATATTAATTGTGGCATTAGCTGCAATTGTTGAGGGTTGTTTCCTGGCATACTGCTGTTTTTCTGGGGGGGAAATAAAACCGAAGATGCATTTAGCAATGTATTTCTTCTAAGGCAGCCACGTGAAGCCTTACAGATCAATGGGTTGCATAAGGCTGGGGATGCTTCACTTTAAAGGGCATCTCCAGATGAATTAAAAACAAAACACTGGCTTTTATCTTTAGCATGCTAATGATGGGGTTGTGCTAGCCCCAGTCTTGCACCAATAGCAACATGCCCACGTAATGGATTAGGGTTAGCCCTGCTGCAGATATCCCCCTGCTTTCTGTGTGTGTGTGTGGTGTGGTGTGGTGTGTATGTGTACATACGTGCTTGTGTGTGAGTAGACCTGCATGCACACCTACACACACTTATCTAGAAGGTGAAATAGTTGTGCTTAAGATCATAGCTTTAAAAAGTCAGCACATTAGTGCTGGATGGGGAAAGTGCATAGCCTTCAAAGCCTTCAAAGATGTTAGCCCTTCGAAAAGTATAAAAATGATCAAGGCAATGTGAGCATTCCCATGTTTTAAGGTGCACACCCATTGCTAAAGATTCTTTTTGGAAATATATAAATTAACCTTTTCAAAAATTTACCAATTAGGGTTTACCATTTGTTTCTTACTAATAATGATACATGTGCAACCACAGTCCAGAGCCCACTAACAGTCACAGCTGTCATCCCACTTGTTGGGGGGAGGGGGGGGAATAGAAAATGCTGCATTTTCTCAAGGACAAAATATTATAGTCTGAGCCTGAGAAAGCAATATATCCCTTCAACAGAAGCACTATCTTATGAAAATACATCAGCATACCGTGTAACAAAAACACACACATTTATTGAACCTTTGGAAACATCTTCAAACCCACCCATCCCAGCATATTCACAAGTGGGAATAGGTTGCATTCATGGAGTAGTAGGGATGGAATGTTTTTTTTTAAAAAAAGAAGGTCCCTTTTCCATTGTTAAACCATGTCAGTTAGGCATATGTTTCCTATTATTGGTTGGTGGTTCATCGTACGTACTGATAGATTTGATACACAGAATCAGAGATGATTGATAACCTTCAAATTATGGGGGAGAAATGGAGGAACCTTACAAGATTGAATCTTTCTTTCCCTGGGATGACTGCTACCATCACCTGCCTGGTGACTGGACATACCTGATCTTCATCGAAGCAGCATTGTAAAAGGCACTGCAAGAGCACAGGCAGTGGAGTCAGCTGACACCTTCACCACGTTGAGTGATATGGAAAAAGCAAGTAGTGGTGGATAAGGTGTGTTCTCCCAATGCACATCAAGAGGCTGGAAGCTTCTAGAGGTCAGAGTGGAAGTGATGTGCAAGCCTATCACATGGTACTTGGCACCTTGGAAGCGAGAAGTGTGGGAATCCTCCTCTTACAGACACACTATCCAAAGCAAAACCACTGCAAGACAGATAAGGATTTTTCATTGAGAATAAGTCTACCTATAGCTGCCAGTCATGGTGACTATATATTACTTCCATTATCAGAGGAAGTATGCCTCTGAATACCAGTTGCTGTGGAACGTGAGTGGGAGGCTCCTATATTGATGGGCTTACCATAGCCAGGTGATTTGCCACAGTGGGAAAAGAATTCTGGTCTAGATAGGCCTTTGGCCTGATCCAGCACATCTTGTCAGGTGTTCTTATGAACATTCCAGCTACCCCACCTAGGTTCATCTTCTTCACATCAAAGAAATTATTAAGTATTTTACAGTCACCTGTGATCACATGAAACCAATCTGTGATGAAGCTGGCAATAGCAGGTTTATATCATACGTTATGCATTATTTTTCTCTATATTAATGATGCCCACATAATTCCTGTGGCTAAGAAAAATAATCTAATATACAATGAGGAATCCAGGTGATGAGAAATGGAAGAAAACAGGAATCACACACACACACACCTTGAAGTATAATAGCTATTATTTCTAAATTGGTAGATCTGGGAGGAGCAAACACAGTGGAAATTATGATATGTCAACATACTGTTTTTGTTTATTAAAACAATCTGTTATGTTTGGTTCCATAGACATTTTTGAAGTCTAATTGCCTGACAGGGCATCTCTGATGATTGTATTGTTTCCTTATACTTAACACAGTTAGAACACTCTGACTGACTGCAGGTGACCAAAGGAAAAAAACAGATAGCTTAAAGCTTTGATGGTGTGTGTTACTTACTGGTAAACCTGTAGTTTGTAAGACACACATCCACACAGATGAACTAGGTTATTCTACGCTAGGGTGACCAGATAAAATCCAGGTCAGGGCTCATGTAACTTTAACAGTTGTAGAGAAAAGGGAATTTCAGCCAGTGTCATTTGTATGCAATTAGTTCCTAGTGAAATTCCCTCTTCATCACAACAGTTAAAGGTGCATGCACTATACTAGAGTAACCATATACAAAAGAAGGCAGGGCCCCTGCAACTTTAACTATTGTGATGAAGAGGGAATTTCACCAGGAACTAATTGCATACAAATGACACTAATTGCATACAAATGACACTGCATACAAATGACACTAATTGCATACAAATGACAAATGACACTACACTAGAGTAGGTCACCCTACTCTAGTATAGTGCCTGCACCTTTAACTGTTGTGATGAAGAGGGAATTTCACCAGGAACTAATTGCATACAAATGACTCTGGCTGAAATTCCCTTTTCTCTACAACTGTTAAAGTTACATGAGCCCTGTCCTCCTTTTCATATGGTCACCCTATTCTATGCTCTAGCTTTCACCCTAACCTCCTGCGATTCTACTTTAGTATTCAATAGCCTGCAGCTGTAAGTTTCCTTAATGGAACCAAAATTATGCTGTGTTTCTTTTAATACCGTCAAAAGGTGATCTTTTCCTAGTTTTAAGGAGCATGTGTATCATTAAATTGTTTTCCCTTATTCTACATTCTATAAATGTTCCATTTAATACATGTTAATATTAAATATTTACCAACTGTGCTTTACACACTTGTGCATATGTTACTCTATTTACATAGGTTATTCATATACTTATTCTGACACAGCAACTAGTTGCAGCCATTCTAGATTCAATTATTTGTGTATAAGTCTTGTTTTCAAAGGGGACATATGAGGGAGAAAGTGAAATTTAACACAGGACAGCTACTTTAAAGAGCTGGTGATAATTTTGATAAACACTCTCAGAAAGTCTCAAAGGCTGAGAACACAGGATTTCGGTGGTTGTAATACTTAGATATGAAATGGGGGGGAGGACTGGGCAGAACAGATTGAAATGGAGGAATAACCACCTTAATTATGGAAAGGATTCAGCTTTATCCATTTTCATTTCACTCTAGACAGTCATACTAGTGTTGTAAAAACTCTTGTCATGTACTAAAATTATCAAGCATAAGCCTCCTGACTTGCCACTGCCTGCTACTTTCTAGCAACTGTTTCTCCCCTGAAATAAATGGAACTAGCTTTTACCGAAACCCAAATACCAGAATACTACTCATTCTGGTTGGTTACTTTATGAAAAAAATATTGAATATTTTTACACATCCCAGGGAGCAGGAGAGAGATCAAGTTTTGTAAACTTCTCTATACAAAGTATTGGCAGGAAGTTTGGAAGAATGCAATTCCTACTATGAAACGAATTATTCTGACTGCATCCTTATCTGCAGTTTGCTATATGCTGAGTGTACATAATGTTGAATTGATTCACCAAAAGGCTACACACAGTTTTTCAAAAATTTGGAAGAAAGGAGAATTGTCCTCTCATGCTCTGTGGACAAACCAATTATTTAGGTTCTCATAGCACTTCATACAATCTTAGATAGCCAATTCAGAAGAGTGACCACCAGTATTATATTAGGCAGCATGAACAGAGTGTGACTGTTCAAAATGGTTTTTGGATAAATCTGATGATAAATAGTATTTTTATTCCCTACTTCCTAGGGCATCTAAAGATTTTTAAAAAATAAGATATGGAAGGAATAAGTGCCCTTTGCTGTTTAAGAATGACATTAACTAGACTAAAACCTGCAGCAATCCAGCCTTATCGATTTCACAAATACACATCCTTTGAAATAGTGTTGCCTGCTTCTAGTCATCTGAACTGAAAAGCAAGCAGCACTGCATCTTAGGCAAGTCAAGCAGGAGTGTAAGTTACTCTGTGTCATATAGTCAGGTAGTTTGGTCCTCAAACATATGTGAAACATATAAAGCTAGTTCATACTGAGAGCAAACCATCTAGTCCAGTCCTGGTCTGTCAGTATTTATTTATTATTTATTAATTTAATTTATATCCTGCCTTTCTGCCAAACAATGGTTCTCAAAGTGGCATGCTAGGCGGCTTTGAGTAGGTCTTAAGCAGAGGTCTTTCCTGTTCAGGATTCCTTTAAGTGGAGATACCTGGGACTGAATATAGGTCCATCTTATGCTTATGCGCTGCCACTGACTTACTATGCTCCACATCCAGGTGGGAAATAACAGCCCCCACTGCCCAGCTATGTGCTTGGAGAAGGCTACTGTCATGCCTGACCTAGGCCCAGGCCAAGAGTCTTCTCGACTCTAATGAAGGTTTTGAGGCAAAATACCCCATGAGACTTCCCTGACTTCTGAACTCCCATAGATACTTCCCTCACACCCCCAAAGCTATCCCCTTCAGCAATAGTGATTCTTGAGACACCTATGGACAGGCCTCCTGATTAACTTACCTCACTCAAGGAGTCAGAGAAGGAGGCCAAGCAACTATGCAGTTGCAGGTGGCCTCATGTTTTCAAAGCACACATCTGAGGACCCAGAGAAATTAGAAGGGAGCGCCTCAAAAGTAAAAGTGCTCCTCAAGAGTAAAGGACTCATCAGCAGCAGGAAGTCTAATGACCTGGGTTGAAGCTGGATCTTGAGAGCAGGCTATATAAGCCATCAATTCTGGTCTATCCACTGCTGGAACAACTCAAGTCCTATGCTCTGTGTAACCCAGATGCCTGGTAAACCAGCACTGTTTCTGATTCCTACATACCAGCTATATTCTGACCTGGCTTCTGTACTGCATTCAGGTCAGGGGCCCAGCTTGGATCAAGCTCAAACAGGACAACCACCTATGTACTTTGGGAAGATGTTGAAATTATGAAAACAAAGTAAACACCCCATTGCATTTGGACAGTGATGAAGCTAGATCTGGTCTATTGGTATTGCCATAATTGCTGTAATGAGGAAGAAGGCTTACATTCCAAGCACAGGATGAGTGCAAAAGAAAGATAAAACTGAGTAGTGCGGTCATGGGAAAGGCTCAAGAAGAGGTGGCTGAACCTAACATGAGCTTCCCCATCTCCTATGAAATACATTCTGCTGTTTTGTCAACAAAATACAACCATGCTACACTTTATTCAATGGGAGACAATAGCTGACATTATTTTCTATAAAAACATCTTACATAGATTTTTCTACCATGCAATTTTCTGTCAGACAAAGACAAAAACCTGGAGGGAAATAACAAAAATAAGGAGGAACCACAACAAGGGTGATTTAAAATGAAAATATCAGGTTTTTAAATAGTTATTTCTATAGATAAAATATAAGCACACACTATTTGGCAGAAGTACCATTCATTTGTATACAAAATAAGGAAGCTGGCTGCTTTAGGCGAACTACTATTTTCTCACACTGACTTCAGTATTTACACATTTTTTATGCTTATAATGTGACACTAATGTTTATGGACTCATGGGATAACAAATAATCTGCTGAGTTGCCTGTACCAAGGAAACATAGCACGCCACGCAATATTCCTTTTTGTGTGTGTGTTTAACAAAACATTTTTAACTATTTGAGAGAAAAGTTACATGGAGGAATTTAACTAGAAATATTTGTGTGTGTATACACACACATGCACATACACACACACATGAACAAATGTGTTTCTAGTGTTATTTGATGCTTTTAAATTGTTTCTCTTTGCTATTTACTGACACCCACATTCAAATCCTAATCATATTTACTTAGAAATGAGGGTGGGAGTGGGCATTGTCTCAACAAATGTGTGGTTCCCAACTCTATAGTTGCTAAGAAAACCAGAATACAGGGTGTAGGAAGCACTTGTAGGTGACAGTCAGGAAGCAGAGAGGGATGTTTTACCCTTCCTGCATCCATTGTTTTCTTGCCTACTAACATCTCTTCCCCACCAGACCATGTTCTTCCCAGCTGAGCTTCCATTCTTGGAAACTGGTTGAGGGAAAACATTAAAAACTCCTGGAAGGCATTTGTCAGAGAGATTTAGAAGGCAGGTATAGTGTTAAGCACCCTCTCTTGCTTACTGATTCTCCATAATTCTCCCCAGGTGAGCCATTACTTTATGGTGTTATGAGGGGATCACAAGAATGAGAAACCCATGTTTCCTTCATAATTTCTAATTAACTTCTTAGTCATATTGTAATCAGTAAAAGTGCTTAGATTTGAAAAAAACTATTGCTCTTGGTTAGGTCATAGCTAAGTGTCACTTACTTTTCATGAGCCATGTCTTTTGTACAGATTCTTGTACTCTACTAATCTTTCAACACAGAATTAATACTTCAGTATATTCTGCATAAAGCTAATATGCATAGGCATCTTTATTTTGTGGTCAACAAATTATCCCGTACCAAAAGCTACATTTGCTGTCAGCCCAAATAGCATTTTGAGTAAATAGCTTCATCAACAAGCCACAGATTGTTTTTTAAATACATGTACATAAAAATCCATTTTGTCACCAAGTCATCTTGAACAAAAAAACAAAAGGGAAAATATATATTTGTGAGCCCATGGCATCCAGCATTGAGAATAATGAAAACAAGATTTTTTTAAAGCAGTTGGCATTAATATGCATTCGATGATTGTTTACCTTGCCACTAGCCACCTCTCTCTCTCTCTCTCTCTCTCTCTCTCTCTCTCTCTTTCTCTCTCTCTCTGTGCGTGTGTGTGTGTGCACGCGTGTGGCTTCCAGCCCTACCATGAATGCCTGTGTGGTACACATAAGCTTAATACATCAAAACAAAGTGGTGTGTCTGAGCAGAAATGTATTATAGTTGATGACCTATGCAGAGATGCCCAGTATTTAGTTCCTTTCCAGTTTGGGTTCAGGCCTGGTTTGCGATTGAAACAGCCTTGGTGGATGACTTATGCCAGAACCTGGACGGGGGGGATTTTTTTCAGTAACAGGCACTGCTTCTGTAAACAGTAATTCCTTCTCTCTAATATTCCAGTCTCTTATTTTTCTGTTATTTTGGGTGATTGTTCTGGACTTCTTTCACCATTTCTCTCTTTGTTTCATAAATAATTTCTTTAGTTTCTCTGTCTATCAGCCATGTCTCTCCCACTCTAGCTCTTCTTTTTCTCTCCTTATCAACTACCAATATTCTTTTTCCATTGCCCTGGTAACTGCTCCTGCTCCCTGCTCGTCATTTCAGGTCCACCTACAATACTATAAACCATGATATCATTATGGATCAGCTCTCTAAGAAGGAGTAGGTGGCATGGTACTGCAGTAGTTGTACTCTGCACTGGGGGACCTTGTCTTGGAACCTTGATATTTGTACAATGAGGACCCACAAGGCTCCAACTTGTTCCCCCCCCCCCCCATACTCTTTAACATTTATATGAAGCCTCTAGGAGATATCCAGGGATTTGGAGTGAAGTGCCATGTGTATGCTTCTCCTTGGCACCTGAGTCAGGAGACGCTGCTGATTTCAGTAATGGGCTTGATGAAGGCCAATAAACTGCAGCTTAATCCTGACAAGATGGAGGTCTTGTGGTAGATGGCTTTTTTTTTAAGGAGATGTTATTCAGTCAGTTTTGGCTGGAATTGTGCTCCCTTTGAAGGAACATGTTCACAGTTCAGGCATAGTGCAGAATGCAATAGACAGAGTTTTCACTGGCACTGATCAGATGAATCATATCTCACCATTCTTAAGAGAACTTCACTGGCTGTTCATTCACTAATGGCTCCAATCAAAGCATCTTTAAAGCCCTAAAGAGCTTGGGACCCAATTACTTGAAGGAGCACTTCCTCCTCCCATGCCAACCTCCCACATTCTAAGATCATCAGCCAATGCCCTTCTCCAGATACTGCCTCCATCAGAGGAAGATGACTTTTTTGGTTGTGGCAGCCCAAGTGTGAAACCCCCTCCTCAACCTAGCACCAATTTTGCTGTCTCTGGGGTACTAGGCAGAACTTTTTTTTTAATTACACAGGGTTTTTTAAAACAAACAAACAAAACACCATGTTCACCATCTTAAATATGTTCAACTTGTTGATTTTTAGTTGCTTTTTTATTGGCAGTTTGTCTTTTATTTATTGGGCTGGATCCAGGATCTATGGGCTCTGCTCATTGAAGACTCCTCCATCCAATTTTGGGGGAGTCCTTTCTCCTCACACCACAGCTCACCCATTCAGCAGGGATTCCTCACTCTCTGTGTATCATTTTCAGGAAGCTGGAGGTTGCTGTGGGAATGAGAGGGCAGGAAAGTCCACTTCCACCAACACAGTTGATCCAGCTTAAATCTGGATCCAACCCACTCTTATTTCATTTGTTCTAACTTTTGTAAACCACCTGGAAATCACTGATTAAAAGTGGAATGTAAATGTTTTAAATAAATATTTTTAAAATTAGCTACAATACTAAAAATAAATTGTTAGACTCATAATAAATTTATAAAATAAGCCTTCTCCTGTATGTATCCATGACAACACAGATTTATTTTATGGCACTCTAGATAGTTGTTTCAATACAGCTTACAGAAATAACTTTAAAGGATACAGTAAGATAAAATAGTTTTCTATCATAGGTAATTATTTTGGTATTTGGAACATATGCTGTTTTATAAATATACATAAGACATCCATGGCTTGGATAGCTTGAAATGAGCATGAGGTAGAATGTGCTTTTAAAAAAGGCAAACAAAAAGAACACACTATGCAGGCTATTTTTTTAATGTAGTTTTTTAAAAAAACCAAAAAAGCACGCTAGGGTTTTAAAATCACATATAAAGAAATGCTGTACTCTTATCTGTTTATGTTTTGTAATGTTTATATACCTACTGTGATTGACCTCTGTTCAGATGACAAGTTAAGCCATGGTTAGGCTGCCAACCCTTTTGCAGCAAATGGTTAGTGAGCATGTTTAAACCATGTTTCTGTAGCCACCATGATTAGGAATGGTTCACATGACATGCTAAACCATAACGTTTAGCTCAAAACGCTTAACCACTGCGTCTTAGCAAGTCATCTGAACAGGGTTAATGGTTTTGCTACTATTTTATTTATTTATTTATTTATTTATTTATTTATTGTATTTTTATCCTGCTCCTCAGTGGCTTACAATCAATTAGCAAAGAAGATAGTCCCTGCTCTCAGGCTTACAATCTAAAAAAAGTCATGACACACAAGGAAAAGGAGTTGGGGAGGGAAGAGGGAAGAGGGAACTTTGGGCATGTTCTGCTGCATTGGGCATAAGACAGTTATGGCTGCCTTAGTAAAGGTTGCTGGAGCTTCTGGAAGCACTGGGCACCTCCTTTACACAACATTTGAATCCCAGTTGGGGTATGAGTGGCATGAGAAGGAAAAGGACTTGGCAGGTGCTTGCAAAATTGAAAAGCAGGAGTGAAGCGCATTTAGTTGGTGCTTGAAGGAGCTCCTTTAAGTACCAGCCAAGTGTGCAATAACTCCCCCAGGTGAATCTGGTCTGATAACAGATCAGAGATAACAAGGGGATTACTCTCTCCACCTCTTTCTCATGACCCCAGTAGCTTCTAGACCAGTCCACAAAGGCTGACCAATCTCTCAACTAGCCAGGCCCCCATGGCAGCCAGTTCTTTGAATATATAATTTTAATGATGTTTTTATTCTGTTTTTATTCTTTTATCCTATTTGTTCACCGTTTCAAAATGGTATATAAATATTGTAAATAAAGAAAATAAATAATAATAAATATGCCCAGTCATATCCATGGGAGCCATTTTGTGGTCATACCCACAGCAGTTTTTCGAATTCCCAAATGTGCCCATGGGTCCAAAAAGGCTGGAGGCCCCTGCCTTATGTAAATAATTCCCTTAATAAACACCTTAACTTTTGTTCCTTATAAGCTTGCCTCTAGTGGCGGCATCACTCCCATGCCAATGCATAGGCACCAAGCTACTGGATTTCTATAACACAGAAGGTTTATTTTGGAGGCCGTGGTTAATGCATCCTTCCCTAACTGAGAGGTCTATCTTAGGACTTTATTAGACACTATGGCAGGGAGTTCCATGGACCCAAGTACAAAGGTTATTTCTCTTTGGGGGTGGGGACACCTACCTGCTGTTGTTTTTCCCTTCCCCATAGAGAAGAAATTATTTATTTACTTGGAGCAACCCAATGAAGTCTTCTCCTGACCTCCATTACTGCCACTGGCAGTAATGGAGGTCAGAGTGCTTAGAGTGCTTCTGAGCATGCCTTCCTGTACCTGCTCTCCTCTTCCCTTCTTCTCAGCCACATGCTCCTTTTCAGGTCTTTCTTCCACTGTAGGCAGTTAAGGACAGGCTGCTCACTGGAGTTCAGCAACCATCTGGTCCTTAACTTAAGTTACATTAAGGAGTCCACCAAATAAAATAATGTGGCCCCAAAGTTTTCTTTTGTGTGGCCATATTGATGATGATGATTATCATTATGTGTGGATGCGTGGACCCTCCCCACCTAAAGTCACTTGATTCTCTATGTAATGCGAGTTGTTGCTGGAACAGGAGAATGTGGATCCAAAGAGAGCTTTTATGTGGTTGTGTGGATTCCCCCAGCCCTGCTTTGCATGTGGCTCAATTTCCCCTTTTTGTCATATGGGTTGCTGGAGATGCAAAAGGCTGATCTGCCTCTGGTGACTCCACTTTCTGCCCCACCAGACACCACTGGCCAAGCATCAAATGTTGAAGAGAAAAGAATATGATAGCCACATTGTTTCTTTACATCTGTGTATCCTTAAACATCGAGAAGACACCATCTTACAGTTTTCAAAAGCAAATGAACAATAAAGTAGAAATAATTACTGCATTAAATCAATATTGTCCCTTTTAGTTATGGGCCACCGGGATCTGACCTGAATTGATTCAGATGACCTATTTTCCCTTGTAGAAGGTGGCATCTCTAGTTTTGTTTTGTTGGACAAGTTATGACTAAAATTACAGTCTCTGTTATGTTTAGCTTTTTTCACTTTGGAAATGAGACAGCATGACACATTATAAATAACTTAAGTACAAAGCCAAGTGAGAACAAAGACATCTCCTATCTTGCAAATCTAAACATCAGTATAAAAGTTTCCTACTGAAACTTTTCTATTAAAGAGAACTGCAAGGTAACAACAGAAATGTCAAGAAGTAAAGTTTGGATACCACACCCCTTTTTACAATGAAACTAGAGATGGATCAAGCTCTCTTGCTCTTTCCAAGCTCATTCAAAGAATTATTACAAAGCTCGCAATTTCCCCAAGGGTTCTCTGAAAGCTCAGGAAGACCACAGACATTATGTATCAAGAGGAGGTAAACTGGGTACATGGAAGGGAACCTGCTCTCTTCCCTTTCCTGGATGACTCTTTGAAATCTGCTCTGCCCTGAACCCTTGGAGACACTCTTTCATTTCCATCAGCTAAACCTTCCAGCAATAGCATCCAGGAAGTGAGGACAGAAGAGAGCTTCCTTACTAATAGCCAATGGGCCTGTTCAGACATCACTTCAGGGACTGTGGTTAGCGAAACTGTGGTTCTCTGGGGTGAGCACTAGCCACAAGCCGTGCTATCGCACACAACACTTTAAGCCACTGTAAGAGCTGCTAACCCTGCTGTAGACGGTCCGACTAGGGTCGCACACAACACCTTAAACCCTGCTGCTTAACCAAATGCCTTAACCAGCAGTGTTTAAGGTGTCTTCTGAACAGGCCCAATGAGACCTGGCAAACTGTCCCTAGAAATTTCCTGTAGTTAAGGCTTTATGGCCTAAGGAATGCCCAAGAAACAGCCCCCCCACCCCATGTCTCACTCCACACTGCTTCTGCTGTAAATATATTTTGTGCTATAAGCACAGAACAGCTGTGGAGGTTCAACGTGGTTAGAAACTAAGTTATAATTTATTAATAGTGAGCAGATACTTGTATTAAGTTATAGGCATTTTATTCCATACTGCACATCTTCTTCTAAAACTATAACACCCACAGTTTCTCCACCCCCAAAATTTCCATCTCCAAAGTTTGTCCAGTTGCCTATTAATTTGTTGGGGAAAAACCCAGACTCGCTCAAAAAGACCTCTTAAAGTCATTGAATCGAGAGAAATCACTCAAAAATTGCCAGTATATTGTAGGAGGTCACCTTGACAATTTAAATATTGTATGCATTAATTTCTGTTTTAGTTTTAGTGGCATTACTAAATGAACATTTATTTCAAGCTTGCTCACAGTACTCTACAGAAGATGATACTTTAAAAAGTGTCTTCTGCCTGTGGTCTTACACTTCTGCTATGACAACTCCCAACTGTTAAAAAAAAAAAGTTGGTTCTCCAGATGAAGCCAGGTTGAGATCTGACAAGTTCAGAAGCAGGATCTAGTGAGTCTAATGAACCAGATGGCAGTGTCAATAATGGCAATAAATTAGTAACATAAGAAGTTGCCGTATTCTGTGTCAAGCTGTTAGTCTACCTAGCTCAGAACTGTCTACACTGACTGGCAACAACTCTGCAGGGTTTCAGTCACACTACCTGAAAACGCCAGGAGTTAAACCTGGGACCTTTTTAGGCAAAGCATATCCTCTTTCACTTAAGGTGTCCTGACACTGGTTGTTTTTATAAGTACCATGCCAACACCTTGGGCTGTTGTGCATCCCATGAACCATCATGTACATAGTGTTGTACATCCCTATAGGATACAAAAACCTCCCATGTATCTAAATTCCAGGGGTGACAAAAACAGAACCAAAAAGTGAATGCAGAGTTGCAGAAGGCACAAGCAGTGAGCTACAGGGAAAAATAAGTGCAACACACACACACACACCATAGTGTCAAAGGCTTAACTATTTATGCACTTAGAAATCATTTGAAATGACCATTTATTCCACTTTATAAATTGGAAAACAGGCTGACAGAAAGTTTAGTCCACACCTAGACAGTAGAACAATGCCTTAATCAGCAACTATTAGATGAGTAATACTGAGGTGTAGAAATAAGCCACAAGGCTCGTCAGTGAGATTTTGGACAATTCTTAAAGAAAAATGGAAGCCATTTTACAGAAAGGGAACACTAACTTTACTGGGGTTTGCTACTTACAGATTTTTTGCGGGATTAAGATCAGCTGTTTTATATGGGAGGACATGTGGTTTGAATTGAGGAAAGTCCTTTCTCACCAAGTTCTACATGTTTCTTTATGTTTTGTTTAACAGCAGTAGATGGTGCTGTGATTATAGTGCAATGCGGTCATTTCACACAGCCGATAGATCAGATTAATATCCCTTGTCACATTATCTCAGATCTTTCTAAAAGCAGGATAAAGGTCATAAACCGTGGGAGGAACCCAGGAGGTTGACAGTGTCAGTTAAAGGATCCCGCAAACTTCCGTGAGCAACCAATCTTGATTTCATGATATAAGCTCCATGTCGAGAAGTTCTAAGACTGAACATTGTGATACAACCAACACCATATGAAGCTGTCTTTATACCATGACCATTGTCTATCTAGTCCCACACTGCTTACTCTAACTGGCAAAGTCTCTGCAAGATCCTAGGCAAAAATATTTTCCAGCTGTGCTATCTATGACAACTAAGGTCCTTTAATTGGAAATACCAGACTGGAGAAATTTATTTTCTTGATAACAATTTTGCTGAAGCTTAGAAACAAGTCACACACAGAAAATAAAACCTGCCTCTAGAATAGAGGCCATTATGGAGCATAACAGCCATAGGGGTTTTTTTTATGAGATAGCTTGACATTAATGCTTAAATGTGGCAGGCATTGAATCTCAAACGCTATATTGCTCTACCACAGAGTTATGGTGTCTCCTCTCGCATCAAATTCATGGCAATGAATTATTTAGCACATGTACACACACACACACACAAAGGGAGGGAGGGAGGGAGAGAGAGAGAGAGAGAGAGAGAGAGAGAGAGAGAGAGAGAGATCATCAGTGCTAGTCATGTGCGGATGGGAGGCACTCAAAGTAGCATCAATATGCGAATGACACTCAACTCTATTTTCATATAATACAGGTGAGGGAACAGAAGTGCTAAGCCATTGCTTTGAGCAAAGTGATGGGCTGGATCACAGCCAATAAGCTCAAGTCAGATAAGATGGTGGTGTATGGTTTATCTGACCATGTGAGTAGTATTTTTTCCTGTTTTGAATGGGGTTGTACTCCCTTTGAAGGAATGTACTCTCAATTTGGGAGTGCTCCTTGAACTGTCACTGGAGGAGCAAGTTTCCTCTGTGGTGCTGAAGTGCCTTTTACAAGCTTAAGCTGGTTCACCACCTGCATCCCCAGCTTGACAGGGAAAGTCTGGCCTCAGTCTTTGCTTAGCTCTAGGGGCTGCCACTGAAGATTGGTTCAGTGACCACAGTGAGTTCAGAATATGGCTGCTAGGCTGCTAACTGGGATAGGGTGTGTTATGAGCACTTATCACAGACGCTTCACTAACAGCCCTGACTCCCGGTCCATTTCCAGACCCAGTTCAAAGTACTAAACTTGACTTTTAAAGCACTTTGTGGCCAAAGCTATATCGAAGGAACCTGAAGGATTGCCTGTCTCCATATCTATCTGCCTATGCTTTGCGATCATCACAGGCACTTCTCCAGGTAGTGGTACCTGAGGCACAGCCAGTGGTTAGCAGGGAGAGGGTCTTTTAAGCAGCAATGTCCAGCTTCTGAATGCTCTCCTGAGAGAGGGTCACCTGGTGCCCACGTTGATGTATTTCTGGCACACCAGGAAAGGACCTTTTACTTTTCCCTGGCTTTTAAAATTTTGTTGATTTCTTTTACTCAGGTTATTTTTTTAATATAGGCATGATCCAGCCAAAGAAGAAAAGAACATATTGCATTCTCTTTCCCCACTGCCACCCCACAAATACATACAAAATGTCATCCCTATAGTGATGCTGATCACGATAAAGTGAGGCTTTTCTGCACCTCACCTATAAGGATCCAAACTCCTGCTCCTACCCAAGACCTCAGCACACAGGCTTCTCAAAATAGGAGCTGCATGACAGCCAGTGCATTTAGAGGAACAGGCTGCTGGCTTCTAATATGGTCATCTGAAAAGAGTGGATGACCAAGTTCTAGAGGCCTTCTAAATCTGCCCTGCACAACAATATAAAATATACCGTTGCATATTTTTGAAAATATATTATACACAGCTCAAGTAAACACTGATTTTTCTTATTTTAGTCTCTAATCCTGACTTATTTGATCAATCAAATTTCCATTATGAATAGTAAATTATAATGGAAACACATCTGCTAGTCTAGTCAGGCACACTGAATGAAAACTGTAATTGTAGGCAGTGTCCAACACTACCCGTACGATAGCAGGAACGCATCACTAGCGCAGCTGGAAGTTAGCAGATCCTGCAGCTATTGGAAATGAGATAAGCCTCTAAGCCTATCTAGCTTCCTTACCTTCAGGTGGGCAGGGACAAGCCACAGAGAAATTTATGAATCCAGCAGATCCACGACTCTGTTCCCCACCTCCTTTCCCACTGGAACACCCTCTTATCCCCTACTGCATTCTTGGAAGAGAAGTCACAGCTGTGCTTTCCATGGCAGCTGAGTCAGGTGTATAAAAGAAGCTGCACATGGATTCCCACCCCTGAGGCCATAGCTGTGTGTACTACTTCGGAGATGGGAATCCACACCATCCTGTGGCTCCTCAGTAAGAGAAGCCATAGGATTGCTCAGTTAATGTATACATGTCTTACAATGTATACATAATTTGTATCTTCCAGAGTTGATGGGGGTGTTATTTATCTTTCCTTCTGACAACAAATGCAGATTAAGAGGCAGTGCAATGACCACTGATAAGTACTGAATTCTCATCACTAATATGTTATATTAAGTGAATTACTCACCATGGCTGATGAAAAGTTAATCTTATATTATTTTTCAGTTGAAAATGAAAAACCAAATATACAGAAACCGAAACACAATCTATATCATTGATACTCTTAAAATGTCAACAGTAAGAACACGCACATGATTTCCCACATGATTAAAGTTAATAAACAATATGGATCTGCTCTCTTCTTTCTTTACATTTAGTGTAAGGCATCAAAGTATAGGACGTGCCAATTTCACCCGTCAAATTCTGCTCTTTGTCTTTCTCTCCTTGTTTTCCCATTATACAACCTAGGGAGTGGAGAGGTAATGGGAAGGAAAGTTAAATCCATTCAGTCTTGGGTCCCCTCTACAAGAGATCACCTTTACGCCTGTTTCTCCGATTGTGCGCATTACCTTACACACGAGTTTACACCTAATACCTGTACACGAAAAACGTGGAAGCGCATCACGGGCTCTCTACAAGGCGCTTTAAAGTTTTAGCAGCATTGGATGCAATGACACAGAAGTGAGTGTGGTGTGATAGTATCTCCTCAGAATCTGAGGAGAGCAACATGACCTCCTCTGGAAAGGTCTGGTCCCTGGGGCTTTGGAACAGGTTCCTGGGGCTTTCCTGGTCATAAGGAGGTGGGAACCTCGTGATACCATTCTGTAACTGAGCCCAGTCCCTAATCAGTTAACTCAGGAGTGCGCTAGCATGCAGCTTGTTCATTTCACATTGTGGTTTAATAAGCCAGGATTCCTAGCTTAAAGTGAAGTGCAAATGTGACCAATGAGAATAGTGCTCAAAATAACCCTTGATGTGAATACATTCATTGATTTTAAACTTTTAGTGTACGTATGTGAACACAAAAACCAACCAGAAAATAAATTTGGTTAATTTGGTAGTTGCTGAACATGAAAGTCCTCAAAGTTCTTTGTATATTTGCTTTAAAATAACTTTTTTAAAAGACAATGCAAGAAAATAATCCTGAGGTATAGAAATATGAAAGGATGCTACAAATACCATCATTAACATCTTTTTGATGTTTGAAAACTGCATTATTCTGTGAATGTACATTTTCTTAACACTGCAGGAACAGGAACAGATATATTTTTTACCTGTTGGCTAATCTTGATTTCATTTTGTTTTAATATACCTTAGTGTATAGAACCAATTTAGCAAGTTATTGAAATAAACTCTGAAAATGGATTTTCTCCTGAATTAAATCACATCAATTATCTGGAAAAAATGGAACCATCGGCATTGCGAAAACCTCATGAAATATCTATATAATACAATTCGAGGAAGAATTTAGGGTAACTTCTCACAGATACTAACTGAAAGAAGCAGATGCCAATTTAATTATTAATTTAATCGGTACCATTTCCCCAAAACATACGAAATCTCCATATGTTTCATTTCATTTTAAATTCATTTCTCCATTCTAGTGTCCCCAAAATCTAAAATAGAGTATTGCAACAATAGTCTAGGAAAGATAGGGGTGGGTAGCACTGAACATGGGCAAAACTGTAATAGAAGTGTTTGAAAGTATTTTCTACTCAGAAATGATAACTGATGGACATATCCAAAATCTGCCAAAATCAAAGCATGCAAATACCCTCAAATTTGCATCTTAATTTGCATTAAGATGTCATATGCTAATCTGCAGTTAAGTGTAATTTCTTCTTAAACTTTTATGGTATGTGATGTTTCAGTGACTAGTAATTAATTGTAAAGGTCCAACAAATTTTCAGAACCAGGAACATGGCATTGTGTTTAGGGGGTTATAAAGATGCACCAATGCAGAGGCCCATGCCTAAGGGTGCCAGCAGACACGGCCTCCCTCAGACAGGGTGGACACAAAGTGTCCAACTCTGACAGCTGCGTAAGTTTGCTTGAGGACTTCACTGTATCAGACTAAGAGCTGGTCCAACCTGTGTGAAGCCATTCGCTTGCTAACTAATAATAAAAAAATACAACCAATTTGAAGAATGAAATTTCTTTCAGGCAAACCTGTTCATTACAATCTCTTGTCTTCATACTCCATTGCCAAATCCAAAAGTGGTTGAACAAAGCCAGTCATTTTGTTTGCATCCACAGCGCTATGTTGACCACCCTGTTACACAGAGACACCTTATCCTTTTTGCAAGGCATTCAAGAGCTGGAGAAATATTAGACATTTCCAGGCTTTACATCTGATCTTTTAGATATGTTAATCAGCTATCATTTCTGAGTGGAAAATACTTTCAAATGCTCCTGCTACAATTTTGTCCATATCAAATAGTATTTTCCTAGACTAGAAGCATCTAAAGTAGGGGTGGGCAGCCTCTTTGCCTCTAAGGGCCAAATGTGGTTGTGGGTGATGGGCATATGCATGCACACATGAACACAGAGCCTTCCCCTCACCCCTCTACTCTCAAGCATACACACACATACAACTTCTCTAAGCATACACACACACACACACACACACATATATACACTTGCTCCTCTCCCTTCCCTTCCCCCCCATCGCAGCATGCTGGGATGGAGAGAATTAAACCTTCTCTCCCTGTGTGCTGAGATCATTTCTTGGGGATGGAATGGCTCCTTAACTGGATGCTCCTCAGTTTCTGTCAGCTTTCCTCCCACAAGTCAGTTTAAAATATGCTCTGTGAATGTTTTGGCATGAAGTACTGGACTCTGGTTCCATGATCATTTAAGTGGAAAGAAAGAAAGAAAGAAAGAAAGAAAGAACGAACCTGTAATTCTGAATATGAGTAGTAATCAAGACCACGTCACATTGACCCTTGTAGTTCAAGGCAGCTTTGTTTTTTATTTAGTCTCTACTGACTTCAAGCCATTTTGCTATGGGCTGAGGCAGTCATGCTGTGGAATGCCAAAATCTGGGCAGATTTCAGCGCTCACTGTCATTGCATGGCAGAACACCTCAGCCCGTGACAGCTGTAGTTCATGAATAGGTAGAATAGTAGCTGCAGGCAAACAGCTTGTGACTAGAAGACACCATATGCTGTAAGAGACAGAGAGAGAATGGATGGATTGAATGTGTGGGATGTGTGTGAGAAACACAAGAGAGGGTTTGAGGGAAAGTTTGTTTTCGATTGATGATCCTGAGAGAACGGACATTCCTGTGTGTATGGACAGTGATCCTTGTGTGTGTTTGTGCATTGCTTGAGTGGTAATCCTGGGGGAGAGATTGAGATTAGCGGGAGTTAGCAGGCAGAGAGGAATTCAGTGGATCGAGAGGAACAGCACTTAATTTGGAAGCAACTGATTTGGGAGTGATTAATTTGGAGGAAGAAATTAATTTTATAAGAATTGATTTAGAGGAGATTTAGGAAAAATTAATGGGCTTGGCTTTTGGAAAAAGGATCTACTGTTGAACTGTGGGTTCAAAGGAGTGGTATAAGGCAGACTCTAAGAGCTCCACCAGACAAGTGTTTTAGTGCACGATCATTACTGGGCACTCACAGATTTTCGCGGGTCCCTCTCATGACATCATGTGCCTCCTGTGTGCCTCCCATGCACCTCCCGCCCCTTCTAGCCTTCTTCGTGCAACAAAAAAAACACCCAAGTATGACTTATTTTTAAAGATGGAAGTTGCTGCTATCTCCTGCTGTGTGCAGGAGAAGCAGTACAATCAAAACAACGTTACTTTGTTAACTC
Organism: Anniella stebbinsi; assembly: GCA_029215795.1. NCBI lineage: Eukaryota > Metazoa > Chordata > Lepidosauria > Squamata > Anniellidae > Anniella > Anniella stebbinsi. Next base: position 84,648,456 of record JARDYH010000002.1, on the reverse strand, counting down.
TTTCAAAAGAGGAAGTAATGAGGGTCAAACGAGCGGGCGGAGAAGCAACGGTAAGCAAATGCGATTTTCCCGTGTGATGATGTTATAACTCTGCCTTGTACTCAGTTTTGGACAGTTACTTGTCCCTCAGGCAAGCAGTTTACTTTCTGTAAAATGAATGTTTTGTGACCATCAGTGTCCACTACAGCAGCCATTTTGTGAAAGAGCAACCTCCCCTTGCTGGCCATTTTTTGACAGCACCCATGACAGCACTCTCAAAATTCCAAATGAGCCAATGGGCCCAAGAACATTGGGGACCCTCTTACCACTTCCTCTTCCAGGCATAGTGGAACAATGCCATTTCATAGTTAATAATCACTATGTTCAACTGACTTCGTGTTAAATGGTTTGTAGTATTTATATGAACAACAATGCATGAAATATCCTACCTGAAACATTCAAGTGATAATACAATACACTGCTGCTAATTTAAATGAACTGTTAAAAATCTCTGTCTTATTTTTCCCTCATGACATTCTACTGACAAAAAAACACTTTGGATATTTCAGTGAATTTCGAGTTGTAAAGGCAAGTTAATTAATCTATTTGATTCCCTCCAGTGAGCTGCCTGAAGCCTTCATATCTAGGTAATATAAATGAATTTATAATCTTAATTTTTTTCTATGAGCCCCTTGCAAACTAATGTAAGTTTTTAATAAATTATTCTGATCTGAATTATTTCATTCAGTCATTTATTTCATCCATCAAATATTCATCAGTAAGTTTTAAATGCAACAGCCTAAATTATATTCAGTGGGACTAGAGATTATTTCATTTTCTATCCTCCTTGGTATCATAACAATTTAAAAATAATTTAGATTATTTATTGTTTACAAATTATAAAAGGCGAAACCTATATTGGGATCTCCAAGCTTTGTGGGCCCATTAACACATTTGGAATTGTGAGAGATAATCCTAGGTGCTAATCACAAAATGGCTGTGTGAGTGCATGTGTGTGTAGTGGGGGGTATGGTCAGTCATAAAATGTTGGGTGCCACAGAAAAAAATCAAGGTCTTTCACCTCCCAATGCAATCTTTGCCATCTGTGCTGGCTGTCAGTCCACTTCCAGGTCCAATTCAAAGTATAGGTTTAACCTTTAAAGCCCTAAATGTCTTTGGGCCAGTTTGCCAGAAGGAGCTTCTCTTCCTATATTTACCTATCCAGTCACTAAGGTGATATTGTGAGGCTCTCCTTCAGGTGCTCCTGCCAAATGAGGTGAGGTTGGTGGCTACAAGAGAGAGGGCCTTTTCAGTGGTGGCACCACATTTATGGAATAGCCTCACCAGAGAAGCTTACCTGGCACTTCCATTATCGTTCTTTTGATGCCAGATAAAGACCTTTTTATTCTTCCAGGCATTTTAAGAGTTGCTTTTAGATCATGTGACTTGTATTACTGCTGGTTTTGTTTTGCGTTTTGTGCTGGAATATTTTTATTCCTTACTACCGGTTTTGTCTTTGTTTATTGTGCACTGTTTTTATTTATTGTTTTATTGTTTGTATTTTATGTTTTAATGCATTGTACACCATCCAGAGAACTTGGGTTTATGGGCAGTTGAAAAATAAAATAAAATAAATAAATAAATTGTATTCAGAAGCAAGTCCCACTGGATTGATTAGTACTTACTCCTGGGAAGTGTGCTTAGGATTGCAAGGACATCTAATCAATTTTTTTACATGAACATCTTAACACAGATCATAGAAGGTTGTGATGATTTACAACAAAAACATGTAGGAACATGTTTATATCATTTCCATTCAAACTTGGATTTCACTTATGTGTTCTACTGGACAAAATATTGGGATTTTATTGAGAAAATGTAGGGAGAAAAGTATCAAGCTGCTTCTGTCTGAAGCTGTTCTTGTGGAGCAATCCTGTGCACATTTACTCAGAAGTAGGTCTCGCTGAGCTAAATGAAGCTTACTCCCAAGAAATACTACATAATTACAAACTAAAAATGTCCTGAAGAAGGATGTGTGAATTATAAAATAGCATGAACATTAAAAGATAGTTTGCATTAAAGATAATTTCAAACACCTTAGGGATGTGGTGTGTGCTACGTAACAGTGAAGCTCTTTTTTATTTTGATGCCACATTGAATGAACTAAAACACCGTACAGAAAGGTGTTTTTTTAAAAAAAATCTTGTTATCCTCAGCATCTTCTCTTTTTGGCTGCTTTTTGTTGCAGATCATGCTGCAAAGAAAGGAACGTTCAAACTCTCCAAAAGCCCTCCCAGGAGGCTGTGCAAGAGTGGTGTGGTGACTCTGCAGGGCCTTAACTGTGCTTTGGTTTGCTTCTTTCTGGAAACACTGCCTCGCCCCTCTGGCATGGTGAGGCCTGACACAGCACTGTATTGCTGCAATAACCACTACTGAGACTGTGCATGAGGCGGGCCTGGGACCTGCCCCCTGACCTGCCCATTAGGATGGCCACTTGTGAATCTCCAAAAAAGAGGATATGCATCATCAAATAAGAGGACAATAGAGGATAGTGGTTTGCATAACTTTTGCATACCTTAATTTATATGCATAGATAAAAAATTAAATAATTATTATAATTCAAATATAAATATAGTCCATCTTGCTATAGTGTGGAAGACCGTTAAGTGACCCTTGGTCTCAGTTGTTGAGCAGAGAAGAACCCTCCCTTCACATCATATATATAATCTAAATTGATTAGTTCTATGTTTACCTTTCATAAAGTTGCATAGTCACAGAGCTCCGCAAAACTGAGTTATAGGTAAATAAGCCATTACAAAAAAATAACATTATGTATGGTTTAAATATATTTGAATTGATTTAAGAACAAATGGGAAATTGTCTTAGGTCCCCCCTACAAGGATTCGCTTTTGCGCCTGGTTAGGCGATTATGCGCATAATCGCTGAAGTGCATTTACGCCTAATACCTCTGCATGAGAGGCGGCGAAAGGCGGCGAAGCGCATTAATGGATGACCAAAATGCGCTTTACAAGTAGTTAATGCGCATAATCGCTTGTTCACATAGTCAAAATGCGCTTTAACGGCCGGAGCAAAATAAAACTCGCTGTTTAACGCGCATTCGATAATGCGCATAATCGGAGGGATAGCGCGCTCTACGCCCGATTTGCGCTCCGTTCTTGTAGAGGTAAATTTTTTAATGCGCCTTGAAAGAGCTTTAAATGCCTCTTGTAGAGGCAGCCCGAAGTACATCATCATGTATTACTTATTTGGAAATCAAATGAATTTGCCTGTATTGAAAATATATCACTTGTCAGAAACCTTAATATAGAAAGCAGTTTGTTTCCTGCCTTATGAGGTAGTTACCAAAGCTCACCTTTTGAGAGCAAGTGTTGTCTGCTGAATCTAAGATAGTAGTAATGTGTGATAATTGTTCTTCTTAAAACATAATCAGAAAGCCTTTCTGGCAATTTAGAAAGACCATTTGGTACTTTCATACAGTATCATCTTTTTCACTTTAGGTTGATTAAAACATGTTTTTTAGGGAAATGTAGCAGAAATTAGTATTTGAACAGCAGTGCGTAGGAAATGGTGCTAATTAAAGGATTGTGAAAATATTAACACCAGAATTCAAACTCCTACTGAAAATGAAAAGAAAAATGTACCCAGAAGAACTTTAACATCTGTGCTGTTCATTTGAAGCCTGATTTTAGGCTGAGTCAGCCAAATGAATCGTCAAAGAGACAATAAGCGTGCAATCCTATGCAGGTTTAGACAGAAAAAAGTCCTACATTCCCCGCATGCCCCAGCCAACATGCTGCACACTGTAGGATTTTTTTTTCCTGATTAAGCATGCATAGGATTGCACCCCTAAACATATCTAATCAGTTAATTACTAACACTGGAATTCTGGCCAGCAATTGTGAATCAATTATGAACATATATCAATAATGTAGCTTCCATCACAAAAACACGAACAGACACTTAACATTTTTGAAGCATTGAAATGGGAGGTTTCTAAAAACTAATCAAAGAGAAAAAATGTTGTTTTCTTCTAAAGATCCTGGCCTGAATAACACAGAATGGGGAAATTAAAATAAGTAGACTGTTAAAGATTAGAGATGGGCTTGCCCCATCTCAACTTGCAAAATAATCTCTTCCTGTTGATTCCCAAAGTACTCTCCCTGCCAGCCTTCCCCTAACTATCTATCCCTTTATGCCAGGGGTGAGAAAACATTTTCATTCAAACTGCTTTCTGAAAAAGGACTTGGGAGGCCACATTCCACCTGTGGGTGTGAGTGTGGTCAAAGACAAAGTGAAGGTGGCCAAAGACAGAGTAGGGGGGGCCAAGACATCTTACTGATATTAAGCCTACTCAAAAATAAATAGGACATGCATCTGCATGACCACTCACAGTTAAGTATGAGCAGTATTTTGACTCACAATCAAGCCAGGCAAGCCTCTGCATGTCTACTCAGAAGCAAGCAGGGCAAGCCCCAGAAGGAAGCAGGGCTGAATCACTCAGCAGTTTCCTCCTCAAGCCCTGTCTCCTTTACTCATAGGGAAAAGCATTTATCTCCAATCACTAGATAAGAATTTTTCATTGTTGAACACTGAGAAAGGGATCTTTTTTCAGTGCTCAGCAGGGACAAGCTCCTCTCTCTGATCAGCTGCTGATTGCAGGGGACAGGGCCTAGGTGAGAAGCTGAATGGGGAAGCCCCACACATTGTATCCGGCAGAGGTTCCCCATGCCTGCTTTAAGGAATTTCCTAGAGTGGTTAATAGGAGCACAATCAGCATTTGTGGAGAGAGAGAAGGAGGGACTCCAATTTAATGTCCTGGACTGATGGGCTCACTTGCATCAGTGCACTGTGTCACAGCACTGAAGCCAGTGAAGATGGAGTTTTTCATTTCCCTCTTTCCCCATATGTGTCACTGTGTACCTGTGACGCATATGGGGAAGATGGATGTTTGTGGGAGTGAAGGATTGGTGGGGAGGGTGTTTGAAAACTGGAAGAGAAACCAGAAATTCTCTGGCTCAGATTTTAATACAAGCTAGAGAAGAATTTGGGGGCTTTAAAAGGCCTTTAAAAGCCCCCCCCCATTTCTGAACCTGGACTGGGACAACTTTTAAGGCATCCCTAAAGAGGCTGGAATATTTTTTAGACCAGTGGGGAAAAAAACCCACAGGTTCTCTACAAGTTGTTCATTTCATCAAAAGAATAGTTGACTAATTTAATGTTGTGTTCACAAAATGTACCCCTTAGTGCTTGAGAGCAACTTGATTGCATTACCAAATATTCTAGACAAAAATGTTCCTTCAAAGTGTTCAGTTTAAGACTATGCATTGCATTTTGAGCATATGATAACATAGCTCCTCTTGTATTTCTCAATCCTTTAGTCATAAAAGTCTTTTTTCAGAACTATGTATCAAGTCAATCAACTTTCTGTTAACATTTTTCTTAGTTGAAGATATTTTTACAAGTATAAAAACATGTACGCCCGAATTGTGTTGCCTGAGGGAAATGTAAATGTGTATACGACTAGAGGTGGAACAATTCTACATAATTAGGACTAACTCTGATGGGGTAATTAGGAATTTTTTAAAAAACAAACTAATTTCAAAAGGCTGTTAAGGTTTGTAATAACCTCAGTTCCCTTGTTATTTTTATCTTCAGCACCATGAGTTTTGTTTGATTATAGAGCTCTTTTAGTAATTATTACTCCTTCGATATGTTTTGTTAAAGAATTAGGATTTTACTTCATGTGCATCTCCAATCCACTTGATCCACCAACTTCTAACATGTTTTAAACACTATTTGTTTGTTTATTTATTTATTTATTTATTTATTCTGGTTATTCTGCCTATAAATGTATTTTACAGACCTGCTGGCTATCCTAGAGGACAGGGAAACAAGATGTACAGCCAGGCAACAGGTTATCTAGGCAACATGATCCAACTAAAATCATTCAGCAGGTCACCTGAGGCCCAACTGCTGCAGTATAAATGGCTTAGCATTAATACTGTTTTACTCATTGTGTTATTCATTGTTTACTTTAGTGCATCGTCCCCCGAGATAGTAAGAGTGATCTTCTCAAGTGGAAAATATTCTTTAAGATAATATTTATTGATGTATACAACCAAACACTGATGAAGATACAATCAGAAACGGAATGTATGAAATCCAGAATCACCGTCTGTAAAATGTTGTACAATACTATATGACATCAGTTGTAAAAATTATATTATATCAAGTTAGTAAAAACTTTAATCAAAATATATTTAGGAAATTGAGTCCACATAGTATATATGCATGCTAGCCAGGAAGATTGGGAATTGTAGACCAACACATCTGGATGGCATCAGGTTGGACAAAGCTGTGTTATAACCATTATTCTCAAGGTGATGCACAAAACAGAACAGTTAGTATAATGGAAGGACAGGAAATGTGTGGAAAATGGAATGAAAATTAAGCAGACATGTTATTTCTGCAACCTTAGAGAAAAAATGTAAGTCTACTTCAGAGATTTCTTCAGTGGAACTGAGAAGGGGAAAAAGTCATTCATACTCAATGGGAATGATTAAGAATGCACCCGAAATGAAATAATTTTAAATCATTGTTAAAAATCAATTTATAATGATGATCCCAGCACTTTGAAAACAACACCAATTTTAATTAGCAAAGAATTTGTGTCTAAAACATTTTGCTGTTATTATGTGCTCTACAATTAACCTTTTGTCAATGGATATAAGGTAATGGGAAATTAGAGTGCAAATAATCTGTTTTCCCAAATTAAAGTAATTCATGGTAGATGCTCCTGCGAGAAATATGAACTCACTATCTTTTCATTCTCCTCACGTCTTGAGCATCCAATCCTCTGGGTATCACTTGGAAGTAAATCCCAGTAAGTTCATTGAATGGGATTTGCCTCCTAGTACATAAGCTTAGCATATGTCTATTGTTTTAAGTTCATTCACCTGCCAGAGAAGGGAGAGCAGGCAAGTAGCGAGTGGTTGCAGACAGACACAAACAAACCCTATAAATCCTGGTTTTGTCAAAGCCTGCCCTTGTTGCATGATTATTTCAGAACATGAAAATGGCCCTACTTTGGAACTATGATCACTTGGCAAGTGGAGTGCAATACCTCTGGTTTGTGTGTGATGGAAGTCCTTTCCCCCTACAATTTCACAGGGAATATCTTGTATATAACTCTAATGTCTTCATCTATCAAGTTATAGGAAAATATGACAGCTGAGGAACATTTAAGTGTACTAAGAGATGGCTACTAACAGTTTTAATCAAAGTATATAAATCATTAGACTTTATTCACTCTTCAATTGCTCTATCTCACTCACCATTGGACTGTTTTAGATGCAATGCTAAACTATAGTTTGTTATGTTAATATCCTGGGATTCTTCCATTCGCTATATGCTTGATTCAATTTGTTGCTTTCTTTTTAACCCTAAACATAGTTTACCATTAAATCTAAACCGGCAAACTATAGTTTGCTTGCTTTTTAGTCAAGATTGCAAACTAGCTTTAAACCCTGGTATGCAATCCTGGTTTCAAGGACAAGTGCAAACCATAGTGTGTTTCTGTTATAGAGGAAGTAACTAATTAAACTGGAGTGATTAATGGAAGAAAAGTAGGAACTAGGAAGAGCGTATGACTTGTGCATGTAGTGCCAAACTATGATTTCCCATTACATAGGAAATGAGGCACTGCAGAACAAATGTCTCAGAGCGGACTCTGCAAAATGGGAAAGGGACTGGAAGTTTTTAACCCCATGTCTCTAATCCCCACCTTCAGGATACCATAAGTTATTAGGGACTCATGCAGGCCAATTCCTTCTTTCTGCTTGTATCTCCAACTTTTTACGTCAATGTTTCAAACATTCGATTATAACATTATTATATGATTGCTGTAAAGGGATCTGTGTTAGAAAGAATTGCTTTTTTTGGGGGGGGGGAGGGGGCACTCTGATGTCCAGTCAACAACACGAAAATCCTGTATTTCTCCATTGTCCTACAGTATATGAGAAGCTCTCACTTCCTTTCTGGGGAACACAGAATATGTTAATTCCCAGACAATTAAATAATTTACTCCAGAATTTTCCTATCTGTATACCTTCAATATTTCATAGGTCCTGAAAGATCACGGGGGGGGGGGGGGAGGGGGTTGTTGGGTCCCCCCCCCCCATTTTTTAAATTTATAAACCTGTATACTACTTCATATCAAGGACGTCCCACCCACCCATGTATATAGACACCACTACCTTCTTTTTCGGGTAGCCCATATCAGTTTCAAAATGATAGGCACTGAGGAACCTGAGTTCACTATTAGATGGAACAGTGTTCTCAAATTCCAGATCACATTGATGATGGATTCTATCAGAACTAAACCTTACTGTAATTTTTGCACATTAATAAATAATGGGGATTTAATTGCTAGAATTTGGCAGTAAGTGCAACAATTTGTCCTCTAAATGAGAGCTACAGAGACACACAAAAAAATAACTTGTGCATGCACATGAATCTATGCAAGGATTGCTTTTTCTGAAGAGACAAACTATGTTGGGAAATATCCTCAGTTTCCAAACAGATAATACTTTGCCACAAAGTATACTGTGTTATCTGTCCCACACAGGAAATTGTCTTCACCAAAATAAAATATAAAACCCAAGAAAAGTAAAACAAACAAACAAAAACTTCTTCATATGCAACTCTCATATGTGCTTGTTTATTTACTTTTTTAATTGTCAGAACCTGGCCTCTTGAATGGTAACAAAATTTAGGGCCCAATTTTAATGTGGGAATGATTGCCCACACTAAATGTGCCATGTTCTGCACCAAATATGTGTTTTCTATGTTTCCCTGGAAGTACCTCAGTGTAGCAACTTATTCCTGTATTATAATTGTAATTAATTAAACTGCTAAAGTAACAGTGACAAAACACAAAATAAAACTACTTTTTTAGCATTAAGTGTAGATGAAATATTATGTGATACTTTTTATGTGTACTATCCAAGAGCCATAATAATAATAATAATAATAATAATAATAATAATAATAAAATTATTTCTTACCCACCTCTCCCTCTGGATCGAGGCGGGGAACAACATTAAAAAAATGGTATAAAATACATAAAACTGAGTAAAAACATAAAAATGAATACATTGTTAAAATACCAATAAAACTCTTACAATTCGACTGGGTAGGCCTGCCAGAAGAGATCAGTCTTTATAGCTTTCTTAAATTCTGGAAGACTGTTAAATTGGCGAATCTCTCCCGGCAGGCCATTCCACAGTCTGGGAGAGACAGAAGAGAAGGTCCTCTGGGTAATGGCTGTCAACCTAGTTTTGGTTGACTATAGTAAATTCTTCCCAGAGGACCTGAGTGTGTGGAGCGGATTGTATGGGAGAAGGCAAACCCGCTGGTAACCTGGACCCAAACCATGTAGGGCTTTAAAGGTAATGACCAACACTTTGTACTTTGCCTGGAAAGTTATTGGCAGCCAGTGGAGTGATTTTAAAGCTGGCGTAATATGGTCCCCCCTAGATGTACCGATGACCCAACTGGCTGCCATATTTTGAACTAGTTGAAGTTTCCGGACCAGGCACAGAGGTAGCCCTACGTACAGTGCATTGCAGGAGTCAGGCCTTGAAGTTACCAGCACGTGCACTACCGTCTTTAGGTCTTCTAACTATAGGAAGGGGCGCAGCTGGTGTATTTATTTTGGTTGCCAACTATGTGGACAAAAATGGCCAGCTGAGTTGCTGGACTAGAGGGGGAAAGAAGGTCAGTCGCATGGTTTACTTGACCCCATTTCTCTACCACTGCCAGACAAGCCCAGCGTGAGTGCTCTTTTGCTTGCTCACCCTGGGATGTTGAGCAGTGACAGTGAAAGTCCAGAGGAGCACACTGCATCCTGCATCCACTAAGTGTAAAATAGCAATCACTACAGGTCAGGCCAGTATGTGTGCATGTTCTGAAAAAGAGGGGGAAAGGCGCATGGGTTAAGTCTTGGTTTTGTTGCCCTTGATATGTACAAACCAAGGAGGGTAGTATAAGAACCCAAATCTTGTTGTTCCGTATGTATAGCATTAGCCCCATTCTGACAAATATACAGTGAATGCAGGGATGGGATGGGATTACTGTAAGAGTCCCTGCCCCAACCATGTCCTAACATGCATACAAAGGGTGCTTATAGATAAGACTTTTATTTTGCCATCATCCTGCATCATTCACAGAATCTTTCAGAGGGCACAGATGATATCACCTTCCATTCACAGTCTTCCCATGTTTTCTTCTACCTTTTTCCTAATATGGAAAATCCCGTATGGAAAAATAAGATGGAATTGCTGCACAGTTCTTTTAATTGCTAACTCTAGGAGCCATCCATCCGGAAGCACTCAAAGTGTACGTGTAATCAGGAGCCTTGGAAAGGACAGTGTCTTCCATAATAATAATAATAATAATAATAATAATAACAACAATTTATTTCTTACCCGCCTCTCCGTCTGGATCGAGGCGGGGAACAACAACATGATAAAATACATAAAACTAATTAAAAACATGACAATTATTATTAAAACTGCATTAAAACATCCTAAAACATCCTAAAAACATTCTAAAAATTACACTGGATATGCCTGCCGGAAGAGAACAGTCTTTATAGCTTTCTTAAATTCTAAAAGACTGTTAAGTTGACGAGTCTCCTCCGGCAGGTCATTCCACAGTCTGGGAGCGGCAGAAGAGAAGGTCATCTGGGTAACGGTTGTCAGCCTAGTCTTGGCCGACCGCAGTAAGTTGTTCCCAGAGGACCTGAGTGTGCGGGGCGGATTGTACAGGAGAAGGCGATCCCGCAGGTAACCTGGACCCAAACCATGTAGGGCTTTAAAGGTAATGTCCAACACTTTATACTTCGCCTGGAAACTAATTGGCAGCCAGTGGAGCGATTTTAAAGCTGGCGTAATATGGTCACTCCTAGATGTACCGGTGACCAACCTGGCTGCCATATTTTGAACTAGTTGAAGTTTCCGGACTAGGCACAAAGGTAGCCCTATGTACAGCGCATTGCATGTACAGCGCATTAATATATAGTCATCGTGACTAGTAACTATTTATAGCCATATCCTCCATGAACTTGTCTAATTCCCTTTTAAAGCTATTGATTTTGGTTAATCTAGTTAATCTGACCTGAATCTCTCACTATTCAGCTTTATGGGATGCCCCCAGGTTCTAGTATCAATCGATCAATTATTTATTTATTACAGTCACAGACCAGCAAAATATTCAGGTTCAAGTATTATTCTAATAATTCTCCACACCACAAATAAAGCTCTATTCAGGACTTCCTAACCCAGGAAGAGTAAACACATGAGGAGGGGCAGCATGCTAGCCCTGCCCCTTCTCTCATTGCTTTCACTGCCCTCTATATATGGAAGGTGATTTCTGAAGTCATACTGGAAAAAAGGCATTCAAAATCACGTGGAGAGCCCCCACAGATAGAAGAGGCTCTCCTCTTCAGAAAGTCATCCTCTGCAACCGGAGGACAACAAAAGTAATGAAGAAGATAGATAGGGCTAGCATGCTCCCCCTCATTGTGTGTTTACCCTCCTGGATGAGAAACACTTGACTGTATCTATGAGACCTCACCCCTAATCTGTGGTTTGGCTCAGAGCATGTCTACATGAGCAATTTTTTGCACGCTTGTGATTGGCCACTCACAGAGGTTTACGAGTCCTTTAGATGATGTCATCAACCTCCAGGATGTCTCCTGTGTTTCCCCCCTTATCCCACTTGAACAAACACAGAGATAATCAGCTATTTCTAATTAAATGTGCAAAATCACATTTAATAAAGTTGGTGTTGCACTATAATTCTGCCACTAGATGGTGATATTTCATTAAAGTGAATGGAGCATGCAGACAGAAGAAGTATTCTATTCAAACTATGTGGCTGCCTGTGTCATGGTGCCGATCGTAATCCCAGAAAGAAACCAGAAGCAGGTAAGACAGTGGTTTTTTAAAATATATATATGTAGAGAAGCTCTCACTTTGAATGATCTAAACTGTAATTGTAGCACTGTTGTGGGCTGGACTGTGTTGACCTGTGGAGGCCTGATATAATATGTGGATACTATTGATTGTTGCCAGGAGACTGGCAAGCACATACAATCGCTGTACATCTTGGCTTAACAGAGTGTATTCTGTAAGCACTACTCCCTGATTTGCACAGGGTCCATCTTCTGACACACACTTCACTGTTGGGCTCCACCCATTACTATATAGGATTTCAAGAGCAGGCAATCCTATTCCTCATTTTTACCTACATTATATATCTAGAAAAACTGCAATGCAGTTAAATTAAGGAGCAGAAAACCCTCTAAGTGCTCAATTGAAGCAGACGTTTACTCAGCCCCATGAGCCTTACTATTCACAGCAGTGAAATAAACCTCCTCAACGATTTGAAAACATTTACTGAATTGCCAACGCTAATATAACAATACATATATAATGTAGGAACCTTCCAATATTTCCTTCTTCAACTAAATACAACACAGTACACACAAGAATATATATAGATACAGTATTAAAACTAGTATTTATGTACTGCTAGCAAATACAGCTTGCATTCTGCAAGAATAGAAATGCTCCTTGAGATTCCCCCTCTTCCATTCTGTTAGTATGCTCCATTCTGACACATTTGTGGTTTTTCATATTTCCATTTATGATTATTTATGACTGCATCTCTCTCTCCCCTTTACCAATACAAGGGTTGGTTCAAATATGTGAACTGGAAGGTACATTTTGTTTCACATTTTAAAAATGGGAGATGTAAAAAATATCTCATATTCAGGTTTTCTGATCACCAAATGTTTTGGACTATTTTACTATCCATTGAAGAAGAACCCAGGCAATTGCCAGTAAGTAAACAGCTTACTTACTATTCAGGAAGGTGTGTGTGTGTGTGTGTGTATACGTGTTATTTCACAAAAATATATAAGTTGGCCCTTTGATTTTTAGAAAAAGCGTTCATGCCCTATTACAGGGACATACTTCATATATGTCTCATTTACCAACTCTCTGCTGTTCAGTGGTAGCCCACACTAAAAGTGGGATTTTAGAAGCTGTGCTTGAGAAATTGCTCTGAACCCTCAACTTCACCATGAGCAATCACATAAAATAAACAAACCACAAATATATGCTCCAAGAGTGATCTTTCACAAATGTCAAACTGGATGCAATTGTGTAGAGTGGTATGATAGTTGGTGTGAACTCCATTTGGTTACATGGGGTATCAGATTATCCGCAACTATCCCTCTCACAAACCATCCTGGGTGGGGGGAGAGACTAATTCAGAGAGATTGCAACTCCTATCATTCCTGACCACTACCTATGCAGATGGGGGTTGATGGGAGCTGAAGTCCAAAAGATTTGGAGGGTACCAGGTTGGGAAAGGTTGCACTAATTCCTTTTAATGTTTTCTGACCATTACGTTTCCCTCTCTGTGCATGGGGACTTAATGAAACATAGAGCTGAAAGAGGTCATGGCCAGATCTATACCAAGCAGGATATAACACTTTGAAAATGGTTTGAGAACTGTATATGGTGTGTATCCTGGGCCCCAAGAGTTGTCAATACCGCTATAAACTATTTTAAGCAGTAGTGTAGATCCAACCCATGTAAGCCATCTAGTCCAATCCTCTGCTTGATGCAGAAAATCCAGAGCTACAGCATCCAAGACAGAGGGCTGTTCAATCTCAGCTTGAAGACCTTCCATAAGGAAAAGCCCAGTACCCCTCTAGATTCCACGGTCAAATGGTTCTTACTATTAAGATGTGCCTCCTAATGTTTAACTGAAATCTGCCTTCCTGTAACTTAAGCCCATTAGATTGAGTCTTGCCCCCTGGGGCAGCAGTAAACAAGTCTTCGTTCTCTTTTTTGTGAGAGCCCTCTTTGAAAAATGCTGTCATGTCCCTGTTTATAGGCTGAGCATACCCATTTCCTTCAATCTTTCCTCATAAGACTCATGTTCCAGACCATCTTCATTGCCCTCCTCTAAATCTGTTCCAATTTCTCTACATCTTTCTTAAAGCATAGCACCCAGAACTGGATACAATTAATGGTACTACAAGTAGGCAGTCAGTAATAATATTGATTTTCATTCCACCCAGTGGACAGAAAATCTTTTCTACTGAAATCTTTAATATGACTGAGAAGTTAGCATCCATTCATTTAGCTAAAGTAACCCAAGTTCAGTCCCTAAGAACAAGGATGAGTTTGCCAGCTCAGGCTTGGACATGAACTAAGTTTCCAAAAATGCAATTTATCTGTGAACAGAAGTGTTTAATCCAGATAGATAAACTTGAACTAAATCTTACATGCACACAGGCTTAGAAGGTCACTATATGAAAATGCTAAATAAAAATCACTTCAATTTTTAAAAAGCTAAACTAAATTAAACATTTGATTAGGTTAATTAAATACTTTTTATAGTATTTGGAAAATGTAATACTTAGGATTGCAGATTCGCTTACAACTATAAATCTAAAATAGTTGAACCGGCAGGGTATGATCTCAGCATAATTGGGATGATTCACAGTGTCATACACTGTTGGTTTAGCTTTGGTGCTGTACAGAAACAATTTCCTAGTTCAAATTAGAGATCTAGTTTAATCTGAATTCAAGTGTTGTTTTCTATAAAGAGATAGCCAGTAGCACGTCTGTCCTGTCACCAAAGGCCATGTTGGCATTGGATGATGGGAGTTGTAGTCCAACGCATCTGGAGGGCACCAGGTTGGGGAGGCTGGCGTACAACATTAGTTCAGAATGTAGAAAGAGAAAGCGAGGAAATGTCAGGTCCAATTCCCTTCTCTCCTCTTTCTTGTAGTCTGACATTAAAGCAGAGAGACAAGATAACCTGTGCAAAAGCCTTCAGAATCCCGCTAACTTGAGCTCCCTAAACCTGAACGAAAAAAATCACAAAACGAACTCTACTGTGGGGTGATAACATCCTTCTGCAGTGAATTAACTAAAGTAAACACACCTTAGAAACAACAACTTTAACTGATTGCTAGTGTATGGCCATTTAGACTTAAATGTTTCAGAAGTGCAATCAGCTACTCTCAAACCACATCAACAAAATTGGCAGCTTGTCCTACCCATTCCGATTTTGCTAAAGAGATCATCCCAAAGCAACTCTGACATCAATTGCTTCTGACTGCCTCTGAACTTCTTGGGTTCTTCTTTTCCAGCAGCGGCAGCTGCCACCTAGGGATGGTCGAATGAGTGATGGTTGGCCTTGATGAGGTTCTCTGTTTTCAACCTTGATGCTCATGTCGCCTCTTCCTTGCTACAAACGTGAATGACTCTTTTTTTTAAAAAAAAGGGGGGGATGTGCATTTTTTCCAAGCGCATATCCAAAATGCCTACTTTCCCCCATGGATTAAGGCATGAAAGTGCATCCTTTATGAAAAACATGGATGAAAACATGGATGTCAAAGTGTGCATTTTTTTCAAAAAGGATGCCATTTGTGAATGCCATCACAAGCTCAAAAAATGCGACCACATTCAGGGTTGCAAGCAGAGCATTTTCATCTATTTTTTGAACAGCAACATTTTTTTCATACATCCCTATTGCTGTCCCTCTGCCTGTGTGTTTATTATCAGAGTAGCCGAAGACAAGCCTCTGAGGAGGCCTACTCATCAATCAGTATCTAGTATTCATCTGGGAGATGAAATGCACATTACATTCATTGCATAGCATAAAAAAAGGAAAAAGCTTCCACTGACAACAATGGAGACTTTTGTCTTTTTTTAGCCCTTCCCCCTGGGGGTGGAATTCAGGGGAAAATGGTTAAGGAAAATGTTTAATCCTCCCTTCTCAGTGTGGTAGTCCTGATTCAAATCAGGGCCATGCATGCTTACAATAAGAGTAAAGAAGAACTGTACCTTCAACTACATATTACACAATTAGCAATGTGGTTCTGGAACACAGCAGAATAATAACCGAAGCAGGAGCTGGGCGTATACGTTGGTCTTCCAGAAAACTCCTGATAGTGTAGTGGGTTTATTTTTGCAGTGGTATTATCCTATTTTGTAGACACCCCATTGCCCCCATGACACTGGCAATTGGCAGTGTACCCCAAGAGTGGTTCCAGAGGGAGGGCAAGCATTTCCCCAAACAAGCAACTTACTATCACCACCTATCTGCCCTCTATTGCTGGACCCCCATGGCTACTTGATGGTAAGACTTTAGCCAGATCTACACCAAGTAGGATATAGTGGTATGAAAGTGTTATATATGTGTGACAGACAGAGTTGCAAGATTCACAATGGCTGCCCAAAAGTTGAGAAGAAGATTCGTAGAGGTCAATATGGTGAACTGTAATGATGAAATTTAAAATGAAGTTTTAACATATTGGCAGTATTAACTTTTATACATTTATGGACCTTTTAATGTAAATTTTTAGTGTCTCTTATTTTAATTCTTTGTATTAAAACTATCACATATATATGGGCACATTCTAATGGAAACCTTTTCTATTATCTTTTTGAATTTTACTTTTTTGTATTATGGAGTTTTTAATGTTTTCATCTGTATTGTTGGTGTATGTAAAGTTGATATGACCATGATGGTTGGAACAACAAATAAACATATTGCATGTAAGCAGTATATAAAAGCAGGAGCCATACCAAGCAGGATATAGTGGTATATGGTATGTGTCAGTGGGCCCCAACAGTTGTCAGTGCACTTCAATGCCACTATAAAGCAGTAGTGTGTCTCCTGCCTTTCATACTGCTTTCATACGCTATATCCTGCTTGGTGTAGATCTGGCCACTGTTCACATACAGGAAAAACACCATCTATCTAAAGAGCAGTATAGCCAACGCCCTATGTTGGTGACGGAGCTGGACGGTAGCTGATGATATGCTCCCTTCCAAGTCACTGACACTATAATGAAGCACATTAAGATAAGCCACTCAGGTGGTAGATAAAAATGAAGTGGGCTCAAGCCCTCACTTCTTTTTTAGGAGCAAGCAATCCCTCAGGCAGTTGATCTTAGGCAAACTGTTCATTATATAATATAATCTGGTTGTATTATTTCTGCCAGGGAAGGGGAGAGGTGCTTGAGGGATTATCTCCTTAAAGTGCCATAATAATTTCACTGGCCTTGGATGCTATGCACTTCGATGCAGGGTGGGGAAGGGACATTTGCTGCTCTGACTCAGGTAGCAAAACGTCTGGGATTGGCCTTGCAACAACGTTCAGCTATTCTTCATAATTTAATGGTGTTTACTTCCAAGTAAGCATGAATAGGGTTGCAGCCGGAATTGCTTACAGAGTAAACCCACCATTGACTCAGAAGTAAATCCTATTCCACTGTATTCAATGGAGATTAATCCCTCTTAAGTGTGCATAGGAGTGGCGCCTAAGAGACTTTACCATAATACAAAGGCACAATACATTACATCTTGAGGAGTAAATGGTTTAACAGAAACCCCATACAGTCCTGATCCTCTTCCCTTCTCACAATAAACCATTTTTGCTACAGTAGGGGGGTGCTTTACTTGAAACTCCAACTGGCAGAATTACTAAACACATTATACACCCTGAATGTGTGAAATGTACTATTTTAAATGCTGATTTTTAAATGTTAGGACAATCAAGAAAACATTGGACCTTTATAAAATGAAAGGAAGTCTCTACTTCTCATCACCCCTATTCCTCTTGAGTTAGTTTGGTCCATTGCATTCCCTCCTGCTGCTCCGTTTGCAAGCATCTTAAATATTGACTGAGTATATTGTAACTTGTTTTCTAATGGTCTATTGACTGTCAATAAAGATTGATTTGAATATAGGGCAAAAAAGAAATTTACTATGCCTTCTTGGAGTATGTATAGGACCTTTGATCTGGATCTCAACCCCTCCCTGCCCCTGCACTAAGTCCTGATTTGGATCAGGGCCCCTCTGTCTACTGTAGACGAAAAATTAAAAGAATGATGGAGCTGCCAGACACACATTTAAAGAAATGCTTGTTTTGGCCCTGAGATGAGTACTGCAGGATAGGAATTCTCAAAATGGCTGACCTGCACACACTGTAGTAGGGCGAGAACTAGATAACTCCTTAACTTCTACATAATGACTTGCTCTGTTTTATAGCAATAACTAAAAAAGGGTTGCATATGTATTTTGTTATGGGAGGATAGCTAGCTTTTATATGCTTAAATGACCCCAGTCATTTAATTCATTTTGTTGCCTGAGATCAAGAATATGGTGCCCCCTCTCATTCCATGTAGAAAATACGAATGCAAGCCTCCAACAACTTGCTGTCACCTTCCAGCAATAGCCACCTGAGACAACCACCTCATTGCCTAGTGGTAGGGCTGTACTGGTATCTCTGAGCTACAACTATTTTAGTGAAAGAGCATGACGTGATGGGAATTAGTGAATAGTAAGCAGACCCCCCCCCCCACACACACACACACGGGTACAAGGTAGATATACATAGCTTTAACTTAATTATTACATTTACTATTTTAAAGGCTTTCCCTAACTTCCCCCCTTCTCCTTATTTCAAATTGTGAAAAAGAAAGAACATTCTTCAAATTATCATTTATTAAAAAATAGATTGCGGTCAATAGTGCTGCTGTCAAGACTGCTATCATTACTGTTCTCTCCATGGAATGAGCTCTTCTGAGATAAATTACTTTTGATAATCTCATATCTGAATTTGCTGCCCAGAAAAATAGAAAAAAATATAAGATCACTTACAATAACTCGGATGTAGTTTGTAATTACGCATAAACTATATATTGCAAGTGAATGCAATATAATTTGTTGTCTTTTAATTTTAGGCAATACATAAAATCTTAATATACTGCTTCTGATGTCTAATACAGTGTGTGGGGGGGAGTTAAAGGATTATATGCCTATTTATTTATTTATTTATTTTTTATTCCTGACACATGGTTTAGTGAGATGGACCATCAAATGTATCATTACATTAACATTCTGGCCCCAGGACTACCAGTCTTTAAAACGGTCCACCCACACCTGCCTTTTGATGTTCTGGAACAAGGCAGCTCCCCTCATTATCATCAGCATGTCTCCAGGGAAAGATGGGCTTCTATTACCATGACACACATTGGGGCAGTTGATCTCTATTGCCTTAGCCCCCAGCCCATCTCTCTGTTCTTATAAGCCACTACCTCGTGACCATCGCTTCTCCAACACCACAAGCCTCAGCCATCCCAAGACCTCTTGTTCTCTCTGAGTCTCCCCACATGCTTGGAACTACCTCCCAGAAAACCTGTGTGAAGCCACTTCTCTTGCTTCCTTCAAAATTCTTCCTCAAAACCTATCTTTCCCATGAGGTCTTTGGCACAATCCCCGAGTTTCCATGCCATACTGAAGTCTTCCTCAACCTGGTGCACACCAAGTATATGGACTACAATTCCAGTCATCCCCAGGCAGTATTACCTTTGGCCATAGTGGCTGAAGCGATAGGAGTTATATTCCAAATATCTTGAGGGCCCCAAGCTGAGTAAGGCTGCTGTTGTAAGTAAACCCAAGTCCATGTACCTGAAATAATCACACATTTGTCCCCTGCCTCCACTTCATCTGTTTGTTTCCCCTGTAGAATTATAATTTGGAAGCCTGTTGGGGCAGGGTCCTGTCCTTTATATGCTGTAAAGTACAACATACACTGATAATGCTATATAAATAATAACAAATAATATTTCCAGCTATACAGGGTTTCCATTCAAAGGGTATTTAATAAAGTTAGAAAATTCTGGGTAAGTACAGGGACATCACATGTAAATATGTTGTTTTTAAAAGGCCACCGTGCTTAACATTGTAGTGCAACAAACCATATTTTCCTATTGATCTCATTCATCATTGTTTATTGAAAAGGATTCCAAGGACTACACTGTATTTCTCTACGATTACATAACTATTGTGCCTCCTTCAAAATCTTTCTGGATTCCATTAAAACACCTTACAGAAAAAAAAGGCAAAAGACAAGTTGCAGCAAAAGTGCCTGACATAAAAAGGTGTTAAAAGCAATGAAACATTAGAAGAATCGGTTACAGGTTGGATTTTTTGTGTGTGTATTTAAACAAAATCCCTTGAAAGCAACAGAGGGCTGCCATCAAGTGGCTGAAGACAGCACAATAAAAGGGATGCATTTCAGCTCTTTTTAACCATGCAGTGGTTAAAAAAATATTATCAAGACATAGAAGTAATATTTTAAAAACAACAACGAATGGAAATGTGGCATATTAACAGTTGTGTCTTCTCAAAGAAACTCAAAGTTATATGTGAGATTTCCCAGTATTTCCTAGTAATTAGGACATGAATGTATATAAACATTGTACTACAAATACTATATTGCTTTTTATCACAAAACCCAAGAATAAAAACTATTTCCTTTTTTTTTTAATAATTTTTTTATTGATTTCAACATACACATACACATAATATAAAACAATAATATGAAACAACTACCCCCCTCGACTACCCCCCGTGCACCCCCCCCCGAGACCATCTCATAATCATTCATCCTCCTTCCAAAATTTTAATGATTCTTTTGAAGGCGTTTGTCCCTTTCCCGATCTTAAAACATAATCCAAAAAGGGAGTCCATATTTCTCCAAAATCACTCTTCCTGGACATTCCCCTCATTATTTTCATTTTACAAGTCAACATATCATTCAAAGCTAAATCCCAAATTTCTTTATACCAATCTTCTATTGTATAACTTCGTTGCCCTTTCCAATTTTTAGCAATCAGTATTCTAACGGGTGCCAGGAGGTTGTTTACCAATTCTTTATTTATTATATGCTTATTCCTACTATCCCATATTGCTAGTAGAGCTAACTTCGGGTTTAATAAAAACGATTTCCTGTAGGATATATTTTTCCAGTGTTGTAGTCCAGATCTTCAGCTTGTGGAATTGGTTTTCTGATTGATTATTTATTTATTTATTTACAATATTTATTTACCACTCCCCATTCAGGAATTTTGGAGCAATGGACAAATTGGATAAAGACTAAAAACAGAACAAAAACACAGTTAAAATAGGTTTTTAAAAGAAACAAAAAGTGCAATAAAACTGCTGCTGGTCATTAGGGAAGGCTTCCTGGAACGACATTTTCAGGAGGCGCCGAAAGGCATAAAATGTTGGTGCCTGCCTGACCTCCACAAGCAGGGAATTCCATAGGATGGGGGTCACCACACTGAAGGCTCTTCCCCAGTGGACTTCAATCGAACAGTAGGTCTATATGGGACCACCAGGAGCATGCCCTAGGATGACCTCAGTGACTGGGCAGGTTGATAGGTAAGAAGGCGCTCTCTCAGGTATCCTTGTCTTAAGTTGTTTAGGGCTTTGTACACTAGTACAAGAACCTTAAACCTGGCCTGGTAGCTAATAGGCAGCCAGTGCAGTTCCCTCAGCAATGGAGTTACATGCTGAAAAGGGGCAGCTCCAGACAACAGCCAAGCTGCTGCGTTCTGCACTAGCTCCAGCTTCTGGAACAGCTTTAAGGGCAGCCCCACATAGAGTGCATTGCAGAAATCCAATCTTGAGGTTACTACTGCCTGTGACCAAGCTATCCCTGTCCAGGTATAGCTGGCGAACCAGGTGAAGCTGGTAAAAGGCACTCTGAACCACAGCGGCTACTTGAGCCTCCAGAGACAGAGATGGATTTAAGAGTACCCCCAAACAATGAACCTGAACTTTCAGAGGGAGTGCAAACCCATACAGAACAGGTAATGCACCTATGTCCTGAACTCAGGAACAACTCACCCACAGGGCTTCCATCTTGCCAGGATTCAGTTTCAGTTTATTGGCCCTCATCCAGCCCATTACTGAATCTAGTCACCAGTCCAGGATCTGCACAGCCTCACCTGATTCAGATGTCACAGGGAGATAGAGCTGCATGCCATCGGCATATTGATGGCATGTAGCACACCAGAGATTTAACCCAGAAGTCCAGGAATGAGGAACCAGTCTTCCATATTTTATTTTATTTTATTAAAAAACAGCACTATGAGAAGGAGAATTTTGGTGGTTATATCATGTCCACTGGGAGCTGAATCAACACGTGAACCATATGTTCATAATTACACCAGAAAAATAGTGAGACACCACAACCAGACATAATGCTTCTTGCCTATCCTACAAATATCATAACCCAAAGCCAGCAAATTAGCTTAGGACATAATCCTATGGTGATAGTCAGCAGTCTTCAAAATCGGGGGCTGATGAATATCCTAATGCGGGGGGGGGGGGGGCGTAGCATGGAGGCAATCCTTGCCCCTGTGCTCTGGCCACCCTGCATTTTGCTAGACAGAAGTCGCCCGCCTAGCTGTGGCAGTTCAGAATGGGAGGGAAGGAGGCTGGGATGAGTTTAGGAAGCTGTGTAAGGCCAGAGTCCTCCACTCCCTGCCCCTGCTTCTGAGTGCAGAGAGGTAGCCAGTGCAGTTCTTTCTATGCCATCTACGAGGATCAGGGGAGGGAGCAGGAGTGCAGTTAAAGGTTCCAAGGTGGAACCCTGAACAATCCTATGCCCCCACCCCCCAGTAAGAGACCTGGTACCCTGCCCCTCCCCAGGAAGCAGGGCTGAATGCTACTGTCTGGGATAGAGATGTAAAATTTCTGGAGAGTCTGAAGCCATGGAAAAAAACTGGGCTTTTTTCCGGGGGGGTGGGGGGGTGGGGAAGGTTTTGGAAAAAAACGGAAATATTTGGGAAAATTGGGGGGGGGGGAATGTAATATTAGCACTTTTTATGGATTGAAAATCACTTTGTTACTTTAGGAACATAAAATGTAGTTATGTACAAGTTGGTTTTGCATAAAATTATCACATTTGGTATATTAAAAGTATGGTGCATTCAAGCAATTATTACAAATTGAATTTACTTTTTTAAAATTTTACTTTTAAAACAAAACAACAACAACAACGACAACAACAAATGGAGCTACAAGCTCCTAAACTGTAAGGAACACCTGAACTGTAAGGAACCTCTTTGGTTTTTCCAGTTTATGAGGAGCAGGCAAAAACAAAACAAACAAACAGAAAAAAACCATTAACATTAGTAACAAGGAAATTATTTATGTCTCTGCTAGTCCTCCACAGTGTCAAGCAGACATAAAGCACCCATTCCCATAAAAAGAACTGAGACAAAAGGGGGACCAAGATTCAAAGAATTTTCATGAAATTTAATCAGACTTATTTTCTGAGCTATTGCTATCACTATCAATTTCAGTCTCTGCTTCAATGGCAGTGCCCCCTAGAGGTGGAAATGCATCTTGCTCTTGTATTTGAGAGCTGTAGTCTCAGTTTGCAACCTAGGACTTGCTTGTTCTCAGTGCACAGAAATTGTAATAATCTGATACTGTACATCATTTTTGAAATCTTTTGAAGAAGTAAATATATATCTTAAACATTTTATGCATCATGCTAAAATAAAACATTCCATAATTTGTTTTTTCTTCATTTTTTTAAAAAAAATTCCAATTTTTCGGAAAAAAACCAAAAAAGGTTTTGGAAAAACATGGAATAATAATAATAATAATAATAATAATAATAATAATAATATAACCTGCCTCTCCCTACGGATTGAGGTGGGGAACACAATGCAAAATACAAGCATCACAAAGTTAAAAAAAATTTAAAAAACAAGAGAAAACACATCATTAAAACATTTTAAAATTCATCCGGATAGGCCTGCCAGAAGAGAACAGTCTTCATGACTCTCTTAAATTCATGAAGACTGCTAATTTGTCTAACCTCCTCCGGCAGACCATTCCATAGTCTGGGAGCCATGGAAGAGAAGGTCCGCTCGCCAGCCTAGTTCTGGCTGGCTTGAGTACGTTCTTCCCAGAGGACCTAAGAGTGCGGGGCGGATTGTACAGGAGAAGGCGATCCCGTAGGTAGCCTGGGCCCAAACCATGTAGGGCTTTAAAGGTAATAACCAACACTTTATACTTTGCCCGGAAACTGACCGGCAGCCAGTGAAGTGATTTTAAAACTGGTGTAATGTGGTCACCCCTAGGTGTACTGGTGACCAACCTGGCTGCCATATTTTGAACATGTTGAAGTTTCCAGACTAGGCACAAAGGTAGCCCTATGTACAGCGCATTGCAGAAGTCGAGCCTCGAAATTACCAGCGCGTGCACTACCGTCTTTAGGTCTTCCAACTCTAGGAAGGGGCGCAGCTGGCGTATCACGAAGCTGATAATAGGCACTCCTGGCCGTCGCATCAATCTGAGCTGTCATCTGGAGTGACGGATCCAGGAGTACCCCCAAGCTGCGAACACAGTCTTTCAGGGGGGGGTGTAACCCCATCCAGAACTGGTTGACACACCTCCAAACCCAGGTTGGGGCCTTTGACAGCAAGCATCTCCATCTTGTCTGGATTCAGCTTCAGTTTGTTTTTCCTCATCCAGCCCATTACCGCCTCCAAGCATTCATTCAGAGGAGACACACTATCCTTAGCTGACGATGTTGTTGAAGGCATAGAGGAATATATTTGGGTGTCATCAGCATATTGATAGCACCCCGCCCCATGCCTCCGGATGATCTCTCCCAGCGGTTTCATGTAAATGTTAAACAGCATTGGGGAAAGGGTGGCACCTTGTGGTACACCACATAGCAACTCCTTTTTTGAAGAGCAGCTATCCCCAAGCATCACCATCTGGAACCTGCCCAAGAGACAGGATCGGAACCACTGAAGCACAGTGCCCCCGATTCCCAATTCCACCAGGCGCTCCAGAAGGATACCATGGTCGATGGTATCGAAAGCCGCTGAGAGGTCCAGGAGTACCAGCAGGGACACACTCCCCCTGTCGATACTAAGGCGTAGATCATCCACTAAGGCGACCAAAGCGGTCTCAACTCCGTATCCTGCTCTGAAGCTGGTTTGAAATGGGTCTAGAAAATCAGTGTCATCCAAGACTGCCTGGAGCTGAAAGGCAACTGCTCTCTCTATCACCTTGCCCAAAAATGGAAGAATTGATACTGGCCTGTAGTTATTAAGGTCCAGGGGATCCAGGGAGGGCTTTTTTAGAAGCGGCCTTACCACCACCTCTTTTAAACATGATGGAAAGCTCCCCTCCCTGAGAGATGCATTAATAATATGTTGTAGATGTGATCTAACTGCATCTCCTCCCTGGACGACCAGCCAGGAAGGACAGGGATCGAGAGGGCAAGACGTCTTCGTCACACATCCAAGTACCTTGTCCACGTCCTCGGTACTCACCAACTGAAACTGATCAAGTGTAATCCTACTCGCGGAGTCACTGGACACTCCACTGTCAGCCTCTGCTATAACGATGGCATCTAAGTCGGCTCTTATCCGAGAGATTTTATCCGAAAAATGATCGTTAAAAGCATCACAGCGAACTACCGAAGGCTCTAAAATTGGATTCAAGGGAGAAGGAGCCTGAGTTAGACCCCTCACCACCCTGAACAGTTCTGTTGGACGTGAATTCGCAGACACAATGCGTGCAGAGAAGAAAGCTTCCCCCCCCCCCCCAATTTTTCTGTTTTTTTCTCAGGCCTTCACATCTCTAGTCTGGGAACTCAAGAGTCAACATTTAGACACGGAATCCATGTTTAGTATAGTTTGTTTTCTTGAACAAGGAACATGTTTTTAATGTGAGAGGTTGGATTGGCAAGACATGATCTACTGCTTCAAATTCACAACACAGCAATAGATGCAGATCAGAGGAACTGAGATTGAAGTCCCTCTGCAGTCTCAAATTCATGATATTATTATCATTATTCTTATTCTCATTCTTATTATTTTCATTTCTGTACCATCCCATAACCAAAACTCTCTGGGCGGTTCAGAACAATTCACAAAAATTACAAACCACAGATACATTATAATAAAACACAGTTTTTCTTTTTAGATATTTATACTCAGCAAGTCACTATCTGCAAAAGCTTCACAGAGAGATAATATTGATCTACCTTACAGAGTTGTTCCAAGGGTAATATAAGAAAAATATTTGTACAGCATGTTGCACATTAGTATTGGTAGTGGATAGAGAGAAGGGAAAATGCCAACTCTATTCATGCTTGACTGCAACTCCTCTCTCTTGAGTCACGTACTGACAGCTCATTCCAACATTTCCTTGAACATCTCTTTCACTTCTTAAAAAAACTATTTTCAAATGCAGGGAAGATTTAATTATATATGTGGAAAGAATATATTATATACTCTGCAGGCTTTTAAAAAGCAAATATTTAAAGATCTCAACACTGCAAATATTTGAATTTTAAAGAGTTACTGGGGAAAAAAGAGTAAGTCAAGCTTATGAGGTTAATATCAAGCTGAATATCCTTCAACACATTTCCAAAAAATGTTTCCCCATTAATTGAATATAACTGAGTTTTCTGTTTCCATGTATAGCCATCTGTCCCCAGTTATGCAAGAGGAAGGCTGCAGCTATGCCCTGGCAGATTCTCTTAATTTCTAGCACACTGCTTAGTAGGTAGTCTTGCCAGAATTTACCTATAGATAAATGTAGCAGTTTATCACTGTGCACAGAAAAATGTAAGCTGTAATAAAGCTCTAGCTTTCAGATAACTTTTCAAAACGCAGAACCAATCATGATAACTACCCAATTATCTTGAATGTATTACTACGCAAAGATATGTTGCCTTTGTCACACTAAATACAAAAAGAAAAAGAAAATCCTCTATAGTGAAAAGAAATTAGAAAAATCATGGTACAATTTCTTGAGTGTGTAGGTGTTTCTTTTCTTATGCATACTTAGAATAGACTGGTAATACTAAGTTATAAGGCCTTTTGACAAAGCCCAAAATTCAATTTGTGTGGAAAGACAAGTTGTTCTTTCTAGCTAATGTGCAACACCTACTTAAATTTGCTCAAATGCAAATTTAGAGACTGTATGACTAAAATGCAATAATGTACCACAATTTTTAATTTCCTTCAGACACGATACAGGCTTATCCTTAATTTCCATTTTTTACTGCAGTTTTGTGCTATAATTTGTTTGACAATTTGTGATATGTCTATATGTATTTGGTTTGGAAATGCTTTGCTAAACTTAAAATGTTTCCAAAATGTTGATGGAAAGTAATAATTTGTATTCTGAAATAAAATAGACCTTTTCCCCATAAATACTTATAGAATGTAAATACCTTAAGTAGGATGTGGCTGAATCAATCTGCATAAAATAGATACAAAATAATCCTGCTTCAACAGGTTCTAGACAAATCTCAGGTTAGCCCAGTAGGACTGAATTTAGGTTTGTGGAAGCCATTACCATAGTGGAGACCCTGATTGCACCTCACTGGGACATAGTATGAACCAGACCAAAATCTTTCATAAGCGTGGTATATAGCAAGACACTTTGAGGCAGTGAGAAAATATCCACCATGAACAATCTCCTGTTCTGTTTTAAAAATAGTTATTACCCTAGGTATTTATTAGCCAGCCTATTGGTACATCTGGACCAATAGTCCTGATAGTACAAAGAACTAAAAAAAAAAGTATAGCCAAACTTCCCAACACAACTTATCCTCTTAGCTTGATCTAATACAAGTTTACTCAAAAGTAAGCTCCATTTTGAGCAACTGCATGTAAGTTAGCAACCTAACAAACATAGCATTATGACCCACTCTAGAGCTATATAATCCTGTCAACTTTCTACTGCGCAAAAAGCTTTTTCTGCCTTGTATGTGTCTATGCTGCTTGCCTTGGAGAGTTCTTATGTGATTTCATACCTTTTGGCTCCCTTGTGGAACCTCCACATAATTCCCACTATATGGTAAACTGCTTTCAAATGCTGTTGTGGTCATGTCAAATGTGACTACAGCAGCCCATTTTGGTGACCTCTATGTGAAAGCTACAACCTTTGAATTAGCCCAAAGCAGAGAGAAACTTTCCCAAAACGTTTCCCTTGGTGAATGCCTGTATTGAATCCTGAATTTTCCTGACTACATCCTTCATTTTATTTTAGTAAATATGTTTCCACTACAGCATCAAGCCCCATCAGAATGAAATAGAAGACTATTCTCTACAGTCCTTATTTTTTAATACTCACTGTTTATCAGTAAAACTACTGATGTTCTCAGATAAATCAAATATTTCTTTGCTAATATTATTTCCCTTAAATCCACCCTGGGAAAATAATATTTCCCTGGCAATAGAAAAGAAGCAAAAGGAAAATGGCATCCAGACAGACTTAAAAAGTTTTGACAAGTAGAGTCCAAGGAGAAGCTAAATTAGGTCTAGCTTTATCTGAACTGTATACACACTGATGTTTCTCCATGAATGGGGTGCCCACTCTGTGCATTTATATTCAATTGCAAAGTGGACTTATGTTTTTAGACGTTTTCTGGCAGGAGCATCAGTTGCACCATATGTGCAGAAATTCAGTTGAGAAGCAAAACTCATGGATAAAAAAAACTGGGTTTGGTGCATTGCTGCTTAACCACCAATGATCCCAATCCAGCTGCTATGATCTAGATGCTGGGTTCTCAAATATTTAGCACAATTTAACTAACCCATTCTGATCCGCCTAGTGATTGATGTGCAATACCAAATGGCATCAAAACTCACCAAGGCTATAAATATTGTAGCCGAAAGAAATAAAGCCTAGTAAGAAGTATGAAAACTTAATGAACCTGAAGATTTTTCTCATCATTGTCTTTGAAGTCACTAGTACTTGCTCATTATATAAAACACATTTCCAGCCCCTTTACTGCCTCATCTGCTATAAAAGCCACCTTTCCTGAACAGATAAAATCACAAAATCAAGTCCCTTGACAGCTGAGTCTTGGTATACCTTAGGGAGACCTTTCTTCTAATTACCTTTCCACTGAAATCATCAGAGAAGCTTTGCTATGCATTCCTTCTTCTTTTGCCGTATATATTTATGTGATTTATACCCCAACTCTCAGCAGGTTCCCAGGGTAACTTACAAAAAGTTAAAATTACAATAGGACAAATAAAAACAAAATTAAAGTATCACAATATAAAAAAGCAGCATCAACACAGTCAGGAGAATTCACACACAAATGAAATGCACAGAACATTTAAATGTGTGCCTGGTAAAATAAAAAGTTATTTCCTTGGTATCAAAAGGATATTTAGGTAGGCGATACATGAATGAATCTGTTTGGGAAGGGTATTGAAAATTTGGGGTGCCACCACTGAGGAGGCTGCACTCATAGCCACCTGCCGCACGTTGAAAATCTTGGTGTACAGGCAGGCACATGTAGAGACAAGTGATCCTTCATATGTCCTGGTCCCAAGCTGTGAAGGGCTTTAAAGGTCAAAAATAGCACTTTGAATTGAGCCCAAATACAAACTGGGAGGCAATGCAGTCGGCAAAGCACAGACATAATATAATATAATCATAATCCCCAGGCCCAGCCTTTCAGCTGCAATTTGGACTAACTGCAGTATCTGAAATGTCTTGAAAGGAAGGCCAACATATAATACATTACAGTAGTCGAATCTGAAATTTACCAAGGAATGGATCTCTGAGACCAACCACTTTCACTCCAGATAGGTTTGCATGTGATGCATCCCCTTACGCTGGTAGAAAGTTCTCCATTCCTTGGAGACAAACTGTATTTCCAATAATAAATCAATAAGCATCCTCAGTCTGTGAATTTGCTCCTTTAGGAATAGTGCAACCCTGTCAAGCATAAGATGGGCAAATGAACCACCCACTAAAAGGACCTCCATCTTGTCTGGATTGGCCCTCATCTAGTCCATTATTGCATCCAGGCACTGGTTTAGCACCATCACACCCAAATTATATGAGAGAAATAGAATAATCTTCATATAACCATTGCCATAGTTAGAAATGAGAGGTTGTAGGTAAAGGGTTTTTTGTGTGTCATGGCCTCCACTTTTTGGGGGGAATCTATTTGACTCCTCTAAATTTACATTCATTGGCACTTTTAAATGGCTACACTGCTTCCTGGCCCATTTCCAGGTACAATTCAAAGTGCAAGTCTTGACCTTTAAAGCCCTTTCCAACAAAGGTACCTTGAAGACTGATCTCACCAGATGTTGAGATCCTCTAGGAGCCCTCCTTCAGGTCCCCCTGCCTTCAGAAGTGAGGTAGGTGATGGCCCAGATAAGTCTTTTTCAGTAGTGGTGCCACAACTTTGGAATGCCTTCCACAAAGGAGTTTGATATCCTTGTTTGCCCAGGCCCTTCTAGTTTTCTGCTTTAATGAGGATGCTTTTTAAAATCCTGTTCTGGCTACGCTTATTATAACTGAATATTTTGTTGTTCTGCTCATTTAAATGTTTTATGAGTTCTTATTTTATTTGGTTTATTTAACAACTATTTTATTTTGAGCTACTCTGGGAACTCCTTTTGGGGTAGAAAAGCAAGATAAGTGTGTTCAAAATAAATACATTTAAAGCATGTTTGTTATCAGAAAGTATTAGCAGTGTTAGATGGTGCATCTTTGGTTATATTTATTGCTACATTGGCTTTTTAAACATATTTCATGCTTTAAAGAGTTGGGGGGTTGTTGTGCCATTTTTTACATTATGTTGTACATTGTTTTGAGCACGTTTGGTTGTTTGAAAAGCAACTCAAGTTTTATACACACAGGAGACTGATGCTGTTTTTTGCTTAAATTCATCTATAAATACAAATACTATATGGGGTATAATGTATATTCCACAGCTCTTCTGCAATTTATTCTGCATTAATGACATTCACAAGTGGCACAAATAATGCAAAGGAGGGAAAATACTTTTAAGTGTCACATGGGAAGATTCTTCAAGTCACCATGGATCTTCCATTCAGATTCAAGACTTCACTGAATCTGAATGGAAGATCTTTACTCTGGAAGTTGGCACAAAGTTATTTGTAAAACATTTGCATCAGAATGTGAAACAAGATGGGTACTGCTTTAACAGTGAACAAGAAAGATATTCAGCAGTGGAGTAGAATGAGTTATAGAATGTAATAGTGATTATCTGCTTTTTCAAATAAGCTCTGACAAACCAGTAACACCATGAAACCGAATGAAATAGAAGGGGAAGAATAATCCAATCTTCAGCCTTCCCCAACATCCTGATATGACAAAAACCAGTCTTTATAATATAAAGGAAGTTTATATAAATGTGGGTGAAAACAGTGACTTTGATAGTACCTTGCCAATTTCAAAAGCAACAGTCAGACACAACTACCTCTTTCTGCACAGGTAATCACAACAGTGATATCAGTAATGTAAACAATGGCATTCTATAACAACATTTGACTATTTAAAAATGAAAATTGAGACTATAACTTCTTTAAATCCATGTAAATTAAATGTATTTTATTTCAAGCCACTAGAGGGCTCTAGCTGCATTCATTATCAAGATACTGATCACAATTTCAGAACGCTAAGTACAGCTATAATTTTAAAATATATCAAAGTTCATGTCTATTGAAAGGTGAAAATCATCCAGTTTGATTTAAAAAATGGGTTTGGCAAAATGAACTGTTTTCCTCAAAACCTGGAAAATCGGCTGATTGACTGGTTGACTCTGAGTCCAATTAGTATCCTGTGCTCCCAACAACAGGTTCCGAATCTCTCTCCTACCCTGTTAATCAACCCAATTCTTCCTTACCTTTCTGAGCTCCCCAACACTGTACTGCTGTGGTAGTTGCTGTTTCTTCAGTGACAGAGAAGGAGCTCACTCCTGCACCTTCTTCTAAGGAGGGAGGGTGAGAGAAAAAGACCTTCCTCCCAGCCACCGAAATCCCAGTAAGGTAAGGGTATTGATGGGAGGAGGCGTTCTTCTCTGGCTTGGACTACAATCTGAGCCAAGGAAAAATTATAGTGAGGAAGGGTAGCGAATTCAGAAGACTTGGATGCTTTACATCAGAGGTGCACAACCTGTGATCCTTGGCCACTCCCCAAAGCTGGCAGGGGCCCCCTCCACTTTTCCCAGCAGCACAGCTGACCCTTGGGGCTTCTGAGAGCACTGTTTTCCCACTGTAGGTATCAGTGGAGAAACAGCAATCTTAGTGGTGATTGCTGGGGGATTGGAGAGGCTGTTACCTCCACCCCAGAGATTCCTAGATCTCAGCAGTCAGGAAGGAGAGATGTGTGTGTGTGAGGTGGTGTGTGGGTGGGTGAGGGTGTGGGTGGGTGGATGGGTGTAAACGTGTGTGTATACATGCATGCACATCCGGCCCCCAGTGCCCCAGCCGATACCTGATGTGGCTCTTGGGGCCGGAAAGGTTGTGCATCCCTGCTTTACAATCACACAAAATTCCTATTCCAAAATGTTCAATACAAAATTTGGCAATATTCAATAATATTATCGAAGTAAACAGATGGATGAATATTTAAGCATTGTTTTTCTCTATGCATTTGAGGGTGAGGAGGGACCATGATCACAGCGACAGGCCTTACGCCCTATATATTCCTGATATCCATGCACATAGGAGAATGTTTGTACAGAGGCCTACATGCACAATTATCGTTCACTGCAGTGAATACACTATGCAAATCATGTCTATGCATGTAAGTTCGTGTACAGATATTCTACTCTCTGTGGGGACATTGGATACAAAAAGACAGCAAATCCTGCTGCTACAGTCAAGATTCTCTCTCCACGATAGAGAAGAACAATACTGAATGCCTTCACAGGAGTCCTGTAACAAAGTCCTGGCCACATGACTAAGCTGACCAGCCATATCCATGTTCTGCATATATCACCCTGTGTTAATCTGGGGTTCTGACCTTGTCAGGATCCTTATCAAAATAGATCTTGTCAGGATCTTATCAAAAGATACTCATGGAACAGTTTAACAGTTTATTGATTACACATGTGATAGTAAATGGATGTAGAAATAAAGCAAGGCAAAGAACCTCAGAAGTCCCTTATGTTGACTGGAGCTGGCAACTCCCTACAGCTACACGTGTATCTGGGTCCCAATCAAGATACATGGGATGTCTCTCAGGGACCGATTATCAATTCTCCAAGTTGGTATGCGTGCGAATTCCTCTTGGAGCAAGACCAACTTCCTGTAGCAGCACAGGATCTCACCACAGGAAAGCAGCTCCCATGCCCTAATAGTAAATATGAATACAACCCAAAGTTTTCCTGAGGAGAACCATGACATTTGCCTATTCCCCAGAATACAACTGCTAATGGTAACAATTCTGAAATTACAAACACTGAAAGTGGTGTTTTTTATTTTAGAAATTACCTTTGGAAACAATATGCAATATTGTAAATCCACAAATCTTGAAAAATTAAGTCCTGCCTCAGAAAATGAGATGGATACAAAATTTTCTGAAAAAGCTATTAAACTAACACTTTGTAGTCTCCTAATTTTCAGTTATTACCATTGGAACTCTATAATAGATTTAAACCAGCTAGAAGAAAGACCTGTAAACATCAGGAAGACAGACATATTTCCATAATTTTTCAAAGAATTATTTTCAAGAAATGATTACCATGTTGATAAACATCTTTACAATTGCTCAGATTGAAATGCACTGAATCATTTCCTCTCACTGTGGTAATGTTAGCTTTCTGAAAGGAGGGCAAATTTACATATATTACTGGCTTTTCCTTTCTTCCTACTGCAGTAAGATAGGCACCATGGGCTCCCATTTCCATGCTGTTTCATTTATTTATTTCCATTCTTGAGCAGCACAAAAGTCTGGACAATTTTATAAAGTTTTTCAGTATCATATCACAGAAATAAATGTTGATATGACCCTCATCTTCATGAGCACAGGAGGAGTGTGCATTGTTCTTACTCTCCATAGTATGCTGAAATCAGAGAACTGAGTTAATGCAGCTCCATGTTCACAACTCCTGAGTTAACACTATATAAGAGAACCGAAATAACCCAGCAATAAACGTCTCCCAATGGGAATGCTAAGAAAAGGAGTGAATGAAGGAAGGGGCTGACCACTTCACAGCCAGGTCACAGGCACACCCAGGAATTAATACAGAGGCATGGAGGCAGATTGCAAAGCAAGTGCTTGGGAGTCTCTTTAACTAAAAAGAACGGAGTAAAATGACTCTCTGATATTGCAGCTTTTCCAGGTGGAAGCGGCTTGTTGGGAGCACGCTGGCCACAATGTCATGTGCCACAAACATCCTCACAATGAACCCAAACAGCAAGAAGACAGCCCCATGGACAAACATTACTTGAACCACTGAGCAAAATCATAAAGTCTGTATATCAAAGATGGGCAGCATGTGCCCCCCCTGCCAAATTTGGGTGACCAAAAATAGTTTTAAAGTTTAGCGGAGGAAATGGAACCCATAGTTGCTACGGAGCTCCAAAAGGATGAAATTTTGCTTGCTTACAAACTAAATTTGACCCTTTTAGCACCCCATAGCTGCTATGGAGTACGGAAAGGGTCAAATTGCTTACCACAGCTGTATATCATCATTAGTAACTGATATGTAATACAGAGTAAAACACAGATTCAATTTTATCTTTTGTAGCATTCACAAAGAGTGAACATATTAGAGGTCTAGTTCATGAGGTATAAGCAATAATCAATGCTTGCTATAAATTAGAATATAGTATTCCTTTGGAATTTTGCTGTACAGACATGAATGATGGGTTTGAAGACAGAAATATATATAAAAAATCAGCCTAGTACCTTGAACTTGGAATTTTCTGGGGCGAAATCTTTCCAATCTTTAATTTTTAGATGTCTTGCATGTACTTATACTTCACCAGGTATCAAAGAATCTGCTTTGTCTCACTTCCTTTTACTTGGCCCATTACAAAATTATTATGCCGTAATTTTCAAGTTCATGAAAATAAATGATGTCATGATGATTTTGCCATTTAACACATTAACATAACAATCCTATGGCCCTGGAAGAGAATCCCAGGAACCATAGGATTTTTCAGAGTCCCCCTCCCAATGCTATAGAAATTGCTATGACCTCTGAGTTCTGATCTCCCCCACCTGCCCCTTCCCTCTCACAGCCACTATTTAAAAATCTGCAGTAGTTGCTTCTTGAAGTTGCAAAAGCACCTTGGGAAAGGTGAAAAAGGGAGCATTCCAGTGAGCAGGGAAAAGAGAGGAGAGGCTGGGATCCACAGTAACATGTAACCTCTTCAGCCCAGCCCCTGGCCCCAGCAGCACAGCTCCTCTAGAGTAAAAAATAACACAGGAAGAGGTGAAAATCACCTCCATTGCTCTTCCTGTATTGCTGGCAACAGCCCAGAAGGGTATAGGATACAAAAAAGCCCGAGATACGAGGCTTCCTTCTAATGACAACACAATCCATAGCATTGCACGCTTAAGAAAATGTTTTATTTATTTATTATCCTTATCTCTGGCAGTTCACAACAATTAAATACAATGCAATATAAAACAATATAAAAGTTTAAAACTACAGTATGAAATATTTTTGTCCAGATAAGGATTTAGTTGGTATATCAGCCTAAGCTGATAAAAGGTGCTCTGTGCCACTGAGTCCACCAATGCCTCAAGTGACAGTTCTGGGTTCAAGAGCACCCTGAAACTACGAACCTGGTCCTTTAGGGAGAATGCAACCCACTCCAGAACAGGTTGAACATTACTTAGCCAGGCAGACGAGCCACCTCTAAAAGTATCTCTGTCTTGTCTGGATTGAGTTTCAGTTCAATTTGCCCTCATCCAGTCCATTACTATGCCTAGGCACAGATTCAGAACAGCTATTGGATTTAATGAAAAGGAGAGATGAAGCTGGGTGTCATCTACATATTGCTGACAGGTCAGTCCAGATAACCTCCCCCCAGATTCATGTTGATCAGCACGAGGGATAAAAGGCACAGAGCAATAATCCTAGGCTGACCAGATAAAATCCAGGTCAGGGCTCATGTAACTTTAACAGTTGTAGAGCAAAGGGAATTTCAGCCAGCGTCATATGTATGCAACGAGTTCCTGGTGAAATTCCCTCTTCATCACAACAGTTAAAGTTGCAGGGGCCCTGCCTTCTTTGGTATATGGTCACTCTAGTATAGTGCTTGCACCTTTAACTGCTTTGATGAAGAGGGAATTTCACCAGGAAATAATTGCATACAAATGACTCTGGCTGAAATTCCCTTTTCTCTACAACTGTTAAAGTTACATGAGCCCTGACCTGGATTTTATCTGGTCACCCTAAATAATCCCTCAACAAAAACTTCCAGAAACATCCATCCAAGTCAGAGCAAAACCACTACAGTGCAGTAGGTCCAGCTCCCAGCCCAGATAGCCTATCCAGAAGTATATCGTGATCAATATCAAAACCCACTGAGAGGTCCAAGAGAATCAACAGGGTTGCACTTGCTGTATCCCTATCATGGCAAAGGTTATCCCACAGGTCGACCAAGGCATTTTCCATTCCAAAACCAAGCGTTCAACCTGTTCTGGATGGGGTTGCACTCCCCTTGAAGGAGCGGGTTCGTAGCTTGGGGATTCTCCTAGAACCATCTTTGTCACTTGAGGCGCAGGTGGCATCAGTGGCACGGAGTGCCTTCTACCAATTTCGGTTGGTGGCCCAGCTACGTCACTATCTGGACAGGGATAACCTGGCTTCAGTTGTCCATGCTCTGGTAACCTCCAAGTTAGATTACTGCAATGCACTCTACATGAGGCTGCCTTTGAAGGTGGTTCGGAAGCTGCAGCTTGTGCAAAATGCAGCGGCCAGATTGATAACCGGAACCAGTAGGTTCGAACATATAAGACCTACTCTGGCCCGCTTGCATTGGCTGCCTGTATGTTTCCGAGCCTGATTCAAGGTGCTGGTTTTAACCTATAAAGCCTTACACGGCTTGGGACCACAATACCTGATGGAACGTCTTTCCCGACATGAACCTACCCGAACACTACGTTCAACATCTAAGGCCCTCCTCCAAGTGCCTCCTCCGAGGGAAGCTCGGAGGTCAGCAACAAGAAAGAAGGCCTTCTCTGTGGTGGCCCCCCAATTGTGGAACGATCTCCCCGACGAGGCCCGCCTGGCGCCAAGATTGTTATCTTTTCGGCGCCAGGTCAAGACTTTCCTCTTCTCTCAGGCATTTGGCAATATCTGAGGAGCCTGGGTTTGATTTGTTTTGTTTTGTTTTGGTAGCTTTTTTTGAAGTGTTGTAATGGTTTTTAAATGTACAGATTGTGTGTATGTTGTATGTTTTTGCTGTTTTAATTTTTGTATATTGTTTTTAATTGTTTTTAATCCTATGTAAACCACCCAGAGAGCTTCGGCTATGGGGCGGTATACAAATGTAATAAATAAATAAGCGTGACTGAAATGGATCTAGATAAACAGTTTCATTCAAGAGTGCTTGGAGCTGGCTTGGAGCAACCACTTGCTCAAGCACCTTGCCCAGGAAGGGAATGTTAGTAACTAGCCTATAATTGTTAACAACTTCCATATCCACGTTAGGCTTTTTCAAGAGTAGCCTAATAAGTGCCTCCATTAAAATGGCCAGCACCACTCCTTCTCTCAAGGAGCTGACAACCTCCTGGACCCAGCCAGACATCCCCATCCCTATCAGATGTAATAAAACCACGACAGGCAAGATTCAAGCACCTTGTCCACGTCCTTAGACGAACAACTGAAACACATCCAATAAAACTGAACCAGATGGTCCTCTAGACGCCTCTATTAATGGAACTGCATAAACTGTGTGTCCAAGTCATAACAAATGTGAGTGACTCTTTCTTTAAGGTGTTGTGCAAACTCGTCACTGCCTTGGCTTAAGTACATTTCAATTAGAAAGCCAATCCAACAATGAAAATGAAGGTGTTATTAAACAGCTTCAAAGAGGGTTACAAGTTGAAAATAAAACTTTTTAGTGCAAGAGAATATTTTTAAAAATGTTATATGCAGCACCTCCAAAAACTACTATTTTTAATAATTGCTATTAATTAAATGGAGCACCTTATTACATTCAAATAGATTACACAGTATGCAATGTATTTATGCATCTGAAATATCAAACAGCTTTCTTGTCATGGCATCATCTACATGGTGTTGTGTTCTACCTTAGACAGTAAATTATTTTACAGTTCAGCAAACAAAATAATGCAGTGCTTTAATAGCATTCATACTGTATAAGCCTGCTTTCCCAAACCCAGTATGCTCCAGCTGTTTTGGACTAAAACTCCCAGCATTCTTGACCACTGGCCATGCTGGCTGTGGTTGATGGGAACTGAAATCCAAAACATCTAGGGGACACCAGGGTAGGGAAGGCTGGTGTAAATCAACAAAGCAATATCACAGACAGGGAAAAAAACCACTAGGATTGAACAGTTAGGAGAAACAATGTTTATGGCTGTTGTGAAATAAGAAATGTATTATCATGGAACATGTCCA
Organism: Anniella stebbinsi; assembly: GCA_029215795.1. Taxonomy (NCBI): domain Eukaryota; kingdom Metazoa; phylum Chordata; class Lepidosauria; order Squamata; family Anniellidae; genus Anniella; species Anniella stebbinsi. The sequence goes on along the minus strand of JARDYH010000002.1, from coordinate 84,610,137 downwards.
GCCCACCTACTCCTATTCAACCAGGAATGGGTTTATCAGAGAACAATCACAGCTGTGCCCTGGTTATGGAATACCTTTCTCATAGATGCTGTCTTTGCAGACGTTTTAGTACAAGGTTAAGAATTTTCTTTTTGTACAGGTATTTTAAGTTTGCTTATATTGGATTGTCATATTATTATTGTTGTTGTTGCCCTTCTCATTTATTATTATTCTGTTTTATTGCTTTTATGGTACTTCATATTTGTATGGTCATGTGTGGTTATACTCATTGTAACATCATAAGAAGATCTGAACTGGATCTGACCAAAGGTCTATCTAATCCAGTATTCTGTTCCTACAGTAGACAACCCAACCTTAAAACAACTCACTTTTGATTTTTTCATTTTTGAAATAAGGGTATAAGAACATAAAAAAGCAGTGCAGTATCAGGAAAGGGTCCATCTAGTCCAGCATTCTGTCCCTACAGTGGACAACCAGATGCCCATGGAAAGCCCACAAGCAGGACATGAGCGAATCAGCACCCTCCTGCTCATATACTCCAGAAACGAGCATTCAGAGGCATACTGACCCTGACAAGTATCCACTGATATTCATGAGGATCTCAGAATGGTTTATAAACATTTTAAATTTTAAAAAATAATCATCAGCCATTAATGAATGGAAGACAATTAATGAAGCAACCAGTTCCATTGTTGAGGCCTTAGCCAGTGCCAAAAGACAATGTTCCATGTGAAAATGATCCTGCATCTCAGTGGAAGATGTGCTGAAGTGGTATATTGTGCCTATTGTGAGAAAGAAGAGCGGAATTAAGCAACAACCAATGCAGAAATGCTATTAGACCAAAACAACAACAACGAACGAGCAGCTGAAGAACAATAGCTGCTTAAATAGAGTATGAAGATTTGCAGATATAAATTCATAGCTAAAAAGCCACCTGCAGAACGTATCTCCACCATTGCTTTGTGCATCTCAACAGCTCAGTATTTTTGTGGATCTCTCATATACATAATATTCCAGTTATGTCTGGTGTTAATATTAATTAGCCACTTGTAATAGCTTTTAATTATGATAGAAACATGAAGCAGCTGTAGGTCTCAAACTTTAATTAGAAATAAACTTAATCAAGTTTAGTCATACCTCACTGCTTTGTTTGCCTTATTCATTTAAGCCAACTCAATTATTTAATCTGCAAAGGTTGTCAAATAGTTTACACTGTAAGAATCAATGACATAAATCAAAAATGGTAAGAGCTAAATAAGTTTAGATGCATATAAAATTATTAATTCTTGAAAAAATGAACTTTGAACAATTCAGGTCTCAAGTCAAGCATACTAGTATTAAGTAAACACAATCTCCGTGAGAGTGTTTAGAATCTATACATATTTTTCAGTCATGTCCAGTAAAAACAGGTGTTCAATTTCAGTAACAGAGACTTAAGTGCGGCATAATGTAAAGGTAATTGCAGAAAAGCTGAATATAATTACACTAAATTTTGTATTTAAATTTTCTTTAAAACTATATTGTAATGATGCTAGATCTTTGATAGAGTGAATCTTGCCATTTATAATGTTGAAAATACTTACTACAGCCCAGACATATATAGAATCCATATGATGCAGTGCATGGAACATTTTATATGGACTGAAGAAACTTCAGTTGCTTTTTTTGTACTAACAGTGGCAAGAAAAAGTTTGTGAACCCTTTAGGATTGTCACATATTTCCAACCTAAAATATGAGATCTTACTCTAACCCAATAATCCTAGATAAAGAACAATAGATAGCCTGATTAAACAAATGACACACAAACATGATGCTTTTTCAATATTTATTTATCCACAACTGATTCACCATTCAATATCCATGTGCAAAGAAGTATGTGACCCTTTAGAATCAGTACCTAGTGGCACTCCTTTGAGCAGCAATGACTTCAAGTAAACATTTTCTGTCGCTCACAAAGCTGGCCCAAACCATCACATTCCCACCATCATGCTTGATGGTTGGGATGAGGTCCTTCAAATTCAGTGTTTGCTTTTCACCAAACATAACATTTCTCATTCAGGTCAAAGTGTTCTACCTTTGACTCTTCTGTACAGAGAACATTGTTCCAAAAATCTTGGGTATCTATGTAATCTTTAGCAAACTTCAGAAGGGAAGCAATGTATTTTTTTTTTTTTTTTAGAAAGCAGTGGTTTCCCCCTGGCTATCCTCCCATAAACGCCATTCTTGTTCAGTCTGTTTCTAATCATAGAGTTATGAATGCTTGCATTAGCCAAGGCGAGAGTGGCCTGCAGATCCTTGGATGTTACTCTGGGGTTCTTTTTTACTTCCTGGATGATGCATCAGTTTGTTCTTGGAGAGATTTTGTTTAGGCTGACCATATGAAAAGGAGGACAGGGCTCATGTAACTTTAACAGTTGTAGAGAAAAAGGAATTTCAGCCAGTGTCATTTGTATGCAATTAGTTCCTGGTGAAATTCTTTCTTCATCACAACACTTAAAGTTGCAGGCACTATACCAGAGTGACCATATATAAAAGAACGCAGGGCCCCTGCAACTTTAACTGTTGTGATGAAGAGGGAATTTCATCAGGAACTAATTGCATACAAATGACACTGGCTGAAATGCCCTTTTCTCTACAACTGTTAAAGTTACATGAGCCCTGTCCTCCTTTTCATATGGTCAGCCTAATTTTGTTAGGTGACTGCTCCTGGCTAGAATGACTGTGGCCTTGCATTTTCTCCATTGTCTGACAGTAGATTGGTGGAGCCCCAAATCCTTACAGAAATGGTTTTGTAACCTTTTCTAGACTGATGAAAGCAATAACTGCCTTTCTGAGGTCCTCAGAGATGTCTTTTGATTGTGACATGACTCACGATGTTTCTGATTCTTTTATAGGGTGGGGCCTCCACTACTCACCCCTAAAGATCTAGCTAATTACTTTAACCTAGGGTGACCAGATAAAATCCAGGTCAGGGCTCATGTAACTTTAACAGTTGTAGAGCAAAGGGAATTTCAGCCAGTGTCATTTGTATGCAATGAGTTCCTGGTGAAATTCCTTCTTCATCACAACTGTTAAAGTTACAGGGGCCCTGCCTTCTTTTGTATATGGTCACTCTAGTATAGTGCCTGCACCTTTAACTGTTGCGATGAAGAGGGAATATCACCAGGAACTAATTGCATACAAATGACACTGGCTGAAATTCCCTTTTCTCTACAACTGTTAAAGTAACATGAGCCCTGACCTGGATTTTATCTGGTCACCCTACTTTAACCGAGATGCAACCAGGGGTTCACTTACTTTTGCACATACCCTAACTCTTAGGTTCTCATTGTTTGCCTCATTTATACTGTGTTTTATTTCACAAGATACAGAATTGGTTAATATAAACCCTATTGGTTATTTAGAAAAGGACTGGTTTTGATTCGTGAAAGCTATCACGGTAAAACTATGGAATTTCATTATCACTAGGATTCATGAAATTTTTCTCACCACTATATCCTCTGATTTTTACAATCTATGTTAACTCCAGTGCTGATGTACCAGTCTTCCCCAATTTAGGGTGACCAGATAAAATCCAGGTCAGGGCTCATGTAACTTTAACAGTTGTAGAGAAAAGGAAATTTCAGCCAGTGTCATTTGTATGCAATTAGTTCCTGGTGAAATTCCCTCTTCATCACAACAGTTAAAGTTGCAGGGGCCCTGCCTTCTTTTCTATATGGTCACTCTAGTATAGTGCCTGCACCTTTAACTGTTGTGATGAAGAGGGAATTTCACCAGGAACTAATTGCATACAAATGACACTGGCTGAAATGCCCTTTTCACTACAACTGTTAAAGTTACATGAGCCCTGACCTGGATTTTATCTGGTCACCCTACCCCAATTGTTTAAAAAAATGGTTTACTGGCCGTATGGCAATGAAGTTACTCTTACAGTTCCATGGTACAGGAAGTCACTGGCATTGAATTAGAGCAATTTTAGCACTTAAAACAAGTATCTGTGGAAGTAAGACAGTTTAAAGATGTTAGAGAATAGTTAGGTGGGACCCACATGGTAACTGAAAAAAACTCCTGGTTTATCACTGCTGCATGCAGCTGAAAACAGGGTTGGGAGGTGTCATCACAAAGTGAATGTTCCTCTTCTGTTCATGATACACACACCACCAGTATGTCTTGCAGCCAGCGGAACATCCACTGTTTTTTCAGAGTACCAGCACAAGCTGAAGCTCTAGGTTTATATGGACTACAGTGCGCAATGTATGATCGCACCCTACCACCACCATCGAAAATCATCTAAATAAGTGATTGCTTGTTTCTATTCAGGGAAGAAGCAGAAGTACCCTGCACATTAGTTGGGAAACTTTCTAATCTTAGCAATGCAAGGCTATAAAATCCTGCTGACTGCCACCACTAGGTTTGTTTTTTTAAAGCAAGAGACAAGAGCAATGGTTTAGGGTTGTTGTTTTTAGCCTGTCATTTTGTGCCCTGCTTGGCTTGCACTTACTGCTATGTACTCTGCCAATTGTGTGGCAAATGTCTTGAGTATCAGCAGGTCCTGAACAGATGTGATCACAATAAAACTAAATCTAGCCAAGAGATCTTTGTGACAGTGAGGATATGAACCTAAGGTATCTGTGTTATTATCAGTATCCATGCTTTGGAGATTCCTCCAGTCCTTGCCAACATTATGATTTTATTTTCTAACTCTCAAAAGGAGCAAGTAGTGCAAAAAACTTACTTCAGCTGTTTCTGACTCTACAGTCTTTCAGCTTACAAAAAGTGTTCCATGAGGCAGGATAGAAAATGTATTCATTGCTACTCTATTATTTAAATTCACTGATAATAAAATTAGAACTGAAAGGTTTAGAAATTTGCTAATGTACTATTTTACCACCCTCTGAAATTTAGAATTTTAAATGGTAGTTACTCCAGGAAAAGATATCATCTTACTTTGTGTGATTCAAACAGAGTTAAATTCTATCTACCTCCAAGAAAATAGATTTAAAATTAGATTGTAATACTGTGTACATTAGAAATGAAGTAATGGATATGCTCTATTAATGATGCCATTTTAAAATAACTGTGTAGTAGGTTATATTAGATCATAGTTGTTTAATTGCTTCAAATAGGTTGAAACCAGGTACACTAATATTTTCATTAATCCGCTGATAATGACCTGGTTCACATATAATGACAGCCCAGTATATAGATTGAGTTTGGATTGAATATGAATTGTCATTGAAACATGGGTTGCTGTTATATATGAACCCTGCACTATGTTTTAACCATGAACAACCCAGAGTTCGCAACGCAACAATAAACCATGGGTTCTCTTCTTGGGTTGTTCATGGTTAACAACCCATAGTTAAACCATAGTGCAGGGTTTGCATGTAATGACAACCCACAATTCAACAACAACCCATACTCAACCCATACTCTAGGCTATCATTACATGCATACCAGGTCAATATCATATGCAAGATATAAATGTTCAAAATAGTTTTAGTCTTTATGTCCTTTGAAGGAAGACATGGAATTTCCAAAGATATTATGGATACAATGGGCATGTTCAGATAACAAGCTAAACCATGGTTAGGTCGCTAACCCTTTTGCAGCAAATAGTTAGTGAGCATGTTTAAACAATGGTTATGTAGCCACCATGGTTAGGAATGGTTCACACGACACACTAAGTCATGGTTTACAGGACACGTTAAGCCATAAGGGCTTAGCGTGTTGTCTGAACATGGTCAGTATAAACCAGGCCTGAAAGGCCCCTGACTCCAACAGTTACTGAGGAAAAACTGATTCAGGAATTATATTTTTGTTGTTTTGTTCAAAGAGAATTTACTAGCTGAAAGTTCTTTTTAAGTGCAGGAGAATAGTTATGTACCACTAAACATAATACATTTAACCTACATTTTATATATGAAATGCTCATTTCTTTTTTAAAAATGTCACCAAAGATGAATGACTCAAACTAAAACTTAATTCAGATCTGTCATAGTAATAAGAATGTCAATTCTTAGATTAAAAGCTTATGTAAAAGCCAAAGCATAATAATAATAATAATAATAATAATAATAATTTATTTCTTACCCGCCTCTCCGTCTAGATCGAGGCGGGGAACAACAACATGATAAAATACATAAAACTAATTAAAACATGACAAATATTATTAAAACTGCAATAAAACATCCTAAAACATCCTAAAAACATTCTAAAAATTACACTGGATATGCCTGCCGGAAGAGAACAGTCTTTATAGCTTTCTTAAATTCTAAAAGACTGTTAAGTTGACGAGTCTCCTCCGGCAGGTCATTCCACAGTCTGGGAGCGGCAGAAGAGAAGGTCCTCTGGGTAACAGTTGTCAGCCTAGTCTTGGCCGACTGCAGTAAGTTCTTCCCAGAGGACCTGAGCGTGCGGGGCGGATTGTACGGGAGAAGGCGATCCCGCAGGTAACCTGGACCCAAACCATGTAGGGCTTTAAAGGTAATGACCAACACTTTATACTTCGCCCGGAAACTAATTGGCAGCCAGTGGAGCGATTTTAAAGCTGGCGTAATATGGTCACTCCTAGATGTACCGGTGACCAACCTGGCTGCCATATTTTGAACTAGTTGAAGTTTCCGGACTAGGCACAAAGGTAGCCCTATGTACAGCGCATTGCAGAAGTCAAGCCTCGAAGTTACCAGCGCGTGCACTACCATCTTTAGGTCTTCCAACTCTAGGAAGGGGCGCAGCTGGCGTATCAGCCGAAGCTGATAGTAGGCACTCATGGCCGTCGCATCTATCTGGCTGTCATTTGGAGCGACGGATCCAGGAGCACCCCCAAGCTGCGAACACAGTCTTTCAGGGGGAGTGTAACCCCATCCAGAACCGGTTGACACACCTCCAAACCCAGGTTGCGGCCTTTGACAGCAAGCACCTCCGTCTTGTCTGGATTCAGCTTCAGTTTGTTTTTCCTCATCCAGCCCATTACCGCCTCCAAGCATTCATTCAGAGGAGACACACTATCCTTAGCTGACAATGTTGTTGAAGGCATAGAGAAATATATTTGGGTGTCATCAGCATACTGATAGCACCCCGCCCCATGCCTCCGGATGATCTCTCCCAACGGTTTCATATAAATGTTAAACAGCACTGGGGAAAGGATGGCACCTTGCGGTACGCAATAATACAGCCAATAAGACATTTATTTCAGACTTAACCACCATGTTATTTCAATTGTAAGGGCTTACTATCAATGTCTGAGATTTTATATAATAATTATTAGATCATATGTAAAATTTCATGGGAGTAGCAAGATTGGGGTGAAGAGAAATAAATATTTGAATACAGATAAATCTGTCAATCTTCAAATTTATCAATAAGCAGCATGTTCTTTAAATTTTTGTATGTCAACCCAATGTTTTGGAATCAAACCAAAAGTGTCTAATTTAGGTCATTTCTGCAATTACTCTATTTTATTTACAACCCCCCCAGAAGTTAATGATTTCAAAATACAATCACAGCCTACAACCATTCGTTAACAATACAGGAACCTCACAATGTGTGAGCTTTGTTGTTATTTTTACCCAATTTTGCTTTATAAAATGGAAGATTCCAGATTCAATCCTCTTTCTATATAAACAATACAGACCTATGAACAATTCCTCATGAGTATGTTTCACAGAAATCAGTGAAACATATGTGTAAAAAGACAGTGGTTACAGTCAGACTATCTTATTAGCTTATGAAGAATATCAGTATTACTGCTAGAGTACTGTTTCTGGGGTGCTGAGTAAAACAATTTGTAGTACAAACAATATATAATATCTTTCTGCACTGATAATCATATTTGTGTGAGCTACTGCTGTTAAGTTTAAACTCTATGACTCAGTCTACTTGCCTTAGGTGACAAAGTCGACTGGATAAAAAAATATTTGACATTTATAACAGATTAGACAGTGCTGTGTTGTAACTTTGACAAGTTCCAAATCCTCGGGCTTGTGGAGTCAGCTCATGAGCAATGGAGATTGTTTTTGGCACTTGAAGTTCAGATAATGTGACAGGTATTTAAAAAGTAAAGAAAAGTAAAAAATGCAAATGTGTCAGGAGATACACACTAACTTACTCTTACAGGGATGAAGCTACCTAGGAAAGGGTCATCCTAATCACCAAGCAAGCAATGAAAATTAGAAGGATTTGTACTGGAAAGGTATCAGAATTATTCAAAACTTCTTTTAGAAACAAACTGAGAGTAGAATATATGAAACTCTATACAGTCCTAGAATCAATTTGAATGTCTACTGGGTAGGCTGACCATATGAAAAGGAGGACAGGGCTCTTGTATCTTTAACAGTTGTAATGAAAAGGCAATTTCAGTAGGTGTCATTTGTATGCATGCAGCACTTGGTGAAATCCCCTTTTCATCACAACAGTTAAAGGTGCAGGAGCCCTGCCCTCTTTTGTAGCTGGTCATTCTAGTTTAGCTCCTGCAGCTTTAATTGTTGCAATAAAGAGGGAATATCACCAGGTGCTGCATGAATACAAATGATACCTGCTGAAATACCCTTTGCTAAACAAGTGTTAAAGGTACAGGAGCTCTGGCCTCCTTTTCATATGGTCACTCTACTACCGAGCACATGACAGCTGCTTTAAAGTCCTGAACACTTTGGGCAAGGCATCTTCCATGGGTCTCCTACCTTCTCACCACTGTTGTCACCAGCTGCTGTTGCTCCTCCTCCTCTTTCTCACCATTACTACCACTTGTTTGCTTGGCAAGCAAAGAGAGCATGTAGGCAGTGGCATATACTGCTCCTTCTTCTCACCATCACCATTGTCTGGGCCAGAGTTAAAGGCAGGTGAACAAGCCGGTTGCAATGATGAAGAGTAGGGACAAGTCCAGGAAACTCTTGTCAGTGGGTCCCTGCTGGAGTATGGGCCCATACCTACTCTTGATGCACGCCCTGCCTACAAATGCTGGCTCCAGCTTGTGAACAGCCAATTGTATGAATCTGCTGTCGTGTATAATATTCAGCTTTAGGCATATAATTGTGCATTTTTCATGTTTCCTAGCATATGCTGAAACTTGACTGCTGCATATGGCAGGAGATAGAGATAGTCTATTAGCTACAGGTTGGAAGACAGCATACAGAAGATGTCACTGAAATCACATTAAAAAGCAGCCAGATAAAAACTGTGAACTTGCAAGCCCATTGAGTGCTGTGTGTATAGAGCACAAAGGAGTCACTAAATTGTTTTCCAATTTCTCATGTACTTTTAATAAAACATGTGCACTGAACCACTGATTTTGAATATTCAAATATTACCATTTCCCACTTAGAATATACCATCAGTGAATGCAGCTTGGACATTCTCAAAAATTATTGCCAATAATATCTGGTAACAACAGACGTCCTCTTGATGCCCCAATATCTTCTAAACATTTTCTAAATAAGAGAGAGCAGCTAATTCACATTTTAGCAGATGTTCCGATAAGACTATGTTACTAGATGCAAGAGGGACACATGCTGTGCCTGGATGGACTGATGCTCCTATTTTACAAAGAAGAAAATATTTCTAAATGGTTATGAAGTTACCAATAAAGGATAGATTGTGTTGCCACAGGCCCTTATCCATCAATTGCCACAGCTAAATCCCAGCACAAAGTCATATCATAGCAGTTTTAGGCAGATGGGCATGTATCTTTCCCCCAAGATACCCCTTTCCTGCTTAGTCCTCCTACTTCTTGGAATTTCCCAGGATGGAATTTGCCTAGTTTCATTATTATTATACTTTCTTTGGATTTCCTATTGTGGCCTGATAATTCTTCTCTTTCCACACTACCCTCCTTTGCCTCCCCACACACACCCTGCCACCACTACCCAGACCCCCAAGGCATCCTTGTAGAGGGCCCCTTGTTATGGAGCAACCAAGTACAACCGTATCACAAACCTGTCCCCATGTAATACTATCCAGCTGGACAGAAGAATGTTATTATTTATTTATTTATTATTAATGGAGGCACAGTCGTGCCTCCATTGTTAAGGGCCATCAGTAAAAAACACATTCCGCCATGTTAAAGTGATAATTGGGGGGGGGGGTCATTCTAACAGCCATAAAATAAAAAATGTTTCATCAACCTTTCTGAAATTTACAGGTGCCAGAAAGAAATGTTTGTTTTATATTACCTGAAAATTTCAAGAACATTGGTGAAAGATTGAGGGAAGGAGAGCAGTTTAAGGTAGAAAAGGAATACAAACCTCTCTCCCTGCTTTTGTAAAATTTACTTCCGGGTTGAGACTTTTTGTGCTCTCAATTTGCATAATTTCTAGAGCCTTATTCACTAATCCAGTGGTGGGGTCTTCTTCCTCCTTGACTGTAGTTGATGGAAAGCTTTTGGGTTTTTTTAAATTCCCTTCGGTTGACTTTTAAGGACTATTTTAACCTCTCATTCAAGTCAATGAGGCGGCCATCTTCCCTCATAACGCGACACTGACACACGCTCAGTAGCATCGCTCTCCCCCCTCCCTCCTGCCTTAGAATGTGGGGTGGGTGAGTGAAATGGGCGCTGCCTCTATAGCACAGACCTTTTGAGTGAAGAAGAAGAGTTTCTCTTTTCTCTTCTGGCTCTGAGAGTATTTTGGGCTATCTTCATAAGGCCAGTTTGCTCTTTTGCTCCCTGGTGAAGCAGGGTGTGGTTCCTCTGGATCCATGACAACCTGATCTTCAGATCTCTCCTGGGAATAGGTGGCTATACCTTTCTTTCTATCCCCCCCCACCCCATATACACATAGTGCTCCTTCCCTCTTTTCTAAGAGTTTGGTCCATACTGCTTTAAGTTGAAAGCTTCAAACACTTCATTTAATTAGTTTGGGCCGGTGTTAAGTTTTAAGTACAACGTTGAAACCTTTCAAAGTGCTTCTGGGCCTACAACATTGGTTTCGGCCTAGTCACCCTGTTTTTCTAATAAGGTTTAGAAACAGTTGAGCTGTTGTTTATTTTGCATAGTGTACACACATGGATTTTCTTTCTAATCCTTGCAGTCTACACTGGCTCCCTCCTTGATGTGTTTTTGGATGCAGACAAACCCTTTTTTGTTCCAGCTGGCATTTTGGCAAATAATCTGGACCTCTGTCTATACCTTTGACTTTTAAATTGTTATGTATTTAAAATGTTTTAAATGCTTTAATATTGAAAAGTATTTAATGATATTTTTAACTTTTGTATATTTCGGCTGACCATATGAAAAGGAGGACAGGGCACATGTAACTTTAACAGTTGTAGAGAAAAGGGAATTTCAGCCAGTGTCATTTGTATGCAATTAGTCCCTGGTGAAATTCCCTCTTCATCACAACAGTTAAAGTTGCAGGCACTACTAGAGTGACCATATACAAAAGAAGGCAGGGCCCCTGCAACTTTAACTGTTGTGATGAAGAGGGAATTTCACCAGGAATTAATTGCATACAAATAAACTGGCTGAAATCCCCTTTTCTCTACAACTGTTAAAGTTACATGAGCCCTGTCCTCCTTTTCATATGGTATATAGTATATTCCTATTTATAGGTTTTAGCTGTATATGTTTTAGTTTTGTAAGGCTGCCCTGAGGCCCAGCATTGGGCAAAAGGCAGGATACTACTACTACTACTACTACTACTACTACTACTAGGCTGACCATCTGAAAAGGAGGACAGGGTTCATATAACTTTAACAGTTGTAGAGAAAAGGGAATTTCAGCAGGTGTCATTTGTATACAATTAGTTCCTGGTGAAATTCCCTCTTCATCACAACTGTTAAAGGTGCAGGCACTATACTAGAGTGACCATATACAAAAGAAGGCAGGGCTCTGCAACTTTAACTGTTGTGATGAAGAGGGAATATCACAAGGAACTAATTGTATACAAATTACACTGGCTGAAATTCCCTTTTCTCTACAACTGTTAAAGTTATATGAGCCCTGTCTTCCTTTTCAGATGGTCAGCCTAACTACTACTACTACTACTAGTAATGTTTCAGATTTCACTTCTGCATCTGATGTTCTTTTGCATTTACTTTTCTTTATAAACCATTCATATCTTAAGACTTCTTGTGTGGCATGTTTTCATTGGTTTAACAAGTTAAAAGGAGTATTCACTGTTTTCATGCTTACGTTATAAAATCTATTTTCAACAGGCCTAGTAACTTCAAGAGTAACAGAGTTGGGGAAAATCCTCAATCTCTTTGCTATCAGAGGCACTGAGTAAGGGACCCCTAGAGATAATTTAGACTGACCCCAACCACAAAACACTATTCCCCCTTCTGAAGAGATCTGGACCACAGACTACTAAACACAAACAAAGTAGCAGGCCATAATAACAGTTCTCATGTGGCCATTTGCCTTATGAGGCAGGTACTCTGCGGGCTACCAAATGGAGGGACTAACAAGCCATAAAGTTGCCTGGCTGGGTCTGCCAGAAATCCAGCCTCAACACTCCTGGAAGGTCCATGTTCTATAGCACCTGCTGTCAGATGAACTTGAGGGAATCCCTCCCTCCACCCCTGGGTTTAATTTACTGGCTTCCCCTGGCTGGACCTTGCAGGAAACTATAGGGACAGACAGAGCAGGCATTCATAGCACACATAGAATTCTAAGACTGGCAAATCTAAAAGCAAGTGTGTTGCTTTTCAAGAACCAAGGAAATTCAATGGGTCTTACTTTTGAGTAAATATCTAGGGATGGAAATGCAGCCTGTGCAAGAACTGAGTAGGGTGACCATATTTGGGAAACCAAAAAAGAGGACACCTAGTGGGTGGCAGGAAAATAGCTTTCTGGGGCCACCTTAAAGTCCCCAATTGGAGCGGAGAAGGGGAAAGCATGTCATTCTCACCCCCACCCCACTGCTCCAATCAGGCCTTTTTCTATAATGTCTGGGAATGACACGTTTTCCCCTTTTAAGACCTTGATTGGAGCAGTGGGAGAGAATGACACACCTCCAGAAAGCATGTCATTCCCCCCTGCCACGCTAGTCGTGGCCTTAAAAGGTAAAGTGTGTAATTCCAGGTCATTATAGACTATTGCATAAAATCCCCCCTGACACTGAGGACAGAACAAAAAACAGGAGAAATCTGGGGAAATCATGACAGTTTTTTTAAAAAAATTATTATTGCATGTATATCACACCTTTTTTTCTGCCAAGAAATCCAAGGTGGCATACATAATCCTCCTCCTCTCCATTTTATACTCACAACAGCAACCCTGTGAGGTGGGTTGGGCTGAGAGTCTGCAACTGGCCCAAAGTCACCCAATGGGTTTTCATGGCTAAGTGGGGAGTAGAACCCAGATCTCCCAGCTCCCAATCCAACACTTTAGCCACTACGCCACACCCTGATGGTCACCCTAGAATTGAGCCAAGCCAAGTTGGAAGCAGATCGGTTTGTGCCTTAATTTTTAGGATAGTTTTTTAAAAAGTTTGACTTCAATTTTTTTTCTAAAATTCAAGGCATGAACCAATCTGCTTTCAACTTGGTATGGCTAAAGCCTTACTTAAGAGGTACCATGGTACCAAGTTTCATCTCTTTATCTTTACTTTCTTTTTTTTTAATGTACTGCTCAAGGCCCTAGACCCCAAAGTGGAGTATTGGGTTTGAAGTTTTAAAAAAATCCTAAAACTCAAGGCATAAACAGATCTGCTTCCAATTTGGCAAGGCTCAATCCCTACTTAAGAGCTACCATGCTGTCAAGTTTCATCCCTTTATCTTTAAAAATGATGGAATTGTAAGCATTTTAGTTAATTTAAATAATTAAATTGAAGTTTTAAACATTTCTAAAAATCAAGGGATGAACGGATCTGCTTCCAACTTGGCATGGCTAAATCCCTACTTCAGAGCTACCATGGTGCCAAGTTTCATCTCTTTATCTTTAATTTCATTTTTTAAACTTGTACTGCTCAAGGTCCTGGACCCCAAAGAGATTTCTGTTTGAACTTTAAAACTTTCCTAAAAATCAAGGCATGAACAGATCTGCTTCATACTTGGTATAGCTATATCCCTACTTAAGAACTACCATGATGCCAGGTTTCATCTCTTTATCTTTAAAAATGAGGGAGGTGCAAGCATTTTGGTTGATTTATTAATGTTAAAAGTGAGTTCAACACATAACACTAGCTTTGATTTTATATTGGATGTCAAGATGGTATAACATCCTGGCTGATGCTGGCTTGGTTGTCAACTGTATAATATCCAGTCATCCATTACACAAAGCCATGAAATTCATTAAACAAAAAACCTACGGTTTACAAAAACAATGTTAAGGCTCTACAGATTCCAACCAAGCACCAAAAAGCAGGGAAATTGGGAGTTAAGGCTCACAAGCCTTAATGCCACATCCTCCCTAAGGAGGCAGAAAGTGCAAGTGAAATTCTCATTCTCCCAAAGCAGATAAACCATGAGGACAGGGTGGAGAATATGATATGCAGAGGTGACTGTGGGGTTGTGGAAAACTGATCACGAACAACTTAGGGCCACCTACTTCTCTTTTTTTGTTTAGAGCAGCCCTTCCCCAACCTGGTGTCCTCCAAAGTTGTTGGACTACAACTCCCATCATTGCAAGTCAGTATGTGCCATGGTCAGGAATGCTGGGACTTGTCATCTCAAACACCTGGAGGGCAGCAGGATGGGGAATGCTGTTCCATACCCTTACCAAATACAGGGTCTGCCCAATACTTTTCTCTCACACACATCTTGCATATAGCAGCACTCTTGATAACAAAAGGGGCACTATTCATTACAGATCTAGAACCAGAGCATGTGCCAGGCACTTCCAACTTTTGGTCAGTATCCTGCCTTTCAAAGAACCAATGTTTTTTTCTTAAAATGTATTTATAAAAAATATACTGTTCGCTCCCCACAATCCCTGCACAATACATCATCTCATCAAAGCAACAGCGGAGCAGAAGAGGTTTAGTTTGGCTGTCTTGAACACCTTTCAGATGAGATTAGTTTGCAATCCTATACCTCTTGGGAGAAATCCCTAGTGAATTCAGTGGCACTGGCTTCTGAGAAGACATGTATAGGAGTCAACCTTCTCCAGCCTGGTGCTCTCCAGATGTGTTGCACTGTAACTCCCATGTTATGTGTTATGGGGAAGACAAAAATCAATTCATACTTAATTTTAAAATAATACTTACGCATGAAAGTATTAGGTGGTAGCTCTGCCTTTGATCTCACACTGCTGAACAAGTAAGAGAAATCCTTTATCTGATATTCAAGAAACAGACATCCTATGCCATGTGTTGAAAACTAATGTTGATGTCTGAAGGGCTATCTGGATTAGGTGTTCAAGATTCATTCATTGTTGTTTCATTTGGTTTTGACAGTTTATTTGAAGTGATGCAGCTCTTTTGTAGCTCCTTGATTGATCACATATCTTAATGCTGGAAAATATCATACTTTAGTACAGATGTGGGCAGAAAATAGATCTATCCTGATGATTTGGACATCAACTCGCGGCATTCCTGATAACTGCCCATGCTGATAGGGGCTTTTACAAGTTGAATTCCAAAACATCTGAAGATCTACATTATGCCTTCCCTTGTTCTTGAACAACATTCCCCAACCTGGTGCCTGTCAGATATGTTGGGTTGCAACTCTCAACATAAGGAGATGCTCTAAGAAATGTGAAGTAGCTGGTCCTAAGTTGTTCATCATCGTTTCCCACAACCCCACAGTCACCTCTGCAGATCAAATTGCATATCTAGATTTTTGAGATGATAAAAATCCCCATGTAATACTATCCAGCTGGACAGAAGAAAGTTATTATTTATTTATTTATTTATTATACTTATTTATATCCCGTCTTTTTCCCAATACTGGGACCCAAGGCGGCTTACAAATTAAAACATGTTCAGTTAAAACAACTAGAGATATACAAAAATTAAAAATATAATTAAACATAGTACAATTTAAAAATATTTTAAACATTTAAGAACATTTTAGATACACTTAATTAAAAAAATCCAAACTATAAGCAGTACATCCACAAAGGTCTGAATCACTCCCCAAAGGCCTGCTGAATTAGAAAAGTTTTAGCCTGCCTCTGAAAGCACATCAAGGAGGGAGCCAGTCTAGCTTCCCTGGGAAGGGAGTTCCAGAGCCCCAGGGCAGCCACCAAGAAGGCCCGCGTTCCCACCAGGCGTGCCTGTGATGGTGGTGGGACAGATAGAAGGGCCTCCCCTGAAGTTCTCAGGGGACAGGCAGGCTCATAAGGGAGAATACGGTCTTTCAGATATCCTGGACCCAAGCCGTATAGGGCTTTGTAGGTCATAACCAGCACTTTGAATTGTGCCCAGAAACAGACTGGAAGCCAGTGGAGCTGTTTTAACGGGGGAGTTGTATGCTCTCTGTAGCCAGCCCTGGTCAACAATCTAAATACCCCCTTTCTCTAGAAAGCAAACATATAGTGGAAACTGTATTCAAACATTGCTTATAACTGTTTTCTTTTTCTATGAACCAAATAAATCATTTTTGTGCAAGATGTGTGCCCTGATTTAATGTGATAAACAACATACAGAGGTGTTCTAGACGTCCCTTTGTTGTTTCTGCTACATAAAAGTTAGAAGTTTTTGCAGCGGTCAAGACAGTTTCTAATGCTCCCAGATCTGGAATTCAAACTTCCTACTGTGGTGAAAAAGTTGGAAGGCGTCTGCTTGCATATATGTTATTGAATTGGCAACTTTGTCTTTTATTAGTTTATCTTTCTAACAGAACCCTTACAAATAAACCAACTTTTAAATCAAGTCAGCTGTACTCATGCTTTAGGGTATATCAGTTAGGTACATCAGTGAATGGTGTATCAGTTGGGCTGTGTGTGTCTCTTCATTTTTTGGACTATATTCTTCATAGTATTAAATGCCTCTTACGTTTCCCCATTACTATAATAGCAATGTGGATTTCTAGCGGATGCAGAAAAACTGAAGTCAACTACAAAGTATTTGAAAACAGTGCCAGAAAAATGTATCCCATTATCTATGTTCAAAATGGAGGGTTTTCTATAGTGGGAAAATATACTCTTTACCTGAATAAGATGTTTTACAGTTGTTCTATGTAACTCTGCTACCACCATGAAGAGGAATAACAGTGGAAACTTAAACAGAGTATTTCAAGGTAAGTATATCAGCCATATTGAAAAACAGGATTCTACTGAGACTAGTGATGTGGGGCGGAAAAATTTCCATGTTTCTGGGGGGGGAATTTCCTTTTTCTAAGTTCAGTAGTAAAAATGAAGGTATGGCAATTGCAAATACAATATTTAGCAAGCTTGGCAGTTTCAAAGTTATAAGTAATGTTTTTCAGGCAATTCTCCCTAGCAAATATGTGAGAGAATACATACTGAAATACATATGTCTTAGTGTGAAATAGAACCATTAGGTAATGACAGTGAAATTGAAGATACACAACAACCTCAGTGGCAGACAGTTGAACTCTATTGAAATAGATGATTGGTTGTCAGTATTTCATGCACAGTTTTTTGGGTTTGTAAAATTAATTAGTGTGTCAACGATTTTCAATGGCTCTGTTTCCCCTCACCCTTAAAATTAAACAATGTAAGGGAAGTACATGCTATTATTTTTAAATCTTCACAAGTATTCTAATAACAATCTACATAATATGATTTAACATTTAAATCATATTACGTTTGTACCATATTAAATTTAAATCATGTTAAGTGTGCTTTAATTATTTGTGGTGTATCGAAACACAAAAATAACATGGGGATTTTTTTTTAGCTTTGTTGTTTACCAAATTCAAGTAAAATAAACATGCTGAACAAACATGCTAGGGCAGGAGGACACAACTTGTGGCTCTCCAGTCATTTTGGGTTCTCCAGACATTTTGACCTAGAGCTCTAGCCAGCATAGCCAATGGTAAGAGGTGATGGGAGTTGTAGGCTAAAACATCTGAAAGGCAACAACTTGCCCGCCCATGCTCTAGGGCATCAGAATATTTTCTGAGCAAACTGCAATTTTTCGTACACAAATAGCCCTATGTAAATTACTCTAATTTGCACTGGAATTTTTTCCAGTCCACATCACTGACTTGGACTGGTCTCTGTTGAGCACAAAACTTGTCAGCTTCTATACAGGTCTCAATGTCTTCAATTTAGAGTGCCTCCACGCTGTTTGGTGAGCTTGGGCTCAGCAGTTGGCAAAGTCCTGATGAGCTTGGAGAAGATTTTATAAAATTTCCTGATCGCATCAGGTGATGGAGTCATTCTGGTTTCTAACAAGAGGAAGTTCTTGGTCATATGGAGACCAAGTCTTTCATATTAGTATTTAGTCAATTCAGGGTCTCAAGGGTTGTCTTGGGATCACTCACTAAGCTATGTTTTATTTTTGGCACACAACACATCCACCTCCCATGCTTCCAGAGTCTTGGTTTGAAAGAGATTGACATAGTTATCTCATATGCAATAAAATCCACATAGATAGTAACTTCTTCTTACTGTCATTAGGTGTTGCCAGAGCAATATACAATCTTATAAGTCAGTGATTCTATCTAGAGATAAAATCTTGGTGGATATTTATTTATTTTATTATTGCATTTATATCCCACCTTTTTTCCTCCAAGGAACCCAAGGCAGTGTACATATTCCTCCTCCTCCTCTCCATTTTTTCTTCACAACAACCCTGTGAGGTAGGCTGGGCTGAGAGTCTGTGACTGGATCAAAGTTACCCAGTGCATTTCCATGGCTGAGTGGGAAATAGAACCCAGATCTCCCAACTCCCAGGCCAACACTCTAGCCACTACACCACACTGGTTCTTATCAAAGAGCTTGTCTTCTAGAAGAGATACCAGAGGCTCTGGTCTATATGGTATCTGTCAAGCCAACGAGGTACATTAACGAGGCACTCATAGATCCACATCACTTCAATAGCTTCTTTTTCTATTTGCAGTTAACTTGTTTCTACTGGTGCACCTGCTCTTGAGACAAAAGCAATTTGGAGCCGCTGCTTCGGCATTGCTGTTAACTGGCCTCCCAGCCTAAAGGATGAAGCATCCACAACATGTCTCCTGAACATGGTCATAGTGAGCTAATACTAAAAAAGAACAGAATGACGTTTTGTTTAGTGAAAGACATTTGTTGTTATGAACTGCAATTCCATATGGTCTTTTCACTCAAGAAGTCTCAGTGGAAATCTATGCAGTTGCTGTACGCCCATGGTAAGTGTTTGAATGCAGCAGTAGTATGATCAAATATCCCCAGAATATAAATTGAGATTTAGCATTAATCCACTTCTTGGAGTTTCTGAAATGTGTTCAGTCATCCATCAAGTTGTGTCCTTATAGTTCCGAACACTAAAGTGTCATCCGCATAATAGGGAGAAGTCCTTCTGGATCTTCTAGTATCCATGTCATCCTAATCTGGATGATCTCTGGGGTGGAAGAGATCCCAAAAGTGAATCACTTAAAGCATTATCTCTGAAATGGGATGATGAAAGATGTCAATTTAGTTGATTCTTCAGCTAAGGGAATTTGCCCAAAACCTTCCCTAGCATCCAAATACTTTGAAAAAAGTGATTCCAGCTAATCTGTTATTTTTAAAAATATATATATCTCCTTTCTCTTTCCACGAAACATTGTGCTTTTAATAATGTGTGCAACTAAAAGTAAGATTCTCTCTCTCTCTCTCTCTCTCTCTCTCTCTCTCCAAGGCATTTTGTTCAGCTAATTCAATGCAACCCAAATCCATATCTTGTCATTAAATTTTGGAATAACCACCATCCCAGAAGTCTAAGATATAGACTCTTCAAAATTGATTATCACTTCCATTCTTATCAGCTCTTCTTTTACTTTGTGCATCACTGGCAAAGGTATTCACCCGGGTATAGTTATGGCATATGGTACTGCATCTGCTTTATATTCACCTGATACTTTGCCCAAATCCTTAAAGTAGGGTTCATTGGAAAATATTGTACCAATGATGTCTGGTGTACTATTTCATCCATTTTCTGGACAAGTCACAGAGCTTTAAGCAAGGGACTGGCATACTGCAGCACAGTAAACCTTCTTTTTGCATCTTTAGCATACTATTTTTGGCTGGGCATGTAGCATAGGCACATGTTTGATTTTATTGCATTTTCTGCACTGGCCAAACATTATCAAATAAGTTTTAAATAAACAACACTTGTTTCACCTTCAAAGCAATTCCCTTAGTCTATCTGTCTTCCGTCTGTAAGGCTGGATGCCCCATCTGGCTCTCCTGCCATGCTCTACCCCCCAACCCCCCCTTTTCTAGGATACCTTGTTTTCTCGACTGATCAGGTGTTCTTCAGCTATCAGTTAAGCAGAACAGGAGGAAATCTCACAAAAGGAAGATTTAAGCATTCCTCCCAATATCCCCACACACTGCTTAGTTGATCGTTGGAGAAGAACTGAGCAATGGTGGAAGGGGGCTATAGAATTTTGTCAGTTGAACAGTGAGACTCACCCCACACCCCACCTACCCCGTCCCACTGGCGCTGTTCGGTTGATTGCTGGAAAATTGAAAAATAGTGTGGGATTTTGCGTTTGCCTGGGGTATGAATACATTTTGCTTTGGCCTGACCACTCCCATACCCCATGAATGTGATCCTTGGAGGGGGGGCTCCCCAACCACTAGCCCATACTTTTAACTCAGTTATTCTGTGTATGTGATATAACAAGAGTACAGGAATACCAGAAATGGTTGGTTGCATCAGAGGTTAAAGGAAGAAAAAAGCAGGTACATTCCTCATATTAAGGTAGCAACCTGGTCAAATTCCTCCACATAAAAGGTTAGCTTATCACCATAGAAACCTACTACAAATACCTTTTAATGCACATTCCTGAAATTATATTTTAGAATATCAAATGCTATTATATAAACTGATTTTTTAAAATTATAATATCAAAATAGATCACTCACCTAAGACTGCCAAGAGATCTTATTATATTGTTATACAAATATTATTAATAAATAAAAGTAAAATGACTATTCAGCAAAAGAATCTCCACTATAAAATTTGTCAAATTGTATAAAAACCAAGCAAGTAAAACGCAGAGAAGGATTCGGCTAGGGTTCCATCTGCATCTACTTTTGTAATAATCTTTAAAAAATAATCCTCCTCCCTAAATACAATGGAAATCTCAAAGAAAACAAGATATGATATGACCTTTTCTTAAGAAGCAATTATTTTCTGAATCTGGCAAGATATAGCGGAGTTGTCAGGTTTGAAAAAGACGTAACTGTGATCAGATGGCAGTTGATATGTTCCATAATATATAGGTTCATACAAAAAAGTTATTTTGTATAAATGTTTCATCACTTGAGAATTTTTAAAATGGAGATTTCTGTATCAAAACCTACTAATCTGAACTCATTCTGCCTAACTGAAAGGTGAAAAGTCCATGGGAGTAATCTCTACCTTAACTGGAAGCACAAATTCACCTAACTGAAGTTTAAAGGCCTCTTCCTTCCTCCTGCCCAGCAATGTTTAGGGAAGAACCATATGTGTGTATATTTATGGTAGACAGTGTCTTCAAAGAAAAGATCACCACAAGACATCAGACAACCAGAGGGGCAATTTCAAATGTGAGAGCACTGGGCAGGAGAGGATGCTGAAGTCTTCTTCTGTCACCCTTCCCCAGCTCCCCCATAGCCCCTGTCCTCATCTCTTTCTCTGGATCTAAGGCCCCCTCTACAAGGATGCGCTTTTGCGCCTGGTTGTGAGATTATGCGCACTATCGCGGAGGCGCATTTACGCCTAATCCCTCTGCATGGGAGGCAGCGAGAGGCGGCGAAGCGCATTAATTGATGTCCAAAAAGCGCTTTACAAGAAGTTAATGCGCATAATCGCTTGTTCACACGGGGAAAATGCGCTTTAACGGCCGGAGCAAAATAAAACTCGCGATTTAACGCGCATTCGATAATGCGCATAATCCGGGAGATAACACGCCTCTACGCCCGTTTTGCGCTCCGCTGGTGTGGAGGTAAAATTTATAATGAGCCTTCAAAGAGCATTAAACCTCTCTTGTGGAGGTACCCCAAGACTGGAAACATGTCTGGCTAGGAAAGGAAGAGTTGGAGGATGAGGGGAGAAAATTGGCAGGTGAGAGAAAGGTTCATCACTGCCTTTTTGACCCCCTGCTTTTCTACCTAGTTCTGCACAGTGTTAGCAGTAAAGAATCACAATCCAGTGAAAGGTTATGCAGATAGGGGGATACAGAGAACCAGGGAGCTGTCTTGATGTCGTCTTTGGCCCAGGATGGCTCCGAATCCACGCTGCATCAGTTAGATGATGTAGCCACAGATTCGAAGATGCACCAAAGAGGTGAAGATGCACAGATGAAAACTTGGGGATTTACCCCGACTTTTCCAGCCAGAGGGAGGACAGCCCAGTTCTTCCGCCAGTCTGTCCTCACCCAGAGCCACTCCAGGGGCGTTCCTGGGCAGAAGGCGACCTCCTATTGGTTGCCAGAAGCCATGGCAGGTGGAGGGGGTGGGCGCAGCGAGCCTAATGGCTGCTGGAAAGCCTGCGCTGCCTTCACTCGTTAGGACAAATTGCTGCCACCACGCACCATGGAGTGATGCCAACCTGGTGCTGTGAAGACAGAGCCCAAGAAAGCATCCCTAAGAAAGGCAAATTTGAGCAACAGGTTGTCAAGAGCAGCACATTCTGATTTATTTTCATTGCAATTTACAAACTGTGGAAATTCAAGCATCCACTTATGCTTCAACTATTTAACATTGAAAATCCTGTTTTTTTCCCCTTTCCTTCTGCTGTTAGTGCTGAATCAGTGCCCTGGGAAAGATCCATATTATCCTCTCTTTCGTCTTTTATATTGTATTCTTTGTCTGAGATCTGGATGTCTTTTGCTTTATCCTTGGAGTAGAGGAAAGGAACTACACAGTGTGCTTTGCTGTGCAAAACCGAGAAGGAGCAGCCAGAATGGGTTCATGAAGGCAAAGTGAATGCTCTGTAGCTTCATGTAGACTTGATTCAGCAAGCCAATAGTATGGAAAGTAGGGATGTGCACTGGATCGGACCCGATCCACGATCCGAGTCCGGTCCAGTGGGAAATCGGATAAATTATCCGATTTCCGATCCCGCAGCTGGATCGGCCGATCCAATCCGAACCGGTCCGAAAAAGCTCCGAACCGGTTCGGCGGATCGGCGGATCGGCGGGCGCCCACTGGCGCCCACCGCCGCTTCCATTGGCGGGCGCCAGCGGGCGCCCGCCGATGAAAGTGGACAGCGGGGGGGGGGGAGGAGGGGGGCACTTACCTTCTCGGCCCGGTGGCTCCCGTCCGGCGCCGGCGCCTACTACTACTAGCAGGCTCCGCGGCCTGCTCTAGGGTGGCGCGCCGGGTGATGTCATCACCCGGCGCGCTACTCTAGAGCAGGCCGCGGAGCCTGCTGGTAGTAGTAGGCGCCGGCGCCGGACGGGAGCCACCGGGCCGGGAAGGTAAGGAGGGGGTGCGTGGAGGGGAGGAGGGGGCGCGCGGAGGGGGGAGGGGGGAGGGGGGCCCTTACCTTTCCGGCCCGGCGGCTCCCGTCCGGCGCCGGCGCCTACTATTCCCAGCAGGCTCCGCGGCCTGCTCTAGGGTGGCGCGCCGGGTGATGTCATCACCCGGCGCGCTACTCTAGAGCAGGCCGCGGAGCCTGCTGGTAGTAGTAGGCGCCGGCGCCGGACGGGAGCCGCCGGGCCGGAAAGGTAAGGAGGGGGTGCGTGGAGGGGAGGAGGGGGCGCGCGGAGGGGGGAGGGGGGCCCTTACCTTTCCGGCCCGGCGGCTCCCGTCCGGCGCCGGCGCCTACTATTCCCAGCAGGCTCCGCGGCCTGCTCTAGGATGGCGCGCCGGGTGATGTCATCACCCGGCGCGCTACTCTAGAGCAGGCCGCGGAGCCTGCTGGAAGTAGTAGGCGCCGGCGCCGGACGGGAGCCGCCGGGCCGGAAAGGTAAGGAGGGGGTGCGTGGAGGGGAGGAGGGGGCGCGCGGAGGGGGGAGGGGGGCCCTTACCTTTCCGGCCCGGCGGCTCCCGTCCGGCGCCGGCGCCTACTATTCCCAGCAGGCTCCGCGGCCTGCTCTAGGATGGCGCGCCGGGTGATGTCATCACCCGGCGCGCTACTCTAGAGCAGGCCGCGGAGCCTGCTGGAAGTAGTAGGCGCCGGCGCCGGACGGGAGCCGCCGGGCCGGAAAGGTAAGGAGGGGGTGCGTGGAGGGGAGGAGGGGGCGCGCGGAGGGGGGAGGGGGGCCCTTACCTTTCCGGCCCGGCGGCTCCCGTCCGGCGCCGGCGCCTACTATTCCCAGCAGGCTCCGCGGCCTGCTCTAGGATGGCACGCCGGGTGATGTCATCACCCGGCGCGCTACTCTAGAGCAGGCCGCGGAGCCTGCTGGAAGTAGTAGGCGCCGGCGCCGGACGGGAGCCGCCGGGCCGGAAAGGTAAGGAGGGGGTGCGTGGAGGGGAGGAGGGGGCGCGCGGAGGGGGGAGGGGGGAGGAGGGGGCGCGCGGAGGGGGGAGGGGGGAGGGGGGCCCTTACCTGCCCGGCCCGGCGGCTCCCGTCCGGCGCCGGCGCCTACTACTACCAGCAGGCTCCGCGGCCTGCTCCAGGGTGGCGCGCCGGGTGATGTCATCACCCGGCGCGCTACTCGAGAGTAGGCCGCGGAGCCCGCTGGTAGTAGCCGCCGGCGCCGGACGTGCCGAGAAGGTAAGTGGCGGGGAAGGGGGCTTACCCCCCCCCCGGAGCCGTCCGCTTCTATCCGCTGGCGCCCGCGGGCGCCAGCGGATGGAAGCAGGCGGCCCCAGGGGGGGTAGGGAGCGCGGGGGAGGGGGTTTACCTGCCGGGGCCGTCCACAGCGGACGGCCCCGGGGGGGGGGGAGGGAGTTAGGCCCCCCCTTACCCACCCGCCGCCATTTTTTCCTCATAGACTTGCATTGCAATGCAAGTCTATGGGGAAAAAAATGGCGGCCGATCCAAAAATTTCCGATTTTTGGATCGGGATCGGACTCGATCCGGTCCGGGGGGCCTCCGATTTTGTCCGAACCGGTCCGGGACAAAATTGGAGGTCCCGATCCGGGTCCCGATCCGATCCGGGGGGTCCGTGCACACCCCTAATGGAAAGTAAGTAAACACTTTAGCATCATTTTTAATTCCTTTTCATATTTCAGTTTAGTTTATTGCATTCTTTCTGTATGGCCCTGGGGAAAAGTTAACACCATCAGTCAGTGAATACTACAGTGAACTTGTGTATATTCCTCTGAATTTAAAAGAAATGGGCACATACATGCCTTCACCAATGCCAAATACTTTTCACTAGCTCTGTGGTTATAAAGACAATTTAGGCCTTGGAAAGGAAGGAAGGAGTTGCAAAGGAAAGTATTCTGGATTGTGGAAACACGTCTTTTGGATATTAGGGAGAAACAGGAGCTTCCCACATTAGGAAGTAGATGGGCTGTGGATCTGTATTCTGCCTCAGTCCGGAAAATGTCTTAGCCTGGTCTGGGGTAGAACTATGCATACAGGGCTGTTCCCACTGATGCCTATAGAACAAAATAAATGTAACGTGCAAAGGAACGGGGAGCAAAATCTATCCTAGTTCCATGTGTTGTGATAGGTTAAATCCCACCTCATGAACACCCTTTACTTCCCATATAAGTAAATTCCCCCATTAATTTCTATGGGAATAATTAAAATAGTGTACTTGTTGCCACCAGTACCAGAGTGAGAGTGTGTAACCCAGCCTCCACCAATAGGGATACCACTGGGAGATGTAATGTTATATAGCCCCTAACTCTGTCATCCAATCCTTCATAATGACAGTTATCTAGTTATATTATTTATCTTCAGAGTTATCCTGCAAGGCAAGTAAATATTTCTAGTTTTACAGATGGAGACTTTGGATTTGTTCGGACAACACAATAGTCAACAGTGGGGTAATAATCAACTCAGTTGTTTATCTAGAGAGTACTCCCACACATCATGACAATAATCAACCACAGTGTGGATTAGGATCAGCATTGAGTTGACTATTATTCCACACTGAGGTGACTCAATCATCCCCCACCCTCTCTCCCCCTCAGTTCTCCTGCTAGTATTCCATCAGCCATTGCTGATGAAAAACTATCCTGCCGGCTGGACTAGAGCAGCAGCCACTGCTTTAACCGCTCTTGCCTTGCAACTCTGTGGCTGACGAAATAACAACATTGGCGAAGGAAATAAGCAACGTGCCCTCCACACAACACGATAACCAATGGTGATTCAAATAGCCAACTCTGCACAGCATTGGTTATTTGGATTGGTTATTCTGGCACAATAATCCACTGTTGGTTGAAAAAAACTCCCTTCACACAACATGATAACCCACAGTGGGTTAAATAACCAAGCCTTGACTATTTAAACCACCTTTGGTTATCGCGTTGTCTGAACCCAGTCTAAGAGTGACAAGCTCTTAGGTCAAGTTGTAATGGGCATTATTATCTCTGGATTCCCTATAGTGCCCAAGTTGAACTGATAATGAATCCATTTCCCTGATCTGCATTATTGGAGCTGGTCAGTGTTAAGCTTCTGCCATTATAATTGCTTTTATACCAATGTTTATTCTGCTTATTGGTTCATTTCTCTGTGATGAAGTCCCAAAAGCAACCAAGAATGCTGGCTGCATTCCCTTCTAGGACATACATACATTAATTCCAGAGGACTACATAAGCAATTCCTTTCAGTCTCTAATTACTGGGCAATTTTGGATACTTATTCACAGGAGAGACAGATAATTATTCTAATTCAGTGCTTTCATTTGGGAGAAGATGTGCTGAAGGCCTTAAAATGGAAAGGGGAAAAAGGATTACTATTTATTTAGGGTCTTTGTATACCACCTTCATAATTTTAATCCCAGGGCAGTTTACAGTACAGTCTAAAACATGAAAGGCAGGACATACAAAAAGAATAAAACATTAACATAGATCAATGCAGCCAAGTGGAATATCAAAACATTTACAATTACGAGCCCAAAAGCTGGCTCTAAACCAATGATAAACTTTGAAAACCACATCAGGATCAAGGTGATTTATTGCAGCCTCTAGCAATTCTGATCAAAAATCAATTGCATTGCTTGAGGAAAAAGCATTCATAAATCATGTTCCAAAGCGCTCATCTCTGCTTTATTTCAATGTGTTTGAAATTACATAAATATTTACTCTTCTGCATATAGGGAATAAAAAATGGATCCCCAGCTCCATAGACATACAAGCTAATTTTTCTTAAAGGAAGTCTTAAAATAAGAAAAATGGTG
Organism: Anniella stebbinsi; assembly: GCA_029215795.1. Classification (NCBI taxonomy): domain Eukaryota; kingdom Metazoa; phylum Chordata; class Lepidosauria; order Squamata; family Anniellidae; genus Anniella; species Anniella stebbinsi. Next base: position 84,582,875 of record JARDYH010000002.1, on the reverse strand, counting down.
AAAGCACATGCCTCATGAAAGATGCTAATAATTGCATGCAGTTTCCACAGACATCCAGAGGTTGCTGTAGAAAAAACTGCAAATTTGAATATGTTCCTAAGTGTTTTTTCCCACTAGCTAGAAGAAAACATCCCCAGCCATTAAGAAACATTAACGTTCTGTCAAGTCCCTAACTACTCATTTGTTGCCTGGTAATAGGCTCATTCACAGTAATCAAGATGGCCAAACTCATAACACCATCCCCTTCTCAAAAGAAGGTCTGGTCCCCAGACAAGTTCTGAATAAGGTCAGTTCATACAAGAAAAAGATGATTAAAAATGGACAGAAACTGGTACCTCGGTAAATAACTTGCCATGTAGTTCCCTTTTCCAGGAATGAGCAATCATTATCTACATCACCAATATATTTCCCCCTAGACAATGGGCTCCATCACATCTATTTTCCCCCTGGTTTGCCTCCGTGTTTTTTACCTCCATTTCAGAAGTGCTACAAGCGCTCCTTCCTTTCACTATCATAGCTATACCGGTGAACTCTTCTTTGTGCTCTCCCACTGCTATTGCACCTGCCCACCCCACCCCACCCCTTCCCCCTCCAGTGCATTGTGATGGATGTGGCAGCCTTCCCCCCTCACTCATTGGAGCTCCTATTAGAATTTACAAAAATGCTTACATCTGTGTAATTTTTAAAAATAAAGAGATGAAACTTAACATGGCGATCGGTCTTAAGATGTTTTTAGGATATTTTAATGCAGTTTTAATAATGTGTGCCATGTTTTAATCAGTTTTATGTATTTTATCATATTGTTGTTCTCCGCCTCGATCCAAACGGAGAGGCGGGTAAGAAATAAATTATTATTATTATTATTATTATTAAGGAGGGCTTAATTATTATTAAGGAGGGCTGCCAATTTGGAACAGTTCAGTTCATCCCTTGATTTTTTAAGGAATTTTTAAATTTTTCTCCTTAAAGCATTTCCCTGAAATTCCACCAGTGTGATATTCCACCTGTTTGTATTTGTGTCTTTAAGGGATTACGGGATTAGGGAAAGTCAACCCATTGGGATTCTTCTCCATTCCTTCTTATTTTCCCATGTTTTATTTTTTTATTTCTGCACACATGCAATGGAATGCAATTCTGGTAGGCTAAAATAGTGTAATGATGAAATAGTTCTATGGTGTATTTAAAGGATTAAGAGATCAGGGAAAGTCAATATATCCTTGTTTCAACAAAGTATTGTTGCACTGTAAACTAGGGGTGTGCACGGACCCCCCGGATCGGATTGGGACCCGGATCGGGACCTCCAATTTTGTCACGGATCGGTTCGGACAAAATCGGAGGCCTCCCGGACCGGATCGAGTACGATCCCGATCCAAAAATTGGAAATTTTTGGATCGGCCGCCATTTTTTTCCCCATAGACTTGCATTGCAATGCAAGTCTATGAGGAAAAAATGGCGGCGGGTGGGTGAGGGGGGCCCTAACTCCCTCCCCCCCGGGGCCATCTGCTGTGGACGGCCCCGGCAGGTAAGCCCCCTCTCCCGCGCTCCCTACCCCCCCTGGGGCCATCCGCTTCCATCCGCTGGCGCCCACGGGCGCCAGCGGATAGAAGCGGACGGCTCCGGGGGGGGGTAAGCCCCCTTCCCCGCCACTGTTTACCTTTTAGGGCCGTTCGCTCCCGTCCGGCGCCGGCGGCTACCGCCAGCCGGCTTTACGGCTTGCTCTCGAGTAGCGCGCCGGGTGATCACCCGGCGCGCCACCCTGGAGTAGGCCGCAGAGCCTGCTGGTAGTAGCCGCCGGCGCCGGACAGGAGCGGACGGGCCGGAAAGGTAAGCGCCCCCCTCCTCCCCCCCGCTGTCCACTTTCATCGGCAGGCGCCCGCTGGCGCCCGCCAATGGAAGCGGCGGTGGGCGCCAGTGGGCGCCCGCCGATCCGCCGATCCGCTGAACCGGTTCAGAGCCTTTTCGGACCGGTTCGGATTGGATCGGCCGATCCAGCTGTCGGATCGGAAATCGGATAATTTATCCGATTTTCCACTGGACCGGACTCGGATCGTGGATCGGGTCTGATCCAGTGCACATCCCTACTGTAAACCACCCCCCACCCCTGTTCTGGTGCATTTTCCACATTTCTTTTAAATTGAAAATGTACTCCTGGTCATGCCTACTCAGGAGTAAGACCATAGAGTTAAATGAGACCTCTCTCCCTCCCCCTTCATAGTTGAGCACAGAACTGCCCTCCCTCCTCTTTTGTCAGCGAGACCGAGACCACCCTTAGACACCCCCACCCCAACAAAGAATGGGATGGTCTGATAGAGTGCAAGGATAGCAATACATGGGAGGGAGGAGTGCATTTATTTCACATAGAAGGAAAAAACCAGACTTTGCCCATTCCAAAATGTTATGTTTGTATTCTGTCACATAACAATGTCTTGAAACTATCCCCAAACCAATGCCATTAACAAAACAAAAAAGACACAATGTTTACTCCATTACATAAAGGCCAGATCTACACCTTGTGGGCATCATCAGACAAGCGTTTTATGGCACGCTTGTTACAGGGCACTCACGGATTTTCGTGGGTCCTATTCACGACGTCATCTGCATCCCACACGCCGCCCGCCCCTTCTAACCTTCTTCGCATGACAAAAAAGACCCCAGTAAATCCTAATTATTTTTGAGACGGAACTTGCCACTATCTCCTGCTGTGTGCAGGAGAAGCAGCGCGATCAAACCTGCCCACTGAATGGGCCATGTGCACATTGTTAACTTTCTCTTTCGAAAGAGGAAGTAATGGGGGACAAAAGCGTGACAGTAAGGAAATGTGATTTCCCCCATGAGATGATGCTGTGCCAAATCATTATGATCCCATCATAGTAATGCTATATCCCTCTTGCGCATTTATACCTCATAGGACAAACAAGACATTTGTTGTAGTATTTTGGATAATGTGGAATAAAAAGCAGGAAATAACACTATGAAAGTGGTATATGGAATGTTTAATGTATCCCAACAGTTATCAGCGCACTTCAATAATGCTATAAAGAAGTAGGGTAGATCTAGCAAAGTCATTGTCCCTGTTTCAAGTATCTAGTCATACATAAATTATTTGTTATAAAACCTCTCATGCTGAACAATTATTTGTCCAGGTGCTCTTGTGTCTCAATTCTATATGGAGAATTGCCTTAAAGTTTAATCAACATGATTAATTATGACCTTCTAACTCTACAAAAATAAGACAGGAAACTCACAAATTCTCATGTAATTTAAATTGCCAGCCCAAGCCTTCTCATTAATTTCAAATAGTGCAGTGTGACTCTTTAATTACTGTTAATTATTAGTACTAGGATGATGAGAACAGCAGATATTTCCCCTTGCTGTTTTGGACTGAAAACTACAAGGCACATCAATCCATCAGTGTCACTCAAAGAGTAGACACACATACATCAGCATGCAAAGCTGTTTCTAGTATAATTATTATGGAAAGCAAGCAAAAGGAAGCCTTTGGGAAATAATGTTGCTATCATTTCTTAGTATACCTTTTAGTGATATGTGTCCATTGCATTAATTGTCCTAGTGATGCATTCATTTTCAGAGGCTGCAACCCAACAATGCTATATGCGTGCATGGCGAGAACCACATGCTCAGAAGGTTGCATTGAACCACTTTGTCTCTGCACCTGACCTCTTCAGCAAATGTTATTTGTTAAGATAACTTATACTACTGCAAGTGACTATCATAAAAAAGTGCAATACAATAACTAATTAAAACAATTCACAAATCCAAAAGACATACAGTGTAAAAGCTAATTAAAACATCCATTGGCAGTATGCAATGGGGCAATTAAAACATCAGTTGGGCAGTATACAATAGGGCTCTTCCACCCCACCAATTACTCTTCTGCAAGGGTGGGTCCTGCTAATTATTTTGTGCAAGTGGGATCCACTGCTTACACAACAGAGATTTAGCACTTCTTAGAGGAAGCTGACACTAGTGGAAATGCTCGTTTCTAAATTGGAACAGGTCCCTTATGCAAGTACTACTGACCTGCCCTAGGTTGCCTGGAAGTGCTGTATGGAAGTTCTAAATCACCAATACAAAATGAAATTTGTGAGGTGGAAAAGAATCAGCAGGGAGAAGTGCCCTACTGGATACTGCCCAGAGTGCAATAAAGAGTACCAAGACTAATAAAAAGCTCATCCCCCCAAAAACTGTTGCTAGATGGCAAAAGCTAAAAAGAAAGGGAACAAAACAACCACCTACAAGAGAGAACTTCAAAACGGATTGAGGCCACAGAGAAGGTCCTCTTACACATCCTGGCCAACTTAGCATCAGCCCACATCAGGATGTACAGAAGGGCCTATCCATCAGAACTTAGGATATGGGAAGGAAGGTATAGGAAATTGTAGTCCTTTAAGGTACCCTGGATCCAAGCCATTTAGGTCTTTATAGATAGTAACCAGCGCTGAATTGTGCCCAGAAATGTATTAGTTATCAAAACAGCTGTTCTAAAATGGGTATAATAAACAATTGTCTTTTTGTGAGGACTCTACCTGCTTCATTTTGGACAAAGGCAACCTTCCAGAGACTTTAAGTCCCATGTAGAATGCAGTTCAGTAGTTCAATCTTAATGTAACCAAAAAGTGTGACACTGTGGCTACATCCAACCTCCCCAGAAAGATGTACAGTTGGCACAGCAGTCTAAGCTGTGCAGAGGCCTCCATGGCAACAGTCACTATCTGAGCATTCAGAAGCAAGGCCAGATTCAGGAGAATATCCAAACGGTGAGCCTTATCTTTCAAGGACAGTATTATCCCATCCAGAACAGGCTGAAACCCCATATCAGAAGATGTTAAACCCCATCCCATCACCAATGTCTTGTCTGGCTTAAGCTTCAGTCCTGATCCACCCCATTATTACTTCCAAGCACCAGTTCAGAACATTGACAGTTTTGCTGGAATCAGATGAAGGACAGATAGGGAGAACACACCCCAAATCTCTGGATGAACATTCATGAAGATGTTAAAACAATATAGGGGACAAGATGGAATCTTGTGGGACACCATAGGCCAAGGCATCAAGCAGAGGCTTACCACCACTTTCTGAGAATAACCTCCAAGGAAGAACCAGAACCACTGTAAAACAATGCCTCTTGGACCCATCTTTGCCAGTGTTTGAAAGTATCAAAAGCTACTGAGAGGATTGGATGCTATGAAAACATTGAAGAAATATGTAGCTATATACAAGATTCTTCCTATGCACACACAGATTTTTGTTAAATAATGAGCCATGTTTCCACTATAAAACACAAAGGGCAGAATCTATCAGGACACTTCTGCCCCACCAATTCTGTTGGCAATTTAGCACTTCTGGGTCAACCTGAAATGATTGAAATGCTTGTTTGTATAAGGAGGCAGGTTGATAGAGCTCACAAAAGGGAGCTCTGCCAACCTGCCTCTTTCCAGAAATGAGCATTTCTGCCCATTTGCGGACTTCCCCTAGGAAGTGCTAAATCTCCCATGCATAAGTGGTAGGTCTCACTTGCACAACAAAATGGGCAGACTCACCACTTGTGGAAGGAAATCAGCAGAATGGAAAGGAATTGCCGGGGGCATAAGCACCCCATTGGATTGTGCCCAGTGTTAGCAGAAGAATGAAGTGATGTATAAACACACAAGGAATTACCAATAAAAAGAACATTTCTTATAATTAATCCACTAATATGCATACAAAAGACTTATATACTTTTTATTACAAAGCATATACATATGTAACATACATAGAGTAAGATCCAAATATAGAATGCCAGAGGCTAGTGAACAATAAACTCCAACAGAAGATCCTGGAGGAGAAGGCTATCAATAGATACTAGTCCTGATGGCAATATACTACCTCCAGTATCAAAGGCAATATACCTGTGTACACCAATTGCTGAGAAGATATGAAGTTCTAAATTCCTGAACAGCGAAGTATATATTTTTATAATGGTATAGGGAATAGTATAGCTGTACTTCTATACAATTATTTAGAGCAGTGGCATCAAAAATAAAAATAGCTGTAACAAGAGCTAACCTGTGATAGAAGAAAGCACCCTAAGATGAAGAAAAAATACTATTTTTAAATAAAACACAGGTTGACAACAAAAGCAGAGTACTCATTGACAAATTTCTTTAAAAATCTATGAATTGTTGTAGAGTCTGTTTATTGATACCGAACAGGAAAGTTGCAACGAGCTTTGGCGAAAAGCAATAAAAGCTTACTGTACTGTATTGAAGTGTTATTAGCTAGCTAGCTAGCTATGATCACTACACACACACACACTACACACATAAACTGAATACATGTTAAATTAGATTGTGTTTAAGTTAGCATTTGCACCTCATATAACATTCCATTCAAGGCTCAATGGCACCAATATTTGTATCCAGCCCAATCAAATATATCTTCAAGTCTCCCTCCCAAAGTAGACATTATAAAGGAAAGTAAGGACAACCTGATTCTAAAGGTTGCTTAATGTCTTCCAACCTCACATGGAAAATTTGGAAGATAATTAAGGAGAGGCAAGATGATGCTACTCCCAAACCCAAACATCACCATCTATAGCTTCTTAAAAAGGGGGGTTGTGTGGGTTGGGAAAGGATGTACCTCCGAAATATCACTGGTCATTTGTATAAGGAATCCTGTGTGCCATGTGAATACATCACAGTCTTGTACCTACTTCCCCATTACTAGGAAAAGGAAATGGAGACAAGACAGAGGTGGCTGAAGGCAGCAGTGCATGGGTGTGGGTGTGAGAGAGAATTGATAATACAGAGGGGAACTACTTTGCCTTTCTGGCATGAGTGGCAAAAAGTATACAGTCTGTCCCTGATGACAAAGGATATGTTATGCCACTCTGTTGTATTTTATGGTTAGGTTTTCTCTTGAATCATCCAGAGGAATTTGGCTATACAAGATTTCTTCCATTAAGATCTTGACGTGTCCAAATTATGTGTTAATTGTTAACACCTTATGCAATTTCCTAAATGTATAACCTCTTTCCATATATACCTTCCCAGATCCTAAGTTCATCTTCAGAGACCCTTCTCTGGGTGCCCCCAACAAAAGAAGTGAGGTAGGTAGCCTTTTCAGTGGTGGCACCCAATTTTGAACTGCCCAATTGTGGACTGCCTCTTTGCAATCTCCAGTCTCACTCCTTCCTTGCCAATGACTGCCTGTCCACCAATGCCAAAAAGGTACTTTGGAACTCTCTCACCACGTGTTTTTTTTTTTAATGGTGCTTTGAAAGTACACAAATGAGGTTGATTTTTTTTTCATTCACCACCTCCAGGCCTGGTCTTTCACAAATGCACAAGAGTGCAGAATTGCCTGTCTGCTACATGTAGCATCACCTTGTCAATTTCCTTGTATGTTACAGCTATCAAAGGAAGCAAACCTACCTATGAAAAAGAGCAATAGTGCAGTGGTAAATTTTGAAGTGAGGGCACTCATCACAACAGTCCCCAGAGCCACACCCCCCAAGGAGAGAACAAAAATGCAGACAGCTGTGTTGATCCATATCAACCAAACTAGTTCTAACAGTTTTTCATCTCAACAGGAGCAGGTCTTTTGAAAAGCGAATAGATCTTAATTGCCCATTCAAGACCAAGCTACCCCAAAATACTTCGCTTTACAACAGGGAACAATATATTGTTGCTGGGAAAATGTATTCCCACTCCTAGCTACTGTAAGGATTGCAGCTAAACTCAGAGGGAAAAGGGAAGTCTGAGGGGAGGGGGTGACAGATGATGTCAGGGTCTCTGCTAATAAAAACATACTGGCCTGAATCCACTGAATCTCTGAAAAATAGATTCTACTATTTTTGCTTCTACCAACACTGTAATACTGTTTTTACTGAGCACAGACAAAAAGATTCCTAGTTTCTTTTACTTCCTTTATTCATTGATTTTGTCACCCAAGTAAAAAAAAAATGAAAAAAAAATGAATTTATAATCCTAAATTATGTTCCAGGTGAATGACATTGTCATGTTCTCTTGCTACATTCCTTTTTGCATAGTTCATTATTTTAGAAGGGTTGTGTCTGAACATGAGCAGCAACGATATATTCTATACTTCTTTTGATTCTTTTTCATGCAATGTAATTATAATACATAGTAGATGTTATTTGAAGCAAAACCCAAGATTTATTTTGCCTATTAAAAAGTGACTAATATCAAGAACAAGACAGAATTAAATTAATTTAGAAAGTTCTAGCCATTACTCAGTTGCACAAGATATGAACTCTCTGACCTCGATGCTTAAGATATAGTATATCTGTGGTACTGAAAGTCATTAACCCAAACCAATTTCATTAGACTCATATTCTTTTTAGCACAATTGTCAAAACAGCCACTAACCTTAAGAAATAGCTCAGTTAGTTAGAATCTCATATCAATATATGTAAGTTATAATGCCAAATCATGCTTTGATGCTATATAAATGAGGCCTGTACTCTTGCATGCCTTCGCCCCTACTCTCCTTTCCTCGTATACTCCATTTAGTTACTTCCTGGTTTGTGGCAAACTATAGTTTGCTATTACATGTGAACTAACAAAGTTATTGTTGGCAGGGCAAGTTCCAGAGGCCTTGTTGAATGTAGGTGGATTTATCAGGAGTAGTTTTGGAAAGTCAAGCAGGTCTCTGTCAAAGTTCCCACGGAAGTAGATTGTTCGCTCCGTCTCGGCCATGAAGCTGCTAGTTCTCTGGGAACTTGGGAGTGTTTTGGGAAAGGTGGGGGCCACTGTTTGAAAGTGTCACTCAGATTGTAACGTCATCTTAGTGGGTGGAGCAGTCCCATCCTGTTGGCACATGGGCATGGTTTACAGGTCAGAGAACCTGTCTGTCAAGTGGCTTTGAATAGGCCAGGCCTCTGTTTTATAAGAAGGGGAGCAAAGCTTTGCTAGGCTTTATCTTTCAACGAAAGGCCTGAAATCCCTCCTGTTTGGATCCATCTCTGTTTGGGACTTTGAAAGCACTTTGCACATGGACTCGCTCCTATTTGTACTTTGGATTTCTAAGGATTGTACAATGAAAAGTACTATGAGGCTTTTCATAAACTTGAACTTGCATTTGCTATGGATTGTGTGTTTGTGGCCTGACTCAGGTGGCAGGAAGTTGTTGGTGCTAAGCACAAACACAGGACCCCTGTGCCTGAGACTGTACCTTCCCTGGTCAGCTCAGCATATGGCAGGCTGGGTGGGACTGTTGGATTTCTTCCCTGCCAGACTCAGGTGGCAGAGAGCTCTCCTGGAGCTAAAGTATGTGCAGGGGAGTTCTTGTGCCTGGAATTGATACCCTTCCCGTGATCTTGTGGGCATCTGCCATGTTCCCTGAGTTGCCAGCGTATGCAGCGTCTGGAGAAGCTCCCGTGGGATGGTTTGCTCCCTTGGGATGGTTTGCTCAACCTTTCAAGTATTCCACCCCACCCCCCTGTGTGATTGCCTGAAGAATCGTATCAGGAATGGAGCCTAAAGCTTTCTGACCATAATTCAGCTTTAAGTGTGTTTTAAGCCTGTTACCGTGAGATTTCCTCCATAAAAAGTCTCTCTGAAGTGAGTGTCTCATGTCAGTTTGCTAGCACGTGTGAATGCCAGAGGGAACGGGCCTGCACATGACAAAACCAGATCTAATTAAGTACAACACACAAGAGAAGGTAATGTGCCTTGTTCCTACGGTGCCAAACTTTACATATTATTCTATATGGATGTTCTGCAAACTGTTAATCCAACTACAGGAGGAAAACCCCTTAAATTTTCCTTTAGCCTGGACAGTAATTTGTCTCACATCCTGCTCAATATTCTTCTGATAACTCAGCAGCATAATGGACTCAAACCTCCATGAGTAGACAGAACTAAATGTTTTGATCATATATCTCTGGAGAATTACCTACATATATGCAATAGAGGAGCATTAGAACTGCAGAAAGCTATTCTGAGCCATGGAGATATAGTAAGATAGGTACAAAATAATGAAATAAATTGCGAGTGAAGGAGGCAAGGCAATAAGGGGATGACTCAATTGCATGGATTGAAAATTGGGCCACAATTATTAAATTTAATCTACAAAGGGGGGTCCCTGGGAAGCTACTCCACTATGCCGGCACTAGCCGGTCAGTGAAATCAGGCGAAACATTCTTTGAGTGCTGGAGGTCGATTATCAAATCAGCATCCCTCAGGATTTCCCCATTAGGGGAAAGAGGGGACATCCCCTGTCACATCCTCCCAGGCCGTGAAATACTAGGTATGTGAAGGGAGATGGCTCCACAAGCAATCCTTATCCCCCCACTGGGCCTGCAAACCCCTCTGCAGGAGGCCCTCAGACAACACCTGTCATGCCAAAATGCTTCAAAATGATCACGGTCCCTATCCAGACAAACACAGCCTGCCCAAACCAGCCACAGGAGGAAAACAAGCCTATTGCTTAGTCGTTCTTTTCCCACCTGTGTTAAATTTCTTCTAGCAGCCCCCTTTGCAGATTCAACAAGAATATGTCACTGCCTAAGTCAGATAAATGCACTTAATATTGCCTGTATAGCTGCCTTCACATCTGACAGATCCTAGGGTGAACTATAACCCCATTACCACAACACGTAAGCAATTGGCAATTTCCTTATTAACCTTCTTACAGGCATGATCTAGTGCCTGTGGCTCCATGCCATCCTTCCAGCTCACTCTGGGAATCAGGCAAGACCAGAGAATCACAATCCTGGGCTAGAAGGAGCATTTCCTCATTCCCTCCCCCCAAACCCACAACAGGGATAGGATATATGGTTACCAGAAGTTGGTAACAAACCTGTGGTGACTTGGGAGGGCTGCATATGTCTCTGAAATGTGACACTGATTGCTGTCCAAACTTGTGGCCCAAGATCACAAGTGTTAGGAGGTTGCCTTAGAGTTGCTCCTTGAGACTGACAAGCATTTTGGACACACCAAGAGTAACCTCTGGACAGATGATCATGGTTATCCTTACCAATCTAATGTAAGAAACACTTTGGAAAACAGATTCCAGAGGGGTCAACATTTTCTTGCCTAATATCTCCAATTCCATGCATCGTTACAAAAATTGTAATGAGTGGGGAGGGGTGTTGTATTGACTGGCACTTCCTCTAATCATTATTCTGTGTCATCTCATCATAGCTCCTTCTCTTTTAAAAAATAATCAAGAACCATGTTTAAGATATTATAACTTTAGCTGCAATTTTATTTATTTATTTATTTATTATTTTTATTACATTTATATCCCACCTTTGTTTCTCTTGTAAGGAACCCAAGGCATTTTATCAATTTATACGTAGGTTAGGCTGAGAGAATCAGTGACTGGACTAAAGTCACCCAGTAAGATTCATGGCTGAATGAAGGGCTAAAACCTAGACCTCCTGAGTCCCAGATCAACACTCTAAGCACTATGACACACTGGGGGCAGATCTACACCAAGCAGGATATAACACTATGAAAGTGATTTGAAAACAGTATATGGAATGTGTCATAGGTCCCAACAGTTGTCAGAACTTCCTGTTCTCAAAGCAAAACCACCAAAATGAAAATAAACCAAATAATGAAGCTTACAATTACGTACAGCCTAATTGATCAAGGCAACTGTTCTTTATCAAGTTACTGTCTTCTCCTGTAAATGTTCCATATTTACATCATCACCAGTTGGTAAGATCTGCTATAAGACAGTTTCCTATCTGTCAAGGTTTCATTATTCTTTTAATGAGACCAAGCTAGACCTATACTACATAAATACATTTGTTTAAAATTCCACCTAGCGTTACAGAGAAATCCATGTATGCTTTAAAATTACAATGTTTCTTGCCATTTTTACTGCATTTTATCACTACATTTGGCCAGCTGTATCTGTAAAAAACTATGATAGTATCATTCGAGGTAGGATACAGTTACAAAGATCTGCAAAATACCTTCATTGTAGTCAGAGCTGAAGTAATATTTAATACCAAATAGACCCAGCTTCTTCACTTATTGCTTTTCATTCTTATTCTCAGCAAAGAATTGGCTTTCCTATCTATTAATCATTCTGAACCACTGTATCTTAACAGTCAAGCTTCTTTGTATCTCTAAATGTTTATTTGATATAGTGTACACTGCCAAGGTAGCACAAATTGTTTGCTTGACTGAACCTCAACAGCTGTTGACATGAGATAGCATTTTTAGTACCTATGGGCTCTCTGCAGGGATTTCATGCCCTAAGGAGCAAGACCTACAATACCAATAATTATAACTATGCTGGCAAAATTACGTCTCCAGCCCAGGTTTAGCTTTCTGGAGGAAATATGAGATAGCATAAACAACAAAGGGAAATATTTATTTAGTGAGCACAGAATTCTTCTCCGCTGTGAATTATTTGACTTTATTGGAAAAAGAATCCATGTACACTTGTGCACAGAGTTCATTCCCAATCTTTCAAACCATGGTTTGGAGGATTACAGATTGTAATATCTAAATAGAGCCTAAATTAAGAGACTGTAATATCTAATGTGTTTGTGCATTTAACTCAGCTTTAAGCCAAAGCAGTTTTTCACCATGTCCACTTTTTAGTTTGGTGTGTGTCAACATAAGATTTTTTTTTGGAGAGGATAGATACATATTCCTTTTATTTGTAGACATTTCTTTTCCACACACACACACATGCACGCACACACTACTGTAACTATCAAGAACCACTTATCTTGATGGTTAAGAGAAAATGGAAACTAAGAGGAAATCTTAGTAGCCAAGACTGCCATGATCCAGATTAAGGTTTAAAATGAGCATTCAAAGGTTGTTTCTCCTTTTGTGCTCTGAATACTTATTTTATCTGATAAATTTGCATTACTTTTGGACTGCTGGTTGATACAGTAAGCATGTATTACCTCCTTAATTTTGTATCTTTGAAGGACCAACACAATCCCAATTTTCATCTCTTAGAAAAAAACTAATTTTAGCAGTTCATATATAGGATTTACAGTACATCTATAACTTTAAGTTGCCTATACCCATACTGCCTTTGATTTCTCGCCTTCTTTCAAGGAAAAAACATAGACAAAATCTTGCACACTGATTAGATGTAACCAAATTTATGATTTAGTAGATATAGAAGAAATAAGTTGCAGATCCAGTGACCTTTCACAAAACATGCCTCTTTCCATTTCCATCAAGAATTGTTATTTGAAATCAATGCATAAAAGCAGTACCTTGCAATATCACAGAAGATTAGAAGCTTCCTCAAGGTGATGACTTTTTCAGGTCTAATAGATCAAAAGCCAAAGGCTATTTTAAAAGTAAGAGACATAAAATACCAGATGCATGCAAAACAAGAACAAATCTTTAAGTTAAAAATAAAAGGCAGCCATAAGGGGAAGGGAGTTGTAGTTTACACACTATATTATACCAGAAAGAATGACAGAAAAAGTACTAATGCAAATTTACTTGTACTGTTATGCCTGGCTCTTTTGCCTTCCTTCCCCATAGGGTAAGATTTGCCGCCTCACTAATTTTGTTAAACATCTAATTCCTAGGTTCCCTTAACATCTGTGATTATCTAGAAATTAAGAAGGTAGATTTAGTCCCTTTTACCTTGGAAATCCAATCCCTTGAATGTCAAGCCAATACAACTAGATTATAACATTGAAGTCACAATCAAACATAGCATGCAGAGCTTTATCACACCTCCTTTTTCCCCCAGTTTGCTTCTGCGGGTTCCCCCTCCGTTTCCTATGCGAGTCTAGCGTTTTGAATCACATGTGGTCGGGATTGCTGCAATACCTCAGCTTGGCCTATTCAAAATCTGCATTTCGGACTTTGCCCGTTCAGGGATACATTGAAAGAGAAACTAAAAATGGCGACCTCAGGGTGAGAGAACAGCACGATGGGGACGACATCGTGCGAGTCCAGCGCTGAGTAAGTGAATCAAAGTCGCTGAGGGTGTGCATCAAACCGCGCGAGTGATGACAGCCTAAGTGTGTTTAAGCCCTTTTGTTTCAGTGGGCAAGTGCATTTAACATTGTTAAATGCTAGCCTAGTTTTAAACTTCCCATTCTATCATATCATATTAGTCAAATATTCATTACAAGCAAAATGAGGTCACTATCCAATTCTGCCTGTTCAGGATCTGGGTTTGAGATGTTTTAATAATAGGTTTGGGTCCATACATGGATTTCTGCTTATGCCACAGGATTTACCCTCCCTCCCTGCCTTGCCTCCTTCCTCATTGCACTCCACCCTGAGGGTTGGTGGACTCTCTGGAACAGCACAGGGTTGCAATGGGGAAGGGGAAACTGATGAAATTGAACACACCTCTCCAGGAGCAAATTGCCTTCTCTACACAATGGTGTCTGCAGTCAGATGATTGTGGCTTCTCCCCCGACCCTGTGAGTGCTGCATGCATGACCACTATTTGCATTATTCCCTGTGATGCAGTGTGGATTGCCATGTTGTTTGAACCCAGTTGTAGTGGAGGGGGGACTTCGTACCAACCCTACACCCCACAACATGTAGTAGAGGATATAGGGTGGGCACAAAGCCATCCCACCACACTGCGTGTTGGGTTTCTACGCTACAGCGCAGAAAATAATGTAAATGTTAGTTGCAGGTGCAGCATGCACCAGGGGTGGGGTGGGGAGAGAGAGAAGTCATGACGGCATCTTCCCTTGCTGCAATCATCCAAACCCTAACCCTAACCATAATTGCAAACCAACCAGTAAATTTAACTTTCTCAGAATTCTAATCTTATTGACAGAAGCTAAACTCTCTCTCTCTCTCTCCCCCCCCCTTTTTTTAACTTATCCTGAAGGTAGCTAAGGCTAGGGTCTCGACCAATGTACCCATGTACACCTCTCTTGGCACCCAGCAGGCTCTCTGCCTCTCTTGAGTTTCGTTTGATTTCTGAAGGCATTCTAATTATTACTATTTAATTGGGAGGTTAGCATGCCGCAATATGAAGTTCTCCCCTCCAGTGTCACCTTTATTTGAGTTCAAAATAGTAGTTTTGTATTTGCCTTTTACTTAGGTTCTTGGGTATTTTTCTTTTATTCTCTCAAAATTCAAGTTGTGCCCACTGACCCAAAATGTTGAAGATCCCTGACCTAAGGATTTCCAAGGAGTCGTGTTCAAAATAAATTTTGAACCACCAGATAAATTCCTCTTTAGCTTTTAGAGAGCACACGGATCAGGACAGAAGCTAAGAAAATCCAATAAATGAAGTCTCCAAATCAGTAGTAACAGAGAAGAATTTAAGCATGTGTTCTCTCTCTTTAACTTGTACAAGAGGGAAAACAAGTTTTTGTGCAGAAATAGGAAACTAAAGAAACACTGCAGAGCGCTGTTGTCAGATAGTTGGCACACACACACACACACACACAAAGAGAAGGTTGCAAACTTGTTCCCTTTTGTTAGGTAGGGTGACCATACGAAAAGGAGGACAGGGCTGCTGTATCTTTAACAGTTGCATAGAAAAGAGAATTTCAGCAGGTGTCATTCGTATATATGCAGAATCTGGTGAAATTCCCTCTTCATCACAACAGTTAAAGCTGCAGAACCCTTGCCCTCTTGACCAGATACAAAACAGGGCAGGACTGCTGTAGCTTTAACTGTTGTGATGAAGAGGGAATTTCACCTGGTGCTGCCTGCATTCAAATGACACCTGCAGAAATTGCCTTTTCTATGCAACTGTTAAAGATACAGGGGCCCTGCCCTCCTTTTCATATGGTCATCCTATTGTTAGGTTACTATTTATTTGTTGTTGTTTGGCCAAAGGTACTGCATGCAAAAAAATTAAATTCACACAAATGCTATCATAAAATTACAAAAAATAAGAAGTCAACAATTAAAATCATGAATAGTTGATGAAGGAGAGTGCCCTCCCTGCTTAACCCACAAATCCAAACTGCCATCAAGTAGGAGACAAAAGGAAAACACTCGATTACAGAAAGCACAAATTTATTTTTAATTTAACCATCTACAGTGGTTACCTTTGTGCCAGCTCAGGACTATCAGGCAACCTTTTATTCTTAATTTAACTTTTTATTCTCCACACAAAACATGTTTCTCTAAGCATTTCAAAGACTGCTTCCTCCATAGCAATGCAATGCAACTGAACTGAACAGACTTTAATGTATGGCAAGTCTACATTTTTGGAAGAGCAGAAGATGTATAAGTTGTTACATTTAATCATCTATGTTACAGCTTTTCTGGTGCACTGCTATCCTATTATTACAGTTATTGTGTGTGTGTTTTTAAAAAAATACAAGTTCTAGTTCTCATGGCACAAAAAGTTTTTTTAACTCTAAGGAGCACATGGCTGGCTGGGGAATGCAGAGAGTTGTAGGACTTTTTTCTGTGTAAACATGTAGGACTTTTTTTTCTCTGTAAACATGCAAGTTATAATTCCTGTTCCCTTTGCTTCAGTGATAAGCAAGGCTACATCATCATCATCATCATCATCATCATCATATATTTATTTATTACCCGCCTCTCCCAATGGATCGAGGCGGGGAACAGCATTAAACATAAAATACAAAACTGATTAAAAGCACATAAAACCAATACATCATTAAAATACCAATAAAACACCAATAAAACACTTTAAAATTCATCTGGGTAGGCCTGCCGGAAGAGATCAGTCTTTATAGATCTTTTAAATTCCTGAAGACTGGTGAGTTGGTGAATCTCTCTCCGCAGGTCATTCCACAATCTGGGAGTAGCAGAAGAGAAGGTCCTCTGGGTAACGGTTGTCAGTCTAGTTCTTGTTGACTGTAGTAAATTCTTTCCAGAGGACCTGAGCGTGCGGGGTGGATTGTATGGGAGAAGGCGATCCCGTAGGTAACCTGGACCCAAACCATGTAGGGCTTTAAAGGTAATAACCAACACTTTGTACTTTGCCTGGAAACTGATTGGCAGCAAGTGAAGAGATTTTAAAACTAGTGTAATGTGGTCACCCCTAGATGTACCGGTGACCAACCTGGCTGCCATATTTTGAACTAATTGAAGTTTCCGGACTAGGCACAGAGGTAGCCCTATGTACAGCGCATTGCAGAAGTCGAGACTCGAAGTTACCAGCGCGTGCACTACTGATTTTAGGTCTTCCAACTCTAGGAAGGGGCGCAGTTGGCATATCAGCCGAAGCTGATAGTAGGCACTCCTGGCAGTCGCATCTATCTGAGCTGTCATTTGGAGCGACGGATCCAGGAGCACCCCCAAGCTGCGAACACAGCCTTTCAGGGGGAGTGTAACCCCATCCAGAACTGGTTGATACACCTCCAACCCCAGGTTGTGGCCCTTGACAGTAAGCACCTCTGTCTTGTCTGGATTCAGCTTCAGTTTGTTTTTCCTCATCCAGCCCATTACCGCCTCCAAGCATTCATTCAGAGGAGACACACTATCCTTAGCTGACGCTGTTGTCAAAGGCATAGAGAAATATATTTGGGTATCATCAGCGTATTGATAGCACTCCACCCCATGCCTCCGGATGATCTCTCCCAGCAGTTTCATGTAGATGTTACACAGCATTGGGGATAGGATGGCACCTTGTGGTACACCACATAGCTGCTCCTTCTTTGAAGAGCAACTATCCCCAATCATCACCATCTGGAACCTGCCCGAGAGGTAGGACCGGAACCACTGAAGCACAGTGCCCCTGAGTCCCAATTCCCTCAAGCGTTCCAGAAGGATACCATGGTCGATGGTATCGAAAGCCACTGAGAGGTCCAGGAGTACCAACCGGGACACACTCCCCCTGTCAATACTTAAGCGTAGATCATCCACTAAGGTGACCACTAAGGTCTCAACTCCATATCCTGCTCTGAAGCTAGTTTGAAATGGGTCTAGAAAATCTGTATAATCCAAAACTGCTTGCAGTTGGAAGGCAACCGCCCTCTCGATCACCTTGCCCAAAAATGGAAGATTTGATACTGGCCTGTAGTTATTAAAGTCCAGGGGATCCAGGGAGGTCTTTTTTAGAAGCGGCCGTACTACCGCTTCTTTTAAACATGATGGAAAACTCCCCTCCCTGAGAGATGCATTAATAATATATTGTAATTGTGATATAACTGCATCTCCTCCCTGGAAGACCAGCCAAGAAGGACAGGGATCGAGAGGGCAAGTCCTCCTCCTCACTCGACCAAGCAACTTGTCCACGTCCTCGGTACTCACCAACTGAAACTGATTCAGTGTAATTCTACTCGCGGAGTTGCTGGACACTCCATTGTCAGCCTCTGCTATAACGACGGCATCTAAGTCAGCTCTTATCCGAGAGATTTTATCTGTGAAATGATCGTTAAAGGCATCACAGCGAACTACCGAAGGCTCTAAAATTGGGTTCAGGGGGGAGGGTGCCCGGGTTAGACCCCTCACCACCCTGAACAGTTCTGCTGGATGCGAATTCGCAGACGCAATGCGTGCAGAGAAGAAAGCTTTCTTCGCTGCACGTATTGCCACCCCATAGGAACGAAGATGTTCTCTATGTCGTGTCTTATCGGATATAAGTCGAGTTTTCCGCCATCGGCGCTCCAGTCGTCATCCTTTCTGCTTCAACTCCCTGAGATCTTCTGTATACCAGGGCGCCCGATTAGAAGCGGGTCGGAGAGGATGTTTGGGGGCGATCGTGTCAATAGCCCTAGTTAGGTCTTGATTCCATCTATTGACCAGGGCTTCTACAGGATCGTCGACGATACCAGCCATAGATCCCTCCAAGGCCTTCTGGAATCCAAAAGGATCCATCAGCCTTTGAGGGTGGACCATCTTAATAGGTCTGCCACCCCTGCAGGGGTGGGTGGCAGCCGTGATACTAACCCTGACCAGAAAATGGTCTGTCCATGACAATGCAGAGGTATTTGTTACCTCTGCCCACAGATCTGTCTGTTCGGAGCTGAAGACAGCATCGAGGGTGTGACCTGCTGAATGTGTAGGTCCAGAGACCAATTGGGATAGGCCCATGGTTGTCATGGATGCCATGAACTCCCGAGCTGCACCTGACAAACCAACCTCGAATGGGATGTTGAAATCGCCCAGGACCAAAAGCTTGGCGAATCCAACACCAACTCTGAAACCAGTTCCGTGAGCTCGGCCAGGGAGTCTGATAGGCAGCGGGGTAGCCGGTACACTAACAGAATCCCTAGTCTATCCCTGGCCTTCAGACTCAGGTACACACACTCGATGTGATTCAATTGCCGGACAGGATATAGATCACTGAATATATCCTGCTGCCAATATTTTCATATAAGTATTCCTGGTGGTGAGCTGTCAAACAGATGCCTGTGTAAAACAACGCAAGTTAGACCAGTAGTCAACTTGGCCAATAAAAGCGAGTCAAAAACAATGCCTTTCAAGAAGAAATATATTTTAAAGATTTTAATTTAAAACAAAAATCTACAGTCAAACTGCCCTTATATGTTTACTGAAAAGTGACGTATCATTGTTGCCAAACACAAAATAATACAATGTTGGTCAATGTTACTGCATTTACTAAAGGACTTGTAGGCAACTAACCCATCGGATACCTTACAGAAGAGGCAATTATCCACTGGAATGGTCACACTTATCAATTATGGGACTACTGCTTGGAGTCATTGTTACTAGTGGAATATTAGGTGCCTTATTTACAATAGTTATTTCGATAAATGTTGTATGATTTTCCAGTGCAATGTCTGAGAGTTAAATGCACCTGATGTTGCTATTTTCACATCTGATCTGTGCAGCATTTACTGGAATTCAACCAGGAAGATTATTACGGTATTATGTTGTTATTAACCGAGATGTACTTGAGTTTCTCTTCTGTATATGATAAGCACTGCCGTTTACATGTGATTCACCAACAAATCTTTTGATATAGATATATACTATTTAATCATTATATTACATATATAAATATATTTTGTTATCTGTTCAATAGCATCTATTTTGGCCTGCTAGCTTATATTTAAACATTTCATTGGACAGAATTTGCAATTTCAACTAAAGGGCTTGAGAAATGGAAGGGCTACAGCAATCAAATCATATGTGGAAGGCCTGAAGAAACAGATGGTTATTTCAACACATCTTAATGGTGGGTGGTGGTAGTGATGTGAGCAGGGCAGATGTCAGGTAGAGGCATTATATAGTTCTACAAAGGAAAATTCCACAAAGGTAGAAGATAAAATATTGCAATCCTGTAGGAAGTTTGCTACCAGTACAAGACTAAAATAGTACCAAAAAATGGGTACAGAGAAGAAGAGAGAAAATGGGAATCAATGAGAAGAAGATAATGTTGAGGAAGAGCTTGAACTAAACATAATGAAGATACATTAATTTGTTTGTTTTTGCTACAGAAATGGCCCAGGAGTATCAAATCCTAACCTAGGGCTTTATCACACCTACTATTTTCCCCTGGGTTGCTTCTACGGCTTCCCCCTCCGTTTCTCATGCAAGTCTAGCGTTTTGAATCACACGTGGTCAGTATAGCTGCGATATCTCAGCTTGGTCTATTGAACTTTGCGTGTTTCGGATTTTACCCGTTGAGGGATAAACCGAAACTAAAACTAAAACCTCAGGGTGAGAGAGCAGCAGGAGGGGGATGACGTCATGCGAACCCAGTGCTGAGGAAGTGGAGCAAAGCTGAGGTGGGTGTGCTTAAAACCACCCGTGTGATAATGACCTTAAGCATGAGCTTTGTCAACCTGCACAGAGCCCTTTTGCTCCCACTTCATTCCTCTTTTCTCACAAGCAACGAAACAAGCCAGAAAGCCTCAGTTAACCACAGCTTCCTAGTGTATCCAAACAAATAATGGCTTTCAAACAAACCATGCTATGAAGGCATGTTTTAAAGTTAGCTTCCAAATTCTGGCTTAGTTCGGACAAAAATGGAAAGCTATTAACTGCAATATCCTGGCTTGTTCCTTTGTTTATATGGAGGAGCAAACAGGCTTCATGCTCATACATGTACAAAATTGCTTATATTAAGCCACGATTTGATCATCCAATACAGCCAATATAACACTAATTGCCAGCTTGTCTCAAGTGACAGCATCTCTATCAAATGTAGTTATGTGGCGGGGAAGGGCTTAGATTTCTTGCATTTGTATCAGGTTTCCGATTCTGCTAATAAAATATTGATTTTTTTTTCATTTGAGACACACACACAAACACACAAATATACAAATGTGGTATATAAACACAACACACTGTATGCAGGAGTTATGTTTCATCACAATATGGTAAAATGTTGGTTTTTAAAATCCCTTAAACCATAAAATACAAACATCAGTTAAGTAAAATGGGTTAAATAGGACTTTGAGTTCCATCGGATTAGCGTTTATTACACACTCATTACTGGGCACTCATGGATTTTAGTGGGTCTCTCTCACGATATCATCTGCCTCCAGCATGCCTCCCGCCCCTTTTAGCCTTCTTCGCGCAACAAAAAAACACCCCAGTAAGTCCAACTTATTTTTAAAGACAGAAGTTGCCGCTATCCCCTACTGTGTGCAGGAGGAGCAGCAGGATCAAAACAGCCCACTGAATGGGCCACGTGTAAGTTGTTTACTTCCTCTTTCAAAATGGGAAGTAATGAGGGACAAACACGCGGGCGGAGAAGTGACGGTAAGCAAACATGCTTTTCCCCCATGTGATGATGCTCTGCCTCTCTCCTCCCCACTTCAGCCCTCCGTACTGCCTGGAAATCTCCTCCAGAGGGTTTCCCAGCCCTGCAGACAAGATTCTGAGGGTGTACAGGGAGGGGCAGTAATTGCCCCCTCTTAATTCTGCTGTCAAAACTGCTTCCATCAGCAGAACTATACCATTGGGAACAACCCTAAGTTGTAAAATTATTGCGTATCAATGAAGTTTAGGAATACTAGTACCAATATAATGAAGTACACAGCAATTTATGTGCACATATAGAGCTGTTATCTTACAACTTATTGCTGACATGCTTAAACAAAAACAAAAAAGCTCAGTTACCTGACACATTTCAACTTGTTAGTCTTCTTCAGCAGAATTAAATTAGAAACATATGGCAAAATAACTCCTGACTACAGTGTACAGAGATGAGTGTTTTTGGTCAGTGTTTATTTTTATGAAATATTTTTCTTATGCAAACATATTGCACATACAACATTGATGTAAAAAAATGTACATTTCAGACATCTGTTCAAATTAATTTATCGCAAACGAAGTATAGCTATTTTCATTTGCCAGTGTTGGATAATACCCAAAGTGTCAAGCAATATTGCTGTTACTTAACTTTTAGAACATTTAAACTAATTTTATTTTATACAACATGGCCTCTCAGGAGCACCACGTGTAAGCAGACAACTAGAAGGAAGTACACACATTTAGTACTAGACCATAGAAATGAGGTGAACAAACATAGTAGCTACAAGTGTAGTACTAATAAGCTATCATAGTGATACTAATAAAGCAATTACTAAACTACACAATTTGTTAAATACATAATGTGCAGCTTGCCCTCTCTTTCTTAGTTACTTGTAAGCGTGCGGAGCCTCAAACCAAATCAGGACCACTGTGCATATAGAGAAGGGAGGCTTAAATCTTCCACTCCCAGCTACTTATTTTTCCTGTGTTCACCCTCCTGACACACACACACACACACACAGGCTAAAAAAAAGAAAGATGTCTCTATTGGGAGTTATTGGCTGCAACCACTTTCTGTAACTTCTTTTCTGATCAATTACTGCTGTGGTTGCTGACTCTGGTGCAGATCCCCAACAGTTTTTTTGAAAAAGCATTGTAGAAGGCAGCTGTATGGTATGAAGTGAATGGGGCCCCACTGGAGCAGGCAGATAAAATTACTGCTAGTGCAGTAGTAATGATAATAATAAAAAATATGATTCCATCTGTGTATTCTCGAAGCACTATTTTCATTTTTTTAAGTGATGAACAACTGACAGTCCTTCTAACATGCCATTTGGTTATCGGTGGAGGGGCAATCACTGGTGAAGGATACTGGAGGCAGCATAGGCAAGATCACAAAGAGAGACATAAGCTTTTTGCTGCTCTTGCCAAGTGGCTCTATCACTGCTTTGGACGAACCACACCCCCAGGTTTGGATGCCACGACAAGCCACCCTGAGAACAAGCTAACTTGTTCTCATGGTGGCTTGTTTAGGAAAAACAATCCATAACAGGTTTGAATGCCATGGTAAGCCATGGGTTGTAGAGTGGTTTAGAAGCCATCCCCCATCATACACCTAGCCTGGTTTGGATGACATGACAACCCATCATGGATAATGAAGCAAATTGTGGGCATGCAAGAAGGACACGCGAGTAGGGAAAAGAAACCACAGTGATTTTCCCCAGTGATAGTCCGAACCCAGTCACTAACAAAGTTCACAAAGCACTGTGGATCAGTGGGATGTGTAAAGCCAGTCAGAGAAAACTCTGCTTCTTTTTCCAACTACGTATCTTTGAGAGGCAGGATTTCTAGTATACTTATAATCAAGACACGAAGAACAAGATGTAAAGGAGAAACGGCCTTGGCCACGTCTCCTGGCAGAAATGTGCAGAATCCAGAGAATTAAAACCCAAGACTCATTTTACTTGAGATATAAGACTTTATTAGATTAAGAGTAGGTTAAGTAGTCTGAAAATCCAACAATCTACAACAAGACCCAGCATGCATATATATATATATATATATATAAGAGACAATAAAATCAGTTACCCAGCCGGACCTGGCCCCTTTGCCACTTCTCGTCAGCCAAAGACACCCCAAGCGGTTCTAAGCTTCTGGCTTTATTCCTCTTCTCGAAAATCCCCCCTCCCTTCTCGGCGCCAGATTCTCTTCGCGTTTCACACTCCGGTCCCCTCTACAAGGATTCGCTTTTGCGCCTGGTTAGGCGATTATGCGCAGAAGCGCAGAAGTGCATTTACGCCTAATCCCTCTGCACGAGAGGTGGCGAGAGGCGGCGAAGCGCATTAACAGATGTCCAAAATGCGCTTTACAAGTAGTTAATGCGCATAAGCGCTTATTCACACAGTCAAAATGCGCTTTAACGGACGGAGCAAAATAAAACTCGCGATTTAACGCGCATTCGATAATGCGCATAATCGGGGAGATAACGCGCCTCTACGCCCGATTTGCGCTCCGTTCTTGTAGAGGTAATGTTTTTAATGCGCCTTGAAAGAGCTTTAAATGCCTCTTATAGAGGCATCCTCCCTCTTTCAGCCTTGAAGTTTATGGCTGAGATAAGCCAGTTCTTCCTGGCCTGGGCTCTGCCCTTGGGCTATCAATCTCCCCCCAGGTGGCCGAGCCAAGGTCCTTTGTCATTTTAATTTCCCTGTTCCCATGCTAAAACAAACCCTTACTAAAACCCATGCTTGCTCTGTGCACTATGTTACTACAAAACCCACAAATCTTTCAGCACAGTCTATCTGATCTCCTTTACACAAGAAATAGTCTTGACCCACAGCACAACCTGTGTTATGCCCTCTCCATCAATATTCACCTGAGGATAACTTGAGCTGACTGGAAAAAATGCAATCTCAGCCACTGAATTTCAAAGGATTTCCACTGTATGAAAATGAAATTTCCCTTGTCAGAATTACTTGTTGATAGGGCTATTTGGACTAAATAAGAGTAATTGTTAAAGCACTGAGCAGTATCCAGTGATGTCATTGTGCTAACACAAATCTTCCCAATGAGGCCCGCCTGGCACCAACACTGTTATCTTTTCGGCGCCAGGTCAAAACTTTTCTTTTCTACCAGGCATTTTAACAGCTCAAGTTGAGGTTTTGATTGACACTGTGGCCAGGCTTAACAGTTTAAAATGTTTTAAATGTCAGTTGTTTTATGTTTATGGTTTTAAATTTTGTATATTGTCTTTTTAGTGTTCAATCTTTTAATTTTTGTAAACCGCCCAGAGAGCTTCGGCTATGGGGCGGTATATAAATGTAATAAATAAATAAATAAATAAAAATAATAAGGGATCTCTAGTGCAATGTCAATAGTGCTAGCTTGCACAATGGATTTTACAGGGAATCCTGTTATGCAAGACTATGCTACTGCCATCGCACTAGCGGGGGGGGGGGCCTTATACTAGCATAGCGCAATCTGCATTAGAGCAATGTTGTTGTTGGATACTGCTTATGTTTCAATTCAATATTTCATTTTTAAATGCTTTAATGAGATCAGCAGTGTTTCATTATAGCATGTGTGTGTGTGTGTGTGTGTGTTTGAGCTGGAGACTGATTTCTTTTAGTTTTAATTAAGTTTAGAAGTAAAAGAAACACATAATGAATAAAATTATTCATGGGGCTAGTCCATAATGACAGTCATATTAAATCTTGCCCTCAACAGTCTATACTGATAAGCTCCTCCCCCCATATGACATCATTTTTATGGGCATGATAAATATTGCAAGTTCACTACTAAAATGCAGTCCTATTGACCAAAAACAGTTTGGGCTCAAACAGTTAACCATCTATAGTAGTATTTATAAGGCTTATGCATTGTGGATGTAATAAGAAGTAAACATGTACAAGAAAATAGCATGTCATCGACTTATGCTATTATCTAATATTATTTCCCATTATACTACAAGTACTAAAGCATTTACATCACTGTCATTCACTGCTAGGTTTATTTGCTAGTTTATTTAACAATGCCCTTTTAAAAATACACCCATTTCCTGAATTACATCACGGATTATGAGAAAATAGGCTCATAGGTTTTTTATTAAATTAAACTTGTGAAAAAACAGGGCTTTCATGGGCTCTAGGAGCGTCATCACATAGGAAAATCGTGTTTCCTTAACCATCACTTCTCCGCCTGTGCATTTGTTCCTCAATACTTTCTCTTTCAAAAACAATGTGCAAGTGGCCCATTTAACAGGCATTTTGATCATGCTGCTTCTCCTGCATGCAGCAGGAGATAGCGGCAACTCCCATCTTTAAAAATAAGTCAGACTTACTGGGGTGTTTTTTGTCTCGCGAAGAAGACTAGAAAGGGCGGGAGGCAGGCAACGTTGTGAGAGGGACCTGAGAAAACCTGTGAGTGCCCAGTAATGAGCATGCAATAAAATGCTCGTCTGATGGAGATCTAGGAAAAATAAATCATTCAGAATCCATGTTTAATCAATGTACTACTGTCACAAGTTTAGTAATAGGCTTTAACACTTGCTCCTCAACAGTTTGCCTTCTTTATGGTCAAGGCCTAGTAAAAAAATCATTTCCCATTGGTGTATACGAAACTTCCAGCATCTGTTAGTGTTGTAGTCTAGTGTAAAGGAACATTTAATAAGTTTGGATTTCCACCCTCCAATGATTTTTTTCATATTATATTTACTCATTTCTCTGGAGTCCAGAGTCTGAACCAAAACCTGAATCTCTCTTAATTTCTCAATGGATTCTTTTTCAATACAAGTCAGAATGATTGCCTTTAAATACTCTGAGGTAGCATAAACTGTTCCATCCAAGAAATGAAGTCAGTCTGAACTAAAGTTGCCAATTTGTTGTTTGAAACGGGAGACAAAATACCTCATGCCGTGGTATTTCAAATACACATTAGGTAAGAGAATTAAAATTGGCATACCAGAGATGTCACAGAACAATCTGGTCCAGCGGTTGCACATGCCAGAAGGCAAGGCTAAAGTACAGGTCTCTAGTACACCAGCAATGCACTTTTAGACTCCGGAATTAATCATCTTACCGTATGTGTCTGTGTGCATGTGTGTGTGCTTGTTTTGCAATTCAGGGCTGGGGTGGATTTCTGCCCCAGAATTTTTTCCTGAGTCCAAAGGCAGTCACCCATGCCTACTGGGCTGGGGCAACAGAACAGCACTGCATAATCAGGCAAAAGTGCAGGTATGACTTCCACAGCCAGGCCCATAGGACCCTCTCATTGCATTCCAGGTGTGCCACAAACTCCAAATGTAAGAGATTAGGTAACACCTGGTACCATCTGCTACTTGTGACACCTAGGCTGCATGTTTGCAACCCATGAGCTAGTTTAGGGTTCTCCAGTGCAGCCATCAAGGATTTTTGAATGAGGCTACCAAGCCTGTTTCCTTCTATGCAAGTCAATGAGACTGCATTCCTCCATTGATCTGTATGGAAAAAGAGAATAGGCTGCAATCCCTACACCCACCCACCCGAGTTTGTAAACAGTTTTTAATTACCCTGCCAATGCAAATAAACTCTGCCATTATTACACCCATATTGTAGGGGGTGGCTTTGTGGCTGAGAGAGTATGGGTTATGTCAATCCTGCAAAGTAGCCCAGTTTTGTTATACTCATGTTTCTGCAGGCAGGGATGGAGAAAGTAGAGTAGAGGAGCCCATTGTTATTGTTAAGTCTCCTGGCACGCTGGGGGTTAAACTGTACAAATTTCAGATAGCCTGAAAGTCTATGTCTGACCTTTGTTTCACACAACCAACCTGCTTTTCTGCCTTCACAAAGACAGAAGTGCATCAAGTTTATGAATGATCAACCTTTGTTTCACCCATGCCCAACATCTGTGCCAAACTGTGACAGTGCACCAGACCATGCTTTGCAAAGAGGGCAGGGAGAGACCCTGTCTTCTGAGTCTCCAAATTAGTCCAACCTTTCCAATGCCTGAGATATGACTTCCAACCTCACCCTTTTCACATCCCTCCCCCTAATCCCAGATCCCATCCCTCCCCATGATTCTAATCCCAAGCCCCACTCTTTCTCCCTCTCTCTTGATCCAAGGTCTCACTTTTACCCCCCCCCCCCACTGCTCTAACTCCCTACACTAAAGTACAATGCACAAGGAATAATGATAGTTTGTTGTAACTGCTCCCTGCTAGTTATGCCACACAACACATATAAGGAATTAACCATACACAACAACAGTACTGGCCAGGGACTGGATGCTTTAGAAGAGACTGAGCCGGTTAGATCGAACTGAAGAGACGTAAAAGTATGGCCATTATGGGACCTTTGCCGCTTCCACTAAGTGATGATAGAAGGACATAAAGGGTTGGCTGGTATGTACATGACAGCTGGCAGGTGCACCAACACCACAGTCTGGCGGTTTCCAACTTGTTCCTCTGTCCCAGTATTGCTGATGGGCAGTGGTTTTCCAGGGTCTAGTGTGGCGTAGTGGTTAGAGTATTGGATTGGGAGTTGGAAGATCTGGATTCTAGTCCCCGCTTGACCATGAAGCTCACTGGGTGACTTCAGGCCAGTCACAGACTCTTGGCCCAATCTACCTCTCAAGGCTGTTATTGTGAAGATAAAATGGAGAGAAGGAGGATTATGTATGCCACCTTGGGTTCCTTGAGGGGGGAAAACATGGAATATAAATGTAATTAATGAATTCATTCATAAAGCAGTGGAGGTTGGTGGCTCTGATTTCGATGGGGCTGTGAATCCATTTTGGGTTTTAGCCAGAACCAGCCAGAAGTCTAAAGAAGCTGTCCAATGTGCTGAACCTAGTTTGGGGTTAGGGTTCAGCACCTCGGATAGCTAATTTATTGTTCTGACTGAAACCCAGGGCTCATCTACACCTACCTGCTTTCCAGGATGGAGTGGGGAACAGCTCGGGCTTTCCCACTTCCGAGATTGTCCCCCATACACCAGCATGATGTCCTAGAAGGAAAGAGGGATGTTCTGGCACAGCGTGTGTGTTCTAGCGCAGAGATAAGGTTTTTTTTTAAAAAAAAAAAATGCCAGTGCTCCAACACCCCGAGAACCATCCGAAGGATGGCAAAAATGCTGCCCCCTGATGGGCACGGAGTTCCGTGCCCGAATCCTGAGGTCCTGCTACTCGCGGGGAGGAGGCAGGACCCGGGAGCGGGTGCCTCACCACCTACGGTTCTTGGAGCTCTTCCGGGACCATGGGAAAACCCAGGAAAACTGTGGTTGCAGTTATCCCTGGGAAAGTGAGAGGTCATCCCTGGTTGATCCAGGGACAACCTTGAGCTGACTTTGGGATAAATGGATGGTGCAGACATGATCCCAGAATTGATTCATAGCCCCATCAAAATCAGATCCATGAGCCTCCACTGGTTTAAAGTAGAAAGAGGTATTTCACATGACCTGCCTCTGACACACTTAGCTGAAGATGCCAGAGATTGAACCTGAAGCCTTCTACATGCAAAGCATGTGCTCTACTACCATTGGCTATGTTCCAACCCCAGATGTTGGTGATATAGTACAATCAGACTACTTCACCCAACTTCTTTGAAATCTGAATATTTTATGCTCATATTTTAATATATTCAATGTATCAGGAAAGCAAAATCTCATTAGTAAAGATTTTATATGTGTTAACTTGTGAATTAATTAACACACATCTTTCTTACACATCTTATTAAACTGTCCTTACTCAAAACCAAGGTATACAGATATCACTATATTTTGATTAAAACAAACATTCTAGAAAATAAACAAATGCATTCGAACTTAGAACCAACATTAGCACACTCTCTGCCATCTCTAAAACTGACCCAAGTGTGTGTGATTCACCATATATAGCATGGTCCAAGCTCTTTCCAATGAATTCTTTCTATATAAATTAAATATGGCGATGCCTCACAGCGAGTCAGACTATTGATTTTACCCATACTACTGTCTCTTCTTGACCTGCAGTGGCTTTCCCAGGCCTCAAACACACATATTTCACAAATCCTTTAGTTGGGGTGATGGGGGATAAATCCAGGATACTACATATTCAATACATGTGCTTTGTATAAATAAAATGAACACTTTCTAAGTTATTTTACCCTAAAGCACATAACACTGAAAAACAAATGGGGTAGCACTACTAAAATTGTATGCTTAAGGGATGGCCACATTATGAGTACATATGATGCCTTCTAGGGATTGATAAAATTTGGCTCATGCCCTTGATTTCCAAGCAAAGTTAAGAACTTTGAACATGGAGTAGAAAGGAAAGTAAACAATGACCACGTGGCCCATTCAGTGGGCTTTTTTATCCCGCTGCTTCTCCAGCACACATTAGGAAATGGCAGCATGTTTCACTACAGCTGAACAAAGTCAGATTTTCCAGATCTTTTTTGTGTTGGGAAAATGAGCAGAAGGGGTGGGAGATGCGCACAAGGCAGACAGCATCGTCAAAGGGACCCACCAAAACCATGAGTCGGTAGTTAAGAGAGTGAGATAAAACACTTGTCCGATGATCCTCCAAGTAAAGCAAACATATTGATCCTAAATGTGTTTTGTTTGAAAGAAGTCCCACTGATATTGTGGAGTTATTCTGGATTAAATACTCCAGAATTCCGTGATCTTACTCCCTAGTAAAGGTGTTTAGGATTTCAACCTCAACCTTTGTAGATTAAGGGAGAGGAAAATATCTAATTAATTTACTGCTATTGATGAACTGATATCAATTGCAAAAGCGGCACTTAATTACACAAGGAAAATTTGACAGAGAGTGCTGGGAACCTATGGCATGCTTGAATGCTTGCAGTTGCTTGATAAAAGGGCAGTTTGCAAGGCACAATGGATATTGGCACCACACCATAATAATCAGAAATAGAAAGAGCAGTGAAGCAAAAACAAAAAATAGCTGAGGGACAAAATAGATAAGATAGAGATCTACAATTCTCTCTTTAATCTTCCTTTGAAGTCAGGCACATAGGGGAAGGGGGAATATGATCAGAACAGTGCTGGGAGGAGCTAACCTTTTCCCCTCCATGCCATTTCCCCATCCCCAATCTAAATTCCCCTACCAAGCTGCTATTTGCCCCATTATAGAAAGCAATGCTTTAAAATGAATTCTAAAAAGATAAAGGAAGTTCAACCATATATCTCTAATAATTCATCTCATTGGGGCAAATTCTATCTGAACTAGAGGAAAACATACCCCCATGAAATCTATGCCATGTTACGTTCCATTCAGTAACTATTTGATGTTCAACCTTCTCCATTTCAATATTCTCTCTGTAATCAGGAATACTAGAAATTGCTACTTCAAAATATGTTGTGGTTCTTATATTTTCTCCAAAACTACATAGTCTGGGTTAGAAACTGTATTCCACATCTGGTGGCATGACCACAGTCAAATCCCTCAAGTTAAAAAATCACACACACACTGAAAATGTTCTTGGGCATATTAGTCCTTTTAGGATGTTGAACAGCCAGACACCTAGAATTATTTTGTTAAAGCCCTGGGACATTATAAGGAATGATCTAACATAACATTGTTAAATTCCAATTTAAGCAGACAATAAATTAACTGGGTTCTGAATTGATCCTACAAGATTATTCTTCTAAAATCAAAAGGATCTACACAAACAACATATTTTCAGTTTGGGGAAATTGGTTTGGGCACAAGGATGAAAGAATGCTTTGAACTGATGGATACATACCCTATTGAGCATATAGTACTTTATGATACAGAGGTAGTAACACCTTATACATTTCATACTACCTATTATTACTGCCCTAATGCTTTGATAACATTTTCCAATCCATATTCTACTCCAGAAATTGCTCTTTTTATCTGAAAACTGTGATTGGACAAAATAATTTTACAGATTAGTTCACTTTACATACCTTTATGACATTTCCATCTTATTGTGTCTCAATTTTTTTATATATTTCTGTTTTCTTCTTTTTCCTACTTGGATGTATGGGCAGGAGATGTCTATCCTAACACGCCTATTACCCCCTTCTTTTCTGCTTTAGCAGTCTGTGGCTGTTTTCAGCATGTAATTCAGAATCTTTGTCCATAAAATACTACAGTGTTTATACTGTGATGTATAGCTATCACTACTAGATGCTACAGATTGTATTAAATTTTCTGCAATATTCAGCTATACAATCAAATTAGATTTCAAATAGTTGTTCACATGTGATACCTGGATTTAGGGGTATCACAAAAAACCAACACAATTCTGTATCATTGGTCTGTGTCAGAACCAAGTTGCTTCTCCAGATTTTGGTTGTCATGGCACCCACTTTACATCAAGTTTTCCCCCTCTTTTCCTTTCTACCATCTCATTGCTCTCCTGGTACAACCTGTTGATATTTCCTTGCAGCTCAATAGCCACATCAGTCAAAATCAAACAATATTTACATAAGCCAGTACAGATTGTTTATAGAATTGGAGAATCCTAAAAAAGAGAAAGAGAATAGGGTCTTTCACTATTAAAAATACACCTAAGTAGAATGAGAAAACTTTGTATAGCTACAAATCGACTCACACCCTTCCTCAAGTTCTAGGTGTGCTTCTCAGAGTGACAAAAATCCCAAAAGGTTTCATATACCTTCATAGGTGGGTCACATCCACATCCTAACATATCCATAGATTAGTGCCCTAAATACATTCTGCACTTTTCCTAATAAATCAAGGTTTTCCAGAAACAAGTACTATGTTGGTGAGGCAAAAACATAAATGCATCTCTGTGTGTGTGTGTGTGTTTAAACAAACAACAACCAAAGCAGGTAAACAACATTTACAAAGACATGCTCCAGTTGAGAATGTGGTTATGAAGATGCATAGTTAAAACAATGTTAGCATATTACTCTACTATCCATACAAATGTTGCCATTAATTCAACAGTCACAGGAAGCTTGCCTTCACATTGCAAAATAAAGATGAAAGAACCTGTCATCTTACGTGAGTGGGTTAAACAGGCATGTTTTGTCAGGCATATGCAACAGGTGGATTTCACTGCTCTTTATTGTAGTCGGTTTAGGGCAGATTCCTCACAAAAGGCAACCTTTCTTTTTCAAGTTAGTGAGAACTTCTCTTGAAAGCACTGAAGTCTACTTACTTCTTTGGGTAACTAATCTTATACATTACTTTCATGTGCCGCCAATACTTGCAACACCTATATTACCACCAATGAAACAACAGGCAGAGGGGAAGTTTACACTTGGGGAAAATGTGTTGCAGTGAATGATGGCTGGCAATTCGCCAATATACTACTGGAAAACAATAAAACATTTGCCATTTAAAATAGGTCAAGGGAGGAAATATTAGCTCCATAACTCTTGAGGCCATGACTGGGTCTGGATTAGAATTAGCTGGCCAATTGTTTCCCAACTGGCATGATTTTTGTAATGGAAGCAGGCTGTGTAACAGAGAAGGTTCCGCGCACAACGCACTCTATTGCTAAGGCTGTAAAACTAGCCAGCTGTTGTGTCGCGCAGTCGACCGAAGCTGGGGTACATCCAACCTAGTTCCCAGGTATTCCTGTAACCAGAGTGCCTTCCTCATCTCCTAGGAGGAAAACCGCGGAGCGGATCCACCCACCCCTCCACCCCTCGGGCGCGCACAGCCCAGCGGTTTCACGCCTATTCTTACACGAACACATACCGAGCGCTTTGATCTCGCCAAAGATCACCCGCCACCCCGCTCCCTCCCCCAAACCAAGTCAGCTTCCAGAAGTGAATTCTGACGTTTCCTCGCCAGAGCCCCCCTCCTAGAAACGCGCCTCGGCTGGAACTTCACGCGCCGCAAAAGGCGCCAACGCCGGGCGCTGGAGGGAAGCAGAGAGCAAACACTCACCGGGGGCTGCTGCGAAGCGAGTCCCGCGCGTTTGGTGGAGCCTTGCCTGGAGCTCAACCTCTTCCAAGACTCCGCGAACCTCCCGCGACTGGCGCTTCTGCTCCTCCGCCTGCCAAGTTCTTCTTTGTCCAAGGAGCCTTTCTCCGCCTTGCTGGGACTCCACTTCTTCCCCATCTTCCGGGCGGAAGGAGGGTGCGAGGGACAAGTGGAGCTTCTCATCGCTGAGGCAGGCTGGGCAAAAGCCGCCGCCGCCGCCGCCCCTCCCTTTCCTCTCTTGCTCACCGAAAGCAACCGAGCGGCTCTCTCAGGAGACGGCAGCTGCCCGGGTTCTTCTCACCCTTGCCTGGTACGCGCGCTTCTGTTCTTGCCGGCACTCCCCGCCTCCGGGGCTGGTCTGGCGCCGAGAAGGGGCTGCGGAGCCGGTGATCTTCGTCGCCGGACAGACGTCTCTACATAACGGCGAGGGTTACTCTGGCCCTACCACCCTTTCCTTAGCGTTTGTGGTACTAATAGCGAGCCTAGTTGGGTTTTTTTTTTTTTAATGTTGCCAAGAGACGTGGAGGGAGAGCGAGTCAGTTGCGCTGCGAGCGGCTTTCAGCTGTTCTGTATTCAGGTGTGGCGAGGGGAAGGTGAGGCGATAAGCGCAACCAAAGGAAACACCTTGCCGCCCTACGAGACCTAAATAAAGGAGGGGACTCGCTGCTCTTAACCAGCCACAGAAGGGCTGTGACGTACAACACAAAGCAATTAACGAACCTCCTTTTTTTCATACTTTCCTCAGATCAATAGCGAGTCCTAGAGCGGATAGGCGATGTATTATAATTCTCTGTCATGTGAAACAGTTATTATCTGAGAAGTTGTTGGGGAACATGGGTGGGAGGGTGCTGTTGCACCATGTCCTGCCTTGTTGGTCCCTGGTCGATAGCTGGTTGGCCACTGTGTGAGCAGTGCTGGACTAGATGGACCCTCGGTCTGATCCAGCAGGGATCTTCTTATGTTCTTAAGTGATTCACCCCATAGAAGGCAGAGAGAGAAATGGGTCTACACCTTCCTTTTGCGCCAAAACTTATTTTCAATGTCAAGAGTAGGGATGTACGTTAAATCCACTCTGTCTCTGTTTCATGGGTTGTCAGGCATCTTTTGTCCCATAATCTGCTCATTGACAGACTTGGATTTTATTTATCACCATTTTGTTCTACTTGCACTAATGTGCATTAGTACTGATGCACACTTGTGGTAACGCGCATTAGCGATTAATGCGAATATGTTCAAATCCCCCCAAAAGTGAAAATCTGGTTTGCAAGTCTGCAAGATCCACATGACTCAAATAAAGCCAGTCCACTGCGGAATCCACCAGTTGGATTCATAGAAATCTGAATTTGTTTGAATCTGTTATGGATTTCTCCAACATCCCTAGTCAAGAGTCCAGCCTTTTGGAATATGTGAGGAAATGAATTATTGTGAGCTGCCCTGAAATCACTTATGTGCTAAAGATCTGGGATTACAATTAATTAAATAAAAGCAAAGAGGAGAAAGATGTTAAATAAAAACAAAGAGGCAAGAGATGTAAAGCTCACTATTATGTATGGTGTGTAGAAAAGGCATTTCAGCCACTTAATAGATTCTGGACAGACAAAAAGAAAGTGCTTCCTTATACAACATTGCTTTATTGAATTCACTGCTACAACAGATGTTAGTGGTCACTAGTTTGGATGGCTTAACCGGTGATTAGAGAAATGAATTAAAGAGAGGCCTATCGATACTTAATAGCAGTCTTACCAACTTGGTGTCACCCAGATGTTTTGGGCTGCAGCTCCCTTTATTCCCAGCCATGCTGGCTGGCAAGGTTGGGAATTGCAGTCCAGCAAATCTGAAGGACACCAGGTTTGAGAAGGCTGGTTACTAGCAATGATAGCTAAATGGAATCTCCATGTTCACAGTCAATAAATACCAATTGCTTGGAGGGTAGGCTGCTGCCTCCATCACCTCTTTGTGGGCTTCCTGGCTGGCCACTGTAGATAACAGGTTGCTGGACTACAGGGAAGTTCGGAGAGCTCGTGGTAGTCCAGGGGCCACAGCTCAGTGTGGTAGAGCACATGCTTTGCATGTGGAAGGTCCTCAGCTGAGAAGAATCCTGTGTAAAGCCCTGGGGAGCGGCTGCCAGCCAGTGTCAACAAAACTGAGCTAGATGGGCCAATGGTCCAACTTAGTATAAGGCAGCTTCCTATGTTCCTATAGTCCAATCTGACAATGCTCTTCTTATAGTATGTTCTTTACCATGAATGCCCGCCCCGCCCCCAAAAAATATCTGCTAAAGAAGAAACTAATCCTTTGCCAAATTCCCTTCTGGTTCTTCAATGGCTGAAAGCACTTTCTCTTATGAAATGATCTGACTAGTTGCTCTTTATTTTTCTGAGCTAATGGAGCAATTTAGATTGCAATCCTGTCTGCACTTAATTGTGAATAAACTATTGATAGTGGGACTTACTTTGAAGTAGAAATGCATAAGATTTGTTAAGAAGCAGAAACTGGGAGCCTGACCATATATGTATGTAAGGG
Organism: Anniella stebbinsi; assembly: GCA_029215795.1. Classification (NCBI taxonomy): domain Eukaryota; kingdom Metazoa; phylum Chordata; class Lepidosauria; order Squamata; family Anniellidae; genus Anniella; species Anniella stebbinsi. The sequence goes on along the minus strand of JARDYH010000002.1, from coordinate 84,546,855 downwards.
ATCAACTGCTGCAAAAGCGTTTGTGCTTGTATATCATGTCATTTGTGATGGACTTGCCACATCTAGCATGTGCAAACACATAGAGTTGCATTGTCCTGTGCTACACTCAGAAATAGTGAAATAGCCTAGGTTTTTGCTAAACTGATGAACCACTATAGTTCATAATGCCACAATGGGACAATGTTCTTCTACCAGTCCTAATTTGTTTGTTCTTTTGAAGCTCTTTTGCAAGGCTGTCCAGAGCAGTTTGAAGCAGACAAAGCTTTCAGAGCAGCTTAAATATGATCAATAAGAATAACATATCAATAAAACCATAAAGAGGTGGTGAGAGGTGGTGATGATGACCATTTTTTCTCTCCTGCTAACAAGGCAGTTGATTCTAATGGCCTCTGAGAGGGGAAGAGGCAACCAGTCCAAAACAAGTGAGAAAGCAGCAGCAGATGGAAATGATGATGGCAGCACCCTGTCTTTTGCAGGCTTGGGACTTGGGGAAAGCAGACTACAGAAGAGGCACTTGTAGGCTGGTCTAAATCACGTCAGGTAAAGCAGGGAAGCTCAATGGAGCAGCTGTCAGGACCCTGGATAGCACACTACAGAAGTTGCTGGCTAGAGGACTAGAACATAAAAAGAGCCATGCTGGATCAGACCAAAGGCCCATCTAATCCAGTATTCTGTTAGCACAGTGGCCAACCAGCTGTCAACCAGGAACCCACAAGCAGGACACGAGTGCAACAGTACACAACAGTACACTGGTATACATACGATTATCCCACAAAGAGAGTTGTTGTCTCAGTAGAGTGCTGAGGCCTTCAGACTGGCTGGTCTGGGTTTGCTGTTGGTTTTGAAGAGCTGTCTGTGTTCTAAAAGACATCTGCATTATCTTACTCCTACAGCATGGGTGGGGCTACACTGGCAGAGCATCTCTTAACTCCAAGGAGACTGGCAAAGCGACACCCCTTAGCCTGCAAGGTCCTGGAATGGAAGACAACCATTCCCCAAGTGGCACCTACTCCCCATCTATGTCTTCTCCCAAGTTTGAAGGGGGATTGAGGCCAGAAAACATGACAGGCATTTTGCCTAGTTGGCTGCTTCTTTCTCTCCCTCTCACAGGACAGCTGGTTTTAATGGCCTATGTACTCAGTGCTTTTCATAATGACCCATAGGATCAAGCAAACTATATGTGAGGTGTGAAAGTGACCTTTAAAAATTCTAGAAATGAGGATGAGAGGATAACAAAACATCATATTAATGTTTGTGTTCATTGCTTTAACAGTATCAATTAAGATACAGCCTTTTCTCTTTGCATGCTCTGTTTCATTAAGCTTGCTCTGTTTTATTAATCTTCATCTTTAGAGGGCTGAAGAATATTGAAAAAAAACTGCAGCATAATCTGACCTGCTAAATGTAGTGTGAATTATCCATGAGTTAAGTAGTCATCCTAAATAAGATATGACAGATGCAATTAAACTGTAATATTTTATTCTCAGATTAGAAACAGGAAATTTAACAATTTACTTTCGATCAGCCTTCCCCAGCATGGTGACCTTCAGGTGTTTTGGACTGCATCTCCCATCATCCCCAGCCACCTTGCCAATTGTCAGGTATTATGGGAGTTGTCGTCCAAAACATCTGTGTGGCACCAGGTTGAGGAAGGCTGCTTATTTATCCCTTGAACCAGTAGAAGCAAAATAACATTTGGCAAGATGAGATGCAGATAATGAGTCTTCTTCAACTTTAAAAACACCAATAATGATCAAAATGAAAATTTAGTATTTGTTGTATATTAGTTCACATACAGAATTCTAAAATTCCTTACTTCACAAAGTTCTATTATTAGGATGATGAGGGTCAGATTCCAACAGTCATTTTTAAACTCACATGCTACTCACTCCTCCCTGCTCAGCCTGCACTCCCTGCCTCTCCTGCTTTTCATAGCTTGCATTCCAAGGATCAGTAGGAGCAGGGATTAAACAGGGACCCACCAGAATGGTGTGTGGGTGTGGTGGTGACATTGGTAAATCCCACCCCCACTTCCTCTAGTGGGAGCTTCCACAGGTTGGAAGAATGGAGAGAGACCTTCTGTTCATGGAAGAGCATGCCTGGATCCAGCCAATTGTTTTGTAGGGATTAGAAATGGGCAGGGAATGGTAAATGGACAAGAAGGATTCCATAAAATTGGACAAACCTGTCCCTTTGTTAGGCAGATACAGGTGATAAGTTTTCATGGGATCTGAGCAGTTAGCCAATAACTTCTTGGGGAATGTTCTGAATAGGAACATTCATAGAAGGGGAAAGACCTCTCCTCCACACCCCAGCTCAGGATGGTGTGATCTAGGTGTCTGCCTGTGAAGGGAAATTGATGTTTGAGGCAGACTGACAGAGACCTGAGTTTGGGCTTTGCAAGCATCTGGCAGTTTCCTTAAAGATCTGATGTGGGATCAGTGGGCTTTGGCCCTCTCTTGGGGGCTGTCTATACATTCTGGAAGCTCCAAGGTGGCTCCGTGGTAGCACTATGTCAATTATACAACACAGCAACCACCTTGAAGCCATTGCAGGGCTTTCCAGAGAAGCTCCACAATTTAAAAGTCAGGAACGTACCCTGACTTTTTAGGATGGAGTGAGGCGAACACAGCCCTTCTGCCGTCTAACATCACTCTACCCTTGATGCGGAGGCATGGCTGGGTAGATGGTGACCCCGATTGGTCGCTGTCCGCCTGGACAGAGGGCAGGAGGAAGGCCTGGCTGCTGGAAACCCATGCTTTCGCTGTGTGTCGGGATTAGCTGCCATCACCCCAACACAGCAAAAGCACAGAGTTTTGCTTATTGCAGTGGCAACTCGATGCCGTATAGGCAGCCACGGAGTGTTTGAACAGTGCCTCCTATGCTTATTTACAAATATACAACACCAATGAGCTTCTAGTGACCTCCTTACAACATTACCCCTACACACATTTTCAAACAGGGAAGGAAAAACCCCATTTATCAGAATGAAATATTTTCCTTGCACATTAGTCATATTAAGATTGCATGGACAGGGTACGAGTTTGTGTGAATACTATACTGAGGGTGCATACATACAGGCTCTGTTTAGAGCTTGAGATCAACATGTGCAATCCCTTCTCCCCTATCCATGTATTATCACCAAATATGTCAAATAAAAAGGATTCTTGACAAATCAGAATGAACACACATTCAAGATGCTATGCAACATTTCAAGAACGAACTGCAGCTTACCCTTGAATTTGTTTTCAAGGGATCCATGAAAGATGCAAATCACAACACAGTGTGATATCTTGCTCAAAGGATGAGACTGTAAAGTAAAAGATGGTGTGTACATTCAGGGCAAAAATGTGCATTTGAAGTACAAAGCTAAGCTCAGCACCCACTCCTGTTTTAAGGGTGGTAAGGAACACAAAAGATGTAAAACAAAATAAACTGAGATACTGTTGAAGATTGAAACATTGAACTAAACGTTGGTGTGCACATCCAGAACAGTGTTCTGTATTTCAAAATTGTACTCCAGCTTGACCCCTGTACCTATGAATTAATTAATTAATTAATATCCCACCTTTTTGCTAAATGCTGGAGCTCAAGGTGGCTAACAGTAAAATCCAGATTAAAAACAAAATCTTAATTAAAACAACACAAAACCAAATAAATGTAAAACTCAATTAAAAAGAATAATAAAAGAAAACAAGCAGCAATGACGAATGGGTCATTGGGCCAATGGTCCGACTCAGTATAAGACCTGGTTATATACCAACTGCCTGCCTGAATAAAAATGTTTTGCCTGTTAGAGAGGAGACCAACATAGCCTTTCCCAGCAGGGAGTCCCGGAGCATGGGAATAGCTACCGAGAAAGATGAAACCACAATGTAATTCAGGAAAGGGAAAGAAAGATGAAACCATAATGTAATGCAATATCTATCTTGAAGATTTAGACATCAGCACTTCAGTTGGTGTGCATTTTCTGAATATCACTCAACATTTAAAGTATGACTCCGACTCAAACCCAGCACCCATTTTCAAAAGCGAGGGGAAACAGGTGTCAGATGTCAGGTGCTTCATGGACAATTCACTAGGCTGGCCTAGTGAATTGTGAGTTGAAAGCTTGGCAATTGTTGTGAGAAAGTCTGTCTCTGTTCTGTGCTTATCTGTGGCTGCTAGCCGAGGCCTTGAGTTTCCTTGAGAACAAAAGTATGTTTTGAAAAGGTGGGGGCTATCTTGCAAGCTGTCTCTCACATAGTGTCGTCATCAAGAGGAGGTTGAACCGTGCCGCCCTGTTGGCACATGAATTTGGGTTACAGGTCTAAGGTCCTGTCTGTCAAGTGGCCCTTTGCTAGGAATCATCTGTTCGCCTGTTCGCCTGTTCTACAGTTACCATCTGGTTCTACGCTTGCCAAGAAACTCGTGATTGGGATTCTATCTGGTTTGGAGATGTTGGATGCACTGTGTACATGTTCTGTTGCTATTTGGACTTGGAATTTCTAAGAACTATGCCATGAAAAGTGCTCTGTGGCTTTTCATAGATTTGGACTTGCAGATTACTGTTCTGGATTCGTGTTCTATAGTCTGTTTTCCCTGGACGGAGCCAAAGTACGGGCACAGGGTAACTCTGAGGCTGATCGTTGCTGTTCTGGAATTGTGTGTGTGTGTGACCTGCGAGAGAGCCTTCCTCAGAGCCAAAGCTATGAGCAGGGAAGGTTTCCTAGGTCGAAGAGGTTCGTCCCCTGACATCTTGCTTACGTGATCAGCTCAGTGTTCCTGGCAGGCTGAGTTTGGTTTGGTGCAAGATGATCTTGTCTACTGTCAGACTTCATGCACTTCTGTGCTGGGGTTTCTCCTTTGAGTTTTGTTCGTGTTCCTGATGAGTCAGTGTGTATGGCCACTCCTGACCGCATGGGACAGGGGCTAACTCTAAATGTCTCCCCCTGAGTGATTTGCTGTTTGCATTAAGCCATTGTACCTGAAAGCTATCTGGTCCGTCTTCAGCTTCAAGTGTGTGTGTGCAGAAATGAAACCATTATACTTGAATTCAGTGTGATTTTACAATAAAAGAAGTCTCACCATTTTTGGAGTGTGTCAGTTTGCCTAAAGTGCGTGAGCAGAAGCCTGGGGTGAGCTTGCGTCACGACAACAGGTGTCTTCTGCAGTACTCCTCAAAAGGGTTCCTGCTTGTGCTACTTGCAAACAATTGGGAGGGTAGCCTTTGTGTGCCCCAGGTGCCATCTCTGCCATGCTGGGGTAAGGAGAATGCCATAGTAGGCTGAGTTCATAGCTCTGATGTTGATAATGAGCCAATGGCTAAATGCGGCTGGCACACCACATGGGCAGCTATGTTGGTTGTAGGCACTGGATGTGTGCTCTGCCCTCTGACTAGGGCTGGTATCTCCAACATTGTATCTGGACTCTGCAGACACTTCTCTTGTGCCTGCCAGGCCTCCTGCATTTTTATTTCATTTAATTTTTTTTAATTACTTTTTTAAAAAACTGGGAGGCTGGTATGCTGTGAAGCAAAATGCCACCCTCCAGCGCCGTCTTTATTTGAGTTCAAAAGAGTGGGTTTGTGTTTTGGAGATTAGAACCCACCTCTCTCTTGTATTAGGTTCCTCTGCAAGTTACTTTTCTTTTAGTCTTACCACTTTGCCTTCTGGGGAATGAGTATTTTGTGACAGGCTGTGCCCACCATGGCAGCCATTTCATGAATGGGCAAGCCACGTTGTATGGCAGGCAATCTGCGAGATACACAACACTCTCTCAAAATTCAAAATGTGCCCTCTGACCCAAAAATATTGGGGACACCTGGAGTAGGATGTGGTAAGAGCCTGGCCCCTGTATTATCCAGACTCCACTCCATGGCTCTAGAGTAAGACCAAGAGCTCCCTCCACCTGGTTTCCAGCCTTAACTGATTTGCTTTCACAACTTTGAAGGCTTCATCTGCCCTCCCCGCTTACCCTCACAGGCCACAAATCCTTCCCCTCAGGTATCCACTCAGAGGGGGGAGCTCTAGCTTCCCATGAGGTGACATCTGAAGTAGGCATCATGGTCAGCTGCCATCCTGGACTGGCTTTAGCAATGATAGGGAAAGGTGAGTAGAATACATTGATTCCCAGCAGCTCCCTATAGGATCAAAGCTTATTACCCACTAACACTCAGTAGTGGTATGAAGAACATGGAGGTTATCAGTGAGGGCTGAGTGAGTTATGGGAGAGTAGGACTTGACACCAAACTGTGGGGGCAATGTAGGTTACCTGAGAGAGCCAGTGTGGTTGAACTGGAGTCAGGAAATCCAGGTTCTGATCTACACTTGACCATGGAAGCTCACTAGGTGACTTTGGGCCAGTGATAGACTCTCAGCACAACCTACCTCACAGGCTTGTTGTTTTGAGGATAAAATGGAGAGAAGAAGTATGTACTCTGCCTTAGGTTTCTTGGAGGAAAAAGGCGGTATAAAAATGCAATGAATGAATGAGAGGGGAAGCAGAAAGACATTTTCTTTTGGTGGAACTAACTTCTGAGTAAACAAGTATAGGAGCACCCTGTAAATGAAGCAAGAAAATCCACCCACTTAAGAAATTCAATGAACTCCTGTGGACAAATAATGATTTTTGTATCATATTATGAGTGAATAGAACAGATCAAACACGTCATAGATGCAGCAAAGTAAACTTACTTACCGCTTTGCTTGCATAAAAATTTCCCTTGAAATGGTTGTGTCCAGCCTTCTTTCATTCACATCTGAAAAGTCTGCTTCTTTTATGTGCAAAGAACCCTTTGTAAATTACAAATGTGCACATAAATCCAATGTTTTTAATGTGGATAAAACCAATCCATCAACACAAGAAGACTGATCATTTAGCAGATAGTGGTCCAGTTTTCATATTTTATTGTTATACATTAAACTCAAAGGTTAAAAATAAAAGAGAAAACAAATAGCAGAAAAGACAAAACAGAGCCTAGTCTGTAAAAGACAACACATAATTACTCAACACTGCTAACCCAAACAGTAACTGGTAGACCACAGAAGAATCAATGAAATCAGAATAAGAAGGAAGGAAAGAAAGACAGACAGAAGTATTGAAGTGAATCTTCTATAATTAGAATAATTTTTCTGTTATTAATGAATTCACGTTAATCAGACTATGTAGCATGGGTCATGAACATTCCTGATATCATAGAATAGTAGAGTTGGAAGGGGCCTATAAGGCCATCAAAGTAGGAAGGATGTTTTTGGTTTGCTTTTTCTAAATAAATGATTAAGGGTGGTACAAAATTCCTTAAATAAAAAAAATCTATGTTTGAGAATGTATTTACTAATTTAATTATGTGCATAATTTGACCATCTTATCTGATATTATTTGGCACACTAAAAGGAATTATACTAGTCTATTTTTTCTGGCTTCATAAATTGTAAATATTAGGATCATTCTAAATTAGCATGATGAACAATATTGTATGTCCTGTGAAATCTTAAGGCAATACTTATACCCAAAATGAAATTCAAAAGAAAAAGAAAAGAAAGGGCAAGGATAGTATGAGAATGTCTTCCATTGGTCATATTATCCCCTGGGGCCTTATATTTTCACTATCAATTATTTATAGTTGTCTTTAGGGCCAATTGATATGCAACTCCAATATAGCTAATATTTGTGAGGAGATCTTGTTTTATATAGTAATAAACTAGACAGTTTAGTCCTAGACAGAGGCGCAGTTCACAAGTAACAATAACCTATGAGGATGAAACAATGCAGAGTTGGAACCTATGGTTTATTGTAAAACTCTGGGTTGTTTACGCCTCAACAATCCGGAGTACTGGGTTCAGACGTCATGCCTAGCAACCAAGGAACAGGGCGTACCTGGGATATTTCAGCAAGCTGATGCAAAGCAGAAGTGGTAAGCAGTTGAGAAGCAGTGCACTCGTTCACTCATGCTCAGCTCTGCCAATTCATGTTTAATCCATGACTTCACATTACATACGAACCAGATCAGACTCTAGATATGCTCACGTTAATGCTAAATGTAAGCCTTTTTGAATGCCCCAAAACAGCCTTGTTGACCCTCCTAATCAAGGCAAAAATATTTAAAGAACAATACGTAATGTGCATATGGTAAAAAGCTCATTAGTCTGATTTCCCTCCTTTTCTCCATCAATGCATCAATAACGGAGAAATGCATCAATAACGGAGAAAACTGTAGAAGACTTCTCCTTAATATGTAATAAACTGAATGTAAACTAGCCAAGGAATTGCAACAACATAGAACTGTATTACATCTCTCCTCACTTGAGATGCAGCAAGAGCTTGTATATTTGGCCTAGTGACTATACATTTGCTAGATCCAGTTATGCCTGGAAGGATGATATGAAAAGCGCTCATTGCATTTTGATCCATGCTAGACCAGGTCTGTACATGCAGCCCCTAAGAGATTATTAGCACACTCATCTTTTGACACTATGACTCACTGCCTGGTTGGTGGTGAGGGCAGTGAATCCAAGACCATCCCACAAATCAAGTTATTTTCCCTGTCGGTGTTTATTATCTTTCTATTGGGGTTAGAGATTTAAGCAATTATTCTGATTTGAACTTAATAGACAAATAATCTCATTAATTTGGTGAACAACTAGGTAACACTATTCCTTGCAAAACACACATATGCAGACACTCTGGCATATGAGTAAAGCAGTTTTCTTAGAGAGAGATAATGAGCAGGTTTTATCCTGACAGCTCAGTCTTTTAAAGGCTAAGGCCAGTTACATTTTAACACTACTATAATGGTCTGATCCTAAACATATTACTTGAAAGGAAGGGTGTTCCCAGATAAGGCTTTTATCCTGCAATCGCAGTGCCTGCAGATGTCATCTTCTATTTGTAACTTTCTTGTTTTTTCCCACCACTTCTTCTGTCATTTTCTTACCAGAAATAAGAAAGTTGTTAAGAAGGAAAAGAAAAGATGGAATAAGTACACAATGACTGGATTCCAACGACCACAGTGAGGGAAACAACCATTGTGGTTGCTCCTGCACCCATGTGCACAATTGACATTTGCATTATTCCCCACAATGCAGTGCAGATTGGCATGTCATCTGAACCTGGCATGCAGCAGTAGAGGTTGTAGGGTGGGTACAACTCTTGCCCTGTCGTGCCATGCAGTGGTTCAGACAACACATCAATCTGTGCTGCATCACGGGAAATAATGTAAATGGCAGTTGCATGTACAGCATGTACAGGGGTGGAGGGAGCAGCCATGATAGTTACTTCCCTCACTGCAATCATCTGAACTTGCCCAATGTCTTTATATTGGAAAGGCTAAGAGCTGTCTATCTGGAAGTACTCAGCATCATTAAAATGTCATAAAAACTTATGGCTAGTTTAGGACTGGAGTATGGGTTAGGTTCATTGCCTGTACAATTATCCATAAATACCTACGAATAGTAATCAGAAATATTTACAGTTATGCACACACAGTAGACAACTCAACCTTATTTCCTGTTTCCAGAGGGTAAAGTTTCATAGTTTACACACACATGGAATGTCAAATAGGCTAGTTAAATCAAAAGCCTTGGTTGCTCAGTCAGTTAGTTTTTGTTTGTAATCTGTGAATGCTTTATTCTTTAATCAGGTCTTACTTCATAAGATTGCTGAATCTTTTTTCAGATTTTTGTTTAAGGATGTTTAATAGAAAAGCATTTGGCCAGAACAAAATCTAAGAATAAAGTAACAACACTCTTCTGGGTACTTATCACATTTATCTATGCCAGACGTTTCCCATAAATAGTGATAGACAATCTTATTCACTCAAGGAATATTCTGTGAAATCTAGAAATGTTGCTATGGTGTTCTAAATTCCTTTTGCTGAGATAATATATTTCTTGGACTGTAATGTTTCACAACATAATGTCACTGTTTGTTTAGAATAACAGGTGTGTCCAAGAGGCCTTGCTTCCAATGTCATCCTACAATCTAATTTGCATTTTGCTACCCTCCAGACTTGAAAATTTGTAGTAGTTCCCTGAAAATATGTACCAAATTTAATTCCTCTATCTCAATTGGTCATGGAAAGTTGTTGCTCTTACAAACACATAGAATGCCAAATAGGCTAATACAAGAAAAAGCCTAAATTTGCCCAGCCACTTAAGTTTTATTTATCTTGTATGTAAGATTACAATAGTGGTAATTTTTCCTTTGAATATTCCATTGTACATGTTGATAGCTCTTCAAACCATACCAACCAGAAGAGAAATTAGAGAGCGTAATCATCGCACATCCAAATGATTACAAGTGGTTTGAGTAACATGCCCAAACATACATATTTAAAGTGTAGAAACAGTACAAAACATGTGACATAGAACAGCATCCAATGTTACATGAGCACTCATGTAAATTACATTGTGGTACCTTAAGGAACCTCTAGCAAAATACCAATAGTGATAGCTGGCATGATGGATTTTCCATCACACCAGCTAACACTATTGGTGTTGCACTAGAGGTCATTTATGTTAGCACAACATAATTTAGATTAACACCTATAGAGATAAGAATCAGCCTGAATGAATTTCATTAGTAGAATCATACATTGTTGCTGCTGAATTCAATTAACTACACTGAAAATGTTCATATACACAGGAAAACAAGCTACAACAAAATCCTGCTATATAATACACATCATTAAGGCTAATCTCATTCTGGGATTATTACGCTCACCTCACATCATGTTTAATATTATGTTGTTTTCAGACATAACATTTTCCACTGGCCAAGCAAGTTAATATTTACTATATTTTTTTAGTAGTTAAACCAAAACATGTTCCTGTAATCCACAATTAAAGCCTTGCTCAAACTAGGCTGCTATTTTATTTAGCCACCTACAGTGCCTGAGAAGCAATTATTTTGCACTAACGAGGGATTTCTGTGACACCCAAACACCCCTTCTGACAGATGTTTTTAACAAGCCTTTTAACACATCCATGTTACACTGTATAATTTTTAAATGTGTGCGTGAGTAGGAAGTGTTTTGTTGTATCAAGCTTGCACACAAAAAAATCAAACATTTTCAAGTAGAAAAGGTGTAGGTGGTACAAAATAAAAACCTAGCTGAGCATAAATCAAGGTAGTTTTACCTTTTTGAAATGCTGTACTTAATTTGTATTAATTTAATGCTAATTTATTTTTGATGTGCTGAAATGTAGTTTTGTATATTGTATTACTTTGGTGTAAAGATAGATATGCATCAACATCCATGCCCTGCTTGCCTGGGCGCTGGGGAAGCTGTTGCGGGTGGGGGTGGAGGAAGGGATGGGTGGGCTTGCCATTGGCTGGCCCCGGTATTGGTGCCACAAGACTGGGAGGGGACTGACTCCTATATAACGGTGGAACGTCCCCTCCCGCCTCCTCTTTAGTTTGTGCGGCTCCCTCCCTCCCTCCCTCCCTGTAGACAGTGTGAGTTCGCTGGTCACCATTAGGGGGGCCAAGTAGGAATTTTTTGCTCATGGTCTAATTTGCTCATGGTTTTTTTCGCCTACTCCATACTGTAAGACAGGCAGGGTGTATTAAATAGGTTGATTAGGCGTTCTTAATTAAATCTGGTCACTTTTACTGTTAGACGGATATTTAGGGCATCCTGTGTGGGGTTTTGGGGTTGGTGAGCATTCGCAGGCACTGTTGCGGTGATTGGTAACATCTGAGGCTTCCAGCCTTGAGCCTTGTGGCCTAGCTGGGAGATAAGGGTTACCTTTGGGGTCAACCTTCCTCACCTACTCGGAGCCATGCAGGCCGGGGGGAGGTGACACGGAAGACCTCCCTACCCCAATGGGGAAGCTTGGCAGGTGGCGAATGCAAGCACCACTACGCAGGCTATGAATGCTCGCCCGATGTGGACTACAGCCTGGATTTGGCCTGACAGGATGCCTGGATAGGTAGTTTATCCCCTTTGCAAATCTTAATAAAAGTGGCCTAATTTTAAACCCATTTTCTGGTGTCGTCTCTTTATTTCCACCCTCCAACTCCCGCAAAGATAGATAGACAGACAGACAGACAGACAGACAGACAGACAGACAGACAGACAGATGAGGGCTAAGAATATACAAAATTAAATTTTGTAATCTTGCTAGTATGGAAGAAATGGTGTTTACAAAGAACCACTTAAAGGTAGGTATGAATTGAGCTTCCAATACTGATCACACACACACACACACAGCATGTCCCAGCCAGTCATGCTTTGGCCAGGAAACAAAAGTGAGCTGGCTTCTCCCTCTTCGAGTTAACTGGAAGCACAGTTCATGCACTTAAATATGTTGGAATGCAGCCTTTGGGTGTGCACTTGTACCCTCTTGCATATGTACCAGGGGTTTGTTGGTTCTGGCCAAAGTGTGCAACCTCTCAAATAAAACTAATAGGCACTTTGATATTCAGTCTTGTAAAATGGTTTACACTCAAAATTGTGGGATATGATTATCCTCTAGGATCCATTTAGCTTCAGATTTAGCTGTCTGAAATTACCACAGCTAGTGAGGTGATTTTTTTTTTAATATTAGAGAAATAGGTTGTTCAGTTTCAGTTAAAATGTCAATCAAAAAAATGGAATCTAAAAATGTCCATTGAAAGACATGTGTAATGATAAGTCTGCTGCCTATCCCAATTTAATCTGTTTTATATGTCTTGGAATGTCTAGTCTGTGCAAAATTTTCTGCAGTAAAAATTATGTTACCAGAAAAGAAAAGAAAACAATGCAGAGTGCAGGTACTCTGAAACAGGTCAATGGTCTAGATGTGTTCTTAATAATAACAAGACCACATGTTATCGATGTATCCATTATTCCTTGAGTTCAAAGCAGTATTTCACAGAGAGACAGTACAGACTATAGAGATATCATAAGGTTAAAAATACAACTTTTATTTACACTGACCTGGGCTTTAAATTCAAGTATCAGCAAGTCACGAAAGGGGAATAAAAGAACACACAAGATAGGGTTCACAAATGTCACTGTTCCATGGGCAGTGAGAAAGACTAGGCCATTCCAGTACATGCTGTACCTTCCTCCAGATTGTCTGTGCATCTTTGCTAACCTAGTCCCCAATCTATTTGTGTATATTATAGGTTTAGTGGTCTATTAAAAATTATGGATAAGTAAAGGAACATTTTATTCATAGTTATGGGATGATCTAAATATAATGGTCATCAAAATATAAATGCTAAATGATTAGTTTATCTAAACTGATGATATGCGATGACAGCTTGAGATAACTGCCAATATGTGACTGCATACATAAGTCTTTTTGGAGTCCTACACTCTTTCAAGTAATAAATTGAATCACATTATAGCTCTTATAGTGTGTGCTGGGGTGTCATGTCATGTGTGACATTGTTAGGAATAGATTCTGCACTCAAACAGCACATTTTGAAAAGGGGGGAAGGGGTTTAAAAAAATTAAGATGCTTTGAACATAAATATTTAGAAAACATTATGGATAGAACTCTCTCAACCTGATCTTTTCTCAGCTGGACATGCCAGACACGTGGCATGCATATTGATTACATCATCATGCATTCCCCCCCACCACTGGAATTTTGTAAGACTCACTTTTCTGAGACACTTCTGTCATATATAAACAAAAAATATTCACTAAGCTTTTGCACTTGCTGGGGTAAATAAATCCTGCCTGGCTCTGGGACTATCTAGTTTTCAAGCTGTTACCCTTGTTTTCATTTCTTTCAATAATTAAAAAATAAATCTATGATAGTAAGCCTTTCCATTTCTTCCTTTCATAAATTAGTTGTTCAAAAGCAGTTAGATCTGAATTCAGTATGATGTTACAAATATTAGAAATTATATAGGATCTTAATTGGTTTTATTGAAGCCAAAAAGGGACCTGTCCTATTTTGTGTGTGAGATTATTTAAGGAAGCGCCATTCTGCCATCCCCGGCAAACAGCCTGGGGGCGGGGAGGCTTTTGCGGATGGTGGGGGGAAGAGAAAAGACGTGCCTGCTCCTTATTGGGTAGCGGGCTGGAAGGCGCCACATGAGGGGGAGGGAGGAAAGCTATTTAAAGGCAAGCCTCCCTCCCCTTCGCTCTCTTGCTTCAAGCGGCTCCACGAGGTCGGATCTCTGTGGAAGCCGTGGGAGAGGGCGGCGCGGCGGCGCGAAGGAGTGGAGCAAGAGGACAGGAGGACTGTCGTTGGCCTTTGGCCGCAGGTTTGGGAGACCGGCTGGTCTCCGGCGGGGGTGGGGTCAGGTTTCCCTCGGCTGTTTCAGCCGCGGAGGAGGGGGAAAAGGACGCGTGAGCCCCGGCCGGGCGGATTTGGGCGGGCGGCAGTTCTTGGGGCCTCTGGGCCGAGTGGGAGGCGGCAGCCATTAGGTGAATCTTTTGGCAGCAAGCTATTGAGGCGGGCCCAGTGGCAAAGGGCGGCTGCCAATTGTGGGCAGTGGGGCCATCTCTGGGCGAGGGCAGATTGGGGGGGTCTGCCTTTTGCTGTCTTCAGCGGCATTTGCGGGGTGGGAATAAGCCCGCAAGGCGGTGCAGCGGAGTAGGCCCTGTGCAGGCTGTGTTAGCCATCTAGAGGCAGCAGGGGCCATTTTGGGGTGGCGGCGGCCATTTTGAGGTGGTGGCGGCCATTTTGTTTTCAGTGGCGGCCATTTTAGGGTGCATCTTAACAGATAGTACGAGGGGAAGGCGCTTCTTCTAGCATTGGGAAAGACAAGATTGCTGGACTCTGTCTCTTTGCGCGACAGCACCACTAATCCTTGCATATTAGCGGGAGGGAGAACACGGGGCGCTGTGGGGGCTGAGTGCGGGAATTTGACATAGTATTTGTTATTCAAATAATAGCATGCCTTCAAAAACAGGTGTGGGGGGGCCTAAGGACAAAGGTAAAGCCCCGCCGGCAAAGAAACAACGATGCAGAGATTCCTCCGCTGAGGAGTTAGATCCTGCGGTAGAGGCGCTGTTGGCGCGGGTGCAATGCCTAGAACAGGATAGGGGGCTTCACCCATCCACAGTGCATAGCCTTTTGCGTTCTGAACAAGATAGTCTTCGCCAGACGCGAAGACAGGCACAGGATAGTTTATTAAGATCTTTGTCCAATCGATTAGATGTTATGGAAGCAGCAACGTCACAGGTGTCAAGCCTCCAGCGTGGCGAGGTGCCAGAGGGAAACGTCTCTTTGGCAGCAAGGCAGGGGAATGAAGACGGCAGCAGTTTTGGTCGAATCGATTGCACCAGGAGGAGC
This sequence comes from Anniella stebbinsi, assembly GCA_029215795.1. Lineage (NCBI taxonomy): Eukaryota > Metazoa > Chordata > Lepidosauria > Squamata > Anniellidae > Anniella > Anniella stebbinsi. The sequence goes on along the minus strand of JARDYH010000002.1, from coordinate 84,531,634 downwards.
ACCTGTTCTGGGATCGCCTCAAGGTAATGTACAGGCAATGGGAGCAGTGAGCCCCGTTGGCCTTGCATCACCAACACAAAACACTGGGACACCGGGGGCGTGGAGCTCAGGTAGTTTACCATCACCCTTCCAACACATGGGGGCGATGCAGAACGTGGGGGCTATGCACCCTTGGGGATGGTACCCTTACTTTCCGGGCTTACCATGGCAGCACATGGGGCCTGCAGATAGTGCAGCCTCGGGCGAGCGGTCCTTGTTGGCAGCACCAATCGTGGGGAAGGCTAATAATAATGTGGCTGCAGCGGTAGCTACGCCAAACCCACAGGCGGGGCAAGCTGGGGGTATAGGGGCGATTGCAACAGCAACACCGTCCGCTTCCGCTGATGGCACGGGGGTAAGGGTATCCGGAGAGGCGTCTCAGACGCCGGCTACTGCTGTGGCAGCGGCTTGTGCGGCTGTGTGGCAGGGACCTGCGTCCAGCTGCAGTGTTGGGCAGGGTGTCGGAGCATCAGTGGCGGATCCTTTTGCTGGGGCTGACAGGAATGCTATTCCCAGGGGGGGTTTCGGTTCCCCCTTGGGATATCATTTACTTCCGGCCACGCGGGAAAAGGTTTTGAGGGGGGAGTATATAGATATTTTCTCCCTCCTTTTTAGAGAACTAGAATCTAATGAAAAGGATAAATTAGGGGATAAAGAGGCAGAGCGACTGAGGAGAAGGAGAGTAGCAAGGACATGGGCGAATTGGCTGCCGGGATTCCTAATTTACATGGGAATTATCCAGCAGCGTTTCCCCGAGAAAGGCTACACATTAGTTAAGTATCTCGATATGGTATATCGAGCCTACACCGAGTTTGAGGGCGGAGCCTGGTTGGCTTATGACGAATCTTTTCGTCGTAAGGCGGCATTCGACCACACCTTGCACTGGGACACGCGGGATCATGACCTATGGTTGCAGTTCATGACCCCAGCGAGACCGGGGTTCGGTGAACGGGCCGACAGTGGGCACATCATTGCCAAGCAGCAGCCCGCCTCCACGTATAGAGGGAGTGCGGGGCAGTGGGTTCTACTCCGCCCGCCCTGCTGGGACTACGGGGCCAAGGGTACCTGCTCGCACACACAGTGCAGGTACAGGCATGATTGTACGATTTGTGGAGGACTGCACCCAGCTCTCAACTGTAACCGGAATAGGGGGGGGTGGGGTGCATTTAAGGATGGACAAGGGGGCCGGAAACCCGGGGGCGGCCAGCAGCAGCCTCCCAAAGGGCCCCAGTCCAGTTAAGATTGAGGCGTTGCAAAGCCTATTGGCAAAGTACCCAAGGGTGGCAGATGCCAGGTACTTGGAGTTGGGTTTTATCCATGGATTTCGTATTCCGTTTGAGGGGCCTAGAGCCCCCTATTTTGCGAAGAACCAAAAATCCATTGTTGGTTTGGAGGTTTTAGTAGGGGAGAAAATAGAGAAAGAAATTAGATGCGGTAGAGTATTGGGTCCATTTGCGGAACCACCTATCAATAATTTAAGGGTGTCGCCTTTGGGCATTGTTCCGAAGAAAACTGAGGGGGAGTTCAGGTTGATTCATAACCTGTCTTTCCCTAAAGGGGAGTCGGTCAATGATCATATCCCGGAGCAATTATGCTCCGTGCGGTATACGTCTTTTGATTGCGCAGTGGATATGGTTCGTAGCAATGGTTTGGGGGTGTTGATGGGAAAATGCGATATTAAGTCAGCTTTTTGCATATTGCCCATACATCCGGAGGATTTCAACTTATTAGGTTTCTTTTTTCAGGGTAAATATTATGTGGATAGGGCCTTACCTATGGGATGCTCTATCTCATGCGCCATGTTTGAGAAATTCAGTTCCTTTCTGGAGTGGGCGCTCAGGAATAGATGTAATTCCACAAACGTGGTTCACTATCTTGATGACTTCCTGCTTTCGGGAAGAGCAGATGATGACCAATGCGCCCAATTAATGTGCGAGTTTTATGTGTTAGCAGAGGAGCTGGGTGTCCCACTGGCGCATGAGAAGACTGAGGGCCCTCTGAGCGTTATGACGTTTTTGGGAATCAAACTTGATTCCGTTAATCAGTGCTGCAGATTACCACGGGACAAATTGGATAAGTTGAGGGAACGGATACAAGCACTTAGCGCAGCTAAAAAGGCGACCTTAGCACAATTACAGGAGGTAGTGAGCCACTTGAATTTTGCTTGTAGGGTCATTGCACCGGGTAGAGCCTTCTTGCGTCGCCTTTGCGATGCTATGAAGGGCTTATCGCGCCCATATCACCGCGCTCGGGTAACGGGGGCAATTCGGGAGGATCTGCATACGTGGCTCACATTTCTGAATGAGTTCAACGGGGTTTCCTTTTGGAGACGGGACCTTCTTATGGAAGCCGAAATGCAGATTCATTCCGACGCCTCCGGGGCTTTGGGCTTCGGTGTGATATGGGGGGATAGGTGGTGTGCCAAGCGTTGGCCGGAGAGCTGGGGCGCGTCAGCTATAATTAGGGATTTGACGTTCTTGGAATTTTTTCCAATTTACGTAGCAGTACATCTGTGGACGGCTGAGTTTACCAACTCAGCGGTGTCCTTTTGGTGTGACAATTTGGCTACGATTCAAGTCCTTAATTCTCTGACTTCCCGGAATGGCAGAGTCATGGCTATGCTGCGAAGATTTACGCTGCATTGCCTTCGCCATAACATTCTGTTCCGTGCCAGACATGTCCCGGGGTTGGACAATTCCATTGCTGACGCTTTGTCACGTCAGCAGGTCCAGAGATTTCGGGATTTGGCTCCATGGGCACGTCAGCTCCCGGAGATCTTCCCAGACACCCTTTGGGAGATTGGCAGCATGAGGTTGAACGCGCCATGTGGCAGTCGGTAGCGCCAAGTACACGGTCAGCCTACGCAAGATCAGGTAGAGAGTTCGCGGTTTTCAGGGGGGAGATGCATTTCCCCGAGTTGTGGCCCATTCCTGTAGAGCAGATTCTGCAGTTTTGCGTGGCTTTACATCAGAAGGGCCTATCGACTAGGACGATTTCGGGTAGACTGGCAGCACTGGCATTGTCTGCCAAAGTCAGAGGGGTGGTCGATAACACTGCCGATGCTAGGGTGCGGTGTGTTTTGAAAGGTTGGTCTAGGGCAGCTCCGCGTCAACCGGATGGTAGGCGCCCCATTTCCCCTGATATTTTGCTGCAACTCAGGGAGCAATGGAAGCTGTTGTGTTTTTCTCCTTATGAGACATTGTTATTTCAGGCGACAGCTTTCACCGCCTTTTTTGGGGCCCTCAGGATCTCCGAGTTGCTCGCATTTTCCAAGCACAACTGTTCAGAGCGTGCGATACGTTTTCAGGATCTTCAATTTCAGTCACGGGCGATAGCAATAACTATTCGGAGGTCAAAGACTGATCAGGAGGGGAGGGGCGCAACGATTGTGTTGCACCGAGCCCCGATGTTGTCCCTATGCCCTGTGCAGGCTCTAGGAGACTTCGTTAGCATGCGTGGCAACCACCCGGGGACACTATTTTGTCACCTGGACCGGGCCCCACTCACGAAGTTTCAATTTTGGGCAGTGGCCAAGAAGGCTTTTGGAGCATTGGGTTTACCGGTAGCGGAGTTCGGGCTACACTCTTTTCGTATTGGGGCCGCATCAACTGCAGCCGTTGCTGGGTGTTCTTCTTCGCAAATTCAGGCAGTTGGAAGATGGCGTTCAGTTGCTTTTAAGACGTATATTCGCAAGTTTTCCTTGTAATTCTCCTGGATGGGTTTTAAAATCTTTGTGTTTGTTATAGACTGCTGGAAAGGCCATGCCCCAGTTCGTGTGATCATCAGCGGCCACAGCTACATCTTCTGGGCCGCCAAGCGAGCGGCAAATTCGAGCTTTGGATCACAGCTGGGTTTGAGCCGTCATGCCAACATCAGGTGGTTGGGCAGACGAGGCATGAGGTGGGAACGCCTCTTGCACACTTTGGAGCAGCAGGTGGCCAGTGATGTGCCCCAGGTTTTGATCATTCACCTGGGAGGTAATGATCTGGGGCTGCTGAAAGGAAAGGCCTTGATTCTGCAAGCGATTGCAGATTTTCACAGTATCAGGCAGAAGTGGCCGGGCATTTCGATTATTTGGTCTTGTGTTATTCCCAGATTTGATTGGTGACTGGGCATGAATCATTCAGCTTTGGAGAAAGCCCGTAAGAAAGTGAATACTGAAATTTTCAGAGATCTGTCCAAACATGGAGATTTTAGCATTCAACATCCGGAGATTACTCTTTCCCGGAGGGAGCTGTACAGGTCTGACGGAGTCCATTTGTCTGACCAAGGCACGATCTGCAGAGGGGCTTAAAGGAAGTTCTAGCTGTTAGATGGGGCGTGAGCGACTAAGCAAGTGGCTTGACGCTCCCAGTGGCGGATAGGAAGGGGCATCCAGAGAGGTAAGGAGAATTGGCGAGCATTCACAGGCACTGTTCAGGTGACTGGTAATTCCTGAGGCTTCCAGCTTTGAGCCCCGCGGCCTGGCTTGGGAGATAAGGGTTACCTTTGAGACTGACCCTTCTCACCTACCCAGAGCCTTGCGGCCTGGGGGGAGGCGACACAGGAAGGTCTCCCTCCCCGAAAAGGGGGAGCACGTGGAGAGGTGGAGTTATGCCACCTACTCACGTGCAGGAATCGCTCGCCCGAGTCGGGGAAAAGGGGGCCTGTGGACAGGCCTTTACTGGATGCCCCTTAGGAACCCTCTTTGCAGATCTGTCAATAAATGTGGCCCTTGTTTAAATCCAATTCTTGTGTCTGACTCTTCATTTACACCATCCGTTCGCAAGCGCCATTCTGCCGTCCCCGGCAAACAGCCTGGGGGCGGGGAGGCTTTTGCCGACGGTGGGGGGAAGAGAAAAGACGTGCCTGCTCCTTATTGGGTAGCGGGCTGGAAGGCGCCACGTGAGGGGGAGGGAGGAAAGCTATTTAAAGGCAAGCCTCCCTCCCCTTCGCTCTCTTGCTTCAAGCGGCTCCCTCCCTCCCTCCCTGTTCTCAGTGTGGGTTCGCCGGTTGCTTTTTGGGGCCGAGTAGGAATTTTTTACTCATGTTCTGAATTGGCCATGAGTTTTTTCGCCTACTCCACACTGTGAGACGGGTTGTGGGGTTGTTAAATAGGCTAATTGGTTTGCAGCTAATTTGGTCACTGTTAATTGGCGGATAGGAAGGGGCATCCAGAGAGGTAAGGAGAATTGGCGAGCATTCACAGGCACTGTTCAGGTGACTGGTAATTCCTGAGGCTTCCAGCTTTGAGCCCCGCGGCCTGGCTTGGGAGATAAGGGTTACCTTTGAGACTGACCCTTCTCACCTACCCAGAGCCTTGCGGCCTGGGGGGAGGCGACACAGGAAGGTCTCCCTCCTCGAAAAGGGGGAGCACGTGGAGAGGTGGAGTTATGCCACCTACTCACGTGCAGGAATCGCTCGCCCGAGTCGGGGAAAAGGGGGCCTGTGGACAGGCCTTTACTGGATGCCCCTTAGGAACCCCCTTTGCAGATCTGTCAATAAATGTGGCCTTTGTTTAAATCCAATTCTTGTGTCTGACTCTTCATTTACACCATCCGTTCGCAAATGCATGTATAGTTTTTCACCACTTGTATGAATCGATAGAGTTTGTGTCTAATCCAGTTTGAAACTCTATCACTGGTTCTAGAATTATAAGTGAGGGAGATAAATGTCTTTCTATTCACATTCTCCACACCATACATAATTTTGAACACTAGTATCATGTCTCCCCTAAGCCTCCTTTTTTCCAATCTAAACAATCCTAGCTGTTGTAACCTTCCTTCATTGGGAAGATGCTCCAGCTTGAACTAAAATGTTGAACATTTTAATTGCCCTTTTCTGCACTTTTTCAGCTCTAAAATGGGCTCCCATCACACCTACTCCCCACCCCCAGTTAGTGTCCGTGGTTTCCCCCTCTGTTTCCTTAGCAAGTTGACACTGGGCACTTTCATGTCTATGTGTTGTTGCACTATTTCAGCCCATGTATCTTTTCACCTGTATCACTACTATGCCGGCAAAAACTCCCGCCCCACCCCCTACATTCTCCTTCATCCTGGAGTTAATTTTTTAATATATATTTTTATATTTTTTATTTCTGTGCCAATACGATAGTATGGCAGCCTGAAACTGCGCAATTATAGTAAAACAACACACTATGCTTTCCCCTAAGATCATATTAAACAATATAAGTAAGAGAAAGTATTACACTTCATTTTTGGAGAAGTTTGTGGTCAATGTTGGCATGGCAAGGGGAAGCCGACATTATTTATTTATTTATTTATTTATTACATTTGTATACCGCCCCATAGCCGAAGCTCTCTGGGCGGTTTACATAGGATTAAAAACAATTAAAAACAATATACAAAAATTAAAACAGCAAAAACATACAACATACACACAATCTGTACATTTAAAAACCACTTCAACACTTCAAAAAACTACAAAAACAAAACAAAACAAACCCAGGCTCCTCAGATATTGCCAAATGCCTGAGAGAAGAGGAAAGTCTTGACCTGGCGCCGAAAAGATAACAATGTTGGCGCCAGGCGGGCCTCGTCGGGGAGATCGTTCCACAATTGGGGAGCCACCACAGAGAAGGCCCTCTCTCTTGTTGCCGACCTCCGAGCTTCCCTCGGAGGAGGCACTCGGAGGAGGGCCTTAGATGTTGAACGTAGTGTTCGGGTAGGTTCATGTCGGGAAAGGTCTGCCCCCAAAGGGTGTATCCAGCACCAAGGGGGTGTGCCCACCTGAACATAGCCTTGGTCACATGTCTGATTTTACAGCACACAAGTAAGACAAATCTGTTCTACACAATATCTTAATGTTAAAATCACTGAAATAACAAGTGAAACATCCAATGTATCTGAAATTAACTTCACTCACTCCTACATTTATAGCTTTTGCTGTACTTTGTTACTATACTCTGTGTGATACATTTTCCCCTTCCCTCCAATGTGGATCCAGTGTTTTTTTTAAACAAAAATAATTTTAAAAACTCAAACTTAAAAAAATTAAAAGCCCTACTTAAGAGATATCATGGTGCCAAGTGTCATCTCTTTATCTTTAAAAATGATGTTTGCTAAAATAATTTTAAAACCTCAATTTTTTAAAAAAATCTAAAAATCAATGGATGAACAGATCTGCTTCAAACTTAGCTCTATCTAAGAGCTACCATGGTGCCAAGTTTCATCTCTTTATCTTTAAAAGTGATGTAGCTGCAAGCATATTTGTTAAATCCCATTGACTACAAAGTAGACCTGCCCTTTGGGTGGGGGGGGGGGGAGGAAGGGAAAAATCCAGATTTTTCTTCAAATTTCATAATTCTCCCCATTCCCAGATTTTTTACCAAAAATCCTGACATGTCCTGATATGAAAAATTATTCTACTGGAATTAAAAATCTCTGATTAACTCTAAAAGCACACAATATGATACAGGAAAATATTCTATATTAGAATAAGTTTCAGTTTACTATATTAATTATTATATCTCATTTTATGCTACATGCTTTTTCTTCCTGTTTGGATCTCAAAGTAGCAGATTGTGATCAAGTTTGTGGTCAAGCTTCAAGCCTGCATAGGCAGCATTTCCATCCCTAGATATTCACTCAAAAGTAAGACCCATTGAATTTCTTTGGTTCTTGCAAAGCAACATACTTGCTTTTAGATTTGCCAGTCTCAGCACTCTATGTGTGAGACTGGCTCTGTCTGTCCCTATAGTTTTCTGCAAGACCCAGCCAGAGGAGGTCAGTAAATTAAACTCAGGGGTGCAGAGTGGGATTCCATCAAGTCCAGGTGACAGCAGTTGCTGTAGAACATGAATCTGCCAGGTGTGGTGAGGGCAGGTTTCTGGCAGATTCAGCCAGGCAACTTTATGGCCTGTTACTCTCTCTATTTGGTAGCCTGCAGGAGCACCTGCCTCATAAAGCAAATGGGCACATGAGAACTGTTATTATTAGGGGTGTGCATGGACCCCCAAAATCGGATCGGAATCGGAACTGGAACCGGTGCCTTGGATCGGAGGCTTCCCGGTTTGGTTCGGAGCCGATTCCAATCCGAAAATCGGATGTCCGATTTTTGGATCAGACGCCATTTTAGGTGTTTTTGCCATAGGCTTACATTGGGGAAAAGAAAGCCTATGGCAAAAACATGGGGGCGGGTGAGTGGGGACCTAACTCCCCCTCCTTCCCTTATAGCGTGCTACACATTGCTTCAGATAGCCAAAACATAATCTGATGCTCATGTACTATTAGAAAAAAAGGCTGAATATAAATAAGGTCATGGAGAGAGATGGTTCATATACATGTATTTACTTGTAGGTGTTCTAACCTTCTCTCTAGACTGTTCGTTTTTCTGAATGAGAAATTTACTATATAGAAGTTGCTTAGAAGGTGTGCACCTGGTTGTCTATTGAACATCAAACCAAATACACATTGGTTGTTTTAAATGTGGATAGGCTATCCTGCAACAACTCAAAGGCTGGTTTCAGACGACACATTAGGCAACGGAGGGGGAAATAGCGTAGTGACCGTGCGTTAGGTAGGCGGTGCTCCACACACTACATGCTGCAATTCCGGTCCTTGTGTAGCTGAAAGTTATGGCAGCCATCTTGGTTGCTACATCTGCTCCCTCCCCCTCCCTCAGTCCTCCAGCCGTATCTCAGCATGCACCGCAAGTTCTGTTGGCTGTATAGAACAGCCAGAGGTTTTCGGCTGCTCCAGCCAGCAGAACTCTATTCCCAAACAGAATAGTCCATGGAGAGAGGGGGGGTTGGTTTCGGACGACACTTTAAACAACGGGGCTTCGGGCTAAACAACGTGCAAGCCCATTGTTTCTCTCCGTTACTTAATTGGGCGGAATAGTGTACTGTCAGTTGTGTGTGCATGGTGTGTAACCCTCCACACAACACAATAAACAACACAACTGATGATTGTTTCCCCCCCCCCCCGTTGCTTAATGTGTCATCCAAAACAGTAATTTAAACTTTCTATGACCTTGATGATGCAGCTTTGCCTTTCTGTGTGGACCATGAAAATTGGTATAGGGCCAATATTATGATGTGTGGTACCAATAAACCTGAAGAAGTTGGTGATTAGGTTAATTAGTAGGTGGTTACATGTTTCCCTAGTGAACTTGCAGCCTAATTCTATGCATGTTTGTTTACTCACAGAAATAATTTCTGATGAGGTTGATGGGACTTATGTCCAAATAAATGAGTATGATTGTGGCTTCAGCTCCCTATCCACCACTCTATATCAAATTATTCTTCAGCATGTAATCCATGGGCATTTTTGTAACATGCGAAGAACAGTGTATTACTTACATCAGCCAAATGGACACCAAGAGCTCTCATGCTGTGATACTATATGATGACTTTGTGACTTATGGAAGGATCAATTTATTAAATAATAGAGTGCTACAAAATAGCATTCCCTGTGATTGAGATGGGGAAACCAGATGTCAGTAAAACAGCAGCAAGAAAGTCTGCAAGTCATTAATAGTGAGAAATCTAGCAAGTAGCAATTCTTCTAATCTCTTCTTCGGGTATTTACAGAAACTTCAAAATGTGCAGTATTGCTGGGAATTGTAATACTTATTTCTGTCTAACTATGCATAGGATTGTGCCCTTAGCATGCCAGCTTCCTATGTGCCTCCAATGAGATTTTGTGAAGGGCATTGTTTATAAATGTCTTCCTTAAAAAAAGAACCTTCAATGAAATTAGCAGTGATCTGCCTTGGCTTATTATTAAAACTTGGTCCTAATGATCATTGTGATTGTTATTTATAAAGCATCTCTAAGCACTATATGAACAGCAAAACATAGGATAGCCCTACACACATGTTTACAATATTAAGTCAAAAGAAGTAGAGATGTCAAGAAATAAGAAAAAAATGGGGGAGGAGCTCAGATATCAAAAACCCAAATAAACAGATGGGTATTTTGGTCATTCCTAAGTAAAACAGCTGTAAAGGGTTCAACAAAATGATGCAGAAAGATCGAGATGTCAGAATCAAGAAATAGAAGGGCTGACTCTTGCTTTGGAAAGTTTTAGAGTACCAAAAGAGTGAAAATCATGTTTCCCTCCAAGCAAGAGGCAGATCTGAATTACAGACAGTATTTGTGTTTTTGGAATTGGAGATCAGCCATTGTTTTTCTTTCCCAGAATGCATTGCTAAGTGTAATCTGATACCTGCAACAATTAACAATAACTAATTTATTCAGTGTGCAAATCTCCACTTTGAGACTGGGTCTAAAATTGTAGACTTCATGGCCACAACATCTGGCCATATCTTTAGACTTTTCTATTTCTTCCCCTACCCCCTGCTTTCTGTACCATCTAGCCTGAAGAAGAGTTCTGGAGAACTTTAAAGCTAGCACACTTTTGTGGTTTTTGGGTTGGTCCTAATAAAGGTATTGCTGAACTGTGGATTTTTAAAATTTTATTTTCCCTCATGGAGCAGCACAGCTACCTTTGTGTTTGTATTATTAGCTAAAAGACACTTTTCCCCAGTTTTAATGACAAAAGAAATCTCAATTTGTAAGTGAAAAGTAGATGCCAATCAATTTTTTTCTTACCAGCATCCATTGTTTTTCAGTTATTCAACAGTTATAGGAATTTACCATTTTAAACATCAAAATTTGTCATGGAGATTCTAATGCCACAGGACCTGCTGACATTATGTGACTTCATTATGCCTCAGTGTTTCCACTGGAATATTTAACACTAATTAAAACATACAATACACTAATATGTATAACAGATTGTGTTCTTATTATACGTTTTATTTTTTCCACTAAGACCCTGCCTTCATGGCACCATGTTGACGCCACTCTGCCACCAAACCCTGTGGTATCACTACTGTGGGGCGGTGGTGAGTAATTCCCACTGAAGGAGCCAGTGTGGACTTTCCAGTGGCCATTTGACTCCTTAGACCCACCCCCTGCCTCTCAATCAGCTTCCAGTGACCAATTGCAGGTTGCCTTCTGCCCAGGAACACCCCCAACGCAATACCGGAGTGAGGACAGATGGCAGAAAAGCTGTAGTGACTTCGTTCCAGCAGGAAAAGTCGAGATAGGTCCTCAACTTTTTCAGTAGGCAGCTTTGCAGGAATGCTCTATGGAGGCTGTGAGGCAGCTGCTGTGTTATATAATTGATGCAGCTCCACCATGCAGCCATCATAGGGCTTTTAAATCTTAAGTCTAGATGTCCAGGAACTCCATAATGGAGAAACTAATTCCTACACAGGACCAGGAGACCAGGCTGAAAGGGGTGAACTGTGGCAAGAGGGGGATCCTCCAAAATCAGGGGGAGACACATTCCATGAGCTGAGTCCTAGAAGAGCTGTTGAAGGCAGATCCTGGATCCAAAACATTTTACTTATGCCATCACTGTCCAGCCATAATGACATTCTAAGGCTTCAGCCCTTTGCACACTTACCTATGAGCAAGCCCCATTGAACCCAATAATAATAATAATAATAATAATAATAATTATTATTATTATTATTATTTATAACCCGCCTCTCCCTACGGATCGAGGCGGGGAACACAATACACATACAAGCATAACAAGGTTAAAAAATTAAAACAAGAGAAACACATCATTAAAACATTTTAAGATGCATCCGGATAGGCCTGCCGGAAAAGAACAGTCTTTACGACTCTCTTGAATTCGTGAAGACTGTCCGTTTGTCTAACCTCCTCCGGCAGACCATTCCATAGACTGGGAGCCATAGAAGAGAAGGTCCTCTGGGTAACACTCACCAGCCTAGTTCTGGCTGGCTTGAGTACGTTCTTCCCAGAGGACCTAAGAGTGCGGGGCGGATTGTACGGGAGAAGGCGATCCCGTAGGTAGCCTGGGCCCAAACCATGTAGGGCTTTAATAATAATAATAATAATAATAATAACGATTTATTTCTTACCCGCCTCTCCATCTAGATCGAGGCGGGGAACAACAGCATGATAAAATACATAAAACTAATTAAAGGTAATAACCAACACTTTATACTTCACCCGGAAACTGACCGGCAGCCAGTGAAGTGATTTTAAAACTGGTGTAATGTGGTCACCCCTAGGTGTACCGGTGACCAACCTGGCTGCCATATTTTGAACAAGTTGAAGTTTCCGGACTAGGCACAAAGGTAGCCCTATGTACAGCGCATTGCAGAAATCGAGCCTCGAAGTTACCAGTGCGTGCACTACCATCTTTAGGTCTTCCAACTCTAGGAAGGGGTGCAGCTGGTGTATCAGCCGAAGCTGATAGTAGGCACTCCTGGCCGTCGCATCAATCTGAGCTGTCATCTGGAGCGACGGATCCAGGAGTACCCCCAAGCTGCGAACACAGTCTTTCGGGGGGGTGTAACACCATCCAGAACTGGTTGACACACCTCCAAACCCAGGTTGGGGCCTTTGACAGCAAGCACCTCCGTCTTGTCTGGATTCAGCTTCAGTTTGTTTTTCCTCATCCAGCCCATTACCGCCTCCAAGCATTCATTCAGAGGAGACACACTATCCTTAGCTGACAATGTTGTTGAAGGCATAGAGAAATATATTTGGGTGTCATCAGCATATTGATAGCACCCCGCCCCATGCCTCCGGATGATCTCTCCCAGCGGTTTCATGTAAATGTTAAACAGCATTGGGGAAAGGATGGCACCTTGCGGTACACTACATAGCAGCTCCTTTTTTGAAGAGCAGCTATCCCCAAGCATCACCATCTGGAGCCTGCCCAAGAGATAGGATCGGAACCACTGAAGCACAGTGCCCCCGATTCCCAATTCCCCCAGGCACTCCAGAAGGATACCATGGTCGATGGTATCGAAAGCCGCTGAGAGGTCCAGGAGTACCAGCAGGGACACACTCCCCCTGTCGATACTAAGGCGTAGATCATCTACTAAGGCGACCAAAGCGGTCTCAACTCCGTATCCTGCTCTGAAGCCGGTTTGAAATGGGTCTAGAAAATCAGTGTCATCCAAGACTGCCTGGAGCTGAAAGGCAACTGCTCTCTCGATCACCTTGCCCAAAAATGGAAGATTTGATACTGGCCTGTAGTTATTAAGGTCCAGGGGATCCAGTGAGGGCTTTTTTAGAAGTGGCCTTACCACCGCCTCTTTTAAACATGATGGAAAGCTGCCCTCCCTGAGAGATGCATTAATAATATGTTGTAAATGTGATCTAACTGCATCTCCTCCCTGGACGACCAGCCAGGAAGGACAGGGATCGAGAGGGCAAGTCGTCTTCCTCACACATCCAAGCACCTTGTCCACATCCTCGGTACTCACCAACTGAAACTGATCAAGTGTAATCCTACTCGCGAAGTCACTGGACTCTCCACTGTCAGCCTCTGCTATAACAATGGCATCTAAGTCGGCTCTTATCCGAGAGATTTTATCTGAGAAATGATCGTTAAAAGCATCACAGCGAACTACCAAAGGCTCTAAAATCGGATTCAGGGGAGAAGGAGCCTGAGTTAGACCCCTCACCACCCTGAACAGTTCTGCTGGACACGAATTCGCAGACGCAATGCGTGCAGAGAAGAAAGCTTTCTTCGCTGCACGTATTGCCACTCCATAGAGACGAAGATGTTCTCTATGTCGTGTCTTGTCAGATATAAGTCGAGTTTTCCGCCATCTGCGCTCTAGTCGTCGTCCTTTCCGCTTCAACTCCCTGAGGTCTTCTGTATACCAGGGCGCCCTATTAGAAGCGGGCCGGAGAGGACGTTTGGGGGTGATCGTGTCGATAGCCCTAGTTAGGTCTTGATTCCATCTATTGACCAGGGCTTCTACAGGATCGTCGACGATACCAGCCATGGAAACCTCCAAGGCTTTCTGGAATCCAGAAGGATCCATCAGCCTTTGAGGGCGGACCATCTTAATAGGTCCGCCACCCCTGCAGGGACGGGTGGTAGCCGTGATACTAACCCTGACCAGAAAATGATCTGTCCATGACAATTCAGAGGTATTCAATACCTCCGCCCACAGATCCATCTGTTCGGAACTGAAAACAGCATCGAGGGTGTGACCTGCTGAATGTGTGGGTCCAGAGACCAATTGGGATAGGCCCATGGTTGTCATGGATGCCATGAACTCCTGAGCTCCACCTGACAAACCGGCCTCGAATGGGATGTTGAAATCGCCCAGGACCAACAGCCTGGGCGAATCCAAGACCAGCTCCGAGACCAGTTCCGTGAGCTCGGCCAGGGAGTCTGATAGGCAGCGGGGTGGCCGGTACACTAACAGAATCCCTAGTCTATCCCTGGCCTTCAGACTCAGGTACACACACTCAATGTGATTCAGTTCCCGGACAGGATGTCTGGTCAGGTTAAGATTGCTTTTGTAGACCACAGCTACTCCGCCCCCCCGCCCACTTTCCCTCACCTGCTCATTAACACAGTACCCAGCTGGGAGAGCCTGAGCCCAAGTTGGGGCACTGTCATCTCCCAGCCAGGTCTCTGTGAAACATGCATAGGACTTATGTCTGAGAAAACATGCATAGGATCATGCTGTGGGGCTGAAAATCCATGCATACTTATTTGGTAGTCACCTCCACTCAATTTAGAGGGAGGTTATTTCTGAGTAACAATGGACAGAATTTTCCTCCTGTACTAGTACGTAGACTGGGAGATGAGTTACCTGTACTTTAAGGTGTCCAAGAAAATAAGAACGAGAGAGAGAGAGAGAGAGAGAGAGAGAGAGAGAGAGAGAGAGATTTCAAAGACAAGCACATTTTATACCAAACCTTGTAACAAAGATTCAACAAAGAGAATATTATTGCATGTCAAATTAATGCCAACCCATAATTAAAAATAGACGTACCTAGAATTAATGTGTGACTCTTAAGGTACAGCATATAAGTTTTATACAAAAGTATTTTTAGTCTCAAGTAGTTGAATTCTTCAGACTGTTGCTGTTTAATAGATTATTAAATTTCAAATTGTGACTCACATTTTTATCAGGAAAATAAGTTCATAGCTGAAATAACTATATGGGAGAAGATTCATATGGTGGAAGCTGTAGGCTGAAGAAGCCAAGAAAAGGAAGGACAAGGAAAGTGAGTTTGAGGAAATTGCAAATGGAGGAAAATAGGATTTGAAGACTTTTTAGTTAACTGGAGGTTTTGAGAGGTAAAATAATAAGAAATGAAGTGAATATATGTGGAATTAGTTTCCATAGTAAATGCGTGCAAATTATTTGCTGATATTCTTTATGCAAGTGAAATGTAATTTAATGCAGGTTATCTGCTCATGGAAGTTTTTAAAAATGAGCATAATTTAAGAACAGGTAACCACATGCCTTCCAAATGTTTTATATGACAACTCCTGTAACTCCTTGACCATTGCTCATGATCAGTGGGGCTGATGGGAATTGTAGTCCAAAACACTAGAAAGGCACCAGATTGCATATGACATTTATAATTTTTTATAAATTTTTGGAGCTGCTCCTTTACACTTATAGCTGAAGTTTCCTTGTTTCAAAATGTTTACATACATTTTAAGTGACTGCACTATTTACTGAGGCTGCTTTAGATCTGAGGGTGAAGCCTGCTCCAACTTTCTAGGTCTGAAGAAGCCTCCATTCATCTTAAAAGATGCTTCAGGGTGCTTTTTGATGTTTTCTGTTATCTTCCCCTGAACATGCTTGGGAACTGCCAAAGCAAAGGACCTTTAAAGTGCAGCCTTTTGACCAGCCTTAGGATCAGGTCAAAACAGTATAGGCAAAAATCACCCTACTAGGCACACTATCAGTCTAGGCCAGCATTCCTCAACCTGGTGCCCTCCTGATGTTTTGGACTTCAACTCCAATTAGCCCTAGCAAGCATGGCCAGTTGTCAGGAATGCTGGGAGTTGTAGTTTAAAACATCTAGAGTGTTATTAGGTTGGGGATGGCTGGTCTAGGCCAACAAAGAATTCCTCCTCAGCTCCATCAACCTCTATCCTCAGCCTGTACTATGGGTGGGCTAAGGGTGAGCCAAGAAGGGGAAACAGGAAGTTGTAGAGGTGGGACAGTGCTTTAAAGCATCCCTTTCCACCTGGGACATTGTATTTGTAGCTGGCTGACCGCCACGCCACATTTCCAAGAGCTGGGTGAAAAAGCACTCTGCCAACCCACCAACAAAGTCAGGGGCAGGATAAAATGCCAGCATTATTCATCTTTTTAAATTTAAATCTGTGACCTGCTTCACTTTGCAAAAGTTGGTCTACCCATAGTGTTTTAATACTACCTCCCATCTTAAAGAGAAGCACACGGCTGTTGCTTTTCAGTAAATTATTTTAATCTTGACAGGAAAACAACAGCTAGTCTTATTATGTAACATTCCTGCTTGGTAATTACAATGCTTTTGTGTATATCCTTAGCACTACATAGTTCTACTGTGTATACTTTTAGGTAATAACATGTGTTATATATTCATTTTACACTTGCGCTTTATTACAGATTCACTCATGTTTCACATTTTACAACATTCTTTGAATAGCTTTTAAAATGCTACAGGGTAACTGATTTGTAGGTTTAGAAATTAGAATATGTGCCAAGTTTATGAAGACTGTTAGCACACAGTTAGTATAAATCTAAGAGAGATCACTATTTAATCTTGTGAATAATTTACTAAATTAACCGCTAGTAATTTTTCATCTCTTGGAGACATTATAAGCTCTGAGATCTAATTAAAGTTCTTTTGATCTCCACAGTTACTTTGCTTGAAATACACATTCAGGTATGCTTCTAAGTGAACAAGTAGTGAGAATAATGTACAGATTCAGGAATTCCTTGTGAAGAAATTCTTCACCTTTTATGAATGAAACCCTATTATTTATAGTTGTTTTCATTGTTTTCATATTTATCTGCTTTGCAGTAATAATCCTCAGAAGAATTTATTTCTAAATTTAATTTGATTGATTGATTGACTGCACTTTTAAACTACCCAATATCCCAAATTCTCTGGACATACAGTACATTTAAAACATAAAATACAAAGAAAGCAACAAGGAATAACAACAGCACATAATGAAACCAAAATAAATGCAGGAGCAAAAAGCAAAACCTCTACAGCACATAAAACCAAAATAAAACCAGCAGCAAAATGAAAGAGTGCTAACATCTAAAAGCACAAAACAATTTCTTAAAATCATCGATTCGGGAGCTAATTCAAGAAATAAAATAATCATCTATTTAAAACAGACACCTTTGAAGAATCACAAGAACACCTATGTGAAAACACCGATATCTATTCATTCAAATCCTTCTTCAGAAGCAGCCTTTTCTGTGAGTCCTTTGCTTCAGTCGCTCCCCCTACAGAAACCATGTCCAACTGTATCCATATCACCCACTGCTCCAGGTTACCCTTGTTCCTGCTGATCCACCTCTCCCTTTGTCCCTCCTGTCAAAATTTAATTATCTATTATATTATTTCAATGACCCTGTTCAGAGGATACCTTAAACCATGGCTTTAACCACTGTGAATAAGGCTTTTTGCCTTATTCACTGTGGTTAAAGCCATGGTTTAAGGTGTATTCTGAACAGAACCAATGAGAACTTTAAAAATAATAAACAAGTGGGTTGGTCGTTCATTGTTATATTATGAGCATGTGGACAGTTTTACCATTATATTTTATATTTATGTTTTACAGTGCCCCCTAAAGAAGGAGCTATTCCACAATGCATTGAGCTTAATAAATGTTTCCCTGTGCTTTTAAGGTCCCTTCCCTTTTTCTACTTGTGATTGGTGCCTTTTCATTTGTTTTTCCTCCTTCACTTTAACATATTACTTTTGACATCCAGGCAAAAGTCCCATAATTTATTAAATATTTCAAAGTCAGTGATTTATATAATATTTAGCAAGCAAGACAATCACAATACAATAATATATGCAATAACTTCTTTACGTTGATATCTTATATTCTTCAATACTGGGAGTCAAACTCAAACTGATCAATTTGTTGACCAATATAAACTCATTTGAGATTTCAGACTTGCCCAATATTATTTTCTGGCATGACCACCGGAAATGAACGAAAGTACATATCTGTGTGTAGATAAAATTATTTCTTCCAAAGATATTCCTGTATACCATAATGAATGGGTAATGCCCAATATCTTGTGCGAAATTTATCCTTAACCAGTTCTTGTTTACAAAATAAATTTAACAACATTCTATATTTGTCTGATTCGCTATGTCCTTCTTTGGGTAACTTTTCATCAGATGCAGTTCTGGTTCATAGCACATTATTATTTTTGAGATCAGATCATATATAATGCCTAACTTGGAGACATTAAAACTAAAAAAGAATGTTTGTTCTTTATTATCCTATATGGCAAATATTATTATCGGTAACTAAGGGCACAATCATATGTTTAAATATGAAAACATTCTATAACTCCCAGCTGGCTGGGGCAGGCTGGAAATTGGACATTTTTCTCTCTAAAGATGTTTAGGAGTGTGCCCTAAGAGTAAATCCTAACCCTGCTGGATAGAATGGTGAGTGTGGGATGGGGCATGGGGCACGTCTACCCCAGAGGCAGAAATCTCCATAAATATAAATCCATTGTCAGCTGTATCCTGCCAAGGGTAGCCAGCAACAGCCTCTAAAATAGGGCATTCTGGGGCAGGGGTGGTTTTGGATCTGCTGGATTTACAAGTTCTTCTTTTTCCCCATGAAGTCCCATGATTGGGCTCCACTCCTCAGGTTTGCATAGCTATTTTCTCTTCCATTGATTTAAATGAGAGGAGAAATAAAATAAACAGAGCACTGCTGGGAGAAAACCACATCCTGCCCTGGCCACTTGTGTGCAAAAAGGATGCTACAGTGGCACCATGGTGGCTCCATAACGGATCTCCTCTTCTACCTCACTTTGGATAGCTCTGCCCATATCCCCATCTCTTTACAAACAACATTGCTTCTAAAATTACTTCATCTCCTATTTAGATTAAAATCTGTATCATCAGTCATTGAACCCTGTGGAGATTTAGATAAACTAGCATTCAACATCTATCCCAGGATTAGTTAAAACATTTGACAGTCGATTCAAGACTTTGGTTTGTTTCCAGAGTTAGCATAATAAGTCCAATTCATTTCAATAAGTCTACTCTAAATACAGCTAATATTGTATACAACCCTTTAGCTTCCACATCCAAAGCGATGAACTCAACTCACAACTTACAAGAACTTGTTCAAATGTGATAAAATAGGCAGTGTTTTTCAAAATAGTTTAGCACATTCTCCATCTTTTTGGGAAGCCATCTATATAGCTAGCTCTGGGGTGCAAAAAGAATCCTGTTCATATAGCTTCCCTCTCCTCTCTTTAAAAAAAATGTGCCTAAATATTTGCTTCAGCATAAGGAAAGTGGCTACAAGAAAAAGGGCCTTTTCTGCTCTAACACCTTATTCGTGGAATGAGCATTCTAAGGAGGTTTGCTTGGTGTCTACATTTGTGCTTTTCTGGTGCTAGGAATGTGCAATCTTCCCAGGCCCTTTAGCATTCCAGTCTTTTAGCTCTGTTATTTTAAATATGCTATTGCATTTTAAATCTCTGCATTACTGCTAGGTTTACTCTTCTTGTACTTTTATACTGTAGTTATTTTATATTATATTTTATGCTGTATTTTGTGGTTTTAATTTTTGTTAACTGCCCAGAGAGCTTTGGCTATTGGGCGGTATAGAAATGTAATAAAGAAATAAATAAAAATTAAAAATCCAAGTGGGTCTGCTTGAGTCACTGTGCTGCATGTGTTCGCCTCCCACTGGCAATTTTGAGAGCAAGAAGTTCAAAGAAAATAAGTGCTTTGGGCAATATCATGCTTCCTCACCTCAGGCAGCATACCAGAGCATATTTGGGTCAACTAAAATGGTTCCCCGGAGTTCGCAAGTGCAAGTTCACATGATCTGCAAAAGCCTCAGTATGTTCCTACTGAATTCCAGTATGGAATTGTCTAGATTGTCTCATTGATCCTTTGCATTAAGTAGAATTGAACCACTGCCTTAGGGTAAACACTGCCCTGCACTGCTAAGATACATACATTATGCACTACTGAATATGTATGAATAAAAACAAAAAGTTTCTAGTCTATTCTCATGACTGCATCTAAATATAATGAGATTATAATGATATAATATTATTTATATAACAACTATGTATAGTGTTACCTTGTAGAGTGGCAGCAACAAATTACTTTGCATGATGCATAATAAACTGAAACACTGAATCTGATGATAAACAACACCAAGTGTTGACAGGGACAAAAGAAAAGTACAGTATTATTTCCCATTTATTTTTTTAGCACTTTTTTTTAATACCAACTTTTAATTGGTGTACTTCTTCAATATCCATCACTGACTTTTTGGATAAGGTTGCTAACTATCCAGTGGGTTTATTCCATAAAGAATCGATCATTGTGTTATTCATGGCTGCAAAAACAGTTTTAGCTTTAAAATGGGATGGTTGTGGGGAAAGAGACAGAAAAGCAATGGGGAGGGATTACAAGGGAAATAATATGTTGGTAACATAAGGATGTAAGCAGAATAAGATCCTATGCAGAGTAGCACACAAAGAAGTGGTAGAAAACCTATTTTGTGGTCCTTGTGTAACTCCCCACTGTGGCTTATCAGACCCAGTTCTTCAGTTACAAATAATGACTGAGCACACCCAGGGTCTTGCGCCTCTGCCTATGGGGATAAGCTTTGTAATATCTCATTATTGCTACATGATTGTGCTTCTTAAGTAATACAAAAGGGAGCTAGAAGAATGATAATTATCCAAGCGAGCAGAGAGTGGCCTTGTTCAGAAGACATCTTAAACCGCAGCCTTAACCATGGTGAATAAGGCAAAAAGCCTTATTCACTGTGGTTAAAGCCGTGGGTTAAGGTGTCTACTGAACGGGGCCAGTATGAAAACTACAGAAAGAAATACTCTTGCTATTGATGAAGTGGGCCTGAGTTCTAGCTTTTAAAGGAAGCGGTACACGCCTAGTTGAAGTAAGGTGGGGCAGGGAAGAATGATCAATGGAAAATATGAATCTGATGGGAAGGGAAATAAGAAACAAAGAAAGAATAGCAGCTCAAAACCTCAACCACCAAAGAAAAAGGCAAAGATTTTGCTAAAAACGTATAATTACAACAGGATACTCTCGCTGTTCTCCTATATTTTTTCTCCTGCCACAGTGAAAACTGTTGATTTCTTTGTATGTAAATAGATACAGCTCAGTTTTCATCTAGCTCATTTCAGATTCTATGTCTCATGTTAACATCTGTCTGAGGAATTTTCATGGCTAGCACGAACATTTTGAACAATCTCTCACCTACTATTGCCATCATAAATGTTAACGATTAGATTGCAGAAAGTGCAAAGCAGTTATCAGCAAAGGAGAAAGTGTAATATTAATTTGCATGTAGCTTAATAGTTTCCAACCTAGTTACTGTGCAAAATGCAGGATTATTTAAATAAGTATTACAGCTAAAGAGTTCAAACAGGAATTCAGGAGGGAATACTTTCAGAAACACATTCTCTGGCTTGGTCATTTGAAGGAATAATTAATTCTCTCAGGTAATAATTAATTCTCTCATACCTGCATTAATTCATAATACGTATGAGAGAATTGTACAGTGTAACCCAGCTAAACACCTATTTTGAGGCAGAAACTTACAACACAATCCTATGCATGCTAATTTAAAGTAAATCCTACTGAGTTCAATGGGGCTCAATCCCCAGTTAGAAGGTATAGGATTTCTAATCCTGTCCCCACAATATACCCCCGTAAAAATGTTGAGGTCCAGAGATTTTCTCTGCTGATATGTGATCTTAAGGTATTGGATTAACACAATAATTTGAGTAGACAATCTGATTCTTGTGCGAAACTTTTTTAGGCGCTATTTTCAAAATAGCGGATAATTTCCTTTTGGTCGCTAGTTTTCATCAACCACAGAAGTTACTATTTTGAGTTTGGTATCAAATTATAGGTTTTCAGGGTCAAGGAGTTAAAAGAATATGCTATTTTAATTATTGGAGTCTGAATTGGAAAGTCTAAATTGTCCTCCAAAGTAAATCGGGGGGGCAGCCCTAGTTTATTTAAGCCATCACGTCATCTGTTAGATATTTTTTTAATCCATAATGGCTTATTTGGCCAAAATAAGCTACTCTGATAAGCCATGGTCTGCAGTAGAGGTTATTTAAACTACCGAACTTCATTGATTCTAAGACACACTTTTTCTTCCATGTTTACATCTGTAAAAATGGGGTGCGTCTTAGAATCGATGGCGCCTTGCAATCGCAGGATTTCTCCCACATTTTGCAGAAGGCACTAGGGCTCTGCATGCCCCCCCCCCCCGCAACTCACCCTAGCGGGTCCCGAGAAACCCCACAAGGCCAGTCAGAAGTCCCCCCTCCCCCCTCACCTTGATCGCTGCTGCCTCGGCCTGGGAAGGCTTCAGTACTGGGAAGTAGGCCACGATCTCAGGAAATCTCGTGAGATCTCGGCCGCCTTCCCAGTACTGAAGCCATCCCAGGCTGAGGCAGCAGCAATCAAGGTAAGTGGGGAGGGGGGAGGGGGGACCCTAGCCTAATCCTCCCACCTCCCCACTCACCTTGATTGCTGCTGCCTAGGCCTGGGAAGGCTGCAGAACTGGGAAAGAGGCCGCGATCTCAGGAAATCTCGTCAGATCTCGGCCTCTTTCCCAGTACTAAAGCCTTCACAGGCCGAGGCAGCAGCGATCAAGGTAAGTAGGGAGGGGGGACTTGCAAGGGGGGAGGGGGGACTTGCGGGGCCCTAACCCCCCTCCCCTCCATCACCATCGCCCATCCTTGCTGTCGGTGCCGCCGCTCCGTGCTGCTGGCAACGCTCGCCTCGTTACTGGGAACACCGCCTTGCCAGGCTGAGGCGATCGCTCGCAGCGGTGTGGAGCAGCAGTAGCAGCTGCAATGAGGATGGGCGACAGTGATGGAGGTGAGGGGGAAGGGGTGCTGAAATTAAGTTGCGTCTTAGAATCGACGGAAAGCTTTTTCCCTGTTGGTGGCCCTGAAATTTAGGTACGTCTTACAATCGATGGCGTCTTACATTCGGTGAAATACAGTATTGTGAGTTATCGTGTTGTCTGGTGGTCACCATGGGTTATTTTGGTCACCTACAGAGCTGTGTGGCAAGAGTGCTTCAGATCACTTCTGCTCCTCATGGGCATTCTCTGTGTAATGGAAACAGCTTACATGGGCTATTTCAGCAGTGTCTATTAGGGGGAAATGTGTAATTGGGAACACCTTAAATAATCTTTTCCAGCAATGTCTATGGGGGGAAATGCATAATTGCAGTTCAGCGCTTTAGCAGTATTAACAACACTTTCAGGCATCTATGCCAGCAATGGCTAGGGGGGAAATCCACAACTGTGCTTTAGTGCTATAGTGCTTTAGAGGTATTGAAATTAGGGATGTGACCAGACCCCCCGGATCGGATCGGGACCCGGATTGGGACCTCTGATGTTGTCCTGGATCAGTTCACACAAAATCGGAGGTCCCTCGGATTGGATCGGACCTGATCCCGATCTGAATATCAGACATCCAATTTTCGGATCGGCCGCCATTTTTGGTGATTTCACCATAGGCTTGTATTGGGGGAAAGTTTTTCCCCAATGCAAGCCTATGGCGAAAACATGGCGCTTGGAGGGTGAGTGGGGGCCTAACTCCCCACTCCCTGTCCCACCCCCCCACTCACGCTCCTTACCTGCCAGGGCCGTCCGCTGCCATCCGCTAGCGCCCGTGGGCAACAGCGGATGGCAGCAGACGGCCCGGGCAGGTAAGCCCCCTCCTCCTTTGTGCTCCTTACCTGCCAGGACCATCCACTACCGTCCGCTGCTCCGATCTACTGAGAAACAGGCTTCGCGGCCTGCCTCTCAGTAGCGCGCCGGGTGATCATCACCTGGCACGCTACTGAGAGGCAGGCTGCGAAACCTGTTTCTCAGTAGATCAGAACAGCGGAGGGAAGCGGGCGCCCCGGCAGGTAAGTGGAGCCCTTGTCCTCCTCCCCCCTCATGCTCCTTACCTGCTGGGGTGCCCGCTTCCGTCCGCTGCTGCGATCTACTGAGAATCTACTGATGATCACCCAGCACTCTACTGAGAACTAGGCTGCGAAGCCTGTTTCTCAGTAGATCACAGCAGCGGACGGAAGCGGGTGCCCCAGCAGGTAAGTGGGCCCCTTCCCCTCCTCCCCCTCCTCCCCCTCCTCCCCCTCCTTGCCAACACGCTACTGAGAGGCAGGCCGCGAAGCCTGTTTCTCAGTAGAAGGCAGCAGACGGCTCCAGCAGGAAAGGAATGTGAGGGGGAGGAGGAGGAGGAGGAGGTCCAATCCTCCGATCTTATCCAAACCAGATTGGGTCCTTTCGAACCGGTTCGGATGAGATCAGACGATCCAGAAGCCGGGATCGGAATCGGATAATTTAATCTGATTTCGGTCGGATTGCTCCGGATCGTGGATCAGACCCGATCTGATGCACACCCCTAATTGAAATCACCTGAAGGTGACTATGCCAGCAATGTGTGTGAGCAAAAAAGCACTATTGCAAAAAAGCACGAATGAGCAAAAGAGTGCTGTAGTGCTCCAAACCGTGATACTGTCAGTGGGGGAAACACAAGGAATGGGTGGAAAAAGGGGTTTCGAGAGTACATTGGGTGCCTCCCTGTGAGAGGCATGTGTGAGAGAGATTTTGTCCCGATCCTGCAAACACCCCTTTTTGGTGGACCTGGGGTTTTGCTTGTTTGTGTGTAAACATGCAGGATTTTGATGGTGCATTGTGTGCCTCCCAACTAGGAGAGGCTGAGTATGAAGTTCTGTCCCAATCCTGCAAATGTCCCACACTTTAGAGCCACCACCCTCTTGTTGGGGTGATGATGGAAGTGCTAAATTAAGCCCCTGTACTTTACCACTTTACCACCTCTCCCCTCTCATTGGGATATTGTGGAAGGTTAAAACAGGCTGATGTGATGTTGTCAATGGGTGAAACAGCACCACAGCTCAAGTGGCAGGACTGCAGTGGGATCGGGGGAAGGGGAAGACTCAGATTGTATTTGTACGATCATGTAGGGGATAGCAGCAGCTTGTTTTCAAAATAAGCTACTGTGCATTTTATTAAGCCATCATGTGTTAAAGTGATGTCTGAACCTGACCTTTGTCTGCCCAACATGTTCTGTAGTGAAGATCAAGACAAATAATTAATTCAGCTTCACTGCAATTTCTACCTCTTTAGCAATCCTTTCACACTTTTGTTGACTAACCGTCCAACAGTCTGTTTCCATACACTGAGAATGTTCTCTGTCTCTTAACACAAACCATAATGTATGAGAGGCTGGCATTGTATTTTATTCTGTATGAAACAGAAACTTGTATATTTATAAATAAAAAGGTTAACTTTGATTTAGTCATATAGCTTAGCTGACAATACTACTGATTTTTGTTGTTGATGTTGTATGGCACTTAATGCATGCTTTTCTCTCAGACATCTTTATTGTAAAAGTAGTTCTTCTGATGTTGTATAAGATATTATTAAACTTCTAAGAAACACAGATTTTGAGTTTCCCTCTAGAAATGTTTGGTTGCAAGATAAAGATAGCAAAATAAAAACAACAACAATAACAACCCCCCAAAATTAGTAAACTATTTGTGTACACATACTTCAACAGATTTTTGATTGTAGATGCTGACTACCAGAGTTTAAGCATAGTCAAAGGAGAGGTCATTTTTCTGTAAACCTCTGTTTCAGTTTGGAGAACCAGGTACTTTGCATACTTTAATTTGGTGGTAAATATAGCTTACCACTTACATGCCTAACATTTTCACTCTAAACCTTTGGAGCAAGTGTTCTACGTACAGTTTGTACAAGGAAGCTGATGTTTTAATTACTTAATAGGTAACATAAATGGATATATTGCATATTACAAAATAATGTTTTGCTTCAAGATTATCCAATTTTCAGAAACCCATTAATGGATAATTGAGGGTGGGGGGGGGAACTTGACAATATGACTAAATTCAAGCTCTCAGGAGACATTCTGTTGACTGATATTTTCTTGTAATTCCCTTCTGCTTTTCTTTTTCTTTTTGTTTGGCAGAAGTCACATGAGAACAGGGTGTTTATTGCTTAGTAGGCTAGTCTCTTATTGTCTTCTTCTCCTTTAAATTTAATCCTCTGCTTACAACATTACAAATTTCTGCAGTAAGAGCTGAAATTCTAATCACCAAATCTTTTACAAATTAATAAAGAGAAACAAGTGATAAAGTGAGCAAAGGCAACTTAGCTTTTAAATGGCATGTACTATTTTCACATAAAATTACAGGTTATATCTGTACTGATTCAAAATACCTTGATGCAAATTCAGTTTAGTTTTATGATCAGGGCAAACTAATCAAATGAATGTTTGATAGGAAACTCCAATACTGTAATGGTTCATTTGGAAAGTTAACAACAACAACAACAAAAATAAACTAACAAGACAAACTCAAAAACATTACGTTCCAAAATATGTTGCAAATTAGTTCCCATTCATCTTTTCTGGACCTTTTGTTATTCTAACCATGGGTTAGATTCAGATTTAGCCATACTACAATAATGGGACTTAAGTTAGTTTGCCTTAAATCTCATTTATTTCAAGGGATCTACTCTAAGCATAAGTATCCATTGGATTTCAGGAAAATTAGATTCCCTCCCAGGTTTACGCTGGAATTAAATGAACTATCAAATAAACACATGCAATATCTTCCAATAGCAGTAAATGCAACCAAGATTGTAAATAATACTCGGGAAAAATCCAGTTAACATATTTTACATGATAAAGAATTAATATTAATATGAAATTATTTACTTCTGCTTTAGCCCTTCTGCAGAAGGCTTTATTGACTCTGAAATGTAAAACTAACATACCCTTGAAGTAGATTATTTTAAAACATTGGAATAATAACCTAAAGGTAACAGCAGCAACAACAAAACGTATTTACAGAAGACTGAATTATCAGTCAAGTAGAAAGAATAATGGAAATATGGAACTGAATTGGAATGTCAAGTGTTAAACTTACCTGTTGTTGTTTCCTAGTATCTATAAAACCTACTTTCTTCAAATATCATTAAAGTAGTAAAACAACTAAATAAAGCATCAGGTCAAACAAGGTCAAAAGATAACATCATTATTTGATTCTTTACTGTATTAACAGTCATATTAATTGACAAGATTTTCAGAATTTGAGTAATCCTACCTGAATACTGCAAGCTAAGAGGTTACTAGGGCACAAACCTGTCAAAGATTACTTTAAAGTCCCCTTGACTTAAAAGAATAATTTTTAAAAATGGTTTCTGGGTTCTTTTCTAGTGAGAATAAGCAAGTGATAGCAGTGCGTAATTGGCTTGTGACTGAATATTTTAACAATTCTATAATAGTATATTGCTATTTAAAATAATTGTAAAAAAAAGTTTTCTAATAAACCAAGTTTCTAATGACCAATGAGTGATATTTTGATTCCAGAAAGCTTCAATAGGTTGTAAACTATATTGTTGTAGAAAATAATGCAAATATATAATTGAAATGCATAGAATGGTCAAACAACAGAAAAACTGATATTTTGTATTTGCCATTGGCATCAAAGCTTTTTTAATACATTGGTAAAATTAGTAACTTTTTTTTGTGTGTGTATCTATATAATCACATATAGTCAGAAACAATTAGGTTATTACTATACAATACACTGACCTATCACTGGAATGATAGATAAAACATGCCACTATATCTCATATATTGCTGATTATTTCAAAACAACAATTTAGAACAATTTTCAGTATTCTGTATCTTAATGATTTTCAACATATTTTGACAGTCACTGCATTCCCATAGCACTGAAGCTGAAAAAACTATATTAAAACTATATTAAATGAGGAAACTCTCACATTTGATTGGGAGATTTCCCCAATCCCCAGGTGATTAATTGAAAACTAACTGAGAACTAATTGCACTGTTTTATTACTCCATAGTATATGTCATGGTGGCATTTCCAAACATCAATTTACAACTTTATTTCTGACATTGCAAACAATATCTTATTTCAGATTTCATTTGCAAGTAGTTTAAAATGTTTGAGTTTCCTCTAGATTTAGCCTAGGCAGCGTAGGAGATGGCTTTAACAGCCGTGTCCAGTAGAAAATTCCATCAGATGCATCCTCTCTACCTATAGAACTTCACCTCTAAAAGCTGAATCTGCTGAAATTCTCTATTCAGTACCAACTATTAAAGACCCAGAGGTCATATCCTGTATTGGATCTGACAGCCCAAGAAAGAAAGAAAGAAGAAAGAAAGAACTTAAAATTTCAGTAAGTTCAAGAGAAATGCAAGACTCACCAAATTGCCTGGTTTGTTCTTCATTGGGACAGGTGAGCTTTATTTAACAGTTCAACCAGGGTGAATCCACTTGTCTGTTTTTCATTCTGTGAAGTCTATATTCAGCAAGAGCACAGGCTGAGCCAGCGGACCTTGGTTCAGTTGTGCAGGTGACAGGAGTAAGGAGTGTTTGAGACTTCTGGCGTGTTGCTTCTGCCACAGGTTGGCGTGACTGGCTTTAGCTGATCTTTTCTTCTCTGACATTGCTGCCAATTGCGCTGCAGATGTGCAAATGAAGACTAATCACCCTATGCCTTAAGCTGACTCCTACAGTAAACCCCAGTGTTTTGTCAACTGTGGAGATAATCAATTCATAGGGAGGAGCGGGTGGGAAAGGGCCATCTGTCACCTGAGGTAAAATGATCAATTTCCTCATTTGAGTGCTTATATTGTCTTTAAAACTAGGTGATAATTATCCCAGCTGGCTTTTAAAGCGCTCTGTGAAGTAGACCAATTATTAATAATGGCGTGAAATGATTTCTGACATAGGAATGCATTAGGTCTGGGTCTATTTATAGATTGAGCAGCTCTGTTTATTGAACTTTGTTGCATTCATGAGGGAACAGAAGCTCCCCCCCCCCCCGGTGCATTGCCATACATTCTTCTCCACTGAGCAAGTCATGACTTGAAATAAAAGTGCAACATTTGTGGGGGTGGCAGGGAAAAAATGTAATCAATGGGAGAAGGACGTACATAAAAGGCTATTGGGTTTATTTCCAAACTGATGAAAACTGAAAAGGGCCAGCTGTGTTAGCATCATATGGGATCCACAGAAGTGCTACTTTCTTCTGATGTCAAGTCCGAACACTTGGGATATCTTCATGAGTTGCTGGGAAAGCCTACCAGCCTAACCTTTGCTCTCATGTATTGTTTTCATTCTTCTAAGAATCAAAGCATTTACAAATCAGTTCAGTTCTTATCACTAATCTCTATCTATCTGCCTATCTATCTGCCTATCTATCTGAAAGAAAATCATATCTAATATTTCTCCATTTAGTGGCTAAAATATTTAAACGTCGTCAGTGGGGCTGAGGGCTTGAAACTAGTCTAGTGGCCTCTATAAACCAGATGGCACGAGGCAATACCAAGGTTATTAAAGGTCACCAACCTCCTTTTCCTGGCAGGACTCTTTTTCCTTTAATCACTACACAATTGGCAGGAACTTAACTTCACCCCATTTCAGTATTTCAGATTCCATTTTGTCCTGTTTCAGATGCCTTCATAGACTCACATGATAAACTGTGTTGTCATGTGAGTCTATGATACACAATGGGACTTACTTTTCAGTAGACATAAAACTCTCAGCCCAAGTTACTTGGGAGTAAACCCCATTGAACTTAAAGGGGTGCACTTGGTGGCGTGGGGGATCAAATCTGCCTCCCTTTGATGCAGGGAGGCATTTTAGCCCCTTCTCCCTTGATCACAGGCATAGGAAAGTCCTTCCTCAGCAAGTTCATAGCACAACCCCAGCTTTACACGCTGCCAGTTTCGCACCATTAGGGTTTATTCCAGCTTTTCTTTGATCTATTTTATAACGGAATAAGGGAGAGGGAAGCCGTGACATATGTCCTGGCTGATGCAAATGTCATCAAAAGGATGTGCAAACTTCCGGGAGTGACCAGCCACGAGCATGCTTTATTTTGCTCGTATGAAGAAGCCCTTAAAACTTCAATGGAGGCTTTTGGGGTCTTCTATTGTAGTTGACATTATGAACCACTTTGGAATGTTGTGTTGTTAAAAGTCTATTAAGTTAATAAACTATATGATTTCAGTTTGCAGCATGCATTATATAATGTGTATTCTGTTTGCAATTAGTGTGCTGTAGAAGTGATAACTATGAATGCTGCAACACTGCTGACCATGATTGCGTGCAGTGATTGCATGAGCACCCGTATTTTTCCTAGGATATTCCCTTTTTACAGGGAAATAGAGATTATAATACAGTCTGTACCATGAACAGCTTCCATTTGCTCATTTCTCATGCCAACCTCAAACTGCTTTCCTAAATTCAGTTGAACTTAACTGGAGGCAGCTGTGGAGAAGAAATCTCTCACTAAAATTCAGATGTGTGCTCCTCTACTTGCAGAAATGTTACTATTATTGTACTGTAAGGATGGCATGTCTAAGATTGTAATGACAGAGGTGGGAATGCCCAGTTCAACCAGATCCAAGACAGCTTCTCTGCCTTTTGGGCCATGCTAGGCTTCTTTGGAGCAATTCATTACCTCGGTGCAGGGCTGG
The DNA here is from genome assembly GCA_029215795.1 of Anniella stebbinsi. NCBI lineage: Eukaryota > Metazoa > Chordata > Lepidosauria > Squamata > Anniellidae > Anniella > Anniella stebbinsi. The sequence continues at coordinate 84,500,986 of JARDYH010000002.1, read as the reverse complement.
TGTCAAAGGTAGGCATAGTTGGGCACTTGCTGAGGGCTCACACTCCAGCAGGGCCCCCACTGACAAGAGCCCCCTGGAGTTGCTCCTTCTTTTCACTAGAGCAACCTGCTTGTCCACCTGCCTGTGGTCCAGAGAATGATGGTGGTGAGGAGGGGGAGGAGGAGGAGGGGGGGGAGAAGATGCCCCTGATACTTTGCTCACGGACTCTCTGCCTGTAAAGCAAGCAATAGAAATGATGAGAGAGAGGATGAGGAACAATAGCAGCTGGTGACAATGGTGGAGAGGTCAACTCACTGAAGGAGGGGGGGCACTGAAGGAACCCTCATGCCCGGGGGGCTCCCTAAAACCTGGGGCTGGCACTGCCTCAGTGTGTTCCAGCTCCACAGTACCAATTTTCTCTCAGGGATAGGAACTACGCAGCACAAGAGGTTTGGTGGGGAACAGGAATTGGGATGCTGACTCTCATTCCCTTTAGGGTTCTTCAAGAACTTTAGCAGCAAATGCAGAGATCTGTCTATGTATGGGATTGTACACAAAGACCTTATTAATCTCAGCTCATGTGGAAATCACACCATCTTGAAAAGGCCCAGATCTTTGCTGTCTCCAAAACCAGTTCAGTAGCATTTGGCATTTTACCCTTTAAGAGAAATTTGTTGGGGGGGGGGGTATGCTTCGAACTTGGCCAAATCCTGAACTGAATGAAGCTGCTCCAGAAAGATCTGGGAGAAGCAGGGCTCCTCTGAAGTGGACCTTTAATCTTAATCTAAACTTTTCAAAATCTTCGTTAGCAATTGACAGGGACCCAGAGTCCCCACCACTGTGTCTGCAAAAATTGATTAATTTCTCCACATGCTCTGTGGGTAAGAAAATGCCAAGACCAGGAGAGGAAGGAGAATAATTTTGTGAAGGATGGCTCTAGCTTCTAGTCATAGTGAATGGTTTTACCCTGTCTCCCCAATCCTAGTACATTGGGGTAGGGATGTTGAAGTAATACAGCACAGGACTATTGCTCGTTCTCTGGCCCAGGAGCAGGAATGTTAAAAGAGCTTTTGTGAGTCTGTGAGCCCTGGGAGGGTGTAGCATTGGGTGTTTGCTTGAAAATGCAGGACGCACATGTATTTCTGCCTTTGATGCTGTGTGCTCCACATCCGTCATCCATCTTATTTCACTTTATTGGTGCCAATTGAGCAGAAAACAAAAAAGCCTTAAAGTTTTCTCATTCATCATAACTCCCTAGTCCCTGCACCTCTCCTTCTGAAATTTTGCAGGTTTCTTCCCTAGGGATACCTCTATGCTGTTTGCCATATTGATGCAAATTGCTAACAAAAACATAGGGGGATGTGCACCCTTTTTTGAAAACATTTGAAGTGGAAAAGCTGCTTGCTCTTGCACCTATTCATCTGAAACTTGGCCACTATGAAGGGGCAACTATGCCTGCAAATTCCATCCAATCCTGCCACGAAATAAAGAAGCGATTGGCGGTTCACTTTAAAAAAGAATCAAACTTTAAAGGCATCTATAGCACAAAATTCTCTGCGTTTATTTTTCTGACATTTGGCAGATTTTATCTTCTCAGAAGTGGCTACTATGCTTACCAACCTCATCCAATTCGGTCAAACAGCAAAAAGTGTTATAATAGTTCGTTGGTTTCCAACGATAGTCAGTGGGTACAAGGTACAACTGTGTACAACTGTGGCGGACTTTAGACACCTCTTGAGGATGCACCTGCTTACTCAGGCTTTCCCTGACGTGTAATTGCATTGCTCTATTTTATTATTTATGTAAGGTTTTAATGTATTTATTTTTCATATTAGCGTTTATATTGTATTTTATGTAAACAACTTAGAGATCTCATGATATCAAACGGTATATAAGTAATTCAAATAAATAAATAAATAAATAAATAAAGGAACTCTTCTCCCCATTTGTTATCTTCTGTTTAACTTCAAGCTGTATTAATTTTGAGAAATCTGGATTTTACCTAGTGGTTCTCCTAATGGCTCCTATTGTACCACCAGTTCTGCTGAGAATATTGTTAAAATTCTTTGCTGTACCGCACACATTTCTTTACACCAGCTAGATTCCAGTTCAGCCAAAGGCCGTTACAAGAACAAAATGTGCCAGAATTTACAGGCAGAACATAAAATCTGTCTTACATAAACAAAATAAAATTCATATTTAGTCCTGCACCTCCTCTCCAGGAACAATTTTCATTCCCATCTGTAAAATGACAGTATTAATTATGTAGTTCACAGCCTTGTTGGCTGAGGGCTCCATCACACCAGTGATTTATCGCACACTCACCTTGCTTTGTATGTGTATTTGCAGCATGGTACTCGCAGGACGTCGTCCCTGTCCTGCTTTCATCGTGCCCCTTCCCCCCTTGTTGCGATGTATTTTGGCGCGGGGAAAGTCTGGAATATTTCCTCCCCTCTCGTTTTTTCCTTTGTTGGGGACAAAAGGGGAAATCAGGGCAGTTGTCCTCCTGCAGCACACTCCCTCTCCTGGTGCGCTCCTTCGACCCTTCGACTTTCCTTCCTACTTTCCCTCTGGGCTTTTGACCTGGCTGCCTGATTGGTTGCTGGGTGTGGGTGCAGGTGCATCTAAGCCTTTTCTTTCTTTAACCCCTTAGCATCCAGATCAGACCTAATCCCCTAGCCCCCCCCCCCAACACGGCTGAGGAGATCAAAATTGTGGGTACATACCAATAAAAAAAAAAGTAGATGTGATGGAGCTCTTAATGAGAGAAGAATTGTAAATCACTTTGCAAAATACTAGAAAAGTGTAACTAACATGGGCCTCATATATTTACTATGAATAAAAACATCAAAATATGTTTGCTACCATGTTTTATTCTTCTAAAAAATCTAGAACTAATAAAATTTCATTTCCAAAAATAAATTAAACTGACCTATTTTAAAGGCTGTGTTTCGATATGCTTCCCACCTAGTGTTGAATTGATTTACTTGACTCTGAACTTTTGAAGGTGTGTGTTTTTGTTTTACTTTAATCAGAAAAAAACCCACAGCAACAAATAAAGCCACCTTTGTTGTTGTGATATTGCTGTTAAATGAACTCTCAAAATTGTCTATGCTACCACTGAGAAATTAAGGCCGGAGGAAGAAATAGAAGTGCAGTTGTTATAATAATGTAGTTCTAGAAGACTCTTGTTTTGATGGCATACATATGGGATTACAGTGAAGAAAGGAAACGAGGCAGAGCTGCCGTTCCCATGAACAGCAGGCCGAGCTCACACAACTGTAGCAAATGAACAAGAGTGTCACAGATTGGTAGCCAGTTGGAAGTGGGTGGTGGTGGAGGAGGAGGTGGCGCGAAGAGATTAAACAGGTCGAGGAACAACAGGAAAACAGCAGAACGATAAATATATGCAACCTACGTTATTGTCTATTTGAAGAGTTCCATCAACAATGAGAGAAGCCATGAATAGAATTGATTTATTCGAACATCTTTGGAGATCTTTCTGCTACCCACTTGACACCTTCCCCCTCTTTTATGTATCCACTATTCCTAGCTTAATTCCAGGGCTCTTGATCCAGCTTCACACATCGAGAATGTTCTGCAGTGATTTCTCTTTCACGTCATTAGTATTTTGGCCACCAAAGTTACTCATCTCTGTTGGGTGAAGAATGTATGGGAAACAGATGACGAATAACCATATGCCAACCATGTTAAAAACTTCAGAGAAGTTAACATCTGTGGTCTCTGGCCATGCAGAAAGACCGTTCCCACATTATTTTGCTGCTGAAATCAATTCTGTATGTCAGGTTAGTTGATCACACATTCAGCTGTGAGTGATGAAGTGATGAGAGATCAAGTGATATACATGCACGTGTGAACTAGCCCATAGTTGTGAACATGTCTGTATGAAGGAGCCTCCTTAAAATCTAGAGAGAGAAGCATTTGGTTTGCAAAGTGCTCCATTAACAAGCTTTGCGTTGCTATCTATTCTGAAGTTGGTCTCTGTTTTGCGGGAAGATATGCACGCATAAATGCAGCTACCCAGGCTCAAGGCTTGCTTTCCATGCATATGCAGCCCTGACATTAAGCAGTTGCCCCTACACTGTACATTACCATGCTGTGAATGTTCACAGCAGTGGGTCATATCCTCCATGGTAACGCTCTTCAGGGAGCTCTGGAAACTATTTAATTATTGAAATGAATAATTCCTACCAACACATTTAATTGGGAAATATTACATGTTCAGATGAATCCTAATGGAACAGCTCAGAGAATCTAACAATGTAATTGCATATGCTGTTTGAAGTGAATTCTCACAATATTTCTCGGCCAATAACATCATGCATTATTGATCTCCTCCCCTTTTCACTCTATCTGAGGAACCGTATGAGGATGGAATCAGTGGAACCTAAGAGATAAAAATGCAAATCCAAGAATAACCCCCTTGGGGGCTTGAACCAAAACACCACCTTGCTTCACATAGCTCCCTTCCTGATCCCTCTCTTCCAAGGAAATGGTTCGTTGAATTTATTTCTCCAATAAAAACTAAAAACCCGCACTTCCTTCTCAACTGGTGGGAGAGTGGTTCAGAAAAACCAGTGGAAGTAACCTATTAACTCACAATAGCCGCTGAGTTTAGTGCTTAGCAGAGGGTAATAAATAAATATTGCAAATCTAACAGGATATCGTTAGCCAGGCAATATGAATAATAACTGGAGGGGACATAATAGAAAGAGGGACAATGTAGAGACAAAATTGTGACCTTTACATAGAATTGGGAGAAACACATTACATTTATTCTGAGGTAGCACTTTATGCAAACATGAGCTTGCTTACAGAGACTCGTACAATAATAACTACAAATTTGCAAGCTTATCCTGTATTTGCAATTCATACAGGAAAATGTCTGCAGTGTAAGACACGTAAACTCTTGATGTGTTTGCATTTGAAACCTTGAGTGGGTTTAAAAGAGCCATTTACCCTTTCTGTGTAAACATTTCCTCATCTTAAAACAGAACAGAATAAGTGTTTAATTGTAATAACTGCAGTCATATTCCCTTGAGTCTGCATCAGATACACGAACATATTAATTCACCCATACAAAAATTTGTTCTTATTGTGTTGGATCCAGAATCTGTCTTCAACAAGAGGAAGGGCTTGGCTCACATAAGGTCCCTAAGCTCTATTTTTGAGGATCCCCTCCTCACCCCACCACACCATTGTTCACCCCATTAACCAGAGGCTTCTTACTCTTTGGCCCTGTTTGGACGTAATGGTGGCATTTTGTAGCAATTTGTGGGTTAATTAAACCTATGAATGGCATTCATGGGTTGTTTCCATGATGTTCATGGGTTAACAACCACAAGTTGACACACGAACAAATCATAGGTTAATGTTGGGTTGTTTGATCATGGGTTAATTAGCCCATGAATTACCGATGAGCACCACCATTAAGTCTGAACAGGGTCTCTGTGTAGCATTTCAGAGTGTTGGAGGGGCTGCCATGAGAAGGAGGGGGCAGGGAAGTCCACTTTCAGCAGTGCAGTTGATCCAAAGTAAATCTGGATCCACCCCAGGGTGGTGCACCTGCTAGTTTCAGAATAAAGTTTAGAAAGGTGGAGACATTAACCTTTAATGCCTCCATAGTGCCGGACTATTACTCTTTATATTAGCAGATAGTCTTTGTGATAGCACCTTTATTGTTGTCTATCCTTATCCATCAGTGCTCCCTAGACCTGTGAGGCAGTGGCTCTTATTGTGTCTGTCTAGGGCTGAACTGTTCAGCAAGTAGAAGGAGGAAACTGCTGTCCCACAGACCATCTTTCTGAAGAGAGGGCACCCAGGAATCCTCACCGTGTCCTCTTCTGGGCTCATCCACAAGAGCTGCTATAAAAATACATATACTTCTTTGAGGGTTGCTGCTTAGTTATTACCTTTTCTGAGAAAAATGTATCCTGGGGCTCCCATCCACCTTTTATTAGTTTACAATTACAAAGTAAATTAGAGTTTGGAGTAAAGTGAAATGGAGTCAGTAGGCCATGGTAAATCTAGTGTCTCTTTTCTCTTTCCATATATCCTCTAACATTTTATAGTTGAAAATAGGGGCACACTAGTTTCTTATTTTTAACACCTGTCACCCCTGGTACATAGGTTGTAGAGTGGGTGAAAAATTACTATGCCTGCACCGTGCTCCAGGTTCGGATGACACAGCAACCTGCAACACAGCATGGGTAATTAGGGTAATCCTGGTTATGCGACCAGCACATGCAGCAATTGATGCTGCATTATTTCCCCCCCTGATCATCCGAACCTGGATTCTGCTACTGTATCCTGGGGCTAGGCTGACCATATGAAAAGGAGGACAGGGCTCCTGTAACTTTAACAGTTGTAGAGAAAAGGGAATTTCAGCCAGTATCATTTGTATGCAATTAGTTCCTGGTGAAATTCCCTCTTCATCACAACAGTTAAAGGTGCAGGAGCCCTGCCTTCTCTTGTATATGGTCACTCTAGTATAGTGCCTGCAACTTTAACTGTTGTGATGAAGAGGGAATTTCACCAGGAACTAATTGCATACAAATGACCCTGGCTGAAATTCCCTTTTCTCTACGACTGTTAAAGTTACAGGAGCCCTGTCCTCCTTTTCATATGGTCAGCCTACCTGGGGCAGGTGAGTCACCCTTATGCTAAGTGAGTGTCCCAGGTACCATCTGCAGCTGTCATCTAGTATAAAACTGAACACATGGAAAGGAAAATTAGGATCACGTATGTTGGCCCTTTTCCAGCTTCTGTGCATTCAAGATCTCATAGTCCTTGCCTACCACAACTAAGCTCTGAGCTCCCAGGGGAGAGAGCTGTAGTTATGGTACCTGGTAACTGGGTGGTGTAGCAGCTGATGTAGAAGAATTATATTAGTCAAAGACAGGTTCCAATAGGTAAAGCAAAGGAAGTTTGGACAGAGTAAAATCTTGATGAGCCAGGTCCGGACTTACTGGAATCAGACCAGGATTAGGCAGAACTGATCAGGATCTTGGATAGCACACTGCCTAAATGCTTCTCACCTATAGTAAAGAAAGTTGTTGCTTCAGCAGGGGTACATCTTGATGAGGGGAAAGCCCCGGGGTGGATCTGCAGTGGTGGCAGGTCATTTATATGATGCAATTGCCATTGTGGAGCCATCCCAGGGCTTTCCCCTGAAGCTCTGGTTTAATATAGTTGGCTACTTACCCCAACTTTTTCGGCTTGTGGCGAGGCGATGGCAGCATCTGCCCTCTGTCACCTTGATCCGGAGCTGCGTCAGGCCATGCCCCAGTCGGAGCTGACCACTGATTGGTCGCATCAGCTGAACAGGACAGGGGGTGGGCCAGCAAGTGTGCTCCCCAGAGCTTTGCATTGAAAGGAAAATGTAAAAAAAGATTATGACATGTAGCGAGGCACTGGCTCTCCAGGACACAAAGAAGTGGTGCCCAGCTTCACAAAGAAAAAAATAATAAGGAATTATAGCGAGGTGCTGGTGCATGCCGGGACATGGGGAAGGGGCACCCAGCCGAATGGACACTGGATTGCCTATACGTGATCATGCAATTGCGCAATTACACCCAAACGGGAGGAAACATTAAAAATGGTGTGTGGCGCGGATTCCTTACAAATCCCACATTTGCATTCCTTGTTGTCGGGACACCCCTGGAGGAGGGCAAATGCAGGATGTCGAATCATGAAGTGCAATCTCGTATAGACATATAAAGGGTTTCCCTGGGCTTCAGGAAACTTTGATGCTTGACTTTCATCTGTACTGATATAGGATAGTATGTTAAGTATTTTATATATCCTTCGTAATCCAGCACTATGCTGTTTTTAATGTAGTTTTGTTGTATTTATATAGTTTATTGTAGCTTTTTATGTTAATATGATATAAGCAGCCTTGGGATCAGTTGATGATGTGTGCTATACAAATTTCTAAATAAATAAACTTTCATTTGTACTCTCTTCTCCCTATATCTCTGTGTGCTCTCAAATGATAGCATAAATTCACATCAGACACTGTTCCTAAAAAACTGATGCCTCAGAACCGAACTAGTCTTCAGTGGCCATCTAGCCTCTTTCTAATTTCTGATGGAAAGCGTCTTCTCAAACTGTTGCAACAGGATGGGAAGCTCTTGGAAACTGGCCAGGACCCCAGGGGTGTTAGAGTACTGTAATAATAACTTGCCAGTAGAACTAACGTTCTTCTTCTTGTCAAAAGACTGCTAAGCTGACCTTGCAAGTAAGTATTTGTTTCCAGTGGTGGCTTACACTCTGCTCTGCCACTATGGTTGCCATGCACTCTGTATTTTACTGGTCTGACCAATGCAAACTGTGTACTGTCAGGATTGGGACTAAACAGCCAATAAAATCTAAGTTGTGCTAGTCTCTGCCCATCATCAGTGTAGCAATTTGAGTTTAGCCATAGGTGCTTCAGCCAGAGACACTTTAAACACAGGCCCTGCTTCAGATGAGAGGTGAACCTGGTCCTTTGTTTGCTCCCCTTTCTATGGATTGAAGAGTATAGTGGAGTCAAAAATACACACACACACACAAACACACCATGCACACATACACACACGCATGCTTGTATGTTATAGCGTTTACTAATATAACTATTGCGACAAACAACCATTATTATTTGATAAAAGTAAAGTAAAGGTGCCATGGTATTAGCTATAAAGCTGGGAGATGATTATGGCCGACATGGGCCCAGGCTCTCCCAGCTGGATACTGTGTTAGTGAGCAGGTGAGGGAAAGTGGGCGAGGGGGGGGTGGAGTAGCTGTGGTCTACAAGGACAATCTTAACCTGACCAGACTTCCTGTCCGGCAATTGAATCACATCGAGTGTGTGTACCTGAGTCTGAAGGCCAGGGATAGACTAGGGATTCTGTTAGTGTACCGGCCACCCCACTGCCTATCAGACTCCCTGGCCGAGCTCAAGGAACTGGTCTCGGATCTGGTGTTGGATTCGCCCAAGCTTTTGGTCCTGGGCGATTTCAACATCCCATTCGAGGTTGGTTTGTCAGGTGCAGCTCGGGAGTTCATGGCATCCATGACAACCATGGGCCTATCCCAATTGGTCTCTGGACCTACACATTCAGCAGGTCACACCCTCGATGCTGTCTTCAGCTCCGAACAGATAGATCTGTGGGCAGAGGTAACAAATACCTCTGCATTGTCATGGACAGACCATTTTCTGGTCAGGGTTAGTATCACAGCTACCACCCACCCCTGCAGGGGTGGCGGACCTATTAAGATGGTCCGCCCTCGAAGGCTGATGGATCCTTCTGGATTCCAGAAGGCCTTGGAGGGATCTATGGCTGGTATCGTCGATGATCCTGTAGAAGCCCTGGTCAATAGATGGAATCAAGACCTAACTAGGGCTATCGACACGATCGCCCCCAAACGTCCTCTCCAACTCGCTTCTAATCGGGCGCCCTGGTATACAGAAGATCTCAGGGAGTTGAAACGGAAAGGACGACGACTGGAGCGCCGATGGCGGAAAACTCGACTTATATCCGATAAGACACGACATAGAGAACATCTTCGTTCCTATGGGGTGGCAATACGTGCAGCGAAGAAAGCTTTCTTCTCTGCACGCATTGCGTCTACGAATTCGCGTCCAGCAGAACTGTTCAGGGTAGTGATGGGTCTAACCCGGGCACCCTCCCCCCTGAACCCGATTTTAGAGCCTTCGGTAGTTCGCTGTGATGCCTTTAACAATCATTCCACAGATAAAAACTCTCGGATAAGAGCCGACTTAGATGCTGTCGTTATAGCAGAGGCTGACAATGGAGTGTCCAGCAACTCCGCAAGTAGAATTACACTGGATCAGTTTCAGTTGGTGAGTACCGAGGACGTGGACAAGCTGCTTGGTCAATTGAGGAGGACGACTTGCCCTCTTAATCCCTGTCCTTCTTGGCTGGTCACCCAGGGAGGAGATGCAGTTAGATCACAATTACAATATATTATTAATGCATCTCTCAGGGAGGGGAGTTTTCCATCATGTTTAAAAGAAGCGGTAGTTCGGCCGCTTCTAAAAAAGCCCTCCCTGGATCCCCTGGACTTTAATAACTACAGGCCAGTATCAAATCTTCCATTTTTGGGCAAGGTGATCGAGAGGGCGGTTGCCTTCCAACTGCAAGCAGTTTTGGATGATACAGATTTTCTAGACCCATTTCAAACTAGCTTCAGGGCAGGATATGGAGTTGAGACTGCTATGGTCGCCTTAGTGGATGATCTACGCTTATGTATTGACACGGAGAGTTTGTCCCTGTTGGTACTTCTGGACCTCTCAGCGGCTTTCGATACCATTGACCATGGTATCCTTCTGGAACGCCTGAGGGAATTGGTACTCGGGGGCATGGTGCTTCAGTGGTTCTGGTCCTACCTCTCGGGCAGGTTCCAGATGGTGATGCTTGGGGATAGTTGCTCTTCAAAGAAGGAGCAGCTATGTGGTGTACCACAAGGTGCCATCCTATCCCCAGTGCTGTTTAACATCTACATGAAACCGCTGGGAGAGATCATCCGGAGGCATGGGGCAGGGTGCTATCAATACGCTGATGACACCCAAATATATTTCTCTATGCCTTTGACAACAGCGTCAGCTAAGGATAGTGTGTCTCCTCTGAATGAATGCTTGGAGGCAGTAATGGGCTGGATGAGGAAAAACAAACTGAAGCTGAATCCAGACAAGACGGAGGTGCTTACTGTCAAGTGCCACAACCTGGGGTTGGAGGTGTGTCAACCAGTTCTGGATGGGGTTACACCCCCCCTGAAAGGCTGTGTTCGCAGCTTGGGGGTGCTCCTGGATCTGTCGCTCCAAATGACAGCTCAGATAGATGCGACTGCCAGGAGTGCCTACTATCAGCTTCGGCTGATACGCCAGCTGCGCCCCTTCCTAGAGTTGGAAGACCTAAAATCAATAGTGCACGCGCTGGTAACTTTGAGGCTCGACTTCTGCAATGCGCTGTACATAGGGCTACCTCTGTGCCTAGTCCGGAAACTTCAACTAGTTCAAAATATGGCAGCCAGGTTGGTCACCGGTACATCTAGGGGTGACCACATTACACTAGTTTTAAAATCTCTTCACTGGCTGCCAATCAGTTTCCGGGCGAAGTACAAAGTGTTGGTCATTACCTTTAAAGCCCTACATGGTTTGGGTCCAGGTTACCTACGGGATCGCCTTCTCCCATACAATCCGCCCTGCACGCTCAGGTCCTCTGGGAAGAATTTACTACAGTCAACAAGAACTAGACTGACAACCGTTACCCAGAGGACCTTCTCTTCTGCCGCTCCCAGATTGTGGAATGACCTGCCAGGAGAGATTCACCAACTCACTAGTCTTCAGGAATTTAAAAGATCTATAAAGACTGATCTCTTCCGGCAGGCCTACCCAGATGAATTTTAAAGTGTTTTATTGGTGTTTTATTGGTATTTTAATGATGTATTGGTTTTATGTGCTTTTAATCAGTTTTGTATTTTATGTTTAATGTTGTTCTCCACCTCGATCCGTTGGGAGAGGCGGGTAATAAATAAATATATTTATTATTATTATTATTATTATTATTAAGATCACTCCTGAAATAGCCTAACCTGGACCCGGAGGATGTTAACAACTATAGGCCGGTGGCTAATATCCCCTTCTTGGGCAAGGTGCTTGAGCGGGTGGTTGCAGGACAACTCCAATCACTCTTGAATGAAACGGATTATCTAGTTCCATTTCAATCGGGTTTCTGGCCTGGTTTTGGAATGGAAACTGCCTTGGAGCCTATCTACACAGTCCCTTGGAACGTTTTCAATAGTATTTTAAAACGTTCCAAATAGGTGTGTTCTAAAATGTCTTAGGCCACATTACTGAGTACTCACGTTACAGGAGAAAAATTCTTCAGCCTTTAAAATAGTGTGTGCAGTCCCACACTCTTCTGCCCCGTCTCTTTCTGTTTCATTTTTACAATGAGTTTAGGGCAAGGCATTGTGGGCGTTGTAGTTCAGTCACCCACTTCCTCCTTAGTTCCTCTGTCATTCCCTAGCTTTCAATGAGTATAGGGCTAAGAATTGTGGGTGTTGTAGTCCACTCGCCCACTTCCTTCTTAGCCCCACTTTCTTCCCCACCAATCAACTGCTAAGCATTTGGGCACCAGTAAACGAATCACTACCCCCATGAATCACAAATGGTAAGGAAGGACACATTATTTTACTTAAAATGATTTATTAAAAGTGAAACCGTTGTATATAGCTGAAGTGAGTTTTAAAAAACCTCAGGTACACAACGTTAAAGGGAATGCATCATGTGGCCCAAAGAGTTTTCATAACCCTTATAAAACGTTAAAAACCTAGCATGTAGATCGGCTCTTGGTGGCCCTGTGGGATGACCTTTGCCAGGAGAGGGACGGGGGCAGTGTGACCCTATTGATTCTCTTGGACCTCTCAGCGGCTTTCGATACCATCGACCATGGTATCCTTCTGGATAGGTTGTCAGGGTTGGGAGTTGGAGGCACTGCGTTGCAGTGGTCCCGCTCCTACTTGGATGGCCGATTCCAGAAGGTGGTTCTGGGGTATTACTGCTCCGTGCCATGGCACCTTGGCCATGGGGTTCCACAGGGTTCTATTTTATCCCCTATGCTGTTCAACATTTACATGAAACCGCTGGGAGAAGTTATCCGGAGATGTGGGTTGAGGTGTCATCACCTCAACTGACTTTGTGGCCAGGCTTAAAAGTTTAAAATGTTTTAAATATCAGCTGCTTTATGTTTTATGGTTTTAAATTTTGTATATTGACTTTTTAATGTTCAATCTTTTAATTTTTGTAAACCATCCAGAGAGCTTTGGCTATGGGTCAGTATATAAATGTAAATAATAATAATAATAATAATAATAATAATAATAATAATATGCAGATGACACCCAGCTCTACCTCTCCTTTTCATCAAACCCAGGTGAGGCAGTGGCTGTTCTGAATCAGTGCCTGGGCATGATAATGGACTGGATGAGGGCCAACAAACTGAGACTCAATCCAGACAAGACGGAGGTACTGTTTGTGGGTGGTTCATCTGTCCGGCTAGGTAATGTTCACCCTGTTCTGGATGGGGTTGCACTCCCCCAAAAGGATTGGGTTCGTAGTTTGGGGGTGATCCTGGATCCAGAACTGTCACTTGAGGAACAGGTGGACTCAGTGGCAAGGAGCATCTTTTATCAGCTTAGGCTGAACTACCAACTGCGCCCTTATCTGAACAGAGATAGCCTAGCTACAGTTATCCACTGATAACCTCGTCTGGATTACTGCAATGCATTATACATGGGGCTGCTTCAACTGGTACAAAACAGGGCAGCCAGACTGTTAACAGGGACTGGCCAACAAGACCATATTACGCCAGTCCTTTTCCAGCTTCATTGGCTGCTGGTCCAGGCCCAATTCAAAGTGCTAGTTTTAACATTCAAAGCCCTAAACGGCTTGTGGCCAGGTTACCTAACAGAATGCCTCCTCCCATATGTACCTGTCCGGACCCTAAGATTATCTTCAGGGGTCCTTCTCCATAAACCCCTGCCAAAGGAAGTGAGGCAGGTGGCTAACAGGAGGGCCTTCTCTGCTGTGGCCCCCCAGCTGTGGAATGAGCTCCCTAGAGAGGTTCACCTGGCACCTACATTATACTCTTTTAGATGGTAGGTGAAGACATTTTTATTTTCTCAGTATTTTAACAGTTTATTAGTCTAATTTTTAACTTTGCTGTTTTAAATTTGTATTTTAAATCTGACTTGCTGCTTGGTTTTATCCTGCTTGTGTTCTTACATGCTATGTGTTTATACTGTTGTTGTTTTATATTTTGAATAATTGTTATGGTTTTAATTTTTGTAAACCGCCCAGATTGCTCTGGCTATTGGGCGGTATAAAAATGCAATAAATAAATAAATAAATGAATGAATAATAAATAAGTAAAGAGCAGGACATGAGAATGAGACAGACAAGCTTAAAATAAAAGCAAATAATGCATTACCCAGAACAACAGACTGCTAGCAGTGGTGACCCCACACCCATCCTTACCCCCCCCCCCCATGATATACTGTCTCCAAATATCAAAATGCCAAACTTGGTCCTGATATCTGTTTTGAACATTGATTGACTACTATAACTGTTCTATTCCTGCCTGCTCCATCTATCCATCTATCCATGGAATCCCACTCCTTTCTCAGTTAATACTGTTTTCTACAGGAACCTGCTGAGGACTACCTGTTATTTTTCTTTTTCTTTTTTTGTACTTTATGCTCTAACTGCAAGGTTGGCTGTTCTCTGTTCTTGCTCTTTCCTTGGTTCCTCAATTCTAGCTTTCGAGATCTTCCTGCTGTACATATACTAACTTACTGATGTTAACCTGTTTTCATAGCATTTTTATTATATATTGATTGACTGGTTTTCTATTGTATTTGTTTTGCATAATTTTATATTGTTTTTATCTTCTGTGTAGCCTTGAGAGGGTTCTCCCTTAAAAGTGGCCTAAAAATAATTTTAAATACATTCATACATACATACATACATACAATGACTTCTCCTTTTGACATATGCAAACCTATATGGGAAGCGGCTTCCCCTGGGGAGAATCAGTTTGGTTCTGAACAGCTAGTTGTGCTGCTAGTCTTAGGTCTAAGTCGTTCTCTTCTTAGCCCTGTGTAGATGGCCATGTGTTGTACCAGTAAACACAGGGAGGGTGGCATCAAATTAATGCCCACTGGCCTTGCTTCCAGTCTCCACATGTTCAAGGCTCCCTGTGCCACAGCTTGTGAAAATGTAGGTTTACAGATCATGCACAGGAGGGGTCTGTGCATAGGCACTTGAGTAGATAGGATCTTGAATGCATGGAGGCAAGGAACTGGGCCAGCGGTCATGATCCTAATTCCTGCTCCACACTTTTAGTTGTACAGTGGATGGTTGTCTGCACAGGACCAAGAGAGAAACACAGAGGTTCCACTGGCTTTGTTAATTCTTGTTTGTAATAATTGCACAACACACACATGGATTCTTCTTTATTAGCAGTTAACTACTCCTTGTCCATCTATGTATAGGGCATGTGGAGAAGCATCCTTTCTCCTCTCTCTACACAACTTTCCTCTATTGTTTTACTGGCATCTGGAATTCCTGCTATCCTGTGTTGCCAAAGGCCAGTTCCAGCATCATAGCATGCAACCTTGTGCATACTTACATGGGAGCAACCCTAATTGAATATGGCGGGACTTACTTCTGAGAAAACACACATAGAATTGTGCTAATAAATAGAGTTTTCCTCACACTGGAAAATGGTGGGTGTGTTTCTGAAACATAGATCCTGTTTGCCTGTTTTGAGGGTGCCATAATATCTATCTGACTTTTCCTACTCACTAAAGATTTACACTTTCCACCTTTTTACTCAGTTCAATGTTCCTCTCTATATACCAGAACTGCTGGGACTAGTTCCAAGGTTGGAGGAAGGACAGAGGTCAACTTCACAGGAACAGAAAGAAGCAAAGTAAAATGGATGAATCATTGCTGTATAGGTGGGTGCTTTTGCTGCAGGTATTTGGTTTTCCACTGAGAATCTGTGGGATGATGCTGTTATGCTCTTTGTTCAAGAAGCTGTACCATCCAAAGAATATTCTAGGGCAAATACAGGCAGTATAAGGGCCATCCCATCCCATACCCTGTCCTACCCACCAACAGTCACTGCCGAAACAGCATTTTGCTGCCACAGTGGGGGTGTCTCCTGCCAAGGTAAGTCACTCCATGGGGGAAACAGGGGAGTTTTTTTTAGGGTGGGGAGGGGGGAATGCCTTGGCTGCATGCCACATACAGCCCACATACCTTATGTTGCCAATCCCCAAGCTAGAATGCTGGCTCTAAAACACTGTATGAAAAGGACCCACAAATAACTGGAGCCAACATTCCCCCCTCCACACACACAAACACACTTCAGATTCAGTATCTAGGCCTCCAAGACTGCACCTTAGCTTAGAGAATAGAAATTATCTATTGATATTTTTTTCTTAAAGCTTCAAACAATTTTGAAGGCCTATGCTGTTCTTGTTGTTTTTAAAGGATGTTCTTCTTTAATGCTTTATTCAAAACAGTTTCCAAACCATTTTTAATGAAGTCCAACAATTTTAAGATTTGGATTGTGTATCTCTCTTTTGATCGCTCCTCCACCTGATATTGTGGGATCCCTCCTCCCCCCCATACACATCAGAGGTCCCCTCTACAAGGATTCGCTTTTGCGCCTGGTTAGCCGATTATGCGCATAATCGCAGAAGCGCATTTATGCCTAATCCCTCTGCACAAGAGGCGGCGAGAGGCAACAAAGCGCATTAACGGATGTCCAAAATGCGGTTTACATGTAGTTAATGTGCATAAGCGCATATTCACACAGTCAAAATGCGCTTTAACGGACGGAGCAAAATAAAACTCGCGATTTAATGCGCATTCGATAATGCGCATAATCGGAAAGATAACGCGCCTCTACGCCCATTTGCGCTCCGCTGGTGTGGAGGTAAATTTTTTAATGAGACTTCAAAGAGCATTAAACCTCTCGTGAAGAGGCACCCAGAGTTGACCCATTCAGCAGAGTCTCCTGACTCTGAGAGGTTCATCAGACAAGCATTTTATCACACGCTTGCTACTGCCCACTTACAGATGTGCACACATCCTTTAGATGACATCTAACTCCCGTATGCCTCCTGCTCCTTCTGCTTGTTTTTCCATAGCAAAATAGACCCCTTTTAATCTGACTTTTAAAAAGAAAACAGAATGTGCCGCGATCTCCTGCTGAGTGCAGGAAAAGCGGTGTGATAAAAACAGCCTCTAAATGGGCCATATGGTCTTTGTTTACTTCCTCTTTCCCCTCCGGGAAGAAGTGCAGAGAAACTACGGTAAGGAAATGCTATTCCCCCACCCCCGTGTGATGACACTCTGGGTGTAGCATTTTCAGGGGCCTGGAGGGGCTGTCCTGGGAAGAAGGGAGTGGAAAATGCCACTTCCACCCATGCAGTAGATCCGGTTATATCTGGATCCAACCCATATTTTGTATCCATTAAAAATGGTCAACATATGGGCATAATCGTTAAAGTGTTATTCAGAAAATAAAATATTGAAGTATTGTCCAAAATTGTTAAATTATTGCAGAAAAAAACAAAGACTGATCAAAGTTGAATCCTACCTTATGGTGTGGTCACTCTTTATTTGCTGGGTTTTATAGATTTGAAACGATGTTTGTTCTCTCTCTATTTGTATACAAGCATATTATTTCAGTATTAACTATGTTTATTTAATGTCATGTGTGGTAGATCAACCACTAGAGGGCAATAGAGTAGCACCTGAACTAGGTAGGGTTCATATGCCGTCATTTAGCCAATAGGAGAACCAGAAAGCCTGTTGTCCTTATTTTCTATTATCAAAGGAGTGACAAATACCAATTGATAGTTACTGGCAGGAAGAGAAAATAAATTTTCTTAGGTCTCATTTACCATTAACCAGTAATAATATTACTTGTCCAATAATTCAATGATGTTAAAAATATGTCCAGTTAATATTATATAATGATGATGTCTGATGTGTCAAATATATGAGCCACATTATTATTATTATATATATATATATATATATATATATATATATATATATATAAAATGTCATAAAGCCAAAAAAGCATCTGTTTTATTGGATCAACTTAGGGCTCATCTACACCTAAGAGTGTAGAGGGAGGGAGGGGGGAGGATCGCGGACTTACCTGCTTCCGTGACCCTCCCTCAGCATCTAGACAACCATGAGACTTCCCAGAAGGGGATGTCACAGGCATCACGGGAGCCATTGTTTTTCCTGAAGAGGAGCTGTGCGGCCCTGATCTGGGGAAAGGCAGTTTTTTTTTGTTTTTTTTAAACAACCTCACCCACCCACCCCCGCAATCCCAAGGATGACAAAATTGCTGCCCCCCACCCCCATGGGCACGGAGCCACCCCGCATGGCTCTGTGCCCGTTTTAGGAACCAAGAGCGGTGGACACACCAACCGTGGTCCTCGGGATGGTCCCAGGACCATGAAAAAAACAGGATATCCCCGGTTTCCATTATCCTAGGGTCATCCCGTTGATCCTGGGATCCCCTGTGCGTCATATGGATGCACAGGGACAACCTAGGGACGACCCCGGGATAAAGGCTTGGTTTAGACATGGCCTTTGACTGATGGAGGACTATGCATGTTTTGAGTTGCATGGAACTTTTCAGCAATGAAAATCCAGAGTATCATGGATGAAGACTATGGAGTCCTGTCAAACATGACATTTAGCAAATACCAATACCAACCTCAATGGGACCATAATAAAATGAGATGTCTGCAACCAAAGGCTAGTTATTTCAAATGTGAACTTTAGCCTTCCTCATCTCTGTAGCTTGCAGATATCTCCATTTCAAAATGCTTCCCTTTCTTTTCACTCCCCTCTCAAACTCCTTATTCTGGCCTTATCCTCTTCACCTTATTTACCAGGATTATTCCTAGCTAGCCGTTCTTAGGCTTTTGCTTCTCTAGAGTCAGAGCAGTTCATCTAATGACAGCCTTTGTATCATAGTCAAATGAAACTGGAGAACATCCAAATAAACCAAGGGAACGAAGAGAGAAAGTCTCAGGATTTTGAAAAAAACATATATAGTTTTATTTTTTTAAATGACTCTATGTGTTTTGGCCCGGTATCATATCATTGGGCCTTCTTCAGGAGCTAAAGCAAAAAGCAGAAGGGGACAATATAAAACACATATGTATATATTTTGAAACAACACAGGCAAGTTAAAAATCATCACATTAGCTACACTGCAATAAAGCTTGTGCATACTTACTCAGTTGTTCTAAAAGATGTCTACAGAAATCTCCAAAAAGGTTTGTCTCCAAGATGAATCATGCGACTAGTGTCATGTTTAATATGCAGTAGTTTATATACATATATGCCATGGTAGACAACAGTTTTAATAAAGCTCCTTCTGTATAGTTAGAATTATCTTCCGACAATACAGAAAATAACATCTGCTTTTGCTTTAGCCCCTGAAGAGGACCCAAACATATGATATTGGCTTAAAACGCATTGGGGCTGCCTCTACAAGAGAGGTTTAAAGCTCTTTCAAGGCTGATTAAAATTTTTACCTCTACAAGAGAGGAGCGCAAATTGGGAGCTGAGGTGCTTTAAACATCCGATTATTCGCATTATCAAATGCGCGTTAATTAGCGAGTTTTAATTTACGGCAGGAGTAAGAGCGCCTTATGTCTGTGTAAACAACTTTCTGAGGAGGCGTATTAACGATCAGGGGGTTGGACTGTGGTCGTGATCTCATGCATAGAACTGCCCCTTCGCTGGGAAAACCTCCCACTTTTTGGTTTAGATTCATTTCCTCTGTCCTCCTGGCAACTTCCTCCTTGTACTCCGTCTCTCTGGATGGAAGCTCCAAGAAGAGGTGACCCAACGTGAACCAAAAATAAAGTTTCTTTGAAGTACCCTGATGAAATATTTTTTACATGGAGACACGGGGCCAGATGGAGGTGGTTTTATGAGAAGGAAAGGGGGTAGGAAGGATGGGCGGATGAGCGCATAATTAGCCATCAGCGGACATAACTTCCCCTCGCTTCTTGCTGGGTTCCTGAGCTGAGTTGTGTGTGCTGGGAAGAGGAGGGGGAAGGAACGAAGCAGCATCCCCCTGTCTGTTTTGGCGTGTGTGTGTGTTTTACAATTGTTGAGTTTGCTGGGAAGAGGAGGGGGAAGGAACGAAGCAGCATCCCCCTGTCTGTTTTGGCGCACGCGTGTGTGTGCATGCACATTCACATTTACTCCTGAGAAAGTA
Source organism: Anniella stebbinsi (assembly GCA_029215795.1). Classification (NCBI taxonomy): domain Eukaryota; kingdom Metazoa; phylum Chordata; class Lepidosauria; order Squamata; family Anniellidae; genus Anniella; species Anniella stebbinsi. The sequence continues at coordinate 84,481,148 of JARDYH010000002.1, read as the reverse complement.
AGACAGGTAGCCGAATATGTTAATCAGCTCCTTCCTTTCAGGTAACCTGGGAAACCAAAGGCGGGAGATTCTGGTGGGCGGGGAAAATAAAGAGAGGAAACCGGTTTGGGGAGTTTCTCTGGGACAAAGCGCATTACTTTCAGCAACATTTGCATGCGATTCTCAGCATGTCAACAACTTTTAAATGCCTTTCATACAGCCTGTAATGCGCTTCAACGCCTCCCATGTATAGGGATTAGGTGTAAATGCGATTGAGAGAAGATGCGCATAATCAGGGAACCATCAAACCGAAATCTTGTAGAGGGGGATCGGGCTCCTTCAAAGAATAAAACAATACAGATAGTGGGCTGCAATCCAATTACACTTTCCTGGGAGTAAAGCCTCACTGAACATAGGTAGAACTTACTTCTTAAACATACTCCTCTGCCACCGCCCTCCCTCGGCCCAGGTCTCTTTCCTACCATTTTCCTTGCTCCTTGGATTCCCCTCCTCCTCTTTTGGCTACATAGTCAGTCAGGCCAGGGATAGGCCAGTCTCAAAATGCATTGGGCGTCGGCCTCTCTTCCTCCTCCTTCCCCTGCTCCTAGAAGCCACTCATTCACCCCCTGCCCTTTTAGAAAGCCCTTCTAACAAGGTTGGGGGGGAGGTGAGCATGCCTGCGTGAAGGCACAAGAAGTGGGAGCCCTGTTTCCTCAAGCCTATGAAGTTAAGGTCATGGCAGCTTTGTTTTACTATATCTATGTTTGCAAACTACAGCAGCCATAAAGAACCATTCCTCTTTATGGCCATTGTAATTAACGACCATAGATATAGGAAAAATTAAGAGCTGCCATGAACATAACGTCATAGGCCCTTTGGGTGGGAAGGGCAGAAAAAAATCCAGATTTTTCTTCAAATTTCATTTTAAAAAACCCTCCTGGATTTGTTAGCAAAATTCCTAATAAATCTGGATTTCCCCCATCATTTCATCACTCTACATATATTTTCAACATTCTTGTCTTTGTCTCTTCATTCCCTTGAGCCTTCATTTTCTTGAGGTAGTGGCTGTAAGCTCTGAGCAGCTCAGCCAGAGGTCCTGGAGTCTGTCCAGGGCTGTGTCTTGCTGCCACCTCAAAACCCTGCGACAACCCTGGCCCAAGGCAGGTCGCTGCCAGAAGCAAAAACCTGCCATGCCCCTCTCCCCTCCCTCAGTCCTGTGATCCCTTCCCCCTGCAGCCTCCCCCTCGCCCCCTCCCCGGCGATCTGCACGCATGCCCATCGCCAGGCATCACACTTTCATTCAAACCACCTTGGGTTCTTTGCAAAAGGGGGGAGATGTCAGATTTAAATGTAATGACAAAATAACGACAACGACAACACATTGTAACAACAATTCAGTTCATTATTCATCACAAGAAGCAGTACTTTTTTCTGTCTTGAACATGCTATTAGTCAGGTTCATCAGATGAATCTTCTAGGGCTCCCCAATCCCAACACTTATTTCTATTAAATTCTATGCAGTCTCTCCTCTCCCGTCCGCTCCCTGCAATAATGAGCCAGTCAGCAAATCTTTTTCAGCTGGTTGTCTAATGTAAAACAAACAAACACCTAAGCTGTTTTCCGGAGATCCTCTCAGTTGCTTTTGTATGAGACAGAAGTCCCCATGTAAATACACTTGCTTTAGGCAGGCTAGAAGCAAAACATCAGAAAAGCGCACAAACAGTTTTATGCAGCCACAATAAGGTGCTAATTGCTGCACCCTAAGATAACAATGCTCTGTTTCCTTTCCACAGCTCTAATTTGTGCACAGCCTTGAAAGCTTTTCAGGTTTTTTCCTAAATCATCCAGACTGAAATGCTTTGCATTAAAGAGTTATATTTCTACTGACAGCTTTGCATTTGGCATCAAATATTTTTCTCTCGGAAGCAGCTGGCATGCGCCCTTGCTGAACATTTTGCGGTGCAGATTAGCTCATTCCTGCGAAGGGTGGTTCACTGTTGTGTGATACGCTTAAGCCCTTTTCAAAGAAAAATAATGAAGTACTGTGCCAGGGAAAGACCTTAAATGAGTGGAAGAGTGTTAGACAGCATGGTCCTTCTTGTTGAAGGAGATTAATTAGTAAGATATATTAAAAGAAGACAGGTGAGGGTATGGGCAGAACAGGGAGTTCTGTGCCACCGAGGGAAATGTAAGTCTTTCTCCCCGCAAAATTTGAGGCATGGCAATTTTGGTGGTGGGGAATGATAATCCAAACTCTATGAATAATCATAAATTAAGATGACAGATAGCTGCTAAATAGCTGTTCATTCAACCTGTGTGGCTGCAGGTTTGTAAACTATTGTTTGCATGATGCAGATGTACACCTGAGAAGCATTGGCTGTGAATAGAAGTTCTGAAGAGGCACACAGTGTCTGTGTAATGAAGCCTTGACAAAACACTCATATGGACAGAGGCAATCATGCATCAAAGGAGGCATGTTCAGGCACCTGCTGAGGGTCCACGCCCCAGTGGGGCCCCACTGACAAGAGCCCCCTGGAGTTGCCTCTCCTCTTCACCACTGCAACCTGCTCACCTGCCTCTCTCTCTCTGGCCCAAACAACGGTGGTGGTGAAAAGGAGGAACAGAAGATGCCCCTGACTACTTGCGCACTGTCTCTCTGCCGGTCAGGCAAGGAAGTTGCAGCAATGCTGAGAAAGAAGATGAGGAGCAATAGCAGCTGGTGATAATAGCAGTGAAGAGGCAGAGTCACTGAGGGAGGGGGCCCATTGAGGATGTCCTGCCCAAGGGCCCTATAAAACCTTCAGCTGGCACTGGGACCTACCGTGCTGCTGTTGCTAATCTCTCTTTTAGCTATTAGGACAGCATGGAAATAAGCACAGAACAGTCCCTTTGTGTATGGTGAGTGCTGGGTGCATTGAATGAATGTGCCTGATTCTCAGAAAATCTTTTATTTAGGTTCACACTTAGAGTCTTTTGATGTGGCATGCTTGCAACTGAATGGATAAGACATTGGCTGAATTCGGACGACACAATAAGCAACGGGGGGGGGGGGACAATCGTCAGTTGTATTGACTATCGTGTCGTCCGAATGCTGCTATAGTCAACTCAGCGCTGATCCTAATCTACACCACAGTTGTTTATTTATTACCATGTTGTGTGGGGAGCACCCCCTAGATGAACAACTGTAAAGTTGATTATAACCCCACCATTGACTATCGTGTTGTCCGAATTCAGCCATTGAATTCAATATTTGACTAGTTGTTCTGGTATGTTTATTTGTGTAACATCACTTTTATTGGGTTTTTATTGTACATTTGTACAGTTTGCATCTGGAAAAAGCCATAGGAAATGAAATTAACATTAGTGCATGGACACTGTATAATGGAAGATCTAACAGTGTTTCTTAGAAATTGTAATAAATTCTATAGTTTTGGCTTGTTCTTTGAGGATCAACACGATGACCCACACTCAATCCTTGAGAGTTTCAATGATATCCCACACTCTACCCACATTCAACACTTGAGTGTGGGTAGAGTTTGGGTTGTTTTTGAACCATGGGTTGTTGTTGAAACACAGATTATCACGTTGTCTGAACCCAGCTGTGCTAACAAACTATGGTTTGTTAACTACAAACAACCCATGAAGAGAATACATGTGTTGTTGTTGGGTTCTGAACTGTGAATTGTTCATGGTTAACAAACCATAGTTTGTTATCATGGCTGGATTCAGAATCATGATAATCCATACTTCAACAACCCACAGTTCAATGATAACCCACACTCAACCCATACTTAACACTTGAGTATGGGTTATTATGTTGTCTGAACCCAGTCACTTTCTTACCTTATGGTGGAAATGTTCTAGGGACTATTACTGGGCAGGATCTACACTACTGCTTTTATAATGGTTTATAACAGATTTGACAACTGTTGGGGTCCTGGACACATTCCATATACCGTTTTCAAACTGTTAGATTCTTCTTGGTGTAGATCTGGCCCAGGTCTCTGGACCACAGTTGAAGTAGCATTAATCTAACACAGGGGTGGGGAACCTCCGCCCTGGAGACCAAATCTGGTCCACCTGGGGTCTAAATATGGCCTTCTGGGGTTCCCCAGATGGTCATATCCTCTTCTTCTGGCCTCATCCCCTTCCCCCAACTCCTAACATGCCCCAGCCATGTTTCTGTCTAAATGTGCATAAGATTGCACCCTAAATTGGTAAAAAATAACTGACAGTGCAAGTCAATTCAGAAGTTAGTCCTATTGAATTCAATGGCACTTACTCCCAGATAAGTGGGTATAGGATTGCAGCTGTATCAGGCTTATATCTGAGTAGGCATATGTAAGATTGCACTGTGAAGTGCATATGAAAAGCACAATGAATAACACACTAATAAAGAAGAGCTCTAATTACAATGCAGCAAGTAATTTATTGATAGCAGACTAAATTTGTTCCTACCCCAAAGCTAAATCAGTTTTGATTCCCTTCCTGGTTGTTACAAATTGCCAGCTGGATCCTGTGTGTGAGGTTCTCATATTCTCAGTTCTGTTAAATCAAGAGACTCAGGGCCCCAAATTACATCCCTCCTCCCACAACATTTTCAAAAAATGCTCTACTGCCCATTACTTCCAGAAACTGTATCTTAACAGGAATCAGTGCTCGTGTAACAGCAGCTGGAAAGTTTTGCTACACTCAGCTCAGGACCCCTTGAAAAGTCAACTCATTTCATTTCTGAGCCTTCCAGGTGTGTCAGCATCTAGGACCTTTAGATGTGCTAAGCAGGTTTTGAATACTGTTGCTATGGCAACGTTTCTCCATTGCCTTGGGTATCTCTTAATCTAGAATGTATATTCACTTATGATAGGGTCATTATAGGGACAAGCCCACCAGAACGCAGCTGGTGAAAGGCTGGAAATGATGATAATGATGCTGATGCTGATTTTGCCTAGAGGCTGTTAAAATAAGTTTGGGAGATTCAGCCATTAGGTTCCTGAACTTTAGCATCCCCGCTAACTTCAAACTGTTTACAACTGCATAGACTTAAAAGGTTGGCCATTCTAGAAATAGCAGTCTTGCAGTGCCTTTTAGGCTGGAAAAACATTGGCTGGTTTCGGACAACACATTATGCAATGGATGGGGAAATAGTGTACTGACCGTGCGTTAGGTAGGCGGTGCTCTACACATGACATGTTGCTACTCCATTCCTTGTATAGCTGAAAGTTCCGGCGGCCATCCTGGTTGCTACGTCTGCTCCCTCCCCCTCCCTCAGTCCCCCAGCTGTATCCCAGCATGCATTGCGAGTTCTGCTGGCTGTATGGAGCAGCCGGGGGGTTTCGGCTGCTCCGGCCGGCAGAACTCTATTTCCAAACGGAATAGTCCACTGAGATGGGGGTGGTGGGGGTGGTTCGGATGACACTTTAAATAATGGGGCTTCGGGCTAAACAACGTGCAAGCCCGTGGTTTCTCTCCGTTGCTTAATTGGGCAGAATAGCGTACCGCCAGTTGTGTGTGTGTGGTGTGTAACCCTCCACACGACACAATAAGCAACACAACTGACGGTTGCCTCTTCCCCCCGCCGTTGATTATTGTGTCGTCCAAAACCCTAACCCTAACCCCTCAATAATAATAATCAATATCTGCTGTTGCAAAAAGCTAAACCCTAAGCAGAAATTTGGCAATCAAAAAAGGCATGAGACTATGTATGGGAAAGGTTTCAGTATTAACTCCTCCCGTTGAAATAAAATAAAATGAAACATTCCATTCTATGAAAGCGGTATGAAAGCGGTATATAAAAGGCAGGAGCCACATTACTGCTTTATAGAGGTGCACTGACAATTGTTGGGGCCCATTGACACATATCTTATACCGCTGTGTCCTGCTTGGTGAGTCTCCTGTTTTTTATATACCACTTTCATATCGCTTGCATAATGCAATATCCTGCTTGGTGTAGATGAGACCGTAAACTTCTGTGAATCACGGCACCCTCATATCTACAGGAAAAAATGGAGACGCTGTCTTGAACTTTGAGAATAAGCATCATTTGTTGTAGAAAAGGAGAATGTATTTTAACAGTAAAAATAAGATGAGCCTCTGGGACCATGTGCATGCTCAGTTGTCCACCCCCTTTTAAAAATAAGAAAAGATGCTGTGGTGACTGGCGTCAGCCATGGTGAGCTGTGACATGCCCATGCTGCTTCAGGTGCTGATACCGCCGCTCTCTGGGTGGTCTTTTTTGTGGAGATGGACTTTGGTCCCAAGATCCAGCCCTAGCTGCACCACTGTGAAAAGCTCATCACCTGTCCTTTCACACACACACACACACACACACCTCCACATTTCCGTTCTCAAGCTGAACCCACATGTAGTAAAAATCATCTCTGATGCAGCAAGTCTATGGGTGAGGTAAAAAAAACCCCCACATTTTAAATAAGGGATGGTGAGGCACAAGGTGGCCTATTAGCAACACAATACACCAGATGCTATCTTCTGTTTTGGACTGTGGAAGTTCAACCAGTTAGCAGATTGGTTGCCAGTGCAGAAACTGGGAAATGGTGTCTTGTTTGTGGAAAAGAGATTCTTTAGAAGCTGAAATTTAGAAGAAAAGGGCAGACAAATAATAAATGACTGGCATTTAGGAAATCAAGGGATGTGTATGCGATTTATAACCACCAACACTGGCACGAACTTTTTAATCCTTATTTTATGTTAAGGTTTAATTCGCATGAGCACACAAGCATAAGTACAGTGTGGGAATGACATCAGCATTACACAGGGAGTCATGAGAAACCTACAACACATGGGAGCACTCTGATTTCTTTCCACTACCTGCTCCAACACTTGAGAAATTAATGGCTTTTCTACTCTAGAGTTTTTATCCTGCAACTTTAATGGGACTTTTGTTTCCAGAGTCTTTGTGGGCTTAACATCTGTCCTTTACATGCACATCCCTTCCTTTTCCCCCCAGGAATTTCCTTTATCTGCAAGTTCTATATGTTTCATTATACAGCCACTAGATGGTGCTGTGGTATAGCTTCAATTTAATTTTTTTATTATTTAGGAACATAGATAAAACTCAAACATTACAAACACCAGCATTACAACATACAACATTAAAATGGAGTTCCAAATTTCTCCAACACACAAAAAATAGATAAGTTTTCTTTTACGCCTTATCAAACAAATAAAAATAAAAATAAAAGTTTAGTGGATGGATTCCCCTGCCTTCCCCTCTTATCCATTGTTTTACTCCCATGTTAATCGCTGAATCCACATGCAAATATCTCATTCCCGTCTCTTTCTTTTAAAAAGTCAATCATAGGTTTCCATTCCTCGATAAACCCCATTGTTGTTTTGTCCTTTATTATCGCAGTGAGTTTTGCCATTTCCGCAAGCTCTATTATCGTCAATAACCTGTCCTCCTTTGTTGGTACCTTCTTACTCTTCCAATTCTGAGCATATATTAATCTTGCTGCCGTTATCATGTACAAAAACAAAGTTCTATGGCTTTGACTTAGCTGTTCATCTATTAGCCCCAACAGAAAGTACTCTGGACGCAATTGTATTTTGATCTCTAATACATCTTGAATTACTTTATGCATTTGTATCCAAAAGGATTTTGCTTTTTTACAAATCCACCATAAGTGATAAAAGGTTCCTTCTTGTTCTTCACATTTCCAGCACTTTCCCGAAGTCCCTTTATGCATTTTTGCCAATTTTGACGGGGATATATACCATCTGTATATCATTTTATTAAAAAATTCAATCTGGCACATAATGTAAATTGCATGCCCCTCACCCACATGTTCTCCCATATGGTGCTGTGGTATAGCTGTGGTTATAGCACAACTCCATAATTACACAGAGAGATTCAAATCACCATTTTAAAATAGTGCATTTCCCCCTTTACAAATAAAGCCATGGAAATGGTCATAAAGCATGGGAGAGGCCCTGAAGGTTTTCAATATTATGTAAAGAACCTGCAAACTTCTCTGAGGAACCAATCTTGATCATATGATAAAAGCTTTGTACAGAGAAACTCTAAGTTAATACTGTGAGGAGTTGCACAGCAGGTATAGTCTGGAGACACAGAAAGATTGTTGAGGGATTCTACCCTAGTCTCCTCCCACCATATAGTTTGAAAGCATGAGATAGCATTCGAACATTGAATCCCCCAATTTAAGTAACAAATAACCTGACATGAGGCAGTGGACCATGTGTGTTGACCTTGGACCATCTTCACATGTTACATTTTTTAGAAGTACACCTATACTTTTTGGTATGAATGTGACAAATCTGTGTTTGCAAAGGTGTGCAGGTCATAAGGGTGTGTCTGGTTGCAATTTCCCTTCTGAGTGTTCATCCAGTGGTGAAGCGAGATGTGTTGCTATGTGACATGTGATATGGCCTCACCTCAGCCTGGATACTACAGATGTGTTAGATTACAATTCCCATATTTCCAAAACAGCATGGGTGCTGACTGGGAATGATGGGAGTTGTAATCCAACACATTTGGAGGGCACCAAGTTGGGGAAGGCTGTTCTATGTCATTGTCTCTATGGCAAAGTTTTAGTAGACTGCAGTTTGATTATTATCAAGAAACCTATTGATGACTTATAATTAGCTGAAAAACTCTTCTTTCATTACAAGTTATTTAGAGCATACCAAAAACAAAGGTAGCTGTGTTGGCCATAACAAAAGATCCGGAATCCATGTAGTATGTGGAAAACAGATTCTGACTATGCAGACATCTGGACTACATTCCCCCCTCCTATTCCCCCCAACACCACCCCACTTTTTGTATCATCTTGTCTGATTAAGACATCTGGTGATCTCAAAAGCTTGCACATTTTTTTCTGATCTTTGAGTTGGCCTAATATATGGATTGTGAAAATTATATAGAAAACCTGTGCAATTCCTTTTCGACAAATTTGCTATGAGGTTGGCATGCCAGTGCCTAGGCTGCTTCTACTTCTTCTTTGTTAATGCTGATATTTGGCAGTTCGCATTTGGACAAGTAGAGATGAATTGCAATCGCTTCTCTTGATTCTCACAGCTGAAAGGCAAGCAGACTTCAAGATCAGTTTGAAGTTTCCTGCAGCAAGGGGAAGACCTGACTCTCAATAGGGAACTTGTCTTGAATCGGAAGCAAGTGAACTGTTCAATTTTTTAAAAAAAGAATTGATGTGATTCATGGGAAGGCTTTTGTTTGGCTTTTTATCGCTCTGACCTGGGACTGAGGGCAGGAAATCATTATACTGCAACCATTTAAAATAAGAATAATAATCCAGGAGAAAAGGGAGGATACAAATTCACAATGATCACCTTAGGCGAGTCATAATTTATAAACTAGCTTTAGTGACAAATCTAATAAAAGCTGCCTGCTGAACTTTTGCAGAGACAAAGCCAAGATGGGAAAAGGACAGAAAAGAGTGCTGTGTTAAATCAGACATGTATTGCAACACTGAGTTTTCGAACAGATTTGCATCTGCAGTTCCTTCTGACTGCCTTTGAGAACTCTGCTGTTGTTACATTTCTAACTAGACCTGTAAATCAGGGGTGAGAGCTGGCTCACATTTGCAATCTTGAGTTTGATGAGATCTTTAAATTGAACATATTTATTCTGGCATAAGCTGTCATTGACTACAACCCAATTCCCAGATGCATGAACTGTTGACAGAAATGCTTCCCTATTGCAGTAACATGATCCCTTCACTTTGTTTGTTTGTTTCCCAAACTGGATTGATTTGGACAAACAAATTACAGCCTATTGACTTTCTCCCATAATACTCAATAGGAACCACTGAAAACAGAACCCATTCCTGTCTGATGCATAGGTTGCCCTTGGTCACACTACAACATGACAGACTCTAGGAGTTTGCTGCTACACATATATTTCCTTCAGTGTTACCCACCAGAATTCATATAGCTTAAGGGCTTGCTGAACGATCAAAGTTCATAACTTTTTCTGTCTCTCTGTAGAAAGGGGGGGAAGAAAAGAGATGATTCAAGTATGAGCTTCTAGTGGCAATCTGGAAACGATGACATCTCTTTCCTTTCCTGAGATTCTTTCCAGTCATCTGCAGCTTGACGGATCCCATGTCTATTGCCTTGATTCTGTCAGTAGGCTGCAGACGGACAGCTTCACCGATAGAACAATTTAAGATACCAAAAGGTCCCCTGATCATAATCACACCAAGCTTGGGAAGAAGATCAGCATGCTCTCAGCCAGGGGGATGTCACTAGCGAGTCTCTCAATTTAGCTGAGATTTGTTGAGCCATTCATTTGATTTAATTATGCTATAAAATGGCAGGCTAGTTTTTCTGTTTTCCTCTCCAAACTTTTCAAACCCCCAAAAATGTGCCTAGCAGCAAGAAGGGAGAAAAAAAATGTTTTTGTTTTTTTCAAGCAAGTTCTCAAAGGGATAATTGTTCCTTTGCGGTGGGCAAAAATGCAGGAAGTACAGCGAGATTTTTCTGTTAGTCCCTGCTGTGTGTTACAATTAAAAGATGCAGAAGTGGCTGCAGAAAAATCTCCAATTTAATTGCAAAATCTACATTTCTAGCTCTTGAGTTGACTGAGTGAAGATTGAACATGTATTTTAAAAGGTTAGCCATGCTGATCTCTTATAGCAAAAGCAACATAGGCCTGGATTCAAATGGAATGGTGGAAATCACTTCTGCTTGTGCAAGAAGAATAGTGGTATAATGGAGAGGGGTATGCCAGGAGCATAGCTCTGGGACTTTTTTCAAAGCAGGAGTGATGCCATCATCAGCCCAACATGGCGGACTCATCATGGATTATTTAACCCATGATGGTGCATGTGGTTACCATTTTGAATATGGCAGTCGGGGTAATCAGGGGCTGTGGCGTGTTGTGTGAACCCAGTTATCAGGGATTATGCAAGGGCCAAACAGCTCTTTCAGAGGTTCTTCCAACCTTCAGGAAATTTCCAGGTATGCAAAAAGGCTGCAGTGGGTAAAGGAAGGCACTATTGCCTCTCTATCTGAAAAATCAGAACTTTGCCTACTTTGTTTTCCTTGGCTCCAGGCAAAATAGTCTTGTGACATCTTAAAGAACAATAGATTTGTTGAGGATGACATTCTCATGGGCCACTGTCTAGCATGAAGCATTGATCATGAGATGAGCAGGTACATTGATAAATGGGTACCACATTTAGCAATAAACAGAAACCCTGTACCCACATAGTTTGGGATTTGCCAACTTCATGATAATAATGCTTTGCTTTTGGCTGGTGGGTGGGGAGAACTGATTTATCTGAGGTAAGGCAACGCTTAAAATGGTTAGAGAAAATTTTCCACAACTATAAATAATAACACTGTCATTTTGTGTGTTTTCCTGTCTCTTCTCCACAGACACATATGTATACAATTTCATTTAACAGAAGGCTGGTGCTGCTGGGAATATTGAGGGAAAGCCCAAAGGTTTCACATGGCAACAGGTAACCTCTCCCTTGATTTGGTGTGTTTTTCCCCTGTCATAAGCACCAACTGTATAATTACTGCATTTTATTATAAGGACACCGTAATTAAATCTCTTCAGCGGGATAGCTTTTGTTTCCAGTGTGCTGGAGAAGTCATTAATCTCACCAAGCTGGCAACAGCAAGCAAGCTGTGTTAATACAGTATAGCCTGATTTCACGATGGCAGACATAGAATTTTTATGTTTCCTGCGAAAGAATTATATACATTTGACAATGAACAGGCCTGCCTCCCTTTGTGCTCCTTGGGCTTGAAATATATAACAACTTCCTACAGAAGGAACATTTTCTGCTTTGCTTAACATCCCTAAACTCCATTACTATTATTTCAGTTCAAGGTTAAGCCACTTCTGCCATCTTGTGGCAAAGCTATTGTTAATTTTTAAGATTAAACCTTCTCCCTCCCAAACCCCATTATGTCATCCTGGTTCATTAAATATGTTACTGCAGCTACTTTTACATTGACCAAGGTGAAGGAGTTTTGTGTGGGTGATAGCAGAGGGTTTTATATTTTAGCCATTCATAATTATTATTTTTGAGTTAAATCCAATGTTAGTTCTACTCAGAGTACACCCATTGAACTAAATGGGCCTTAAGTTAGTCATGACTAATCGAAGTCCTATTTCATGGCTAATGTTCTGTAAATCCCATTCATTTCAGATGATCTATTCTGAGTAGGACTAACACTGGATTTAAACCTTAGAATTTTTATTTTAGGCCCGGAGCTGAATACAGCCAGAGCAGGGATGAATGAAAGATTTATTTCAGTTCATTTTTTACCAGTATTTACCCAATTTGCATCTCCTGCACCCACATGCAGACTCAAATGCAATCTGCGGTTGGAGTCCATACATTTCTGAGTTTCCCATATGATTTGCAGACCCCAAAAATGAATTCAATAACATACATACATTTGAAAAATGCACATGAAAAAATGTGGACTTTATTTTAAAAATGCACACAAACACACTTTATTCAACGGGAGAAGATTGCATACATTTAAAATGCACACAACTGATGTGTACATCTGAAAAATGCACACAAAAATAAACACATATGTTAATTCAAAAAGGGGAAACAAAACACAAAGATAGTGATCTGATGTAGATGCGAGTCAGAACGGGTTTGAGGTAGAATTCAAAAAATCTGAATGAGTTTGTTTTTGGTCAATTTGCACATCCCTAAACCTGAGTAGTGTAGCTGTTTATTTCTACCCAGCAATTATTTATTGTTTCAATGTGAAGTCTTATGACATCCTGAAATGCTTTAACGAAAGCCACATTCACAAATGATGACAAGAGCAGCTTTATGTCTTTCTCAAGGAGCATCTTGAGCTAACTGCATGAAGATGACAGATCTGACCACAGCAAAAGAGATGCAAATCCCCAGTCAGATGTTGCATGAATTGCTGCCACCCAACGGATGGAGCAATTCTCCTTCCACTGGCTGTGCCTTGTCATTCATGTCCACAGCTGCTCTTACAATGCTTTGTTGATGCTTAATGTTGCATGGAACAGCCCTATTTAATCCAAAGGACCAACTCCTCAGTATGAGCCATTTTATCTGAATTGTGATTTTTCTTGCTCTTCTGGTCTTGAAGTTGCATCATAACAGTCAAGGCTGGTGCCTCAGATTTTGGTGGTGTAGGGATTGCCTTCTGAGTTTTACTTACAACCAACCAGAAGTCTAAAACAGCTATCCAAGGTGCAAAGCCATATCCCCAAAATGAATCCAGCACCTTAGATAGCTTCTTTAGACTTCTGGCTGGTTGTATCAAAAACCCAGAATGGAATCTCCACCCCATCGAAATTGGAGCCACCAGCCTCCCCTTCATCATAAGTCATTGACTGCTATCGTACAGCACAGAGGAGTATTTGGAAAATGAATAAAAATATTTTAAACAACACAGCCCAAAGAAAGAGAAGACAATGGCACGAGTGGCTTCCAAAGACCCTAATGCTTTCATGAACTTAAGAAATACCAAACCTTACAGTTTCTATTGTTCTGTTTCCGTCATTATGATGGGCCTCTTGCAATTCACAAATTCCTACCTGTTCTCCAGTTGCTTAGTAGTTTTGATGTTATAAACAGGAATTTGCAAGTGAATTAAGGCAGAAACCATTTTAATTACCTTTTACCAGGAGGGAGACTTAGGACATAATCCTATGCGTGCTTAGACAGAAAAAAAGTCCTACAACTCCTGGGGAATGCTGAGAGTTATAGGACTTTTCCTTTGGTCTAGACATGTATAAGATTGCAACTGTAATGGTTTACTCTAAAAGGCATATTATAAAGCATTTAAACAAATGGATGTTATACAAGAGATTGGTCATGTTCACACATAATGGTAAATTGAGATCCCTGGCTTCTCCTGGTTTATTGTGAAAAAGCAGTGTGCTTGTGCATGGAACTTGTTTGCTTCTACTTTGATCCTCCTGCTTGCATGAACAGTTAACCAACTGTTCCGGTCCTACCTTTCGGGCAGGTTCCAGATGGTGATGCTTGGGGATAGTTGCTCCTCAAAGAAGGAGCTGTTGTGTGGGGTACCTCAAGGCGCCATCCTATCTCCAATGCTGTTTAACATCTACATGAAACAGCTGGGAGAGATCATCCGGAGGCATGGGGCGGGGTGCTATCAGTATGCTGATGACACACAAATATATTTCTCCATGCCTTTGACAACAGCATCAGCTAAGGATAGTGTGTCTCCTCTGAATGAATGCTTGGAGGCAGTAATGGGATGGATGAGGAAAAACAAACTGAAGCTGAATCCAGACAAGAAGAAAGGTGCTTACTGTCAATGGCCCCAACCTAGGTTTGGAGGTGTGTCAACCAGTTGTGGATGGGGTTACACTCCCCCTGAAAGGCTGTGTCCACAGCTTGGGGGTGCTCCTGGATCAATCACTCCAAATGACAGCTCAGATAGATGCGACGGCCAGGAGTGCCTACTGTCAGCTTCGGCTGATACGCCAGCTGTGCCCCTTCCTAGAGTTGGAAGACCTAAAAACGGTAGTGCACGCACTGGTAACTTCGAAGCTTGACTTCTGCAATGCACTGTACATAGGGCTACCTCTATGCCTAGTCCGGAAACTTCAACTAGTTCAAAATATGGCAGCCAGGTTGGTCACCGGTACATCTAGTGGTGACCATATCACACCAGTTTTAAAACCACTCCACTGGCTGCCAATTAGTTTCCGGGCGAAGTATAAAGTGTTGGTTATTACCTTTAAAGCCCTACATGGTTTGGGTCCTGGTTACTTGTGGGATCGCCTTCTCCCATATAATCCACCCCGCACTCTCAGGTTCTCTGGGAAGAAGTCAACAAAAACTAGGCTGACAGCTGTTACCCAGAGGACCTTCTCTTCTGCCACTCCCAGACTGTGGAATGACCTGCCGGGAGAGATCCACCAACTTACCAGTCTTCTAGAATTTAAGAGAGTTATAAAGACTGATCTCTTCCAGCAGGCCTACCCAGTCGAATTTTAAGACTTAGTTGATTTTAATAATGTATTAATTTATATATGCTTTTAATCAGTTTTATGTATTTATATTGTCTGTATGATGTTGTTCCCTGCCTCAATCCAGAAGGGAGAGGTGGGTAAGAAATAAACTATTATTATTATTATTATTATTATTATTATTATTATTATTATCAACCCAGAAATGAATAACTATTGTGATGTCCAGATGGGGGATCCTGGTTTGTTGCTGCTCCAAAACAAGCCAGGATTCATAAGCCTAAAACAAACCAATTTGTTGATGGCTTATGACCCTGGCATGTTAGGGAGCAATGAACCAGGATTTTGGGTTTGGATGACATGATAAGCTATCCATTACTGGTTTGTTTATCCACTTGTGTGATCAGGAAAAGCAAAATGGGAGTGAATGGGCTACAAACACCAGTGCACTTACCACATTCATAGGTAAACCATGAATCCTGGCTTATAGTTATGTGTGAACATTGCATTATCTCATTTTGTTGGTTCTTTCCTTATAATGTATCTTCTCCTGGCTTTTAGAGTAAAATAATTAACAAAATTATTTTATTTTATTATAGGAAATGTGTTGAAAAAGAGGACCCAATACCATACAACATAGAAAGTAAGAAGCTAAGATCAGCAAGCTGTCAGAAACTTAAAAATAAACTAAAATAAACACTTCATGATTTTAAAGTCAGCCTTTATTTATATCAACCATTCATTGGATGGTATGATAATACAAATCATGGGCCTGTTCGCACGTAACACTAAGCCACAGTGAACCACACTGTGGGAAGTGAGCCACAGTGGCTTAGCATGTCATATGCAGAGAGAAAACCCTACAATGATGGTTAATATAGTGGGGTTAAAGGGCCCCGAGGTGGCTTACCGTTTCATCTGTCAAGATCATCAGTTGTTAAAATGGCCATTCTGCGAAAGAAAATGCAGCAACCATAGAGTTGGCTGCCTAGACCAGCCACAACTTCCAGCAACACAGTAGCCAGTGCGGACTTTCTCAACAGTCGAAATTGCACCCACTGACTATAGTGTCCGGCACAACCCAATTCCCTAGGCAATAGCTGCTGGGATATGCGGCCACAGCAAAGGGAGGATGACAAAGTAACCATGGAGCAGTAAGTAAACCATGTGGCAGTGCACAGTTCCCTATCATATGAGGGATGTGCATTGTGCGCTAACTCTCCCTGCTCCCTGTACTTACCCTAACCACCATTGCCTCAGTGGCGTGTGGAAAGGCCCACAGCGTTTACTGTTTTCTCTACTTTGCTGTAGCTCTCTGGAACAGTCTTTAATATTTGCTGATGTACATGCTGTTTAAAATTATCTACCTACTTCTTGGAAATTAACAAATGGTCAGCGTAAATGGATTTTCTGTGCTTTATTTTTGACAGCTAAAAGACTGATATTACAACATTGGAAAGGTAAATGTTCACCTTCTATAATGCAAAGGATTGAGGACCATACAACACTTTCAATATTTCAATGGGTAGTGTATAGATCCCACCTTTGAATGGTTACTTTTTTGGATATCTGGTCCAATTTTGTTGAAGCTTATGTATAATTACTAGTAAGTTGTATTTTCATATATATGCAGTTCATATTTATTCACTGATACAAACCTATGTATTTCCCCCCCTTCTCCCCCTTTCTTTCTTTTGGGGGGGGGATTTCACAATAAAAATGAATTTTTTAAAAATGGAAGCTTGTAATTGGTATTGCAATTATTATGCATTTATTATACACACCATGTCTCATTGTTTCCCCTACATTGTTGTAGCTCTCTGTAAATACAGTTCCTGGAAAACCACCACTATAGAGTGCCAGTAGAAATGCCTGCAATCTAAATGAAGGTTCGTTGTTCCACAAATTTAGACCTGACTCCCTGAGATACAAATGTAACAAACAAATGAAGAAACACAAAGATGGATTGTTAACTCATATCTCAGAAAACACAAAAAAGGAACCTGAGTGGACAGACACTGGGATCTTCCCTCTTTTAAATATATGTTCACTGACTAGATTAGCCTTCCCCAACCTGTGCCCTCCAGATGTGTTGGATTACAACTCCCAGTATCTCCCAGCCAACATATCTGAAGGGCACCAGGTTGGGGAAGGGTGAGTTCATTTTATTTTATTTTATTTACAAAATTTGTATACCACTCCAGATCTGAAACAGATTCCAGAGCGGTGAACATAGAAATTAAAACAGTAAATGATACAATAATAATTTTTAAAAACCATTAAAATTATACTTTTAAAACCAAATGCCAAAAAAAATTGAGACTGTCAGTCAAGGAATGCTTCCTGGAATAAAACTATTTTCAGGCAGCATTAGAAGCATGCAATACTGTGTTGGCGCCTGTTTGACCTCCAGGAGCAGGGAGTTCCAAAGAAAGGGGGCCACCATGTTCAAAGCCCTTCTCCTGGTGGACTCCAATCAGGCCGTAGGGCTATGCCCTCTGACGACCTCAGTGACCAGGCAGGATGGTAAGGGAGAAGATGCTTTCTTTGCTGTTTTTTATATAGCAGGTGGAATTACCTTGAGCTTTACCATTTGAACCAAATGCCAGTACATTTCATTGAGCAATCCTCTCTATTCACTTTCTCTGCACCGTTTGTACATTCTATTAGCGTCTATCATATCCCCCCC
This sequence comes from Anniella stebbinsi, assembly GCA_029215795.1. NCBI lineage: Eukaryota > Metazoa > Chordata > Lepidosauria > Squamata > Anniellidae > Anniella > Anniella stebbinsi. The sequence continues at coordinate 84,463,524 of JARDYH010000002.1, read as the reverse complement.
CCCCGTCATCTGTTTCTACCCTAAAAAATCTCCATTGGCCTTTCACAATTAAAACCACCCAGTATGTAGAAGGCAGCACAATCAAAGGCAACATCTAAGCTGAAGAGTTAATTGAGCTCTCAAGCAGTTTTATGGTGACAGCACCCTCTGCTGAAAAAAAGGAGGCCTAAGCCAGGAATTCCATATGACTGTGGTTTCTGTTTAACATGCAAATCTTTCCAAACAATCTGCTGCCCTGCTGACCTTGCCCTTAAAATAAGAAAGCAGCAACTTTTCCAGTTATTTCAGCTTAACAAACCTTAACGCGCATGTATTCCTGACTGGTCCTTAGAGATGAGGCAACCTGAGAAAGGAGGGGATATACTGAGGTGATTCCCCAAATAAATATATTAACTTATACACTTGGATTCTTTGAATATAACCTTAGGCAGGCCATTTATTTCTGCCATCCTCTGAGGAACAACAATGCCAAAAAAATATATTGTTCCTGTATCTTTAACAGTTGCATAGAAAAGGGGATTTCAGCAGGTGTCATTCCTATGCATGCAGCACCTGGTGAAATTCCCTCTTCAGCACAACAGTTAAAGCTGCAGGAGCTATACTAGAGTGACCAGATACAAAAGAGGGCAGGGCTCCTGCAGCTTTAATTGTAGTGATGAAGAGGGAATTTCACCAGGTGCTGCCTGCATACAAATGACACCTGCTGAAAATCTCTTTTCTGTACAACTGTTAAAAATACAGGAACGCTGTCCTTCTACCTTATTCAGGTGTGCTTTCTCACACTAGAGGCATTCAAGAGGCAGCTGGACAACCATCTGTCAGGTATGCTTTGTAGGCTGACCATATGAAAAGGAGGACAGAGCTCCTGTATCTTTAACAATTGCATAGAAAAGGGGATTTCAGCAAGTGTCATTCCTATGTATGCAGCACCTGGTGAAATTCCCCCTTCAGCACAACAGTTAAAGCTGCAAGAGCTATACTAGAGTGACCATATACAAACGACTTGCTGAAATTCCCTTTTCTATGCAACTGTTAAAGATACAGGAGCCCTGTCCTCTTTTTTGTATGGTCACTCTATTTCCATCCAACTGTGAAACAAGTTCCCTTTTTTCAAAATGTCAGAGAATTGCGCAAATATCCTTCCTTCTTTTTCTTATATTCTTCTCCTGCAAACTATAGTTGCTAGATTTGCCCAGCAAAGACAGAGAAGTAAAGTAAAAAAGAAAAAAGAAAAGAAATCTCATGTGCTTTGGCCCTGAGGAGATAAAGAGGCCACAGAAATCTAAACAAATACAATAAAACTGCTAAAATGTTTATTTATTTCTATTATATCCTGCCTTTCCTCCAAGGGGTCCAAGGTGGTGTGCATGATCTCTTTTCCATTATATCCTCACAGAAACCCTGGCAGTCAGTGACTGGCCCAAAGCCACCCAGTGAGCTTCATGGCCAAGTGAAGATTATAACCTGTACCTCCCAAATCCCAGTCTTAAAATTACCACTTTAGCACACCGGCTCTCAGATATTCAAACGGCTCATTCACCAGCAAGCTTTACATAGCTTCTAATCATCCATCCGGCACTGAGTGGCGCTCATCAGTTGGAAACATGTCAGTTGTCAATAGACACAATCCTTAAAAAAACAAACTTTGACTCAGGTATGCTGAAGTCTGGAAAAATGTACTGCAGACCAAAGTTTTATGTGATTCTTTTGTTTTGTTTTGTAAGCTGCATCAGGGGCCTCTAAAGCTGAATGGTGGTGGACAATACCCTAAAAATATAATAATAATAATAATAATAATAACAACAACAACAAACAAAAAAACCTGAACAAATAATCTAAAAACTAGACACAATTTTGGCCATAAAATTCAAAGTTTAATAACTAGAAAGCAAACCTACTTCTAATCAGATCCACTACACAGGAAACCTCCCATTCCTCCACTTTATCTGGGTCACATAAGATCACCCACAAATATAAGAGGTGAAAGAAGTGGGACCCATCACCAATTATACAGAGATGAATGGTCCTAAGTATATATAAAATCTCCCCAGTGCGCAGGTTCCCTTTGATGAGGCACATCTGCCGAAGATTTGGTAATGAAAATTACATCTGGAAATTAATTCCCCTGAGTAAAAGCTACAGAAATGGAAAATCTCTTCTTGTTCAATGTAATTTGTGGTGCCTCTTTTAATCCACCCTCTAACCCAGACATCTTTTCACTGGTATCCATAGCAACAACTCTTTGTCTTTCTTTAAGCGGAACTTCAGCAAGTGGTGTTAATTCAGTTGAACCGGAGGTTACTTCAAGGCCCCCCTTCATTATAGTTTCAAATTAGCGGCATACATTAGCTTGAATGATTAAAGTGACCTTTCATGAGAAAGGCTTCACCTTAATCAGTTCGAATGATGGGGAGCCCTTTTGTCTGGTTCTCTTTGTCCTTGGGAGACTTTCTGTTGGGGGAGCAGCCTCTGTTGGGGGAGCGCCAAGTCCAACTGCAACAAGCCCTCCCTGTAGAAAGCACCAGGCCGTTCTCCGTCTCTAGGGCCAAGCTGTGTGTCTCTGGAATCCTGGGGTGGAATTGCTATCAGTAAGCACAAGCTGAGGCGAGAAACAAGCAGCTCCATCCACAGCACAGTTGTATCCGCCAGTGGAGGCTGGTGGCTCTGATGTCAGCTAGCTCCTTTAGAGTTCTGGCTGGTTCTGACTGAAACCCGGAGCGGATTCACCACCTCACTGACGTCGGAACCACCAGCCTCTCCTGGTATCCGCTGATATCCATTACTAGGGTTCTTATTTTATGCAGCCTTCCCCAACCTAGTGCCCTCCAGATGTGTTGGGCTACAATTCCCAGAATCTGGCTGGGGGGTTCTGGGAGCTGTAGTCCAGCACATCTGGAGGGCATCAGGTTGGGGAAGGCTGATCTTATGTATTGAGTTTTTGTTGTTGTTGTTTTTTAAATGGCCCCACAAGAACAAAAGCCTGTTGTGGATCACATAATCCTAAACGGTACTAAATGCTTGGGAAGGAAAGCAAGAACAGGCCCATGAATAAATCAGGAAAACGGTTGTATAGTATGAAGCAATACTCTTAACTGTGAACTGCTGCACATGGTGACATGCATCACGAACCAATTGTTTATGCACATTGTTTCAAGAGTATTGCAGCAGAATGTCCCAAGAATTCAGTGTCCCTGTGTTTAACTAGGAACAATGTGTTTGGCTACATAAACTCTTTGTGCCTGTTCCTGAGGAGGTCGGACTTGGCCGTGGTAACTTGGGTGACCATATGGAAAGGAGGACAGGGCTCCTGTATATTTAACAGTTGTATAGAAAAGGGGATTTTATTTATTTATTATTTAAAAAAACATTTTTATAGTGCCACCTCGCCATTTCTGGCATTGGTATGCCTGCAGCACCGGGCGAAATTCCATCTTCATCACAACACTTAAAGCTGCAGGAGCCCTACCCTCTTTTGTATCTGGTCACTCTATTTCATATGGTCACCCAAAAGGAGGACAGAGCTCCTGTATCTTTAACAGCTGTATTGAAAAGGGAATTTCAGCAGGTGTCATTTGTATGCATGCAGCACCTGGTGAAATTCCCTCCTCATCACAACAGTAGGAGCAAGGGAAAGGGCAAGGGATATATACTATAGAAGAATGGTATAAAGAAATATGGGATATGGCACTTAATGATAAGCTGACGTGTAAAATGAAAATAAAGAGGGGAATGTCCAGTAAGAATGATTTTGGAGATATATGGAGCCCATTTTTGGAATATGTATTAAGAACGGGGAAGGGGCAAACACCTTCAAAAGAGTCTTTACAATTTTGGAAAGATGAATAATGAATAATTGAAGGTCTCCTGGGGGGACGGGTGCACGGGGGGTATGTAGGTTATGTATTGTATTTTATGTTGTTTTTATGTTGTATTATATTGAAAAATAAAATATTATAAAAACAACAACAACAACAACAGTAGGAACCCTGTCCTCTTTTGTATCTGGTCACTCTAATATAGTTCCTGCAGCTTTAACTGCTGTGCTGATGAGGGAATTTCACCAGGTGCTGCATGCAGACAAATGACACCTGCTGAAATTCCCTTCGCTAAACAAGTGTTAAAGGTACAGGAGCCCTGGCCTCCTTTTCATATGGTCACCCTAGTCACCCTAGTGGTACCGCATGCCTCAGCTGCACCTAGGTTGGACTGCGGTAAGAAGGCGCTACTTTTGAAAAGTTTCTGGAAGCTTAGGTCAGCCCACTCCAAGGATATTAGTGAGTCCTCGATCCCACAACCATTGTACTGGTGAGCAATTTGTTTCCAGGCCCAATTCAAAGTGTTGGCGTTGACCTTCAAAACCCTAAATGGCTTAAGATCTGATGCAGAGGCTCTTCGTTATGTGGGAACATGCTTAGATAGGACAAGAGAGGGTGACTTCTCAGTGGCTGCACCCACATAATGGAACACTGTTCCCTCTTGGTGCTTTTTACTAGACATTAAAGACTTTTTTTATTCTTGCAAGCCCCTGTTCTGTGAGGCAGATATGTTGTTTAGTGCTTGGTTTTAACTAGGGTCACTGTTCATTGCTGTTTTATATAGTTTTATGAAGTTGTGATTTTAAACTTGTTGTAAATAGTGATGCATTTGCACTAAAAGTGTGTGTGTGTGTATCTTGCATTTCCACCAAAATAATGACATTCAAGGAAGCTAATAATGAATTATAGATTAAAAACAAAATGACAGTTAAAGCATGACATAAAATTAAAAGCACACAAAAAAAGAAATAGCAGCCAACCAATTATACCTCCTTCAGCAACAGACTAGCTCACATGGCAAAGGCTGCCTGAATAAAAACATATTTGTCTGCAGGTGGAAGGACAACACAGAGGGGAACCTAGGTTCTATTGGCAGGGAGTTTCAGTGCCTGGAAGCCACCACCAAGAAGGCTCTCTCTCACGTCCCCACCAGACATACGTCCGAAGATGGGAGGACCAAGAAAAACGCCTCTGCCAAAGATCTTAAAATCTAGGCAAGCTCATATGAGAGAAGGCAGTCCTTCAAAATAGCCTGGTCTCAAGCCATATTGGACTTTATAAGTTATAACCAGCACTTTGAATTGTGCCAAGAAACGGACTGGTGGCCAGTGATGTTGTTGTAACAAGGGAGTCAAGTGCTTCCTGTAACTGGACCCAGTCAACAGTCTGGCTGCAGCATTCTGAACCAGCTGTATTTTCTGAACAGTTTTCAAAGGCAGCCCCATAACAGTACCTTACAGTAGTCCAAACAGGATATAGCTAAAGTATAGCGATGTACAGATTTTTTCAAATCCATTCAGTCCGTGCTTCATGGATCGTCAAACATCTTTCATTCCATCATCTGCTTCTCGACAGATCCAGATTTTTTTATATAAAAAAAATGACATATTTGTGCTCATTCTTATTAGCCCTAAGTCATATTAGTTGGCATTAACGAACAAATGCATATTAGTGCAAATCTCCCCTAAATGTAAAAACAAAAACACCAATCCGCACTTCTGCAGAATCTGTGTGAAAAAGCCAGTCCACTGCAGAATCCATACGTTGGATCATAGAAATATGAACTCATTTGAATCCATTGCAGATTTCTCTGACATCCCTACTAAAGCATGTGTGACCATGGCCAGCTCAGACATCTCTAGGGACAGGCACAGTTGGCACACTAACTTTAGGTGTGCAAACCCCTGACCACTGGGTGTCCAGATTCAGTACTGGGTCCAGGAGTATACGCAGACTGCAAGCCTGAGTCTTAAGTGGGAGGGTGAACCCATTGAGAACCTACATCTGGGTTGAATCCATATTTCCCGATCTGTCTTTTGACTTACCAGGAACACCTCTTAAGCTTAAGTATATATGACAAAATAAAACAAAACAAAGGAAGGAAATCTGTCATGGCCTGGTCATTCTCGTGCTGTCGAAGTTGCTGCCACATCATGATACCCTTTGCACTTTGACCCTGTTTACAGAAGAGCCACTTCCTTTACATGAATCCATTCCTGTTTGTGATGTGCTCTGCCTTGGAAATAAAAGGTCTAACTTCATAGACCTTCTTTGGAGGCCTATTGGCAGGTCACCCTTATTTAGGGTGACTCTATTTGGGAAACCAAAAAAGAGGGCACCCAGTGGCAGGGGGGAATGATGCGCTTTCTGGAGGCCCGGGAAAGCGCTCTTTCCTCTCCTTAAAGGCCCCGATTGGAGCGAAGGAGGGGAAAGCATGTCATCCCCCCCCCCACACTGCTCCAATTGGGGCATTTTTTTAAATGTCTGGCAATGACACACTTTCCCCTTTAAGGCCCTGATTGGAGCAGTGGGGGGGGGGGTGACCACATTACACCAGTTTTAAAATCTCTTCACTGGCTTCCAATCAGTTTTCGGGTGAAGTACAAAGTGTTGGTTATTACCTTTAAAGCCCTACATGGTTTGGGTCCAGGTTAGCTACGGGATCGCCTTCTCCCATACAATCCGCCCCACACGCTCAGGTCCTCTGGGAAGAATTTACTACAGTCAACAAGAACTAGACTGACAACCGTTACCCAGAGGACCTTCTCTTCTGCCGCTCCCAGATTGTGGAATGACCTGCCGGGAGAGATTCGCCAACTCACCAGTCTTCAGGAATTTAAAAGATCTATAAAGACTGATCTCTTCCGGCAGGCCTACCTAGATGAATTTTAAATGTGTTTTATTGGTGTTTTATTGGTATTTTAATGATGTATGGTTTTATCTGCTTTTAATCAGTTTTTGTATTTTGTGTTTAGTGCTGTTCCCCGCCTCGATCCATTGGGAGAGGCGGGTAATAAATAAATAAATTTATTATTATTATTATTATTATTATTATTATTATTATTCCCCATAGTGGTGCAAGCAGTTCATATAACCCTGTCACAGGCAGGCAGTGCTGCTTTCATGCGCATGTTGTCAGGGGAGAAACTAGAGCTGGATTTCAGGCGCAAGGCCCAGGATCCCTAAAGGACCACCAGGGAGTTGCAGTTGATGGGGGTTGTGGAAAACAGGCCTCGCATCAGCACAGGCATGCTGTGGACTGACGCTGGTTGCTTTAGCATCCCTCCTCCTCCTCCTCCTCCTCCTCCTTCTAAAAAAAATGATAATGAGGGATAGCCTGATGAGCATGTACGTGGTTGCAGATGCTAATTTTATTTAAATTTTATTTTAAATATTTTTTAGATTAAAATGTAAATATGCACATGCTCCAACTCTTTGCTTGTTTTTAAATCAGGATGGGCAAACAATTGCTTTTGTGTTTTGCTCTAGCATATCAGGGATCTGTTGTAAATCATGGAATGGTGGTGGAGAGGGGGGATGTTAGTTGTGTGCTTCACACACAACTGAGGTCCTGCACATGGCCACCCTCCCCGGCCCATCCAGGGTCTGAAATCACCAAGCTGCACCACTGCTTGCTGTCCATTTTGAGGATAGGCCAGGATTTAAAATGGATGAATGCTAAGTGTCAATCAGCAGAATCCCTCTCCCATTGGGATATACTGGAAGGACCAGTTTCATCCAGTGTAGGTGCAAATACATGCCTGCCAAAGTGTAGGAGTCCAATCACTGGTAGTTACAATCTCACTTTTTATATTCAAAAGAAGGTGTTTTTTCTTCTTACTGGAACTGGGAGTAGCTCAATTTCAACAACATTATATTGGTCCGGATGGAACTCTCTGAAAATCACTACTCCCTTTATGTGCCTGAAAGACTCTCTTTTCATGGCTGCCCCAGACTCAACCTGTGTAACAGGTTTCCAAGAAGTGCTGATAAAGGCTAGCCTTTTATGGGTGCTTAAAAAGAGGATTTTTTGTATAGAGGGTTGGGGGAAACATCATTTAGTTGACCAAACCAGTGGATCCCACCACACATGCTTCAATTCTCATTTCACCAAGTTAAAGAAGCAGATGGGATAAGCAGAACTGTAATCAGTCCAACCTACAGCTAATGGTAACTGTTTTTGCTCCGAAACAAACACATCTGCACTGTAAGCACTTATAGGGTAAGTAGCGTGCACTGTGGGTATATATAGAATCGCATGCACACTAGCAGTCACTCGCAAACTTTGTTCGGCTCTAGGTTTTATTACACCCCATAAACAGCATCTGTTAGCACATGCTTATTAACGTTTGTTTAACTTACTAACCTAAGTTTTGAAGTAGACTCACGTGTAACTTTTAACAACAGCGTCGTGTAATCTCTTGTGCTTCTCTTTAAGTGGTTCGCATTAATTACATAGGTCTGCCAGACAAATGCGTAGCACATTAGCCGCCCATGGAAAGCAAAACCAAGGAAGCAAAGTTTTCTCAAATCAACTCCACTGTTTATTCTTCTTGCTTAGCAGCCACAGCATCAGCCCTAATGCGACGCTCAACAAACTCTCTATTCAAAAATGAAAACACAAACAGGCCAGTCTGGTGGCTATGACAGGAAGCTCAAAGTCTACAACATTTGAGTTTCTTTAACAAGTTAATTGGCTCTGGAGGGCCGCATGATAGTTTTCTGACTATTCACAGCAGCCTCTCTGAGGTGGCTGTGATTACAAAGGTGTGACATGTGCATGATTGGTGTGTGTGTACATTTATGTGTGCACACACATACATGTGTGTGTGTATGAGTGAGAGTGAGAGAGGCTGAGTTCGGATTATTATTATTATTATTAATTTATTACATTTATATACTGCCCCATAGCCTAAGCTCTCTGGGTGGTTTACAAAAAACACTTTAGGCAATGGAGGGGGGAAGAGGCAACTGACGGTTCGTTATTTTTGCGGTGTCCAACACACAACATGTTGCCCCTCCCCCGTTGCACGGCTAAAAGTCCCGCCTCATGTTAAGCAACGGGTCTCCATTAAACAACGGAGCAGCCCATTGTTTTTCCCCGTTGTTACATAATATACTATCCGTTGTCTGTCCATTGTTTGTGTCCCCCACGACACAATAATGAACACAACAAACAGTTGCCTCTTCCCCCCTCCGTTGCCTAAAGTGTCGTCCAAACTCAGCCAGAGAGAGACTATGCAATTTCATTCAATGGAACCTCTTGAGTTTTCAGTGCAGACATTTCTACTGCCCATGAGGCAAGTAAGTTATTAAGTTGGATAAAGAATTGATTTTAATTGGTTATTATAAATGTGGTTATGTGTGTGTGTGTGTGTGTGTGAGAGAGAGAGAGAGAGAGAGAGAGAGAGAGAGAGCAATTTCAGTGGTAAAAAGCATATTTTACTTAATTTTTAGTAAAATTAATCTGGCTTAAAGTGAAATCTGAGTTTGATGCAAACCACATTATGAGGGATGAGGGACCTCATCTGACCTCATTTGCACTTCCTGTATATGTGAACCAGAATGCAATTAACTGCCAGCTTTTGTACTTCTAAAAATTTTGTAATGCGTGAAAAACAGTATGATAAAGGAAATAACACAAAAAGGCATATATTAGAGGAAATTGCTTGCAAAAGTGCATAGATTATGGGAAAATGTGTGCAACTATGTGGAAATGTTTGTGAATTTCATACAAACTTTTTTAAAAATGGAAAATTGACATGGAAATGGGACAGAATGGGCTTGTTCCTGAAAAAAATGTGAATGTTATAGAAAACAATACAGAGAAATTCCTGCATCCCTTCCATCTACATGTCATTTCTTAAAACTGAATCCATGACATTGTTACATGCACACAAATGTACTGAGTAAAAAGTCCCACTGAGTAATGTCTCCCCTTACTCACCTTTTCTCCAAGCTAAACAATACAAGCTGTTGTAACCTTCTCTCATAGGAGTGTTGCTTCAGCCCCTTGATAATTTTAGTTGCCCTTTTCGACATTTGATCCCACAAAAGAAATGAAATAACTTCATAAAAATGGAAACGAGCTCAGCACATTCCACTAACATTTAAAAATCATCTGCCTGGCAAGGTAAATGCTTGCCAGGTCAGGAAAGTTTACCTACTCTTCTCTACTTCTGAAATACAGTAAAAAAAATAATGAAGAGGAAGTGAAGAAAATAGAATAACTGGAGCAAGATAAGGAACCTACTAAGAAGAAACTTAAATTTATCAACTAGGTAACATAACTATGTGGGTTCCAAATGGAAAATGTTGTGCTGGTGCCTCAGAAAAATTGGACTGTGTTAGTACGGTGACAGTTGTGGAAGAGAAGAGAGCAAAACATGATAGAATATTACAGCAAAGAAACCTTCTATTCCAAACTGATGGAGAAAGAAAATGTTTTCACATGCACAGCAGTAACTTATTTGTGCTGTTTTCTGCCTTGAGAGTAATTATCCTAAAAGGCTGCCTAACATATTTTAAATAAAATGAATAAACAGAAGAAGAGCCATGCTAGATCAAACCAAAGGTCCATCTGGTCCAACATTCTATTCCCACAGTAGCCAACCAGATGCCCAAGAGAAGCCCACAAGGAGGGCTTATGCCTGTTCGAGTTCCTCAACAACTGGTACTGAGAGGCACACTGGCAGGATCTACACTATTGCTTCAAAACGGTTTATAACAGTAGTGACAACTGTTGGGTCCCAGGACACACTCCAGATACATTTTTCAAACCGTTTTCAAAAGGTCATATATCCTGCTTAGTGTAGATCTGGCCACTGCCTCTGATACTGGACGCAATAATTAGCCTTCATGGCTATTAGCAATTGATAGCTTTATCCTTCATGAACTAAATAGTTTATCACTCTTGGTGATAACAGCATCTGGTTTAACGAAGGTCATGTTGAAGATGGTGGAAGCTGATAGAAGCCATTTACCTGGAAGTAAACCCCACTGAACTTGGTAGGACTTATGTAGGATTGCACTAATAGTTTTTTGCTGCGATAAACTATCGCTTCACACAACCGAAAGACTCGTGGCTCTGTTGTCAGTAGGGTGGTGGAGTCGCTCTGGATTTCAGAGTTCTGATTGGTTCTTCTGACTGAAACTGGAGTGGATTCACTGCCCCACTGACATTGGAGCCACCAGCCTCCAATGGTCTGTTTGTGTGTGTGTGTGTGTGTGTGTGTGTGTGTGTGCATATGTATCTATTTATATCTGTGTGTAAATGTGTATGTACGTGCGTATACGAATAAAACTATTTCCCTGCAAGTCCCACACAAAGCTCAGGATTCAAGACACAGGAGTGGGGAGAGGGACAATTTTGTTTTCAACGTTTTCTGTTCATATAGATCTAGATCAAGGGGTGGTGAAATAGTGGTCTTTCACAGATGTCCTGATGGGTCTATGCTATCTGCAGTATCAGAGGCAATCCATCAGTTGCTGGGGAATATGAGCAGGAGGATGCTTTGGACTCATGTCCTGGTTGTGGTTTTCCCCTGGGCAGCTGGTTGGCCACCGTAGGAACAGAATGCTGGATGGGATGGACCCTTGGTCTGATCCAGCATGGCTCATCTTATGGTCTTCGATCATTAGGATTCTTCTGTGTAGTGATGTAGCTGACATGCCCAGTGCTGGAAATCATGGGTAAAGAGCACAGACCATGCAGTCTACAGCCCTCAAGCACGCGTGTGGAAGCATTTCTCACTAACGTAAATATATTTTGAAAATGATGAAGAAAACAAAGAGGAGAAATGAATGATATCCCAGTCAAGAGGACTGCAATGCTTTACATGAGGCCAAGTACTTCTCAAAGGAGGAAAATGTACCCATAGTATAATGTATCTCAGGTGAGATTTGCACTAACAGTTCTAATGCAGGGATGTAAAACCTCCTGCTCACCAGTCTGCTCTAGCCAATGGAGCCTCCTTGGTTTTGTCCAGGGGGCACGGCTTGACCTCCAAGCCCCCACCCCCCTGGAGGAGGCTCCAATGTTATATCCAATTTCAGAATGGAGATAACAGCGGGGATGTGGGTGATGGGTAACTCATCTAGTGCTGGGAAGAGGGGGCCTCTTCCTGGTGCCAGCTGAGTTGCTTTCTATGAGGGCAATGTCAGTTCAGCTGATGCCATTCAGCCTGCAGATGTCCCCCTCCCCCACTTTTCTTCTGCATCCCTGTTCAAAGGGCTATTGTCAAAATGACGTGACTGAGCTTTTATGCACAAAGTATGCTGCAATCATATTTTATCTTTTTTACAAACGCCTACAGGCCCTGATAGTGCTGAAGGATGTATTTTGCAACCAGGGTTGGGGTGGGAGGGGCCCCTTAGATATTGTTCCCCAATGCTACTCTCTCCATCTTAAAGCTGAACTGGGTTGCCACATGGCAGCAGTGGTAAGGTGCAGAGGTCAGGTGAAAAGGCCTAGTCAGCCAGATATGGCCATTGGGCTTCATGTTGTCTACTTTTGCCATAATGCTTACACATTTTTCCATTTTTTTCTTTTTAAAAGAACAATCATGTGGGAGTATTGTTTTGTTTTCATTCCCTCCCCAGTTTGGCATTTACTGTTAATCAAATCATACTGTACATTTCTGTTAAACTTCAAGAAAACATTTCAAGGCTAGAAATGGGCACAAACCCAAGTCTTGAATACCAAAAAACTGTGGGAGGCAAAGCAAAACTTCCAAGTTTTATGTACAAATCTGGGTCCAATTTATTACATTTGGACAGTTGCTAGAATCTACATCACTAATCAACATACTTTGCTTCTGTGAGTAGGCAGGAGAATGAACAGAAACCACATAGCAGTATTCACCCGAGAAGCCAAGTTCCTCTAAGGTGTGTTAGCGCTTGATCTCCTAGTAACCGGAAGAGTAGTGCTCAAGAGGTGAATTGATGATACTAGAAATGAGGACTGTAGCATACAGCTCTGCCAAATTGGATTTATTTCTCATTTCAAGCCCCAAAACATTTTAGTGAAGACATACATGTATTTCAAGGAGTCAGAATTCTTTGATTCTGGAAAAATTCTGCCAATGAAGCTGTCACTATCTTAGAGTATCCACAGACCTGAGAAGGAAGGGCCATAGAGAAATAACTCAAGCCCAAAGTTTCAACTTTTAGAGTTCTACTCTGATTCTTATCTTGTTTTGGTGTGGAGGGCCTGGAGGCCATTGTAGATTTTGTTTTCCATTTGCACTTGTATTTTAGATTTCTTTTGCATGAAGTACCATGCAACATAAGGCTCTTTCAGCCAGAGGGACTGCAGACTGAAGGTCACTGCAGGTTTGGGGAGCATGCAGAGGAAAAGCTTTATGGAGACATGCTAGTTGCTTTGCTGCTTCTTGAACTTGCTGCATACCTAGCAGGAAGGAAAAGACCCACTTAGGCAGCAATTTGGAGAGCCAGTGGTTACAATGCTGGGCTAGTTCAAGGAGACCAGGTTCAAATCTCCTCTGAGGCATGAAGTTTGCTGTGTAATATTGGGTCACTCTCTCTCTCTCAGCCTAACTTACCTGACAGAATTGTTGTGATGATAGGATGGGAGCCAACCATGAATACCTTGAGCTTCTTTGGGGCGATAGAGAGTATCAATGTAATAGATAAAAAGATAACATTCAGTTTGAGAATTTGCTGTATGCCTAGCCGGACAGAAAAGGCTCACTAAGGCAGCATGCTTATGATAGCCTTCTGCACTTGCAGGAGTTACCAAACATGGCTGTAGTTTATCACCTGCCTAATGGAGTTAAAAGATGGAGGCCTCTTTCCCCTTTGTTGCATTTTATCATATTTTCCTTCCTCACAGGATGTAAGACACTCTCCTGATGGAGACTTGTGTCCAGGTAAACCATAAGGGAGAGCCTTGACAAAGTACACTCAAAGGAGAGCCCTAAAACTCATTACTTCCTTATTTCAGCGAGCGAGCAATTTGTTGAGTGAGCAATTTGTTGCATCGTTATATTCTGATTACACAGACAACTGCATGATTACATACGTCATATTAAAGAAAAATTGCAACACAGAAAGAAAATTATCACCACAAATGATTTATTGGCAATGACTGAGGTAGCAGTTTATGCAAGGCAACTTGATGAACCAACTCAGCTCCACATTTCTTGCATAAAAGGCATTTTGAAGGGAAAATGCATTTTTTATGAGTGAATAGCTGCAAAAGCATGTTTTATACTTTGTATTAAAATAGGTCTATCTGTAAAAGGACTACCTGACTAAAAAGAAAATAATAATGATATATGAAACTGTGATAACCTTCATTTTTCTATTTAGGATTTCTGCTATATTTTAGTATTTTCCACTCCAACTCTTGTGTGATGCTCATATTCACATACATTAAAATATTCATCATCTGGGATAAATAGGGACAGTATCCTGAAATCTTGTCTGTTGAGAAATTGCAGTGGCTCAATAGGGATTTTATGTGATTTGCTGCCCAATCTTTTCCTTGTTACACGTGTAGAAACGTTATCAAGTTTAAACTTAAGGAGAGAAAATAATGAAAAGGTTGTGCCACTGCTTGATTAGTTTTTACAAGTAGGTTGATTCTTACCACAAAGTAAAACAGGCATCCTATTTGTGCAACATGAAAAGAAACACATAGGCGGAGTTAGAGAGCAATCCTACCCCTAGACAGTGTCCCAGAGGCCATAGATAGGGTTGTTCAGAGGGGGAAAAAAGTCCTCAGAGATTCTAAATTCGTATCCTTCTGAGACGAGTGGCTGAGTTGGGAGTGGGAGGGACTAAACAGAATTGGAATCTCTAGAGATTGGAGCAGCCTGTTGTTTCGATTCCTCACCTGTAGCATTATTCTCTAAGTATGCAATTTTGAACATTTCTCCATCGCTATTAAAACAATGAAGTGTAGCTGCATGTAAATACATCACCTGTGTAGTTTGTTAAGTCAACAACTAATCTTACATTTGTTTTGTTTTCCAGGTCATGGAGACCCTCTTAGGTGACTTTTCAGAAGACAATGAATGGGGGAATAAGCATACATTTACATTCTTGGTATCCAGAAAGCAGTTTTTGCATTTGGGATACCAGCAACCCTAGGTTTGAAGTCAGGGTCAATCTTCTGATTTTACCATGGGGAGGAATACCCTCCCTGGCTGGACCTAGAAGAGCAGGAAAACTTCCAACTCTGCTCACCGTTATCAACTTGAGCATAAATACCACATAATAAACTTTTCAATCAGTTAAAAGGAAATTATAAAGCAGAATTTAAGGAAGAATATTCCTGTGGGATTCTACTCATCTCCCTCACATATACTTAGGTGTGTGGGTAGACTGCCCCTTGGACACCAAAAAGAACAGGAATTTAGTGTAAGAACTTTCTTCTCTCATCCATTAGTTTATAGATTATTTTTTATATCTTGGATGTAAATCCTCAGGATGAGATGTAAATCCATGCAGAATGGATTCCTACATAAATTGTTTACCTCAGCACAAATGCTAGTTCTCATCTGAGCACCATCGTATCCTTAGAAAAGATACAGATCTCTTGGTTAATTAACAGTGTCGAGTGTTTAAACACCCGATGTTCTAAAGGGATAGCAAGTAAAACATTGTTTTCATAATGTGCTGTAAGAGGCGCTTCCAATAAATGTTCAAAGGGAGGGCACATAAATGCTGAGAACAACCAGTTAAAATTCCACACAGGAAATCTATGAACTATAGAATGCTTTAGTGCTATGGGTTTCATAAACAATGCCTCAGGAGTCGCCATTCACGCAACAAGAGTGATTCCATCGACTCCCCTCTTCACTTGTGCACCCCTGCAAGATATCCCACACTATTCCCAAGGATCCTCCAGACCTCACAAGTAGATTTTCAGAAGCAAAGGTGACCACAGAGGGAAGATGGGAAAATCCTGTACCATGAAAACCATATTCTGTTTACAGAAAGGAAATTAAGTTCCAAGCAAATATGAGAATATGCTTTTTATCCCTACAACCTAGTATGTCTTAGTATTCAGTTAGACCTCTATATTGATCCTGGTCAAGAGCTAAGGGTCTCATCTCCCCAAAACCGTGCTGATTCAAGTAACAGGAAGCAGGTAAGAGAGTTCTCTTGTGCTGTGGGAGTCTACTGCTTGCCCAAGCCTGCCTCTGTTAAAGTGTTGTATGTACTCCAACACAACTTCTTCTTGGCTGAGAACAGGCCTCTGGCTGACAGTGGAAACAAGGCAAAGGAAACCACACTGAAGAACCCCAAACTGCTTCAGGCACTGGGTTTTGTGCTGTCCTGGCCCAGAAGGGAAGGCCAGCGAGAAGGCCTCACAGCAGGGAGCCCCCAAGGCGTTTCCCCTCAAAACCACACTTTCTGTATGTCTCTGGCCCACGTGCCTTGGTAGGGAAGGGGAAGCAAGGAGGAATAAGTAAGTCTGCTAAAAACTGGGATTGAGAAGGAGCTGTATAAACACCCTCTTCCTGTCAAAAGATGAGGTTGGTCTGTAGGTGGGAGGCAGGGAGCTCCTGCCTCTGGTAAAGTCAGAAGATTGACACCTGCCTTCCCCGCCCCAGCTGTAAAGAGTCTGTCCTCAGGACATGCAGCAGAGAAAGCTATCCTTGTATCATTGTTGGCTTTTTGCTAGTCTTGGTATATGTTTAGAGCCGAATTGTTTCATAATGAACACTTGCTGGAGATGCCATATAATTGTTATCGCACTAGTCCTGCTCCACAGCCAAGCAACTGTTGGGGAAATTTCATGTTCCTTCATTTCCTACCTCACATGTTCACTGTTCATGTCGACAGACCACATGTGTGAGCTAGAAAGAAAAGAAAAATAAGTAGCCAATTGCAATGTACAACTGGCCTCCTTATATATGCAAGTGTTTTAAAATACTTTCAAGTAATCCAAGGTACAAATCTGATCAAATCTTCCAAAGCAGCCAACACTTCCAGCGTCTTCTCTTCTCAAGAATGCAACACAAAGAAAGTAGAAGACAAAAGGCTTTTTATAAGTACAAACATTAGAAGCATCCCACCCATCCCCAAAAATGGTATTTTAACAAATACTTTACTTCTTTAATATTTTGTACAATCTGAAGGTGCACAGAATGGCATTCAAGCATTCAACGTAGGCATCTGTCCATATCAAAACAGCAAAGTGATGTACTTGGGATAATAGTACATTTTAAAATCCCATAAAATAAATAAATTAGTTCACATTGTCTTCAGTGCTCACATGCACCTTATTTTCTACTGTGTTCTTATAGCCTGCTTTAAAAGTTCCAGATCTTTCCGTCGGTTAGTGTTCACTCTTGTACAACCGTACTCTTCCAGCTGTAAAGGGATATATTTTTCAATTTGACCTAAGCCCTGCCCTGCAGGACTGGTAAAGAGCTTTATCCAAGATGGTTTAAAGTTTCCTCTGAACCCAAGAAAGCTGATGCTCCCTGAAACATAAAATGGAAGAGAGAACAAAAAAAGTTATATTCCAGAACAGAATAGTAATCATCAACTAAAGATAACAAAATCAGTATTTTTTTAAAAAGTGTTTCTGTTTCAAAACCATAGCAAACTTGAAAATTCTAACATCAAGCAGATTTGCCTTGAAAAATGTCCAGAACTAGTTAAACATGGAATATAAGAAAGCAATTTACACAGCTTTAGAATTCAGTGTCTAAGAAAAGGAAAGGGACATTTTATACGTAAAAGAAAACAAACCCGTGTTCTGAAGACTTGCTGGTTTTGCTGCTCCAAGGGTCATTAAGGCTTGAGAAATGTTAAGATTTTTAATATTTCCTGAGGTGCTTAATATAACTATAGACCTGAGAGAAAGACAATAAAGACATTAAGGTTGGAGGGTAGAGAAGAACACTGATTTACAGCAGCTAATACAGATTATATTTTACAGAGTAGTATGCTATGCATTGGATTCTGACAGCAGCATGAAGTAAAGTCAATATGCTTTGAAAATATTCTGCTTTGCAATCATTACTCTTTTTTTCCAGGAAAAAAAAATCTCTTAAGTTTAAATTGCCAGTGTCAAAACGTAGTATTCATAAAGTCACAGTGTGGCATCAATATTTGAGCAATTTAATATTTCAACAACACCAGAAATACCACCTGGACAAAATAATAAACCAACATCATTTAAATCAGGTGTGCTATTGAGGGTCACATTTCTTCAGGGCTAATCTTTCAGAGCCAAAAGTGAATGGAGCCACAATGGACTGTGGTATGTGTGGGTGGCCATTTTGAATACTCAATCCCCGGGGTGTTTTTTTACCATGGTTTGTTGTGGTGTCTGAACCTGGGTGGCAGGGTTTGTGGGGGGGGGTTAAACAACCCTCAAATAAACCTATAACAGAACATGGGTTATTTGACTGTCGTTTAACCCTCCAACAACCCGTTGTTTAAATGACACGACAAGCTACGGCTGGAGCATGAACAGTCAATTTGGTGCCTGCAGGTGCTGCAGCAGGCTGCACTGATTGTGCAAACTAAGTCTCTCTCTCTCTCTCTTCCATCTAGCCACCTGCTGAGGGAGGGACAGACTGCTCTTGCCAGAGGTACCACTTGCAGAGAGCTTTTAGAATTAGGCTAGAGAAATTTCCCCACGCCTGATGTAAATGATAGGCATAAATGAAATATGTTCGGAGACAGTTATGCAAATTTGAAAATGTGCATATTCATGACAAAATCAGTTGCAAAGTACTATAGTTCCCTTTTGCTAATCTTGATAAATCCTCCCTTAATCAACTGTTATGAATTTATAGTGAGTTATAATACCTTGTTGCCTAACTACTTTGGAAAACAGTTTAGACCATCTTAACCTTCCACCTCCTGGAAAGTATTTCCTGCAACAGTTATTGACAGCTGCCATCTCAGTCCCTCAGCCTATTATTTGATCTTCCTGTCTCATGAGACACCCTCAAAACATAGCTTGTTAAAGAAGCTGAGAGGATCTTTGATTTCTAAAGCCAGCAACAATTACTTGTTGCTAAGCACCTTCTATAACCCATATATTGGCTGCTCGTAGCATCTAGGGCAATTATTAAAATTAAGTAAAAACTTATGATTATCATTTCATATTTTTACTCCAAATCTATGTTCTCTTGCATGTTAAGACAACCACCCTAATCTCTTAGATCAGGACTGGGCAACTTGTGTCCTTCTGGATATTTTGGCCTGCAACTCCCATGGGTCCTAGGCAACACAGACAATACTGTAGATTAAAAACATCTGGAAGGCATAAGTTGACCACTCCTGTCTTAGATAATGAAGCCCGTTTGTTCTGATCTCATGATATTCTAATAAGCTTACCTTACTCTACAGCTACATTTCCACACTCTGGTGTGAGAAACATAAGCACAAACAAGCTGCAGTGAGCTTTGGGTTTGTGTGTATGATTTCCCTATTTCCTTGGGAAATATTAGAAGAAGCAAAATTCCAAAACAAAACAAATAAATAAACCCCAAAACAAATACATTCACATCTGATTTACATAAAATTTTCAGGTTGCAGAGTCAATTGCTTTTACTGGCACAGAATCCAGAGGTTACATGTAGCCATCCAGTTTTTGTGCCAGAGTTCCTGCCATAATTTTAAGTATGAAAAGGGAAGTGCCACAAACAATTCAAAGCAATAGGAGAAGTCCCTTAAGCACTATTTGGTAACTATTATGACAAAGCTCCTTTGTGCATGTTAAACTGAAAGGCAAGACAGCCTAAATGCAATGCTCACAGTATTAGCAAGCAGATGGGTTTTTACTGTATTAATATACCTTTGGGGAATTCCAGTTTTTATATGATCTTCTAGGTGTTTGATGTTCACTTCAGGGAAAAATGTTTCTTTTGTTACTTTGCCAGTACAGGCCTCAATGGCTAGGCTGAGTACACCCACACCTCTCAATGGAAACTTAACACCGTTGACCTGAAATGAGAGACCTCATAAATCACACTCCCCCTTTCCCTGCAACAGTAATTTGTAAATGCAGTAATCTGCTGTAACTAATGGTTCCGCTGCATTTGTCATCATTTGGCTTACTGGATGGCAATAGTGCCTTTCTGGTAGTGAACAATTTGCTCTCAATTTGCCTTTTTCTTTCTTTCAAAATTATTTTGATATGATTTCCATGGTCCTCAAGGAACTTTGGCTAGGCCTTTTCTATTCCCTTTTCATTACTGATGCTACTGTTAGGTAAACATGCCAATTCAACAGACACTACTTGAGTCCTGTAATAATGGTGTTGATCCAATAATTATAGGGTTCCAGCCACTCTTTTAGTTGGCTTTATGAAAAGGGAAGTTACCAAAACCTCCAGTGGAAGATTTCCCAATTTAACAAGCCTCCTCAATGGAAAGTTATACAAAACAGACTAGAACAACTACATATTAGTGGGGGAGACGAGGGAGGGGGAACCACACTAACACTGCTAGTCTAAGGAGTTTTTTTTACCAGTCCACCAATACAACTGAACTTTACAATTAAACTTTAACCTTCAAGCTCTGGATGATGCCTGCATACCTTTAATTCCCAGCCCCATATCTGGCCCCAAAGTAGAAAAGTGGCAGCAAACCGAAAACTATTATTACATCGCCATCTTTAAACCACTAGAGTTGAAGTAAACATCAAAATCACAATGCTGCTTCTACTCTAATAATAGCTTTAAGGAATATTAACAAAACATGCAATTGTTGGGTGGCCTGGTGAAGTTACATTATCGTGCATTAGTAAAGAATTTATTTCTTCCCAATGGTACTTTGAAAACAAGTCACAACAAACTATGTAGCAACTAGCAGGAATGTTAACGATGTCAAATTCTAATAAACTTTTCTTCCACTTTTTTTTTTTTTTGCAGAAATGCTTAAAGTCCATTGATTACATACTTAGCGCCTAAATGATCCATTTGCAAGCATCTACACAAGTCAAGATGGGGTACTGCTCCACACTGCAAATATTGGTAATCTTGTACAAAGTAAAACAGCCTGATGCACAGGAAAATCACAAAAATACTTACTGAGATAGAAGATCCTTGATTCCTCTGTGAATCAGGGGACTGCATTTTCACAAGGAGGTAGGTTTTATGAGGATCACTGGTAAATGTCATCTGAATATGAAGGATACAATTCATGTAGTAAGGTATTTATGGTACTATTCCATAGCTCTCTTTAGAACAGAAATGTGGAGTGACTGAAACTACTGTACTGAAGACATCTTATTAGGTATTGGAAAAAGAAAAAAAAAGCTCTTCACATGTGCAACTTAATAAAATGAAAAAGGGTAAATATTATATTTCTGTTGAAGTACAGCAACTTAGTGTTGTATGGGTCAAAGTATCCCCCGCCTCCTGTGAATGGATGAAAGGTTTAAAAACATGCCACAGAAAACAATGCCACATAGAGCAACTTGAATGTAACTATATAGGCCAAAAACAGAAGAATAGAAGAGATGACATTAAAAGAGAATTAAGTCATCCTATTCCATGATCACCAAATAGCCTATTTTCTTTAAGAATATTCACTTCTACCCATTCTACTGGTTGTACTGGGAACTTCACTTTCTCAAGCTCTACTAAATATCAATTGCAATCCTGAAAAGCAATACCAATAAAAATCAAAGCATAAGTGCACAATTAAGCCCTTACATTTAAATTGAATCCAGTAGGATTGACATGTCCCTAATTTTCTTGGAATTGTGCCTATCCTGTTATGCAACCACATATCTGGCCCTCCTTCCTTTAAAATCCTTCCACATTCATCCAAATATGTAATTAACTATCCTATCAACATGATGGAAACCCCTAGAAGTAACTAAATTGATAGTTCACCTACTCTTGATTCTGCAACTCTTTTCTTACCTGAGCTGAGCCACACTTCTGACAGGAGCTCGTAATTTTTGTAGGCATTCTTTTCACGACACTTGGCTTTTGGAAGTACTTTGGGTAAGCTTTTGTTAAGCAGTTACTGACAGGCTTTGACTGAAAAGTGGCCTGAATCTTGATTCTTTCACATCCCTGAGATGAACAGTAACTGTGACCATTCCTGGGATATTTGGTTTGAACAAACAAAAACAGCAGCCTACACATGAAGACAGAAAAGGAGTAAACACAAGACAGAGCGCATATTGTTACCAAAACAGCTGCGGTGGAACTGTTGTTTATTTCACACTCCCCTCAAGCAACTTGTGTGGGTTTTTTTTTAATGCAGTTGTAATCCTTGGGTAATTAATTCTCGACTTGAATCTGCTTACCTCCCCGCCCCACCTCCACCGTTTTGATGGTGGGGAATCTAAAATAGCAACACAGTTCCAAGGTGGCTTGTGTGCATCAGACGGGCCCCTAAAAGTATGATGGACCCCTAACAGATCCTCCTGACTCCGGAGGGTGCTTCCATTGTGGCAGACTTTTAAAATACAAAAATGCCAAGCACAGTGCGGTTAATCCTTGTTTCATTCTTCTTCACAAGGACTCTACTATCCATCAGTTATTATTTTGCACAAAGGGGAATGTGGAAAGTCTGCTTGGTATTCACACACATTGGTGGACAGTGGCCCTGACTGCTATATTACTCACTTTTGATGAAAGGAGGATATTTTCCCTTGTGACCATTGCAGAACTTCGAAAGGGCAGCAACAGTAACATAAAGCCTGGGAAGTGCAGTTAAAGCCTCCCCCTGCCTCATTGCATCAGTCCCCACTGCTGCTAGGAAGAGCCAAGAGCTGCTCACTACTTAGCTGCCCAAAAAGAGGTGCTCCAGCCCCAGGGAGGGCGGTGGGCTATTTTCTGATGCCCCCCAGTGCATAATCTTTAAAGGGCAACAGGTGGAGCACAATAATTTTTAAAATTTATTTATTTATTTATTTACTGTCTGTTGCTCTTGTACTTCTGTTGTTAGACAGAAGATAAATACTGTAAACAAGTCTGAAGCTCAGCAGTCGTTTGGACTGAATTTTCCTCAGTTCAACTTGAACACTGGACCAACTGGACCACACCAACCCTCTTTGTGTTTTAGCTGTGTAGCAAGACACACCAAGCAGCAAAACCCATTTAAAGTGGTACAAATGACAATTAACTCTACTGGCACCTGTTCAGTTTCCTAATTCTACATCTATGGCGGGTAATCTGTGGCGTTCCAAATGTTGTTGGACTACAATGATCATAATCCCAGACTCTTGGCCATGCTGGTTGGACCTGATGGGAATTGTAGTCCCACATCATCTGGACAGCCAATGTTTCCTATCCTGCTTTATACCTGGGGTGGGCAACTACAGGTAGTCCGGGGAACAATTCACCCCCCCCCCCGACTCACCACAGGCTGCACTCCCTCTGCTGGGGGGTAGGGTGGGAAGGGGTAAAGGTCACAGTTTGCCACTGAAATTCAGCAACAAGCAGTCAATTTTAACTTGTTTGCAACCTACATTTGTCCATTTTAAGCCTCCATAGTGGTTTGCTGCTGAACTTCAGTGGCAAATGGTGACTTTCCCTTCTTTTTTTATCACAGTAAAAATAAAAATAGGTGTTGGTGGGGGACACCGGGGGCTGCATGCGGCCACATGTTGCTTATCCCTGTTCTACAGATATAGGCTGGGGATAAAAGACACATACTGTTTAAGCACACCATTGTTATGTCATTTAGATGCACAGGGACAATCTCGAGACGACCCCGGGGAAAAAGGCTGGTGTAGACATGGCCCAGGTGTGACAGAACCCTAGACTGAATGCCTTAAGACAGATAATAAAACTACTTGTTGAATGGGAATACCCAATTTTGGTGTGCACTCAGAACAGCCTACATTATGGCAACCCTTAATTTTTCTTTTTTTCATAAACTACTGTATTCAAAACCACCAATCATGGAGATTTCTCTCTTAGAATTACATTCATGGTACAACTCTCTACCGTCAAAGAATCAGGCCAACCAATTCTTACAGATGCCTTGAAACGAAATATTTAATTATACTAAATATTATTCTTTTAAGGTAAATATCTACCCAGTGCTGTTATCAAAATAAAAATGTTTCTCTGTTTGACTCTTCTGTAATTCTGCCATTGAAGATACAGGAACATAGTCTTCCACATTATAGGAACCAGCCTGCTTACGGTCAAAGGTTACTTGAAAAGAGGTGTCTGGTGGGTAACAGAGGCCTACCCGAATCCAGTCATTCCTGAAAACAGAATGAGACACAAACATTACCATTCACCTTTGCTACCTTTTTCTTTTGCTGTTCACTATTATTGTTGTGGATTGTGATTTTGGCTTGTATGGTGTGCAACAAGCCATGAGCCCCAGTTCAGATGGCATGCTAAGCTTTCAGTTCCTGGTTAGTTTATCCATTCCCAAAGACAAGAGGAATCAAGTGGGAATGAAAGGGCAGTGTGTCCCAGCGTGCATCTTGTGAATGGCAAGTTATCGTTGTGTACAATCAGAGTCAGTTTTTATTATTCTATCATATACCCATGGATTTCTCATTTTTTTGTTTTATTGCTTGTCTATTGGTGGTAGAGCCTTTTGTTTAGTCTGTCACATTACTGTACTGCAAAAACTTAATGAAATGAAAAATTAAATCTATGCTTCCCTTAGCTTTATCACAAAGTTTCATGAAGATGAGAGTTAATATAAAAAACACAGGTTGAAGTCCTACAGCAACTTATTCTTTTGACTCAAAATTGGACATTGAAAGGGAACATACATGTTGAAGTTAATGGGGTAAAGAGATGTCGACTGAGGGGCTTGTCCATTCCAATGTATTGTATAGCCCTTTTGAAGCATCACAACAGGCTGATACTGCTGGAAATCAGCTTTCTGATTATTAATTCCTCTCAGTATCATAGGGTTGGAAGGATATTCATCCCTCACCATAGTCATGGTAAGATTCTGTGGATTCCGTGTCTGGATGTACACCTAAAAGGCAAAGAAAAAACCTAAGTACTAGAATGGATGACAACTTGATCAACAGGAAATACAAACTGAAATGAGAGATGCAGCCTACCCTCATGTTTTTCAATGGCCCACAGGAAATTCAAATGAGTTTTGATAACATAAAAAATTTTGATTAAAAAAACTGCTGTTTACATTGGATGACAAGATATATTGGAAGGAAAGTTTGGATAAACAGGAATATGAACAATGGTTCAATTAAAGCCATGGTCTGGATCCCTCCCTTGCATGTGTCTTCCTTCTTCATTTCCTGTTCAGCAGTATCTAAACCAAAACCAAAATTAGAGACAATAGTTGGGATTACTTGTAGTTTGAAGGGCACGCACTAACTATAGCCAATACCAATTTGGATGCTATGGTAAGCTATGGTTAATGCTAAAAAAGGAAATGAAAGAAGCCACACATGAGAGTGGAAGAGTTCCATGAGCTCATTTCTAATCCTCTGAGCCATAATCGTTTGACCAGAATCAGTATAAACAGACTCTTTTCCTGGAGTCTGGAGCTGACTTGTACTCAACTGCAACTAGGGTAGCCCTACATTTTTTAAAAACAAGTCAGATAAGATAAATGGGTGAAAGGAAGCACTTCTATCACAGAATAAAAGCCAAATAATAAAGTGATTTACTTAATGCCACTCTCAATGTTTGTGTGAAATGAGAACAGGGAAATTAATTCAGAGCTTCCTGAGTTTAAGAACTGGAAAGATTCTTAAGAAAGTTGCATTTCACTGGACAATTCAATGCAAAGAAAAGTTCATTCTGTCTTTGTACATCTAATCCTACATATCTCCTCTTTGTCCAAGCCCTCAGCATTCACTGTTTTAAAGACACTGCAGTTTCCTTGGCATTATTCTTTTAACTGTTTGGGACCAGGGAGATGTGTGAGTGAGAGAGAGAGAGGGAGGAAGGGAGGGAGAGAGACCAACCCCCCATTGGGTAGGCTGAATATAAGTAAGTGCTATAATTCTACTACAGTTTTTGCAACAGACAGAGAAAATGGCAGACGATAAATTATTTTGTTCGTTTTATACATATTATGGAACACAAAAATGTCATCTCTTATAACCAGTGTGGTGTAGTGGCTAAAGTGTTGGACTGGGAGTCAGGAGATCCGGGTTCTAGTCCTCACTCGGCCATGGAAACCTACTGGGTGACTTTGGGCCAGTCACAGACTACCTCACAGGGTTGTTGTTAGGATAAAATGGAGAGGAGGATTATGTACGCTGCCTTTGGTTCCTTGGACAAATAAAGGTGGGTTATAAATGTAATAATAAATACAAATAAAATAAAATAAATAACCTGAGCATAGGTTCCACTGCAGGCCACACCATTCCACTTGGTGAAATTAATACAGTCTGGATGTCGAATCAGGTAGTTATCCATTCTACCAACATAAGTGTCCTTGTATTCAGTCACAGATCCATCTACGTCATGGAATATTGAGTTCTTGTCTCCGTCAAGATCAGCCTCTTCAAACCAAGGGCCGGGCTTACCAAAAAAGACTTTCAGAGAAACCTTACAAGACAAGGAGAACATTAGTCTTTTGCTACTAATTAGCCTGCTGTCATCTTCAAGCAGTCATCCTTTCCGCAACAAGGGAAAGCAACGTCAGTCAGTAAAAACTTACATTTTCACCAAACTTCACTAGGGAAATATTGTTCTGAGGTGTAATTTGCCAGGTGTTTTTCATCAGGAACCCAACTGCACTTGTGAATCTGTCTGCAGTTGGTACAAAGTTATTGAATGTACACTTGGTGAGACGAATGGGCCCATCGTAAATCTGAAAACCTCTGATTGGATAAGTCCTGTTAAAAGAAGAAGAAAAACACCTTCTTACTTCTACAAACAGACACACTCGCTAATATAGATGTTTGCAGGTGAATCAGACAATCCCAAATGCAATTACTAGAGAGTAAGCCCCACTGATCACAGTGAGAATTATTTCTGAGTAAATATGCATAGGATTAAGCTGTAAATGTTAAATACTCATGTCTTACAAGTCACCAAGATAGCTTTTAAATTATGGGAAATTTTGTTTTGTGTATACAGTATTAAGAACACAATGCTTAGACACTATTTACAAATAGAGACTTTTAAAAATATAGTATTTACTCTAGCCACAACCTATTTAATGGAACTTTTATTCCTGCTTTATCCCAAGGGCTTGGTACTGGTTTTAATATTTTACATTCCGTGCTATCTGTTTTAAATGAGTGTACCACAAGCAATCGTTATTCGAGCCTTGGGATTAGAAGCAGACTTGTTAATGAATTTACCCTTATTTCCCCCTCTCCAATTGTCCTAAGGGCAAATGCAATGAGCAGACTCCTTGCAATTGCTTAAATCACAAAATGGAGGTATAGCACCATCAATGTACATGGTGCTGTACATAGTAAAACAATAAAATAGCAACGCCCTGCCACACAGGCTTACATTCTGATAAAATCACAATAAAACAATAAAAGGAAGGGAATGCACCAAACAGGCACAGGGGACAGTAAAACTAGCAGTATAAAAGTACTGGTACCGTTAGGATGTTTAGGATGTTTTAATGCAGTTTTAATAATGTGTGTCATGTTTTAATCAGTTTTATGTATTTTATCATATTGTTGTTCCTCGCCTTGATCCAAACAGAGAGGCGGGTAAGAAATAAATTACTATTATTATTATTATCGTTAGATAGGCTGACCATATAAAAAGGACAGAGCTCATGTAATTTTAACAGTTGTAGAGAAAAGGGAATTTCAGACGGCGTCATTTATATGCAATTAGTTCCTGGTGAAATTCCCTCTTCATCACAACAGTTAAAGTTGCAGGAGCCCTGCCATCTTTTGTGTATGGTCACTCTAGTATAGTGCATGCACCTTTTACTGTTGTGATGAAGAGGAAATTTCTCCAGGAACTAATTGAATACAAATGACGCCATCTGAAATTCCCTTTTCTCTACAACTGTTAAAGTTACATGAGCCCTGTCCTCCTTTTCATATGGTCAGCCTATGTTAGAGGTACTGTTAGTGGATTTTGGCCCAATGTTTGGACTGTGCTGTGCACTCTGATCTTGTTCATTTACCTCTGCTATTCAGAGCAGCATGGTCAGACTAGGACTCATCGTAACGCTAAATTAGTACAAGCAACACCTTCAAAGGGCTTTGTTTGGAAGCAGCTTTTAGACAGATGCATACACTTTGTGGCTGTTTCCAGATGTATGGCTCCTAGCACTGTAAAATCGTTACGGAATTGCAACGGACTTTCCAATGGACACTGAAGGGGTAAAAAGCTTCTTTTGTGTCTACATCCTGCTATATTTTGTCCAAACCAGTGGGACACGTTGTAGCTGTGCGGGCAAGCAAAAAATAATTCCCCCCTCCTCCTCCTCTCCCCTAATGTAACTGCAAGTTCTTGATCAGAGAGGCTTTGCTCTTATTTTTTTAAAAAGACACTGTCTACAAAGCAGGGACGAGGCTGTGATGGTTACAAAGTGAAGTAGAAAATGGGAAAGTTCAAGCAGCTATTTCTATGTTACTGCGAAACCCAGGGGGCTTCCTGGTGCACTCAATCCAAGAGGTATGATAAACAGCTTTGAAGAGGCTTAGTGTTTCTTTCTCTCCCTCTCTGCTGGATCTTGACAGCTGGGAGAGAACGGTCTGTTTTTCAGAAAAAGAGACTTCCCACTCTGAGCTGCTTTCTAATCTTGATGGGTGTGTCAGGAAGGATTTACAGTCTTACTTCTAGAAACCGTTGGTGCCACCCCACTCCCCATCCAGAGCACTAAGCGCTAGTAGCCAGAAAGTTAAGAAACAACAACACTATAGTACCTGCACAATCCTTTTTCCATGGGATTGAGATCAGACAACAGGTACAAAAGATCATACTCAAAGGGCATAGTTGAATCCTAGAATCCAACAGGTAATTTGCCTGTTAGGGACATTAAAGACAGCTCGTTCTGGGAGTTAACAACTTAGGAAGCAATTAATGAAGGGTCTTCTAATGCTGATGCTGAGGAGCAGAACCAGAGCTTCTTTAGATTGTAAGAAAAAATAGGCATACTCCCCTTAACACACACACACAATTTTCCATCAAGGAACAAAATGATTTCAAGCATGCCTATTTACTCTCTCTCAATTATTATTTTACACAAGGAGGATGTGCATGATCTGCTGAAGATGCACACACATTGGTACACCATGGCCCCAGCTTTGGTGCATTTGGTCTTTCCCCGAAGCCTCCCTGGTTAGGACACCAAAAGGATTCCTTCCATCCTGTGCCTCCTTCACTGGGGAGAATACAGAGCAAGCCACGCACTTAGCATGCCACTCCCCCTCCCAACTGGGGAATCATTAAGTAAGGGGAATCACTGGTAACAGCAGGGATTCCTCTCCCTGCTAGCCTTCCTAAACCTCTGCTAGCCTCCAGAGGCAGGAGCATGGGGAGGGGAATCAGGAAGGGAGCCAACACCTCTGCAGGGTGGATGGTGAACCACTGCAATCCATTCCAGAATAGCTTGAACACCACTCAACTAAGTAGATGAACCACACTCTATTAGTACCTCCACGTTGTCTGGTATGAGCCTCAATTTATTGGCCCACATCCAGTCTATTACCATACCCAGACACTGGCTGCATTCGGACATCACATTAGTCAATGGTGGGTTGAGTAGCCAACTCACAGTTGGTTATTTTGTGGGTACTCCCCACACAACATATTCCTACACAACTGTGGGTGGTTGGGGCTGGCGTTGAGTGGACTAATAGTCAACCCAGCATTCGACTGACACAGCCCCCGCCCCTCTCCCAACCCTCCCTCCTCCCTCAGTCTTCCCAGTTCTATCCCAGCAGCCTCTGCAAGTTGCACCAGTTGTAGCAGAATGGCAGCCACTGCTTTGGTCGCTCTTGCTGCCTGCCTCTATGGGCTTGTGTTTTAACCCACTCACCACACACCATTAACACACTCATCCCTCCACACAATACTTTAAACAACTGGCTTTGAGCTAAACAACTTGCAAGCCAGTTGTTTCTCTCAGTTGCTTATTTCGGCGGAATAGCATACTGTCAGTAGTTTGTGAGCGGTGTGTTACCCTCCACACAACACAATAAGCAACACAACTGACGATTGCTTGCCCCCCCAGTTGCTTAATGTGTTGTCCGAATGCAGCCACTGATTCAGAAGGCCTATTGCTTAAGCTGAATGTGATGAAAAGGAGAGAGAGAGAGAGAGAGAGAGAGAGAGAGAGAGAGAGAGGAATACTGGTGACATCTCAGCCCATATCTCCAACCCTTATTTCATGATAAACAGCATGAAGGCTTGAACGCTTTGTAAAAGAAGTGGATATTAGCAAACAGCTATAGTTGTTGATGTTGTTTAATATATTCCAGGCTTTCTTTAGGAGCAATATCATTACCAATTCTTTTAAAGAGGCTAGTACTGCCCCTTCTCTAAAGGAGGAATTTACAACCCCTAGACCCGTGGACACCCCCTCGTTATTAAGCCTACTAAGCTAGGAAGATCAGACATATAGGTGGCTGATTGGACTTGGCTGAGCACCTTGGCAACATCCTAAGGTCTCAGTAATTGAAACTCATCTGACAAGATAAGAACAGAGCGAGCTCTGGACACCACCATTAATGGAGCTGTAGTAACTACGGAGTCTAAGTTGTCACAGTGTGTTTACCAAGGGTTCCAAAATATATTTCAGGGCTAGATTGTAACAGACTTCCAAACATTTGGAAAATCCCAGCAGGATGTAACCGAGAAGATACAATGGCGATAGAAAATAACTATTTATTTGCCATCATCACCGCCACAGGATAGGCTTGATAACGAGCTATAAGCTGCATTCAGGCCCTGTATGCTTACCGGTTTCTAGGCAGAGTACGAGTTTTATTGTTTATCCCTCCAGTTCCCCAGTATTTGTTTTGGCCTCCTAAGTAGCCGTAATTCTTGCTTTCGCCAACGAACAGAGAGTCCAAGACTTCTTGGCTGGAACCTTCATCACTCGGGAAGCTACCATAACTATTAAAAACAAATCAGAGATCACTTTTAGCAAAGGTTCTGCAGTAGCAGAACTAAGAGTTTCAAAAAAGTTCTTTCCAAAAGGGAGGTAATAATTTTGTCTTTTTTGCATTAGGGTTAGATGTAGATATTGTTATGGTCAATCAAAGTTTGGCCCTAAGCTGAACACTGCAACTCACATCTCTGGCAACAGTTTAGGAACACAGAAACATAGGAAGCTGCCTTATACGGAGTCAGACGTTTGGTCCATCTAGCCCGGTATTGTAGACACTGACTGGCAGTGGCTCCCCAGGGTTTCAGGCGGGATTCTTTTCCCTACCCTACTTGGAGAAGCCGGGGATCGAACCTGGGACCTTCTATAAGCAAAACATGTGCTCTATCACACTGAGCTATTGGCCCTCCCCTCTGCACAACTAGCTCTCATGAAACACTTCCATGGCTTTGGCTATTGAATTTCACCTCATCCAGTGTGACATGATGGGTTGGGGAAGTCTGGCTGAAGATCCCCCACACAGCCATGAAGCTCACTGGGTGACCTTGGCCCAGTCACTGCCTCTCAGCCTAACCTAGAGTTGTTTGAGAATATAAAATGTGGAAGGAAGAGAGCCATGGGGTCTTTGGAAGAAAGCTGGGATATAGATGTAATAATAAATAAATGCTATAAAATTCTTAAATAAGCATGACTGGTGCCAAACACTGAAATTAAAACCGAATAGCACTAACCTGGCAAAGGTTAAACCTATTCCATTGTCAGCAAACCTAGAAGAAAAAAATAATTTATTTCTGAAAGCAGCTGCTTTTGATTACCTAAACTTCAGGGCAAACTACATATTGCAACAAACTCCATTTTTAAAAAATTGGCCACTTTTATTTTAAAGAAAAAAAACAGTTGTGGGGCTCTGATCCAAATAGGGAGCACATCTAGACCCTGCAACTGCTCTCCCCACACTTGCCCCCTTCCCCGAATGAGAGTGGCTAGTTCAAAGCATGCTTATTGTAACATGTAGTTTGGCCCTCCAGTGGGCCAGAAAGCAAATATATTATTTAGATGGGGCATAATTACAAGCCATGATATTATGAAGACACTAGAAAAAATGTTAATGGTCAAATTAAGTCACACAAAATTACATTTCATAAATATTTGCTTCACAAAAAGCAACACGAACATTTCATTTCAAAACAAATCAGACACTAGCATCCTGATCTTATGTATGTTTACTCAGAAATAAATTTTTCTGAATTAAATGGTGCTTACATTGAAGTAAGAGTGCACAGGTTTGCAGCAGTATAGTGCAATCGTATGCATGACTACTCATCAGTAAGTCCCACTGAGTTCAACAGGACTCCTGGGTAAGTGTGTATAGGACTGCAGTCTAATATCTCAGGCTTCAATCTATGCATACTTACCTGAGAGTAAGCAAGTTCAACACAGTGGGACTCATTCATGAGCAAACACATATACAACTACACAGCTAATAAAACAATAAGAACAAAGATGAAAAAGCACCTACCATAAACGCTAGAAAAATACTTTGTAGGTGTTCCTTTTAGAATTCAGGAAACCACAAATCATAGAATAGTAGAGTTGGAAGGGGCCTATAAGGCCACCAAGTCCAACCCCCTACTCAATGCAGGAATCCACCTTTGCAGGAATCCACCTTATTACATAGTTCCTAGAAATGACTGTAATGCAATTCTAAGGCAGCCGGGGGACAGGGATTAAATTCATATCAATTCTGGACTTTTCCCCACACATTCATGAGTAAAATTCCATTGTAACGTTGCACAACCATTCAATTTCTTTGAATGAAGCAATACACCAATAACCCCCTTGTAGGTCAACTTTGATACTTGTTATCTTTACATTCCCAGATTTTAACACTTCAAAGTTTTATCAGTACAATCAACTCCTGCAGGTCTGTTCAAGAGAACTATTTGCTTTAGCAACATGCTGATATTTGCTCTTGGGCACCTACCCAGAATTCCGAATGATGATATCCCCTCCTCTGACCCAAGTCCCATGGTCGTTGTTTTTGTAAGCAATTAGCCTGTCTATGACAGCAGCAACTCGAGGCTTCTCGGGATTTGCTTCTTGATGAGGACGAAACCTTGTAAACAAAGAAAGAACAAAACAAAATAGAAATTACTTTGCACCTATGAAGACCTGCATACACGTTCATAGTATCAAATGTATCGCTCAGCACATCGGTAAAAGAAATCAGCTCCAGCCATCAAGCAAGCAAGCAAGCAAGCAAATTCACAAAGACTGAAAGTTTTGAATTGTGAGGTAAAAGGTAGGGATGTGCACTGGATCGGACCCGATCCACGATCCGAGTCCGGTCCAGTGGGAAATCGGATAAATTATCCGATTTCCGATCCCGCAGCTGGATCGGCCGATCCAATCCGAACCGGTCCGAAAAAGCTCCGAACCGGTTCGGCGGATCGGCGGGCGCCCACTGGCGCCCACCGCCGCTTCCATTGGCGGGTGCCAGCGGGCGCCCGCCGATGAAAGTGGACAGCGGGGGGGGGGGAGGAGGGGGGCACTTACCTTCTCGGCCCGGTGGCTCCCGTCCGGCGCCGGTGCCTACTACTACTAGCAGGCTCCGCGGCCTGCTCTAGGGTGGCGCGCCGGGTGATGTCATCACCCGGCGCGCTACTCTAGAGCAGGCCGCGGAGCCTGCTGGTAGTAGTAGGCGCCGGCGCCGGACGGGAGCCACCGGGCCGGGAAGGTAAGGAGGGGGTGCGTGGAGGGGAGGAGGGGGCACGCGGAGGGGGGAGGGGGGAGGGGGGCCCTTACCTGCCCGGCCCGGCGGCTCCCGTCCGGCGCCGGCGCCTACTACTCCCAGCAGGCTCCGCGGCCTGCTCTAGGGTGGCGCGCCGGGTGATGTCATCACCCGGCGCGCTACTCTAGAGCAGGCCGCGGAGCCTGCTGGAAGTAGTAGGCGCCGGCGCCGGACGGGAGCCGCCGGGCCGGGAAGGTAAGGAGGGGGTGCGTGGAGGGGAGGAGGGGGCGCGCGGAGGGGGGAGGGGGGCCCTTACCTGCCCGGCCCGGCGGCTCCCGTCCGGCGCCGGCGCCTACTACTCCCAGCAGGCTCCGCGGCCTGCTCCAGGGTGGCGCGCCGGGTGATGTCATCACCCGGCGCGCTACTCGAGAGTAGGCCGCGGAGCCCGCTGGTAGTAGCCGCTGGCGCCGGACGGGCCGAGAAGGTAAGCAGTGGCGGGGAAGGGGGCTTACCCCCCCCCCCGGAGCCGTCCGCTTCTATCCGCTGGCGCCCGCGGATGGAAGCGGGCGGCCCCAGGGGGGGTAGGGAGCGCGGGGGAGGGGGTTTACCTGCCGGGGCCGTCCACAGCGGACAGCCCCGGGGGGGGGGAGGGAGTTAGGCCCCCCCTTACCCACCCGCCGCCATTTTTTCCTCATAGACTTGCATTGCAATGCAAGTCTATGGGGAAAAAAATGGCGGCCGATCCAAAAATGTACGATTTTTGGGTCGGGATCGGACTCGATCCGGTCCGGGGGGCCTCCGATTTTGTCCGAACCGGTCCGGGACAAAATTGGAGGTCCCGATCCGGGTCCCGATCCGATCCGGGGGGTCCGTGCACACCCCTAGTAAAAGGCGACTTATTCACACTGGGCTTGACCTAAGGAGTGGGGAACCTTTGGCCCTGCAGGTGTTGTTTGACTACAGGTTCCATCATTCCTGACCACTGGCCATGGGGGCTGGGGATGATGGGAGTTGGTGTGCAATATCTGGAGGATGGCAGATTTCCTTCCCCTGCCCTGAGGTATGCCTAATTTTCACATCACAAAGAGATCCCCATGTAATCTCAAGCTGAAAAAGGACAAGAACGGACATGCAAAGATAGATGTTTCTGTTCTTGAGAGAATTTCATGTTCCTTCACTGCTTCTGAAGCCTTTCCCCTTTTTCTATACGGAAAGGCAAGAGAAAGCAGGAGAAAGCTGGAAATAATTAATAGCCAGCTAAAGTTCAGAGGCTCTAATGCCTCTGTGTGGAGAAGAGGTGGGGAATCTCTTTCAGCCCCAAGGCCAAATTCAAGGTTAGAGAAGCTCTTGGGGGGGGGTATTCCTGTGCTGGGTGGGTGGGGCCAAAAGTAAAAAAAAAAGGGCTAAAAATATATTTTTTTTAGCTTAGAACTCTTACTGCCAGTAGCAAAGTCTTAGGAGAGGCATTTCAACCTTTTAGAATAGGGCTGGGGGGGACCATGCAAAAGCTGGAAAACCACCAAATGATTGGTGGTCAGGTGAAAAGGGACATGGCCAGGAAAAAGGGACAATGGAGGGATGGATTGGGACCCCAGGTGGGCCATATTTGGCTTGCAGGACTAAGGTTCCCCACCCTTGGTGTAGAAGCTGTGCACAGGTATAGTACAGTGCATAGTCTGAATCCCTGACAGTGATGGTAACTGGGACAGTGGCCAACCTATTCCTATATACCCAATAGCACGTGTGTCTGTAGCTAGCAATTCAACAGATACAAACACCCAAGATGGACCAGAATGGAATGAAACACCTGTACATGCCTTTGGATGACAGTCTTTGGTGGGGGTGGAGGAGAAATGGCTAGAAGTGTTTAGTTATCCAGTTGATCAGCAAGGCTAGAATAGTAGTGAATTTTGCCAACTTGTGCACAGCTGAATTACTTGAAGGGATCCAATAGGCAACAAGATAAGATATTAAAATTCCCAGCAACACAAAGAGCATTCAGTATTTAATCCTTGATCTTTCCCGCCCCCAACCAAATAATGTGTTCTACCTTGCATTATTGTCCAAAGACAAATATTCCCTTTTATCCTCAGCACTTGCATTGGTGGTTTTCACACCTTTATCAATGAATAAACCGGCCTGCAATAATGAAAAAGAGACAAATTAACCCCCTCTAAAATCACTCTTGCAGCTCTTAACTAGACCATTTAATAAGGAAAGCAAGAGGGCCTGGGAACATGTACGCAAAACTTTCTCAGATTAAAAGACATCAGGGAAATCTTACATCCTACAAAAGGCACTAAACAGTTCAAAAAATCCCACAGTCAAGAGGTCGAAAGACAAATGTATTGACACTCTCTTTGAGTGATGCCGGATTGCCAGCTCCTGTCCAAAATCTGAAGGCTATGTCATCACCAAATTAAAAAAAAACCCTTGGGAAACTCTTTTGTAGACAGAGGAGTCAATAATCTTTTGAGCTAATCCACTGACATAATTAACAATACAGACTCTACTCAGCTAACCAATCTGACATGTTTCAACATTTTAAAATAGGAACGTGGCCTCAAACTAAAAGACTATTTTATTTGATATCAAATTGCTGCAATCAAGGGTCAGTTCAGTGCCTACCAGAAATTAAGATGCCTCCTTTCAAAAACAAAGAACATTATTTGCCAAATCATGCTGTCTTTTACAGATTCAGGAATTTCCTGACAATTGAGCATGTTTTAAGTATGACTGCTTTCTGGATGTTGGTGTGGATGTATTTTGGCAGGCCCAGTTTCTGAAGGTTTTCTGTATAATTTTTTGATGTGATGACGGTGACTGATGTGACTAACGGAATATTTGTGACCTTTTCCTGATGCCATAGTTCTTTGACTTCCATGGCCAGTGGTGTATATTTGTCTCTCTTTTCTTTTTCCTTTTCAACAACATTTTTGTCATTGCTATGTCGATGAAGTATGTGTGTTTTTCTTTTTTGTCTATGACCGTTATGTCTGGTCGATTGCAGAGTATTGTCTTGTCGGTATGAATTGTTCTGTCCCAGTATATTTTAAGATCTGCATTTTCCAAGATTGTTTCGGGTGAGTATGTATAGGTTGTTTGATAAGGTTGAATTTGATGGCGAGTTGTTGGTGAATTATTTTTGCAACCGTATTGTGTCTGTCCGTATAAGTCCATTCCTGCCAGAATTTCATATCCTCTTGTTATACGGTCTATTGTTTCTTGGAATTGATGGCATTTCCTGCATAGGTCTGTTGTTACACTGTTATAGTTAATGATGTATTTTTGATAGTTCTTGGTGGCTATAACTTGATCCTGTAAAGCTATTAGGAATCCTTCAGTTTCTGGAAATAGCTCCCCCTTCCTGAGCATTCGTACGATTGTTCTTTGTTTATTTGTGGGTTCTGTATTATGTTGTAGTGCTTCCCATGGAGTGCTTTTTGTGGCCATTTTTCTTTTTTTTTCTGCGAGTGTGAGCGGTCGTGTTTGGTCTTCGTTTTGTAGTGCTAGGTTGAGTGGGGCGTATTATTATTATTATTATTATTATTATTATTATTATTAATTTAGTATTTATACCAGCGTTATGCAACTTGTAGCCTTACAACTCCTATGCTCTCTCACCGTTGCCTAAACTGTCTAGGTTTGTAGGCCAACACATCTTGAGAGTCACAATTTGCCCAGACTTGATTTACTCAGTGCCACCAGAGCAAGCCTATTGCCCCCTGAGCCAGACACTCATACACTACAAGAGCAAAGTATGCACTTGGTACAAGACTGAAGTTTGGTGTGCTTGTAGGAAAGAAAACCTATCCATACCAATTAAAAACAATGTTAGCCAGTGTGAATAATCCATCCACATGTAGCTACCAGCAACTTGATATGCTAGCTACACTAGCCTAGATCACTGTTAGCCAAACTCCATTTTGTTCTCAAGCAGCCATTTCATCCAAATGGTGGCATTAAGTCACCATGACTAAGGCTTGAAGTGTATTTTTAGCTAAATTTCCAGGCCATGGTCAACAGATAAGATTGTCAAGTCAGCACATATTATTTCTATATTCAAAACCTTCCTATGCATGTTGAAAATAATATGAAACCTTTCTTTGGGGTGACTGGTGTTGGAAGGGCACCAAAACGTATCTGGAGGCAAATCAAAAACTAGTTGGAAAGATGACAAGACTATAGTCCCACTAGCCAGGAAGTCGGAGATGCAGAGCAGGTACAAAGAGCCAAGCAAACCACCCAATACTAACACCCCTCAATTATATACATATAGGCCATAATTAACTATTTTGTTTATACCTTGACAGTGGAATAATCTATGATCTATAGCAGACGTACTGGCTGGGTTTGCACAGCTCTTTGTACCTGTTCTTCGTCTCTGACCATCAGGCCAGTGGGACTAATCCTGAAGGAAAATTCTGACTGCTTGAACTGATATAAGATCAAATCGTAAGCTCATATTAATAAACAGAAGCCTTAACAGATCATCTGTGTTGGGGTTGGTAGCATTAACTGGAACATACATATGCAACTGTGCTTATTGTAAACACAAAGATTTTGAAGAGATGTGCATATAACTACCAAAACCTGCTATCCCTTAAAAGATTTTAGCAGCACACCTATTCACATGTATATGTGTAGTGCAAAGTGGTTTGAGAAGTAAGACTCTGGCTGCAATCCTATACATACTTAGTAGGGAGCACATGCCATTGAAACAGTGGGACTTCTTTCTGACTAAACATGCACAGGAATGCCCCATGAATAAGTTATTACTTGCCCTGGTTAACAACAAGCCTCATCTGTATTTGCTTTAGACTACAAACCATACATAATTCTGCAACTCATGGGCTTGATAATTTACCTTAAAGTTGGAGTGAACCTTGTTGTTATAGAAAATTCCTAGAGGTGTAAGTTCAGCTTTGGTTTCAGGAAACAATCCATGAGACTCTCCTGTAGGCACCTTGTGAAATATATACCATATTCCAGCATCCTTGAAATAAGAGGAGACAAATAAGCTTAGTCATAAATCAGTTTGGAGGCCAACATGGTGACATCATAATCACTACATCACACATTTCCTATTCCCGCTGATATCTTAGCTAGAGGGAAGTGAGTGTAGTACCCAAAGATCTGTGTAAGGACTACTGCTTTTAAACTTGTTCAGAAATTATCTGATTTTAGGGGTGGTGTGGAGGTGGTGAGCAGTGAGGTGGCCAGACTGCAGATACCAGCAAATTATTCAGGCTGGTGAAAACCAAAGCAGGGTGTAAGGATCTTCCCATACAGGATGAATGGGCAACAAAATGCTAAATTGCTGTTCAAAGTGTAAAGTAATACATGTTGAGGCAAAAAAAATCCCTTCAAGGTCGTGGTGAACAGCTCACAGAAAAAGTCCACCCAGTGTATGGCAGCTTTAAGAGAGGTGAATTTCATTCTAGAGATTATTTGCTGGTCTTCTTGGTGGTGGCCCCTGCCCTATGGAACTCCTTCTCAAGAGACATACAGCTGCTGTGAGTTGTTGTTCAACTGTCGGTTATCATGTTGTCTTAACCTAGCCACAATAACAAACCATAGTTTGTTAACCACAAGCAACCACAGTTCACAACCCACCAACAAACCATGGGTTCTCTTCATAGGTTTTCCATGGTTAACAAAACATGGTCTGTTAGCACAATAGGGTTCAGACAACATAACCCAACATAAACCACCCATGATTGGATGACAATCCACACTCAACATATACTCAACTATCAAGTGTGGGGTGATCCTAGTCACATCTTTATGCTTAAGTTAATGATTTCTTATTTAACTAAAAGCAATTGCTCTCTTTGGAGGGAAAAAAACCATTTCATCAGACCCAGCACAATTCTACTGAGATACAAACACACATTCCTAAAACAGGTAAAATGAAAATGTTATTCTGCAAATGAGATGATTTCTGATATAGGTATTATAAACTTTTCTGAAGAGACATTCAGGGGAGGGGAGGATCGCGGACTTACCTGCTTCCGCGATCCTCCTTGGGCATCTAAACAGGAAGCACGACATCCCGTAAACGAACAGGGATGTCATGCCCATGTTTTCTTAAAGCTGCAGGAGCCGGGAGTGCAATTGCACTCCTCCATAAAAGTAAGTTTTTTTAAAAAAAAAGCCCCGACCCTGCTCCCCCCACCCCCAATGCCCCTGGATGTCCCCTGGACTGGCTCCTTCCCTCTTGCTGACCCCCCCCCCCCATTCACGGGGAAGAGGGAAAAGCCAGGACGGTCCTTGGGATCGTCCTGGGACTGCAGGTAAAATCGGGATAACCGAGGTCTCGGTTATCCTGCGAAAATTGAGGGGTCGTCTCTCCATGCTCCCGAGATCCCCTGTGCATTATCTGGACGCACAGGGATGAGCCCGGGGAAAAAGGCCAGTGTAAACACGGGCTCAGATTCTTTTGTGAGTATCTAGGATTGAACGCTTTGCATCTGGGATGTTGCAATACCAGTTCAAATACAAAATTTACAGTTACACATTATATACTATGCTTCGATCTTATAGGAAAAGGCCAGTTTATCACAATGCAGCAGGAGCCTCACCTGTGAGCCTGCAGCTACGTTATTTATTAGGTTGTTGTTAGGATGAGCAATCCAAAATGTTGAAACAGCCCTGCAAGAAATTAGTGAAACACATTGACACATTGTAAATGGCAAGTCCACAGAAAACTCATGGGTCTAGTAACAAGAAAGTAAATAGTTTTATTTAAGCAATGTTATTTATTATTTATTATTCTGGGGGACAAAACACCCCATGCATTGAGCGACAATGTTTAAATCGTGCATAAACCAGTAATTCAATTTTGGGGTAACAAGTTGGTTTTCTGGCTTCATCTGGCTTTCACAAAGAGACTTGCTTCCCTATAATAAGGATTAAGAGATTGAAATATAACTGCATTCTGTTTGAATCATATCTGGAGGAGAGGATGTGTTTTACTTGATCCTTGTGAATGAAATCTTTCTCTACACATAGTATTTGTTCAAACTGTTGTTCAAAATACTGAGTGTTTTGTTCCGCAAAAGAGGAATATTGGATTGGATCTCAAGATCCCATGAGTGCAACTCCTCTCATGGGATGATCCTGCTGGCAGAAATTGGGGAGGAGGGTGATTTTTGCTGATCCTTCCTGCAGCCCCCTGAAGATCTGTTCTAGAGAGGGTCTGGGATATTTCTGGAATAGTGTGGGAGGGGGAAATCTGTGAATATCACCTCTTCTTCCATAAGCAGGAGCTTTCACTGGATAAAAGGGCTTTCCATTCCTCAAAAAGAAGGAGCCCTTCTAATTGCAGAAGGGCAACTGAAGATCCAAACCATTAAGTCATTGCCACAATTCAACACAAAGTTGTATGAAAGTTTACCTTATTTATATGCCTTTCCTGCTGTATTCCAAGGACTCAGGGTACATTGCAACTTGCAACACACATTTAGCTAATTTTATCTTACAACAAAACTGTCAGTTAGAAAAGTCAATTATGTTAAGCTAGCCTAGTGCCACCTAATGCATTACATCACCCAGCAATGATTTGAATCTGAGTCTCTCATGATGAAACCTAGAACATGTAACATTGATTTTGTTCTGGCTACACTGACTGCCAGTGCACTTTTGGGCACAATTCAAAGTGCTGGTCATTACCGTTAAAGCTGTAATGGCTTAGGACCAGGCTATCTGAAGGACCACTTACACCGATACAAACGTGCCATGCCATTAAGGTTGGCTTTCAAGACTCACAGGTTTGGCAGTAAGAGCCATCAAATTGGTGAGCGAAAGAAGACGAGGCCTTTTCAGTGGTTCCATAACTACAGAACTACATCCCGCAGAAAATTTGCCTAGTTGTGTGTTTTAAAATAGGTTTTTAAAGACCTGGTTGTTCATATCTGCTTTTACTTGATTGATTTTACGCTGCCTTTGAATGTATGTTATTAAATCTTTGCTGCTTTTTATTATTTAATTAGTGGTTTTAGATAGTATTATTGACTTATGGATATTGATTTTGTAATTTTGTTTATTTATTTTATGAGGATTTTAGGTGATTTTACCCACCCACCCACCCACAATAAATAAATCACTAGCACTTAAGCCAATATGCACAGATTTTGAGTCATTCCTTGAAAAAGGAATTTCCCACATACAGATTACCAAGATTACAAATCGGAGCATTTGCAATCTTTCTCTTTCTTTTTCTCTTATTTAAAATATTTGTAGAGTGCCTTTCAGAATAAAAACTGCCTCAAGGTACAGGGCCAATTTGCATGATCAAAATAAGCTACCATGCTATTGGAGAGTTGTTTCCCCCTCCAACAAGCCATGCCACCTGAGTTCAGAAGACACAACAAGCTTGGGCAGCGATTACGAAAATTGTGTTCTGCATGCGCCACAATTTTAAAATGTCAATGTTGCCTTTTTTTATTGGGTGTAAACCAGATCATAAATATACAATATAATAACAAACTATAAAACCATAATACTGAAATTAGTAAGTAATTTAAAAACCAGCAACAACATTAACATAAAGATATCAAGTCCAGAAAAAACATTAAAATCCAATAAATAATTACATCATATATTCAGCAACTCGATAGACTCCTTTTAAGGTGATGAAATTGAAAACAAAGGAGACTATAGGACCTTTTTAAGGACCTGCAGTGATGGGTCCTGATATCCCCCAATTGGCAACAGATGGGCATGTAAGGCTTCAGATGCGGCTCTCTAGGGCAAGGAGCTTGATGTAGGTGAAGGTGGTCCTTCAAATATCTAGGTGACAAACCTTTTAAGAGTTTAACAGTCTATCCCAGTACTTAAATTGGGCCCAGAACAGAAATGCCCCAGCAGCCAATGCGAATGGTACAACAGAGCTGCCACATGATGCAACCACCTAGCCCCCACCAGTATTCAGGCTGCCACATTTTGTAGTAGCTGAAGTTCCTGAACAGTCTTTAAAGGCAGCCAATGTAGAGCACATTGCTGTGGTCCAGCCTGGATATCAGTAGTGCATGGATAACTGAGGCAAGGTCCATCTTCTCCAGACAGGGTTACAGGT
Source organism: Anniella stebbinsi (assembly GCA_029215795.1). Taxonomy (NCBI): domain Eukaryota; kingdom Metazoa; phylum Chordata; class Lepidosauria; order Squamata; family Anniellidae; genus Anniella; species Anniella stebbinsi. Next base: position 84,420,951 of record JARDYH010000002.1, on the reverse strand, counting down.
GGCATATTAGCCAAGGCTGGTTGAAAGCACTCCTGGCCATCACTGCCAGCTGAGCTTCCCCAGCTAGAGCAAATTCTAGGAGAACTCCCAACAGGTGCACTTAGTCCTTCATGTCTTTCTCTAGCCCATCGTTTAGCCAACTACTCACATGCAGTCTGTGGTTGGTACTGGCTCATAGTTTCCATAGACCTTATCCCGCATGGCCGTGCACATTGTGCTATTCCTGTCTGTTGGAAGAAGTGTGCCTGGTTTGGTGACTAGTCCCAGATTATGAAAGAGTGTATTCCTCTGTTCAATGCCATCCTCCATGAAAAAACAATGGCCTAGTGTGTCATAACCAATGCTGTCCTTTATCTGCAGAAATACAAGTATGTTACGTCATTCCCAAATGCCTGTATTGAGACTCGCGAAGCGTATTACATTTTTACTATCTTGGCACAGCTGCAATAAGACAGACACTTCAGTGTTAGCAATGTGACAGTTCAACCAAATAATGACCCACACAAATTATCTCCCCACAAATGTTGAGATGAGGTCAAGATTCAAATTCTTGCCAGAAATATTTACATGTATTAATAGAGGTTTGCACCTCACTTTCTCCAGATGTATCCAGAGATAAGCAGCAATAGTTGTGAAGCTCAGGAGTAAAAAGCATATTTTAAAGGGTATATAAAACATTCTTCTAGCACACAACTAAAACAAGAAAAAGCTAAATTGAATGTTCAACAACAATCTGATCCCAGCTTAAGCCTATTATCACCTCTAATTGTGGGGACCCACATGGTTACCACTAGGGACCCAAACTGCACTGATACCTTTCTACATGGGTAACCAAATAAACCAGTGGTAACAAATTGGTTAATTTCAATGGTGATATGAAAATTCTGCCCCCACAAGGCATTTCCCTGACTTGGTTAATACTTGCCTAAAATATCCACCACCACTTCACACAAGCAGCTAATAACATGGAGAGGTGTTCTTGTAGTTCAGGTTTTTGGGGGCAACTACACTGCTTGAATAACATGTGAAGTGGACCATAAGTCACCAAAAGCTAGCCCAAACGGTGACATGGTTCCATGTCGAGGTAGCAAAGCTTAGGCAAAGTGACATCTCATCTTCCATTTTCCTCTGCACCCTCTTTGCTGAAGAGGAGTGAAGGAATTACAAGCTGTCTAAGAGATGCCCACCAGGTCCTACAGACAGTCATGAAACCACCACATCATGGTCATCAATATCAGAAAGGGACTGAAAGAACATTAGTAAGTCCTCCTCCACCAACAATCTAGAGATTGGTGCAGATGTAACACCACCCAATCACCTAGCCATGATTAGATCAAGAGCATCTGATAGGCTCCCCTCTCAAATGCCCTTCCCTTTTCAGATGTAAGATTGATTAATATTATCCCTGCCCCAGTGGTTTCACTAACCAGTTTACAATTCCGTTTGGAACTAATCATGGTTAGCAAAACATTGGTGCAAATGTAATGCTAATCATACTTTGGTCTGAAGAGGTAAAGAAAAGGGGAAGCTTGCACAAGTGAAAGGAGGGAAGAAGGAAGAGGAAAGGGAATGAGAGGTTGAGCCTGAGAGATACTCCTGATCATTTAATCCTGATTTGACTGTACTGTGCTATGTTTTCACTCCTGTCTGTAGATTTTTAACCAAGGCTGCTAACACTATCTCAGTGCCTTGCTTTCATTAAATGACAGATGGACTGGGTTCCAGAAAGCCCATAGTTTTCCTGAAGTAGGTTAAAGAAAATTTTTTTTTTTTATTCTTCCTAACTCCCATTTCCAAACAATAATTTCAGACTTGGCTTATTCATGGTTCCTACCAGCAAGCCATTTGTTGCATGAATGCTCACACATCTGGAGAAACAATGATGAATTGAAAGGCCTTCTACATAAGTCTTGTAGCTGTACCCTCCTTTCTCATCCACATCTCCACAGCGGTGAAAGTGAACAGGGTAAGATCCCTGCACCTGCTGACCCATTTGTTTGAGTTCCACATAGGAGAGGTGAACAGATGTGAAATTCTTCAAAATCTGGAAGAGCACAAAGGAATAATCAAGCTGATTGTTCACTGATTATATTTTTTTTCAAATCAACATCCATTTGTCAATTTATAAGCTTTAGGACATCCATATAATCAAGTTATAAATGTAATGATATTGAAGGCCAGCCAAAGCAGCTGTATGTGAAAACTAGTTATACTGAAGAGCCACGGGCAGAGGATGTGTTTTAAATGACTGAGGTCCTATGTTCAGCTCTACTTAAAAGAAATATCTCAGGTAGCCCAGCTGGACCTTGTTGTGCGTTGGAGTGGGCAATACCAGCTAGATTTGAACTTGGTATAAAGGCAGCTTCACCTGTTCATGAAACATCAAATACCCACAATATATAATGCAGGGGTGGGCAACATGAAGCCCTCTAGATGTTTTGGCCTACAACTTCCATCTGCCCTAGCCAGCATAGGCAATGGTGAAGGACAATGGCAGCTGGAGGGCCACAAGTTGCCCACCCCTGATATAACAGGTGGGCCTATGAACCCTGATGTTGCAATATGCCCAGCATCTCACACTCTCCTGGGTCTGTCCCATTCTCAATAGGCAGCAGTTGTTTAACAACTGGATTAAATTCCCAGCATCAAGTACTGTCTGCAAGAGCAAAAGCTACTGGAGATGTGACAGGAAGCAATGAGCATTCCCCTGATCCCCATACCTTGATGTGTCCACCAAAAGTATCATAATTGAAGAACTGGCATTCTTTGCCAGTGTAACAGGAATCTTCCATCTCTCCCTTTATTATGATGTTCCTGGTGAGAACTCCAACCTCAGCCCTCATGTCCACTCCATCAATGATTTCTCCCATATGATGGAACTGAGGAGTTTCTGTTACAAAGAGATTCACATTCAAAGAAAAACCAAATGAGAGGAAAATTAGACAGTGGATGCTTCTCTATTATAAAACTCTGTAACTTGTTAGCACAGAGATCGGGCTCAGTTTCCTTCCAAGAATTTTCCCTTGCCTGTAATTCCATCCAAAATTCGCTTATAAGGATTTGATGTTTTTGGTATTGCCCTGTTGCAAACACCTGAACGGATCACACATAGTAATCTATACAAATATAATAATAATTTCCAATGTATGGATTTTATCACAGAAATTACTTACAAGAGCACTCTCATAAATGAGATATGATGATGATGATGATGATGATGATAATAATAATAATAATAATAATAATAATATATTTATGTATTTATTACCAGCCTCTCCCTCCGGATCGAGGCGGGGAACAACATCAAACATAAAATACACAAAGCTGATTAAAAGCACATAAAACCAATACATCATTAAAATACCAATAAAACACATTTAAAATTCATCTGGGTAGGCCTGCCGAAAGAGATCAGTCTTTATAGCTCTATTAAATTCTTGAAGATTGTTGAGTTGGCGGATCTCTCCCAGCAGGTCATTCCACAATCTGGGAGTGGCAGAAGAAAAGGTCCTCTGGGTAACGGTTGTCAGCCTAGTTTTTGTTGACTGTAGTAAATTCTTCCCAGAGGACCTAAGCATCCGGGGCAGATTGTATGGGAGAAGGCGATCCCCCAGGTAACCTGGACCCAAACCATGTAGGGCTTTAAAGGTAATGACCAACACTTTGTACTTCATCCGGAAACTAATTGGCAGCCAGTGGAGAGATTTTAAAGCTGGTGTGATATGGTCACCCCTAGTTGAAGTTTCCAGACTAGGCACAGAGGTAGCCCTATGTACAGCGCATTGCAGAAGTCGAGCCTCAAAGTTACCAGCGCGTGCACTACTGACTTTAGGTCTTCCAACTCTAGGAAGGGGCGCTGCTCGCGTATCAGCCGAAGCTGATAGTAGGCACTCCTGGCAGTTGCATCTATCTGGGCTGTCATTTGGAGCGATGGATCCAGGAGCAACACAGCCTTTCAGGGGGAGTGTAACCCCATCTAGAACTGGTTGACACATCTCCAACCCCAGGTCGTGGCCCTTGACAGTGAGCACCTCCGTCTTGTCTGGATTCAGCTTCAGTTTGTTTTTCCTCATCCAGCCCATTACCGCCTCCAAGCATTCATTCAGAGACACACTATCCTTAGCTGACGCTGTTGTCAAAGGCATACAGAAATATATTTAGGTGTCATCAGCGTACTGATAGCACCCCGCCCCATGCCTCCGGATGATCTCTCCCAGCGGTTTCATGTAGATGTTAAACAGCATTGGGGATAGGATGGCGCCTTGTGGTACACCACATAGCAGCTCCTTCTTTGAGGAGCAACTATCCCCAAGCATCACCATCTGGAACCTGCCCGAGAGGTAGGACTGGAACCACTGAAGTACAGTGCCCCCGAGTCCCAATCCCCTCAGGCGTTCCAGAAGGATACCATGGTCGATGGTATCAAAAGCCGCTGAGAGGTATCGAAAGCCCGCTGATATGGGGCTCATCTACACCTAAGGTTGTAGAGGGAGGGAGGGGGGAGGATTGTGGACTTACCTGCTTCCGAGATCCTCCCCCAGCGTCTAAAAGGCCACACAATGTCCAGGAAGGGAAGAGGGATGTCACGGGCACCATTTTTTTAAAGAGGAGCCACACACGATGAAAAAGCTAAGTAATCCCCCCCACCAAACCCCGTGCCCAACCCCTTTGCCATTCCATGCTGCTGCTACCCCACCCCTATGGGCATGGAGCCACCCCGTGCAGCTCCATGCCCTTTTGAAGACCTGGGAGGCCACGCCACACCAGCTGCGATCCTCGGGATTGTCCTGGGACTGTGAAAAAACCAGGATATCTCCAATTTCATTTATCCTGGGGTCATCCCCGGTTGTTCCATATGATGCACAGGGACAACATAGAGATGACCCTGGGATATCTGGCAGGTGTAGACATGGCCCTGGTCTCCTATGTCTATTGCATGGATAGACAATCTAAAGGTGTATGACTCAGCTGAAGGTCTGTTGTGGCACTCAATAAATATGTTCTTCCAAACTCTATAACATGCTGAGTTTATGTAAGTTGTAAATTTATTCCACAGATTAGGATAGGATGCACACACTAGATAAGGATACTGAATGAGCTACATTAATAGCTTCAGAAGCTGTAGAGATAATATGGTTTTATAGGTCTTAAATGGCCTTTTATCAATTCTTCTTCACCAGAATAAAAATCAATCAATCACCAAATCCACTTTGCCATAGTAAAGATTCCAGTTACTAGTGGATGGGCCTCATGGTAGAAAGAACGGAACAACCAAATAGAGCACCAAAAAGAAGAAGCTATACTATTTTAAATCTTGGTCTAGCTGCCATAATGGTTTTAAATTCGAAATTACTTTTCCCAATAGTTTTCATTCAACACTTTAACCTGGTTATGGACGTCCTGTGAAATGTTTACTGAGTACCTCTGTAATGGCTCTTTCATCATGAATTATACAAGGAATATAAATCCATCCCCATTCACCCAATACACATCATATACAAGTTGTTTCAAACAATATAGATGCAAAATTAATTCATATGAACATGCAAACTATATAAAGTTAACTAGGAGAAAACCTAATGTATAAGGAGGCTGCTCCGGATGTTTAACAGCTCAAGTGAAGCTGATTCCTTGCACCGAACCCCAGCAAGACTGTACATGCTTGAGAAGTAGGAAGGGATGAGGCTCTTGACAGATTTTTGGAACACTGATGGAAACTGGATATTAAATGAATAGAAAGCCGAGGAACTGCGTCCATATGGGAATAATTTGGTTGCCTTTCCTCATTCATGTGAGAGAGCTGGCACAAGCTTTCCACAGATGCTGAAGTCTGAGGACTAGGAGAAGCAGAGAATAAAATTTCACTAGTAAGACGATGAGATCTGTACTTCAAGCAGAAGGGGCAGCATACTACACCAGAATTTTTTTTGCCCTAGAGAATACTCAGGATAGGCACAGACCGCTAAGAGGAAATAGAAAACTTGGAATGTTCGGCTCTGTGCTCCTTTGCACACAACTGGAAATGCTACAGTAGCCCCGCCTACCCTGTGTAACTTGGGCCTCATCTACACCAAACAGAATATTGCACAATGAAAGCGGTATATAAAAGTCAGGAGCCACACTACTGCTTTATAGCGGTATTGAAGTGCACTGACCCAGTACACTCTAATGTAGTCACGAATCATAGCTCCTAGCTGGTGACACTCTTCCACCACTCCACTAATCAGTTGACTTTTCCTAGATGGGACTGAACAAGGCAGCTGAGCCACAGTGAGCTGCAGCCAAGCATACTGCTCTCTCCTCATGCCTTCCTCCTAGTAGAAATCCATAGGGGAGGTGTGTATAACTGCAGGACCTTGGGAAGGTGAGGAAACCCTTTGCCCTCTAAACTGCTTTGGGAACATGGTAAAAGTTATGGCTGAAGGAGGGCAGTAGGAGGAGGGTGGCTGTCCACTGTCACAAGATTTTCAAAGTACTCCCAGCTGCGTATTGTAGGACTCCTCCAGGTTCTACTACCCCACTATAGGAAACATTCGTCCGCAAAAAAAATCAGTAGTTTTTAAGTGTAGCTGAATATGATCTTTGAGTAATGAAGGCTGCAATCCTACGCACACTTATCTGGGAGTAAGTTCCACTGAACATAATGAGAGTTTCTTCTGAGTAGGCGTGCAAAGGATTGCACTGTAAGTAAGACTGAATTTAACACAGAAACTATTAAAAATGAGTGCCAAAGCTTTTATGAAGAACTTTTCCTCAATTTGCATTTGAATTTCTTGTACATCCCAGGCAAAGCTTAAATAGCAGTAGCACTTCACGTGGAAATCATGCTTTCTACTAGTGTTACACTGGCATTTTCCATACAGGAAACAAAGTGTGAATGAAAGAAGCCCTAATTGGGCTATAAATGTCTGGATGGAAACATGCATCTGTTGTTCACACTTGTAGGAAATGCTAACATCATCCTTGTGCATGCAGAGCAAGCATGATTGTTATGCAAAGCTGAATCCAGACCAAGGGCTGCTTTTCATAAAAGCCCTGCCTAGAAAGACTATTGGAGATCTCCTAGCTATGGGTACGATATCAGGAGTAGCTCACAAGATTGCACACACTTTCCCAATCTCTTGGGAAGCTAATTTCTCACTCCATCCTCAACTGTGATTAAGCATTACATTAGCATCAATGTTAACTAAGGTAAGAGTAATCACAGCACTTTCCAGATGTTAACCAAACCATTGAGTTATTTGGAATGGTTATAATTTCTATAGCAACTTTTTCCCCCTGGTTTGTATACAAACACACTCAAATGTTACCATCCATCAGTGCATGTTCTGGACACCCCCAGCTAGTATCTATCTTATTCCACCACCACTTCAAATGGGCATCCCGAAGTTTAAAATAAAATTAAAACCTCAAAAACAAACAGTAACTATCCCTTTTAAACAAACTGTGTAAACAGTAATCCATGATACAATGTCATGGGTTAAAAAATACACACAGATACAAACACACACTGATTTTTATGAGGACAGTTCCCCTTCATCTTTCATCAGTGGAATTACACAAAAGTTACCAGGGGAACAATTTCTTTTTGTTCTGCACGTGGATTCTCTCACAGGTATACTGCTTCATACTTCTTCCATTGACCAGAAGAAGCCTTCAAGCACTAACCTGGGAAGAAATGTAACAGGTAAAGAGAGTCCAGTGTTCCCTCTTAAGCAAGATATGAAACACTGGCTGGGTTCAGATGACACACTAACCCACCATGGGTCGCATTTGGGAGTGACCCACAAGGGGTTAGCATGTTGGAGGGGAACGTTTTTCCTGCTCACGATAGGTACACTATCCACCGTCTGCTTACTGTGTCATCTGTTGGGCTCCCTGTAGATAAACTGCAGTGACCATCGAGATGGCCACCTAGAGCGGCCGGAAGTACCAGTGATGCTCTAGCCCATGTGGCTGATCTCTATGCAAAGCAGGTGCAGCCAGTGCAACCCCATTCCCTCCACGGTAGCCGCCGGGATACGTAGCCAGAGTGGCGGGAGGATGATGACAGGACTACGGGTACAGGAGAGGTTAGGGTACCATGCTGCCCAGCGTGGTTCTACAATCATTGGTGGAGGGGAGTGCGCTTGTTGTAGTTCACTTAACCCTTCTCACTCTGTGGTTCCACTACCCACCCAGCCCCAATGATTGTGTGAACAGGCTCACTGATTAGGCTCAACTGGGTTCAAGTTGGCGGGTGAAGTGGGAGAGGGAAATCCTAAAAGAGAGAGAGAGAAGGCAAGATTGGGGCTGGGAGGAGAGAGAACTTGATCCCAATCTCTTCATTGCAATGAAGAGTCCCCTGACTTGTGCCCACACTTTTCAAGATGAGAAGGTCTGCCATGTGCCCCTGTAGCAGACATGGTGCAAACAGTACAGGAAGAGAGAACAGTTATACAACAAAGGATGATGACAGCCAACATGGTTAAGGAAGCAGCTCAATATAAGTGAGTGCATTGAAAGTGCACAGGAAATTAAATCTGTAAAAAGGGAAGTTGTTATGCCGCAAAAGCGTGAGCTGCACTTTAATCAAGCCCAGCACAAAACAGATTTAAACATATGCTACACATCATGAGATCCAAACTTCCCTTCCATAACCATTGTGCTAACCAAGACAATGCCATGGCAGGGTCAAATGAGGATTTTAGACAAGAGTAGATACCGAGCAACTGGGAAAGGTTCTCTAAGACATAATATCATTGTGACTGTATTAAGATTAGCTTGCAGGGCCATAAATCGCAAGGAAATTGCAAAACTTGCAACTTATGCTTATTTCCCCTCCCCCTTTGAGCTCTTACCTCTAACCTTGACTTGGTATCTGTTGCATTCTGGGCAAGGAAGGAGGGTGAATTCTTCTGCCTGGTACATAGAATAATCAGTGCTTGCGACAACAATCTGGTCTTCAGGCTTCCAAGTACTAATATCGTCCGACAGATCAAGTATCACTCCGTGCACAGCTTCAACCTGGAAACCCCACTTTGGAATACCTTAGACCAATAAATAAATGATATATTTGGTTCCTGTTGTTATTTTAGATGGTATAGATTTTTTTTAATACCTTATGCCCGAAGCCAGTTTACATCAAAACACTTAAATAGACATTAAAACCAAACAGACACAATCAAAAAAGCACCACTCAATGCTGGAGGTAAGATTACCAATTACTTACTTCCCTCCCATCCCATGTCCGTTTCATCACTGCCTCGCCCCAAACTTATTCTCCCAATAGCAAATTTGTGGTCCCATGCCAACCAGTAGGACAGTGTTACAGGGCCCACCACAAAGTAGGAGGTGGTTTTTCACTCTGACGGGAATTCCCTGAAGTATGAGGAAAATATTATGTGTAAAAAATGAAGAAGGGACAGGAAAAACACACACCACCACAACTCTTTCCTGATGAGGGCTGTAAATGCATATAGCCCTTCCACAAGAACAGAACATTAGAAACGAATGGGGAGAGCATTCTACTAAACAAGGCAACACAACTTAGAATGCTCTTCCTCTTGTAGGCACCTGTCTAACTCCCTCTGAAGCTGACTAAAGGGTCCAAGCAGGTGCCTACAGGGCAAGAGGTTCCTTTAGATATTCTGGTCCAAATGGCTTAGAGCTTGTATATTGTATATTTTTAAAATTGTTTTAATCCTATGTAAACCGCCCAGAGAGCTTCGGCTATGGGGCGGTATACAAATGCAATAAATAAAAAAATTAAAAAATAAATTAAAGGTCAACAACACTTTGAGTTAGGTTCAGAAATGAACTGGAAGCAAGTGCAGCTGATGAGGCACTGGTGTCACGTCATCATTTATTTATTTATTTATTTAATTCCATTTATATACCGCCCCATAGCCGAAGCTCTCTGGGCAGTTTACAACAATTAAAAACATTGAACATTAAAAACACCGACGTATAAAATTTAAAATCATAAAGCGTAAAAACAAGTTATAATTACAATAACCTTTAAAACAACAATTCTGGGTCAAAGCACAACAACAATACAAAACCCTCATCATATGCTGTTAAATGCCTGGGAGAAGAGGAAAGTCTTGACCTGGTGCCGAAAAGATAACAATGTTGGCGCCAGGCAAACCTCGTTGGGGAGATCATTCCATAATTGGGGGGCCACCACTGAAAAGGCCCTCTCCCTTGTTGCCACCCTCCGTGCTTCTCTCGGAGTAGGCAACCGGAGGAGAACCTTAGATGTGGATTGTAGTGTATGGGTAGGTTCGTATCGGGAGAGGCGTTCCATCAGGTATTGTGGTCCCTAGCTGTGTAAGGCTTTATAGGTTAGAACCAGCACCTTGAACGGGCTCAGAAATGTATAGGCAGCCAATGCAATTGGGCCAGAGTTGGTCTTATATGCTCGAACCTTCTGGTTCCTGTTATCAATCTGGCCGCTGCATTTTGCACAAGCTGCCGCTTCTGAACCGTCTTCAAAGGCAGCTCCACATAGAGTCATATTGGCCAGTCCCATTTGGTAGCCTAGCAGCTCTATTTTCAACTAACTGAAGTTTCCAAGCCATTTTCAAAGGTAGCCCCATGTACAATGCATTGAAGTAATCCAACCAGGAGGTTACCAGAGCATGGGTAACTGTCACCAGGCTATCGTTGTCCAGCTAGGGTTGCAGCTTGTATACAAACCTAAACTGGTAAGATCACCGGTATATCAAATGGCAATGATGGATGCAGGAGCACCCCAAAGCTGCATATCTGATCTTTTAGGGAAAGTGTAACCCCCCTCCCCCAAAACCATGTAAATGTAGAATAGCATGGGGGATAAAATTGAGCCGTGGCATAATTGCCATGGAACAGAGCACCACCGTCTGGTAATGGTCATCCAAGTAGGAATGGAACCACAGTAAAACAGGGCCCCAACTCCCAATGCGGAGAGAAGGATACTATGGTCGATGCTTTTGCAAACTGCTGAGAGACCCAAGAAAACCAACAGGGTCACACTCCCCCATCTTTCTCTTGGCAAAGTCCTCAAACCAGGCTAAAGATGCATTGAATTAGATCTAGAAAATCAGCTCCATCTGAGAATGCCTGAAGTTGATTGGCAACTACACATTTAAGCACCTTGCCTAAAGAGGGGATGTTAACCACTGGTCTATAGTTGTCCCCCACTTCTAAATCCAAGTTAGGTTTCTTAATGAGTGGCCTGATTACTGCCTCTTTGAAAGAGACTAGTACTACCCTGTCTTTCAAGGAATTTACAATCTCCTGGACCCCACTGGCCATCCCTTGAGGTCCTGAGTCACACAAGGTTGAACAGCCCCAACATGGATGTTGAGGACCCCAGGACAATCACCATGGGAGTCTTTAGCACAAGTCCAAGACCACCTGTGACAACTCAAGCAGGGAGGCTGCTGGGCAGTGGGGTGGGGTGGTATTTATTTATTTATTACATTTCTATACTGCCCAATAGCTGAAGCTCTCTGGGTGGTACACCAGCAAAATCCCTAAACTTCTCTCCCTTATCTCCACACCATGATTGTTTGGGGGAAAGGGGGGGATAAGCTCCCACCATGTCCTCAAGGGCCCTACAAGTCTTTTTATGTACTACTATTTGGTAAAACAAGTGGGAAGGGGGCAAAAGAAAGAGCTTACGCAACACAGATGGGAGTTAGGAAAGGGAACCCCGAGCATGCGCGATAGGGTGGTGGGGGGAGGGGTTCCCGCCAAAAGTCTAGGCTTTAGAAGCTTCCGAATCGAGGCTCGGCGCCGGCGCAAGCCCATAATATGTGATGCACAGAGATCACGAAGAAGAACTAAAGAGTTACTGAGGACCCTCCAACTGAATAACCATGTATAGCGTAAACAGCTTTCCATCAGAAGCACACGCTCTGTAATTAAATGAAATCTAGACAATGTAAATGAAAGCTAGACAGTGGCTAGCTATGAGATGTCATTAAGTATGAACCTCTAATTTTTGAATATGTACCTTGGGCAGGAATATAACAATCTACTTTCTCTTTCATGTCAAATGGACCTCAAATGGACCTCAACTCTAGCAGTTTCTTTTTCCTGCTTAAACTTAAGACAGCGACTAAGGGCACTCTGCAATTGCCGCACACTTATGTGTATAAAAGGCTGGGTTTTTTTAAACCACCTTCTGTTGCTGTGGTACAGATTCTCCAGAAACAACCTTCCAAAATGTATTTTAGAAGGTCTGAAATTTTTGAAAATAATGCAAGAAAGGGGTTTTTTTTGCCAACAGTAATTTTATTATTTTTGCCTATAAGCACAGGGACAGAAAAATCTACCTTCTGGATTTTTACTTTGGAGCCTACAAAACCTCTGGCTTTGAACCAGATCATAGCATGCCATGAACAAAACACAGGTGCACAGCTGCAAGGCGGACTCAGAGTTAAGCAGTTCCAGCTGTACAAGATACCTGAAAACGATTTTCATTAACTGGTTTTGTTTTGTTTTTAAAGTAGTATATATTCCTACCATCAATCCATTCGCTGAAAGCAATCACAGCAAATTTCTGACCATCCACCGTAAAAAATTCTCCTTGTGCAAGAGCTTTGCCTCCTGTGCTGCCATTTTCATACTCTCTCACAGACTCGTTACAAGATGAATTTCTATCACCAATTACACCAACTAAAGCCCAGGCCTGCCTGTAAAGAACAAAAGACATGTTTAGAGATAAAGCCCTCCCTGAATTACAGGTCTTGACAAGTAGCATGCAAGAAAATAGCAGGAGAAAGGGAACTGCACATTTTCTTGTACACTCTTCAAAATTCCTATCTATATTTAAAGAAAGGACTTCATGATGTTAGCACCTAAGATGGTAAATACAATTCCTATCATCTTACTTGTGAGGTTACAAGAATGTGCAACACTAAAACATGACCAAAGTATTCCCAAGAATACTTATGGCAGTACAGAAAATGAGAACTCTCAGAGCTTGTATGTTAGTTTTAGGTTCCTATATTCTTAACTGCATGTAAAAAAAAAAACACAACCCCTAAGCAGTGCAGCTCAAAAACCTGTGTGTGGAGGGAATATTAAATTTTAATTAAAGCTCATAATCATTTGCAAGTTCGTACTTTCCCCTTTTTCCTCTAAACTGAGCCATATACATAATATGATAATGAATGGAAAATGACTAAAGAATCCAAATATCTTAACCAAGGCTGAATTATGGCTATTACTTTGTAAGGATTGTCGAAGGTGGAGTCGGTCAGAGAATTCATTCATTTTGCATAATAGAAGAATGGACTGGGCATAGAAGAATCATAACATTAATATATAATAATCTATAATGAACAACACAATGCAATAGCAATGTGCTAAAGAAACCTTCTAACAAGCCATGCCATCTGGATTTGGATGACATGATAAGCCATGACAAGGTGGGGATTATACAAAGCACATGTTGTGGTTTACAACAAGCTATGACGGCTTGCTTTTGTGCAAACTGGATCACAGGAAACAAATAATGTATTGTGCCTTATGAATGGTCAAACTTGATCTGAGTTCCCTACCATGGTAGAACTGAATGTATGCCTTGGCATCTTTAAGAAAACTCCTAAGGTAGGCCTACACGTAGGATCAATAATAGGGGGAGAAGAAAGAAGTTACAGTTACAGTTCCCAGGGCCTGGTTGATAACAGATTGCCAGTGCTGCAGCTGGACATTCTAGAGGGCTGGCATAAAGCCTTCATTGTAGACACCCCATCAATTACTTGCTCAAGGTCAGAAAACAAGCCAAGATCCTCCTCTGCACTCTCCTCCCCAACTCCTACTTTGAAAAGCTATACTGCTCTGACATTATATTCATGCCTTTTTGGTTAGTCCTGATTTTCCTCCTATTAGCTCTAATCTAAGCCAGCTCTGATTTAACAGTGCTGAAGCCAAGGGATTTCATTCTCTTCCTACCACCCTTCTTTCCCTTCAAGTTGCATGCCAAGTGGTATCAATGTTCCAGCTATTTCACTTAGAACTTCCAGAACTGGATTGCTAAATGTAAGCACCACAGACCTATTCAGGAGAGCTATTGCTTGATGTTTTGAGTCTGCGTTCTGTTCCATGTACTTTTTGCAAAATTTATACAGTCACCAGTTTTAAACAGCAAACCAAAAGTCTTACGGCAATTCCAGATATGGCTGTATCACTTCCTGACCAATACTCTCCAATCTCAAGGGATTTCTGAGTTGGGTAAGATGTCATGTGAGCAGTCTTGAACCATTACATTTACATCCTGCTTTTGCTTCTTCTTTTTTTTGCAAGGAACCCAAGGTGGCTTGCATAGTACTCCTCTTTAGTTTATCTTTACAACAACCCTGTGAGGTAGGTTAGGCTGAGTCAGCCAGTGAGCTTCATGGCGAAATGCGGACTAGAATCAGGATCTCCCAAGTCAGAGTCCAACACTCTAACCACTACACCGCACTGGCCCTCACAGACTTGTTACAAGTGGAACCTCCATCACCGATGATGATGATGATGATGATGATGATGATGATGATAGGGGTGGGAAGGACACGGGACATGCAATGCTAGTTTGCTTTCCTTCCAAAATGAAAGGGGTAAGATGAGTTCCAAAAACATTAATCTTAAGACATATTGACCTTGTTCAGGCGACATGCTAAGCCACGGTGGTTAAGCATTTTAAGATAAACATTATGGCTTAGTGTGTCATGTGAACCATGACAGTGTGTCATATGAACCATTCCTAAGCATGGTGGCTACATAATCACGGTTTAAACAAACTCACTAACCATTTGCTGCAAAAGAATTAGCGGCCTAACTATGGCTTAGTGTATAGTCTGAACAGGCCCTTTATGGCTTAGCGTGTCGTGTGAACCATGACTTAGCATGTTGTGTGAACCATTCCTAAACATAGTGGCTACATAACCATAGTTTAAATTTGCTCACTAACCTTTTGTGGCAAAAGGGTTAGTGTCCTAACCATGGCTTAGCGTGTTGTCTGAACAGGCCCATAAACACTGCAGAAGACCACAGCAGCACACACACTCCCCACTGCACATGCAAGTGCCATGGGAGGGAGGGGGGAATGTACCTCCTGCAGGCAGCTTCCATGCCACCCATCTCAGTTGACATGCCCAAAACTCCCCATCAAGGCCAGATCTACACCAAGCAGTATATTGCACTATGAAAGCGGTATGAAAGTGGTATATAAAAGGCAGGAGCCACACTACTGCTTTATAGAAGTATTGAAGTGCACTAACAACCGTTGGCGCCCACTGACACATACCATATACAGCTTTTAAATCACTATATCCTGCTTGGTGTGGCTCCTGCCTTTTATATACCGCTTTCATAGTGCAATATCCTGCTTGGTGTAGATTAGGCCCAAAACACTGCAACACCAGGGAAGGTTAGCAAACAGATCTCAGTACGAAGCACAGACAGCATGAGTGAAAAAGGTGCATGTCCAGCACCACCCAAGGACCATGCACAGAATAAAAAGATAGGAGGCCCACTATCCAAGTTAGAAGATACTAACTCGCATACAAGAATCTCCGTAGGCGCAACTCTGGCTATTTTAAGGTGAAGCCATGCATTCTAAAATGTGGTTCAGATGGGTTGAATACACATTTTCAGTTTGAAGCATCTCTTTTCAGAGCAGAGAATTTGTGTTCAAGGTAACGTCACCATATTTCAACTGCATGCTTGCCTTCATCCATCATTGGAGCAAACTGGGAATTATTTCTTAAGAAATAAATTTGCAATTGGAGGGTTAGCCTTGCTTATTAGATACACCCAAGTTTATTCATATTTGATCAGACTGGCAGCTCTGAATATGTCTTTACTCATCACGTTTTCATTTATTTAAAAAATTGTCATAAACTATGAAGATATACTTGCCAGCCATATAAATGTTCCTTGGATGCATTTTCAATTCTCCCAAAGTATCAACTGACAGCCTCCTCAACCCCCCCCCCCCCCTCACACAATCCCACTGGAGAAAATAGCTTATATATTCATCCTGTATAAGAGTGGGGCAGGACTCCAATGGTGTCCCAAATGCATCCCCCATACAAGGTAGAAAATGCAAGCAAATAGCAATGACAGAGTTCTAACAATGAGATCAGCAGGTTTGCTGATGATCCTGGGTCTGGGCTTATATTATAAATACTTATAGTATAAAAATTATAGCATTTCCAACTGGGTACATGATATTAGATTTGGGGAATTCACACCATCAGTGCACTGTTCCCAACTCTACACCTTGCCTAGCTCAGGTTCTAGGAATAAGCTTTTCAACTGATTCACTTGATTCAAGAAATCGTAATTGATTAAAATAAACAGATTTAAGTAAGCATAAATCTACATTTGAATAAAACAATATTTCTGAAGCAAAAAGTATTCTCCTTCTGTTTTTATATGATGCATGTATGTGTCATAGTGGGCACCCAATCAGAAAAGGCATTCATTTTCTAAAATGGTACCTGCACCTATGAATGTCTAAGTACGGACAACAAAACACATATTAAAAAAATATAATCTGCTGCGTGGGGGCTTCTGATCCTTTCAAAACAGAAAGGTCCAGGACCTTAATTAGGACTGGGGGTAAAACACTTTCTCCAATCCTAATTCATCACCATCCTCCGAGGACTCTTTAAACTCTGAAAGAGATAGCTCCCCTAAAAGCTTATCATATTTGAAATGGGGTGGTGGTTGAGTTGAAGTTGGGGGACACATGCCATTAGGCATGCATCCCTTGACCACAAATCTCTACAGAACTTTCATATACAGCATCGGAATGTAGAACTCCCCCACAACCCCTGTTCAAACTGGATCACTGTGTCTCAGGGGTGGCTGTGCAACAAGTCTTGAACGTCAAAGGTTTAATGCTGTTGCTCAGATTTTTGGATTTGGTAAGCAGCAGCTTGCAGCACAACCATTCCCAAATCTGCACTGTAGGGCCATGGTCTGGTAAAATGCATTGCAGCTTTTTGTTGTGGGACCCCACTTGTCCAATAGGACAGCTGCTTCACTTCTACAGCTCAACAAATCCCAACAATTGCCCATGGTCTGTTGTTGAGTTAACACTGGGTTGTTTAACCCAACAATAACCCAGGGTTTCCAGGTTCACACATCCAACCTGAAATACACAGATTCCTGGTAAGGCAGAGAGAAGTAGTAAAGCAAACACTGCAGTCTTGGAATTATAGATATGTAACTCTAGTTGACACCATGCAGTACTACAGTGCTTATTAAATAGTGAGATGTACATATATGTGACCCAGTACTTCATATACATTGAACTAGTACTTTTTAAAAAAATACCCTGTCTTTCCACTATAAAAAGTCCTTAAGGTGGCTTATAACAAACAAAAAAGCATCCTAAAACAAACTTACTAAAATAAAACAGCAGCACCATTTTATAATATCCAGAAATACTAAGTAACATACGAAAGTAAACAATAAAATAAAATGTTTAAGAAATAATGAAAAGGGGTTATCTGTCTTCTAAAACCACAGGTAGCTAAGGAAATGTTACATAAGGGATAGGGGGGGAAAACACCATTGCTTTTGAAACTAACTTTATGGTTTTAGGCATTTGGCGAGCACCTAGTTGTTTAGGAAGGCCTTCGGCGAAAATTTTTCTCTCTCCTCATTATGAATATGTTAAAGCTGTTTTCCTTTCTCTATGCCTTCAGTTTGTTTTTTGGGGTTGCTGTTTCTGTTAACTTTGGTGCTTTTTATGATGGCATTTTCTGATGGTTGTTTAATACGTGTTGTAGATTTCATTTTATTGTATTGTCTAGATTATTGCTGTAAGCTTCTTTGACTTCCTTTTTGAAAAAAAGGGGGCATAAGGGTAACATTCAAGATTGTGCAAGTGAACTTGTGCTCATGCAATGGAACTTCGCCTTTCCCTCCTCTCCTCTGTCCCTCATATTTGCTCCAGAGGGTCCCTTAACTGTTTGGAGCAGACTGCAGGAACCATAGGGATTCCGAGGGAAGGAGTAATCCATTTCTACCAGCAGTGTTCGGCTCTGATGGCAGATGGACATAGTTGGATACAACTCTACAGTTTAAGAATAAATATGTGTACATAAATAAAAGCTTTCCAGATTTGCTCTCTCAATCGATTTCAGGGTATAAAAGCTGAAAGTAAACCAATCACAGCATGTTCCACCATTATACTTGGATTCCATTGCCTCCTTTCCTCTCTCATGATCGCTTTTAATGCCATTCCATAACAGAGTAAAAAGCACTTCAGGGGATTTTAACAGGAGAGGCATGCTTTCAAGATCCTTCATGAAAGGAACACAATTCAAAACGTGCCTTACAGCTGCTTCTCAGAAGATTATTTTTCCTACAAATATACATGGGAAAACTGTGGGTACACTGCTCATTCAATTGCACACGTAACAAATCTACAAGTCATTTTTCTGTGCATGTACACATTCGGGAACACACCACCAGCTACTGTAATGCTGGTTGCTCCAGGTTCTACAAAGGAAAAGAACTGGCTATCATAGCATCCATTGTTAAAATAGACAACCAAAGAACTCACTTTGTAAAATCATTTACTTTTTAAAAGTAATTAAATAAGAGGAAAAACTGGGCTTTTTCCTGCAAGCAGCCACATATTTAGACTTTGGTAGGTTACTGTGAATGGCTGAAATATGGGTTGGATCCAGATATCCACCCAAAGAAAGGGGCCAGCAGATGTTGGCTGGCTCATACCCTCCTTTCCCTGTCAGCCCCCACAACTCCCTTAAATGGTCTTTCAAGGGTCAAGGAACTCTGCTGAGTGGAATGCATTGTGCCATGATGGGCTGAGAAGGAAGGGAAGATTTTAACAAATGAGGCAGAGGCACCTTCTGCACCTCTCACAGAAAGTGCCTCTGCCCATGTTTTCTGAGACCTCTGCCTGGATTTCTCCACAGCCCATCTCACTCCAATAAGCAGGGTTCCCTGATCCTCACAGAAGCATTTTCAGGGGGTGGGCATGGAGAGGAGGGGGTGGGAAAGTGCTCTTCCACCTGCCCCCTTCTGCAGGAGGATATATGGATCCAACCCTATATTTGTTTATACCAAATAATCATGCTAAACAACGACTGAGTTAAGGCAACACAATAACCCACAGTGGTTTGAATAGTCGACTGTTGGTTATTTAACCCTCTGTAGGTTATTGTGTTGTGTGGAGGGAGTTTAACCAAAGGTTGGTTATTTGGCTGAAATAGCCCCCACGAAGAACCAACACTGTGCCGTGTTGGCTATTTGAACCACTGTTGGTGAATGTGTTATGTGGAGGGAACCATTGGTTATTTCCTCAGCCACAGTTGGTTATTTCCTCAGCACTGAGTATCAAGGCAAGAACGGTCAAAGCAGTTGCTGCCACTCTAGTCCAGCTGGCAGGATAGGTTTTTGGCAGTAATAGCTGATGGGAAACTGGGGGGTGGGGAGAGAGCAGGGGATGAGTGAGTCAACGCAGCATGGACTAATAGTCAACTCAACACTGATCCTAATCCACACCATGGTTGATTATTATCATGTTGTGTGAGGAATACCCCCTAGATAAACAACTGTTGAGTTGATTATTACCCACTGTTGACTATTGTGTTGTCCAAACACAACCAACATGTGCATGGCTTCAACTTGAAATTAGTACATCAACATGTGTTGTGTACTAAAGAATTAGTTCCCTTCACCAAGCCAAAATCCTCCAACACTTTTAGGTGAAAATTTTAAAAAATGTACCAAGTATGTAACTTTTAAGGTTCATACATAAACACTTCAAGAGGACAGGTGCAGTAGCATGTCCAGCATAAATACTGTACAACACCCAGTATTAACATTTGAAACGAACATCACCAAAAGTTAGAAGAAAAAGAACTTAGATGCAGAAAGTTTGTATGCTTGAATATTAAAGTGGATGGCACATGTATAGGAATATCCAAACAGGATGGTAGGAGATATACAGTTTTGTGAATTAGGTTAGAATTGTGTATATGTGTGTTTTTGGTGACTTTTGTAAAATTACTAGTTACAGCTCGGTTGTTACAATTCACAAGGTTTTACAACTACAAAATATTGCACCGAAATCTTCCTTGTGAGACATCAAGATATATTCAGAAGGGTTTATCCCCTCACATCCATACATTTCCATTAACTGAGGACTCAGCTATAACAGCAGAAGGAAAATGGGCCTATGAAGGCAATGTTAATATAAGAAATGTTCTTTTGCAAAAGCACAAAATAGAATGGATCTTTTTTTTACCTGTAACTCAATCCTTTGACGAGTTTACTCCCCAGAAGATTCTGTATGGTTGTCCTGGTTTCATCCAGGAGGTTTTTAGCAACTGAGTCTCCCACTACAATAGCGACAATGCGCCCAAAATCTTGGGCTTTCAGAAAATCTTGAAGTCTCCTGCTATCATTTTGAGATTCATGAGTATCAAACCTCTCCATTGCCAAAACATGTGCAGTATCTTGGTCAATAACTCTCACAATTAGGCCTCGGAAAAACTCCTTTTCGAATGTATATGAGCCAGAGGCAAGCCCTGAAGAATACAGAGTCCTTGATAGTGACGTCCATGCTAACTTCTGAGATCCGTGCAACTCCAGTGTTCCGCCAGGGCCCACACCCACAAACTTTTTGCCAAATGTTGGCACATAATCACCTTGGTCCATTTTGCCATACAGGATGATTGTTGCTTTGGATTTATAACGACATTTCTCTGCTCCAATATGGAGCACTCCACCATCCTTGATAAGGATGAAATGTGTCTGCAGTGTAATATTTCTGGATCCTTTTTCATCATCACCAAAGACAAGCATTCCTGCAAGAAACAATATTAAATAAGTTGCATCCAAATACTAATTTGAGTGATGACATTCAACTTTGGTGTAGAAGAATTCAAATCTCTGTACTAACAAGAAAACTATTCAATTAGTGAGCATTGGATCTCAAAGTTTTCAAAAGGAAAACTACATCGCTCAGTGTGTTATGGAGTATCAGAGCAAAGAAAATACAAAGAACAAAAAGCATTTATGAGAAACTGAACATAATGTTCTACACTGCTTTCTACAAGCCTGATCATGTCCTTGCAAAATTACCAACCAAATCCTGCTGTGTAAGGATCCTAAAACATTGATGACTGAGCAGTTTTTAAGCTGTTTATATTTGATACACTTGGCACAGCAGTAGGAAATGTACAGAACGAATCCAGACAGTAATAAAAGTTGAAAACAGACTAGATCAACAACGTAACAAAATAATCAAGACAGCTAGACAGGAAAACTATGCAGATGTATAGACCGGGGTTCTTTTAAAGGAGGTAGAGGAATGAGTGGAAAGTTTCAACAGTAATGTGGCCATGTTTTCTTTCTTCTAAGATCAGCAGGCATCGCAAGTATGGTTACAATATGAAAAAGACAGCTACTAACACTGTGTCATCTCCGTTCTTAGCTCCAATTTCCACTGGTGGTGGAATAGAAACAAAACTGGCTGTGTAACAGCTGTCTTACTGGCACACTCTTTGCAAAGCTTTTGGGAGCAAAAGAGAAATAGAGGTAGGCGCTGCTTAATAAAATTGGGAGGAAAATCCTTTCTCTGCATTGCAAAGATGCCAATTCTCCTAAGTTAATTTTCTTACAGCCTACAGCTATGGTTCGGTATGTCCTCTCTCCCTTTGTTCTTTCCCAGAAATACTCTGGGTTAAATCCTATGAGAATAATTGTGTTATGTTATCTCTACTGCATTAAAAAGAATTGTGTTGTTTTGTCTCCATTGCATAGGAAGTAAACTGGGAGGAAACTTCCTTTTGGAAAACCTGACTTCAAATAACTGTCCTGATGCTGCATTGTTATTCAGCTTGGTTTGTTCCCTCCCTGTACCAACATCACTGGCACTGAATATAAACAACTGCCAAGCAATCTCCACAAATGCAAATTTATGTCATTTGCAGGATCAGACAACAATTCTTGGAACTCTGTTAAGAGCCACAGCTATAACAATACAACATACATTTTAAGGAAAGAGTATTTTTCAATGTCTCAAACAGCATTTATAATCAGAAAAAAATGCTGAAACATAATTACAGAATGTATCTTTGCAGCAAACGAATTCACATCATTCAACACTGCTTCCACCCACATAATCATCTGACACTTTGAAATGCTGAATGATGCCAAAATTAATTGATCCCTTTCTTTTTAAAAAACAAATAACAATTACAAAAATGCACCACTTACGCATATTACTAAAAGTAATAAAGTCGTTAATTTTTGTTGATGTTCCATACTGGTGGCATCCTCTCAATTATACCTGCCTACAACTATTAAAGTAAAGATAAGATGGTGTTTTAAGGGCCAAATCGGATATGACAGGAGCAGTCACATTTGCTGTTCAAGTGCCAACCCCATTCAGTTATAAAGTAGGAGATATAATAACAGGTCTGTGCATGTTAAGGGGAGCTGAGTCCTGCCCATCTCTGCACACTCTGGGCAGGTCTACACCCAAGGGTGTAGAGGGAGGATCACAGATTTACCTACTTCCATGATCCTCCCCCAGGATCTAGACCGCAGTGCGATGACCCAGAAACAAAAAGTGCCTGTCGTGCCTGCCATTCTTTTAAAGAACCAGGAGCCCTCGTCACGTGATGGAAAAGGTAGGAACCCCCCTGTGACCCCCGCCATCCTGGGGATAGCAAAATTGCTTCCCCTCCCCCCATGGGCACAGAGCTACCCCACGTGGCTCTGTACCCATTTCAAGTCCCGGGACAGTGGGAAAACTGGGATATCCCCAGTTTCCGCTATCCCGGAGTTATCCTGGGGTCGTCCCTAGGTCATCCCTGGGATCCCCTGTGCATCATTTAGATACACAGGGATGACCTAGGGATGACCCTGGGATAAATTGCTGATGCAGACATGGCCCCTGTCACTAAAGGCTGAGTTCTGATACCAGAAGTAAATCAGGTGGGGTAGGGTGAAAAGTGCTAAGATGACTAAACACAGCAAAGTTAGGGGGGGAGATTCAGGCCCCTTCACCCATATGCCCTTTGTGGAATAGTTTGGCCCCAAGACATGCTGAAACCCTGATGTCACTTGACATACCGCCGTCTTGTATAACTATAGAGTGCACTGTAGCATCCATATTCAGACGAAACAGATCTCCCTGTTGGAGGACAATTTTATTTTCTCTATCATGTCCAGGATTCCAGTTCTTAAGGCGGGGATTCTGATCCGGACAGTTCTCTGCAAGGCAAGGGAAAACATCGTTATAATTAAAGCATTATGGTATGGTATTTAGTAATTTCTCCAGAGCAGGGCTAGTTGGCTTACAGACTAGTTCAAATAGAGATATTTTCATGTTACATCTCTTTTGGCTACTGAATACAATTACCAAGCTATATCTGAACTAAAGCAGTGGCAAAATACAGTTCTGGCCCATGGACTCTTGTTTGCAGAAGAGAGCAGTCCTTGAAAATATACAGATCAGCTATCCCTGACTAAGTCCTTCACACATTAAGAATAAGGCATAACATAAGCCAGACTTCACCAACCAGGTGTACTCCAGATGTATTGGATTACAACTCCCAGCTAGCCAGAGGTTGGCCAGTGGATGCTGGGAGTTGTAATCTAATACATCTGGAGGGCACCAGATTGGTGAGGGCTACTCTAAGCAGATAGCCTTTAAAAAAACAGCATTCTAAACATCACAGAAAACTTTGCCATCTAATTCAGGCAGATTTTCATTGGGGAACCTCAAACTCCTCTCTGGCTTCCTCTGAATTTGAATCACATTCAAGTAAAATGATCTGTGTTTTCTCACTGACAAATCAATCGACTCTGCTGCCCTTCTTCACCATTTCATTTCGTGACAGCTTCAGCAGTTGTGACATGTTTCAGCAAAAGCAATTTAGCCCCTGGCAAAGAATGCCCTACAGATGTCCCTAATTACAGTCATCCTTACTGTCAGCTTTATCTATGACATGGATTAAAAAAAAAAGGCATAAAAAAATTCAGAGGGCAATATAAAATGCTGAACTTTGTGCAGTTCATCTGTTCCCATTTTTCATCTTGGCGTAGGTTTCATAGGGTAGCAGGGGACTCTTCAACCTCTGGTAGATATTAAGACCATTTTTCTAGGTACTCCAAGACTATATCAATTCTCATTTTTTTCTGCCCAGGATACCCATCTCCTGTTATGATTTCATGGAGAATGTCTGCAAGAACCCTTTGTGAAAAAAAGTTACAATTACAGCCACTGGATCAAGTGTGAATCATCCCAATAGGCAATTATCAGAAAGTTACCAACTGACTAGGTGATCCTGCCTTTTCTGTTCCCCTTCTTTTCAGCCCTCCTCCTTAGTGATTCAGCGATTCCATACTTTGCTTTGATTAAATTGTGAATGCCAAGTTAATGTTGTTTCTGCATCCCTTTGGAGTCAGTTTTGTAATTGGTTCCACTTGACTACTAGGAATTGCTTCCTGCTATTACACTTATTTGACTCATACTGATTGAAAAAACCACACGTTTAGATTACCTCTCTTACTTAGCTCTTTTCTCCTTCATTGTTAAGTTTTTATACAGTTCTTTAATTTCTTGGTATCTTATGCATATTTGCATGTAATGTTGCATTTACCCCTGACTCCTGAATGTACAGTTTGTAAGGAAATAATGTGGCTTTATTTATTTTAGAGATAAAAAATACCTCACTCTTCTTTACAGAGGCTCCCAGTACCAGCTTACAAAGAAGAATACATGTATCAGACAGTTACATGATTTCACAGACATCTAGAAATGAGCACCACTCATGTTTGTGACAGATCATTGTTAGAAACAGAATGCAAGATGAGACAGACCTTTGGCTCAAGCTAGCAGGGCACTTCTAATGCTTTCATCTTCTAAATGAAAAACGTAGGGCATAATTCATCCTCTAATTCTAGTGATTGCTGTATTGCAATACAGTCTTGTATTCCATTCCTCCACACCCTTTCCCACTTATTTTAAGAAAGGAATTATATACCCTAAATGTCCCTTTTCCAGGTAACCATTGATGCCAACAAAGGTCAAAACTAAGTTACCAAATTTCATTTTAGTTATTAGAAACAGCTTGATAAAGGAGAGCAGATACTGTCATAATTTTCAGAATAGTCTTAGTTTTAAATGGATTATTTGAAGGAAAAATATATTTATTTAGCATTCTAGAATATTCTATGTTTTGGGGTCAACTCCATCATGCTGCCATAAAAGATGCTAGAAGTTACTTTAACAGTTTCCAACTAAGTTAGAAATTCTTTCTCCTGTTGTTGTAATAGATTTACTTCCCAAAGAATGCAGCCTAGAAATAATGATAGGAGTTATTTTAATTATCTTCATGGACCAAATGCCAGGTCAAGGAAGAAGCCCCATTTTTGGACTTTGTCAGCATTCTCTCTCAAAAGACATCCCAAGGGCATGGAGCAGCTGCCAAGAAAGCCTCCCTACATACCTTTATTATTCATACTTGATAACACAAAGAACATTATCAATCCACTGAAAACTGTAGAGATCGTGATGGAAAATTGTGGTGGTGGTGGGAATGAAATACAAGTTATGAAGCCCTAAGGAGCTTGATGCCCAAAGTCAGGTGTAGTCAACTTAGAATCATAGGATCGTAGAGTTGGAAGGGGCCTATAAGGCCATTGAGTCCAACCCCCTGCTCAATGCAGGAATCTACCTTAAAGCATACCTGACAGATGGCTGTCTAGCTGCATCTTGAATGCCTCTAGTGTGGGTGCCCTCTGGGTTTGGACCACAATTCCCATAATCCCTGACTAGTGGCCATGCTGCTGGCGCTTATGAGAGCTGTATTCCAAAACATCTGGAAGCCACCATACCAGGTTGCCTACCACTGCCCTGCACAAATCAAAACGAAACACTTTTGAGTTGTACCCTTAAGACAACAGTACAGATGCAGGAACCCTAGTTTAAAATACTGTCAGTGCTTGGCCCCTCTGCCAGAAGACAGATTGGGGTAGCCATAGAATTTAAGACTTTTTAAACAATATTCAAGAACAGTTCTAAGGAAATAATTTTATTCCAAAGGCATGAAAGAGGCATTTACCCATCTTGATATAATAGTCTTTCATCACATTCCAGGTCTATTTTCCATGCTTGCACTTTTTTGGGGAGTATATCTTTGTGGTTCCACATTATAATTCATACCTCATGGAACTAAGGTGTAAATACAGATAGGCAATGAGAAAGAGCTGGAAGAAGGGTAAATATGGAGTAACCACTGGAGAGGATACACTACCTAAGAACGTAAGAGGACCTTTTCCGCAGTGGCCCCATGCCTCTGGAATAAGTTGCCATCAGGAGTCTGCCAAGCCATATCATTACAGGCTTTTAAAGAAGGCCCTGAAAAATGACTACTTTACTCTGGCCTTCTCCTGATTATGTTTGTCTGTTGTAAGTTTTATTTTATACCTGTGGTGCTGTGTTTTAGAATGTTTGCTGCTGGTGCTGTTTTTATTACTGCATCAGTTTTTATTAAGAGTTTTATTGTTTTATGGTCATCTGGGAAGGCTCCTGCCTAGAAAGATGGCCAAGAAATATTTTACATAAAGAAAACATGAAAGAGCCTTATTGGATCTGACCAAAGGCTGATTCGTTCAGCATGTTTCAGACCAGATGCCTCTTGGGAAGCCCACAAGCAGGACATGTGGGCAACAGACCTCTTCTGCTGTGATTCCCAAAAACTAGTACTTGGAGGCAAGTTGTCACCAATTCTGGAGGTAGCATATAACCATTATGACTTCTAGCCATTGATACTTATCCTCCAATTTCTCTTTTAAAGACATCTACCTACAGTTCATACCACCCTACTTCCTACATACAACGGAGATGCAGTGATTTGCATATACAGCAAAAACTCTGCAGTCTTCGCTGAAGTCTCAACATGGAGTCAAAAGAAAGTGAGATATAACAAGGGGAGATTAATACATTATAACTTCATCTGCTTTCATTTGAAGCAGAATGAACATATGGTACATGTACCTATAGGAATTGTGCACTTTTGTATGGTGGCAACTCTGAATTAAGTCATTATCACAATTTAAGATACAGAATCATATACTTTAATAGCATTATATCAAAAGAACCTGAGCCCTACTGAGGTGTCAGGCACACTGTGTGGAATAACAATTTCCAGAGGAGTAATCGTGTTAGTCTGCTGCAGCAAAAGGTCTTATTCTGGCGTTAGCTTTTGAAGACACTGTCAACATTATCAGGTGCATCTGATGGAGTGGACAGTGCCCACGAAAGTTTATGCCAGAATAAATTTAGTCATCTTTAAGGTGTCACAAGACTCTCTGCTGTGTAAAGCAAGTATGCTATAGGATGGACAAGGTGAAAATGAAGCTTGGCTCCCTTGCTTGCTTTGGATGCAATTCATAACTGTACATATTCTTACGTGCTGAGTCCAATGCAAGAAGCTTTGATAAGTCACAATCATTACTACAATTGAGGTGGTTATCAGGTCCATGCACATATATCCATAAGCACTGTCTAACATATAGAAGTGAATAAAGCTGCCTGGATAACAAATGTGATGGCGTTGCCCCATCATATATGTGTTCTACAAAACCTGACTTAGAAAGACTACAGTTTCTACTCTTTAAAAAAATCTAGAAAAGTAAAGTCTGTGTTGATGCTGCACTCTATAGCAGGGGTATTGACCCTCTTTCAACTTGAGTGCTGAATTCCATTTTGGAGAAGCTCTCAGGAGCTGCACTGCAGTGGTGAATGGGCCAAAGGTAAAAAAGGCAGGGCCAAAAATACCAGCTATTGTAGCTTAAAGCTCTTACTGCATGAACTACGCCTCAAGTGAGGCAGTTCAATCTTTTAGAATGGGGGAAAACTGCACAAATGCTGGGAAACCACCAAACGATTGATTGGTGAGAAAGAAGTGGAGCCGGGGAAGGGAGCGTGGCTATCTGGGGAACCCCAGAGGGCCAAACTGGAACCCCAGGCAGACCAGTTTTGGCTTGAGGTTCTACACTTCTGTTCTAGAGTGACATTTATTTTGTTTGAGGACTTGTAGTCTATAGAAAAAAAGCAGCTCTTATGTTTCCTTGCCATTCCTGCCAATGTTCTTGGAAGACATAGTGTTACTACACAGTACACAATACACTCTTATATTTCAAGTAGAGAAAATTGATCCTTTTGTCAGATTGAGTCAAATGCTTACACTTTCAAAACATATCACCTTGAGCAGAACTCCGGGGTTGTACACATTTTGTGATTTTGCTATGTATCAGAAAAAAAGGAAGCCAGTTAAGATTTTAATGTGCCTTTATCACAATCCCTAGTGGTCACCATCAGAGGCAATATTTGCTTTTTAAAATATCTGTACTGCTAAGTAGTGATACTGACTACAGACATAAGCATATTGAAAGTGTGCACTCACCATCAGGAGCATATTTTGATGCTATCCCCAAAATAATCCCAAGTGCAAGAAAAAATGAAAAGCTAGACATGGCAAAGCAAATGAGGGTATTTTTGTGCCGCTTCTTTCTGCTTGCTTCTTGAAAGCGCTGCTCATTTGCTGAGGAGGCTACTGTTGCATGAGCTTCCTGTCTTGCAGAGGTAAATTTGGCTGAAGCTTGATTCTTTGGAGGGGGTGGAGGACGAAGGGGGACAATTCTTCCTGGGACATATCCAGAAGATTTATGGCTGCTTCCGTTCTGAGGTTGAAGGAAGGCAGAAGAACTCCCCCTGGGATCAATGGCTTGCATGTTACACAGTCACTAGAAAGAGAATGAAAGAGACTGAATTGCAAGGTGCTTATTGCTTATTTGCTTATTATTGCTTATCGCTTATTTGGGGGAATATATTCCACAAACTTGGCTCAAAACTAATTTAGAGAGGATCATTTTGCAGATATTTTATAGACCAAAACCTTTGGTGATTTTACTTGTGATGAAAGCACTCAAATACTTTGGATGGAAATTAAAAACAAATACCCCAATAATTTGAACTAAAACAATAAATAATTTTTTAAAATCCCAATAATTAGAACCAAAACCTCTTGTATTTTAATTTCTCAGTCCCTATGTAAGCCCATGGAATAAAAATGTAACTTTTAATGCACATAACCCATATTTTGCAGTTAAAAAGCAACTAACTGGATATAAAAACAAGTGAAAAATAAGCACTTATTCAAGTTATGCTGACTTTGCCTTTTTAAAAAATAAACAAAGATTTGTCATTCTAGTAAATATAAACTGAAAAATGCACCTCAAAATTTATAGCACTGTTAAAAACTATTACCTTATTTCAACAGGTAATTAATGATACTACACTAATATGATTGCCATAAACTGTAACTTACAATTTGGTTGTTAGGATAATGCATCAGTGAATAATTTTACAAGCTAATCATCTGCATCCTGTTCAGATAATTCGCATGATGCTTTTCTTTGCCAAGCATGCTGGGTTTAGTCACAGGGCATGGGATCTATATGACCTCTCTAGAGCCTGGCACTTGTCATTTTTTGTATTGTTGGCCAAAACCTGCATCTCTATTACATTATCTGAAAGAAACACTGACAAACATCTTAAGCTGTATCACAGACCTAGCCCCTTACTAGATGCTTTAGGCCACTCAAATTTTAATTTCAGAACAGAAACCATGCTGGTCTGTGGTAGCAAAATATTTCATAGCACCTCAGAGCATGATGCTCATGGGTTGCAATAAATTAGCACACGTAAGGTGCCACAGCACTTTTGTTACGTCTAAGAACATTTTAGTTGCAGCATGGAGGATTTGGGATAGCATCCCAACACATGAGATATACTTGGCCTAATCAAAGCTTATTTTTAGGCAAGTGATGAAGCCCGCTATTTCTTCAACAGGCTTTTTCTGAATACTGTTTTAGTAAGGATGTGGCTACTGCTGCTGCTTTTAAACATTGTAGTCATTTCTGTTTCAGTCTACTGACTTTTTAATTTGCTGCTGTTTTATTTGTAAGCCACATTTATTATTTTATAGGCAGGATATAAAGGTGTTCGGATACATAAATAAGTAAATATCCAATTTAGTCTTTCAATTTTTTGTTTTATACATTCCACAGACAATAGTACTTTTATAACTTTAAATTTTTATAATCCACATACAAAAATTCAAAACACAAATATAGCTTGAATATAGATGTTAAAAATTAGAACAAAATGCTTAAATAAGCATGAAATAAGATCTACAAGAAAGAAGACAAAGATTAGTCTCCTGGTGGTAAATAAAGCAAGCTATGGACCAAACATAAATAAGACACAGCAAGCACTTCAGACAGTGAAAGTGAACCACAGAATTAAGTGAAATTACAAGGCTTTGACAGATGTATATGGTTTTGCATTTTTCAGACTGTGTTGCTTAACTAGCAAGATTTCTGGCATATTCAATGAAGGGATTTCAAGTAAGTGAAAATACTCTGCCCATACCAACTATTTTGATGCATAATTCTCTCAGGAGTGAAGAAATACCACACTTTACCAAACCACTGAATATGAGAGCAGGAGGAAGAGAGACAGTGTGGTATAGTGGTTGGGGTGTTGGACTGGGACTCAGGAAATCCAGATTCCAGTCCTCACATAGCCATGAAGCTCAATGGTATGGGCCAGTCACCAACTCAACCTAACCTATCTCACAGAGTTGTTTTGAGGGTAAAAATGCAGAGGAGGACCATGTAACCTTCCTTGGGTTCCTTACAAGAGGGGAAAGGGTGGGATAAAATGTAATAAAATAAATAAATAACCTACTTTTAAAGCTAATTCTAGCTTAGATGCCAACTAAACAAGGAAAGGGGGTGGTATCATCTTGTTGGGTGTCAAAATGCAGAAAAATATAGGTTGGTATCCGCAATACGTCAATAAGGTCTAACAAACGAAACCAAACGTTTGGTCCAATTTCATGTTCCCACCATATGTAGAAAATGTGACCTTTTACTTACATCCCCTCCAGCATAACCTGCCCTGATCATGGTTTTAAAAGTAAAGTGAAGAGGGGTCATCTGTATTTTGTAAAAGTGCTCTTCCATATTGGCACATAATGAAAGAGCTGGATAGCTCTCTCAGATTTTATGCCAGTTCTTTACCTCCAGCTCCATTTGCAGATCTGTTGGGCTAATCGGTTATTATATTTCTCCTCTATCAGGATATGACACATATAGGAATATAAGAGCCCTACTGGATCAGAAAAAAAGATCCATTTAGTCAAGCCAGTCTGTCAGATGCCTTCAGAAACCACATAAGAAAGGAAATCAATGATTCTCCCCTACCATTGTCTTGCACCGATAGGTATACAGTGGGATATTACAGCTGTACTTGTAACTTCCACATAACCACCGTGACTATTTAACTAGGGATGATTGCTGTAGGTCTTTCATTTCCCAAGATGGAATTTTGATTCTTATATCTTCTGACTAATCCAAACTAACTTTAAACCCAGAGAGATTTCTAGTATTACTTAACTCTTGTACAAAAACAGGAAGTTTGGATTTAGGAACAGATAAAAAGATTGGAATATCATCTGCAAATAAAGTGATGAAGTGCTTAGACTAACTATTGGCATATAGAACTTAAACAAGCCTTCCCCAACTTGGTGCCCTTCAGATGTGTTCTATTAAAACTTCCATCACCCCCAGCCAGCCTAGAGGGCACCAGGTTGGGGAAGGCGGGCTTAGACATACTGAAATCTGGCGTACTAGGAGTACAGCATTCTCAGCAGAAAGAACTAAAGCAGGCCAAGTGATAAAAACAAAGGAAATCTAAGAACTAATCTTAAATCTTATGTGAAAACAAAGGAAGAACTTTGTTTTTAATTTCAAAAGCTGTAAAGTCTGATAATATACTGTTTCAAAGCGATAAGATCATTATGCCTCAACCCTTTCAAAGGAGACAATACCCTGATAAGCATACATATATTGAAAGTGCATGTTCCTTGCACCTGTTCCCTGCATCAAGACATCAGTCAAAATGGAGCCCAGAATGAAACCAAGTAAATGATGGTGTAAACCTTTTCCTTTGTTCTAAACAGGACACAAAGCTGACACAAATGATGGAATAGTCAGTTATCTGTAGGGGATTACGCGTTAGAACTATTAAGAAAGTACAGCTTGCAGTCCTTAGGACATACATATCCAACTACATTAAATGCTGAAAACAGAACAGCCAGAACAGTCATTATGTCCTGGGATGATTTTTGGACATTTATCTTTCAGTACAGTTGCTGGTGCTCTTCTGGAGTCTGACAAAAGGCAGTATTGAGCCAAATACCCACTATAAGCCCCTAATTTGAAACAATGGATTTTTTTGTAGCTAGATTATTTGTTTTGACATTTTTTTTCTGCTGCTATTCTAATGTTGAGGTTTAGAGTAGAAGATGTTCAGTATTGGCTTCCTCTTTCAAGAGAATACCAAAATAGAAAAAAAAAACATGAAAGCATGGGGAGATGAATACTGAGCAACAGCAGAGAATTGCTTTCATAAGAATATAAGAAGTGCCATGCCGGATCAGATTGAGGGTCCATCTAATCCAGCACTCCGTTCACACAGTGGCCAACCAGCTGTTGACCAGGGACCAACAAAGTGGGACATGGTGCAACAGCACCCTCCCACCCATGTTCCCTAGCAACTGGTGCGCACAGGCTTACTGCCTTGGATACTGGAAGTAGCACATAACCATCAGGGCTAGTAGCCAATTTTTCTCATACTTTAACTTAACATAGATGCTATTTTAACTTGAGTAGTATTTAGCATAGTTACTGAAATTATTCCGTTTGAATGAACTATATGAATATACAGAATGACAGTAGCATGTTAGCAAGATCTCCCTACTTCTCTAATAAGGCCAGGTCCAGGAGAATTTGTAACAATAAAATGAATCTCCCCCCCCCCCCAATACTAAAGAGAAATCAAGAAAGCTGCGAAGGGGGTTAACCATGAGTGGATTTTTGTTTAAGCTTCGTTTAATTCTGGTACTCAAAACAAATTCCTGCCTCAGAATTCCCAAATTCCAAGATTCTTTCTTTAGTATTTTCATCAGGGCCCAATTGTAGATATCAGGGTTCTATTAGAAAACGAAGTAGACCCTGCAAGCCTGAAGTCTGCCTACCTACCTTAAAGGACTTCAGTGTTAAAAGAAACAATTGTTGTGTGTATGTAGTATATGGCTGGCTGGTGGGATGCTGGGAGTTGTAGGACTTTTTCTGTCTAAACATGCATAGGATGCATGTGCCCTAATGTTGTTTCACATTTGTCCGTATAGCCCTTGCTCACACCTGCAGGTCTAAAACAAGGAATGTGCCTGTTCTAAGGGTTACATATCCATTCAAGAGCAAAGTGCATGGCATCCTCAATATACAGAATAGCCCTCCCCAACCACCTCAAAAAGTTTTTTGAGTTCATTTCCAGCCACCATGGGAAAGTTACAAAAGTAAACTCTACTCTTCTTAGGGATGTTGTTCCCATACTGTCAAGTGGAAAAGTCTAACTGCACCATGAAAAGGCTACTCTCATTTTGATATTAGGTAAATCAACTAAGTACTTTGGAATTATAAAGATAAGAAGGAGTTAAATAGCATACATTTTACAACCTTAAGCCATTGTAACAATACAGGCTGGGTTCTATCATGACCTTTTGTATTCAATACAAGTGGTGTAATTAATCAAATATGGTCAGTTGCACATTCTTCCCCATGGCTCATTTTCACTACTTAGTTAGAAATGCTGTATTCAAAAGATGTTTGAACTACAACACTCATAATACTTGGGGAGCTATACCAACACTGTTTCTTGTCCACTTACCTGCATGCAGCTAGCTATGAGGTTACACATGAAAGTAAGCACAATAACGCCTTCAAACTACTGTACCAGCTATGAATATTCATTAGATAAAATAGTGTCTTAACTATAAAACTAATAATGAGGGTGGCTTACAATAATAATAAGACTTAAAAACTTTATTTGACATGGTAAAAATGAATCTCATAGTTTCCACAATCTGAGGCTGTTTTCTACAAGACTTTTTATCCTTGGGTACAGATATCCAAGAATAAAATATATTCATGGTGTCAATTGTGAAAAGCACATATAAACCATGGCTGGGATCCTGAATTTCCTCCCACAAGTGAGAAAATCCCAAGGGGAGCACCTGCCAGTGGAAGTGGGGGAGAATATACTATGACCAATCCCCCTTTCCCCTATAGCCTTTGAGATACCTGCAAATCTGCTCTGGAGAATTGAGTGGTAGGTTGCAAAACAGTGAAAGGGGCCTGCAGGGGAAAGGAGAAATTGCCTTCTCATTCTTCTCCAAGTGGGATCTTCCACTGGATGTCAGTCGTGTCTTGGATTGGAAGGAGCCCCTCTGTTTATGGACACATAGTTAGAATTTAAGTTCATAATCTCTGTCTTTGACAGAGACAGAGGCAGGAGAGTTTACCAAGTGCTACATGCATGTATTTAGGAACACAGGAAGCCTTATCCATCTAGCCCAGTACTGTCAACACTCACCAGCAGTGGCTCTCCAAGGTTTCAGGCAGGAGTTTTTTCCAGTCCTACCTGGAGATACTGAAGACTCAACCTGTAACCTTCTGCATGCAAAGCATGTGCTCTATCACTGAGCTATGCCCATGAGCTACTGATTTGAAAAGGGGTAAGCCACTGTACCTAAGTACAAAACTTGCTATAAGCAACAACCCATAGACACCACATTGGAACAGAATGTGTGTATATATATATGCACACCTAGGGGTAGAGATCCCTCCCCCACCCCATAAAACCATGTCCACCTACATTGTAGCAAGTTCCATGTGGAAGTGGGACAGACTCCAGTGCATGCTTTCAAACAACTGCAGAAGTCTTCCTTGCTGAAAGTAGGGTGGTACTGGAGTATGTAATAAGATCAAGGATGTCTCCCAAATAAATAAATCTTAGTTGATTAATCACATAGGTTTTTAGCCTACTGATTAAATTGATCAATATTCAACAAAATGTTAGATGACATTTCACCCAGTTTAAGAGAAAAGGGAGAATGCCTCTTCTGATGGCACTAGCCAGCTGCAGTTTTAAGTACTCATATTAAAAATTAATACATTTTTGAAAGAATCAGAAGCAGCTTTTAAGTAAATTTGTATTAATTAAACACTGTAGCCCTACACAAAAGCCAGTTCAGATCATTTAAATTCCATGGTGTTGACACCACCTGCTGAGTGCAAGTCATCCCACAATTTGAAAGGAAATGGTTATCTGAATATCCTTAGTAAAATACATCCCATATACTGATGTATTTGCTTTAAGTGCTTTAGAACTAGCCTTAGGCTACGGTCTTTGTTATTGGTTTGCTGGCTTCACCCAAAGAATTAAACAACTGTCTAAGAATATGGAAATATACTAGAGATCTACCAGTCTAATTTTGCTCATTTTTTGTTTTAAACTGAAGCTTGAGCAGTGTAGAATGTGCAGAAAAAAATTGAAACTTTGAAAAAGTTTAAAGTTTGAGCAGCTCGAGAAGGGAGATGGATGAGGCGAAGGGGAAGATAATGCACATGCCCCACACTGTGTGTAGATGTATCTGTAGTAAAGCTTACTCTTGTAAACTCTTAAGAGTGCTGGGCCAATGAAAGGACAGGTACAGAATATTGGGAAAGGGCTGAAGAAAAGTCAATTGGTGATAGTTAGAGAAGGAGAAAGAGGAGGAGAAAGCTGAAAGGACACCAGAGAGAGAAAAATCTTAATTCACATGTTTTCAACCTCAAAAGTCAAGAAATGGCAAATGATCTCTTTTAAAAGAAAAGCTGTTTGTTTGTTTTCACCTTTGTCGGTGTATTTGTAGTACATTTATTTTAAAGTGTAAAATTGTTCCAGTCACAAGGGAAATAGGCAAACATTTTTTTCACCAATCATCCTCAGATTATTAGTCCTTGTGATGACATGGGATTTGCCCTAGTTTTACAGAGCATATTACATTAACATTGTAAAAACTCATGTCTATGTCCTTGTTGCCAATATTATCCTTCACAGCAGATAGAACAATATAAACATCAGGACTAGTTCAAGGCTGGTAGTTTTTAATCTTTGTGTGTCATTTTGAGTGTGCTGTGGTGGAAAAGCAATTCAAAAAGTTGTGTAATAACTTTCCCTTTTGTTTACAACAACCGTTTTTGTAATTTGTTATTAAGAATTCACAAAATGAGAATGTCCCATTTAGTTTCAGTAAGAACCTGCAAATGCCAGAGGTCAACAAACGATACTGGCACAGATAATGAATAAAGTATTTTATGCTTACTACTAACTTAAGAATTTAAGAAGCAGAGGTTTTGTTTTGAGCTAGATGTATCATTATGACTCATGTGAAGTGTCACATAAAGTTATCCATGTGCATTTTCTTTCTTAATACTTTCTTTGATGCAATTCATCAAGTAGGAGTTGGGGTGGCTGGAGAGACAGAGGAGAGACTTCTATTTCCTAGTACATGGGCTTAATGAAGATGGTGCTGAGTACCCCTTGTTCCTGCAGCACCACCAGCTATAACATGGGAAGTGCTGTTGGCACAGTGGTACAATGCATGCTTTGCCTGCAAAAGAACCCAGGCCCTATCCCTGGCATTACAGTTAGGAAAGACTCCTGCCTGAAATCTCAGTAAGCAGCTGCCAATCAGTGTAGATCAGGGGTGGAAATGAATAGTTCTCCAGATATTGTTGGATCGCAACTCCCATCATTCCTCACCATTGCCTATGCTGGCTAGGGCTGATGGGAGTTGCAGTCCAACATCTGGAGGGTCACACACATTCCCCACCCCTAGTGCAGACTAAGGGCAGAATCCAATGGGGCGCTTACAACTCCCTCGATTCCCTTCCACAAGTGTTGGGTGCCACCCATTCCACTGTGCAAGAGGGACCCACCCTTTACACAAGGGAGATTTAGCGCTTCCTAGGGGAAGCCCCGAAACAAGTGGAAATGCTCATTTCTGGAAGGAGGCAGGTTGGCGGAGCTCCCTTATGTTAGGCTGACCATATGAAAAGGAGGACAGGGCTCATGTAACTTTAACAGTTGTAGAGAAAAGGGAATTTCAGCCGGTGTCATTTGTATGCAATTAGTTCCTGGTGAAATTCTCTCTTCATCACAACAGTTAAAGTTGCAGGGGCCCTGCCTTCTCTTGTATATGCTCACTCTAGTATAGTGCCTGCAACTTTAACTGTTGTGATGAAGAGGGAATATCACCAGGAACTAATTGCATACAAATGACACCGGCTGAAATTCCCTTTTCTCTACAACTGTTAAAGTTACATGAGCCCTGTCTTCCTTTTCATATGGTCAGCCTACCTTATGTGAGCTTCACCAACCTGCCTCCTTCCAGAAACAA
The DNA here is from genome assembly GCA_029215795.1 of Anniella stebbinsi. NCBI lineage: Eukaryota > Metazoa > Chordata > Lepidosauria > Squamata > Anniellidae > Anniella > Anniella stebbinsi. Next base: position 84,383,575 of record JARDYH010000002.1, on the reverse strand, counting down.
ATGTTTCTGGTTGATCCAGAAGCACTAAATTGCTATTGGCAGGGTGTAAGAAAATTGGCAGGGGGATAACAGAATCAGCAGAGGCGTATTCCCCAAAGCGTGGAAACCTGTGGCCCTCCAAATGGTGTTGATCTCCAACTCCCATCAGCCCCAGCATCAGCATGGTCAGGGAGTTGTAGCCCAAGAACATCTGGAGGACCACAGGTCTCCCCCTCCCTTCCAGTGTAATTAATACTAAGCTAGATGGACCAATGGACTGTCTCAGTATATGGCAGATTCTTAGGTTCTTAACAGCAGCAGACTGACAAGGTAACTTGTGGGCTACTTCCTTCTTACAATGCCAAGTAGAGTGGAATAGGCTAAAGCAGATGTCTCTAATCCCTGCTTTAGCCTATGATCAAGGGACTGGAGCATCTTCCCTATGAGGGAAGGTTACAACAGCTGGGACTGTTTGGAAAAGCACCATTCTGCTGCTCCCGGCCAATGGTCTGGGGGCAGGGAGGCTTTTGCGGGCGGGGAGGCTTTTGTGGGCTGGGAGGGGGGAAGAGCAGACATGCGCACTCTTGATTGGAGTAGCATGCATTTGGCAGCACTCGAAGTGGAAGGGGGGAAGGCTTTATAAGCGCAAGCCTCCCTCCCCTTCTTTCTCTTTCTCCACGAGGCTCCCTCCCTGTTCTCAGTGTGGGTCTGCCGGTTGCCTATTGGGGCCGAGTAGGAATTTTTTACTCATGTTCTGAATTGGCCATGAGTTTTTTCGCCTACTCCACACTGTGAGACGGATCAGGATGTAGTTAAATAGGCGAATTGGCTGCTCAGTTAACTTGGTAGCATTTCAGTCCAGCGGATAGGAAGGGGCATCCAGAGAGTATGGATAACTGGTGAGCATTCACAGGCACTGTTCTGGTGACTGGTAATTCCTGAGGCTCCCAGCTTTGAGCCCCGTGGCCTGGCTTGGGAGATAAGGGTTACCTTTGAGACCAACTCTTCTCACCTACCCAGAGCCTTGCGGCCTGGGGGGAGACGATACAGGAAGGTCTCCCTCCCCGAAAGGGGCAGCACGTGGAGAGGTGGAGATATTCCACCTACTCACGGGCAAGAATGGTTCGCTCGAACCGGGGAAAAGAGGGCCTTTGGATAGACCTATACTGGATGCCCCTTAGGAACCCCTTTGCAAATCTTTCAATAAATGTGGCCCTTATTTTAACCCATTTCATGTGTCTGGTCTCTTCATTTACTCCCTCCGTCTGCAAAAGGAGACTTAGGGGAGATATGATAGAGGTATACAAAATTATGCATGGTGTGGAGAATGTGGATAGTGAGACATTTTTCTCCTCTCCCATAATACTAGAACCCAGGGTCATCCCATGAAGCTGATTGGTGGGAAATTCAGGACAGATAAAAGAAAGTGCTTCTTCATGCAGCACATAGTTAAACTGTGGAAGTCACTATCACAAGACATGGTGATGCCCACCAGTATGGATGGCTTTAAAAGGGGGATTGTATAAATTCCTGGAGTAGAAGGCACTAGCCCTGATGGCTATGTGCTACCTCCAGTATCAGAGGCAGTAAGCCTATATACACCAATTGCTGGGGAACATAGGTGGAAGGGTGCTGTGGCACCTGTGTCCTGCTGATGGGTCCCTGGTCGACAGCTGGTTGGCCACTGTGTGACTAGAGTGCTGGACTAGATGGACCCTTGGTCTGATCCAGCATGGCACTTATGTTCTTAAGGTGCCCTCCAGATGTGTTGGACTGCAACACATACTTCCCAGTCAGCATGGCCAATGGTGAGGTTGATAGGGAAGGATAAGTATTGCAGTCAAACACATCAGGAAGGTACCAGATTGGGAAAGCTTGGGCTAAAGGTTTGATTTAATTGCTTCGCAAGACAGCAGAGAGGAGGGCATCTTTAAATCATCTGAGGGACATGCGATATGCCTGTGGTCAGTGCTGCTTGATGTAAGCAACTGCTGAGGAATATGGGAGGCTGTGTTCCTCTGAGGCACTTTCTGGAGGCCATGAGCTTGTGAAAGGAGAAAAGCTACAGCAGCAGGCTACAGTTTGAGTTTTTTGCTCTCCTCCCACCCCATTTAAACATTGAGCACTACATACTGATAGCCTGGCCAAACTGACAGGTAGCAGCGGTCACGACGAAATATTTAAGAGCTGGCAAGCAGGACCCAACCAAGAGGGAGCAGCAACAGAAACTAAGCTTGGGGGGGGGGGGGGAGGAGAGGAAAAGCAACAGTGAAGGAGACCACCGGGAAAACTTGTGGGATCCAGACTCCCCAGAAGAGAACTGGGAGAAAAGGACGGACGTTTGGATATACAAGTTTATAGTTAGTTCCGGTCACCTTCGCCTTACTCACACCCGGGGTGATGGGGGCGGGTGGCCGTTTCCACGCTTTCAGTGGAAGCAGCAGCTTTGCACTCTTTCGTTCACGACTGCGAGGGTGGCTGGGAGCTGCTGCAGGTTTTAAAGCAATCCTAGGTGATGCAGGGAAGGAGAGGAGGGCGCGCAGGAGAAGAAGAAGAAGAACGGGAAGGCAACAACGCGTGGAGAGAGGCGAGGAGAGAACAAAAAGCCAAGGCAGAAGATAAGGCAAGATAGGAAGCCTCCGAAGGGGTGGGGTGCGAGAAAGAGCGGAAAGTCCAGGGGGCGAGAGCGGGGGGGGCAGCCTGGAAGCGCTCGCGAGGAGTACGAAGCGCGGGGGCTCCCAGAGAGAGAGAGAGAGAGAGAACGGGGGCCAGAGGCTGCCGGCACTCACCGTGGCCTCGAGGACAGGCGGCGGCGAAGGAGGAGGAGGCGCGGTCAGGGCGGAGGCATGGTGCTCTCCCCTCCTCGTGCGCGTCCAATGCACCCGGCTCTCCCCGACTTCAGCCTTTACGCAAATAGCACCAACGTAGCACCCGCCTTCCTCCCGCCCTGCTGGCGGGGATATAGTCCTGCCTGACGCAACGCGGCTCCGCCCAGTCGGCGGCAAGCGCCTCCTGCTCCTCCTCTCCCACCTCCCCTGCCGCAACCCGTCGCTGCACCCCCTTCCTCTCTTTTCCTCAGCCTCACAGGGAAGAGGAGGAGGAGTTTCTCCCAAGTCCCGACTCCCCGCTCCGGAACGGCTACTGGAGGAGGAACAGAGGGAAGTGGCGACCGCGGAGACTTCACGCCCAACCCCCAGGAGGGCCTGGAAGGCGGCCCACGCGAGGCAGGGCTTCGGGGAAACTGTTTGCGCTGACGAGCGAATGCGCCTAACACGCTGCCCGACTCACATACGCACGATACTCGTTTTGGGGGGCGGGATATTTCTTTAACCCGTCCCTGTGCAGTTTTATTCGGTAGTGCGGGGTTGAATAGTACTACAGTTGATAGGATTATGGGATACCCCAGTCTCGACAAGCGTTGAAAGCAGCGGGAGACCGGTGAGCAAACACATGCACCTTTCTCTTGATCCACGGTCGCTTCGGTTCAAACAGGTTTTGCAGGCAGTTGAAGTAGCGCAACATCCTGCAGCAACTGTTTACTGGAGTGAAATTCAAAACTCCCCCTGCCAATTCTCTGAAGAAAACACAGACACACACAACTGACACCAACAGTTTGGATCTCCCTATCTCTCGCTCTTTCTTTAAATAAAGGTCAGACAGAGTTGGCGCGTCTGACCCGGAGTCAGTCAACCACTGCAACGGGCCCCTTCTCTTATTTTCCCCTTTCCTCCTCCGGCGCTCGGGTCGTCCGACTGCAATCGATCCTGAACGGAAAACGCATCTACTGCCGGAGTAGGTCGCTATATCGCTTGCTTGCGAAAAAACTCTTCCTAAAATAAGATCCTCAAGGCGTGTTTGGTCGCAAGATTGCGTTCAAGGGGACTTGCTTCCAAGTAAATGTGCCCTGGTCGCAGCTGCCTTCTTTCGAGTGCCAGAGTACTCTCGTGGTTGTCTCCACTTAGAACGAATTGAAAGGAAAGTTAGACTGTCTTCACACACAGGATAAAACACTTTGAAAACGTTTTGAAAACTGTATATGGAATGTGTCCTGGGCCCCCACAGTTCTCAAAACTGTTATAAGCCGTTTTAAAGCAGTAGTGTAAGATTAGATACAACCTAGCGGAAGCTGGTGGCTCCGATTTTGGTGGGGCTGTGCATTCATTTTGGGTTTCAGTCAGAGACAACTAGAACTCAAAAAGAGCAATCCAAGTTGCTGAACACTTTCCCCCAAATAGGCCCAGCACCTTGGATAGCACCTTTAGAGTTCTGGCTGGCTTTGACTGAAACCCAGAATAGACTCATGGCTCCCACCGGAATCTGAGCCACCAGCCTCCACTGATCCAACCCACTGTATTTGCAAAAAGCTGACCCCTTGTCCCGCTTCACTACCACTTCACTTCTTTCCATCGTCTGCAGTAGCAAAATACGTCTGTTCAGCAAAAGATGTCTTAAGTTCACCCAAGTAAAGGCTTGCTGCCTGCCTCCAGCAGCGCTGCTGCCTTTCACTCTGCCTTTTTGGGGACGTAGCACGGCTTCGCATACAAAAATTCAATCCGCGCTATAAACTCGTTGTGGGAACAATCCTGTGCACGTTCAGACAGAAAAGAGTGCTATTAGTCCCTGCATTCTGGGGATGCTGGGAGATGTAGGACTTTTTATTTGTCTAAACATGCATAGGTTTGCGCCTTTAGTTGGTCAGGGGGCGGGCCTCTGTTGTTTCAGCTTTGCCCCAATTGCGCCTTTGGTCCCCTCTACAAGGATTCGCTTTTGCGTCCGGTTAGGCGATTATGTGCATAATCGCTGAAGCACATTTACACCAAATACCTATGCATGAGAGGCGGCAAAGCGCATTAACGGATGACCAAAATGCACTTTACAAGTAGTTAATGCGCATAAGCGCTTGTTCACATAGTCAAAATGCGCTTTAACGGCCGGAGCAAAATAAAACTCGCGATTTAACGCGCATTCGATAATGCGCATAATCGGAGAGATAACGCGCCTCTACGCCCGATTTGCGCTCCGTTCTTGTAGAGGTAAAAAATTTTAAGCGCCTTGAAAGAGCTTTAAACCTCTCTTGTAGAGGCAGCCTACGAGTCATCTTCAGCCTGTAATGTCAAGGGCTTTTATCGGAAAGGAATGCTTCCTTGTTTGAATGTCTCCCCCCCAATCCCACTTCCATCTTTCTCAGAAGGGCTGGGCTTGGGTGCTGCCGCTTACTGCGCCCATGTCTTGGCCTGGTGCCCCCTCCCAGTGCAAGCCCCGTAATGACCTCTAGTGGTCAAATGGAGAATCTGCTTTCAAACTGGTTTGCATCTCTTCCCCCCCCCCCCCCGAGAAGTAGAATGTCCTAAGGGTGGGATGGAAATAAACAAATCATAGCAGTGTAATAGATAAGACTAATGGACATGCAAGACAGGGCTTTCTCTTCTGTTGCCCCCAAACTGATGCATGTCCTCCGTCAAGAATTACAACAGGCTCCCACTCGCTTGGCCTTTAGAAGGAGTATGAAGACAGATCTTTTCAATTTAGCTTTTCAAAATGCGGTATGAAAGCAGTATATGGTATGTGTGAATGGGCCCCAACAGTTGTCAATGCACTTCAATATATACAGCTTTCATAGTGCAATATCCTGCTTGGTGTGGATTAGGCCTAGGAAGAAAGGTCCTAGCACAGCCCTTTACCCACTGTGTGGTTTTCTAGCTGGGTGGCATTTTAATGTGTGATAACCCACCCCCTTTACAGTCTTTGAAGCGATGCATTCCATTTTAGCACCTCAGCATGCTACCACCACATTCTACTGCATGTGGGCACCAGACCAGAAACATAACTGGGTCACAACCTGACCTAAGGTGGTCTACAGCAGTAGCAAAACTACTACCATGCACATCGAAGGCCAAAAGGAAATAATTTAGATCCCATCATGCATGTATGAGCTTAAGATGCCCACAGGTCTAAAAATGCTGAAGACTACTAGCAGACTATGCTCTCAAATGTTACAATTTTTCCTTGCCAAACATCAACAATTTTAACAATGCTATGGTTATAAGATTATACAGAAATTGTGTCAGTTTCTCAGAGATGAATGTATTGTTCAATTATGATAGAATTGAGAGAGGAGAGATGCAATTGTCAGGCACACAGTACAATCCTGTGCGTACTTACTAGTTAGGCATAAACCCATTGAAATCAAGGGGCTTACTTATGAGTAAATATTGATAGTATCAGGTTGATGATAGTACAACAGACAGAAAGTGCATCTGAACTACATAGTGTTTCCCAGCACTAACGTTTGTAGATGGTTCTCATTCAAAGGACCACCGTTCTTCATCTTTTCAGGGTTCTTGCAGACTTAATTCTCACGATGCCCTTTGACACAATAAAGTCAGCACATGGTGATTTTTACTAAAAGGCCACATTCGCAAAGAAGAGAAGAAATGACAACAGGATGCTCACTGTTACCAGTAAGAGCTGCCTACTGACGCAATAGGAAGGAGCAGTGCAATGTGTTACAGGATGTGTCTGTTTGAGTCTTACCTCAAGGAGGTGTTAAAGCAGCATTCCTGGACCTGGTACATTCTAGATTCTTGGACTACAGCTCCCAGTATTTCTGATGAATGGCCATGCTAGCTGGAGCTGATGGGAGCTGGAGTACAAAACATCTGGAGGGTGCCAGGTTGGGAAAGGCTGTGTTAAAGTAACTATCATAAGGACGTTTTGGATGTCCTGCCAGCAATAATGATTGTAGGCAGTACCAAAGGTGGGGAGAAGAGAGCAGGCTAGCACCCAGACATCCCAGAGCAACTCCATAACCACATAACCACAGGAGCATACAGAAAGACTTGTGATGGGGTCTTTGTATATACCCAGATTCCTCTCCCCCAGCTTTATGTATGATGCCAGGGAGCAAAGCTAAAGGGGCCAAATGCGGGGTTATAATCCACTAGAACTCCCCAGAGATGCCAGTTCAAGCCCTGGCTATAGTCTTACAGGGAGAAGGACTGGGAAGAGATAAACAACAATCAGGAGATGATAGGAGGTAGAAGATGATGGGGAGTCCCATCTTGAAGCATGGGCTCTTCTTCCCTGTGTAAGGTACTTATTTACCTGTGTAAGGTGCCTTGTCCTTGCAGCCCCAGCTGTAGCAGAGGAGCTGGGATTCAAAGTACCACCATTCAGAGGACTTGGTGGGTATTTATGTCCTTCGTCAAGGTCTCTGTAAAGATTCTGAAAACCGTTAAAAGCTATGACCTTCCCAATTTGTGGTGAGCATTGGCTGTTTGGCTACAGTGCCCTTTCAGCAGTGCACCAGTCCCCAAATACCCACTTGTGTGCCTTTATGTTCGAAAGAGAGGAGAACAGAATGATTTTGCTCCGAGTCTCACACTTGGATAGAAGAGGCTTGCTTTCCCTGGCTGGGTCTGCGATAACCTGGCTGCAGAGTTGGTTGGAATCTCATCCTCTATAATAGCTATGGGGATGATGACTTGGAAGAAAATGGTTTAACATATGCCATCTCTTTTGCAGGCATAATGTCACAAAATGTGGGACCAAGCATAAGATTCCTCATAAGATTTCACTCCCCCGCCTTCCCACTGCTCCTGCCAACTTTTCCCATGGGCATCCTGCTGACAGAAGGGCATTAGTACAACAGAGTACATTTCCCACTCATATAGCCCTATCAGGACTCTAGGATCAATTCCGTTTTGCCCAGCATTGATGAATTGAAGAGCAGGATCTTTCTGTAAATGTTTTCTTCAGGTACTCAAAACAGAATTAACAAATCATCTTTTCATTGAATCTCCATTTCTACTTGTAGATTTGTGTGGTTGACAATAAAGAAATCAAGACTGCAGTTAGATGTTCAAGCAAGTCTGTGCTGGGGTTAAAGTTTAAGAAGTACTCAGTAATTCTGTTTCCTGTAGTTTCCAGGTATATTGATTTGATATTTTTCTGCTAAGCTGTCATTACTGAAAATCAATACCACGGAGTTTAATATTGTGTAACTTTAACACAATTAAATAGTTAGGAAACTGTTTCCCTTTGGAAGGAATCAACATACAATTACTTTATTTAAAATAAATAAAAGGTTTGGACAGATGGATGTGTGTTCTGCTTTAAAGTAGCAGCAGTACAGGATTCATTTTTTTTCTTCCTGAAGGTCATCTGGCTTTATCGAAATTATTGGTGCTTACATATTGAAATGAGACCAGATATTATCTTCTTGATCCAACAAAAAAGATCTGTTCTTTTATTAATGTGGATATAAGAAGTTACAGTGATTCCACCAATTAGAATTTAGCAGAGTAAATGCTGTATTTTTTAAAAAGAAAGCTATAAATAACCAGGAGGTTGGAGAATAGTTATGGTTTAATACATTTGCACTGGGTAAATAAGTCAATTCAGTGTAAAATATTAAACCAAAGGTCATTTTCCTTTCTGATATTGGGTGGTGGAAATATTGGGTGGTGAAAATTTGTATTCTGCAGCTAATTAACTTTTTGTTCTGTTCTGTAAATAGTGTTGTTTGTTCCACTGAAAATATAGCTGATTTCAATAACCTTGAGAAATCCAAGTATTTGCATAAGAATATAAAGTACTGGAGTTTTATAGTCAAAGTTGGAAACAGAATGTGAGAAAAATCAATATAAGCTAGAATCAGAGACCCTGAGACCAAATGACAGAATGATTTCTCATCAAAGGCAAAGTACAACTAGCTTGATCTCTCAGTTGTCAGAATTCCATACGTTCTGGTACGATTGTTGTGACAATATTTCAACATCATAATATTTTATCTATATGGAATATAACTTAATTATAATTTAAAAAAGCACATAGTAGAATAAAATACTTTTAATACTTACCTGCTTGATTAGGAGTATCCAAGCTAATGGAAATGCAGAAAATTGAAGCTGCTTTTTGTCATTACAGCTGTCATTTGCTATCTATATGGAGAGTTAACAAATGAGCAAATTATTGTTTTTGCTTTCAGAGAAGAAAACATATAAAGGCTTGACTCAGCTACAGGAAGAGCATTATCTGTCACACTCTCTGTTCAGGATGTCATGGGCAGACTCTTATTTTTCTGAGTTACAAAAACAGGAATTGTCTCATGTGACACATTAATGGGAGCCAAATATTACTAAAGTGATTCCTCAACTATTTGAGTCACAAGCATTACTGCCATCATAAGTGATGTTTTTAAAAGTAAAGTGAGCTACAGCACAACCCTATACATGCTTACTCTGAAGTAAGCCCTACTGAGTTAAGTGGAACTTACTACCAGGTAAATGCATATAAGGACAGCACCTTTACATGTAAATTCCATACTCAGGTTATACATTTGGCATTGCTGAATATGAAAAGCTGACTGGGTTCATTCACACAAAAAGACAACTCATGGTGAAAGAAAACCATGGAGGTCTGTTGTGTCTTGTGAAGCTGGACCAATTCTTGCAAGAGTGTATGTACATGGGCAACAAGCCAACCTAACAACCTATGACTTGTTTTGGGCATTGTTCAACCCATTGTGGGGTGGCATATCATCCTGCCACTGCCAAACCAATATGGATTGTGAGCATTGGCAAGTGAGACATTTGGCAAGAGTGGCAGAAATCCCTGCCACTTTTTCCAAGCAATCTTGTCCATGAGTGAGTGAGAGCTCCTCCAATGATGCCCAAGCAGCATTTTGGAGGGTGTGCAATTCACTCACTAACCTTTTAAAAAGAAATCCTGCTCACAAATCCCCCTCATTGTGGTATGTATATATATATATATATATATATATATATATATATATATATATTTGAGACCTAGTAATGTGTGCAATAATTTGTTATTAATATCATTGTTATCAACTCTGCTTGTCCAAAATAGATAAGCTTGCCTTGTCTAGTGTCTTGTATGTCTCAGCTGTCAAAGACACAAGGTAACTGACAAGAGGAGACTTTATATAGTTACAGCTGTTCACAGTTGACAGGTTGGGAAAAGGGGTGCAGCTCACCCCCTTAATAGGATGCACGACTGTCTTTTTCATACAGACTCTTTTTCACAGAGATCTACACACAACCCCATTTCAGTCCCCTTCACATTAACTGCGGCAACCTTTGACAGCTCCTTTGAGCAGTGTCAAATGTAGCTGTGGCTACCACTAAAGAGTGCAAAAAGAGGGGTGGGCTTGTAGATCTCTATGAAAATAACATATTGGAGGCTCGGTCAACTGGGGATTTTAAACAGGGCACCCCCAAGCAATGGGGCAATACTTAAATTCCTGGGGATCACCACAAAGTGGGCTCAGTGGCGTCCAGAGCTCCTGCTTGAAAAATAGTCAAGTTCACTGCAGTATTGTATGAGAAACATGGTGAATAAAGAAGATGCAGGCTGTAGTGGCCTAAAAAAGTCTTGCAATGCAGCTTGTGTAAATGAAGGAAGTTCTCTGGATTTGGGGCACTATTCTCACACAATACTCTTCTCCTCTGGATTTCTGATGGCATCCTTCGATCCAAGCCATTGTGCACAAAAAGCAGGTTATTGGTTTGAGCTCTGCATACTCCGGGGGATGCCTCCCTCCCTTCACACCATCATGACTGTTAAACTGCGAGCAATTTCTTAACTGTAATATCCATGCAACAAAGCCAAACTGCACAGACATGTAGCAATGCATTTCCCCTCCATCTCCAGTGCCTGCAGCTAGACAACCACATTGCTCTTTGCCGCTTGGGCTCCTCCCCTACCATAGCTAATTGGCTGCTTGCTCCTATGTTCTCCATTTCTCTTCTCCTCTCCTCCAGTTTCCTTAGAGCTGCCATGGAGTAGATCTCCTGACTCCCCACGCCCAAAGCTTCTTCTAGTTGCCCAGATCACAGCTACCAGGCAAAGCTACAGAGCCCCTGCTAAGAATGAGAAGCTACCACAAAAAGAGAATGAGTGAATGAATGAGAGGTGGAGAGACACACTTGAGGTGTCTGGAAGCTGCCAGTGGCCCTTGAGCCTTGTGAAAACCATTGCTATAATTCAACTGCCAATACATTTGATTGATTGCATTTGTATCCTGCCCTTTTTTCCTCCTTAAAGAACCCAAGGTGGTGTACATAATCCTCCCCCTCTCCATTTTATCCTCACAACAACAACTCTGCGAGGTGGGCTTATTTATTTATTGCATTTCTATACTGCCCAATAGCTGAAGCTCTTTGGGTTGGATTGAGAATCTGTGACTGGCCCAAAGTCACTCAGTGAGCTTCCATGGCTGAGCAGGGACAAGGATCCAGGACTCCAGACTCCCAGTCCAACACTCTAACCACTACACCACACTGGCTCTCATTGTAACACTGCAGTCCAAAGAGACTTCCACTAATACTTCCACAACAGTTTATGAAATAGCACTAATACACCTTTCTTCTTCTACTCCAGATTCTGTGGATCCAAGCTATTATATGTTAAAGTGTCTCTGTTCTGGTTTCTATCCTGTAGGAAAAACATTGATGCATGCATCTGAATAGCATGAGCCTCAACGGTGCTTTTAGAGCCATGTTTTAAAAACACTCCTGATCTTTCAACTGAAAACAGTGAGAACAATACATGTGGCCACGTCACAATATACGTTTCCCCTTCTAGAGATCTACAGATGTAGAGTCTAGAAGAAAGTTGAAAACGTCAGTTCCAACATGACCAAAGCTTCCCAAAAGATGCTTGATATGTTTTTGTCATTGGCAACTATACCAACAATTACTGGAAAGCTAAAATGCCTGTGATGCAATGTTACTCATGGGACCCTAGAGAACCTTTCTGAATACAATTAGTTTACATGCATACCTATCTTTCAAAAAGGGGATTTAAAATGACAACGTTTAGAATACAGAAATCCTTTTAATGCTACATGACATCAGTGCTTAATTCCTGAGGAGCTAAAGGAAAAATAAAACTCAGGAAAGCTGCCTCTTAAAATATATGACATGATATTCCTATCCATGCTCTGAGATCATAACCAGAGCCTGAGGTCCTTCCCACATCCTGAGGTTCAGTGGGTGGCTACTTGTGAGTGGGTCTTTTCAGTGGTAGCCCAATTTGTGGAAGGCCCTCCTCAGAGAGATCTGCCTGGCGTCTTCTTTGTTGGTTGTTGGCTGCCCAGCAAGGATCTTTTTATTCTCTTAGGCCTTTTATTCTCTTAGGCCCAGTTTTATCTTGATGTAGCTTAGAGCTGTTTATATTTCCATGGATTTTTCTACCCTATATATATATATATATACACACACACATATATACCTTTTAGTCTTCATTATCTTATATTACATTTGTGGTTCCTATTATTTTTAATTATATTTAATTGCCTTGTGTTTTATTTTGTATTTATGTATGTCACCCTGAAAGTTATGACTATAAGGTAACTCACAAGTTGAATAGCTGAATGAATAAATAAAATCATAGGGGGATATAATTTGTAACTGGAATCTAATATTCTTTCTTTTTTTGGTATACATAATATTGAACAACAGGATGAGAGAACATGGGAGAAAATGATTAATTTGACTGCTGCTTCATAATAGCTTTGTGGATGATTCAGCCACAATTTTAAGCACTTTAAAATTGTATTAACCATCTGCTTAACTCTGAATGAAATCAGTGGAATTTTAAAAATGCATGAGTGGATTGCGCTTCCCCTCTTGCATTATAAACCCATTGTTTCTTCTCTACAAAACATTGCATGCCATACTGCCCAATTTAATATACCTTAATGCTGAAAAAATACACTTACTAAAGAAGCCAAGTGGACAAATGTCAACATTTCATAAAGTCCTTCTTTCATAATAAATTTGTCCACTTGGCTTCTTTAGTAAGTGTATTTTTGTACTAACGAACCCAAGAGGACAAATGCAGAACACCCAAGAAAAGAACACTTTTGTGTGGATGGGTGTTGCTACTAATAAAACAATGAAACAAAAATCTGATAAATATTTTTCTTCTTTCCCTTAAAAAGGCTGGTAGGTTTGAAAATCTGAAGTATGGCTATGACTAAAGCAACTTAGTAAAAGAACATAATCGCTGACATATATCAGAATGCAGAGATGTGACAAAGGAATGTCCCAGTGATGGCAGTTGATGGTAAAGAAAAGATGACACTTCCCCTTTCCATCCACACCACTCTCCATTCACTAATTAAATCCTGCTTTAGTGAGGTTTTCTATCCATCAGTTTGGGATAAATTGGGGCCTTTGAGAAACAAGCATCTGTGGAGTAATTGGGTTGGATCCAGATTTGGGTGTGTGCAACTGGGCTGGTGGAAATAGACTTCCTTGACTCTTCCTCCTTACAGCAGCCCCTCCCCCAATGATGCACAGAGATTCAGGGAATGCCGCTCAATGGGGCAAGTTGTAGTGCAGGGAGAAGGAGAGGATTCCTAAAAATTAGGCAGAGGCACCTTCCATGAATGGAGTTCTGCTCATGAAACTTGCTTCTTCTCTTTTCCAGGAACCATCCCCCTTTCCCTATACCACAAGCTACCCTGTTCAGCAAGGTCTCCCAACACTTTGTGTAGCGTTTTCAGGGGGACTGAAGGGGATGCCCTTGGGGAGGGCATAGAATTCTGCTTCCACCAACCCAGATGCCCATACCTAAATCTGGGTCCAAGCCATTGTACTGATAAGTGCCTGTTATTGCTTGTCTGCGTAGAAGTCGCTTAACGGAATGGACTACTGGAGCTTCTCATGTCAGTCTAATTAGCAATGGTAGCATTCAGTCAAAATGTGCACCAGGAAGTGCGTCTTCAGTGTGGTACTTCCTGCTACAGTGGTTTACAGCTATCATAGCTGTTTTGATAACAATCAAACTAGATTGGAATGGGGATCATTCACCTCAACATATGGATTGCCCTGGCATGACTCAACATTCTGATTCAGCCTGTTTGTGTGGAAGCACCATAAGATACACTGTGAGGCATGCTTAAATCTTAAATAAATGTAAGGGCTTTGGCTGCTATCTAGGAAACTATGTGTCAAGTCAGTTCCTATTGTTGGCTTTAGAAAGCAAAGAACCATGTGTGCTCTATGCTGTCCCATTGAATGCACTTACTAATAGTCATTGGCCATAGCTAGGTCCCACACTTGGTGGACTCAACTGAACACATGCGCACCAACACCAAGGGAGAATCAATCTACCACCAGAGGAAGATTATTTTGTACCATCTGAAGAGGGATTTTGAATTGAGGGTTTTGTCTCCTTCAACCACTACATAATTGAGAGCCTATCTACGCTACTGCTTTAAAACGGTTTATAACAGTTTTAAACTGGTTAATTATGATTAACCGGTTTAAAACTGTTATAAACCATTTTAAAGTAGCGTAGACACTAGGTTCACAGTTTGGCCTCAATTGCCTTGTTTTACCTAGTGCACCATATAAAACTAATCTCTGACTTTGCTAATATAAGGCCTGTCATGTTTCTCTGCTCAGAAAATGTTGTGTTTCATCCAAGGCAAGAAGTAGATGAATTACAGCCGGACTTTTGTGTTTTCAAAAATACAGATCAACCATTGCTACTTCTCTTTCCCAAAATGCATTGCTAGGTGTAATCGGATACCTGCAACACCAACCACTAATTCATTCAATCTGTAATCTCCATTTTGAGACTGGGTGTACCTAAACTGCAGAGACTTTACGTTAGATGTAAAGGCTGATGACACATATGCTTCCAGGATAATGAACCATTATTAGTCACTCCAGCAATACAGGTATGTGTCAGCAGAGGGCATATATTCATATTAAAAGACTTACTACCAATTTGTTTTAAAACACACCTTTGAAATCTTGCTGCAAACACCTAATTTTCACTGGGGTGATAAACCTGTGCCATTTAAAGGCTGCAGGTGGGACCTCAACATAAAAATGCAAAAAAACAAAAAACAAAAACAACACCTTTGCCTAGAAAACTAAATGTCAGGAAGAGGACTTCTAGCCTAGCCTTCTTTCAGAAATGCAAGATTGTTGTTTTAATGGTGAATTCCACACAGGTGTTAGTCCATCCTTCGTAACCTGATATCCTGCAGATGTGTTGGGACTGCAACTCCCATAATTTCCATGCCGTTGGGCATGCTGTCTGGGAATTATGGGAGTTACAGTCCCAACACATCTGCAGGGCGTCAAGCTGGTGAAGGCTGTGTTAGTCTGTTGCAGCCAAAACTACGAATGTGGTAGAACCTTAAAGACTGATAAAGGACTATCATAGCATAAGCTTTGGGGGGTCAAATCCAACTGTGCCCTTCTGGACATGGAATGGGTTTTGATAGGATGGCCATGTATCCTACAAAAGACGGTTCTCTATTTGAAGGGGTGTCCATTCCAACCCTGTTTTAAAGATAAAGAACCACAAGAAGGATCAGCAGGGGGTCTTAAAATTGTCCATCCACAGCACTTGAACAAATTAAGGAGTAGGCCATCAACCTGCAGGAGAGGGAGGCCTGCTGCCAGAGGAGGAGGAGAGGAGTGTGCCTGCCTGCCTGCCTGCCTGCCTGCCTCCTGGCCTCGCTGCTACCACCACCACCACCAGCCTCTAGAGGATTTCAGCCTGGCAGACTGCCACTCTTTGCAGGACCAGGCTCCCAGGTACTGAGCCAGCTGCTGTGGACAATTACATCAGTCCCCCTCCCTTCCTGGGAGGGATATTTAAGCTGCTGGCTGAGGGGGCCTGGGAAAGCCATCAACCTGCAGGAGAGGGAGGGCTGCTGCCAGACGAGGAGGAGAGGAGTGTGCCTGCCTGCCGGCTTTCTGTTTTGTCTTCGGTTTTTTTTTGTTTTGTTTTTTTTACCCTTTCCCCAGGCTTGAGCTATGTGCCTGGGAGGGGATCTGAGGGGAGCACAATCAGGGTAGTGACGGGTAGAGGGAGATATGGCGTTGTGAGGAGGACTTGCCAGGTTAGGGAAACAAGGCCCAGACAGTTAATGGCTGTGCCTTGTTCCAGTCCCCCTCACACCCACAGGCTTGTTGGTTGCCTTATCAGCCAGCCCTCAGGCCTCCGGGTGCTGCTTTTAAATGCCAGATCAGTGCAAAATAAGATCTCCCTCATCCACGATTTAATTGTGGATGAGGCAGCCGATCTGGCATGTATAACCGAGACCTGGGTGGGAGAGCAGGGAGGAGTTAGTCTCTCCCAGTTATGCCCACCGGGGTACTTGGTTCAGCATCAGGGTAGACTTGAGGGCCGGGGAGGGGGGGTTGCTGTGGTCTATAGGAATTCCATCCCCCTCTGTGGGCTCCCTGTCCATGCGACTACTGGTCTGGAGTGTTTGCACCTTGTGTTGGGCCAACGGGACAGATTAGGGATTCTGTTGGTGTACCGCCCACCCCGCTGCTCAACAGACTCCCTAGCTGAGCTGACAGAGGTGGTCTCTGGTGTACTGTTGAGGTCCCCCAGACTCTTGGTTCTGGGGGATGTCAACATTCATGCCGAGGGCACTTTATCTGGGGCAGCTCAGGATTTCATGGTTTCCATGACAACCATGGGACTGTCCCAACATACCATCGGCCCAACGCATGTAGCAGGGCATACTCTAGACCTGGTTTTTTCAACTGGACATGGAGATGGGGATCTGAAAGTGGGGAACTTTACATCAACCCCTCTGTCATGGTCAGATCACCACCTGCTGAGGTTTAGACTTACAGTGGCTTTTCCCCTCTGCAAGGGTGGGGGACCCATTAAGATGGTCCGCCCCCGGAGGCTAATGGATCCAGATGGTTTCCAGAGGGCTCTGGGGAGTTTTCCGGCTGATAGGGCTGGCTCTCCTGTCGAAACCCTGGTCGATCTGTGGAATGCAGAAATGACCCGGGCAGTTGACACGATTGCTCCTGAGCGCCCTCTCCTGTGTAGAGCTCGAACGGCTCCGTGGTATACCCCAGAGCTGAGAGTGATGAAACAAAACAGGAGACGGCTTGAGGGCAGATGGAGACGAACTCCTGATGGATGCAATCAAACACTGGTAAGTGCTTATGGTAAACTGTATTCAGGGGCAGTGAGGGCAGCAAAAAAACAATACTTTGCTGCCACTATTCAATCATCAACCTGCCGCCCAGCGGAGCTTTTCAGAGTTGTCCGGGGGCTTTTACATGCTGGCCCCAAGGACATGGTAGAACCATCTAAGGCCCGCTGTAATACATTTGCTGGGCACTTCCAGAATAAAATCTCTGGCATCCGTCAGGACTTAGACTCCAGTGTTATAGCAGATGAATCTAGTGAGGTATCCAGAGTACAGGCTTGTCCTGTTTTCTTGGATGAGTTTCAGTTGGTGCAGCTCGAGGATGTTGACAAGGTGCTTGGACAGGTTCGTGCAACCACTTCCATATTGGATCCTTGCCCCTCTTGGCTAATAAAAGCTAGCAGGGATGGAACAACTGGCTGGGCCAGGGAAGTGATTAATGCCTCTTTGCAAGAGGGAGTGGTCCCAGGCCTCCTGAAAGAGGCGGCAGTGAGACCACTCCTAAAGAAATCTTCCCTGGACCCTGAAAATCTTAATAACTACAGGCCAGTAGCAAATGTTCCATTCCTGGGCAAGGTCCTGGAGCGGGTGGTTGCGAGCCAGCTCCAGGCACTCTTGGATGAGACTGATTATCTGGATCCATTTCAGTCGGGTTTCAGGCCTGGTTTTGGTACGGAAACAGCCTTGGTCGCCCTGTATGATGACCTATGTCGGGAGAAAGACAGGGGGAGTGTGACTCTGTTGATTCTCCTTGATCTCTCAGCGGCTTTCGATACCATCGACCATGGTATCCTTCTGGGACGACTGGCTGAGTTGGGAGTGGGAGGCACTGCATTGCAGTGGTTCCGCTCCTACTTGGGGGGTCGGCTCCAGAAGGTGGTGCTTGGGGAACATTGCTCGGCCCCGTGGATTCTCCAGTATGGGGTTCCGCAGGGGTCAGTTTTGTCCCCCATGCTGTTCAATATCTACATGAAACCGTTGAGTGCAGTCATCCGGAGTTTTGGAGTGCGTTGTCATCAGTACGCTGATGACACGCAGCTCTATTTCTCCTTTTCATCTTCATCAGGTGAGGCTGTGGATGTGCTGAACCAGTGCCTGGCTGCGACAATGGACTGGATGAGGGCTAATAAACTGAAACTCAATCCAGACAAGACTGAGACGCTGTTGGTGGGTGGTTCCGCTGACCGGATGGAGGGTGTTCAACCTGTTCTGGATGGGGTTGCACTCCCCTTGAAGGAGCGGGTTCGTAGCTTGGGGGTTCTCCTAGAACCACCTCTGTCACTTGAGGCGCAGGTGGCCTCAGTGGCACGGAGTGCCTTCTACCAACTTCGGTTGGTGGCCCAGCTACGTCCCTATCTGGACAGGGATAACCTGGCTTCAGTTGTCCATGCTCTGGTAACCTCCAAGTTAGATTACTGCAATGCACTCTACGTGGGGCTGCCTTTGAAGGTGGTCCGGAAGCTGCAGCTTGTGCAAAATGCAGCGGCCAGATTGATAACTGGAACCAGTAGGTTCGAACGTATAAGACCTACTCTGGCCCGCTTGCATTGGCTGCCTGTATGTTTCCGAGCCCGGTTCAAGGTGCTGGTTTTAACCTATAAAGCCTTACACGGCTTGGGACCACAATACCTGATGGAACGCCTTTCCCGACATGAACCTACCCGAACACTACGTTCAACATCTAAGGCCCTCCTCCGAGTGCCTCCTCCGAGGGAAGCTCGGAGGTCGGCAACAAGAGAGAGGGCCTTCT
Organism: Anniella stebbinsi; assembly: GCA_029215795.1. NCBI lineage: Eukaryota > Metazoa > Chordata > Lepidosauria > Squamata > Anniellidae > Anniella > Anniella stebbinsi. Next base: position 84,364,889 of record JARDYH010000002.1, on the reverse strand, counting down.
CTGTGGTGGCTCCCCAATTGTGGAACGATCTCCCTGACGGGGCCCGCCTGGCGCCAACATTGTTATCTTTTCGGCGCCAGGTCAAGACTTTCCTCTTCTCTCAGGCATTTGGCAATATCTGAGGAGCCTGGGGTTGTTTTGTTTTGTTTTTTGTAGTTTTTTTGAAGTGTTCAAGTGGTTTTTAAATGTACAGATTGTGTGTATGTTGTATGTTTTTGCTGTTTTAATTTTTGTATATTGTTTTTAATTGTTTTTAATCCTATGTAAACCGCCCAGAGAGCTTCGGCTATGGGGCGGTATACAAATGTAATAAATAAATAAATAAATAAATAAATAAATAAATAAATATAGGCTCATGTGTTTCTGCTTAAATTATAGCATTTCTAAAGGTGCAGCTATACATATAAATTAGCATATGCAAACATTATGCAAATCCACACCCTTTTTTGTGGTGATGCATTTTCTTCAGGGTAGCAAAGGATCTCAAGGTTGCCATAGCAATTATGGGGCTGTCCTAGTATGTCATCAGCCCAACACATTTGGCAGATCATACTCTTGCTTTGATATTTACTACTGGGCAAGGAGGATGATCTGTATTTACTACTGGGCAAGGAGGATGGTGATCCAGCATGGGCCCCATTGTCATGGCTGTTTCATGTTCTATTGAGGTTTTACACTTGTGGTTACTTTTGCCCTCTGCAAAAGTAAGGGTCATCAATTGAACGGTCTGCCACCAGAGAATGATTCCTGAGGGCTGCTGCGGCTGGCATGCCTGTCAAAGACTGTCTCCTAGTGGGATATAGACGTGAGCAGGGCAGTTGACATGATTGCTCCAGAATGCTTCCTTCCCTTTGGCCAAACCCAATTTGCACCATGGGATACTGTGGAGCTGAGAGTTACAAAGCAAAGGGGAAGATCACTTGAATGCAAATGGAGGAAACTCATGAAGAATCTGACTGAACACAGATTATTGAGTCTATATGTGGGGATGAGGGTGGCAAAGGGAAAAAAATCTTTTCCACTCTCATTACATCATCACTTTTTGCCTTGTAGAGCTTTTTTGAGGATAAACTCACTCAGATCCATCAGGCCTTGGCCTCCACAGACCAGACTTCCCCAACCTGACGCCCTCCAGATGTTTTGGGCTACAATTCCCATGATTCTTGACCACTGCCCATGTTGGCTGGGGCTGATGGGAGGTGAAGTCCAAAATATCCAGAGGGCACTAGTTTGGACTATGCAAACAGGTGGTGGAGGTGTCCAGTGAATAATCTTTTTCAGTTCTATGGGATGAGTTTCAGTTGTCTAGGCCTGATGACATGGGCAGAGTGCTGGGATCTGTCCACCCAACCACCTGTGCTCATATCTTGGCTGATTACAGCCTGTAGATCTGGCTAAGGACTTTGATCAAGGAAGTGATCAATGCTTTCTTGAGGGAATGGCCAACTACCAATCTACTTAAAAGAGACTATGGCTCAGCCTCTCCTGAAGAAGTAGCATCCTTAGTCATTTTAGACGAATGACCAATCTTCCATTTTTGGACAAGATGATTGAGCAGGTAGTTGCTGTTCCACATCAGTCACTTTTGGATTGTACAGATTAACTGGACCCATTTCAACCAGGGTTTAGGCTTAGTTTTGGCATGGGAACTACCATAGTCATTCTGTGGAATCTGTTTTAGATAAAGAGTGTGTCCCTATACCTTCCAGTGTCTTTTGATACCATCAACCATGGTATCCTTCTGTGGAGTCTGTCTGAATTGGGAGTCGGGCACAGTAGTTTTAATCCTATTTGGCCAACTGATGCTAGAAGTTGGTAGTGGGAGACTGCACTGCCCTCATAGAGACTGTTTTGCAGCATTCCTGAAGGCTCTATCTGTCATCCATGCTTTTCAACAATCTACATGAAATCACTGGGAGAGGTTGTCTGAAGGGATGGCATTAGGTGCTATCAGTATGCAGATTACTGATTACAGTATGCTCTCTCCTTTTTTCATCAAATGCAGGTGATGTTTTGAACCAGTGCTTGAACTCAGTAATGGGCTGAACGAGGGCCAATAAACTGAAGACTCAATCCAGAAAAGACAGAGGTTCGTTTGTCTGTGGAATGCCCTTCTCAGGGACATCCACTGGTTGTCTTTATTATATATATTTAGACACTGGCCATCCTTTGGATGTGATAAGGCAGAACGATAATGCACCCAAAGAGAATAGTGCCGACAAGGAAGCACACTAAATTGGCCAGAAACCAGGCAGTCTTTGAAGGAAAGCTGACATTAAGCCCAATCAGAGAAGCAAGCTCTTTGGAAGCCCTCAAAGCTAAGTCAGCCCATATGATATATTTAGACACCAGGCTAAGACCATCCTCTTCCATGAGGTATTTAAGCTCCCACTTGTTGTTAAGATATTTTTAATAATGTATTAGTTTTTATTTGTTTTTAATGTTTTATCTATTTTATGGTCCTTGTATTTATATTCATTGTTGTTCCCCGCCTTGATCTGGAGGGAGAGGTGGTTAAGAAATAAATTTATTATTATTATTATTATTATTATTAATCAGTTTTACTGCTGACTCTTTAATATTTTCAGTGGTTTAAATATTTGATTTTTTTTTCATCGAATGTATTATTTTGATTGCTATCTTATTATTGCTTTAGTGTTTTATGATCATGAACCACCTCAAAAACATTCATCAGTTTGGCAATATATAGATCTAATGAATAGTTGGTGATGGATGAGTGGCCATCCTAGATTTTGATCCAGCGGATGCCTCTGCTAATGGAAAAGGTGTTTTTTGCTGTTTCTCCTGTCCCCCTGTAAAATCTGTCCCAGCCCGCCCGCCCTCATTCCGCTTACATAAATGGCTGCATAAAAAGGTGGAAAGGCGGAGCAATTGTATTTGCTTTCAAAATTTTAGATACTTTAATCATTATGTATACTTGCTTTTAAGTCAGTTAAAACATGCAATGATTGGTAAACAAGGCAGAACAGTTCCTCTCTGTCTCACTAGTTCCAAAGAAGCCCTTACTACAGAACCAACCACTACCAACACTCAGCTCCCATCTTCCTGAAGTGGTAGCCATTTTAGAACCCCCAAAATGCATTACCTGAGACATACTGAATTGCTGCCTCCCTCTTGGGTGAGGCATCCAGGCAGGTGCCAAGCTAGGGATTCCAGCCTTGTTACCAAATACAGCAGAAGGAAAGCTTTCTTGAAAGGTAGGTATTAGATAGTTACTGGAACTCTTGTATAAATCTTTTGAGCTACCATGTAAATACAGAGGTTGACTGAAGCAGTATGAAAGCCTATTACAATCTGACATTTAGTTGGCCTTAAGGCCTAGCTCACACCTACTTGGCACAGTACTTGATTAGGCTATATTTGATTACTGTACACTTCATGGCTGATAACTAGCACTTCATGATTGATAACATGTTAAGAGGCTCCATTGAAAAGTACGGATAGGATCTTACTTGGTTTTATCTGTGATAATCCATTCACAAATGAAAGATGTCTGTTGTTGAAACCGCTGCCGCTTCTAGATAGATACCAAAAAAGTAGCCTATGCTGTGTGAAACAGAGTAACAAAGTCCACCTGTTACAAGTAAAAATAACTTGTCACATCATAAACAACTTGAAGTGGGCGGAGCACAAGTGTGCTCCACTACAGCTTGTACCTGCGAGTATTGAAGTGTCCCTTGTCATAAATTCCTTAGTCAGCCTGCACAGATTATATCCCATGTACCTAAAGATAGTACAAATCAGCACATAGGCTACAAATCATGTGATGTAAAGAATCATGGGGTTAAAATTCTGTAAAACAGTTCACCATGATTATAGTAGAGATGAAACTAAGAACACAGCCAAGGGCCATATACGGCCTGCATCTTCTCCAAGGTCACCTAAACTTCTACTGAACCTCCATGCTGTGGGTGGTATATATGCCAAATCAATAGGTAGAACATCTACATCTATTCTGGATTTAATTTTGGGAAAAGGCTGAGGTTGACGGTGTTGTAAGTGGGCTCAGTCTGGCTTCAAGCTTGGAGTGGGGTGCTTACTATAATTTTGCTATACATCACTCTTCAGTACAGAAGAATGGGGAATTAGGAATAGACATAATTTTGATAGTGTACTAGTTACCTTGCTAACAGATGGTTGATGGTGGTTTTTTTTACTACTTTAGGGGACTTGCACTTAAAATAGCTTATTTTTAAAATCTCTAGATATTTCACTTAATTTTGCTATACTCAACTATATAGAGAGGGGGTAGATCCAGACTTAATCATGATTGGAACAGACCACTGAATGAGACTTGCTAGTCTTGATTAAGTCCCATTGACTTCAGTGGGTCTAAGCATGACTAGGTTTGGATCCAACCCAATTTATTACTATCACTGGTATTATGAAATTTTAAATACTTTTATTTCTTGTACAGTAAATTCCAAAACCATTTTCTTATTCTAAATTGTGGGTAGGAAAAATGTTTCTACCCTAATACACCTTTTATGTGCACCGGTCATTACACAGTAAACGCATAACCTCATGGAATGAAACAGCTTATTTAGATCACTTGCACAAAGTCAGAACTCTTCGTTGTTCAGATGGTTTGTCTTTGTGCTTTTTAGTCTCAATCTTGCTTCCCTACCCCAAGCCTGCCAGCAATTTATATTAAAAAATTATGTACTCCAGGCCAAACCGCATAAATAACATCACATGTCATTTGGGCCATGTTGATATTTGCAAAGAATTCAACCACTAATTCAACCCCTTATGCTCCAATTATCTTTCCAGTACAAGATCAAAACTGTAGGATACATGTTTCTATAAAACTACAGATTTCTGTTGCTGAAAACAGTGCCCTATTCTCCAATATAATACAGTTAGTACACCAATACAAAATTATACATATTTCCCCACCAATCGGAAAAAGAATTATAAAGTATAGAACCACACACAAAAAAATCAAACAGCATAATCAAAAGCTAGGCTTTATTTGAGTTGTCTTAATGTACAATGATCAGCAGAGTTTTTAAACAGAGTTAACAGTGGGTAAACCTTAGACCTGACTTTGGATTAATCCAATCTTAACAGAAGGGAAAGAGCAGAAGTGAAGATCTTCATGTTGACTAACATTTTTTAGATTTATCTTCATGCAAATAGTTTAAATTTCAGAGACTTCCTTGCATTGTTTAGTTTAGGCTTTATAATAATGCAACACATCCATAATTATCTTCTAAGCACACTTCCAAATTTGGAGTTTCAAATGCCCTAAAGTAACAAGACCAGTTTGAGGTAGTGCTCAGCCTGAAACTACACGGTGTAAGCCCATTATGTTCTCTGGCTGTGGGATTCAACTCAATAGCTTGCCTTTCCCAAAGTTATGAACACTAGAGTTGCCCAGCTCGCTATTGCTCAGGAATGAAAAAATAATAATCTCCCAGTCTATAGTTCATACTGCCTCTCTCCTTACAATGCTTATTTAGCACCAAACTCAAAATAAAGATGGCAAAACGTTTCTAGTTAATGTCTTTTCACTTGACACAAATCTACAGCAGTTATCCAGATTGCCACAAGCAACCCTATAAAATGGCCAAGGACCCAAATCAGATCATACTTTGAACTGTGGAGGTTACACTGCATGTTAGCAGGGCTTGGATTTAATAGCCATGTGAAGTTCTATTGTAAAGAAATTAGAAGCTATACTTACCCCTCTTGACAAAAAAGGCCAAACGTCTTCCATTCTACTTCCTCCTCCTAAAAAGCTTGTGCAAAATGCATTTTCAATAGCACTATTTGACTCTACTAAATATAAAGCAAATTTGAACTTTCTCTCAATATTTTCAGAAGGTGCTGAACATACATGACTCAGGTTAGTCAAGTCACCAGGAACTACTCATGGCATATGTCATGCTACTTCAGATATAGAAGGGGGGAAACTTATTATAAAGCCTTTTATATTAGTATTATAAAGCCTTTTATACTAGTAGTTACAATCTACTGGTCTGCCACATCCAGAAACCGCAGCCTGCATCTTTATAGTGCAAACAGGTCTCTTTACACAAGATCCTCCTAGATATATATGTCACATAGTAGACACTTATAAACTCATTGTAAGGCAATGTCAACCGGGGAAGAGCTGTCTGTACTATCAAGCCACACAATGGGGCAAATCCTCCCACATTTATTACAAGTTAAATCTGAAATGTAGGTGGGGGCATAATTCAGTTAACTTCTATAAAGTTGCAACCAAGCCCCTACAGTGAATTTACAAGATGCCTGCACAGGCCTGTATTTCAACCCAAAGACAAAACAGAATTTCACATATGGACTAGAGAGATACCAGCTACCAAACCCAGGTCAGTTCTTGCAGATAGTATACGCCCACCTACATCGTTCCAATTTTTCTTAAAAATATATAAAACCAATCCCTGATTAAATTTAACTTTCTGTGAAGGAGTATGTCAGGGATGGGGAACATGTGGCCCTCCAGATGCTGCTAGACTCAAACTCCCTTCACTCCTGGCTTTGTGGGCTAAGCCTGATGGGACTTGTAGTCCAACATCATCTGGAGGGCCACACTTCCCCACACCTGGTGTATATGGACTGACATTGAAATCAAGTTGAGTTATACCTGTTGCATACCGGGGATCGGTACCGTAGGCCCCCTGCAGCTGTTTTTTTAAATCACCATGGAAACAGCATGCTCAGAGACCCCCGGGTATGCAACAACACCAAAGCAGCTTTTAATATGAAAAACGATCGATGTATTTACATAGTAAAGAATTAATTCCACATGTCTTGCCATTTGAGGTGCACACCAACAATTAACATTTCTACAGTGCCAGAGATTTGTTTTTAACATTTTCCCCTTATCATTATAACATGACATATGGATCAAAGCAATTTTGGAAACAATGTTCCAGGGATGCAACTCTTGACAAATGAAAGTTATTCAGTATCAAGCATTGAATGTTTCAACAAATACACTGGAGTGAAGCTGGATTTTAAGGACTAAATACTGCAGAACAAGACTTAAAAAAGATACTTGAGTAGAGATCAGGCCTATAAAAATTTAACTTGCACACTATAAAATAGATCCAGTGACATTTTCAAAGGTCATACTATTACGAATGTATGCATATTTTGTAGTATTGTAAGCCACCAAAGTTTAGACAGGCACTTAACTTTATATGCCAAGATAAACTACTTCACAGGTGTGATGCAAAACTGCTGCACACATTTCTAATTTGTAGTTTCAATTAATTAGATCTAGATTTAGTCATACTTAGAGTAGACCCATTAAAGTCAATGGGATCAAAGTTAGTCATTTATAATTTAAGCCCATTAATACTCCAAGTATGACTGAGTCTGGATGCAACAAAATGCATTTAATGAACTGTATCAGAATGGTATTTATAAAATCTTAACTGAGACAGGTGTGATTTTTAATTAGCAATATTAGAAATCCCTTTAACTTCACTAGCACAACTCTAGGTCACTTCAAATAAGGAATCAAGTAGACAAACTTCAGTGTGATCCAGATAGTACAAGGAGAATACTTGAAGCAATTATTGTGATTACGGCAGTCCTCTTTCCTTTATATTTGGGGTGACGGAAGAGCACAAAATGCGTTAGGGCTGGTTGGGAGTTGTACACTCTTTTGCCTAAACATGCATAAGATTGTGCCCTTTTTGTAGTAAATCACATTTCAAATGGGTTAGCATTATATTTAAATATAGTGGGCTGGATCCAGAGCACACACACTTCCCTCCACCACAGGAAACGCCTCTAGGACCAATTCACTATCTCTGACATACATTTGCTACTCTCCGTGACAACCAATAACACTTTACCCTGTATACTTAGTATGTTCAGTCCTTCATTTATGAAAACACAGACACTTTTCAAAGTCTTAATTATAAGTCAGCATAGCTTTGCTTAAAATGAAAGCATACACTAACAGAGTTTCTTGGATCAAGCTGACTCTGTAAAGTAGAAGGGGATGATGAAAATAGCAAAGACCTCTGGAGGGGGAAAAAGAGGCCAATATAATGGAAGCAGCAGATTTGGCAGGATGTTTTAGTTACACTGGGAGTTGTGCTCTCTTGCTCTTTACTTGTCACTGAAAACACACTAATCAGGAACTTATAATTTATGACTTGTAAGAAAAACTCAGTATCAAGTGTGTGTAATTTCTCTTATTTGAGTTGAACACATCAGCATCTAAGCATTCACAATACATTATACATTTTACAGTACTCCCAGACAATCACAAAAACAAGCAGAACAAGTAAATTACATAAGGCTTTAAAATTAGAAGCACAGTGTGTACTTGAGTATTACGTTGTTTACAAATTAGGCTACATTTTAGATCTATTTTATATTTTATTCAAGCAAAAATGTATTTAAGGGAAAGGCAATTTATTTTGCTATGAGTTGTCAACATTCGTTTCACTATATAGGAGTACATTAGTAGAATGCTCATAATACTCGAAACAATTAGTCCTACACATACAAACATTAAATCAAATCAGAAATGACAACTGCAACTTTGCATGGTTGCCAGTACAATAAAGTCAGATAAATATTAGGGGTTTCATTATCCAACTTCTGCTTCTTTACATGATCATTTAAAAATGGCCACAAATATCTTTAGATTTCTTACTGATTTCAGTGAAACCACTGAAGTATTGTATTTAGTTGTTTTAATATATCAATAGGAGTGGTTATGAGAGAATCAAGATTCTGTGCCTTTGTTTTGCACAGCAACAATGGCCAATAAGCATTTTTGGCCATTAATCATTCAGGAAAGAGGAAAACATTGAGAATAATTTATGAAAGATAATAAAACACTTGTTTTGACTTGATCCCTATATAATAGGGCCTGTAAATTCCAGTGGTTGATTTCATTCTTCTTTTTTTTATTTCTTCAAATGTAATGGCTATTTGTACTTTACAACTGCTTCAATTACACCTGTGCATCAGAATAGGTCACAGTACAATTTGAGATGTTTTAAAAATATTATATATAAACTTGTTTCTGATATGCTAAAGCATTTGGCAACACTTTTACAGCATCTGATTTTACATAATTAAAATTTCACTTTCTTCCCTATGATTTTTGTACATCTTAAGAAAAACTGGCAAATTGACTTATGTATAGTCTAAGAAAACTTGCACAAAGTATATGAACTACACAAGCTTGTTCCCATCATCAGTTGTTCCAGTTAATACTGGTATTAAAACCTTCATTAATTATGTTTACAAATCATTACCTGTACATGTATGAAGGCAACTAATCTGATTTGGAAACAAAACCATCAGGTTTTATCCTGTGGCTATTCAAGATTTGCAGTTCTGCAAAGAAATTCAACAGCAATTAACTGTATAAAGCAATTTACAAATTCACCAGTTCCTGTGATACAAACTGTTTTAATCTGTCAAGGTATTGTCCGTAAAGCTCAACATCATTGTGTCCTGCCCCTTCAACCCACAGTGGTTCCACAGGTCTTTGGCAGCGCTCAAATAAAGCTAGGCCATGTGAAAAGTCAATCACTTCATCTTCAGTCCCATGGATTATTAACACTGGAGATGTTATTTTAGAGATCTTGTCAATGCTACAGGAATACAGAAAAAGAGATCAGTATGCAAGAATATACAATTTCACAAATAGCTGATCGTAGGTGATTTACTTATGCACATTAGCTTTAAATCTCGTCTAAAGTACCTGAAGTTTGCCATGCTTGATTGACAAATGCCAAAATGGATTATTTAGTGGAGGCATTCTAGTCAGTATGCATAATTAATATAGAAATCAGTTAGAAAAAATATAGAGCTGGATCCAGAACTGCACGCAGTGAAGTTCTGCTGGTAATGCAACAATTTACTTCAACTCCCCCTACAGCCCCCAGCACCACTTCCCAGGCTGTTCCAGAAGACTGGGGGATGATCTAGAACAGACTCAGAAGTGGTGCTGGGGCTTTGGACAAAGGAGGAATTGCTGTCCTGCTCCCTGCCTCCAGTATGAAGTCTTTGCAGGATCCCAGTTCCTTCTGCAAACAGAAGGAGCCCTTCTGATCAGAGGGGCAAGTCTGGATCCAACCAATAGATTTTAATCAAGACATTTGAACAGTCTTATTTACAGTACTATCACAGTCATATGGCTCTACATTGATCAAGCTTTCTATTTCCAGGTTAGTGACTTCTATGTGAAAAGCACACCAGGTGGCTCATCTCAACTCTAAACCCTTTTAAATACGCTACAGCTTACTTTGGGAATGCATCAAAGCAGTAGGTCTTCTTAGTATCAGGAAAAGCTACTCGCATTCCTGAGGTCAGAGGAGAATGAAGAATTACAGCAGCACTTTCATAACGAGCAGCAAGATCCACAGATGGCACTGTTCCTATGCTTTGGCCATATATAATCACATTTTCAGGGCGAATTCCATACCTGAAAAAGCAGTTATTTTGTTATTTCAAAATGAATAGATATACTATGAATGAAGTAGCTTCTACATATACAACTGTACATGTTGGAAAACTCTAGAATTACACAATCTGAAGCATAAATAATTTTTAGTTTTCATTAAGTGTAAGAAATTTATACCTCAATTCTGCAATAATGACATTTGCAAGGCAAGTATTTTTAAGATGAAGGTATCTGGAATATTTTGCTTCCAAGACTCAAGAACATGAAGCAGATTCTGCTCCTTTTAAATAATGACTGAGGCTATTTAAAAAAACATTCACCATTTGCCTTGCAGATATTTGTTCCTACAGATAGTTTTAAAGTGTCTAGATTGCTTTCTGAAATTTGGAGCAAGCACTATTGATTTAAATCATGATTTAAATCAAATTGATTTAGATCAAATCCACCCTGCTATTTACAAACATACTTTTTTGAAACTTGTTTCAAAAACACAGACAGAATCATGTTCAATCCTTATCTCAGAAGATGTGCCACAAGGGAAAGGTATTAAGAGTCACGCATTTTTCCATGAAGAAATACTACCAAGGGGTAATGACCAGGATCCAAAGAGCTACTCAAAATACTTCCAACTGTCCAAGTAGACATTGGACATGATACTCACCCACCCTCCAATACCACATGACAAGTTACTTTTGAAACAGAGAGAAGTTTCAATTAGTTTTGCTTTGCTACTGGAATATACTGTTAAAAAAGGCAACATTTACTAGGGGTGTGGAACCCTTAGGGTGCACTTAAGCAGTTCTTTGGATCTATTTAGTCAGCTTAGTCTGAAAAGCACAGTAACACATTAGAGCAGGAGTGGGCAGAAGGTGGATTGGGATCAAATGGTGTAGCAATAATTACAACAAAAGGCCTTACTTTCCTCTTAAATTTGGCTGCTGAAATAAAAAATGTTTGCAGTAAAACTGGAGTAAATTTGTGAGCAAGATTGAGTTCTGGTATTGAAAGCAACTTCCTTGGCTGAACACATGCTTAGAGGTACCTTGTTCTGCAATTTTATGTCCACCTTCCTGAGCCACTATTTTGCACCTGGCTTTGGCTGATGGACCTCAAAGTCCTAGAGAAAAGCAAAGTACATCCTGCAAGCTTAAAGCATTAGAGATTAAATTGTTTATGAACCTTCTTGGGCAAGAGTCTAATTAAGCTTGCATCAGAGGAAGTTAACTGTGGCCTTAAACTTTAAGTCACAATAAGCACTTAGGGTACAAGACTTTGAGCTCTTACTTGGGCACAGTTCTTTCACATTTACATTGGTTTAGATTGCAGAGGGATGAAACTAGACATCCTCCGTTGTTTTTATATCACAGGATTAAGAATTCTTTCATACTGCAACTAATTTATACCAAGTAGACAGAAGAGTTCTGGGACACTCAATGCATCAAACTTGAAGCTTTTAAAGGAGGACAATAAGGGAGAGGGGTTTGCAACAAAAAATTGCAGTGTTCACTACGCCACTTAGGTATGCTCTCCTCCATAATGCTTCCATGCCATGTAAGTCAGCAGTCCATGGCCATGGAGTATGCTCAGTCCTCACAAAACTGTTTTTGGGGTTCATCTTTAGGGTTTCCCCCCTGAAGTTCCATACTTTTGCTAATCTCATCATTGTTTTCCAAGCCTGTCAATACTTCCCTCTTGTGTATGTGGGTAGTGCTTCTTATGGTTACATAAGCAATGACACTCAAAACTGAACTTCAAAAATAGTGCGAATAATTATACAAAAACAAACGTACAAATAGTTGTGTAAAATGAATTAAAATCATGGAACATGGTCATTGGTGCAGAGTACACACAGGTCCAGCTATAGCTATGTGATATATTATTTATCCAGCAAAAGGCAACAGCAATATGAATCTAATACTAACTAAAATGGTATTCTCTAAGGACTCATACCAGTGCCTACATTCACAATATACAAAAGACAATTTGTAACCACTGTTTTGGAACAGTCACATACAGGGGAAGCTTTTGGAAACTGATCTAGATTTAGAACCATGATCTGAAGTTCTTTGCTGTTCCCTGGACTGGCCATTCTCAGAAAGCATCCAAGACAGTTCAGCCATAAACTCTTCAATCCATCTAGCAGCTAAGCCATTTCCAGACTGCCATTTATAGTAAATGTCAGGAGCAGCTAAACAGTGGATCATGAATCCTCCATGGCTACAAGACAGCTCAAAGAAAGGGAACACACACTTTTTAAAGTAAGCAACTTTGGAATGAAGAGACTTAACTTTTTTTCTTCTGTCTCCTTAGTTCACTATCTGTACAATACCAAACTATGAAAGTTCTTGGGTTTAATTACTTTGGCAGGCAGCCAAATCTTAGTGTATAAGAAATGGTAGAAAAGGGAAAGGTGAGGCTGAATGGAGGTGTGGAGACTGTGACCTGGTCTGGACAAGCACTGGGGCTTAAGTAGGCCACAGTGGGGGGGGGGGGGGGGCTGGCAGCTTTTCTATATTCAACCAGCAATTGTGGCTTGTCATGTTGACTGAACTTGGCAGGGGTGGGTTATGTGAGGGTTTATTTTAGGGTTATGCAACCGTTGTTTGACCCTCACAACCCATCCCAGCCGAGTTGAGACAATATGTCCAGCTATGGTCATAGGTTGAATATTCAAAATGGCTGCCTGCATTGCAGCACACAGTGGCTTTAAAAAACACGGTGGGCTGTTCGATCATGTGAACCGGCCCAGTCTTGAAACTTTTGTGATACACAGTTCTTAAACTTAGGAACTCTGCTTAATTCAGTTTGGATCCCTCAGTCACATTCTAGTTTTCTGACAAATGTTATACTTAAACATACCACAGCTACACTAGAAAGCATCTATAACTGAACTTCTTTCTGTTCATATTTCAGTTTCACTTCCATATTTCCATTTATCAATGCCAAGAAAAATGCACCATCTCTATACTTACTCACTATTATTTTACTATCACATTTACCTAGCATGCATATAATATTATATAATTATAATAAATTCATATAATACATATAATATTAAAAAGCTATTACAACAACAAAAAGCAATGTAAAAAACAATACAATGTAGTAACAGCAGCATTAATTATGAGCCAGGGAAAGCCTGCGTAAACAAGTGCATTTTCAGAAGGTGTTAAAAACATACCACACTTTCTGCCTCCTGAACCACAAGAAGGAGAGGGTTCCAGAGGATGGACACTTTTATTAAGGTGGGCTGCTTTTGAGATGTTACGTGGTGACATTCTTTTGGTGATGGAATAACCAGCAAGTCATTCTACCAACAACTCACAACTATCAAAACACTAGTCCTCATTGCTAAAAAGAAATTTCCTAAGTGTCTGGAGCAGTTTGTACTAAATCTCATGAACAACAGGGTATCTGAATGGGGCTTCCCAAAACTTGTAGAGGAGTAACTTCCAGATCATGCCACATAATATTCACTTAGTCATCTACACATCTCCTTCCATGTTTCTGGAATGTTGTGGTTTCTAATCCTCACACATCCAGCAGTAAAAAAAAAAAAGAATAAAAATTAGGAGACAAAAGCCCAAGTCTCCATGTATCTGAGCAAAATATAATATGTATAAAAATTCTTTCGGCAACATTTTACACAGAATCCTAGGTAGTCAACAAAAAATGATGGCTCTATTTTTACCCCATCTCTATATAATATGCAAGGGCTTAAAAGGTCAATCTTCCACTAGGGTAAAATAAAATTAAAAAGAACCAAACCTAAGAGCTTCCTCCTATTCTTAAATATATTTGTAAACAATTAAAAATGTGTTCAAACTTGTCAGAGCATAACCATCTGGCAGTAGAAAGGGTTTAAAATTCACCTGTAGATGCTAAATTCAGAAATTAGTAAATCCCTGTGTGATGTGTCTAAAATATCAACTAGCTTCAGATAGCCAAAATGCATCTTTTATTTAGATGGAGACCAAGCACGGGCCACCCCATATAGAAAACTTTTTGCTGATTATTTTATCAGAAAGCATCTTCTCCAGTCATATAGATGTTACCGAAAATTTATCTGACAGCAAGAAACAAGTAATTCATTACTTGCTAGGATCAAATGGCAATTGTGCTAAGGTAAGTAGGTGAACAGCAGCATCTCCTTCCAGTTTTCACTAATTTTAGATGCATGCACATATAAAGGTAAGAATGAGTATTACCACGTTATTTCCAGCCTGGATACAAGTTCTATGTGACACTGTTGATGCTGCATACACAATTTAACCATTGACTGTAGAAGAGGCACCATACACATATGTGTACAGTGCGAATTCTTCGGGTCAGATAAACTACTTAGGAACAATTGCTTCTTCCACCCTTAAACAGCAAGGAGAGGCAGCCACAATTGCTTTTAAGGAAATGAATTAGTAGAAGACTGGTGTGTAATATATATATATATATATATACACACACACACACACACACATACATATACACACACACACACACACACACACACACACACACATCACTGGGGAGAGCAGGTTGGGCAACTGGAACATTGCTGGCGGAAAAGCGTTCTTCATCTTTTGCCTCCAGAGCCTTGTCTACCTTGAGGAAAGACACAAGGTACCAGCAGAGGTGGGCACTTCACAGCTGTTCAGTTCAATACACTCCAGCAATCAGCAGCAGCAGAGAGCAGAAGCTTGGAGAAGAGAGGAGCTCGTTGATAGCTGTTTCATTGAGGGCTAGGGCTCTCTATTTTATACTGTTATTTTAACATGTGCCTGGGAAATTCATTAAATAAACTAGGGGGAAGGGTATGCCCCTATTAGTGTGGTCATGGGTAGGGGGAAGTATGGCACCAGGAGATTAACAAGCCACATGAGAAGAGGGACTAGAGACCTTACACTTCTGGCTCTTCCTGCAACCAGATGGTTCCTGGCTTCATTACCTCAGGTCTGGTGCTGCTGCTGAACACCACTTCAGTCCAAAACAAAATCTCCCTCATCCATGATTTAATCTTGGATGAAGAAGGCTGACCTGGTGTGAATTATTGAGACCTGGGTGGGGGAACTGGGATGTGTTAGTGTCTCCAAACTGCACCCTCCTGGATACTCAGTGCAACACCAACATCGACTTGAGGGACTATAGGAATCCGATCTCCCTCTCTAGGCTTCCTGTCCAATTGAGTGCTGATCTTGTGTCTGTACCTTGTTTTGGGTACCGGAGACAGATTAGAGATTCTGCTCATGCACTACCCACTCCACTATCTTTCAGTCTCCCTGCCTGAGCTGATGGAAGTGGTCTTGGACTTGGTATTGAGGACCCCTAAGATGATGGTTCTGGTGGTTCTCAACTTCTATGCTGAGGCTACCAGATTTGGGGTGGCTCAGGACTTCTTAAATCTCCACTAGATTGAAGTGGTTCAGTTCTAGTAATATACTTTCTGAACATATGAATCAGCAGCAAGTAAAGTTTTAGTGGAAAGCCTCACTTGGTTTTCCTTGCCAATGTAAAATTACTGATTTTATTAAATAAAATTACTAACTTATTGTTAATCCATTAACTTTGAGCTTCACCGACAAATTGGTACTTTTGCTTGCTATACCATGAATTAGAAATATTTTCCTTCACTCCTAGTAGGGAAAAAATATGAAAAAAACTATTGGCATACAAATCTCTCATCAAGAAATTAAATGGAGGACTTTTACAAAGAATTATGCTTTCAAATTCCATATAAATACTTACATATACATTCCCTGCTGCCCACCCATAAAATAATGTATCTGTATTTACCTTGTTCTAAGAGCTACCCAAGCAGCATCGATATCAGCATACAAATTCTTCTCAGTTGGTTTTCCAGAACTTGCTCCATATCCAGAGTAATCATATGAAAATATGTTGCAATTAATCCGTGAACCAAGTCCTATGTAAAAGCTGCTCATCTGACCTAAGTCAACAGCATTCCCATGCGAGAAGAGCAAAGTATACTTGGCGTTAGGGGAACAACGCACAAACATACAGGCAATCCTGTTACCTTTGCTGGTTCTAGTCATGAAACATTCAATGGCATCTTTTTCTCTAGAAGAGTATTGCCAGTCTGCTCGTTCAGAAAGATGTAGAGTCCAGCGACTCCCACTTTCATCACACATCAGTGTATATGTAGGGTCTGGGGGCAAAAAAGCCAGTTTGGAAGCTATTTTTCCTGGACATGGTGGACAACAGAATAGGCAGCACAGTTCACTAAACGAAAGATTATTCATCTTCCAATCTGAAATAAGAGAGAAAAGGTGTTAGCTTCCAGTAGGATTCCTATACAAAAAAATATTCTTAGAAATTTTAAAAAGGAAATATAAAAAAATAGGGGAGGAATCAAACATAGAATTTTCAGCAGAACTTTTGACAATGTCTAAAACTAAACCATTCTTACTAAAACACTTCTCAGATAACCTGAACTTCAAGTCAAGGATTTGATCAAGAAGGGGATTGTATTGTCCTAAGATCCATTTTTGTCCTGAGAAACATAACAACTTTTCCAATCTTAGCCAAATGTTTAAGTTGTTCTTATAGGTCAGTACTTAGTTCTTTCTGAGAAGCCAAGAACATCATATAAAACCAGATACTTATTAGGAAATTTGTATCCAGCTTTTCACTTAAAATAGTGCTCAAGGCAGCATACAAAAATCACAAACCAACAATACATATATAATAAACCATCTAGATATGCAGATTTTTTAAGAGCAGCCTAAAAATCAACAAAACATACATTAGGAGAAAAAACACAGCGAACAGGGCAGCGTGGATGAACAGGGCAGACTTTGCACCTGAATTACAGTGCTAGATGAATTTGCCTGAAGATGAAGGCAGAGGCACATGGAGAGCATCACTTGAAGATCTTATCTGACAGGACAGGCAGTATGGAAAGAGATAACCCTTCATGAACCCTGACCTAAAACCATACAGGGCTTCATAAGTTAACACCAGCACTTTTAATTGTGTTCAGAAACACACTGACATCAGAGTGACAGGATACAAAAGAGGGCAGGGCTCCTGCATCGTTAACTGTTGTGATGAAGAGGGAATTTCACCAGGTGCTGCATGCATACAAATGACACCTACTGAAATTCCTTTGTCTATACAACTGTTAAAGATAAAAGAGCTCTGTCCTCCTTTTCATATCAGTTACATTCTTATTTTATTTAATTAACAAGTATTTCTATCATGCTTTGCAACTTTAAAAAGGGTTTCCAGAACAGCTAACCCCCCACCCCAATTTCTTCTAATGCCAGTGCAGGATTAGTATTCATCTACAGACCCTCAGATTTAAAGGGTGGAAGGGGAGAGAAGATAAGAGAAATTTCTGAAAAGGGGCCCAGGCTCAAAAGGTTTGAGCAATACTGCTATGAAGATACCTTTGAACACTATATCATTGTAGTCTATTTAAATAGCATATGGTATTTTGGATGCATTAGCATAAGAACATATTATCTAAGATATATTTTGATCAAGTCCTTACCACAAGCCTCTTAACTAGAGATATAATAGTTTAGTTACTGCCTCTAAAAGGTTTGGGGCAACCAAATGGGAAACAATCACTTTTCCTGACTTGCTCTTTTAAATTTATTCAATTCAGTGTAGGCATTATCTTTATAGATAAACAACAGAGTGCATAAAAATCAATAATTTAAAAAAATTAAATCAATTTTTAGTCTGAATCAATTTTTTTATTTTTAAAAAACGTCATAATAAAATACGACTTTTTTTCTTATAGCATAGTTACAGTTAAATCTCATGGTGAACATACTAAACCTACACTTACAGTCTCATAAAAATCAAGTTACATGGGAATTAATTTTTCACCTGCGACGTTTTTAAAAAATATATTGAAAATGGGATTTTTTTCAGGCCAAGAACTATCAAACCATGGGAATTTCATTTTTGTTTGCCACTTTTGTGAGGGCAACAATTGGCCAAGACAGAAAGAAGTAGAAAGGAGAAACACTGGGGGGGGGGGGGAAGGGGGAGAGAGGAATTTATCTATTGTGCATCTTAGTATTCTCATACTAAAGCTGCAATCCTATATCCACTTTCCAGTAAGTAAGCCCTATTGAACTCAATGGAACTTATTTCTGAGGAAACACGTATATTGTGGTGTTAACCTTAAACTGTCATGGGTGCTGGCAATAATGAAGACCCTATATAGTTAGTTATGTGCCTTCAAGTCAACTTCGATTTACGGCAACCCTATGAATCAGCAGCCTCCAGTTGCATCTGTAGTAAACCACCCTATTCAGATCTTGTAACTTCATGACAAAAAGTAGGCTTTTTAAGAATGGAACAATGTAAATACTTTATTGAGTTGCAAATTAGCATGGTTTAGTTGACAGATCTGCACCATTGTTCAGGAAATACATGCAAAAGTTTCAATGAGAAACTTGATTTAAATCAATGATTTAAATTTTTATTTTTTTCTTGTTGATTTAAATCATCTTGATTTTTATTAACCCACTCTGTTACACAAGTATTGATATGCCTGAATAGATAGGAGTATGTTAGTTGGTCTCTAGCTTTCACTCATACTACTTCATTTGTTAGAAGTATCATAAGTGATATATGATCCCACCACCAAAGGTTCTAGAGAAATCAAAGAACTATCTAAGTGTTAGAATATACTGATATCAAGTATCCTATAGTCATAAGATGGAATTTTCCACAAATCTTATCTTTCAGATTTGTTTGCTTAGTAGGGAAAAAAATCCATTTGAGAGCAGCAACTAATTTTCCTGGAAGGCCACTTTGAGAAACTGAGAGGCAACAGGTCAGTGTCTCTACTTCCAGACCATGTAGTAACCTACTAGTAACATGTCACCACAAGCACCACTTTCTCCATCCCATCTTCTCTTCTAGATTGACAACTTTAAACTGAAGCCTTTCAGATACCAATTCCTACCCTAGAATCTCTCCTTTTAAAAGTTACTGAAATTCCATGACAACCATTGTTCAAGTGGATAAAGTACTCCATTATGATATGGATAATATCCACAATCTATGTATTGTGTTTTGGCCCTGCTTCACACAAAAATGGATAGTGACCTATTTCATAAGGTCATTGACATGATAACACAATATTCACACTATCATCTGTCTCAAGACCCTTCTCTAGGTGACCTCAAATCTGAGATCAGGCAGGTAGCAACTGAAGAAATGGCCTTTTAAGTGGTCATACCTCAAATATGAAATGCTCTCCCCAAAAGCCCTGGCCTGGGACATAACCTGATAAAGCCACAAGCACCAGGCCAAGATGTTTCTTGTCAGGCATCTAATGGCTGTAGTTTAATTGTACGTTTCTTTGCTGCTCCTGTTTGAGTTTAGATTTTGTAACTATTGTTTGATTGTTTTATTCTTTTCTAGTAAACTGCTTTGTAAACGTGTTTAAAAGTGGAATAAAACATTTAAAATAAATAATCCACACACAACAGTCAATAGATTTGGCATACCAGCATAAAAATCTTTACCTTCATTTGCAAACTGTTCTGACTGGGAGTCAATGCATAAATCCTGAATGGACACTAAATAATCTCTTAATCTAGGTTTTCCTATGACTCAATTAGCTGTCAAGCTAGAGGAAGCAATTTAGATGGGTTATATTTGAATAAAATCTAGGCATTGCTACACATACAAAGAAGTCTTTCCCATAATTATGTAGCTAAGTATTATAGCACTGGATGCATTTGGATGTCACTTTAAACCATGAAGGGTTAATAAACTACTCATAGTAGCTCACTTTGAAAATAAGGTAATGTTATCCTCACAAAAATCAGATGAATAAGCTACTGTGAGTAGTTTATTAAGCTACTGGCTGTGTTCGGACAGCACAATAGTCAACCCTGTGCTAATAGTCAACTCCACGGATGCCTATTACAATGTCGTCTTGGGTACCCCCTTAAATAGTCATCCGTGGAGTTGACTGTTAGCACAGGGTTGACTATTGCCCATCCCAACCTCCTCTCTGTCCTCCCCACTGAATAGCAGTGCTGGTTCCCAAGAGAATTCTCCTTCGTGCCGGGTCCCCTCATAGTCAGTCCCTGGCGCCACTCTCTCTTCCTCCTGTTCAGACGGTGGGTGACCCGCATGAAGGGGGATTCTCATGGGAACCAATGCCTCATGGGATGACCACATCACCACTGTTCTCCGGGACATGCATGTCCCATCCCTGGGTGGGATACCACGCACATATCTTGTCCCAGCCGATATCCTTAAATGGATAGCGAAGCGGGGCAGAGGGAGACATTCGCTTGATGCTGTCAAGGACAGCGTCAGGCGAGCATCTCCCTCCACCCCACCAAGCTGTGGAGGGAAGGGAAGGGAGACGCTCATCGTGGCAGAGGGAAAAGTACGTGTGACACTGTCAAGGACAGCGTCAGGCAAGCATATCCCTCCGCCACATCACCCATTTAGATATGGGGTCCAAACCATTGACTATTGTGTCATCCGAACCCAGTCACTGTGTGTAATTTGAATCATCCCCCTGCACTGCTGCAATCCTCCTGCTGAAGCAGTGGTGCTATTTCATCTCTGAAGTGCTGGAGGTTTGCATGAACAGGACAAAGCTTCATATACAGCCTCCCCCAGTCAGGAGGCACCCAATTCACCATCAAACCCCTGCATAACTCACCAAAGGCGAAGATTCCAAAAGGGGAGATACCTAGAAAACCCTGGGGGGTTTCAGGATCGGGATCAAATGCCACACACAGCCTCTCCAAGTTGGGAGGCACCTGATCTGGAATGTTTTTAGGATGTTTTAATGCAGTTTTAATAATGTATGTCATGTTTTAATCAGTTTTATGTATTTTATTATATTGTTGTTCCCCGCCTCGATCCAAACGGAGAGGCGGGTAAGAAATAAATTATTATGATTATGATTATTATTATGATCCACTAGCAAACCCTTGCACATTTACTCCAGAAGAGCAAAAATCCCAAGTGCCCCCAAAAGGGGGAAGTGGGTAGAAAATCCTGGGGGTTTGCAGGATCAGGATGAAACCTCATAGCCTGCTCCTCTAAGGAGGCACTTGATGCACTATGAAAAGCCAGCACTAACTGTGAAAGCAGCGAAAATCTGAGGTGCATCAAAAAGCAGGAGATATCTATAACACCTTGGGGGTTTGCAGGATTGAGACCAAACCTCAGACCCTTCCTCCTCTATACTGCTGGCTTGGTCTCTTTAACGTGTTCCTAGTCAGTAAAGCCAGAAAACAGCAGAGTTGCAGTTGTTTTGACTGCTTTTGCCACACAGCTCTGTAGCCAGGCAAAATAACCCACTGTGACCACTACATAATACAATAACCCATGATGGGTTAAAAAAAACCCACTCTGCAGAACCTGGGTTATCAGAGTGGGTTATTTTGGCAAAATAAACCATCATGGATTTAAAAAAATCCCAGATGACATTATCCCCGATGGGTCAATCGAGTCATCAGGGCTTAATAAACCCATCATGGGTTATATCTTCCAAACCCAATCACTACATATTGGTCAATACTATACATACACTACATATATATAGTATATATGTAGTGTCATTTTCCAGGTAGATAGGTGAGGTACAAATCAAATAAATAAAACAAACCAATCCAAAATAAATGTATGGGCATAATAAAACATTTACGGGGAAACAAGGAGAGAAGTTTGAAAGTATCTGAACATGACAATTTAAACTTTATACATTGGGAATTCATGCAGTTTTTAAGATACATGAACATCAGAAATTCATGTTGCGTTTTTACTGGAAATCTGAAGACTGGCATGGATGTCACTTTATAAACTAGTCTTCCCCAACGTGGTGCCCTCCAGATATTTTGGACTGTTCTCAACAGCTGCAGCCAACATGGCCAATAGTCATAAATGTTGGGGATTGCAGTTCAAAACCACTAGATTGGGGAAATCCATTCTAAACTGGTAGAAAATACAGATTAAAGTAGCTTCACAATTGCAATTATAAACAATGACCACTCAAGTTAGTACTTGAGCCAGTGTGATGTAGTGGCTAAAGTGTTGGACTGGTAGTCGGGAGATCTGGGTTCTAGTCTCCACTAGACCATGGAAACCCACTGGGTGACTTTGGGCCAGTCACAGACTCTCAGCCCAACCTACCTCACAGGGTTGTTGTTGTGAGGATAAAATGGAGAAGAGGAAGATTATGTACACCGCCTTGGGTTCCTTGGAGGAAAAAAGACAGGACATAAATGCAATAATAATTAAAAAAAATACTTTGCACAGGTGTATTAAAGCAATTCTTACATCACAATAATACTATTCCCTCAGAAATACTAGGGTTACCCCATTAACTCTCAATAGCTGCTGCTGGGGAACATGAAAGGAGGGTGCTATTGCATTCATGTCCTGCTTGTGGACCTCCCATTAGCCACTGTGGGAACTGATAGGCCTTTAGTCTGATCTTGCACGACTCTTATGTTAACTCAGATAATAAACTCAAGTTTATCTTGTTGAACTATATAAGCACGAAGTTTCATATATGTGCACTTTGCAACATTCAAATGTTCACAGCTGATGTAACACCTCTGCATAACACCTATGCATTACATGTAAGCTAAGCAAAAAGTAGCAACTGTTGACAGTTTGCAACATTAATACTAGTTTCGTCAGAAAAAGGAATAAAAAAGTATAAGAAAGCAAGCGTTATTTTCCTGCTGCTTGTTTCCATTGTGCAATAACCTCAAGTGCCAGGAGGTTAATGGGTATGGTAAGCTTACAGACATACATGCTTAAAATATAAAACCTTCAAACCTCTCTGCATATAATTCTGAACCAATATTATATTAAAAGCCGGTACAACATCCTCAATTCCATACTATTAGATAGCTTAAATATAAACTGATTAAACAAATCAACTTTATCACACCAAAACACAGTTATTAAAACTGCATTTCAGGCTAAAATCTCATGTCATTATTATGCTTGATAGCGCAGGGGGAAATATTAAGTCGATATGTTATAGGTCAGAATTCCAGCCCAATGCATCTAGTGCATATTTACTCAGAAGCAAGTCCTAATATGTTCAAAGGGGTTTACTCTCAAGTGTGCACAGGAATGCAGCCTAAAGCTGCCAAAGCTATAGGCATCTTTTCCGAAGTTATTTTAGGTGCATCCCGGGGAGATACCACCTCAAGAATTTTCGGCCTCCAAACCAGCAGTGCTCCAAGACAGCCACTGCCATCCTCCCAGTCACTATAATGGAAAGACACCTGTTTATTAGACTAATGGCAATATAGACCTAACAAGGCTCTAGTGAGTGTTGCTTTGAAATAAGCAGCATGCAAGATGTGTTTATGGGTTGCTTCATTTTTTGTGTGTCAACGTCTTAAAGAAGCCTAACTATTCGATGAATCAAGGAGAAGTCCAAATGGGATTGGTGATCTCAAAGATCTATATAGTGGAAAACCACTCTCTAACTATCTTCCATTCAAGAACAAAGGAAAACAATGGATGAAGCAACCTCTGAAACAGGATGTTTTTGTTATCCCATTCAATTTGGAAACCAGCATGGCAGTAGCAGACTGAAAAGGATTACCCATCAGTGGAGAAATTGGCTCCCCACCCCCCAGCAATACAGCTTGCATTCAGAGATAGTGACCAGGACTGCATGACCACCATGGTTCAAACAAGCCATGGGAGCTTGTTTTAGGATAGTGTATGCCAGGTCCAATTTGAATATTCACTGCCTGGGTACAGCTTGTCGTGTTGTCTGAACCCAGATGGCATGGCTTGTTTGAGGGTTAAACAATCCTCAAATAAGCCATGCCACCCTGGTTCAAATGACATTACAAGCCATGCCTGGGCAGTGGTTATTCAAATTGTGCTTGTCACGTGCTGCAGCTTAAACAAGCCACCATGGCTTGTTTAAGCTGCAGTGGTTGTACGAACCAGGCCACTCTCTCTACTCTGTACAGAACAAGTTAATGTGAATACCACAAGTGGTGAACAAGCAACTTTTTATGTACTGTTTCCATACACTGAACATGTCTAACTTTGTTGAATTTCAGTTTTATAAACTTCGGTTTAAGATCATGTTTTAAATTATAGCCAATTCCAGCTTTTTCCCTCTGCCAACACACATGAACAAGTATTCTGATATTGCATTCTTCATGTGCATTCTACAGGTATACTTCCAAAGAAGAATATTGCACCAGAATCTGCCATAATGACTCTCCCATAAGGCTGCTGTAATAAATAGTAATATCCATTTGTTCAATTAAATACAGTATGCTATTTCCTTATAGCCAGGTTCCTTTAGAATGCCAATGAAGTAATTATCAACATGGAATGTCAGAGAGATAGGTTAAAGGCTGCCAACAGTAGGTGTTCGGGGAAAACATGGCTAAAAGTCTACGAATGTTCCAAATTAGGATTTAAAACAATACTTCCTATTATGATGTTTGCATTAAGCAAGCATAATTTTGGATAGAATATGCATCTAGAAATCATAGTGCTTATCGGCTATCAATGGGGGCATTAAACTATAATGGAGAATCCCTAGACTATGTATTTGAACACTGACCACTGTAATCTAACATGTCTAAGAGTGCAATCCTATGCATGTTTAGACAAAAAAAAGTCCTATAACCTCAGCATGCCCTAGCCAGCTATGCTGGCTGGGTGATGCTGGGAGTTGTAGGAATTATTTCCTGTACAAAATAATGGCAAGTAGAAAAAACCGATGACATAAGCCAACTATTGATCTGTTTTAAAAAAGCAAGAATATTTTTAGAGATTAAAGTCACCAAAGAAAAAGAGCTATGATTTTCAAAGTGCAACTGAATCAGATTTACTATTTACACATCCCAAAGCACCACACTATAGCACTTTCTGTTAAAAACAAAACACAATCTACCCATTCATAGCAACTAAAATACCACATTGTGCATGTTTTACCATCCCAGACTGGTACGTGTTTTCACCATCACAAGATTGAAGCTTAAGAAATCTTTAGAATCTCAAAAACAAACAGAAGCCAACATGTTTTTCCTTCATTTTAGCGGACAAGTAAAACAAGCGAGAGACAATTATTGACAAATGTACCATCCTTTAAGAGTTCCAAGCCAAATTCCTATTTAGATTTTAAGAATCGAAATCCAGCTAGGTTGGAAATTGATATGGTCATAGAAGGGAGGGGGTGGGTAAAGGGAAAGAAAAGCTTTGTTCAGAAATAAAGCCTGCACTACTTGGCTCTTTTCTATCCCCCTTGGAACAGTATGCTTTTTATACTGTTGCCTCGCATACAAATGAGGTACTGATCACACCATAGTCCTCCTCTCTTCGGACACATATACATGTTTCCCTAGTAAGACCGGATAACGTATCCCTCCACCCTAATATCTCACCTTGATTTCATTGCCTTCCCAAAGCCTCCCCCCTCAAAAAGCAAACAAACGAACAACCACAGACACTGCTATTGATTTAGTATCAATGCACAGACCAGGAGGCGAAGTCTATTGCGATAGTACAATCGAGGCTTCGCAGGGAGTCAGAGGGAGGCTCTCTGTCCGACCACCCACCACCCCCTCAAAAGAAAATCTGCGCTCCGCGATCGCAACGGGCAGGCCACTCAAAATCGAGACGGTTGTATTGGAGGGTTGAATACTACAGCTGGGAGAAGTCGGTGGTCTCAGCAAAATAGATACGGGAGGGGGGGGGGGGAGCCGGCGGCGGCGGGAGGGAAAGTGAAAAGTGAAGGGGTTGCGCGCGCATGCACAGGACACCTGCGCACGCTCAAGCCAGCTAATACCCGCGGGACAGCTTCTTGAGGGCAGCCCCAGGTTGGAAGGAAGGTTCCCAAGCAGTCTCCAACCCCGTCCCATTCTCTCCCCGACTCCACAGCTCAATGAAGGCTCTTCTCGTTCCGCCTCAGACACAGCCTTGAGTAAGGCCTAAGACCCTCAAGTAAGGCAAGGCCTAAGACCACTCAAGGAACAACCGCCGCCAGCTTCTTCCTCCCTCCCCCGCCCCTCACCTCTTAAGAAGCCTCTCACCGAGAAAGAGGAAGAAGGAAAGGCGCTCACCTCGCGCCCCGCGAAGAGCGCGCGGCCGCGTCCAACTGCCTCCCTGGGCGGTGGCGGGCTCGAGCGCTGGCTCACAGACTCACACACAGGCACACACGGCCGTCCCCCTCCCTCAAGGGCTCTTCGAATCACCACCGTTCGAAAGCTGAAGGGAATCGGTTGTGCTGAGTAACCGCCAACGCTCGCGCTCCGGCAACAGCCTCAAAGCTCCGGCTCGAGCCACTCACTCCTGTCAGGGGCGGCGGACCCCGAAACTGTACAAATGCCGAAGCACTGCAGAGGTGCCAATATTAGGCCTGGACGTCTATCCACCCTCCCTCCCACACCAGAGTGACTGAACCGGGTAATAGACGGCGAAAAAACCTGGGCGACAGGAGCCAGCCTAGAGGCGCCAATGGGCGGGGCCTAAACCTCACGGACCGGCGGCCCTTGAGAGGCTACCAATGAAATTGCACTCTCCGCCTCCACGCTGCTCTCAGTGATCTCGGAAAGAAGGCGGGACCATCAGCTGTGAAACCAATCCCAACTTTCATGTTGAAGGAAGAGGACCAATAGGAGAGCTCGGTTTAACCTCCGGGGCTTCAGCCGAATTGGTAGCCCGGCGCCAAGAAGCGGAAGCAAGGCAGGTCAACTTCCGGGTGAAAGGGGGGGCATGGAGGATGAGCTCCCAGCGAGGAAATGTGTCGCGCACGCGAGCTCAGCGGCACCAGAACGCTGAAGTCTTCAGAAATGACAAGTATGACTCGAGCGCCCAGCGTAAGGTAGGCCAAAGGGGGAGAAGGAATTGTTTCGGTCCAGGATGAGAAGGAGCTAGAAGCAGGGGCTATTATTACTTTAATAATTAGTAGCCTTCAGTCGGATCAGATCCAGGTCCCGTTTTTTTTTTTTTAATCCAGTTGCGATATGAATCTTTCCCCCCAGTATCTATCCATCCCTTTCCCTCTTCTTTCTAGGATGGCTACATGCCAAGGGGGACAGTAGGGCTCAAGTTGAGGTTTTGATTGACATTGTGGCCAGGCTTAACAGTTAAAATGTTTTAAAGTGTTTTAATGTCAGCTGTTTTATGTTTATGGTTTTAAATTTTGTATATTGACTTTTTAGTGTAAAATCTTTTAATTTTTATAAACCGCTCAGAGAACTTGGGCTATGGGGCGGTATATCAGTGTAATAAATAATAATAATAATAATAATAATAATAGGGCATCTGCACCTTTTGACAGATATTTAGAAGAGGGGATTTGCGTGCACTTTGCCTTTCAGGGGTGTCACAAGGTGCGCAGAGGTGTGTGCAGCACATTTCATTAAGGTGTGCATCCAGGGATTTAAATTTTTTAAAATTGAATACTCAGTCATGACGGACATTATTTTATTCATTAGTTTATTAAACACTATAGATACTGATGCCCTACTACATGTTCAACTTGCCTGACTGCAGGAGGGCTGTTGCAGGTGAGGGGGGAATGAAGAAATGCTCCTCAAGCCCCAGCATTGGTGGGGCTTTGTGGTGATGCTGGCAAGGTGATATTAGCTTTCGGGGCCACTCCTCCTGGCCTCTTTGAAGCGCCACTCCTGGCAGAGAGGCTCCCAACAGAGTAATTCCTTTTTGCTCCTGCCAGGAGCAATGGTGCTCTCTCGGAGGCAGAAGTTCTTCGGCGCGGTGGCAGAGCAGACAGAGGACCATTCCCACTGCATCTGGATCACCCTCTGGATCCCTACCTAATGGGCCCCTCAATTTGGCGCTTATTGCTTGAGACATTAGGGTGTGCCTGGGCACACCTGGCACATCCCTTGTGCATACCTATGAAGGTGTGAAAATTGAGATCACCTCTGCCTTTGATTTGCACCTGATCATTTCTCTCTTTCTCTCTGTTTCTATTTTGGCTTTCTGAAAAAACTAAATGCCCCCCGCCAGATGGTGGTAATGTCACAGTTGCAACCCAGGTGAGCCCAGTTGGAGACCAGTGCTCTTAAGTTACTCTTGTTTTCCCTTCCTGTACAGGGTAAAGTGCGCTGAGATTTTGTGAATGAAGGCAGGGGGTAGGAAGGCAGGCTTAATAACTGAAAATTAGGCTTATGCATATTTACTTGGAAATATGTAACCACAGAACTGCAACACCAAGTTATCTCAAATGTGCTATTTATTTATTGTATTTCTGTACCGCCCAATAGCTGAAGCTCTTTGGACAGTTCATAAAAATTAAATCCACAAAGACAATTCAAAGTATAAAACAAACAACAGTATAAAAATATAATATAAAAGCACAACCAGGATAAAACTAAGCAACAATACAAAGATTAATACAGATTTAAAACTGCAAAGTTAAAAAACTAAGATGATAAACTGTTAAAATACTGGGAAAATAAAAAAGTCTTCACCTGGAGTTGAAAAGAGTATGACGTAGGTGCCAGGCGAATCTCTCTAGGGAGCTCATTCCACAGCTGGGATGCCACAGCAAAGAATGCCCTGCTAGTAGCCACCTGCTTCACTTCCTTTGACAGAGGCTCACGGAGGAGGACCCCCGAGGATGATCTTAGGGGCCAGGCAAGTACATATGGGAGGAGGTGTCCCAAGCCATTTTGCGCTTTGAATGTTAATACCAGCACTTTGAATTGGGCCCGGACCTGGACCGGCAGCCGGTAAAGCAGGAAAAGGACTGGTGTGATGTAGTCTTATTGGCCAGTCCTTGTTAACAAACGTGCTGCCTTGTTTTGTACCAGCTGAAGGTTCCAGACCATTTTCAAAGGCAGCCCCACGTATAACGCATTGCAGTAATCCAGACGAGAGGTTATCAGAGCATGGATAACTGTAGCTAGGCTATCTCTGTCCAGATAAGGGGGCAATTGGTAAATCAGCCTAAGCTGATAAAAGGTGCTCCTTGCCACTGACTCCACCTGCACCTCAAGCAACAGTTCTGATTCAGGAGCACCTCAAACTATAAACCTGATCCTTTAGTGGGAGTGCAGCCTCCTTAGAACAGGTTGAACATCACATAGCCAGTCAGATGAACCATCTGCTAAGTCTGGATTGAGTCTCAATTTGTTGGCCCTCATCCAGTCCATTACCATGCCCAGGCACTGATTCAACCACTGCCTCACCTGGGTTTGATGAAAAAGAAAGATAGAGCTGCATATTGACACCTCAGCCCACATATCCGGATAACCTTTACCAGCTGCTTCATGTAAATCTTGAACAGCATAAGGGATAAAATAGAGCTCTGTGGAACCCCATGGCCTAGGTGCCATGGCACAGAGCAATAATCCCCCAGCCCCACCTTCTGGAATCAGCTATCCAAGTAGGAGCAGAACCACTGCAACACAGTTCCTCCAACTCCCAACCCAGACAACCTATACAGAAGGATACCATGGATGATGATATCGAAAGCCATTGAGAGGTCCAAGAGAATCAACAGGGTCGCACTCCCCCTGTTCCTCTCCCGGCAAAGGTCATCCCACAGAGTGACCAAGGCAGTTTCTGTTCCAAAGCCAGTCTTGAAGCCTGATTGGAATGGATCTAGATAATCCGTTTCATTCAAGTGAATGAAATGGGTTAATTGGAATGATCTAGCTATGCCTAGGGTGCATAGAAAGCAGCATCTTTCAAGAGTAATTAAAATTTAAGTGCTTATTATTGTAATAATCTTTTATTAAGCACAGACTGGTTTAGGATGCAGCAGTGATTGAGTTTAAAGGTGGAAGTTCTTGTTTGGATGTGGCCTTAATAATTTACTTTTTAAATTGGTGGAGGGTATCTTTTTTCTCCCCCCACCCAAAAAAACAACAGTCACACATGTATTTATATATACAATATATAGGCTGCCCTATAACAAAAGTCTTACTAACAGGAATTAAAGCAAACAAAATAGAATAAAGTAACAAAATACAATAGTGTTATAAAACCATAAAAGCATTTTATGGTGCTTTATAGTTTAACAAAACTCCCAAGACCACTCACAACAGTCATAAGTACAATACAGATAAAGGCAATCCAGACTAAGTTAGTGGAACTTAAGTCCCATTGAAATCAATAGGACAAGGTAGTCATGACTTTACAGCCACTAAAATAAATGGGAATTAAGTTCAACTAATTTGATCTGTATACAACCTAACGAAAGTTAATAATGGCAAAACAGTAAAACTTGGAAGGAAGTAATAAAAAACAAATGTCACCAGGTTAAAACTAGCTGGTATGCTGGAAAGCCCAGGTAAAGAAAAAGGGGGGATAACAATGTTGGAGCCAGTGGAGTCTCCCTGAGGAAGGCATTCAACCAGCAAGTTGCCAGAGATCTGGTCTCAGGTTTCCATGTACATTGTTGCAGAAAGTGGCTAGTATAACTTTTGTGAAGAGGAATAAATATGATTGTGAGGTCTATAAACTTATTTTTAAAATGTTGAGTCTCATTAGAGATGGAGGGACTAAGTTCTTTCACATTCATCATATTACAAGGCATATTTCAAGACCATTTTATTATATCTATAGACATTATCAGAATCATTATTGGAATTACTTTATTATGTTTCTATAATGCCCAATAGTTAAAACTCTCTGTTTTAGTATCTTGGTAAGACATACATATTTTCATTTATAGATTGAGAATTGTAACTGACTCACTGATCACACGATGAGTTGATGACCCAAGTAGGAATGAAGTTCAAATTTCTTAACAACTAGTTTTGTGCCTTACAAAATCTAGTAATTAGCTATTTTTTTCAAACTGTCCACAGCTCCAGTTTAATTCACGAACAAAACAACTGTTTATTCTTTTGCTTGTAAATCTGAAATACCTTTTTTGAGTTTATGATCATTCTTACTGATTTTTAGTAAATGCTGAAGAATAAAAATGGCCAAAATCCAGCTTGTTGATTTAGCTTAATTCTAACTAATTGTAATGAGTGAATTAGTTCAAATCAAAGTAATTATGAATGGACAATACAAGAAATGTGATCAACAACCACATGCGGCCTGATCCTATGGGCTGGGCAAGGTGGCCTCTAATCAGGCCAATTTAGGCCTGCCAAGATAAACAGGATGCTATGCTTGGCCCACTGCGCAATCTCAGCTCAGTTAAATTTATAACCACCTACTAGGCAGAAACAGGAACAGACCCTTCCAGAATACTGTATGCAATGGATTGCTATACATCGATCAAAGTACTGCATCCTGACAATGCCTTCAACAACAAAGCAGTTCAGTATGTCTTCACCCAGGCATTAGTGCTGCAACCCTCTTATCATTATGCTGCAACAAGGCCACACAGCCCCCAGTAGCATCCCAAGGAGATTACTAGTTCACAGGCAGTGGTGTCATAGGAACAGAGGAAGTGGTCTTATAACGAGTCAAACCATTGGTCCATCTAGCCCAGTAATGTCCACTCTGACTGGCAGTGCCTCTCCAGGGTTTGAGGTAGGAGTCTTTTCCAGCCCTATTGGAGATGCCAGGAATTGAACCTGGGACCTTTTGCATGCAAAGCTCTACTGCTGAGCTACAGCCCATCCCACTGTGTCACAGGAAGGACAGCCTCAGTCTCCTAAGTGCCTCTGGGAGGTATAGGATAGGAGGTAGCAGCCACTTTCAGTTCTAGCAGTGTGACCTAGCGATCAGGAGTACTGCCCATAGAACTGAAAAATGCAAGTTCAAATTCAACCCCAAACAGATGGCTACTGGTTATTTTGTTAGCCCATGTCCACACTATTGCAAACAGGTTTTTGCATTAGGACTTTCATGAGGCATTCATAAGGATGAGGAACATGACCACTGATTGAGGACAAAGGAAGTCACTCCTGACATGAGGCCAGCCTTCTTCATAGTCGTGGTGAGCAATAATGCCCATGGGCTAGATGTCTGGAGGAGATTGCATTGCAGAAACTAAACAAGACTGCCAGAAAAACGTGTGGATTTTTGGGAGAGGCATTCTGTGTTACATCTTTCCCCAACAAGCTCCCTCCTCCCTCTGAGTTCTCAATGGGTCTGTTTGTGTGTAATGGCAGCAAATTATGGGTTGATTAATCCACAGTTCATTGAGTTATAGTGCCCAGGTTTGGATGACATGAAGCAATCTCTGTTCAGAGTTTGCATATGCAAAATGGAGTCAGCAAATTGTGTGCTAGTGAATGAATCAATGAATTAGGTCAATGAATCTGTATGAATGCCAAAGTGTTTCTCTCCCTTCAACCTCTCTTTCAGCTATTATAGCCAAATAAGTGGGAACAGCAAGGTCTGAGCAGAACCAGTGGAGAACAGACACATTTATATTGGAAGCTTGCTTGATAAGAGCAGCACAGAATTCCTTTCAGGAATTTTTAACTATCATTTTATTTTGAATAGCAGGTAAGCTTAGAAGGTAGAAGGTGAGAGAGTATCAGACCCAATTCCCTCTTTTTATAGTATGACATTAAAGCAGAAAGAAGAGTCCATCTCCCTTCCCACCACCCCATTTTCAATCTTCCCTTCTTTTTAAAACTGCTGAGAATAGAGACTTGGGAGAAGATGGGAAGAGGTGAGAAACACACAATTAAATATGGCTGCTATGCTTGACCCTTAGGCTGCAGTACCATGCATACTTCCTTTGGATTGAGGCCCACTGAAAGTGCAACTTCTGAAGTAAACATGTATAGGCTGCTCTGTAAGTCTGATAATGTTTGTTTGAAAGTGAGACTTACAGATATAAATGGAATTTACTTCAATATAAATATAGAAAAAAACTTCTACAGTTCCCAGCATCCCCCAGCTAGCATGTTCTTTCAAAGCATGCATAGAATTGCACCCTTAGGCTCTTACCTATGCATTTTCATCCCAAGGATTTCAGTTAGATTTGGAATTGCATAACTTTGCAGTTGTTAAAAGTGTGATAGTTTATATAACAACATCTTGAAGCGTGACGTTGCTACCTGCTGAAAATGGGAAATATTTCTTGAAAGGCTGAACTTCAATAGAGGCTGGGATTCTCAGGTTTCATTTTCAAATCATCTGGGCACTATGAATTGCAATTTTGGATTGCAGGATGGATTGCAACTTTGGGTTAAAACACAGTGGTTTCTACAGTTAAGTAAGAGCAGCTTCCCTTTCATAATCTTTCTGTCCTTGATGCAAATGGAGAAGAATCATTATAGTTTGTGGATGTCCTGCTTCCTCAGATTCACTAATCTGGAAGTGTGCTAAAGCCTGCTGCTAATCCCACCCCCTCCATCCCACCCTGAAGTACTTTAATTATTGGGTAGCTGTTTTATGGGTATGAGTAAATATGGCTTGTTGTGTCTATTTTATGAACATTGCATGCAGGATGGTGTGATGGTGCCATTTACCTATAGCTAGATACTTTAATAGCAGGGCTTCAGAGAAAGAGACTCCTTTGTGTTCTGGAGACAGTCGTCCACTTTGGTCATAGCCCTATTTCTGGAAAAGCCAGTTCAGCCATTGGGATTTAACAAGCAAGTGAGGTGGAGTGTCACAGCCTGTGGCAACCCCCCCCCCCCCACAAATTGGGTAGCTTGATTATAGAACTAAATGTGTATGTAATCAGTATTCAGAGGTAGTAGGCCTTCATGAAGCAGGCATCTCAACAATTTAAAAAAGCCCACATAACCTGCTTACACAGATGAGAGAAAACTTGTTTAAAGACACACTTTTTCTACTTTTTATTATAAACAAATATAGAAAACCACATTTACAAAGAAAACACTGCACATCTCAATAAAAAATACATCCATTAATATTTAACAAGAGTTTAAAGCATAGAAAGGGGGCGATTGAGTCGGCCATAGGCTTAAGACATAGAATCATAGAATAGTAGAGTTGGAAGGGGCCTATAAGGCCATTGAGTCCAGCCCCCTGCTGAATGCATGTTCAGGTACAACACGGTTGGGGAACCTCTTAGCTCAGGGGCCGAATTCAATTTTGGAGAAGATCTCAGGGCCACATTGCATTATTGGGTGTTGCCAAAGGCAAAAGGTGTTGGGCCAAAATACTAAAATATCTGCATATTTTAGCGTAAAGCTCTTACTGTCAGTAACTATGCCATAGGAGAAGCAGTTTAATCTTTTAGAATGGGAAAAACTGTGCAAAAACTGGAAAATCATCAAATGAAAAGCAGTCAGGGAAAAAAGTGTGTAGTCAAGAAAGGGGGCGTAGCTATCTGAGGACCCGGGTGGGCAGATTGGGAACTAGGGAACAGATTTGGCCCTCAGGCCTGAGGTTTCCCACCTGTGAAGTATAACAATAAATCACAGTTCTGCCTTGAATATTTATATTTCAGTGTTCTGTGATGATTCAGAGAGTGATATGGTACCAGTGTGCCATATCTTACGGTTTGCTCTTTGGGTACACCCCTGTTTACATGTTTTAATTTCTTTTTAATTGTGGACTTCCCACAGCTTTGCTCACATGTTTACAGTTTCCCCTCAGCTGAGAGTGATTGCAAATATTTAGGCATACGTGACATTATATGAGGGTTGAAGCTTACCCTGGACTAGGTTTACCTTTATTTTTTAAAAAATCTACCCACTGTTGTTCAGAAACAGACATGGACTAACTCCAGAGGATATCGAGTAAGAGAGAGCTTTGGCCACATGGCTGATTAAATCCTTCATAAACATGTCTCATCACGTGTGCATGTCAACTACTAATCCTTCCCAGTTCTTGTTTACCCTGTAGTTGAGCCCAACCCAGACTTGAGTCACTTTCACTTTTCAGGTCCACTGCACAAAGCAACGATGGAGAACAGAGTATGAGAATAGTAGGGCATTGAACTGTATTTTGGAGGAATCTGCATAGGATATTTTTCACTTCTGATTTGGTCGTGTCAGCACCAAACCGGAAGCACAAGAGAAATTGCACATGACTAATGGGGCATACAAGATGCTGCACTGATATATCACAACTTGTGTGACTGGACAAAGGGCTCTGACTTCATCCTTTCTGTTGTGTGGAGGCACTGGGCTGTGGTCTTTGCTGGATATGCATGTCGTGGAGGTTAAATGTTTCAAAAACAGTCCTATACATATGTGCTCTTCTATATCAGGTCTTTATCCCCACCTTTTTTAATCTGTTCATGAGAATTTGGCTCTCTTCTGAAAATCATATTGGCTTATAAGAGTCGTGTGTTCTCTTCAAAGGTTAGGCTGGTAAGCTGCTGGAGAAAGAGCTTTCTCTGTGGCGGCATCCAAATTATGGAACACTCCCTAGACATCCCCGACCAATGCCTTGTTTCCTCTCATTTAAATACCAGACAAAATCCATCCTATTCACATATGTTTTTAATGGTTTGAAAGTAAACTGAGACACCCTTTTAAATTGCCTTGATCTTATCAGCTATTTTATCTTGGTGTTTTTTATATTATTATGTGCTCACTCTTATTGTTTTATCTGCTGTTCTTGGTATTTTATATTTATTGTATTTGATGTTTTATACATAATCCACCTTTGGCAGAAGTTGGGATAACAATGCCATAAACAAGTCAGCTTAATCTTTCCAGTGACTCCTGACTGAAGGAGAATGAATGGTTGCCAGCTGTTTTTGTTCATTTGAAACCACCCAAACTCCCCTTCTTCTGCTTTAAGTGTGATCCATTTTCAAGAATAAATTGAATTGCTTCTGTATTAAATCCTATGTTCAAATAATGAACAGGTTCTATAATCATCCTGTGAAACTTTAGCAGAACGCGGTCCTCCTCATATCCTGTTATCATAGTCTTTATTTTGTCCAGTAACTTATTCCTGACAATAACCAGTGAATAGAGGATCTCTTGGGAGAGATTGGAGATAAGGGAAGGGTTTCCCTTGTTAGCACTATCACAAGCAAGTGAAATCCCAGGCTTTCCATAGTTAATACTAGTGCTAACAAGGGAAAGAGTTTCCTTATCTCCCATCTCTGAACACAGAGATGGGAGATAAGGGAAGAGCTTCCCTTGCAAGACCTAGCGCTGCCAAGGGAAATCCCAGGCTTTACCTTGCTAGCATTTGCAAGGGAAACTCTGGGCAGGGTCCCCAAGGGTTGTGTAGAGTCAGTGGCTCAGTTCGGACGACACATTAGGCAACGGAGGAGGGGGGGAACAATCGTCAGTTGTGTTGCTTATTGTGTCATCTGGAGGGCAGCACACAACGCACACACAACTGACAGTACGTTAATCAGGCACTTTAAACAACGGAGCGAAACAACGGGCTTGCACATTGTTTAGCCCGAAGCCCCACTGTTTAAAGTGTCGTCCGAATTCAGCCCTCCCTCTCTCCGTGGACTATTCTGTTTCTGCTGCCTAGAGCAGCCAAAAAACTCCAGCCGCTCTATGCAGCCGGAAGAACTCACGGTGCATGCTGGGATACGGCTGGGGGACATACGGAGGAGAGGCTACAACCAAAATGGCCTCCGCAAGTTCCTTGCAGCCGGGGCGTTTGCCGGTTCCGAGCAGCGCCGGCTGCAGCGTGTCGTCTGTGGAGCTCCTTCTGCCTAATGTACGGTCAGTACGTTATTTACCCCTCCGTTATTTAATGTGTCGTCCGAACTGAGCCAGTGTGTTGTAGTGGCTAAAGTGTTGGACTGGGAGTTGGAAGATCTGGGTTCTAGGCTCCATTTGGCCAGGGAAACCCACTGGGTGACTTTGGGCCAGTCACATACTCTCAGTCCAACCTAACTTACAGGGTTGCGGTTGTGAAGATAAAATGAAGAGGAGGATTATGTACGCCGCCTTGGGTTCCTTGGAAGAAAAAAGGTGAAATATAAATTAAATAAATAAATAAATAAAAGTCCTGATATACAATAACTTTAAGAAAGGAAGGTCTTTGGAGGAGAAAAAAATCTTGCTGATTTTTAAAAGAAAATTAAACAGGCTTCTCTATTAATGTAAGGCAATACTTGGATACCACTCAAAGTTGGTTTATAGAGAAACAAGGCTAGAGTAGGAAGTGTAGGTCAAACAGGAAATGGGTGTCATTTTTTGTTTCATAATTACAGTATCCTGTGCTTCGTTGCCATTAAAATAATGAACGTTGGGCTTTATCATCGATTCCTGTTTGACAAGGTATGGGTGATGAATGATTTTTAAGTAGCCCTTGGGAAGTATGCACTCATTTCAGAGCCATACACATGAAACACTTCTGGGCATGCCTTCTTGCGTTCCAAGTACATTGAGCTTAGCTTTGTCATTGTTCAGTAAAAAACATTTCCCTTTCCAGTTGTGATGTCATAGTTCCTTAATGGAATAGTAAATTATTTGGAAGGAGAGCTGACTGTCTCTCCACCCCCACTAACGAACATTGCTTAGCAACCCTGAGCTTTCTTTCAGTGCTCAACCCTAGAACTGTCTCTTGAATTTTGCTTGGTGCCTCCCAAAGCTATTAAATGGTTAATGATGCCAAAGTGCTCCCAGGAATACAAAAACTGTGTCTTTTCTCTTCTGTTTCCTTCTGCATACTAATTACTATGAACCAGAAGTTTGAGGAAAAGCAAGTAGGAGATGGGGTAGTACAATTTTTGTTTTTGCTGCAACAGGCTAACATGGCTGCCCCTCTGGAAACCTAGTTGTCAACTTAAAACTAGTTCTCAACTTGCACACTTATCCTGGTAACCTTCTTAGAACAAACCAAGAAATAGGTGACTTTTCCATCATCCTGATATTGTTAATATAGATCCAACTACAATAGAGAGATTCTTCCAAATAAGTAAAGGTTATTTTTAGCTGGGGTTTGTTGAAGTATCCTCCATAACTGATAATGGTTTTGGATCAAAAGTCACTTCTGTACCCATCTAGACATTATCTGTTGTGGCTTATTGCTTTCCCTATCTGAAAGGTTACTAAGAGTTCATAAGGCAGGAATCCTTGTCCTATAAATGATTTCAAAAGGTCTGACTTGACTGGCTGACTTGAAAATCCTTGCTGTTTGTGATTCATATGCCATGCCTGGAGGTTCTGGAAAAACTTACAGCAATCCAGAAGCTAATGTGTAGAGTTTGGTAGGTTATACGAGCTATCAAGCTGCAAAGCTTTCTGGATCAGCCTTGTGTTTATTATCACTGAGATATAATTTTTTAAAAATGGGACTAAACTTTGAAGATGGTAACAAGATGAGCTGAAGAAAACCAGGAAGCTGCCTTATACCAGGTCAGACTCTTTTGTTAATCTAAGCCAGTGTTGTCTACACTGATTTGCAGTGGCTCTCTAGGATCTTGAGCAGAGGACTTTCCTATCACCGTCTACCTGATACATTTAACTGGAGATGTTAGGAATTGAACATGGATGCATGCAAGGCATATGTTCTGCCCCTGAGCTTTGGTTGCTCCTGGCCCTTCTAGTAAAGCAGACCTTAGAATTCTTTCTAAAACCATTGTGTAATCCTACCCAATTTTAATATCTTCTAGCAGTGTTTTATACATTTTCTCCAGAGGAGGCTAGCAGGTAGCATTAGTGTCAAAGAACATCAACTGAATAATTTTGGGTGTGGAATCATAGAAATTATGTTAAAGATCCATGCATTCCATAATTCTGCCATACTTTTTTCCCCATTACAGGGGAAAAAGCCACATTAGGCAAGCTGGTCTTGGATCTTGCTCCAATTCTTGATCTGCTATTAAATCGCAGGCTTATCCTGGCTCAGTCACACTCTCGTCCGTTCCCCTAAAATGGGAATGAGGCACCTATCTTTGCAAGATCATTTTATAGACAATAATTATGATAAAGTCCTCTGCATCTTTATAAGATGCAATATATATAATATAAATACTCCAGGTCCAATAGTTTCAGAATTGAGCATGTGTGTTGGAAAGTATTTTATCTAGATCATCAGTTATGTAGAAAAGGAGAAATGGCAGTAGAGTGAGTGCAAAAATGTCACGAGGAATTGCGCTTTGAGAACATTTAACTCTTTTTGAATCCTATACTTATGACTGTGTTAATGTATGTTGGGGTACCTTGTTTAGGGATCTCGGAGGGAAGAATGGGCTGGATCTGCTGCTCTCAGAGGTCGTCCCTCTAGTGGTGGGGAGGGAAGGTAAAGAGATAGGGCCAAAGGCAAAAGCAATGAGATGAAAAATACAAAAAAAAATACCAGCAGCTCTTACTGCCAATAACTAAGCCATACGAGAGGCATTTCAATCTTCTAGAGTGGGGGTGGGGGGAGAGTACCAAAGCCAGGAAAACACCCAATGTACTGGTTGGGGGGGAGGAGTGGGCCTGGGTGTGGAGGTCTGACTATCTGGGAACCCCAAGAGTGCTAAATTTGGCCCCCATGCCTGAGATTTTCCAACCCTGCCTTATTAGTTGCATACTGTGATGACTTTACTGTGTCTCTTTATACTCCAGGAGAGTATGGCAAAACTCCTGCTGCTACATGAATTCCACTGTCTACCAAGCTACTTAAAACAAGCATGTAAACAAGTAAAGTTATCTTGGGTCACTGTTCTTTTGAATTTTTCAGTTGAGACTTAGGGAAGCTCTTTTTAGGACAGGCACCAAAAAGTTCTTCTTTGTGGTCTCTGTGCATCACATATATGGGCTCTCCCCCAGCATGGGGCCCATATGTGTGACTGCACAGATGACCACTCGAAGAACCGCAGTTACAGGTAAGCAACCTGCCTATTTTTGGGTGTATACTTATGAAAAGAGACATTCCAAACCCACTAGGATACATTTAATAATTTCAGACATGCCATATGTCATAGCTAGAATTTGCACAGCTGTGCTTGACTTATTCAACAGCTTGAAAATTATAATTCAGGTATGGTCACAAAAGTTTGGTGCTGTGTTTATTCAGCACCTGAGGTTGTCTTTTTAAAAAATCTCTATGAAAGAGACCTCCCCCACTGCCTGTTGTTGGCATTTGTATGCAGCCATTTTCAAAACCTCTTGAATATTGCCATTTATTTCAAAGAACTTGTGTCTTTCGAAATAAAAGCATGTTGGCCAGGAGTCATGGTGTGTTAGTCAAATTACAGAAATAGTAGAAAAAGAACATCTTATCAACTTCTAATTGATACTGACATCCTGAAACACCATGAATTCAGCTGCAAAGAGCAAGAAGGGAAGAGATAAAATAAACTCCAGCTGACTCGCAAACATGTAATTCTTGCCTGTTTATGGAAATCGGAATGTTTTTTAAGTCACATGCACCTATTAGTCTTCTTTCAGCTGAAGACTCCTATAGAGCAAAACTGCATGCAAACATTCTTCCACCACAGAGTTGCACTTCAGTGGTCGTGTTACCACTGTTGTTCTTACTGGATAAAGGTGCTTGAAAGGTCAGACAAAGAAAATGTCATTAAGTAGATCAGGTAAAGAAATATTTCTGATTCTTTTGTCCGGCATGAGTTTAAGGCTGTAATATGACTACCGGTGTGCTTTGCGATCTCTTTTCTCACTAGCTGTGACAACAGTAACAACAAAAATGCTGACACTACATTTCTCCTCATGTTTCTTTAGGATGATTTCATCTGGTCAAAGTGTTCCTTAAACTCCACAGTTTTTTGTTGTTGTCTGCCGCTGGTCTTTCCACAAATGATTCGCCGCCTGTCTCTAAGTTTTTGAATCAATAACAAGCAGGGCATTGATTTGGATGCATAAGGGTTATCTCTTCTTAGTGATGTAATGCATAGTTGCAGCAAAATGAATCCAGTGATGGGAACCATTACAGAATTCTCAGCCGTATGATGATGATCTGCAGAATATAGATATAGACATCTCAGATTCTTTTTTATAATTACATTTTGTTTGTATCTGACTGTGATCAATTCACACAGTATGTATATAACAAAAGAAGCCTACAACAAAGCATTCCAGGTTTCATAAAGGAAGGAATTAGGCAGTTTTTGCCATATATTAACTGGATAGGCAATTGAAATTAGCTGAATGCCTTCTAAGAAGCTCAATACTCCAAATAATATATTTGGGTAGACTTGGATTAAATGACTTTAATGTCAACCTCTCCTTTCCTTTTTAAACTAAAATATTTGCTCCAGTTATGATTGCCACAGTGGTCTTTGCAATAAATTAACTGTTTACGATGTTTAAATATATAAACATCGTAAGTAAAAATACTTAACCTTGCTCACTCCATAATCCCTGGAATTCTTAACACGTAAACTGGTGTCATCTATTTTCTCTCTCCCTTGCCCCCCACCTAAGAACACACACATTTCCCACCTTTTCTCTACTTATACTATTGTCATACTACTGCAAATTATTCTCCATTGTATGGTCTCCCCTGTAATGTGCTGCTTGTATTCATTCATAATATGCAAATACTTCTTTTCTATTTTAAAACAAAAGAATCACTGTTTTTCCTGCCAACACTTGACCTTGAACTCTGAGTCACCTGGCCTTTCTCAGTTCTTATCTTTGCGAAAAAGCTTTCCTGGGATGAATTGAAGCAATTTCAACCACCTTTCCAGGCACCTGAGTACCAAGCATGGGCTCCTTTTTGTATTGTGAAGCAGTTGTTTTTCAGACTGACTTTTCCCCATTTTTGTCTTTCTACTGAACTGCTGTATTGTACTTAATACCACTTTTGTAGCTATATCAAATGTGCTGTGCAGCTGTGGAATAAAGAATTCCAAAAGCCCAGCTTTCACGTTTGGTTTGGGTTCTTTAACAGCATTTCTAGTCCTTAAGGCTGTAAAGATAAGCTTGAAAGCACGTTGGCAGTCTTAAAATTCAACCACCTCCCAGTGGTCAGAGAACGGGGTTAAAAAGATAAAAGGTTTAATTCCAAGGAGCCAAGGTGAAGGGAACTGGGCATGTCATCAATGGCATGTGAGTTTTCACTAGGGCAGATACTGCAGTAGATGAGCAAAGGCAGTCTTAATACTCATCAGTGACTTCTTTCAGCAGCTTGGGAGCTGCAGCTCCACATGTGGTTCCCTAATGTGCTCTAATAGCTTAAATAATTTGGATCTTTTTGAAAGATTGTAAAACACTTGGACACTTTAGAAGTGTTACATAAATAATGCCTAATTGTTCTTAAATGTTTGTGGGAGTCAAATCTTGCATATATTGGAGCAAGCTGTCCTCATTTAACATGGCCAATAAAAAGGAAGTGAGAAGTTATTCTCAGGAGAATAGATGTGATATTTCACTTATCCTCGCAGAAGGAGGAGTTGTTATTTCCTCTTTCAGCTGTTCTCACATCCTTTCCTATTATATGGAGCCAGGCACAGCATGCTTCAGGACATCTGCTGGCAAGTCCCAGGCAATATAAGTGGTGTGTGTGTGTGTGTGTGCAACATATATTGTTCAGGCCTGTGCCTTCAACGAGGCATGGACCTGAAGCATCTAGCCCCCACATCGGAGGTATTGAGACAATCTCCGAATAGGAGAGGACTCGGGTTTGAGCCGAAGTGGGCTGGCTCCAAGGCTTCGGAACTACCTTGGAGAATCAGAGGTGTTTGTTTTACTTTTTCCGGCCAATTTTGATACATTTTGACCCACAAGCACCTCCAAGTTCTCCATAAATGGAAAATGCCATCCGATAGGAGGAGGGGGTGTAGCTTTTAACCGGGGAATGGCTTTGCCAGGGCTCACCATTTTTAGTTCCAATCTCAGTGCTTTTGGGAGGTACATAGAAGGAACTCATTAGTCTGCTGCTTCATTGTTTCACGTAACTGCTTTTTGTGGTTCAGTCTGTTGACAGCTATGCCCAGGCCTTCCAAGAATGGCTTGTGAAGCACCAATAACTAGGAGAAGCCTGATGTTCCACTACTGCATGTTCAGCTCTCCCATCACTTTCTCCTTGGCTTCTAGTACAGGGAGAACAGGGAACCACCCTGCTGCTAAAGGTGGTGCCTGTCAGCAACTTAAAATAGATGGGCCCAAGGTCCAGGAAGCATAGCTGGGTGGAGAAGAGGACTGATCTTGCCGCCTCTGCTGCCTCCTCTCCCACTGCTCTTAATGTAGAGCCACTGTGATGAGCTAGACTTCTTGTTCTGGAAGAGAGAATGAGGAGATGTCACCTTTTTGCCCGAAAGACTATG
Organism: Anniella stebbinsi; assembly: GCA_029215795.1. Classification (NCBI taxonomy): domain Eukaryota; kingdom Metazoa; phylum Chordata; class Lepidosauria; order Squamata; family Anniellidae; genus Anniella; species Anniella stebbinsi. The sequence goes on along the minus strand of JARDYH010000002.1, from coordinate 84,321,441 downwards.
GTGTGTGTGTGTGTGGGGGGGGACTGCTGTGAGGGCTTGACAAGCAGGGAAGGTTTTTGATGCACAGTTGCAGACTTGCTGTTAATGTAAAGTCACAGCGAGGGCTTCTTAGCTTTGAAACAAAGAGCAAGAAGGGCCGAAACTTCCTCTCTGCCTGAAATAGTATTGGTACTTTGAGGACTTTACAAGCAGGTAGGGGTTTATAGTATGCACCTAGCACTGCTCTAACATTAAGTGTGAGTGAGTGTCATATAACACCCAGAACAAATGACAGCAAACTGCTTACAAAACTTTATGGGGTGCGGGAGGTCATCCTTTGTTTAAAAAAGCCAAACTTTAAAAGCTCCCTTTGCACAAAAAAAACTGAATCTGTTTGCTTGAAATGTGGCAGACTTCAGCCCCTCGGAAGAGCAATTATGCCTGCACATTTCATCCAGTTTTGCCCCAAAATAAAAATTATATGTGTTTGTTGTATCCATGGGGATGCCACCTGAGGCTTTGGAATGTGAGCTGAGACAACCCACTATCCAAGCCAATGAGGTGGATTCTAGGGTGATTTGGAGGGGGGATTGTACACCCCTATTAATGCAGGTGTTGACACCATCCTTGGGAGCCAGGACTGGAAAGAGCAGTGGAAGAGAGAAATCTTAAGTGAAATGTATTGGGGTTAGGGAAGATATTGTTCTTGGATTCCTGTAAATGCGTGAAAAGTTGGATTAGTTAGCAAGGACTAATAGGGTTCTTCCTGAAGGCATGCTAGGATAATAGGATGAGTGATCTTTTGTTCTCACTTGAGATTTCTGAGTCGCTTCTGCCTCATACAAAGAGCAGCTTACTGAGTTATGAGACTTGCCCTAAAGCAATTTCCCCCAACCTGGTGCCCTCCAGTTTTGTTGGACTACAACTTCTATGGCTGGCTGAGGGTGCTGGGAGTTGTAACCCAACACATCTGAATGGCACCAAGTTGGGGAAGACTGGCCTAGAGAGTACCAAAGTACCCTAGTTTGATGATGATGCTGTGTTAATATGTGATACTTAGTGCCACAGTAAACATCTCTAAGAAGAAAGTTGCCAGCAGTGTTAATTTTGACTGATTAGAGAGAATGTTGGAAATGTTTCCTTTCATCTTTACTCCTCCCTGCCTAGAAAGGGAAGAGGGCAAGTAGAGAATGGCTGTGGCTTTATTTGGAGCCTCTGGTGTTGGGATTATAATAGGCTACCAGTTCTTTCTTTGCCATCCATATCTCTCAACAGGCCTACCCAACGAAAATGTTGAGGATGAAGGTGGCTGAACTGGGCTGACTAAAAAGGATAGAAGTTGCATAAACTAAGCATAAAAGGCAAATGTACCACTGGTTTTGTGCTCTCAATGCAGCTTTGAGCTTGTGTTTCCTGAACAGTAGAGACCCTCGTGCCAAATGATAAACTCCTTTGGAAACTGCTTTAATACAGTGCAGTGTGTGCATGCTGTCCCCCCACCCCCCAAAAGCCAGAAATTTCTCCAGGTATGCCCAAGTCCACTGACTGGCTCCCATAAAGATACTGTAGATGTGCCCAGCTAACTAAGGCTGCAGTCATATGTACACTTACTTGGAGGAAAGCCCCTTTGAACCCAGTGGGATTTATTTCCAATTAAACATGCATAGGCTTTCACAATAAATGTAGTCTATATTAACTTGCTCCTTGCAACAGTCTAAAGCAATTGGCCTCACACATAATGTTAACACAATGTGCAAACCTAGCCACACTAATGAACCATGACTTTTTATCTATGAACATCTCAGAGACCTGCTTCACATGAGCAGGCATGCTGTCTGCAGTGCCTTCCTCTTCCACTTTTACCCCACAACCCATGATCGACTTCTTCATAGATTGTGGTGCATGATGTGCGAACCCGGAGCTCTGAGTTATTTATGGCTAAACAACCCAGTGGTTGTCCCATGATTTGTTGTTGGGTTAATCACTGTGTTGTTTAGACCCTACTATTAATTAATATGTATTTGCCGCCATTGTTCTGTAAAGAAACTATATATAGGGAGTGGACAGAACTAGACTGTTTTTTTACAGACTTAATAACTAGGTTCCCGTTCGCCTTACCAATTGTGGCAGGAGATCTAAATGCTAGAATGGGTAAATACACTGTTAACTCACTGCCTGGGAAAACGGGAAATGGAGGAGGAACGTCTACAGAATCTCCAGAGAATAATATTAGACACTCTAAAGACAGTTGTATTAACTCAGCAGGCCACTGTCTGTTCAATTTTGCTGCTAGACACAAGCTTACCATTTTAAATGGTTGTACTGAGGGTGACCATTGGGGTGAGTTCACCTATATATCATCCAGTGGATCGAGTACTATCGATTATATATTGGTACATAAAAAATTGGAGTCTATCAGCTGTAATATGAGAGTGGCTGAACGGCAGGATAGTGACCATCTCCCACTAGAGATAAGTCTGGGTATCCAAGGCCCTAAAGCAGAGATACATCCCTGCCCCCTTCTTTCAAACAATCACCTGTCGCTTACAGGAAGGAAAATCAAATGGTCAGTTGCTACTGCCCTAACCTTTGAACAGCTATTAGGGACTAAAGAATATTTAAATTACTCTAACTGGATAAATGTAAGCACAGACCCTGAGAGATGTGTCTTAGCCTATGAGGACTTAATAAAGAGTCTAAGTTCTGCACTACAAGGTAACCCTCCTAACTCTAGACCATAAAGAAAAGAAAACAACAGCTGGTTTGACAGGGAATGTAACATAGCTAGAAAAGAACTCCAGCTGTCCTATAGTAAATACCGTAATAATAACGAACGGAAACTACCATCATCTTATTACGAACTGAAAAAAAACTATAAGAAACTAATAAGTAAGAAAAAACAAAAGGCAGATATGGAAAAGTGGCAACTTCTGGCTGGTGCCACTAAGTCAAACAATACCAGAACCTTCTGGAAAGTGGTGACTGGACTGACTATTAAAAGTGTAAGGGAACCCGAATGTTGTGTATCAGCCTCAAGTTGGGTTGAACATTGCACTGAATTACCCTCCAAAACGAATGAAACTGAAAGAACCCTCACTATAGATCCAGAAGTGTCGGTGTGGCCTGATGTTGATCCAAAAGAAACTGAGGAGTTAATAATTAATTTAAAAGAGGGTAAAGCGCCGGGTCCTGATGGGATTCCAGCAGAACTGCTAAAAAGCAAAATCAGATGGTGGGCTCCACTTCTCGCATCCTTGTTTTCAGTAATAAATAAAACAAGAATTATCCCTGAGGCTTGGAGGAAGTCCATAATAATACCTATTCATAAAAAGGGCCCAAAAATGATCCACAAAATTACCGCCCTATCAGTCTTCTATCAATAATCGGAAAGACTTATGCTAGCTTCCTGAATGGAAACCTAAATGCGTGGCTTACTAAAAATAAGATCTTAGGTAGTGAGCAGATAGGGTTTACTGCAGGGAGATCCACAAACGATCACTGCCTGACTCTGATGCACTTGGCCTTTAAATATACTGCCCAAAGAGGAGGGAAGCTATTCTGTGCATTCATAGATTTAAAGGCTGCATTTGACTCCATTTCAAGCCAGAGTTCTGGGTTCACACTTCACGATCCACAATGTACGAAGGAGGCGATTGTGGATTGTGAGGTAAAAACAGAAGAGGTGCACAAGAACAAGCTCATGTTGATAGGTGCAAACGATTCCAGAAAGTGAATGCATGGTTTCTTGTTGGATTGTGAACTCTAGGTTACTTAAATTATGGGTTGTCATTACTTGTAGGTTTAACAGGCTATAGAGGCAATAGGCAAGGGTGGTAACAACATCAATAGCAGCTGTATGTACCAATACTTCAGTGCCACAAAGGCATTTCGGATAGGTAAAGGAAGTGGGCAAAGGAGGGAAGCAAACAGTACAGGTATTCAGAAAACAAACTACAAGTTGTTCGGTCATCTGCCAGACAAACCATGGGTAGGACAACAAACCATGGGTTAAATAAACCATGGGTTGGCATTGAGCCTCTTCAGACAACACACTAAATCATGGTTTGGCTGCACAAAATGGTTAGTGAGCGTGTTTAAACCATGGTTATGTAGCCACCATGGTTAGGAATGGTTCGCATGATACACTAAGTTATGGTTCATAGAACATGCTAAGCCATAATGATTAGTTCAAAATGCTTAATCACTGTGGTTTAAAGTGTCATCTGAACAGGGGTCTTTATGTGTGAACCAGATCAGAAAGTAGATTAATTCTTGCCATCAAAATCATAGAATGCACCTTTCCCTTTAGATAGATATTATTTAAAATATTTCTTGGCCGCCTTTCAGGGCAGAGGCCCTCACAAGGTGGCTTACAACAATAAGATACATAAAATATTAAAAGCAATAAAAATGTAATGACACAATAGCAATTAAAGCAATAAAACCAACAATAAAACCAGTAGGAACAACAATAGCAGCAATAATAGTATTCATCATGGGAAGGCCATGGTAAAAGAAACTGTTTTTAAGGCCTTCTTGAAAGCCTACAAGGATATTGCATGGCAGACCTCTGATGGGAGTTTGTCCCGGAGGTTTGGGACTACTGCAGAGAAGGCCCTCTCCCATGTGAACACCCACCTAATTGCTCTCACAGGTGGGCAAATGAGAAGAAAACCATGCAACGAATTCCATATGCTAGCCTTGCCCAATCTGGTGCCCTTCAATTGTGTTGGATTTCATGTCGCATCATCCCCAGCCAACATGGCTGGAGGGCACAAGGTTGCAGAATGCTGACTTATGTCCATCTGCCTCTTTTCAAGAATGGCTCCTCATGCCATTTCCTCTGGCACCCAGTTACATTCCAAATAGGTTTTAGAACTCCAATGTTCCAAACTTTCAAAGGCAGTTTGCGCAGGTGCTAGTTAGCATACAGAAACCATTGGGGTACACCAAAAGGAACTTTGGATTGAAACTTACGACTAAAGTGGTAGAAAGCTGCAATAAAACTTTTTTAAGAATAGTTCCTTAGGCTAACATTTATTATTATTATTATTATTATTATTATTATTATTATTATTATTTATTTTATTACATTTGTATACCGCCCCATAGCCGAAGCTCTCTGGGTGACTGACATAATTAAATTGTTATTATTATTATTATTATTATTATTTATTACACTTATATACTGCCCCATAGCCGAAGCTCTCTGGGCGGTTTACTACTAACTACATGCAAAATCTAACATTTTGTTTTAGAAAATTAATACAAAACTCCACGAAGGACTATGTCAACGTTGCAAGGAGGTCCTGGAATGGCGTGTGAAGTTCAACAAGTACAAGCCATTAACACAGCCTAAAAAATGGTGAGTGACTGTTTCATAGCTTACTCCTTGCTATCATTCTGTTTGCTCAGTCCAATCCAGTCCAGCAGATCTACTCCTTGTTATTAGACGCTTGCTACAAAGGGAGGCTGGATCAGGACATGCAGAAGCCTGATCAGTACTTCCTTTTTTGTTTTAGATGATAAAAATACTACAGATGGCCGCAGTGCTAAAGATATTCATTATCTTGTGATCTTAGGGGATTAATTTGCAAATAATGAGGCATGCTAAGGAAATGTTAATAGAAAACCCTTGCAAAACAAAGACTGTAATTAACTCAGAGTCATGAAAGCCTTCCTTAGCATTAATCTAGGTAAATAGCCTGTGACATGCACTTTAAACTCTCTTAAACCTACATTGGCTGGATAAATATTGACTGCTGTTTCATCCATGCAGGGTCAAATGGCAGGTTACATGCAAATACATGTGACAATTCCCCAGTATATTCCTTTGAAATAAGAAGCAGTCTTAGGAGGCTGCAATTTTGACCAGGGGATGCTGAATCCTTTCCGTGCAACAGGGAGGACGCAACTTTGAACAATTCACAGTGATGGAAGGTTATAAGACATCCTTCCCCAACCCGATGCCTTCCAGATGTGTTGGACTGATGGGTGCTGCAATCCAGCACATGTGGAGGGCACCAGGTTGGAGAAGAACTCCTTTCTCCCTTGTGCTCACTCATTCACTCACTCACAATCAAAGCCTCTCAAGCAAGCTTTCAATTAAAAACAACAAAGCAAGACAAGTCAGGGCTTTGGTAAGTGCATTTGTGTGTAAATGTGGTAGTTTGCTTCTCAGAAGTGGTAATGCTTTTTGTCTGTGTCACAAGGTGATTCATGTAGAGGAACGCCTTGCAGTTATCTTGTAAACAACCTTTGGGCTTAACTTTGTTTAAAAGTGTGTATCAGTGTTACTCAAAGAGTCTCTGTTGCGAGGGAATGGGTGTGTTTGAAATGAGCTTTGTGACTAAGGATGCAGTGCAATCCTATACACAGGAGTAAATCCCTGAGCTTAAATAGCACTTGGACTTCAGTTGGGGTGACTTTCTGTACTGCATGATTTTGGTGTGTGTGCCCAACTGATTGTGGGTTCAATAAAAAAAATATTTGGGGCTCAATCAATGTTCTTTTTGCAATTTAAGAAAAAAAACCTGTATCTTTCTGTGTACAGAAGATGACTCCACCCGATTTTTGGTGTTTCCCCCTAAGCCCCGCACACCACAGCCCACACTGATCAGAGTGGTCCCCCAGTTCTCTGGAACAGATTTTCAGGGGGTTGCTAGGAGGAAGAGGGAGTGGAAAAGTCACCATCACACTGCACCACTTCTCTGGATTGAGGCCACTATAAATCCAATTTAGAAATGGGAAGGCCCAGAGTGGGGGCAAAAAAGTCCTTGAAGAGAAATTTTCTGGATTTTTATCTCTCCCACTGAAATAGAAATAGAAAATTTGGGGGAAACGAAAAGAAACCTCTTACTGAATCCCTCCCTCCCCCTCCAGATTATGAGTGAGTTACTAGTTAATCCAGTGTGTGTTTAAAACATTGTTGAAGCCAATTCACGCTGCTGACAATCTCTTGGCTCCAAATTCAGAGATCAAAGTATGAGTGAAAAGAGCATTACTACCGTGTTGAAGCAAGCAACACCCTTAGGACTTAATGTTTGAAAAGTATTTTCAGATGTTGCAGAATACTGAACCATGTCCGGTGCTTTGTTCAGGAGTGCAGTCTGAGAGTCTGTCATGCACATTCCTCCTACAATTCCTTTTGTTTCTCACTTATCTCACATTTCTTCATCTTCTGCTTCAAGCGAAATATGCTGTGTGTGTACCTTCAATCAAGGAGTGAAATAACATGTGAACACGGGGTTTGTCATGTGTCCAGCAAAAAGGAAAGCAGCCTGACCTGCTCCTATGCTTTTAATAGAGGCTTGATATACAAACACTAGCAGGTGAAGTGTTCGAAAACATGGGGCTAAATATTATCAGCTGTCAATTGTAGCAAATGAAACTTCTGCTATAGGGACAGCCACAGGGCTCAAAAATTGGTGACTGAATATGTGAAAATTAAAACATATTCAGTTCGGCCACACTTTCAACTATGCCAGAGCTCCTTTCTACACCTAGGGGTGATGAGGGAGGGCCTGGGGACGATCCCGGATGTACCTGCTTCTGGGATCGTCCTCCTTCTAAACAGGAAGTGCGATGTTCCGGCTTCCTCCCGGAATGTTGCACAGTTGCGCCCAACATTTTTTTAAAGGAGCCGAGAAGAGCGCACTTGTGTTCCATTGAAAAGGTAAGTTGTTGTTGTTGTTTTTAAAAAACAATATTGGGCCCTGCACCCACCCCCTTCTTCTTCCCCCCTCCCCCGATGGGCATGGAGCCACGCCATGCGGCTCCGTGCCCGTTTCTGGTGCCTGCTTACTTGTGGGTAAGTGGGCACCCAGCGGGATGGGCGCTCACACCTCCCGCGGTCTCGGGATGTTCCCAGGACTGTGAAAAGAATCGGGTTTTCCCATGGATCCCTTATCCCGGGGAAAACCTGTGCCCGTCTCCACCCCGTCCCTGGGAGTCCCTGTGCAGCATTTGCATGCACAGGGACGATCCAGGGGCAATCATGCAAAAATGGCCAGTGTAGAAACAGCCAAAGTCTATAGGTTGTAATCAGCATTAGCCCTATTTAGAGTAGACCCATTAAAATGAAAGGGGACTTAAGTGAGTCATGACTAACTCAAATCCCATTCATTTTAAAGGGACTACTCTAAGTAGGACTAAAATTAGATACAGCCCTATGAAGCTCAAAGTGAAAGTTCTGAATCAGAAGCTATGGATCTTTCAGACAGTTATTCTAATTAAAGAAATGAACTTGAATTATGCAAGTGTGTTCAAATAACTATTGGCCGGCAGTAGAATATAAATAAATACAGAAATTGATTTGTAGAAAATAATATGGATTGTTAGTTTTGTCCACAGTTACTGTGACGTTCACAGTCTGATCCTAAGCTTATGTACTTGGAAGCAGGTACCAACTTCTTCGAGTTCAATGGAGCTTGCTCCATAGGATTGCAACTCTACTATGTGTATATTATAAAGTTTAAGATATTGTAAAGTTTAAGTCTTCAATAGCATAATATTGAACTAAAATTTCAGATGTATTGCCTGTTTTAATTACAATATTTTACATTAATTGCATAGGGATATTTATTTTCTGGATTTTTCTTTTCCAACAATAATAATCTCTTCTGTTTTTGCATGATAATATTGAGATTTAAATACTGTTTTTAAGGCAAGATCGTAAAATCTTTCTCTTGTTGACTACACTGTTGATGGTTTCTATTAACCTATATGTTATTTTTATCCCGTTTTCCCAACTCACACTAAACTGTAGCCAAAAAGCTCCCAGCAGAATAATATGTCTTTATTGCAGAACTCTATTGCAATCTCCCTGGCCTTGAATTATATTAAATTCCTGGGCTTGGAAAAATGTGTGTTTATATGCTGACTCCTACAGTTCATTGCTAGTCTCAAACTCCTTCAGCTTGAACTTGCATCCATTGCTTCCCATCACTTCCTTTCTACTTGGAGACATGTGGCTCTGTAGAGTGTTTGGCTCCTGGGTGCTGAACTGCCTGATCAGGCTGCCAGGATAACAACTCAATCTGCCATTTCCCCAGGAATCCCATGTAATGTTATCCTCCCTCTCTTCAAATCTAAATCTAGTTTTGGCAAGAGTTGGGAGAAAGCCGGGACAATAATAAACTTGTTGAATTCAAACCAGAACTCTAGTCATGGTGAAATACTTCCTCAAGAACTACAGAGAGGAATGTATCCTGACTCAGCTAAGAATTCAACATGAGATACATACTCTCCATACACCATGAGTATGTGCTGGATGTGGAAGCCCCACCAGTAGTGCCCGCCTTGCAGTGTTCTTTCTCTTTGACCTTGTTCAGATGACACGCTAAGCCACAGTGGTTAAGCATTTTGAGCTAAACATTATGGGTTAGCGTATCGTGTGAACCATGAGTAAGCATGCAATGTGAATCATTCCTAACCATGGTGGCTATATAACCAAGGTTTCAACTTGCTCATTAACCATTTAGCGGCCTAACCATGACTTAGCATGTCCTCTGAAAAGGCCCATGGTTAAACATACGTTGCTCCCATGGCCACACGTCTAAATGCTTACTTTTTTAATGAACCCAGCCACCTGACTTGTAACATGTGGCCATAAGTGCGTTTAAAAGTGAAGACATTAATCTTGTGTACCTCCATGTTTTTAAAGCAACCTGATGGTAATCCTCTTTTTATAACCTGTGGAACTAATGAGATCTTGCTGTAGAGAGAAATATTTATGCATGAGTTGAATGTAGAATGAAACTTGGCAATGGCTGCTTGAAGCATCATGTGAAAGGGTGCAATATGGCTAGAGGTTGCTGCACCATAAAATCTCTACTTACCTATCTAACTGGCACAAACAAGAGAAACACTTGGGTACCTTAATGTGCAGCAGCTTGCACCTGCTTCTCTAGACCAAAATATATTTGTAATTTACTTAGCTGTTTTAAACTTTGGGTCAATAACTACTAAACAGTACATAATCATTTCATAGTTTATTGTTTTATAATCTATTTAAGTAGTAAAGTAAGTTAGATTTGATAAGAAAGTATGTATTGCATATTAGACTTTTTTCCCCTCGAGAACCTGCCCACCCACCTTCTGAAAATCTTACATATCTACTCCTACGTTGCTATCTGATTGTTGGAAGAGTTATTCTGGTTACAATGACTTCACAAGTTGCTGCTTGGCATGGTGAAACAAAGTTTTGTCGCAAATAGTTGTTTACCATTTTAATTGAACTTCTGTTTTGTATTTTAATAGTGTGAAATGTCTGCAGAAGACAGTGAAGGAATCGTACCACATTATCTGCAAGCCATGTGCTTGTGAACTAGCTCTGTGTGCAAAGTGTGGGAAGAGAGAAGAAATTGTGATTCCGTAAGCATTTCACTTAAAATTTGGGGATCATCTTATACCTGGATTCCTTACGCTTAGGGATTGACAAACGTTATTTGGCCTTGGAGACCAACCCAAAGTGTTCATTTCCCAAGGTCCTCCTCTCCCGCAAGGGGCATGGTCTTTATCCCTGACTTTGTGCTATGCCTATGAAATACAACATGAGGTCAGAGAAAATCCCTTGGTTCTCTTTCCACCTCTCAGCTTGGAGCCAAGGAGAGGAAGGGGGAAAATTCTGCCCACTGCAAAAATGGCGCCCACCACTCTCCATTTCAGAGCAGGAGGAGGAACACAATTGCCTTTGTGCTCAAGAGGCTCTTGGAGGGCTAGTCAAGCACAGGGAAGACCATGCACCCTTGTCATTCCCTTGCCACGTGGCATGGAGGCATGCACAAAGTCGTAACAAATTCCTAATTACCGATGAGCTATGGCGATGGAGTGGGGCTCATCCCCACTCCTCCGCAGCTGCAGCTTTGGGAGGAAGCCTCAGGCTCGCCAAGCCTGGCTAGCTTCTCACATTGGGAATGGGAGCAAGTAAAATGGCGACCCTTCCTTATTCCGTGGATCATGTGAACGCATTGGATTTCATGTATGTATGTATGTATTTAAGCCATATGATCTTGTTAGTACACACCATGAATTTTCGTAACAAGTCTTAAGATAGCTTTGGATGCTGGAGAGAAGCACAAGCAATTTGTGTGTTCTGTTTCTACTCTTTAAAAATGGCGAACTCTTGCAACTTTTTGCACGAAACATCTCCATCTCACTTTGGGTGTAGGTGTTGGAATTTGAGTCCTGACATTACGTCACTCAATGTGGTCTCTTGTACCGTCCCTTCAGCTTCTCAGTAATTAGCTGCCCTCCTTTGCATCTCTCCGCTTGCTGCATTGAGACGGAATAGCTGCTGCTAAATGACAGTTGAGGAAGAGCTGGAATAATTAATTTCAGTGCTTCTACATGAATGTACTTAGGTTAACTGTCTTAATCACAGGCTCAAATCCTTCCCTTGTTGATAGAGAAGCCAAACTGTAATTTGTGAGAATAAAAGAGGGAACACTGAGAAAATGCAAGCTTGATCACATAATGAGAGCCAGCGTGGTGTAGCGGTTAGAGTGTTGGACTGGGAGATCCGGATTCTGGTCCCCACCCAGTCATGAAGTTCACTGGGTGACTTTGGACCGGTCACTGACTCTCATTCTAAACAACCTCACAGGGTTATCGTGAGGATGAAATGAGAGAGGCGGAAGACCATGCAAGATGCTTGCAAGAGGGGGAAAAAGGCAAGATATAAATAGAAAAATAAATTACAAAATAAAGGAATTCTACTTACTAATGGAAATGCTCACACCTTGGTAGCATCTTTCCATCAAAATGACAAGAATTAATTGAACTGATCTCTTTGAACAAATACTATGAGTTTTCTCAATTGTTCTGCTCTATAGCATTTTTTCAGCATTGTCTTTCTTGTAGGAAAATTCTCACCCCACCCCTGTACCATATCTATAGCAATTGCATGGAATTATGTTGTGTTGACTGTCAGACATGTATTGGATAATAACATCACTTATAGTGAACAATCACACTCTCACAGTCCTGCACACATCTGATGTCTGCCGCATTTGTAGATGGTTTAACAACAACAAACCATGGATTAACTCTGGGTTGCTTAACCCCTAAACAACACAGAGGCTCGGTTCGGACGACATATTAAGCAACGGAGTGGTAAATAACGTACTGACCGTGCATTAGGCAGGAGGAGCTCCACAGACGACACGCTGCAGCCAGCGCTGCTCGGAACCGGTAAACGCCCCGGCTGCAAGGAACTTGCGGTGGCCATTTTGGTTGCAGCCTCTCCGCCATGTGTCTCCCAGCCATATCCCAGCATGCACCGTGAGTTCTTCCGGCTGCATAGAGCTGCCGGGTGTTTTTGGCTGCTCTAGGCATCAGAACTCTATTCCGAAACGGAATAGTCCACGGAGAGAGGGGGGCAGTATTCGGACGACACTTTAAACAACAGGGCTTCGGGCTAAACAAGGTGCAAGCCCGTTGTTTCGCTCTGTTTAAAGTGCCTGATTAACGTATTGTCAGTTGTGTGAGTGTTGTGTGTTGCCCTCCAGACGACACAATAAGCAACACAACTGACGATTGTTCCCCCCTTCCTCCGTTGCCTAATGTGTCGTCCGAACTGAGCCAGAGACTGGGTTCATGTAACATGGCAACCCATGATAGTTTATTTTCTAGAACAACCAATGATGGGTTAGCATATTCTCTGGGGTCTCATGGTATGTTATTTTTCTCAAATAAGCCACCCTGAGAACCCACAGTCTGCATTAAGGGTTATTTTACCTATAGTGGACTAGCATGTTGTCTGTCATGCCAGCATGGATTATGGAAATCACCTCCAGAGTTGCTTGGCAAGAGTGGCCAAAAACAGCGCCACTGCTCTGTTCCTGTCAAACAATCTCTATTCCTGCTGCAAAGGAAGTTGGGATACAGGCCCAGCTGGGCAGGAGGACTACTGGAAGAGAAGGGGTGAGGGCTTGTGTGTGAAATAAAGTACTTGTATAGTTTATTTGTCTGATCGGCTGACGAGAGTACAGTAGGTTGTTTGTATAACCCACCGTAGCTTGCCACCTAGCATGGGTTAACGTGATGTGTGTACCCAGCCAGTTTCCGGATTGGCACATCATGGGGTGTTTCTGTGTTGTTAATTGAAAGCAGGAGCAGGTGGAAGGCAGTGTGCTTGCTGTTTGATCATGCAAACCAGGTCTAAATGTTTCTGGCTGGATTGGGGAACACCTACCTTACCTAGGCCTTAAAAATAGGGGGTGAGGCAGCAAACGCTGGCATGGCTACCACTTCCATCCACAATATTGCCCTCAAATTTCATCAACACATTGCTATCTTTTTCTTTTGCTCTAGGAATATTGAACATTCTCTCTTAGCAGTATTTGAGAACATATTTCTTCTTCTTTTAATGGTCACAGGTTCATTTCCTCTTCCCCAATGCCAAGACTCTACACCTTATGAAGAGTTGAATATATTGCTTCTACCACTATAGCCCAGGGCTAACACAAGTATAGTGGTGTTAAATACAAAACCTCATTTAAAAGAGTGTAAGAGAAGGGAGTACTATTGCCTAAATATTTCAGTTTTTTTTCCTGCTAACAATTGCTCAGGCATTTTATGATTTAAACACTAACTAGGAGTTAATAACACCAGTATTTTAGCTGCTGTTGGGAAAATAGCATGTAGATTTATATTAAATGTATAGTTTTGTTTCTGTCAACAGGCTGTGACTAAAACATTTGCCTGCTTTGGAATGCGGAACTTCAATTAGGATAAGATTATGTGTTATAAGAGAGACAGGTAATGAATCCTGCCTTGGATTTGTGAAATGATGGTTCATTGCTAATACTCTAAACAGAAAAAAAGAAATCAAGCCTGTGTTGTTGTAGGGAACAACTGCTCTTACTGCACTTGTACTTGCTGTTCTTCCTTGCATAGCACGAGGCAAATTCATTTGCTGTTTCTGAGCCAGGGTGCTCTGACTGGTTGCAGTGTTTTCCTGAGGTTTCATTCTCTTCATGGGTGCACTAGTTCTGTGCCAAATAGTCTCTTCTCCTCCCCCATCACACCCTATTTTGAAAATTCTGCTTGGCATATGATACTGTATGTATTTTGTCCTAGGATTCAGACAAGTCTAGAGAAGACCGAGAGTGAGCCTTCCAAAAATGAACCAAGGGGAAATATCAGAAGGGGTGAATATGAGGATGACAATGAACAGAAACTAAGTGGCATGGAGGATGAAAATGAAGATCTGGATTGACTTGCGAAGCAGCAAAAAACTGAAAGGACTAGTGATTTCTCCAAAAAATGGTTTTGATGCAAACTCCATTTCCAACCAGAAGACCGTATTTCTAAAGAAAAGATGATTGCTTCCCCCCCCCCCTCTTTTTTTTAAAGGCTCATGGCATTTGGGAATAATCTGCACAAACCTTATGAGTGCATTTTCTTACATTTCTGAACAAAATCTGCTAAAGAGTTCTGCAGTTGAGTACACCTTTATTTATTTATTTTTAAAAACACATTACATGTTCAGTACCATGATGCCCTGCACTCAGGTTGATGTATCCTTTGCTTCTTGCTGTTACACCTTTCACTGTGCCCTAGGCCATCCTGCTGTCTTTGCCTGAACACCCTCTGTTTGTTGCTCAAGTAGCTGCCCTTTTCTTCTTCTTATCTCAGCAAGCCTTTTCTAAATCAGAATTGCTCCAGGTTTTGTATACCATCTGACACTTGAAACCCTGCCTCTGCCATGTAATTGCTACTTATAGCAAGATCCCTGCTGCATTGGACCTTCTCCAGTCCCATTCCCTCCACAGTGTAGGTCTACAATTCCCACCCATCCCCAGCATGGCAGTCGCAGGTCACCAGGCCTAGAGGGCATCAGCTTAGGGTAGGCTGATTGAGTCCAGCATCCTCCCGATAGCAGCCAACCAAATGCTTCTGGGATTCCCATAAACGGGGCCTGAAAGCAATATGCCCGTCCTTTTGCTTGACCTTTTTCCTGTTTATCGTGTTGTACAGTGCCTAATTCACTAATGTGAAGTATGCTAAACAATTGTATCAGTGCTAGTACTGTTAGAAATCCAAGTTTGCTGCCATCAAAATTTCAGGACCACAGTCAGGAACCTTGCTGATTATAGTGAAATGGGAAAACTGGAAATTACTTTTTGGGTAGCAGGTTGATTAAAAACCAAAACTATATCCATTTTGGATAATGGCTATCAGCTACATACTGTAAATTACATTCTCAGCTGTAAGATTTACCTCCCCCCTTCTTCCCTCCTTTTTCCTTGTGTGTTGTGTTTTTTAGATTGCAAGCCTGTGACCAGGAACTGTCTTCTTTTGTTGATTAAGTCACTTTAGGAGTCATTTTGGCTGAGGAGTGGGATAAAAATACTCTATATAAATAATAATAAATCGAGCGGAACAACAATCGTTGCCATACAAGAAATGTTGTTGGAGAGCAGTTACTACCTTGGGGGAACAGCCATGGGTCAGGGAGAGAACTGGAGAAGGAAATGGCCCTGTTTTAAGAACCACTTCCCATTGTACTCACTGAAATGGAAGTTAGGAAGCCGTGTTTGTGTTTGATCTCCTCAAGCAACAATTCTTTCTGTCATGCATCTGTTGGCAGTGAAGCTTTGGGGCTTTTTTGGCTGCTGCTTTGCACGTGAACAAAGCTACGTGGTTGAAAATTATGTGCCTTAGATCAATTGTTTTTGTGTGGTGGCAAGCACTAGACCTGTGATAATTCATGACAATCCTTTTTTGATTTACTAGTTCTGACTTTTTTCTTCTTCCTTTTCCATGCAGTGGGTTTCCCTGCCGTAAATTTGTTTGGGATTTTTTTTGGAGGTTGGGGGGACATGCAGTGTTTTTTGGCTTTCGTAATAGAGCTGTTTCTTGGGTGGAGAAGGTGGGAGAAAGAGAGACCTCCTATATGCGATGGACAAGATATGTTATGAACAAGATAGGTGTGGGGGAGGGAGAAGGTTCAGGATTCTCCAGTCTGTTGCAAAACTGCTGCAGTGGAAAGTCTGGTGATGCCATTTCACATATTGATGTTGGGGCAAGATTCAGCAACATTCAACTGCAACCCGTCCCACATGGCAGCCATTTTGTTGTTGCACCCACAACACGTTCTGACAATTCCAAGTATGCTCACTGGCCTAAAAAGGTTGGACCCTTGCTACAATCCAGAACAAAGATAAGATCTTATCATTTCCCTGAAGGCTGTAAGTCCCATTCAACACACTGGAACTTGTTCCCAAGTAAATGTACATGGGATTGGGCTACTGTTAAATAAAGTGGAAGTAACTTCTGAGTAAATATACACAGGATCAGGTTGTAAGAAGAGTCCAGGATAACACAGTAAAAATAAGGGTATTGCAGTTATTGGACAAAATAGTAGGAAGCCCACAATAAATCATTTACCACTTAATGTGTTATTTCCAGTGACAGAATACTACTGCCTGGGGGACACTAATGTCTTGTCACCTTCCCAGCCTTGTCTTCTGCTTCAGGAAGAGCAAGACCAGTGAGTGGCTTGGAGGACTGGCCACATTAGTCCCATCCCTTGAGGGCCATCTACCTTCTACTATAACAATGACCATTTTCAGGGATTGCCCCGGGGGGCGGGCTAATTGAGAGACCTGCTGACAGCCAGTCCCCACCAAAGGGGTCACCTTTTTGATTGAATGTGACTGCCTCTTTTTATCATGCAGAGTTAGGCACAGCCACATCCTCCAGCCGGCCACTAAGAATGGAAGGACCATTGTAACTGCCAGGTCTTTGGGGATGCTAAGGGCAGGTTTGTCTTTCTAACATTGTTACTGCAGAGCTTCCTAATTACTGCCATGGTGAAGAACGACAGCAGCAGTCCAACTCACCAGCCTAGAGTTCCCCTTCTTCCTGCACGAGTAGGACTCCACTAAGTGCAAGTCTGAATCCAGCCTGTTGATTTTTATTTCTTTATCATATATCTTCTCTACCTCTTATCAGTTGGCAGACAGCCTGTGCCCTTGCAAAGAAAGAGAGAGCATCACCTAGTGACACATTTCTGTAACTGATTTTTATTTCCCTTCAGCAATTTGAATTAAAGTATGAATTCATTCAGAGTTCCTTATTTTGTTTGAAATATGGACTTGGATATGCATGCTTGCAAAATTAATTTTTTTTCCATAAGAGAGTAAAGGGTGACTGCACTTTTTGTTAAGAGTTGCTCCAACCAATATTGGAACAGCACAAATCTGGAGTTGCATGTTATACCTTGTTCTTTGAGATATGGGAAATGTTCTGTAAGAAATTAGTTATCCAAACATTGACTTGTAAGCTTTCATCCCTCATCTGCCCAAGACTGCTTCATGTTCTTTAATAATGAAGTCTGTTCAGCTTCAGCTTTTACTCCTGCACCTCCTAAATTTTATGAAGTTTTTATACCCACACCCTTCAAAGAACTTTTCCAGGGTGACTTACAGAATAAAAACCATCACGATACAGTCAAAACAACAAAATCTAAAAGTGGCAGATAAAGAGTAACATAGAACCAATCATTAGTGATTGAAATTTCACCTTTGAACGAAATGTGAAAGTAATTTGATTTATTAAATATTTCTTGGCCACCTTTCAATGCAGAAGCCCCCCCAAGGCAGCATACAATGATAAAACACATTATAAAAATAGATACAGTAGTAAAACCCCAGTAAAAATAGCAATAGCAGCAAAAATTCTGAAAAAGATCACATGCCAGTATAAAATAAATCTGACCACACAGCTGGTGCTACAACCCAGTCTGATAAAACATAATCGGGAAGGCCGAAGTGAATTAGTAAGTTTTCAAAGCAGGGTGCTGGCATTTCAGCACTGAAAAAATATCAAAGGAGTGCCAAGCAAACCTCATTGCGGAAAAGAGCATTCCACAAATGGGGCACCACCATTACAGGTTAATTAAACTTAGCAGTATATAAGTATTAATGAGTAAATAATAAAGAGCCCTCTCCCATATCACCCCCTCCCACATTCTAGATGGTGGGAAAATGTGCAAGAATGCCTCAGAAGGTGACCTTCGTTTACGGGCAGCCTTATGTGAAAATAGTCCATCGGATACCTCCTAAGCAGTGTAGTGCTTTACACAGGAGCGGAGAACCCTTTTAACCCCATGGCTGCATTACCCCATAGGTAACCTTGTAGGGGCAGCAGGGCCAATGCCACACACTCCATCTCAATTTGCATACACATGTCTGGCTGTCTCTCTCACACACACACCCCCTCACAGTTCAGCTTTTAGGCTCCCCACCCCAGGCCTAATGGCTGCATGTCGGACAGGGCAAGCTCAAGACATTTTGCTGCCTGAGACTAAGGACAAGATGGCATCTCCCATTCCATGTAGAAAAGCTGACTGGATTAGTAGCTGAATTTTTCTTCAATACAGGCGATGGGACAACATTTCCCACTGCATCTGAAGGCAGCAGGCTAGCTTAGGGCATGCATGGCAAGTCACGTGGCAGACAGCTCTTTCCTCCAACACCTGCATGCCACCTTCCAGCATCTGCCACCTGCCTTACTCTGCTTTATGGTAGGGCTTGGCTGGCCCTGTTGTGAGGACCAATTTTTGGCAGGGAACAGAGTTAATTTTGCTCCATAGCTGTGACACACACACACACACACACACACACACACACACTTGTCCTGCTGTGCTACAGTGGAAGACTTTTATTCCCAAGCTTAACTGTGGGACAGCAGGGCTGAGGAGTGACTGCATTTGGCTCACAGGCTGCCTGTTCCCCTGCCCTGGCTTTACAGGGAAGCACTAGTCTGGATGGGCCTGGAAACTAACCAGGAGCCAGAGCCAACTGTTCAAACACCAGTGAGAGATCTGCCCACTGCTTAGGCACAGCAGCTTTGTTGGCAGGCTGCTGGGCGTATGAGCCCGTGAGATGCTTCAACCCACTAATCCTTAATATTATGCAAGGTTGCTTTAAGGTGCTCAAGCCGCCCCCGTGTGGAAGTGCAAGCATGACATGCTTCAGTGATATAACCCAATAAGCCACACTGGAAGAAGTACTGCCCAATAGAATCAGGTGATAGTTGTGAATATACCCAGTCCAAGAGTTGCACATCCCCAAGGTGTTGCAAAACTGCCATGAAGTATGGTGGCTGTGGGTGAATGCTCCAATAAGATGTCATTTTGGTTGACAGGGGAATCCAGCCTGTTCAGACTGGCCAGGGTATTTCCCCCTTTTGTTTGGCTGGGCTATCTCTGTGCAGTAGCAATCACAGCTGCCGCACCTGTCTAAGCTGCTGAGAGGTATTTGCATCTCGAGCAATGAAGCTGGATTTCTGAGCATCTCCAAACTGAGAATCTGCTCCTTTTAATTTTAAAGGGAGTATAAACCAATCCAGCAGAGGTTAAATGGCAGGTGGACTGCCTGCCAATGGCATCATTGTCTTCTCTGAATTTAACTTCTGTTTATTTAACCCTCATCCAGCCCATGACTGAGTCCAAGCACTGATTCAGCACTTCCAGTCTCTCCAATGTAAGAAAGATACAGAGCCATGGTGTCATCAGCATGTTGACGACACTTCACTCCAGATGGCCTTACTCTGTGGTTTCCTATAGATGCTAAGCAGCATGCAGGGAAAGAAGAATCCTGTGGAATTCCATAGCATAAATGCCATAGAGCCAATCTATACACCATCACCCCAGAGTCTATTCTGAAATTTGCTAACCAAGAACCATCTGCATAATTCAAGCCTAGCCAGTCTATCCAGAAGGATAAACTGGTTGCTGTTATTGAAAGCCATCAAGATGTCCAGGAGCATTACCAGCTTTTCACTCCCCTTGTCCTGCCAGCATAGGATAACTAGGCTGACCAAGGCAGTTTCGCTGCCAAACCTTGGCCTCAAGCCTGATTGAAATTGGTCCAGAAAGACAATCAGTCTCATTCAAGAGTGCCTGGAGTTGCATGGCAACCACCAGCACAAGCACTTTGCCCAGAAAGGGAATGTTAACAACAAGCCAGTAGTTACAGTCTTCTCAGTCTAAGGAGGATTTTACAGCCACAGCCTTTGGGCTGGGAAAAAGTGTCTTGAAGCCAAGTGTTACTTGGACCCTATTTCTGGTGCAGAATATTCAAGAAATTATAAAATGGCTGATTCTAGGGTTTGAAATGGTGGAAAGAGCACATGCATGTTTATGAGCATCATCAGGTTTGGGGGGGGGGATTGCATTTCCCTACCGTCACTATGGCCTCTTGCTGCTGTTCCACAATAGTGAAGATCTCTTTACACGGGGAAAGAGGAAGCAGCAATGACTATGTGGCCCATTCAGTGGGCGTTCTTATTGCACTGCTTTTCCAGCACATAGCAGGAAATGGCGACAGGTTTTGCTTTAAAAAAATAAATTGGATTTCCGAGGTCTTTTTTGTGACAGAAAAACGAGCAGGAGGCGGACAGCGTCGTCTAAAGGATGTATGAAAAAACGTGAGTGGACAGTGATGAGCGTGCTATAAAACGCTCGTCTAATGACACTCTATGAATTAAAAAGCAAATGAGAGCTGCAAGTTGAGAGTTATAAAAACAGTGGCATGAGCTCCTGAAGGACTCTTCTGTAATAGGAAGTGGAACTTTGGACTTTGAACTTAAAGATCACATTATCCGAGGAAGCACTCCCTGGGGTGCCTCAGATATTGGCTGCAGAAGTTGTTGTCTACCTTCCTGCTGTCTCTGCGTCAGCGCAGCCACCAGCCAATGCAACACATGCACACACTTGCTTTGAAATATTAAAAAGGAATTGAGAAACTAGAATCCTGATGGACATATGCAACCAGTTTTACTCCAGGGAGTAATATACATTTGACAAACATCCTTTCAATGAGCAGCAATATTGCTGGAAAAAATGACTGAAGAGGTGGTGCATTACACCCAAAGGTGAGAGGAAATCCTGACATGGTTGGAAAAAGACGTCATGGAACTGGCAGTCCCTGAGAATTAAAGGGCAGCTTTTGCTGCTATGATGGTGACTAAACATACCAGTTTGTTCGGCAAAGTAGATGGCATACTGAAAAGGGCAAAACAGGAATTGGGACTGGGGAAAGGATGACGATTTTTAATTCCTGCAACATAGTATTTCTTTACTTCTTTTTCTACACCAGACATAAATTTACAGTTACCTAAATAAAAGCGTTATTTATTTAGGAATATTGCCACCACTGCTGGTAATAGTCATGCACCCTTTTAGCAGAAGGCCCATTCAAATGCACAAGTAGCTTTGTGGATAACCATTTATAATGTAACCCTGTGGAAGTGGTTCATATTATCTTTTTATTATTATGCCCCTTATTTTAACCACATTGTCACAGCTCCTCTTTCGTTTACAGTACCATGGTAAAAATTTGACTAAATCCTTTAGAACAGAGCAGCCTTCTCCAACCTGGTCCCTTGCAGCTGTATTGGACTACAACTCCCAGCATCCCCAACCAGCACAGCTAAGGATGCTGGGAGTTGTAGTCCAACACATCTGGAGGGTGCTGGGTTGGGGAAGGCTATTGGAGGGAGACACGCACGGAAATGGATGGAGAGTTGTCTCTATGTGCTTGAGGATGTGGCTGCTCGGATGTCTGAATCAGGTCATATTTCTAAAGGCTGTCTGGATGGTCCTGAGTGGCTGATGTCATCTACGTAAGCTTTATAAGGATGGTCCAATAAGCCATTTAACTAGCAAAATGTAGAAGCAGTCCTACATGGCAGGATCTTTGTGTGAGGGGTTGCCTGTGTAGTTTGGATAACTTCCAACCCTCCTCCACTACCTGCACTGGCACAGTCAAAGTCACCGGAACTCAGTAGGGACCCACGCATTCTAAATGGCATGCTATGTTGAGCTGCATTTCAAGCAACCAGCAGCCATTGAATGTATGAACTGAACCAGCCTTATAAAGCCTCCAGCTATAGCTCTGTATTAGTGTTGCCCTTTTGAGCAGCCTGATCAACTAGAGTAACATATACTGATGCCCTTGTTTAAAATAGCTACTATACGTGAAGTCATTCCTAATTACAGTGCTTTTGCTGATCTATCAGGACTATGAACATTTTTATCCCCCAAGGGTTACGTTGCTGGGCAATATAGGAACAAAAATATATGGGTTGGATCCAGATTTAGGTGCATGCAACTCAGCTGGGTTTCCCCATGGCAGTTTTTTCAGTCCCCTGAAAATGCTACACAGAGAGTTGGGGAATCCTTCTGAGTAGGGTTAGCTCTGGTGTGTGTGCGCATAATCTCCCCAAATTGGGTAGAACAACCTTCCGTGAGAGGCACCCTTCCATTCATCGAAGGCAGAGCCTGAATCCAATATATATGTATTTTGAAATTCGAACTGCTACATTTGCTTCCAACATACATGCTTCATATTTATATAAAAAAGTAGTTTCTGCATTTGGGCAGTGTGGAAAGCTGACTCTTCACTGGCACATCCCACCGCTACTAGCACCAAAATGTGGAGAAACCCCAGATAGGTTATCCCACCATTCACTTCTGTTATCCCCATAGATCTACACCTTTTTATTGACTAGACTCTTTTACCTAAGCTAGCTGGTCATTAGGTATGAGACAAACAGGCCAAAGATATGGGTATAGTAAACGAAGATATGAAATATTTTATTAAACAGAAATAAAACAGGGAAACCTATTAATTTATGGTTGCCGTTGATTTAAAATGAGTGTAGAACCTCAGCCCAGGAATTCAATCCCAGCCCACCTGGGGTCCCAATTTAGCCCACTGGGGTTTCCCCTTTCTGTACTAATCCCCTTTCCCCCAACCACCAATTGTTTGGTGGTTTCCTGGCTTTTGTGCAGTGTATTCCCCATTTTAAAGGCTTCTACTAAGGTTTAGTTCTTGGCAGTAAGAGCTTTGAGGTAAACTATGCTGGTATTTTTGTTTTACTGGCTCTGTCCTTTTTGCCGTTGGCCCCATCCACCACTGAAATGTGGCCCTTGAGGCCTTCTCCAAAATCGTATTCGGCCCTCAGCTTGAATGATGTTCTGCACCCCTGCTTCAAAACAAGCCTTTTGTGTTGTTACTATTCCTTTTCACTCACAATGCATGTAAACATATTAAACTTTTACCTCACAAAACCAGTTTCTTCAAGGGCAGTTTTTGTTGAATGTGTGTAATCCCACCCCCACAACATTGCCCAGAGGAGAGGAAATAGCTTGTAAAGTTTAAATAAAAAAATAAAACCTGCTTTATTTACAGCATTATGCAATATGGCATGCTTTTCCTAGCACCTTTCTACACCATCTTTCCCCAACCTGATGCCCTCCAGATGTGTTGGGACTACAACTTCCATCATGATGGGATGATGGATGTTGTAGTCAATACATCTGCAGAGCACCAGGCTGTTCTATGCTGTCCTGTTTTCTTTGAATGTGGATGTCAGCAATACATATATTCCACACAAGAGCAGAAAACTGTTCACTATGGGCAGTGTGCCCAGCCTGTGGAATCACACATGAAGTCTTACACCGTATTTCATTCCTGAGACAGTTCTTATTTTTGAACATTTCAAAAAACAATGACCTTGCTTCAGGCCTCTGCCCTGTCTAATGAGAATTTAATGCTGAAGTCCTTTTCCTTTAGGGAACTACTATTCAGTAGCCAATCTGCCACTTTTACAGTGGTGTGCTTACACTGTGTATAGTAAGGTGTTGCTATTTTAGTATGTGCTTACTCTGGTCAGTTAAGGAATAGCCCTTATTAAATGCTGCATGCAGCTACCTGACAGATACAGATGAGTATGGGATAGAAAAAGTTGCTAGTTCTATTTAATTACTATTTAAAAAAAAGCAAAACCAAAATGGAATTATTGAGACTTCAGTACAAAGATCTGGGATTTTTCATTAGAGTCTCTCTTTTGACTCTCCCTCCAAATTTAGTGTCAGCTACAAATGAAATATGAGAGCAAAGCAATAGCGATGTATAGACACAGGGTCAGGAAATGGTCTAGTAGAAAAGTTCAGTCAAGTTCACATGCTGAATGAAACTCTATCACTGTACTGTGGAACTTCTCCAGATCTAATTTATACACTTTTAGATTTGTGTCTACCCCACGTGGGCTGGAAATTGATACTTTTCCTGCTGTGACCACCCCACTTGGCTATCATATCAGGTAAAACTGTTCCTACACTGGATATCAGGATTCAAAGCCTCAGTAATATCAGGATTCAGAGCCTCAGCCATATAAGCCAAGCTTATTATTTTGCAGCACTGTTTGGAGAGTCAAACAAATAGATGCAGAAATGTTCAACAGTAGCACTTCGGAAATGTGCCCTTGTAGGCATTCTTGTCACCCTCCATGACAAGAAGGATGCTGCTTTTTTATATATAGCAGTCAAAAATAAAGGGAGACATCCTTTTGTTCTGAGCAGAATAACTCATTAATTTTAATGGGTGCTCTGTGTCGCTTAAGGGCAGAAAAATACATAAGTCAGGATTTCCTAAGTGGACAGCAGCACCTTATAAGAGTCCTTGGTTTAGGCTTGGCAAAAATGAAGCTTTAAGTTTCTGTCTTTTCTAGTGGGGAGGGGTGTAGTTTGCAGTGGAGGCTGGTGGCTTCAATGGAAATGAAGAGATGAATCCATTCCAGGTTTCAGTCAGAACTCTAAAGGAGCAATCAACTCTTTTAGAGTAATGACTGGTTCTGACTGAAGCCCGGAGTAGATTTACTGCCCCACTTACATCAGAGCCACCAGCCTCCACTGAGTGCACTTATTTTTTCCAGTCTGTGGTCTGCCTTATCTTGTCAGCTTAGTGGTCCATTACCTTGCCTCAGAGCATGGCTAGATCCAGATAGCAGAACTAATACACAAGAGCATATTCTTTACAGAGAGTTCTCAATTCCTGTTATTTCTACTCCCCTGAAGACTAAGCTTTAAGGCAGGGGTGGGTAACTTGCTGTCTTAGGGCCACCCATTCCAATTCATGTAACCCTTTCTTAGCACCCACCATTGTGCCCTACCCCTCCCACTTGAAAAAATTAAACATTTTGATACTAGCATCTGGGATCACTACAATAAATTTTTATTGGTGCTGAAAACTGTAGGTTCCAATGAGTTGCTTAGTGTGTTGAGGGTCAGACCCCAGTTCTGCTTTGTTAGGCTGACCAGATAAAATCCAAGTGAGGGCTCATGTAACTTTAACAGAGAAAAGGGAATTTCAACCAGTGTCATTTGTATGCAATTAGTTCCTGGTGAAATTCTCTCTTCAGCACAACAGTTAAAGTTGCAGGCACTATACTAGAGTGACCATATGCAAAAGAAGGCAGGCCCCCTGCAACTTTAACAGTTGTAATGAAGAGGGAATATCACCAGGAACTAATTGCATTTAAATGACACTGGCTGAAATTCTCTTTTCTCTACAACTGTTAAAGTTACATGAGCCCTGACCTGGATTTTATCTGGTCAACAAATAGGAAAGCAAATTTACCAGTGGAAGCTAGTGGCTCCGATATCAGTGGGGCAGAGAATCTGTTCCAGGTAATTTTTTTTAAGTGGGAGGGGTAGGGCACAATGGCAGAGGCTAAGAAAGAGCCACTTGATATTGGAATGAGGGTTGGTTCTGACTGAAACTCAGAGTGGATTCACCGCCCCACTGACATCAGAGCCACCAGCCTCCACTGAATGTATTGGAACTCTTGGAAGTACTTAGGATGATGATGATGATGATGATTTAAAAGTGCCAAGAAACTTTTATGAGTGAATGAAACAAAAATGTGGAAAGAATGCATGTAGAATAATTACTATTTCTCTTTGCATTGTTGATGAATTAAGTAGCTTAGGAAACTAAACTCTTACATTGGATGGGACAAACGTCTCATATGTGAACAGATGAGGCTTTTGTGTTTAATTAACATCCATTTAGGATAATGTGTGTTGTGCAAAAATTCATTTAGGACGCTAGGTGTCACTGAAGCAAAGGCAAGGAAGCTTGTTCCCAAGACTATACTTAACAGCAGAAATTAACTGACACCAAGATTTTCTTTAAGGCTTTCTGTATGATCAGTCAAAGCTACCCTCAACTGTGTGTTGTTATTTAAATTTGTGTGATGGTCCCTATATAGTGACAAAAACACCACCTATGTATCATAGATCTCCCCTCATATATATCTGAGGTAAAATTTGTGGATTGTATAACATACGAGAAACACCTATACGTTTTCCAATTACACAAAACTCATGTAGATTGGTATTAAGTGCATACTCATATTTCTGGCCCATGTGTGCCTAGTGCTCACTCAGAGAAACCTTAATGGGTTTTACTTTAGCTCTTCATAAGCAGCTTCCTTTTCATCTCAGATAGGAATGGAACTTAAATATGGTGGCTGCCTCCATTTATCACATATTGTTACCTGCTGCATTGGAAGAGAGTGGAGAATTGCCAACAGTGTCATCAGTTGGCAGGATAGACCCTCCTCATTGGACAGTTTCATGTGGCTTTGTGACAAATTCTGGGGGTTGGGCTGGAAAATTTGCTGGCCCCATATGGCCAGAAGAGAAAAGGTAGTCAATAAGCATAGACACAACAGCTGGATCAGCAGAGTTGGCCCCAAAGGTAAGCACACCTTCATAGGATAGGATAGTAAATTAGTTTTGGATGGGTTCCTGAGTGAAACTCAGGAGAGTTTTTGAAGCAGAACTGGCATCAAAGGTAGAGCTGGTTAGGCACCTGTCAAGAGGTGCACATGTGTGGGAAATTTCAGAAACATTGGTGCCCCGTGTAGTGGCTATGATTTTTTAAAACACGGAAATGATCGCTTTTCAAAAATTCATAGCCACTACATGCGTGCACCAATGTTTCTGAAATTTCTCACCCATGTTTACCTCCACTCCATGTGCAATGTCCCCAGGTTTCAACTTGATATGCTTTTTTTAAAAAAAGTTATAAGCACTTCCTGGTCATTTTTTCAAAAATTACTTGCGAGTAACTGCATGCACCTATGTTTCTGAAAATTTACATGCATGACTACCTATACCCCATCTGCAATCTCACCAAGTTTCCACTTGATAGCTTTTAAAATAAAAAAATTATAGCCCTTCCCCCCTCCCCCTCAATGAAATCCTATGGCTTCAAAAATCACCTAAACTGGCATCCGGATCGATCTGGATCGGGCTCCGGATCAGATCCGGATCATATAGATCCAGATTGGGGGGGGGGTCTGTGCACAGCCCTAAATAAAATAGATGTGGAGATCCAGTGTGGTGTAGTGGCTAGAGTGTTGGACAGGCACTTGGGAGGTCCAGGTTTCTAGTTCTCACTCGGCCATGGAAGCTTACTAAGGGGCTGTCTTCACAGCACCGGTTTGGTACCACCTCCCTCTTCAACCCTGTGCTTTCTCTCTCCTGTGGTGGGCTTCGGGTAATCCCAATGCTGAGGAGGGATCATGGGGATTCTGGGTGGCCATCCGGGTCCTGGAGCTGTCCCCACACTCTTCCTGGTGGAAGGCAACCAATCGCTGGTTGCCTTCCATCATGCTCCGCTCCCAAGTTGACCTCGGATTGGCCCTGGAGTGATATCACATCACAGAAGTGCCATATTGATGTCACTCCCTTTGAAAATGTTGGGGTAAATCCCCAGCTTTTTCAAATCACGGCATATAACCAACGTGGCACAGATCCGCAGCCACTGCAGGGCTTTCTCCACGTATAGACAGCCCCTGGGTGACTTTGGACCTGTCACTTTCTCTCAGCCTAACCTACCTCACTGGGTTGCTGTTGGGAGGATAAAATGGAGAGGAGGAGGAGGATTATGAACATCGCCTTGGTTTCCTTGGAGGAAAAAGGGTGGGGTATAAATGTAATAAATAAAAAAAATAAATAAACTTGATTTGCTCATAAAATTATTGTTAAAATTGAAAACTTTTAAAAGTAGTGTCTTGGAAAGTTTATAATTATTGCTTGAATAAACTATACTTCTCAATCTATTATACCAAATGCGATAATTTTATGAGCAAAGCAAGTTATACATAATATATATTTCAATTCCTCTTTTATGTCTGAAGGGAACTTCAGCAAATAGGTCCTGGAACAACTAAACCATTCTGTAAGTCAGTCAGTCAAGTTTATTGCTTTTGGCCAATGGCCCTTGCATAAAACAAACAATAACAGTACAATCACCAAAAAATCAACAACAACAACAACAACAACAACAATAATAATAATATACACACACACAAAGATTATTCATAATGTATATAGACATAATGCATATAGTACATAATATACAAAATGTAAAAATATAGACTGGTATGTCATAGGTGATCTGTCAGTGATGTTATATAAATAGGACATGGTCAAATGCAATCATCTCCTTTACAATTAGTGACTCTCTCTGTTATGTATTTCTTTCTAATCTTTTTGGCAGCTGTGGCAAACAGAGCTACACGCCAAGTCACATATTTATCCATGTCCACTAGGAGGTAAAAGATGACTTCCAATGGGCTCTGGCTAAAGTAGTTTCCAATTAAGGGTGCCACAAATTGTTCCCATGGGTCATTGTATAGGGGACAGTAAAGAATATAATGAATAAGATTCTCTGGCTCAGGGCAACCACAAATACAAGTACTCTCATTTATTTGGATGCCCCTGTGCCTCCCATCCCTATAAGCAGTGTCCATCATATTTAACCTTAACTCTGAAAGCTTTCCGGAGTTGTACAAATGTCAAGCTGTTAAAGTAATCTGCACAATCACAAGCCTCTTTGAGTTTAAAATATAATGGTGCACATGGGGATATATAAACAGAGTTTAGATCCTTTTTGATAGCAACCTCCCTTATAGTTCTCTTGATAATGCTTTTCTGTATATCTGATGGGAAGTCTTTAAGCTCGGTCAGTGAAAAACTGTATTTAACTAAATCATTCTAGAACAGAAGAAGCAGGAAGAACTTGAGGCAGAAGAAGACTGGTTAACAGCATTTGTTCCTGTTTGTGGGGTGGGCTTTTGGGAAATCTGGTCTGAGAAATGTGAAATCATATGGTGGGGGGTGGGGAGTAAAGGCTGAGTAGCAATGTATAAATACCTAGTCTTAAATATTTTCCCATCATTCTAAAATAAAATATTTCATAATCCAAACCTCTTCAATTTTTCAAAAACAAAACACCAAAACACCAAAACACAAAAATGGCTATTGGGGAAAAATGGGGGGGGGGGGAAGCATTTTCCACATTTTTTGCACGACTTCACATCTCTAGGCCCACTGACAAGAGGTCCCTGGAGTTATTCCTCCTCTTCGTCATTGCAACCTGCTTGATCACCTGTCTCTCGCTCTGGCCCACACAGCGGTGGTGATGAGAAGGAGGAGCAGTAGATACATTTGCCTACTTGGTCATTTGCTCTCTGCCTGTCAAGCAAGCAAATGGTAGCAATAAGGAGAAAGAGAATGAGGAGCGATAGTGGCTGATGACAAGGATGGTGAGAAGGCAGACTCACTGGAGGAAGGGGCCGATTGAGGGTGTCTTGCTCTAGGCCCCTCAAAAACCTGGAGCCAGCACTGTTTTGAAGAAGAATTGTTCAGCAGAAAGAGAGGCAGAGCTGCAAGAATTGGGACATTCCTGTTATTGCTTTTTGATATGTGATAGTTAGGTCCAACAGCTGCCTCAGTAATTATAATAGCCAACTCTAACTATAAATCCTTTATAATTTACTGGCAGGGTTACTGATTTTGATTTTCATGATTATAGTAGCTACAAAAAGTTTTGCCACAGTTACAGAACTCAATGCTGAGTATATTCATGTATCACTATTACACAAAATACATTCCCCCACACAATGGCATACCCGGAAACTCTAAGAGAAGAACAGAAGAGCCATGCTGGATCAGACGAAGGGTCCAACTAGTCCAGCACACTGTTCACACAGTGGCCAACCGGCTGTAGACCAGGGGCCCACAGGCAGGTGCAAGAGCACCCTGCCACCTATGTTCCCCAGCAACTGGTGCACACAGAGGCCCTTTCCACACCAGGCATTTTGCCTGGGATGGCCCCTGGGTGGTCCTGTAAGTCCAAATGATGCGCAGGGGCTCCTGGGGGCAGGATTGGCCATGGGATTTTCCTGGGATAAGGTAGGGTGACCATATTTGGGAAACCATAAAAGAGGACACCCAGTGGGGGCAGGAGTGGAAAATCGCGCTGTCCCGGGCCTCCAGAAAGCACATCATTCCCCCCTGCCATGCTATTGGCAGCTGCCATTAGCATGGCGGTTGTGAATGACATGCTTTCCAGTGGCTCCAGAAAGTGCGCTTTCCTCTGGGCTATAAGTTTGGTAGAAGGAAGGGAAAGCGTGTCATTCCTCCCCCCCCACTGCTCCAACAGGGGCCTCCGGAAAGCTCATCATTCCCCCCCCACACACACACACACACTAATGGCGGTCTTAAAGGGGAAAGTGTGTCATTCCAGGACATTATAGAAAATTACAGAAAATCCCTCCTGACACCCAGGATAAAACAAAAAGCAGGACAAATCCGGGAAAATCCTGACAGTTGGTCACGCTAGATAAGGCAACCCTGGAAAATCCCAAATCTTCTGTGGTGTCAGGAAGTTCCTGGGACCACAGATGTGGGCGCCCGTTCCGGGTGCTGCTGTGCTTACTCGCACGTTTTTTTTAAAACTTACATTTTTCATTGGAGTGCAGGAGCACTCTTCTCCTATGCATTTTTTTTAAAAAAATGGTGCCCCCGAGGGCCCAACGGCCCGGGAGCAGCCCAGGCTGTCGCACTTCTCATGTACATTGAGAGCGCTGATCCCGGAAGCAGCTACTTCCAGGATTGCCTGCTCTCCACCCTCTCCATCCCTATGATGTAGAAAGGGCCAGACTTACTGTCTCTGTTACTGAAGGTATCACATAGCCATCATGACTAGTAACCATTGATAACTTTCTCCTCCAGATATTTACCCAACCCCCTTTTAAAGCTAACCAAATTGGTGGCTATCACCACTTCCTGTGGTAGTGAATTCCATAGTTTAACTATGCAATGTGTGAAGAATTACTTCCTTTTATCTGTCCTGAATCTCCCAACAATCAGCTTTATGGGATGACCCCGGGTTCTAGTATTGTGGGAGAGGGAGAAAAATGTCACCCTATTCACATTCTGCACACCATATAATTTTAGTCAGAATAGTCAGAAAAATATAAGAACTGGCTTAAAGTAGGTAAAGGATCATGTCTGGAGCAATAAGAGTTGTCACATCCATGTAAACACTTGTTGACTAAGGATCACAATGTGGAGTCAACTGATTTTGAAATAAACTTGGGAGCATCTCCAATTATAAGAAATCTCTCATACTTTTATAAAATAACAAACAAATATTTACTACAGAGCATACAGAATTCAGTAGGAACAAATAGTTGATTATGTAATCTTTGGCCGTTGGGCTGCATGCATATCTTGGGCTAATGTGGCCTTGCCTTAACATCAAAAGCCCCAGCAGGTGATTGGTCTAGACTTCTAGCAATAGGGATCTGCCCCTCCCCTGCTAGTTTGCTAGTGGAGGTAAGAGGGAGGGAGGGGTGGAGAGAAAAAAGGTCATGCTGCCCACATTTGACTCTGATCCCATGCACTGCTGGCACTGGACAGATTACCCTGGAGGGAACACATCCCTAGACAGAAAAAAGGCTCCCCAGGCCTGCTGTAATGGTATTAAACCAGAGTTTCAGAGCACTTTTTTAGGTGGACGGCTAGACTGTTTCTCACAGCCTACTGTGGGCCAGATGATGCCAGGGGAGCATGGCTCTACCCTCTGGTGTCACTGGGCCACCTCCTTTCCCCCTCCATGCTGAAAGAAACACGGAATTGTCTGCCTCCTCCCAACGTGAAGAAAGGGACTCAGCAAGCAGTCAGTCCCAGCAATGAGCAAGCAGTCGGCCCTAGTATCCATTTAGTTAAATCTAATTTCCCAATTGCGCTGAGAGTTTTAACTTGCATTCAAGTAAACCCAAGTAGAACTCCACTGCAGGCCTCAGCATTGTGATTCCTGCTTCTTTGTTCTCCTTAGGCATAGAGAATGCCTTCTATGCCCCGGAATTGGCTTTGAAAAATGGACTCTTCAAACTCTGCATCCCAAGTCGCTTCCTTATTCCAATGGCTATTACACTTCTCAGAAACAGCTTTTCTTTTATGTTTTTAATTCCAAGTGGTCTGAGGTCCCCTCTACAAGGATTCGCTTTTGCGCCCGGTTAGGCGATTTGCGCATAATCGCTGAAGCGCATTTACACCTAATCCCTCTGCTCGAGAGGCGGCGAGAGGCGGCGAAGCGCATTAACGGATGACCAAAATGCGCTTTACAAGTAGTTAATGCGCATAAGCGCTTGTTCACATAGTCAAAATGTGCTTTAACGGCCGGAACAAAATAAAACTCGCGATTTAACACGCATTTGATAATGTGCATAATCGGAGAGATAACGTGCCTCTACGCCCGATTTGCACTCCGTTCTTGTAGAGGTAAATTTTTTTAAGCGCCTTGAAAGAGCTTTAAACCCGTCTTGTAGAGGCAGCCTGAGTTCCTTGTACTAAACATATTTTATCTACTATATTAATGTGCCTGTGGATTTGAATCTTTCCATCCATCTATATGCTTATGTGATTTTTTCTGCTATATACTACTTATAAACACAAATCCTGGTTTTAATGGAGATACTGAGGCGTACACAATTCCCAGGCACAGGAAGAGGGCTCATTTGGGGTGAGTGCAGTGATAACTACTCTTCTTTTAAAATATTAACCTAGAAAGCAGTGATGGTTGGTGCTCACTGTGGCTGGTGGGGCAGAGACATGGGGTCACCAGAGACAGAGCCAACTACATCTAGTTTGCTACCTACCCTGCCCCATGCCCTTTGCAAGGTCTAGGTATACACCAAAGCAGTTCATTCCAATTAACTAAACTGAAGAACAGTACATTACTGTGGTTCAGAAGGGCTGTGTGAGATCATACTTGTACTGAGTGTGGGCGAGGGGAGATGTGTGGCCTCCACTATCTGCCCACCCCAATCCTCCAGTTATGTAAATCAAGATTCCTTGACTGAGGAGTCTGGGCCAAACAAAAGAGCTTTGAAAAGGTGTTCTGAGAAACAACAACATATGGAGAAATAGATGTTCAGCGCAGAAGACTGTGGGGCTTCTACCAATCCTTACACCCACCACAATCCTCCAGTAAGGCTCAATGTGCCTTGAACAAGGAATTTGGCCTTAGGCCGTTTCTACATCAGGCTTGTGGCCTGGGATGGCCTCCGGCTGGTCCCTGTGAATCCAAATGACGCACAAGGACTCCTGGGGGTGGCGGTGGAGGTGGCGGTGGTGGGATTTGCCAGGGATAAGGGATCCCTGGAAAATCCCGAATCTTCCAAGGTCCCAGGAACTTCCCAAGACTGAGGAAGATGTGGCCACCCATCCCAGGTGCTGCCGTGCTTACTTGCGAGTAAGCATGGCAGCACAAATGGGCACGGAGCCATACTGTGCCCATCAGGGGAGGGTGGAGCATGTCCGCCATCCCCAGGATGGTGTGGGGAGAGCCCCCGAACACGCTTGTTTTTTTTAAAAAAGCACTTACTGGAGCACAGGAGCGCTCGTGCGCTCTCCTTGGGGCCTTGACAAATCCAAAATGGCAGGCGTGACGAGTGCGTTGTGCCCGGGAGGAAGCAGAACTTCTGCTTCCTCCATGAAGATTGAAGAGGATGATCCCGGAAACAGGCACTTCCGGGATCACTCACCCTCCCCCCCTCTACACCCCGTGGTGTAGAAAGGGCCTTATTGCTTTCAGCCCTGGAACAAAGGAAAAGAGTTTACTCACAGTAAAATCCATTGCACCACCAGGCCTCAATTTTATTATGCTACCATTGCACTATCAGGCTCAACCTTATGCATGCTCACTTCGAGGAAGGGCTGTGGCTCAGTGTAATAGAGCACATGCTTTGCATGCAGAAGGTCCCAGATTCAATCCCTGGCATCTCCAGGTAGGACAGGAAAACCTCCTGCCTGAAACCCTGGAGAGTTCCTGCCAGTCCATGTTGTCAATACTGGGATAGATAGACCAAGGGTCTTACTCAGTCTAAGGCAGTTTCCTGTGTTCCTGACGGTCAGCTCCATTGAACAAAGTGAGACTTACTTCTGAGTGAAATGCATAGGATTCCTCCCCCCCCAAATCTTAGGAGGGATCATGATTATAATAATAATTTTGGTTTGATCCCCACATCATGCTAAAGCACTCCTTTGCACTCACTGCAGTAGCAACATATCACACCATGGCCTAAGTGGAATTGAAGTAGTTGGGATCTTTTTTAAACCAGCAGCAAAGTAAAGATAAGGCAGAACCTCTTACATCTGTTGCTCTTGTCTTATTATTTTTGTGAAAAAAAGGTAATTCTATTTCTATGGCCTGGTTTGCATGGCATGACAACCCACCATGGTTTAATTTGCCTCTTGACTGTCGCATTGTGTCAGGCACCCACAAGCACCCAACTTTTCATGGTTTGTCATGCTGTGTGAACCCAGGCAGCAGGGGCTGTTTGAGGGAACCTTGTCGCCCGGCTTCTTATGACATGACCAGCCACAGCAAATTGAGATCCCAAGGGGCCATGCAAAAGTGTTGCCTGTGGGCACCCACTGCAATGCAACAGCCCTCACAGGTAAATTAAACCATGGGGGGCTGTCGTGATGTGCGAACAGGCTCTATGTGTAGGGATGCCTGTGAGAAGAATTCTGATTCCTCCTTCTCATTGTGCTCCTTGCCTACAGCATCCCAAATAACAGACCAGGTTTGTTGAAGATAAGCTAACCACTAGAATTCAAAACATAGACTAGATTCAGACTACACTATAACCCACATTGAGTTAAATAGTCCACAATGGGTTATTTAATACATTGTGGGTTACCGTGACATGTGGCAGGATTTTTTTGACCCATGTATTTGGCCAAAATAACCCACACAAAGAAGAGTGGCTAGCTGCTAATGAATGACATTGGAAGCCAATACAAGCTTTCATTGTTTACCAGATGTCGATGGCACCAGTCAGTGGAGGCTGGCGGCTCCAATTTTGGTGGGGCTGTGATTCCATCCTGAGTTTCAGTCAGAGCCAACCAGAACTCTAAAGCAGCTATCTAAGGTGCTGAAACCTAGCCACAAAATGGATTCAGCACACTGGATAGCTCCATTATAGTTCTGGCTGGCTCTGACTGAAAACCAGAATAGAATCACAGCTCAACCGAAGTCAGAGCCACTAGTCTCCACTGGTGCAAGTTCGAGTGAGTCTTTGAAGGATTGGTTAGATAGGATTAGGACTGGAGAGGCCCAAGTTCAAACCCCTATTCAGCCATGAAACTGTCACTATCTCTCAGCCTAATCCTTCCTCACAGGATTGTTGTGAAGATAAAATGGGGGAAAAGCCATGTATGCTGCCTTAGTTTCTTGGAGGATAGGTGGGGATATAAAAATCTAATTTTTAAAACAGCAATAGCAGTGTATGTGGAGGGGAGGGGATGGCATCATTCCTACACCTGAAGATATGATGTGGTCCTATCTCTTTCTTTCCACCTCACCCCCTTTCCCAGAAGGATATTCACATGTGCTGAAAATGACTTCTCATACTTACTGATGACATTCCATCATTTTTTAAAAAAAATCTTGCATGTGCATCTCTGAGGTCTGAAATAGCCCAAGTAAAGAAATCTGAGAGAAAAACTGTGAAGCACAAGTGTGTAGGCAGCTCAATTATATTCCAGAAGCGCTATGTTTGGTTGGCAGAGTAGGTAACCATAGTGACTGCAGATCTGTACTTTTATATACCAAGGTAATAGAACATGGTCCCAAACTGCCAGCATTCTGTTGACAGATAGTGCCTCTCCAGCTGAGCTAATTAATTTACTTCTTCCTTCATACTAACGTGTATTTAGGCTAGGAAAAAAAAATACTGGACATAATGCTGGTAAATAAAATGCACCCTTCTTTTTAAGGGTTCATTATCCCATAATTCAGTGCAATGGTAGAAGCAGAAACCAAGCACTCACAAAGAGCAAAAGGACAGGGTGCAATTCAAGAAAGAGGCATGGGAAAAGATGGGACGGGGTAGGTGAGGTGTAGGGCTGGTGGTTCTTTTGCCCTATCCAGTCGTAAATAAATGGGTTCTGGAAGCCACACATTGCTTTCTGATCAATCTGTAGATAAGCTGCATTGACCACATCATAGGTGGCACTAGCTTAAGGATCACTGTATTCATAGCTTCAGGCTACAGCCTGTTCCAATTTGCCCAGGTATTAGTTTTGACTATTAGAAGCCCTCAGCCAAAGCTTGACTGGTTAATTCAAAGCGGTATTTGAATTTTAGACTCTGCTTAGGTTCGCATGAAAAAACTCTAAGGCTGAATTCATACAACACGATAGTCAATGGTGGGGTAATAATCAACTTTACGGTTGTTCATCTAGGGGGTACTCCCCACACAACATGGTAATAAATAATCAACTGTGGTGAGGATTAGGATCAGCGCTGAGTTGACTATGGCAGCATTCGGACAACACGATAGTCAATACAACTGACGATTGTTTTCCCCACCCCAGTTGCTTATTGTGTCGTCCGAATTCAGCCTAGGTGGGGTGTCATGTTGTTCGAACCTGGACTGCTTCCTGCAGGGTGGTGTGTTTTACACCAACCCATGCCTTGTTCTAGGGGTTGTTTTACCCATGATGGGTTAGTGTGTCATCTGAACCAGGCAGAGCCAACCTATTGTGGGTTGCAGTAATCAGGTTCAGAGCTGCATGGCAAGAGTGGAATCCCCCATCCTCTTCCTGATTGCTCCTGCCTGAGCCACCTCAAGCCTCCCTTGCAAGTGACAGCCCCTCCAACAATGCCCAACTGGCACCTTAGAGGGGCTGTCACTCATTCACCCTCTCCCTTAAAAAATGCCCCCCATAATTTGTGTAATGGGCCCCAGGAATTTGCATAAATAAGTTTATAATTCTTTTTTTAAGACAATTTTTCGCAGTTGCACAAGTGTGTGCTTCCAGTTGTGAGATATATGTACCCTTGCCTTGGCAATATCCATGTATGTTTCAGCTGTCAAAGAGAATGAAGTGCAGTATGAAACATACAAGGAAATTGATAAGACACCACTGCACATAGGCAGTCATTAAGAAAGAGCTAGGATCCACCTTCTATTTGCAGCTCCCATTCGGAGTAGTCAACTGTCAATCTTTGTTGTTCAAATCCATAGGCCACCACAATTCCATATGAACAGAAATAACAGAATACGATAAAAATACAGGCCAATTTTTTTCAAAACAACAACAACAACACATAAACAATATTTAAAATAGCACATTAAAATAACACCCCCTCTAAAACCACAGCAACAAAAGAAAAACAAACACACTCCAACCATATATTAATGTGAGGGTACAGTATGATGCCTGGCCGTTAATTTTCTGGCAGCCAGAGCAAATTTTGCAACCTGGGTGATAATATATACATTACTGCCTGCAATCAATGCACAAATCCAATCCAATAAAGGTCTATTTGACAAAAAGCTGCGGATATGATGGAGAAATTGGGGTCTCATACAGAGGGCAGTGTAGTAAATAGTGTTCAATATCCTCAACTTTACCAGACTCAGAAATGCAGAATTGTTGATGAGTTGGGGTATTGTTTGACTTCCCATCCAAATGAGCAAAGGGCAGACACTGGAGTCATAATGGTGTGAATGATTTTCTTAAGGGGGCCACAGTAAGAATTGTAAAATACTGCTCCAGACCAAATGCTGTTTTATATAATGGATACCAATTAGAATATGACATTTGTGTGACAGAATACAGGTCCCACTGCTGAGAATACAGATCGATTCTTTCTTTGTACAACAGCTTAACTCTGATGGAAGAGAAGGTAGGTAAGACTTCCATACTAATCCCATAAGTATGAAAAGTGTATCTATCAGAATTTACCTAAGAGTTGCTGCCTGGGGTTTGCAGTTGTTCTCGGAAGCATGGGGGGGGGCAGGTGTCAGTCATTCACACAAGACAGCTTAAGCCAGTACAAGGCAAGTTTCTATAGAAAGCATTCCTGTTTCCGACCTTAGAAGAGGTGCAGGTGTGTGCCCTGAGGGACAGCTAACAGGGATCACATGAAGGAATTCTGCACCACCACTAAAATAGAAACATTAGTATACCCCCATATCTCTGCACCATACAACTACTGTGGAACTATCATTTTCAGAAATATCTCAACTGTTGATGCAACCAGCCCCTCACTTTAGAATGTATAAAAACACATCAGGGACTGTATGGAATGGGAGGAATTTCAATTTGCCTCCAGATGAGGGTTCCATGACAGCTGGGTGTTAAATCCAAGTCCCAAATATCTGAAGTTGCACTGCTGTTCAATGTGTTTATTATCCAATTTCCACAAATGGAATTTTTCTTTTCCCCCAAAACTACCACTTTTGTTTTTGTATGATTAATTACTAGGTGCTCTTTTGTGCAGAAACTTAATCAAATTAGTCAGTAACCTCCACATCCCAAATAACATGGTAGAAATCATAACAATATCATCTGCATACAAAAGAACTGAGAGCTTGACATCCAAAATGAAACCAGGAAATATTCCGGGCTACTCAATTCCTGTACAATGTTAATGATATAAAAAATTAAAAAGGAAGAGGGGGGGGGGGCGCACAAAAGACATCCCTGACACACACCTCTATTGGTTTGTATATTTTCTGAGAGCAGTCCATTTGCCCCAAGTCTAACCCTGAGAGAGGTATTGGAGCATTTGTATTAAATACAGCAGGCGTCTAACAATATTTGTGGCAGATAACTTGAGATCAAAGGCAGAACTGAAGTCCACAAAGGAAGCAGATAATTCTTTTCTACCATCTTGAGAATATTTTTAGATCAAGTGAAGGAGAACAAAGCACTGGTTGATTGTAGACTTTCCCTTTATAAACCCTGCCTATTCTTCAGCAATAACTGAAATTTCAGCAGCCCAGGAGTCTAATTTGCATAATAAATATTTGGAATACAATTCAGAAATAATGCTGAGCAAACTAATTGGTCTAAAACACTTTGGATCTGCCTCAGAGCCTTTCTTGTGAATTGGCACCTATATTTAATATATTTACTCCCAAGCCAGAGAATTCTCCCATGGTGGTTTATATAGGTAAATATTGTGTCAAGAACTGGGCACCACCAATCAGGATTTGCTCTAAACAATTCTCCTGGGAGCGTAACCTCTCTATGGACTTTTTTTTCCAGATAAAGCATTAATTAAGACATTTCTTTCATCTGGAGTAATGGGGTCCCATTTGGGACAGGAGGAGATCACTAAAAATCCATGTTACGCGAAGAGTCTACAATGATGCCAGAGGAAGAGTATCTAAGGAGAGAAGATACTGTGATGATGTAACCTGGTTGTCAAAAGGGCCATTGTAACCTTATGTCCCTTTTACTATCAGAGTCCAGAATCTGGTTGAGTCCCTTTTCATGGTTGCTAAACATAACTCCATCCATTATTGTCATATATGCTCATCCTTATTTGAATATATATATTCTGAAGTGTAATATCTCAGTTTCCTTGTGGCTTTTACTAAGATACACTTCTGAGCAGTGCACTGTGCATCAAACCAACCTTGATTAGGATGTTTGACTGGGTGAATGGGTTTAGAGATGACTTAACAGGGCCTGATTTCTTGGACTATTTTATAAAAAATGTTCAAAGGATCTGGGGAGATCAAAAGTTGATCCCTTATGGATAACATGCTAGGGGACATTAAGAATAGGTATATCTCTTCCTGGACCTTATCATTCCAGTGTACTCTTTTATCACCCTATTAAATCCTCTGGTGAAACTAATGGTGAAGGAATTGATCTAATAGATAAAGAGAGAAGTAATTGAATGGGCATATGATCACTCTCTGGCCTAGTGAGGACTTTAAAGTTATCAAAGTGGGAAGCAACTCTCCATTAAGTTGTCTTCTTCTGGCAGAAAGTATTCCTCACCAGATCCATTATCTTTTGTTAGAATGAGAGTCATTCTCCTCTCTTATCCCCTGGTCCACTCGTACTTGGCTATGCAGTGTCTCTGAGGCCCATGCCCAAGCCATGGAGGATTTGTCCAGAGCCCAGGAGTAAAATGGGTACTGTTCTTCTGGGGGAAAAGATACTGTTCTTTATGCAGATTTAGCTTGTTGAAATTGTCATGGACTTGGGAATCTTATAGACTGATAAATTTCCTAACTTTGTGGTCTTCACATTCAGATCCTGAATTCTTATAATATAAGGCCATAGAGAGATTATTTTTGAGGAATCTAGTCACCACCAGGCTCATTTTTAAATATTCACCTTTTTTATCATATGCTTTCTTCACAATCCACCAAGACCTGAATGTCACCACAGAGCATGCATGATGATAATCATAGAACAGGTACTCTATGTCCGGGAGTGTGGGAGACTTCAGGATCCAGCTCTAGCACCCTGCAATTGCTCGCCTGTAAGGTTAATCCTTCTAAACTTGCAGCTTGAGCAATTTCAGCTTGGGCAATTTCTGTTGCTAAATCAATTTCCCCTTTTGCGGCTGATGTGGCAAATTTGTTCCAGGAGGCGTAATCCACAGACCAATCAAGAGTGCTGGTACAGATTCTGGGTGCTTCATTTCCCCCTTTATCTTAAAAAAGGATGAGATTTTTGTTTGTTTCATGTGTCTTGTTCTCTGGGGAAGATCAAACTCTGGGGTGAGGGGGAGGGGAATCTCCAGGGCCTTACACCCGTTTCATGAGGACCATGCTCATAGGCTCAGTTACAGAATTCCGCAACGTGGACTAAAATGGTTAAAATGGGGTTAAATGGATGATAATAATAATAATAATAATAATTATTATTATTATTATTATTATTTGTAGCCCACCTCTCCCTTCGGATCGAGGTGGGGAACAGCAACAATATAAAGCACAAAAATCACAACAGTTAAAATTTTAAAAGCAAGAGAAAAATACAACATTAAAAACATCTTAAAATTCATCTGGCTAGGCCTGTCGGAAGAGGACAGTCTTCATGACTCTCTTAAATTCATGAAGACTGTCAATTTGTCTAACCTCCTCCGACAGGCCATTCCATAGTCTGGGAGCGATGGAAGAAAAGGTCTTCTGGGTAACACCCGCCAGCCTAGTTCTGGCTGGCTTGAGTAAATTCTTCCCAGAGGACCTAAGTGTGCGGGGCGGATTGTACAGGAGAAGGCGATCCCACAGGTACCCTGGACCCAAACCATGTAGGGCTTTAAAGGTAATAACCAACACTTTATACTTCGCCCAGAAACTGATTGGCAGCCAATGAAGCGATTTTAAAACTGGTGTGATGTGATCACCCCTAGATGTACCGGTGACCAACCTGGCTGCCATATTTTGAACAAGTTGAAGTTTCCGGACTAGGCACAAAGGTAGCCCTATGTACAGTGCATTGCAGAAGTCGAGCCTCGAAGTTACCAGTGCGTGCACTACCGTCTTTAGGTCTTCCAACTCTAGGAAGGGGCGCAGCTGGCGTATAAGCCGAAGCTGATAGTAGGCACAATAGTCCAAACTACTCCTAAAGAGCTCCATAGAAGTAAATACAGCTTGGAATTCCCAAGCTCTATGGTGTTTTTCTCATCTTAAATTCAAGATAAGAGTGTTCAAGGCAGTAGAGATGATCATTTTAACCTTAGAAGCCGAGAAAACTACGTGCAGGAGTTATAAAGTGCAATGACAAGGCCAGGTTATATATATATATTTGACAGCCATAAGAATGCACTTGCACAACTGTGAAACACTGACAAAGAACATAATAACAACAACATCAACAACATCAACAACAACAACAGCAGGTTTATGCATATTCCTTTAGCAGAATATATATAATGCCTGATTGGCGCAAATTTCGTGGGCCCAATAAATTAAAATAAAAAGCTGGTGAATGAACCCAGAGTCATGATCAGAGCAGGGATGGGGAGAGGACAGACATACAAGATGTGTTCTATTATGCAGGACCCTGGA
This sequence comes from Anniella stebbinsi, assembly GCA_029215795.1. Taxonomy (NCBI): domain Eukaryota; kingdom Metazoa; phylum Chordata; class Lepidosauria; order Squamata; family Anniellidae; genus Anniella; species Anniella stebbinsi. The sequence goes on along the minus strand of JARDYH010000002.1, from coordinate 84,279,459 downwards.
ATAATGGATGGAGAACTGACGGGGAAGCCCGATTGTCTGTTGGGTGCACCGTGGCTGTTCTCAAAATAACCCACATTGTGTAGCTTATTCCTGTCATGTCATGTAAACTTATCCAATGACTAGAAGGGGCTAGAAGCCCAAAGTCATTTTAGTCTATTGTACATAAATGCTGCTGCAATTGAATCAAATTAACTTGAACATATTTGTAATTCATCTATGTATCCCAATGCAATGTCACTTTTACACCATGAGTGACCTTGTATAAAAGACATGGAAGCCCTATGCTGCTAAGCCATCTTTAGAGCTCAACATCCACACAGCCCTCATTCTCTACTTCTTGCAGTCACACACTGGAAGGTTCTACACAAAAATATATCCATCCATGGAAATGCATTGAGCCACATTCACTCCCATTTCCCCATGTTATCCTGCCCTTTTTAGCACAAGTGCCTTGATCCATCTTTTTCTGATGTGCCATGACCACCTGTGTTTTGTTTACAAAGTGAGTAGATCAATATGGAGCCACAGTTGGGGGAAAGAGCTGCGAAAAAACAAGTGACAGAAGCAACAACAACAACATTACTTGTTCATTGGAGAACTTGGTGTGTTGTAACTCCTGCAAGTCACTCCAACTTTGCCCAGGCAGCATGGCTACATGCCAACCATGTGCGGAAGTGCAGATAAGAGAAATGAGATGGTAACACAAGCAATTCTTTAGAATCCGTGGCATGGGAACTTCACAGAGCTTATAGTTACTATAAATCAATTAGTTCAATTAGGAGCACAGACAGTGTTGTACATCCAGCATTAATTTAGAAGGCACAGAAACTGGGAGAAGGAGCAGTCAAAACAGAATTTGAAAGGCACGTTTCTTGATTGATAAGAGTTACAGTTCAGGAATAATATCCACAACTAGGTCCCACGAACATGGAAGTCAAGGCAAGCCCAAAGATCAAGTTTAGATATATTCAAGCAAGAGAGTACTTAAGACATTATATCTACCATGCTCCCTGAGCTCTGCAGTTGCTTTTAAACAGAGGTAGGGCGCCTAGAATTCTTTGCCAGTCCATCTATCCCTGCAGGCAAACTTTGTTTGTAAGTATGAAGTATGCCTAAGTGGGGTTTCTCTTCCAACCTCTTTAGATGCCTCTGTTCCCAAGGTGACATGCCCGAAGCCCTTCCTTCTTCAGGCGAGTCTCCCCCTTGCTCATGTCTCAGAGAATGTCTTTCAGCCCCCTGAGTTGAAGGCATCTCTCCCAAGGTTGTTTCTTGCAGTTGGGTAGGAATGCCAGACTCCTGTGGCCTACTCTCTGATGAGAAGTCAGGTAGAACCGCTCACCATTCTGGGCTTTCCACAACCTGTGCAGGCCCCAAATCATCAACCCCTCCTATGTCTGAGTCTGAATCTTCTTCCAAGGCCACAAGGACAGGGACAGGGGAAGGCATACTTACACAGGCATTAGACTACTGGAAAGTGATGTTGGAAGATGGGAAGACGATCTAGATAAAATGTATGGAACTGTGGAGGAAATAGGTAGTAAAGTTAGGCAAAATACACTCTGCTTTATAAAGGACAGAGCTGAAGGCAATAGTTAAAAAATATTCAGGGAAGCGTTTTAGAGATATTATTGGATAGCAAGCAGCTATATTAGTGGACCCAAGCATTTAAAGGTACCCCACAGGTTGAAAAAATTCAAAGATTATATTTCCCAGGGAGTTATTTTTTTATATGCCCAGCTGGCAGATAGAAATTTTACTCTGCACCTTGCCTTTTTTCAATATTTGTAAATTAGAAGTTATATTCAAGAAGAAACTAGGTGAATAGACACAGCTATCATGTCTTTCAAGAAGTTACTGAGTTCAAACAAACAGAAAGAATTATTGTCCAAAGTATATAAAATGCTAATTGGTATATGGAACAGAGGTAACTAAAAAAAAGTGGGGAAAAGAAGTTAACAAAAATCTTGGAGGAACAATGATGTTATGCCTGTTAAAAAAATTGTATGAATGCACTAGATGTGATTTCTAGAGTGATCGTCCTTAAAATAATTTACCTATGGTATTATGCAACAGCCAGGATCTCTAGGATGTTTCCAGCAGTAACAGATAGGTGCTAGAGGTGTAATGGTAGAGGGACTTTTGCCCATATATGGTGGCATTGTAATTCTGTCAAGGAATATTGAAAGGAGATAATAAACAGCATCAGAAATTGCAGGCTATGAGTTGCAATTAACCCCAACAGCTATACTTCTGAATGATATTAAAGATCCACTCCCTAGAGATTTAGTAGTGATGGTGAGTTATATGTTAATAGCTGCAAGGATCCTCAGAGCAAAAGCATGACAATCGACATGCATACCATCTGTGATACAGTGCTCCATTGCACTCTCATCCTGTCTGGTTTGCCATTTTGAAACACGATATGCACATGATGTCGTGCCTGTCCTGCAGTCACCTCGGCTCTTCCCCTCCATTTTCCATCTTTTTCTAGGGCGGGGAAAGTGTGATTTATTTTTTCCACCTGAAATAGAAGCGCCCTTCCATCCTGTGTATTGCCATCCTCACACTATGTTGTTTTTGTTGGGGGTAGTCCTGCTGACGAAAGATGAGGGCGGGGTGGTTCTCCTCTAGCTTGCTGAGTCTGTCAGTCGAATGAATGAACAGACTTGTGTTGAGCAGGTCGAACACATTTTTGCTGTTCCAACCCCACCCTCATTGCCCGCAGAAACAGCGTCCAGCTGATTAAACACTGAATCAGTAAAACCCTAGACAATAAAACCAGAGCGGGGGGGGGGGGGGAGGCAACCATTGCCATCACCCAACAAGAACCAATGAACTGGAGGAGGAAAGAGAAGGGGCGGGGCAGACACAATAGCAGGAGAGCAAACAACAGCAGCATTCATGAAAGGGACTAGCACTTGCCACGTTAATGAAACGGGGGTCAAAATTGCGGGTGCATACCAGAAAAAAAAGGTAGGTGCAATGGAGCCTAAAATGAAAAAAATTAAATGTGGACTGCCATGGCTATCAATAAAATAACAAATTATATGTTGCTAAGGGAGGGAAGAATGAATTCTATCCAGAACCCCCAAAAGTTGGAGGTAATTTAACCATTATTGAAATTGGTTCCAGCCAGGTGATTTAGCAACTAGATATACTATATATGTGTTAAGGTGAAATATTGAAACTGTCTGGAGTTACTGTACTGGGGAAAGATATAAAAATATATATATATAATGAAAAAAATGATTTTAAGTTTAGGAAATGTATTGCAACTTTGTTATTGCCATCTGCATGATTAAGATAAAAAGTGTTGACTATTAAAGGCATTTAAGCTTCCTCTGAACCCAGTAACAGAACTGGGTTATCAGTTAAGATTTGCTTGCCAAACGCAGTTCTGTTACTGAACCCTCAGAAGAAAGAAAACCTTATATATTTCTAACCAGCAAGAACAGGCTACAAGGCAACAGCCTTTTTCGCCGTCAAGTCAGCTTTTGACTATATATTGTGCTTTTCACTATATGAATATGCTGTATTATTTTCTTGCACAACTTCCCTGTAAAATATCAAGCATGAGCCATCAGAGAATGATTTGTAAAATGTTTAAAAGATCTGCAAGACTTGCTATTCCTTTAGTAGAATTTGACAAATACTTTGTCTACAGGAAGTTCAATGCCGTTATGAACACAACCTTATGTTGTTTACAAAAACAAACCTTGGTCACTACAATAACAAAATATAAAGTAATCTTGTGTTATATACAGATGTTGTTACGATGCCCTTTTTCTAACTGTATAAATTCTATTTGTTGTAGCTCCTGAGGAAGAATTTTGTTAATCTGAAACGCCGAGCCATTTTAGATAATCATTAAAGATTTTAACTGTTTCCAGTAGCACCAGAGCTCGTCTCTTTTTTCCAGCCCACCAGTGGTGCTTTTTTCCCTTCCCATTTTCTGCCTTCTGTCGGGGAACATGTGGCCCACCAGATGTTGCTGGACCTACAGTGCCTATCAGCCCTAACCTGCATAGGCAATAGTGAGGGATAAGGGGAGTTGTAGTCCAACAATAACTGGAGGGACACAGTTTCCTCAACTCTGCTGTTGTGTCTACGTCCAACTCCCTGCTTCAAAGGGATGAAATCTCAGATAGTGACTCGGATCCTGGTTTTGGAATGCAAGAGCTGGGGGAGTTACTGCAAGAAGAAGAGGAATAGCCCTTTCCCATGGCTGGGCAGGAAGTTAATCCCCAAGGCAACAAGGACCTTAACGAGAGAGATAGTACTTTCTCTTCTGGGACAAAGGAGTTGAGGAATGCAGTGGCGAGGCGGAGAGCAAAGAGGAGAGACTTCAAACTCAGGACCGCCCGCTGCTCAGAGAGGCTAGCCAACAAAGCACTACAGGCTAATTTGTCTTAATGATATGACTCTGTTCTCTTTTCTGTCTCTCTAAGTTAGCTCAACTGAATGCCTAGGGGCTAAAGAACCTTTGTCTTGCTGGAGGAGGGAGAACGATCGTTTTTGTGTATAATAAAGGATTTGTATTTTCCCTTCAAGAGGTCTGTTTGTTGTCCTCACACTTTTTCGTTAGAACTTACAGAGTCATGACATCTGCTATGATACATAGGAATAAAACTCATTGAACTAAGTACTGCTTACTTCCAAGTACTGAAATAAACATGCATACAGACCAAATATAGCAGAATATCTTGGAAATAATTTAATATTCTAAGACACAATTTAAAACATTGATTGTACATTGCTGTACAAATAATTATTTTATCTGATGTCAATTATTTTAAAGAGAATGATGTCTTCTCTGTTCTGTCTCTATGAATGGAGGAAGGAGCACTGAGATGTTCATTAATCAGGGCACCATCAGCGATTCTGAGCAAGAGTTGTGGGGAAAAAGCCTGGATCAGATAGTCATTATTATTATGATAATCCTATGACAAGGTGCGCTTCCAGACAGAGGGCTCCTAGCATTACCAATCAGAAGGCCATCTTCTCTTTTTTTTAGTGGGTTTTCTGAAATATGAAAAGAAGATGGAAGAAGTGGTGAGGAAACATGGGAGGGTTATGAGTGGAAGATAATGATGACTTGAGGCAGGATGATGGCACCATAAAAGCTTCATCTGGAAGCACCCAAGGTGACAAATTTAATGATGAAATTTAAAATGTTTATTGTAAGCCTATATGCATCAGTTTCTGGGGAGCATGGGTGGGAGGCTGCTGTTGCATCATACCCTGCTTGTGGGTCCCTCGTTGACAGCTGGTTGACCACTCTGTGATGGTGTGGTGGACTAGATGGACCCTTGGTCTGATCCAGTAAGGCTCTTCTTATGTTTTTATGTGATAACATATACATGTTTACTTAGAAGACCCACTGAGCTCAACGGTGTGTATGCACCTTTACTTGGGAGTAAGCCTCTTGAACATAATGACATGTATTTCTGAGTAAACATGCATAGAATTGTATTGCAATGGTTTTAAGGTTTAACATTGTTAGGAAAACAGCAGAATAAACAGAAGGCAGCTACACCGAAGCCATGAAATCAGATGTTTAAATTCTTTCAGCCACTTATGGGAAATGCCAAACGACTCTGGAAGCAAACTTGAATCTTCAGAATCTGACATTCACAAGCAGCAAAAAAGCTGCAGTATAAATAGAAGCTAGACAAATATAGACTTGAAATAGCACATGTAAGGAGGCAGCTAGTTTCCACAGGAAGTGATATTGCAGATAACATAATAACAAAATCCTACAAAGCAATTAATATACGAGGGAGCAATACTCTTGACAATGAGTAACAATATATCACTATGAAAAAAGAGAATTGCCTGGGTGTATCCTGAACACTGTCAACATGTAGTCCGTCACAGTTACTGACATCTATGTACATGACTTTCACAGAGGAGTTGGTGGAATGTTTTGGATGCTTGTTTATATTTTTGCAATCTGCAGGTTTGGATCATATTTTTATTAAAGAATGTTCATTTGGAAAATTTAGAGTGGCTTAAATGGGAATCCCAGAGGTCTCTGATTCAGACACTGGTGAGGTTCATACCCAATTAGTTTCTGCAATGCAATTGCATCAGATAGTCCCAGACAGTTCACATTGTTTGACATTGGATTTAAGATGAAGAGGAAAAGACTCTTGGATGACAGGCTCCATCACACCTATTTTTCCTCCTGGTTTGCCTCCTCATTTTTTACCTGCATTTCAGAAGCGCTGCAAGTGCTCCTCCCTTTCACTATTGTAGCTATACCAGTGAACTGTCTTTTTGCTCTCCTGCTGCTATTGCACATGCCCCACCCCTCCCCTTCTCCTTCCCCTTCCACTTCATTGGTTCTTGTCGTTGATGGACATTGTGATGGACGTGGCAGCCTTCCCCCTAGTTCACTGGAGCTCCTATTAGAATTTACAAAAAATGCTTACATCTGTGTATTTTTTTTAAAGATAAAGAGATGAAATGTAGCACAGTGATAGGTCTTGAGGGCTTTAGCCCTGCCGAGTTTGAATCAGATTGGTTCATCCCTTGATTTTTTAGGAATTTTTAAAATTTCACCCCTTAAAGCATTTCCCTGAAAATCCACCAGAGTGATATTCCACCTGTTTGCTTTAGTGTATTTAAGGGATTAAGGGACTGGGATTATGGAAAGTCAACCCCTTGCCTATGGGTTCCTTCCCCGCACTGTGAAGGAAAGACTTTCCTACCAGGTAGGCTGGGAACTCATTAGCCGAGTTCCCCCCAAGCCCACTTCCCTAGCCCAATGCCAAATGGCCTCAAGCCAGAAATAACCACACAAGTTAAAGGCTGAAGCAATTTATTAAAATCCTAATTTCTATTCCATGTATAGCTCCAGCCGTTCAATAAACCCTTTAAAATACAAGCAAGGAAAGAAGCGGAGGTAGAGGGGGAGAGAGGGATAGGATGAGGTTTGAGGTAGAGTTTAACAGCAATAAACTAATTAACTGACTACAAATCACACCCAAAGGGTGACAAGTCTTTCCCTGGAATGCGCCAGACCTGAAAGCAATAAATCTATCTATTCCCCAGCGTCACCTCACTGAGTAGGGATCTCTCCATCCATGCACCAGTCCAGGAGAAGATGGCTTCCACCCAGTTGCTATCCCATTTATCTCTTTTTGGGTTAGCTGGTACCTTGACTAGCCAAAACCAATCTCCGGCCATCCCGCTCATGCCACTAGCACCCTCCCTGCGAACAGCTGAAACTCTTGCAGCCTGCTTCTAATTAACTCTGACCTTGGAGCTTGGGCTCTGCCTGGACCTCCCAAGATAAGAGGGCCAGGTGTGGTTGTTGGAAACCAGCAGCTCTGAATCTTGTAACATTTTATCATCGGAATTCTCCCCCTCCCAACCCCGAGGCCCCAGTCCTGCAAGGTAGGCCAACGCTGCCTGTCCTAGCCAGACTGTAGCCATCTTGGCCCCTTTCTTTACATGCCTTAATTCTTATTTTCCCATGTTTTATTTTATTATTATTATTTTTAATAATAATACTGGGCTGACTTGAGGATAATTTAAGGATTATTGTGAAAATGTATGTGAAGCCAACTTTGTTCTCCAAATCTAGGATGATAGAAAGTGGGGACAACACTTCTGAATTACTGGGGGTCTCTGTTTGAAATTGTGGAAGAACTTTATCCTACACTGAATTATAATTATGAGACAACCTATACTAGTAGAGAAATGGCTTACGAACTTACCATTACTATTAGGAAGTTAGGTGATACTGCTTTCTACAAAACATCAGCATATCAATTTAGATTTGGATTTGGATTTTTAGAATCATAAAAGAGTAGAGTTGGAAGGGGCCTATAAGGCCATCGAGTCCAACCCCCTGCTCAATGCAGGAATCTACCTTAAAGCATCCCTGACAGATGGTTGTCCAGCTGCCTTTTGAATGCCTCTACTGTGGGAGAGCCTCTCCCTCTAGTGTGGGAGAGCCCACGACCTCCCTAGTTAATTGGTTCCAGGCTGGAATCTGGCTTCCTGTAACTTGAGCCCATTATTCCATGTCCGGCACTCTGGGTTGATCGAGAAGAGATCCTAGCCCTCTTCTGTGTGACAACCTTTCAAGTATTTGAAGAGTGCTATCATGTCTCCCCTCAATCTTCTCTTCTCCAGGCTAAACATACTCAATTCTTTCAGTCACTCCTCATAGGGCTTTGTTTCCAGACCCCTGATCATCCTTGCTGCTCTCCTCTGAACCCCCTCCAGATTGTCTGCATCCTTCTTGAAGTGTAGTGCCCAGAACTGGACACAATACTCAAGATGGAGCCTAACCAGTGCCAAATAGAGGGGAACCAGTACCTCACGTGATTTGGAAGCTATACTTCTATTAATGCAGCCCAAAATAGCATTTGCTTTTTTGCAGCCACATCACACTGTTGGCTTACTACTATCCCAACTCCAGCCCTCCTCCAACCTACCTGCATGCTCAGGCCATGTATAAAATTAATTGACATGTAATGGAGTAACAATTGACTGTCATACACAGGAACTTGTAACTTACTAAGGAAATGCTTTCAACTCCATGCCCCTGAAGAAGTTGACCAGTTCATGCCACAGAAAATACCAATTTTGCATAGAATGGACAAACACATGCCATCAGTACTCATTTATTACATAATAGTAATGCAAGGCTTGGAACATACAGCACATTTCATTAGGGTGTGCACCCAGAGAATTATTATTATTATTATTATTATTATTATTATTATTATTATTATTTAAAACAAACATTTATTGATTACTCAATCATTCAGGACATTATTGGTATTCATTTATTTATTAAACATTGTATACACTGATGCTGTACTCCATGTTTGGCTTGTCTGACTGCGGATGGGTCATTGCAGGTGAAGGGAAGGGAATGAGGGGATGCTTCTCAAGCCTCAGTATTGGTGGGGCTTTGTGATGACACTGGCCAGAGGAGGGGCTTACGAGGCAATATTAGCCTTTGGGGCCACTCCTCCTGGCCTCTTTGAAATGCGGCTCCCAGCAGAGCGATTCCTTTTTGCTCCTGCTGCCGGGAGTAATGGTGCTCTCTCAGAGGCAATGATTACTCGACATGGTTATGAAGCAGCCAGAGGGCAGCCAAAGGACCATTCTGCTGCATCTAGATGCCCCCCTCACTTTGGCTCTCATTGCTTGAGACATTAGGGTGTGCCTGGGCACACCCCTTATACACACCTATGGGAACACTTGGGTTATTATGCTAAAGAGACATATTTAAATCAATTTCCAGTACAACAAAATATAACCCAATATTCTAAGATGAATGACTCAAAATGCTGAAAGGAGGTAAGTGAGTGTTCAGCATCTAAAACGATGCCCTTCTTCTTATAAGCATATGTAGGGCCTGATATAAATCTAGCATCCTGTTCATGGATACTCTGTGTGTTCTTTCCATCACCCTCTTTAGGCATTCTTCCTTCTGTGTTGACTGAACACATGGGGAGAGGAGTGCTCTGGTCCTGTCGTCATCTCCATTGCACATTTCCGTTGCCCTGTACAAATGGAAGGGAGCAGTCTGAACAGAAGAGCCTCCTGTATCCATGGGGGCCCTCCACATGATCCAGGACCCTAGAAAATCAGGGTCCTGAATCCAATGGAGATGCCATCTGTGCATACAGGGTGATCAAAATGTGCAAGGAGGGGAGCAGGGCTGGAGGACTCCTCTCCTCATCCATCCATTCAGCATGAAAGGAACAATGCCTGAAGCAGGCTCTTTTGAAGATGACTATGCAATCACTTCAAAACATGCATCTGTGCACTCCACATGTTATGTCAGTAGTAATTTTGATAGATGGCAATTTTTTCTTAACCAAGGCTATCTAGCAAATTTGTTGCAGAGCAAAGATTTCAGTTTAGATATTTGACGTACAACCAAATGCTCATTCTGCTACATCCCTCTACTTTTGTAACTTTTTCATAGTTGAGGGCATATATTGATTGATTAATTGATTGATTGATTGATTTGATTTGCAAACGTATATTGCTCCATATCTAAAACAGATTCCAGAGTGGTGAATATAAGAAGTAAAACAGTAAAAAATAAAATAAAATCATTTATTCTATTTACAGATAATATTATTTTTAAAGTCCTTAAGTACTTGGTTTGGTTATGCACAGCAGTAACTGCTAGCCAGCCTATAGTTCAGACTTCCCCAACCTGGTGGCCTCTAGATGTTTTGGATTGCAACTCTCACGATTCCTGACCATTGGCTATGCTGGCTGGGGCTAATGGGAGTTGGAGTCTACAATATCTGGAGGGGACCAGGTTGGGAAAGTAATACAAACAAAGATATTATTAAGGATGAAGCCCTGAGCATACATACTTGGAACACATTTCATCAAAAGCATTGTTTAGGATTATAGTGAACTTGCTAAAAATGCTAAGTGTCTATATAAATAAAACCATTCCTGAGTGAATGTCTTATACTGCTGCAGCTTAATATGTAAGATGGCTGATGGCAAGTCTGCTTAAACTTGTTACAGTCATGTTCTGACCTCAAATGAATTGTTCAATAGGCTATTTGCCAAGTAACCAGTGTGCCCTTGGCAGCTCTCTCATTAATTCTAGGAAAGCTGGCAAATAAACCTTGAACTGCAGTAACCACTTTAAATATACAGTTCAGTTCAGCTGAAGAGTAGTTAGTGCTTTCCTAAAATTAAAAAGAACTCATCATTTGAAAATGTACAACTATATAGTTTTGTTAGCTAAGTTAACTATCTCAGGAGAGGTGATGTGGTGTTGGTAGGGTGTCCCAGATACCTTTCTTAGCATCCTCTGAGATGGTCTACCCTCCCCCCCCCCATATAGTAAAACATTTTTTCTTACTGGCAGTTGGGTTCGCTTCATGATTCCAGCCATTGCCATTTTCATTTCTCGTGAATGTCTCTGGGCTACATTTGTGGCTTAGATACATTCTTAGGAAATAAAGATGGTGGGTGGCTGCTGTGGATGCTTTCCTCTTCAGTCATGCCCAGGAACGAAGGAAAAGAAGGGACAGGTGAAAAAGCAATTTGTCAACCCAGTCTGGTAAGCTTGGCAGGGGCCTAAAGAGAGCAACAGGGGCTAGGACGGGCAGTCATAAACCAGCTGGGACGTCAGGGAAGCCAGCTGGGAGCAACCTGGGGAATTGGGAAGGGTTATGTGCTTCTATGCCTGAATGGAATGAGGATGTATGTGTGTGAGAAAGAGAGAGGGAAATGAGTTACAGAGATTTTGGAGGGATCCTGAAAGAGATCAGGTATGGATTTTCCTGGTACTTGCAGCAAAGAGAGGAAATGGGCTCAGCCCCCACCTCTGTCTTCTACTCAGCCTTATGGGATGGTTACTTGTCCATACCTCCCACATCAGCCATTTTGTGGTGATGCCTAGGATAGCTTCTCAAATTGCCAAATGTGCTCACAAGCCCAAAATGGTTACCTACCTTGATTGCAACTAATTACTTTGACCAAAACCAGGGATATTTTGCTACGACACTCTGTGTTATACTATGGTCAATACACATGGGCAAAATCGCACACCACCATATCTGAGAATGATCACTATGTATTAATACTCACTGTATATTTGGTGCTTTTCTGAAAAGTGCATGATTGCTGTGAATAGTTTAGAATAGGAAGGCATAAGGAATTAGTTTTGAGACAAGGGCTGCCTCTACAAGAGAGGTTTAAAACTCTTTCAAGGCGCTTAAAAAAATTTACCTCTACAAGAACGGAGCGCAAATTGGGCGTAGAGGCGCGTTATCTCTCCGATTATGCGCATTATCGAATGTGCGTTAAATCGCGAGTTTTATTTTGCTCCGGCCGTTAAAGCGCATTTTGACTATGTGAACAAGCGCTTATGCGCATTAACTACTTGAAAAGCGCATTTTGGTCATCCGTTAATGCGCTTCATCGCCTCTCGCCGCCTCTTGTGCAGAGGGATTAGGTGTAAATGCGCTTCTGCGCTTCTGCGCATAATCACCTAACCGGGCGCAAAAGCGAATCCTTGTAGAGGGGACCAAGGCTGCAATTGTGAGTACATTTACTTCAGGAAGGACTAGTTCATGTTTTTAGAACTGACAGACATCGATCTGTGATAAAAGATGAGAAAGGACTTTTTTGCTCTTTGAATAAGTTCCCTGTTGCAATTGGTATTAAAATTAGTCACATTTGGAACAAGATTGTTGGCTAGTGCAATGTCTGATTTTGAATTAAAATTGTATCTTTGTACCAAAACACAGATTTGTCCTACTTCTACTTAATGAATCAAGTTTCACTGTCTCCTGTATTATTGTCCTGGAGATTTTCAGGTCTGAGGAGACTCCATAGCAGGCCTGAGAGACTGGAGAGTGAACAGCATCTGTCATATAACTAGCAAGACAAAAATTAAGGATAGTCTTACCTAGCTGCATATGTGGACTTGGTATGAGAAATATCAGCTTGAATTCTACACAAGTAAATTCTACACAAGTAAAAATGCTAGATTAATTATTAGTGCTAGTGTGCTACTGTAAATGTTTGTTTTGGCCTATTGATTTGTTTGTTTATTACATTGATCAGAAGCTCATTGCCAAGGTTGCATGGGTAATGAACAATTAAAAGGGAATTGAAATCACAATCCAATAAAACATCAACAAATAGCTGCACAGCAATTCCTAAAACCAGTTATACTGTGTCAAAGTAGGATTCATGCCATTTCAGCCACACTCTGATAATATTTATTTATTTGTAGTAGTTTTACCAGCTCCTCAAGAAGAAAAAAAAAAAGGCCCGCAAGATCAATAATAAGACAGATCCTGCCCTCAGGCTTACAATAATAAAAAATGACACAAAAGGAAAAGGGATTGGGAGAGAGGAGGAAAACAAAACAAAACTCAAACACCAGTGCCTAGTTTCAAAGTTCTTATATATTGGCTGAATTCTGACAACACTTTTGGCAATGGAGAGGGGAAGAGGCAACTATCCATTGTGTTGATTATTGTGTTGTTGTGTGTATGTTTAATGGAGACCTATTGCTTATCATGAGGCTGGGACTTTTAGTTGAGTAACGGGGGAGGGGCAATATGTCATGTGTTGGGCACTGCAAAACTAACGAACTGTCAGTTGCCTCTCCCCCCCCCCCCCCGGTTGCTTAAAGTGTCGTCCGAACTCCGGAACAGTCAGTGAAGCAACCTCCCTGCAGCTGTTCCTTCTCTAGCCAATTGATGGGGCTTAATTCACCCCCCTTGCCAAGATGTTCTTCCTGGGAGGCAGGGGGTAGAGCCTCCCAGTGGTCCTTTACTCTCTAACCAATGGAGGAAGAGATAGATAATATAATGAAGAGAGTCATAAAACATCCTTGTGGAGGTAAAACACATCCTAAAATCACTGCAAAATGCAGAGATTAAGATGTTCATATCTACGATTTTTAAATTACACTTTAAAAAAGTCTGGACAAATAAAAACGTATTTTTCTGGCGCTGAAAAGACATTGAAGTAGCACTAGGCGAGCCTCCTTGGGTAGAGTATTTATTTATTTATTTATTTATTACATTTATATACTGCCCAACAGCTGAAGCTCTCTGGTCTGTTCACAAAAGTTATTCTACACCTGTAGGAGGTGGGGGGGGAGGGAGGCACAGCAGATGCATATGGGAGAGGTGATCCTTCAGGTAACCAAGCTCCCAAGCCATGCAGGTTTTTATAAGCCAAAACCAGCATTTGAATTGAGCCTGAAAATGAGTCAGGAGCTAAATGATAAAGTACTGACTTTATCTAACTGGGACATAATGCCCAGTCCCAGTTAGAACACTTGCCCCCCAAATGTGTGGCATTTCAAGACTGTCTTCAAAGACAGACCCATGGACAACACATTGCAATAACCCAAATGGAAGGTTACCAGACATGGGCCCTTGGTTGCCTTGACATGTTTTGTGGCAGTGTGGAAAAGGAACTACCTTGTACCACATTGAAGCCAATGGTTCATCTAGTTGTTAATCACCTTTCACAGCAGCTTTCTCAAGATTTCAGGATCAGTTTTGCTACCTGATATTTTCCCTTAATTTGAAAAAAGAATTGTCTTACACACATCCGATTCCTTTTTCTAGAAAGTCTAGAGCAGTTTACATAATCTCCCATCCAGGTATCTTTCAGGCATGTGTTCTGCAACTGACCTACACACTAGTGCCTGGGTGAATATTTTTGCTACCTGCCTTGAAGTAACGGTGGACAGAGAGAAACCTGCCAGGCAGAACAGAGCAGACTTTTCATTATCAGGACTTGTTGGGCAGTGAAGGAAGGGGTGGGTTTGATCGCCACCCAGGCTCCTAAGGAATACACGGATGCTTTTAGCACTAGTATTCCCTAGAGATGGCTGCTTCATGATCTTGATTTTTAAAATAAGAACAAAGGAGCATCCGGATGCTATCTGCGGCATTCCTTTCTTGACTGCTTGTGGTAAAAAGGATTTGTTTTTTATTTTGTTTTTTAATGCAGAAAGGGCTGCGTGACTCACTGCCACGTTGCATCTCCTGCGCTCAAGAGCCGCTGAGGTGAAGGCGCCGCGCGCGCCTTTTCTCCCTTCCTCAGCGAGGAGGATGAAACGGGAGGACAACTTGTAGAGTGTCCGCTGGGCGGGAGGAGGGCGGCGAGCATGCCGGCATTGGTTGTAACCACACCCCGAAGGGGGAAAGTCTTCGGGTGGTGGGGGAGGAGACATGGTGACAGGTGCTGTGGGAGCTGCTCTTGGCACCGAGGGAGGACGGACTCCTGGGAGCAGCCGCCGCCGCCTGTAGGGAGCGCAGCCACGTGCATCGCAAGAGCGTGAGAGCAGCAGCAGCAGCAGCAGCAGCAGCAGCAGCAGGCGCCCCTGGTGACTCTCTCCCGCTTCGCCCCGACCAGCCGAAGAAGCGCGCGCGATGGGCTCCCCTCAGGCTTCGCCACTCGCGCACATCTTCAAAGGGACGTTTGCGCACTCCAGCCGCTCTTCACCAATGGACGTTTTGCAGGGCCACCTGTTGGGGGTACAGGAGAGCGGGAAGGTGAGCCCAGGAGGGAGGGGGCGCGCGCGAGAGCGAGCGAGAGAGAAGGGGGCGCACCGAGGTGCCGGCTGCTGCCTGTTCTGGCACGTGGGCGGCTGGAGGATGAGCTCCTTCGAGCACGAGGCCGTGGGTGGCAGCAGTGCTGAGTGGAGAGCGCGGATAAGGGTGGGGGACGAGGGGAAGAGAAGCGGCGGGCCGCTTCGTTGAGGAAGCGATGGGACGGATACCTGTGGGAGGGCGAATGGAGGTCGCGCGGAGAAGGATGAGGGCAGAAGGGCTGGTGTAAGGCAGGAGCGGCGGGGGGGGGGAGGCGTGCTCTTTCGCCTCCTCCCCAACACACACGCAGGACGGACGCACCGAGAAAGACTGCCAAAGTGCAGCTGGGTGTCCTCGCAGGTTCATGGCCAGCCTGAAGGTTCGCGGGGAGGGGAGAGAACCAAAAAAGTGTGTTGGGGGCGGCGGGGCGGCGGCGGTCATTCTGCCCTGCAGGTCGTTGAAAGACAACATTGCAAACTGTTTTTTAATTGTTTGTTAAAAAAAATATTTTTACGGGGCTGGCTAGTTCACGCCTGCCCTACCCTGGTTACAAGCCCATGTCTTAGTGCTAAGACTAGGTTATATAACACCTGGATGTGGCGAAAGAAAAAAGACGTTAAAGAGACGATGGGAGGCGGGAAATGCACCAGGAACCTCTTTGGTCCCAGAAGACGGACTAAACAAATGCAGTTTAGTCCATCGGGAAACAAAATATCCAATTAGGGACATTGAGACAGTAGTTTTACCACGGCTAACGAAAAATCACAAAGCAGTGGGCTTCCTTTCGTGTTTCACCGAACTCTTCCTCAGGCTGCGGCTTAAAAAAAAGGAAAGTGGCGGGTGGAGATGGGAGATAGAGATTGCTGGTAGAGAGCCTGGTGGAAACAGTCTACAGAATGTTACAGTCTTAAAATGGTGATTCGGCGAGCTTAGGTAGATGGTGCCAAGTGCAAAAATGACTGGTTATTTGTCAAAGTGTGTTTGGATAGCCCCAGGAAGCAGACACGAAGGCCTCCTCCACACGGGGCGTTTAATGAGCCTTGAAGGCTCATTATAAATTTTACCTACACACGAGCGGAGCGCAAAACGGGCGTACAGGCGCGTTATCTCCCCGATAATGCGCATTTTCGAACGCGCGTTAAATAGCGACTTTTATTTTGCTCCGGCCGTTAAAGCGCATTTTCGCTGTGTGAACAAGCGATTATGCGCATTAACTACCTGGAAAGCGCTTTTTGGGCATCTTTTAATGCGCTTCGCCGCTTCCCGCCGCCTCCCGTGCAGAGGGATTGTGAGTAAATGCGCCTCCGCGATAATGCGCATAATGCTGCTCCCAGATCCTGCATTGTTAATTGCTAACATAGATTAGAGACCCCTAGTAGGTAAATATGCAATGAGAGAGTGGAGCACTTATTACGCTTAGAACTATTTTTCCATTTTGATTTTGTAACCATTTAAATTATGAACAGAAGTGAACTAATCTACATTAATCCACCTAAAAGATCACTTAATCTACATTGAGGTGCTTTGAGTATTCCCTCTCAAAGAGACTGAAAGTGTAATAGTATTGGCATATCAGTTGTAAGGAGTAAATTATTACTGGGGTTCTTGAAGAGAGGGAGATGAAAAGAGAACTGTAAAAATGCTGGGAAATCTTGGTCAGAGAAGGTTAGATGCCTCTGTGAGGGAGTGAGCAGGAGATTAGTACTGAAAGTGGTGCGTGTGTGTGGTTTATTACAGGGTATGTCTGGGGTCCCCTCTACAAGGATTCGCTTTTGCGCCTGGTTATCCGATTATGCGCATAATCACAGAAGCGCATTTACGCCTAATCCCTCTGCACGAGAGGCGGCGAGAGGCGGCGAAGCGCATTACTGGATGTCCAAAATGCGGTTTACAAGTAGTTAATGTGCATAAGCGCATATTCACACAGTCAAAATGCGCTTTAACGGACGGAGCAAAATAAAACTCGTGATTTAACGCGCATTCGATAATGCACATAATCGGAGAGATAATGCGCCTCTATGCCCCATTTGCGCTCCGCTGGTGTGGAGGTAAATTTTTTAATGAGACTTCAAAGAGCATTAAACCTCTCGTGAAGAGGCACCCTGGATGTTGGTTGACATATATACTGGCTATATGTGTCTGAGATACTAGGGCTAGTACATAGATAATTTGAATAGGCTTAGTACATTTGATATAAAAGCAGAAGTGGTGCACATCTCTCTTTCCTGTGAAGGGTTGAAATGTAAAATTATGGCTGCTATGATACTCATTTGCAGCTGTAAAGTGGACTTGATCCTATTTGTAGCTCCAAATAATTATATACTTTTTGGAGGTTGTTTCCTATCAGATTAAGAATAAATTGAGATGATTCACCTGCAACTCTTTTTATAAAGGGATTTAGAGATGACATGGATACAAAACTGGCTTTTAAAAGGCTATTCCTTTGCATCACATAAACAATTATATCAATCTGTTTTTAAAATATCTATTGGGGGAGTTTTTCCCACTCCTTGCTCTGGTCACCCATATTGCTGTAATCGTATTAACGGTGTATTTAATGTTATTTTCCAGTATATATGTTAAATGCTCCAGAAAGCCATTTCATGCATGTCTTTGCACAATTTTTTTCCCAACTACTATTCACATTTTTTATTCCAACTTTGCAAGGGCAATTTTTACTCAACCATTAGACACATAATATTGTTCAAAGGTTCCAGGTTTTGCCTCCTTGACCACCTGGCCTTATGTATTCTTAGGTCCAGAAAACTCTTGTGCAATTAGATGTTCCTTTAACAAGATGGCTAATTATATGTTTCACATTCATTGGTAAGTATACAGTTAAAGGCTTAATGGAGTATATTATTGTGCAAGCTCATACACTTTCAAATGTGTGTGGAGAACACATGATTGAAGTGGCCAATAAATGAATGGGTTTTTTTTTGGCATAGCAACGGTTCCTGCATTGTGGTTCTTGATTGTATAGACCATTTAACATAGTTCCTTTCTTCTTTAACACACTATCACATATTTTGTTGATGACACATTCATACAATTGTAAAGGTTGTTTTCCAACCTGATTTTCCTCACTATCATATTTTCTTTTCTTTATTGAACTAGTGTAGGGATAAGAAACAGTTGGTCTTTGGGACCAGAAGAAACCTAGGAGGTGTCTTTTTCAAAATGATCCTCGGGCAAATCTGACTGCTAATCAGGAGACTAGAGCCAAGTGTTTGGGGTAGTAGGAGAAAGGAGGGAAAAGGCTGATATTGGAAAGTTCCAGTGAGTTTCAGAAGTGATCCCCACCAATGACTGTGGTAAGGGGGTCTTTCACAGGATTCACTGGTAGGGGCAGCTCAAACTATATTGCCACTGTCTTTTATTTACAGGGATAGGGGATTAGGTTCCCTTCTGACAGTGGTGTAAGTGGTAAATTTTGAAGTTCAGATGCTCAATCATGATAGTCCCCATAGCCATGTGCCCAAGGAAAGACCAAAATTGCTGGCAATTGTATTCATCTGTATTTGGGGGGGTGTGTGTATAGCAGGAGTACATAATAGTTTATTAGAATCAGCTGATAGTCATACAATTGTGAGATGACAAAGGGCAGTGTAATGGTTAGAATGTTGGACTTTGACTGGAAAGATCTGAGATTGTGCAAGGAAGGGAAAGAGAGGGATACAACATGTTCAATATTTTCTAGGCATTTCTTTTCCCAGCACCAGGAAAAAACATTTGATCTCAAAGTCAACCAGTCAGTTCTAGAAGTTTTCATCTCTATCAAGACCAGGCAGTTTGTAATGCTAATGAGTTGTTATCAATATTTCAATTTATTAGTTGCCCTATAGCCAATTCATTAACTGATGATTTTAAAACACAGCTTTAAACATATCTTTAACATTAAAACAAGCAGGAGTTTAAAACATTTTTAAGGCCTGGGAGAACAGAAATGTCTTTGTCTGGCATCAGAAGGTCAACAAAGTAGGTGCCAGGCAGACATCTCTAGGAAGGTATTCCACAGTTTGGGGGCTACCACAGAAAAGGCCTATTCATAAGTAGATATCCACTGATCTCAGTAGCCAGGGACTCTCAGAGCAGGGCCTCAGATGATTATCTTGGGGCATGGTCAAGAACATATGGTATGATCTTTCAGAAACTGGCCCCAAGCCATGGATGTCATTATGGGTTAATACTAACACTTTGAATTGGACCAGGAAACAAACTGGGAGCCAGTGAAGATGGTACAATACTGGTGAAATATGGTCATAACACTGAGTTCCAACCAATACCCTAACTAGCAAGTTTTGTACTTACTATAGTTTCCAGAGAGTCTTCAAGGGCAGTCCCTTACCGAACATATTGCAGTAATCTAACCAGGAGGTTACCAAGGCATGGATTACTGAAGCCAAAATTGCTCATTCGAGATCAAGCCAACCCAAAATACTTTGCATTACAAAAGGAATAACTAATAACAATATATTGTTACTAGGAAAATCCATCCACCCATCCAACTACTGTGAGGATAGCAATTAAGCTCAGGAGGAACAGAGAAATTGGGGTGGGGGCAGATGATATCATTATCTCTACTAATCAAAAAAACTGGTGCTTTGACCCTGCACTAAACCCTCCACAACTGAAGGGTTTTCTTGATTGCAACCCTGGACAAGGAGAAGGGGCTGTAGTTGAGGAAAATCATGGGGACACACTTACTCCGAACTAAGGCCCTCTTGTCCTCAGATTCTGCAATGATGTGAGACATTACGTTCCCCATGTCTGTGTATCCCAGAGTGGCCTGATGCAATTTACATTCTGACACCCCAGGCAGCCACTTGTACTGTTTATTGCATTGGACTGAATCTGGTGACAGATTTTTCACTTAGAGCTTGTTTCATGAGAGATGTTCCTAGTCACTGTTTTATTTTGGTTTGCTAAAACCTCTTGTCCCCACCTACAGTGAAATAGGTAGCAATATTGTGGCCTGCCAAAGGAAGTAGGTAACAGAGGAGCCTCAAGAGCCGACCTCAGTAGCCTCATGTGGCCTGGTCAATGGAAAGCAGACTTTGGCTGGGTACAAAGGGCCAAAAGCCCAGTACTCTACCTCAATTTAATGCAGCTACACACACACCCTCCTTCCCTTTTTCCAGTGCAGGACTAGCTGGTCACTTCAGGGCTGAGTAGGTCTTTTGGGCTTTCTTCTCACATAGACCTCTGGAATGTGGGTTTGTGCCTGTGCATTCTCCTCTGCACTGGTGGCTTGTTGCTAACTAGGTATATTTACCTTGGACTTAACTGACAGGAATAGAGTAGGGTGTAAGGGAATATTGGTCAGCATACTGAGGCATCAAGTGGAGGGTGAAGGGGACTTCTCTGGACCAGCCTATCAGAGCTAGTGGGCTTGGGGGTACAAGGAATGCAATCCTCTTGAAGCAAGCCTGTCTCACTCAGCCAAAGCTAATAATCTCAAGGGAGGGGGTGGCAACTGAGGGAGGTCTTCCTGAACACATTGCAGGATGTGTGGCAATGAAAGCTGAGAGAAGTTACACAGCAGCTGTTCCTAGGCTCAGAGCCAAGGGAGAGCTCACCCACAAGTGGGTGTGAAGTAACTGAAGGATTAGCATCCACAGAAGAATTGTCATCTCAGGGAGTTAACCAACATCATGGGAAGAATAGTAAAAGTTAACAACAACAAGAATTCTGTTGAGGCTCCTTTAATTCAGTTAAATCAAGTTGTGGCCTTTTATGAACCCTAATAATGAGAGAAATGCCTATAAGAAGTAAGAATCTAAGGCACACATACTTGGCACTATTATTAAAATCAGTAGAATTCATCACCAGGCCTTCCGCAAGGTGTCTCATTGCCTGAGGTAAAAGAGAAGTCATGTGGTGGTGGCAGCCCTGCTTCCATCCCCTTCCCCTGTCCTGCATCTCCTTATCTTTACCTTTGTCATAGCTTTGTCAGCTCTATGGAGAACCACACTCCCAGAAGTAGTGGCCTCAGGGCCCTCGCAGGAGTTCACATAGCTCCTGTGACAAAGTAAGGTTGCTCTAGAGATCCCTGTTGGATGCTTTCTTGCTGTGGCCAATGCCACAGCCAATGCCACAGTGAGAGAGTGGCTGGTGGGGCTCTCCAGAGCACCCGCTGGATGCTGCTGCAGCAGGACCTCCTGGCAGGGCTGCAGAGCAGTGCAATTCACTCCTCCTCCTTTCTGCTGCCTGATGTGGCTACCTCACCCTGCTTCATGGGTGGGCCAGCCCTGCTCATCACTTTAAAGTAAATGTGCTAGGACTGAGGTGTATGTGAAGGGTAAGGAATGTTTTTGTAATTGGGGAACTGTGTTTCTTGTTTTGCTTCCTTGCAACACTGGTACATACCTTTGCTCAATACAAGAGCAGTTTGTATCTTCTTCACTAATCATGATTGATAATTTCTCTGCCTTTAATTGCTTGCAAACATATATTTCAGTCATTTACAGAATCTATATCTGCATTTGCCTTACTTCAAACATTAGCTTGTCTACTTGCTATTAAGCAGTGGGATCCCCTGGAGACTTGGCAAAGCCTTGAAAGGTGATGCAAGACCTTTTTATTTGGAATAGCCAGTACAATCTTTTTGTACTCAAATGTTCACTGATAAGGAGCTATGTACACGTTGAATAGAACAATAAATTCACCTCTGTGCTTCATTACTGACATACTTCATTCATTGCTTTGCAGTAGAGCATCTTCATCAGAATTCCCAGATACTAATGCAGGAATACAAATACTTAGCAGTATTTTTATATGAATGAAAGCCACAGCCTCCTCTGCCTCTTCCTCCATGACATTCCATCCCACCACCACATTTTTGTCCTTCTGACAACTTCTTGTAAGACTGAACATCTTCACCACCACCACCACCAATCAATCTGCATATTTATCTCACAGTATTCTAGAATCCTTACCTAGAGGCCCCTGCTGCTGACACTTACACACACACACTCACACAGCTTCTTCAAATCCAAAGGCAAGACTCTCTTTGTGCCCCTAATGTATATGCATGCCAGGTGGTTCATTATTATTTTCTGTTCAGTTTATTGATTTTCCCTAGGAAATGCATGTCAGGTGGCTCATGAGCCAAAGTTTGGCAGTTTTTCAGCTGGTTCACAGATGGCCATGTGACTGCATCATCAAGTGGTAACTTGTATATGCAAATTTGCCTTTACAGATAAAACATTACTGACAACATTTTCGTATCTCCTCACATCAAACCAAACACAAGGTCTTTCAGTGGAGTGAGTTTCCACATTCATCTGTGAAGCATCAAGTGATGAGCAATTGAGAAATCAAGTAATGTTGAATATGCATGTGCAAACTGATCCCTGCTTCATCCTTCTGATTAGTTGAATATTACCAACCAGGTTTGGTGTACAATGGAAGAAAGACCTGACCTTCTTAATATTTCATATCTTGCTTTTACTAACTTTTTGTTCTCTCTTTGCTGCCTATATATTGAACTGGTTGGCACAAAACGCTAACCCATCATTTATTTAACCCATGGGTTGTTGAATTCTGGACTTTGTGATGTGTGAACACAGCCACATCAACAAACCATGGTTTGCTAACCATGGACAACCTAGAAAGAGAACCCATGGTTTGTTGTTGGGTTGTGAACTCTGGGTTGTTTAAACCATGGGTTGTTGTTATGTGTGAACCCAGAACTGTGGGTTGTTCATGGGTTGGGGTTTTTTTTGGTTTTTTTTGGGGGGGGTTGCCAGACTTCAGAGGTAGTGGGCAAGGGTAACAGAAAACAAAACAAACAGCCATTCTACATGCCGGTACTACAAGGCCACAAATGCATTTGGGATACAGGGAAGGAACAGGCAAAGAAGAGGGAAACAAACAAGCCAGGGATTGAGAAAACAGAACATAATTTGTTTGTTCATCTGCCAAGCAGGGCAACATAATATGGGTTAAGTGTGGATTAAATAAACCATGGATTAGCATTTTCTTCATAAAACAAGATTTATATGATGAATATACTATTGTATTTTGCTTCTCCGGAATGGAACTATTTCAAATAGTATACTGTATAGGCAGCTCATCTTCCATGACAACAAGTCTGCTTTCAACATTTGCCATCTGGTGTTACATATTTGTCTTTCTTTGACTTATTCTAGTTACTTAGTTTGTGTTTAGTAAGTGGCATTAGTCATTCTCCTTCCAGTTTGACTTCAGCATCTCTGTAATATTTTTGTATTGCTCATCAGAAGATTCAAGTTATAAAGCATTTGCATCTTTTAAATAATTGGTTAGTACAGATGCATATGTCAGAACATGCCAATAACGAGGTGATGATGATGAAAATATAATAAACACAGCTTTTGGCTTGCATGAACTGCTAATGGATAATTCTACCATTTTTATTTATTATTGTCAACAGCAGATATTTGCATTTGAGTACCACCCAATACCTCAAGCAAGTTTTAATAAGTTAAAAACGAGATTTAGGCTGCAGGCCTATATACACTCAGCAAACACATGCTAACACTCATGGAGTTGGATTCAGACTTTAGTCGAACTAAGAATAGATTCATTGAAATAAATGGGACACGTTAATAATGGCCAGCTCCAATCCCATTGATTTTAAACAGTTCCAAACCTGCCTCATCAGCTTGAATCAGGGGTACTTTGGCTTGGAGCTTTGAACTGACATCATGCTCGGCCTTGGATTGGAAGCAGAGCCTTTCAGTCTGTTTTCCCTTGGATGTGTTTCCTTATTGATGGGAGAATGAACAAATCCTTATAACTTTTTAATTTGTGGGGCAGAATTGATTCAAATATGCAGGACCCTTCAGTGGGAATGAAACCTGCCAAATGGCAGTCAAAGACATGAAGTGGGGATGTGCTAGGTGCCTTCAAAGTTTGACTTTTTTTAAAAAAAGAAATGCTCTACTTTCTCTGTGGATTAGTAGGTAATTTGCATAAACATGGCATGCAATGCAGAGGTAGGTAAACTCCCTGCAAAATTTCAGAAGGATAGGTACCAAAATAATAACAGTATTTGTGGCTTGATGGAGTGAATGGATGGGATGTGACACTTTATTGAAATATATGAAAGTGTTAAATTCCCTGATCTAAATTCTTACCAGAGAACATATCTTCTCTCACGTGAAAATGTAGTGTGTTGCCCTGACTTCACAGGATTGAAGAGGGGTTACTCTGCCTTCAGTCCTGATAGTGAGAGAAGTGAGACAGTAGCTTGCCAGCTCCATTTCACTCCCTTTGCCCATGGCAAGTTAATGCTGTGGTGCAAGCTTGGTTTGAGCATTGCTGGGCAATCTTTTCTTTGGAGGTGCTGGGCTGAGAAGGATGTTATTACTTGGACCAATTGATAGGTGGGGAAAGTGAGTTTCTTTCATCTGCAGGCTTGAAACATAGGTATCAAATACCTGAAAGTGCACATTGGCAATATCTTCAATGAAGACATACGTTATTTACTGTTTATGGTCTTGAATGTCTTGGAACCTCCAGTGTTGGCTCAATGCAAATGGTTAAACCTAAATTGTTATATATAAAAGTCTACTGATATATGGTAAAACTGATAGCCAAGTACTTAGGGGGCAGTGGAACAAAGAATAAGAGCTGGAGTGGGGAATTTGTGGCATGCTTTGGCTTACAAATCCCATCAGCTCTAGCCAGCATAGCCAATGATTTGAGTTGAAAGAGTTGAAGGTAAAACATCTGGATGGCCATAATTTGCTCCTCCACGCTGTAACCTCCATACAACTTGTTTTCCCAAAACAAAAATCATGCTCAGTACTGCAGAAACTGGTAGTCCACACACATTGGACTCCACAGAATCTATTCAGGTAAACTGTATCAGCATCAGACCGGTTGACACTGTGGCGGCACTCACATATCACTGGTTCATATGATGTGGGGTCACCCAGTTGTAGCCACTTTCTGGATGGATGTTATCGTGCAAATTAATTTTGTCTTGGACACTTTGCTAAAAGTTACAGATATCCACATACTTTTGAATTATATGCTAGTGGTATAGAAACTGCCAGATGGCTACCGAAAATGGAACCTGCGAGTGTTTATGATTGACAAGAGGGTCATGCTCCAGGAAAGCAAAGATAAATAGTTCCCATCTGTTTTGCAATGGACCAAGGACCCCTTTGGCCCTTGTGCATTTGAGAGAACATTTTACCATGATCAGCTCTGTGATGCAGAATATTCGGACATTTGGTCAGCGTACCTTAGCCTATACGAGTAGCAAGAATCAGGAACACCAATTATTGTATAACTGTAAGGTGGTTTGTTTTGTATTAAAATGTATATTTTGTTGTTAATAGAAAAATCTGAATAAAGACTGTTCATGGAAGGAGGAAGAAATATATGAGTGTGTACACTACCGTAATCCTTGGTGCACAGAAGTAACACTCTGTGTGTGTGTGTGTGTGTGTGTGTCTGAACAGTCACACAATGCTCACTACAGTGGCCACAGACAGATATTTAAAAAATGATGTAATTGTTATATTTTTATTGGGTTTTAATCTATTATTTTATTGTTTTGATCAGTTTTAATTGTTTCTATAAACTATCTTGGGTGCCACTTTTGGGTAGAAAGGCAGGGCACAAAATAAATAAATAAATAAATAAATAAAGACCCACAGAGTTCTACAAATATATTCATCCTGAAATTGTTAAATCAAATGCTACAAGGGCAGGAATGGTGTGTGTGTGTGTGTGTGTGTGTGTGTGTGTGTGAAGAGAAGGAACTTACCTAATAACTTAAAACACAGACAGAGAGCAATTCTATATGAGACATATATTGCACTCTCAACATTTCTTAGTTATGGTTGCTTATGGGTCCTTTCGATGATGTCATAACTCTCCAGTTTCACTTTTGATTTTTAAGAACACTTTCATGGAGTTTTTGAGAGGGGAGAATGGTGTGTTATTTGTGAAAGTGACAGCAAACATATTTTCCTGCTTTTATTACTGTGTTATTCCATTATAGCACAGTGCCACCTAGAGGTCATGTAGTAGAAAATAAAAAACTCTTTATGTAGAGCCAGGATCTCAGTTGTACAATGAATCTGAAGGTAGATCAAATGGATGTAGATACAGCTTGTAGAAAAGTTCATAAATAAACCACAGCTACAGTTTAAAAAGAGAGGTTCCAAAGAGGTTTGGATTTTTGGAAAGGATTTTACAAATAGTTTGGTCTGGAATAAGAAATGAAGGAACAAAAAGAATAAAGGTGGTCACACAAGCAAAACAACTAGCTGCTGCTATATTCCTCTTCAGTAGTATGCAAACAATACCTAAAGAGCAGAGAATTAACTGAAGCAGATTCAGATAAATTCCATCAATGTCCCTTCCAAAAGCACTGTTAATGGAGATCCCTAGTGAAATCGTTCTTTGATTGAAGCTAGAGCTGTCATTCATAAAACTACAACTCTCCACCCCTTTCCCCCTTCCAACATTTTCCATTTATGGAGGTTTTGTAAGGAGGTTCACAACTGCATTAAATTGCCCCCCTCTTTTCCAGGCAGATCTAAAGCCTCATGACCTGTCCACGTTGGCTCAGACCTAGCAATGTGAAGGACCAGGGGAAAAAAAAGAGAGGACAAATTCAGGAACCTCCCCCCCCCCACTTTTTTCCAAGGACTATTTTTGCCCCCCCCCCCAAAAAAAAACTCAACAGATCTGGATTATGAAATACTTTCTTTTAGAATTTAAGATGAGATGTTTATATATTGTTACTGAGCCTTTACTCCCCCCCAATGATTTCCAAAAACTCTGCAATAAAAGTCTTTTATAGACAGGCTAGAGATATAAAATGTCTGGAAATAATGAAGCAATGTAGAAAAATGCTTTTTAATAGTCTCCCTAAGATTCTCAGCATAGTTATTTTTCCCATTTCTTATTAAAAGTATTGACCCAATGCATCTTTTATTGATCAATGTTTTGGGATGTTCCAAGTCATGCTCAGTTTCCCAACATGTGAATAGAATCAGCATATCACAACATGGAAGAACATGTACATATTCAGCAGTTTGGGTTTTGTTCTGCTGAGTCCTGTGTTCTGGACTTGTCTTCCTCTGCCTCCAGTTCTTCCTGCTTCTTCTGACTTCTAGGATGATTCAGATGTTTCAGAGTATACTTGCAGAAGTTCCCTCTGGTCAGGCATAAAATATATTAGGTACAACTTGGTTTGCTCATAAAATTAGCGTGTTTGGTATATTAAAATTTAAAGGTATAGTTTATTCAGATAATAATTACAACATTTACTAATTGATTTCACTTTTTAAAGTGTTCAAATATAATGATAATTTTATGAGCAAACCAAGTTATACTTAATAGAACTTTGGAACAAAAAGGCTGCTTTACATTCCTAAAGCAGCCTTCCTCAACCTGATGCCCTACAGATATTTTGGACTATTGTGCCCAGCATTCCTGACCATTGGCCATCCTGCCTGAGGCTGATAGGAGGTGAAGTCTAAAATATCTGGAGGAGGACACCTGGTTAGAGAAGGCTATCCTAAAGCAGCAAAGTTTCTTTAGATCTGTAAAAAGTGCCCACAACTTATTGCTTATTTTTCAACCCCCCCAAATTCCCATGGTTTTTTTCCTGGAAAAATGGGGGGGGGGGGAAACCCAGTTATTTTCCATTGCTTCAAAATTTCCAGAAATTTTGCATCTTTACTTAGACCACTTTGGATTAGAATCATCTTGGTTTGGAGCAGGTATGTGTGATGCTGGGGATTCCATTCTGTTTAAGCCTAATGGCATTCTTCATCATTTCTGTTCCAATAAGCAGCAGTGGACAGTAGCAATTTTTCCTCCCGATTCTGGAAATATTTTGTGCCTTTTTTCCATGTTCCACAATTTGTGCAGATTGTAGTTGTATTTTTTTTTAATGGGCCGGGATGGGAATTGAAATTTGTGAAATGGTGTCATAATTCTTTAAACAGGCAATATTGGGCAAGTGCACAGAATTGCAAGTCTGCCTGTCTGCTACAAAGCCTGGAAGAGGCATATTCCCCTCTTGCCAATGTCCTTGTCAGTTTCATTCTCTCCCCACACTACTATGAGCATCATCACATGGGTAAAATCGTGTTTTCTTACCATCACTTTTCTGCTCACACATTTGTCCCTCATTACTTCCTCTTTTGAAAGAGGAAGTAAACAACCTGCACATGGCCCATTCAGTGGGCCGTTTTGATTGGTAGGGGATAGCGGCAACTTCCATCTTTAAAATAAGTCGGACTTAGGCCCCCTCCACAAGGATGCGCTTTTGCGCCCGGTTCGGCGATTATGCGCATTATCGCAGAGGCGCATTTACTCCTAATCCCTCTGCACGGGAGGAGGCGAGAGGCGGCGAAGCGCATTAATTGATGTCCAAAAAGCGCTTTACAAGAAGTTAATGCGCATAATCGCTTGTTCACACGGGGAAAATGCGCTTTAACGGCCGGAGCAAAATAAAACTCGCGATTTAACGCGCATTCGATAATGCGCATAATCCGGGAGATAACGCGCCTGTACGCCCGTTTTGCGCTCCGCTGGTGTGGAGGTAAAATTTATAATGAGCCTTCAAAGAGCATTAAACCTCTCTTGTGGAGGTACCCTTACTGAGGTGTTTTTTTGTGGCACGAAGAAGGCTAGAATGGGTAGGAGATGCGCAGGAGGCAATCAATGTTGTGAGAGGGACCCGTGAAAATCTGTGAGTGCCCAGTAATGAGCGTTCAATAAACGCTTGTCTGATGGAGCTCTTCATTTAGCCCAGCAGAGCCATAGTCCATATTTGTGAAAAAGTGTGTCAATTTAATTTTCCATTTCCCTAGGGAAGGGGTGGGTATTGTGTGGAGAGGATGAAACTGACAAAGACATTGACAAGAGAAATATGCCTTTGTGGGACTTCATAATGGACAGGAGGATTTGCAATTGTGTGTACTTGTGCAAGATCACCAATAAAACAATGTAAAACAATTTTTATGACACCATGCAAATATCAAGATCCTCCCCACACCAAACATTGTGCAAATTGCTGCCATTAACCCCCCCCCCCCAGCCCCCAAATTGGCATATTGGCTCGAATTGCTACAGATCAAGCCAACACCAGCAGGGAGAAATGGAATGAAATCTGCATGGATGAGCCAGAAAAATCCATTGAATTTGCACCTCCACAAATTTTCATACATCCCTAGTTTGGAAGTAGTCAAAAGCAGGACATTTTGAGTGTCATCACATGGGGGGGGGGGGGAATTGTGTTTCCTCACTGTTGCTTCTTTGCCCCCGCTTCTGTCCTTCATTACTTCCTCTTTCCTCCTGGAGAGAAAAGAGGAAGTAAACAAAGATCACGTGGCCCATTCAGGGGCCATTTTTATTGCGCTGCTTTTCCTGCACACAGCAGGAGATCGCGGCACATTCCTTTTTTTTTTTTAATGGATTAAAAGGGGTCTATTTTGCAACGGAAAATTGAGCAGAAAGCGGGAGGTGCGTGGGAAGCGGACGTTGTCTAAAGGATGTGCAAACATCCATAACTGAGCAGTAGTGAGCGTGTGATAGAACACTCATCTGATGATGCCCTAAGACTTGGATATATACTTTGTCTGAAGGGAATGCACAACCATCCAAAACACAAGAGGGCAGGTGTCGTCTTAGAAGAGATATTCTTCCTTCTCTTACATACAAGATGGAAAGCCGCCTCTAAGATGGTATCTATTGTGACACATGCAAAGAAGCCATTTTTCATTTGAAATGCGTTCAGAATTAATTGATTGGTTTGCTGATGAATTAATTAAAATTTGTATGGTTAATTGACTTTGGGAGCAATCCTATGTCCCCCCCCCCCCCATACAGTATCTAGGGGGACATAGGATTGTTCGATTTATGGATTCTAAGGGCGGAAGCAAGACTCTGACCTCAGAGTCTGGATCCCACACTCCCCTCTTCCTCCCCCCACAGCCAGCGCAATTCTCTCGGCACGAGCTATATCTCTCTGCTAGCAAACGGAGCATGGAGTCAGGAAAAAGGGGCATTCCTGGTAGCAGGAAAGGGAACAAACAGGGAGCCCTATGGCCACTACAGCCTCCTTCTCTGCCCATCCCTGAACTGTCTAGCTTAAATATAGAGAAGCAGGCACAACATGCCTGCCACTCTGCATAGGATACCCATAAGCCTCCAATTTTGGAGGCTTACAAGTACTTTGGGGACTCTATGATTTTTTAATTGAGTGATAGCACTAACTTTCAGTCATGCAGATGCCATATGGCTATATGAGTTGACTTGCTGGATGAGACCAGAAAAACAAACTTAAAATGATATATAATAAGAAAAGATATGGGAAATGAACTTAAAAATTATATATATTAAGAAAACTTTTACTAATTTGCCTTCATATAATCCAAAGTAAACATGAAACACACATGCAGAGTGATATCAAACACATACATTTGAGTACTGTATTCGTTTTCCTCTGTCTTAGATTGCATTTTTGGAACCAACTAAAGAACAAGAGAAGCTGGTAAAGGAGTGGGGATTCAAACCATCTGACATACGAGAGCTCAGTAATAAGTAAGTATGCATTTGTTTTATTTTCCCTTTGTCATCAGATATTTCCATCTATTTTTTCGATGATGATGATAATAATTCTATTTATGGAACACTTATCTGAGTATTTTTAAGTATTTTCCATTTTCTCCCTACATCCTTACAATAGTTTCTAAAGATAGCCCCTCATTTTCTCCTCCCATTTCCTTCCAAAGGTATCCACATCCTTGCCCCCCTGCCCCCCACCAGCTGCTTCTTTGCTCCAAATTATCTCCTCTAAAGCAGATTTGTCATTTGGCTGTGTACATTGGGCCAGCGTAAAGGGTACTCATGGTTTGGGCCTGCACCCCCGTAGGGGCCCACTGATAGGGGTCTCTTGTATACTTAAACCTCCTTTTCATCATTGCAATCTGGTTGTTTCCCCTGCCTGTTGCTCTGGCTTTGACTATGATGGTGGTCAGAAGGAGGGGCAGTAGATGCCCTTGCTTACTTCCTCACTGGCTCCCTGCCTGTGAAGCAAGCAAGCAAGAGCAATGTTGAGAAAGAGGAGAAGGAACAATAGCAGCTGGTGGCAATAGTGGTGAAAAGGATGGAGGGGCAGTGGTGCCACCAGGGGGCAGGGGGGCAAGCGCCCTTCCCCCAAACAAGAAGCTTGCCACCCCAGTTGCCACTCCAGTTGCTGGCAGAGCTGGCTTTACCAGGAGGGATCACCCAGGCAAAGCAGCCCCAGCACAGCAAGGGTTAACAGTTACCCTTGCTGATACTGGGCACCTGCACTGTCGCCTTTGGTGTCTTTCTCCTCCTCTGGTTTCAGAGAAAGAGCAAGAAGGAGCCAAGTGGGCTGGGTTTGTGGCTGCCTTCTTGAAGGCAAACCTCAGCTGTTTTAGAGGAGAGAAATGTGACCTTTCCTCTTCAGCCCCTTAGCCCATTCCCCTCACTCAGCAGCAGGGACAGGGAGCCAGGCAAGCCAAGACACCAGTTGATTTCTGCTGGTAATCACCTACACTTTCCGGGTACTGGTAATAGTATTTTTTTAATATTCCATCACGACTTGTTAGGGCTATTAGCACTTTCCACTTACAAGCTGTATACAGACCTTTTTTATGTTGTTACTAAATCCCTGTAAGACTCCAGGCTGAAATTAGAATGGGGGAAGAATTTGTGGGAAGGGGATGTTTAAAGCTTTCCAGCCATTGCTGCTCTTACCCCCCCTTGCCCTGAACCCTGCTTTCTGCCCTCACTGGGGAAAATACAGAGTGGAGTAGTTTCTCTCTTGCCCCCCCCCCCCTTGTGTATTTGGTGGGTTGGTTGGGGGTAGTTGCTAGGAGAATAACTTTGAAAGCAACCTTGCCCAACCTTGCACTGTCTAGAAGCTTTGAACCACAACCCCCCAGCATTCCTGACTGTTGACCATGCTGGCTAGAGCTCATGGAAGTTTAGGTTCAAAACCTCTGGAGAGCACCAGATTAGGGAAGGCTACACGAGAATAGCTGGCAGTGTAAACACCCCTTACCAAGATTTCTTCCTCTCTTCTTAATTGCAGCTTTCCACTTATTTTCATTTAAAACTCCTTTGAAAGGCAGCACTTTGGGGAAAAGTTTTATGTTTTTTCATTTTATATTGTAATTTATAATGCTCTTTGTGGTTTTAATTGTTGCTTTCAATGTTGCAAGGGGGTTGCTGGGTTCAACTGTTTGTAAATGTGACCTAGAATCCATTTGGTTTTGCTGTATAATGCATCTCAGTCATATTGTGAACATGTGGTTTAAAAAATATCCTTTCTTTCCTTTTTGTGGTGCGAGTTAGCACATATTCCTGGCTAAATTCCTTCTGTTTCATGGGGCACACTTTTTTCCCCTTAAACTTGTTCCAGTTTCCCCAAACTCACTCACTTACAGCCATTGATTCTTATTTTCCTGCTGCCTTAGTTTGCCTATGTGTGAAATGATTTTCGTGGTCTCCCATCTCCCTTTAATTTAAATCTTGGAGAAGTGGGCTTGGCTATAAATGCTTTCCTCTGTGTTGTGACATACCCTGGATAAATTGCTTTTTAAAGACACTTAAAAAAAAGCTTGATCTCTGTTGGTTTTTGGAATTTAGTATGCTGCAATTATGTAACCCAAACACACTCTCTCTTGCAGTCATTGACTTTTATTTGCCTGCTGCCTCAGTTTGCCTGTGTGTGAAATGGGCTTCTTCCTTTCCCAACTTCCTTTGTTTTCAGTAAGTGGACTCTGCCACAAACTGCTTTCTCTGTGTTATTCGGGAGAGGTTTCTGGGAGGGAGGGTGATCCCCTTGGCTCTGCCTCCAGTGAAACCATTTTCCATCCCACCAATTAGGGTAAGGTAACTGAAGTTTGGGGTGGGGGCACTCATAACTGCATCACACATAAAACCTCTGATGCCTGAACTTATTCTTGGTAGTTTTCCAAACTACACTCTGGCACCAGCAGCCAAATCAGCAAGAACACCCTTGGAAGAATTAATCTGCTTATTCCATGGATCTCTTCCTTTTTTCACAGGACAGTAGGCCAGGAAAAATGAGAGGGGGAGGAAAGAATTAATTTGTGCCTTCTCCATGTCTTCCTTTTTTCTCCTCCTCAGAGAATTAGGACAGGAATGGGTGGGGAGAATTTACTCACAGTGCAAGCCTGTGAATGTTCACTCATCAATTAATCCCACCATATTCAATGCCTCTTATTTCTTTTATTCTATATTACAAAGGCAATGGATTGAAATAAAAAACCACCAAGCTTCATCAGGAGCTTCATCTTCAAAAACTTCATCTTTTGGATTTTTAGACTATTACTTCATATGCATTGGTTTTCCTAGGTGTACAGGGCCCAGGTGTCTCAGTTTACTTTTACTTTCCTTACGCTAAGGGCCTACCTTCCTGGTTCTGCCTGCACTGGTTCAAAAGTAACTGTTTTCTAAAGAAAGTGTTCTGTCTGATTAATCCGTATGTCAAAGAAATGCTTGTGTTGTGACTGTACCTTGTTTGAAAACCTTTTTCCTTACCGTAATTGAATTTGGCTAATGCATGCTATATTAAAACCCAACAACCTAAATGTATCAATATGCGACTTATTTCAGAATATATGGTTAGGATGGCAGCTTTAGTGTGAGATATACCATTATGTTTCTTTCAGGGATCTTAACATTTGGGACACAGCCCACCCAGCTAGAAATATGCTTTGCCCCTTCTGTGCTCCCCCTGACTTTTTTTCTGGTGCCACCACTGTGGAGGGAATCCATAGAGGGTGCCTTGCCCCAAAACCCTCAAAAACCTGGAGCTGCCCCTGCTTTGTTTACAATTTCAAGAGGTATTTTAGTGTGCAGCTTTAGATATGTGCAATGTCCAAGCCATTTACCCTACAGCCATTACAGTGAAACAATGTGTACATGTATGAAGTGTGTGACTACAGCTGTAGGGTATGGGGCCTACTTTTAAGGACATGCATTTAGGTGTGGGGTGTTAGCCTGAACAGAAGACAGAATGTTCTTTTAACATGGAAAAATGTTATTTTTCATCTTTAGTTGCTTGTAGAATTTAAAAAGTGTTGCCAGTACAGGTTGGCAGTGGACTCCAGCTGAGTAAATAAGTGTGGGTTGTCTTGGGTAGCAGGAAATTGGCAACACAGCATGATATCTTTGTTTTACCTTGTGCCCCAGAAATAATTTCTTTCAGTGTGTGAGAGAAATGTTTGTGCATCTCACTATGGTGAAATCCAGCTGAGTAACATATTCACATACAAGTCACCCAAGTTCATTAAAATTAAATAATAATTTTTGATGCAATCATATTTGTAATCGGTTCAGTTCTTTTTTTCTTCAAATCTCAGCATTGCGAAGATTTACTAGTATTGATACTCACGGAAAACAAATCTTTTAATAGTGCTTAACACAAAAGTGGATTCATTTTAATTGGGTTGCTGCAGAATAGGCTTGAATATTTACTGGAATGTAAATGAATCACATACGATAATAGACTAAAATTCTGAGAATAATATATGTTGTGTGGGATAGCAACAGAAGTAGGCATCTCCCAGAGAGCTGAATCAGTATTAAGCAAACTCATAGAATTAACTAACACCAAGCAAATGTTGGATTAAAATTATCTAGGGAAATGTCCAGAATTATGGGCACAATCCACGCAAGGGGTTATATGATTCTCTCCCCATTCTGCATGCCAATGTGGGTGGCAGAGCCATGACAAACCCCAGGCATCCCTGGGAGCAGTGATTACTGTGTAAGAGGGATACACGGGCTCAATTCAGCCTGAAAATAATGTACTCTCATCTGAAAGCTGTTTCCCACACCCATGATGTCTGGGAACTCTCTTCACTCACTCCTTAATGATGGAAATCTATCCTGGATCTCTTTACAGGCACTTTCATTAGTACTTACTTCATATGTTCCAAGCCTAGTGAGCTGTGACACAAATTAAGCCTTCATTGGAGCCAGATATTGGGCTGGGTTGAGATTTAAGATGGATCAACTGTGCTGGCAGAAGTGGATTTCCTTGCCCACTCCATCCCATAGCAGTCCTCCAGTCCTCTGAATATGTTGCACAGAGACCCGGTTTACATGACTGCTGCAGCCCATCACAGGTGAGTTGTTAATGTGGCTAACAAACCCCCCACAACCCAGGGAGTATTTTAAGGTTGTGGGTGATTTGTTAACCACATCAACAACCCTCTTTCACCAGGTTCGGATAATATGATAAGCTACAGCGACCACATAGTGCTGCTTGAATATTCAAAATGGCCACCAGCACATGAGACAACCCACTATAGCTCAAATAAACAATAGTGGGCTGCCGGGTCAGAGAGTCAGGAGACCCCACTGAATGGGGGAAGCTGTGGTGTATGTGTGTGTGGGAATCACCAAAAATTGAGCAGAAGGACCTTTCATGAGCAGAACCTTCCCTCTTGCGGAAGGTCCCTTCTGTTTCAGATGGCAGATCCTAGATCCAACCCACCATGTGACCAACGGGCATGCAACTGCCATTAGGAAATGGGTACTTGAACCACTATCTATTCCCACATCAGCCTGCCTATTCTCTGCAGTCATCTCTGGGGCTTTCCTCTGGGTGCCCCTGCCATCTGAGTGGGGCAATGTTTGGAGAGAGGGTCAGTTACGATGCCTTGTTCATAGATCTCTCTTCCTAGGAAGGCTCTCCTGGTACCTTTGCAGATGCATTTTTGGTCCCAGGCTTTTAATATCGGATGGAATTCAAACTTCTGCTGGCTTGTTTTTAACTCTGTCTTTTCATTTATTCATTCTTAAAACAAACATTGATTTACCCTGCTCTTCAACTCTTAAACAGCTTCCCTCAGAGCTAACAATTAAGTCTGAACCATTGCCTAGATGCATTGAGGGATTGGATGTGGGTGAACAAACTGACAAAATGGATGCCACGATGGTCAGTAGACAACCTAATCTGGACAAAATGGATTCCATGATGGTCAGTAGACAATCTAATCCAGGATTGGGAATATAACTTGTTCTGGATGGGGTAGCTGAAAGATTAGGTACAAAGTTTCATCTGGTATGCCAGCTGCACCCTTTCTTGGAGAAGGAGCACAGTGATTCATGGTCACAGTGATTCATGCCTTAATCACCTCTCTTATAGATTATTGTAATGCGCTCAGCATGGGACTGACCTTGAACAGTGTTTACAAACTACAGTTAGTGCAAAGTACAGCAGCTAGACTTTTGTCAGGAGTGCAGTTTGTAAACCACATTACACCAGTTATGGAACAATTTCACTGAAAACAAAACAATTTGTTTTCAGGCACAATTCAAGGTACTGGTTTGTCCTACAAAACTCTAAACAGTTTCGGTCGAGGATATCTGAAGGACTACCTCTTTCCATATGAATCTGCCCATAATTAACATTCATTGTCAGAGGACTTATTATATGTCCCACCACCTAGGGAGCTAGGTTGGTGGGTACTCAAAACAGGGCTTTTTCAATAGCAGCACCCTGTGAAACTCCCTTACAAGGGAGGTGAGGTGACTCCCTCCTTGTTCAGCTTTAGACAGGCAGTAAAAACTGCCCTGTTCCGGCAGCCTTTTAATATTTAATGTTTTTGCTGATCTTTAATTTTAATGCCACTTGCAAATTTTATTGCATGTTTTTATTCCTTTGTTCCATGGTGTGTGTGTGTGTGTGTGTGTGTGTGAAGTTTTAATGTTTTTATTGTACGTTGCCCGAAGTGCCTGTTATGTGAAGAGTGCAGTTTTATCAGTTTTTGGGCACAGCTGACTCAAAACTATAACTGAGCTGAGAAATGTACTTCTCAAATCCCTGGATAAAAGTAATGGAATTATATAAATAAGGTTTACACAGAAGTTATACCATAGCATTTAGAACTATAACGTTCCTTATTTGCTATTTTTTATTTCCAAAATGAAAATAAGTTACTGGTGACTAAACATACTAGCTGTATCATCCACCAGCATTTATAGAATACTAATATAGTATATACCCGTGAAACAATTATTAATTTCAACACAGGCCTGCTCATGTCTGGCTCTGGAATGTGAACCTATTGGTTATTAGCTGGAACCCTTCCCTATAGCTGTAGATCTGTTGGAAAAGTAATTGGCATGCAAAGTGTGTCTTAAATGTGAGACAGTGGCACAGTGAAGACAATCAACTCATCAAGTGGTAAGATTTTCTTCCATCAACTTGCTTGGTCATCTATATGAAAGAAAGTGTAGGGAGTTAACCCCCCCCCCCCCGATTCTAATCTCTGGTAAGGGTTAGGGATCTTATCAAGTGGTAAGCCATGCCCATATTAACCAATTGGTAAATTGGTCATCTTTGTCAATAATCCATGGCAGGTGACATTAGGACAGGGTTGCACTCCTCCTGGAAGAACAGCTGCACTGTTTGAGGGTACTCTTCGATCCAGCTTTGTTACAGAAGCCCAGGTGGCCTCAGCAGCATGGGGTGCCATTGGGCAGCTTCAGCTGGCCTGCCAGCTGTGATAATTTCTGGTCAAGGATAATCTGGCCATGTGATCCATGTTCTGGTAAACTACAGGCTGGATTACTGCAGTGTGTTTTGCATGAGCCTGCCCTTGAAGACAACCCAGAAACCTCAGCTGGTACAGAATGCAGCCACCAGAATGTTGACTGGTAACAGTCAGGTTTATGCATCAATTTTGAAAGAAATTCACTGGCTGCCAAATTCAAAGTGCTGGTACTTAGCTTAAAGCCATAAACAGCTTGGGACCCAAATACCTGAAGAAGTATGCCCCTCTTCCCCGATCAATCTGCCCATGCCTTGAGATCTTTCACTTCATCTCAAGGCATGGTGCCTCTTTTATCAGAGGTACAGTATCCAACAACAGAAGAGCAAGTTTTTTTTAATGTGGCATCCCAGCTATTCCCCCAAGAGAGGCCTGTCTTACACTAATGTTGCACTCCTTTTGGCATCAGGCTAAAATGTTTTAGTCTACCCACGCATTTAAACCTATTGTAAGTTGATTTTATTAACTACTAGCTTGACTCGTACAGACCATCTGTGTACTAGTACTTTATTGCTCAGTATAATGATTTTCCGGCTTTTTTGTGAGCACCTGGAAAAGCTGTGTGAGGCCGACCAGGAGTCTATTGGACTCCCCTTCACCAGCCACTCCCCCCGCTCACCGACCCGCGTGACTTACTTGAGGCCTGTGCACATGCCAGCAAGCTGCCCGGCCTCTTCTCTGGGCTCCCCCTCTCCCACCACTCCCAACTGTTTTTATAGATCCTGTTGCTTAGCCACACAAAGTTCTTCTCATAGTTCAAGACCTCCAGTGTACAAAGTTCTTCACATAGCTTGGAACCTCCAGGGTGTCATAGCTCAGAACCTCCATGCCATGCATTGCCTTAGCATTTTATATACAGAGATTATTAGTGTCTTTTTGTTTGTTTGATTGTACACCACACTGAAATCTTAAAAAAGATGAAGGGTGGTATAAAATAATTTTAAGTAATATATAAGCAGAGAAGATATTTCCCCAACTGTAGTCCCATGGTTAGAGTTGGCTCTTAAGACACAACTTGCTTCCTTGCTTTCTTTCAGTGGTTTCAGATTTTAAGTTTCAGATTTAGATTTCTATTTCAAATGTTGTGTATATATTTTGAAAAACAAAATCTGTATTTGCAGTTTTTGTGAGCTAAAATGTACTTAATTGTTGGTGTGTTGTTATAGGAACACCTTTTATGTTCATTAATAATAAAAGTGGATGTGTATGCGCATGTGTCTCTGTGCCTATCCACATTGCCCTTAAAACAACTTCTATTCTGTTTAAAAACATGATTTTTAAGTCATTTCATTACATGATAGGACACACTGAGCAGTACTTATGTTTCATAGTGACTGCTTCCTCCGTGTTCACTGGTGTCACACAGGGTTAACTTTGGGTCTCTTCTACTTTTCGTTTTTGTTTTGCAAGCTGCTTGACCTGCCCACTTCTGTCTCTGTAACTCAAGCAGCCTGCAAAACACAGAAATAACCCTGTGTGACACCAGTGAACACTTTGAGAACGGAGGAAGCAGTCGCTATGAAACGTAAGTACTGCTCAGTGTGTCCTACCACGTAATGAAACAACTTAAAAAATCATGTTTTTAAACAGAATATAAGTCGTTTTAAGGGCAATGTGGATAGGCTCTCTGTCTCTCTGTCAGTGCCAAGGTTGTGAAACCTAGACACCTGAAACTTGGTATGTATACTAAGGGAGTCCTGGGGTGTGCACTTTGCAGTTATTTTATTTTTAAAATGTATTAATTAGTTAATGTGTTTGAAGTCTGCAGTAACATCTTCAGTAACTAGGTGGCAGACACCCTAACCAGTGCATAGCTTTGCAGTTGATACAGTCTGAAGCCATAGCAGATTAGTAGGCAGAGGGTCAGAGTTATGTGGCTGCCTCTCCTCCCTGCTCTGGGGCAGCACCCCGTAGGGGAATGGAGTGGACAGATCCCTCCCTCAGGGGGCTATAAGGGTGCCTTCACTCAGACAGGGCAGGCAGAATGCGTCCAACTTTGTGTAACTTTGCTTGAGGATTTCACTGTATCAAACAATGGGCTGTTCTAACTTGTACAAAGTCAAATCTGCTCACTAGTAAATAAATAAAGGGATCCAAAATCTACAGTTGAGCAATACTTTTATTAGGATCAAGCAAAATGTCACAAAAGTGTGTGCAAACTTTCAAGTTGTCTAGAACTCTTCATCAGGCTTAGGTGGTACAAGAAGCAGAAGATGGGGGAGAAGCAAAAAAGTCCCCCAAATTAGGCCAGATGTTGTAGCCAAGGGGTCAGCATTTTAGTCTCAAAATGGAGATTGCAAACAGAATAAATTAGTCTCTGATAGGAGTTACAGATATCAGATTATACCCAGGATTTTGAGACAAAGAAGTAATTAGTTAACTGTAATCCAGATCTCTCTCTTGCTTTGAGTGAAACATATTGGTTTCTGAATAGGCAGAGAGCAGAAGTAAAGAGAAACATGACAGTATTTATACTAGCAGAGCCAGAGATTAATTTTAGGTGTTGTACTAGGTGAAAAAATTCAACTGAAGCCAAATTGTGTAGAATTACCTAGTGGCTGGAGGGGATGAAGGATTTTTTCTTTTTGTCCAATAGTAACATTTAGACAAATGTTGGACAGCATCTTTAGATGCTGGGTTTTTAAAAATGTTTTATTATATTCTCAAGCTGAGGAATATTACACAGGCATATTATTAAGACACCGGAATCAAAGACTTAAGATACATATCAGAATAATATTTTAAAAGCTGAGTTATTTTTCTCTGTCATGCTTCTCTTCCCTAGTGAATTCTTCATGCCGGGTTTGGTTGATGCACACATCCATGCTCCTCAGTATTCTTTTGCAGGAATACAAGTGGAAGTGACTCTTTTGGAATGGCTGAAGAAATACACATTCCCAACAGAGGCCATATTCAAAGACACTGATTTTGCTAGAGAGGTTTACACTAGAGCTGTGGTAAGTAACTTCTTTCCTCACTGTTATAATACCATTTTTGTAAGCAAGAGTATTTGGGGAGAGTTTGCTGAAACAGTATCACCCATCTAACCTTCCTGAGAGCTACATATACATATTCAATAAGATCATGTTTTTGGTGGAGCCGTGTTCGAGCAAGCAAGCATTTTGCTTCCCACATACTCGCTACAAACATTTTGCATCCACTTTCATAAGCAATCATGGGGACTGACTATATACAGGGAAAGCCCGCCAATCATTGTGGATCTGCGCTGTGTTGGTTAGATGACGCAAGCACAGCTTCACAGTTACTGTGGGGCTTCCCCACGATGCTGTGATATGAAAATGTCAGGGATTTACTCCGACTTTTTCAAATGGAGCAACTTTAACACGGTGCTTCCACCATGTGAAGTTGCTCAGGGGCTAATCTGGGGTCAACCCGGGGGTGGAGCCTGGTGGAAGGTAACCAGTGATTGGTTGCCTTCTATCAGGAAGCGGGTGGGGGAGGCTCGGGGCCTTAAATGGCCACCCAGAAATCCTGTGCTTCCTCCTCCTCATCAGGATTACCCGCTGCTGTCCTGGGAGAGGGAAAGTGCGGGGTTGAAGTGCAAGGTGGTGTCAGCCCAGTGCCATGAAGACAACTCCCAAGAATGCTCCACTCCTGGGTTGTTTGTGATATGAAAATGCGGAAATCTGAGTTGTTGAGAGACAAACAACCCAGAGTTTTAAGCCAACAACAAACCTTGGGTTCAAACTTGGGGTTGTTTGATCTCAACAACCTAGAGTTCTGGGGTCATACATCGCATCAACACTGCACCAAGCAACACAGGAACAGGGAAATTCCTGGGTTGTTTATGAAAGCTGAGGCATATCAGATGCAGCGAATGGGCAAGAGGCAGCATGATCACTCTCTGCCATGGGACCCCAACTATGTGGAAACTGGATCATTATGAAGAATACAGACTCTTTCTAATCCTTCCAATTCAGATGAGCCATGAGCATTTCATGGACAAAATATTGCCAACTGAAATATTTTGGTACTCTAAAATCATTGATTTGTGTCACTGACCTCTGTGCTAATGCTAACACCCAGATTAATAAAGCATAATGAAAATGTCTTTCTCTTCTTTTTGCCCCTGCACTGAGGGGTGGGGGGGATTTAAAGGAAATTTGGCTGAGTGGAAAGATTTAAGCCTCCTCTAAACATGCACAATGGTCACAATCAGCATCGGGCCTCCACATGCTTACTTTGAGGTAAAACCAACAAGCATGTAGTTTAGCCTTGTGTGAAAATGTTATATTGCACATTATGTTTGGATGACTTCAAATGCAGGAAGAGTACTTCCAGGTGAGGCGTTCATTCTACAATCACCATGCGTCGTTCAGGGAATTTTATGGAGGTCCAAATGTGGCAATCTTCCATCTGAGAGCCATTTGTGGTGTAGTGATTAGACTGTTGGACTGCAGAGACCCAAGTTCAGAACTGTCACTGACTGTCAATTTAACCTAACTGATAGGTTGTTGTTAGGATAAAATGGAGAGGAGGATGTTCTTGTATGCCACTTTGAGCTCCTTAGAGGAAAAGGTTGGATATAAATGTATCAAATAAATAAACAAAAAATTGTTTCCCCAATTTCCCCACTGGTTTTTCCATTCCCCCCCTTAAAATCTGCTAAGTAGGGAAAGATGGAATAGCTGCACAATTGGTAGCTTTGATTAAGAGTGTTAGGAGCTATATATCTGGAAGCACCCTAACCGCATCATCACACAGGGGAAAACTGTGTTTCCTTATCGGCGTGTTTGTCCCTCATTACTGTGTTTGTCCCTCATTACTCCTTCTTTTGAAAGAGGAAGTAAACAATATGCACACGGCCCATTCAGTGGGCCGTTTTGATGCCACTGCTTCTCCTGCACAGCAGGAGGTAGTGGGAACTTGCATCTTTAAAAATAAATTGGACTTACGGGGTGTTTTTTTTGTTGCGCGAAGAAGGCTAGAAGGGGCGGGAGGTGTGCAGGAGGCAGATGATGTCATGAGGGGGACCTGTGAAAATCCGTGAGTGACCAGTAATGAGTATGCAATAAAATGCTCATCTGATGGAGCTCTAATAGTAAAAGGAAAAGAAAGACCCAAAGGAGGCATAGTCAAGGAGGATCAAACAAAAGGAAGAGCGGAGTGGTAAAAAGAAGCCAAAGTAAAAAGATTATGACAGAGAGAATGAGAAGATGTTTGTACAGCACCTGGCACACATTGGGTACTAAATAAATGTTAAATAGGATGAGAATAATGAAGAGGAGGAGAAGGGAAGGAAAAGAAGCAGAAGGTGAAAACTTAGAATGAGAGGTATGTTATAAAAGTACTTCACAGCCTAGAAACATTGTTAAGTGAGTTGGAGGTGGTATAGCAGTGGTATTATTGCCTATAATGCACACACTATGGCCCTTTCCACACCAGGCTTTTTGCCTGAGATGGCTCCCGGCTGGTCCCTGTGCGCCGATGGTGTGTATTAGGTACTTCCAGGATCGCCCTCCCTCCCTCCCTCTCTCTACACCCCTATGGTGTAGAAAGGGCCTAAGTAATTTACTTTCTGACTGTTGCTTCCAGTCAAAACGTTTTGCAGTTTTCTGAAGCATTACAAAACTGCCTAATCTGTGGTGACACCTGGCCCGAACGTTGCTGTCTAATACTATTCATTGCGTGACTCTTTTTGAAACAGCTAAACTTTTAAGTTCTTTTTACAGAGGCGAACGCTCAAGAATGGCACAACTACAGCCTGCTACTTTGCAACAATTCACACAGATGCCTCTTTGCTTCTTGCTGATATTACAGGTAAAATTATGAAAGGCTTTTAGAAGATTTCTCAGAAGTCTTATTGTTAGCTGAAACCAATTTAGCTATCATTTCTCCCAACAACAGAATGATTCTTATAGAAATCTTTTGTGTCTGTGACTCAGGCCAGTATAGGGCAAATGGAATGATGAATGTAGCCTTTCAAAAGTACCATTGTGTGAGATCTACTT
Source organism: Anniella stebbinsi (assembly GCA_029215795.1). NCBI lineage: Eukaryota > Metazoa > Chordata > Lepidosauria > Squamata > Anniellidae > Anniella > Anniella stebbinsi. The sequence goes on along the minus strand of JARDYH010000002.1, from coordinate 84,235,833 downwards.
CAACTGGATCCTGCCCATGAAAGGATTGGGAAATCTGCAAGAGCTCTAAGTGTGCTTCAGATTACACCTGAAGTTTTAGATTGGCACATCAGATTATTTCCCCTGTGTTCCTCATAACCCACTCAAATTCCTCAAGTCATTTTCCACGTGGTTAATTTAAGAATTACATTGCTGGTCAGTTAAACAGTATCACCCTAATCCTGCATTCTATCTCCCACAGTGGTCCGTTAGATTTTTCTAGTAGTCTCACAAGCAAAGCATGATAAAGACAGTCATTTGCATCATTGCCTTTAGCTTAGTGAAAGTTCCATGCAGATATAGCTAATCGCCATTGATAGATCTGTCCTCCATGAATTTATCTCCTGCATTCTGAAGCCATCTATGCTTGTGACCATCACTGCACTTGTGATAATTATTACATAATTTGTTGTTAATCCACCACCAGAGAGGCAGTGACTTGCCTCTGTGCATCTAGGGGGAGTTCACAGCTGAGATTTGAACGGAGGGCTTCATAATTCACAGTTCACACTTGTAGCCACTGGATTCCATACCACTGTCAACTCTTTTTTCAGAGGCAGAGTTGTGTTGGTATGGTTAAAATGCACCTAAATTACATGGGAACCTGGCCATACAAATTACTGACGACATACAGTTGTGGTCCTCCATTGCAGTTGTGTTCCAAATGGATGGGTGCTGTAGGTACGAAGTCTTCTTATAAGGACAGAATTTATTAGCATGCTTTTAAAAGAAAGACTTGTTACCAGTGTGGATGGAAAAATATTCTTTTGGGTTTTGTTCCCTTTTATTCTTCACAGATAAATTTGGCCAGCGGGCATTTGTGGGCAAGGTTTGCATGGACCACAATGAGATTTTTCCAGAGTACAAGGAGACCACCACAGAATCTATCAAGGAGACTGAAAGGTAAAATGCTGATCATTCTTCCTGGACAAATCAGGCAGCATATTTATTTCTGTTGCTCCCAGACTGTGGAATAGCCTGCCGGGAGAGATTTGACAACTCAGCTGACTTCTTGAATTTAAGAGAGCCGTGAAGACTGATCTCTGCCGGCAGGCCTACCCAGTTGAATTTTAAGATGTTTTAATAATGTATTCATTTTATTTGTTTTTAATGTTTTATCTATTTTATGGTCTTTGTATTTATATTTATTGTTGTTCCCCGCCACGATCCAGAGGGAGAGGTGGGTTAGAAATAAATAAATTTATTATTATTATTATTTTTAATGTAATGAAAGAGAGAGAGGCTGTAAGATCTGATTAGAACAAAAAACATTTGTCATAAATACTAACATGGCCACAGAATTTGATTTGGAATAGCTACCACTGAAGTTAATCGATACAGACACATTTTTTCTTGAATATACTTTCAGATATATACTTTTACATTTTTAAAACAGTCTCTGTTTCTATTTTCCATGTTTCAGATGAAACTATTTCCCACTGTTTGGGATTTACCTTAAATCCAGTTCTCAAAGAACACTGTTGAAATTAGGCTGTTGAAAACTGATGGAGATCATGGGTGCTTCTAGATGAGGCTTTTTATCCTGGAATCGCCCTGCCTCATTCATATAATTTTACAGGCAGCCCAAATGATATTGTCTTCAGTTTGTAACCCTATCATGTTTTCCAACTGCCTTCTTTTGTCTTTGTTTTTTAAAACCAGAAAAGCAATCTGTTCATGAGGAAAAGAATAGCTGTATAATGCGTTTGATTGGTAGTGCTACGCACCCTCCATCTGGAAGCACCCTAGTGTTAGAGAATCTTGTGCCTGTGTTTACTTGAAAACATACTGATATATTTCAGACAGGTTTTAGTGATTATTTATACATGTATAAACATGTTCACATATTTTTAAGGTTCAGAAACTAATGTTCCTACTATATTGTTTTTAGGTTCCTTCATCACCAAATCATTATTATTATTATCATCATTATTATCATTAGTAGTAGTAGTAGGATAAAGTACTCAACACGTATACTGGATGCTGTAGATTAAAAGTAATAATAAGGTCCTGCCTGCATGGTTACCATCTAATTAAGAACAAGAAACATAGAGTAAAGAGAAGGAAAGAGGTAAAGGAGAAATGGGATAATATACATTTCCGTATTGGTGGTGGTGGGGTTACTCATGTCCTGATTAGACTTCCTGGGAAACCACTAGTCGAGCCCTTGACTTCCATATCCCCACTGTTTCAGAAGTCTCACCTTACTGCCATGTCTCTGCCATTCAGTGGTGTAGTGGTCAATTTTGAAGTGCAGGCACTCCTCATGGCAGTTCCATAGCCATACCCCCAAGGAGAGTCCAAAAATTAAAGGGGATAACTACAATGTGTTATTCATATCTATATACTAGTTCTAGCAGTTTTCATCTCCAACAGAAGTAGGCCTTTTGTAAACCTGATGGCTAGGTTCACACAACATGTTAACCCAACTCACTGGTTTAGTGTGGGTTGTTGTTGAACTGTGGGTTGTTGTTGAACCTTGGGTTATTGTGTTGTCTGAATGCAGCGCGTCTGCCACAGGGTGGGTTATTACGTTGTCTGAACCCAGGACATTTTCAGCAGGGCAGCTTGTTAACCATGCAGTGTGGCTTGTTAACCACCCTGAACCATCCAATAACAAATGATGGGTTCTCAAGATGGCTTGTTCAAGAAAAATGAGCCACGCTGCATGGTTGACAAACTACCCTGCAGAAAATGTACTGCCTTCAGACAACATCATAACTCACTGGCCAACAACAACACACAGTTCAACAACATATCACACTCAACCACTGAGTGTGGGTTAGTGTATTGTGTGAACCCAGTCACCGAGTGTATGTTGGCACCAGGTGCCCATTCAAGCCACCTCAAAACACTATGCATTAGAACAGGGAACAATGTATTGCTGCTGAGAAAATTCATTTTCCTCCAGCTACTGTGGGAATTGTAGCTAAGCTGAGAGAGAAAGGGGAATTCTGAGATGGGGTAGAAAATGATGTCAGCATCCCTGTTGATAAAAAACTGCAATCACTGCATCCCTCCAAGGCCTAGCTCCACTACACCACGCCTGTCATTCTTTCAACTATTTTTCATAGAATTCCAGCTGCTTAAGTAATTGAATTAATTGGTGAACTTCAGCTAGTGACAGTTAAAGAAATAACCACAGCATTTTAGTGCAATGTAGCACAGTAAATTCAAATGTAATATTCCCTGGACATATTAAAAGCTTTGAAGGGAATGTAAGTAGCTTTTTTGTAAAGGGGCTTTAAGGGCTGGTTGATACAGAAATATACTGGCATAAGTTCAGCCCCATGTATAGCTCAGTGTGATAGAGCACATGCTTTACATGCAGAAGGTCCAGGTTCGATCTCTGGCTTCTCCAGGTAGGGTGAGGAAAGGAATCCTGCCTGAAACCCTGGAGAGCCGCTGCCAGTCAGTGTCGACAATACTGGGCTAGATGGTCCAATGGCCTGACTCAGGCCCTTTCCACACCAGGCGAAATGCCTGGGATGGACCCCTGCTGCTCCCTGCGTGTTCGAAAATCCCCATTCTTCTGCAGTCCCGGGAACTTCCTGGGACTGTGGAAGAATGTGCCTGCCCGCCCCGGTGCTGCCATGCTTATGTGCGAGTAAGTACAACAGGACCAATGGCCACAGAGCTGTACCACGCGGCTTTGAGGCCATCAGGAGAGGGGGGAACCAAAATCTCCATTCCCCAGGATGGCGGGGGGGGGGGTGTGCGATCGTGTGCGGCTTTTTGTATATATACTTAATTTTGCGCTGGAGCACAGGAGCGCTTTTCTCCATTTAAAAAAACAAAACAAAATGGTGGGCGCAACTTCCAACGGCCCGGGAGCAGCTCGGACTGTCACACCCATGTGATGTGGCTTGAGAACGACGATCCCAGAAGTGGCTATTTCCAGGATCGCCTGCTCCCCACCCTCTACATCCCTATGGTGTAGAAAGGGCCTCAGTATAAGGCAGCTGCCTATGTTCCTAGGTTCTCCTATGTTCTTAGAGGGATCATTCCACCTCAGGCTTTCCCCATGATCGGTCAGTCAGCCCCATAGCCTTTCATGTTGTATTATATTCACCTGGGAACACAGGAAGCTGTTTTCTACCAAGTCTGATTGTTTGTCCACCTAGCCCAGTAATGTCTACCCTTGACTGGCAGCATTTCTCCTGCAGAAGTCTTTCTGATCAGGTTCTACCTGATCTTTTTAACTGGAGATGCCAAGGATTGATCTTCTGCATGCAAAACAACTACTCTACCTCTGAGCTGTGATCCCTTAAATCTCCATTGCCTATACAGCAAAAATTGTGAGCAAGGGTAAAAAAGCTCTAGAGAGGAACAACTGTGTTATGGGAATAGCCAAATGGCTGTATGCTCCTACTCCCCTGATAATAATAATAATAATAATAATAATAATAATAATAATAATAATAATTTTATTTATTTATTACCTGCCTCTCCCTCTGGATCAGGAGGGGAACAACATCAAATACATAAAACTGATTTAAAGCATATAAAACTAATACATTATTAAAATACAAATAAAAACTCTTAAAATTCTTCCGGCAGATAGGCCTGCCAGAAGAGATCAGTCTTTATAGCTTTCTTAAACTCTGGAAGACTGTTAAGTTGGCGGATCTCTCCTGGCAAGCCATCCCACAGTCTGGGAGCAGCAGAAGGGAAGGTCCTCTGGGTATCGGTTGTCAGCCTAGTTTTGGCTGACTGTAGTAAATTCTTCCCAGAGGACCTGAGCATACAGGGCAGATTGTATGGGAGAAGGCGATGAAATTAAACAAATGGATATGTGCTTCAGTACCGGGGAGTACTGCACAATATCACAAAAACACTACTAGGGGCTTGTGTCACCTGCACAGCTGCAAAATCTCATTTCATAGACTAGAGTTGGATTAATTGGAGAACTTTGAAGGGGCCTGTGTATTTCCCTTCTCTTGCTGGGCTGATTCAGGTTAGGGGAAATGGTGTAGGAAGTTATAGTGTTAACTCTCCCGCCCCCAGCACCTCTTCCCAAGCCTGAGTCTGCTAATTAGAAAAATAAAATAAAATAAAACCCAAGAGATCCATAATCCAGAGCTAGATTTACACTAGTACTTTTTATTGGTACTGAAGTGCACTGATAACTATTGGGGAATGTTATGTATTCTGTATACCACTTTTCTATGTTATTGTGTGTGCTGCAAGATACAAATGCGCAAGAGGGATATAGCGTCACCATGATGTATCAATCTGATATGAGGTATAGATCTGGCCCAGGAGATACCTCATCATGTCTGACTTGGTTTTAAAAGTGTTGGGCAACAGGAGTTTCAAAGAATGAGTGTTCAACACCAGTCATCTCATCTGTGGCTAGCAATAAGGAGCTGAAAAGCCCTATGATTTGGTACAGACGTGTCATTCTGAGAGGCACAGGCCCAGTTCACACACTGTTTTAGGTGTGTTAATAGTGGTTTCTTGAAGTTTCTGCATGCAAATGCAGACACTACCATGCATGGGAACCTGCTTTTAGCTCCCACACTCCGGATAGTTCTCAGTGGCATGCAGAACAGCCAGTCTTGGTTATGCTCAGCTCTATACATAACTGGCTTACTCCTAATAAGAAGCCTGTGTCCTCAACTACATCAAAAGGATTTAGAGCAGCTACCACAGATCCAGTGATTGTGACTCACCCATAGTGTTAAAAAAACCTGCTGTTAATACTGTCTATATAGTTTGCCCTATCTTCATAAGCGTATAAGAAAAGTATCACTTTCCTACGTACTTTAAAAACAAATAAATGCTCCTAAAAGAAGCTGCAGTATCAAAAAGTGAATGAAAGGGAGATCTAAAATTAGACCTAACATTTTCAATATACATAAGTACTGTAAAGGGAGCAGGTTTAGGTCATCCAAAAACAGGACTATAAAAATAGAACGCATTCAGTATGTGATAGGGAACCAAAATTAAGTTTTTACTTAAAAAAAAAAAATACTGTCACGGTCATATATAATTATGCTTTCACTTGATTTTCCATGTTATCCATTTAGTTGTCACAGGAAGCATAGTAATGCCCACTTGTCTGATGTTAATTACCAACAGCTTGTGCAAATTTGAGGTCAAAATCTTTAGCTGGTGTACATTTGCACAGTCTTATTAACCTCTATAAAACAATGCTGATTTACTGTGGGACACACAGGTCACACTTTCAAATGATTTGTATATGAATCTCTTTCTTTCTGTGTGTATATATACAAATATACCTAAAACTTATATATATATAAGACAATACTGCATATTAAATACTAAAATGCAATACTGATATTATTTTTATATATACCTCCCCTCCTTGATCTTTTTAGATTTGTTAGAGGAGTATTGGAAAAGAAAGTAAGTAGAACTATATTTTCTTCCCCTGAGCAATAACTAAATATGCTGTGCTTCCAATGTATGCTTTGAATATGAAAAATATAGGATATTTTCCTACCTAAAAGGTTAGCAGTACAAACTGGTGGCAAAATGCTGGGCTTGGGAGTTCAGGTCTCAGCTTAAGGCCAAACTAGATTTGACTAGGCTGACCATATGAAAAGGAGGACAGGGCTCATGTAACTTTAACAGTTGTAGAGAAAAGAGAATTTCAGCCAGTGCCATTTGTATGCAATTAGTTCCTGGTGAAATTCCCTCTTCATCACAACAGTTAAAGTTGCAGGCACTATACTAGAGTGACCAGATACAAAAGAAGGCAGGGGCCCTGCAACTTTAACTGTTATGATGAAGAGGGAATTTCACCAGGAACTAATTGCATACAAATGACACTGGCTGAAATTCCCTTTTCTCTACAACTGTTAAAGTTACATGAGCCCTGTCCTCCTTTTCATATGGTCAGCCTAGATTTGACCCTAATTTGCTGATTTGCCCCAACATGTACAAAACTAGGGCTTGGAAGTCCACTTTTCAAGGCAGAAAGGACATGTGCAGAGCCGCTTCTAGGGAGAGGGAAAGTGAGCAATTGCCTAAGGCACCGAGAGATCAAGAATACCAAATGAGTGGCCGGGCAAGGCTTGACACACAGTAAAGGAAAACACTGCATTAGCCAGTCCAGGCTGCAGCTGCGTACCATTCTAAATCACAATATTTCCCCTCGTGTGTGAGGCAGCAAGTTGAACCAGTCATTTTGCTAACTTTGGGAGGGTACCCAGCCAATGAGGGCACTAGAGCGATTAGAGGCCCCATGAACTAAGGCTGTACAAGCTTCGGGCCTCAGATTCAGAAATCTGAATCACAGAGGCCATTCTGTGACGGAACCGCCATTTTTAATATGATTCTCTTTTACTAATTATTAAATTTCATACATAAATAAAAAAGGCCAACCCCCAGCACGAAAACATAAATATCCCTCCCCTCCCCCTCACAGGAAATCAGTGATACTATTGTAACTTTTACAAAATATATATCATTCTTCAGATCGTAAACATGTCCTTCCTTTCCTTGTAGGTCAGATTAAAAAAAAATAGCATAAGTTAACCCACCACAGGAGAGATACCTTTCATTATGCCAACCAAAAGGATTTAAATACTTTTGGGATTTTATTCTCTCATTCTGACGAGGTTGTATATACGTGCCAAACCTTACCATACCAATTTCTTAACGTGGTACCAGCCAAATCCTTCCAATATCTAACTATAACCAATCTGGCAGCAGCCAAAAGAGATCCTATTAATGGTCTGACTACAATTTTTTCATTAGCCTCCTGAAATAATCCTAACAATGCTAATTCTGGAGATTTTTATGACGGAACTGCCATTTTAATGCACAGCCCTAGGACTCTGTAAGGAAGAAACAGCCTATAACTCCAAGCGTGCACTGCCTGGGAGGGTGCACTTACCAGAGCTCAGGAATGGTGGGCACTTGTGGCCTCGCTGCCACCGCAATTGCCTGCTCACAGAAAGGATCTAGCGCACAATGGCTGTAAACCAAACAGCCAGTTTCACAAAATCAGAGGGATCTTGGAGAACTGTTTGGTTTATAGCCATTGTGCACTGGATCCTTTCTGCGCACTTTCAGGGCCCAGCATTGGCCAGGAGCAGGGGGAAGCTGGCGGCTATCAGAGGATGCAAGTGGCTCTTGTGGACACTTCGGCAAGGCCTGCAGGGCCTTGCGCGTCCCTGATCATGTGACCAGGTGGGCGATTCACCTAGGCTGACCAGATAAAATCCAGGTCAGGGCTCATGTAACTTTAACAGTTGTAGAGAAAAGGGAATTTCAGTTGGTGTCATTTGTATGCAATTAGTTCCTGGTGAAATTCCCTCTTCATCACAGCAGTTAAAGGTGCAGGCAGTATACTAGAGTGACCATATACAAAAGAAGGCAGGGCCCCTGCAACTTTAACTGTTGTGATGAAGAGGGAATTTCACCAGGAACTAATTGCATACAAATGACACTGGCTGAAATTCCCTTTTCTCTACAACTGTTAAAGTTACATGAGCCCTGACCTGGATTTTATCTGGTCACCCTAGATTCACCAGGATCAGCAGTGGAGAGGCCATGAGGGCCTGTCACTTCCAGGCCTCGGTAAGTCTGTCCCTCCTGGCAAGGCATGCTGGCAGTTGTAGGACTTTTCTTCACGGGATGCAAGGGCTGTGCACAACGTGGCGACTTCTCTGTAAAATGGCCACTGAAGCCTCAGAATTCCAAAGCCAAGCCTGAATCTTGCACAACCCTAGTAGAATGATATTTAAATAGTTAAGACTGTCACCGTAATGTCTAGCTGAAGCATTAGTCATGGACTTCAGGTTATTGTCTTTGGGCACGTCCTTGCTTCTTCTGTACTTTACTTCTGTAAAATGGGATTTCCATGTGGACAAACAAGATACTTGGGCTCGATCTACACTAATGCTTTATAGCAGTACTGAAGTGCACTGATAACTGTTGGAATATATTACACATTCAAGATACCACTTTCATAGTGTTATTTCCTCCTTTTTATTCACACTATCCAAAATACTACAAGAAATGTCATTGGGTGTCCTACAAAATATAAATATGCAAGAGGGATATACTGTTACCATGATGGGATTTTAATGACTTGACACAAGGTGTAGATTTAGCCTTTATGCATTAGAAATAATATAAGATGATTCATATTTGTTGCTTTCAAAATAGTGAGTTTTCCTTCATTTATTCTCCCTTGTTTTCCTCACAATTTTGTATCTTATATTTCTGAAAACAATGTAATAATAATAATTATTATTATTATTATTTTATTTATAACTCGCCTCTCCCTCTGGATCAAGGCGGGGAACAACATCAAATAAATAAAATACACAAAACTGATAAAAAGCACATAAAACCAATACATCATTAAAATACCAATAAAATACCTATAAAACACTTAAAATTCATCTAGGTAGGCCTGCCGGAAGAGATCAGTCTTTATAGTTCTTTTAAATTCTTGAAGACTGGTGAGTTGGCGGATCTCTCCCGGCAGGTCATTCCACAATCTGGAAGTGGCAGAAGAGAAGGCCCTCTGGGTAACGGTTGTCAGCCAAATCTTGGCTGACTGTAGTAAATTCTTCCCAGAGGGCCTGAACGTGCAGGGCGGATTGTATGGGAGAAGGCGATCCCACAGGTAACCTGGATCCAAACCATGTAGGGCTTTAAAGGTAATGACCTACACTTTGTAGTTCACCCGGAAACTAATTGGCAGCCAGTGGAGAGATTTTAAAGCTGGTGTGATATGGTCACCCCTAGGTGTACCAGTGACCAACCTGGCTGCCATATTTTGAACAAGTTGAAGTTTCCGGACTAGGCACAGAGGTAGCCCTATGTACAGCGCATTGCAGAAGTCGAGCCTCGAAGTTACCAACATGTGCACTACTGACTTTAGGTCTTCCAACTCTAGGAAGGGGCGCACCTAGCGTATCAGCCGAAGCTGATAGTAGGCACTCCTGGCTGTCGCATCTATCTGAGCTGTCATTTGGAGCGACGGATCCAGGAGCACCCCCAAGCTGCGAACACAGCCTTTCAGGGTTTTAAACACACAATGAGTTTGTGCCAGATATGAATCAACAGACTGACCTTCTGATAATTAAATAGCACTCTCCTTATAAACCATGATTAATTAAAACCTGAATTTGCACATACTGGGTGCTTTGTGCTTGCTAGCTGATGTCATTGTTTTGGTATGTGTGCATTGAGGTTTAGCCACAGCAGAACAGAAATGATGAATTTTGGGAAAAGCAATCTGTGCTGTGCTGCTCTTTTAAGAATTCCAAAAGAAACAAGCTAATAATAGATACAGCTCAGCATGCTTTTGTGCATAAACATCTATTGTCTATCTTTGATGTTATTTGAATATTCACAGTATCCAAGAGTGCATCCCATAGTAACACCCCGCTTTGGACCATCCTGTACTGAGGAATTACTTAGTAACCTTGGTAACCTGGCAAAGGCTCATGATATTCATGTGCAGGTAAGTCTTTTCATATTGTGTTTAGTGAAAACCCATCCATTTAGCAGTTTGAAATGTCTTAAAACGAGAGCAACCTTTGCTTAGCTCACTAGCTCTGAAGGCAGGCCTTGCACTCATGATATACATGGGAAATAGCCCAGTGAAATTTTCCTTCGGGTTCATAGGATCAGCTTCAAGTAGAGTATTTTTTTTCTGCCAAAGGCAGCGCACATTCAAAAACAACCAGAGGAATTGGGAAGTTTGAGAATGCTCTATATTTCCTTTACAATGCAAACTTTAGCACAGTGAACCTTTGCATTTACAATGGGCAAGTTTGCATGTCATGATAAGCCACTCTGAAAATAAGCCACTCTGGGTTGGTAATTGACTTGCTAACCCGGGTTACTCTTGACAGATGATTGGGCACTCTGTGGCTTGCCGCGCCTGGTTTCCCCCACAGTCCTTCTACTTGCTCCTGACATGTTTCCCTGGGAAATTTTTGGTGAAATTATGCCCCCAATTTCTCTGCCCACAAATAGGGTGAAGAATTTTAAGAAAATTGGTTTGTTTTCCCCCTATCCTTCGCAAGTGTGGTTGTGCGCACTTGTGAACAACAACAAAAACAAACTGAACCCAGTCACTTCAAAAGAAGCTGCTTGATGGTACTTCCATTCTTCTTTTTATTGAGTGGTGGGCATCTTTGTAGCAGACCTATTCTCTCTAACATCATCTTCTCCTGTACAGCATAGATCTTCCTGGATTGTCTTTGGTTGATTATTTAAAATTTTGTTTTTTAGATATATGTTGTCTGTATGTGCTGTCTGTTGATCAGCTTTTATGTAAATGGTTTTACACTCTGTATAATGTATTTTTAATGGTTTTTAATTTTTGTGAACCGCCCAGAGACTTTCGGCTATGGGGTGGTATAGAGATGTAATGAAAGAATGAATGACTATGCGATCCTAGCATTTCAAGAAGAGTGAACAGACCAGGCAACTCTGATGGGCTTTGTTGGACTGAAGCCATTACTCAGGGCTTCTCTAAACGAGCAATTTATGGCACGCTTGTGACTGTCCACTCATGGAAGTTTGTGGGTCGATTACATAACATCATCAACAGACAAGTTGTCTCCTGCATTATCCCCTACTTATCCTGCTGTGAAAAAACACAGAGATAATAATCTTTTTTGGAAAAAAATCCACAAAATCAGCCCCGTCTAAAGGTGCTATAATTCCGCCACTAGATAGCGATGTTTATTGAGTTGAATGGAGGATGCAGAGATAGGAAGTATTCAGTCCAAACCACATGGCTGCCCGAGTAATTGAGCCGATTGCAATCCCAGAACGAAAACACAGGCAGAAATCAGTGGTTGGTTTTTTTTTTGTAGGGGTTAAAAAAAGCTCTCACTTATTAGAATTGGTTTCTTCCTGCTGCTGCTTCTGTTATTTAAACTGAACAGCCCTGCTTTTATAACGAAAATCAGGTAATAAATTTCAGCAAATAAATAAGCAAGCACGCATGCACATATTGAAATGTTGACCATTTTCTCCCCCCTCCCCCGTTCCCTTACAGAGCCACATAAGTGAGTGTAAAGAGGAACTCAAACTTGTAAACGAAATGTTTCCGTCATATAAAAATTATACCGAGTTGTATGATAAAAACAAGCTTCTTACAAACAAGGTAGGATAAACAGATTTATCAGTCAGGATATGAGTAAATCTTATGCTTTGTCCAAGTACTGCTAAGATAAAATTGCTTATTTTTTTTAAAAAAAATCAAACTGGTAATTAACAAAATAGGCGTAACTCAAAGTGGTTTCTGAGCAGTGTCCAATGCAATGGAACTGTTCAAATCCAGGCCTGTCTAGCTTTGGTGTGGTGATTGCATCATGAGCCCTCACATCATGTCCTGCCATTGAAACCTATATTCTAATCCAGGGGTAGGCTACCTGGTACTCTCCAGATGTTATAGACTACAACACCTATAATCCCTGAACATAGGCCTTGCCTTGCTGACTGGGGCTTATGGAAGTTGAAGTCTAAAGTATTTGGAGGGCACTAGGTTGACTACTGTTGTTCTAACATGATAACAATTGTAAGGGTCTCTTGAAACTTGAAAGGGTAAAATGCTTCTAAGACTACTTACAAGAACATATGAAGACATAAAGAACTTTTCTCATAACTTATGATGTTCGAGTTAAGAAACTACTTAACACTCAAATCATAATGTATGTAGTTCTTTGAGTGGTTTATGTACAATTCATTTTAAATATTTTATATAAGCCATTTTAATATTTCTGACGATGTATTTTAAATTTGTATGAACCTACATTTTTATATATTGGAATGTTAACTATCTGTTTTTCTTCACTGGGACAGTTGCCAATCTGTTTTTGTATCATGAGACCAAGGGGCTGTCTATATGCTTCAAAAGCCCCACGGTGGCTGCATAGTGGCTCTGCATCAGTTATACGATGCAGCAGCCACCGCAGGGCTTTCCTGCGAAGCTGCGAATAAAAAAAGTCAGGAACTTGCCTTGATTTTTTGGGCTGGAGTGAGGCTAATACGGCCCTTCTGCTGTCTAACCTTACTCCAGCTTCGCTGTGGAGGTGTTCCCTGGCTGAAGGTGAACTCCGATTGGTCGCTGTAAGCCAGGATGAGGGTGGGGGAGGCGGTGGGGGCAGCTCCAGTACCCAGATAACTGCTGGAAACCCAGGGTAAGGATTATCAAGCGCCACCCCACAGGAGCGAAACAACAGAGTTTAGGGGGAACATAGAGCCAATGTGGCCCCATAAAGGCAGCCCTCTAGCCCTGTTCCATAGTGTTAAATCCACTTTGTATTAAAATTCCAGCTCATTCCAGTTTTCAAATACTGCTATGGTACTTCTAAAGTTGTATGCACTAAATGGAGTATATTTGTGTGCATTTGAATTAATTTCGCTGTTAATTTCCAGACATCTCAGGCAGTTTTCTTGTGACTTTCCTCTACCACCATGAAATTAATTATAACCTCATTAATGGATGTAGTTTTATGAACCTGACTTTGAGGCATACATTATAAAATTAAAAAAAAGACTCTTGTAAGGGAGTCCCCCCCCCAAAAAAAGAAAGATATGCAAGACATTTTCAAGTGCCATTGAAAATCCTAGGGCAATCTGATTAGTTTGCCTTTGAAAATCTCCCTTTGGATTTTCTGATTTGCATAGCATTTTATTAGCTGAATTAGTGTCAATTAGCAGCTTGTGTACACAGCGTTAATCAAGTTAATGACATTCAAATCTAAGTGCTGTGCTTCTAAATAAAGACATTAGTGATCAAGGTTTAGTACCAACAGTTCCCAGGTTTGCAAATGGCAGTGCCCTGCTATGCTGGTGTTTCATATACAGCTGTGATTATGTTCTTTATCTGAGAAGCAAACATTCCTTTCTGCTGTAAGGAATATCCTTCTTTTAAGATAGCACTTAAAAACTACTATAACACATAAATTCAGATTTGTTACTTTTCATTTGTATTTTAGTTGTTTTGATAAAATGCACCAAGGCTATATAACAACTCACCCTAGATTTTTAAGAGGCCAAAAAGCAGAATTAGGAAAGGTATGAACTACACATGCAACACAGAGAGATGGTCTTTTGGACACATAACATACCTGTGTATACATAGGATTCATTCTGCAGTTCAAAAAGGATCAGTCTCATATACTAAGGACCTAGAAGTCTTATAAACAGGTTTGAGCAGGGTCACGCTGTAGTGCCAATAACACTATCAGTGATTTTAACACAACAACGTAAGAAGAGCCATGCTGGATCAGACCAAAGGCCTATCCATTTCAGCAGTCTGTTTGCACAGTGGGCAAACTCTCCTGCTCTTGTTCCTGAGGTAACGGCATGCAGAGGCACACTGCCTCTGATACTGGAAGTAGTATATAGCCATCACGACTAGTAGCCATTAATAGACTTCTCCTATAGGAATTTATCCAAATTGGTGGCCATCACCACATTTTGTGGTAGTGAATTCCACAGTTTAACTATGCGCTGTGTGAAGAAGTACTTTCTTTTATCTGTTCTGAATCTCCCACCAATCAGCTTCATGGGATGACCCTGGATTCTTATATGATGAGAGAAGGAGAAAAACATCACACCATGCATAATTTTATATACCTCTATCATATTTCCCCTCACTATTTAGCTAAGCTAAACCTTTTGTTAAACCTTTTCTAAGCCCCAACCTTTCCTCACAGGGGAGTTCTTCCAATTTCTTGATCATTTTGGTTGCCCTTTTCTGCCCCTTTCTTGCTGAATTTTCACAAGAGATCCTCAAATTAGCATTTGAAGTAAAACCTAACCTGAAAAAATGGTAGCAATTCACCACAAACAAAAAGTAAATTACACTGTCTTTATCTTTAGACCATAATGGCTCATGGCTGCTATCTTTCTGATGAAGAGCTGGACGTTTTTAGTCTTAGAGGAGCTGCCATTGCACATTGCCCTAATTCAAACATATCGTAAGTAAAATAGTATGACTTACTATAAGGCTCCATTCGCATGCATGAGGAGGAGTGGTAGTTAGGGCAACTACACAGGGGGAGGGTTGGCAGACCCACTGCAAGTGGGCCTCCCACAGGACAGCAGAACCATGCAGCACCATGTTGTTTCGCTACCTACCCACCCTTTGTAGTAAGGGCACCTACTTCTGCACATCCCAGCGTCCTCCACAACACAAATGGGCTTCTGACGGCCACTCTGTTTCAAAAATGCAAAAATAAAATAAAACCATAAAAAGGGCTGCATGACCATAGAAAAGTCTGTGGCAGCTAGAGCATTGCCAGAACTGTGGGATGCTCTAGGCTGCTGTCTCTATGGTCATGCCCTTCTATCCTCCCAGAGCTTTTTTTAAGTACTGGAGAGCCCATCACATGTCACTGTAAGCCACCCTGGGGCTCCTTAACCCTACTGCAGTGGGATGGTTAGCCAGGGTGGTTTCGTAACCACAGTGGCACCATTTTTGTTTCCTCATCACAACACACTAACCCACCATAGTTAGTCCAAATCCCTTAACAAATGGTGGCTTTACGTGACATCTGAACAATTGCTATAGGAATTAAATTATCTAGAGCTGTGTTTCAGTTAGTTGTGTCTTTCATAACTGTGTTTTAAAGTCACCCACATTTTCTTATGGATTTATAGAAGGCTTAGATAAATTTAAAATGGAATAAGCACAGGGTCAACCTCTTTACAGGGAAAACGGGCATTTCCATTGAACCTTTTGGGAGGGTTCAAAGCCTATCTACACACACAGAATAAAGCACTTTGAAAATGTTTTGAAAACTGTATATGGAGTGTGTCCTGGGCCCTAACAGTTCTCAAAACTGTCAGCCTATCTTCACTACTGCTTTAAAACAGTTTAAAACAGTTTAAAAAGGTTTATGTTTTGAGAACTGTTGGGGCCCAGGACACACTCCATATACAGTTTTCAAAATATTTTCAAAGTGTTTTGTCCTGCGTGTGTAGATAGGCTCCAAGACCAGGTGTTCCCATCAGTGGCATGAATCCCACATTCCCCAAGGTTGCCATCTTTTTAACCAGCCCTGCTCCTATGCTTTTACCATCAACTCAAGACATGAACATTAAGCTGGAAAAGCTACTTGATACAGTTTACTTGCTGATATAGAGCCTATCTACACTATAGATTTAAAATGGTTTAAAATGGTTTAAAACAGTTTATAACAGTTTTGAGAACTGCTGGGGCCCAGGACACACTCCATATACAGTTTTCAAAACGTTTTCAAAGTGTTTTATCCTGCGTGTGTAGATAGGCTCATAGAGAATATTGCTTTCAAAGCTACAAATTGAGCTGCAATCTGGCATGATGCCTGCTTGCTGACAGCGTTGAATTGGGACATCAGGGTGCATTGCTGAATGCAAAAGTAAAGCTGGGTTTTCCAGGGGGGCGTTGCTGAGCCAAGGAGGGGAAAGCTTTAAAAATAAATGATTTGTCCAAAACATAGTAGCTCGGAGGCACACCTATACTCCCTTGGAGCCCTGACTAGGCTGAAAGTGAAATAACAAAGACTGATACAAGGAGGGAACAAAGCTAGCTACAGGTAGAAGGCTGAGCAAAAGAATTCTTTTTGAAGACCTTGCTTTAGGGGAGGGGTTTTCCTTTAAGTACAAAAGAAGGGTGGGGGAGGGGCATCTAGGCTACCAGTGGACTTGCAATATGTGACATGTGGGCAAAGGAGGAAGTCTATGTGCAATTTCTGGATGTGGGACCCTCTTAACAAATGCCAATGAGTGTTAATTTGTTTTTATCAGTGGTAGCAATGCTTTGACATGGAGTTTTCCCTCTTTATGGCTCTGGATGGCCATTCAGTAGAGTCCCTTCAATGACTTGATTGGCTTAGGAAGTGGGCAGGAGGACGATCTCTCCTTATTCTGAGGGTGCTATGGCCATTGCAGAAGAGTGGATCTGTTGTGTACGTCAAAAGAGGACAGTGCAGGTGCTTTATTGCCCTGAATGTCCAAATCTTTACTAGACATACCTTTCTCAGGCCACATGGACATTTCTAGACCCAAGACATTGGGAGCATGCCTCAAATGACAGTAAGGCCGAGCTCCTTATTCATAATACTTTTATCCTTCGTCTATTATAGGTTTGACTTTTGACTTGCACGTTATGAATGGCTTTTAATGGCAAAATATGACAATGCATCCATCACAACGCCCTCTTTTTTAATTGTAAAGATTTTGTCTTTTTATTTCCCCCCCTTCCAATCCAGAATTCGTAGTGGGCTTTTCAATGCAAAAAAGGTTCTGAAGCACAATGTGAAGCTTGGCCTTGGCACAGGTGAGTAATTTACTGTGTAATTGCTTCTTTTAAACAATTATTTGAAGACCTGCCCTCTTTTGTATCTGGTCACTCTGGGCAGGGCTCCTGCAGCGTTAACTGTTGTGATGAAGAGGGAATTTTACTAGGTGCTTCATACATAGAAATGACACCTGCTGAAATTCCCTTTTCTATACAACTGTTTAAGATACAGGAGCCCTGTTCTCCTTTCCATATGGTCACCCTAAGAGACCCCTGGAAATGACCAGCAAACCCAGAGCTGGTGTCGTGACTCAAGTTCACCCCAAGCTTCTGCTCACGAACTTTAGGCAAATAGTCACACTCCAACAACAGTGAGACTTCTTTTATTGTAAATCACACGGAATTCAAAGCATAACGGTTTCATTTCTGCAAACACACACTTGAAGCTGAAGACGGACCAGACAGCTTTCAGGTAGAACGGCTTAATGCGAACAGCACTCACTCAGGGGTAGACATTTAGAGTTAACCCTAGTCCTCAGAGGTCAGGAGCGGCCACACTGCACTGGAAATCCTCTGGAACAAAGGGAGACTCAAGGAGAAGGCTTCCTGACAGTGGATTAACGATCATCTTGCAACTAAATCCTCACTCAGCCTGTCAGGGAACACTGAGCTGACCATGGAAACAAGATGTCAGGAAATGAACCTCTTTGACCTAGGGAGCCTTCCCAATTCACGTAGCTTTAGCACTGAGGAAGGTCCTCTCTCAGGTCCCACACACACAGAATTGTAAACAGCAACAATCAGCCTCAGTTTCCCTGTGCCTGTAACTTTGGCTCCATGCAGGGAAACAGCAGACTATAGAACACGAATCCAGAACAGTAATCTCAAGTCCAAATCTATGAAAAGCCACAGGGCACTTTTCATGGCATAGCTCTTAGAAGTTTCAAGTCCAAATAGCAACAGAACATGTACAGAGTGCATCAAGCATTTCCAAATCAGATAGAGTCCCAAAGACAAGTTTCTTGGCAAGCATAGCGAGCAGCAAACAGAACAGCAGAGAAACAAGAGCAGCAGACGAGATAATTCCTAGCGAAGAACTCCTTCTTCGCATGTAGCTAATATAGGATGGAGGCTGGCTAATTCTAAGCTACTTTGACAGACAGGGCTTGAGGCCTGTAATCCAAACTCCTGTGCCAACAGGGAGGCACAGTTCAACCTCCTCTTGATGACGACACAATGTGAGGGACAGTCTGCATGATAGCCCCCACCTTTCTTAAACAACTTTCGTTCTCACAGAACTCAAGGCTTCGGCCTACAGTTAGAGATAAGCAAGAAACAGAGACAATTTCTTCTCATAACAAAATGCCAAACCTTCAGCTCACAATTCACTAAGCCCGCTTAGTGAATTGTTTATGAAGCACCTGACACCCAACTTCTGGGTAGAAGCTTCTGATGCCTCCAAGTGCTTTCATTAAATTATGCAGGCCTAACGGTGCAGCTGACATTCAGGTGTGCTCACCTACCCTAAAGCAGAATGACTTTCAGCATGGCGATTCTCCTCTAGCTAGGAGGGTATCACACAGGAGATACTGCCAAGGGGGTGCTTCTTAGTAGAAACCTGCTCCATAACATATCTGTGTTATAATACTACTGAGCCTCTGCCTGTCTACTGACCTGCCATATTGAATGAAACTCATGTTTTCACCCATGGTATATTCCTTGCAGTCTGATTCTTAATAATCTGCTTTATTATAGATGTTGCTGGTGGCTACTCATCTTCCATGCTTGATGCGATCAGAAAGGCAGTGATGACATCTAACATTCTTAATATTAATAATGAGCTTGAAAGAGCTTTAACTTTAAAGGAAGTTTTCCGACTAGCAACTCTTGGAGGGAGCGAAGGTAAAAAGCTCTCCTCCCCCCTTTTTTTAAAAAAAGCCTTTTGCCATAGAAAATTTGGATATCAACGTTTAGGATAATTTTATCAAAGAAGCTGTTGTATAAAGCTAGATCTAAAGTAAATGTAAGAAATACTTTCTCTCATATTCTTAAATGATGAGATTTCCTTGTGGCTGTCTGATAACCAAAGATCTCAAAATCTGAATTTCATATTTGATATTTGAGCTTAGCTCTGAATGAATTTTCCATTTGGAAGGAGGAGAACGACATGCGTGAATTATTTTGGTGACAACATCTGTGTTTTAGGGGAAAATATAATTTTTAAAACTTGCGTAATTTTCTGCTTTTATTTCCAGAAAGCATTCCTGTAATGTAAAACCATGATATGGAAATTAACTTTTCCCCTGACTCAGCATTTAGTTATGTTAAAATTTGTAGCGTTTCCTATATCTCCATATCACTACAGAATACAAAATCTGAAGTGGTGTCTCAGCAACAAACAAGATGTTACATGCAGATACAGATACTATTATCGGAACAGCCCGTTTTAAACAGGAAAAATCCCTTCTGGAAAGTTGTACAAGATTGGAGAAGAAGCAGTAAGGGTGTGAGAGCTTAACTGTTTCTCCACCACAGTTTCCTTGCTCCAAATTGCTCTTCCAAGAGGCTTTTCCCTCACAGGGTTCCAGGTGTGTGTGTGTGTGTGTGTGTGAGAGAGAGAGATGGGGGGGACAGACCTCCGCTACATTAGCAATTTATTGTACACTCATGATTGGCCATTCACGGGCATTTGCAGTCCCATTACACGACACTGTCAACCTCCAGGCCATCTCTCACGCCTTCCTCAGAAACCTCGCAAAAAACAAAAACAAAAAAAATCCAGAGATAATCCGGTATCTAAAATAATTGCAGGATTAACTCCACCACTAGAAGGCGATGTTTCATTGAGCTTTATGAAACATCAGCCAGAGGGGAATGTTTAAATTACAAATCAGGTGGTCGTGTCCGAAGGAGCCTGTAGTGAATGCGGAAAAGCCTGAGGAAAAAAATCTGATAAGGTGCAAGGTTTTTCCTTGATGTAGAGATGCCGAGAGAGAGAGAGAGAGAGAAAGAGAAAGAGAAAGAATATCTTGTAAGGAATAAGGTCCTGGGGTGGGTGTGACTTGGAGAAGGGGAAACATTGGTAGAAATGGTTTTAATACCTTCTCTCTTTCTTAGCTCCTTCTATAACCCCAATCCCCTTTCCACTAAGCTGGGCCCTGTCTTTGTGGCTCTAATTCACTGATCGTTGCTGCTGAAAGTCCTTGTTATTGCTGCTGAGGGGTGGGGGCGGGAAATCCCCATGCCAGCAGGGAGTATGGGGTTTCTGGGTACTGGAGCCCACCCCTCTTGCTCTTCCCAGCATCTGGCGAGCCTGTAACGCTCTACAGATCGACCCCAGAGGGAGGACACAGAGCGGAAGAGCCGTGGTGACCTCACTCCCAACGAAAAGGCCAGGGTACATCCCCAACGTTTTTGCACTGCAGCTTTGGGGAAAAGCCCCATGCTGGCTGCAAATCGCTGGCTGCATCGTATAACCGACACAGCGCCAATTTGCAGCCACTGTGAGACTTTAAAGTTGTATAGACAGCTCCCTGGTTTTCCTGGTTAAAAAGAGCCCTTGAGATGATGATGCAAAGTATCTCTGTATAAACTGCTAGTTTGGTTCTCTTCTGCTTTCTCTGATTAATTCTGACAAGCAAGACTCTTGATCGCCTACCGCCCTCTTGTGTTTGATATGGAAACTGCACCAAGGACACACACACAAATCACACCCATAGGTAGGAAGCTATGTCAAGAGATACATCGTTTATTGAGTTACAGTGCAATCTTTTTCATGTTTACTCAGAAGTAAAGTTCCATTGAATTCAATGGGACCTATCCCCAAGTAAGGGTGGATAGGTTTGCAGCCTTAATAACATTCAATATTATGAAGAAAGCATTGTTACTAGGGGTGTGCATCGGATCGGATCCGATCCACGATCCGAATCCGATCCGACCCAAAATCGGGAAAATCCGATCCGATCCGATCCGATCCGACCAACCTCCGATCCGATCCGATCCGATCCGATGAGGTCCGATCCGGATCGGACGCCATTTTGAATGCTTTTTCCCATAGCCAAGTATTGTTTTACAAAAACGCCTATAACTTTTTCATTTTTAAAGATAGAAGGATGAAACTTGGGGACATTGTAGACTGGTTAGGGATAGTTATCTGTGAGAAATTTCAGAAAGATTGGTGCATGCGTTTTGTGGCAATTAATTTTTTAATAAATACCCAGGAATGCTTATAACTTTGTCATTTTTAAAGTTACAAACATGAAACTTTGCCACATTGTAGGAGGTACCTTGGGACCTATGTGTGTGAAATTTCAGAAACATAGGTGCTTGCCTTGTGTGGCAATTAATTTTAGAAAAATGGGTAGTAGTGGGGTAAATACAGTTACGCCTCCCATTTTTTTATTTTTTAAGATACAAACAGGAAACTTGGGCACATTACAGATACCACTTGCCTTGATATGTGAGTGAAATTTCAGAAACATTGGAGCTTGCCTTGTGTGGCAATTAAGTTTTGAAACAATGAGGAAAGAAACACCTATAACTTTGTCATTTTTAAAGTTACACACATGAAACTTTGCCACATTGTAGGTGGTACCTTGGGACCTATGTGTGTAAAATTTCAGAAACATAGGTGCTTGCCTTGTGTGGCAATTAATTTTAGAAAAATGGGTAGTAGTGGGGTAAATACAGTTACGCCTCCCATTTTTTTAGTTTTGAAGATACAAACAGGAAACTTGGGCACATTACAGGGAACACTTCACTTGATATGTGTGTAAAATTTCAGAAACATTGGTGCTTGCCTGGTGTGGCAATTAATTTTTGAAACAATGAGGGATTCATTGGACAGCACTTGCCCATAAGGATTCATTGGACAGTACTTTCCCATAGGGAATCATTGCATTGCACTTTCCCATAGGGAATCATTGCATTGCACTTTCCCACTGAGAAATACAGTTATGCCTCCCACATTTTTATTTTTGAAGATACAAACAGGAAACTTGGGCACATTGTAGACTGGTTAGGGATAGTTATCTGTGAGAAATTTCAGAAAGATTGGTGCATGCGTTTTGTGGCAATTAATTTTTTAATAAATACCCAGGAATGCCTATAACTTTGTCATTTTTAAAGTTACACACATGAAACTTTGCCACATTGTAGGAGGTACCTTGGGACCTATGTGTGCTAAATTTCAAAAACGTAGGTGCTTGCCTTGTATGGCAATTAATTTTAGAAAAATGGGTAGTAGTGGGGTAAATACAGTTACGCCTCCCATTTTTTTATTTTTTAAGATACAAACAGGAAACATGGGCACATTACAGGGAACACTTCACTTGATAGGTGTGTAAAATTTCCGAAAGCTGGGTCCAGGCATGTGGTGGCAATTAATTTTTGAAACAATGAGGAAAGAAACGCCTATAACTTTTTTATTTTAAAAGTTAGAAGTCTGAACATTGCTCACTTTGTAGATGGGTTAGGGGTAGATATGTGTCAGAAATTTCAGAATGATAGGTCCAGGCATTTGATGGCTATGGAATTTTTAGATTAAATGTTTCAAAAAATGTTCCACAGAGGCCAGGTCTTCCTTTCCTCCCCCTCCCGCTTCCCGCGAAGAAAAGGAAACACTGTCTCGTCTCGATCCCTTTGATCCTTGCTAGTATCCATTACAGGGCTCGTGTCTGCTTTCCTACTTTCACTTTTTTACTCAAGCAGACACGAGCCCTGTAATGGATACTAGCAAGGATCAAAGGGATCGAGACGAGACAGTGTTTCCTTTTCTTCGCGGGAAGCGGGAGGGGGAGGAAAGGAAGACCTGGCCTCTGTAGAAATTTTTTTGAAACATGTAATTTAAAAATTCCATAGCCATCAAATGCCTGGACCTATCATTCTGAAATTTCTGACACATATCTACCCCTAACCCATCTACAAAGTGAGCAATGTTCAGACTTCTAACTTTTAAAATAAAAAAGTTATAGGCGTTTCTTTCCTCATTGTTTCAAAAATTAATTGCCACCACATGCCTGGACCCAGCTGTCTGAAATTTTACACACCTATCAAGTGAAGTGTTCCCTGTAATGTGCCCATGTTTCCTGTTTGTATCTTAAAAAATAAAAAAATGGGAGGCGTAACTGTATTTACCCCACTACTACCCATTTTTCTAAAATTAATTGCCATACAAGGCAAGCACCTACGTTTTTGAAATTTCACACACATAGGTCCCAAGGTACCACCTACAATGTGGCAAAGTTTCATGTGTGTAACTTTACAAATGACAAAGTTATAGGCATTCCTGGGTATTTATTAAAAAATTAATTGCCACACAAGGCAAGCACCTACGTTTCCGAAATTTCATACACATGGGTCCCAAGGTACCACCTACAATGTGGCAAAGTTTCATGTGTGTAACTTTAAAAATGACAAAGTTATAGGTGTTTCTTTCCTCATTGTTTCAAAAATTAATTGCCACACAAGGAAAGCTCCAATGTTTCTGAAATTTCACTCACATATCAAGGCAAGTGGTACCTGTAATGTGCCCAAGTTTCCTGTTTGTATCTTAAAAAATAAAAAAATGGGAGGCGTAACTGTATTTACCCCACTACTACCTATTTTTCTAAAATTAATTGCCACACAAGGCAAGCACCTATGTTTCTGAAATTTCACACACATAGGTCCCAAGGTACCTCCTACAATGTGGCAAAGTTTCATGTTTGTAACTTTAAAAATGACAAAGTTATAAGCATTCCTGGGTATTTATTAAAAAATTAATTGCCACAAAACGCATGCACCAATCTTTCTGAAATTTCTCACAGATAACTATCCCTAACCAGTCTACAATGTCCCCAAGTTTCATCCTTCTATCTTTAAAAATGAAAAAGTTATAGGCGTTTTTGTAAAACAATACTTGGCTATGGGAAAAAGCATTCAAAATGGCGTCCGATCCGGATCGGACATCTGGTCCGATCCGATCCGACCAGCCTCCGATCCGATCCGATCCGATCCGACCCCCCAGGTCCGATTCCGATCCGCTATCCGATCCGATCCGGGGGGTCAGTGCACATCCCTAATTGTTACCATTTCTAAAATATGTTTCTCCCTTCGTTCTGTTTTATTTGCTGCGGCTCCTGTTCAGTGCCGCATTTAAAATAATAATAACATATTTGCATGCTGTTGCATTTTATGCTTGGGTATAATGAATGACTTTTATTTGGATCAAAACTGGGGAAAACAAAGGAAAACTAGACCAGACATCTCCCAAGAGCTGGCAGGGCCTCCCAAGCCACTTCCCCCCACCCCCCATCCTGCACAGAAGGTGGTACGTTTGAGTGTGAGCGTGTGCACATGCGCATGCATCAGGCAGGGAATGGATGTGTATGTGTTTTTAATTGTATTTGAATGTATTTGTTTTATTATTGTTTTAATCACCTGGACATTTCCATTATTTCCATTGCAAGGTGTCATACTTGCATCTCGTTGATGCAGAATTTGATTATGTGGAAGAAAAAAAAGGTGATTTATGACTTGACTTCGTTTTATAGTTGTAGGACTAGATACTGTGATTGGAAACTTTGAGGTTGGCAAAGAATTTGATGCACTGCTTATCAACACAAAAGCATCTGACAGCCCTTTCGATGTGTTTGCTTCTGATACTTCTGAGGTAAGCAACTATTGCATCAGGAAAATATGCTGCTCATAGTTCAGTGGGATGGACTACATGACTTTCTGGTTGCTCCATCTGTGTAAGGACCCTGTGGAATGCCTGGCAGCCCTTCTTTAAGGCTGCCATTACTGATAAATCAGCTAGATAAACAATTGCAGTCTTGAGTTTGTTGGTTACGTTTTCAGCCCATGGGAATGTGGAGAAAAGTGGTTTCCTTTTTTCCAGGAGACATTTAATGTAGGGTGACCAGGGTTTCCCCAGATTTGTCCTGGTTTTTGTTCTATCCTGGTTGTCGGGGGATTTTCTGTAATTTTCTATAATGTCCTGGTAATTACATGCTTTCCCCTTTAGGGCTGTCATTCCCACCCCCCTCCCCCACTGCTCCCCACTTTAAGGCCCGGATAAGACTTTAAGGCCCCGATTAGAGCAGAGGAGGGGAAAGAGCGCTTTCCGGGCCCTCCGGCAAGCGTGTCATTCCACCCTGCCAAAGGGTGTCCTCTTTTTTGGTTTCCTAAATATGGTCACCCTATTTAATGTGGATAAGTGAAACGTTTCTTGAACATTCCAACCAGAGCCAGCGTCAAGGGTAGGCATGGTCGGGCACCTGCTGAGGACCTACACCTTAGCAAGGGCCCACTGAAGTTGCTCCCCCTCCTCACCACTGCAACCTGCTTGTCCACCTGAGGATGAGGAGCAGTGGCAGCTAGTAGCAATGGCTCACTGAGGAAGGGGGCTCATTGAAGGTGTCCTTCAAAAACCTGGAGCTGGCACTAGTTCCGACAGAAATTGTGACAAGATCAGTTCCTTTCAGGCACAATACTCTTTCCCGATCCTAGCGCTATCTTTTGGATAGTGATCCGCAAGCTGAAAATTAAAAGATTGCACTGGAAAGGAAGAAACAGATAATACGGCAACATGAGAAACAATAGAATATGAAATGGGAAATAATAATAATATGTACTAAAAGTGTTTACAACTGAGAATCATTTATTGTAGTATTTCAACATTTTAAAATACTGATAATTTAGATTACCTTTAACATCAACCATTTTGGATTTGGATTTTGCTTTTTAAAATGTTAAATTTGTTTAACATTATAGACTACTGTTGGTTTTTATTGACTGTTTATATTAAGAAGGAACTGCTTTTTGAGTATTTGCTTTTTCTCCTGTATTTTTAGGATTTTATCCAGAAATTCCTGTATCAGGGTATGTATCAGTTCTTCCTATACAGATGTTTTCATTTAATTGCTACAAACAAAGCCTTCCCTTTGCTTTTGTTATCTCCCTTTAAAATGTAGGTTTTTATCTATGTTTATATGGTTACAATTTGTAAACTTTGCTAAGTAACAGATGTTTACTTCATTAAGGTTGAAATCTTAATGAGTAAGTGCCATTAAACTCCTTGGGGCTAACTCCTGAGTAGGCATGTATAGGATTGCACAGTGAATCTATTCAGATTAAAAAATGTCTGTTCATAAGGAAACAAAGTATTGTCTTAAAATGCTTTACTTCAAGCCGGCCGACCCAGCATCAATCTGTCCACATGCTAAAGTGACTGCCTGTGTGGAATTGATGCTCTGCACATGCAAAGTTGCATTGTTAACTGTGGCAATACAAGTAGATCCAAAGACCTGCTTGCTCACATGCAAATTGGCCCTGCATATGGGAAAACTGACTTATACGTGTGGGACCTGTTCCAAATCTTCAGGGTCAGGATGCATGTGCAGTTTCAGATGTTCATGTACATGGTCTTATTATTCCTCTTGCCCTAGCATGCCTTTCATTCCCTAAGAGTGGAAAGTGCTGTCTTCATGCACTGTCTGGTACTGTTGCACACAGAATAATGATTCCCAGTTGTTTCTTGTTGCATGCAATCTTTTTTCATGGATTACATCTGGATTAGGGCCAGAATGTTTTCTAAAGTATTTCAGGGTTCTAGTCTACACAGAGTGACGTGCTATCACTGTCTTGGCCCAAATAGGCAGTTATTGTGCAGCTTTTTATATCTGTTCAAGAGACTAGAAAGCTAGTGGGCGTCTGTTCATAGAAAGTAGCTGACTGGGTAGGCAAAATAGGATGATGTATGAGCTAAACAGCAATGAAAGGGATTCATACATTTTACCAGAATTATGATAATGTTATATATTCAGATTCACGGACGGTCCACAAAGAATACTTTGACTCCATTCAACAGTCCCAGTGTTCCCTGCATACGCACTTGCATCAAGAAACATAATGTGCTACTCAGAAGATTACCAATATAATCAACTGCAATTCCTATGGCAGCGGCTGGCATCATGAGAATTGCTCCTGTGACATTTCTCTATGCAAGGGCATATCTGTGAAAGCTCAGGACTGCTTGGATGGAGTAAAACTGTTATATGTGAACTGCCCTGGTCTTAGGTGCAAACTATGTGTGATGGCAGCAAACCCATATCTTCCAGTGTGATGCATATCATATATGATGCAGGGTCTTTTTCAGGGCTGGCCCAAGACATTTTGCCGCCTGAGGATGGCTCCCCTTTCCATTCCATGTACAAAAGCTGATTGGATTGGTGGTTGAATCTTTCTTCAGCACTGGCAATGGGGATAGCACCCTCCACTACACCTGAAGGGGGCAGGCTGTCTTAGGGGGCTGCAGGGCCCTCTCTCCTCCAACATCTTGCAGCCAGCTGTCAGCATCTGCCGCCTGCTTCACTCTACCTAATGGTAGGGCCAGCCCTGGGCTTTTGTCTTACCTAGTCTCACTTCCGATATGGGATGCAGCTGCGGGGGTTGGGGGCAAGGGGGACATTAGGAGATGGACTACAGGATAAAATTAGAGGTGCTTTAAATTGTACCTCAGGCCCCACTTTAGCTATGACTGCGGCAGCCCCGTATTTGAAGACATGGTTCTGCTGCTACCCAGGTAGTTTGGGCTGTAGTGATGGTAGTTGGTGAAATGTTTAGCTGGAATCCCAAAAAGTCATCTCGTTACTCTGTACATATCCTTACTGGAACTAATTTGGTGGCGTTGTAATCACAATTTCTTCCTCTCTGAAAACCAATCAGCACAGTCAGAACGACACAAGTTAGTGCAGCATGTGTAAATAGTACTGAACTCTGCTCCTCATTTTCCCCGAAAAGTGATAAATTCTAGGAAAGGTCTGCCTGGGTTGGGTTTCCTTCTGGAGGAGAGAGCACTGGAGACCTACAGTGTTCTTGTGATATTTGATTCCTGATCAAATATACAAGTGAAGCATAAGTGGGGGGCAAACAGTACAGCACTCTTAGTAAGAGTAGACCCCCCACCCCCCACCTTAGATACCCAGAAAGGTGCATTGAGAGACCAAAGCTGCTTGCTTCAAGTCTTCACGTGACTCTCTGCCTTGTGTTTCTCTTCATCTCTCCAAAGCCTGGAGTTCCTTTCACACAGAGTTGGTGCCTCAGGAGTTCCTCCTGAAGGTGCCAGCTGAGAGGGCATAGTGGGCAACTTGAGGATCCTCTCTTTGAATCCAGTTGAATCCAGAGCTGGCTTCACCCACCTCTCTTCATCCCTGATCAGGGAAGGTGAAAGCATAAGAAGAGCCATGCTGGATCAGGCCAAGGGTCCATCTAGTCCAGCATTCTGTTCACACAGAAGCCAACCAGCTGCCCATGGAAAACCCACAAGAAGGACATGAGTGCAACAGCACCCTGCAGCCCATGTTCTCCAGCAACTGGTGAACTTCTTCCTTACCAACCTGCCCAGTCACTGAGATCACTAGAGGGCATGTGCCTGGTCGTTCCATGTGGACCTATGGCCCAACTGGAATCCACCTGGAGAAAAACCTTCGATGTGGTGGCTTCCTTCCTATGGAACTCCCTGTCTCCAGAAGTCAGGCATTGCAATGCAAACACTGCATTGTTTTTGGCACCTCCTGAAAACAACTCTTTCCCAGGAAGCCTTCCTTGGTTGACCGGTTTTATTGACACTATGGGTTTAAAAAAAAAAATTTTTTTTAATATCATGTTCCATTCTTTTCATTTCTTTTCATTTTATCTCTTGTTCACCACTCCGGAATCTGTCTAGATATGGAGTGGTATACAAATGTTGCAAATAAATAAATAATAGGCATACTGCCTCCGAGACTGGAGGTCTCTCACAGCCATCAGGACTGGTAGCCATTGTTGGCCTTCTCTTGCAGGGATTTGTCTAACCCCCTTTTAAAGCCATCCAAATTAGTGGCCATCACTGTCTCTTGTGGTAGCAAATTCCATAGGGACGGGCAAAACCCATTGTGTGTCTGTGCGTGACAGTGTGTGTGAGTGAGTGTATATGTGTGTGTGTGTGAGTAAACAAGCCTGAAGGGGACCACATGTTGGCAGCGGCCCAACCAATTGTTGGCACACGGCGGCTCCCAACATGCTGGCCAGGAGCCAATTTAGCCCTTGGGCCAAAGTGGTTTCCCCACCTCTGTAGAAGGATGAGGATATGCTGTGCTGTGCTATCTTTCCTCAAGGCCTAGGTGTCAAATTCAGTTCTGAGTTCTTGTAAACAGGTGAATCAATTCCTGATTCAATTGTAGAGAACAGTGTGGTCATGCCTTAGGAAAATACAGACCTCAAGATAAACAGCGCTATAGGGTGCATTCCTGAAAGGGTAACTGTCTTTTTCATCTTTGCGATTTCAGGTGACGACAGGAATATCGAAGAAGTTTATGTGGCTGGCAAACTGGTGGTTCCATTTTCAAGTTCTGTATAAAATTAGATTTCTGCAAAATGCTCTGCTGGTAACTCTATAGCTTGGAAGAAGTGGGGTGAAAATGCGGTGCCTTGTTGTGATGCCATGTTCAGTTTGATAAGTAGGTTTCAAGTTTGCACAAAAACATTGTAAATCTCATCAGATGTGCACATACGAAAAGTATTGTGCCAAAATGTATCCTATTTGTACAAGAGAAAAAGAGGCCATCATATCTAAAGTAAGAACAAACCTGACTGTGGAAGGAGCACTTCCAAAGACATATAAATAAGAATTAGGTAAATTCATAGTATGCATTTGCCCTCTTGAGATATATTAATAAGAGCCCTAATGTTAAATTTGTATCCCACAAAATTTTGGGATCTTTATTCATGAATAACCTGAGGATTTCACTGACTGAGATCCAAAGCATTTCTGTACTGTGTATGTGGATGCTGTTGATTTCTCTTTCGCATATGCATCCCTCTCCCTGTGGACATCACATGCCACTCCAGAGGGGTCCCTGATCCCCTTGTGGGGCTCAAGGGGCTACAGAATAAAGGAAGCTGGAAAAGCCCTGGTGTGTACACAAAACATCTTTGGACCCTGGTCACTATTTATAAATACTGTGTGAGCAAAGCAAAACGTAGTTGCTAACAAAACCTAAACCCATTAGTTTTCATCTCTGAGGATAACAGAAACTGCTCAGGACAAATTGGGTGCATAAGGGTGCGTAAGAGGGAGAGAGGCCAGGGAAAATTGACCACAGGTACAGGTTTATCCCAGCTTTATTCAGTCATCCCAGTTTGTAACCATTTCTTGTGCTTTTGTAACATCTATGTCATTCCTCCCATGAAAAGCATTTTATGGGAGGTTCAAAGATTAACAGTAAGATCACATTCTGCTGTCCTAGTTCCTTCTTATAAGCACTGCCAGATATTTGTGGATATAAGCATTTCCCATAGATTTTGCTTGGACAACCATTTGCAGCAGAACACACACACACAGCATACCCCAATTTCCAAATTGCTGCAGACCCAAGTACCTGTTTCATTCTATTCTAGGGCACCTTTTATTTCCCCTTCTGAATAATCCCAGCATGATGGTTCCTCTCCCCGTGGGGGTTGAAATATATATTTGTTTGCATTTAAACCCACTTGGGGAGGAAAGCTGCTGGTGAGGGGGAGATTTGCAGCTTGGAAACAGCAGGCAGGCAAAGGGGTTTCACCTGCTACATCTCTGATTCCCATTGACTCTCTGGAAATACCTTTCCCCAATTCCAAGAATCTCAGGATGATGATGGCTGCATTTGCAAGCAACATCTACTTTAACTGTAAGAGAAGTGCTTTAGGACATATGCAATGGACTAATTGATTCGGTTTGCACTTGACAATTCATTCTGATAAGGCCCATATTTCTTTGCAAGGAGAGGATCATGTTCCACTGGATGGCAAGAGGAGGAGATCCACTTGTCAACCATATAAAACTGTGAATACATAGTTTTGAGGATCACAATATTTTTATAAAAAATATAGATCCCTGTCTAAACTTCAAGTATTGTATGCTAGTTTTCCAACAACAGTAATTGGAAATATATTTTAATGCATTTAGATCAGAGATGGGCAGCTTCAGGCACAATGATGGCCAATCCCCTCTGCCCCCTGCCCAGATTGCACTCTTGTTGTGGTGGGGGAAAAATAAAATCAAGCTAAAGTTGTCCTTAGTAAGCTTCCATAGCTGCTACAGAGATGTACTGTGACAAATTTTACATGAAAACAAGCGAAATTTGTCTTCAGGAAGCCTCTATAATGATTCATCTGCCAATGTTTTTCTCTCTCTCTCTTTTTTTTTTTTTACTGAATTCGGCGGAGGGGGAGGACAGTGGGAGCAGGAGTGACATTCGGAATGGCAGGTGGTGCATGCGGCCCATGGGCCATGTGTTGTCCACCTCTGGTTTAGATGAACTCCCTACCACTGCGAATTAGGCAGAGGCTAACCCTTCTGTGTTTTCAGCATCTATTGAAAATATATTTTTTCCAACAGGCATTCCCAAGAAAGTAATCTTGTCCTCTGCATGAAGTCTTTTCATTGTTGTTGTGCATTGCTTAGAAATTTCTTTAATGTGAGTGGTTCATAAGTACCATTAAATAAATAAATAATAAATAAATAAAATTTTATAAGATGTTTGCAATTCTGATCGACACAGAAGCTGCACTACTTGCAAACCTACCCCCAAATATTAGAAATTGCCAGGAAAGATAAAATAATAGACCCAACACTATGGATAAAATAATAGACCCCCACACTGATTTCACGATGCCCTCAGAAGGTATTCAGTCAGATGGTGGCTGGGTGTCAATAGCCTGGTTTATGGAATGCAATTTCATGAAGGATTTGCAAGCTCCAGAATTAGTCATATTCTTCAGAACCCGGAATGTCTTAATATTAATCTTTGTAAGTAGCTCTGGGAGCCTTTTTTTGGCTGAAGAGCAGAATGGAAATGCTGTAAATAATAAATATCTCTGAAATTATAACAAGGTAAAATGAATCAGGAATGGTATGGAACTCATTTAAGAGGGAAGAGTCTCCCCCTCTCAGGTTTGGAGGAAGAAGCATCTCTTGCTGCTTTCACCTTCATTGGCATTCCTTCGTGTCAATGTAAAGTGCACTTCATTGGAAGAGTACTGCCACTTAATGGCTGATGTGGCATAGTGGATGAGGACATGAGGAATGTGGTGCAGGTTCTTAGTTTCAAGTTTATCTCAGCCATGAACTCAGGTGGCTTTAGACAAAACAGTGAGCTACATCACACCGGTGATGTAGTGCACTCTTGCCATGCCTGGTGTGCGGATTTGCAGCACGGTACTCACATGATGCCGTGCCTGTCCTGGTCACACTCTGCCTCTTCCCCAGCCTTTCCTAGAACGCTAAAAGTCTGGATTAGTTTCCCTAAGCACATTTAATGCGCCCTAAGCCTCCATGAAGTTTTAAGGAGCTGGGGCCTTGAATGGATTGCATCAGGTCTTGGCAGGGAAAAGCGATCTCTCCCAGCAGCCGGCTCCAAGCCTCAATATAAAACCCAAACCTTGCATCCCGAGCTCGAAAGTGTTTTTTAAAATCATACTATGCCGGAATCTTGGCAGAGACAGGATTGTACTCCCTCGATGCCTCCAAAGAGCCAGACTAAAGGGTAATTCCATTTTTGCCCAGCAGAAACTCATCTGCCAGGACCTGACTGGAGGGGGAAAGAGAAGGGGAGGGATGGAGTGGAGTGGAGTGGAGCCGAAGAGAAAAGGAGTGTAGGAATGGAGGAGCAATTATTCAGGTGAAAGGGCTCATAAGCTTGACGTGCTTCTGCCTCAGAGGTAAAAAACGTGGAGACAAATCGGGGTGGGTGCGTGGGAAATTAGGTGTGATGGAGGTCAGTGTTTCTTAACCTCAGCCCCCCCCCCCCCACACCCCTGTCGTAATATGGGATAATGGTACTGGCCTAGAAGTTTTATTGCAATAATGTGAGTGAAGTACTTAGAAAATGCATTAGAAACACTAATGCTACAAGTATTGTTATTGCCCTGTATCCACAGGCTGGCAAGTGCAAATGTATCAGGCTTGGACAGAGGATGTTTGCCTTCTATTGATGCTTAAAGGCTTTTGCATTTTTGTAGGGCACTTTTATGGTAATTACTATTGTGCAGCGATGCTCTGAAAGATTGTCAGTAGAAAAAGGTGAGGTCCTCAGTATTGTTCATAGTTGTATAGGCAGAGCAGAATACACACACACACACACACACACACACACACCCCTTTAGGCTGGTCACAAGGTGTAACAAAGGGTGTCATGTTAACTTAACCAAGGACCTGTCCCTAAACTGTAAGTGGGGAAAAACTCCTTACGAAAAGTATCTGATGAAAAACTTCACTTTCTCCGCCATTTTCATTGTTAGGAAGTTTGATACTGGATGTGTCTTTTTCTTTCTTATGTTCTGCGTCAGCATGAAATTTAGACCAAAAAAAAAAAAAAGAGAGAGAGAGAGAGAGAGAAAGAAAGGAGGTAGATTATGGAAATACAGCTTGTTGCGGGTAAAACTTTAAATGTGCACTTTGTGGAAACAAGCACTTTCTTTTTATTGCAAATGGAATTGATTTAAATGCATAAAACTATCTTTATCTTACTGTGCCACTTGTTAACCTTTCTGTTTGAAGATGTTAATGAAACTGAGTTTTGCCTGGGTTTTGTACAGCTATTTAAATGATTCCCGTGTGGCAAGTAGAGTTTGCACTTTAAAATGTTGCCCTGGCTGAGCGGGCCGTGTTCTGCTGTATTTGCGAGCCGATAGCTTAGTGAACTAAGGAGAGGGGTTTCACGTTATTGACTTATCCTGAATGCTTTTTCAGGGTACTGAGCCAGTACATTTTTGCTGTAACAAAGAAATTTTTTTTTTAAAGTACTCTACCCTGTCAGTTTACACCAGAATTGTAGAGCTCCTGCATTGTAAAAATAGTCTAAATCCGCAATAGAAATGGATGTGATGATCCAAACTCAGCAGCATTGGATATGCTTAATAAAGACCACAAAATTCAGGTATGCATTAAGAGAACACAGGCCTGGTTCATACACTGAAAACAATCCCTGGTTTGTTAACAATGTGTTATTGTGAATGAGTTGAAGCACATGAGTGTCTGGCTCCTGCCTGGTTGCTCTTGCTGAGTTGAATATCCCATCTCTGAGTTGTTTATTGTGACATCTGAACCCAGAATTGGAGGATTTTGGGGGAGGAACAACTCCGACTTGTAACTGAGAACAAACCATGTTTTTCAAGTCTGGACTGTTCTTCTCCCAATAACATCCAGTTCCAGGTTCAGATATCACGAGGAATTCAGGGACGGAGCTGTTTAACTCAGTGGGATTGTGCTGGTAGGTGGGTGGGTAGGAGCCCGCCTGTATCCGCTCATTCATGGCTACCCAGGGTTTACTCTGTATAACCATTACGTGCAAATTGGGCCAGAGAGTTGGAAAGCCATAGCTTTTTTCATTCTAGCACTAACATACTTGGAATGACAGTGTAATTTTCCCTTCTTTTTATTTCCTGGGAAGAACCTGCAATACTGATATTGTGCCCTGCAGTTTCTTCCTCATATATCTTGGTTTCAGCCTTGAAGGAAGGTCGCTTAACCAGTATCAAACCAGTTCTTGTTGTCACCAGGGAATTTTGTCTAGCTTTGAAGTCAATGAAAGACAACAAACTTAAACTAAAAACACTGTCATTTTAACTTTGTATGTATTTAAATTAACTCATCATGCATGGACATCCAGTGTGTTCTTCATGCCACTAATAGATTTTCCAAGCTACTGAAATGCTTATGATGCTGGATTCATGTAAACTATGCAGAGAGGAGCAGTGTATGTGACTCTCTCTCTTCAACATGCACTGCAATCAATGCTGGTGTAAACAGTGCTCTAATCTCATTTTGTAGAAGGGTAAATCCGATTTTTGAAGAAAGCATCTCAAAATTGTCTTGCCAGGTCTTTACTATGTTCTTCTGATTCCATTCCTTCAGAATGAGAAATGCATCCGGCATAGTGATTGTTGCTCTGTGTTCAGACTGCTTTGTTGTCAGTTAGGCTAAACGAGCACCTTTGTGCTAATGTAATAAAATAAAGAGGCCATGTTTACATAAACCAGTATCTGACTATTTGATTGGGGGGAAATAGGAAACCCTAGCACATTGATTTGTTCTGGAGAAGGCAATTGTTGAAGGGAAAACATTCCGGGGGGGGGGGTCTAGCTGTTACAAATGGGTTCTAATTCTCTCCCCCATCCCCCCAATGTTATTTGTCTACAAATTAGTGAAATGAGGGCTAAACTACATATATTTACATTTAGGGAGATTTGTGCAAATGTAACTTTTTAAAAACTTTTAGGGAAATGTGTGCAAATTTGCAGTAACTATTGCGTTTTAGCGAATTTGCACAAATGTCTTTGAAAGTTAAAAAAAAATTACATTTGCGCAAATCTCCCTGAACATGGAGGGGGGGGAATCCACTAATGAGAGCATTTGTGCTCATTAGCAGAATAGTGGAGTAGGCTATTGAGGTTGTGTTGCAAAGGCCCATGGGATATGTGGTGGGTGGGTGGGAGGACTAAGGGGGAAACAAGCCACGGAGCACCTGACTGGCCCTGTCAGGAGCATCATGGGTTATTCATCAAACAACCAACTCATCATGGCTTATTTTCAGGGTGGTTTATTGTGATGTGTGAACCAGTCCACTGTCTGCAAGCTTAATAAACTCCCCACCTCATTCCACTCCATTGTCTTGGCTACACTTTCAGGCCAAAGGGAGCATGGCTGCAGCCTACTTTTTCTGCTGCTCAGCTCTTCTGTGCCAGTCAGTTGAGTAGCACAAGGGAATCATTTTGGAAAGGAAGCTTTAACCTTCCCCTGCCTGCTGCTGTTAAGCTTAGAAAAGCACACACACACAAAGCTACTCAGCTAATTGGCTGCATTTCCCCTTCTCTGCTCCTCAGCTCTTCCCCACCTATCCCCTAAACAGTGGGACTCTGAAGCCACGCCCCTTCCTCCCCATTGCTCAGCTGTTTCTTCACTGCTCAGCTGTGTGAATGGATCAATGGAGGATGAGTGGTATATGTGTATGGATAGTTGGGCATTGAGGGGGTATATGTTGATTAATTCACCCACACTGTCTAATCAAAAAGTGTGTTTTGTGTATGAATAGGAGGTTTGATTGAGGGGTTGTAAAAGAAAGAGAGAAGTTCACCATAACCCTTCCTTTTCCTGCAATCCTGATGTAGATTTTCCTCCCTGGTGTTGCTATTTTTTTCTTAAGCTTTATAGCAGCAACAGGGTGGGTGGGGTGATTTAAATCAGAATTGTGGGGAGAGGAAAGGGTTAAACCTCTTCCTCTCCCCCCCCCCCCCACATCCCAAATCCCCTCCACGCTGCTCTGCTGATCAGCAAGGAATAGCTGAACAGTCAATGGAGGGGGAAGCATCTGCAGCCATTTCCCCCTTTTTATGAGATCAAGAGGGAGGGGGGGGAAGGTGTGATACACATGCAAATAATATTTGTAGCAAAGTGTCTGCTTTGATAGGAATGGAAACCAATCAATAGAATTCTAACAGGAATAGTATCATAACACCTTTATTAGGACCAACTTAAAAATATATGCAATTATGATATCGCTAAATGATTTTTTAAAAAAACCCACCCCAAGAAGAGCAGACTAACCATCAGTGGAAAGGGACATCTGCTTGCCTCCCTAGAAAACAGCTTGTTTACAATCTCCTTGAGAGTTGCGGTTTTTCACATGAAATAAAAATGGATTCAAATTGCATTAGTGTCACACCGTTCCCTCTGGGAAAGAAGTGCTGCAAACTTACTCTTTGTTGTCAGAGTCTTTAGCAATCAGCTGCAAGAAAATAGCAGGGACGCTGCCCTTTTGATGAATTCAGAGCAAAGGCATTTTCATATATTTATTTTGCAATTCAAGTTGGAACTTGGAAGGCAGCTCAGGCATTAGAGAAAAGACTGACTGGAATGAGCCAATTTCCATTACAGACAAAAAATAATAACCACCAGCTCTCCCACGCAGGAAGAATAAGTAGTTGTCTAAAGCAGTGTTCAGAGCTTCCCATGTCTCAATGGCATTACATTGTGTAGCAGGCACAACATATCTTGGATCTATTCATTTGGGGTTATAGTTGAGCCTATTCATCTCCTACAATTCTATTCTCATGGAATTTATCACAATATTTGGATTCCTAAAAGATCAGGTTTTAAAATGTGTTTCTAGCCATCATGAATGTGGAGCTGTGTGACCGCAATCAAATAGAGTTAGATGCGCTGAACTCCCATTGAAACGATGGAGTAAAGCACAGTGAACTCAGTGTTCAGTTGTGTCCAGAGTCTTCAAAATAGTCCAGATTTTTGGGGTAAAACATCCTTTTCCATCATAATTACCACTTTGAGCTTCTCCACACAGAAGCTTTTATCCTATGATTTACTGCACTTTCTTCCAGATCCTTTCCAGGATTTAAATGGGCTCTTTACACAGCTGGTTTTCCTTGAATGGCATAAAACTAGCTGCCATTCAGATCGGTGGGTGGACCCTGACGGGATGCTTTCAGATGTCAGCAGCATTGTATGCCCCACTGTCCACCTCCTCTAGGGTAGCCCTCCCTCCTCTTGGCTTGAACTTTTTCATTTCAACTTCCTTGCCTCTTCTTTTCACTTCCACTGTCTCTGATCCCTGCCTCAGCCCGTGTTATTTAGATTCCATAGTACTTTTGTAACGTCAGAAGTCTGCTCCCCGCCCCACTCCAAAGCAAGCAGGTACACTTCTCTCATTTGTGTGTACATGGGGTTTGAATAGAAAGGGTTAAAAAAATCCTGGGCAGCAACTGTAGAGCGGAGCAATCTCTCGATCCTGTTGTGAAGTGCTGAAACTTCCCAACTTCAGAAGTCCCCCCCCATCCCACATGCTGAAGTCAGTATTGTCCTTGTAAAAGCAAGCAATAACACTTTCCTTGTTGGTTATACATTGGGACGGGGATTGAGTAGAAAGGGGTTGCATGTGCTCACATTTTGCCTGTATCAAGTAGAGGCCATTGCAACACACTTGGGGTGGCGCTGAGGAAACTTCCCCCTGGGCAGGCGAGGCAGACTGTCGCCCCTCCTCAGCACACTTCCTCCAGCCCCTCCCCCAGGCGATCCGGGGCTTCTAGGCCAGCGCGATCGCGCTTCCTCCAGGCCGAGCTGAGCAGTTTCTAGTCCTGTGCAGTCACGCTGGCCTAGAAGAAGCCCTGGATTGCCTGGGGGAGGGGCTGGAGGAAGTGTGCCAAGGAGGAGCAACAGTCTGCCTCGCCCACCCAGGGGGAAGTTTCCTCAGCGCCGCCCCAAGCGCGCCGGCTCCAGGGCTGGTTTGGGGGGAGACGATGGGACACCTGAGCTGGGCGCCCTCACTTCCTCTGCGAGGCGACGAGGGGCAGCAGCAGCGGTGGCACGAGCGAGCTAGTGACATGAGCCCAGGTGAGTGTTGCCCGCGAGGGGCTTGGCGCGGTGGTGCTTTGAACAGGGAGGAGGGGGAGCGCTCCAGATCGAGCCAACCGTTTCCCCGGAGGTTTGCCCCCAGGGCCAGGTTGGCCCGGATAGCCCCAGGTTTCCCGGTTAGGACCGGGAAATCCCTGGCAATCTGGTCACCTTGTACTACATCTAGAAGCTGACTAGACTGACAGTTGAATATGGGCAATGGAACAGCACACCTGAGGGCAGCAAGCTCGCTAAAGGACTCAAGGCAGGTTGTGTGACACCCATAGTGATGTCCTCCAACATCTTGATGCTGCTCCTTACCCCCAGTACCTGATGCCTGAGGCGGCCACCACATTCAGCAGCATTGTGGGAAATTTTAAATGGCAGCTCACTGTTTACTGCCACCATGTGAGTCCACAGCTAGAGGTCCATTTATGTAGGAGGGCCCAACAGAAAACACTTTGTTGAAGGTCCCTCAAAACTGGTGTCTACCTTACTTTAATTCTTCATTTCAACTGAGCCCACCTCATAGAACCAGTGTGGTGGAATGGGTTGAGTAAGTAATGTCTGTCATCATAACCTACCACACAAAATAACTGTGATGCTCTAATGAACCTTGTGTGCTACTCTGGGCTCCTTGGTTGAAAAGTGAGATATCTAAGCATTCACAACTTAGTGCATGTCCTGAAGACAGAGAGAGGGGTGGACAGGCAAAGATCTCCTCATGCCTCTGCTCCAGCTAGATTATCCCTCCTTTCTCCCACAGGGCTTTATACCATCAAGGGACGGATCCTTATGCACTGTTATTTTTAGTATTGTTTATAGTGGGTTTTGTTGTCTTGTAATCCGCCTTGGAAGGATTTTTATCCGGAGAGTTTGATATAAATAATTGTAATAAAAACAAACACATTTCACTGGTGTGAGACTCTATAATAGCTTGCTTAAACTTAATGTTTATTACCAATTGATATTTTAACACCATCTGTTTACCGAGTGATACCCAGAAGGATTCTCAAGATGTGACACATGCAGAAAAGGGGAAGGTGGCATAATAGGAAATAAGTGTGTGTGTATGTGAAATGAAACAACCATCCAACAACACCCACTTGTGGTGGTCAGGAAGAGCATCTTCAAAAAGTGTGCCCTGAAGAGGACATTGAAAAAATCAGAAGGCTTCCAAATTCAAGGGTTGGGGGCAGAGAGCAGTTGCTTAGTTCAAAGGAGCTGTGTGTCATGTGGGAGGGGGAAGCACTGCAGTTGGAGGCAGGAGGAGGAAACAAAAGGAAAGCAAGATGGTTTGGGGGGGGGAGACCAAAGTGTCCAAGAAGGGCATGTTCTTTAAAAACTTTAGAGGTCAGGAATGAATTTCCCCTCAAGTTGGCTTGGTTAGCAATTATGTCTCCCCCCCACCAATAGCATGCTCATATACCAGCCATCAGAAACTATTTGATGTTAACTGATGTGCACCTATTTTATCATTGGGGCAACATCTGGTTTGAATTGTGCAATTTCGTCTGTGCTGGAAGATGGCCTACCAAGTCAAGCTGATTCTGGATACCATTTAAAAGCAGCCAGATATCAGCGACCTAATTTTTAATTAGACTTCCCACTGTCGGACTTAGAGTTTCTGCTTTAGGCACCAAAATATTTTGGTCTCCTCACGTGTGAATGACCCTAACCATGGACACAAAGGGTTGTGTTGTTGTTATGGCATTCACCAGTTCTAGAATTCTATATGGGGTTAAGCGCAGAGCTGACCCCAGGCATTTTCCTGCCTGAGGCAAAGATGGCGTCCCCATTCTGTGTACAGAAGCAAACTGGACTGGCAGTTGAATTTTGCTTAAATGCTGGTGACAGGACAGCAACCTCCATCGCAACTGAGGGCAGCAGGCTAGTTTAGGGCATGCAAGACAGGCCATGTGGGACACACAGCTGTGTCTCCCAACAGAGGGAAATGTCTTGGGGGCTCGGAGGGAATTTATTTATTCATTTG
The DNA here is from genome assembly GCA_029215795.1 of Anniella stebbinsi. NCBI lineage: Eukaryota > Metazoa > Chordata > Lepidosauria > Squamata > Anniellidae > Anniella > Anniella stebbinsi. The sequence goes on along the minus strand of JARDYH010000002.1, from coordinate 84,195,180 downwards.
ATTTGTATACCGCCTTTCTACCAAGAAAAATGGCACTCAAGGCAGCTTACAATCACATATGAAATGCGATTAAATTAATAGTAAAACAAATGCATTAAAACACAATTCAAAACACAACACTAACAGAATTAAAACACAATCCAACCCAACAGATCCGCTTACGTGCCAAAGACCAGCTTGAATTTTAAAAAAGGTCTTTGCCTGGCGGCTGAAGGACAGCAGAGAGGGAGCCAACCCAGCTTCCTTCAGCAGGGAATTCCACAACCAGGGAGCGGCCAGCTTCTCTTGCATCACCTCCAGTGCGCCTCTGAAGGCAGCAGTCCTGAAAAAAAAGGGTCTCCCGAGGCTCTTAAGACCCAGGCGGGCTGGGGCACCATTACCACCCAAAATGGTTACCTCATTTTGCCTGATGGTAGGGCTGGCCCTGGCTAAGAGCATGAGGTTGCAAGACAAGGACAAATAGGAGGAAATAATAGTTGAGCCTTACAAGGCCTTGACAAAGAGCTAAGAGAAAAATATGTGTTAAGGTGGTCAATGTTTTGGCAAGCATGCAACATGTCAAGTCAAAACTATAAGATTGCTCCCCTGTTATGTGCACTGCAGTCCATATGCATCCCCTTGCCCATGCTTTGGGATGCTTTTGCCTCTGAACTATGTGCCAAGAAGCGGGCAGTAGTGCAACGCTGGAGGAAAGCAAGAAAACAGAACTGATGCCATATGTAGACGTACGATCATTCCTGTCCAGGAGTATCAAACTCTTGCTGCTTGCACCACAGACTGGCCACTCATATGTTAGTGTCTGATGAATGCTCCAGAACTGGGGGTGGGGTGGAAGAATGCTCATAGATTTTATAATCCCCATAAAATTATTAACATTTCTGTGTAGAGAAGAATTTAAAAATAAAATGCACGTTGTATTTTTGCATATATGTGTCACGCAACAAAGAAAGGCTTTTGTGCTAGACACCCTTTATCTCTAATTTAATGCTAGACACCCTTTATCTCTAATTTAATGCAGGGCTTCCAGGCTCGGAATGCTTTCATTGCAAATTCCTATTTTTTTTCTGGATTGAATCCAGATTTAGATGCATACAACTGGGCTGGCGGAAGCAGACTTCCCCCACCCACTTCTTCATGGAAGCCCCCCCCCCCCCAGTCCCCTGAAAATGGTACACAGAGAGCTCCATCACACCAGCGATTTAGTGCACTCTCGCCATGCCTGGTGTGCAGATTTGTAGCATGGTACTTACATGTCGCTGTGCCTGTCCTGCTGACATCCCGCCTCTTCCCCAGCCTTTCCTAGAATGCTAAAAGTCTGGATTATTTTCCCTAAGCACATTTAATGCACTCTAAGCCTCCGTGTAGTTTTAAAGGAACTGGGGGCTTGACTGGATTGCATCAGGTCCTGGCAGGGAAAAGTGATCTCTCCCAGCAGCCAGCTCCAAGCCTCAATATAAAACCCAAACATTGCACCCCAGGCTCCAAAGCCTTTTTTAAAATCACACAATGCCTGGATTTCTGCAGAGACAGGATTGTCCTCTCTTGATGCCCCCAAAGAGCCAGACTAAAGGGTCATTCCATATTTGTGTGGGAGAAAGGCGGTCTGATTGAAGTGATAATCTGACAGGACCTGACTGGACTGGAGGGAGAAAGAGAAGGGGAGGGGGGGAGTGGAGCCGAAGAACTAACGAGCGAAAGAGCAAAAGAGCAGCTATTCAGGTGAAAGGGATCATAAGCTTGACGTGTTCTGCATCAGAGGTAAAAAATGCTGAGGTGTGATGGAGGTCAGAAGGTCAGGGGACTCAGCTATGGTGTGTGTCTGTGGGGGGAGGGGGATCCCTGAAGATTGGGCAGAGGGACCTTCTCTGACCTGAGTCCTTCTATCCACAAGAGACAAATCTTTTATCCAACCCTCCTGAGTTTCTTTTTCTTAAGATAGTTAGATACGTTTCTGGATTATGGAATGAATATCAAAAGAATATATAACTACATGTCAAAGTACTTGCCATTCTTTTCTTTAAACCTGGGTTGCAAGCCTGTGCACACTTTCTTGAGAGTAAACCCCATTGAATATCATAGGACTCCTAAATAACATGCATATAACTGTACTGAAAGACTATAGGTGCTTCCAGATGAGGCTTTTTTGGGCTTTCAGCCTGCCTTATTCACAGAATTTTACTGGAGGGGTAGCGGTGGTCTAGGTCATGTCGTCTTCCATTTGTAACCCTTACGTATGTAACCCTTCCATATGTAACCCTTTCTCATGGCATCTTCTGTCTTTTTTCTTTACACACACACGGAAAGAAAATAGAAAGTTATGGAGAAAAAGATGTTTTTTGATTGATAGCATTAGGAGCCCTCCATCTGGAATCCAGTGACTCACTTATCTTTCTAATTTCTAATAGTTTTTTTAGTTTGAAACCCATCAGCTTGGGCTTCTGTAGTTTGAGGAATGTGATGTTTAGTGAACTGCTTTCTTTGTAGCCGTGCTGCATGAGTCATTTTCTTATCCACCAATAATTCTCCAGGCTGCAGTACTTAAGGGATCACTAGGTGGTATATAGCACGAAGTGGACAATACATCAATGTAACTGAAGAAGCATGGAGTATGCATCTCGAAGGAGGAGAAATTCAAGATCTATGGGCTGCCATGGCTTTGTTTCTTCAGAAGATGGCTCCCTTCTCTCCATATCATCCATTTCAAAATGAGATACTTGAACAGTACAAAGTAAGAGGCACTTGGATTTTGAATTGCAATGAAATCAAGTGCTGTACCACTTGTGATCATGCTGGTCTACCTACCCTCACTGTGACTATTACAGAATGGGTAACGGTTGTTTATTACTAACACAGTGGCAACCTGGCACCAGACAGTTTATTATTATCCTGCTTTTAAGTCTAAAGATCTCCAAGGTATCTTACAACAACAGATTATTATTATTCATCTCTTTCTCGCTCGTGGCAGTTTTTCTAGACGGACATGACTGGCTTTGCCAAGTCATGCTGTCTTTTACAGATTCAGGAATTTCCTGACAATTGAGCATGTTTTAAGTATGACTATTTTCTGGATGTTGGTGTGGATGTATTTTGGTAGGCCCAGTTTCTGAAGGTTTTCTGTATATTTTTTTTGTGTTTTAAGTTTTATTCTTTTTCCAAACATAAAAAAACATTTAAAACACACACAATACATACACCAACAAAACAACAAAAACTACACACTAAAAGAGGGCAATCAACCAAGTTACAGTGAGTTCTGATCTTCTCCACAGCAAAGACAAATCTATTTTTTCCTCTCCCTCTACCCATTAACCCTTTCATTCTTAGTTGAATCCACGGATGAATAAATCATTTTTCTCTTGCTCCATCACATAATCTAAAAGAGGTTTCCATTCAGCTCTAAATCGAACTGTTGACTTGTCTCTAATTATTGATGTGAGTTTCGCCATCTCCAATAATTTCAAAACCCAATCGTCCATTGTAGGTAACATTGTATTTTTCCAGTTCTGTGCATATAACAGCCTCGCTGCCATCATCATATATAAAACTAAAGTTCCATATTTACTTTTCAGCTCCTCGTCCATTAGTCCCAAGAGAAAGTATTCCGGTTTCAGTTGTATATTAATCCTTAGTATCTTCTGCATCAGAGAATGAATTTGTATCCAGAAAGATTTTGCTTTTTTACAAGTCCACCATACATGATAAAAAATTCCTTCTTGCTCTTCACATTTCCAACAAGTTCCCACAACTCCCTTTTACATTTTAGCTAATTGCGATGGAGACATATACCATATACATTATCTTATAAAAGTTCTATTTAAGTCTAGTATTTGTGAATTTTTAATCTTTCAACCACATGTTTTCCCATTGATCCATTGTTATATTGTACCCAAAATTTTGTGCCCATTTTATCATACAATCTTTCACCTGTTCATCTTCCTTTTCTGTATAATTTTTTTATGTGATGCAGGTGACTGAGGTGACTAATGAAATAATTGTGACCTTTTCCTGTTACCATAGTTCTTTAATTTCCATGGCCAGTGGTGTATATTTGTCTCTCTTTTCTTCTTCCTTTTCAATAACATTTTTGTCATTAGGTATTGCTATGTCGATGAGGTATGTGTGCTTTTCTTTTTTGTCTATGACTGTTATATCTGGTTGGTTGCAAGGTATTGTCTTGTCGGTATGAATTGTTCTTTCCCAGTATATTTTATGATCTGCATTTTCCAATATTGTTTCGGGTGAGTTTGTATAGTATGGTGTAGGTTGATGAAGTTGAATTTGATGGCCAGTTGTTGGTGAATTATTTTTGCAGCTGTATTGTGTCTGTTCGTATAGTCCATTCCTGCCAGAATTTTACATCCCCGTTACATGGCCTATTGTTTCTTGAAATCGATTCCCTACATAAATCTGTTGTTACACTGTTATCTTTTATGATGTAGTTTTTGGTAGTTCTTGGTTGCTATAACATGATCCTCTATAGCTATGAGGAATCCTTCTATTTCAGGAAACAGCTCGCCCTTCCTGAACCATTCGTACGATTGTTCTTTGTCTATTTGTGGGTTCTGTATTATGTTGTTGTGCTTCCCATGGAGTGCTTTGTGTGCCCATTTTTCTTTTTTCTCTGCGAGTGTGAGTGGTCGTCTTTGGTCTTTGTTTGCGTTGAGTGGGGTGTCGTTTTTATCTGCTTTTACTATGACTTTATGAATGGTGGCGGTGGTGGTGGTGGTTAGTGTGAACAGCCAAATGTCTGAGCAGAACAGGATAAAAAGACAAGGGCTGAAATCCAATACACACTTATCGACGAGTAAGCCCCACTGAATATAATGAACCTTCCAAGTAAACATGGGCAGTATTGGACTACAACAGTCTAAAAGGCCTAAGTCAGGGGTACAGAAACTTAAGCCCATGGGGCACTGCAGTCCATCCCATGCAGCCTCTTGGGGTTCCTCCAGGAAGTGGGAATTACGCTCCAAGCCCTGCCTCCTGGAGGAATTCCGTCAAAGGACATCCCCGGCTGCTACCTCTGCTCTGAGACAACAGTGGAATTCCTCTGCTAGTGCACACCAGCAGTCGAACCCCCACTGTGATGTCCAGTCTCAGACTGGAGATAACAGCAGGGAATTGGGGTGGCCTGGGCATCGGGAATTGAGAGCTTGCTGTCTCAGACCAGAGAAAGCTGTGTGTGTGTGTGTGTATGTGTGGGAAATCCTGGGTCTTTTTCTCCATGCTGGCAGGAAGCACAGAGAAACAAAATGGGGGTGATGTCAGGCAGGCACTGGACATACTCCTTGCCAAGTTCTATCCTTTTACAATTTGGAGAACTTTCACCCTCAAAGTCTAGCGCTGATACATCCTGAACTGGGGTGTGTATGACTTCATGGCACTCAGAAACACTGTACTTTCCCTCCTGCAGGGAGGCGTCAGATAATCCCAATGCCAAGGAGGGTGGCCAAAGCCACCTCCGCCCTCTTCCTGATGGAAAGCATCCAATTGCAGCTCGCCTTCCGCCAGCCATGCGTCCACTGCGACTCCAGAGCGAGGCTGAGGGGTTGTCCTGATGCCGTCTTGCCTCATTCAGGAGTAAAAAGTTGTGGTAAGTCCCTTTTTTTCTTGGCAGCTTCGGTGGAGAGCTCCGGGGTGTGTGTGTGTGATTGCAGCGGTGTCGTATAATCGCTGCTGTGCAGTCTCTCACCCCCCCCAGTGCTTTCTGGGTATTTAGACAGCCCTCTGGATGCTTTCCTCCAGAGGTCAGTTTAAAAGCTGCTCTGCTACCTTTTTGATACTAAACACCAGCAGTCTGGATCCATTCAGTCAAGGATTATCCCCCCACCCTTAGAATTCAGTTCCTGAGTTGCACGTTTCTATAGGATTATCCCCCACCCTCTCCTACCCCTGGGGTCTATTCCCTTGAAAACAATCCCCAAGGGACTGTATCCAGGATATGCCTTCTACAAGAGGGATAGACCTTTTGTAAGACAGAGGAAGGGCTCTGCTTGCCAAACATCCCTCTGCCTGGCTTGGGGGGCTTCTTTCCACCCCCCACTGCTCATGCCATTCAAACTGTTGCTGAATAAATTAAATGCATAGGCAGTACTTACCTTCCCCTTGCTCAGGCCCTTAACTTGCTGGCCTACTTGTTTCCCTTGAGGCTGCTCTGCTCCTGGAGCTGAGATGCTTTGTCAGTTGGAGTTCCCCATGAGCTCACAGGGCTGGGCTCTCTCCCTTACTTTTGTAGCCTTAATTAGCTTCCCCCAACAACTGCTTCTTCTCATACAAGTGGTTAACTCACTGGAATATGTAACTGTTTCCCTTGATGTTTTGTCAATGGAGCTGGGAAGTTAAATCAGCTGGAGCTCATAGAGTAGGAAGGCAGAAGCTCTTTGGCTACCATGGGTTGACCTGCTATGACACATAGACTCCATTCACGCATCCATGGGAGAGGATTGATAGGGGAACTATGGTGTGGGGAGGGATAGGAAAACCACTACAAGGGGCCTGTCACACGTCTGGCACCCACGTGGTGCCCTGTGGTTCACTTACCCCTTTCCGCTCCATGGATAAATCCATGTCCTCCTGCTTCTGGGTATACCAGAAGCAGGGAAAGGTGCATGCTGGTCGCTCCAGCTGTTGTTATGCAATGGTGACCACAGAGAAAGTCCACGCCAGCTAGAGCATCGCTGGAAGTGTAGCCACTCTTGCTGGCCAGCTCTATGGTCACAGGGATTTCCCCATGGAGCAGCCACTGCGAACTCTGGGGAGCCCAACAGACAACATGCGAACTCCCCCCAGGGCATGTTAGCCCTACTGCAGAAGGTGGTGGATACTTGAACCATCATGGGGGGGACACCCCCATGACATGTTTGGATGTTTTTGAGCAATCCACGGTGGGTTAGCGGGATGTCTAAACAGGCCCTAAGGGTCTCTATCTGCCATTGGTTGCTCTGTTCAGCTTCTAGAGCCAAAGAGGACAAAAGGGGCACAGGATAAAGGGGGTAGAAGAAAAAGGACTAAGGAAAGAAGGAGGCAGCAGGCCGACGGAAGAGAGGAAGGGAGGTTTGGGCATGATGAAGAGAAATAAAAAGGATGAATCTGATAGAAGGTGAACTGGGGAGATGAATGGGCAGTGGGAAGAGTTGCTGGAACAGATTGGTTTGAAATATGTTCATAGATTGATTTGAAATAAGCTGTCAATAGTAACATGACTATTGCTTTATGAAGTTCCACAATAATTATTTCTGTAGAAACCAAAAATAATCCATATGTATTAACACACACACACACGTGCGCACACACACACACACAGAGAGTTTGTGCTATTCCATTGCCACTGGTAGCACTTGCCTACATAAAATGACTCTGGGTATGAGCCAGAAAGTTAAGCTTAATACAAATTTATTTGAGTTGTGAAGCATTCTCTAATTCACGGGCAAGTAAATTTTCCAAAGCTTCCTTCAGTGCACAATAAAATCACCATTTGAAAAAGGCCTTAAGTTAATACATCCTTCTCCATTATTCCTCAGTCCTAAATCATATCACGCAAGAGGACAGTTCAAACTGTTCTGTGTTATGGAAACAGAGTACATGAAACACAGAGTCCTGTTGCTTACTGAGCTTCCTGTCCCATTGTTCCACCATTGTCCTGCAAGCCCACTTGACTCTCAGTTATTTCTTGAGATGCAGCCTTTTCTCTTCCATTGAAGGTTGGCCGTGAAGACTGGCAAACTACAAGTTGGCGACTGCTCCCTTGATAACAGAACTTCCTTTACATTTGCTACCTAGTTCCCTAATGAGTATTCACACACACACCCTGCCCACCCTGATGCACTTAGTCCAAGGTGCATTGACAATGTTATGGTATCTTCAGTAGGTTTTTGTGGATCCACAGAAGTCAATTCTCAGGATCACATTAGGGTGCTGTCTCTTGTTTCTGTTTCATATACCATCTAAACATGTGTATCATAATCCTATGCATGTTTACATGGGAGTGAATGCCACTGTGTTGAATGGGACTTACTCCCTAACTCAATTGGATATTCGTGTTGAAAGCACATGTTATGTTGAGGATGCAGTTCTGCATTGCATTAATCACTTGGCAGCTTCCATCCCATGCCAAAGAACAATGTCAGTGGAGTGGATTAAGTCAGGAGTATGGGGGATTAAAACACAGCATAAATCCACACTGCAGATCAGCCTGAATATAATGGAATTACTGGTCTTCCTTGATGTGCTCCTATTTTAATAGGGAGATCCCTAGCCCTACCATTCCAGAGAGATATTTTTGTTGTTGAATTCAGTCACATTGAAATGCATGATGATACAATTTCACTTATCCAAAAGCAGGGAGAAGATTCAAAATGATAACACTGCTGCTGCCTCTACTAGTTCCTGTTGTTACGCTGATAATGTTACATAGGAAATGCACAACAAGCCGAACAATTGCATTCATTTTGGCATCTCAAAAGTGACTTTTCTCCAACATTTGCATGTGGTGACCCTTCTTTCTGCATACACATGCTCACCAAAGCCCACCAAACTATAGTTTTCATTGGGTCTTCAGTAGGGGTGTGCACGCCAAAAAATATTGTCATTTATCATTAGTGTCATTTCGGACCAAAAAAATTATCGTCTTCATTCATATCGTAGGTGAACCGCATCGTCACGATAATTATTGTGAAAAAACAATATTTTTTGCAGCCCTATTTTTAAAGAAAAAAATGCCTATAACTTCTGTATTTTGAAAGTTAGAGGCTTGAAACTTGGTCACAGTGCTTATGGGGTATGCCTAAGTATGTGTATGAAATTTGAGATTGATCCCTCCAACCCTCAATTTTATATGAATTTTTGAAAGATCGTTTCCATTCTGACAGGTCTGAATGAACACACGTAGCGAGCGGTCATTCTGATCTGTCAGAACGGAAACAATCTTTAATAAATTCATATAAAATCGAGGGTTGGAGTGATCGATCTCAAATTTCATACATACTTAGGCATACCCCATAAGCACTGTGACGAAGTTTGAAGCTTCTAACTTTTAAAATACAGAAGTTATAGGCATTTTTGTATGGCAGTCCGATAAAACGATAAAATCGCCTGAAAATTATCATGTCCGATGATTATCGTAGGTTTTTCTATCGTATCGTCATCGTTAAACACATGCATAATAACAACCTTATTGTATTGTTATCGTACATTTTAATGATACGATACACATCCCTAGTCTTCAGGCTATTATTCCTGTTCAAAGTAACTGCTGAGCTGGCTGCACAAACCCATAGAAACGCACCACATAATAAGTTATTTGCTGATAACAATGAATAGTAGAGTGTATATCAAGAGGAATTGCATGATCTGGGGGAAGAGATTATTCAAGCAGAATAGACTAAAATCAACATAAAACTGACAGGTCTGTGGAGAGGATATGAAAGCAGGGAACAGTTGAGGAGAATGAATGAATCACTGCGGGGATTGCATAAATTTAAATACACTGGATTTATGATGTGAAGAGGAAGTGATATCATTCAATTTGAAACAAGGCCAGGAGAATTCAGGGAGGTATTTGGATAGTCGAAGGCTAGGATGAGATTACAAAGATATACAGAATATGAGCGTTGGACTGATAATAAGACATGGTTTAAACTATGTATTTAAATTTCTTTCCTGTCTTTGGATTGAGTGATCCTCAAAGCAGTTTACAAAACTCTCACAATCCATCAACCCCTAGTCCCCTGGTCAATGGATGAGGTCAGAGTTTTCTTGCCTTTCTACATGAGGCATTTATTGTGTGCTCGTGATTCCTCACTTATGGTAGTTTGTGGGTCCTTTACATGATGGCATCATTCTCCAGGGCCTCCCCCGTGCTTTGCAACCATATTAGTGGGATTTTTTTTTCTAATGAGGAAAGTTTGGTATTATTTGAGAATGATGGGGTAAAGCCTAGTATAATTGCACACTTTTGCTATACCATAGCGCTACCTAGTGCTTGTGTAATGGAACATAAGGAAAGGAAGAGAAAGAAAAAACCTCAGGGGAAAAACATGTGTAAAGGAGCCAATCTTAATTCTGCAAAGAATCTAGGAACAGAAGCCTCGGTAAATAAAAGTGGTGGGTTAAAAGACTCCTATAGAAAAGTCCACAGTCTTAGGGTGCTGGCAGCTGAAGCTGAGTGTTCTTTCTGACAGAGAGAAAGAAGAAAGCTCCCTGCAGCTACTGCTCCTCTGCCTGATGAATGAAAAATGAGATATGCCAATGCTACAGTAGATGCTGGCATTAGCAGGAAAGAATTTAATATGACATTAAATGGGAACAAGGTGGCAGTTTGTCGGGGTGTGTGGAGGAGAGAACAGTAACAATTAGGAATAAGGTCCTAATTAGGAATAAGGTCCTAAGGTTGTAGGAGAGTTTAAGGTTGAGACATGACCACATATGTAAGTAGCAGCACCAAGGGTTGTAAGACATAAGAGCATGCCCGTGACAGGGCCCAAGCCACAATGATGCAAAAAATTAGTAGAGGGCAAACAAGGTCAGGGAAAGTGCTGACTATGAGATGCATGGATTCAAAACAGATCTGTGTGGAATACAATGCAAGCTAGGATAGAGCTGAGACTGAAGCGTGCTTTACAAATTAGAAAACATTTGAGTGTGTTTTGTTTGGATTTGCAGCCTGCAAATCCATAATACTGAATGTGAAATACTTGTTCCAACTGTGCAAAGATATGTAGCTGTGGTGGGGAAATCATATTCAAGCTAGCTTTTTCATCTGTTTAATCAGAACATTGAAATCTGTATTTCCTCTGGGAGTATTGTGAGTGTGCTACTTTCAAACAGAAAGCGGGAGGGGGAGGGATATAATAAAATGGTAATTTATGCAGACACTAAATTTCCTTGTACTTTCCCCTTCCATATATTTTTAATTGTGTATGTTTTAAATTTGGGAATTCCCAGTATTGGGAAAAAGATGGAATAATAATAATAATAATAATAATAATAATACATAATGACAAAAGTTTTGTAGAAAAGGAAGAGGAAAAGAGCGAAAAATATACACCACTGGCCATGGAAGTTAAAGAACTGTGGCAACAGGAAAAGGTCACAGTTATCCCATTAGTCACATCAATCACCGGCATCACATCAAAAAACTATACAGCAAACCTTCAGAAACTGGGCCTACCAAAATATATCCAGAAAGCAGTCATATTTAAAACATGCTCAATTGTCAGGAAATTCCTGAATCATGTTAGTCTAGAAAAGCCACCATGAGCGAGAAAGGAGACAATACTAAGACTAACCAAAGTGATTATTGCTATGATTCATTGTCTCTGGGATAAGACTACCAATAATGCAGGCAAGCTCTCTCCATCACCAGCCTTTTCTAATGTCTCTTTTCCTCAAGGACTTTAAGCTGGCTCTCTCATCCCTCACCTTCCGAGTCTATTTCCATTCAAAACAGATGCTTCCTTTTTCTTGCATGATGATACTTTCTGTGCCATCCGTTCGGAACGCCATGGGATGAGTTGCAACACAGGTTTGTATTGCAAACTTCAAGTCAAAAGCAATTATAGTTCTTGCCCTCATACACAGACACACATTTACCAATGTATATAATTGAGTGGGGGCATGTCTACACCTAAGGGTGTAGAGGAAGGGAGGGTGGAGGATCGTGGACTTACCTGTTTCTGTGATCCTCCCCCAGGGTCTACACTGCTGTGCATTGTCCTGGGCGGAAAGAGGGATGTTGCAGGTGCCATTTTAAAAAAAACAACAACAACCCTGAAGAGGAGCTACGCGGCCCCAATCCGCAGAAACCCATCCAACCCCACCGCCATCCCAGGGATGGTGAAATTGCATCCCCCAATGGGCACAGAGCCACCCCATGCCCGTTTCAGGCCCCAGGATGCTGCACCACACCAGGCATGGTCCTCGGAATGGTCCCAGGACCACAGAAAAGCCTGGATATCACCAGTCTCTGGCATCCCAGGGCCATCCCCAGGATCCCCTATGCGTCATGTGAACACACAGGGACGACCTGGGGATGACCCCGGGATAAAGGCCTGATGCCTTGATGCCAAATCTGCCCCCCCAACCCAACAGCTTTCATTTTTTCCCCATTCTAAAATGTTGAAATGCTTCTCCTAAGTTATTGGCAGTAAGAGCTTTAAACCACAATACGCTGGTATTTTCTGCCGTTTTGTCTTTCGGCCCTGCCCATCACTGGAATGCAGGCCCTGGAAGCTTTTCAGAAATTGAAATTTGCCTTTGGGCTGAAAGAGCTTCGTTACCTCTGATGTTGTTTAATAAAATTATCTCTCACTGGGAAGGCTGTCATCAATATTTTCTTCTTCAAAGTTAGGGTGACCATATGAGAAGGAGGACAGGGCTCCTGTAACTTTAACAGTTGTACCGAAAAGGGAATTTCAGCAGGTGTGCTTTGTATGCATGCAGCACCTGGTGAAATTCCCTCTTTATCACAACAGTTAAAGCTGCAGGAACCCTGCCCTCTTGACCAGATACAAAAGAGGGCAGGGCTCTTGCAGCTTTAACTGTTGTGATGATAAGGGAATTTTGCCAGGTGCTGTATGCATACAAATGACACCTGCTGAAATTCCCTTTTCTGTACAATTGTTAAAGATACAGGAGCCCTGCCCTCCTTTTCATATGGTCACCTAAAAAGTTGGATTATAGAATATTTTCTCACAGAATAAGAACACACACACACACAGAGGTTTCAAAACTAACAAAAAACACAAACTCACTGTTGTGGAAAATCCAGACCAGACATAAAACATAACGACACTGATTTCAGTTGAGCGCTGTCTGGCTTCAGTCCTATTGGTTCTTATTTTTAGATGAAAGCCACTGTTTCAGCCTGAAATCCAAATCCATTCATTTATTTCATTGTGTGCCAACTTGGGATATAAATTGGAGAGAAAAGCCATGTTTAAGTTTCCCTCAAATCTGATGCAAGGAGATGCAATCCAGTACATCTGTGCAGCCTGCATGGGAGCAGATGCAAGAATTCTGAATTCTAAGGTCTGCGTTTGTGGTCAGGCCCACCAATGAACTGGGAGGGAAGTTTTAACTGGAGATTTAAATCTTGGTTGGTTATTTGCACGAAATCATTAACTAACATATGCAGCTCCAATAAAAACGAAGAGTGGAAATTGGTGCATCTCTGAAAAAAAGTTTTACAGATAAGGTCGACAGGGGCTTCTATAACCTGCCAACTGTATATTATGATAATGTCCTGATCATCCCTCTACCACGTCATCTTGGAGCCTCATCCAATGTACCCATGGAGACCTCTCTTGCCCCTCACCAGGCTCCCTGCCCCTCCCAATTTTTAATGGTTTTTTCCCCCCATTATTATTTTTTAAATTGGGAGGTTTCCTTGCTGCAAACTGAACTGCTATCTACCAGCACCGTCTTTTTGGGGGTCCAACAGTGTGATCTGTGTTTGAGAGCTCAGACCCCAACTCTGCCTTGGCTTGTCTGAGAACCAAGGTCCTGGAAAAAATGAAACCAAACAGTCCCTCAAATAAAGTATTGAATACCCATGGACAAACTTTTAATAACACACGGAAATACAACTGCAAACTCTTCCTTCTCAAGTACAGACCAGAGACTAGAGGGACCTCTATCATTTTTCATGACAACAGAAAAGGGAATTTCATCAGATGACATTGTTATGCATGCATCACCTAGTGAAATTCTCTCTTCATCACAACAGTTAAAGCTGCAGGAGTCCTGCCCTCTTTTGTATCTGGTCACTCTAGTATAGCTCCTGCAGCTTTAACTGCTGTGATGAAGAGGGAATTTCACCAGATGCTGCATGAATACAAATGACACCTGCTGAATTTGTCTTTTCAATACAACTGTGAAAGATACAGGAGCCCTGTCCTCCTTTTCATATGGTCACCCTACTCCGGAGCAGATCTGGAGGGCACGCAGAGGACTTCAGGGGGCGGGAGGGGTAATTTAGTCGACTAGCACTATCTGTTCTGCTAGCGGAAAGACACTATTGAGTGCAACCCTATTGTCCTCAATTTAAACTTCCTCTCAGAATAATCTATTGCTTGCACAAATCCACTGGGTTTTGAAGCAAGTTAAGGGCCTATCATCAAGGCATAATAAACCTGAAAGAGAGCTGACTGGGTAGAATACATCAACATGTAAAATATCTGACATTTACACCCTGAAGCTACATGTACCTTCAGAAAAGGAGCTAAATATATGTTAGGGTGATGGAAAGGAAAGGAGGGCAGGACTCCTGTATCTTTAACAGTTGTATAAAAAAGGGAATTTTAGCAGGTATCATTTGTATGCATGCAGCACCTGGTGAAATTCCCTCTTTGTCACAACATTTGAAAGCTACAGGAGCCCTGCCCTCTTTTATATCTGATACAGGACCCTGTCCTTTCCATATGGTAACCCTAACATATGCATGATTCTGTGTACATACACACACAGCACAGACTACCATCAAAAGAGTAGCACCTTTTGTTAAACCACTTTGGAGTGAAAAGCCCTCCATATCCATTATTGTAGGCTGACCATATGAAAAGGAGGACAGGGCTCATGTAACTTTAACAGTTGCAGAGAAAAGGGAATTTCAGCTGGAGTCATTTGTATGCAGTTAGTACCTGGTGAAATCACCTCTTCATCAAGGCAATTAAAGTTGCAGGCACTATACTAGAGTGACCAGATACAAAAGAGGACAGGGCCCCTGCAGCTTTAACTGTTGTAACGAAGAGGGAATTTCACCAGGAACGAATTGCATACAAATGACACTGGCTGAAATTCCCTTTTCTCTACAACTGTTAAAGTTACATGAGCCCTGTCCTCCTTTTCATATGGTCAGCCTGCATTATTGGCACAGGCATTTATGCATCCTCTACTGTTCCAACCCCTTCACCTGCTGCCCCCCACCATCCAAAACATAAACATCTAGGTACTGTGGGGAAAAGCCATTTATTACTGTTTTCATTTCAGTTAAGGATCCAGTGGGTCTAATCCTGTGTCCTTAATGGCTTCCCCAACATGAAAGCAATTCCACCTGTGCAGCTTTTCTCACTGCTTGCCTTGACACTAGGAAAAGCTTCACGTACTTGATTTGTGCCAGTCAATTTTATTTTTATAGCAAAATAGTCATCACAACAATGTAAAAAAGAGACAAAATTCATACTGCAGCCTGCCAGGATAGCAAACTGTGATTTGGCTTGCTTTTAGAAGTGATAGGAGTAGAACTTCTCTCTCTCTCTCTCTCTCTCCAACCGTAATAGCCAGCAACTACTTTAAAAAGGCACTCACAAAAATGCATTTTTCATCCACAGTACCATACCTACTTCCTACTATTCTACTTGATTGGTCAGCACATTTGTTTACTGTTAACAGAACTGCTTAATTTCATTCAGAGGTCAACATGTCCGTGGTGGCTTTGCAATCCGAATAAAATCTGAGTCATTGCCTAGAAGCTGAAACTTATTGGTGAGAAACACTATACTGCACTTCATAGCTCACCAACTACACCACCAGGGTTTAAATCCCAAGGGAAGCATTTAAATCATTCTAGAGCAAGCAAGCACCTTCCTTTCTTCCAAAACTCCAAAATACAAAAGCCGAACACCTCTTTAAACGGATAAGATATTCCACATTTTTATCTTATTAAGTTTAGCTACAAAGGAAATGAACAACAGGGTCACAAGGCAAAACACAATTATTTGAGATGCAATAGAAATCTGTAAGTGGGAAAAGTCAAGTTGTTCTCCACTTTCATATTTTTATAGATCTTCAGTATGTGTAAACAGCACAAATTGTACAGTATTTGGAAACATGAGCTGAGCTTCTTTTTTAGTAGCCTCCTAACTCATAAGCTGACATCCCTATGAGGTTTTCATATTCTAAAAACGTAGTGTTCAGGTTTGAACATCACATAGCAACCCCCAGTGACTGAATATTCAAAAAGGTTACAGAATGTGCCTGGCACACACCGTGACAAATTGTGGGTTAATTAACCCAAGATTTGCTGCCTTTATACACAAACAGCCCCAATACCTGCCCTCAGGCTTACAGTCTAAGCAGCATTACAAAAAAGGAGGGAAGAGGAAGACTAGCACATTTGGGTACCAAAACTTTCCAATTACAAATATGACCCTCATTGACCACAATAGCCTTTCGTGGAAGTTGTAAGATCCAGCTTCAATGAACGAAGCAGCAAACAACTCTTTTCTAGAGAAGGGCCAGCAACTCACTGTTTAGAATGTTGCTTATTCTGTCCTCAGACTTAGGGACACTGGAGATATTCGAGGTGGACTAAAATGAGTTTGTATTGCTAAGAAACTGACCTACGGAATCCACTGCAGACCAGCCTCCTCAGGCTACCTGGAGACTGCGGACTTCCAATTTTTTTCCACTTTCACAAAATTTACACAAATTCTTTCACAGGAAATACACACATTTCTGCTGAGACATATATATGCCACGCTGAAAAGTATAGGTGGGAAAAGTCGAATGGAATAGGGGACAATGCACCAAATGTTACATACTAACATAAATTATGTAAATTTTTGCAAACCTTATGGAATTATTTGCGTATTTTTTCACATAATGGGGAAAAAAAATCAAATCCATCTGTGAACGGACACCAGAACAAACAACACTATACAGCCCATGAAATACACACAGGACAGATTTCATGAAATCCGGACATCCCTATCTTGAGCGCAAGACAGGATGTCAAATTATTATGTATGCAGTTTTACAAGACTCATGGATCTGGACATTTTCTGAATGTAGGGAGAACATGGTCGCACACTTCAGTACACACTATAATAAAACATGCTTTCTGCAGTTTCACAGTGGATCCTTTGTAGCTGACAATAGCTTCTCTACCCAAAGGGAAATAAGACCCTATGGTAGTGTACGCAGACACAGGAATACTAAGCACAGGGGGAGAAAAATATTACATCAGGAAACAAAGCAAATGATTCCATATTGGGAGGAACCAACAAGATAAACATCAGCTCTGCACATGTGTGGCATTTGAGCCTAATAATAGAGGTAATAGGCTGTAAACACTGTTTTATAGCACATCTGTTTGAAGATAATTTTAGGCCTCTGTTAAAGAAAGTGCAAGTTCTCAAACTACAGTGTCACAGGCAAGACAGATGCATAGCTAAGCTTTGATTAGGGTGTCGTTAATAGCCCACCCCCTGTGATGTTTCTAACTGGTATATGATTTTTTAAACACACACACGAGCTCATTAAAAAGGTTAATTTGCAACTTCAGTGAGAAAGCTACCAGAAGTTCCAGGCTAGTTTTAAAAATCTGTTCTTGAAAATGAACCTGTTCCTACAGTAAGAAATTCAAGTTTCAGTACAGATAAGTATTACAGAGAATAGTACTAGTTTTACATCCCATTGAATTCTGAAATAATTACTGTCATTGCCAGCTACAACAGGGCAGACTATACACACATTTATCCCACATCTTGTAGCTGCTCCTCCCCACTGCCACAAAGATACGAAAATAAACAGAGCTAGAAGTTAGAGGTATCAATTTCCATGTAAAAGCTGCCAAAATAGTCCACATAAGAGGCTAATGAAAATTAAACTCATGAAAAGTCAACCAGAAAAATAAATGTGTTGTTTAAGACTTCTCTAGTTAGAAGCTACTGGAATAAACACAATTAGAAAATGAAGGGGAAATCTGCATACACTGTATGACTTGGTATTTACTCCTGTGCAAATAATGTACCACCACAGGATAACTGGATTTCAGAACTGCAATGAAGACAAAAATGGTCCAAAGGAACATCTTTCATTGTGAAGGATTCCTAAACAATGGATTACTGCAAGTGGCTCAATATGGCTGTACTCCAAATGACATGTGCATTGGCCATATCATAAAGGCCTTAATATTTTTCTTTTGAGGCAAACAAAACTGAATACAATCAAAAGGATCCCAGATAATTGCAATAATTTTATCCTTCTCATTATATCCTAGGCACAGTACTTGTGAATAAATTTGTAATCCCCTCCCCCCCCCCCCCCCCCCGTGATTTATCAGGTTTCTAATTAAGACCCAATGACTGGCCTCCCATACAAAAATAATAATCCCAGTATTATGTTGATTGCATCACAATATAAAAACTTGTTTAGGGAGTGCAGGGATCTAGTCTGAATAATTTCCATTCCTATAATCAAGACTCATTACTCATTTCACCTTTTCTGTAACTGTGACATTGCTTTCTACTTCCATAGTAATACTGTAAAGATATGAATGTTTCTGGATCAACTAGAATAGTAAGATACTATCAGCAACTACTTAGGTGGTAATAATTAATGTGAGTCATATGTCTTCCATTCTAACATTAAAAATAAATTTTAAAAACCCGTATCATTTCAACAGAATAATTAGCTATTAAAACTACACTATAAGTCCTCTTATCGCATTCAGTGCACATGTGAGATTTCCACATCGATAAAGGCTTGACGACTATTTGATCTCCTAATGCATTTTGCTCATCATGCATTTCTATCATTGTATTCCCAGATTTGGGACTAAGATCCTAATTACAGAAACTGCTTTAACTTTCTGTTCAGTCTGTGTGTCTAAACAGAAAAGGACATATTCCTTGAAATCTTTCTACGGAAAGATGGAACTTTCAAATGGGAAGTCAAATAATAGTACCGTGCAGCAGGTAAAAAGCTAGTTATTCTGAAAGTTTTCGAAGAGGTACTCTAGACCAAAGTGGGCAACTTATGGCCCTCCAGATATTTTGGCCTATAACTTCCATCATCCCTAATCATTTGCTATGCTGGCTAGGGATTCATGGGAGTTGTAGGTCAAAACACCAGGAGGACCATAAGTTGCCCACACCTACTCTAGAACTTTAGAATGAAGTATATCCAGAACATTATAATCTTTGCATGCTTTTGAGTTAGGTAGCTAGAGAGGTTGTTACAATGCTCTCAAGATTTTAGGAAAGCCAAGAGCAGCGCCTTGTTTTGGAGGAAGCACTAAGCACATGCTGGGTTTACAGGAGTGCATGTTTCCGTCTCACCCTGTAGTTTTAAACACATCAACGTGTATTGCCTAAAGTCAAATGAGGTCATATTGTCAAGTAAATCAGAACTTTTTTTTGGCAATTTTGCAGTTTCTAGCTTTTTGCCATTGTCAAAAAAAATCTCAAGACAAGTAAGTCTGAGCTAGTTTAACCTGTGCATCTACTTGAGTTGCTTCCAAACAATTTAAAGTATCATAAAGCAACAGGTGATCAGCAATAGCTAGCAGCCATGCTATAGCAATCCTTTACTATTGCAGTGCTTTTCTCTTAATAAGAGTTTGGCCTGATAAGACCAAGGAGGAAACAAGTATGTCACAACAGAACATGGACCTCTTTCACCTGAATATGGAATTGGAAAAGGACTGATTTTTTGAAGAGAGATGTATTCCTGATCTGTTAATACAGTTTTAGAGGCTCAAATTTTTGTTGACTCGTTGTGTTCTTAACTAGATGCTTATTCATCCAGCAACTATTCCAAAAGGTACTGGCACCCTCTCTCTCAATCTCAGTTGCCATTCATCTCAGATAGCCACCAGGCCAAAGAATGTTCTGATCTTCATTAGTGCAGCAAATCTTACTTCCCACCAGATCTCTCACACTTGGGAGAACTTTAAAAGTAGGATTGACTTATGAAAATAAACTGGAGATTGCATTTACTTTACAATGAATGTTAATCCCCATCTGTTGAGTGTGTAAAGGAAGCAACAGGTAGAAAAATGGACATGGAAACTTATCACACCAGTTTTACTTCTCCCTCCCCCCAGCAAAAACAACAACAGATGTCCGCACTTTTCTTCAGTAGTTGTGCTGTCTTGCTATTCCTTTTTTCAAATCGTAAGGAACCAATCAACCTGCATCCACAATTCAGGCAATAACTCAGGGTTGAAGCCAGTGAATCTGGCCAGAACTGCTGCCAAGATGGCAGCTAGAAGAGATTCCAAGTGGAGAAAGTTGAAGATCAAAGCAACTAAGACCCATAAGTATGCAGAGGTTTTCCCTTTTCAACCATGATGTTGCTGTCGTTTGCTGAACTTCTATCCAGGTATCATATTTGTATTCCATTTTATATGCTTAACCCGTTGATGCATAAAAATAAAATCCAGTGAAGGGAAAAAATACACATGCAAGAACAGGATTGATTAGAAACCAAGAAATCCTGGTTAGTTGCAACCATCTTTCACACATAGCATCAAGTTCAGGTTAATCAATTAGCTTAAAACCCAATGAACCATCACAAAAGGAACTATATCCCTCTGTACATGATTTTATTATTTACATAATACAATATAGCATAGATGCCGGGTAGCATGATTATGTGCAATACATAAATATGAACTATCTGTACACATTTGTTTATCTAATAACTCAACTTAGGACAAAGTTTAAAGCAAAAACCTGATGCTTTTAATGAAGAAAAACTAAGACTGGAACACTGCAATAGAAGTCAGAAGTAGTGCCCTATGTATACACAACTATTTACAGATGAGAACAGGCATTACCACTATACTAGTCTAAACTGTACTTGTTTATATAAAAAACACAAGTTTCATACATCACAAAAAAACCTTCCATTATAACACAGAAGTGATATTACCAGACAAGCATCAGTGAAGTATACTGCCTTTTCTAGAGTTGTTATTGTACAATGCTGTAGATAATGCAGCCCATGCAATACACCCAAGAACACTACAGTCCTACACCCAAGTACTATTAAAATGATAAAGCAGCCCTCAGAGTGGTTCCAGGTACCACTTAAAGTCTACAGCAGCCATATTGGGTATGATTTTTTCCATGCAAAATGGTGCAATCTCACTACATTTGAAAACTATAAAAATTAAGAGCTAACATTCTCTTGAACCCAGAACACATTCAACATAAAATGCATATGAAAAATTAAATGCTTGAATACATTTGCAAACTAGGTTCATCAGATGCATGTGTTACTTAACAGAGCTGCTGTGGTTAAGTTTATTTTAAAAAGTAGCCTTTTTGTAAACTGTAAAACAAAGTCTTGTAGTATTGTGCTACACAACTTATTTAGCTACATAAGAGTAAGAAGCAGACAAGTCTTCTGTTGTAGGCTAGTTCATAAAGTTCTGAAAATGAAGTTTCCTTTGGGAACCAGTTTTAATAGTTGAGCAATTTTTATCAGTTCCAAGGATTTTACCCTTCAGACTCAAGATTTCTTGCTTTCATTTAGCAGGTAACCTTAAATTGCAGCTTATGGCACCTGAACAACCATTCTCACTTAGAAAGTGGCTCTTCTGCAGCTCAGCTTCAAAATAATGAATTGTGGAAATTAAAACAGGACGAAGTTTAACTATGGTAAAAGTAGACTCATTTTTTCCTGGTGTATCTTTTAATCAAACAGGCACGTAGCACTATCCAAGGATGATATACCTCAATTTCATTCCCAAAAGGCAAATCTGCTGCAAACATGCAGATTTTATGCATCTGTTTGGCACATGTGAACTAGACAACTCTGTCCTTTGTTCATGTCTGTTTTCCAGTGCAGGTCTTACTCTTTCAATTAATTTTGGGGAGGGCATGTACACATTTTAAAGGGCTGTATCTATCCAATTCTGCCTGTAACACCCACAATATCCTAAAATATCAATCAATAAGACAGACTAAAGTAAAACTCTGGAGAACATCAAAGGAAAATGGCCATGCATCTGCTCTTTAATGTTTTCCTAGTATATTTTAAAATAAAAACAAAAAAAGTCAGTCTTTTCACCAAATAGGTTGGTTTATATTCTCTGGATTTTTTCGGCCACAACAACTGGATTTTCTTTCCTGATTTTTGCTGCAGCTTCTGCTTTGTAATCATATGGGCAGTTGTGCTTGTCAGAATAACGGTGAAGTCCACAAAACAGATTTCCACATCGACAATCAAATCCTGTGAAGACAAGAAACATCACTTGAAAACTATATGGTAAAGACTTGTGAATAAGGTCACAACAAATCTAAATTCCCAAGATTTTCCCTGAAGAGCTTTAAATGTTTCAAAAGTAAGCAAAATCTAGGAAGCAACTAGATTAAGACTAGTTAAGTGTGGATATCGCAGAGTTCAGCAACATACCTGTAAGGCCAACCTTTTTTCTGCACATAAAACATCTATTCTTCTTTGGTTTGGGCATTTCAGGTGTTTTCTCTTCATTTTGAGATGTACTAGGTTGAGTGACTGTAGGACTTGGTTGAGTAACAACTGAAAAAATACCCACAAAAAAATTTGATTAGAAGTGTTGTGTTTGTTTAATTTCAAACTGTTTTAATTTGAAATGACTTTCATACACTGCAAAGTTGGGGCATCATCATTTCTAGAAAGAGCAGCTGAGTAAGTTTATAAACTGCCTCAGACATTCAAGGATGTTTCTCCCCTCCACATTTCTTTTTTTCCCTCTTATCTATCTCGTAGTTAAGAATACTCTGTAATAGGTTCTCTTATTAATAACACAGTTGTATCCATCTATGTCATTCCACCAATGGAAGCAGTTCTGTCAGAAGATTCAGGAGGGGGCCAATTCCCTCATCACCTACACCCCATTGCACACCCTCAAAATATGCTCCACACCCTCAAAATATGCTCCAAAGTCTGGGAAACTCTGCAACAGATTTCTGGGCAGCAAGGAAGGCCGCAAGTTCTGGCACACTAGCATGCTTTTGGATTCTAGAAGATGTGTAACAGTTTCTTGGAGCTGGCTAAGAAACTATTTCTTACATTAGGGGCACCAAGAAGCACAACCCACAACACGTTCCAGTGGTTGACAAATAGTAGATTGTAGAAAGCTTGTGCATAGAGAGCGTTGGCTAATTGAGTGGTATAGATGTACAACAAATAAGGCAGCAATAGATGTTTGAGAGAATAGAGGGTAAAGATGTAGATTTTTAGACGGGCATTTCCTGGCATTCTATGGTAGTCTCACTCAATATTTGGCAACAAGCAACCAGTGCCATTGCTTAAACAACCCAAAACTACTTTGCTGAGAAGTATATTCCTTGAATGGAGTTCTCTTTCATTTCCCCCACTCCACCACATCACCTTTAAACAGCAGTTGCAACAGTTCACAACTTGTCAAGAGAACTATAAGCAGAAAGGCATTTTTGTACTCCTAACATTCTAGTGCGATGTGTTTCATCTCTGTGTATATATCAGATATTGTACTTTCACTACAAAAGACCTAACATGACTGCAAACCTATAAAACAATTTTACTGTATGTAGTAAAAATTGTAGATGCTCCTTGGTCACATTTGAGACAAAGACATCTATAAAGATGGCGATATTATTCAGTATGCCCCTTTCACTTACTTTATTGCCTATTACCTATAATTTAAAATGTGTGTTTTAATAATTTTAACGAAAGACACATTAAGTGTCAACTGGGGAGACAGATCGCATGCAGTCCAAATTTGTGTTTAAGCAGCACACTACTTCTTTCTAATACTCCTACTCAGGTTGAGGGACTTTTAACATATATATTACTTGATTCTAAGCCATCCCAATATTCCAAAGTATGGATGTGACTGCGATTTGAATAACTTTCAACTTGCCTTCTACTTGAAAATTTGTCAGAAATAATAATAAAAAAGTCACCCTGATATATAAAGCTGTTCATTAATAGGTCTGTATTTGGGGCATCCTTTTGCTTTATAGTTATTCTGTATGAACCCCATGTCCAAATTCAAGTTGAGTTACTCTTTGGTATTTGAAAGGTCTAAGTCTTTTCCCAGTAATCCTCCTTGTGTATAGTATCAGAAGGGTTAAGAGATGAAATCATGCAGTAGAAAATTGCATTATTGAAAGCCACTTTTAAAAGGTTTTTTTTTGGGGGGGGGGGGGAGAATAGGAATTCATCCAGCCTTCCGCAAGCTTGTGCCCTCCAGGTATTTTGGTAATATAAATGTCCACATCACTAGTCACTTCAGCACAAACCAATGCATTCAATGGAAATGTATTGAATGTAAATAAATACACAAACATCCATGCAAAATGTCCAGTGTATTTCAATCCAGCAAGTACTAATACATCCTCTCTTCACAAGTACTACAGGGTCTTTCAAAACACAAGTCTTCACTAGGGTCTAAAATGCAGTTTCAGCGATGGTTCATGAATATCTGACTCATCTCTCTTAGAAGTTTCAGGCTGAGCTGTACATGCAGGATAGTTGTGGTATTGTGGTAGAATGGCTAGTATCACCGGACTATTAGTAGTAAACTGGACTCATGGGAAAAAACCAGCAACTCCTTGCCAATAGGAGATAGCCTTTGAATGCTGCATATTCTTTTGTTTTAATTTGCAAGAAGTTTAAGGTAGGGGAATATTCAGAAATGTGATCACCCACACAAAGTCACAAGTGGTAAAGTCTATTCTACCACTTTATTCTGCTGTATGTATAGAACAGACCTTAGTTCTTTTCAGTCAATGTTGAGACAGGTTGCAGTCTACTGCTAATGATCTTATGGTGTGGGCAACAAATTTCCCTTCTCTATATATCCAGTTTTTATGCTTTTATCTGCTTAGAATGTATTTTCTTACATTCTATATTAAGTGGGAATAAAACATGTGTTGGAGGGGCAACAGTTTACTTTATGGGAAGTATTCACTATGATAAATGACTGCATGGAGGTATGAATTCTCTAAATTAAAGGAACTGGAATTGGTATGCAGAAAAACATTTGACTGACACCTATAAAATTGATTTCTCAGTAGAACACGGGTGTGTATCTAAGAAACTTTTTTGAAATATCATTAGTTTCCCCAAAGGAGCTTCTACGGATTGTAAAGTTTTGTGATGTATCACAAATGCTGTTGAAGATTCCCCAGGATTGGAACACATTCAGCATTTTACATGGATGGATTCATTAAGTATATCCCCAGTACTTAATTGATTTGTTTTTGCTGTTATGATTACCAATGTGAATTTTTTTTTATAAAAAGCAAATAATTGTATTTTAAGAATAGCAAAGTATATTTTTCTCCCTGGTTATAAGAGCTTTAGACCTGCCAGGTCCCACTGAACTAACTGCACTCAAGTTACTTTTAAAAAGGCATACCTGGCTCTGTTGTCTCTGTTTTCGGAGTTACTTTCTCCTCTCTTGAAATGCTCATTTCTGTCATTTGCTGAGTTACAGGCAAGGCGGCAACAGGCACATTTCTGCTTGCATTCAGTGAAATGAAAGCAATCCGTTAGTGCTATTAGGAATACTAATATAAAGCTAAAATTTAAAAACTCCGAGCTCCGCTTGATAACTATTACTAAATTCATTGGTGATAAAATATAATGAAGTGGACTAGTAACAGCCACGGGCCCTTTTAATCTAACCTTACAGTAATCCAAGATATGATTTTTTCATTCCATCATTGCAAAACCCAAATATTTTTTTAATTTCAGGAATAATCAAACACTGGTTACTGCCTCTATAGACTAGCTTTAATGCAAACTATTGCATCATTATTAGGTCAAGAGCTTACTATACACAATCTCACAGATTTAACTTATTTCAGCAGCACTGTGTTATTCTATACTTTTTTTTTACCTTGATTTATCCGTTGTGCTGCCAGCAGCACCTTCACAGTTGTTTAAACTAGTATCTGCTCTCTGTACAGATGTAGAGTCTGAGGTAGGACTGTTGGAACCACTTGATGTTCCTGAACAACGAAGAGAAAAATATAAGCAAATATATTGGAAATGTAGAAATCCTAATATACAAATGTTAGAATTTTCAGAAGGGTAGCAATATTACTCTGTAGCATCGTGAATAACAAAGTATTGTGATACCTTAAAGACTAACACATTTATTATGACATTTGTGGACACCATCCACTTCAACAGATGGAAATAAGTCAGAGTTGTTATTAAATACTTCGAAGTCAAACTAATTGGGAGTGAATCCAGACTATAAGAACACAAAATACCTCAAAGTCGGGGAAAGCTAGAATGATGCAAGTGTTCACGCAAATGGTTATTACTGAAATTGTATCCACAACTAGAACTTCAGCTGTTATGTTCTTCCAACACATACCCATTGGACTGATTCGGCCACTATTTTGCTGTCTTTGAAGATGTTCTTTATAGCAGACTGAACACATTCCATTAGTTCTAGGATTCCCATAAAATCCACATCCTGTGCTACACAGCATGGGCCCTGGGCCCTGGTTGGTCTCCTGAGCCATTTTGTGCTGTAAAAAGAGAGGAAATGCATTAGGAACTGGCACATGATCACAATTCACATGAAGTAGCCATCAGAAATGCTGACATCACATAGCATCACTCCCCCCATTTGCAGAGTAGGTATTCTGAGTGTGGAAGGGCTTAGAACTGGAGGAGATCCCAAGGAGAAATGCTTCCCCCTCCACTCCATCTTTTTTTAAAAAAAGGAAGATCCTGGCACCTCCCAAACCCCAGATGGGATGGAGAGTTGCAACTCAGTGCTACCATTATCTTGCTAGTCAAACTGGCAGGAGCTGAAAGGAAGTCAGCAGCTTATCACTTGATATCTTCAGTTTAAGGCATAAAGGAGGGGAAATTTTGTGCATGTACTTCAACCCCAGCTAAGATACCTTATCTCCCTTGCAGTTTAGAAGACCCAAGGGTAAATTGAATGCACATCCATGTAGTCTGTCCAGACTGCACTACCCTTAAGCAAAAGTATACATAGATGTGCATCTGAGTGCCTTCTTCCACTGAAGCACTTCAGTGCTGAAAGACAGCGTCTAAACTTAAATGCTTACTTCAATTAGGCCCATAATTTCTGTATCAGCACATGATACATGGCCTTAAAGCTGCTTCTCCACACCATGATCTTTGTTGGATTGGGGAAGAAGAGGGTGGACAGAGAAGGAAGGTAGAACAACATTTCCTCCATTTTGCTCTGCCCTGCTTCTGGAGTGAGATGCAACAAGAATAAGGCTAGGAGCAAAATATAGAAACTTAATATTTTTTTTTGCACATCCATGTCTGTTTATCAATATTCCTGTACCATTCATGGATGTTTGTATAGATATCTGTCAGGCCACAATATGTAAATACCAAGCCTGGAATTTAAAATTACTGACTATAATTTTAGTTTGTCACTGAGAAGAATACACAGCATTTTTTCAGTTACTCTCTATTCTAATGAAGTTCAAAACTGCAGAATAGGTGCAAACAAGTCACTTCTGGTTATTATCTTTCAATAGGCCCTGCTAGTCTGCTTTTATACAAATTATGGAAAAGGAGATTGAGCAACACAGCTGGTAGGAATGAGGTCAACCATAGCAGTACTTCCGAAAACAGTGCAAGGCATTAAACAACTTAATGTCATATGTTTGAATGTTTCAATATACAAAATCAGCTACTACTTAAAAACCAGAACCATTCAGCTCAGAAGCTTTACTTAGAGCAGGCCTTTCAAAAAGACACCTTGTTTAAAATATTTATTAAAACAAATTACTCATTTTACAGCAGTTCAGAAAAAGCTGCAACTCTCACAGAAAGCTGCCCACATTTTTCTACTTGTACAGTTCCCCTCATTGGTACATGCCATGAGTCAGTTTAGGAACATCAACATTTCAACTTCATTGCTGAATAAGTTAAGCAAGGGCGATAAAGAACTAGGATTCAAGCTCTCTGTTCCCAAGGGATGTACTTTAAAATGGATAACAATGTAATAGTGGTCTACAAAAATACTATTTGGAAGTCCTAAATAGTGGAAAGGTATGATATAAATCTGTGAAATGAATAACATCAAATAAAACATAAATGCGTTAACACATTATACATCTTAAACAGCAAGCAACTTTCAAAGCATTAATATATGTATTTTGGCTAGACATACTTCTTCAACTAAAGATTCTTTCACTGTGGTAATCAATTTCATACCAAACATAAGAAAATCAACTGAAAATAGCGTGAGAGGCAATTCTTTCTCTAAATGGCCACAAGGGAGTCTTGTATGGAATACCACGCATACAATAGGGCACTTTTCCAGAACGTTTATTTACAGCCTTAAGACATGTTCAAGGTGGATTGAAGCTATGACTTGTTCCCTTTCCCCCAAAAATAGATAAATTTGCCCAATAATATCATGTCAGATTTCCAGCACTACCTTCATCATTAAGACCAACCTACCCACTGGAATCAGCTTGTAGTTTTAAAATACCATATTTGGGAGAATGTGTGCTCACAAAATTCAATCAACTTTTTAAAACAGATGTAAAACAGACATAGCACATGTAACTATATAAAAACCAAACTAATTGAAGGAAAATATTTACAGTTAATTGGAAATACCAGCCTATTCAGTCTACACAAAGCTGTCCTCAATAAATGCCAAACTACGCCTTTTCAGTTCTCATCTACAATTTGCACCAATTTAAAACTCTGAGATGACATCACCGTTATCATTATGAAAAGAAGTTTGCATCTGCAAACGACTTTAGTAAGGAAAGTACAAACCACATATGGCTGAACAAAGGCCTTTGTAGAAAGAAAATGTTTGCTTTCAGGTAGCCTCCATGGGCCGGTTGGAATCAAATGTTATAACCTCATGTTATCTACTAGCCTTTACACTTTTAGCTTTTCACTGGAATGCTAGATTCTAATGCCATCACATGTGTGTCTGCTTGCTTTAATATTTCTCAGAAGCTAAGGTCACATGGGTGAGTGCATTAGCTTCCGCTTGTCACAAGGCTGCAATGTGACAGGCTGAGCTAGAGGCTCAGACAAAACCTTGTCAACAGGGGCCTCTGAAATCAGCTTCTATTTATATCTCAAAAGGCTGCCCTGCTCCTGCACAGTCCATACTACTAAAGCAACAAAATATGGACTCACTACAAGCAACAAAATTTAGTTGCAATTTTTAATTTTAACCCTGAGCAACAGTAGTGGAAACAGCAAAGGAAAAAAGCCCAGATGACTGCCGTTCTGCCACTCTTAAATACACACCACAGACTATAGTACCAGATGGCTTCTTTCTAAAATATGTTTACTTTGAATCCTGTTCTCCACTTAAAGATGGCACAATCTAAAATAAAGATGCCCCTTTTCAACTTTGTAGCTTACCCTTATGCCAACTGCATCATACGTGCTCCACCAATACTTGTACAAAAGTCATTGCTACAGAATGAAGGAATAACAGCTCAGCATGGATATGCTGAATCCAATTACATGTAAAAAAAACTACAATAAAACCTCAAAAGATTTAGCTT
Source organism: Anniella stebbinsi (assembly GCA_029215795.1). Classification (NCBI taxonomy): domain Eukaryota; kingdom Metazoa; phylum Chordata; class Lepidosauria; order Squamata; family Anniellidae; genus Anniella; species Anniella stebbinsi. Next base: position 84,165,928 of record JARDYH010000002.1, on the reverse strand, counting down.
TCTTTACCAATAGGAAGGAGCTCACTAAATGCAAATTTTGCAGGTCTCTACTGTTTGTAGGTTGGCAGCATTTTTAAAAATATTATTTAAAAAGAGGACAAAAAAAGAGTTTTTAATCTTGTGACTACTAAATCCATGGAAATTGTACCAGTGACAGTATTAAATTGGATGGTTCACCTTAATACTCCTTTACCTAAATAGCTAACTGTAAGGCACACACAATAAAGGAGGTTGGGTAAACAAGGATGTGCTTTAAGAAGAGTGCAATGCTGCAGCTTATTTCTACCTCAAATTCTAAAGCTTGGGGAGGGGGGAGAAGAGGAGGACAAGAAACAGACATTTCATAGTGGCACAACTGAGACCAGCCAAGTGAGAGAAACAAAGGAGAAGAAGCTGCCAGCAACTCAAGAGCATGGGGAGGAAGGGGGAGGGGATGAGTAGAGAAAGGAAGTAGATCCGCTCTACAGCGCCAAGGACTCGGGGACATAAAAAGCGCTGAGCCAAAAAGATTTAGAAAATGGCAGGCGATGATGGTCGAGGCGGACTCTACTTGCAAAACTGGTGTGTGTGTGTGTGTGTGTGTGTTTGTTGGCTAGAGAAAGAGAGGCTGTAAGAGGAAAGGAAGTGGCAGGGGCCGGGCTCGAGCCCGGTTGTTCCCCTCCCTCTCTTCCGATCCACATCCACCCAGCTGACAAACACACACCAAGGCCTGGGGGCCTTGTGAAAGAAAAACCACTGAGTCATGGCAAGGCCAAACCAGCCTAGGAAAGCCATACGTTCACCCCCCACCCGCCAGGTCAACACAGAAACGCGCGCGCGCGCACCCGGACACAAAGACACAGCAAGCCTTTTCTGTTCGGACACGGGAGGGGTGGCTTGTGGGTTTGGGGGTGGGGCGAAGAGTGAGAGACAGAAGGGGGGAGAGAGAGAGAGAGAGAGAAGGAGAGAAAAAAAGGGGAAGCTTCGATCCCACGCAGAGCCGGGAAAAGGAGGAAGCTCATTGTCTCTTTCCAGCTCTTTGTTTCCCCTCCTCTTTTTCTCTCCCTCTCTCATTTCTCCCCCGCCACTTTCATGTGTCAGTTATTTTTACCTTTACTAACCCCCCCCCCCCGGTATTTAATCTGTCATGAAACCCCACAATAACGGGGTTCGGGAGGGGGGGAAGGAAAGGCGTTTCACGGGTATGCTTCTCACTCCATCGAAAACACTAAGACAAGTTGGCACAGCGGCCCTTTGTCCTCTCCGCCCCCCCCCCCCCAGCTTCCTTCTGTGGAGAGGAAGACAGCACGACGCGGAAGGCTTTTCTCTCCCTCGCCCCCGCCCCCACACGAAGAGCTTTTCTCCCCCAGCGCACACGAAGTGAGGCGAGCCACCGAAGCACCGTCCCCTCGACGAGCCCCCGCCCACGCGAGCCTCTCCACCGCCATTCTGTGTGGGAAAGACAAAGGACGTCGCGCCCCCTCCATGCCATCCCACCTACCCACCCACCCCCGCGTATTAGGGTTTTTTTTAAAAAAAAATCGGGTAAGGAATTAAAAAGAAAATGGCCTGGCAACTCACCCGCTCGTTCGGTCCTGGCGAGGCTCCTGCTTGCTGGGAAAGGGGACAAAGAAAGGGGAGGGGAGGCGCCGCTGTCCCGGCTCTAGCGGGAGGAGAGTCCCGGAGCTGCTGCTACTGCAGCCGCCGCCGCCGCCGCTTCCTTCCTTTGTTCCAACAGCAGGAGGAGGAGTTGCTGGTGCTGCTGCGCGGGGCCAAACACGCCGCGGGGGAGCAAGAGGAAGATGGTTCCTTGCCGCGCGCTGGTGATAATGGCGGCGGTCGTGCCGCCGCCGCCACGAGACTCCGGGGCCTGATGGAATATATGGCCTCACGCGCACAAACCGCCACTTGTGTAGCGAGAGAACGCGAGAGCGCGCGCGCGCGTCGACGGCCGGGGCGCTCTGAAGGAAGGGGGCCGCCCGCCCGGCTGGCTGCTCAAAGGCGCTGAGTGGCGCGAGCACGCTCGCTCAGCCCTGATGGGGAGGCGCTCGCCGTGGGCGAGGGGGAGGGGCAGGAAGGAGGAGGAAGGGCGGCCTACTACGTCACCCTTCCATTCCCGCCCCTCCCTCGCGCGTTGGGAAAGAAGCGAGCGGAGAGGAAGAGAGACGTGTGCGAGAGCGACGGCGCAGGCGCCGCCGCCTCACAGTTGAGCAGTCATCGTCAACGTCACTGTCATTCCCCAGCAGCGCTTTCTCCCGTCTCATCCTTGCCTTCCTTTCCCCGCTCGGTTCAAGTCCTGTGGAAAAGCGGGAGGAGCGCGGAGGGTGGGAATATGGAAAGGGGGCGGGGCGAGGGCGAAGGGTGGTGCTACATACGTACACTCTGCATTTTTGCTTGTAGTTCTTCATTCGTTTCGGAAATAGAGGAGCAAGTGGAAGAGGCGGAGAGACGGTGGGAAAGGGCATTAAAAGCCATTTTATTTAGTTGGGGGTGGGGGGACGGCAAGGTAGACGCGTGTTGAGCCTTAAGCAACAATTCCGAATCCTCTCATTACCCATGCCAGCCAAACAATCATAAAAAGGCTTTGCACATTTTCAGTGTTCTTTTGGCAGGCCCTCATTACACTTATACGGATTTTGGAACGTTTATCCGGATGGCCTGTTGGTTTTCAGGCTACTCACTTTCAAATGGCTGTGCTGCTTTGGGGTTGCGGCTTTATAGGGGGTGTCCTGCCCTTCCGGTCAATATGCACCACCTCCCAAGTCGTGTTGGACTAGATGAGTATTACACACAAACGTCCCTGAATGTGCATAGGGGTTTAAGTGCCCCTTGTTTTTCAGCATGCAGTATGTATGTTGAAACAACTTGTTGATGGCTTATTTATTATTTGTTTAAAGTATGTATATCCCTCTGTACAGTCAGAAAGGCTCCCAAAGCAGCTTACAGATCAATAAAAACAAGACAGTCCCTGCCCTCAGGCTTAACAACCTTAAAAAGAGACAAGGGGAAAGGAAAACAAGACAATCCTGGAACCAGTTCTTACTGTTGTATGGGTCTTATAACAACCAGCTATATAATACAGTGAGACATTGTTGGTCGTCTTATCCGGACCAGATGAAACAAAGAAATTCAAAGGGAGAAGCAAACAATTGCTTGTCTCTCAGCTAATAGAAATGGCTCTATCTCTCCCTCTAATACAACCAGATTGCATGGCTGTTGGGTGGCAGCTGGGAGGTAGACAACACCTGGTGGAGCTGGCATTTCAGCAGGGTTTGATGGTGGCCCCTGCTTTCCTTCTCTGCCCCTGCTGCAGGCCTGATGGAAGGTTGCTGGAAGACAGTTGTTGGATATGCTACGTGTTCTCAGTGTAACATCCTTCAGAGACTATGAACACTGACTTGGAAATATTCAAAATCCCAGATTCCTACTGTTCATTTTTGTGTATTCTGTGTGATGCTCACAGAGCGTGCCCAATTGCCAGTTTAATGCAGCTTCGAGTCACATTAATGTACTTTCCCTCACCTCATTTTGCAGCTATGTGGCAGCCTGATCCTGGAAGAAAAGTAATTGTAGAGTTGGCCTCAAACTGTATAACTATCAAAGGATATTGATGAAGAACGGCCACAAGTAATAAAGTTTCCATCAATTATTATTAATTGTATTAATATTAAATATTACTGTAAGCTGCTGTCAGAGCCTTTTTGGCTAAAGGATGGGGTATAAATGCTCTCTCTGTATGTATATTTATATATATATATATATATGAATGATATGGCAGTGTTTAGGGTCTTTTATTCTTACAGTTCCCTTATGCTACTGTTATCTTTGTTGATTTGAGTGGGATAAGAACATTTGTTTTGGAGCTGCTATTTCCTAAGTGGTCTGATAAGTCTCCCCACCCCCAACTGAATTTCTATGCCATGTGAGGTAAAGGCATTTTAAATTTGCATCAGTTAAATATGCATATAAATGGCCGATGGCCCTCTTATTTCTCTGGGAGAGATGATAAGTCCATTTTGATAGTTGATTTTCCAACTGCTTACAATTAAGAATATTCAGAAATTCAGTTTTTGTAGTATCTGAATTTCCAAGATGGGTTGGCCATGGTCACAATGCATTCAACTCTCTTATTACCCAAGACTCAGGCATGTGAAATATGCCAGAGCAATGCTTCTGAACAGGATGAGCAGTTTGTTTTTCTTCTGAGAAGTTGTTTACTAGGTAATATTTCATCCCAGTAAAATCCTGGATTTTCTTCTGAGAAGTTGGTTACTAAGTAATATTTCATCCTAGTAAAATCCTGCTGTTTGGTGCCCATAGCTTGAGCATTTCTTGATCTCTTGTAATGTTTGATTCTAGCGCAAATCCTAATTTCTGCATGTCTTTCAGCAGAAATCCAAGTCACTGTACTAATATCAAGGTAAATAAAAATTAGAGATGTTTTCTCTTTGTAAAATCCTTTTAGGTGGCCTATTCATACTAGTGGAATAGATAAAATTTGTGTTGTTTGTTGAAAGAGTGAAACATGCATGCAGAATGAATGAAAATGAAATGGATCTAGACTTGGGGACTTTTGGAGCTTTTCTCTCTCTCTTGCTTTCCTGCTTGCTGAACAGATGTGACTTTTGTCCTACATGTATATCACACGGTACCTAACTCAGTCATTTTATTCTTGTTTCACTGGGATCCTTTTTTTAGCTGGGGTAAGATGAGTTTAATCAAGGCAAATATTCTCAGTATACTAGAGTTTCATTGTAAGTACGCTTTTAGTGCCTGGAACTGCCAAGTGTTGCAATGAATAGGTGTGTTGGGTCTTCAACTTCCTACTTCTGTGAGTAAGCTTGTGCTGCTAAGACGTAAACATGGATAAACCAGTTGGCTCTTTCACTCAGCCAGTTGGCATTTTCACAGAATGGGCGCCTTTTACTATGACAGTGATAAGAGAGAAGCTGTTTCCCCAAGGTCAGCTGCGGTGACTGCAAAGCTAGGAGTGTAACGTTCATGTTCATGTTTGGATTAAATAGCTGTGGGTAAAATCTTCTGGAGCTTAGTGGCTTGGATCCAAAGATCTCAGTGCTTGAGCAGAAGGTCCGTTTGCTTATGCAGTAACTTCTCCCATTTGCAGCCCCCTGCTTCTTTGGAAACCTTGCACAGCAGGATATTTGGATCCAAACCTGAATTTTGTGAAATGTACAGTCTATGCATGCTTACTCGGAAGTAAGTCCTGCTTAGCTAAGCTGGCAGAAGAACTTTCAGAACCACTGTCTATTATCTTTGCAAAATCATGGAAGATGGGTGAAGTGCTGGACGACTGGAGGAGGGCTAATGTTGTCCCTATCTTCAAAAAGGGCAAAAAGGAGGAACCTGGGAACTACAGACCAGTCAGTCTGACATCCATCCCTGGGAAAATTTGGAGCAGATTATAAAGAAGTCAATCTGTAAAAACCTTGAAAACTGTGCAGTGATGACTAGAAGCCAGCATGGAATGGTCAAGAACAAATCCTGTCAGACTAATCTGATCTCATTTTTTGTTCAGGTAACCTCCCTTGTGGACTGTGGGAATGCTGTGGATATAGTATATCTTGACTTCAGCAAAGCTTTTGACAAAGTGCCCCATGACATTCTGATTCACAAACTAGTGAAAAATGGGTTAGATGGAACAACTATTAGGTGGATCCACAGTTGGCTACAGAATCGGACTCAAAGAGTGCTTATCAATAGTACCTTTTCACACTGGGGGGCGGTAAAGAGCGGGGTACCACAGGGCTCAGTCCTGGGCCCAGTGCTCTTCAACATTTTTATTAATGATTTGGACGAGGACGTTCAAGGAATGCTTATAAATTTGCAGACGACACAAAATTGGGTGGGATCACTAATACCCTGGAAGACAGAAACAAACTCCAAAGTGATCTTGATAGACTGGAGTGCTGGGCTGAAAACAACAGAATGAAATTTAATAGGGATAAATGCCAAGTTCTACACGTAGGAAAAAGAAACCAAATGCACAGTTACAAGATGGGGGATACTTGGCTCAGCAATACTACAAGTGAGAAGGATCTTGGAATTGTTGTAGATCACCAGCTGAATATGAGCCAACAGTGTGATGTGGCTGTAAAAAATCAAATGCTATTTTGGGCTGCATTAATAGAAGTATAGCTTCCAAATTGCACGAGGTACTGGTTCCCCTCTATTCTGCACTAGTTAGGCCTCATCTTGAGTGTTGAGTCCAGTTCTGGGCACCAAACTTCAAGAAGGATGCAGACAATCTGGAGCGTGTTCAGAAGAGGGCAACAAGGATGATCAGGGGTCTGGAAACAAAGCCCTATGAGGAGAGATTGAAAGAACTGGGCATGTTTAGCCTGGAGAAGAGAAGATAGAGGGGAGACATGATAGCACTCTTCAAATACTTGAAAGGTTGTCACACGGAAGAGGGCTAGGATCTCTTCTCGATCATCCCAGAGTGCAGGACACGTAATAATGGGCTCAAGTTACAGGAAGCCAGATTCTGGCTGGACATCAGGAAAAGCTTCCTGACTGTTAGAGCAAAACGACAATGGAATCAATTGCCTAGGGAGGTGGTAGGCTCTCCCACATTAGAGGCATTCAAGAGGCAGCTGGACAACCATCTGTCAGGTATGCTTTAAGGTGGATTCCTGCATTGAGCAGGGGGTTGGACTTGATGGCTTTCAACTCCACTATTCTATGAAATGGAACTTCTTTCAGAGTAACATGCATAAGATGTGGCTGCATGTGTTTGTATTTTTCTCTGCTTGTGTTGTCTTTTCCCATGTGTTTTACTCCATCTTTACACTCAAATTCCATCACCTAAGCTTTCTCTGATGTTTCACCTGTCAGAAGTGATGCTGCTAGCAAGGTTTCGTGTCCTCTCTCCAATCCTGTCTGTCTCTTCTGTTACTCAGTAGCTCATGAGGAAAGACCTGCAATTTTAATCTTTTATTTATTTTTATTTTATTTATTTATTATATTTATATCCCACCTTTTTCCTCCAAGACACTCAAGGTGGCATATATAATCCTCCTTTCCATTTTATCCTCACAACAACAACCATGTGAGGTAGGCAGGGCTGAGAGTGACTGGTCCAAAGTCACCCAGTGACCTTCCATAGCCAAGTGGGGACTAGAACCCAGATATCTTGACATTCTAGCCACTATACCACACTGGCTCTTTTATACTGGGATTGATGCAAGCAAATGTTCACGGATCATCATCCTGCATCTGAACATCCCAATTTCATTAGTTCAGAATGCAGGAAGCAAACAAGGAATATTTTTTTTTGCTGCTATCCATGAGGATGAGTGAAGTAAACAGCAAAAGGTATATTATGAAAGCCATTATACATCATATAGCCCAAATCTACTTCCTCCAACCTAGTCCTCTGACCAGATTATGACTTCATTTCTTTCTTCCTGTATGAGCTCACCAACAGGGTTACAGTCAGATAAAACGGTTTTCTCTCATGTGTTGACTAAATGTTGCAAAGCAATGTGAAGGGCAATTCCTTGAGATTGTGGTGATACATGATTTGTTTCTTAAGATCAGAGATTTAATTTTGTTTACAGATAGCTTTGCAGAATTGTATGAATATAAATTTTCTTGAGCTAACAATTGAGACATAGTTTGTGCTTAGGTCAGTAACAGAGATTTAAATATTTGATTGATACCACATTGTCAATCATTTACTCAAGAATGTTATACAGTTTTAGTCTAGAAATACATATTTTGTGTTTTTTTTCTTGAGCGGGGTCAAAATGGTTAGGTATACAGATGATTTTCTAAAAATAAACGGTTTTAAGTTTCCAATACCTGTTATATTGATCATATATTGGAGATACAGAGACTATTTGGAAAGAAGCTGTTATTTTTTTACGATCACATGTTTATTTGTCATTTTAATTACATAAATTAGTATTTTTGTATATTTCTAGCCCACTCCATCCGTTAGGCTTGAGGCAGTTAAATCTTCACATATATTGTTTTTCTGCCCTAATCTTCACGTCGCCCACGTTGCCACACCCTGCATTGGTGCTCCTTCTGCCCATCTACAGCAGGAGGAATGCCATGGTGGACTTTCCTCCCGCTGTTGCTGCCACACCCGCGCCTGCCCAGCAGAGGATCAGCGGCAGCTGTAGGGGCAGCTGGGAGCATCGCCCCCCCCCCTTCAATCGTAAGTTTAATTTTTAAAAAACTTTTTAAAATGGGGGGGGGGGAAGACTGCGGAGGCGTGGAGGTGGTGCTCTCTGGTCCACCCCTTTCCCTGCCCAGCCCATGGCGACCAATGACAATGTGGGGTGCACTGTCCAGCAAAGGTGTTGTAGGACCGGTTTTCTTCCATACAACTGTTCTACTTTGCAAAGGAGATATTATGAATGGCCAAGATCCTTTTCCCTTTTATGAGCTAGTGACATCTGTGCACAGGAAACAGCTTTGCTTGCTGTTCTAACTGCAGTTGTTCCCACTGTCAAAGAGACACATTGCAGTGTAGTTTTAAAGCAATTTCTGATTTTAGCACTGGAAAGTGCCGTGGTTACAACAGCTCCAGCTATGCACTCTTTGTCTCGTGTGCCTGTGAAGCTGCCCATGTAAACCTGTTTGGCAGGGACTAGAGAAAGGCCTTCTGAGTTGTGGCCCCTAGTCTAGGGGATGTCTGGCTGACAACATCTGTGACTGCTTTTGAATGCCTTTAAAAACATAGATATTCCCTCTGGCTTTTAAATGAAAAGGGTTTATGGTGTTTGCTGCTGTTAGATATTTGAAACTGTATCTTATTTTAACTGGCTTATTTTTAAACTAGTTAAAAATTTTAGGTGCTTTTATAATTTGATACCGAAATTTACTCTTTTCTAGACATCTTGGGGAGACCATGATCTTGAAAGGCAGCTGAGAAATATATTCAATAAAATAAATAAAAACCCTTCTTTGGATTCCTGCCGTGATTTGGCCAGCCATTAAAGAGAGGCTTAAAGTCCAGTCTTATATGTGTTACTCAGAGGTAAGCCCCGCTGAGTTCAATAGGACTTTCAGGAATGTATGTTTAGGATTGTAGCCTTAATTTTGTGAATTGACATTCTTTATTTGATCAAAAATAGAGATGGGTTGCAACATGAGTGTACCCTATAATTATAGCTGGGTCGCATGAATATATTATTGATGTTCAGTGGAATTTTGAATTAGTTGTAAAATATTTTCCTAGGACTAGTTTGTTATCTAGGACATCACCTTCCGAACCTTAAAAATGCATGTTTCAAAGACACTAAAGGCTTCTAACCAGATGATGGAATCTGGGATTACCCAACATCTGGACATAGCTGTAGGAATCCTTGTACTTTCCTCAGAACCATGAAAAAGTCTTGCATCGTTTACAGTATTTAAGTTCCCATATGACTGTTCAAATTACAGCAAGGGGCTCATTTAAGGCGCCTACACACAGCTGTCCAGATCACAGTATGACAGATGATGAGAATGTGAAATTACTGAACCAGATCAACCAATTCCCTTCTTATGCTCCAAAGGGACAGTGAACCCAGAGATGCTTCAGTTTATTTCTCTCGCCACCATTTCCCAGGTCTGAGATTTCTTTGTTCTGCCATTCTTTACTGGCCTGAAAGCTTCACTTCATAATTTTATGACTTTGGCATATTTTTTTGCCTTTTGTCCTCTTTGTACAAGAAATATAACATTAAATGTCCCTTATAAAAGATCAGAAGCAATAGCTTGACTCCAATATAAGATGGTGTTAATGTGAGATACAATACTTAAATGTAATGTTGTCTCGGGCGGTCTGGTTTGATGCTTCAACTTCCCCAACTAATTTAAAAATGCATTTTAAGCTGAAGTCGCACTGTTGACTTCTGCTTAGAAATGTAATTGTGCATCTTTTTATTCATCATTTCAGAAATGTTATCTCTGTTTGGTTCTTTGAAAAGCTTTCACTTCCAAACAAGGAAATGGAAAGAAGACATTGACAGATTTTACTGACCTTTGTTTTTTTAGGGCTTTGTGTTTATTTTTCACACATTTTTCAGTGTTTAAATGATATAACTGGTAATGGATAACTTCAATTAATCCTTTTATTTGTATTTTTGGTCGTCTTTATGCAATTAATTATCTCTGAGATAGATCCCCCTCTAAATTGTATGTAGTCTTTGATTTGTTTACATGAAGAAGTTATTAATCTAAGACGGCTGAAACCAGTTGATAGGAAGGAAAAATTGCATTATCTAATTAGATGGTTGGTTGTGTTTCATCTGATGAATGGCCATGTAAAGAGTAACAAAGTCATTGTCTGCGATTTGCAGAGGTGGATAGAGTTAATCATAATAAGCATTTACAAAGCATCTTAGAGTGTTCAGGGTGCTTCACATTCATTATTGCAATCTGAATTCAGTGCATACACATAGTGACCTGAATGTGACCTGACACAGAAAGTAAGGCCATATTGCTGGAACATACTGATTTAAAATAGTAATCTTGGTTCTACTATCTTGGGAGTGGGGGGGTCAAATTAATTTGAAGCATTTCTAATTGCCAAGAAGTGGAGGGAGGATCTCTCCTTCACCTTACTGGGAGAAATTTCCAAAAGGAGTGGCAGGTAGGAAGTTATGTCTGACTTCTTAGAGCAGGGGGCTGTCTTTACGGCATTGGGTTAGTGCTATGCCCTCAGAAACCCTGCAGCCTCCCTCTCCTGGGTTGGCGTTGGGTAATCCCAATGTTGAGAAGGGAGTGCAGGGTGTCTGGGTGGCCATCTGGGGACAGGAGCCACTCCCACCCTCTTCCTGGTGGAAGGCGACCAATCACAGGTTGCCTTCCTCCAGGCACTGCCTGGCGAGGTGAGGGACTGTCTTAATATCATCTTGTGCGTCCTTGCCTCGCTCCAGAGAAAAAAGTCAGGGTAAGTCCTCGACTTCTTTTCTCCGCAGCTTCAGCAGAAAGCCCTGGTGTGTGTGTGTAATTGCAGCTGTGTCGTATAATTGACGCTGCACCACCACACACACACACCCCGGGGCTTTCCGAGTGTTTAGACAGCCCCCAGGTATGGGCAACACACAGCCCTTGGGCTGCACGCATCCCCTCCTGCCCTTTTCTCAGGCCTCCGCTATTTCGCAAGATATGGCTGCCACCACTAAATTACTGCTGAATTTTGGTGATTTGGCTGCCTAAAAAAGGCACATTTTTACTCTAAAACAAGCCACACAGGGAACACGCACCTTGTTTTACTGCAACTTTGCACTCCCCGGGGCTTTCGGGAGAGTGATTATGCAGTAAAACAAGACATGCATTTCCCCAAACACGTTGTTTTAAAGGGAAAATGTGCCTTTTTTGCCATGGCTGAACTCTTGCCAAATTTCTGCAATGATTTTGTGGTGTGTGTGTGTGTGTGTGTGTGTGCAGACTCTTGTGAACTACTTTGGGATTTTTTAAATAATCATAAGTGATATAGAAATTCTCTGAAATGAATGAATGTTGAAGAATTCCACACACACAGCTTCCAGAATGAGGTAACAGTCTTCAGTTTACTGCCTACCTTACCCGCGGCTACATACTGGGTGGCCCAAAAGTAGGTATACAGTTGTTTAGAGTGTTGATGGGAGGGGGAGAGAATGTGTGAGTAGAAGATGTGTGGGTGGAGTTAGAATGACAGTTGGGAAGAGTGACAGGTGGTGACAGGTGTGGAGAGTGAGGGGAGTGAGGCCCAAAAGCTGTTTAGTTTTTTAGTTATTTTTTTTACTGATATTGTGAATGATGGCAGTGAACTTGAGTCAAGAACAAAGAAAGTGGATTCTAAAGCAGTACTGGAAGACTGAAAATGCCGAGCGGGTGCGCACAACATGGTAAGAAGCATCTGACACTCCTCCACCAACACGTCTGACAATTTATCGTCTTAGAGATAAATTTGAAGCAACAGGTGCAGTGGCTAATGCACCGAAATCTGGACATCCTAGGACGTCTATGACAGAGGAAAATGAGATGAAAGACGCTCTGACATTTGTGAACAGTCCAAAAAGTCCACACGACGTGCGTCTAAGCAGCTATCCATACCTAGAACATCCTTGCAACGCTTAATGCGTAAATTGAAATTGAAGCCGTACCATCCAAGACTGTTACATGGTCTTCTGGAGGACGACCCAGATGGTCGGTTGCAATTCTGTGAGATGATGCGTAACCAAATCTCTAACGAACCAGACCTTCTTGATAAGATCATCTGGTTAGATGTGGCTTCTTTCAAGTTGTCAGGCCATGTGAACAGGCATAACTGTTTGTATTGGGCAGATGAAAATCCTCATTTGACTATCACATCTCAACTGAACCAGCCAGGCATCACAGTGTAGAACAGTTTTAAACATACACTTTCCCACAGCATTGGATCGGACGACGTGGCAGCATTGAAGGGCCGCCACGTTCACCCGACTTAACACCAATGGACTTCTTTTTGGGGGGCGTAGTAAAGAATAAGGTTTTTGAGAGGAATCCCCAGTCAGTAAACGAATTAAAAGAGTTCATCTCGGAAGCATTTATGGACATTGATGCAGACCGGAATTTGTGTCGTACTGTGTGTCACAGTGTTCTGAACAGGTTCGAGGAATGTTGCAATGTTGATAGAATACATTTCAAGCACATACGAGATTAAACAGTGTTAAACAAATGTAAATGTAATAAACAATGTAATAAAATGCAAATAAACTATACTGTATACCTAATGTATTAAAATGCAAATAAACTATACTGTATACCTACTTTTGGGCCACTTGGTATGTAGATTTGGAGAATGGTTAAGAGGGCCCATGTCACTGTTCTAGGTATGGACAAACCATTAGATATTCAAATATGAAATCCTGCTTTTGAGTTTTTAATTTAATTTATTTATGACATTTATATCCCTTTTTTTCCTCTTTCAAGGAACCCAAGGCAGCTTACATGACTTTCCTCCTCTCCATTTTATCCTCACAAGAACACTGTGAGGTAGGTTAGGCCGAGAGTCATTGATTGGTCCAAAATCATCCGTGAGCTTCTTGACTGAGTTGAGATCTCCTGAGTCCCAGTCCGACATTCTCACCACTACACCACACTGGCTTTTACTTACTAGCCCTGACCTGTTTGGTTTATAATAATTTATTTAAGAGTATTAATTGTGTCACTTTGAGAATTAAGATAATTTATGGACAATGTACATCTATATTCTCCTGAAGTTCAGTTTGAGCCAAAGCTTAGCCCTAGTACCTCCTAATGTTTAGTAAGAATTCAGCCTCAGTCCAAAGAAAGTTCGGCATTCTTTGAAGTCGATGGGACAGTTTAGTCATGACTGACTCTCAAAGAAAGAGCAGAGAGCCTTTGAGCATGTACAAAGTACTTTCCATCATCATAATGTAACCATAGTCAGCCCATGTGTAACTGGTATTTGGAGGAGATCTAGGGCATGCAGACTTGATCCTCATTTCATGCAGGCTTAATTTCTGCGCCTCTCCTATAAATTAAACACCACACCACTTTATATCTGTACAGATGTTCCCAATGCATAGTATAGTGTAGTCTTTTTCAGATACATATCTTGAGAAGCAGGTTTGGCTTTCACAATGTGTCTTTTGATGACGTTGGTCCACTATTAATACTTTCCTGATCCTTAGTCATCTGGCAGCTTACTTACTATTTCATCGGGTAGGTTTAATTGCTCAATAATCCAAGGGTGAAAAGCTGCAGAGGGCAGTTGGTAGCTCAGAGAGAATATTCTTTTAAAGTTAGTGTTGTATTTTCACTATTCCAAAATTGCTTTGAGCTCCCTAAGACAATTCCATGTCTGGGCTAAGCCTGGACTTTCACTGGGAATATCTACACCAGGGTTTTGTTGTGCGATTGGCATTTTTCATGCACAATATTTTCCAGGAGATTTACATGATGTGGTTCTCTAGTCATTTTCATGCACCATCCTCCTGCTTCTCCCGTGTTATTTCTGCATGGGGAAAATGCCGTATTTTTTTGAGCTGCGCTATTAAACCGCAATTGCTAGCTTGTGTATTTCTGCCATTGTGCAACGAGCGCTTTGTGGGGGCGGTTCTTGGGGGCATGGTTATGATGATGTCACTAATTATGACAATGGGTGGGAGTGTTGCCCTGCCATGCTTACGCCCTTTTGCCTTTTTGCCATTCTGCTACTGCGTGGCCTGCAGAACGCAACACAAGGGACTCTGTAAGTGCAGTAGAGTGGTATTGTGGTAATGCGGCATGCCTGAGATTACTGAGACCTCTGGGACCATTGCACTTTATGGGAAGCGAGTGGATCAGAGCTGGTAGTTTTCTCTACTTTGCAGCTGCTTCCCAGAAAAAAATAACCCCTTACTACCCAATCCCCATATACACTCAAATGAAGAAAGTGTAACTGCTTGTTTTGTGTGTATGTGTGTGTGTGGGGGGGGGAGGTGTCGGTCAGACTTCTGAAGTTGTGAAAGAACTGTGGATTCTATACATGCAACCACTTTCAGCTGCCTCCTCCTCTTTTCAACGCTTCACAATGGGATTGGGGGATCACTCTGCTCTGCAGTTGCTGTCCAGAAGATAACGTCTTTCCACTCAGTCTCACTATGTGCACACGAATGAGAAAAGTGTAACTGCTTGCTTGGGGAAGAGTGGGGAAGAATAGACTTCTGAATTTGTGAAACTACTATGGATTCTGTATAAAAGTAGCTGAGGTAGGGTTTGGAGGCAGCAGAAGTGAAAAGGGGAGGGAAGGATGTTGAAATGGAAAAAATCATGTGTGTGGGCAGGGGGGAGGTCTACCTTAGCGGGCTGGACAGAAGATGTATAATGCTGCTGACATCTGATAACATCCCACCAGGCTCCACCTATCAATGTAAACAGGCTGTGTAAAGAACCAATCTTAATTCCGCAAAGAATCTGGAGGCAGAAGCCCTGATAAACTGCAGGATAAAAAGCCTGGTGTGGTGAAACCTACTGATCAGCAACTTCCATTTTTTATTCAGCTCTTTGTTTTGGCAGACAGAGCTAATTTGTTTTTGTGTAAACTATAAATCTTGAAACAGGCAGCACTAATTCTAATACTCCCTATTACAAATAGAAAACACTGGCATTTGGTATCTAGTCAGTTCCACAGTATTGGTCTCCCGTCTTATATTCTTCTTATCTTGTTGATCCTTTGTTGTATTGGCTTGGCTTGTCATCCATTTTGAGGATTTTACACACTACTTTTTTATCATCATCTTTATCGTCACCATCTATAGAGCCATTGGGCCAGGTCACTTGTAATGGCAAATCACTGTCAGTTAATTAACCTTCGGGGCGTCGCTGTGTATGCTGGCTGCCATTTTGAATATGCAAACCCAAGCTGGCAGGGATTGTGGTTTGTACAAATCCTGGTGGCAGGGATTGTGCAAGGGCTAAACAACTGTCACATAACCCTAGAAGGGACCATGGGTTATGTGAGGGTTGTTTAACCCTCGTACAATTCCTGCTGCCCAGGTTCGCATGACATAATAACCAGTGGTTGGAGCTTGCATGTTCAACATGGTGCCCTGCACATGCCATGGCGCCCCAAGGATTAATTAACCTGTGGTGGCTTGTCATGATGTGCGAACCAGGTTACCGTGTTCTTAAAAACCTTCCTAATTACATGATTAGGCATCTAAAAGCAAAATGGGTTTTAATATAGCTATTTGATTTTGTGAAAAATACAGCATCCTCAGTTCTTCATTGGAGCAGTGAGCTATACAGAACTCTCATGCACGGATCGTACAAATGTTTCTATCCTACAGAGAGATCTGTAGGTTCCTGAACAGTTTTTTTTTTTTGGCCTGTTGTGGCCTATTTTTGCGACTTTGTACTACTGATTCAATGCAGTCTGTCCTTTGTATCCATCATACAACCCATGACATAGTGTAGAGGTTGAAAGGTGAGTACGAAGCCAAACCCATGCAAATAGCAGTCGCGTACATGGCAAATGCGAGGTAGAGACAGAACCCACAATGGCTTCTTACTCCACTGAGATTGTTCAAACGCAGCCAATATATTTGAAACTACTTTGCTAGAAATACTTGCTTGTCTCTGTATGTCTTTTTGTAATTTTGCATTATGGAACTATACATTGTTTGTAGAGTGTTTTATCATTGATTTTATTATTAGCTTTATTGTATTTGCTTTCATTGTGTATGTTGCCCTGAGCCACTGCAGGAGATTTTTCAGTTGAAGTTTAGGGTAAAAATGCCTTAAATAAATAAATAATGAACAAGTGGACATAAATGACCCCGTCATTTGCCTCCTGGATCCCTCCTTGATTGAGTCACTGCCGTCCTGCTATATTCCCTTTTGATTGACCTGAAATTATGTACGGGGTTTTTTGGGGAGTGGGGAGCGGGTTATACATTTTACTCTTTTTAAACAGTTCTTTGTTTCCTGTGGATTGTCCAAAGCTTTAGCTAGCCTGCAAAAGCCTTGCTCAAACATTTGAACCACATTATGCTCCTTATAATACAATGGAAAGTTAGGTGGTAAAATGGAAGATAATGAAGTAGATCTACATTACCTAAACTTTTGATTGATAATTCCTAAGAGCCTCTACCTGCCTGGAAGTAAAGGAATAAGGTGATAGCAGCTGCCTATGTTGGACCCCAGAGTGAAATCTGGTTAACCTAGTGTCTCTTGAATGCTGAAAAAGTCACCCCAGAGTGATTTTGAGAGAGATAAGCCTAAAGCAGTTTCTGGACTGTGATGAGATGTACAAGGGCAATTTCATCTTGTCTTGTAGTAGGGTTAATGCACATTATGACATAGGTTGGCTTTTGTGAAGCCCTGTTAAATCTGCTGGGAAGAAAATTAAATTAAACCTTTATCTGGGGAAAGAGTATGTATTTAACACTTGTTTCTCGCCTAGTCTTTGCTTCTGTCAGCTAACTTACCTTAAAATAGCAATCATATCTGCCATGTTTTTTTAATGAGTATAAATATAGCAACAACAACAAAACTGACTCTCACTGGCTAAAAGGAGAAAATTGTCATTTTAAACTATTTGAATGCACCAGCCTGAAATCAAGCACTCACTTCTAACAGCGTAGTATAAAATTTCAAATCCTGAGTTATGGGTAAAAAGATTAATATATTGCTTTCATTAATCATGAAAAATCAGGCAGAACAATCATATTTATAACTCCCACATTCTTACTCCTGGCTGGGAGGCTGTTGTTACATAGCTGCAGATTTGGAAGTATTCTGTGTTGACATCAAGCTCTTCAGCACATGAATGCTAATGTTCAACGTCCTTTTCTGTGATAGCGCTGCTGGTATTTTGTACTATAACGGAAAATAAAAAGGAATGGGAAGCAGATGCAACTGACGCGGCTGTACACCGTCCAACCTCTAATTCCACTCTTGTTATTTCCAATATATGCGGTCTGTTTTATCCTTAAATATACTTACAAATGTGTTTGGCAAGCTGGTAGTTTCCCATGGAATATGACTAAGACCTATTCAGGGGTCTGGTAATAGAAAGAGGAGGGGCCAGGCCAGGGGCTAAGCTTGCTCAGGATCTACTAGACTGTAGCTCTAGAACCTGATGTTAATAGAGTTCAGTCCTAAACATGTGAGGTACTGTGTCTTCACGCACAACTAGCCCTGGTACATCTGGGCTTCGCAAGACAGGCTGCCAAGTTAAAAGGTACTGCTTCTAGGCAATCTTAAATCCTGGCATAAAAAGACACATGAGATGTGTAAACCTGGATTAGTAGCCAGGGTTGAGGAACGTAAAACCATTTCTTTTAGTAAAATTATTGTGTATACAGCTAACCATAAAACCTTTTTTGGGGGTGGAGGAGGGTTTTGAACCGCACTGCATGAATAGAAGATACCTAGAATTCACTCTCAGGAAAGGATAGATGCAGATAAAACAGGCAGACCTGGTTTGGAAATGCAAAGGTGGCATCCTGATCTTAAAAGAATGAAGCCGTTTAACATGGGCAAATACTTCTGAAGTTCTAGATTAGAATCAAT
Source organism: Anniella stebbinsi (assembly GCA_029215795.1). Lineage (NCBI taxonomy): Eukaryota > Metazoa > Chordata > Lepidosauria > Squamata > Anniellidae > Anniella > Anniella stebbinsi. Next base: position 84,147,943 of record JARDYH010000002.1, on the reverse strand, counting down.
GAGGTAGCTACAAAACCCCCAGCCTTCCAGAACAGATTTTGGGGGTGGGGTGCAAGAGGGGCTGCAGATGGGAGGGGGAATTTCCCACCACCCCATTCTGCTGATGGAAGTTGTTTCATCAATCAGAGGGGGCTAATTGGATACCTCCCTGCATTTTTCACAATTGATCCCCAGAATAGGCTGCCACATACACTGCGTAGGTTTGATTGCACTCTCAAATAGTTTGGGCATAGCTGAGAAGACAGTAAAGATGTTAATACATTGCACTAAGTTCAGACAGCATAACTAAAATGGAACTTCCCATGTAAGGTGGAGGTTAATTGGATGCAGGAAGACACTGATCAGCACTGGTTTTTGGGGAGAGTCACATGAGAAGTGAATGAATAATGGTGTCCTTGTGCTGTACCATGTACCTCTTAAAGAGGCATGCTTTTTAGTTCAATTTCCACAGATTGCGTTTTCTCACCTCTTTTACTTCTAGGGTGATGACAGCAGGGGGCAGATTTAACCAAAGGTGTCCCAGTTTTTAACCCTCTACAGTAAAATAGCATAGGACAGCCCAAGCTAATGTTACTTATGTGAAATTTTCAGAAACCTAAATGAGGGTAAAGTTTGGCATTACCCACTGATAGTTTATTCTAAAAATGTAAATCAGAGGCAAGATTATTATTTATTTATTTACAATATTTATATACTGCTCCATATCTAAAATAGGTGCCAGAGTAGTGAACATAGGAATAAAACAATAAAAAGGTTCAAAAAAGAAGAATAAAACAGCAAATTAAAATTGATCAATTTGAAAGGAAGTACCAATAAAAAGCAGTGGCTGGTCAGTTGAGGAATGCTTCCTTGAAAAGAGAAGCAGAATAGCGTTGTATAATGTTGGAGTCATGCTGATTTATGAATTGTATGGTAGCTGTCCAATGAACAGTTCCCTGAAATTAATTAAATTTTGGAATGTATTATAGCTTTTCCTTGCTCTATTTAGAATGCATCACAGGCAAGTTAAAAACGGATGTTTCCTGAATTGTCTTTGCATTTTTATCTGCACATTTGTAATCCAGTAGGGAATATATTGCACAATATAATCTGGTTGTTTTAAAAATAATAATAATCTGCACATGAAGTCACTCATAGATGTGGGAATTTCCTTTCATAGGTGAGTCAATGCATTCTTTGGTTGAGACAAATTTTACATATTGGTGACTTCCATTACATTTTGTTTTGGGTTGTTTTGAAGATTGCTTGGAGTTGTATCTTAGCATATGTTTTGCTGATGAAATAATAGTCATTACTTGAAAATGCCCTTCTCCTGCCCCCATGGCAGACAGCTTGGTGCAAGTACACAGCAGAAAGGGACCAAAGTCCATCTAGCATCATGTCTTGATCCTTCTCAGAGGAGATCTGTTTCTGTATCAACTCTCCATTGATCAGCCTTTGTAATCTAGAGGCAATCAGACAGTACAGGTGTCTTATAAGATTCAGTTGATTCCAGTTCTTTAAATAATGGGATTCTTAGCACCTGTTATCATGTATACTAATAATGAGTGGTTTCCCATGCTTGTGTTGCTAAAGCCAAAATCTTATCACCCATTGACGAGAGGGAGGTTTTAGCAGGCTTGGGGTACAACATATGCAGAAATGTTAAAAAAAAAGGAAAAGAAAATGTATTTAAGGGAAAAAGTGGGGAGACCCCCCCCCCCCCAAGCAGTCCTCAAAGTATTCAGTTACACTGAATGTTGAGAGACTGAAATGGGAAAAAAGTCTGTCTACTTGGTGGGAGAAGGGAGTAAATGGTGCAGCTTGAAAGGGAGGATGGATACAGGGACATAGATCTATTAAAAGGGTAGAATGACCCACTTATTGCCTATAGAGGTAATTAATGGGTTCATACTGAGAAATCAACAGAGAAATCCAAGAATTTAATGTAGCTGGATTGGGAACCAGTGTTTCCACTCCTCCAAAACACACCAACCCCAAAATGGAGAGCAGAAAATCCACTAAGCCCACTACGGACTGGATGTGCTCAGTGGGCATGAAATGTTGACGGACAGCTGGAGAGAGAGGGAAAGAGGAAAACTGCAGGAGTGGGATTGGAATGCAGTAGCTGGAACCCTGAACAGAAGCACTCCATACTGTAACAGTGTGGTGTAAGGCCACACTAGTATGTATTGCAGAACCTATTTGTCTCATTTATTCACCACATGCCCTACTGCAGTCTTCCCCAACCTGGTGCCCTCCAGAATTCTTGGATTTCAACTCCTATCAACCCCAGCTAGCATGGCCAATGATCAGGAATGCTGGGTTGTAGTCCAAAACATTAGGAGGGTATTAGGTTGGGGTATCTTCCCCAGAGGATGAAAATTGCCATAGTTCTTACAGCACAAGCACAACAGAATCATCACAACTGCTTTTTCTAGGAAAATCATCCACAGAAAGGGGACTTGGACTGGGTGTGTGACTGTGAGAGGTGCTTAACCTTTTCATCACCCACTGGTTCTGTGCTTTCTTCCCTCACCACCTCTCCACCCGGTTGCATTCTAATTGTATGTTTGAAAGTTACTTAAACCTCTGAAGTGGAGCTTTTCAAAATAGTTTGGGAATCTCTGATAACCTCTGCTAATTCAAAACACATCCCAAACTTGGATTGCACAATCAATTTATTTGTGAGAAAATATAATAATAATAATAATAATAATAATAATAATAATAATAATACGCCTCTCCCTTTGGAGCGAGGCAGGGAACAACATTAGTACAATAACAATATAGATCAACTACATAAATTAATTAAAAGAGCATATAAAACAATCAACACATTTTAACATTCTTGGTTTAAAGTTCATTTGGGTAGGCCTGCTGGAAGAGGCTAGTTTTTATAGCTGCCTTAAACACAGAGTGTTAAATTGACAAATCTCCTCCGGCAGGCCATTCCAGAGTCTGGGGGTGACAGAAGAAGAAAAGGTCCTCTGGATAACAGCTATCAGCTTAGTTTTGGCTGACTGAATATAGGATCTAGATGCTTCTTAAATGAACAGATCTATCCAGTATATGTTAATATATTTAAATATATTATATTCCTTTCAACAGCAACAGAAAACCATAATGATCATTGCACAATATATTTATATGACAGGTTATAATTGGTTTTGTAAAGTGCTGCATCCTAAGCACTCTGAAACAAAACAGCAGTGTTGTTAAAACCAATGCAGATGAAAAGAAATATTTTGATTTGGGGGAATGGAACATATTTCTGTGTTTTACAACTTATAATTAGTGTCATTGTTTATCTAGTGGTTTCAGAAAACAGTTCCATGAATTTTGATAGAAATTGTAATTTAGGCAAGTTACACATTTCTTTAAAAATAAAAGCATTTTGACAAGGCAAACAGTGTTTTTGGTCATTTAAAACCTGTTACATAAGATATTCAGTGATCACAAGCTTACCTCATGTTGGCTCAAGCTCCACAAAGCCAGGAATTTGGAAGCTGATGCCTTAACTCACGTGCCTCATGATCAGTGATGATGTTGTGTAATGTCACAAATGGTGGTTACTTACAATGGAACACCAGTAATTTTCACCAAAATTTGAAAGTAATATAGCTTGGAGAGAAAAAGTACAAGTGTGTCAATTTTCAGTGCTTTTTAGCTTGCTGTACCTGTTGCATTTTTTTATTGGATTGGTTCGAAATATTGCACAATTGTAGACCTCATCTGGTGGATCATGGATGCCAAGTTTCAGGTTATTAGCCCAACAGGTGTCATTTTAATAAGCAGTAGAATTTTGAGGCTTATAATGGAACCTTTTTTGTGTGTGTGACTCACCTTAACTAAAGGGCCGTTCTGTTAATCGGTTGTAGTCCACCACCTGTTAAGCTGGACTTCCCTATATCTGATGCATTATGCAAAACCTGCATGTCCCCAGTGTTAGGATCTAATGCTTTTTTGCTCTGGTAAACATTTCTCAAACGTAGAGTTGATTAATATACAATGTACATTATGTAAAGTCTCATTAGTCAATGTTTGCACCTAATGTGTGAACTGCTTTGACTGTGCAGTATTACTGGACATGATATGTAAGTTATGCCCATGGTATTTACTCTGAGTCAGCTGTTTCACACATTCAAAATATCAGTTCATGCTACATAGGGTTTAATGAACTTGCATGTGTGACACACAATTAGACCGTGTCAGGCCTGTCCTCAGTGATTTTGCGCTCTGATGTTTTGACTCCTCTAAAAAGGCATGAGGACTGGGTTTGCACGACATGACAACCCACTATGGGCAGCCAGCCACGGTAGGTTGTCATGTTTTTTTAAAAATATTTTTATTATTTTCAACATATAATACAACACAATCATACAAATAATATATACCAACATAACCTTAACACCCCCCAGTGCTCCCCTAACCCATTGAGACCTTCTTTTATTCTATTATGTTATACATTCTTCCAAAATTGTAAAGAATCTTTTAAAGGTGTACAGCCTTTCCTCTTTATTAAAACAAACTCTAAAAATGGCCCCCATATATTTTCAAAATCATTCTTCTTAGATAATCCCCTCTTTACTTTTATATTACATGTTAATTTATCATTAATCACGATATCCCATACCTCTTTATACCATTCTTCTATTTTATAATTTCCTTGTATTTTCCAATTCTTGGCTATCATTAATCTAGTGGGTGTCAGGAGGTTGTTAATCAAATCCTTCATATTTTGATTCCCATGTGCTTTATCAAAGATTGAAAGTAAAGCCAAATTTGGACATGCTTTCACACTGCTTCCCATTATTACACTTATTTCTTTAAAAACCCTTTTCCAAAATTTTTGTACATACTTACATGTCCACCACATATGAAAGTATGTTCCAACCTCCTGACAGGTAGGTTGTCATGTTGTCTGAAACCACACAGGGTAGCTTAATTTTTGTAAATTATCTAAAGTTGTTGGGTCGTCAGAATGCAGGAAAACAATTTTATCATGGGTTGCTGGGATTGTCTATAAAGCCGTTTGGCAAGAGCGACAAAAAAGACTGTGACTCAATTCGGATGACACGATAGTCAATGGTGGGGTAATAATCAACTTTACAGTTGTTCATCTAGGGGGTACTCCCCACACAACATGGTAATAAATAATCAACTGTGGTGTGGATTAGGATCAGCACTGAGTTGACTATGGCAGCATTCGGATAACACGATAGTCAAAACAACTGACGATTGTTTTCCCCACACCAGTTGTTTATTGTGTCGTCCGAATTGAGCCTCTGTCTCTCTTTGCTATCTTGCCAGTGCCACCTCTAGCCTCCCTCACCAGTGACTGCCTTTCCACCGATGCCAAAATGGGACTTTGTTGGGAACGTCACTTGTTTGCCACCTTTGTAAAATTATATTTTGGTGCTTTGGGAGAAGTATTCGTAATTTTTAAATTATTATTCCCCCCTTCTTTTGCAAGTAGGTAACATTCAAGGAAATTGACAAGATGAGGCTGCATATAAGCTAATTTGTGCACACTTGCAAAGGACCAAGAGAGAAATAATAGTAAGAGAAAGGAGGAATACAGTAGTGCAATTCAGAAGCACCGAAAATGGACAAAAATGGTGACCATACAAAAGGCATGAAAAAGGGGAGAGGACAATATCGCCCCCTCCCTCCCTGGCAAAGTAATCTCACTTTTAAATGTTAAACTGATACTTCTTAGTGTCGTCCTCCTGTTCAATACTTCTCCGAGTCTTCAACCTGTCCAGACATTAACTCTCCCCCTTTTTGCAGCTCCTTTTCAGAGCTGTGCACATACATACATTGCAAAGCAGCTGTCAGGAAAAAGGGAAACCCAGAGTAAGCGGGGAGGGGGGAGTTTTCCAACAAGAGCAATTTTATTAGTTTGTTTGGCTCTCTTTTAATGCAAGAACACATTGTTCTGCCACCACACAAAGGAAAGGAGGACGCACATTGAACCAGGGGTTCAGCAAGTGAAGAACCATGCAGCTATGCAATCTGTCGATGGCTACAAGACCGCTGTTATGTTTTACTAATCTAATGATGATCTCTGATGCTTCTCAGTGCTGCTTGTGCTTTTGATTTAATCTGGTATTAGACCTTTCAAGCAGACTTTGTAAACCCCACAGGGCTACAGTTGCTTGTCAGCTGTGATTAGGTTTAATTAGAAGAAATGGGGAATTTGCTCATTTCTCCCCTCCCCCCCCCCCCCAATCGTAGCTCATCGGTATTAGGATGAAACAAGAAAAATAAATGTAATATCAGCCTGTCATGAACATTCCTGGCTACAGATTCCTGGTATTCAGTAAAGGTAAGTCATGTGGGTAAATGAAAACAACTGCTTTTGTAATAAGGATGGAGAATGAGAACATGAGGCAATAAATAAACTCTAAATCTATTTTAACTCTTCTTACATTCATATATCTTATTCAGGCAGAATTATTCTGATACCATCTTTAATGTAGAACTATTTTAAGACTCCATAAATCTAAATATGTATGAAGTTAAGAGATGCAGTTCCATAAATTGGGTTTATTATACATCTCCCTAAACCTGTTTCAGTATAGTCAAATAAAAAGGGCTCTGACTGATGGATTTAAGGCTCTGTCCAAACCCAAAGACAGCTGCTTGAACTGACCATAATAGCCTGCCAGAACCTGGTTTCACTGTGGTGTGATATTTTGCTGCACTTTAACCCTCAAGTGTTCATTTTTGTTGATTGTCACAATCGCTGTATCTCCTTCCAGCAAATGTCCATGTGAAATATGTAAGATTTTGCAAGAGATATTCATCCCTCAAGCTCGTTTTCCCGTCAACATTTGTATGATCTGAGGCTCCAGCATAGGTCAAACAACGTGATACTTCACGGCTGTGGAGATTTCCACACAGTTGTAGGGAGTGGATCTGAGTATGTTGCAACAACAACAACAACAAGAATAATAGCAACAACAATAAAATACACCTTGAGATCCACAGACAAGCAATTCTCTAGTACTCAAACAACCCTAATAAGAATGGAAGGGCCTGTGCAAGCAGGGGGCCTTTGTATGTGCACCGTGCCCTCAGCAAATTCCTGAATTGGGTGAAGATGTGAAACAATTGGGTCAGACTGGAATCTGAAAAGACAACTGGCAAACGATGGCTGATGTGAACATACCTTGACTCACTTCTGAGGTAATCCTGCTCTGATTGGTAGCCATAGAGCCATCTTGCTGTGAAGAGACTGACTGCTTTCCTCTTATCTCTGGAAAAGAGCCACGGGAGTTGGGTGGGGAAGGAATAGGTAGGGAATACCCTGCAGCAGCAGCAGCATTTTTTTCTTTGCATCTCTTGTTATGAATAGTATGATGCTTCATAGGGTGACCATATATCAGGAAAAACCAGGACATACCAGGATTTTTGGTAACAAATCCGGGAAAGGGGGGGGGATATGAAATTTGGAGAAAAATCCAGATTTTCCCCATCCCCACTCAAAGGGCAATTCTACTTTTATAGTCAATGGGAATTAACAAGAATGCTTACAGCTCCACGTTTAAAGATAAAGTGATGAAATTCAGCAGCATGATTTTCTTTTGGTAGGGAATTGGCCATGCCAAATTTGAAGTAGACCCGTTCATCTGTTGATTTTTAGGATTTTTAAAAAAAAGTTTGAGGTTTTAAAATTATCTTATTAAACCATCATTTTTAAAAATAAGAGATGAAACTTGGCATCACGCTAGCTCTCAAGTAGGGCTTTAGCCATGCCAAATTTGAAGCAGATCTGTTCATCTGTTGATTTTTAGGATTTTTAAAGTTTGAGGTTTTAAAATTATTTTTTAAAAAAACACTGGAGCCATACCCTTCAAACTTAGGTTGTCAAACCTCCTCTTTATGGTGTTTCACCTTGAGCAGTTTCATCCTTTGGCATCAAGGGGATCTCAAGTTTTTAGCTAAGAAGTGCTGGGCGAGCAGGGCACCTTTCCTGTTGCAGATGTGGTGGGCAGTCGGGCACTTGGAGCTCATTCACAGATCAAAATGTGGGAAAGGAGAGGTCAGTCAAAGCAGCCCACAGGGCAAAATGGAATAAGCCAGAGGCCTTTTTCTCAGAGTTCCACATCATGGGTGATGAAGGGTCATCCTTGAGAAAAACCCTCATGACCAACAGTGAGGTGTCAGTTGAGAGAGAGGCTCTCATCTTTGCGGATGTCCTGTTGCTGCAGATGTTGGAACCTGGCATGTCGTTGTTTTGCTTCACTACCCCTTCTCTTCCACTTCCCTTCAATGCTAATCTGTCACAAATAATATTAAAACTTGAAAGCCGTTATCACATTAACTTGCCAGAGCAAGGAGGATCTGTCAATTGCACTGATTGTGGATCTCCCTGCTCTGAAAAGAAGTCCCAGAATTGCACTCCTCTGTATTTCCCCTCCACAGCATCATTGGTAAAAGAGCTCCAAACATCCACACTCCATCTTAACCCATCACACAGGGCTGATTTTTCTGTTTGGGAATTCTAGCTGGATGTCCAGGGCAGCACCATTGTTTCTGCAGTAGAATTTCCCTAGCAGGTGTCATGTGCTGCTGTGGTTCAGATCCATAAATACCAGCGGCTGAGAACTACTCTTATTGTAGTTGGTCTTGGGGATTTTAAGAAAATGTTACAGAATAAGAGTTTTTATAGCGTATCCTAGAGCTCCCTACACATGAATATATTATAGTTGTCAACAGCGTGTGTCAAAGCAAGCCACTGTAAAACTTCATTGTTAAGAAGGTTTGCTTAGAAGCAATGGACTGTGGTAATTACTGGACCACTTATTCAAGTCAATATTGATCCTTTGTTGACCCTTTCTGTCTAAGTTCAGTTTATTACTTGAACCTTTATGAAAAGTGTGAGTAATGTGTCTCTCTAACACATGCAATCAATTAGGTATGATTATGCTAATTTTCTTTAACCTTGAAGCAGAAGGTTTCTTTTCCCATCAGAATGTTAATGAAAAGTGTGTGTGTGTGTGTGTGTGTGTGTATGTGTGTACTTAATCATTTATTTAGATTCCCCTGATTATATGTCTGTTGGTTTATTTATTCATTTATATATTTCTAATTGTAATTCTGTGTCTTTGATATTTTATAGCGACATATACAGATATTAGGAACCCCCTATTTATAAGGATGATAATTTCTTTCAGAATCAAAGAAATTACATACAATTCATTCTCTCTCCATCACTCTCATTTTCAACAATTATTAGCTCCATGTGTAGTCAGAACAACCCCCCATGCCCTCCTCATATTAGCAAAGCCTTGTTTAACACAATGTACATAATCACTTGTTATTCAGTGGGAATGTGGCAGCCTGTTACGGTCCTTCCCTGTTCATGCCCCCCCCCCATCTGGATCAGGACCGGAGGGGGGGAGTTAAGCCCCTTCTCCTCCTATGTTGTGGTCTTCATACAGAATTAAAATTCAAGCATGCAAGGTCCAATTATGTGATTAACATCACATAGGCTGACCATCTGAAAAGGAGGACAGGGCTCATATAACTTTAACAGTTGTAGAGAAAAGGGAATTTCAATCAGTGTCATTTGTATGCAATTAGTTCCTGGTGAAATTCCCCCTTCATCACAACAGTTAAAGTTGCACAGCCCTGCCTTCTTTTGTATATGGTCACTCTAGTATAGTGCCTGCACCTTTAACAGTTGTGATGAAGAGGGAATTTCACCAGGAACTAATTGCATACAAATGACACTGGCTGAAATTCCCTTTTCTCTACAACTGTTACAGTTATATGAGCCCTGTCCTCCTTTTCAGATGGTCAGCCTACATCACATCTAGTTTGGCTCACAGTTACTTTACTACATGAGCCAGGTGGGATGTATTTATTTATCTTACTATACCGCCTGTCACTTTCTATGCCATTATAATCTGTTTACTATAAGACACCAGGATCATAGGGGTAAAATCAGATAGTGGTGACCCAAAGGCCTTCCGCATGCTACATGAGCCATCTCCAGTCATGATTCTGCCACATCTTCCCATGCCCTCTCTCTCTCTGTCTCCAGAACTGCCCATGTCAGTGCCATGAAATGACGTTGTTTACCACTGCTGTGCTGCGTTTAATGATTGTGTGTACGTGTACACATTTTATTCCAATGATTTCTCAAGAAGTGTATCCAAGGCAGCTCAGATTTCAAATTTTGAAATACAAAACCTAAAAAATAAACCCGTAGCGTAGACTTAGGCATATGAGTCAGCATAATGCCCTTGCTTGACTCTTGGTGGCAGAGCAATGCCTCCAACTGTGAGGTGTCAGTGCTGCAATGGTTCTTATGCCCAGTTATGCCCTCTGAGGGCCTTCTTCATTCAGCCTTTTATTTGTGGTGTAGCCATACAGAGCTCTCTGCCATGAGAGAGAAGGGGGCAATGGCAGGGAACTCCCATATGCAGAGCTGTGCATATGATAGGGTGACCGTATTTTGGAAACCAAAAAGGAGGACAACATGGTCGCCCCCCAAGGGGGCGTCCCCACTAACATGTCTGCCCCATGGGGCATGACTAGTACCAAGGGGGGGGGGGTGTCCACCAGAACATAGCCTTGGTCACATGTCTGATTTTACAGCACACAATGAAGACAAATCTGTTCTACATAACATCTTAAATGTTAAAATCACTGAAATAATAAGTGAGACGTCCAATATATATGAAATTAACTTCACTCACTCCTACTTTTGTAGCTTTTGCTGTATTTTGTTACTATGCTCTGTGTGATACATTCTCCCTTTCCCTCAAATATCTTTTCTGATTGTATCCTCACTCCACTGCAAGTTGCTGATTAATAAGATTTGCTGTCAGCCGCTAGGCTGGCTTTATAATTTTTATTTTTAAAGTTCAATTTTGTTTTGAAACTTGCTAAAAATCAACAGATGAACAGATTTACTTGAAACCTGGCATGGCTAAAGCCCTACTTAAGAGCTATCATGATGCCAAGTTTCATCTCCTTATCTTTAAAAATGATGGGTTTAAATTTTTTTTTAAAAAAACTCAAATTTTAAAGCATTCCTAAAAATTAATGGATCAACAGATTTGCTTGAAACATGGCATGGATAAAGCCCTACTTAAGATCTATCATGATGCCAAATTTAATCTCTTTATCTTTAAAAATGATGGTATTTTTAAAAAATAATTTTAAAATCTCAGATTTTTAAAAAAATCCTAAAAATCAATACATGAACAGATCTGCTTCAAACTTGGCACGGCTAAAGTCCTACTTAAAAGATATCATGATGCCAAGTTTCATCTCTTTATCTTTAAAAATGCCAGTTTTTTAAAAAAAATTTTAAAAAAATCTCAAACTTTTAAAAAATTGTAAAAATCAACAGATGAACGGATCTGCTTTAAATTTTGCATCGCTAAATCCCTACCTAAGAGCTATCATGGTGCCAAGTTTCATCTCCTTATCTTTAAAAATGATGGAGCTGTATGCAATTCTGTTATTTCCCATTGACTACAAAGTAGAGCTGCCCTTTGGGTGGGGGGAGGATGGGGAAAATCTGAATTTTTCTTCAAATTTCATAATTTTGCCCCTTCCTGCATTTGTTACCAAAAATCCTGACATGTCCTGGTTTTTCCTGACATATGGTCACCCTACGTGCTTTCATTTGATTTGCCATATTTGTATTCCACATCCCTTCCCCAATTCATGGAAGCTTCAGGGTATAATTATTTATTACATGTATATCCCACCTTTCTGCAATCATGGACCTCAAGGGATTCCCAGGTGGTCTCCTCTCCAAGAACTGAGCAGACCCAGACCTATTTAGCTTCAGCAAGGTGGCTGCCTCCTATGCCTTCCAACCATGCCCTTTACAACTACCACTTAGGCCAAGAGGTAATGGTTACCTAAGGCCAACCATTGAGCTTCATAGCTTAACAGTAATTTGAACTCTGGTGTCTCTTGCTGAATGACCTAATCACTAACCTACACTGGTTCAATTTTTTTGTCACCCCCAACACAAGAGCTTGTTGGATTGGGCAAGGCTCTTGTGCATGTGGGGCTTCCATGTATCCAAACTTTTTGCTCTGTGTACACTGTGTAGTTCTGAAATCAGCCCTTTTCTCATAAGAGACACCCTGTCCTCTTTTATACGACACTTGTGACTCTTGTAGGCTGACCATATGAAAAGGAGGACAGGGCTCTTGTAACTTTAACAGTTGCAGACAAAAGGGAATTTCAGCTGGCGTCATTTGTATGCAATTAGTACCTGGTGAAATCCCCTCTTCATTACAACAATTAAAGTTGCAGGCTCTGTACTAGAGTGACCAGATACAAAAGAGGGCAGGGACCCTGCAGCTTTAATATCGTAATGGATTTCACTAGATACGAATTGCATACAAATGACGCTGGCTGAAATTCCCTTTTCTTTGCAACTGTTAAAGTTACATGAGCCCTGTCCTCCTTTTCATATGGTCAGCCTAGACTCTTGCATTATTGGGCTGTGAAGCCAAAGGAGACTCTCATCTGGTTGCATCAACACCAGAGTTAATTCAGTTAGCCAAATACTGAAGAGCAGACCCTATATTTTACATGCTTGCAGGGAACCCAACTTTTGGGATTTTATTCTTACTCACTTGGCATTAGACTTTACTAAAACCTCTAGAAATTCAGGGCAGAATCCAACGAATTCCCTCTGCCAACAGAAGATTTCTCTAGACAGAATGGGATGGAGTGTGGTTTTCAGAAATTCCCTCGGTCCTCTGCACACGCACCCATCTGCTCCTGAGAGTTGAGGGATAATTTTCTTCCTCTCTGGAGAGTCTGAAAACACAGGAGATTCAGCACCCATCAATGTTTTGTTCTTCTCTTGATGATACAATATCTACTGTTTATATACTTAGAACATGCATTTTGCTTAGGCTAATTTTATTGAAGAGGGAGGGCATAATCCTATCTTGATGGTCAGCAGCCTCCAATGTTGGAGGCTGCTGAGTATCCAATGCAAGGATTGCCTCTGTTCTCTGACTGCCCTGCATTTTCCCTAGATGGGTGATTCTGCCTGTCTAGGTGCAGCTTCAGGGAGGGGGAGGAAAGGAGGCCAGGATGCACATAGGAAGCTGCAGTCTCTCCCCTCCCCACTCCACTTTTGTAGTCTTTGTGCTCTGTTTCCAAGTGTGGAGATGTAGCTGCCGGCTACTAGGAGGCAGGGAGCATGGTTTCTGGGCTCCAAGGTCAGAGCGCTGGTTCTGACCTCAGATTTCAGACACCAAAAAATCCTAAAGTCAAGTTAGGGTGCTATCCCATGTCTCCCAGATGCTGTCTAGGGGACATAGGATTGCACCCTAACTTGATTTTTTTTGTTAAGGCTAATTACTATGTTCCTTTCCTAAGGATCTTTGTTGCCCAAATGCCCCAAATTATCATTAAAAACAACAACAACAATAACAACAACAACTACTAAATGTTTAGGGCTGAAATATGTTACAAGATGTCGTGGAACTATGAATATTAAAATAATTATTATCAGATCTCTTTGAATTCTAATACAGTAATATCCCCCCACCCCACACTCAGTAAACAATGAAAACAAACAAAATTATGAACTTGAATTAAAATCAAAACCCTTGCACCATCACTCATATTTTATAATGCCGCCATCACACCAGCGATTTACTGCACTCCTGCCATGCCTGGTGTGTGGGTTTGCATCAATAGTACTCATATGACACCATGCCTGTCCTGCTGATAACCCGTCTCTTCCCCAGCCTTTCCTGGAACTCTAAAAGTCTGGATTATTTTCCCTAAATGCATTAAATCCGCAGTAAACCTCAGTGTAGTTTTAAAGGAACGGGGGCTTGAATGGATTGCATCAGGTCCTGGCAGGGAAAAACGATCTCTCCCAGCAGCCGGCTCCAAGCCTCAATATAAAACCCAAACCTTGCATCCCAGGCTCCAAAGCATTTTTTAAAATCATACAATGTCTGAATCTCTGCAGAGACAGGATTGTACTCCCTTGATGCCCCCAAAGACCCAGACTAAATATTCGTTTCATTTTTGCCCAGGAGAAAGGTGGTCTGGTTGAAGAACTCACCTGCCAGGACCTGACTGGAAGGAGAATGAGAAGTTGTGGAGTGGAGTGAAAGAGCAATGGAGCAAAGGACCTGAGGAGCAAAAGAGCATCTATTCAGGTGAAAGGGATCATAAGCTTGACGTGCATTTGCCTCAGAGTTTAAAAAAACCATGGTGGCAAACTAGATTTGGGGGGGGGGGATTAGGTGTGATGGAGCTCTTAACCCAACATGGATATTAATTTAATTTCCATTTTGGCACAAACAACAATCTACAAAACACTTTTTTAAAATGCACTTCATGATCTGCACCATGCCTAGAGATGTTAAAATATATCCTTTGCTGCTAGGTGTGGGTGCTTTCCTTTGCTGAATCATTTTGAAAGAGGAGTCAGTTTGGCTCTTTCACCGAGATGAGAAAGTCAACTGCAATAGCAACAGGCCAAGACACGAAGATCAGAACTGAGTGTGAAGGCATTGCTTAGGATGCTCCGAAGGGCTCCAGCTGCCACTATCATAAGGAAGAAGTATCTTATAGTGACATCTGTTTAAGAGAGCAGAGAAGGCTGCCAAGAAGATGATGGTTCCTCCTTTCAGAGTCCTTTGAAAATGGTCTAGACAAGCACTAGGGAACCACCTGCAAAGGACAATTTTGATCTGGCAGAGAGCTGAAGTGGATGAGCTAATAGACTTTCTTTGCCTTTAATTTCTATGATTCATATTTCATCAGTCAAAACTTGCTATCAGGACGAGGAATCCAAGTGCCAGCCAAATTGGTGTCATTTGAAAGCTTGGATTGCTGTCAGCAATTACTTCATATGTGCCAAAGAGTGTTCAATAGAGCTGTTAACCTGTGGCATACAAAGACATCTGGGGCTGCAAAGCCAAAATGACAGCTCCCTTTCTGGAAGATGAAACTACAATTGATTTCTGAAGGCAAAGGCAAGAGGAATGCACAAAATCTAGCCCACAGTTGCTATGCAAAGCACAAATAGCCATATGGACATTTGCTCTGTGCTACACTGGGTAAAAGTGTTTGTTGGTCTGGATGTGGAACACCTAGAGGGTGATCCTATGCCCTCCAGACAGCATCTCGAGGGGCATAGGATTGTTCGATTTCCTCGCTCCAAGGATGGATCCAGTAAACAGCGCTCTCTGTCTGGCATGGAGAGAACCATACCAGCTACCTCTCTGTGCTCGGACAACTGAATGCGGAGACAGGGAAAAGGGGATGTTTCCAGGAGAGGGGACGGAATGAGACGGGATGGGGTGGAGGTCATACAACATATCCTAAAGCCACCCCAGCCTCTTTCCCACCTCCTCTGAGGCGCCACTGCTAGACAGACGAAATCACCCGTCTAGCAGAAATGCAGGGCGGGGGAAGTGCGGATCGCCTCCCCTCTCCTCCAGCCCTGCATTGGATACTCAGCAGCCTTCTAGTTCGGAGGCTGCCAGCTATCTGGATAGGATTGTGCCTGTAGTTTCTAATTCCACTAAGTGGTGCAGCTAGGCCTTGGACTTAATGATATTATGGGGGTTCCCTTTAGAGGGTCGTGTCTATTACTTCAGTTGTAAAGCACACAGCTAACATTTCTCTTCACTCCTAACCAGCATCCCACACTTTACAAATGCTTCTGCTCCTGATATGTTAGAAAAACAGCGACAACAAAACTGTTTGCCAGTTCTGGTTAAAAAAATAATAATACTCTGAGCATGCACAGATTTGCATTTTAAACTCACTTAGAGCATGCATCATGACTATAGAAAGAAACTGGATTCTGCTTCTGCTACTCTGATACCCTCATCAGCTGCTTTCTGGATGGTAATTGGGAGGGAAGTGCACACTGGACTTTGGGGCTCTGGACTTTGGCCCCAAGGTTTAGTCCTACTTTCACCATGCAGCTCGGTATGTGGACTTGGGTAGGCCATTGTCCTTTTTCCTGTGAAGATGACCCATCTATGTGTGCTTCAAGGAAGAAAGATGGGATAGAAATATAAAATTAAATCAGGAGAATTTGGTGTTCATATCTTGGATATATCTTACATCAAAGTTCTTCTACAATCATGAAATCATGATTGCACTTGATGTTTTGAAAACATAATTTTATTTCATCTTAAGGCCGAGGTGGGCACCTTGTGGTCCTCCAGATGTTTTGGCCCACAACTCCCATGGCCCTCACCATTGGCTATGCTGGGCAAGGCTGATGAGAATTGTAGGCCAAAACATCTGGAGGGCCACAAGTTGCCCACACCTGCTCTAAGGATTCAGAACACAGAATGAACTTTTTAAAAATAGCCATGGTCCAGCCAAGGCTAAGCACATTTAACCCTTAGTGGTTTCAGTGGGAGAGACTGTAGCCCGTGTCTAACTTTTTCAGAGAAATCTTCAGACTGAAATGTGCTCAGCCTTGGTTGGGCCCTATCCAGTGAACTTAAGTAAATTAGAACCATGATATTACTAGAATTAAAGTCATTGCTTTATGGATGGAAGCTGATAAAAACCTGATTCATTATATCCTCCTTACACCTACAAAATGTTGCCCCCAATTTATACATTCTTTGAAAAGTGTTAATTTCATGGGCAGTATCCCATGTTGCCAAGTGCCAGCAGAACCCACAGCTTGCATACAAGAGCTTTAGAGCTTTAGACAGGAATTGGAAATGGGACAGAGCACCAGAGCTCACATAACATTTCCACTCATTGGGGGGGCTTGCTTTATGAAGTGCTAAATTCCCGTTGCAAAAGTAGTAAGTGCCACTTGCACGACAGAATCAGCAGGAGTGTAGCATCCCTTATTGGATACTACCCGATACGTTAGCATTAAATATGAGTGCGTTTAAATTGCATAATTTAATATAACATATGGATTTAGATTGAGAAGATGGTGTGGATTACACGCAGCCATGAATATAAGAAGACAAAATGTAGGTATTGAAAACAGGTGTTGAAACTTTGCATTGACAGATCTTTCAGAGGATAATATATGTACCTTATTGTAAATAATAAGGTCTACATCTAATGAACAACTTGTTTTGTTTAGAGATGATCTAGGCCAAACATGACACTAAATGTCCTGCTCTCACGACAACTGTGTCATTCCTTCATTGTGCCAGTATTTTGAAGTTGTGTCATGTATGGGATCATGATGACTCATTTCTGTCTGCAGATGGACAAAATAATAGCTTACTGCTGTCAGGTGTGCATTTGCTAATTTTATAATGGACGGATTACCTAGCTTAACGTAATGAATGGGTTACAGAACCAGAGCTGCCGTCAAGGCTAGGCATGGTTGAGCACCTGCCAAGGAGAACCCACCCAGCAAGGGGCCATTGACTAGAGCCTCTTGAAGTTGCACCTCTTCTTCACCATTGCGACCTGCACTATCTCATTCTGGTCCAGAAAATGGTGGTGGTGAGAAGGAGGAGCAGTAGATTCCACTGTGAACTTGTTTACTGTCTCTCTGCTTGTCAATCAAGCAAGTGGTAGCAATGATGAGAAAGAGGACGAGGAGCAATAGCAGCTGGTGACAATGGCAATGAGAAGGTAGACTCACTGAAGGAGGGGGCCCATTGAGAGTACCTTGTCCAAGGGCCCTCAAAAACCTGGAGCCACTAATGTACAGAACAGTACCAAACCACAATAGTACTCTTTTTTATGGTACTTGATTTTAAATCTTTTTTTTTCATGGATTTCATGGATTTCATGACACATTTCATATGCCATTTTAAAACCACTTTTATACTGTTATATCCTGCTTGGTGTAGATCTGGCCACTGTCACTGTGTACTGGTAACTCCTACTTCTGATATAGATTCACCATGCCCCCAAGAGTATATTGGTCAGATGGTACCCTGCCAGGAAACTTGAATACAACCAAAACTTTAATCCCTTTCTTTTAATAGGCTGACTGGTTCCAGTCATCTTGGGCTTTTGATATGTAAGTTTACAGTTGTTAGGAGGGGGTGGGGTCCAGAGTCTTGGTAATTTTCTGATTTGCTGGCTAGACCACTGGCATCAGAAGGGCTATCGTGTTACTGGACAGATCAGTTATCAGTCTCCGCTAAGGGGCTGGCTTTTACTGAACGGAGATCCTCATGAAGAGGAAGATTCACTTAGTTCTTCTAGATCTTTCCATATATTGTCTAATTGGAGGCCAAGATGCTCTCTCTCATATCATCCTCTCTGCTATAAACTCTGCATATGCTCTGGGACTCAAGACTGTACTCAGGTAGGTAATATAACTAGATAAGTTAGACTGACTTTGTATTATTAAAAAATGGAATTCTGTGTATGTTCGTGATTGTTTCCTTCCCCTGCCCCACACTAAATAAACTCCCTTTTTATATTTGGACATTTGGCCCTATTGTCTTAAAAGGGATTTCTCACAAATTTCCTCCACACCTCCTGGAAGACTTGCATGATCACAAAGCTACCAGTGGTGTTTTAAGATTTTAAAAAAGGGTTTTGCTAAATTCTGTGGCTTCAGGAAGGAAACTCCCAAGCACCTTTTTGTTCCTTTTTTCCTAGGGCTGGGCTGAAGGGGCGGAGACCTTAGCAATACGGCTCAGAAACTCCTCAAATGGCTGGACAGATGAGATTGTGTCAGGAGGTCCATTCTGACTGATTGCAGCCTATCAGACGTCCTTTTCCTAGGGAACCCTTGTAACGGAGGGGTCCACCAGGAGGAAAAGTCATCCCTCCCCCACTGGTTTCATAACAGCTGGTTTTGGAGAAAGTCTGAATTAGCACAGGCCTCTCTCACTGTTCCGGACCTTTCCCCAGTGGCCAGTACATGGTGAGAGATAAGACTCTAACCCTTCCCAAAATCCCACTGGTGGCAATAGAGGTTTTCTCACTCTCTTTTTGAGCGACTCTACATTAAGGGAGATCACGTTGTTTTCCCGGGGCTGTTGTGCTTCCTGGTTCTTTGGTGCAATTGATATGGGCTGAATTACATGGGAGGAGAGGGGCGACAAGAAGGAAAATTCTGCTGTTTTCCAGGGGTCC
Organism: Anniella stebbinsi; assembly: GCA_029215795.1. Taxonomy (NCBI): domain Eukaryota; kingdom Metazoa; phylum Chordata; class Lepidosauria; order Squamata; family Anniellidae; genus Anniella; species Anniella stebbinsi. The sequence goes on along the minus strand of JARDYH010000002.1, from coordinate 84,128,899 downwards.
TTTAAACGGCAGAAACGGTCGAATTGAGGGAGCCCCTCCCTCCCTGGCATGTGTACAAAGGAACGAGTGGGGTGGGGGAGTCTTGTTGTCCTCTGCTTTAAGTCTGCAACCCTTGACACATTTACTTGGGAGTAAGCCCCTTTGAACACAATGGGACTTACTTCTGAGTAGACACATGGGGAACTACTAGCACAAACCAACAGAAAGAAGAAAAAAATAATTTTTAAACAATCACATTGGATTTAAACCTAGCACAACTAGGTCTTGTTCTTGTGGTCTTATAGACCCTCTAGGTCCCCACAGCACACTGACTTGGGAGTAAGCCCCATTGAACTTAAAGGGGTGCTCTTGGTGGGGTGGAGGATCAGATCTGTCTCCCTTTGTTGCAAGGAGGCATTTTACCCTCTTCTCCCTCTGATAGCAGGGGGAGTCCTTCCTTGGCAAGTTTATAGCGGAATGTCAGCTTTACACTGCTGATTTTGCGCCATTAAAGGTTTGTTCCAGCGTATCTCTGATCTTTTTATAAAACGGAATAAGGACCGGAAAGCGTGGGAGATCTCCTGTTTGTTGACAACATCATGAAACTGACCCGCAAATGTTCGCGCTATAATTCATGCAAAAGAGCATGCTATAAATCTCTCATTTAGAGAAATCCTTACTCTTTCTTTGAGAACCTCAGAGCAGGTTCTGTGGAAGTCCCAGGTAATGTTCCACATAGATATGTTACAAATAGCTGGGACTACGGGGTGAGATCCAGAGTGTGAAACTCAAAACTTAAATGCAATTTTTAGAACACCTTTATTGAGATAAAATCAAATGCAGTTAATTTTAATTCATATTGACTCAAATAGTTATCAATGTCAGAGTGGTGGAGCCTGGTCATCTACTTAGAAGTGGGAAGTGGCTGAGTGCAGGTACTTCTCTGGTGTTCATGTCTTCCTCCTAGTTCTGCTGATTTGGGTGTCTCTTAAATACTCTTTTCCCCAAGTCTTTGCACAATGTGGAAAAACATGTATTTTGATATGTTCTGGTTGTACATTAATTGGGCTCATTTTTTCATATATATGTTTTAGAAATTCCTCTTTTTGATGCTAAAAGGTATCACCTTTCCCTCAGAAGTCTTGACCACCGCTTTACCTTATGCAATCTTAGGACATTTGACTCAGGCTTTAGGCATATTTTGTAAGTCTCTTTCTCTGTTGTTTTTCCTCCCCCACACTCCACTAATACACTGCATCTTCTTCATGTTCCTCAGGAGGGGCCATAGATCAGGGTGATAGAGCACATGCTTGGCATACAGAAGGTCACAGGTTTGATCCCTGACTTCTCCAGGTAGGGCAAGGAAAGAATCTTGCCTGAAACCTTGGAAAGCCACTGCCAGTCAGTGTCGACAATACTGGGCTTGATGGACCAAGGGTCTGACAGTATAAGGCAGCTTCCTATGTTCCACACCTGTTTTGTTTTGTTTTCCAGTTCTTCAGACATTTCCTTCAGGTAACTTTGCACATTCCCTTTGATAACTCCCCTCCCATTTAAACTTCATGAACCCATTCACCCCAAAAGGGGCCATTATATAATTTATGTGACAGATACTGGCAAGGCTGAGATTTGCTTAGCTTTAACATGATAACAACATCCCATTTCTCCAGTATTCTATAGGACTGATATGTGAAAAGAGTTATATGAATCATCCCGGGTTTTAAGTGTTGAAATGTGTCATCCCAATTCAACACTGCGTGTGCACTCTGATGTCCACATGACACATCCCCAGTCACGAGCGCTTTCCTTTCTGTGCAACCTGTCTGTGCCTTTCCTCACTTTCCTCCCCATCACCAGTTTATTTAACAAATCTCAACGCAAACCTGACCCTCAGCAGGAAATGGCTGGGTGTTTTTCTGCTAGTGCAGAAAGAGGCACTCAAAACACAAATACCACTCTGACCTGCCTTTTGTGTTTGTCAAGAAATGAGTGTGAGGTCACATAGTGTCATGTCATGGCATGCAATCTTGCTAGGTAAGAGGCAGTTTCATTTTCCACGGCTGTTGAGCTGTTTTTAGAGGGAATTTCTCCAGATGAATCTTGAACAACAACTCAGCTCTGCCTAATCAAAAGAAATGAGAGGAATAGGGAGTTTCCAGAAAGTTTCTACTTTCTGTTTTCCTAACAGAAAGAATCATTAACATAGTCCACTTCATGTATACACCTACACACCAATGTTAAAACAATTACCAATTATCTCAGGATCACTGCCAATTTCTATGCTTCAAAATATATAATACTGGGAATTGTCCAATGTTGGCATTCTGCTAGTGCTACTGATGTTTGAGTCAGACAGGCTCTCTGGAAAGTCATACCAGATACTTTGATGGGCCAGTGCTTTGCTCTGAGAAGCCCCCAGAGTGACGCATCAGCCTTCCACAGCGCCACCAGCCCACCAGCAGCCACCAGCCTGCCATTAGTGCTAGTGGGATGTCAGCATTGGATGCTAGTCAATAATTTTGGAATTGCAGAATTGGAACACTGGAAGCTGTCTTCTATAATGTCAGATTACTTGCCCACCTATTGTTCAATACTGACTGGTAGCAGTTCTCCAGGGTCTTAGGCAGAGTTTTTTCCAGGGCCAGCCCTAGCATTAGGCCACTTCCGGCAGCAATTTTGGGTAGGGATGTGCATTGTATCGAATCCAATACCCAATTCTGATTAAAATTGGAGGATATTAGACATCCGATACCGATTCCAATATGAAAGTTTGGAGATCCGATTTTTTCCGATCCAATATTTTTGTCTCTGATTTTAATAGAAAAAAATTGGAAAATTGACCGCCATTTTGAATGATTTTCCCCATAGCCTATTTTTGTGTTACAAAAATGCCTATAACTTTTTTATTTTTAAAGATAGATTTTGTGGCTATTAATGTTTTAGAAACAAACCAGAAATGCCTATAACTTTTTTCTTTTTAAAGATCTACACATGAAACTTTGCCATATTGCAGAAGGTATGTTGAGACTCATGTGTTTGAAATTTCAGAACCATAGGTGATTGCCTTTGGTGGCAATTAATTTTTAAAAAATGGGTAGCAGTGGAGGAAAGACAGTTATGCCTTCAACTTTTTATTTTTAAAGATCCAAACATAAAGCTTGTCCACATTAGAGATACCACTTTGGTTGACATGTGTGAGAAATTTCAGAACCATAGCTTCAAGCGTGTAGTGGCAAGGTATTTTGGGAGAAATGAGGAGAGAAACCCATTTAACTTTTTATTTTTAAAGATAGAAGCATGAAACTTGCCCACATGGCAGATGGGTGTGAGGTACTTATCTTTGAGAAATTTCAGAAAGATAGGTCCAGGCATTTTGTGGCAACGAATTTTTACTTTAAAAGTTCCAAAAGTTAAAAAATGGATTCTTTGTGCTTTGACAGCTAACGGTGGGGGGGAGGTGGAAGGGTGCAGTTTGTCAGCTGTCAAAGTCTTCGTTTTTGAACTTATGGAACTTTTAAAGTAAAAAATTCATAGCCACAAAATGCCTGGACACTTGTGAGATTTTCTGCCTCATGTGCCAAAATAACATTTGGTTTTGGGTACTATGGGCAGAATCCATAGTTTATGCCCCTGCCAATTCTCTTGAGCAAGTGGCCCCCACTGTTTGTGCAATGGCGATTTAGCGCTTCTGGGGCAACTTGAAACAGTGGGAGTCATTTCTTGTGGAAAGGAATCAGTGGGGGAATGAGTACTCCGTTGGATTCTGCCCTATGAACCTTGACTTGGATGGATGGGTAGCATTTGGTGTTTCGATTCAGGCCACAAATATCTTGGGCCAGCTCTGGATCTTTCACATCACCTGCTACTGGATTCTTTCAGCTAGAGGAGCCAGGAATTGAATCTTCGACCTCCTGCATAGAAAGTCTACTTCACTGCTGAGATATGGTCCCTCCTCAGGTGATGGTGATATATACCAAAAATCCTGGAAGCATTTTAAAGGTGGTTTGTTGTTTGTTTTAATACAACTCATATATCAAGTTACAACTGTAATAAAACCTGTGAATCAGTGAACATACAAGAACTGTGTAGATTCAGGGTTTGTTGTACCAGCATATGTTGCAAAACTCTCCAGAAGAAAATTGCTTACAACTAAATCTGTTTTTCTCTCCTCCAAACCTCATGGCACTCAATAATTTTGTTTTGGTTTCCAATAATAAGTAATAGTTTTTTAGGAATGCTGTCCAAGTGCATCTTAATTCTTTTGCCCTGAGCTCAGCATTTCTTGAATATCAACCAATGTGATTTGTTTATCCCATGTGATTCCAGCTTTCTGACATGACCAGAGTGGAGTGGGATGGACAAGCAATTCCCACACTGCTGATGTAATATTTGAATTAATTCTGTATATTCTGTTGTGCTTTGTGTTATCCTCAGCTGACAATCTCATTGTTGATTTGGAAAGAATAGAATTGGGAGAAGCAGATGTAGAAAAAACTTCCTGAGGGACTTCTGAAACCTCTGCTGATTGGGGCATGCTGTTCAGGACATTTGGGGCATGCTATTCAGGAATCCCAGAAATCTCAGCTTATATGAAGTCCATGATGGGCTTTCTCTGTAGTCAGTAGGTCATCCTACCTAGATTTGGAGAATATGTTGACCAATGCATATCACTAAAGAAAGGAAGGCCTACTTTTTTTAATTGACTGTGTTTGTATGGTTCCAATCCAGCTGTTGTGATGCACAACTAGCTAACTTCACCAATGGATTGACTCAGTTGGGGAAATTCTTTCACATCAAAACACTCATCTGGCCAATTCAATGGGACCAGAGGAGCACTGTGATGTGGACTCCTATCTACATATGTATCAGTACTGACTATATGTGAGGAAGCCTGTTGGTTTACATACACCTTCCTTGCTGGATTGGGACCAAAGTACATATAATATTCAGGCTGCTTTATTTGGGTTATCCCCTGGCTAACAGATTTAGAATTTATAATGCCATTTGTCATTAAGATGAATTGGCTCATATTTACTATACTGAGAGAGAACCTTCATGGAAATGCTGAGAGCATTTAGGATTCTCAGATGTGGAACATTTTGTTCTGAGAACTAATCTCTGTTAACCATTAAAAAAAGTAAGTCACATTCACATGATTGTGCTTCTTTAATCATCTTAAAAGAGAGGGTCTGTTCATAGAATTAGAAATGTGAATCAATCTGGGAGAGACTAGTTCTTCATGCACTAGTAGTCCATGATAGCTTATGCCATCATATATTCGTTAGCCTTTAAGACGCCACAAGACTCTTGGTTGCTTTGGCTACAACAGAATAACAAGTCTATCCCATTGGACATTGTTAAGATGTCCAATACTTCCTCATCTTTTTGAATGGAATAATCCTGGCTTCCTGCATAAAAACTTTCTTAAACAATTGTACACAGTTGCAAAGCTATCTATAGCATGTAATTGGAAGTCTCTAAGAGCATCATCAGATGAGGGTTTTATAGCACGCCTGTTACTGGGCACTCATGGATTTTCGTAGGTCCTATTCATGACGCCATCCACCTCCCGCTACTTCTGATCATTTTCCCATCTCAAAAAAAGACCCAGGAAAATCTGGATTTGTTTTCCTGTAGCGAAACATGCTGCCATGTTCCGCTGTGTGCAATAAAAGCAGTGCAAAACACACACACACAAAATGGGCCACATGGTTTTTGTTTACTTCCTCTTTCTTCTAGGGCTTTGCACAGCCCACTGATTCACTTCGGATCGCAATTCGGAAGATCTGACTTTGGGCCTGATTTGCTTCACACCAATTCAGACCTGTTTCAATTCACTTCAGATCTGAATCCAAATTGAGATTCGGATCACTGAATCATTTGGATTTCTCATTTTCCCATAGACTTGCATTTATAGAAAAGCCTATAATTTTTTCCTGATACAAGCTTGAGATTTTGAGACCTTATAGATGCTGTGGAGGTGCTCTAGTCTGCCAAAGTTCAGACAGATTGGTGCACTGGTATTCGTGCACTCAAATGGTAAAATTTGCATTTTTCAAGGAAACTACTCAAAACAAAGTGCTATAACTTATTCATTTTTCACGATAGAAACATGACATTTGGAGACCTTACTGACACTCTGGAGGTGCTCATGTATGCCAAATTTCAGACACATTGGTGCACTGGTATTCATGTAATCAACTGATAAAATTTGCTTTTTTTCAGGGAAGAAGGGGGAAAGGATTGGAACAAATACACTAAAGGCTGACAACTAGAAGAATTTATTAAAATAAATTTTGTATTTTTTTTAAAGACAAGCAGAAAGAGAAATAGAAGCAAGAGAGAGGTGAGGAAGGGTCAAGAAAGATCCACATACCAATGCCCCAAAACACATACCACCAACAAGCCTAAGCTAGCCAGCCCCAAACACCCGACTCCTACCAAGTCTAACCCACAATGAGCAAGTATGAAGAAAGCTTGATCTCCTGATTGTCCTTAAGCCCACCACCACCATTGTGAATGGAGGATGATGGAGAGAATTGGGAGACTTCAGGAGGATTGGGGATGAAGCTGTCACTTAACAGTCAATTTCCCCCTCCAAACTCCTCCCTCTCCCTACTCTAGCAAAAAACCTTTGCAAGCACAGACAGGCTGTCTGTGCTAAAAAAAGGGCCAAAGTGGCTAAAACAGTTGGGCTTTTTAATTTAGAAAAAAAAAGATGCCCATGGGAGGAGGACATGAAAGAGGTTTACACAATTATGAATGGTAATTATGAATGGTACAGTGTGAGTATATAGAAAGTAGCGTTGCCCAATGAAATTGATGGGCAGGAGATTTACAACAGCCAAAATAAAGTATTTCCATAGGGAGTGATTGTAGGAGCAGTGTCAGCCCCCCCTCCCCAATCTGGGAGGTAGGTATGAGCTGCCTTCTTAACTGATCGTGGTTGCCCAGTAACGAGCATTCACTTTTAATGCCCAAGCCATGAAGCTGGACAGCATTTGGCTCATCATGAGGCAGACAGTACTTAGGACTCCCTTTGGACTATCACCTTGACTTATCTCCTGCGGCACGGTGATGGTTAAGCCTACCTAAATTGAGATTGCAAAAGCCGTTCTAGTGTAAAGAAGGAAAGGGAAGGAAACATGTGAAAAGGCACCCAAGTTCAAAGCCCGCTGCCTTTTTATATAAATATGCAAGAAGATATTGGAAGTAGAATGCATAACAAAAGGAAAGAGGGAGACTAATTACTCAGCACACATGGTTGTCTGGTTGACTTTAATTAGTGGTGAACTCCTTGACATCCTCATGTTTTGTTATTAAATACTGTTGTCACTTCCCATTTGAAAGGTTGAAGGAGACTGCAGCAGCTGAGAGTATTGGGGTGCTGTCCCAAGCAACAGCAGAAAATCCATAAGGAGGCATCATCAGCAATTCAGATATTTTTATGCAGTGTATGGTGGTACAGGAATTGGAGCATCATTTTCCTTGTTGGCTGAGAAAGGAGCAGCATGTTGCAGCACAGGCCTTGCCTCTGCCCCCTAACTACCAGCCAGGTTTTGTCCCTGAGAAAGATGATTTATAAGGAAAGGATGATGGCCACTCCTGCAGATAATGTAAGGTGTTTTCTTTTGAAAGGCTCAGAAAGATCTCATTCTGCACATTGAGAAAAAGACAAGTCCAGCATGGTGGGACTTCATGCATCAACGACATTGCACAGACTTTCGTACACTCTCCTGGGAAATTAGGAAAGAGAAAGATAGAGGAAAATTCATATGCTGCAGTAGCTATTGTCTCCATAGGCTGTTGGGCCCGTAATTTCCTTTCAAATGCAGCACTTGCATGGTTCTGATGAGCTTTACCCTTCTTCGGTTACACCCTGGAACTCCTTAAGAATACACCCATCCAAGATTTAGTTTATTCTGCTATTCCCCCTAGTGAGACTTGAGCCTGCATCACATGCTTCCCATCCTGGTGAGTGCTCTTTGCAGTGAGCGACCAGCATCGAAGAGGGCAGTTGTGTCTTCCCCTAGTTCCTCCCTTTCTCTGACTGGCAAACCATTCCTTTTACTCAGATGATTGGCTTCCCAGTGGGGCTTGAACCCTTGCCCCCAGGAAGACTGCATCTGATATATACACCTTTGCCCAAGCAAGCTATCTAGGTCTGGAGTTGTCCTGCCCTTTCATCCTTCCATATTTGTTGGGTAGTCAAAACTGTTGTTATCTGCAATCTGTGGCTTGTATAATAAGATCTGACACCCCCCCCCCCCCTCTGTGCAGGGATCTTACTGCTGGCACCCCAGAGGCTCTCAGACTTGAGGATGTTATGCATTATTTATTTTGTGTAGTAATGTGTGTGTGTGTGTGTGTGTGTGTGAGAGAGAGAGAGAGAGAGAGAGAGAGAGAGAGAGAGATGTGGTAGAACCTGGGATAGGGAACCTGGTGTCTGTCGTGACCCTCTGAGACTCCTTTTAACCTTTTTCTTTAAGCCTTAATCATGCCTTTAAGTATGCCGTTAAATCTTTCAGTTAAGCCATTGTTTGCTGGGTGGTAGGTAGTTGTTTTGAGATGTTTTACTCCATAGCATTTCCACAGGCATTGTATCACTTCTCCCATGAACACACTGGCGAAGTCTGTTAAGACCTCTTGAGGAAACCTCAACCTTATAAAGATCTTGAGTAAGGCTTCAGCCACTGTCTTTGCCTCCATGGATCTCAAGGGTTCAGCGTTGGAAGCTCGTGTGGCGTAGTCTCCCACTACCAAAATAAATTTCCGCCCCTTACTTGAAGGTCTGGAAAATGGGCCAACTATGTCCATGCCTACTCTGTGGGATACTCTTGTCCAATAATGGGCAAGGGTTTCTTCACTGGCAGGTTGGTTTCTGGGTATCCACATTCTGTACAAAAGCTCATTCTCCCACAGTATTTGCTCTTTAACTGTATCATTCAAAGGAATCATTGGCTTGTTCTCTCACAGCTTTCAAAGGACTGGCAGTTTGTAACTTTTGTTTGAATGTACTTGAATCAGAGGGGGAATCTACACATGTGGTTCTAATGCTGTATATTAGTCATAGTTCCGTTACGGAAAATATCGATGTAAAATGTCTTGGGACACACTCCTTTATTACAGCGTTAGTGCCGTTCCTCTCTCCCATTAGTAGTCCATTAAAGCAGGGCACACTTCTGTCTCTTATTGCAGTAGCCTGGCGTTTCTTCACCTGTCACCTGCTGCGACTGGATAATTACAGTGGCACTCCCACTTCCTCCTAACCCCCTCTCGCTTTCCCCCTTTTTAATTTAGTTTTCTTTCTGCACATGTGCGGTAGTTCGAAATTTTTGGGGTGGTTTTTGGATTACATTCCTGTCTCCATTTTGCTGTACCCTCTGTACATTGCACCGCAGTGATGGGCGCTGATATTGCGCGGGTTAATTCAGCCATTTCCTTGGAAGTCCTCGCGCTTACCATCCACGCTCTCACAGCTTCAGTCCATGCATTGCTGCAACTAGATAATGAACAGATACGGATTAGGAGGTCACGCCTCCGTCTGTGTAAGTGGTACCGCAGGAGGGTCTCTTCCCTTGCCTCAAGACTGGAAAGCAATCTGAACGACATCCGTACATGTGCTCATTTTGTGAGGATGCCCGAGGTGTGTTGGAGATATTGGGTTAGACCATCTAGCAAGGGTTGGTGAGAAAACGTTGTACTTAAAGTATGGAACGACTCCCGCTGGATAGAGTACTTCCGTATGTCTCGATCAATTCTTTTTGAAATTGTGGCATTGTTTACTCCTGCACTTCAGAGACAGCGTACACCCATGTGTGAACCACTAAGTGTGGAGAAACGAGTAACCATAGCAATTTGGAAATTAGCCAGTCCAGGATATTACAAAACGATGGCAGAGCAAGTTTTGGAGTTGAGACATTCTACAGTTGCAGAAGTGTTTGTGGAGTTCTGCCTGGCACCAGAGGACAAACTACTAAGAAGGACAGTTTATGTGGGAGATGTAAGAAAGGTAGGTGTTCTCATTTTTTAAAATTATTATGACAAGTTTTGCGCAGCTGCGCACAACTATGAATGGTCTTGGGCAGAGACTGCTACATGTACTGTATATATGATTCCCTTGTAGTGAATTTGTGTGTGTGTGCATGAGCACGGCTGCTTCTGTGTTACAGAATTTGTTATGCTACAGTTTCAATTATTTCCAAAACAGTCGACACCATAGTGTGCCTCACCACCACCACCCTGCCTCCATCTAAGTACTTATGCCTTCTTCCCTTTTTCTTTCTGAAACAAATAGATAATGGACAGATTTGCAGCTCTTGGGTTTCCCCGTTGCTGTGCCTTGATCGATGGGACACACATTTCTATCTGGTCCCTGATTCGTCAAGAGATGATTTCATAAACTGTAAACATTTCTGCTCCATGCTACTACAAGGACCCACAGATCACACTGGGCGGTTCATAAATGTTGAAATAGGCTAGAGCGGTAGAAATTACGACACCTACATCTTCAGAAACTCAGCTCTATATGAAGTAATGGAGGCTAGTGCATTTCTGCCAAGCAACCCTAAGTGGACTTTGGGTGCACGTGAGATTGGGCCTCTCATCGTGGCGGACAGAGCCTATCCAATACGTCCATGGCTAATGAAAGCCTATGGTGGGACTGTCAGCGGGAAACAAGCATACTTCAACTATAAACTGTGTAGAGCATGCAACATAGTTGAAAGGGCTTTTGGAAGACTGAAAAGTCCTGCACTGCCTAGATGTGTCCATACTGGTTCCCAAACTATTAGTGATGAGATTTTGGCAGCAATCCTTGGTGTACAAGCATCTGTGCAAAAAAACAAGTAAGTCAAAGAAGTTATTAAGCAGTAACCTGTGAAGAGTGCTGGTGAAAACAAAGATTACTGATGCACTCTTGCATTCATTTTGTTTTCCAGTGCACACTGTAGAGAAGTGACTGACAAGATTGGAGCGCCATGTTCTTGAATCCAAGAGGACACGTGGAAGGCTGGATCATTTGCCATAGTTATGTTTCTGTGCTTCAGCAACTCTAATTTATTTGGGATTTCTTTCTTGCAGAGATCAATGCTCCAGTTTTGGGTATATCATTTTCCTAAGTTAAGTGAATGAATGATGATGTATCCATATTATTTTCTAAATACATGATCGTAACACTGAAGGGAAATTTAGTAATATTTATAACTCAACCACACAGCTGTAATTAAACATGTTTCTTTATTGATACTGTAGTGTACTTCACAAATTGAAAATAGAGAGCTGATGAATAGCATCAAATGGTTTCACAGGTATTCCATGTCATTACACATTGGCTGAATTCGGACGACACAATAAGCAACTGGGGGGTGGGAAACAATAGTCAGTTGTATTTACTATCATGTCATCCGAATGCTGCATTAGTCAACTCAGCGCTGATCCTAATCCACACCACAGTTGATTATTTATTACCATGTTGTGTGGGGAGTACCCCCTAGATGAACAACTGTAAAGTTGATTATTACCCCACCATCGACTATTGTGTTGTCCGAATTCAGCCATTGCTTACCTATACAAATTCTATCATGCTAAACACATGACAGAGAAACCAACCGACTTCCAAACTCCCAATGTAACACTTCACTTAACAGCCGGTAGTATCAAAACACTTCTTTCTCTCAAACTTATTAACTATAAGTAAACTATCGGGAGAACAACAGCTAACAATAACAAATTCCAGTAGAGAAATCCCTTACTGAAACATAACATTACAGTCTGTCAGTGCTTGTACTCCGAAAACAGTGGTCATGGGGAGTACTGACTTGGCCTCTTCTGCAAGAATTTTGGCCAGACATGGAAGGAGCCATGTCTTTTAGGGGTGCACGACTGCGCTGGACTCATAGGTGGTGAGTTATCCACTATAACTGCAGAGGTGCTTGGCTCACCTCTCAGGAGAGGATTCATACGAGGAACTGTGCTGATCCACTCTGTTTGGTTCTCTCTCTTTATCTCTTCCATCTGGCATTTTATCCACAATCTGCTGTAAAATTGAAGCAGTCTTCTCTATGGATTTAATTACAGCTAACCTATCCCGCCTCACAACATCATCCTCTTTTTCAGATTTATCTACATACCTTTCAAAGACTGCAGAATCAGACTGTGTTACAGAAATTATTCTACCGTTCTCTGATGTGCAATGCCGCATAATGCGTCCCGCTAATTCATTCCCTGCACGCCTGTTCTTTTGGTTCCTAATCATAGCCATACGCGTTGCAGGGGAAAGAGTCGCAAGGTGGTTCGGTATTCCAGAGCCTGTTAAACAAATGCAGGATAAGTGCACATATCAGTTAAAAGCAGAAATTCTATGGTTTAGCCAAAAATACAGATATATCAGTATGGTGTCATGACAGACAGTGCATGACAAGCTCCAATGCAGAATATCTGTTGTATTCAAAAGAATTTTTTTACCATCCCATACTGCTGGTGGATGAACTGTGTGTTACACTGTAAGTGATATGAATGCACTTTCTATAAATGAGGTGTAGATCGGTGATGTTCTCAATAGTCTTAATGGTTGATATTAAGGAAGCTCCGCTCAGCAATGATAGGCACTACTTTCTGTCCCTTCTAGAAATCTGCAGTACAACAGACTACGTGCAGAAGTTACTGCTTAGCATGGAGTAACACATGGCACAGTACTACACTACACCTACCGTGTCTAGTGAACCAGTTCTGGACATGGTGTTTTCATTTACTTAGTTAAGGAATATGAAGTGCACATTATCTGCGTTGCGAGTGAGCGTCCAATGCATGCATTACTTCTTTTTTATCACAGCATATATTCCTGTATCCTGAAAACCACGTATGCAAGCGTTATATGTACCTCCTTCTCTTGTCTCCTCTTCTATGTTCGTATCTTCTACTTAGGTGTCCTGGGAGTGGTTTTCTGTGACATGGAAAGGAAAGGTTATTTGTACATCAAGTTATATTTTATATCCAAAACATGATTAGTTTTACACTTTCTGTTCACACATATAAGTGGTTATGATGTATTCCACAGTCAAGTTCTATACATTCACTACAGAAATCAAATTGACAAGGAAGACTATACCAGGACCTCACCTTCTTCTCCATCTGCAGGAGTGGGTGGTTCTGTGTGCTCATCACCAGCAGGAGGGATGCTGAAGGTTCCTGATACATTCCACCGGAAGGATCTATAAAAGTAAAGGAAGGGAGGGGAGAGAGACATTTTTCTTGTTTTAAAAACTGGGATAACATCTAGCCGTTACCGGGACAGAAATCCCCAACACACACACACACTAATGAATGCCTTTGTACATACAATGTGAGAACGTTAAGTGCTTCTATGATTTCCTCTGCATGACCCTCCCAAAAAAAGAAAGAAAGAAAAAAAAAGAAAAAGAAAAACGGGTCATGATAATTTCCTTACTTCAAGAATTACTGAACTAATTTGGGTAATACTTACCTGAGGGTCTCTCATGTCTCCCAAGACAATCTTCTGTATGAATGGATTGCTGATCCACAAAAATTTTCTGAGTAAGACCTTGAAGAGACTCCTGAGAAGATTATTCATCTCCTATTTTTCCATGTGCTGCTGTGCAAATAATCTTTAGACTGCTGGAGACATCACCACGCAGAATACTGTGAAGCTCAGTGTAGTATGGACATGTAGCAGCGTTGTTCCCTGACCTTGCATTGTGGTTCACCACCTGGCGATACTCGAAACGCATATACTTGGCCTTAGATCTACATTCTAGTGCAGTATGCCTGTGTCCTCTTCTGCTCATCTCTTGTGCAATGAGTTCAAACCAGTCTTATGTTGCAGTGTGTGGAACGTAGTTGGTCCTGAATTTTCTGTTCACCCCGTATATCCAGCAAATCCATAATTTCATTGTGACACCAAGACATCCCTCTACCCTTTGTATGGGACATTTCTGTGGAAATAGGAAGGAGTCAGAGCTTTCTTTTGAGTAGACAATAGGAAGCAGCCAGCAGTGGAGCCCTGCAGAGGTGGTTACAGGCAGTTAGCCATGCACATATAGCTCATCCATTCAGAATAACACTGACAACTTTTAATGGAAACTTATTCAGAAGTGATGAGCTTAAACACCGTACAAAGTAGATGTGAAGACATAGTTTTAGGGAGAAAAGTGAATATAGCACACTGAAATGCAGAGTGATTATGCATATCCAGAGATTGTAATCTGTTAAAAATCAGCTCTGCAAATGCTCTTGAGCTCTTGCTGGGATGACAAGGAGAAAAGACAGCTAAGATGCTTACTGCATGGAGCACATATTTCAGAGAAGCAGTATGAAAAGTATGTTACATAACATACAGTACAATGTTGGAATGTAAAGGAAAGGGGGGGAGAAATGAGGCTTGTAGCCATTCTGACATGAAAATCATGTAGAGCTTATAGATATGGTGGTGAAAAGTAAAGGGAAAACATGAAGGGAGAATAATGAGGAGGCTCAATATTTCCCTTGAATAACATATTAAGAACCAAACATTACGACATTACTTCCCAGAATCAAAGCACTAATAGAAATCGAAGAAGAACGATGAAAGCACCCCTTGGTAACTCAGCTTGCAGGAAATAATAAGAGAAATGCGAGGAGCATTATTTAATTCATAATTTAATTATTAAGTTGAAAAACACAAAGCAGAATGCAGGACTTGGAGAAAGACAATAAAAGGAAGATAAAAATTGAATTTCAGAGGATTACCAATACAAACAATCTTGAACAATCCACCCGAAATACCATAGGAAAGGTCCTCTGAAATATAACTTATTTAAATGCAGTTATATCTTGCTGTTGCTAAACAAACCTTGTATAGATTACTCCTTCTTGTTCTCCACCAATAATGGCCAGTCAGCTCTAACCACATAGAAATATTTTAAAAATACAGAAAAACAGTGCGACCGGCACAACTGCTGTTTTTAGCGCAGAAAACAGATGCCCACGCCCACTTGTCTGTGATTGGATAATAGGGCAAGTTTGAAAAAAGAGCAAGATGTCGTGATAACGCTGAGGCGAGACACATGCTCCATGTTGCCATGATTTTTCAGAGGTAAGAAATGAATTATATTTCAGTAGACAGGAGTAAAACATAATGATGAAAAAATGTTACAGTAACTGCGTCATGTGGCCCATTGAGTAGGGGTATGCATGCCAAAAAATATTGTCGTTTATTGTTATTGTCAGTTCAGACCAAAAAAATTATCGTCTTCATTTATATCGTAGGTGAACCGTATCGTGAAAAAATGATATTTTTGCAGCCCTATTTTTAAAGAAAAAAATGCCTATAACTTATGTATTTTCAAAGTTACAGGCTTGAAACTTGGTCACAATGCTTATGGGGTATGCCTAAGTATGTGTTTGAAATTTGAGATCGATCCCTCCAACCCTCGATTTTATATGAATTTTTAAAAGATTGTTTCCGTTCTGACAGGTCTGAATGAACACACGTAGCAAACTGTCATTCTGATCTGTCAGAACGGAAACGATCTTTAATAAAATCATATAAAATCGAGGGTTGGAGGGATCGGTCTCAAATTTCGCACATATGTGTAGCAACATGTGCTAGAAATGTGTATGAAATTTGAGATCGATCCCTCCAACTCTCAATTTTATATGAATTTATTAAAGATCGTTTCCATTCTGACAGATCAGAATGACAGCTCGCCACGTGTGTTCATTCAGACCTGTCAGAACGGAAACGATCTTTAAAAAATTCATATAAAATCGAGGGTTGCAGGGATCAATCTCAAATTTCATACGCATACTTAGGCATAACCCATAAGCACTGTGACCAAGTTTCAAGCCTCTAACTTTTAAAGTACAGAAGTTATAGGTATATTTATATGGCGGTCTGAAAAAACGATAAAATCGCTTGAAAATTATTGTTTCCGATGATTATCGTAGGTTTTTCTATTGTATCGTCATCGTTAAACACATGCACGATAATGACCCTATCGTATCGTTATCGTACATTTTAACGATACGATACACATCCCTACCATTGAGTAGTCATAACCCTTGAGTAACATTGTATAACTTCAGTGTAGATTCTTCAGAGAACCCTGTTGCCTCCATAGAAGATACAGTAATGGGTTTTTCTGCCTTTCTGAGGTATCCCTGGCAACACTATTATCTCTCTCCTCAGCTTGGCTGTCTTCTGGCAAAGGAGCTACTTTGTTTGGGGCCTCTTTTGCTGGCTCTTCACTCTTGTCCCTTTGACTCTTAGTGACTATATAAATTTTCTCCACTCCAGCACCCATAATATCTTGGCACAAGACAACAGGTTCTTGCTGTTCTCTGTTCACTCCAACTTTAAATTCTCCTGCTTGGCCTCTCCAAGTGATATTCACTCTAGCCAAGGATTTTGACTGATTTGCCACTAATACCTCATATCTGGACTGTTTCCTCTGGTAAAATATTTTTCTTTTGGACCAAATCTGTCCTCAAAAGGGTGAGTCCGGCTCCCGTGTCCAGTGTGGCTAGGAAACTTTAGTTTCCCACCAATACTTGCAGGGGCTTTGCCTTCTTTTGTATATGGTCACTCTAGTATAGTGCCTGCACCTTTAACTGTTGTGATGAATAGGGAATTTCACCAGGGACTAATTGCATACAAATGACACTGGCTGAAATTCCCTTTTCTCTACAACTCTTAAAGTTACATGAGCCCTGACCTGGATTTTATCTGGTCAGCCTATCTTGCACTATAAGTCTGATTTCTGAGGGGAGTTAGTAAAGGAACTGATCCAGAATCATTGGCACTCTAATGCCCTCTTTATTGGCAACATTTGAACTGGTGACCCACTTGTCAAAAAGACCAGTTAGCTTAATGCTCAGATCTATATCTATATATGATTTTCCTGGCTGCAAGTGACATGTTTTGAATTGCTTTCCGAAATGTTCAGCTCCCAATCTAAATCTTTGATACACTGCTGCTTTATAGATGTCATAAGTAAGGGTGTCCTCTGAGATAAAACTATTGTAGATTCCAGCCATTTCTGCTTTAATCAGGCTGGGAATATTCCTCATGAACTCGCTTTTGGGAATATTCCAGCTTTTGGCAGCTTTTTCAAATGTTGATAAAAAGATATCAGGATCCTCGCCAGGGTTGTATATAAGCAAAGTCCCTAGGAGTTATTTTGGGTGTTTTAAAGCTTTCAATTCTAGCTTTATCTATCTCGTCCTGCTTCTCCTGCCAAATTGCCTCAGCCTTAAATTTTTCAATTTCTAATCTCATTCTTTCCAGTTTCAACTCATGCAGTCTTTCTCTTTCCCTCATCTTCATTCTTCTGTCAGCTTCCAATTTTACTCTTTCCACCTCAATTAAACGCTGCTTCTCTTTCTCCTCAGCATCCAACTTATCATTTCAGCATCCAATTTCCTTTGTTTTTCTCTGTCCTCTAATTCTAAAATTTTGATTATATTTTGGTCTCTCAGTGTTTCTATATAGGCAGGATCAGAGACATTCACCACAGGGTTTCTTTCATGGTATGCCTCACTAGGGTCTGGTGTTTGATGTTTGATTAACATTACTTTTACTTCTGTAGTTTTTCCCTCAGACTTTAGTATGAGCTCAGGCATTGTGCAACTCCCTAAGAGCCCCCATTACAGACCAATACGTGTGTACAATAGTAGTCTTCAATCTGTTCAGACCCAGGACCTACAGTTAATCAAAAACCTCAACATAAGCTTCAATTTTAATATGTTATTGTTTATCATATATACCCATTTTTCAACTTCTCACTTTAGAATGACCATAGAAAGGAAGATAGAATGCTGTACAAATTTTTTTTGTATAGAAGGCATTTTGGCACAATACTTGTTATGCAGGACTGAGGAAGTATGGTTTTCTACACCGTGATTAAAAATACAGTAATGCTGTCTTCCTTTGTATATGGTCACCCTCCTCTCACTTTCTCTTTCTACCTCTCTCATTCTCTCTGAAAAGACCCTTCCCCCAAATAAAAAATAATGGTTGTGTCCTGGGACCGATCTACACCAAGCAGGATACGACACTTTGAAAACGTTTTGAAAACTCTACATGGAGTGTGTCCTGGGCCCCAACAGTTGTCACTGTTATAAACCATTTTAAACCATTTTAAAGCAGTAGTGTAGATCCTGCCCTGGTGTATCACAGCTCATGTAGAGATGCGAGCTTAACACACCAGTTGAAAAACAGTTGGGTAGAGGGAGAAAATGCATACCCTAATAAGCCAGTAGAATTCTCACAGAGAACAGAAGAGAGGGTACAACCGGCACTGGAAACTGGGGTGGGGATGTATCCCCCCTCTTGTGATTCAGCCACCATGTGATTATTCTTTGGAAGCACCTATGTCTCGATGCACCGTTTGACTTCTATAAGCAATTAAATAAACAGGTGTAATATATGGCTTGGGGCCAGGTTATCTGAAGGAACACCTCCTTCCATATGTGCCTGCCAGGATCCGAATATCATCTTCTGGGGTCCTTCTCTGTGAGCCCCTGCCAAAGGAAGTGAGGCAGATGGCTACCAGGAGGAGGACCTTCTATGCTGTGGCACCCCGGCTGTGGAATGAGTTCCCTAGAGAGGTTCGCCTGGTACCTATGTTACATTCCTTTCAACAGTCCTATTCACCGTGGTTAAAGCCATGGTTTAAAGTGTCTTCTGAACATGGCCTGGCTTTCTGGCTTAACCACCATGGTTAAAGCTGTGGTTTAAGGTGTCTTCTTAATGGGGCCAATGTCTTGTACTAAGAGCCTACATACATGGACAGTGGGGGCAGGGGAATGCCATTTTTAGCTGGCTCCTTTTAAGAGTTACCTCACACATTTAATTTTTGTCCTACTTACTGCTGGAAACTATAAAATTAAACCCTGAATCATGCTTTGGGGAGAAATAATCAAGTTTTTAGAATTAAAAAGCAATAGCACTCACCAACCCAAGCCTTCATAAATTCCTTATCACTGTCTGAAAATATTTAATACAATTTCCAGTCTCTATAATGTGCCACTAAGCCATATATCCTAATAACTGCAGGCATTTCTGTCTGGACCCGATAGAATTGTTCAGCTAGGCTATTATATGTTATGGCTACCAGGATACAGAATCCTAGAAAGTTATACAGCATTAGTGTAGGAAAATTACCTCCTAAATAACTAAGTTTAGGTCAAGTTGAGGGTGGGTGTTTTTTTAAGTACAAGTGTTTAAATTTGTGGGTTTCTTTTTTCTACAGTGGGTTTATCCTTTGTATTTTCTTGTAATGTGCAGCATTCAAGATTTCACATTACTAGAATGCATATCACTGATAATTTTATTAAACTATTAGCCAAGAGGTTTTGCCAAGAGGCCTCCAATTTATTAAATAGCTAGAAAGATGGTTACTCCCATTCTGAGTTTAATCCACCATGGGAAAATTTAACAACTTTTTTTGTGGGGGGCATTCTTTATAAACGTTGCCATTTTCATAAGGTCTATATGCACTGCAGTTATCAGCTGAGTTCAACCCTGTTTAATTTTATTTATTGTATTTAAAATATTTTAGGCCACCTTTAAGGGTGGAACCTTCCTAAGATGGTGACAAGATAACAAACAATACAAGGTTTTTAAGAAACATAAATTAATACAATCAACAACAATACAAAACAATAAAATACAATAAAAACAGTGCATTGACTTTCATTGGTTTCTTGGAAATGTATCTAGAAGCAATTAATCCATTAAAGTCAACGGTTCAAATAGAAAATCTTCAACAGCTTTGTAAAAATATACACCACGTTGAAGTGGCCTTGTTACAGCTACTGAGCAAGGGACTGGGGCAGCTATAATTCCACCATGGATGGACTGCAGTTCTCTACTTATAAACTGCCTCAGCACCTTTCCAAGGCTATAATTCCCATGATTCTTTATGGAAAGCCATCACAGATCAATCATCCATTTAAATTGCTTTAAATTTGTAGTAGAGCTGTATCTGCAGTCCCAACTTCTCTAGCCATCATTCTACTGAATTGCTGATGTAATGGAAAGGAATCTTTTATAGAATGAAGATGACGATGATGCAGTGGTCAGGTTGGAATTTCAATAAAAGACAGGAAGGAACGATAGCTGGATGACCCCATAAGTTGAACAACGATCTTCCATACTATTTCTCTCCTGTGATGAAATGAATGGGTGGTTAATGGAGACTTCTAAGTGAGGGAATATTTTATTTGATTTTTTTAGTTCACATACTTATGAGCAACCAGAACCAGTGTTGGAGACAGTGAGTATTTCTACGTGGGGCTTTTGTCCCACACTTTTACCTTCCGGTTTCTTCGCGGAATTAAGATCAGTTTCTTTACATGTACTTTTTTCAAGGAGTGTTCTTTCTCTGCCTTTCTTTGTGTTTCATTATACAACCACTAGATAAAGCGCTGCAGTATAGCAGAATTTTGCAATTACAGAAGACTCTCATTCCACCATTTCAACATAATACCAGACTTAAGACCATATGAATGTAAGAAGAGCCATGCTGTTTCATACCAAGGATCCATCTACTCCAGCATTCTGTTCACACAGTAGCCAACCAACTGCCCAGAGGAAACCCACAAACAGGACATGAGTGCAACAGCACCATTATTCCCATGTTCCCCAGCAACTGGTGTACATAGGCATATTGCCTCTGATATTGGATGTAGCATATAGCCATCATGACTGGTCGGCGTGATAACCTTCTCTTCCAGGAATTTGTCTAATCCTCTTTTAAAGCCATCCAAATTGGTGGCCATCACTACTTTTTGTGGTGGCGAATTCCATACTTTAATTATGCACTGTGTGAAGAAGTACTTCCTCTTATATGTCCTGAATCTCCCACCAATCAGCTTCATGGGATGACCCCGGGTTTTAGCATTATGCGAGAGCGAGAAAAAATGTTTCCCTATCCACATTCTCCACACCATGCATAATTTTGTACACCTCTAACATGGCCAGATCTACACCAAGCAGGATATAACACTTTGAAAGAGGGTTGAAAAGGGCATATGGAAAGTGTCACAGGCCCCAACAGTAGATAATACCATTATAAACTGTTACAAAGCAGTAGTGTAGATCCTGCCCAGGTCTCTTCTTACTCAACCTTTTTTCTAAGCTAAACAATCCCAGCTGGTGTAACCTTCTCTCACAGGGAATTCCTCCAGCCTCTTGATCATTTAAGTTGCCCCTTGCTGCAGTTTTCCAGCTCTACAATATCTGCATTGACCAGACCTATACATAGTATTCCAAGTGTGGTTGCACCATAGATTTATATAACGGCAGTATGATATTGGTAGTTCTATTCTCCGTTCCTTTCATAATTATGCCCAACATGGAGTTTGCCTTCTTTACAGCAGCCGTACACTTTTATGTTGACATTTTCATCAGCTGCCCATCATAATCCCAAGATCTCTTGGTCGGTCACCGTTAGCTCAGATCCCATCAGGTTATACCTGGGATTTTTTTTGCCCCAATGTGCATCATTTTACCACCTAGCATTTGCCATTTAGATGCACATTCTCCCAGTGATTCCCCCCCCATGGCCAGATTTGGCCCCTGCGCCTGTTATGTACCCCTTGTCTAAAAGGAGATAACAATACACAAGCATACTTTGAAGCTATCCCTATGCCAGAAAGGCATTATCTAATCCCAATGAGCTCCTATTTTTCAGTGTTAAGGAGGATTTCATCTGGACATACTCAGATGAACCCCTTTTAAAACCATTATTTCACATGTTCCAGGTTTTGAGCTGGATCAAATAAAGCCCAAATAAGTTGCAGCTCTAGCTCCTTGAAAAAAAAATGATTTTCTTGGTGCACTCCTCTAATCTAAAGCATCCAACATGAGGCTGGAGCCCAGGACATACGAGATGAAACTTGCTGCCTCTAATGGTACCATTGCTACTGGCATTGCTTGAACCAGCACTACAAGCCATTAACAGACCCAGTGGCCATGTGTACAGGATAAATGTAATGGAGATGATGCTCACAATGAGTCATCTTAGCAGAGAGGGCTTATTATAGCAACAAGATTTGTCTGGTAACTGTCACCATCATATAAACCTCCCACCATAATACCAAATCCTCCTAGCAATGAGTGCTGGACAGCTTGTTGCTAATATTAGCTTGGGTTTCTCCTGTTGTATTTGCTGCTTTACCTCACTAGACATTTTTGTTACGTCTTCACCTGGATCCCAACTGGAGCTTCCATCATATGGTAGCAAGGATCAGTGCTTGGTGCATCGGACTCTCTGTATTTTCCTTTCAGGCAAGTAGCTTGCTAGGCCCTGTTTTGAAGGTATTTTCAAAAGTCAACAGTCAATGTTAGTTTTTGCACCATCACTGGGATAGATTTACTTTGAGCAGGAGTGGGGAACTTGTGGCCCTCCAGCTGTTTTGGCCTACAATTCCCATTATCCCTCACCATTGGCTAGGCTGGCTAAAGCTGATGCAAGTTGTAGGCCAAAATATCTGGAGGGCCACAAGTTGTCCAGCGCTGCTCTGAAACAACACCAGGCCGAATTCATCATTGCTCCATACTCTGTAAAGCATTTTATTTCATGGCTGAAGATACACAATCACAGTAGATTTACTATGGCTTTTGCCTCCTCTTTGGTTCAATTCATACAATTGCATGGGAAGAAACAAGCAAACATCCTCTGTAGACTGGAGATGCTCATGCAGAGAGCATGAGGAGGGTTTCCTGTGTGACTGGAGCTCGAAACAGTCACCTAGGCAATATGGAATTGGTTTACAGGGAAGGGGGGTTGGTAGCTGTTATGCTGCCTTGGTAACATATGAATTGGTGTGTGTACTACAAGATTTGTAAAAATGGAAATTTGGATATTTCTGGAACCCTTTCAAAACATTTGTGATGATGTACCGTGTTCTGGTCTGAGCAGGAGCTCATGGGGCTCGCTGTAAGAATGCAGGTTGCAGCACCCAGGAGGGAGCCTAGTGAGGAACTTGATCCAACAAGTTTGGAGCCCAGACTGAAGCCTTTTATGCTTCAGTCCCGACCCCTCCCACCGCAGACTCCACTGCTCGGGGTCCACAGATATTGGTCCAGGCTCAGGGATCTCCGGTATTTCAAGCTCGGGGTCTCTGGTTCTACTGTGGTGCTTGGGCCTGGAGCTTCCTCTGTTGGCACCACTGCTTCTTCAGCCTTTGAATCCAGGTTCAGGTCACTGCTGGACTCAAGAGTCATGATAAGATGTGCCCCGGGCCTAGAAAAAGGGGAGAAACATCAACAGTGTGTTGGAAAGGAGATAAGGGCATAGGATATAGGGAGAATAAGATAGCATCACACATTCATGCACATGCCCTGTTCCCTTCATTACTCAACACTTGGGGTTGGTTCATAGAAGCATGGCCATGACTTGAAGAGTGCAATATCAAGGGATGACTGGCACAGGCGAATGTGCAATCCATGTTGCAAGATGTGTTCTAGGTGTAAAGCACAGAGAAAGAACAGACCCAAATGGGAGCAAAATACTCTTGAATGACGGAATTAAAGGAACACTGATTAGTTTCATGCAGAAATGAGATGCGGGAGTTAGGCATTTCAATAATTTTGGCATGCATGAACTCTGTGCTCAAACAATCCAATCAGAATATATATTCTGGCATGCATCTATTTACATATATTATTGCACTTTCAAGAAAATATAGGTTTCCAGTATATCTGGAATTTGTTTCCTTCAAGGGCAAGGAGATCATAGAGGAAAGGAAGAAGGATATAGAGCAAAGCTGGGGCTCTCAGCTTCATTTCCAAGACCCTCTCCAAGTGATCAGTTCAGAACTCTGACCTTTTTCCAGCAGCCACTGTGCAGGGAGAAAGAGGGAGAAAGTGCGGGGAGAGAGAAAAGGAACACCAGCAGAAGCACCTTGGAGAGCTCTTTTAGAGCTCTGACTGGTTTTGACTGAAACCCACAGCGGATTCACAGCCCCATTGACATCAGAGTCACCAGCCTCCACTGGGAAGACCCACTCAGTTTTGGCTTTGGCCACATCCATTGCTGGCACAGAAGCCCTGACAGATTATCTTTGAGGGAACGTGGCCCTTTACCCATAAAATGCCCCCCTCCCCTGGTGTAGAAATTGGGAGATGGTAGACAGCGAGGTTTACAGACCAGAGGCTTGTAGACAAGGGGCAGGCACAAATGGTCATGCCAGCAATAAAACCGTGTCCATTGACCACTGGGAATGCCTTGGTTTTCTGTTTGGCGTCTCCATTTACATCACGTACCATCCAGTTTTTTTCCTTTTCTTTTCAAGCTTCTCTCCAGATCTCTGACTGCTTTTAAATCCCCCTGAGACAACCCTCAGGACACAAGATTCCAAGTGATATACTTATGTAACAGTTCTTTGGACGTGTGGAATAAACAGAGGCTTGACATGACTTTTCAAATAAAATTAATAATGGTTTTGGAAATGGAATTGGAGATGGATATGCAGGGTGACCAGATCGCAAGGGGTTTCCCGGTCCTAACCAGGAAAACTGAGGCGATCCAGGCCGACTGGGCCCTGGGGACAAACCTCCGGGAAAACGGTTGGCTGGATCTAGAGCGCTCCCCCTCCTCCCTGTTCAAAGCACCACCGCACCAAGCCCCTCACAGGCGACACTCACCTGGGCTCATGTCGCTCGCGCCGCCGCTGCTGCTGCCCCTCATCGCCTCGCAGGAGTGAGGGTGCCCAGCTCAGGTGTCCCATCGTCCCCCCCAAACCAGCCCAGGAGCCGGCGCGCTTGGGGCGGCGCGGAGGAAACTTCCCCCTGGGTGGGCGAGGCAGACTGTCACCCCTCTTCAGCACACTTCCTCCAGCCCCTCCCCCGGGCGATCCGGGGCTTCTTCTAGGCCAGAGCGACGGCGCTTCCTCCAGGCCGAGCTGAGCAGTTTTTAGTCCTGCGCCGTCGCTCTGGCTTAGAAGAAGCCCTGGATCGCCTGGGGGAGGGGCTGGAGGAAGTGTGCTGAGGAGGGGCGACAGTCTGCCTCACCTGCCCAGGGGGGAGTTTCCTTGGCGCCGCCCCAAGCTCGCCGGCTCCAGGGCTGGGTTGGGGGGGGGGACGATGGGACACCTGAGCTGGGCACCCTCACTTCCTCCTGCGAGGCGACGCGGGGCAGCAGCAGCAGCGGCGGCACAAGCGAGCGAGCGACATGAGCCCAGGTGACTGTCGCCCATGAGGGGCTTGGTGCTCGGTGCTTTGAACAGGGAGGAGGGGGAGCGAGAGAGCGCTGGGGTGGAAACTTTTTGCTCCTTGGGCAGCCTGATGCCCCGCTCTAAAAGATGGTGTAGGGCTCCAGAGACCATCATCCCCAGGGATGATGGGGGTTGTAGTCCAACACCAACTGGGGCGGTTTGGGCATGTTGCTGGGGATGATGGGACTTGAAGTCCCAACACAATCTCATGGGTGCTGCACACCCCCTTTGGGTGGCCATTTTGGACCTGGATTTTGGTTTCCAAAATCTGGTCACCCTATGGATATGTCATTCAATTAAACATATAGCCAAATTATCTTGCAATTAGCCCAGTCCACATTTCTAACTGTAGTGTCTTTCATGGGTACTTCTCAGATATGGTTTCATTCCATCAAAAGAAATAAATATATACATACATACATACATTTCCACCTCCTTTCTATGGTTTTGTAAGCATTGACTCAAAGCGACATCACCTACTGAGTGCACTTGGGCAGGATTCCACCCCTCCAAATAATCAGCATCTACTCTATTTAGCTTGCAATATTTCACGAAGTAACAACCTGTAAAGGAATGCAACTTTCAGCAGTCTTGGGCTTGATTTCTAGGCTATAAAATGGCTGCTTTTTTGTTTTAGAGGCTGTTCAACCCAGGAATTTCACACTCAGGGGGAAAATGAGCCCCCAGAAGGTCAAAGGTTCAGGCCAGGAAGTTCATGTGGAAGGGGAAATAAGCTCACAGGAGGTTAGAAATTTTAACTCAGAAACATGCCAATTAAATGGAGACTCAAAAGCTGGCATGGGAGTGAAAATGCTGCATGTAAATAAAGCTTGAAAGTAGTTAGTGGAGAGAGAAGGAAAAAAAAGATAAAAGGGGAAGAAAAGAAGCAAGAATTTGAATGAGTCAGAACTGACATTTTAGCCTTGTTGCAGAAAGAAGGGAGGATAGAGGCCTGGATTGGATCCAGAAAACTGGAAGCGGTCTTATTGATAAGTACTGGTTGGGTTAGGGAACAAGTATAGAATACATTCAAGTAGGGTGACCAAATAAAATCCAGGTCAGGGCTCATGTAACTTCAACAGTTGTAGAGAAAAGGGAATTTCAGCAGGTGTCATTTGTATGCAATTAGTTCCTGGTGAAATTCCCTCTTCATCACAACAGTTAAAGTTGCAGGCACTATACTAGATTGACCAGATACAAAAGAAGGCAGGGACCCTGCAATTTTAACTGTTGTGATGAAGAGGGGATTTCACCAGGAACTAATTGCATACAAATGACCCTGGCTGAAATTCCCTTTTCTCTACAACTGTTAAAGTTACATGAGCCCTGACCTAAATTTTATCTGGTCAGCCTAGTTCAAGTCGATGCATTTTTCTCTGTTATTTGCTCTATGGTTAACTGTTCAAAGCATTCTAAAATTAGTTTTTCTTCTTAAACTATCTTCTCAGTAACTGATTAACTTCTTGCAAGATTTATTTCAGAATAACTGTCTGTGGTTTTGTTATTCACCCAACCAGGGCCCAGTTCTTGCGAGAGCCCCAATGCCACTTCTTTCACCTGCGTGGATCTCAATAATGGAAGTGGAGGGCAGGAGGCTACTCCAGAGAGCCCTGCTAGCCACGGTCTCTCTAGAGCACCTGCTAGAGGAGGTGGGGCAGCAGAGGTGGATGGCCCTTCTAGGTGGGGGGAGCAAGATTGGTGCAATTTGCTGCTTCTCCTGCTCCACTGCCTGATCATAGAATCATAGAATAGTAGAGTTGGAAGGGGCTTATAAGGCCATCGAGTCCAACCCCCTGCTCAATGCAGGAATCCACCTTAAAGCATACCTGACAGATGTTGTCCAGCTGCCTCTTGAATGCCTCTAGTGTGGGAGAGCCCACAACCTCCCTAGGTAATTGGTTCCATTATCGTCCTGCTCTAACAGCAGGACGTTTTTCCTGATGTTAGCCGGAATCTGGCTTCCTGTAACTTGAGCCATTATTCTGTGTCCTGCACTCTGGGATGATCGAGAAGAGATCCTGGTCCTCCTCTGTGTGACAGCCTTTCAAGTATTTCAAGAGTGCTATCATGTCTCCCCTCAATCTTCTCTTCTCCAGGCTAAACATACTCAGTTCTTTCAGGCTTTCCTCATAGGGCTTTGTTTCCAGAACCCTGATCATCCTCGCGTCCCTCCTCTGAACCCCCTCCAGCTTGTCTGCATTCTTCTTGAAGTGTGGTGCCCAGAACTGGATGCAATACTCAAGATAAGGCCTAAGCAGTGCTGAATAGAGGGGAACCAGTACCTCATGTGATTTAGAAGCTATACTTATATTAATGCTTCCCAAAATAGCATTTGCTTTTTTTGTAGCAGCTGGTGACAATGGCGATAAGAAGGTAGAGTCACTGAGGGAAGGGGTTCCGGGTGTCTTGCCCAACAGCTCTCAAAAACCTGCTGACACAGCACTCCATGCCTAAGTGTCATACCGTACTACCGAGGACAGTAGTTAAGCTCCAGAGGTTAAAGGTTTTAGTGGATGTCTAGAGGCAGCCAGGTAATAAAGGCTTTCACTGAGTGGCAGCAGTAAAGGAAGGGATGCATTAGCTGGTTTTCCCTGCTCCCTCTGACAGTGGAGGCTTCAGCCCATGCTATCATACAGCCTAAAGCAGGGTCCCCACCTTTTGGGTCAGTGGGCACATTTGGAATTTTGAGAGTTCTGTTGGTGCTCTCACAAAATGGCTGTCATAGGAAGCTGCCCATTCATAAAATGGCTGCCATGGAGGGTATGGCCAGGTTCAAAACACCCATTTCCCAGAAGGCAAAGTGGTGTGACTAAAAGAATATTACCTATGTACAAGGCAGAGATGTGGAGCCTGGATTCCAAAACACAAAACCTCTCTTTTGAACCCAAATCAAAATAATGCTGGAGAACAGCCCTGCACTTTGCAGCATGCCAATCTCCCAGTTATTTCTGTGGTTTTTTTTTTTAAGTCTTAAGAAATAAAATATAAACTAGGAGAGGCAGAAATCCTGGCAGGTGCCAAGAGAGCTGTCTACAGGCACATTGTAGCCGATGGGCACCCCAGGCCCAAGGTGTTACAAGTTTTAACCAACACAGTTGTAATGGAAATTGTATAGCACAGTAGTGTCTTGATTTGGAGATTATTTTAAAAAATCAGTGCCCTGTGTCTGCCTCTCCAGGCAATGTTGTTGTTTAGAGTGCGATTTAGACAGAAAACCCCCCCTACAAGTCCCAACATTCCCCAGCCAGGGTTGCTGGCTGGGGAATGCTGGGAGTTATAGGGCTTTTTTCCTGTCTACATAGGCCTGGGACTGCTCTATTCGGGACTGAAGATGCCATTAAATAGACCAAAGGGCTAGTGGGGTGTGGCGATGACATCGCGGTATAATTGAGTTAGGGAGAAAAATGTTAAATAGTTTTTGAAGAGGAGGTGCACTTTGCCATCTCTCCCACTGCAGCGTCATTGATGTACGTGATGTAAATGTTACCTTCCTAAATAAGCATTGAGGGTGGTGGCGGTCACAGTATGCTAAAAAATCTAAATAAATAGAGTTCTAGCTGGACTAACCTTTCAAACCTCCTTGGAACTGCGAGAGGTTCCTACATTACATGATTAATGAATATATTCCGGCTGAATTATGATATCACTCAGCATTCCACCTACAACATCAGCAGGTTTTTTCAGTTGCTACTGTATGCATATCCCACATTATGGATTCAATTTGTACTAACTTGAATTTCCTTTACTTATTTGAGTCACTTGGTAATTCGTGAATTTCACAAATCTCGTACATTTTAGGATTAAAAACCAAACAAACCTAGAATGGCAAGACCCTTGATAAAATCTTGAAATATCACCTTTGTTTACTAATGTTCATAGATCCTATGGTTGGGGGAGCAAAAGTCTAAAGATCAAACAACAAATATACAAAGGGTTGAGAAGAGGAATATAGTCCCCTATTCATTATAAAAAACCATCTTTTGAGGGCTTGGGGATTAGGATCAAGGAGAGAGGGAGAGAAGGATGAGTGTGGGAATGAGATTCTCCAATAGTTCATTGATTGTTTTGCAAATATATAATTTTTGGCACAAACTTTGGCTGCTGCTGCTGAAGGGTATAGCTTGTTAGCTGTTTTTGGTTAAGCACTGTGGTTTAAATCCAGGATAAAAATGTCCACATTAATAAATTAATGAGTGATGACTGTACATCTGATGTGCTGTAAACGGATCTGGAAAAGGCCTTGAAAGAGCCCACCTGCCTCATTCCTCTGGAGATCACAGCTATTCTTGTAATTCCTGACCTTCCCTTTAGCAGGGTATTGTTGTTAGCTGATTCACCTGCCACAACCCACCCATGTTACTCACCATAACACCTTCTTGGGGAGTTGACTTGAATGTGACCCAGAGTGGAGGCTGATGTGCAGGTTTGTGAAATCTCCTGGTATCTTTTGCTGGGTTTGTTTTCCAAGAAGAAATACATATTTTAAGCCACAATATGGTAAGCATTATAAAAGCTTCAGTGCTGTTGTCAACAGCTACAGTAACAGGAAAAGGAAGTAGTTGCTTACCAGGTTGATTGATTGATTGCAGCATTACAAAAGGTGTGCCTCAGGTGATATGTGGGTTTAGATGAGTCAGGAAGATTACTGATCAACAACATTTGGTTTCACAAAGTTGCTCCACGAGTTGTGCATGTGTTTATAGTTGTTTATCTCAAATGCGTGAATTCAGTGTCTAATGAAATGAGCTACTCTCTGTGAAAAAGTCACTTTATCCAAAAATCCTAAACCAGATTAAATCTTTTTTTTCCACCTGAGGCCCATCACAAGGCATTCCCTTAATTTTCTAATTAAAATGTGCCTCCATGGGAAGAGAAATATAATAGGATAGCTTTCATCACTTATCACCACATATTCTATAGTCTCTCAAGGTGATATTTCATCTTTTCCCATTTATACATTATCTGTTTTCAGGCATTCGGAAAGCATGTTGTTTGAACACACGAGGAGAGGGAGCACTCCAACCCTGTCACTCTCATCAACCATACATGTGGAAGGTGACTGCCTGAAGCAGAGAGCTTCCTCTATCCATGGGGGCTCTCCATTAGGGTGACCAGATAAAATCCAGGTCAGGGCTCATGTAACAGTTGTAGAGAAAAGGGAATTTCAGCCAGTGTCATTTGTATGCAATTAGTTCCTGGTGATATTCCCTCTTCATCACAACAGTTAAAGGTGCAGACACTATACTAGAGTGACCATATACAAAAGAAGGCAGGCCTCCTGCAACTTTAACTGTTGTGATGAAGAGGGAATTCACCAGGAACTAATTGCAAACAAATGACACTGGCTGAAATTCCCTTTTCTCTACAACTATTAAAGTTACATGAGCTCTGACCTGGATTTTATCTGGTCACCCTACTCTCCATGGGATGTACAACTCTGGATTAGAGGGAATCATTTTTGTCAGCGACTACTATGTTGCCTTGATGAATGAGAAAGATGCATGCACACAGCAAGGTTTTTTTTTTTTAAGCGAGTTGGATACTTCTAATCCTCGTGAAGATGTCAAAATCAGTGTTCTCGATGGCATGAAGAGCCCCCACCAATAGAGGAGGCTCGCCGCTTCAAACAATCACTCTCCACACGTACAGTGGGAGTGGGTGCCAAGAGCGATGATGGAGGGGAGTGGGGTTGGAGCACTCCCTCTCCTCATGTGTTTAAACAATGTGCTTTCCAAAGGCCTAAATAAAGCTAGGCTGCCTCTACAAGAGAGGTTTAAAGCTCTTTCAAGGCGCTTAAAATTTTTTACCTCTACAAGAACGGAGCGCAAATCGGGCGTAGAGGCGCGTTATCTCTCCGATTATGCACATTATCGAATGCGCGTTAAACAGCGAGTTTTATTTTGCTCCGGCCGTTAAAGCGCATTTTGCCTATGTGAACAAGCGCTTATGTGGATTAACTACTTGTAAAGCGCATTCTGGTCATCCGTTAATGCGCTTCGCCGCCTCTCGCCGCCTCTCGCCGCCTCTCGTGCAGAGGTATTAGGTGTAAATGCGCTTCAGCGATTATGCGCATAATCGCCTAACCGGGCACAAAAGCGAATCCTTGTAGAGGGGACCCTATTCCCTTTCTGTGATTTCAGAAGATCTGATTCATCTTGTCGAGAATCTAACCTGCAACAGCCATGATTTTTTATTTCTAGCAGCACTTCCTTTTTTGTGGCAGCACACTAATTGTGGAACTCCCTAGAGCAGACTTCCCCACTGTTGCCCTCCCATAATTCCCAACTAATGGTCAAGCTGGCTGCGAAGTATGGGAGTTGTGGTCCAACATATCTGAAGGCCACCAGGTTGGGGAAGGCTGCCCTAGAAAGATTAAACTAGCTTCTTCATTGCTTGCCTTCCCCAGGCAATAAAAACTCCCCCCTCCTCTCTGCATCCAATTATTGTTAATGAGGAGTTGGCTGTTGTTTCCTTTATAGTGTCTTTTATTGTTCTGCTTTTACATTTGTTGTTAGAATTGTTCATAAATTTTGTATTGATGGCCTGCTTTCAAATATTTTCATCAATTAATAAAATAAAACCTCACCCTCCAGGTTCTCCATTCCCTGTACTCTATTCCCTTGGCCTAGTCCAGCCTTCCCCAACCTGGTGCCCTCCAGATGTTTTGGACTACAAGTCTTAGCATTCCTGATCACTGACCATGCTGAATGGGGCTAACTGGAGTTGAAGTCCAACACATCTGGAGGGCACCAGTCAGAGAAGGCTGGACTAGCAGAAACCCTGCTGCAGGGTTGTGTTCTTAGAGACCTGGCAAATTGCTAGTTTATAACTCTGTTTAATAAACCTGCCTTATTACTGATTCTGGCTCCCTACCTTAGAACCCAGTACTGCAGAACACACGAGGCCTGAATACCTTACCCTAGACAATTCCATTTTCCTGCCTTCCAGACCTGGCTCAGCAAAGCAAATGGGGCATATTAGGGGCTGTAGGGAACCCCCACAGCATGCCCCTCCCACAGATTCAGCTGGCTTTGGTTTGGCCAGTTTTTCCACAATGCCAAGAAGTAAATGAATGATGTGCCTCGCATGGTCGAAACTAGGCTTTCAAGACTGGATGCCCTGCCACTTCATAAGCAGGTACATAGTGGTAGGGATGTTGGAGAAATTTGCAACGGAATCAAATGAATTCAGAGTTCCATGAATATGACCCATGGATTCCACAGGTTTTCCCAAATCTCACGGATTGCGTAGACTTGCAGACCAATTTCCCCCCTATTTTCTGGAATTTTGCACAAATTTAGTCATAGAAAAACACATAAAAAAAAAAACAAAAAAACTGGCTGCAAATGTACATCCCCCCCACAAGCTACAGCATGAAAAAGCATATTTGAGGGGATTTGTGCATTTTTGCAAGCATAAATATGGGCAAATTTGGGAAACTGGAGAAAATCCAATTACCCCAACCAGTGGACAATGGAACAAAAGGCACCTGACAATCCACAAAACACAGACGGAACGGATTTTACAAAATCTGTACATCCCTACCTAGTGGTGCACCTGAGTTGGGTGTGTGTGTCAGTGATGCTGTGCTCTTTGAGTGTTTTCTGGTTGTTTGTTTTGGCATGCCTGCAGACCTTGGATCTGGATAAAGGTGCTGTTAGACGAAATATATCTCAGCCTATTTTTGGCATCTTTTCTGAGCGGGCCCTAAATGCAACCCTGAATACCCTGGGTGTGGCTATACAGTTCAGCTAAGGTTGGCCCTCTTGCCATTTTAAAGGTCAGGTGCACAGAGCAATCGTTTCAAAAGCTCCAGGAACTGCAGTGTTCTGCGTACTCTGGCCAGGTTTGTTAGGAAATGGGACAGTTAATCACCAAGGTTGCTTCCTTCACCCCTATCTGTCTGATGCTGAACTGCTACTCCCTAATTACTAGTTTCATTAGGCAATCCCCTTTGATTCATGGCTGTTTTAGAAAAGGAGAGCTACTCCAGCGTTCCCTGTCATGCCGTGAATCATACGCTCTTCTGCTCCAGGCTATATTTATCACAGACAGATGAAACTGTTGGGGAAAACTTGTGAGCCAGTGTGTGTGTAAACATTGCAGCTTTGACTTCTACTCCGATGGGTTTCATGTTGCATGAGTAGAGAGGTCCAATAATTTTTCACAGCGCAGACATGAAGCAGACACCTGTCTCATAAAGGCTCCAGAAAATCAAGCATCACAGACCCTGAAGGATTCTGTGATTAATCACACTCCCCTCTTCTCCTCTCTTCATTTTCTGCAAACAACACATACACATTTTGCCAAACTAAACAGTACATAAGGCCATTTTCCACGTCCCAGTTTCATACACAGCCTCATGTACAAAGTTTCATGGATTTTGTAACATGTGAATTTGACTGATTCTCATGTCACAACTGCTTTAACAATTGTTTACATACCACTGTTCATAAAACTTATCACAGTGTTTTACATAATTAAAATACAGCAATACAAACAATAAAACACCACTTCATCAAACCAAACCAAAATAAGATAGCCATAAAAAAAGAAAAGAAAAAAGAATCCAGGTACCAGTTTCAGATTTTCAACAGAATAAGGGAGCAATCCTGTGTCCCCTTTACAGCATCTGGGGAGATATAGGATTTTTCGGTTTTCTGGCTCTGAGCTCAGAGACGGTGCTCCAAGTTCAGAGCCCAGAAACACACTGCTCACAGCCAGCGTGGAGTGCACCTCTCTGTGCTCATAAAACTGAATGCGGAGAGGGAGAACGGGGGGGGGGGGGGGATGTCCCCAGGGGTAGGCAGGGGAGGAGACCACGGAAACTGTTTTACACAGCTTCCTATGTGACATGCCCCCTCCATTCCAAAGCCCCCTGGGAGTAGACACTCAAAACCGAGCGCCTAGCAACAACTGCAGGGTAGATGGAGCACTGAGGAGAGGATCCCCTCCATCCTCCATGCACCCTGCATTGGATACTCATACGTCCCCAAGTTCAGGAGCTTTCAAGTACCCAGGGTGCAACCCAGAGGATTGCACCTTAAATAGGTTTTTACCAGTCTGCAGAAAGACAGCAGTCTAAAATAGAGTTCCCTAGCATCAGGCCTGCAATAGAAATGACCCTGCCCCTGGTAGAGAATGGCAACACAGGCTTTCTTATTCGTACTGGAAAAGCCTGTCATTCTGATAGGCGAAGGAGGGTTTTTTGAGAGAAAGGACTCCACTAGTATCCCAGTCCATGACAGCTTTGATGTCATAAGGCGCATAATCTTCAACTATTTCAGCAGACAACTATTGTGCATGTAAGAAACATGAGTATTAAAAATTAGCTCCTAGGATACTTCAAAGGACACCCAAAGTTCCTCCACATTATGTTCTAATGTATCAATGCCATTTCGTCTGGAAAAATGTCCCAACGTTTGAAATATAAAAACTGACACGGTTTTAGGAAGCTAATGTCATTTTGTCTGGAAATGTGTCCTTTGCATAAAATAGTAAGTCTGGCATAAGAAGATATCTGGGATCAAATCTCACTCATCCATAGGCTTACTCAGTGGCCTTTGGCAAGTCAGGCCCTTCCTTGCCTGGCTTAAGTATCAACATGTGAAGTACGCTGTGGTGTGGTTGAACAGCATGAGGAGTGTCACTCTTTTGACACTGAAAGAACTGCATAAATGGGCCACTCTACATTGGCAAAAGCAGAACATCAGTGTTCAGGTGGAGGATCATCCAATTCAATACTCCACCACACCAGAAACTCTGTGTTTATGGGAAGACTGCATGCCAGCTAGAAGAGTTCTAAGCTAGCCGTTTTAATGTATTAGTTCTCTCTCTCTCTCTTTTAATTGGTAGATAGCATTGAAATGTGAAATCCCCCCTTCATTTAAGTGGTACAGAGCTAGTGGGGCATATTAAGCATTATTTCTGACCCTTTCCCTTTCCTCATTTTTGTGGGGAAACAGCTGGACAAGACAAAGGGGAAAGAGAGACACACCCAGTTGTATGTAATAGGGATGTGTATCGCATTGGAACCGATGTCTGATTCCGAAGCAAATCCAATTTCCAATTCCGATGCTGGTCCAATGAGCGATGTTATCAGAACCATTTTTTTTCCAATCCGATTTTAATTGGATAGAATCAGAGCATCAAACCGCCATTTTTGGAGGCTTGTGTTTGGGGAAAGAAACAACTATAACTTCTTTATTCTAAAAGTTAGAGACATGAAACTTGGTGACCTTGGAGATGGGATGTTGCTAGTCATGTGTGCCAAATCCCAGAAAAATCCATGTAAGCTGTCAAAGCCAGAAGCACGATCTTTCAAAACTTTATAGCCATGACACGCTTGCACAGATTTTTCTGGAATTTGGCAAACATGACTAGTAACATCCCATATCCAAGGTCGCCAAGTTTCATGTCTATAACTTTTAAAATAAAGTAGTTATAGCCATTTCCCCCCAACACAAGCCTTTAGGGGAAAATAGGCATCCGATGCTCGCCCGATGTCCGATTTTCGTATCGGAATTGAATCTGAAGCAAATCAAGGGATGTCTGATTTTATCCGACATGATACAGGTCAAAATTGGACGTCCCGATTCCAATTCAATTTTCAGGGCTGTGCACATCCCTAGTATGTAACCTGTAGTTTGTCCCTGAACATGGCACTTGGCTCATATTTAGGGTGGCATGTGCCCTGCATTACAGAAGGCTGTCCTCTGTTTGAAGGGCGTTCCCATGCAGATCTGTTTTCATGATAAAGAGCCATAAGAAGGGCAAGTAGGGGCCATAAAGTTGCCCATCAATAGCAGACTGAGCAGGCACACAAGATACCTGGGGGGAATCTACACTGTAGCTATGCTACGTTAAGAAAGGGTAACGACCACTCATTGGGCCACATGACGTACTTACTGTAACGTTTTATTGTTGTGGTTTCTTACTACCGTTTTCTGAGACATATTCCATTGTTTGTGTTCGATCTGTCATTGCAAGAAGGAGCATGTGTCCTTTCTTACCATAATAGAGTCGCTAATTTGAAACATCTGTAATTCAATCACAGACGTGTGGGTGGGGGTTCTTTTTTGGGCACCCAAATGCTTCCTGTGGCTGTTGCCTAGCCTCGTGCTTTCAGTCATTTTTGGTTCTCCTCTCCTTCCTTGTAACGCTCTTCTCATTCCCACCTTTCTCTTTTGATTTAGCACTACTTTTTGCTAGCGTTATGTTACTGAGACTCCATAAAAGCTCTCTGACCATCGCAGTGGTAATGACATCACTCGGTAGATTGGTTTCAATCCTTCATTGAAACCAAGGGAAAGGAAGATGCCCTTACAAGGAAGTGGGCGGGGAAACATCGGTGCGAGGAAGGAATGTTATAAGAAAGGTTGCTGAGACGAGAGCGTGAGACCTCATTAAACGCTGTAAGGATGGGAGAACTAATCTACAGAACCGTAATGATTACATAATGTGACCCACGACGTTTTAAACCGTGGTAATTCAAAACGTTACGATGATCTATTTAAAACATTCCAAGCACATGTGTAGATTGCCTCCTGGTCAGAGTCTTCCTCATTATGGTGAGAGGTGTTTGCATTTGTATTTAAATGTTTACGGTTATTCCTAAATTTACATCTATCCATAGAAAACAGTATGTGCCCCATTTTATGTATACCCTTTTGTCCTATTTGGTGATGCATTTGTCCTCTATTTTTGGTGTCATACTCCTGACCACCCCACTTTTAGTGATGAATGTGACAGCTAGATATCTCTAAATGGGCTAATACAGCCTTCCCCAACTGGTGCCCTCTGGATGTGTTGGACTACAACTCCCACAATTCCCAGTCAGCATGGCTATGCTGGTTGGGGAAGGCTGGGCTAGTACAACTAATTGGTACCACTTTTGTGACATATTCACAGGACCATCCTTGTTTGGAGCAATTGATTAGCATATGATTAACTCTTGCCATTGTTAGCCGTCTTCAGCAATTCTAGCCCCCAGGCAATGAGGGGAGAAAAGGACTGAGCTTGATGGCCCCACCCCCTTCTATCATGCCTCCATCACCCAGCCCTGCTAGCCTCCACACACTGGAGGGCAAAGGTCTGTGGACTTGGGACTGCTCATCACTTGTAGGCCCCTGGGCAATTTAGGACCCTGATCATTTAGGTTTCTAAACTGAGTAGGGAACCTACACAGAGAGAGCAGGCAATCTTCTTGTTCAGACCTTCATAGTTCAGTTTTTTTTTAATTAAATTAAATTTGGTGAACCCATGCCTTTAGTAGGTTTTGCAACAGATTGGGTTAAACTTTTCTCCCCCACCTTTCTTTTGCTTGTAAAATGCCAAAATCCCGCTCACCACTCATAAAAGACCAAACACCCCCTCATCACTTCTAAAAGAAAAGCACAGTGTTGTTTCAGTCAATGCCCTTTGAGTTTTTCCATGCTTAAATGTCTGACATCACTCGACTTGCAACAAGAAAGGATTGCTTTTAATGAAGAATCCATTGCTAATTATTATTATTTTTCATCAAGATGGTGATGAAATATGCTGATGGCATTGTAGGAGTTGCCTGCAGAAGCAATCGTGGTTGCCTTCAGTGAGGTGACTCGCACTCATGCATCATTTGAATGGAGAGCGTACCTGCCAACCTTGGAAAATCCAAGAGAATTAAAAGTAGGCTGTTTCTTGTGGTGAGGAGTTCCGACTCATGCCGAGAACAAAGCCAATAAAATTAGGTCAGGATTGATTCAGACTCCCTTCCCTAAAGGTATGTTAAAAGAAAAAACATAAAGACATTTCATATGAAGTCTAAAGGTGGACTGACATCTCTGATTGCACATAGTTTCTGTGAAGTGTGTTGTAATTAACCTACAGATTAAAATAGAATAGAATTTATTGAATTATTCCACAGACCATATCAGAAGAGGAAAAAGTAAAATAAATTCAAAATTCCACATAAAAATAATACTTAAGACCACAGACCATATTAAAAGAAACTAAAATAAAATACTCCACATAAAAGTATTTAGTGTTTGGATTTGACTAAAACAAAACTAAGAATTAAGATTTAAGGTATTTGAAAAGAGTAAGAATTAAAATTGAAGTACATACTGACATGAGTTGATATCCTCAAAGCTCCGAATCTTCACCACAGTTAACTGAGATGGATTCCAAATATCTTTTTCTAAGGCTGGAAGCCTTTACTGCAAAGGAAGCTCCTCCCCAAGTTATGTACTGATAAGTTCCTTGTAGGATGAGGCTAATTTCCTTTAATGAAGGCTCTAGACAGTGTTCTCTAACTTCAGAGTATAGATGACATTCAAAAATGTAGTGAAGCAAATCCTCCAGTATTGCTGCCCCACAAATGCATAATCCGTCTTGAACTGGTATGCCCCCAAATCTCCCCAATTGAACCATTAATTCCATCTGTTCAAAACCTGCGGAATAGCTAAGCTATTTTAAAGAGCTCCACAATGTTCTAAAACAGCCTTCCCCAACCTGATACCCTCTGGATGTTTTGGACTTCAGCTCCCATCAGCCCCTACCATCACGGCTAATGTTCAGGAATACTGGGAATTGTAGTCCAAAACATCTGGAGGGCACCAGATAGGCTATCCCTGGTCCGGCTTCACAGGTTTTGCTCAGCTGATTTTGTGAATTCTAATTGCAAATATCAACTTTTATGAAGGGGTTACGGTTCAAATGTTTGTGCTGCTTTGAGGCTCCAGAAGCCTGCCTTGCCCACAGGGCATTCAAAACCTACCATCCTCTGCATACAATTGGCAGGAGCAGAAATGATGGCTTCCAACCTGGAACAGGACACCCACTTGGTCACTGTAGCCTGCCTTTTGCTTGCCACTATATTAGAAGTGCAGGAGGCTGTTGTAGACCCCAGGTTTCTTAGGCGTTTGCAAGGGCCAAAGGGGTAGTGGACAAGCGCCCAGGCCCAACTATGAAGACAGAGGGGTAATGTAGGTGAAACTGGTCTGTGAGATTTGAACCAGGGACTTTGACTTCTTCCCATTCATCCCATGCAAAGAACTTGAGATCACAAGCATTACCTTCAGTAAGTGAATGGTTAGATAAAACATGGGATTTAACCGTTACGGCTAGGCTGACCATATGAAAAGGAGGACAGAACTCATGTAACTTTAACAGTTGTAGAGAAAAGGGAATTTCAGCCAGTGTCATTTGTATGCAATTAGTTCCTGGTGAAATTCCCTCTCCATCACAACATTTAAAGGTGCAGGGGCCCTGCCTTCTTTTGTACATGGTCACTCTAGTATAGTACCTGCACCTTTAACTGTTGTGATGAAGAGGGAATTTCACCAGGAACTAATTGCATACAATTGACACTGGCTGAAATTCCCTTTTCTCTACAACTGTTAAAGTTACATGAGCCCTGTCTTCCTTTTCATATGGTCAGCCTAGTTACGGCACAGTAAGCACATTGTATGAGAGTCTCCGAACAAAACATAAAGATGAAGCAAATTCATGGAAAACTGGTCATGCTTCCTTGAGTTTTATAACTGTAAGAGGGTATATCCGAATGGACAGTACTATTTCTCAATAATTTAAGGTGATTATATAGGGAAATTGTTAGCTAAAGAAATGGCTCAACTTAATAGTTTTGCATTTTTCTTTTTCCAAAATGCCACATAAAGAAAAAACAATTTGTTTTTAGTTTTTCACGGTAACTGTCTAAGGATTTGCAGCAATGTAATTAAAAGAAAAGTTTTTTTTTTAAAAGAAATGTTAGGAGGCAGTTTATTATGTATTTTTTCTGATGGTTATTTTTATATTATTCTGATTTTTATCTGATTCTAAGTGGCTAAGTGAAATAGTTTATTTTGTATTCTTTTGTTTTACTTATTTTTAAAATTTATAAACTGCCCTTCATACACAATGGATCCCATAGTGGTGTACATAACATAAAGAAGGCCCTTGGGATTAATTTCTGCGCCATACAGCATTGTTTCTAAATTTGTGAGATGATAATTCCTCTGAACATTGAAATTTCGGAATGAAATTTAACACAAACATTTGGAATGCAATTCTACATTCAACATTAAATATCACCTTGTCTCCCCACCCACTCACCATCCTTTTTCAAAGGTGTTGTTGTGAGAGGCAGAATCTCTACCTATAAAGCTGAAAGTATGTGTGTGTGATATATATCCAGAAATGTTTACTCACTTCCAGATGAGCTAGAAACTTGAAATTTGGCATGCTGAAAGTTCAGGCTGTACAATGTACCAGAAATATCTAAAACATGATTTTTTTAGTTTTAACTATTTTTTAAAGAATTTAATAATAAAAAACCTAGACTTATGCCTACAACTCCCAGCATGCCTTGGGTGGAACTCCGAGCATACCTTGGGCATGAGGCCAGATTTACTGGCCTTTGGTGGCCATTGTGTGTGCATGGGCAGGTGACCACTTTTGCCTTTTACAATTTCAGGAAGAGAGCAACGACCATGTGGCCTATAAAGTTCAATGGGACAATGCCCTCTAGTGGGCGTTTTATAGCGTTGGGTTTTCTGAGGTTTATTTTGTGATACTAAAAGTGAGAAAAGGAGCGGGTGAAGTGCAGGAGGCTGACTGCATCGTCAAAAGGACCCATGAATATCTGTGAGTAGCCAGTAATGAGCATGCTATAAATTGCTCATTTAAAGAAGTCATCTGAAGAAAAGCTGGATTGTCTTATGTTCAGAGCAACATACTGTAGGGTGACCAGATTTTGAGAACCAAAATCCCGGTCCCCCCCCAAAACAACCCCCCCACCGCGCACCCGCGTGCCCGCCCCCCCGGCGCTGCGCCGCCAGCCCACCTTGCCCCACCCGCCCCGCTCCGCTCCACCCCGCCCGCATGCCCCGCCCGCGCCACCTGCACGCCCCCCCACCCGCCCGCGCCGCCCGCCGCCCCCCCCACCCCGCCCGCTCGCCCCCCCTGCCTGCCTGCCCCGTGCCGCTCGCCCCGCGCCGCTCGCCCCGCGCTGCTCGCCCTGCCCCGCTCGCGCCGCCCGCCCGCCTCGCGCTCCTTACCTGCTGGGGCGTCCGCTTCCCTCCGGTGCTCTGAATCTACTGAGAAACAGGCTTCCTGGCCTGTCTCTCAGTAGCACGCCGGGTGATGACATCATCACCCGGCGCGCTACTGAGGGACAGGCCCCGAAGCCTGTTTCTCAGTAGATTCAGAGCACCGGAGGGAAGCGGACGTCCCAGCAGGTAAGTGCCTCGTGCCGCCGGCCTCGCACCGCCCGCCCGCCTCCCGCCACCGCCGCGTGACCCTCCCGCTGCCCCTGTTTGCCCCCGCTGCCCCCCGGTTGGCCCGGATCGCCCCAGGTTTCCCGGTTAGGACCTGGAAACCCCGGGCCATCTGGTCACCCTAACATACTGCACTTCAAGTACGATATTCAGCTCAACACCTGCACAAACTTTCAAAAGGACCAGAAGCAAGCAAGGCCTTTTCACTGTCCTTTACTATTATTTAGATTGATATTTTGTGGAATGTGTTACCTTCCTTGAGTCTCCATTGGAAAGTTAAGCCAGGATGAAAATCTATCAGTAGTCCATCATTTTATGTAAAAAAAGTCTTTTCTGAACGGTGTCAAGTTCTATGTATGGTGATTTTATTCTTGATTCTAGTCTCTCTTTCCTAAACAAACGTATTGAAATATCCCTTACAGAATCAGTTCTTATTTTTTTAAGCAAAAAAGCTTATCATTTTTATTATGGAACAAGCTCTAGCAGCATTTCTTCTCACATGTAAGTGGAAAAATCTCTGGATGAAATAAAAAGATTTGGTTTGGTTAAATTAATTGTGTGTTACGTGAAGAAGTATTTTGCCTAACAATTTTCTTGAGTGATTCAGGCTGTTTGCACATCACAGCAGCATTCGGTGGCAAATGGTGGATTAATTAACCCATATTTCATGGGATGCACACTGTGTGCGAGCCACTTCCAAGTGGGGTGATCAGAGCTTGAGAGGGTCATGTGTGAACCTGAACCGCTGGGTTGTTTAGCCCCTAAACAACCCAGTGGTCTAGGTTCAGACGTCACATTGACAATCTCAGATCGGGATGATCGGAGGTTGTATACAGAAACCAGAAGTGGCTCACAGGTGGTATGCATCCCTGCTACTCATGGATTATTATTATTAATTATTATTATTAATTATTATTATTGTTTATTATTATTATTATTATTATTTACATTTCTATACAGCCCCATAGCTAGGCTGACCAGATAAAATCCAGGTCAGGGCTCATGTAACCTTAACAGTTGTAGAGAAAAGGGAATTTCAGCCAGTGTCGTTTGTAAGCAATTAGTTCCTGGTGAAATTCCCTCTTCATCACAACAGTTAAAGGTGCAGGGGCCCTGCTGTCTTTTGTACATGGTCACTCTAGTATAGTACCTGCACCTTTAACTGTTGTGATGAAGAGGGAATTTCACCAGGAACTAATTGCATACAAATGACACTGGCTGAAATTCCCTTTTCTCTACAACTGTTAAAGTTACATGAGCCCTGACCTAGATTTTATCTGGTCAGCCTATATGCCATAGCCATAGGTCTCTGGGCTGTTTACATAAATAACCCATGATTGTCTGCTGTAATGTGCAAACCAAGTCATTCTGTTCTCTAGTATTTGTGAGAGAGGGAGAAGCATGTCTCTCTAGCCACTCTCTCCATATCATTTATAATTTTATAAACCTCGGTTGATAGCTGGCCTGTTTATCTTTCTTCTAACCTTCTCTGCCTTTTTATTTTTAGCTGCCCTGAGAAGGCTTTATAGGCCTGGAGTTCTCCTAACACTTGCCACAACTTAATGTTATGATTGACTGTTGTCTTTCAAACACCTTTCAGTATCATCCATTCCTCTGACATAGCAAAGGGAAGTAACTTGAGCCAGTAGACCTTCTTACTTATTGAAAGCCACCCAGAGAGCAACAGAACAGAATCTCACTTTAAGAATGCTGATCAGAATCTCCACCTTAACTACCTCATGGCTTAGAAGGTGGGGCCAACCTTCTTCTTCTTCTTTTAATAATCAAAGATCATAAAGCAAACACTGGAGAGACCACATTGACATTTCTGAAGCCAGCTACAAGTGTACTGTGTTAGCTGTAATACTCAGCAGATGTGCAATGTTCCTTTTATTTGCTTTGTTTTTTATATGAGGTGTTGGAAGCACATTTGAGAAGTGCTGGCTGAAATCAGATCTCTGAGAATTTAAACGCCAGCAATTTAAACTGGGCCGCTTCACCTACAACGTGACGACTAAGTGAAGGTTCTGGGTTTTCCTCGACATAATCATGGAGAGGTTTTGTGGTGGATTCCGATGAACTTGAAAGGCTGTTCTGAAGTCGGTTAAAG
Organism: Anniella stebbinsi; assembly: GCA_029215795.1. Taxonomy (NCBI): domain Eukaryota; kingdom Metazoa; phylum Chordata; class Lepidosauria; order Squamata; family Anniellidae; genus Anniella; species Anniella stebbinsi. The sequence continues at coordinate 84,085,333 of JARDYH010000002.1, read as the reverse complement.
TTCACAAGGGTTTACCTGGTTCTGCATAGCAGGAGCTTATATGGCCTGCGATTCTGGGAACCTGCACTTCTCAAGTTTCACAGCTTCCTGGCCAATAAATCACCCCTTCTCCACATTGCTCATTTCACCATTTCGGCAGAACTGACTGAGTAGGACAGGAGCAGAAAAACAAGCTGGAGAGTTGACCTTGAATGCATGTTCTGCTCAACACTCTAAAAGGAATCGGAGGAGCTGTAGAGTTTGAAATGGGACACGTGGCTGTACCTGGAAGCCACGGTTGCTATGAAATGGAGTTTCATTCCATTGCTAAGGCAGCAATTAGCACCTCAGCTCTGTTTCAAGTTGCTGCCAGCTAACCTTCCCGGCTTACCTAATCGACGCCTGTAAGTGTTCAGCAGTGAAGCAATGTAGAAAACAGCAGGCTGAATCAGCAAAGTGTGTGATGATGACACAGATACTTGGAAAATATTCAGTGATAATAGAAATGTCAAAGGAATTAGCAGGAGCCTAGATCTTGTTTTTAATCTCCATGCCAAGAAAAGCTTCACCTGCTTAATTTCTGTAGGTTAAGGTATAGAAGCAGTCGGGGGTGGGGAGAAGAGGAAGGAATCCTATTCCCACAATCCCTTTTCTGACGGCAGTAGCACTTGAGCCCAAGGAAACATGCAGCACCTTCCTCCTCTCCATTTGTATCCTCACAACAACCCTGTGAGGGAGGCTAGGCTGAGAGTCAGTGACTGGCCTAAAGTCACCCAGTGAGCTTCATTTTATTTATTTATTTATTTATTTATTTATGTATTGCATTTTCCTATACCACTCAATAGCCGATGCTTTCTGGGTGGTTTACAAGAACTAAAACCACAGAATAAATACAATATAAAATTAAAAGTTTACAACTACAGTATAAAAGTAAAACCAGAATAAAACCTAGCAGCAATGCAGAGATTTAAAATACAATAACAGATGTAAAACAATATAACTAAAAGACTTAAATGCGTAGGAAAATAAAAAGTTTTCCACCTGGCTCCAGAAAAAGCATAATGGGGGCGCCAGGCGCCTTCATGGCCAAGTAAGGTCTCGAACCCAAGTCTCTCCCATCCTAGACAATGCTCTAAGCACATCATTAATGGTAGGTGCAGGGAACAGCAGGTGTTGGCTAAATAGTGCAAGCATAGGGAGTGATCTTTTTTGTTTGTTTATGGGACAGCCAACAGATTGCCTGAGGGCAACATGTACAATGTATGATCACAAACCCTGATATATACAACATGTTCTACATGTAGCAGGAGCAGTTGCGAGTATGAGGTTTGCATTCAGAGCCCATGTCGGAGCTTGGTGCCCTTGGGTAGCTCAGCGCTGAAGCCTCAATGCCCTGGAAAGGCCCACTGCTGTTACTTCTTACCACCAGGGCCGGCTCTACTGTTAAGCAGAGTGAGGCAGTTGCTTCAGGCAGCAGATAAGGGGAGGCAGCAGCAAGGACATGGAGAAGAGAGCTGTGTGCCAGGCAGCCTGCTCTGTGTTAGGCTGCTGCTTTCAGGTGAGGTGGACAATGCTGCCCCCTTGCTAATGTTGAAGAAATAGCCCAGTTGGCTTTTGTACATGGAAGAGGAGAAGGTGCCATGTTGTTCTTCACTTCAGGAAACAAAATGCCTTGGGCCAACCCTGTTTGCCACAACCCACCTTTACTCATTGGCTGAATTCGGACGACACAATAAGCAACTGGGGGGTGGGGACCAATCATCAGTTGTATTGACTATCGTGTCTTTCGAATGCTGCCATAGTCAACTCAGCGCTGATCCTAATCCACACCACAGTTGATTATTTATTACCATGTTGTGTGGGGAGTACCCCCTAGATGAACAACTGTAAAGTTGATTATTACCCCACCATTAACTATCGTGTTGTCCGAATTCAGCCATTTAGTCATCCTACTTGTCGGGCGGTTAAGCAACAGCAGGGAGCAGTAATTTTTGCTGCTTGCCCGCTGTAGCTCTCTAGGTGGCACTGAGGATTGGAAGAGGCCTGGCTGGCAAACGAAGAGTCGGCTGAAGCTCCTTCCCACCTTCATTGGTTCCTCTGCCAACTCTTTGAGTCAGAGTCTGTTCCAGATTTTGGGGGGGCCCGTGGGCCAATGTCCTCGATGTGAGCCCCACCCTAAGTGAGCCCACTTCCTTCCCACTGTCAACACTGCCTCTTCCCCTCTGGACCCGACTGGCCCCACCTATCCAGAAAGAGAGGGAATGGCAAGCAAAGGCTACTGTGCTGTCTGTTCCACCTGTCAGTGTTTACATGCTGTTGAACAAAGAGCGAGGAAGGGGTGGAGTGGAGCTAGGGTTCTCTGAGAGTCAGCAGAGGCCTTGTGGCTGGGGGTTTGGCCTCAACAGGAGCCCGTCCATGAGCAAGGAGCTCAAAGGGAGCTCTTAACCCAGCAAAGATCTGGGTGGAGACCCAGGGCTTATATACATGCTATCAGCTACCTCCCTCCATGGCTCAGCAGTTGCAGCCAGACTGTTTCTCATTGTCCGCAGCTGGACTCTCCCCTCGTTCCAAATAGATCCTTACTCCTGAAGAGAACATGGGTGAAAAGGTTTGCAGTCAGACCCTCCAACGCCAACTCCAAGTCTCTCATCTGGTCTGCTGACACTGGTGGCTTCGATGTCAGTGGGGCAATAAATCCACTCTGGGTTTCAGTCAGAAACCATGGATAGCTCCGCACCTTGGATAGCTCTTTTACAGTCCTCACTGGTTCTGACTGAAACCTGGAGCTGGTTATGACTGACTGATTCTTACTGAAATTCAGTCCCATTGATACCGGAGCCACCAGCCTCCACTGTCTGCTGCCCTTTGCTCTGGGGAACTGCAGGGTGACGGAGGAGAGTCGGGAACCAAGGCAGAGCTTGGGATGGGGCTCTAGGGAAGGCATCCCATGTCGCCTGTGGGGGGTTTGCTGTGGAATCCTAGACAGGATCTACACTACTGCTTTATAACGATATTGACAACTGTTGGGCTCATGACACATTCTATATACTGTTTTCAACCTGCTTTCAAAGTGTTTTATTCTACTTGGGGTAGATCTGGCACAAGTATCAAGAACTTACAATGACGTTTTAAAAATACAATAAAAAATAAAAACATGGGATTACATCCAATGTTGCCTTTCCATCAACGGAAGGGCCTTTTCCGTTCACAAGAGGGCTTTTGAACCAAGGGAGGCCTCTGCTAATGGAAGGTGGGAGGCAATTTTTTTTCGGGTTCCTTCTCCCTCCTGCAGTCCCATGTGCCACCACCCATGCTGTTCTGGGAGTCCTCCAACCATCCAGAGAAAATTTTGGGAGACTGTAGGAGGCTGCAAGATTCCTTTTCCAATAGTGAAAGCCTCTGCTAGATCAAAAGCCCTTCTGAGAATGGCAAGATTATGTTAGATGGAACCCATGATAAAATATTCTAAAACAATATAAATACTCTAAAACAAACAAGAGTTAAAGAAAGGAAGGAAGAAAGAAAGGACTGTAATTCATAATTGTCACCACTGATACTTCTCGAAGTCAACAGTTGCATTGTATTCACACCAGCCATTAGCTTGCAGTGAATTATACTGCATTATAAAACAGTTTTTGATTGGTGCTAATCCTGAACAGTGAGTAATAAACGCTGTGTATCGCCACCTTCTGGAAGCAGTTATACATGCACTTTCACTAAAGTGTATCATCATACGATTCCATTTCCTACAACCAGCGCCAACTAGTAAGCAGTATCAGCACAGATCACAAGAGGTGAACCACGTTTCTCTTTCGAAATATGAGCTTTGCAGTCATCCAAGACACTCAATGTATCACTTGGCTGTTCAGTAATTCTTGGAAAGTTCTAGTACATTTATATAAAGATGGCAAATTTGAGTATTTCCACTACTTGTAAGGAAAACTTTTAATTGATTGGTTCTGAGCCCCAGATGACCTCACTGTTCCATTTCCTGCTTTTTAAAAAATCTGCTTTTTTTCAGAAGACTGAGGAGCACTCAGTCATTCTCCCCCAACACACAATAAATCATCCCCCCCCACTACAAGAAACCTGCAACTCTAAACAGGTGATTTCCCCCCGGGGTCACTTCTTGTAACCAGCAAAACAGGCTGCGAGGGGACAAAATATTGTCAAATGTGGGAACTCTTCCACAAAAGCAGTGAGGAAGAAAATATTGTACTACCTGTATCATCACAGCAACCTTGTGGCAGGGTGACCGTATGCCCTACTTTACAGAGGAAGGTCCTCTGTCCAGTCCAAGTCCAGTTGAAAGACAAAGAACTATAAGAAAGAGAGCAGGGGCCTTGAAATTGCCTGCCAACACTTAGCTCATGGGCAGCAGAACGAGCTGGCACACAGGTCTCCTGGTCACCATTTTCTCCTGTATGGTGAACTGTAGCGTGTTCCTATTTGAACGATAGCCATTATTTCCAAATGTGCATCTCTATAAATTAGCATATGGAAATTGTATGTAAATCTATGATCACTTTGGTCATTTTTTTGCATCTTTTTTTGGTGATGCCTTTCCTCTTTTTAATTTATTATTGGGCCTGTTCAGACAACGTGCTACGCCATGGTTAGGCTGCTAACCCTTTGCAGCAAATGGTTAGAAAATTTGTTTAAATCATGGTTATATAGCCACCATGGTTAGGAATGGTTCACACGACTCACTAAATCATGGGTCACACAACATGCTAAGCCATAATGTTTAGCTCAAAATGCTTAACTACCATGGCTTACCGTGCCATCTGAACAGGGTCATTGTTTATTTATTTATTACATTTTTATACTGCACAATAGGCTCTTTAGGCAGTTCTCAATTAAAACCATAAAATACAGCAGATCAAAATATAATATAAAGCTTTAAAAGTTTAAAAATACCACATAAAGCTAAAATAAACCCAGCAGTAGTTCTTCATGGCAACATTCCATTTGTTTTGGAATAACCAGCAAGACCCCCCCCCTTTTTTTTTTTAGTGATACCTAAGCAGTTAACCTTGTTAAGGATAAAAATCCACTTTGGTTGTAAGGCAACTCTGTTTTATTAAGCATAATACAGCTGTATGGAGATGGTCCTACAGACAAAAAACTTCTCAACTCACAGTGTGAAAAGCAGGTATATTTATACATAGTAGCTAGCAAAGTTATAAAGCAAAACAAAGACAGATCAAAGAAAACTTCATTATACCTTATCAACAGATGGCCCATAACTCTTCTGGCAATATCAGATTGACCTGGATGGTCAGTCCTCCTTATCAAGCTAGCTTATTTGTTTTCTCCTACATCAAAAGGTTTTGACAGTTAGAAATTCCAATTAAACATTTCCTTCCAATTAAGCAGTTTCAGCATTACAGCACATTCAGGCACATACATCATTCCAAACCTGTCGTGCAGTTCACTTGCAAGAACCACACTACATACAGAGGCCTACATACAGAGCAGGTATATCAAGGCTTGTGGCCTTGCTTTCTCACCCTATTTGTAAAGCTAAGAGATAGCATTGTATCCAACATTAATCTAACTTAACCCCTATTCATTTCAGTTGGTCTACTCTAAGTAGGGCTAACATTGAAGACAAACCATGGCTCAGGGTCACCTAGTGAGCTTTATGGCTGAGTGGGGATTTGAATCCGTGTCTCCTAGTCCAACACTCTAACCACTATGCCACACCAGCTCTCATTCCTGGTTCTTATTCCAAAAATGAAGATGAAGATGGGGGAAGGAAGTGTGGGTCAGGAGGTGAAGCAGCAAGTGTGAGGAGAGTACTTAGCTAGCCGTGCATATAATATGGGCTTTTAGGAATGCTAATAGAGACCTTGTGCACAACTATTACTTTCTAAAAGGAGAAGTGCTGGGGCTAAGGCTGCCAGAGACATAGGGCCCATTCGCATGACATGACAGCCCATTGTGGTTTAATTTACCTGTGAAGAGCTGTGAAGTATGAATATGAAAGCCCCGGCTGGAGGTTGCAGTGGCTTGTCATGTCATCTCAACCTAGAGTTATTTGAGGGTTAAACAACCTTTGCATAACTCTAAAATAGATCAGAAGTTATGTGAGGTTTGTTTAACCCTCAAATAACCCCTGCTGCCCGGGTTCAGGCAACACGACAAGCCGTGCCAACTTCCGGCATATTCATGATGGTGGCTGGCTGGCACTGTGAAGGTTAATTAACCCACAGTGGGCTGTCATGTTGTCTGAACTAGGTCAATAGGTGACAGGGCTCTTTTATCTGTAGTAGTTTGTTCAACAGGGGGAGCAGATAGTGCCACAACAGGGCATAGACAGGTGATGCTGCATCTGCTATTGACTACATCTCTTACGTAGTCAATAGCAGCCAATGCTAGCTGGGGATGAAGCACGCAAAAAAACCATTCCATAATCTGTCCTACAAGGTCTAATCCTGAATCCTGAGTATGTATGGGAACAGCTATGATAATAGTGGGCAAATGGCACTCTGCACATGCTCAATTGAGCATTCCCTCTTATTTTTAATTCACATACAGCCCAGCTAGGGCCTTTGGCTTTGCAGGAGATGCCTTTCTCATTGCCTCCCCCATAAATGACTTGACCGTACGTATCTGGTCACTCTGGGCAGGGTCCCTGCAGCTTTAACTGTTGTGATGAAGAGGGAATTTCACCAGGTGCTGCATGCATACAAATCACACCTGATGAAATTCCCATTCCTATACAACTGTTAAAGAGACAGGAGCCCTGTCCTCCTTTTCATATGGTCACCCTACGCTAGCTTCCTGAGCATGCCCGTTACCAGATATGAGCCAACAGTAGTTTGTGACAAAAGGAGTTGTTGAAATTATCTTGCTGGGGCATGGAAAGCTGATGACATGAGATTGTGTTTCAAGGTTGGTTTGATCATGAAAAGAAGAGAGTAGTTTTCGTTTTTGCTTTTCTTTAAAAAAAAAATAGGGTTTGCTTTTTTTTGTTTTTTTGAAGGGTTTTTCTAGTACCAAAAGAGGGTGTAAGCTTTGTTGGTACATTAAAGTAGTGAATTTGATCTCCTACAGGAAGGAAAGCACCATAATTTATGGTTATATTCTCTGCATGTCTCCAAGTGGTGAGAAGTTTGGGGGCAGAGCCCTAAGCTTTGTTCGGTTTCTGTGAAGGAGGCCACTGGTGGTGTATGCCATTTTTAAGTATTTAGGTGCATAGGTGGAGGTATGGCTTAAACACTTAAAAGGACAGCCAAATCCAGTTCCCTACATCAGGGGCCAGATCTACACCTTGTATCAAACCATTATGAATGTGGAATAAAAAGCAAGATATAGCACTATGAAAGTGGTATATGGAATGTGGATTGTGCCCCAACAGTTAAAAGTGCATTTTAATACTGCTAGAAAGCAGTAGTGAGGATTTAGCCCAGATCTTCAGAAAGGGACAGCTCCCGCACAAAAGACTTTCTACATTGTGCAGAGCCCAAAGCCCTTCACATCTATGGGAGGGAGAGTGCACATTTTTGGGTGCACACTTTAAAACATGCCCACAGAATTGTGCACTTTTTGGTTCAAAAGAAAAAAGAAAAGCTCATGTACGGGAATGAGATGACCTGAGCTCAGAGCTGAAAATGGGGGAATTGCAAGGAGCTCAAACTTCATTGGTTCTCTCATTTTTAGAACCCTTGTGTGGCAACTGCTGATAAGATTTCCCATTCTAGAAGAAGTATTCCTGTTTGGGGGGGGGGGGGAGAAATGGGACAAAACAAAATCTCCAACCCTATTGACCCTGGTACTTTGCCCCTAAATGGCAAACTAAACATTCATGAAAAATGAATGACTTAGGAAATTAGTACCTCCTTATGTTTCAGAGCATGAAACTGCACCAGCACCCTTTCACCGACAGACAAAAGTATGCTGATGTGCTAGATACTTTATCTCAAACTACTTATCCCGGTAATTGCTTATGCAGCTTGGAGCTCAAACTGCCTTGTGAAATACAGCCAAGATGCCTAGATGTGAAAAGCCAACTGCCTCACCAAGTAATGGTAATGACAATTTTAATTATACATCTTATTCATGCATTCTTTGGGTGCACAATTCTAGTGTTATAGCAGGCATACAGGAACTCCTTTTTGGCACCAGTTCTCCTTGGGAGAACTCAACTTTTTCCTCTGAAATTTGCTTCCATTTTGTTTGCTTTTGGATTCTTCCTTTGTTTTGGCAGTCTAACAAATAACTTGTAAATCAAACCTCTGGTTTCAGCATTCTGTGTTTTGTATCACAGCTAAGAGAGCGAAGAAGAAAAAAAACAATTTGGGATTAATCTTCCAATCTAAATTCCGGCAGATTGTCTAGTTTCTCATATATTACTATAACACAATTAAGTTATCAGTCATATGGAGAAACCTTAGCAGCTCTTCCACATTATTGCTGCGGGTACCAAAAACCTTTGTTTTTAAGTCTTGTTTTCAAAGATTTTCACCTCACAACTTTGGACATGTACCACTCTCACATTTAGGAAATGAACTCCTTCTCTATAGTTTTGTGAGCATATTTCTTGAGATTCTCTGGACATGTTGATGCCCACATTAATATATGATCTGGAGATATGATAAAGCTGTTTTTCTAATGAAATTTTTCATGAATTTTTCTCCAGTTGTCATAAGAAGTTTGTAATCTATGAAAAAGAATATTTACAAAATATTGATTTAAATTTCCCCTGGAACCAGAAACTGTACCATATCTTATCGTTATGTGGTCTTCTAACCTGTGCATGGTTAAGATTCATGTTAAATTAGAAATGTATTATTTACATATTGGTAGTTTGGATGTTATGAAATTAATTTGAAAAGTAAATTTCAAACCTGGCTCTGAATTCCCAGAACTATGCAATCTATTAATCCTGGAGCATAAATGCTGCCTTGTACAGACAAAATATTTATCTGTGACTAGCTGATATGCCTGGCGTTGCTTGGTCCATGAATAATGTTTATGACATTTATTTGATAAATAATAAATTTCTCTGCAACTTATTCATCTTTAGGTTGGTTGGTTTTTTTTAGTTTGGTTGAGTTTGTAAATTGTTTTGTTAGAATAAATGGAAAATTGTGTTAATAAGAACTGTATTTTAAATTAGAGCTTCGTGGTAAACCACATTTTTTGTTTTACCTCAAATGCCTATTATTATTATTATTATTATTATTATTATTAATTGCATTTATATACCACCCCATAGCCAAAGCTCTCTGGGCGGTTTACAAAAATTAAAAACATTGAACATTAAAAAACCAACATACAAAATTTAAAAAGCATAAAAAGCATAAAAACATATTATAACTACAATATCCATTTAAAACAACTACTGTATTTCATCGAATCTAAGAAACCATCAAATCTAAGGCGCATCTTAATTTCAGGGCCACCAATAGGTAAAAAGCTTTGTGTCGATTCTAAGATGCACCCCATTTTCAGACACGTTTATATTTGAAAAAAGTGCATCTTAGAATCTAAGAAATATGGTAGGTGGTAGCAGGGCCCGGGCGAGGGAGGAGTGGCGGCGGCAGCAGCGGGGACGGGAAGGGGAGGGAAGGGCGTGGAGAGCCGGGCGGAGGCAGCGGCTGTTGCAGCGAGGGCCCGCATACCCCCCCAGCGCCTCGGCCTCCCTACTCACCTCCATCGCGAGATCTTGGCCTCTTTCCCAGTACTGAAGCCTACACAGGCCGAGACAGCAGCAATCAAGGTGAAGGGGGAGGGGGGAGGGTTAAGGCTTGCAAGTCCCCCCTACCTCCTCGCAAATCCCCCCTCCCCACAGCCTTCCCCACTCACCTCCAGTGCCGCCCTGGTCCTCGCCACTAGCGCCGCAGGCAGAGTCCTCCCTGGCCTGGAAACACAGCGTTAGTACAAAGTAGGGGCAGGAAGTCCTTGACGTGCCCTGTCGAGGACTTCCTGCCCCTACTTTGTAGTAACGCTGCGTTTCTAGGCTGGGGAGGCTGCTGCAAGCGGCGCTGGCAGCGAGGACCAGGGTGGCAATGGAGGTGAGTGGGGAGGCCAAGTCACTGGGGGGGGCGCATGTGGGCCCTCGCTGCCACGGCCGCTGCCTCTGCCCGGCTCTCTGTAACCCTTCCCTTCCCTTTCTGCTTCTTCCTCCTCCCCGCCACCACCGCCACTCCTCCCTCGCATAGGCCCTGCTATCGCCTTTGCCTGCCTCCACCCTCCTCCCTCTTTCTCTCTCACCCCTTCCTGGGATTCGGCAGCAGCGGCAGTGACAGCGGTAGAGAAGGTCTGGAAACGCAGCGTTTCCACGAAGTAGGCTGCGATCCCGCATGCTGGCGGTGAGGACTGGGGCATGATGGAGGTGAGTGGGGAGGCCGAGTCGCTGGGGGGGCATGCAAAGCCCCTTTGTGAAGGTTCTATGGGTGGGTGGGTGTATCCCAAACCCATTCCAGTGCTGGAGAAATCCAGCGAATCTAAGACGCCATCAATTCTAAGATGCACTCCATTTTTACAGAGGTAAATATGGGGGAAAAAGTGCGTCTTAGAATTGAAGAAATACGATATTTTGGGTCAAACAACAACAACAACAAAATCCCCTCAACATACGCTGTTAAATACCTGAGAGAAGAGAAAAGTCTACACCTTCCATCATGCCTTGGCCGGAGCAGCCGTCTAAACTTCAAAAACAAACAGGACACACAACACCCTTTCTACCAGCTAAAAAAGATGCAAACCTAAAAATATGTTTTAAAAATAGACCCGGCATTGTCCAGATATCTGAATAACATATAGTAGGGAAGCAGATCTCAGTGGATGTGAGGAACTGTTGTATGTATGTGTTCTGAAGTTATTATTATGAAAAAAGGAAAGTGGCCAGAACACCAGCGTGCCAGATTTCAAGTTTCTACCCGGTGTTGCTCGGCCCCCCTAAAATATATGTCTGTGAGGTAATAATCTTAAAGTTGCAGGCTGGCTAGACCTGTGAATTAACCTTTAAACAAATTAAATTAATTTCTTTTTTTCCTCTCTCATCCTCATGACAACCCTTCAAGGTAGGCCAGTCCTAGGCCTGTGAGGTAATTTTAAAACAAATTAAATTAGTTCCCCCTCTCACCTTCAATGCATGGCCCGACTTGCCCAGGATGGCGAACTACTTCCAGATGATGGTTGTCAAAGCCCGATAAGTCCCCTCCTGCCCAAGGCATGCTGGGAGTTGTAGGCACAAACCTAGCTCTTTGAATAACGCTAATTTTTGAACACATCTGAGGTGTCATGGGAGAGAGTTGGCCTTCTTAGTTGTTGCACCCTGCTTAAGGATTTATTTTTCCCAGGTGGGCTGGCCTGGTGACTGCATGAACGGCTTCTAAGTGCCAAGAGATTTTTTTTTTAAAAAAATATATTTTCCAGGGCCTTTTAACTTGATGAGATTTTTTATGCTGCGGTTTCTCCCCCTATTATAACTAAACCACAGCATTCCAAGACAGATGCAAGAATTACTGGATAAAGTTTATGATTTTTATGTAAAAGCCTGACTATACCATTGAGACAGAAGAGTGAATGGAGGAATGACTGATAGCTGAGGCTAGAATGGAATGGAATGGAATGGGGGGGAATGAGTGACAGTTGGGGAAAGTCAGTTAGAAGGAGAACAGAGGTCCCCTCTACAAGGATTCGCTTTTGCGCCTGGTTAGGCGATTATGCGCATAATCGCTGAAGCGCATTTACGCCTAATCCCTCTGCACGAGAGGCGGCGAGAGGCGGTGAAACGCATTAACGGATGACCAAAATGCGCTTTACAAGTAGTTAATGCGCATCAGCGCTTGTTCACATAGGCAAAATGCGCTTTAACGGCCGGAGCAAAATAAAACTCGCTGTTTAACGCGCATTCGATAATGTGCATAATCGGAGAGATAACGCGCCTCTACGCCCGATTTGCGCTCCGTTCTTGTAGAGGTAATTTTTTTTAAGCGCCTTGAAAGAGCTTTAAACCTCTCTTGTAGAGGCAGCCAAAGACAGTGAGAGGTCAGGAAAGTGGGGCTGAGTTAAGACTGCTGACCCTACCTACCATGGATTATCTATCTGTGACCTGTTGGCATGCTAGTAGTAAACATTTTAACTACTAATGGAAATATTTTGTTTATTTGTTTGTATTTTAAAATTCACTCCCAACAATACTACTGCATTTTTAGGTCCTTAAAACTTATTGTAAACATATAAATGTCTTTCTCAGAAAAAGTGGGCTTTTTGTTTCTATCATGGTGGGACTCAGGTTCTAAAATTGCTGTATTAGATTACAATCCCCATCCTTTGCCAGCAGGAGTATGGCCCTTTGAAATCCAACACATCTGGAAGGTACCAGGTTGAGGAAGGGTGTTATAAATTAACTTACAATGCTGTTTTAAAAGGGACAAATCAGTCCAGTTAGAGTCCAGTTCTAAACTAGGTATTTTTGCACCCTGAGCAGACTTAAAAATTTGCACCCTTCCTTTTGTATTTTTGAATAACAAAAAAAAAATCACAATTAAAATTCTACTATACCAGAATGGCACATGTTAGCTACATCTCACACATGAACTTTAAACAAAAGGCAGGCAGTGTCTGGTCCCTGCCAAGAGATATATAGGACATCATAAATTCATCTTACACTCAACCAAAAGCACAAATAGCTCTTTCTCCATTTCTGCCATGCTGTCCTGACAGTTGCACTAAGACTGGCTCCAGGTTTGATGGACTATTAGCAAATTGCCCTCTGGTGGCCCCCCGCCTATGTCAGAGCCCCCAGCAGTGGTATGATCAGTGGTATTTGGTGATAGCAGTGGTATGATCGGTGCTGGGTGGCTTGGAACAGCCAGTTAAAGGTCCCACAATAATCCTGAACTAGTGCTATTCTTGGGAATTCTGGAAAATTAAAATGGAGGCCCCTGATGGGGGGAGGGTGCTGGGATATCAGCAGCTGTCCTAAGATGCTTGCATGCTGATATCAGCCCTGAGCTGCAGCCTAGGGAACTGCACAGGTCACCTTACTCTCTTTATGGATGGTTGAAAGTATTGGGACAACCATCAGGAGTAGAGTATAGAAGGCTGACCCTACCATTAAGCAGACTGAGGCAGGGAGCTGATACTGGGGGCAGAGAGCAGCAGAAATGTATTGCAGGACAGAGCTGTGTATGCTGTGTGGCCTGCCCTGAGTCCCCTAAGCTAACCTACTCCTTCAGGTGCAGTGGGTCCCCTCACCAGTGTTGATGAAAGATTCAACCTCTCTGCACTTGGAGCATCATCAGAGGAGTGTTTTAAAGTACACTCGTTACTGGGCACTCACAGATTTTTGCAGGACCCTGTCATGATGCCATCCCCCTCCTGCATGTTTCCTGATGATTTCCTGCTTCTTCTGCCATTTTTTTCATAGTAAAATAGTCTAAACAAAATGCAACTCTTCTGAGTTAGAACCAAATTAGTTGCCATTTCCTGCTGTGTGCAGGGAAGTTCTGCTGTAAAATGTCCACTAGAAGGTGCTGTCCCACTACACTGAATGGGCCACGTGGTTGCAGCTTGTTTCCCCTTTCTCTTCTGTGTGATTCTTCTCCTCCCTTTAGTGGAAGAGCAGCAGGAAGCAAGAGCAATGGTAAGGAAATGCGATTTCCCCCGTCTGATGATCCCCTCATAATGGGTGGGGGCCCCATCTTGTCCTTTGCCTCAGGCTACAAAATGTCTTGGGCCAGGGTTTTATGTAAAACATCACGTTCTATAGTTACATTATTTGGCTCCAAGTTCTGTTTTGGAACTTTGAGACCTCCCATACAGTACTGGACTAGTTGAATCCATGGTCTGACTCAGTATAAGGCTTGAAACCAGGAAGTTTACTTGATCTAGTTTGCTCACAGCTGGACCTTGCCTGAAGTCAGACTGGCCCTGCACTGCCTCTAATTTAAGCTTACTGCTATGTGCTGGGAGTTAACTATATTCCGGAGCTTTTCATCAACCATCCAAGAAGCTATGGCTACATTTCTGCATGAGGAAGTAAGAAGGAGGAGAAGACATTTTGAGGTACCTTTTTAAAATGGAAGAAAATGTGTGATATGAATCTGGTGGATATGTCGAATCCACTTATTTTAGTATCTGTAATTGTTGGTTTTATTATATTGGCAAATTTTGGGGGGGAATCAATAACATTTGCAAAAAGAAATTGAAATGTAACATCAGAAAAAATGAGGCAAGGAATTGTTATATCAGATATAACACCCTTATCTCAAGTTTTCTTGATGTTTCATCTTTATAACTGTGAAGGTTTAACTGTATTATCAAGGGTTAAATTGGATGTAATGAGTTAAAATGTATGTACAATGAGTAAACTGTTAAGAATCAGCATACACTCAGGCGGTGTCCTGGTTAGTTTAGCTTGAAGGTATGGAAGTGCAAATGGGAGGAAGACATTTCAGAGTAAGATTAACATACGCTCAGAAGGTTTCCTGATTAGTTTAACAATTCTCTGACCAGATTTCTAGGGAAAAGGTCGAAAGCTGAGAGGTGGGGTTAAAACAGCAGTTAGTTAAAACTAGAGAAGTGGGAACAAAGAGCCAATGAGAAGAGCTAGCCAGAGAGTCAATGAGAAAGGCTGGTTGGTCAGTTAGAGGGAGTCTTTAAAAGAAAAAAAGGAAAACCCCAGAGGAAGGGAGGGCGGTCAACAGATTCAAGTCATTGGGGATGGAAGATTATGCCATTCCAGAGTGATGCAGGACAATTAGGCGCTGGGAGAGACTCAGGGCCTGATTTAGAAAAGCTGGACTGAACTACAAGTACTAAGTAGCCAAGCCAGATGAAACTGCGGTTTTATTTCTGTTTGGTTGGTTGTATTGCCTGTGTAAGTAACAGCTCTATGTGTGTAAATACCTTAAGCAAATGTGCCTTACTGTGGTTGGAATAGCGAAGAGTTTTGTGGTTTAAAACCTGTGTTGTGGGAGATTCAATTTCACACCCGCCTACAACTCAAACCCCACGCTACCTAGAGGGGAAGGAGAAAAGGTGGAACCTTGGGTCCCAAGAGGAACAGAGTGCAGCTCTTAAAGAGGCAGTATATCTTTAAGGAGCAAGGTCAGCGTGTCCAGCCAGGAAGGTGGAACTCTTGACAGTCGGGGTGGAACCTCGACAATAACATAAAATCTATTCCTTAAAAACATTAGAAGAGAAGAGCTATACAAATAAACCATTCAGGGGCAGAAACATAAAACTTTTAAATTACTGACATAAACTAATGAAGTTGTCCATGAAACACAGTGTTTCATGGACAACTTCAATAATGCTTGAAATTGCAAAAAAAACTCCAGGGGAACAAGCATGAACATCCTAATGTGAGGGAGCAGTTTTATTTTACTCTAGGGGTACTATCCAGTGTTAGTCCTACATAGAGTAGATCCATTGAAATGAATTTGACTTACATTAGTCATGAATGTAGATCCTATTCATTTCAGTGGGTCTACTCTGTGTAGGATTTACAATGGATATCATCCCTAGGGCTGTAAGTCATTCCTAATCGGTTAGACATCATCACAAATTTCTTGAAAGAAAAGTGAAAATATTAGGTTTGCCTAGAGCTTATGTTCTTGACATTGTACACTCTGACTTTATGATTCTGAGTATTGCCAGAGCAATATCCACTTCTGTTTGCTGCTAGCGTTGTTCGGTTTGCTGCTAGCTGTGTTCTTTATTTCTTTCACAAAATCTTTTGCTATTTAAGATAGTGTTGGCTGGTTAGACAAACACTGGTTTTCTATTCTTTGGAAAAAATTGGATTCCCCCTCTTTGGTCAGCAGGCTGCTTTTTAAGATCTTGACCACTGGATTCTGCTTCGCTTGTTAGTTATTCTGTCCCACTGTGCTTAATTAAATTCAATCAATTGCATTGATGATGTGTTTAAGCCCCAGTTATGCACAGTGCCTCGGTTTTATTTGGTTTAGCTATAAGCATGTTGATTTCTGCAGAATATATATTCTGCTTTAATGCACTTTCCCATCTATATCATAAACCTCCAACTGTTCACTTATTTCTTGCCCTCCTCAGGATCCAGTGTGCAGCCAATCTCATAACTTTAGAATGCTTCCACGGGCATTTTCCTTTTGGCTGAAAGAAGATCAGCAAAGGCATTGCTTACAAATAAAAGATGATGCCCTAATCTAGCACGCAAAGCATCTTTTCAGAAGTATTTGTCTTCATCATTGCAAGGGCTCAGTAGCAATTGTAATGATCTTTGTGTAATGTGGATCCAGTTACTGCTTCCAAAAGAAAACATATATCCAGGCCAAACAAAAGAGCAGTCATTTTCACATTCCACTCTTGATATTGAATAACATTTTTGCATAATCCTTAGGGGAGGGGAAAGATTATGCAGATGTTGGTGGAAATGACAGAACATGTTATTGGCTTTGTGGTAAGAATTCTTGCTTCTTGCATACCTGCCCTTTTGAGAAACAGCTTGTCAGATTCTGAATAACATCTTGCACAGTAAGGAAATAAGACCCAGTGTGGCTGTTCTTTTCACAGCACTACATATTTTACCGTTCTTTAACCTCTTACTTTATCAAAGCAGTAATCATTTGGTTTCATTAGAGTTTTGACTTAACAGAATAACATGTGCATTATTAGTAGTATTTTAAAAAGGTTAGAGTGAAAATAGTGAGCAACTGAAGGAATGTAGGAGGGTCTCAAAAGGTCCACCAGAAAAGTTTATGTGACTTGGGAGATATGTGATTGGCACTCTTGCCTTTTTTCTTTTAGACTTCAAAGCAGCTATTGGGTGGGGGCGGAGGCAGAATTTGCTCAACACTGGAGGGGAGGGGTTTCAATGTTTCCCTCTGCATTGTTGTTCCAAATTAAATTTCACCACTAAGTTTGCTATTAGCTGTTTGGGGAGGAGACTGGTATCCATATTGTGCAATGGATTAGCAGCTTGATCTTTCAAACGATCTCAAAGATCATTTTTTTCCTTTTCTTTTTTTTCACTTGCGTGTCCCCATTTTTCCTCCAATGAGTTTAGTATAAAACCCAACTTCCTTCTCAGGCTATATGAAAGAGACTGAGCCCCCAAAGTACCAATTAAAAAACAAACAAACTTGTACGCTAACAGTGCAATCCTATGTGTGTCTCCTCAGAAGTAAGCCCAGTTAAGTTCAGTGAGTTTTATTGCCAGGTAAATGTGTATTAGGTGGCAGCCAAAATTCATTGGACTTAACTCATCATCATCATCATCATCATCATCATCCAGAATCAGCAGCTGCAGGGGCTCTATAAATATTAGATTAGAGAAACTACCAGCAGGTGTGGGAGTTTATGATCTGGGCAGGATCTACACTACTGCTTTATAATGGTTTATAATGATTTTGACAACTGTTCAGCGTTTTCAAAGTGCCGTATCCCACTTGGTGTAGATCTGGCATGTCTCATGTGTTTACAATTTTATTTGAATTCCAAAATCCATCTTAAAATGACTACACAGAGATGGAATCAATTGACAATAGCACTAAGCAACAGGGAATTAAAAAGCCACTAAGTGGACTTCATAGATTTGTCCTATTTTGCAGAGAACATTCCTCTATTTGAAGGCATCCTCTATTTCAAGGGTGGGCAACACATGGGCCACATGCCTGTGCCCCAACTGTTTTTGTGCTCTCCAACCCCACCACATTTGCCACTGAGACTTGGCAGCATGTCAGCAAAAAAGGACAGCTTTTTCATCATTTTCAAGAAAACAAGCAAGCTGTGGTTTGCTGCTAAAATTCAGTGGCATCGTAACAAAAAAAGTGCCGGTTGTCTTTATTTTAAAGAAAAATTGCCCCCCTTTTTGCTTCTGTACTGCTGAATTTCAGCAGCATGGCAGTGGGGGGCAGGAGTGTAGCCCCCCAGTGGGTTCCCGGGGAAGACATTGGGCCCTAGACCAACAGAGGTTGCCCCCCACGCTATTTGAAGGACTGTCCATTCCAAGTCTGGACTGAAGATGAAGAACCATCGGGAGGGAGAGCAAGGATGGTCCTTCAAGTTGCTCATCATCACTTAGCACATGGACAACAGACGGAGCAGGCACACAGGTCACCTGGTCGCAGGGTAATAGCTTCAAAATTAGATGGGAAGGAGCAATAGGCCATCCAATTACACCACAGATGTGGAGGAAAATATTATTACAAGGCCCAGCATGTCCCCCCTGATGAATCATTATAAAATACTATACCAATACTACCTGATCCCTAATTGACTGAGTCATATTTACAAGAACTGTAAAGATCAGTGTTGGCGATGCAGAAATGATAAAATTAATTCTATGCCTATTTGGTGGGAGTGCCCTTCAAGTAACTATTTCTGGGGGGAAATTGTATGTGCAATATTGTGTTTCTATATTCTGTGACCCTCTAACAGTCTCACCCGGCTTTGTGGAGGAACAGGTAGACCCCATACATAAAGAGATGGTTCAGAATTTAATGATTGCTCCTAGGATTTTGGTTGCCAGAAACTGGAGAAGTAATGTTATCACCACGCTGAAAAAATGGTTGTGCAAAGTCTGGAAAGTAGCAGAAATGATCAAGTTAACTGAATATGTTCGCTTAAGAGATGGCAGTAAAAAAACTGCTTGGTTTTCCAATGTCTAGCACCCTTTTACTGCCTTTATGAGGGATAGATACACCATGGACATCGACAAATATAATTGTTTTCCTTGTTATAGCCTGATTAAGGGGGTAAAACTTACCAAAGTATTCACTATAACTGTTGTGATTGGCATCACCTTATATCCTTATTAATTTCCAAATCTATTGATAGCTGCTATTCTGGTTATTTTCTTTTTATTTTCTTTTAATGATAACTGACCCTCATCCTGGCTTTTGTGGATTCTCACTTAAAGATCTGCCATCGGAAGCAAAATAAAGATGTCAAAACCCTGATTTGATTACGGTAAAACTCTAATAACATTTAGTGGATGACAATTTCCACTGTTCTCCCCCGTCTCTGCATATGAAATATAGAATGTATAATATATGAATGTGAAAATGTATATACCTTAATCTAGTAAACTGGAGAAGCGATGTCTTATTGATTGTAGTACGTATTCTCTTACAGCAACATTCTTTTCTTGTTTATATAGCATGTATTGAATTGCTCTTATTGTGTGTATAATTTATAATAACGTTTTTTAAAAAGAAGAAGATTAAGAACCACTAGGAGACAGGGCAAAGATGGGCCTTGAAGTTGGTCATCATTAGTTAACCCATGGAAAGCAGACTGAACAGGCACACAGGTCACCTGGCCACAGCCTTCCCAACTACAGTGATTTGTATTATATTTCTATTTAGTTTATAGTCATTTTTTCCAAATTTTCATCTGCACATATAAATTAGCATATGCAAATTTTATGCAAATCTTTCCACTCGTTGTCCACTTTTGGGGCAATATGTAAGTGGCTACCCTAATGTCATGGCATACTGAATGTTTGCGTGTCCTCCACAGTGGACATTGAAGTTGACGATGAAGAAGGCAGCGCTGCTGAAAGTGAAGAAGGTAAGGATACCCAAAGTAATTTTAGGTGAACAGTTTCAGGTCTGTAAACCTTCTTAATGACATAAAAACAAGGTAGGAGGGATCACAGGTCAGTTTCTCGTATACAATTATCCGCATTGCAAAAGAACCGAGAGGCCTTCACACGTAAAAGATTCTGTCATTCTCATTTTGGTGTGGTACTTAATAAATACTGGAGCAATCAATTATTTCAATTTAGTGCTGTGTTAAAGGAATGTCTTGCTTGTGGGTTTCCCGTAGGCATCTGTGAGAACAGAATACTGGACTAGATAGACCTTTGGGGTTGGACCCAATGTTTGTTTAACTTAAACCCCATTCATGTCAATGGGTCTAATTGAATACGATCCTTGGTCTGATCCAAAAGGTATCTTCTTACATTATTAACTGTGATAGTTCTGATCCCTATGGTGGTTGTAGTGCTGGTGCTGGTGGGGAATGGGTAGAAGCCCAATAATCAACCCAGGTGCTCTCTTCTGTCACTTAATAGGTGATATTAACTTTTACCTTTGAGAACGTTAACCACATCTTAGGCAAATGTGCAGCTTTCTGCTGTGCTTACTGTTCCTTGGATGGAGACCAAAGTTATGATAATGCTCTGCCTTGGATTTCCCAACTCAGTGTATCAACTCTTTGATACAATTGAATATTGTGCTAAAATTATGTCGCTGTACTCTAGAGGAAAACATTGACCTGGGACATTCCAACGCTATTATAAAGGACTTGGCATGTAGATAATTATACTAGTCTCTAATGTCATATAAAGGTACTATGCTCTAAAACAGGGTCGGCAACGTGTACACGGTACACAGTATCTGACCACCAAGACTGTACCACAGAAAACTACCACCTTTTATTTATTTTTAATTTTTTAAATAAAAGACAAAAGAAAAGGGGAGGGGAAAGAAAAAATGTGGCCACATAGATTTGAACATATATATTTCAGTGTATGCATATGAAATGTACACATGTTTCTCATATATATATATATATATATATATATATATATGAAAATACAGATTTCTAAGTACTACATAAACTCCAACGAAAGCAGGCCAAATATCCAAATTAGTATCCATTCTCAGGTGGAGTCTATCTGCCACCTGTTCAAATGTTGAAAGTGTTGTAAGGTCTTAAAAATGTTGCATTAGAGGAGGTGAGTGTTTATCCTTCCAATATTGCAATATCAGTCTTTTAGCTGTCAAAAAGACACAGAGAAACCATTTGTGCTGGACATGTGTTAATTTCCAGGAAGCAGGTAGATAATTTAAAAGAGCATACACCTAAACAAATATTAAGGAGTGTTCCAATACAAAATTTATCCATATAATGTCCTCCTCCCCAAAAGGAGCAAGTACTGGACATTACCAAAATATATGCTTAAAAGAAACATTTGCTTGGTTACACTTCCAGCGATTAGCTGACTTAGATAAACCTTATTAAAGAGATGTTGCGGTCACCTTTTATTTTTGTTGTTGCTACCTTTGTATTGGATCCTTCCTCTACGGAGCATAAAGGGGTGTACTAGCCTCATAATTGCCTTGTGAAGTATGTTAGGCTGTCACTTATGCAAGGTCACTCGTTATGGTTCATAGCTAAATAGGGATTGGGGTAGGACCAGCCAAGACATGACAATATAGTGTCCCCCTCCCTATACCATGCACAGGAGCTTGCTGTACTGACAATTGAAACTTATGTTAACCCTTGTGATGGGATAATGTCCTCCACCACACCTGAGGATAGTTTAGGGGGCCCAGGACAGGTTATGTGGCCTATACAACTTTGTCCTCCAGCAGAAGGGAACAGCTGGGAAGCTCAGGAGGCTTCTACTACTGCCTCCAAGTATCAGCCACCTGAGGCGATTGCCTCAATCTGCCTAATGGTAGGGCTGGCCCTGACTTGGGGCCTAGTTTTCTTACTTCCACAGCCAAAATATTGGCCTTTGCACCATGACTGGCTGGATCCTCTGTTGTCCTGGCCAGTGAATAATCCATCATGTTTACCTTGAAATGATGAAAACAAACAATAATTTTGTGGGGGCTGGGTGGGCTGCATGGGGGCAGGAGAAAAGGTTGTCTTTATCCAGAGTGAACGGATTCTTGTTCTCTTTTCTGATTATGAAGAGGAAGAACCTCAGCAGAAGAAAGGAGCTTCAAATAGAAAGAATAGAGAGGGAAGTGGCGCTAAAGAAGAGGATGAGGATGAAGATGAAGAAGAGACTGCTGCAGAACGTAGGCGAAGATATAAGAGACGTCGGATGAATGATGATGGAAACGAAGGCAGTGGATCTGATGGAGAAGCCTGCAAAAACAGGAAGAACAGAGCCAATCAGAGGACCAGGGATGGGTCCACGGAAGATGCTGATGCTGATGCTGATGCTGAAGATGGGTCCAGAAAAAGCAAGAAAAAGGGGGAGAAGAAGAAAAAGAAAGACAAAAAGAAAAAGGACTTAAGGTAATGCACTAGGATTCTTTAGATCTCTTGAAAGGCAATTATTGACTTTTTATAAGCTCTGCCAATGTACTAACTGAAATTAGTATGGGCTTTCTACACAAGACATTTATTGTGGACTTGTCATTCCCTACTCATGGTTGTTTACAGGTTCTCTAGACCAGTGGTCTTCAACTGGTCAGTTGCAACCCAAAAGTGGGTTGCGAGATCAGTCCAGATGGGTCGTGGCAAAGCTATTGCTGGCATGTTGGGCATGGAGAAAATTGTGAAAGTGGGTCCCATGTTTCAAGTTGGGAGGCCAAGGTGGGTTTAAGGTCTAGACCAGTTGAAAACCACTGCTTTAGACAATGTCATGACCCTCCAGTTTTGCTTCTGTGTCTAACCAACACTTTCAGTGAGATTTTCTTTAGAGCAGGAAAAATGTGGCATTTCATTGTGAAAGTGAAAGGAAGTGCAATTTCCTTTTCCTTTTTTGTATTATTCCTTTGTACCACAGTGCCACCTAGAGGTTATGTAGTGGAAAAGCAGGAAAGGGATGTTGTGATCAAATCTCAATTCTGTGATGAAACTGAAGTAGATACAGCCAATTAACAGCCTTGTGTAAAAAAGCTCTGTGACTCCTTGAGCTCTGAAGACCAGGTGTACAAAATTTCCTCACTCAAAAAAATGGATTATTTCCAAGAAAGCTCTACAGTCCCACTTAGGTCAAGGTACTTGGCATTTAGAAGATGCATGCATGGTAGGGTGTTCATGTGTCCTGCTTTACAGAAGACAGTCCTCTATTTAAAGGTGTCCTCTTATTGAAAGCTGTCCAGTGAAGTCCATTTTAAATTCGAAGTATGATAAGAAAGGAGAGCTGAAGCCTTGAAGTTGTTCACATCCACAGTTGGCACCTGGACAGCAGACTGACCAGGCACACAAGACACTTGGCCACAGTTTTCCCCTCTAGGGTCAGATGTCTTGTATTTCAGGAATGATGCTATTTAATTTGTTAATGATCAAGAGGTGACTGGGCTGGAAACTGCTTTTAGGCTCCCAATTGAGAGTTGCACCAAAATCTCCATAGAAAGACATGCCTCAGTGATGTGGCATTTCAGGTTCAAATTACACTTGACATTAAGGGCATCTTTGATGTCAATGGAAAAACTGGCTTCAGAGAAAGGATTTTCCTCAGCACCATAGCAAGGGAGGAAAAGGTTAAATAAATTGCTCCTCCATGCCTACTCTGATTCCATTCATTGACTGAGTTCAGATGTCACAACAATCCACAATGGGTGAAATAAGCTATGATGGCTTATTTAACCCTTCATGGGTTATCATGTTGTCTGCCAGGAGTTTTTTTTTAACCCATGATGGCTTATTTGGCCAAAATAACCCATTCTGATAATCAACTGATTATGGGTTATTGTGTTGTGTGATGGCCACACTCCTCCATCTGGCACAACTCAAGCTTTATTCCAACTGCAGCGGAGACTGCCTTGCATCAAGACAAAGAGCAGCCCCGAACGCTCTGTGTTCGAGGGTTTTATACAGTATAGGGTGTACTTTATACAGTAAAGGGTTGAAATGCCTCAGCTACTGTAAGGAAGAGCTTTTAGCTACAATATATGCTGGCATTTATGGTTCTGCCCACCACTGGGATAAGGCCTCCAAGAACTTCTCTGAAATTGAATTAGGCCCTTGGGCCAAAAGCAGTTCAGCACCCCTGGTTTAAAGTCTTGAAAGCCAAATACCAGTTCAGCTAACTCCAGGGAGCACTTCTCACAACATGACCCCCACTGATTGGCTGGGCTTATGAACCCTGTGGGATTCCTTCCTACCTGGAGCCCTCGGATGACTGACATTGCTTATATTTAACAGCTGGTTGGGAAGGTTTAAAATATGTCTTTGAATTTCAGCTGATCTTGGGTTTCAAGATAACTGTCCAGGATAATGCTTTATTATTCTTTGTGAGCTACATTGGCAGTTTTGCAATAGAAACTGCAATGTTGCAAACACTACACATTTTCTAAGGAAAGCAGTATATCAGTTAATACATTTTAAAGCCCCAACAAGTTCGGATACATTATCCAAGTTTAGACTGCATCAGGGTGACTCCGGTTTCACAAGCGGAAGCTGCAAGTTATGGGGAGACTATACTTCATAGTATAGGAAGTTTATTTAAAGTGTTAATATATACCCGTTCCTAGGGAAAATAACAACAACAACAATCAGCTACTCCATCAGCCAAGCTCCCATATCCTTTTCACCTCTTTTTCTTTGTCTTTAAAGCTCTGATTCCAGTTCAGAAGAAGAGCTTACAGAGGAGGAACTAACCAAGCTGAAGGAAGCAGTAGAAGAGAAAAAGAAGCTCATTGCCACTTTACGAACCAAGCCTTGGAATATGAAAAAGAAACTGAAAGTCTTGAAGTATGGACTTGTTCACATAATAAGTAACATGTAATAAGTCATGAGCAGGGTGTGTTCACACATGCACACACGTTTCTTGGGTTTGTGGCTACTCGATTATTCAGCACTGGATTACTCACTTGCAGATGAATATGTGAACTGCTGCCTCTGAAAAGCATTGTGCTGGAGATGATAACAGGTTCTGTTGCTGGTGATTAATCTGTGGTGATTAATTCATACATGCAACCAGTCCATTGCTTGCACTACTGACATGTGGCCATGCCCTTAGAGAGAATTGGTGTCTCCATGTGGGAGCTGTCTACAAAGCTGTCATGATCAGAGCAATCGCCAAAGCCCACTTTTTGAGTCATAGGCCCTTTCTATACCATAGGGGTGTGGCTGGCGCAGTGCGGGCAATCCCGGAAGTAGCATCTCTTTCAGTACACATCAGGGTGTGACGTCCTGGGTCGTTGGACGTTGCATCCGCCATTTTGTTTTTTGTTTGTTTTTACCTAGGAAGAGTGCTCTCCTGATGACCTCAGAGCCGCATGGTGCGGCTACGTGGCCATTGGTGCTGCCAGGGCGGGTGGGCACATTTTTCCGCGGTCCTGGGAACTTCCCAAGACCATGGAAGAATTGGGATTTTTGTGATTCCTGAGAACCAGGAAAAGTCCTATGCCCCCCCCCCCCCCAGACTCCCTGTGCATCATTTGGACACACAGGGAGCAGCCGGGGGCCAACCCAAGCAAGAAGCCTGGACAGTGATCATACAAATCATGGTCCCCGCATGGAGGTGCTGGTTCTCATCAATGGTGACTCCATGTGAATCCTGCTAAGTCATAAGCCTTGTGGTGGCCCTGCACATTGATGTAGAATCCTACACCTGATATCTGTACCATTTGGCCATTCATCATATATTACTTGCATATTATCAATAAATGAATCAATTAAATTAATTAATAGAACACCGTTCATCATGATTCCAACATCATTTACAATCGTCATCATCATCATCCATCATCATCTACAATAAATAACTATTAATTTATTGATTTATATAATTATTACATTTCTGTGCTGCCCAATAGCCAAAACTTTCTTGTTATATAAAATAACAATAAAAAGTCAAAACTGAAAACAAAAATGCAGAATAGCTAAACTCAACCCAGTGTTTGGTCATCACCAAAATGCCCTCTCTGCCATCACCACTGTGGTAAGAGCCCAGAAAGTGGGACTCACTGGTCTCGTATCCAGCTGCCCTCTATCACCACCAGACACGCGGGCAAGATCCAACTCGAGCTTTATTCCAACTGCAGCGGAGACTGCCTTGCATCAAGACAAAGAGCAGCCCCGAACGCTCTGTGTTCGAGGGTTTTATACAGTATAACAAATATACGTCATGACTACAGACTGCACATGTGCGAGTAAAACTCAATGCATGTCAGTGAGAGCCACCGCCCTTTGGCATGGTGCCAGGGAAGCAAATGTGCATGCTTAAGCTGTTGCTGGACAGAGTTTGCACTTGTTGCCGAGCAGACAGTCTGCACGCGCTCTTTGCATGCTCTGGAGTTTATTGTCCCCATGTACTGCCTACGCTTGGCTGATGGGCATGAAACCACTAAAGCAAGTGCAGAGTCTTTTCTGCTAAGGCGGTTAGCTTTAACCAAACTAGCTTCCTGTTTTTCAAGTGACTGAATGCTTAAACCATAAAAGACTTTCGATATGACTCTTGGTCGACACAGACTAAGTCTCAAAATTTACTTGTCAGCCATTTCAACTGATGGCCTTTCTTCAAATGGTCAAACATGGCTGGGCTCAGGCCAAAGGCATTTAAGATTTATATCACCACCCACTCTATTTCTGATGGCCTAGGGACCCAGGGAGCAGTCTTGATATTGTACACATAGGGAGAGGCATGACTTAGTGGTAGATCACAGCGTTGCATGCAGAAGGTCCCAGGGTCAATCCCCAGCATCTCCAGGTAGGGCTGGAAAAATTCCTTCCTGAAACTGGAGACTACTGCCTGCCATTTTCAATAATGGACCAATAATAATAATAATAATAATAATAATAATAATAATAATAATATATTTATTTATTACCCGCCTCTCCCAACGGATCGAGTTAGACCATATAAGGTCACTTCCTGTGTTCCTATGTACACAGACAATTCTTCTCTCTCAGTTTATGTCTAACCCAGGTTATTTGTTATTTGATAGACCTTTTCTAACTTGGGGAAAGTAAACATGATGTCTTACTAATTCTTTACATTGTTGGCCATGTATATCAGTCTAAGGACTAGTTCACACTTGCATGGAACATTAATCATACCTGACATCCTTTCAAACACATGTGTTGGATGGAGTTGGCTATTGCTATAAAAGCTCAATTCACAATAAATCAGAGAGTCCTTTAGGTGCCACAATTCATCTTGTGGATTTTGCTTCAATGGAAAATGAAGCCAGTTCACACTTTCAGCTGTGAGTGGGAAAATGTTGAAAAATCTAGGGTTGTAAATGTATGGGTTAGACAGCTCAGAGTAATTGGTTAAAAATTTGTATTAGTCCCTGTAAGTATAAGGAGAAAGCCAAAACAGGCCCTAAAACAAGAATAGGGACTCAGAAGTAAGTCCTATTGAATTCACTGTGGCTTATTCCCAGGTAAGTAGATATAGGATTGCTGCCTAAGGTGGGTAGTCTTGTGGTTATTAATGTAGGAACATGGCCACAGTGCTGCTTTATTTAAATGAACAAATTGTTTACAACCACCCAGGATTGTACTTCAGTCTCACTTCTCATGGAGCTGCAACCTGGCAAGGACTGAGTTTTTGGCATTTAAAAAATCCAATCTTTTTAAAGAGTTGACTTGGAGGAGTCCAAGCTGATCAATATTAACACCGCATTTCTCTTTAATGAGATTTGAGCTGGTGCCTGAAACCATCTTGACCTGTTACTGAAAAGTTGAGCAATCCATCAGCCTCCTCTTCAGCAGCAGCAGCAGCAGCAACCTCTTACATTCAGTAATTCATCCCCCTACTTTTGCCAGCTTGAAACAGGCCGATGACAGCACAACTAGCACTTTGGGAGCTGCAACCCCACACCTACCATGAATTATTAAGCCAGGCCATTGAAGGAGAATAATGCCCGTGCTCATGAAACATTGATGCCCCTTACGTTGGTAATTAGATGAATGTTTCTTTGAATTTAATAAAGCTCTCACAGGTTAGCGAAGAGGTGACTGTTTGGCCTAACTTGTGTAATCGATAATTTACCTATAACACATGATCTGACTGGTTACAAAACCCTGTTTTGTATTTCCTGTGTTTTTGACACTTTCTCATCTTTGAGTAAGGATGTCCAAAGTTCGGGTTTTTGGTTATCAGAATTGCTTGGTAAAAAGACAGCCAGCTTTTCATAATGCCAAGCTTGTATATTGTGCTGTAGGGTTTTCAAAGAGCTTCATATGCATTTAACTAAATGTACTTCAGGTGGCATCCTTAGATAGCTGCTGGGACCTTGGTGCTCTGTCATGGTCCACTGCTACCTTAACTCCTCCTGCCCACTGGGTCCCTGACACCAAGCAGCTTGGAGCTTCCCTTTTAATTTCCCATAAAGCCCCTTATGGATCCGTTGCCCTGAGACATTGTGGGAAAATAAAATAGCCACCTGCTACGGAGCCTGTCGTTTCAATTTCCCACAGTATCTCAGAGTGTTATACATGGCTGCATTGTGGGAAGTTAAAATGGTGACTCCAAAAACTTGTCACCATCACCAGGTAGGCTGGAGGGGGCAAACCAAGATGGTGGGGGAAAGCGCACTAGAGGCAGTGGAAGCTAGTAACTCTGATGTCAGTGGGGCGGTGAATCTGTTTGGGTTTCAGTCACCTTGGAAAGCTTCTTTGGAGTTCTGACTATTTCTGACAGAAACCTGCAGCAGATTCACTGCCCCACTGATATTAGAGCCACCAGCCTCCACTGACTAGAGGGCCCTCTGCCCTGGTACCCTTCAAATCTGGATACACTGGGTTGGATTCAGACTTAGCCATACTTAAAGTAGGCCCATTGAAACTCCATTGATTTCAGTGGGTCTATATGACTAGGGATCGTATCCAATGGTACTCCTACACAGAATAGAGCCGTTGATGTAGGACTACCACTGGATATTACCCTAACTCTGGATCCAACCCATGATCTCAGTAGTCCTTAAGAACAAACACACATGCAATGCACACACAGGGTTTTTTTTGGGGGGGGCAGCTACTTCAAAGACAGGGAGTGAAGCCTAAATTTCTTCTTTATGGATTTTCTTAAGCGGAGAAGTGTTGTTGCTTTAGCCAATACGAATGTTAAATATACTGAACTGGAATGATTAGGACTAATGCCTTGATTCTTTCCCATTGAGGGCTGTTTATGCTGTTGCAGTTCGGCAACTAAATGTGACTGCAGCAGAACCGAATCTAGGCCCCCATGGGTTGGGGATTTAAAGTGGAGAATGACCTTGGAATATCTCTTGTGCACAGATCAGAGTCAACTAGTATTCCTATATGGGCAAAAAGCAGAGTTAACCTGGTTTACATGAACAAAGTCAATGCAATATAAAATCAGTCTGTATCTAGGGGAGGCAACTTGAGGTGAACGAAGGAAAAAGCACTCTGCAGTAGATGCTTGATGGCTGCAGCAGCACAGACGACTCTGTTTTAATTAGTTCATTGAACATGATAGCATGTGCGTTCTTTGCAACATTACCCATTGGCCAGTTTTTCAGATATTTTGCTCTAGCAGCAGAGTTGCTTTTCATATATTTTGTTTAAAAGATCCCTGTTGTAAAACCAAATGCTTACTGAGATGTGCCCTGAAATCCTTGCTAAATAACCTATTTGAATTTATCATGCAATTATTCCATTGGTGCTGTGATTGTATAGCACCCATGGACAAACACACCCAAATGAATAGCACCCAAATATTGCTGGAGAATATTTGTGCTTGATTGTGGTAGGAGCCAATGAAACCATCCTCCTCCTCCTCCTCCTCCTCCTCCTCCTCCTTGATATAGACTTATTTTGCATTGCTATGGCATCCTGTTATATTATTTTCCTTTGATCTTCCTGATGCTACTCTTCCTGTGATGTCACACTTACCTGCTGTAACTGGGGAAGATAACATGGTTGTGCCTCCAGACATGGTTGTCCTACTCTTCTCACTTAAACCCCTCCCACAGTTTTTAAATGAGTTACTGGGATCGCTTCAAAGCGAAGAGCGATCCTCCGGCCACTGCCATCTTCATATACCATGAATGCCTCTGGGCCATACATGGGGCTCACCGGCATTCTTAGGAAATGAAGATGGCGGGTGCCCGCAGGTTTGGCCCTAAGGTAACGTGATTGGAAGATCAGCTTTGAGTAATGTTAAATGTCTTCAAATTTTCAGCAAAAAAGACAATCAGAGGCAGATTGCTTTCAGGATAAACCCACAAGTCTCACTTCGGTTTTTATTTTTCAGAGAAGCTCAACGGTTTGTGGAAAAATTTGAAGGGGCTCTTGGCAAAGGGAAAGGGAAGAAGTTTTATGCCTATAAAGTGATGATGATGAAAGTAAGGCTCATTGCATTATTTCTGTGAAATAGTTCAATAGTTATGCTGTAAATCAGCCCCTCCTTTCCAAATGTTAGAAATGTTGTAAATGAATGAAATAAATAAATACTTGTTCTAAAATGAATGGTTTCACTCTGATTTGGATCACATTTAGTTGTCCTAAACACACACACACACACACACACACACACACACACACAGATTTTCTTGGTATGTCACTTCTGCCAATGCTGCAAAACACTATTCTGATTTTATATTAAACATTAAACACATTTGTGTTCTCAAACTGTAGCATGAAAAGTAATAAATAAAAGAAGTCTGAGCACTCAAGTGCTGATCGGAGTCAGCGAAGCATAGGGCACCACATGGGCATTCAGAATAATGACAAATGGCAAATAAATGAAAGCATTAAAATCCGATGATGCTTAGGAAAATCACAGAACAGGAAATCCACGTAGGGGCAGGTCGGCTAGAATCTCATTCAAATCACTGGGATGAAATGCTTCATGGTGCCCTTAGGACTGCAATCCTAAGCACACTTATCCGAAGTATGCGGGCTAGAAAGATTATAAAAATAATAAATATGTAAACCGTTCTCGGTGAACCACTTGGTTAAGATGTGTGGGATGTCTCTGCTTTGATGCTGCTCGAGCACAATCATCCATATCATCTAACATAGCATTTTCAGACTTTCCTGGCAAGAAAATGCATAAGATGGCAATGGCTAGTGCAAGGGTGAGGAATATCAGGCCCAGGGGCCAAATCTGGCCCTCCAAGCTTCCCCAAAGGGCCACACGCCCCTTTTCCCTGGTCCCCAACTCCTTCCCCTCAACCATTGATCACTTGGTTGTTTCCCAGCTTTTGTGCAGTCCGTCCCCCCACCCCCCATTCTAAACGGTTGAAATGCCTCTCTTGGGTCTAAATTACTGGCAGTAGGAGCTGTAAACTAAAATGTGCTGGTATATTTTTGTCTTCAGTCCCGGCCACCACTAGAACACGCCCCCTGAGAGCTTCTCCAAAATGAAAGTTGGCTCTTAGACTGAAAGATGGGTGGTTATCTGCTTGCTGGTAAAGATGAGAAAAGGCTATTTTGAATGAGACAGAAAAGTGCAGAGACAGAAGACACACGATACTTGCATTTTCTGTGTCCTCAGTAGAAACATCCCTTCAAAAACCATACTTATGAACTAGACTGCATGTAGATTATGGATATTTTGCAAATAGAGATATTGTACAAGTAGAAGTTTAAACTCTTCTACTGTTGAAAGTGTTTTTCTTGGCTTTCCTCATTGTCCTGTTTAACTTTTGTCATCTCTCTTTCAGAAATGGATGAAATTTCAACGTGATTTTGAGAATTTTAGGACAGCCTGCATACCCTGGGAAATGAAAATAAAAGAAATTGAAAGTAAGTGATTGCAGCGGCGGTGGCAATAGGGATATAAATAATTGGCATGTTGCTGGAATTCATGAATGAATGAAAAAGTCCGAGTTCCAAGAAAATGTTCACAATATGTCACCCCCAATATTGTGGAAGCTGCCTTATACGGAGTCAGATCATTGGTCCATCAAGTTTGGTACCGGATGCACTGGCTGGCAGCATCTCTCCGGGTTTCAACATGAGCCTTCTTTCCAGCCCTCCCTGGGACTGAATCTGGTACCTTTTGGGTGGAAAGCATCTGCACATCCATTGTCTTTCCCATTTAGATGGCTTTACTACAAATCAATCTTAGTTAGTTACCAAATAGAATCTCTAATTGCTATATATTTAGCTGCTCAAAAGATTAAAAGGTGCAGAAGCCAATTGGATGCAATGAGGACAGATGTTTTCATCTTGAAGACCTCAGATCGAATTCTTGCTCAGCCATGTTGCTCACTGAATAATCTTGGCCTCTCAGATGGTCGAGGTTGGATTTTTTTTATGGAACTAGGGAAGAGGATTGGGGCAGGAAGACCAAGGAAAATGTGTGGGCACAACAAGTCTCAATTCTAAGTAGGCACAATATATAAGACTGTGGGATATCTGATTACATGGGGCAGTATCCAACATGGCTGTTGCACAAGTGGCCTCTCCCACTGATTCCATTGCTCAAGCAGGAGCCATCAATTGTGCAATGGGGATTTAATGCTTCCTATAGGAAACCCCAAAATGAGCGGAAACTCTAGTTTTTGGATTGGGACAGGTTGGCAGAATTCCCTTGGCCAAGGCCATTTTTTGCGGGACTGTCCCTTGGGTCATCCCTGTGCGTGCAAATGATGCCCAGGGACTCCTGGGTGTGTGTGTGTGTGGGGGGGACAGGCATGGGCTTTCCCTGGGATGAGGGATCCCTGGGAAAACCCAATTCTTCCTGCTGTCCCGGGAACGTCCCGAGACCGTGGGAGGTGTGGCCGCCCGTCCTGCATGGTGTAAGCGGGCACCAGAAATGGGTACAGAGTAGGGGTGTGCACGGACCCCCCGGATCGGATCGGGACCCGGATCGGGACCTCCAATTTTGTCCCGGACCGGTTCGGACAAAATCGGAGGCCCCCCGGACCGGATCGAGTCCGATCCCGACCCAAAAATCGTAAATTTTTGGATCGGCCGCCATTTTTTTCCCCATAGACTTGCATTGCAATGCAAGTCTATTAGGAAAAAATGGCGGCGGGTGGGTGAGGGGGGGCCTAACTCCCTCCCCCCCCGGGGCCGTCCGCTGTGGACGGCCCCGGCAGGTAAGCCCCCTCCCCCGCGCTCCCTACCCCCCCTGGGGCCGCCCGCTTCCATCCGCTGGCACCCGCGGGCGCCAGCGGATAGAAGCGGACGGCTCCGGGGGGGGGGTAAGCCCCCTTCCCCGCCACTGCTTACCTTCTCGGCCCGTCTGCTCCCGTCCGGCGCCGGCGGCTACTACCAGCGGGCTCCGCGGCCTACTCTCGAGTAGCGCGCCGGGTGATGACATCACCCGGCGCGCCACCCTGGAGCAGGCCGCGGAGCCTGCTGGTAGTAGTAGGCGCCGGCGCCGGACGGGAGCCGCCGGGCCGGGAAGGTAAGGGCCCCCCTCCCCCCTCCCCCCTCCGCGCGCCCCCTCCTCCCCTCCACGCACCCCCTCCTTACCTTCCCGGCCCGGCGGCTCCCGTCCGGCGCCGGCGCCTACTACTACCAGCAGGCTCCGCGGCCTGCTCTAGAGTAGCGCGCCGGGTGATGACATCACCCGGCGCGCCACCCTAGAGCAGGCCGCGGAGCCTGCTGGGAGTAGTAGGCGCCGGCGCTGGACGGGAGCCGCCGGGCCGGGAAGGTAAGGGCCCCCCTCCCCCCTCCGCGTGCCCCCTCCTCCCCTCCACGCACCCCCTCCTTACCTTCCCGGCCCGGCGGCTCCCGTCCGGTGCCGGCGCCTACTACTCCCAGCAGGCTCCGCGGCCTGCTCTAGAGTAGCGCGCCGGGTGATGTCATCACCCGGCGCGCTACTCTAGAGCAGGCCGCGGAGCCTGCTGGGAGTAGTAGGCGCCGGCGCCGGACGGGAGCCGCCGGGCCGGGAAGGTAAGGGCCCCCCTCCCCCCTCCGCACTCCCCCTCCTCCCCTCCACGCACCCCCTCCTTACCTTCCCGGCCCGGCGGCTCCCGTCCGGCGCCGGCGCCTACTACTCCCAGCAGGCTCCGCGGCCTGCTCTAGAGTAGCGCGCCGGGTGATGACATCACCCGGCGCGCCACCCTAGAGCAGGCCGCGGAGCCTGCTGGGAGTAGTAGGCGCCGGCGCTGGACGGGAGCCGCCGGGCCGGGAAGGTAAGGGCCCCCCTCCCCCCTCCGCGTGCCCCCTCCTCCCCTCCACGCACCCCCTCCTTACCTTCCCGGCCCGGCGGCTCCCGTCCGGTGCCGGCGCCTACTACTCCCAGCAGGCTCCGCGGCCTGCTCTAGAGTAGCGCGCCGGGTGATGTCATCACCCGGCGCGCTACTCTAGAGCAGGCCGCGGAGCCTGCTGGGAGTAGTAGGCGCCGGCGCCGGACGGGAGCCGCCGGGCCGGGAAGGTAAGGGCCCCCCTCCCCCCTCCGCACTCCCCCTCCTCCCCTCCACGCACCCCCTCCTTACCTTCCCGGCCCGGCGGCTCCCGTCCGGCGCCGGCGCCTACTACTCCCAGCAGGCTCCGCGGCCTGCTCTAGAGTAGCGCGCCGGGTGATGACATCACCCGGCGCGCCACCCTAGAGCAGGCCGCGGAGCCTGCTGGGAGTAGTAGGCGCCGGCGCCGGACGGGAGCCGCCGGGCCGGGAAGGTAAGGGCCCCCCTCCCCCCTCCGCGCACCCCCTCCTCCCCTCCACGCACCCCCTGCTTACCTTCTCGGCCCGTCCGCTCCCGTCCAGGGCCGGTGGCTACCACCAGCAGGCTCCGCGGCCTGCTCTAGAGTAGCACGCCGGGTGATGACATCACCCGGCGCGCCACCCTAGAGCAGGCCGCGGAGCCCGCTGGTAGTAGCTGCTAGTGCCGGACGGGAGCGGACGGGCCGAGAAGGTAAGCGCCCCCCTCCTCCCCCCCCCCGCTGTCCACTTTCATCGGCGGGCGCCCGCTGGCGCCCGCCAATGGAAGCGGCAGTGGGCGCCAGTGGGCGCCCGCCGATCCGCCGATCCGCCGAACCGGTTCGGAGCCTTTTCGGACCGGTTCGGATTGGATCGGCCGATCCAGCTGCGGGATCGGAAATCGGATAATTTATCCGATTTCCCACTGGACCGGACTCGGATCGTGGATCGGGTCCGATCCAGTGCACATCCCTAGTACAGAGTTGCACTGCGTGGCTCTGTGCCCATCAAGGGAGGGGGGAAGCAAGTCCACCATCCCCAGGATAGCAGGGTGGGGGTATGCAATTTCAGGGGTTTTTTTTAAGTTACCTTTTTGTTGGAGCTTGTGTGCTCTTCTCGGATCCTTCTTGGGGTGGGGGGAACGGCGGGCATGACTGCGCACCGGCCCGGGAGGAAGCCTGGTCATTGCACTTCCTAATATGGAAAGAGGGGGATGATCCCGGAAGCAAGTACATCTGGGATTGTCTCCCCTCCCTCCCTCTACACCTGCAGGTGTAGAAAGGCCCCACATGTCAGGATTTCCCCGTATTTGTCCTGGTTTTTGTTCTGGCCTGGGTGTCAGGGGGGATTTTCTGTAATTTTCTATAATGTCCTAGAATGACATGCTTTCCCCTTTAAGGCCACCATTAGTGTGGTGGAGGGAGATGATGTGAATCCTGGAGGTGCATCATTCCCCCCCACTGCTTCAATCCGGGCCTTAAGGGGGACGGGAATGACACACTTCCTCCTCTTCCACTCGAATCGCGGCCTTTAAGGCCCCAAGTGGAGCAGAGGAGGGGAAAGCATGCTTTCAGGGGTCTCCAGAAAGCACGTCATTAACTCCCATGCTAAAGGTGGCTGCCATTAGTATGGCAGGGGAAATTATGTGCTTTCAGGAGGCCCCAGAGAGTGTGCTTTCCTGCCCCCCCGGAATCCACCTTTTTGGTTTCCCAAATAGGGTCACCCTACTTATGCAAGCTCCATTGAACTGCACCATTCCAGAATGAATGTTTCCGCTCATTTCCAGTTGCTCCTGAAAGCTCTAAATCTCTGTTGTGCAAGTGGTGGGTCTTGCTTGCGGAACAGAATCAGCAAGGTTGCAATGGAATAGGCGGTGGCGCAGCTCCCAGTTGGATAGTGCCCCAAGGTGTGGAAGTGTTGGAAAGTGCCTTAACTTGCAGTTGCCAATGTTTTCTGGAGCATGAATAAATCTGTAAGTGGCTTAATTATTCTCTTAAACCAAACTTTTGTTAAATACTAATGTACCGCTGTCAAGGATGCTGGAATTGCTTTGAAATATATATTAACATAAAAATCACCCATAGCAATGTAAGAAATAATTGGTACCTTCCCATAGTGTTACCAAATCAGATAGTTGATCATATATAGTTATGGGGAAGAGAAGGTTAAATAGTGAAATTTGGTAGGGATGTGTATCGTATCGTTAAAATGTACGATAACGATACGATAAGGTCATTATCGTGCATGTGTTTAACGATAGAAAAACCTACGATAATCATCGGAGGCGATAATTTTCAGGCGATTTTATTGTTTTATCGGACTGCCATATAAATATACTTATAATTTCTGTATTTTAAAGATCACTTCCGTTCTGACAGGTCTGAATGAACGCACGTGGCGAGCTGTCATTCTGATCTGTCAGAACTGAAACAATCCTTAAAAAAATAATATAAAATCGAGGGTTGGAGGGATCAATCTCAAATTTCATACACATATTTAGGCATACCCATAAGCACTGTGACCAAGTTTCAAGCCTCTAACTTTTAAAATACCGAAGTTATAGGCATTTTTTCTTTAAAAATAGGGTTGTAAAAATATCATTTTTTCACGATAATTATCGTGAAGACGATATGGTTCACCTACGATATGAATGGAGACAATAATTTTTTGGTCCAAAATGATGATAATGATAAACGACAATATTTTTTGGCGTGCACACCCCTAATATATGGTATGTTAAGTAAGCAAAAATAGTCCGTGTCATTTTGCTTCTTTCTATCAAAATATGAGAACAATAAAGAATCATTCACTTGCCCTTTTATCTGACTTCATGTTTTATAGGTCATTTTGGCTCTTCGGTTGCATCCTATTTCATATTTTTGCGCTGGATGTATGGAATAAATATAATTTTGTTTGGACTGACCTTTGGTCTCATCATAGTGCCTGAGGTGAGGAAGACTCTGTTAATATGCCCAGGCTGTTTGGTTATTTCACTTTAGGCTTAAATGTCATACAGCAGGGATGGGAAACATCTGGCCTGTCGGCCTGACACGGCTCACGGGAAATCTCAATCCAGCCCACCATCTTCCCTGCCTTATGTCCAAACTTTGATTGGAGGTAAGACAGTTTTCCTGCTCTCTTGCCCATGTTGCATTTGGGTTTTTTAAAAGCCGCCAGTGTGGCCAGTGGAGGTTTTTAAAATGGCTAACTGCAGCAAACAGGGGGCATTTTCAGGAGGGTGGTTGTGCTAAAGAGGGAAGGGCTAACCCTCCCCTCTCTAACACTGTGAATTTAAATTCTAAAATGTAAAAAACAGAGAGGGGAAAAATCTCCCTTCCCCTGCTGAAATCATACTTAAAAAAACCCTCCATTGGTGTTGTAGACTGGTTCAAATGATTTCACTACAAAGAAAATTATTTCCAGACCAAGCTGCAACTCTGACATTTAGTAGGATTTAATTGATGATAGAGACTCTTTACTGGCCTTCATATATTTTGCTTTTATAGTGGTAATTAATTATATCACACTTTTAATGTATAATGTTCTCACAACCCGTTATCTTGTTCATTGATGCAACATATGTTCCATCTGTCCTAGTTTACCATGTCACTCACTTAGCTGCTGAGATATATTTTGAGGTGTTGACAACAGTCCAGTTTGCTGAACTGACTGTGACATCAAAACCCGGAATTGTGGGTTGTTGGGGGAAAGACAACCCAGAGTTGTAACCATGGGTTGTCTCTCCCCCAACAACCCAGCATACCTGGTTTGGACAGCATGATCAACAACCCAGGGATAGGGCAGGCCTGGGTTGTTTAGCTCTGCCAGGTTTCAGCAGGAGTAATCAGATGGTGAGAAGCTCCCACTCATTTACAAATCCCCATGGTTTAAACCACCTTGAGTATCATTCTCTTGGTAGAAAGATGGGGTACAAATAAAATAAATCAAATGACTTAATGAACAACCCAAGAGTAGTTTTGATCTTGTAGAACACTTATACCTTTCTAGTGTACTTTTAACCAAAATACCAATCCCTTGGCTTTTAAATCAGGGCAGGCTTTGCAGGTTAACTCTGCAGTACAGAAGGCAAAGTATAGCCTTCAGCAATATTGGCATTGAGAGTTGGAATGTGATGAGCTTCTCTGTGTTTTTATCTGTGAAATGTGGGAGGGTATAGCAGACCTAAGCGGTGAGGTATAATTTCTATTCTACAGTATGGAATAGAGACTTAAAGATAAAGCAACATGTCCAAAGCACTTTGTCCTTGCCAAAACTATCCAAGGCTGTAGGGAGATCTGAATCCAGGTCTTAAGCCTACACTCAAGAGCCTTCCCTCACTACTGCATGGAAATGTAGGTTAGAATCGACGACATAGAAAGGTCAATCTCCCCATATGACCTGTTGCTACAGATGACCAGCATCTGACCTGGACTCTGCCAGTGTGCCGTGAGTATCTAAGCAGCCATTCTTCAATGATGTGTCATCTGTATCCATCCTTAAACCAGCTTGAAACAAATGTGGTTTGCCAGGTTCTCAATGAATTCTGCCCCCCTTCCCACGATGCAAAATCAATAGTCCAATATGCAAAAGCCTGATATTTGAGATCTCATGATGTGACAGGCTAACGATTTTTGTAGGCTCTAATTTCACATACAAATAATTTCAACATCAAGTTTACTGTTAAATCAGCAGAAGGAAAACAAAACATTTCAGAATGAGCTTGAAAGGACATTTTGCCCCACATATTGCATGTTGGCCTTTTGTTTGTTGCGATTGTGTTTAACATTTTTAACGCTTTGCCCTATGTTTGAATACAGGCATTGATGGGGAAACCATATGGGAGTTTAGCCAGAAAAACTGTGCCAAGAGCAGAGCACGCATCCGCTATGAACTTTGCTACTTTGTATGACTTTAGTGTAAGTATACACTACAAAAAATCATGTGCTATGCTCTGTTTTTTTTGTTTTTTTTTACTTTGCATGGGATGAGACGTTTATCACACACATGCCCTTGCCTCATTAATGGAATTTTATGGCAGGTCCCAGTGACGTTGTTGTCTTTCACTCATAAACCTCCTGTGTTTCCTCCATCGCTTCTTCCATATTTTTTCTTACTGGGGATAAAAGGGGGTGGGGAGATAGAATAGCTGAATATCACCTTCTGATTGGTAGTGCTAGGAGCCCTCTATCTGCACCCTAAAATGTTGATTTCAGGCCCCAGCAATTCATTGCTTAAGTTCACTCATTTAGTACAGGGCACTTAAGTAGATGAAATGAAAATATATACACTCCTAATCATGGTGTGAAAAGGGAACAACCTTGGCACCAAGATTCAGTAGGACTTTCCCATCGTATGAACTAAGCCCTGACGTCGACTTGCCACTGGGATTTCTGAGGTGTACAATCTGGTTGAAAGGGAGCAAGATGGAAAGTAGCTCAACAAATGATCTTGTGTGCTTCTGAGGAGCTGCCATGTTGCCTTATATTTCTTGGGCTGATGTGTCACAAAGCAGAGCCCCAAGGGCCACCATGGTGAGCCGTTCCGGGCGAATTTCAAGACGTACAAAAACATGGTAGGTGGGTTTGCTTCAGTGGAGCTGTTCTGTGGGATTAATTTGGCCCTCTGTGGCTATATGAAATAACAAGCCTGCAAACTGGCAGTGACAAGACAGCGAAAGAAAGATAAATGAGGAGACAGAGCAACTGAGCTCCTAGTCGTGTGTTTCACTGTTGCTGCTTCATCTTTTTTAACCCTTAGGGATCAAGGATATTGTTCACATCAGCAACTACTGTGGGATTTACAGTAAGCTACTTACCAGGGTGTGTTAAGTTACTGTGGGAACTTCCTGCAGTAGTTTAAGGTGCCGTAGGGAGCATTTTCCTGCAGGACATGGGCAATCACATTTCCCGTAAACTCTCCAGTAAATACTTGCTGTAACCTGTTTTACTTGAGAAGCAGGATGGAAACCAGTGTGCTGTGAACTGCAAAAGAACTGACTAAGTGATTGCCTCCATCCATACCCCCATTGGGATTTAGGATGGGGAGGCAGCTACTTACCTGTGTTGCTGCCTGTGTTTTGTACAGGTTGGCAAAAGAAGAGAAGGCAGGTCACATGCGAGAGCCTCTGCGGATAGAACTGGGGAACCTTTACTTCTGTACGCAGCTGAGCATTATGGTGAGATACCAGAACTGCAGCTTGGAATATCTTCCTAGAAGTGAAATATTCCTAAGTTCTGTATTGGCCCCACTGCCCAGACTGGCCATTAGCCCTTTCTGAACAGGAAAGACAATAAAAAGTCTTCTTGTTTGGTAGGGAATTTCCCTGAGTAACAATATCTTCCTGGCTCTGGTGGTGGTGGTGGTGGTGTTTGTGTGTGTATGTGTATGTATACCTTGGCTGTGGTTCCAGACCTTCATCT
This sequence comes from Anniella stebbinsi, assembly GCA_029215795.1. Classification (NCBI taxonomy): domain Eukaryota; kingdom Metazoa; phylum Chordata; class Lepidosauria; order Squamata; family Anniellidae; genus Anniella; species Anniella stebbinsi. The sequence goes on along the minus strand of JARDYH010000002.1, from coordinate 84,045,220 downwards.
CTTGGCTCACTTCTGAGAGCTACCTTTGGGTCGGCCTTGATGCTTTCACTGCTAGGTCATGTTGTATAGCTAGAGTGACCAGATTCAAAAGAGGGCAGGGCTCCTGCTGGTTTAACCATTGTGATGAAGAGGGAATTTCACCAGGCGCTGCATGCATACAAATGACACCCACTGTCATTCCCTTTTCAATACAACTGTTAAAGATACAAGAGCCCTGTCCTCTTTTCCATATGGTCACCCTATTCAGCAGCCAAGTCAGGCAACAATGATAAATGCCACAGTCTCTAGTCTACTGCCCTCACTAAGTTTCTAAACATACAGCTTCCTAGTTTTTTCATCTACAGCTTGAATACATCCCTAAATGTCCTGTAAAGGAAAGCATTGCCTAATTTAATATTAGCAAAAAGGGCAATATACTATCTAACCTTTCAGTCATGTGTCTCTCTTCAGGTTGTGCCCAGGGCAAGTGCCCCTTTTACCCCTATCTTAGTTGCACTATTGAAACCTAGATGTTTGCGAAAGATGAGGAGGAGTGCAAATCTGCATCCAACAGTCCTGTATAAAACTGGAGATGTTTCCAAGGATGTGTGTGTTGGCATGTAGAAGCAACAGGTTATGTATCTGAGGACTTTCATTTCTAACTATTGTTTCATAATAGAGCTTGGACACTCTGGTAAAAATGTCTATATACAAAACAGATATATAGTATCAGCAACCATATCAGTATTCTTGAGAGTCCCACCCTGTCTCTGAGGATAAGACACAGAGTGCAGTCAAATAGATATGATTAACTTTCCTAGGAATTCAGAATCGACATGCTTATGAATTCAGTATATTCATCTGTGGTTAATAAAGTCAAGTAGGGTGCTTTATTCATAGTCATCAAATACATTACTAGTGGAAGGTTGGTTTTGTGGTACAATATTTCTTTAATAATCAAAATCCTTCATTGTAATTTTTAACTTCTGATAAAGTCAACGTACAATGCAGCCATAATACCCCAAGACTCTCTATTCTATACTCACAAATTTAACTACATCCTTATCTATGTTTACCTGGCATTAAGCCTATTTGAACACAGTGCAATTTACAAGTAAACAAGTTTAGGATTGCTCTCTAAATGGTGTAAAAAACCCACCTCAGATTTATGTGGCTGTGATTGAGAGGGAAAGAGAGCTCTTGTTGATAGTAATCTCCAGGATAGTGATGCTTCTAAAATTCTCCCCATCTGAGCTTTGTCCTTGGAATTTGATGCTTGAACTCTGAGGGAGTTGTTCAGGGCTTCTTTACTCAGCAGAAAAACCAGAAAGGTGCCCAAATGCAGCAGGACTGGTATTTCAAATTTTGAAGTAATACACATTATCATCTGAAGAGCACCCCCCCCCCCCCACATAAGACCATTAAGCCCAGAGAAAAAGGCATTGCAGCATGATAGCCAGGGTCTAAAATTGCCAAATTCCCCTACTGGTTTTGCTTTTAAAATAGAACCAATGCACCAGGAATTCTCTCTTCTTCTTCTTCTTCTTCTTCTTCTTCTTCTTCTTCTTCTTCTTCCTCTCCTTCTCCTTCTTCTTCTTCTTCTTCTTATTTCCATTTTTAATAATGTGTAAAACTGGCATCCCCAACCTTTCTGGGTAGGCGGCCACATTTGGAATTTTGAGGGGGCGTTGTGGCCGCTCTCACAAAATGTCTGCCATGGAGGGGGGCTTGCTGATTTATAACATGGATAACATGGAGGGCACAGCTGGTCACAAACCACCCATTTCCCTGAAGGCAAACTGATGAGGCTAAAGGAAAAGTCAATTGCTGAAGAACCTAAGTACAACGCAGAGGTGGGGTGGTCTGAGATTCAAAAAAACCCCAGGCTTTTGAATACAAATAAACGTGGTGCCGGAGAGCAGCACTTTGCTTTGCAGCATGCCAGCCTCCCAGTAATTGAAAAAAATCTTAAGAACTAAAATAAAAGCTAGGAGAGGCAGGGAGCTTGATGAGCACCAAGAGAGATACCCACAGGCACATTGGTGTCCACAGACACCACGCTGGAAACCCCAGGTGTAAGAATTCAGATTTTTTGCATGCACAGTTTACCATTCCTTTCAGGTTGATCAGATCCTTAATGTTTCCGCACCTGTCAATATTTTGTACACGTTACAAAAAGCAACAACACCCTGCATTAAAGCAAATGTGATGTGATTGTACTTAGAGTTTTATCCCCTTTTTGTGTGGTGTTCTACCAGTGTGAAAGAGCACACATGAGCATCAGTAAAACACTGCACAAAAAGCATCTCGATGCAATCATATGAGCAACCGAGCAAAACTTTTTTTTTCTGGGTAGTGTTTTATCAGGGCACACATGTGCATCAAAAATGCAGAGAGGGGGTTAGAGGGGACTTATAACAATAATCAGCAAATAACATTGGCATCAATTTATAGCCCTAACACAAATCAACTGAACTTTTTACAGAAGGTCCTAGCTAAGCTAAAAAAAAATTCAAAAGCGGAAAAGATTGTGGCAGGGGATGTAAATTGGAACCTACAGGGGGCAAGATCGGTAAATGACAAGGACAAAAGAAAAACAACAAAACAGAACAGGAGATTAAATAGTTATATGGAAATAATTAAAAAATACGGAATGTTTGATATATGGACCGAGATAAACTCTAAAGACTATAGTCATACATATTATTCAGAGGTGCATAAAAGTTTTAGCAGGCTGGACACGATATTGACGACAGAATCCTTGATGAAAAAGGTAAAAAAGGTGGAAATTGGGCACATAAAAATAACAGATCATGCTTCCATTTTGGCGTGTGTAGAAATAGAAAAAAGAGTTAAAAGAGACTATAGATGGAGAATGAACCCAATTCTATTAACAAAGAAAGAGGTCAAAGAAAAATTAAAAAAGAAACAGAAAGATATTTTGAAGAAAATAAAACAGGACAAACGACAGAAAGAATTAGATGGGAAGCAGCAAAAGCAACCATAAGAGGGGAATGTATAAAGCAGCTAAGTATAATTAGGAAAAGAGATAAGGAAAAGATGGAAAGGCTAGACAAAGAAATCAGAAGATTGGAGGAACTATATAAAAATACAGGAAAAATAAAAGTTAGGAAGGAAATGGAAAAATTAAGGAAAAAAACGGAAGTCATGAAGGTAAACAGGGTTATGGTCGATATGCTATATGTAAACCAAAGGTATTACAAATTTAGAGGAAGAAGTTCAAAATTGCTAGCAAATAGAGTTCAAAAGATGAGAATAAGAAACAAAATCTGGGCATTAAACACAAAAGGAGGAGTAAAAACATATGATTCAAAAGAAATGGGAGAAATACTGCAAGAATATTTTTCAGAATTATATAAGGGGAAGGAGATAGAAGTTGATCAGATAAAGGAATATATATAAAAAAGCCAGAATACCACCATTGAAAGAAGAACAAAAACAATATTTGCAAGAGGAAATAGGAGAAAAAGAAATAGAACAGGCTATAAAAGATTTAAAAAATAACAAAAGCCCGGGGGAGGATGGCTTCACTGTAGAATTTTATAAAACATATAGTGACAAACTGATACCTCAGTTAAAAAGAGTATTTCGTGAAATACAAGAGGGGGGACCCCTCCCAAAAACTTGCACCCAAACCATAATAACATTAATACCAAAATTAAATAAAGACAAATGTAATCCAGAATCATACAGGCCGATATCGCTACTGAACGTAGATTACAAGATATTCACTAAAATTTGGGCTAATCGACTAAAAGAAGTAATTAATTAATCTATTGGGGCAGATCAATATGGGTTTCTGAAAAACAGGTTCATAGCAGAACCGGTGAGGAAATTATTGGGTCTGATGAAGTTGAGCAATATAAGGAAAATTCCATTGACATTATTGACTCTGGATTTGTATAAGGCATTTGATACAGTAAACCTAAAATTTATAATCGATGTACCAACAATATACAATTTGGGGAATAAATTCAAACACATAATAGATGCAATATATGTACAGACAACAGTGAAAATTAGGTATAATGGATTGGAAACGGGAAATAGTTAAATTCGGGAACAAGGCAGGGATGCCCATTATCACCAATATTATTTACAATGGCCATTGAATTTCTGGCAGACAGAATTAGAACAAATACAGAGATTAAAGGAATACAGGTGGGAAAAAAAGAATTTAAATTAAGCCTATATGCAGATGACATTATATTGAAAATACAAAATACAAAAAAGGAATAAAAGAAATGACAAGAGAATTGGAAGAATTTTATCAGGTAGCAGGGCTCAAGGTAAACAAAAAGAAATCGGGACTGATGTGTCTAAATATAGGGCCTCAGGAACAAATAGAAATATCGAAAATGACTAGTATCCCTATAATATCCAAAGCATTTAGATATCTAGGAGTACAGATCCCCAAAAAACAGAAGAACATATTGAAATTAAATTATGGAAGAGTATGGATAGAAATTAAGAAGGATTTGGCCAGATGGGAGAAAAAGCAATTATCGCTATCAGATTGAATTATGGCAGTAAAGATGATGCTGGTGCCGAAATTTACATATTTGTTCAATGTACTACCACAGGAAATTCAAAATAGTAGGTTCAAAAATTGGCAAAATAGCTTGGAAAAATTTATATTCAAAGGTAAAAAAACATGAACAGCAAAAGTATTTAGATATAGGGTTACGCAAGATGGAGGATGGAGTATTCCACAATAAAAAATGTACTATGAGGCATACCAGTTAAAATATTTATTAGTAATAACAAAGGAAGAGGGGAATCTACAATGGGTAGAGATAGAAAGGGAACTAATGGGATTTAAAAAAGAAGAAGAAATGTACAATATATTTTACAGTAAGAAAGATATTAAAAAACAAATGAATAATAAACAAAGCTCAATAAAAGGAATGATGAAAGTATGATATCACAACAAAGGAAAACTAACGCCAATCTGGAAGCATCCAGAATTTGATATAAGTAAGAAAGCAATAACCAAAATTAAATTTAAAGAAACAGGAATGATACAAATGAAAAAATTTTATGAGCAACAAAATCCAATAACACAAGAAATATGGAATAGAAGAATACAAAATTTGGAAATTTCATGGATGGCATGGATGCAGATTGGCAAATTTATAAGAAACAGAAAGATAGGAAGGGAAAGTACAAGGGAATTAACAGAGTGGGAAAAATACGTAGATAAATACAGAGTCGGGGATAAAGGAATGATAACACAAATATATAGAATTTTGATAAGACAAGAGACTGGAGGAGGGCAGATAGTAAGGCAGGTATGGGAAGGAGATTTGGAAGAGGGAACAGAAGATAAGGAATGGGGAGATCTATTGGAGAAATTCCCCTTCCAAACAACCTCAACAAGGATAAGGGAAGGGGCTTTAAAAATAGCACAAAAATGGTACTTGACACCAGTGAAGATGGCAAAAATAAACAGAAATCTGACATCAATGTGTTGGAGAGGATGCAAAGAAAAGGACCCAAATACGTATGTGGAGGGAATGCAAAAGGGTTAAGAAATTTTGGAAAAAGGTATTTCAAAAAATAGTAGAAGTTATGGATCAGGAGATAAAAATAAAGCCAGAGCTAGCTCTACTGAATATGTATATTAAAGAAAATAGAGGGTTCGAAGATAAATTTTAATTGGGTTCATGTTGACGGCAGCAAGACATCTGATAGCATCCAAATGGAAGACAGCCAGGATGTTGACAATGAAAATGTGGGAAAAAAATTTATGGAACATCGCAGAAACTTAGAGTTTACGGGCGGGGTGGGATGGGGTGGGGGAAGACAAGAGATACCTTCAGAATGGACTGGAAAGCATATATAGAGTATATGAAAAAAGAACCAAATAGGGAAAATATGGCGGAAGCAGATAAAAAGTTATGGGACTTATGAAAATAAAAGAAAGGAAAAAAGACGAGAGAAAGAAGAAAAAGAAAAGAAATAAAAAAGAATGCAGAGGGGAAAGGAGATACAAATAATAGGATGGCCATATAGAAAGGAGGACAGGGCTCCAGTATCTTTAACAGTTGTAAAGAAAAGGGAATTTTCAGCAGCTGTCATTGGTGTGCCTGCAGCACCTGGTGAAATTTCCTCTTCATCACAACAGTTAAAGCTGCAGGAGCCCTGCCCTCTTGACCAGATACAAAGGAAGGCAGGGCTCCTGAAGAGGGCATTTCGCCAGGTGTTACAGGCACACAAATGACAGCTGCTAAAATTCCCTTTTCTTTACAACTCTTAAAGACAGTGGAGCCATGTCCTCCTTTCTATATGGTCACCCTAAAACTGGAGGAGCCTAATGATGAGGCAAACTTTGCATGCTCTGAACTTATGTTCAGGCATTTTCCCAGTTAAACTGGAATCCATAAGGAGAACAGAGGGTAGAGAAAATGACCAGAACATGATTAAATATTGAGCCAAGCTGTAATGCCCAGAAAGCAATGTACTCAAGACCAATTCTGTATAATGCTTTTGTATGATATATGCAGCCCTATTCAGGCATGTGCCTGCTCGTGTGTAGGGCTAAACTGGGTAGGGGGATGTAGATATGCATGAAAGCCCCTCCCCCAGCACTCCTCTGCTTCCTTTGCATGTTGAGCGCAAAGGTCTGAAGAGGGCCCTATGAGAGCATTCATGCCTTATCATGGTTTCCAATCACCGGAACGCTGTAAGTGTACCCATCTAAATGCTCTTCAGACCTGTGCGCTTACCATGCAAAGTTCTACACAAAAGACAGGTGCATGGAGAGATTGGGGAGAGGCTTATGTGCACAACCACATTCCCCTACCCAGTTTAACCCTACATGCAAACAGGCACATGCCTGAACAAGGCTTGTGTAATTATTATAATATCACACACACACACACACACACACACACACTGTTGTGTCAAAATGAAAAACCACGTTTACATGGCTAAAAAGATGTGGGAGCAGAAGCTGACCAGAATGTGGTAATCCATTGACAAGATCTTTCATGTAAAAGCCACATTCTGATATAATCTCTGTCAAATCTGTTCCCCAGTAGAGTAAAAACAGCACATCAAAACTGGCTCCTAATTGCACATTAAACAGGGATTAACTGAAGACAAACACCAGCAAGGGTATTGGCAGAGAATCATGGCTTAAGATAGAAGTGGTGATCCAAGGAAGCATCATGGGAAGAACCATGCATATACATACATTCTTTCATTTATATCCCCCCCCAAGCTACTCCTGTACACCGCACAGCAAGATGATTTTTTAAATGTCAATGGGAGTTTAAAACACCAATTGTGATGTGGCAGGGTCAGGGTGGCTTGCAAATTGGAAAAGGGCTATGAAAGCACCACTGTGTGCATGCTTGTAATCTACTGCATACGCCTGATCCCATGTGCAAGCATACATAAGTATGCTTGGCTGATTACAGCCATTGTTTCTGACATTACCATTCAATATTTACAGGGTAATCCTTTAGTTCCACGAAACTGAGCAGTTTTTATTCCAGGACAAGAACCTTGCAGGGGGCATCATCATCAGGGGCTTCCTGGTAGCTTTCTGGGACAGAGCACACAGGAGATGTGGATTTGAATCCTGCCCCAGAGAGCTGGTGAATAAGTGGCAGCGCATCACTGAGCAAGGCACAGCTTTGAGTGTTGTACCAGCAAGAGTGATTTGGGATGCCATATTTTTTATGGAGCAAGGAAAGGAAAGCAGAGCCAGATTCTAAGCTTCCAATTGTTAAGGCCTAGTAAACTCAGACCTGCAAGGCATCCATTGAAGGGGCCAAAGGTACCTAGGTCTGAAGGCCCAAAGGCAGGACACATCATAAAAACATAAGAAGAGCCATGCTGGATCGGACCAAAGGTCCATCTAGTTCAGCACTCTATTCACATGGTGGTCAAGCAGCTGTCGACCACAAACCCACAAGCAGGACATGGGTGCAACAGCACCCTCCTGCCCATGTTCCCCAGCAACTGGTGTACATAGGTCTACTGTCTCGTCTATTCATGTTTCATTTTGTATCTTAAGGCCAGATCTACACTAAGCAGGATATAATATTTTGAAAATGGTTTCAAAACAGTATATGGGATGTGTCCTCGGCCTGAACAGTTGTCAAAATCATTATAAACAATTATAAAGCAGTAGTGTACATCCTGCCCTAGTCTTTAATGGTTGAATGCTGTGTTGTTTTGCTGTTATTCTAAAATGCAAGTCCCTCTTGAAAGGTTGGGAAACTGAAAGGGAGGGAGCTTAAATAAATAACTACAAGCCAAAATGACCAATTAAAAAACCAGGCCAAGCACAAACCCCTATCCTCTCTGTCTATGAAATAACACAATAACGGTGAACTTTGTGAGGTTGATCCCTAATAACAGTGTACAGCACCTTGCACATTGATGGTGCTATATAAATAAATAAATAAATATAAATAAGAATAATTACACCTTATGATTTTTTACTCAAATACGCCCTTTGTGTCAAAAGCAGTGACCCGCTAAAGTAAAGGGAAACAAGCAGAGGAAAGACAGGAGGAAACACAGACGATTCGATTCCCACCTACACTGTTTCAGTCTTTATGAATCAGTAACTTACAGCCAAACTAGAAGTGAAGTTAAATGCATCTTTAACATGCACGTTGTTTTTTTTAAAAAAAATGCAGATAACAGAATCACAGCAGGTGGGGAAAGATGGATTTTACCCTTTCCTCCCCTGCTGCAATCCTGAGGAAAATCCCTCCTCTGAAAGCTGCTATTTGCATTGGTGCCAAATGGAGAATCTTCTCCTAATGCAAACATCCGCTTCGGAGGAGAGATGTTCCTCAGGACTACAGCAGGGGAGGAAAGGGTTACATTTCCCCTCTATGCCTAGTGTGACCCCAATAATTGTCAGCGCACTGCCACCTCCACCTGCACTGGCTGATCATTTAAAAAAGAACTGCGAATAAAGATGCATTTGATGCCATGTATAGTTCGGCCTCTGGTTTATCCTGATCATGATACATCTGGGGTAATAATTGTTTAGGGCACTGTCAGGCACAAGAAAAAAAAATACTGGCTCTATGGCAACTCTGGCATGTCTTTCACACACTGTTAATGTTCGGCAAATAATTAAAACACTGATGACCTCAGAGTCCCATAATTCCCCAGTGGAGACAATGTCAGTAGCAGCACAATTGAGGAAACAGACTGATAATCACACCAGAAATCTATTCGTATTTACTTGTCATGTGTTAATATTTCATTTTCGCTGTAGCCAGGGTTGCAAATGAGGCTTAGAAGGAGAACACTGTGACTCCTCTCAGGCAGCCTGACAGTCACAATACATCAAATGCATGGCTGGTGATTAAATGAAACAGAAGGATGTTAGCCTATTGACATTTTAATCTACTAATGGTTTACTTTTAAGAAATAACCAGCAGCTAAACAGCAGAAGGGAAGGCAAGGGATACATTTCACTTGCAAGAGAACTAAGTCCCTCTGCATTACCACCATCAATTAAAACCCTTTCCAATCCATCCTTAGGCCATTGGCAGATTAGGAGGGCACACGTGGATGTCTGATTTGAATTTGTTATGGCCCTTGGAAGCCTGCAACCATGTGATGTTCCTCAAGCAGTGGTCCTAGATTTAGGTGGAGTGTTTCCCGGTGGTAGAACGCAACAACAAAAAGACTGGAGGAAATCTTTATCCAGTTGTGTCAATTATTTCTGCTTGCCTTTACCAGACATTTTCAGTTTATTCCTTAATTTTGGAAAGCAACCATGATTTCATGTATAAAATGATTTATATATGATAGCTATTGAACTATCTATCCATCCATCCCCTAGTGGCATATCATTTAGTAGATCTAGTTATGCCTATTGATTTCAGACACCAACCTGTGTGCTGGATTTGATTTATAAAGCCCCGCATGGCTTGCCCTTCCATGCCGCACAGATCAATCAAGAGTGCCCTCAACTCGGGGGGGGGGGGTTAATCTGTTACATCCACTGCATGAATAAAATGTAGTGGCTGGTTCTTATAATGAACCCCAGAGCATATGTTGCAATTTCTTATGGAGAGCTTAATCTCCACTTAGGAAAGAGTGCATCTGTTGAAACATATTGTTGAAAGATTGAGATTTTAGAGACAAAAGGGTTAATGGCATCAGGATGACTGGAAATGTTTCTGAGAGGTTTGTGGTTCTGGCAAAATTGCAGAAAACATATATTGGGGGTGTCTATATGCTGCTGCTTTGCAGCGGCTTCTCCCCAAAACCCTACAGCATCGGTGCTGCGGAGCTGGGATGCTCGATCTAGAAGGTAGGAGGGAGCACTGGTTATCCGGTGGCCACCCTGCTTGTCAAGCCTGTCCCCTGCTCAATTCCCTGCATTCCCAGGCTTACCTTGCACTGGGATCCACTCCTAGGAACACCCCCCCCCAAACCAAAGCCACTACTGACAGACGGCAGAAACAATATGGTAGCATCGGAGCAAACGGAAAAGTCGTGGTAAAAGGACACTGTAAAAAAGCGCCATTTCGAAGGTAAAACATTGATGTGGCTGCGAGTTGGCAGCTGCATCATATAAACAATGCAGCACCACTGTGCAGCCACTATGAGGTATATAGGGCATCTAGGCAAGCCCATTGTTAGGGAAATTACAGGTAACTGACCCACAAAGGTTACAAAACATCAATAAACCTCCAGTGATTGCCTTCCAAGGAAGCCAACCGTGGGAAAGCACTGGACCCCATAGGATGTGCCCTATGTTACAGAGGACAAGCTTCAGTTTGAAGTGTTTATCAGAGGAAGGTCCTCTATTTGAAGGCATCTTTTGCTTGTCCAGGCCAAGCCCAGTTGAAACACAACATATTATAAGACAGAAGAGCAGGGGTCTTCAAGTTGCCCATCAATACTTAGAACCGGGACAGCAGACTGAACAGGTATACAGGTCACCTGCTCACAGTCTTCCCCACTAAGGTGAGATGTACTGTGTACCTTTTTAAATGAGATACATTATTTCCAAATTTGGATCTGCACATATTAAAGAGCAGATGCAAATTGTATGCCCATCTGTGTCCATTTCCTGCCTTTTTGGGTTGATGCCTAAGTGGTTATCCTATCCCTGGATCTTTTCACCACTCAGAGAAGGCTGAGCATAACAATATGAAATCCAGGGTTGATATGTTTCCTACATAAAAATATGGATGGGACATCTATTGGTTGGGTTCACACAATCCCGGGTGCAAAAGAACCCATTTTTGGTACTTTTCCCACTCATGTGTACCAGTCACATGGATACATTTTACATAATTACCCACAATGCAGTTTGGGTAGTTTGGGTTGTCCAAACCTGGTGCGAGGTACAGTGATGGTAGCTTCTCTGTGATCTCTATTGCAAGTCGTGGGTTGTAGCATGGGTACGAAGCCTCCCCCTCCTCACCATGTTCTGGATTGTGACAACACAGGAATCCACACTGCATCATGGGTAATTATGTAAAACACTGTCACACAACTGGCATGTGCAGGAATAGGGAAAGAACCAATGATGGGTTCTTCTTTTACCCCTGCTATCATGCCAAGCCAGTCTGTTCAATTTCCATACTCACAACAAAAAAAGCATTCTTGCCATACTAGTACGTTATACATTATTTCCTACCAGGAGACTCATCTATGCATAGGAAATTGCAATGTTTGAATTGCCCCTGAATTACTATTTTCAAATACCTGGTTTGAGTTCCCCACAAGTTGCTGATTTGGGGCTTTTGGAATGATGTGCTCTCTTGTTCTTCAGGAGGCATAAATGCATTGACAGCCCGGCATCCATAAAGGATGCAGAAAGCAATGCATTGTCTCTAGGGTGAGCTCAGGTGATGTTTCCTCACCTCATTTGTTCACCCACTCCTTCCCCCTTCCGACTGAACTATGACCATTGGACTAGAGAGCTCCAGCTATTGGGCAGTACAGAAGTGTAATCAATAACTAAGAGGGATGTGCTTTTGATGGGAGTTCTGCAGATCTGGGTTTAGGTGTGCAGCCTATTCTGGATGGAGGCACGCATCTCCAGAAGGACCAGGTGTGATGCTTGGGGTGTTCCTGTGGTGGTAGCCAGAAGTGCTTTTGGCTAGCTTCACCTCGTTAGCCAGCTGCAGCCTTCCCTAGGGAAATCAAACCTAGCATCGATCAGTCATACCCCAGTTATCTCTAGCCTGGATTACAGTGCTCCCTTTGTCTGGCTGCCTTTAAAGACAGTGCATCTGCAAGAAGGTTGACGGAAGCCCAGAGACCGAGTTATATAACTCTGATCTTCTACTGACTACACTGAATGCCTAATTTTTCTGGGCTCAATTAAAAGTGCAGGCATTAATCTTAAATCCCTAAATGCAGTGGTGGAGTGGTATATTCATAAGTGCAGGCACTCATCGTGATGGTCTCCATAGCCACGCCCCTCGAGGCGAGTCCAAAATTGCAGGCAGCTGTGTGGATCCATATCAACAACCCAGTCCTAGGAGTTTTCATCTCCACCAACAGCAGGGTTGTAAAGTGAATCGCTCTTAATTGCCCATTCAGGACCAAGACATCCCAAAATACTTTGCATTACAACATGGAACAATACATTGATGCTGGGAAAATTAATTTCTTGGCAGTTTCTGTGAGGATTGCAGCTAAGCTCAGAGGGAACAGGGAAATTGAGGGTAAGGGTGGCAGATGACATCAGAGTCCATTCTATTAAAAAATGCTGGGCCTGCATCCCTACAAGCTTTGGCTTCACTATACCACTGCCTAAATGGCCTGGGATCTGGAGCATAACCCCCATATGAACCAGCCCAAGGCTTCGGAGGTCTGCTTGTCACTGCTAGAGGTTTGATGGGCAGGTGTACAGGCTACGGCCATTTTAGTAGTGGCACAGAAATATTGGCATGCCCCACCTTTAGTAAGTTCCAGCAAAGGTGTGTGGCAATATGAGGAACCTTGGAGGGTTTGAACCAGATTGGAAGTTCTACACCTCTTCTTTGAGTGCTTACGTGCTGACAATCTCTAGGTTGTATTTGTGCTGCCATCTCAGCATGAGCACAAGGCGCTTCTGCTGAGAAACCTGAGACGAGCCTTGACAATGGTGAAGACATACTTTCAACTAAAGCCTAGAATCAAAAGAGGGCTCTCTTATTCCAAAAATCTGGGGGCTCAGTGGCCAACTGTTTTACAATCGAAACAACAAAAGGCTCCCCGCCCCAGACCAGGCTGTTTTTGGACATAGAGTTCAGCCCAGTGTTTGGCTCATGGGGTGCAGCAGGTAATTGGTTCCACCTTCCTAGCCATTCTTTTCCACCTGGCTCAGGTTGGTGACTCAAAAACCAAATTGTTCCTGCAAGGCTGCAGTCTGCCCATGGCTGCCACAGAGTGTCACATGGAAGCTTTTGAAAGCAAAGATGCCTAAATTTCTGCTTGCCGTTGGCTTTCCAGGGCTTCGCACAATATTCGGTGCTCTTTTACGGCTATTACAACAACCAGAGAACAATCGGGTGGCTGAAGTTCCGGATGCCTCTGTCCTACTTTTTGGTTGGCGTTGGCAGCATTGCCTACAGTTTCATGGTTGTCATCCGCACGTAAGTTTCTTCTGACGTGACTGTGTTAACAAATGAGAAACGTATTGACTGATCGATCTGTGCTTGTTTGTTTATTCAATACTAGCTAACGTACCTGGCTTCACACGCATTATAATAACCCTTAGTTTGATACAGCAAAACCTTCAAGCAAGTTCTTTAGTGAGCAGAGTTGGCCCATCTGAGTGAAGCCATAGCTGCTGGCACTGCTAGGCACAGCTACCACCATGGTGCACCCCTAGAGCTACCAGAGGGAGGGAGGGGTCTGCACACTTTGTTCCATGCGGCAATAATGTTGACTTCAAACCATCTTGACCTGAAAACCATGGACTGGTTGGGGAAGTCTGCCACCTAGTGAATGAAGGTGGTACTGCAGGCTTCAAACTGGTAAAGCTTTCCATCTACCATAGTGCCAAGTAACACCCAGAAACTACAATCGTTCCTCTTTATCTGCCCTTGCAAAGGCAGCGAGTGGGATGGCTGGTTAGTACGGGGTGGGGTGGGAGGAAGGACAGGAAGATATGGCGATGGATCCAAGTACATAACTCACAGTGAGTAGTAAATGGCTATCTGCAAGAATTGGGATGGTCAGCTTGTGCTCGCTTGTGCAAGTGTTTTCAAGCATTAGTACCAAGAGGTGTAAAAAGAATTAACACACTATGGAAGAAAGCATAATCTCCACTTCTTCTTGAAAATCATGTTCAGATGGTGATTCCCCCCACATGGTGGCTTTAAAAAGCCACTGTGGTTTGTGGCATGTTCCAGGCACCCACAGGTGCCTGTTCCATAACTCACCCTCTGTCATAGGTTGTTGTGCTGGTCAAACAGACCGAGGTTGGTTTGTTGGTGTGGTGAACAAATCACCCAGATGCCATGAGCTGCTTTAGTGTTGTGGGCAGTTTGTTAACCATGCCAACAACCCCCCCCCCCCCCCCACACACACACCATGTTTGGATGACACAGGGGTGGGTGGGTTACAGAGCGGGCTCACATGGACACCTGGCACATGCTGCAAACCATGGTGGTTTATTTGAGCCAATGTGGGTGGCAATGATAATCTGAACCTGGTCAGTTCACATGTCATGGTTAGCCACCATGGATTAAATATAGCCAAGGGGCAATGTAATGCACACTAGCCAACATTTTGAATATGCAAGCTCCTGCTGCCTGGGTTCCCATGATATGAAAAGCCATGGTGCATGTGACCCATCACTCACGTATTTAAAATGTGGCCTCACGAGTGGCTCACCATGATGGCTCAAAGCTTGGTCCCACCATTCTTTGCCCCAGTATGAACTAAAGAGGACTTTCTGTCATTTATATGGGCCAACATTCTCCTACATGCAATGCCCCTGTACACATTGCCTAGAGGCCCAAACATATCAGTCATACTGAAGATATTAAATTCAAAGCTGTAGAGAATGGTTTCATAGTCTCTGGGGATAGGATAAGAGAAAGGGCCATAGCTAGGAATGGGCTAATCTATCAAACTCGGTTTTGTTCAGGTTCATTTCATTCTGTTCACATCGGACTGCTTCTTCTTCTTTTTTTATAGCCCTCATGAAAATGTGGACATACTTTCATGCACCCTTTTCAAAATATGCACATATTTTGTGCGTATTTTATTTCAAATGTACAAATTTTTGTGAACATTTTTTCAAATGTGCACATTTTTCTTTGCAAGCAACTGTTCCACTGGATAAAGTGTTTTTGTGCGCATTTCCCCAGATATACAGGGTTTTTTTTGTACACGCTGTTTCCAGTCTATGCATTTTTTGTGTGCATTGTTCTAGCTATATGCATTTTTCTATGCATTTTTGTTGTGTGTGTGTGAAATGTATTACAAACTTTAGGGACACGTGGATTTCAATGTCTAACTGTACTCTGGTTCATGTTTAGGTTTGGGAAATATCTTGCAGGGTGCATGTGGGCCATGGGCCACAGGTTGTGCATCCCTGCCTTAGACACACACACAAAGTTAGAATGAATATGGTAAAAGGGCATGATATGGCAGGATCTCTTTGCTTATGACTCTGAAATACATTGTCACTAGACCTGCAGTCCCTCCTCTTACCAAGGGGCAGCGCTTTGCATGCAGAAGGTCCCAGGTTCAATCCTCAGCATCTCCAGATAGGCCAGGAAAACCTGGCTGCCAGTCAGTGTCAACAATACTGGGCTAGATGGACCAAGTGTCTGACTCAGTATAAGGCAGCTTCCTGTGTTTCCAAGTATGTTTGATTAAGAGACATAAATAAATAAATAAATAAAGTCACAGCACAAGTTACCCATTTCTGACCCAGTTATGATGGAGTCATTAAAAATATTTCTTTGATACTGTATTTGTGAAGATTCTTCGTACAGAATCCCCTCCGGGAATTATGGCTGAGTAGCTGCCAGTCACCCAGTTTTGTTTTGTTTTGTTTTGGGTTGTTTTTTTAAAAATCCTTGCAGCGCAATCCCAGAGGGCAAAACAAAAGGAATACCCTTGGGTGAACATGTTCTGTATGTGCTAAATTTCCATCTGGCCATAAGATAATCTTGATCTATATTTAGATAACCTCAACAGTAAATCCTCTTATATTCTTTGGCTGGTTGATGATTTCACAGAAAACAATATGATAAGTGCAAAAGCCCAAATGTAACGGCAGGCTTTTTGTTTGTTTGTTCAGTTATTTCCCCCCCCCCCCTTCCCTGTAATTGCCTGAATAGATAGCAGAACAGAGGCGAGACAAAGGGAAAAGGCATTGATATTACTTGGACAGAAATCCTTACTGCATAAGTCAACCATCAACATTTCCACCTTTCTATTTCTGAGCCCTTTTGGTCCTAATTCTGGTGGTGCAAGGTGTGATGCAATTTTATTTTCATTCTCTTTGGGATACGTCCCAGTTTGTGGAGTTACATCATTTTCTCCTGCTCAAACTCAATTAATTTCAATGACGTTTGAACAGGAAAAATGCTGACTGTTGCCAGTGAACAAGGATAAGGGCTTCAAGCCGTGACACTCAGTCCTATGCACACTGTGGCGCAGTAGTAGAGAACCTGTTGCACGTACAAGGTCCCAGGTTCAATTCCATCAGGGAGCAAGTGATGGGAAAGAGCTCTGTCTTGGCTGCTGCAGGCCAGCGTAGACAGTACTGAGCCAGATGTACAAATACTCTGCCCCGGAATAAGACAGCTTCCTCTGTTCCTTTACTCAGAGGTATGTTCCACTGTATTCAGTAGAGCTTTTTCCCCAGAAAAGGGAATATAGGATTGCAGCCTATATTAGTTTAATCCATAGATAAATCCACTAAACATTTTAATCCATAGATTAATCAACTGAACGTTTTGATTGATGGGACCCAATTCACTGGTGTGGCTTTTGTTTATTAATGGTAACTTATACGTTCTTCAATTTCTCAGAAAGACGCCTATATATTGAAATTCTGGCAATATGCAAATACAATTAAATTGAATTGATTGATTAAGCAATCAGTCAAAGGCAGTTGATTAATCAGCTAAAACATTTTAATTAGTTGACAGCCCTTATAAACTTAAGTAGAACTTACTCCCCCTGCCTCTCACTCCTAAGGTATTCTCAGGAACGCTTAATATATTACATTTTAAATATCATGTTATAAAACCTGCTTTTGGCCTTTTCAGAATGGCAAAGAATGCACATGATGATGGTGGTGGAGATGATACAAGTTTTAACTTTAGCTGGAAAATGTTCACCAGCTGGGATTACTTGATTGGCAATCCTGAAACAGCAGATAACAAGTTCGCATCGATAACAACGAGCTTTAAGGTAATATATGGCCCACTGCTTGCTCAGTCTGATGTCAATCATTTATTTTATTTTATTATTTATTTATTTATTTATTTTATTACATTTGTATACCGCCCCATAGACGAAGCTCTCTGGGCAGTTCACATCAGATTAAAACAATTAAAAACAATATACAAAAATTAAAACTGCAAAAACATACAATATACACACACATTTAAAACCACTATAATAACTGTAAAAAGCTATAAGCTTAAAACAAAACAGAAACAAAACAAACCCAGGCTCATCAGATATTGCTAAATGCCTGAGAGAAGAGGAAAGTCTTGACCTGGCGCCGAAAAGATAAAATGTTGGTGCCACGTGGGCCTCGTCGGTGAGATTGTTCCACAATTGGGGGGCTACCACAGAGAAGGCCCTCTCCCTTGTTGCCGACCTCTGAGCTTCCCTCAGAGTAGGCATTCGGAGGAGGACCTTAAATGTTGATCATAGTGTACGGGTAGGTTTGTGTCAGGAGAGGCATTCCATCAGGTATTGTGGTCCCAAGCCGTGTAAGGCTTTATAGGTTAAAACCAGCACCTTGAATCGGGCTTGGAAACATACAGGCAGCCAATGCAAGCGGGTCAGAGTAGGTCTTATATGCTCGAACCTCCTGTTCCCAGTTATCAACCTGGCCGCTGCATTTTGCACAAGCTGCAGCTTTCGAACCATCATGGGATAAGGTTTACAGAGTTGTAAACGTGATAAATCATAACAATGAAGTTACAAATAACATCAGAGAGTCACAGCTAGAGAATGATAACACAGTCCATAGCAGCAGGATTAAAAGAATCCAAATTGCTTCCGAACAGGGATGTTGTTACCATTTGCCTAAAGACCATAAGAGAGGAAGCCAACGGGGCTTTCCATGCGGGGCTGGGGGAGTTCTGATAAGACTCTGGCCCAAGTCCCAGCCAGCCAAACCTCTCGAGCAAAAGTGACATAGAGCAAATCCCCGTAACAACGTCCACAGTGAGTGGGCAGCAATTTGTGGATGAAGGTGCTTCTTGAAATATCTTGGCCCTAGATCATGAAGGCTGCCATCGTGATTCTTCTCAGCTTACTCACTTGCAATGAAATGTGTTTCTTGTTTGTTTCTAATAAATGCAGGAATCAATTGTGGAAGAACAGGAGAGCCGGAAAGAAGAGAACATCCACTTGACCCGATTCCTGAGGGTTCTTGCGAATTTCTTTGCCTTATGCACCCTGGCCGGGAGTGGCTATCTCATCTACTTTGTTGTGAGGCGATCCCAGCAATTTGCTTTGGAAGGCCTTGAAAACTATGGATGGTGGGAGAGAAATGAAGTTCGTTCCAGCACGCTTTGCTTTCTAAAATAGATGTAATTAGAAGATATGGGTCTAGAATTGTAAGGGTGCTTCCAGGTGGGGGGCTCTTAGTGCTAGCAATCAGAAGGCATTGTGTAGATGTTCCATCTTTTTTTTATTAATGGATCTTCTGCATTAAGGGGGGGGGGAAGCAGAAGAAATGGTAAGAACACACGGGAGGGTCATGAGTGAAAACCAACGATGCATGGACCCCTTGTAGACCTCCAAAAATGAGGCAGGTCAATGGCACCCTAAAAGCCTCATCTAGAAGCACCCATAATCATGAGTTGGGAAAGTAATTGATGAAAAGAGAACTCCCATTTTTTTCTCTCCATAATTAACTAACAACAGTCACTTTGATTAATCAGGGGAACAGGGGATGCACATAGATCGTGTAAAACTAAATTTGAGAAACAGAAAATTTCCATTGCATACTTTTTTGGGGTGGTGGTGTCCTTATTTAGCTTCAGCTGTGCCAGGCTGTTATGAATTATTCAGCTTCCCCTTCCAAAGTGGACATATAGAAATTTACAATTACAAGTTATTCATTGGGTTGGAACCAGACTAAATTAGACATGTCTACTCCAGGGGACCCTCTGAGGGAGATTTGGAGGGCATATGGACTGCGGGGGGGGGGGGTGGAGAGGACACAGAAGTCCCATTCCACAGGTGTTGTCTTTGATCTAGCAGAACAAGGCTTCTGGATCCAGCCCATTGTTTGCAGAGGTCCCTGGCATAGAGGAAGCTGATCCTTCAGAGGGATCTGGCCCAGGGGGTTCTAATTTTTTATTTGGATGATTCAGGGACCCCTGGTTAATGGGCTCCTGACTGATAGGCTCTGTCTTGGTTGGGGCCTGGTTTGGCTGACCATATGAAAAGGAGGACAGGGCTCATGTAACTTTAACTGTTGTAGAGAAAAGGGAATTTCAGCCAGTGTCATTTGTATGCAATTAGTTCCTGGTGAAATTCCCTCTTCTTCACAACAGTTAAAGTTGCAGGGGGCCCTGCCATCTTTTGTATATGGTCACTCTAGTATAGTGCCTGCACCTTTAACTGTTGTGATGAAGAGGGAATTTCACCAGGAACTAATTGCATACAAATGACACTGGCTGAAATTCCCTTTTCAATACAGCAGTTAAAGTTACATGAGCCCTGTCCTCATTTTCATATGGTCAGCCTAGTCTAGCACCTTGGCAATGTCTGGTGGGTCCCGTCCCTCGTCCTCCAGGTCAGAGTCTACAGTGCTGTAGCTCAAGGCTGGGGTCATGATACTGGAAGTAAAAGAGCTGTGTTGTTCCGGAGCTGGTCTAAGAAAACTTGGAGAAGCTCTCGGGCTGAATCAAAGAGTCTTCTTATCTACTCTGCATCAGCTCTGCTTACTCTGCGGAAGTAGCAGGAAGCTCTCCTCCAGCCCATGTAAATAGCATCAGACTTACACCCCAGCCTTACCTACCTCCTATGAGTTGAAGGTGAGGGGTTACCTGTCTCCAGGTACTAGATAAAAAGATGGCCAGAATGAAATTGTGCAATGGTGATTCGACATTTGTATAATCAAGAAACACCACCTCAAAAGGTCTCTAGGTTCAGGGGCCACACATGGCATACATCAAGGCCCGCATCGCACATTCATCAGCTAAGTATGGTGTAGGCAAGAGTCTAATCTGTTAGGTGAAGAACACTGTTTGTGGCTTGACAGAAAAAATCAGGACATTTGCCAGCCACAGATATATTTTATTGTAGGAGAGCCTTCCCCAACATTGAAACTATTAGATCTGTTTGACTACAACTTCCATCATCCCCAGGCAGCATGGGGATGGTGGGAGTTGTGGCCGAGTACATTTGGACTCCTCCAAATTGGGGAAGGCTGTATTGGCATCACTGCAGCGGAGTGGCTGACATTCACCAAACCCAGTCAGTCTCCTTCAATAAGGCAGAATTTCCTTAATCCAAACCCAACAGATCAGTTCAAACCATTCTGATTACAACGTACTACAAGCAGGGAGTGAATAGCAGGGTCGGTGTCCCGGGCACCTTCTGAGAAGCCCTCTGGCAAGAATCCCCTGGAGTTGCTCTTACTCCTCTTCACCATTGCAACCTGCTTGTTCATCTTCTTCTCGCTCTGGCCCAGACAATGGTGGTGGTGAGAAGGAGGAGCAATAGATGCTATGCCCACTTGCTCATTGGCTCTCGGCCTGTCCAGCAAGCAAGATGAAAAAGAGGAGGAGGAGCAATAGCAGCTAATGGCAATGGTGGTGAGACAGTAGATTCACTGAGGGAAGGGGCCCATTGAGACTGTCTTACCTGGTGGCCTTGAAAAATCTGGAGCTGGCATTACCTTAGGGTTCCTGTGGGCCTACCAGGCACTTCTGGGGCGGACAGGCCACTCTACCAGTGGAGTTCCTCTCTGCTGGCAAAGGGGGGCTGTCATCATAATCCCTCCCTCAGCTAGCTTTTGTTAGAGGTTAGGATCGTTTTGCCTGGCAACTGACCAAGACTTAAAAAAGCAAAACAAAACACTGCCATGGGGTTTTAATGAACAGTAATGGTGTGCGTGTGTGCTTTTGTTTTAGTTTTAGATCCCTTCCATTTTAATGTGTTGTGTTTCTTGCATTGCTATTTTATTTAGTGTTGTTTGACTGGTATTTTATAAAATTCTTTATTACATTTTTTTATCGCCGTATTGTTGTTAATCAATATTTCATTGTAAGCTGCTTTTATTGATTGATTTTAGGCCAGATCTACACCAAGCAGGATATGACACTTTGAAAACGGTTTGAAAACTGTATATGGAGTGTGTCCTGGGCCCCAACAGTTGTCACTACTGTTATAAACCGTTTTAAAGCTTTTGTGTAGATCCTGCCAACAAGTCAGGATATAAATGCTTAAAAATAATAAACAAATAAATAAATAACATATACCAGCTAACAAATTCAGATAATATGAGAGGATCTTTCAAAAACACACCGAGTTCGCAGTAGAGAAAGTGATCATATATTACAACTGTATTATGTTGAGGTCTTCAGCTATTTAGTCTCTGCTCATTTTGAATTCTATGTAAGTTTTGCAACTGCAATGAATAAATAACCCCCTTCCTCTAATTATTCTGCTAATTATGTAAAAATGAAAATATGTTAGCATGAAAGATAGCCTTTTATTGTTGCCTTCTGCAGCAAGGATGTTAGACAAGACTGTTATTACTGCACACAGCTTGGGAAGGGAGAGCATGATTTATATGCACTAAGTTCATTCGTAATGAATATATCATTTTAATGGCAAGCAGTCAGGATTAAACATTCTTTATGGAGCTGGCATGCTAGAGAATGGTTAGAGCTAGAGTTTAGACTTGGCTGTAATCTCAGCCTTGTTTATTAAAAAGCATAATGTCACTTAGAAGCTGAGAAATCACAGTGGCTTTATATACAATAATTTCCATGCTTGCAGTCTGCTGCTAAAAGTTGCTCTTGATGGTGGCTAGCCCTCGTTTTCAGAAGATGCATTCTCAGCTATTGTTACTGGTTCATTGTTACTAGGAACTAGATGACTAATTGTTATTGGGACCAATTCATTTATTAATTCATTCACCACCGATAAAAATGTAGATGTTTAGTCTAGAGTAATTCCATATGGAAGAATGTTTAGTAATGATAGTGTTCAGATATAAATCTCCCCCACCATTGATATTTTAATTGTATTATATATATATATATATATATATATATATAGTCAAATCAAGCAGATAAAAACATAAATCCAAAGAAGACCAGAAAGTGAAATATAACTGTATAACAAAAACTGAACATTGTAATTAATTAAGACAGATCTTCATAAAATTAATAATTATACAAAATTCATAATTGCCCTTCCAAAAAGATCTCCCTTGACTTGAGAAATAGTGTGCTGAAGAATGATTGATATATAAATCATGTATCAATAAATGAGACTGATTGTCAAGGCTTGCCCTATCATGAGCAAGGATGTCCATCACCAGGAAATTCAGTCCTTTTGGGGCTCCCTGGATTTCCGCAACGTGCCCGACTTGGCTGGCATTTGTGAGCTGAGCTGCACATGTTCATTGCACATTTTCATTGAATTCCTGAGATTTTACATGTTTTTAAAAAATTCTGGAAATTGATATTTGAGCAAATCACAGCCACAATTTGCACAGGTTACACAAATCACGGCTGCAATTTGCGCTAACGTCTATTTCTGCAAATAAATAAAAATATCAAAAACCGCCAGCTGTTCTGACTTGCTGTAGTTGGGACAACTTGTGGAAGATGTTATGTAGTCCAGGAGGCTGAGACAATGCAAGTTTGTCAAGCTCCACCCCATAATTGGATTCCTCTGACATCCCTAATCAATGAAGAGTGACAGTCACCTCAGGCAGCAGATTCTGGGAGGCAAGGTCTTGGAGATGAGAGCTGTGTGCCATGCAGCCTGCCCTGCATCCACTAAGCTAACCTGCTGCCTTCAGGTGCAGTGGAGGATGCTGTCCCATGCTCAGTATTGAAGTAAGATTTAACTGCCAGTCCAGTCGGCTTTTGTACATGGAATGGAAGGGGGTGCCATCTTATTCTTTGCCTCAAGCTGCAAAATGTCTTGGACCAGCCTTGCTGCTATGTTTGTCCATCAGACTCCTGAACTTGTTCAGTAAACTTGTCCATCACGGCTGAATCCCATACTCTTGAGTAACACTGAGCAAGCACAAGCAGATTGTTACGTTTCCCATCTTGAGTCAGGCATTGTAACTAAGGAGATTTTACTAACAATAAATCATTTGTTTGTGTTATATAGCTGAGCTTCCCTCCAAAACGATCCGTATCCCTAAAGTATCTCCTTGCTAAAATAATCTCAGTTAGACATTTTATTTATTCACTGACTGAAAGTTAGGCAGAGAACAAGTAACACTCACCAATTCACTTGAAGTTCTTCCAGACATCATGACTCATTTTATTTGGTTTTTATTTCTGCACATTTTAAAACCTCACATCAGCCTCCTTCAATTGCTTAAAAAACCTCACACAGTCGGGCTAGCCCCAAACCCCGATGTGTTCTTACACAGGGGCTCTTCTTCAGATGTCAGCATCTAATGTGTAGACATCAGGGTACAGTGCTAGCCTGGCTGCACAACTTTGAGGGAGGGCCAGCAATCCAGCCCTCTCCTTGCCTATGCATGGACCTCCTTCAAGGCATGTAACATGTTAAGGGGATTAAAGTATCCTGCAGATATAAAAATAAGTACCAAATAACAAAACAGATGGCCGTAGTTTTATTCCCATTGAAAATGCATATCTAAGAGTAAAAAATCACCATTGTGTTACATCTATTAAAAGCAGTGGAGTGATATATGAGCATGTAATAGGATTTTTTAAAACCTTGTTTCCAATCCTCACAGGTGAACATGGTCATGTCCCTTCTGGGAATGTTCTGCCCTACTGTATTTGATGTCATCAGTGCCCTAGAAAACTATCATCCTCGAATAGCCCTTCGATGGCAGCTGGGACGCATCTTTGCTCTTTTCCTGGGCAACCTATACACGTTCATTATTGCTCTCATGGATGAAATCAATCTCAAGGCAAGTAAGATGCAGGTTCCACCAGTCTGATGTTTTGAACTCCAGAAGGTTATGAATAAGTCCCAGTGAAACCAATAGAACATATTAGTTGAGATGAACTTGTTTCAGTTGCAATTCTGCCTAGCTGGGCTGCTCTCAAGATGGAAGGCTCCTGGCACTAGAAATCAAAAGATATTGTGCAGCTATTCTGTCTTTTCCACCTTTGTAGATTTTTTTGAGGGTAAGGGAAAAAAGATTGAAGAAGTGGTGAGAAAACATGAGAGGGTTGCAAATAGAAAATGGCATCATCTGGCCCCATCAAACAACCTGCATCATACTATACATACTCACCTCAAACATTCCTGGAAAATGCAGATCATAAAATATACTGAGACAGAACAATTCATACAGACAAGACAATACCTTACAACTGACCAGACATAACAGGTATAGACTAAAAAGAAACACACACACACTTCATTGACATAGCAATACCTAATGACAAAAATATTTTAGGAAGAGGAGAAGAGAGAAAAATAAACATGGAAGTTAAAGAGCTATGTCAACAGGAAAAGGTCATAATTACCCCATTAGTCACATCAGTCACCAGCATCACATTCAAAAACTATACAGAAAGCTTCAGAAATGGCCTACCAAAATACATTCACACCAACATCCAGAAACTAGTCATACTTAAAACATGCTCAAATCAGGGAATTCCTGAATCTGTAAAAGACAGCATGACCTGGCAAAGGCCATCATGTCCATCTAGGAAAACTGTCACAAGTGACAAAAGATAATAATAATAATAATAATAATAATAATAATAATAATATAATAATAATAATAATTTCAAAATACCTATATACAAAATACCATAGGCAGCATACAAAATTAAAACAATTTAAGCATGATAAAAACAATCAATAAAGTACCATGGGTTGCAGAAATGTTAAAAAAACAATTTAAAAAGATAAAACAATCAATAAAACCATACAGCATATATATATATATATATATATATATATATATATATATCGTCAGCAATAAGCTTCTAAAAAGGGAAGGCCCGCCGGAATAATATAGTCTTCAGTGCCTGCTTAAAGACATTAAAAGAAGTCAGCAGGTACATTTCAACTCTCAGGCCATTCCACAGCAGAGGGGTGGCAAAGGAAAAGGTCCTCTGGTGTGTGAGTGCCAATCTCACATTAGGCAGTCGCAGCAGATGACTCTCCGAGGCCCTTACGTGGCGAGCTGGAACATTGGGGAGGAGGCGCTCCCTAAGATACCTTGTATCTAGACCATGTGTAGGGCTTTAAAGGTAAGAGCCAGCACTTTATATTTTGCCCAGAAAGGAATTGGCAGCCGGTGTAAAGGTTTTAAAGCCCATGTTATATGGTTCTCTATGGGATGTTCCAGAGATGAGGATGATATGTTTAGGGTAGATGCTGTACATACATTATCTAGTTTCCAGATGGGATCCATGTTAGTCGATGTTGCAGGGAAAATGAACAAGTATGTTGTGGCATCTTAAAGACTAACACATTTATTATGGCATATGATGTTGTGGACCAAAGTACACTTTAAGAGATGCATGAAATGTTATCCTCAGTTGGCAGATGTATGTGTTAGATAGATGGATGGATAGATAGACTGAAGATAGACATGGCTGAGTGGAGGGTGGGGGTACTTTTCCATTTCATTTTCTTCTGACCTCACTGCTTACAATTCTCCCCCTCCCCATCCAGCCACATAATACAGTTCCCCAACACCCCCCCCCACCACATAAACCTGCAGTAAAAGAAGGAGGAATTCATGCAACTGAAGTAGACTCTAGTCCACGAAAGCTTATGCCATAATAAAGGTGTTAAGTCTTTAAGGGACCATAAGGCTGTTCCACTGTTGTTGATGCATTATCTCAGGAATCCTTACAATACCTGTTCAAGCTAATAATCAGTACTATTATTCCAATGATAGGTCAGTGTTATTGGTCACATGTTGTACATGATGAACTGAGGGGGGAGCGAAACTGGCTTTCTTAATTCAGCCTGTGGACTTCATTAGAGAACGTTGGACTTCTGAGTTTATAGTCCGTTTCTTAACTGCAACCCTACCCTAGTTCTGTGTGGTATGAACTATTTGGATTTGTGCTGTTGGGGCTGAAGGAGAAAACTCATGTTTAATTTTTCCTAGCTGGAAGAAGAGAAGATTGTAATGCAGAACATGACCATTTGGTTAACCAACTTGTACAATGGGACGATCCCAGAAAACGTCACTGGCCCTCCCAGCCATGTGAGCCTTGCAGATGTCCCGAGAGGCCCGTGTTGGGAAACCATGGTTGGTCAGGTAAGGCTGTGATACTTTTGGAATGACGCTTGCTTCCTTATATTCATAAGAATATTACTTCGGGGTCTCAGCTTCTCATACCATTCTTCGTTATGCCTGGAACTGCAGGTCCATGAACCTGTGCACAGCATGGACTCTTGTTTCAGTAGGTCATCTTCACAACTGGAAAGAAGAAGCAAGGATGTTTTGCCATTTTCTCAGTCCAAAGCCCCGTCTCGTTTTGGCCCATCTCACCCTGCCTGATGGTAGGGCCGGCCGAAACATTTTCTCCTGATTAACATGGAATGGCTTCTCATTTGGCATCAGACAGCGCTCAGTTCCACATTTATCTGAGGTGATCCAGCCATGCTTTCTCAGCCCATGGCACAGGGTCAGAACACACACTATAATTCCCCTTGGGGTTGCTGCTGAAAATACTCTCTCCATGTTGAGTGATTTCCAGCACCCTGCCTATAATGCTTAAGTGTCCAGCTTGGCTATGACATAGTTCAGGGGTGCAGAACAGATGATTTTTAAGTGTTTTTATTGGTGTTTTATTGGTATTTTAATGATGTATTGGTTTTGTGTGCTTTTAATCAGATTTGTGTATTTTATGTTTGATGTTGTTCCCCACCTCGATCTGGAGAGAGAGGCGGGTAATAAAGAAATATATTATTATTATTATTATTATTATTATTATTATTATTATTATTATTATGGTCCTCTGAATGTTCCAATCAGTCCTTCCAGGAGTCCCCAGGAGATACCACCCCCTTCCCCTGGCCCCATCCCTTTTCCCCATCTGCCTATTCTTGGGTGGTTTCTCAGCATTTGTATCATTTCCCCCCATTCTGAAAGTTTGGAATGCGCCTTTTGCCTTTGGTCCAAAGAGTTTCTCTAAAATGGGATTCAGCCCTTGAGCAGAAAGTTTACATCCCTGACGTACACACACACACACACACACACACACACACACACAATTAATCGCTTCTGAAAAATAGAAAGGCAAAAGCTATGGAGAACATTATGAACTCTATGTCTTTGAAATTTTACAGAAACTGGAGGGTACGCAAGAGGCATCTGGTAAGATTATTCTGCTGACAAAACACTTTTCGACACGGTATACTTTAAGAGTTTACATAAAGAAGCTGACGTTCTTGTAAAATCTCCCGATGGCCTGTGTGAAACAATGGGTTGTATCCAATGTTAGCCCAATGTAGAGTAGACCCATTGAAATGAAAGGGAGTTAGTTGTGATGCTGTTCTTTCAGTGTTTGCCAATAGAAAACACAACCCAATGCATTGCTTCTTCTAAAAAATGGAAAACATTGTTTCCGCAGGAATTTGTGCGGCTAACAGTCTCTGACACTGTGACGACCTACATCACAATTTTAATTGGAGATTTCCTAAAAGCTGTCTTTGTCAGGTTTTTCAATTACTGCTGGTGCTGGGACTTGGAATATGGCTTTGTAAGTATTCAACTTCTTCTTGTCTCCTACTTTCTGGTTTTTTTTTATTATCATTTTAAGAAATCCATTCTGAAATGTTCATATGATCAATGTTACTGTACGTTGCACTATACTATGTGCACAGTTATGTATTGTACTGTGGAATGAATAGGAGATGAGCCAGGTTCACAACCCTGAGCAATGTTACTTGGACACATCAATCCTTCTTTAGGAGCATAATGCTATGAGCTGATCTGTAGTGGAGTAATATTGCATGAGAAAACCTCCTTCAAAGCAAAAAAAGCCTGCTATTCTAATCGTTACTGGAAGAACTCCATATTCAAAAGCCAACCCCAAGAAAGATTTTTATTCTATTTTGTCATAGGGAAAAATAACACAAAAGTCACTTTCTTGAATGAGACTTAAAGGCTTTTCTACAGGAGGCCTTTAATATGCACTTTTACCAAGGATTCTGCTTCTGGATTCTTTGAGAAATTAAGATTGGCTCCTTTACACGTTTTTGTTTTTTTGGAATTTCCCCCCTCTTCCTCTCTATATGTTCCATTACACAACCACTAGGTGATACTGTAGTATAGCACTATTGCACAATAACACTACGTTTTTATAATGCCATTCAGAAATAATACTAGACTTTTCCTCATTAGGAAATTCCTCGCAAATAACCATGAGTGAGGAATCACGAGTACACAATAAAAGCCTTGGGCAGAAAGGCTCTAAGAGTCAAAACAGACATCACTTTAAATATGTGTCTAACCACTGTATCTTTTTTCCCTTCATGTTTACTCTAAGGTAGATACAGGTCCCCCGATCCAAATCAGGACCCTAGCGTGGGTGGTGGGTGAGTCTTTTAAGTTCTGGATTGGGGCCCCTGCACCTACTGTAGCGTAAATGTGAAAAGAAGACATATCTGCAAGTCACACATTTGATGTAACATCTGTTTTGGCCTGAGGGTTCCTCAAGCCCAGCATTCAGAGCTGTCAGCAATGGATACCTCAGGGTCAAACTAGTGTAGTGTGTAAGCTATGGTTCCCTTTTCCCCTTTTATTAGTTATTGGCATGTAACCTTTACAGGAAGAGCTGCATATTCAAAAGTCTGCCACCCCTCCTGGGAGGCGGGAATCACCTGGGGGTGGGTGGGGAGAGATACGTACTGGGAATGCAGTGTTAGGAGGTGAAATTTATCTCTTCCCTCCCCAGCACGACTAAGACCAAAATCACATACCTCCCTGTTGCAACTAGGTCATTTTAGACCCTCATTTCACAAGGGGGCCCTTTAGAGACCATGTGTCAGTCGTGAAGGACACAACTCCCACTGTTTTCTCTGTCCACCTTCCCCAAACATCTCATGCTTCACAACGACTTCTACATTCCTAATATATTAGGAAGGACAAACAAACAACAAACTTGTTGCTAGCCCTGATCAAAAAAGATACAACAGAGGGGCTGTCACCAGTTCTGTTTGCTGCAACCCCATCATCACCTGCTGCTCTCTGCCTGGTCATTTGCAGTGGGGGACCTGAGCTTTGACTCCAAGGTTCAGCCCGAGATGCACCATTGCTTCCCCTGCCTGCATCCCCATTGACGTGGCTAAAAAACCTGGGTGGGTGGGTAAGAATTCCTATTGGTTCCAGTAGGATTTTTTGCTTTACTCAGAGTATTATAGCCAGTGGAAGCTGGTGGCTCTGATTTCAGTGGGGTGTCAATCCATCCTGGGTTTTAATCAGGATCATCCAGAAGTCTAAAGGATCTATCCAAGGTGCTTTTGGGAACAGGATTCAGTATCTTCGATAGCGCCTTTAGAGTTTCTGATTAAAACCCAGGATGGATTCACAGCCCCATAGAAGTCAGAGCCACCAGCCCCCACTGGTTACAGTCAAGGGAGTGGGCGGGAAGGGATTTCAGATTGCACTGGAGAGGAATGAGTCAAGTCTCCCTTCTCTTCATGCTGCATTTCGGGTAAGGATTCTGCCCCACCTAGGGTGACCAGATAAAATCCAGGTCAGGGCTCATGTAACTTTAACAGTTGTAGAGAAAAGGGAATTTCAGCCAGTGTCATTTGTATGCAATTAGATCCTGGTGATATTCCCTCTTCATCACAACAGTTAAAGTTGCAGGGGCCCTGCCTTCTTTCGGATATGGTCACTCTGGTATAGTGCCTGCACCTTTAACTGTTGTGATGAAGAGGGAATTTCACCAGGATCTAATTGCATACAAATGACACTGGCTGAAATTCCCTTTTCTCTACAACTGTTAAAGTTACATACAGTTTTAAACTGGTCAATAACTGTTATTAAGCGGTTTAAAACTGTTATAAACCATTTTAAAGCAGTAGTGTAGATAGGCTCTAGGTAAAAGCAAGTTGCATGCTACGCATTAACCGAACATCTAGTTTGGCCCTTGATGCCTCTGGAAGCCTAGAGAATGACATAGAGATAATAGCCATTCTCTCTTGCTTATCTGCAAGATCAGAAATATCCTGCCACTGTACACAAAGGCTCTATTAACTCTGCTGGCTAACGGCCGTTGAGAAGCCCATATCTTCCATGAATCATCTAATCCCCTTGAAAAGCCACTTACATCCTGGATATCACTACCTCTGGTAGCAATGAATTCCGTATAAGACACGGTGTTTGTCCCCTTTTATAGCAAAGCCCAAGTCTGTATTGTTTAGCAGCCCATGTCGTTTAAAGAGAACCATCAGAACAATGGTGATAAACCCCTTTGTCTGGGCAAATCCAGTCTCGTGGTGAGACGCCTGCTGTATGTCGGTGCAGAAATATTACCACTAGAGAGCAGAACATGATTAAGTCTTGTCCAGGATTTGGTGAATCCAAGAGAGACAGTGATGCACTTGGCCTCCCAGCCCACACCAGCAGCTTGGGAAGCAGAGTGAAATGAGCAAGAGGGGGCACTTGCACTTTATAAGCGGCAGAGAACGGCAAGGGAGGGGGAGAGGAGGAGGAGTTACAGGACTGAGAGTGGTTGCAAGGGAGGAAATAGAGCAGTGAAAGCATCAGAAAAGAAGGGAGACTCTGGGAATGGTTCATTGGCTGTAGGTGGGAGGAGGAATAGATAGTCCTCAGCCCTACACTGGGATGATCTGGGATGCCCAGGTCCAAGATGAGACACCAGGAGTGGTTCCAATCAAGCCTTGTTCTCTGCTATAAGACTGGGCTGAGAAGGCTCTGAGCAGTTGAGGTCCTGCAGGGAAGCCCACACAAAGAAAGTGCTCCTTGTGGCAGAGAAAATTGGTATGTGGTTACTAGGGATGTGCACGGTTCCAAAAATCAGATCGGAATCGGAATTGTTGTCACGGATCGGATCAGATCGAAGGTATTTTGGATCAGATTGGATCCGATTCCGATCCGAAAATCGGATATCCAATTTTCAGATCGGATGCCTTTTAGTCCCTTTAGACTTGATTTTGGAGGGGGGAAAGCCTGTATCTTTGGTATTTTTAAAGACAGAATCATGAAACTTTGTACAAGTGCAGATGGGATGTTGCCAATCATGTGCCCAGAATTGCAGACACAGGGGTGCAGGCGTTACTTGTAAGTCCCTCAGCTTAAGCAAGGAGAGCGGCATGCTCTACTTGCAGGTTGGATCTGGCAGGCAGGAGCAGCAGCAGCAGCAGACAGGCATTCAAAGGGTGAAGTCAGGAATGGAGGGGACTCAGCTGATGCTCCTTTGAGGGGAACAGCAGCATCCCTTAGCTTAAGCAAGTGGAGCGGCATGCTCTACTCGCAGGTTGGATCTGGCAGGCAGGAGCAGCCGCAGCAGCAGACAGGCATTCAAAGGGTGAAGTCAGGAATGGAGGGGACTCTGTGGACTTCTCCTTGAGGGAGAAACCCAAGTCCCTCAGCTTAAGCAAGGAAAGCTGCAGAAAAAGACCAGAAACCTCCAAACTCCACCAAAATCCAATATCAATTCCAGCTCCAAACCACAGTCCTTCCACTCCAACTAACTAAACCCCACAGAGAGCCAAAAGGGAAAGAATGAGAATATATACTGGGTTTCTACTAAGCCCTCTTTCAGCATTGCGGTTGGAGGCTGCAGGAAGTCTTTAACAGGATTGGGTGATGCATTGATGTAGTGTAAAGCACAATTGGTGGATCAAGCTGTCAAACAAACACACACACACACACACACACACACACACACACACACAGCCTCCCCTACTTTATGGAAGTTTAAAATAATAAACCACTCATTGCCACTAAAGTCTTGCACCAATTTCTCTGGAATTTTTCACACATGAGTAGACACAATCAATCTCCCATGTCAGGGACTTTCAACTTTCTACCTTTTAAAATAAAAGAGTTGCATAGCACATTCTTTGCTGTAAATCCAATGTAAGTTTAAAACGCCATAAAATGGAGGTCCGATCCTCCGATTTTTGTGATCCGGATCAGATCCCTTCGGATTGGATTGGATCGGATCAGATGGTTCATAGGATTGGAATCGGAATTGTTTCGTATTATCTGACTTTGGCCGGATCGGATCCGGATTGTGGATTGGATCTGATCTGTTGCATAACCTTAGTGGTTACTGTTTGTATGGAGCACTTGGAGAACTAGGCATTGTTAAGGTGGCCAAATGCAAAGGAGGTCAAGATCCCTGTACCAGTCATGGATTGATTTATATTTACTTTTTGATTTGACTTGATTTGTTAGTCCAAGTGTGAGGGTGCTTTTGTGGGCCAAGGGCCAAACTGGCTCCAGCCAAACGAGTGGGACCACAGCTTAAAGCTACTACGCAACGTGCTTGTCTACAGCCAAGTCATGCACACACCTGCATATTCCAGTCACACACACACATGCACACCCCATTCATTCATCCTGTTCATACACATATGCACACACCCTTCCATTCACACAGACACTTCCCATTCACACTTATGAACCCCATTCACACACAGACAGAGACACCCTGCCATTCAGACAGATGCAAGCTGGCTCCAGACTGAGCCGGCACCTCAAGGAGTTGCTCCTCAAGGACCTGACTCAGTTGGGAGCAACTCTATCACCCTCTCTCCCTTCTTTAAGGGGGTGGAGCTTTGGAGAGGGAGAGGCATCTCATTGGAGGCCTTCACAGGCCAGATGGGAAGGTTAAGAGGTTCCTCATCCATGTGTTAGTTGCTCCATAACAGTTGTTGTTGTTATTATTATTATTATTATTATTAATTACATTTATAAACCGCCCCATAGCTGAAGCTCTCTGGGCGGTTTACAAAAATTAAAAGATTGAACACTAAAAAGACAATATACAAAATTGTTCTCAGGCTAATGAACAAAAGACAAAGATACAAATAATATCCAAAAATCCACATACATCAATTAGAAAAAGCAGCACAAGGAAACAAACCATTTAAAACAAAACAAATTATGCAATTATTTTGTTGCAGAGAAGTTTGTTGCTAAAAAAAGTTCAGAGTTAAAACTTCCTTAAAACATGCCATAGCAATACAAATTTATGGAGGTTTTTTAATGTTTGTGAGGGCGGAAAATTCTTTGCCTCGTGCCAAAAGGGCATTAAAGTAGGTAATAGGCAGACCATTCCAGGGAGGCTGTTCTATAACCTGGGGGTGCAGCTGAGAATAAAGGTTGTTTTCTGCAACCATTAAACGGAATATAACTTCAGAGGACAAAACGTCTAGCTGATTGACTAGAAGATGGCAAGAGAGGTCATCCATGTACTATAACTGTTTTCAAGTGAAGAAGCCAGTGATAGAAGAGCTACACTTTGACAAGCATTGGGAGTCAGACATCTGATTGTTCTCTTGATCATGAGATGAACGTGAGCTTTGGCCAGCAGTGCAGTGGACATTGCTGAAGGGCAGGTGCTCATCATAACCGTCCCCATAGTCATGTCCTCAAGGAGAGTCCAGACATATTGACAAGCCAATTCTGGCAGTTTTCATCTCCACCAGGAGCAGCTCTTTTGTAAAGCTGATGGGTCTTAATTTCCCATTCATGACCAAGCCACCCCAAAATACTTTGCATCACAACAGGGAGAACTCACAACAATATATTCTTGCTGGGAAAACCCATTTCCCCTAAGCTGCTGTCAGGATTGCAGTGAAGCCAAGAGGGAACGGGGAGCCTGAGGGGTGTTTGGCAGATAATTGCAGTGGAGGCTGGTGGCTCTGATTTCGTTGGGGCTTTGATTCCATTCTGTGTTTTAGTCAGAACCAATCAGAACTTTAAAGGAGCTATCCAAGGTGCTGAGCCCATTTTGGACTATGGTTCAGCATTTTGGATAGTTCCTTTAGCGTTCTGTCTGGTTCTGACTAAAACACAGAATGGAATCAAAGCCCCAACGAAATCAGAGCCACCAGCCTCTAACTCATGATTGTCCCTGCTAATCAAAACATCCTGATGCTTCGACCCTATGAGCCCTTGTTCCACTACACCACTGTTTCTTCCCAAGCTATTCTTATCCGGTACTAATATTCTTAATGAGAGGCATGAAATATTTTGTGATAGGCAGAACCTTGCCTTTACTTTATCATCACATAGTTTGTTATTTGTACAGCGCTAACAATGCACTTGCCTTTTAATGGTGCCAAATGAGCCAAGAATGATTGATTAATGCCTTATTCGAGGCTTAACGACTCAATGATTCGCTCAATTTCTAACATCACAATTAAGGGAATACTATACACCAAGGGATTCTGACAATCTTTGTGCTCGTCCAATAGCACAGAGCATCTGAGCCCAGGCAGGCATTTTAGGTTTATTATAGACAATCACTTTCTTGGCAGGGCTCCTGTGGTTTTTTTTTTTTTTTGCACCAGTGTGAAAAGCAGAGCTCCAGCAGATGGACTTCTCCCCAAGACTTCATCTTGATGCCAGGGGAAAAAAAGTCCATCTGCTGTTTTTTTTTTTTTTTTTTGTGCTTATCATGCAGTTGATCAAGGCACAGGAATCCATGCCAGAAAAATGTTGGTAACTATAGTAAGGGCTGCTTACATCTCATCCTTGCTTTCTAACATACTTAATTTTTTTTTTTTAGAAGTGGTACTAGGTTGGAACTCTGCCCCCATTTCCACACTATCAGCATTGTGAATATTTGTCATGTCTCTTTAACCCAAATTAAAGGGACATGTAACCCATTCTTTGTGGATTACTTTGCTACCTATGTGGATTCAGCAACAAATAGAAGACTGTTGTGTGTGAGATCAGTGTGTAGCAATGTTAAGAGGGAGGAGAGAAGAGGGAAAAACCCAGTTCTGGGTTTGTAATCTTCAGTTGATCTTGGACTTTCTAACACTGTCTATAATTTGAAATGTAAAGAAACACTTGTTATTGCATGCTTTGTGATTTTAAAAAAACAAACATTTTTTTAAAAAAATCCATGATTGGATTCAATCATAACTATACCAGCGCTGTGAGGACATAGAATCGTACAAAACATAAAACTAAATAAAACTACAATCAGATGACATTTGGATATTATATTTCTTATTTGTTTCAGGCTATATGAATTATTGATTCTGATTCTGGAGGTTTGTTTATATGCTCCAGGAAACAAAATTCATAATGCAGAATGATTGCAGCAAGACAGTTTTAATCGTCGTATATCATTTCAAACATTTATTCTTCTGTGCTTTCCCTTAGCCTTCATATTCAGAATTTGATATTAGTGGAAATGTATTGGGTCTGATCTTCAATCAAGGCATGATTTGGTAAGTGTGTTTTGGAGCAACACCACAAGACATACATGTATAAACCGCTTGGATTCGGGCTTGCCAGCATGACAAGGTCTCTAATATAAATGTAGAAAATCACTCTGGTCATTTCTGCTCTTGATTCTCCATTTCATTGTACAAGTTTTATTGTGGTGATGTGACTGAACTGAAACCATGGGTGCTGTGAAATAAACTGGTATAAACTGGGATTAATGGAATGGTAAATAAGGCTCTTTCTCTGACAATATAGGGTGTGACAAAAGCTTGCCCTTTAGGGCAAAATCAAGCTTTAGGAAGTATTATAATAATAATAATGATTTCTTATTCAGTGCTGCTCCCTTGCCCCTAAAATGTGCTTCTCCTCTGTGACAAAAAAGTTGATAAATATCATAACACATCATGACTGTATGAGTTGATTTTTATCTTTCAAGAAGGATCCATGTCTTTAAAGTCCACCACTGTGCAGCCTTCAGAATATAAAGCCTGCAAGCCTAAGGTTTTCCTGATGGAGGATGACAAAAGCTGTGATGTTTATAAAGCCTGTACTGAAGTACTGGATTCCTGCTGAAGATACTATCTTGCTGTGTTTATGTTACATCATCATTTCACAATGAAGGAATTGCCTGCATATATGTTGGGATCACAGCAGTGTATCTTCTACCCCCCTCCCTGGTCCCTTGGCTTCCTAGTCTCCTCCCAGTCCTTAGCCTGTGTGAAGTTTAATCACAGCCAAACTGACAACTTTCACATCCCTCACAGTGGCTGTATTACAAATTGCTCAGTTCTCTGAGCAACTGAACAGTTATATGCCATAGTGCTCACTCAGCCAATCAGTGTCAGAGGCTGGGCCGGTGAAGGTGCTGGACCAGTGCCTGGAGGCTGTAATGGGCTGGATGAGGGCCAATAAACTGAAGCTGAATCCTGATAAGATGGAAGCTCTGTGGATTGGTGGTTCCTGAGCCCAGGAATTGGGTAAGCAACCTGTTCTGGATGGGGTTGCACTCCCTCTGAAGGAGCAGGTGCATAGCTTGGGAGTACTAGATCCATCCTTGTCACTGGAGGCCCAGGTGGAGTCCATGGCCCAGAGTACTTAGGGCAACTTCGTCTGATCCACCAGCTACAACCTTTCCTGGACAGGGATAACCTAGCCACAGTAGTGCACGCACTGGTAACTTCCTGATTAGACTAGTGCAATGCACTCTACGTGGGACTGCCCTTGAAGACGACTCGGAAATTGCAGCTAGTGCAAAATGCAGCAGCTAGACTGCTGACAGGAACATCTCATAGAGACCATATAACACCAGTCTTAAAGGAATTGCACTGGCTGCCAATACGTTTTCAGTTGGAATTCAATGTGTTGGTAAGGATGTTTAAAGCCCTAAACAGCTTGGGACCTTGATACTTGAGGGAGTGCCTCTCTCTACATATGCCTGCCCGAGACTTGAGATCTGTTGGAGGAGCCCTCCTATGTGTCCCACCAATGTGAGACATGCTATGGTGAGACATGGGAGAGGGCTTTCTCTGTTGTGGCACCCCGGCTGTGGAATGCCTTCCCCTTGGAGGCCTGACTGGTGCCGGCACTGGCTTCATTTTGGCACCAAGTTAAGACATGGCTTTTTAACAAAACCTTTGATAGCTAAATTCACCAAGCCTGCACATTGTTTTAATTGTTTTAATTGGTTTTTACTGTTTTTAAATTCTATACTGGTTTTAGCTTATTAATGGTTTAATTTGTTTTTAGCTGTGTATATTTATTGTTTTATATTGTTTGTATAATTTCATCTGTACGCCGGCTTGAGATCCATGTGATATAGGGTGGGATACAAATGTTTAAATAATAAATAAATAAATAAACAAATGCAATCCAATATAGATGCTCCTAGAATGTGGTTTTAATTATCTTTTTCTGTATTTTATATTGTTTTTAAAATCTATTACTACTCACCCCACATCATACAAATATTGATCAGGGAGCTCTGACATCAGATTTTATATATATTTCTGTAAATTAGAGGATCAATTATCAAACAAGGTGAAAATTGCCTGGATTTCATAAATTCTGGGAAAACTCTGGTTATGTTGAGTCCTATGTTAGGGGTGCAGAACTTCCAGGCTGATGGCCTTATCAGGCCCATAGTGCACCCCAATCCAGCCTGAGCAGCCTCTTGGGGCCTGTTCACACAACACACGAAGCCATTAGGCCATTAACCCTTTTGCAGCAAATGGTTAGTGAGCATGTTTAAACCATGGTTATCTAGCTATCATGGTTAGAAATGATTCACATGACACGCTAAGCCATAATGTTTAGCTCAAAATACTTAACCACCGTGGCTTAGCATGTCATCTGAACAGGGTCTTGGAGTTCCTCCAAGGGGCAGGGCTAAGACTCCAAGCCCCGCCATTTGGAGGAATCTCCTGAGAGATTCATCCACGCTGCTAGTTGAGACCAATGTTTTCATCTTTTTCTTTTCCTTTTCTTTTGATGAAATTCTATTTCAGCTCTACTAGATCCCAGTTCACTTTAGACAATTATTTTAACGTTCAGGACAGAAAAGGAGCAAACAGAAATACGTTAGCAACGTATAATTCACTCTAAAAATGTTGCAGTTATCAATAACTACTACCTATCATGATTGCTAAGAAATCATAATAACTAGGGGAAAGTAAAATACATGCCACATCAGGAAACAATGCAAATGATATGAAAACTGTTATAAATGAAAATACCATGCATAGGCTACGTTATTGTAGCCTTTTTAATTGTCAAAGGCTACATTGCCCTGGGGGGGTGGGGGATAACCTTTTGGGTACCGCAGAGCTGGGCAGGGCAGAATCCAGAGCCAAACCTCTTTTCTCCCCTCTCTTTCTGCTACCCCCTTTTCTCTCCCTTTTTCTCCCTGTCCAGCAGGTTGCTGGGGGGGGGGGATGGACAGATTGCTATCGCCAGAAGCCTTATCATTTGTCGAGGGCTTTTGAAATTAGGCCAAGGGTTGCAAGAAATTAGACCAAGGGTTGCATGCAGCTGTGAGGCCACAAGTTATCCCACCCCTGTTAGAAATGCATTCTTGCTATAATCAACTATATTGATGGGTGCCACCTTTTGGAATATCTGTCTGTAGTTAGATGGTTGGCTATGCAAGCAGGTTTAAAAATACATTGTTTATTGGATACTTATTCCAGCTCCGTTTTATATTTATTTTATATTTTAAATAACTAGCTCTTCAATCCAACAAGCATTCTAGGAGCAGAAAGAAATTAAAATGATAAATGTATATGGAAAAAATAATAAAATCAGCAATACAATTCACATAGCAGAGGACAATGCTTACATAAGACAAAACTATAAGATGGCAGATCTAAAAGGCCTGGTGGTGGGGAGGTTTTCACCTCATGCGAAATAAATAAAAAAAGAAAGAAAAGAAAATATTATCCTGGATGTACAGAGTTTTTCATTAATATTATATTAACACTTAGAGATGCTTTCACACATGGTAAGTGGTATATAAATCTATTAAAGAAATAAATAGGATTCTTTATATGAGGTAAAATAAGAAGAATATTAACCGGTCCACTATGAATGTGAATGCTGTGGTAATAGATTGTGTACACATCTCCATATACTGACCAATCAAATGATGTGGACTAGTAGAGTGGTGAAGAACAATATTTTATGAGCTCCAAGTTAATAAGCAGGGTTTGTGGCTGGGAAAGCAAAGGAATATAAAAGCTCAGTAGTGGTTGGCATATAGCCCGTTTGTTGCCTTTTAAAAATGACAGAATGGCTTCTTCTGTGTTTCTAGGATGGGCTCTTTTTATGCACCCTGTCTCCCGGCTATCAATGTCCTTCGTCTCCATACTTCCATGTACCTGCAGTGTTGGGCTGTGATGTGCTGTAACGTCCCCCATGCGAGAGTATTCAAAGCCTCAAGATCGAACAACTTCTACATGGCCATGCTGCTGTTTATTCTCTTCCTGTCCACCCTGCCGGTGGTCTACACTGTTGTCTCCATTCCACCATCTTTTGACTGTGGTCCATTCAGGTCTATTGCTTTTCAAATCCATTTCTTTACTGACCGACGGTGGGACTGGCAAATAGATAACTAAAGACGTTGGGCCAGTGCAGTCCTATGAAAGATAGGCACAAGGAACTCACATCAAAATTAATGCAACTGACGGCCCCTTCTTATGCATGTTTTGACAGAAAAACTTCTACAACTCCCAGCATACTCCAGCCAGCATGGCTGGTTGTGGAATGCTGGGAATTGTAGGACTTTCCCCCTAAACATGCATAGGATTGAGCCCTAAGGCATCATATGCACACTTAAACTGGGAGTAAAATCACATTGAGCTCAAGTCCTATTATACTTCTGGTTTACCATGTAAAATGGCTGCACAACCTCTGGTAAGTTCAGGTATAAAACTGGCTCTGTAGTCTGTCAAAGGGTCTCCCCCCCCTCCCTCTCCTCAACTTTCCTTCTTGCTCTCGGGACACAGAAATGACTCTTTCCTGAGCATGTTCCAGACAATTTTAGTCCTCACTAGTCCGCATAGCAGTTATTTTCTTCTGTTTCCCTCCTTTCTCAAGTGGGGTGTTGTTCTGGCAGCATTATTTTCCCTTTAACAGCTGAGTGGCAGGCAGAAATTTTACACATGAAGGTTTTCCAAAGATGGAGATGCAGTCATGGTGAAAATTTCGTCCATTGATTTATTTGATCACCATACAGGCACTAACAGCATATTCTGTAGGGATCTTATAAGGGTTAGATCCAGTAGTGTCATTCTGCTGATGGAACTGGAGGGGGGATTCACCCTCCCCCTGCAGCGCCTCATGCACTCTCAAAATCTCCAGAGCAGATTTTCAGGGGAGGAGGAGCGAAGGAGAAAGTCCTGTTCTTTAACTGGAAAAAAAGTTAGCATCTTTAGATATAGGGGGTGCCTGAGTTTAGCTTGCTTTTCTCTCTCTCTCTCTCTCTCTCTCTCTCTCTCTCTCTCTCTCTCTCTCATTCACACACACACACACATACACACACACACACTTACTTTATGTGATGGGTCATTATCAGTGCTGATTTATATATGGTTTATCTTTAATCCTATAAAAGAACCCATTTATTGTGATTCTGTTGTTTACCTTGAGGGTGACCATATGGAAAAGAGGACAAGGGTCCTGTATCTTTAACAGTTGCATAGAAAAGGGGATTTCAGCAGGTGTTTGCATGTATGTTATTTGTATGCATGCAGCACCTGGTGAAATTCCCTCTTCATCACAACAGTTAAAGCTGCAGGAGTATAGCTAGAGTGACCAGATATAAAAGAGGGCAGGACACCTGCAGCTTTAACTGTCGTGATGAAGATGGAATTTTACCAGGTACTGCATGCATACAAGCGACACCTGCTGAATTTCCTTTTTCTATACAACTGTTAAAGATACAGGAGCCCTGTTCTCCTTTTCATATGGTCTCCCTACCATATGTGACCCCTGCAAAAAACAAAAAAAGGCTTCAGAGATCAAATTAGTGGGTTGGATCCAGATTTAGTTATGCTAAGTGCTGGTTTGAACATTATAACAACCCATGGGTTGTTTAAACCATGGTTTGTCAGGCATGAACAGGATCAAATGAGTGTGTTGCTTCTGGTGCATGCCTCACTTCTACTTTCAATTAGCAACAATTGCACAGTTCATAGGTTGTGAGCATGATGTCTGAACCCAGACGCTCCGGATTATTTTCGAGTTAAACAACACAGAGTTAACCTATGATTTGCTGTTGTGTTAACTCTGGGTTATTTAACCCCTAAATAACTTAGAGTGTCTGTGTTTTTACATTACACTGACAACCTACAAACAGAATGATCATAGGTTGTTAATTGAAAGCGGAAGGGAAAACTGCAGCGGCCACAGCAATTTGTGGGTTAATTAACCCATGATTGTCATCA
The DNA here is from genome assembly GCA_029215795.1 of Anniella stebbinsi. NCBI lineage: Eukaryota > Metazoa > Chordata > Lepidosauria > Squamata > Anniellidae > Anniella > Anniella stebbinsi. The sequence continues at coordinate 84,003,535 of JARDYH010000002.1, read as the reverse complement.
ATGTGTGAACTGGGTCTAAGAGTAGTTAGTTGTGACAAATTAAGTCCCATTGATTTCAATGGGTCTACTCTAAGTATGTCTAAGTTTAGCTTAATAGATAAAGCAAAATAGAGAAAGCTGAGGAAATCTTTTCCCTTAGAATGACAGAAAACCATGGGTGACATCTAATGATGAATCTCTGTAAGTGCACTCCTAGAACTTGCCCAAGTATAGATAAAGATAAAGGAACAAATTGTTATCAATCAATATATACTTTCTTCATGGCTGAATAACTATTGCTAACCTCTTGCATGGGCAAGATCTTCCATCACTAGAGCACTTATAGTGCACTTTCCTGGGAAGCAAATTTCCAAGGGCTGCGGCATAGCACAGGGGCAGGCTTACAAGGAAGCACCGTTTGATGTGAATCAAGGTCTCCACAACTGTTAGTGTGTATGTGGTTGTCCTGATTTTGGGATTTGGGATGGCTGCATATATATTCCACCCATGGAGAGATAAGCTCAAGCAGACAGAGCCCCCCACATAGCACGGCCCCTTGTGAATCACCCCAAAAGAGGAAATCAATTTGCATATACGAATTTATATGTATAGATGTAAATTTAGAAATAGTTATTCTAATTGTAATAGAAATAGAGTACATCTCACCGCAGTGTGGATGACTGTGACCACATGATCTGTGCGCCTTGCTCAGTCTGCTGTCCAGGTACTGTTGATGGCAACCTCAAAGCACAGCTCTCCCTTCCAGTGTTCTTTGTCTGTATACTTGACATGGACAGGACTGTCTTTCAAAATAGAGGGCAGTCCTCTGGCAGCCCTTCAAATGAAGGACAGTCCTCTGTAAAAGAGAACATATGACCCCCCTACCAGCAGTAGACCAGCCCCCAAGTGAGGAGAAACTGTACATGTTAGAATTCTTCCTTCCACCCTATCCTACCATTGAACCTGCATGAATCTTGTTCTGTAATAAACCTGGTAACAATACAGTCTGATGAAATTATATTCTGACTTTGCTATCGATCTTATTTCTTTCATATTAATGCTGTTCTTACAAAAGTTCTGTCTGTGTGTTGACAGTGGAAAAACCAGAATGTTTGAGGTCATTGGAGAAACCCTGGAGCATGATTTCCCTTCCTGGTTCCGGAAATTTTTTGGTCTTGCCGCAAACCCCGGCGTGATCCTGCCCTTCATACTGCTGATGGTGTACGTACAGCATCCGTGCTTCACTCTCTGTGCAAATACATACATATATTATTTATAATTATTTATTATATTTGTATCCCACCCTTCCTCCAAGGGGTTCAAGGCATCATACTTGGTCCTATCCCACTCCATTTTATACTCAGTCACAACAACCCTGTAAGGTAGGTTGGGCCAAGAGTCTGACTGGCCCGAAGTCACCCAGTGAGCTCCATGGCTGAGTCAGACTTGATCCTAGTCTGACACTTTAACAGCTACACTGCACGGCTCTTCCATGCTTAAAAGAAAATACGAATTCCCCCACCCCACCCCACCCCATTTTTTATTATTACATAGACAAAGAACATATATAACTACACAATGCTGGAGAGCAGATAGAGAGAATGAGGGTGAAGTGGGCTCCCATCTTCACTTGTCACGTCTCCTGAATTCGAAGGCTTTTAGTGATGACAGCTTCCCCTCACAGTACAGTTAATGCGAAGAACTGGGTGGGCTGGGCTCAGCTAGTGTGCACATGCCTGAATGTGAGATTGTGTGCACAGTGGTGGTGGTTGATGTTCTGCTACAAGCACTCTGTGGACATGAAAGCGCAGTTCTGTATAGGGTCCTATTAACTTGTACCAGCCTCTGAGAATGAAGATGGTTGGCTATTATATCAACTGTTTACAATGGCCTTTGATTGCTATAAGCTTTCTGTAACGTAGATATCCTCTATGATTTTTGTTTTCCCTTTAGCTTGAGTATCTACTATCTCAATGCTACATCCAAAGCGTACCAGGATATGAACCTGGAACTCAAGAAGAAATTGCAAAATGTAAGGATGTTGCACAAGATGGTCAGTTTTGTCTTTCTCATTAGCCAGTGATCGTTTTCAAGAATAAGTCTGGGATGCTTACTTTTTGTTCTTCCCGGTCAGCAAGCTGAGGAAAACAAAAGGAAGAACAAACAAAAAGCACAGGAAGCCCGGGAAGGTAAAGAAACCACCGTCGAGGTTCAGCCCAAACAGAACAATCCAAGAGGTAAGGAAGGGTTGGGAAAACATTGCAGTAATTTCAGTTCCTTTCCCTCCATCACGCTCCCTCCCATTCTTAGCACTTCCTGTTAGGCTTGTTACTTTGCTACCCTACCCACTTCCAGAGAAAAGCTATTTGCCTCTGATCAACTGACTATAAGGCAGAAGTTATAGTTGCAACTTTTCTCATCATTCCATGCCTAGAGGAAAATACCTGTTGAATTGGGATCCTAAATCAAGAAGAAGGTAGGCCTCCACAGATGACATGAGGCCACTGCTTTCAGTCCCCCATAATCCTGACTAGTACAGTGTGCCACAAGCACATTACGAGAACTAGAAATATGTGCAGAGCCAATAACTTAAGCACGTGATCCCATCCACGGGATGTACTGAAAGGAAGGGCACCGAATGGCCATTGAAATGCATTGGTTCATTCCGAATGGCCATAGGAAATCATTGGAGAATCTGTGTTGCATATTATCAAGGGAATTACACACTTGTAAGACAGATTCATTTTTCTAGTCTGTCTTGGAAGATGAGCTAGAAAAAACTTGCTCATTTTACAAATGGAATATATACTAGTGACACTTTTCTAAATATTTCTATTCTTTTCTGTTAACCTAACACAAGTAAAAAGTGAAATACGGAGACTCCAAGATAATAACTACTAGGTAAGTTGGGCCTACTTTTTAAAAGAAATAAGGCTGAGCTCACCCTCAATTACACCCCTGCAGGTAGCCATTAAAGGCACAAAAGTGAAGGGGGTAACAGTGCTTTTTGAATATCCATAAAGTTATAACAATATTGCAAGGGACTGTATTGAAGTAGAGGAGCCAGAAGAGGTTTTCACGGTACTCTGCACCGCATTCCTATAAACTAGAGTAGCTGTAATCAGGGCTGGCATCAAGGGTGGGCCCGGCTGGGCATCTGCCGAGGGCCTACACCTCACTCACAGTAGCTCCTCCTCCTTCTCCTTTTCACCCTTGCAACCTGCTTGTTCACCTGCTTCTCGCTCTGTGGTGAGAAGGGGGAGCAGTAGCTGCCTCTGCCTACTTGCTGTCTGGCTCTCCACCTGTTAAGCAAGCCATTGGGAACAATGATGATGCTGATGATGAGGAGGAGCAATGGCAGCTGATGACAATGGTGGCTGATGACAATGACAGTGAGATAGTGGACTCACTGAGGGAGGGAGCCATTGAGGGTATCTTGCCCAAGAGGCCTCAAAACTGGAGCTGGCAGTAATGGAAGGCTGGGGAAACTCTGGCCTTCCAGATGTTGATGAGCTGCGGCTCCCATCTTTCCTCACCATTGGCCAGGCTGGCTAGGGCTGATGGAAACTGAAAGGCAATAACAGCTGCAGGGTCACAGGTTCCCCCACCCTGCTGCCATGGGATATGAAGAGGCATGTACTGGCATAGCTGCAAGAGCATTCAATGACAAGTAAGTGGAGCAACTCCACCTTAGCATTTTGCTTGCCACTTTCCGTTCCATTCAGACACCCCATCATTGCCATATCAAACTTGCAAAAGGTGATGTAATGGTGGCCAAATTAACTTTGCTACCTTGGGTAAAATACCCTAAATCCCACCCCCTCCATCAGCCACTTCTAAAGAGAATTTCAGGTACCAAATGTAAATAAATGATTTGTGATGTGTATGCAAGGTATGTTGGAGAAATCTACTTGGGGATGGGGGGTTCAACAGATTTTCCTAGGTTCACCCCCCTCAGACTTCATTCCAGTTCCCACACAAATTTGTCCATAATTCGTGCAAATTGCTTAGAAATTTGTGCAAATGCCATATAGGGCATTTTGTAGATAGGCGGGGTATAAATTGAATGATGATGATGATGATGATGATGATGATGATGATGGAACCCCCAAAAGAAATGTGCAAATAAAAGTTCCTGGAATTCAGGGAACAGCCTGCAGCTCGGTCTAGTAAAAACATAAACCGAGTCATACACACCATGGAACTTCATCAGATAAAAAAGGACTGCATTTCCCAGTGACGGATATCCTTATCTTGAGTTGCCCTCTGCTGCTGCGGCGGCTTCCTTGCCTTTCCCCCACCCTGCCCCGCAAACCTTTGGAGCTTTTCTAATGTTCCTGTCAAATGTTTGAAAGCACAAATGGGTGACGCTCAGTTCCTTGCTTCCCTGCTAGGCCCTCACCTTCCACAACCCCTTCCAAAGAGTCTATCTACACTATTGCTTTAAAACAGTTTATAACAGTTTTAAACTGGTTAATAACCGTTATTAATCAGTTTAAAACTGTTATAAACTGTTTTAAAGCAGTAGTGTAGATAGGTTCAGTGTCTTCCTGGTGCAAAGGGCTCACTACAACATTACAGCACCCATAAGTCTTCTCCTTCGAGGTAAATGATGCTCAGAGCATCATTTCCTATCAGGGATCCTGAGGCATATGGTCTGAAAACTGAAAGACATTTCCAGAGATGGTGATATTGGTTTGACACAAATGAACAGAAGGAAGTTGTCAATTGGAAAGTTTCTCCTCCCCTCTTCCCCCCTTTTAGCTGCCTGTCTTCACCTCAAAAGCCTCGCTGGAGGATCGAAGCCTTCCTGAACAATGTGGGATGTGAGGGGAGGCAGCTGGAGGAAGGGGGAAATAGCCTCAAATCAGCCCCCACTGCCCCTGATTTTGGGGTGATCCCCCTCCTCAGCATTTTCCTGTAACCCATCCCACACTTTCCAGGAGAGCCCTGTAAGTTGTGGAGAGGCCTTTTGTGGGGCACAGATGTCTGTAGGGGGAAGACGGGAAAGGAAGGTGGATTGTTAAAATGGAACGGTGGGTAGTCTTTTCACTCCTTCATGTGTAACTGCAGCCAAACGTTATTGCCTCATGTTTGACAAGGCTGCTGTGTTTCCCTCATCCCTTCCTTCACAGCTGACAACTTAGGATAACACTTCTTGCATCTGATGAAGCGGCCTCTGGCCCACAAAAGTTGACGCCATCATAAGTTTGTTGGCCTTTCACGTGCCGCAAGACTCTTTGTTGTTTTCGCTGCAACAGCTTTCCCTGTGGAAAATGCTTCAGCTGAGGATTCACATTCTCCGAATTTGGCTTATAAAAACCAGTGCTCTGTTCCAAAAAATCTGTTTCAGAGAAAGAAAAAGGAGAGAACGAGTCCAAGAAGCATCCAGCTCAACAGCAGGAAGAAAGGCCTGGAGTTGCAAATGGAAATCACCCTCCCCATGGCAGAGACGGGGGTGGCCTAGCCCCTCCCCCACGTCTGGCAGTGACCCGGCCCCCAGTACCAAGGGGTCATGGCATGAATGGGCATCCGCCAGGAAATCCACGCTTTGCAGGTTTTCAGCCAAGGATGCCGGGACCACCTCTAAATTACTGATCAGAAAAGCTTTCCAGCTTTTCGACAGAGAATCTTTCCGCAATATTATACAGTACTGGACTCCAAATACTTGTAAAGGAAAGTATGCATGTGGTTTGTTTCACTGTCAGAAGGAGATGCAAGATAGGACTAGCGTGCTTATCACAGGTAGGGTGGCCATTTGTCCTACTTTAGAAAGGGCAATCCTCTAGTTTAAGGGCTGTCAGAGGACAGTCCTCTAGCCGAAAGTGTCCTCTGTTTGATGGGCTGACCAGTCTAGGTTTCTTTGAAAGCAGGGAGAACAGGGGCCTTGAAGCTGCCCATCAACATTTAGAATCTGGAACAGGCATATGGTGACCTGGTCACAATTGTCCCCACTATGGGGAGCTGTACTACATTCCTATTTAAATAGGAGTCATTGTTTCTGAGTGTGCATCCTGATATAAATGAACAGATGCTAATTTTATGTCAAGCTGTGTCCTTTTCTGTCCTCTTTTTGGGTGATGCATTTCCTCTTTTGGACCACTCTAATCAGAGATGAGATGGCTGGGACTTAACTTAACAAGCCCTCTTGGGGCTATACATGGTCAAGATTTCTACTGATTGGCAAACAGTACCAAGCCTCTGATCAAACCAGGGCCCCCTCTACAAGGATTCGCTTTTGCGCCCGGTTAGGCGATTATGCGCATAATCGCTGAAGCGCATTTACACATAATACCTCTGCACAAGAGGCGGCGAGAGGCGGCGAAGCGCATTAACAGATGACCAAAATGCACTTTACAAGTAGTTAATGCGCATAAGCGCTTGTTCACACAGTCAAAATGCGCTTTAACGGCCGGAGCAAAATAAAACTCGCTATTTAACGCGCATTCGATAATGCGCATAATCGGAGAGATAACGCGCCTCTATGCCCGATTTGCGCTCTGTTCTTGTAGAGGTAAATTTTTTAAAGCACCTTGAAAGAGCTTTAAACCTCTCTTGTAGAGGCAGCCCAGGTGTAAATACAAGCAGCCTGCCCTTTGGATTCTCACCTAAGAATAGGGACTCAACCCTTGCTGTGGTTGAAAACAGAATTTTGGCACAGAAGTTAAGAGACCGCAAACCAGGCAGTGATGTAAACTGTGGCATTAAAATTTAAAGAAAAGAGTATGTCAGTGTCTCTTTTTATTTCATTTTTAATAAAAATTGTAGGAAGCTAGTATTGTGGGTTAAAAAACACACACAACAACAACTACCAAACCCTGAATATTTTAGTGATTCAATTTCAAATTTCAAATACATCTGAATCATATATATATATATATATATATATATATATATATAATTTGAAGCTAGGCTGACCATATAAAAGGAGGACAGGGCTCCTGTATCTTTAACAGTTGTAGAGAAAAGGGAATTCCAGCAGGTGTCATTTGTATGCATGAAGCACCTGGTGAAATTCTCTCTTCCTCACAACAGTTAAAACTGCAGGAGCTATACTAGAGTGACCAGATACAAAAGAGGGCAGGACTCCTGCAGCTTTAACTGTTGTGATGAAGGGGGAATTTCACCAGGTGCTGCATGCATAACAATTCCCTTTTCAGTACAACTGCTAAAGATACAGGAGCTCTGTCATCCTTTTCATATGGTCACCCTACTGAAGCACTCCCATTATCTTCTTCAATGGCTTGAGTCCGAAAGTGGTGCTGTTGCATGAGTAAAAGGGTTTCCTGATTTTTGAAGATTCCTTCCTCCTGCTGTAGGCTCCTGCACCATATCTCGTAATGTTGCAGAGGGTCCCCCAAGCATCAGGAGAAGCATTGGGTGGGGCAAAAGGGACTGATGTGAGCAAAAAGGATGTGGGGAAGCCCCATTTGGGGAAGATGAGTTAAGATCCAAGCCAATGTTACTTTGAACTGAGACGCAGAGCAGGGGTGCAGAAGCTCCAGCTCAGGGGCCACTTCTAACCCTCCTGAAGTTTTACTTTGGACCTTCAGGTTTTTTAGATGGCCCTTCCCCAGCCACTGTCCATTTACCCAACCACTGATTGTTGGGAAGTTTCCTAGATTTGTGTAGCTCCCCCCCCCCCCATCTATAAACTAGTAATGCCTCTCCTAAGGCTTAGTTACTGGCAGTAAGAGCTATAAGCCAAAAAGTATGCCTGTATGTAAGTTATTTGTACCACCTAGCACTGGAATACAGTGTACAAGAGTGTCTCCAAAATGGATTTCGGTCTTCAGGCTGAAAGAGGATTTTCCCCCTTACACCTCCTAATTTGTGTGTTATCAGATAATAATGTTATTTCTTCCCTAACATCTTGGGTTGCACAATCTAATGGGAAGTTCTCTTGTACAAGCCTCATATAGAAGTAGTGCAAAAGTATGGGCTCCTTTGCAGGGGAACTTTTCAGATTAGCCCCATAGGTTTTATTAACTAAAATTGAATATATTTGGGCAAATGCACAGAATATTCTCCATCAATATTACAGATTGCAGTATGTTTTTGTTAGGAAAAAAACAAAAGTATTTTGGGGTCATAATATGGATAAACTTTGTATTGGAATGTATTTTCTGAGCCCTTACGACAGCCAAAAAGAATGATAGTACAACATTAAAAGGAAAAATGTTCACCTCCGATAATGCAATGGATTGAAGACCTAACAACGCTATTAATATTCAAACAGGTGGTATATTGGCACCACTTGTGAATGGATAAATATATGGTTATTTGGTCTGCTTTTCTTGAAACTTACACATAATCTATCTTTCTTTCTTTCTTTAGAATGTTGTACTTGATGGAATATTGATATTTCTAGACATGTAATCTCTTGTTCTTGTTCTTTTCACAATTTGTTTTGTTATATTCACAATAAAAAGGGAAAAAAACGCACACATAACCCTTTCCAAATTTTGTTGGTTCTACAGATGAAAAGAAAAGAAAAAAAGTTGTTTCTGTACTAATTGTTCAGAGATAAAAAATAACACATCAAAAAGTGAATTTCCTGTTTCAAATGAGAAAAGTTCCCTTTCTACAAAAGTGACTTTACTACAAAAGTGGACCAAAGGTTTGACAAGGCCTTGTTTTTGTACATGATAAAACCACAGCACCACTAGAGGGCAGAATGTCACTTCGCTTTACTAAACTCACAGCTGTTTCTTTGGATATAGTATTGATATGGCCAATAGGCTTCAAACCAACACCAGTGGATAAACATGGCTTAGGTAGCTTAAAAAGATGATTTGACAAGTTCATGGAAAATGGGTGTAAGAACTGCTAGCTATCATGAAAGGACAACTCCATGTTCAGATGCACTCTATACCAGACACTGAAGACAAATAGCATCAGCTTCATGCTCCATTTGTGAGCTTCCAGACGCACATAACACAGAGACTAAAGAGAAAAAAAAAACTATTGAGGAGAATGTGGCAGCTGATACTTATGAGGACATTACCATCAGGATAGGTATTGTTGGGCCCTTGCCAAGGGCCCACAGCCCAGCAGGTGGTCAATGACAAGAGCTCCCTGGACTTCCTCCTCTTCTTCTCCACTGCAACCTGTTTGTTCACCTGCTTCTCACTCTGGGCCAGACAACACAGGTGGTAAGAAGGGAGAGCAGTAGATGCCATGCCTACTTGCCCATTGGCTCTCTGCCTGTCGAGCAAGCAAGTAGTAGCAATAATGAAAAAGAGGAGGAAGAGCAATAGCAGCTAAAGGCAATGGTGGTGAGAAGGAAGGCTCACTGAGGGAAGGGTCCATTGAAGCTGTCTTGCCCAGTGTCCTTCAAAAATCTGGAGCTGGCACTGATTCCACAAACACACACTCAAATGTCCCTGGAATGAGACTGGGTCTGTTCAGGCAACACACTAAGCCATGATTAGGCCGCTAACCTTTTTGCAGCAAATGGTTAGTGAGCATGTTTAAACTGTAGTTATGTAGCCACCATGGTTAGGAATGGTTCACATGACATGCTAACCATAATGTTTAGCTCAAAATGCTTAAGTTACCAATGTGGCTTAGCGTGTCGACTGAACATATTTTTTTGAAAAAAGGGTCTCTGTGTAGATTTTTTTTAAAAAAGCTGTATCTACTGTATTCACCACTGCCATTAAATGTCCTCCAAAAGCACCCCCACTCCAAATTCAGCCTGAAAGTTCCACTTAATCAATCAAAACTTTGTTTTATCTCTAGTTCCCTGCTGTGAACAGTTCCACTTACTGATTTCTACAGATCCAGCTGTTATTCCAGGCATATGAGCAAGACTGGCTGTTCCCCCATCCCCACCCACTGGGCAGTTGGCAACCCTAATCCACACATGTAACAGATTTGTTCAATGGAACTTTCTGGTTGTGTGAACACCACTTAAGAATCCAGCTACACACCAATGAAAACTTATCCGCCGCCTAACAGCTCACTTTGTAGAACAGTTCTGTGAAGAGCAGTTTCCCCTAGAATGATACTCCGTTGCCTTCAAATAATTAGTTGTGTGGGTGAGTGAAGTGTTCGATCCAATGCTGATTCTTGTATTACATGCATGCGTGTGGCTTTTAAATATATACCAATAGCAAATGATCTCCCCTCAAGCTGCACTGAATACAATTTAAACAGATGTTTTCTATTTATTTGCACAATGCCTTATTTAAACAATGGGGATTTTCAGTTTTAAATATTTAACTTGTTTCTGGATTCTTTCATTTCATGGACTCTCGCCTCTGCAAGGCTTTGCATTTTGGCTTCCCAATTGTTATAAATTTCCCTAGTGTCTGGTCCAGAGCTGTTATTAAATATCTCATCTCCAAAATAAATAATTTATTTTACAAACATCCAAAGGGTTACTGTTTTAGGAACAGTGGGCTGGTATGTTTAAAAATAAGAGAGACAGTATGTGTCTCCCTAGTCTTCAGACTTTTGGATTGGTTTAACCTTTTCAACTCAAATGAATGTTAGGGAGTTTAAAAAACACAGGCAACAAAGCCCCAATCACCAGAGGGCAGAATCTATAACAGGGTTGGATAATTGGGTGACCCTGCAGATGTTATTGGAGCCCATGACCACTGGCCATCCTGACTAGAGCAGATGGGAGTTGGAATCTAACAACGTCTGATGGGAGGGGTATAGGTTGTCTTCCCCGATTTTTAGGCTGTGTTCTGAAGATGTTTAATCATGTTTTCAATTCTCTAGCAAAATTCAGGCTATTTTATTTATTGAAAGTATTTCTATCTCTCTCTTCAACCAAAAAGGTTCCTGGAGTGGCTCACATATAATCAGTAAAACACCGGAATCCCTGCTTGTAGGCTTATAACCTAAAATACATGACACACAAGGAAAAAGGAATGGGGAGGGAAGAGGGGGAAAAAACTCTTTCGGCAGGGCTGGTAAATTGGCCCTGCTTCCCCCTGTCATCTCTCTCAGTAAGCCATCTTGCCCATGACGTGGCCATAAAACGTGGAACTGGCACTGGTTTTTTCTCTACATACATATTCAAGAAAGGAGGGAAATAAATTTGTCACCTCTCCCCACAACCCTGCTTCTGTCCCTTTAAAAGCACACCAAAATTTAGCAGGTGAAGGTTTTCCTGGTATGGGAAGCTGCATTTCTGTGTATGAGGCAGTAGTTAAAGGCAAAGGAGCAGGGCTATTCGAAACAGAGAAAATTGCCTCAAAATCAGATGATGGTTTCCTCGTGAGTCTTCTTTGCATTTAATACCGGCATAATAAAGAGTGCTTCAGTATGAGGAGCCTCCCACATCCCTTTATCACCACGGCAGAAAAAATATTTTATCACCAGAGCAGGAAGTGAGAGGAACACTCAGAAAAAAGGTGGCAACCAGGGCCAGGGCAAAGGGTAGGCACAGTCGGATGCCTGCTGAGGACCCACACTCCAGCAGCACCCACTGACAAGACCGCCTGTTTTTGCTCCTCCTCTTCGCCATTGCAACTTGCTTGTTTACCTGTCTCTCACTCCTAGGCTGACCATATGAAAAGGAGGACAGGGCTCCTGTAACTTTAACAGTTGTAGAGAAAAGGGAATTTCAGCCGGTGCCATTTGTATGCAATTAGTTCCTAGTGAAATTCCCTCTTCATCACCACAGTTAAAGTTGCAGGGGTCCTGCCTTCTTTTGTATATGGTCACTTTAGTATAGTGCCTGCACCTTTAACTGTGGTGATGAAGTTCTCTACAACTGTTAAAGTTACAGGAGCCCTGTCCTCCTTTTCATATGGTCAGCCTACTCACTCCTGTCCAGATCACGGTGGTGGTGGTGGTGGTGGTGGTGGTAGGGAGAAGCGGCAGATGCCCCTGCCTCCTTGCTCACTGACTGGCAGCATTCGGATGACATGATAATCAACGGCGGGGGGAGGGAATCAGCCATCAGTTGTGTTGATTATTGTGTTGTGTGTCGGACAACACACACACAACTGACAGTATGCTATTTTGGGGAATTAAACAACGGGAAAAAACAACGGGCTGCTCAGTTGTTTATCCCGAAATCCGTTGATTAAAGTGTCATGTATCGGGACTCCCCTGCATTCTGTGTACTATTCCAGTCGGTCATAGAGTTCCCTGGCAGGAGTGGCCAAAAAAACCCTGGCCGCTCCTATACAGCTGGCAGAACTTGTGGTGCATGATGGGATAGGGCCAGAGGACTGAGGGAGGGGAGAGGGAGGACCTTCAGCCATGCAACGGGGGGAGGGGCAACATGTTGTGTGTTGGCAACAGGAAAATAACACACGGTGAGTGTATTATTAACCCTTCCATTGCCTAATATGAAGTCCGAATGCTGCCACTGTCAAGCAAGCAAGTGGTAGCCATGTTGAGAAAGAGGATGAAGACCTATACCAGCTGGTGAGAAGGTAGACTCAATGAGGAAGGGGGCTGATTGAGATGTCTTGCCCAAGTGTCCTTCAAAACTGGGAACTGCCACTGGTAGCAACCCTCTGCTTAATGGTTAAAGTGGGATAGTAGCATGAGTGTTTGTATTAGAAGAAGCCTCAGAAGAGCTGTCATACAAGAGACATTAAAAAACAAAACAAAAAACAGTTCACATCCATGCCCAATGAAACAAGCAGCCTAATCAGGAAGCTATTTTAGCAATGTCACTAAGCAATGCTACTCAAAAATTAGAGATGTGCACGCCCAAAAATATCATATTTTATTGTTATCAGAATTTTGGACAAAAAAAATATTGTTTCTGATAATAGCGTAGCTTAGTCGTATCGTCTTCACAATAATTATCAGAAATCTGATATTTAATTTGCAGCCCCATTGTGCCCTATAGAGCTGATTTTTTAAAGAAAAAATGCCTATAACTTCTGTATTTTCAAAGTTACAGGCTTGAAACTTGATCACAATGCTTATGGGGTATGCCTAAGTATGTGTACGAAATTTGAGATTGATCCCTCCAACCCTCGATTTTATATGAATTTATTAAAGAACTTTTAAGTTCTGACATGTCAGAATGACAGCTCGCCACGTGCGTTCATTCAGACTTGTCAAAAAGTTGCACGATCTTTCAAAAATTCATATAAAATCGAGGGTTGGAGGGATCGGTCTCAAATTTCATACACATACTTAGGCATACCCCATAAGCACTGTGACCAAGTTTCAAGCCTGTAACTTTTAAATTACAGAAGTTATAGGTTTATTTATATGGCAGTCCGATAATCCGATATAATCGGGCTGAACATTTTCAGATTGGATATTTATCGGAGATTTTTTTTTTATCATATGGTTATCGTTAATAGGATGTCTGATAACGACCTTATCATATCGTTATCAGACATTTTAATGATACGATACACATCCCTATCAAGAATGTCGATTAGAGCTAAACCATCTACTCATCTCCAACTGCCAATGGGATGTAGTTCGTCCCCCAATAATGTGTGCCCACCAACATGAAGAAAATACTGTTGTGGCTATAAAGAAGTGTGTAAACCACTAAGACAGAAAAAATACCTTCCCCCCCCTCTGCCCCATACTCCATTACTTTGACTGAGAGAAAGATCACTTATGTTTACTGTTTGTTAGCCTCTAGAAACTGTTAAGAAATAGTTGGTTTACAAGTGGGACCTGCAACAAAATGTTGCAGGTTTCCAAAAAGCTAGACATACCCTTTTCCAGGACACTCAATTTCATTCCCATAGTCTAGATCAGCCCTGGCGTTAGTTATGTGCTCTTCTGAATTTCTATGTCACAAAATTGTGCTTCAAGCAGAATGAAGATTAAACGTATGTAATTTGCAATTTAACATCCCAAGGCAAGTAATGTCAATAATGCCCTGCAGCTGCAGTCTTATGTTCGGGGACAGCTTTACCTGTTGAACTCCTTTCTGTCACAGAGGTTTTAAGAGCACAGGAGTCCCACTAAGTGGCAAGCCCAGTTTGAGCAGATCTACACGAAGCAGGATATAACACTTTAAAAACGGTATATGGAATGTGTCATGGGCCCAACAGTTGTCAACTTTATAAATCATTATAAAGCAGTAGTGTAGATCCTGCCCTGGAGTTTCTGAATGACCGCCAACACCATGGGCATATAGTCATGAATTTATCTGAGCCACAGACTCTCTGGCTACTACTTGAAGAACAGGAAATATGTCACCCCCACATGACATATTGATGGCCACCAACTAGGATGACTTTAAAAGGGGATCAGACAAACCCATGAAAGATAAGGCTACTGATGGCTACTAGTCAAGATGTCTATATAACCTCCAGGATAAATATTTTTCCTGACATGGAGGGAGAGAAGCTGCCAAAAGACCTTGACTGGCCTTGGGTTCTATGCAGTATGCACCTTGACTTGGGTAGGTGCGGTGGGAAGGGGGGAACCTCATGTGCTGCACTGTCTCAGGTGGCACAATATCTTGGCCTGGTCCTGCTGAACGTCCATGTGTTTAAGGAAATGCATAAAATTCAAGTGGATTGCACCAGTGGGAGCAAGACAGGGTGGTCTTGTTAACAGAGTACAAGGAACATAGGAGGCTGCTTTACTTTGAGTCTGCCCCTTGGTTCATTGAGCCCAGAATTGTTGACATGGGCTGGCAGCTGCCCTCCAGTATTTCAGCCAGGAGGTTTCCCTACCCTGCCTGGAGATGTCGGGGATGGAACCTTCTGCATGCAAAGCATGTGTTCCGCCCCTGAGCTGCAGTCAGTAAGATGTGTTGCTCCTGATACCACCTGGTCTGCTCAAGGCAAGGCTCTCAATCTTTTCCTGGGTGGAGGCAAACAGGACCCATCCAGTTGCCAGCAGGTGTCTGCTGGTGTTGCCCAGATGTGAACATTTGCTGAAAATGCCCATTTCCTTGGTGAAGTTCATTGCCAGAGCTTAAGCAAACAACCTGTCTCTGAACATTAGGGGCTTCTGTGGAAGGATGAGCTGAGTGGCTGAGCTTTAAAACATGCCTAGGCTGCATTTCTGTTGGGCACTGTCCACTCAGAGAGTGATGGTGCGGCAAGACGCATAGGTGCTGCATGGTACACCTGCCGATTACCTGCATTCCTTCTGATAATGTCCAGTTGCGGTAGCTTGCTTTACAATTGCTTGCGGCCTGCTTGACATTCATCAGGGGACTCTTATTTCATGGCTGGGTGATTGCTTTGATCAGGGCGTAGCCATGCAACGCTCAACCCTTCCTGTCAAGCTGTGTTTTTCTGGTCACGGCTTAATATTCTATCTCTAAGGCTACTCATTCTTCCTTCAGTATAAGAGATGTTAGTGTGCCCTTTTTCTACTGGCTGGGCATTTCCACATTCCCCTGGCACCCTGGCAGGACTCCTGTGCTGTTAACAGCTTCAGAACAGGCAGAAATTCGACTTGTGGCGCTTTGCTCATCACTGCATCACTGAGCCTGCTAGGAAAATGAACAACCTCTCTGCATGTCTTGCCAAAGGCAGGCTGCATCTCCCCCTTTGTGTTTACATCACTAGCGATTGATCACCACAATTGCACATATTACCAGTAACGAAGGCTGAGCTGAAAGTTCTTATGGGAAACCTTTTGGTGAATTTCAGGCAGGGAAAAGGGGAGAACAATTCCTGAACATGACACACAGCCTCTCACTGTTCTATTTCATTGTTGCCATTTGGTTCAAGATCCTGGTGGCAGCAGGTGGCCACAGACCTGGGAGTCGCAGCGGTCAGTGGTTGCCCTATGTTTCTTTCCCATGAGACCCCAGAACAGGGGTGGGGAACTTCAGGCCTGGAGGCCAAATGTAGTCTTTCTGGGGCTCCAATTCAGCACACTGGGTTCCACATATGGCCACACCTCCTTTCCCTGGTTCCATCCTTTTCCCCCCTGACCACTCGTCATTTTGTGCATTCCCCCCCATTCTAAAAGGCTGAAATGCATTGCCTTTCTTAAGGTTCAGCTCCTTGCAGTCAGAGCTCAAAGCTACAATAGGCCTTTTTCTTTTGTATTGGGGGAGTGGTTTTGGCCCCACCCGCCATTCGATTGTGCTCCCCCAGGGCACTTTCTAGAGCAGTTTTCAAGAGTGAAAGCGGTTGCCTGCCCCCACCCTCCCTAGTAAAGGAAGGAAGCCCCCACTCTGATTGGCTTCATGGTGACATGGTGTCCACTCTAGAATCTCATGGTGAATAATAATAATAATAATAATAATAATAATAATAATAAGAAGAAGACGACGACGACGACGACGACGACAGTGGCCATCATCAGTAACTGGAAGACTCACTGAAATCACCACCACCCCATTTCACAACCTGAGAATTTGGTTGATGGAATTGAGAGGAAGGGGGCATTTAGGAACGGGCCTAGGAGATACGTTTGCAAGATGCTACTGCAGCCAAAGGATGGCAAAAGGACCAGGGGAAATTCCAAGTAGTGTAGCTAGCCACCCATTTGATACATAGAATCATAGACTAGTAGAGTTGGAAGGGGCCTATAAGGCCATTGAGTCCAACACCCCCTGCTCAATGCAGGAATCCACCTTAAAGTATACCTGACAGATGGTTGTCCAGCTGCATCTTGAAGGCCTCTAATGTGGAAGAGCCCACCTCCATAGATAATTGGTTCCATTGTCCGACTGCTCTAACAGGAAGTTTTTCCTGATGTCTAGCCGGAATCTGACTTCCTGTAATTTGAGCCCATTATTCCGTGTCCTGCACTCTGGGATGATCGAGAAGAAATCCTTGCCCTCCTCTGTGTGACAATCTTTCAAGTACTTATCCCTCTGAAAGGACCCAATCACATCACATCTCAGAAGTTCAGCAGTGTCAGGCATGTGTAGCATCTGGATGGGAGACCCTTGGGAATCTCAAGTGCTGTCAGACTTCTTAGGGATGAAGCCTTAGCTCCATGGGAGAGCACATGGTTTGCATTTGAAAGGTTCCCAGTTCAATCTCCAACATCTCCAAGTAAGGCTAGGAGAGACTCTTGCCTGAAACCCTGAAGAGCTGCTGCTAGTCAGTGTGGACAGTGCTGAGCTTGATTGGACCAATGATCTGATTCTTCCTACCATTGTCCATTTACTCCAAGATCACCAGAACCTGCAAGCAACAGTACCTCCAATTCGCATATTTACCCTCAATACTAGACCCTGATTCAAGACTTCCTCAGCCTCCCTAAAATCAGAAGTTCAGTATGAATGTCTGAGATGTAGGCCTTATCTGGATATTGATGCATCCCCGCCCAGCAAATGACTTTGCCCAGTGATTTCTTGTAAATATTAAATAGTATAGGAGGTAGGATGCATCCTTATGGTATCCTTTAAGACATAGGGTAAAACAGTCATCTCTTTGCATCACTTTCTAAGACCTTTCCCTCAGCAGGACTGAATAGGCTGACCATCTGAAAAGGAGGACAGGGCTCATGTAACTTTAACAATTGTAGAGAAAAGGGAATTTCAGCCAGCATCATTTGTATGCAATTAGTTCCTGATGAAATTCCCTCTTCATCACAACAGTTAAAGTTGCAGGGGCCCTGCCTTCTTTTGTATATGGTCACTCTAGTATAGTGCCTGCACCTTTAACTGTTGTGATGAAGAGGGAATTTCACCAGGAACTAATTGCATACAAATAACACTGGCTGAAATTCCCTTTTCTCTACAACTGTTAAAGTTACATGAGCCCTGTCCTCCTTTTCAGATGGTCAGCCTAGGACTGAAGCCCTTACAAAATGGTGCTTCCAAGACCCTTCCCAGCCTTAGGAAGGATGTCATAACACCATCTTTGAGGAGTGCCAGAGTCCCATGCCTTCCCTTAAGGAGGCATTCATCATATCTGTTACCCAGTCCACAAGCTTCTTTCTAGCAGTCCTGATCAGTCAGGATGGGCAAGGAGCAAAAGTGCATTTTGTAGGTCTTTCCTCTCTGAGCATCTTGTCCACATCCTCAGATTGCACAAACCAAAAAGTAGCCACAGATAGCACATCACATGGGCACCAAGCATTCCAACTCCTTCAATGCAATTTAACACCACCCATTCTTAGATGGACAGGATTTTGAAACCATCAGTGAGTGATAAGTTGCATTGGGTGTTTTTTGTTTTTTAAGATTTTGTTCAGCCTTTTATCAAGCGATAGTTTGGGTGCAGTCATGGGCAATATGGTGCCTACATCTTGAATTCAGCATCTTCCTTCTGTGGATTGAAGGGCTCATTTATTTATTTATTTATTTATTTATTATGTTTATGGCAACTACAACCTGGATCTCCCCACACTCAGTCCAACATTCTAGCCATTACACCACACTGGCTCCTTCCATGCACCAAAAGGTTCTGATCCAGCAGAGGCATTTTTGCTGACAAAATGGAGGAAGAAATTCATTTTTCCTCCCTCTACAGTCTGCTATCGCCCCTAAAATCTGCTCTGGGGGTTTCGGGGAGTGTCTGGAACAGTGGGCGAGGTCATACTGTGGGCTGCAGAACAAGGAAAGGATCAGCCATATTTAACTTCCCCCCTGACCACCGGTGGGAACATTCCAAGTGGCTCCTCACTCAGGGAACATTCCCATCGGTGCAAAAGAAGCTGGATCTAACCCTGTGGTCTTTGGCAAAATTGGTTGTTTGCATCTGACAATAGCTTCCAGCTGATCCTGCACTACCTGTTGAGTTGCTGGTTTTCTGCCTTCAAGCGTATCTCAAATGGCTTTGAGCAAACGTAAACATGTTCAGTGTTAAGCTGGCCTGAATTCTAAATTGACAAAAGGTGTATCTCTTTGCTTTGGCAGAACCTGTGGACAAATCCTGCACGTCAGATTAATACAGACCTGGGCTTGGCTCCAAAGGAGAAAAATGTGTGCCGAGTTGCTATTTGGGTGGAAACTAGGAGCATGTATTTGTCTGTAGGTATTAATGTCCAATGTTAAATTGGCTCTTTCAACGCTGGAAATATTTCCTGATTCTCTTTCTTTCTTTTTTTTCTTGAGCGCAGGCCTGCTAATCTACAAGATTGCACAATGCAGCCATAGACAATGGCTAAGTCTTAGCAGAATTTAACCCCTATATGTTCTACATCTTTTCACAGGTTTAGGTTTACTCTATATTTCCCATTTTGAACTGTACTTTATTCGCGTAGCCACTGTCCATCCTTCCCACCCCCCACATAGTGTGACCACAGGTCCTACTTTATAGAGAACAGTCCTCTATTTGAAGAGTTGTCCAGGCCAAAGACTGATTAAAGTTCAAGAACTAGAAGAAGGGAAGGAGCACAGAGGCCTTGAAGTTGCCCAGCAGCTATTAGCACCTGGACCACAGCTGACTGAATGGATACACAGGTCACCTGGGCACAGCCTCCCCCACCATGGCCAGTTGTATTGTATTTCTATTTAAGTGGTAATATTTTTTCTAAATTTGCATCTATTAATATAAATTAGCATATGAAAATGTTATGCAAACCAGTTTTTGTCCTTTTTTGGTTGATGCCACGGTACCCCCACACTCCAAACAGGGCTCCTATGTCACTCTTCCCCTAGTGGAAACTCAACACGTGCTCTTTTCCTCCACTTCCATGCTGGCAAAAGCCACACTTGATTTTCTGTGAATCTCAGTGCTGTTAATGCCAAAAATATATAGGCCCAAGGCTTCTTCTACATCAGTTGGAGCCCTTGCCTCGTGTCTTGGGCTAAATCTAGGGGTTTGAGCGTTTTATCACATGCTCGCCACTGCCCACTCCTGGTTTTCACACACCTTTTAGATGATGCCATCCACTCCTGCGTGCCTCCCGTTCCTTCCGCTCATTTTTCCATCGCAAAAAATATTTTTTAAAAATGAAACTTGTGGCCATTTCCTGCTGTGTGCAGGAAAAGCAGCGCAATAAAAACGGCCACTGAATGGGCCATGTGGTCGTTGCTTCTTCCTCTTTCTTTCCCCATCACTATTGTGGGACAGCAGCAGGAGGCCATAGCGATGGCAGGGAAACACAAAAATCCCCCATCTGACGATGCTCCTATACTACTGCTTTATAGTGTTATTTTGAAGTGCATCGATAACTGTTGGGGCACATTACACATTCCATATACTGCTTTCATAGTGTTATTTCCTGCTTTTTATCCAAAATGCCACAACAAATGTCACTATGTGTCCTATGAGGTATAAATGCACAAGAGGGATAAAGCATTACCATGATGGGATTGTAATGTTTTGACACCAGGTATAGATCTGGCCTTCGTTTTATCTCTTCAAACAATCTTCATCATTTCTTCACAATTCTGCTTTTCAGATGGGAGTGGATGAAAATTCTTGAGGGAATGAATATCATTATCAGATGATGATGATGATTGTTTTTAAACAGCAGCTTGCCACACAGGAATTCCTGGATGGAAAATAAGTGATGTGAAAAAGCTTTATTGCTGAATTTCTGTGTGCCAGGCAACTGTTAAAGGCATAGGGGCAGCTCAGTGTTTTATTTTGTTTTTTAATGGTGCCATTCCTGGGGCAGACCTCTGTATATTTTGTTTTGGGCCAGTGTTTCCCAACTATTCGATAATAGGGCTGCAGTTCTATTTGTTTTCTTTCCTGGATTAGACTCAGAGGCACACTTCATTTTATGTATACATTTTCTTATCAGCTCCCACAAAAATGGGCAGGTAGACTGTAGAATATTCCAGGAAATGTGCCACTTGCTCCTTTGCCCGCTCCTTCAGGGCTTGCAGATGGGACTGCATTTTCAAGGCAATGGTGATGGTTCCGTTTTCCCCTGAGATTGTTAGCTGAGGCATAGGGTGAGTCAGAGCATTCTGGTACATCCTTATTCCCTCCATCAGAATGATGTTGCAGCAAACATATATTGGTGGTGATGGTGGAAAAAACAATGATACACATTTGTTACAGATGAGCTCGAGATGTGCCGGCTCTCTGACACATGAATGAACTTGACTTGGCATTACCCTGACTGACACCTTAGCTCAAGAAACCATTTTGTTTTGGAAACGTGGGCAGTGGAGGCTGGTGGATCCTATGTAAATGGAGTATTGAATCCATTTTGGGTTTCAGTCAGAACTACAATCAGAACACCACCCTCCATTGAATCTGGAAGCGGCCTGGAATGTTAGGGCACTGGAACTGCCGCAGAGGCAAATGTGCTGCGAAATGTGCTTTCCTCCTCATTGGTTTAATTGAAGGAGCTTGTTCCCTACATCCAACAAAATATGGAAAACGTATAGCAAGGGAGGTGAGAAATTTGTCAAGAGGCAAGGAGCATCCAGGCTTTTGTGTTGGTTTTATCCTGTAGTTAAAAGATTTTTAAAGTTTTATGTTATATTTTATCATGTTGAATTTCATCATCTCAACTGCCACCAACCTCTCAAAGAACTTCAGCTATTGGCTAGTAAAGAAATGTAATAAATAAGCAAGCCTGTCTGAGCTTACTATTCAGGGGCTGGATTGCCTGCCCCCTCCCATAACAACCAGGCCCACAATGGTAGTGGCCATGCCCACTGACATCAACATCCTCCACCAGGCCTGGCCCTATCATTTGGCAGAGTAAAGCAGTCGCCTCAGGCAGCAGATGCTAGGAGATGGCAGCAAGGTGTTGGAGGAGAGACTGGTGTGCCATCTGATCTACTCTGCACTTCTAGTTAGTCTACTGCATTCAGGTACAGCGGAAGATCTGTCTTATCAACAGTGTTAAGCCAGAATCATCTACCAGTCCAGTCAATTTTCATTCTTCCTGCTTGGACATCTCTCACTTTGGCTTGGCTCAGCTCTGAAAAAAATCCAGGAGCTAGTTGACTTTTAATATCATTTTAATATCGTTCTGCATGAGTCTTTCCTAGCACAATTCTCCACTCTATCCTGGTGCATATGCCCCAGTTGCAAGGACAAAGTCCTCTACTCTCCAGCCTCATTTGTTCTAGATGGAAACCATCACTCCATGTTTAAGCATCCCATTGAGTCCAAAGCTGGAAGGTTCCATGCATAACGCAGAACAACCTGCCAGCTCTGCATAGCATTCTCACGCCTGGTAGGGGACCGCGACCTCTGCATGAGTTGTTGGTTCTGAGTCCAAAGGATGGAATTGGTCCTGCAAGATGCACAGAGCATTGGGAAAGAGCTACCAAAAAGTCTCTGCTGAATGCAGAATTTCTGAATTTGGTTGATAGCTCTAAGGAAAAGCGCCGTTGGCGAGGCTCTCCGTCTCCACTGATTTTTAAACAAAATTGTAGTAGCTCCAGGGTCCTACATCTGGTCTTCCCATCCTATCCAGACACTTTTCTTTTGGACAATGCAGCCCATTGTCAAGAAGGGCAAAGTCGTATGAGGCTACTGCCTCATTTGTGTACTTTGGAACTAAGCTGAAAAACCTATGGGTAATTCTCCTCTGTAATGAATGTACAAGCAGGTGTTTCTGAGAATAAAAATCTGTTAAATTATCTCCCTCCTCCCCCTCAAAAAAAACTTTATATTCATGACCTTTGAGCTAATTTCTCCATTCGAGCAGTAGATATTCCCCATTTAATAAGAGCATCATGCAGAAGCCCACTGTTTGCATGCCACACCTCTGCTTAAAGACCTCCTAAAACCCACATTGGTTGTTACACATGTATACACACAGTTACATGTGAACGAGGATGTGCGGCAATACAGAGCAACTCCTAATTAGGACTAGAGCATGCTGTAATCCTATCTGCACTTACTGTGGCGAGCAAAGTCCAATAGAACTCAGCGGGACTAACTTCTGAGTATGTATGCATAAGATTGGGTTGTGTGTCTGCTACTCTGGCATTCTCATGAAGCAAACAATACAGTCCTAATATTGTGTTTAAGACTTTAAGTGCACAATCCTATGCATATTTAGACAGAAAAATCCTTGCAACCACCAGCATTTGTAGGACATTTTCTATCTAAACATGCATAGAATTGCACCTTCATTGTAGTAACTCGAATCTACAAATGGGAAGCAATGGCTGAATGAGCAACAGTTTAAAGGTTGGCTTTATTAAAAGTTTACATCCAGAATACCTCTGTACAGAAGTTAACATGAACAGATTCAAAGCTACAACATGTAATAGGAGATTGCTAATCATTTCTCCTAATAACAAAGCATATATTTGATAGCCATATGTGCTTTTGTGAAGCTCACAACAAAGGAAAGACAGCTAAAACTCTGCAACAGCATACGAAACCAAATTGTGTCAATATTATGCATTAGCAATGTATTTTCCACAGCACTACAGATTAATTAAAATAGAGGGAAATTACATTCCCCCCCCCCCCAATAAGATTCAAACTGTGTTAATTAGGTTCTGGCATTGAGATTTCCCTTTCTCAGTTAAACAGATTCAAACTTTTCTAAATGACAGTTAATATTTGTTAAAAGCATTTGTTTTGACAGATAGATAGAAAGAAGAAATGACAACAACCCAAATTTAAATGAAAACTTCTGCTACAAAACATTTTGCAATATAGCTGGTCTTTGCAATTTTGCTTAGTATTTGACTTTCATAATATCCCCTGCAGTGATATTATGAATTTTTCTGCGGAATTTTGATTGTGACCGTCTTGACTTCTGTATACTCATGAAGGCCATACTCTCCCCTAAAAAGAGAGAGAGAGAAAGAGAGAAGCCATAAGAATAGCTTTTACATCTTATCTGTGATTTTGCACGTTTCTATCCTTGGGCTGCAAATGTCATCTGACAGTATGTTTCAACTTGTTCAGATGTCATAGTTAGCCTGAATAGCCAGAGATGTCACAGCTGCTCTGTGGGTTGGTGGTTGTTATAATGACACAAAGAGCTCCATCACACCAGCAATTTAGTGCACTCTGACCGTGCCTAGTGTGTGGATTTGATGGCACAGTACTCACATGACGCCGTGTCTGTCCTGCTGACACCCCACCTTTTCCCCAGCCTTTCCTAGAACGCTAAAGGTCTGGATTATTTTCTCCAAGCACATTTAATGCGCCCTTAAGCCTCCGTATAGTTTTAAAGGAATTGGGTGTGTGTGATGTGACGGGAGTCTTGCTGTTGGCTTGAATGGATTGCAACAGGTCCTGGCAGGGAAAAGCGATCTGTCCCAGCTGCTGGCTCCGAGCCTCAATATAAAACCCAAACCTTGCATCCCAGGCTCGAATGTGTTGTTTAAAATCATACAAGGCCTGAATCTCTGCAGACACAGGATTGTACTCCCTCAGTGCCCCCAAAAAGCCAGACTAAAGGGTTGTTCCATTTTTGCCCTGCAGACAGGCAGTCTGGTTGAAGTGCTCATCTGACAGGACCTGACTGGAGGGAGAAGGGGAAGGGGAGGGGTGGAGTGGAGTGGAAGAACGGAGCGAAAGAGCAGCAATTCAGGTGAAAGGGATCATAAGCAAACCCGGGGGGGGGGGAGCAGAGAAATTAGGTGTGATGGAGGTCAGAGAGGATGGGCAGTTTGCAAATGAGTGCCAAAAAGGGGCTGGAAAGACTGTAGAACTTGAATTCTATGACCCATAAGTGACCTTTGGGAAAGGTCTAACGGTATCTGTCTGCTAGTGCTAATTACGATGCACTAACGGAAACCAACATTGGTGTGATATCCATCATACTTCCGAATGCGACGGGTTTCCTGGGTAAGCCCATCGCACTAGTAAGCGCTACAGACATTGCAGAAGTGTCAGTTTCCACTAGTGCAACATACTTAGCACTAGCAGTCAGACACTGTTGGAACCTTCCCTTTGAACATTAAATCACATAACTGTTGCTTGCATGCAAGGGGCTTTCAAATGGGAGGTTGCTGATATTAACTAGTTGTGCAACATTGTGGTGTTTTAAAGAGCAGAGATAGGTGGCATTTCCTACATATATAAATTAGAGAGCTAGCATTACATATGAACCCAGAAGTTGGGTTGTTCATGGGTTGCTTCATCAGGCTTCAGAGGTGGCTGGCAAGAGTCGGTAACCCCCCCCCCCCCCAAACAAACCCAACCACTCTACATGCCAGTACTTTAGCACCACAAAGGCATTTGGGATAAATGGAGGGAATGGGCAAAGGAGGAGGGAAACAAAACACCCAGGGATTAAGAAAACAAAACACAGTTTGTTGCATACTCTGCCAGACAAGCCCTGGGTTGGGCAACAAACCCTGGGTTAGCCAAGGGTTAAATAAACTATGAGTTAACATTAGCTCAGTTCAGACAACACGTTTCCCAGTGGTGGTTTTAGAACTCCACAGTGGAGTTTACATGACCATTGAGAAATGTGTTGTCTGGCAGGAAAACTCCACACAACGGTGGAGGTGTTTTGGAGGAGAGTTCCTGCACAATCTTGTGTGGTGTGTTGTGTGGCAGGCTCCGTGGAGTTTTCCATCGCGTTGTGTTGACTTTTCCCACTGGCTACAGAGTTCCCTGGCAAGAGCAGTGAAAGGGGTGAGTGCCCCTCTAGGAGAGCTGCCGGGATTGGTGTTTTTCACCCCGCAGCAATGGCTGGTGGGATATTATTGGGAGGACTGGGGGAGGGGAGACGGTAAAGGAACTGTCAATCAAATGTCACGATGGATTTTGCTCAACTCCATGGTAGCGCACAGTCACACAATGGTGGAGTTAGAACATGTTGTGTGGGGAGTACCGCCTAAAAACTCAACCATTGAGTGGAATTTTCACATTGCATTGACTAACGTGTTGTCTGAACCGAGCCATTATGTGTTAACAGGGTCACTGTCTGGGATCCAAGTGAGAGTTTTTGCTTTTTTCCTTTGACTAGTATGCTAGAACCTCACATCACAAATTACTTCAAAAAGGCCCCTCAATTTTAAAAGGGGTTTATCGTGATATTGGGTGAGAGGAAGTTGGGCCTGTTGTTTGGGCATGTGGAACTAGTCGCTTCATTTTTTTTGGAACGTGACAATTCTGACATAAGATTGCATCCACTTTCACCAGCTGTTTCCTATGAGAAACCAGTGCATACCATGTTTTTTCTGCCTTTTAAACGTTAGCTGTTTGACTCCATAGCAGGAAAAAACACCCCACTGGAACATTTCCAACAGTGCCAACATTTAGACAGGGAATTGTAATCAGATCTGGTAAAAATGGTCAAAGGACACCATACTGAAGAATGCGTTCATATGATCAATTTGTGCACAAAGTGACATTTCCTTGCTTTTCTCCCTTGTATGGTTACTCAGAAGCCAAATGACACTGCTGAAATTGAGACTTGGAGCCTATCTACACTACTACTTTAAAACGGTTTATAACAGTTTTAAACTGGTTAATAACCGTTATTAACCGGTTTAAAACTTTTATAAACCGTTTTAAAGCAGTAGTGTAGATAGGCTCAGTGTGAAGAAAAACATCCCAGAAATCAGAAGGCTGAGGTGGCGTTTTGTTGTTACAGTTGACCCTATGAAGTTGCTCTTAGAATTCTCGTGGGTTTGATACAGATAAATGCCAACAAATCCCCATTTTCTTTACTTACAGCTCACGGCCGTTTCCTGACATTTTGAATCCTCCAAAAGGACATTGAGCAGACATGACACTATAGCAGTTAACCCTGAAAAGAAAAGAGAAGGATGTGATGGCAGCTTATTCCTGGACAGAATTTCTAGGTAATAGTGGCCAGCTGAGTTTCTTGATAGGATTTTGCACTATCTTTCCTGTGACAGTCAGGATGCTGTTATATCATATTTTTAAAATTATGCTGATGTATTTGATTTATTTTTAATGGGTTGGATCCAGAAGGGGCTATGTAGAAACTGACTTCCCTCCTTTCCCTGCCACCCTACAGAACTCCCTGAAAATATTCCCTTGAGAGTGGTGTGTGTGTGTGTGTGTGTGTGTGTGTGTACTGCTGCTGCTAGGTGGATGCAGTTGCTGAT
Organism: Anniella stebbinsi; assembly: GCA_029215795.1. Classification (NCBI taxonomy): domain Eukaryota; kingdom Metazoa; phylum Chordata; class Lepidosauria; order Squamata; family Anniellidae; genus Anniella; species Anniella stebbinsi. Next base: position 83,976,759 of record JARDYH010000002.1, on the reverse strand, counting down.
GTCGTCTGACAATCTGGCCCAGGGGGTGGGAGGACCCTCTGGAGCAATGTGAAAACTGGCATTAGGAGCAGCAGCAACAGGAGGGGGAAATGGGCAAAAGTCGCACACCCCTGTCCACTAGCGGGAGCTTTCTGAGCCACACTCACAACGGGTGAAAACAGACTCTGGATCCAGCCCTGTGTCTTGTGGTTTGCAGGCTGCAAGATATTTGCCTTTGATCTTCTGTGATGCGTGGGTACATAAATTGCCCTTCATACAGGTCCACAATAGGGTACGAAAAGTACTCTGTGTGCCTATGGATCGCAAAGATCAAAACCAAGAAAAGATGCATGCAGGAATTCTTCCAAGCGAGCAGAGGTGTCGTTGGGCAGTTAAAAGTTTCAGGGCCCACGCCCACAGGACACAACTCAACATAAATTTTGCATAGGCTATTCATGTCTTGGATTTATTTCTTAGCCAAACCACCACTATTAAAATAAAATTCTTCCATTAATTTGCACCCTGCCCCAGATCATCCCAAATTAATACTTCCTCTTCACTTAAAATTAATTTGCAATCTCTCACTCTCCCCTCCCTGGAACTTCTCTTTCTTTCCCTTCTGGAAGAAAATTGTGCCCCTCCTATACAATTAAGTAGCAATTGAAGGTCCCCCCCTTTAAGCTTAATTGCCATGTGGGGGGAGCAGCATACAGGGAGGCAGTAGAGGCTGGTGCTTTCAATTTTGGTGGGGCTGTAAATACATTCTGGGTTTCAGTCAGAACCAGCCAGACCTCTAAAGGAACTATCCAAGGTGCTGAATTCTATCTGTAAACTAGGTTCAGCACCTTGGACAGCTTGTTTAGAGGTCTGGCTGGTTCTGACTGAAACCCAGAATGGATTCACAGCCCTGCTGTGACCCACCATCCTCCACTGCAGGAAGGGGAGGATTAACCCTTTGCAGCTGGGATCCCCCTGGAATTCCCTCTATGCATGCCAATGACACTTAGAAAAAAAACCCTCCCACTTCGCACCCATAGCAATTTTTTAAAAATAAAATGAATTGCCCTACAAGGTGGTGGTGGGAAAGTTTTCCGGCATGTAAGAAGGGAGCGTTAGCCCTTCCCTCACCAGTTGCAATCCCCCTTTGAAATCACCCTGTGCAGGGCAACTCAACTAAGAAATAAATCTTGCATTGTCATCAGTGGCCTCTCAGCAAATATTAGATCTAGGGTCCTGGGAATTAGATCTGGGTCCCAGGCCCAGCAAGGGCTCTGCAGTTAGTTAGGATTGAAGAGCAGCACCGAGGATACATACCAGACAGTTCCAGCTTGAAGGGCGGCTGCAAATGTCAGAGCTTTATCAATGTCTTTGGTAAACACTGCAGCTGCTAGACCATAGCGAGTATTGTTTGCTCTCTTGATCACTTCATCTATAGTTTTGAACTTCATGATCTGTTGGACTGGCCCAAATATCTGTTGCAGAGCAAAAGGAACTATTAATCACCCGGCAGGAAGAAATCAGTGGAAAACAGCAGCAACATGGGAGGACCAGAGTAGTTTTTAGAATGCTGGTCATTGTTTTCCCCACCCCGCCAAAGTATACTATTCCTGTGACATAAGTCCCCAGGTATTTTTCCTCACAAGTGACAAACACAGTGGCCTTTGGCCAAGACACTTCTCTGTGGTTTCTGTGGTTGGCACAGGGCTTGTACGGGCATGAATTCTTCCTTGTCAGTTCTGCAGGTGGTCAAAACAGGCACCCATTTCAGACTTGCCTGTTCCCTCCCCATCACATTTATTTAAAGAGGATCAGATCTCTCTGGCCTAAAGAAACGGGACTCTACATAGCATGTTTTAAAGAGATTCCAGATTCAAATAAATGTAGGATTTTGTCTCAAAGCCTTTGCTTTCAGACGGTTCAAAGGAGGGCAACCAACATGGTCAGTAGTATGGAAAACAAGTCCTAGGAGGAAAGGTTGAAGGGACTGGGAATATTCAGCCTGGAGAAAAGAAGTCTGAAAGGGGATGCGATATCACTTCTCAAATATCTGAAGAGCTACCATGTAGGAGAAGGCAAAGACTTGCTCTCAGTTGCCCCAGAAGCCAGGATTAGATCTACAGGGTTGGATCCAGATTTAAATTAGATCAACTGCACTGGTAGAAGAGGACATCCCCACCCCCTCCTTTCCACAGCAGCCCCTCCAGCCCCTTGAAATGCCAGGAGACCCTAGTGAATGGGATGAATTGTAGTTTTGGCGGGGGAAGGGGAGATCCCCAAAAATTGGACAGAGGGACCTTCAGTAAGCGGAGCCCTTGCTCTGGTGGAAGGTCCCATCTTCTTGCGAAAGGTAGATCCTGGATTCAACACAATGGGCTGTAGATTACAGCTGAACATCAGAAGAAACCTTGTAAAGGTAGGAGCAGTTTGTTTGACTATGGAACAAATCAGCTAGGGTGGTGGGGGCTCTCCTTTGCTGAAGATCTTCAAGTGAAGCATCTGCTGGAGATGTTGTAATTCTGGATTTCCTGCTTCAAGCAGTGGGTTGAACTAGACAGTTTACTAGGCTCCTTCCAATGTTATAATTCTATGATTCCTATGAAAGGGAACGTGCAAACCTGAGACCTGTTTCCAAAACAATTACATGTATAGGAGAGGCTGGAATGGGGGGGGGGGAAGTACTATGGGAACTAGGAATGGACAGATCAGTCTGTTTCTGATTCATGCCACTTTTATTTATGTTATTGGTGATGTTTAAATATACCACTAAGTGGTTACTTTTGCATATGTTCGCTCATAATTTTTTTAAAAAATGCATTTAAATAAATATTTTAAATATGTTTTCTATAAAAATATTCATTTTAAAACATGTCTTTTTTAAAACATTAGGGAAGTGCAAAACCTGATGGACAACTGAGTTCCAATCTGTATTTAGGGAGGTGCGGATTAGAACAGTTATTTATCAGGACTCAAGGAGATAAAAATCCTCAAAGATTCCTAATCTTAACAGAACCTTTACAATATGTATAGCTGGTAAACACAGAAAAAATGGATGCAGGATGTTCATCTGTTTCGGTACCATTTTTAATTCATCTTCAGTCCTTTTACTTGACAGAAATATGAACATCCTTGAATGTCCAGCATCTGGGCCAGTTTTTGTTTCATTTGGGATACTTCCAAAATTCCCTCTCTCTCCTACAAATTTTGCTCAATGCTTAACAATCCCAAGTATCGGCGTGCACTAACTCTGGCAAGATTTAATGTCCTGCCATCCGCTCTGATACAGGGGAAGCTTCAGAAAATCAGTTTTCCTGATCGCTTATGCCTTTGTGGAAGCAATGAAATTGAACCGGTTAGCCGCCTTCTACTCCTTCGTTCTTTTTATAGAGAGATTAGAGAGAAATTATTGCTTGACACCAGATTACAAATGAATGCACTCCTTCATTGCTTCAGGGCCACAGAGGACAAAGACACAATCGAGGCTTTTGCTAAATTCTTTCTGAATGCTATGAGAATAAGGATGCTCCAGAATTGATTTTGTTGCATATTTCTCAAATCTGTATGTAATTTCTCCCTACTTTTTTCGTATGTGTAAAGTTGATGATTTAGCTTGTCCAGGCAACTCATTTGCTTTCTGACCATTTAACCTTTGGTGTGGCTTTCTGGAATTTGTAAAGACCACTTGTTCATGTGCCATTTGCTTTCTGTTTTTTCCATTGATCACCATTCCCCCCTCCTTTTCTTCAGCTAAGCCATGCACACGAGTGATCGTTCGGATAAAAACGTATGTTTTAAAGGATGAGCCTGCTGTCATGTTGGTAACAGGGATCAAGAGAATGAAAAGCACCAGGGAGCTGAAGGAATGGGGAACTAGATGGACTCTGGCAAGCCCTGCCAGTGGTAAGATACGGAAAAATGGAAGCTGCCAAGGAATGCTGATGTGCTCATGCATACAACTGGGGGAAAGTGTGATATTTCAGCACACATGACTGCTTTTACACACAGCTTACCTGAAGGGCGAGGTGGGGAGGGGGAAGCACTGACAAAGCGAATAAATGAAAAGCTGCAGCAAGAGCAAGTGGTGCATGTGCCAGTTCTGAAATTAATTATAGAAATTCTACTATGAGCAGCCAGAAGACAGGAAGAGCAGAACACTAGGCACAGCCAATCCACGGAAGGCTTACAAAATGGTAAGGGGAGAAATGTGGGCAAAGGCAGTGGTAGATAGGTCCGTGCGGATTTTGTGAAAACCCTTCTGTCTGTGTTTGATGGATTGTCAGACATCTTTCATTCTGTTGTCTGCTCACTGATGGAATTGGATTTTTTTAGGGATGTAGGAGAACTTTATTCCACTCGGCAAGTCTGCATTAGAGCTAGTGCACGTTAGTACAAGTGTAAATTTGTGCAAATGCCTCCCCCCCCCAAGTTTTTTAAAAAGTGGTTTGCAAGTCTGCAGAATCCGTGCAACTTGGAAAAAGACAGCCAGCTGCAGAATCCACAGATTGGATTCATAGACATCCAAGCTCATTTTAATCCACTCCAGGTTTTCCTGACCTCCCTAGCGGGAGAGCGCTAGACATGCAAAAGGTCTCTCCAGATAGAACTGGGAAAGTCTCCTATCTAAAGCCCTGCAGAATTGCTCTGGTCAGTGTATACTGGTGTGCTGCAGATGTCTTGGACTCAGGGCCATGCAGAGCTGGTAATAAGCCCAGGCCAGATGGGAAGTGTGTGCCCCCCATTTCAAAAATGGAGGACAACATGGCCGCCCTAAGGGGGCATGCCACCAACATGTCCATTCTACATAACACTTTCATATTAAACCTGTTCTACAACACCTCAGTGCACATATATCCCCGCCCCGCATGTGGCATGGCCCTCTGGAGCTTGTAGTCTGACCGTGGTATTCACGACGGATGGCTACTGCACTGTTTCCGGAAGGCGGGCTCATCGCTTCTCGATGGGCCGCTTATGCTACAGAAGCAGTAGTGTAAGCTAGGGAGACCTCCTCGTCGGAGTGCCCCCTCAAAATCGTGGGCCCCGGACCAACTGGCCCCACTGCCCCCCCTCTGCACAGCCCTGCTTGGACTACAACTTGCATAAGCCCCAGCTAACATGGCCAATGGGAGCTGTAGTCCAAAACATCTGCAGGGTGCCAGGTTGCCTACCCCGGTGTAGACAAAATTGAATGAGATAGACCAATGGGTCTGACTCAGTATAAAGCAGCTTTCTGTGTTCTAGGCACGTCTACGTGACGTACCACGCAACATGTAGCCTTATGATCATATGAGCCATCGTGTTGAAAGAATAATTCTTCAGATCAAGCTGTAGCACAAGGGGGCGCAAGAAGTCTCTTTCCATTGGTGATAGGATTCATAGAATCATAGAATCATAGAATCATAGTGGATGGCCTATAGGGCTATCAAGTCCAACCCCCTGCTCAATGCAGGAATCCACCTTAAAGCATACCTGACTGATGTCTCTCCAGCTGCCTCTTGAATGGCTCTAGTGTGGGAGAGCCCACAACCTCCCTAGGGAATTGTTTCCATTGTCATACTGCTCTAACAGTCAGGAAGTTTTCCCTGATGTCCATCCGGAATCTGGCTTCCTGTAACTTGAGCCCATTATTCCATGTCCTGCACTCTGGGATGATTGAGAAAAGATCCTGGCCCTCCTCTGAGTGACAACATTTCAAGTATTTCAACTCTGCCACACTGTAGGCATAGGAACAGTCATTGGTGCTTGAGCAGCGATTGGTGTTTCAGGGCTAGGAGAAAGTTGTCCATGCAGAGCAAGTGAAATTATGCTCCTTCACTGAAGCAGAGATCCTCCTGGCACCTTTAGCTTTTAGGACAGAGGTGGAGAACATCTGGCACTCCAGATATTTGTTGAACAATGACTCACATCAACCCTCACCATTGTCTATGTTGGCTAGGGCTGGAGGGACTTAGAGTTCATAAACATCTAGAAGGCCATCTCCATCCCTTCTTTAGGAGCTGGGAAGGCTGGTGTAAAATGTGTGCTGACTGAACAAGCATAACTACAATGGCAGAGGTTGGGTTTTCTTGGCAAGCAAGGCCATGATGGTGAATTATTCCAGCAACTGCATAAGCAGCAAAATGGAATTCTATTTTCTCTAATGACTTTACATGCACATGTTGGCTGGAAGCTGACAATGTTGGACTAAGAAGAACAAGATTCATGAGTATCTCTTCATGGGGCTGCTGCAAGAATCACTAGCAGGCAGTGTAAAAAGGCTATCTGAATCCATCCTAATGACAATGGAATTAAAGTAGAATATTTGTGCAAACTATTCATTTTCATAACCTTCCATTTAAAAATTAAAAGGACATTTGTGTTTTCTTCTCATAAATGTTTACAGGACTTGTTTTTTTAATGTCCATGAGTTGCTGCATAAGCGAGGAAGTACAGAAAAAGCCCCACATTCTTTTTATTTGTTTGAACTATTATTACAAGATAATATTTCCACTAGACTCAGCTTTTTGATTATTAACGAGCCATTAGCTAACCTCAGTATTTTCATCCCAATTAAAAAGCACAATATTGCTGTTACTAGAGCTTTGGTGATAGAATTTTCCATACAGACTTTATTTTGTACCCATCAAATTCAAGGAACTGCATTTGTAAGTTTGTCCCTAAATAAGAACATAAGGATTGCCAGGCTGAGTCTCCTGGGAAAGAAGGTTAGAGTGTCAGCCTGCGTTTGCTTCTCATGGTGTATACGCACTTCCTTTTGTCCCCCCGTCACCTCAGGTCAACTAGGTTTTGAAGGCGTTCGAAACAATACAAAAACCTGCACAACTTGTTTAACTGAGGCGAAAGTGGGATAAGTGTACACATCATGAGTAGCAATTCGTCTTTCAAATTCTTCTCAGTTCTCTGGAAATTTGTCTGCCTCCAACATCTGGCAGGTATATGTGAAGTTATTTAGCCCTATTTAGTTGAGGCAAACTTAACACATGCATTTTAAAAACACTTTTAAAGTGGCCTAGATTAGGGGGGAAAACGTTAATGCTAATCTGTATATTTAATTTTAAAAATGCACATCTTGTGCAGCGATTGAAACATAGCATCTCGTGAAAATGCAGAATGTCCTGCATTCGCTTACCTCCTCTTTGGCAATGCGCATGTTGTCTGTAACATCCGAGAAAACCGTAGGCTGAATGAAGAAGCCTTTGTCTCCCCAAGCGCCTCCTCCGCATTCCAGTTTGGCTCCTTCTTTTTTCCCACTCTCAATTAGTGCAAGGATTCTATCATACTGCTCCTTATCAATCTAAACAGAAAACATCACACTGATAAGTCACTCCCCAGCGGCTTGTTTGGCCTTAATATTAACAAAGCAGAAACGAACTCTTTACCGGCAAGAGCTGAGCAACAATTTGCCTTTGAGATGTTGGATCATTGCCAATTTACCCCATGAAGTTCAGTAATTAGGATTTTAAGCACAGCACTGCCTTATAAAGTCTCAGTGTTCTCATGGGCCAAGGGCTTCCTCAAATTCCCTTCGCTCAGAATTATGTTCATTCTTCCTCAAGTGTTTTAACTCGGTGGGTTACATTTTGTAGAAGTACAACTTCTCCATTTGCGTGAATGCCACCCTCAGACCAATTACTCTGGAGAAGTCACACTGACTTCAGAACTTAGGAAACTGATTTCCATCCCGCAGTTATATGCAGCAGTTAACAAGAGCCAGCCAGTAAAACAGTTTAATCAGCTGATTAGAGAGGAAAAGCTACAGTTTAATTTGCACGGTATCACCACTTGGGGCATTTCCTGCACCAAAGGAACTGGCAGGCTCGTTATCCAAGGGGGCTCAGCAATTTAATCGGGTTGCAGAATCTGGGGACTCCAATTGCAGAATTCTCAGCCTGTGTTTGGTTTGGGATTTTTAGTGTGGAGATCCAGATCTTTTACATATACTCTGACAGAAAGCATAATGGTTTCTGCCCTTGCATGGGATTACGGAAGACGTTTCTGAAGGCGGGCATTGGGTTTTGGCTGTTCTTCAGTAGCACCGATTTAGGACAGGAGGCCTGATTTCTAACTCTACCAGGATTAGTTTAAAATGTCATGGCTGCCGGATGGAGATGACTGAGGCAGTAGTGCCATGAGGCAAGTGCAGAGTGTTTGAAAGCTACTCTCCACGCAAGCGGCCCAGATTGCAGGGAGGGTCTTCACAGCAGTGCCATGTGTCCGTGAAGCACACTGGCATGAGGTCTCTCCCCATGACTACTTGCAAATGCCTCTCCATGGAGCCGGCAGCATACAGACCCTATGGTGGCCCGTGCTTACTGCCATTTTGCAGGGTGCTTTGCATGAGCCTTCACCAACCTGGAGCCCTCCAGATGTGTTCAACTACAATTCCTATCACCCCCGGAAAGAATAGGTGGCTGGGGGATGATGGGAATTATAGTCCAACAGATCTGGAGGGCCTCAGGTTGAGGAAGGCTGGTGCACTCCATGGGCGACTTTCAGAGAGAACAGACTCGAGTTTGCTGCTTCCACACCCGGACATGGGCATTTCCTGCTCCCCAAGTCCAAAAAGATGTCTTGCTTCATAAAAGACTCTCCAGCTTCTGTAGTGGAATGCAGATCAAAAGCACAGCCTAAGAAACTCAGCCCCAGATTCTTCCAAAGAGTTGGGAATGTTACTTAATGAATGGTTCCTGATTAAGCCACAGGAGTAGCTGAGCCTCCTGATACTACTACAAACACAGTTGTAGGAGAGTAGCTACTTTTTCTATTTTGTAGGATGAGGAGCTGGTTCAGCATGTCCATCTGTGAGCAGAACTGGGGTCATTTAGGCATTTTGGGTTGTAACACGGGTGCTCAACGATGAGGCTGGAATCTGTGTGTCTCTTTGCCAAAGGATCACGCCTTGGGTTAGGACTCTGTGCCCTCCCTGCAGGGTTGGGCCGAGGAGTCAGACTGATGGGTGTGGCAGCAGAATCATTGCTTAGAAAGGCCGACTGAGGCCAGTTCCCTGAAGGCAGCCTAGGCAGGTATGTTAGGTGTGGAGAGGAAAACAGAGAAGGGGAGCTTAGCAGGACCAGGAAATATTGGAAGTATTAAGCGGGAGCAGAATGAGGGTGTGAGTTGCATGTGGCAAAATTTTGATACAAAAGGCAATTGACAGTAGAGACAACTTCTATAGCAGGGGTGTTGAAGCTGAGGCCTGCGGGCCAATTCTGGCCTGCCTGAGGTCCCAATCTGGCCTTCTGGGGTTCCCATTCAGACAGCTGGGCCATCTTCCCCAGGTACCATGCCTTCCTCCCAACCATCCATCATTGGATAGTTTCCCAGCATTGACGTGTTTTTTCCCCATTGAAATGCCTCTCCAAAGGCATAGGTACGGGCAGCAAGAGCTTTAATCTACATTATTCTCATATTTTTGGTAATTTGGGGCCTGCTGTGTTTTGCCTTTGGCTCTGCCCTATTTTGCCTTCGGCCCCATCTATCTATGGAATGTAGCCCCCCCCCAAGAGCTTCTCTGAAATTGTATTCTACCCTTGGGCTAAAAGAGATTCAGCATCCCTATTGTAGGAAAAGACAGGAAAGGGCAGGAATCAGTCACATTGAGAAGGAGTAGCAAAGACAGCTACTTTGGCTCAGGAAGGCATGTGCTTTTCCAAAGACCTGGGCCCTGCCTTCATGGCGCCACATTGGCGCTGCTCTGCTGCCAAACCCCATGGTATTGCTGCTGTGAGGTGGCACTGAGTAATCTCCACTGGAGAAGGCAGCGCGGACTTTCTGGCGGCCATTTGGCTCACCGGGCCAGCCCCCCTGCCCGGCAGCCAATCACAGGTCACCTTCCACCCGGGAATGCTTCCATGTAACACCGGAGTGAGGACAGACGGCAGAAGAGCTGTAGTGTCGTTGCTCCGGCAGGAAAAGTCAGGGTATAACCAGCGCAGCGCCACTGTGCAGCCACCGTGGGGCTTTTAAACCATATAGACAGCCTCCTGCAGTGGCTTAAGGAGTAAAGCTGCAACCCAGCTCCCAGGAGGCCTGTTCTTTGAGTCCACCTGCAGCTGTGATAACCCCCACCCCCAACAAAAGCATTATTAATGGAACTTACCTGAGGGCCTTGGTGTACTCCAGGTGCCAGAGGATTGCCAAGCACATTTTTCTTAGCTCTCTCCACACTCCTGCGCACAAATTCATCGTAGATCTTCTCCTCTACGAAAATCCTAGACCCAGCGATGCAGCACTGCCCCTGATGGTAGAACAGGCCAATGTGGGCAAACTCCACTGCACTATCCACTGCAAAAGAAGCACACCCATGGTCAGGTCTACATTATGTGTCTTGATCCATGTTAATTTTCACATAGCTATAAAGAAATAATAGTGGTGGTTTTAATGCAGGAGAATCTCTCCAGTCTTCCACTGGCTCAGAGCTCCCTGAAATTTAGTTTTGCAGAACAGGACTCAAGAGACTGCTTTTAAGAAAAAGAAATCAGAGAGAGAGAGAGAGAGAGAGAGAGAGGCCACTCACAATCAGCATCCGCAAATATGATATTGGGGCTTTTCCCTCCAAGTTCCAGGGTGACCCTCTTCAGATTGCTCTTTCCAGCAGCCTCTTTGATCATCTTGCCAACCTGAAAGAGAGCACAAATGAAACATTTGCGCATGAAACAAACAGGAATTGTGGGGTGGTATTCTCGTCTCAGAGAGGATCAAGCCGACCTTTGATGGTTTTTCACTGCAGTGGTGTATGAGTGTGTACATGTGTGTGAGAGAGAATGGATATGTGAATGGACAGATAAGGGCAGTGTGTGTCTGTATGTGAGTATGAAGTGGCCACACCTACTTTGGCTTCCAGACCCAGCCATTGCTGGCATGTTGCCCCTGACACCATAGCCACAAGGGAATGCTGACTTCAGGGGGGAAACGCTTCCATGCTTGATCTTTACCATCCTCTATGGCAGGGGTGCACAAGGCCTTTACTGCATCCCCCATGGGTGCGCTGTGCCTGCTGCCAAATCTCCCTCTGCCTGTACTCTTCACTCGGTCTCCCCAGAGAGCTTCACACAGATCATTCTTTCCCCATCGCCATCCGTTAGCAGTGAGGAAAGAGCAATCTGTATCAGGATTGCTGGTCTGTGCATGTGGCCCTTGGGTCCAAAAAGGTTGTCCTTGTGGTACAGGGGACCAACCATAAGTTCAGTGGTAGAACCCCTGCTTTGCATGCAGAAGATCTCCAGTTGAATCCTTGGTATTTCCAAACAACAAAGGGATCTGATAATGGGCTATGTAGACACTTGAGGGCTATTGCTGTTCATGGTAGACAGTACCAAGTGAGATGAATCAATAGTTCCACCTGGAATAAGACAACTTCCTATGACTAGCAATTGCTTAATGGGGGAGGGGGATATATTTCAAAACATATGCTTTCTGGAAGTAGAAGTCACTCTGCAAGCTTCCAGAGTTTCCTTGCAGAATAGGGGCCTTTCTACACCATATGGGTGTAGAGGGAGGGAGGGTGGATGGTCCTGGATGTACCTGCTTGTGGGATCGTCGCTCTAATACACACAGAGAAATGTGACGATCTGGCTTCCTCCCAGGTCATCACACATTGCACCCCCCATTTTTTGTTCTTTTCCGGATCTGAGAAGAGTGCACTTGCGTTCCAACAGAAAGGTAAGGGTTTGGTTTTTTTAATATCTCTCGAAATTCCCCCCCCCGCCATCCTGGGGATGGCGGACTTGCTGCCCCCTCCCTTGATGGGTACGGAGCTGTACCATGGGGCTCCGTGGCCATTTCTGGTGCCCGCTTACTTGTGAGTAAGAGGGCATCAGGCAGGATGGGCACGCACACCTCCCGTGGTCTTGGGATTTTCCTGGGACTGCGGGAAGAATTGGGTTTCCCCAGGGATCCCTTAACCTGGGGGAAACCCGTGCCCATCCCCCTGTCCCCGGGAGTCTCTGTGCATCATTTGAACTCACAGGGACCACCCAGGGGCAATCCCACAAAAAAAGGCCAGTGTAGAAATGGCCTATGTCAAGAATCCTCACGATAAAATGGTGGTTCCAGAGAAATCAACAAGAGCCCTGCCCCTGAAATTGCTCACAACACTCTTCCCCTGCTGGTGGACAAGTTGTCTCGGTTGTCTCAGGCCCCTTTCATTCATGCAGCAATGTAAGAGCTGCTTCCCCATGATGTGATCCCACCACTTTGGGCTATGAAGCAGAAACAAACCCTCGCGGTCAATGGTGCAAATTTCTCTCATCCCCACCCATGCCACAGCATCACAGGATAACAGGGCCATACCCACCCCCTGTGTGTGTGTGTGTGTGTGTGTGTGTGTATGTGTGGAGAAAGTGGAGGGCCCACCAGTCATCTTTTCTAGCTGCAATTCAATGCTAGGAATATAATTATGACTCCAGGGAAGGTGGCAGGAGCGCAGCAGCTGGCTGGAACCTCCTATCAGTAGCTTCTATTGATCTTCTGAGACTAAAATGTGGACAAAGTCCATATAAACATTTCTGCCAAGTACCCCTTGCAATGAGGAACAATGTTCTTTTTCAAAAGCTGCAAAATATGGGAACAGAATGATGGGTCACCTCTGTTTGTAGGATGCAAGATTTCTAGCCAATGCACTTCTTGTCTAAAAATACAGCTGAAATGAACAATAAGAATAAAAATGCCAAAATACATATAGTGTAATGTTATATGAAATGCTGTACGGTATGGAATATCGTATGTATGTAATACTAGATACAATAAAGTATGTTTTTTAAAAAAGAATAAAAATGGAGACTTATATTCGTGATATATTATGAAGGGAGAAATGTCGCCCTAACTTGAAATGCAGTCTTCTGCCCTCCCCATAACTTTGGCAATAGCATCGCTCCCACTGAAAATCAATTTTATCTCCTGAAATTCCTTTGTTTGAAGGGATATTCCTTCAATTCAAGCAACATATGGATGTATTTGAAGTAGCTATTCACAAGCAGCAAATCATTGAAGTGACATTATTTAACGAGCTCCCAACGAGACAAAGTTAACGTCATTATACAAAGCAAAGTTAGAGGCGAAATCATTTGTCAGAATCGTAGAGTCCAGGGACGTTCTGTGTACAACGATTCGAAATGTTAGGGAAATACCTCAGTAGAACCTGTGAACGCCACTTTGTCTATGTCCATGTGATGGGAAATGGCCGCTCCAGCAGTGGGCCCATATCCTGGCACAATATTCACTACTCCAGGTGGAAATCCTGCCTGAACATGAGAGGGAAAAGAACACCATTTTACTTTCCAGTCATACAGTTTCCCTCATTTTCTTTTTTGTATTTTCCTCCCATCATTTTTTAAAAGCAGCTCGGGACAGTGTATATGGTTCCCTTCTTTTAACCATACAACAAACCATGGGCTTGGTTAGGTTGAGAGACCGTGATTGGCCCAAGGTCACACAGCAAACTTTGAGGTTGAGCAGGGATTCGAATCAGGGTCCAATCAGACTATGTTCAGCATTCCAGCTACGACACCATGCTAACACCGTGAATCAGTAGAGGCTGGTGACTCCGATGTTAGTAGGGCAGTGAAACTGAACATATGCTGGCATTTTAGGCCCTGTCTCCTTTGTGTTCATCTCCACCCAGCTCCAGAATACAGCACCCAGGGGAAGAGCCTTCAATGTGGTGGCCCCCTTTCTGTGGAACTCCCTGTCCTTGGAAGTCAGCCAGGCACCAACACTGTGCTGCTTCTGGAGCCTCCTGAAAACAGCTCTATTCCAGCTATTGCCTAATAGCTATGGTTTTATTGGCATTCTTTTTTTTTTTAAGTATAATTTTAAAGGTGTTTTAATATATTTTTTATCTTTTACTGTTTTAATTCTTATGTTCACTGCTCTGGAATTGGTTTCAGATATGGAGAAGCATACAAATTTAGTAAATAATAATAAAATAAATGGAATTCAACCTTGAGGCGGACAGATGTTCAATAGTTCTGGTTTCACAGCTTGGATAGCTGTTTTTGAATTCCGTAAATCCTTGCCTGGATTTACCCACCCTACCGATATCAGAGCTACCAGCCTCCACTGGTGTGAACGTGTTCGGTTTCACAGCCTCCTATAAAACCCCCGAAGGCTCTAAAACATGCATGGAATGTTTTCATTGAGATGTGTCCCATCAGGTGACAAACTGTTTTTTGATTTATTTTTTTTAATGAGAGGATCACCGTGCTGTTACTTAACACCCAAGGGTCTGATTCATATATCATCATTTGAAGCACATGTGCCAGTTCCAACTGGTATCATCCCTTCCTGCACCAGTAACATCTGTAAATAGGAATGATGAGGAGCAGGTCACATCCCACACTTCCATCAGCTGCAGGGAGACCCAACACCTGGAAATTACCATGCCATTTAATGGTTCAGTTCTGGCCTTCCTGTTCACAGAAGTTATAACTTCCTGGCACAGCCCAGGACAGGACCATGCAGAAGGAGCTCCTATGCTGCTGCAACAGTCACACATGAATTAGGCTTAAGAGTGGTTGTGTTGTGAACTCTGTTAAAAGCCCGGGAATTGCACAGAAATATTGCTAGGCAGGTTGCCAGGTTGCCTCCTTCTCCATGTGTCATCTGTGACGAAATCTCCGATCTATTCACAATTTCAGGCTGTTTTATGGGGATAGGATTTAACACCCTGGCATCCAATATTCTTAGGCATGTTCTGATTTAATGCAGTCCTATTGACACATCAGTTATGCTTTTAAGCTAAGTCCATGGGTGTAAGCTAAATTTGGTTAAGAAGTCCAAGTAGTTTAACTTGTTTGTGGATCTGTTTGACAATGATGAGCTCAAATGTTCTGATGCTGGCTGCTATCAAAGTCTTCCATAGGTCGTTGTACTCTGGCCCTTTCCACACCAGGCTGTTTGCCTGGGATGGCCCCAGGCTGATCCCTGTGCACCCATGGTGTGTATTCGGTACTTCTGGGATTGCCCTCCGTCCCTCCCTCTACACCCCTGTGGTGTAGAATCAGAGAGAGAGAGAGAGAGAGAGAGAAAGAGAGAGAGCCTATCTACACTACTGCTTTAAAATGGTTTTAAACGGTTTATAACAGTAGTGACAACTGTTGGGGCCCAGGACACACTCCATATACAGTTTTCAAAACGTTTTCAAAGTGTTGTATCCTGCTTGGTGTAGATAGGCTTGAGCCAGAGAGAGAGTGAGAGAGAGAATGAGAGAGAAGTGGGCTACTTAGCTGCACTGAGAGGAATCTGGTCATTTGTTTGCTGAAGAGATGGCGGGGACGCATAGAACATAAAATAGGTGTTGAAATTCACCAGTGTTTGAGAAACAGATAGCATTGAGAGCTAGGACATTCTAGATCAGACTGGAACAGATCAGAATATGATCAGACTGATTCACAACCAGTTCAACTAGAGCACTTGGGATTAGTTTAAACTAGAGGTGTTAAACCTCTTTCAGCCCAAGGCATGAATTCCATTTCAGAGAAGCTCTCACGGGGGGGGGGGGGCTGCATTCCGGAGCTGGGTGCAGCTGAAGGCCAAAGAGGCAGGGCCCCAAATCCCAGCACATTTTCACTTAAAGCTCTTCCTGCCAGTAACGAAGGGCTTCTCTACATTCAGCAAAACCCCTGCAGCCTTACCAGGGCTACACCTCCTGGAGTCTTAGCGGGTTTAACGATAGGCAAAGTACACTTGTTCCCCCTTTTGTTTTTGCCAGTTCCTTTCCATATGTTTCAATTCTACCACCAGCAGATGGCGCTGTTTTATAGCATGTTTTTTCACTTATTACTGCATTTTCAGAATGTATAAAATGACGGATTCCAGCTTGAAAACAGCATGAGAGGCATTGGAGGCTGATGAGGTCATGAAAAGGACTTGCAAACTTTCATGGGTGCCCAATCACAAGCGTGCAATAAATTGCTTGTGCGGAGACGCTTTTTGCCTTAGGAGGGGAATTTCAACCTTTTAGAATGGGCAGGGGGTGGAGGAAACGTGCCCCAAAGCTGGGAAACCACCAAACAATGGGGGAGTCAGGGGAAAGGCGACACAGTCCTCTGGGGAATCCTGGAAAACTGGCAGTGCCAAGCAAAACTAGAACAAGGCATCGCAGACTCCCTCTTATAACAGACAGGCAGTTAAGAAAACCGGGGGGGGGGGGGGGGGGGAGCAGCTGGGATCAGAAGCTCCCACCTATTCCCTGCCTCTCTGCAGCTTCTTTGGTTAGTGCAGTAGTCCTGTAAAGCTATACCTCTGATCTTTGGAGGAAATTGAATCCATCTGCTGCAGGATCCTCTCCTTTCCCCCTTTCACTATATCTTGCCTGCTCCACAATTTGAGAAACGTTGGGATACTGAATCGTTTATGTATATTTGTTCATCTGAAGGGCTCCAATTCAAAAAACTTTTAAAAAACCCATAGAACTGTCAACCCACCCCATATGATAAAGTTGGATGGAAGGATTTATCTACAACCTGACTTCTCAACAGGCTGCCATTGCTTTATCAGAAAAGGAGAAGCAATATGCTAGCCAACAGCAATTTTGTTTTCAAAGCATGAATGTGAATTCTGAGTCATGTGAATCACTTGGAGCAGTGCTGCCCTTTTTTTTAAAAAAAATCTTTAACCGTTTCACTGTAAATGGCATTTCACTGTTTGCTTGCTTTTGATGAGTCACTGTGGTTGTGCAAGGGCAAGATATGCTGAGTCACTTTTGTTAGTACTTTGCTTGGCTACTGTACTGTTAAGAATGGACAACATTTGCCAGAGCCACCATTATTTTCCATTTCCCTTCCGTTTGGATACAAAGAAACATGGCTGAGACTTCCACTGGCCTCCTCCAGTGTCCATGCTGTGCTGATGGAACTCTTAGCTTATTCATCTTCCCATACAATCATTCTATAGCTTGCACAGCAAATACCATTGTTCTAGAAAATGCTACAAATGACTGTACATCTTATGTTTATACACCAACCCTAACCAGGTATACCTGGAAGTAAGGCCTGATTTACAAATGCAGCAGAATGAAATGTTGGTGCAAGGATGGGGAATGTGTGTTCCTCCAGATGCTGTTGGGTCACAACTCCATCATCCTTCACCACTGGCTGATAGGAACTGCAGTCCAAGAACATCAGGAAGCCCACAAGTTCCCCAACCCTGCTGTAGAGTATTGAGGTGATAGATTGGTGCTACCACTTTGGAGTGCAGGTGTAATATGCTCCACTTAAACAACCCCACCCCAAAACCTTCTTACAAGAAGAAAACTAGCACATCTACCATATTTCTTTGATTCTAAGACACACTTTCCCCCCCCCCCCATATAAACATCTCTAAAAACGGGGTGCGTCTTAGAATTGATGGCGTCTTAGAATCACAGTTTTCGAATTTTAGATATATTTTAGCATTTTTTTTTTTTTTTTCTTAGAATCAAAGCTTTTTTCTGTTGGTGGTACTGAAATTAAGGTGCGTCTTACAATCGATGGCATCTTAGAATCAAAGAAATACGGTACTTAAAGGTAAATTCAAATATGTGATACCCAATCTGCAATTTCTGAAATAGTATAGTCCATCTACTTCAGGATTCAAGATAGGGAGCTGCAGTTACAGCATTGGTGCATCTTGCTCAGTGGGAAGAAACTAGAACTCCAGATGTTTTGGACTTCAACTGCCAGCATTCCTGTCTATTGACCATGTAACCAGGTACTTCTGGGAGATGGAATCCAAAACATCTGGAGATCTAACTTCTGCCGACCCCTCTCCTATACTAACTGACAGTGGCTGTCCAGCAGCACTGATTTGTTTTCTTTTCACACAGCCCTATCTGGTGATGCTGGGGGTTTAACCTGGAAATCCTTGCATGCATAGCCCCACTGAGCTATCAATAACATCTCAGTTTGCTGCATTTGTACATCTATCCCAATTCCATTGGTTTGAATGGGATGAACCTTGAAGGAAAGACACTTGGGCAGTTTCATGCTGCTTCTCTTCAAATCCATGGTCAGGGCAAATATTTCAGTCCAAAAGTGACATTAAAACATCAACCCGCCTTACAGAGTTTCATTACGGAGATGCTGTCAAGAAAACCCAGTTGGCCTCCCCCCTCCAGTCCCATTACCAAACACTTTTGCTTTTTCTAAGCTCTTGTTTGCTTTCGCCTCCAGAAGGCACAGGCGCTTGCCAAGTCGTTGGGTTTACTAAGCTGCTAATGATTTGTTTTCTGAGCAATTTAGGTTGGAAAACTATGTGAGGTTCTTGCCCTTGATTTGCTTCAGTGGTTTGCAGTACATTACAGTTCCCTAAGACAAGGCTAGGCATGCTGGGAACTGTACTGACACAAGGCCGTCTAGCCCTGACTGTTCATAAGCACTGCAATGTAAAGGTAACTGTTTGCCGAACTGAGCTCCCCTTCTTCAGGAACACGGGTACGGTAGCTTTGCTATGGCAACTCACCTCTTTAATTAACAAGCCCATGTGAAGAGCGGTCAACGGAGTTTGCTCAGCTGGTTTGACAACCACTGTGTTTCCGCAACAAAGAGCAGGAGCAATCTTCCAAATGAACATAACCAGCGGGAAGTTCCACTAAAAAGGCAATGCAAAAAGTGATGACCAGGGTATCAATAACACATCTTCAAGTTCCTTAAAACATGATTTTTTCAGGCCTGCTTCAAAGGGCTGGTATTAACATTCAAAGCTCTAAACAGCTTGGGGTCAGGTTATCTGAAGGATCGCTTCCTCCCATATGTACCTGTCCGGACCCTAAGATCATCCTCAGGGGTCCTTCTCCTTGAGTCCCTGCCAAAGGAAGTGTGGCGGGGTGGTTACCAGGAGGAGGGCCTTCTCTGCTGTGGCACCCCGGTTGTGAAATGAGCACCCTAGAGAGTCACCTATGTTGCACTCTTTCTGGCGCCAGATCAAGACCATTTTATTTTCTCAGTATTTTACCAATTTGCTATGCTAGTCTTTTAACTCTGCTGTTTTAAATCTGCATTTCAAATCTCTGCATTGTTGTTCGATTTTATTCTGGTTGTACTTTTGTATTTTGGTTTTGTATTTTGTACTTTTGTATTTTATGCTGCCCTTACAATTTCACTTTTTGTGAACCACCCAGAGAGCTTTGGCTATTGGGTGGTATAGAAACAAAATAAATACATTTCTGATGCTCTGCGGAACATGCTCAAATCACATGTGCTTCCCCTCACACTTATGTTACCTGGAAAGTGCTCTATGTCTGGTTGTCCTTGAAAGGTGTCTGGGAACTACAGCTAGTATGAAACGGGATGGATAGATTTTTGTCTGGTGTATGTTTTATAGACTATACTGAACACAAATTTTGAGACACTTTTGGTGGCTTTCTATTTGTTTCCAAGCCCAATCTATGGTGCTGGTTCTTACCTATAAAGTCTGAAACGGCTTGGGGCCAGCATATCTTAAAGAATCCCTCCTCCCATATGAATCTGCCCAGAGCCTAATGTTCTTCATCTGAGTCCCTGCCATATCTCCCGCCTCCGGGAGAAGTGAAACTGGGGGAAACCCAGACAGAGCCTCCTGTGTTACAGCACCCTGGTTGTTGAACTCCCTTCCCAGGGACGTTGGGTCGGCTCCCTCATTATTTGCCAGTAGACGGCTGGTAAAAAATTATATTGTTCCACTGGTACCCCTGTTTTATTCTTATGTATTTTATCTGTTTTTCTAGTATTTTGTTTGGAACTGTTGTATTTTATTGTGTTCATGGTTTTATTGTAAATCACCTCAAACACTCATCGAGTGGATGGCCAATTCAGAAATAAATAAATTCATTTGCATCCACCGATATAGGATTGAAGGTTTGGTTAACATGATGCCAGTCAATTTGTCCTTCCAGAATAGCAGCTTGGGAACTTATTTTGGGACCTGACTGATGAGAAGTCAGTCGGGGTGCTATCAGTATGCTGATGACACCCAAATATATTTCTCTATGCCTTCGATAACAGCGTCAGCTAAGGATAGTGTGTCTCCTCTGAACGAATACTTGGAGGCGGTAATGGTCTGGATGAGGAAAAACAAACTGAAGCTGAATCCAGACAAGACGGAGGTGTTTACTGTCAAAGGCCACAACCTGGGTTTGGAGATGTGTCAACCAGTTCTGGATGGGGTTACACTCCCCCTGAAAGGCTGTGTTCACAGCTTGGGGGTGCTCCTGGATCCGTCACTCCAAATGACAGCCCAGATAGATGCAACGGCCAGGAGTGCCTACTATCAGCTTCGACTGATACGCCAGCTGTGCCCCTTCCTAGAGTTGGAAGACCTAAAGATGGTAGTGCACGACTTCTGCAATGCACTGTACATAGGGCTACCTCTGTGCCTAGTCCGGAAACTTCAACTAGTTCAAAATATGGCAGCCAGGTTGGTCACTGGTACACCTAGGGGTGACCATATTACGCCAGCTTTAAAATCGCTCCACTGGCTGCCAGTTAGTTTCCGGGTGAAGTATAAAGTGTTGGTTATTACCTTTAAAGTCCTACATGGTTTGGGTCCAGGTTACCTGCGGGATCGCCTTCTCCTATACAATCCGCCCCGCACATTCAGGTCCTCTGGGAAGAACTTACTGCAGTCGGCCAAGATTAGGCTGACAACCGTTACCCAGAGGACCTTCTCTTCTCCTGCTCCCAGACTGTGGAATGACCTGCCGGAGGAGACTCGTCAACTTAACAGTCTTTTAGAATTTAAAAAAGCCATAAAGACTGTTCTCTTCCGGCGGGCATATCCAGTGGAATTTTAGAATGTTTTAAGGATGTTTTTAGGATGTTTTAGGATGTTTAAATGCAGTTTTAATAATATGTGTCATGCTTTAATCAGTTTTATGTATTTTATCATGTTGTTGTTCCCCGCCTCGATCCAGACGGAGAGGTGGGTAAGAAATAAATTATTATTATTATTATTATTATTATTATTATTATTATTATTACCGAGGCTTGTGAGATCTGAACGAAAGGCTTCCTGCTCTCTGTGTGGCAATGGCCCAGGAAGATGTTACCTGTTTTGGATTATTCACACCAGCCACAGTTCCTGGGTGAACCATAGCCCCCACCCCAATTATGGACATCTGTTAAGCAGACCTACCCATCCAGTTCACATGAGGATAAACCCATTCTCCCTAAACCCTGAAGCAAATTCTGACCTGAACTAGAAGTATGTTAATTGGACTAATAAATATTTGTCTCTCCAGTTCCTTTTACTAAGCAGACTTTCTCTTGCAGGAACCAAAGGAATACATTGCACACAGCTCTTTTTTTAGATTGTTGGCTGCAGCACAAGAAGTTCCTTTTTGGCTCCTCTGTGGCTTCAGAGACTACAAAGCAGTTGGCTCCATTTCCTTCTGATAGGCCTCAGAAAGACGTGCTCCGCTGAGCTGCAGTCAGTGTGAAAGGCCTGCAAGACTGTAAGCATTTCTGCCCACAGTGGGCAGCAGCAACAATTATGTGAAAACTTGTGCTCTGTCCATGAATGCATGGAAGGCTTGACCTCTTCTAAACTCCGTCTGTATTTAGAGAGAACTGTGTATATGTTGGCTATTTGGCTTTCAGCATGGCTCTAATTGTACTGAAGGAACATCTCTTAGGACAAATTGAGAAAAACAATGGAGGGTTGAGCATTAGGGCTGTGTGTGTGTACAGACATCTTTGGGAAAGTCTGCTTTGCATCTTAGCCTCTAATCTGCTCAAAAGAGGACAGCACAACATGCTCCAAGAAGCAGCAGCAAGAACATCTGACTGAGACCGAATCTGGCCCTAAAGGGATTACCTTACCTTACCCAAACATCCTCATTAAAGTCCCTGCCCCTTTGCATAGCCCTTGAAGGTATCAAGTGATAAGCTTCCTCATGTTATAATCTTGTCTCCATTGATGCATATGGTGCTGAGGTGACAGGAAGGCGCTTTTCTTGACAGCTGTTTCTTCCAGCCCAGCTGGCAACAGGCAGAGGCAGGCATTCCCTAATAAATATGGTCATGTGAATCAATCCTTAGATGTGTTGGGGAGGGATATCGGATAGGAGAAGGTGGGCGGAACATGTGTTGCTTTTAAACTGTTTTCTACGCGTAGGATGCACCTGGCTTTTTCAGGGGAAGCTAGGGTAGGCTGACCATATGAAAAGGAGGACAGGGCTCCTGTAACTTTAACAGTTGTAGAGAAAAGGGAATTTCAGCCAGTGTCATTTGTATGCAATTAGTTCCTGGTGAAATTCCCTCTTTATCACACCAGTTAAAGTTGCAGGGGTCCTGCCTTCTTTTGTATATGGTCACTCTAGTATAGTGCCTGCACCTTTAACTGTTGTGCTGAAGAGGGAATTTCACCAGGAACTAATTGCATACAAATGACACTGGCTGAAATTCCCTTTTCTCTATAACTGTTAAAGTTACATGAGCCCTGACCTCCTTTTCATATGGTCAGCCTAGGCTAGGGGCTCCACTTTCAGTGGAGCTGTGAATCCATTCCGGGTTTCAGTCAGAACCATCCAGAACCCCAAAGCAGATGTCCAAAGTGATTAGCCCTATCCCCAAACCTGGCTGAGCAACCTGAGTAGCTCCTTTGGAGTTCTGACTGAAACTCAGAATGGATTCACAGCCCCACTGAAAGCAGAGGCACCAGCCTTCACTGTGTGCTTTACTGATGAATATATTAAAAAAGTGCAGTCTTTCACACTGACTTTTTTCCAAACCCATATAAGAGCTGAGATTGGAGCTTACACGCAGGCTGCTATTTTTTCCTGCTGCATCTATCTGTTTCTTCCTTACAGCCTTGCAGAAAATGTCTTATGTTTGCATTTGCAAGACCCTTTTTATGTTGGATTTCGGTTTTATTGTCAATTGTTGTGTTTCTTTAATTGTTTTACATTATGTCTAACGCTTAATGATGAAAGATGCAATCCTATCCATGTTTATTGGTTATTCTTAGTGATTAAGGATGCAATCCTATGCATGTTTAGACCGAAAAAGTCCTACAACTCCCAGCATTCCCCTGGCATCATGGTTTAAATATGGCTAGGATTGTATCCCAACAAATGTATTTAATCCATCCATCTATCCATCTACACATGTGTATTTATCAGGAAGTCAATTGCACAGACATTGAACTTACTCCTGAGTAAACATGTGTAGGAGCAGGCTACAAATACAAAGGGATGGTTGGGTAGGCATTACCTATGACTTGTGTTGGGTTCAGATTTGAGAATGGGGCAAAACAACTTTCAGACTAGAAAAAAAGAGAGGAAACCAAAAAGAAGACTTGTGGCATCTTCCTTCAATCTTTCAGCAAACGATGGTCCTGACTGTCCTGTGAGTTGTGGTGTTATATGCTGCTCCCAATCCAGGGTTCTGTTCAACAGCTACAATTTAGTAACAAGTAGACTAACTATGTAACAGTTAATGTAGAAGTGCATGGAACTGTCAGCACTTGAATTCAGAACTCATCAGTATAGGCTTAAATCCAAGCTACACATCACATCACAAGTCCATGATTGGATCGCTGGATCTTTTTCAAGGAACTGAAATGCCAATACCGGGAGAGGAGGCATGGACTTTAACACTGCCCCCCCCCCGGTGTTTTCTCTATCTAAAACAGAAGTATTTCAGTTGAAAAAAACAACATCAGGAGATCTAATCACAGATATCCCTCATAATGTGTAATTTGGTCCTCATATTCTTGAGTAAGAACACTTGATCGTCGCTATTCTGCATTTTTCCCTCATAATACTGATTTTAAAGTACTACTTTTGCTCAAAGCCATGTACACTGAACTATCCTGGATGCCCCAAATGGAGGAATTTATTATTCTGGTGAGTTTTGGTAGGAATTGATCTGATGTGCACCTCCCAGATTTAGGATCACATTCATGAGAATTGGACACAGACCGGAAAGAGATCGATCCATCCATTCCCAACACCAAAATACTCACAAGTAGTGTTAGATATAATATTAGTTAAATAAAAGATATAGGATGGTATCCAACCTTGCTGTTCTGCGAACAGGAGTCCTTTTGTTTGCAGACAGGTTTTTGATGTAGTGGAGGCCTCCAGTAAGAGAGGCAGATTTTTGTTTTTTGCGGATCCACCCTTCTCCCTGGAGCCATCTGTGATACCTGAAACCCTCCAGAACAGCATGGGAGCTGATGCTGAGGGCTCAGGGCAGAGAGAGAATGGGTGCAAATCCCATCACCTTTTCTGTTAGCAGAAACCTCCACTAGGTCAAAAGATCATGTGCAAACAGAAGGACCTCTTCCCAGTTGCTGAAGGGCAATGGTTGGATGCCACTCGTTTTGCTCATTATATAAATAGATCTAACTTACAGGGATGATCTGGCCACAGACTCCAACTGGCTCATGTCTTGTAAATGTGAAATAGTTTCCATCTAGGCAAGAGAAGAAGAATACATTGGCAAGATACAGCGAGGGTGAAATAAAATATGCTCAGATGCTATTGTAGTATGATGCAATGAAAGGAAAAAGCAAATA
Organism: Anniella stebbinsi; assembly: GCA_029215795.1. NCBI lineage: Eukaryota > Metazoa > Chordata > Lepidosauria > Squamata > Anniellidae > Anniella > Anniella stebbinsi. The sequence goes on along the minus strand of JARDYH010000002.1, from coordinate 83,952,312 downwards.
TACCTAGGTTCAATATTGACCAAACACAAAACCTGGAAGCCAGGGATGGCCAACCTTTCAAGATTAGGACTCCTGTATTTTTAACAATTACACAGAAAGGTGAAATTTCACCAAGGAAGCCGGGATTGTTTGTCTTGATTTATGCTGCTATAGAGGTTTGGTTTGGTTTTAAAGGGAGATATGGAATGGAATAGGTTACAGCTCACAAGGGAAAAGTGACTGGTGGGAGGAGAAGGAAAATAACCAGGGGCAGGTGGGGAGGAGAGCAGGTAGGCCTAGATAGATCTGTTCAAGCAGTCCGGATGTCCAAATCAATGTCTGCAAGGTGTTGATGATATTCATATGAAAGCTGCAGGGGTCTGAAAATCGGAATCTGCTGAAATCACCTTCCTTTCCTTGATTCAGTCCTCTTACCTTCAAACTGTAAACCTCTGACTTTTTAACTTTATTTTTGAGGGGTAACGGGGGTTTGATTGCTTGCTAAAACACCACTCTATAAATGCATAGGATGATACAGATTTTCCTGCCTACAGTGGCTGGGTCCAAGGATTTGAGAAGATTCTGGAAGACAGTCATTTCTGCCTGGACCATAAGATCATCCTCAGGGGCCCTACTCCGTGAGCGCCTGCCAAAGGAAGTGAGGCAGGTGGCTACCAGGAGGAGGGCCTTTTCTGCTGTGGTACCCTGGCTGTGGAATGAGCTCCATAGAGAGGTTCGCCTGGGACCTAACAACATTGTACACTTTCCGGTACTAGGTGAAGACCTACCTGTTCATTTCCCCAGTATTTTAGCATTTTATCATCTTAGTCTTTTAACTCTGCTGTTTTAAATCTGTATTTTAAATGTGTAAAATTTCTGCATTGTTGCTCCATTTCATTCTTGGTTTACTTTTCTATTCTGGTTTTCTATTGTGATTTAAGTTTCCATATTTTATACTTTGAGTTGTACTCTATGGTTTTAATTTTTGTGAACTGCCCAGAGAACTTCAGCTATTGGGTAGCATAGAAATGAAATGAATGAATGAATGAATGAATAAATAAATAAATAAATAAATAAATAGTATATAAGAGGATATAGGCAACATGTTTTGCTAACCCTCATGCAGGATAATTGTAGATTCAAATGGTAGACAATTGATCACAAAATTTGAAAGTAGCAACCAAAGTAGCTGTTGATTGATACTGTCAGTCAAGTTGAAACAAAGGAGTTTGTGATAATTTAATTCCAGTTTTGTGATACAATACATGCTAACATCTTTATATTATTTATTATATTAAAAATGTCAAAATGTAGGTTATGAATGAATAAAAACATGTATAGAATTAAGAACTGCCTAAAACACACAAACACATATGCCAGGACTCAAAGCTTCTTAGAAATTATATCCTCTGTGTGATGTGGTTATGGCTGTGCAGTCCTGATTCTTTTACATTACATGGGTGATAACGGTTGCTGCTTGTATTTTACTGGATCCCATGGTTTAACTCCATGGATCCCATGATAATGACTGAAATGATGAGCCCATACGGAATGGGTGGATTAGATGGCTACTTTTCTTGCTAGCGGGACCCAGCCACATGGAAGTGGCAACCTTTAGCAAATGTAACATAAGAATTGGATACTTCTAGATATTCCCAAACAAAGAGAGGGGGAGAAAGGTGAGGTAAAAGCCTGCTAACGCTGAGCTAAAATGAGCTACTTTTTTAAAAAAGTATTTATCTGGAGACTCTGCCAATCTATACAACTTCACTTAAAATAAGACTTAAACAAGTGAGAGATGCAAAATGTGTCAACTGAATTTAAAAAATAACAACTTCTAGCTGATGAGCTGTTACTCATCCCACATCTAATGGATTTTTAAAGGGTACACTTTTCCCAGGCAGGAAAAAATGTTACTTAAATTCATGTCCAAATCAGCTCCTTACTGGAAAACACACACACACATTTTATCAGAATGACTCACCCATTGGGATGGTACGTCCTTGGTTTTTATCAGCCCAGCCTGCACAGTAGCGTAAAGTGTTGATGCAGCCCCCGAGGTCAAGTAGGTAGGAGTTGGCAAAAAGCTTCCCTCCATTAATGCTCTCCATTGTCTAGAAAAACAGGCATTAAGAAACTAGTTATTACACAGAAATAGCATAATGCAATCATAAGTGCATTAAGAATTAGGCCAAGCAGGCTCTTGTGTTATCGGGTTGCCATCATGGCTGCAAACCGGAAACAAATTGGGTTAGGAAGGCAGGATTGTCCTCAGTACAGGGTCTAGAACAGTATTGGTTAGATGTGTTAGCATGATGGGCGTTTCTGTCTTTCCTCCCCCACTGCAACCTTCTGGCTGGCCAAAAATCTGCTCTGTGTTTGCCCCCCTAGCCCTCTAGACCAGATTTCAAGGGTGAATGGGGGGGCAGGGGCTTTTCCCTCCTCCAGTAACATCGATGGAAGCAGTTCCATTACCAACATGACACCATAGGGTCCAACCCTATGAATGGTCATCCTGCTGTAGCACACCAGCCCCTACTTTCAAAGATACACATTAATAACAAAGCAACTGGTTATTGTGTAACAGGAGTGGGGAACCTCATGCCCGGGGGCCAAATCCAACCCACCTGGGGTCCTCGATGGCCATCAAGGGTCTATCTAGTCCAGCACTCTGTTCACACAGTGGCCAACCAACTGTAGACCAGGAACCCACAAACAGGACACAATGCAACAGCACCCTCCCACCCATGATCCCCAGCAACTGGTGCACACAGGCTTACTGCCTCCGATTCTGGGGGTAGCACATAGCCATCAGGACTAGTAGCCACTGATAGCCTTCTCCTCCAGGAATATCCAGCCCTCTTTTAAAGCCATCCAAATTGGTAGCCATCACTACCATCTTGTGGTAGTGAATTCCAGAGTTTAAATATGCGTTATTTGAAGAAGTACTTCCTTTTATCTGTACTGAATCTTCCACCAATCAATTTCAAGGGATGACCCTGGGTTCTTGTATTATGTTAAAGAGACAGAGAGAGAGAAATGTCTCCCTGTCCACATTCTCCACATCATGCATAATTTTGTATACCTCTATCAGGTCTCCCCTTAGCCTCCTTTTCCCCCAAGCTACCACTTTAGAGAACACACTCTCTTCTCACATTTGGTGAAGTGAAGAAGTACCACCAAAACATGAAGAGAGGCCTGCCTGAAGAAATCTTGCTTAGTAAGGTATATCTTGATAGAAAAAATAAATATATTCTAGCCTGACAGTAGATTTGTTTTAGTTGGCTAAGCAAAAACTAGTAAAGAAATTATTAAGCTCTCTAATTTCAAATATTTATTTTCATTCTTCCATTTCAGGAAAATACATCCACATTATCTGAGATAAGCCAATGAGCTCATTCCATTTCTGCAATTTCCCCCTTGTTTGGGAGGTGATCCTCACGGCCAGGTTGCAGGGCCAAATTCTTTTCGGTTAGTATGTAGGCAATAAACTTGCGAATAGCTATTGCTGGTGTTAGAAAAAAGAAAAGAGTTTAAAGATTTAACAATGGAATTGAACACCATTGATTAAACACATGCTAGGGACCAAACATCAGGGAAAGCCCAGCTTTTGACCTTCCCATTTGGATGGCCTCTGTTGATGGAGCGCCAGGCTAAGTGGACCACTGGAAGAATGAGGCCAAACAATTCTTATGTTCTTAATGCTGGTATCAAACTGAAACATTTTGCATTTCCTTTTACAGTTTTTTTAATGTAGTTGGTCTAGAACAGGGGTAGGCAATCTAGTGCTCTCCAGCTGTTTTGAACCACAACTCCCATCAGCCTCAGCCAGTATGGCAAATGGTAAGGGATTGTAGGAGTTGTAGACATGTTGATGACACGCTAAGCCACAGTGGTTAAGCAATTGAGCTAGACATTATAGCTTAGCATGTTGTGTGAACCATTCCTAACTATGGTGGCTGCATAACTATGGTTTAAACACAATCACTAACCATTTGCTGCAAAAGGGTTAGTGGTCTAACCATAGCTTAGCATGTCATCTGAACAGGCCTGTAGTCTAAAACAAGTTGCCTACCCCAGTCTAGAAGATGCAAAAAATGAAAGATGTCAGAGAAATGCCAATTTGGGAGTAGAAGTCATTGGTGAGGCAGTTGGCAGCACAGTGACTGATTTGGGAACAGAGGTCAGCCACATCTGCTTAGCACCACTTTACTCTCAATGTGATTCTGGGAGCTCTAATTGGCAGCCTCTTCTCTTCATTACATTTTTTCTACAGCAGCAGTGGGGAGACAGACATGACCTCAATATGGCACCAGCTGACTTATTAGTCCTGCTAAGCACAGGAAAGGAGACATGAATTTAAACCCAATGTCAACTGGACACAACAAGCCACTCTTTCTGAGACTAGAACAACGTGTGGGGTTAAATACAACTATGAGATCTCTTAAAATGAGTATTCGTTTTTCTTGATCCCTCTTAAGATTTTAAGGCTGCAAGCAAGCAAATCCTCAAATGTGTTCCAGTAAGCTAGTCTCTAACGATGTTGACTGCTTAAAACAGGCCAATGTAAAATGTAGACTTACAGCTAAGAGGAGACGATCCCTTTCGATCAAATCAGCTAGTTTGTTCAAGAGCCTTCCCCTTTCTGAAGCATCCATTGTTCTCCAGCGGGACCCAAGCTCAAAAGCCTTCCTTGCTGCTTTAACAGCTTTGTCAACATCTTCCTGTACAGGAAAAAAACACATTTAAATACAGCAAGTATATGATTATTTATTTATTTATTTATTACATTTATATTCCACTTCCCCCCCCCCCCCCTTAAGGAACCCAAGGCGGCATTCATAATCCTCCTCCTCTCCTTTTTATTCTCACAACAACAACCCAGTGAGGTAGGTTGGGCTGAGAGTCTGTGACTGGCCCAACGTCACCCAGTGAGCTTCCATGGCCAAGTGGGGACTAGAACCTAGACCTCCCAACTCCCAGTCCAACACTCTAACCACTACACCACACTGGCTCTCAAAAATGATGAGTTGATTTTAATTGAACCACATCAATACTCCCACACAGCTTTAGGTTGTGCATTTTAGCGCAGCCTGCCCCAGCTTGTCCCCTGGTGCCAATTGCCATTCTTGCTTGGAATTATGGGTGTTATACTCCAACACACCTGGAAGGTGCCAGGCTGGGTAACGCTGCTCTAGTGAATTGTGAGAAGTTCTCCGTAGCTCCACACATGCCAATACCAGCACAACCCCAGGCATACCACTTTCTGGCTGCTAATGTCAGTCAGTGTACTCTAATTTCTTCTTCCTCCAACAAGCGTGGGTGTCATGTCTCCACTATGAATTGTGACCCAATGCTAACATGCAAATCTTATTTTCGTGTATTGGAAAATCACGTTGAAGAGAAACGGGGAAACACTTCAAGTGGAAATTGGAAGTAACTATTTCACAGCATGCAACAAATGTACTTGTTAAAAGCTGCAGTACCAGAAAGTAGGCTGACCAGATAAAATCCAGGTCAGGGCTCATGTAACTTTAACAGTTGTAGAGAAAAGGGAATTTCAGCCAGTGTCATTTGTATGCAATCAGTTCCTGGTGATATTCCCTCTTCATCACAGCAGTTCAAATTGCAGGCACTATACTAGAGTGACCATATACAAAAGAAGGCAGGGCCCCTGCAACATTAACTGTGGTGATGAAGAGAGAATTTCACCAGGAACTAATTGCATACAAATGACACTGGCTGAAATTCCCTTTTCTTTACAGCTGTTAAAGTTACATGAGCCCTGACCTCCTTTTCATATGGTCAGCCTCCCCTAGCCTCCCCTGAAAAAGCCAGGTGAATCCTATGCTTAGAAAATAGTTTAAAAGCAACATATGTTCCGCCCACCTTCTCCTATCCGATATCCCACCCCAACACATCTAAGGATTGATTCACATGACCATATTTATCAGGGAATGCCTGCATCTGCCTGTTGCCAGCTGGGCTGGCAGAAACAGCTGTCAAGAAAAGCGCCTTCCTGTCACCTCAGCACCATATGCATCAATGGAGACAAGATTATAACATGAGGAAGTTTATCACTTGATACCTTCAAGGGCTATGCAAAGGGGCAGGGACGGCCCCACCAGGGAAGCCCCTGCCCTCACGCACCTTACCTGCTAGAGCCATCAGTCCCAGCAGGTAAGGAGCACGAGTGGGGGGAGGGGGCCCAATCCGCCGATCCAGATCAGGTCCTTTTTGGATCGGTTCGGATTGGATCGGCGGATCCAGGTGCTGGGGATTGTATTCAGATTGTTTGATCCGATTTCGGTTGGATTGGGCCCGGATCGTGGATCGGGTCCAATCTGATGCACATCCCTAATTATTTCTTTTACACAAAGACACTGTTAGGACTGCTTAAAGTAGAAACACCTTTGAGCATCCTTAATGTTTAGTAATCAGTTGCACAATTTTATTTAAGACTGATCAAATACCAGGCCCACCTGATTTGTAATGTTATTTTATATAAGGTGAGGTGGAGGTGGTAAAAGGGAGCACTGCTTGATTTGGGGGGCTAGAGGTTGTGGTGGTCATTTTTGCAGTATCACAGGCACCAGCTAATCAGCATTGTGCATTGTCAGCTTCTTTTGTAAATTGTCAAAATCAGTTTTTTAGAGCTTTTTAAAAGGCACATTTGGATTGCGCACAAACAGCATGCTTCCAAAAATGGTCCCCATTTGCTCTAAACAAGTTGCATTGCTCTCCTTCACATTTGGAACTCCCCCCCCCCCCATTTCTCTGTTGTTTCGAGGGTTGATGTCCAAGCTGGTCTTTCTGGTTATTTGAGAGCCCATCCTGGGGTCAGGTCAGCCCCATTCTTATGCCTTCTTGCAATCAAGCCAGAATTTCCTCACTGAGGCAGGATCTACACTACTGCTTTATAGCGGTATTGAAGTGCAGGCATCTACACCAAGCAGGAAATAACACTATGAAAACGGTATATAGAATCTGTCAAGGGCCCCAACAGTTGTCAGTGCAATTCAATACTGCTATAAAGCAGTAGTGTAGATCCTGCCTCCATATACCACTTTCATACCACTTTGATGGTGCTATATCCTGCTTGGTGTAGATCTGGCCTTAGATTGTGTCTCCCCTAGATGATGGCCTCAATGGGTGGAGGGGGAGGTTGAGAACTAAAGAGGACATACATAGCATGGCAAAGACTTCACAACATACCTTATCTCCTTCTTCCACATCACAAATTTTCTCTCCAGTTGCAGGGTTAAGGACCAAGAATTTTTTGCCACTAGCTGAATCATGCCATTCATTGTTTATAAATATCTGCAAGGGAAAAAAAGTGAGAAGAAGAAATTGATGTTATTTAACTCCATATCCCATTTCTCCTGCCATTGTTCCCCAACAACTGGTGCACATAGTTTTACTGCATCCTCCCATTCATTTCCATGGACAGTGGTGGCAGTGCCCCCAAATAGCAAAGGGCAGAATGGGATGGTGCCTCTCCTTGATTTAGTCCAGGCCAGACACATGGGTTCCCTCTATATCCACCCAGTACATCTGTCCCATCCCCAATGTCCCCATATGTCAATGTAAGGGTATAATTTTGCATACAGTCTCTCTGCGTGAAAGCCAATGTGTTTAGGCCATATTAAAATGTTATGTTTCCACACAGAGAATCAGAGGTATCTGAGGCAGTGCAGGCACACTGGAGGGGTCTATGCATGCTCCCTACCATGTGTATGGGTTGGGCTGTAGTGATGGTGGTGGGGGAAGATACCCAATCCAGCCCTCATTTCCCCCCACCCCTCAATCATTCCCCCATATTGTCTTTGTCTTTTAGATTGCAAATACACCATGAGAACAAAGTCAAGTCTTATTTTTCCATCCCGCAGGAGCACCAGTATTTAAAAATAACCATAGTAACCGTGTATTCTTAAACATATCATGGTTTGAACAATCCAGAGATCACATTGATTTATTCAGCAACAGATTTAAGATAGCTGAAATCGTGCATTTTAACATTTCTAGGCAGCATTTTACATATGGAATTTTAACCTTTGCACAAGCAGGAAGCAGAAGGCACCCCAAATCCCTTTTGATAGGTAGAATAAATGTGTCCTATAGCGATAGAAGAACTTTGTAGGGAACCCGATAGCCAAGCCCAGATGTAGATTAAAAAACATAAGGTCAGAACAATGATCTGTTACTCTGAAAACCAAATTAGGCGCGAGCACATTGCAAACGAGAATGTCAAATGGAGGAAACCTCTGCTTGGCAGCAAGGCTGGTTCCTAAAGGGTGAGTGAGTGCAAAAAGGTAAATATTAATATAACGGTGCTGTGTGACATGACAGCATATCAAATTCGTATCTGTTTGTGAGCGAGAAAATTGTGAAACATACCTTTTTTGGAAGTCCTCTGAGCATTTACTTATCGCTACATTTATGGCACTACCTCAAAAGGCTTTATATCAGTATCTTCTATTATGTCCTCATGTCATTACCTCCAAATCATAAATTGGCCATAGCCAATGGTGGGAAATGTAGAACCATACTGTATTTAGTATAGAGAATTTATACCCTGTCTGCCCTTCCTCTAAAAGAGGGGTGGGCAACTTGTGCCCCCCCCAATATTTTGGACATCAACTCTCTGGGAATTGTATGCCAAAACATCTGGAGGGCCGCAGGTTGGCCACCCCTACCGTGATACATGCCCAAGGAAATCCCAAATAATATGATCACAGAACATTGGCAAAGAGCAAAATAAAATACCAATTTGAAATAAGCTCAATTAAAAATCCAGATATACAAAGCAGCACACAGGTCCTGAAATGTCATCGATGCACTCTCCTTTCAAAGACACCTTTTTCCACTTGTTGTCTAAACAAAAGAAAAGATGAAGTCCTAGTAAATTCTCTGGCAAGTTTATTCCAAAGTTTCTGGTTGCAGCCCACCTCACTTCTAATAGCAGGGACACTCAGAGCTTTGGACTTCTGATGATGGTCTCAATTCATAAACATGGGAACATTAGAAGCTGCCTTATACTGAGTCAGGCCATTGGTCCATCTAGCCCAATGTTGTCGACACTGACAGCAGCGACTCTCTGGAGTTTCAGGAAGGAATCTTTCCTCATCTACCTGAGAAATCGAACCTGGGATCTTCTACATGCAAAGCATGTGCTCTATCATACTGAGCTATGGCTTTCTTGTTGTGATAGATGATCCTTGAAATGTCCTGGCTCCAGACCATTTTAATTCTGAAGGGCAATACCAGCACTTTGAATGGTACCTGTAAACCAACTGGAGGCTAGTGAAATTCTTTAGATACTACAGATGCAATGAACTATCCGTGGAAGGCCCCAGTTAACAATCTGATTGCTACGTTCTGGACTAGTTATAGTTTCCAAACACTTTCAAAGGACAGCCCCACATGGAGCACTTTTCAGTAGTCTAGTCTGGAAATTATCATGGAAGACAGTGGCAAGATCTTCCTTCCCCAAGAGGGGGCACAGCTGGCACACTAACTGAAGCTGATGAAAGGCACTTTTGATAATGGCTGTTAACCTGATCTTTGATGGGAGCAGGGGAGGATGCAACCCAGAACCACCCAGAAAAGGCCAAACACTAGTTAAAGAATCAAGTGAACCACCAACATCTCCATCTTGTCAGCAATGAATTTCAATTTGCTACTTTCATTCAATCCATCATGGACCAAACACTTGTTCAAAATGTCAACCTGCATTAGATTAAAAAGAGATAGAAAGCTAAGTAACCTCCACTGCCGGATGACCTTCCTCTACAGGTTGTAAATCAGCCTTCCCCAAACTGGTGCCTTTCAGATGTTTCGGACTACAGCTCCCATCATTTCAAGCCAACATTGCCTTCACAGTGCTGACGACTACCCTCTCTCGTAATGGGGATCCATCCAACAGACATTGCTTCCCAACCAGATGTTATGAGCTGTGTGATGAGCAAGGGTTAAAGATTCAAGCAGTAGCCACACTTATCCCAGCACCAAATCCACGTCCTTGAACTATGGGGACTAAAACTCATAGGAATATAGGAAGCTGCCTTACACAAGTCAGACCACTGGTCCATCCAGCTCAGTATTATCTGCACTGATTGGCAGCCTCCTCTCTAGAAGTACAGACAGAAGTCTTTCCCAGCACTACCTGAAGATGTTGGGGACTGAACCTGAGAATTTCTATGTGCAAAGCATGTGCACTACTTTTTTATTTTATTTATTTTATTTATTTCATTTCTAACCCGCCTCTCCATCCAGATCGAGGCGGGGAACAACAATAAATATAAATATAAAAACAATAAAGTAGATAAACCATTAAAACAGATAAAAACAAATACATTATTAAAAACATCTTAATACCACTGAGTTATGGTCCCCAAGCATATCTGACTCAATTGGCTTGAGTCCTGAGGTTCTTTCGAAGAAGGGTGAAATATGAAAGTATATAAATATATCAGTTGACAAGGGGGTGGCTGTGGGACTTCTTTGCCCCATCCTCAGTATGCAAGACAACTTCTATCCCCACCCACAAACACACTCTCTTAACCTCAGTGTTCACTCCTCAGCTCTCCTTTATATGTAGAGGGGCTTCTGCTCAGTCACAGGCTCTGCCCCCTCCATGTTCACATACTTCGTCACTCAGGTCTTCTGGAAATAGTAGGAAAGAACATGGACTAAGGCAACAGATCTAAAGCCTGGTCCTTCATGCTTGCTTAGTATTGCAGGACCACAGGAGTTACAGGGACCAGTGGGATCTGGAGTCGGGAATGGGGGTGGGGGGAAACAAAGCTTTGCATGGAGAAGGTCCTAAATTCAATCTTTTCCATTCCAGTAAAAAGATAGAAAGAAAGAAAGAAAGAAAGAAAGAAAGAGAGCGAGGGGGGGTATCAGGTGATGGGAAAGACCTCTAGCTGAGAACCTGGAGAGCCACGGTCAATCGAAGTAGACAATACCAGGCTAGATGGCAAAACAGTCTACCATGTGGGTTTGCAGGGAAAGTCCGGCAGCAGTAGGGAATGCCTAGTCTGTGGGAAAGCATTCAGTTGATTAGTGCATTCATCATCCTTGCTTCAAACTACTCTTCTCAAGAAGTTGGCCTCACTCTTGACAAGAGGCACGCTTGCCATTGTGGAAGAAATGTGATGTATTGAGAACCAGAAGAAGTGAATACATATGCTCACAAGGACATCAACAACTGTCCTGGGCCTGTTTGAACCGGCCCTCTTTGCTTCTAATGAGCAAGAACAAGCATTGAAAAAAGTACAACACGATGAGGTGTCCTTTATGGTGTTTATTTTGCTAATTATGGCTTTGGTTTCTCTCTGGGGCATAATACAACATGGGTGCTCTCTTGTACAGTCTGTGACTCACTTGAGTTTGGATTTGAGGAAAAGGAAAACACCTGAGCATGAAAATATTTGAGTATATAAAATCTTTGTTCACAGCTAGACCTTTAACAAAGAAAGTAGCAGCAGTGCTGATATGAATGATTTTCCTTCTCTTCAGCCTGTCCTTTCTGCCTTTCCGGATTGCACTGATGCCCCATAGGCAAATGTGTCACAACTCCTTTGGCTGCCATTGGTTTAGAAGGAAGCCTTGGTGAGGCATTGTACCACAAAGAGGGATTTGGGAGATATCTGAATTCAAAGCTCAAGGTCCATGATGAGCAGCTTCTGTTAACTGAAGCCAAATATGTATTTCCTATCCTAGGGATCTAGGAATGCGCCCTCCCACTGCCTGCATGTGGTCCCCATTGCCCACCAAATTCAGTTAATTTATTTTAAAGGCATCTGTAGTGGCTACGGAGCACCAAAAAGGTCAAAATTAGCTTGCAAGTAAGCTAATTTGGACCCTTTGAGCATTCCAAAGCCACTACAGACACCATTTGTTTATTATTATTATTAAAAATAATTATTTTTATTATTATTATTATTATTATTATTATTATTATTATTTCAGCACCTGTGGGGTGAAAATGGCTCCTGGACCTCCTAAAGTTGCCCACTCCTTTCCTAGACCAATGATAGCCAGTTCATGTCCTGTGATCTGGATGTTGACTGTGGAAACAGAATAAGTGTATTTGGCCTTCAGTGGCTCCTACTAAATTTGAATTGTGTAGGAAAAAAAGTTCGCCAATAATTTCACTCATCAGAAAAAGAAAAACGGAATGTTATAATGTTTTCATCTTTGAATACAACAAATGCCTTGGTCATTCCAAATGCATGAGAGTCATAACCCTGAAACTGTTAGGTATGCTGGAGAAATTTGTATCATTCACACTTTAAAGAAATGAATCTAATTTCCCAAACTAATTTGCAATGATCCTTCAGTTTTCACATTTTTCCAAATTTTGTGATACAGTTGCCTGATTAAAAAAAGGGTACATTGTATATTTTATATGCATTCTCCCTAATTTATACAATGGGGAAAATGAATACAAAAATGCATAGATCTGGAAAATGCGTACAAAAATGCATATGAATATTCATGTGGACATTTTACTAAAAAAATCAGAAATGGATGCAGAAATGAGACAGAATTAAATTGTGCTTCAAAAAGCTTGAATGTTGTAGAAATTGAAAAATATAGATTGATCCATCTCTAATTTACCTATTGGTGGATTGGACTTTTATCATAGAGCTTGACTACCCAGAAAGGCATTATGATGTACAGCAAAATGCATCATTGGCCATCCTGAGACACTGTCTGAGACTGGAGAACAGAGTGCCACCCAAAGAATAAAGAGGTTGGGCAATCCTAACCTTAACACTATGATTACTTAGCACCATGGTTATTCACAGTAGGAGAATACCTTTCTACTGCAAACTGGAATCTTTAAATGGAATCTTGTGGAAAGCACACTGGCTACACTTGCTGCTTATAGTATGTGAAGTTCATATTGGTGTTACGCATTTCTTTCTCAGCAAATAATCCGACAATAAACAATACATTTACATTATATTTTAGCTTATCTTCCCAAAGGCAACAAAGAGGTCAACGGTAAGATTTTTCCACTCTCTGTATAACATCAGATTATGCAATGTACAGTGTGATCCTATATATGTTTACTCAGAAGTAAGATTCACTTAATCCAATGGAATTTACTTCCAGGTATGTGCATATAGGATTTCAGCCAGGTTGAAGGTTTAACAGGGAGAGAAAAATTAATAGATAACATGATTACTTCAATAATCATTATTTAACTTTGGACCGTAATCAAGTAAAACATTTACTAGGGCATGTATATCAAAGGCCCATTCCTGAATTCCTTATCTACCCACAACGTATACAGTTCTGATTAGGCTTTTGATTGACCCTTAGTGTGAGTTTAGGGCATGGAAGGAATGCAGGATTAAACTGCAATTTAGGATATTAGGTTGTAACCAGATTAGTTGCATTTAGTTCCCACTGAAATCAGTGAGATACGTTATTAATAACTTAACTTAAATACCACTGATTTCATTTGGAACAAAGTGCAACTAATGTAGCCGGTGTGAACCCATATTTATCTAGCCTACAAGCAACCAAAGTGGGAACACATGGGGCTCCATCACACTTATTCCCCCCCTCTGGTTTGCCTCCATGCTTTTTTACCTCCGTTTCATAAGCACGTCAAGCTAATGATCCCTTTCACGTGGGTTTGTGATATTGCACTGCACAGTAAAACCTCCCTTTTGCTTTTTGCTCTTCCACCCCACCCTTTCTCCTTCTGTCTCCAGTTCATTGGTTGTGGTACTCTGATGAGGATGGGCTCCTTCTCCCCTCACTCTGGCTTTGTTGTCTAGAGATTTAGTGATTTAACATTTCATTGGCTGGGCTCCGTTCCTGCGGGCAATGAGGGTGGGGTTGGAGCAGTAAAAAGTCCATTCAATCGAATAAGCACAAGTCCCTTTGTTTGACACAGAGTGCTTGAGGAGGAGAACCACCTGCCCTTCCTGTTCATCAGCAAGACTCCATTCAAAGCACACACACCCAATAAACTGAGATGAGAGCAATAGTCAGAGGCTTAAGAGCACATTAAATCCACTTGGGGAAAATAATCCAGACTTTCCCCACACCAAACTAATATGCAAAATGGAGGAAAAGAGGCGGGATGGATACACAGGGACGACGTCATGCGAGTCCCGTGCTGCAAAACCAGATACTAGATGTGGTGAGAGTGCGTTAAACCGCTGGTGTGATGGAGCGAATGGTGTTACTTCTTTAGGGAAAGTTCTCACATCCTCCTGAGTGTTGGCATATGAAATCTGGATTAATCCATGCTGATGGATCTATCCATGCTGACTTTGTGGTGAAGTGGCCATACAATTGTTCCACTGTACTTGTCATTCTCCAAGCACAACATGATCCCTGGTGCACCAATGTAGCTCTAGTTCTCCTGCCTGTCTGGCATGCCACTAATATGGATGGGGTGGGCTGCATTTGGATCAGTGGATCACAGGCTGTCAGGCCTGATCTAGGACATGAGTGGTCAAGCTGCAGTACATCTGCCACCACAGTGCAGTCAACAGCAGTTTGTGGCACTCTGGGACAAGAGTAAATGTGGCTACAACCTAGAGTCTATTCTGCACATCTATCTGTAGCTTCCATTATGTACCGCTGCCTCTTCACTAGAAGAGAAGAGAAGTGATTTTAAGTCATGATTTATTTAATGTTGTTTATGTGATGTACTGGTTTTATATCGATTATTAGCTGCCCTTGGCTCTTGGTGAGAGAGGGCAGCATATAAATAAAATAAATGCAATGAAAACCATCCTAAGAGATAGAGATGGGCAGGCTACAGCCTGCATGCATCCTGTGTGCATGCTCAGGTGGACTTTTCCCGCACATTGGACTTGAGTTGAGACACCCTTGCCCAAAAAGATTGGTTTGGCTACCATTGAATATAAAATAGGCCTGGGGGAGAGAACCATTGATGCCAGAACAATATTTTGTGGGGAAGGATGGGATGAAAAAGAAGTGAAGAAATAAAGCTTAAAATGTTGGGGAGGGGGTCTGTTTTATATTTTCGTGTTGTATTTTACAATACCATCATATTGTTTTTATTCCATGCTGTCAGCCACTGTGGGGCTGATATTTGAAGAGGTATATTATTATTATTATTATTATTATTATTATTATCATCATCATCATCATCATCATCATCATCATCATCATCATGTGCCTGTCCAGCCTCTCATTGGGGAAAACGTATACTTTATCTTATATGCATACCCCGATACTGTTCAATTAGGCTGTACTCCTGTACCCACTTTCCTGGAAGCACACCTTATTAAATTCTATGGGACTTACTACCATATACCATTATATCACTATTACTTTTGAACATGAATCCATTTGAAGCAATGGCTGCAGCTCTTCTCTGGCCCTTTTCAGGTCAGGTCCCACTTCCTTTTAGAGGTACACAAATTCCCCTTTTGGGGCATGCAATTGTACTTTCCATCCATTTTTCTGAATCACTGGAAAGAAATGGTTGGAGTTAGGACACCTGGAGCTCATCATGAAAGCACTTGCTGTGGGTCTATTGATGTCTGAGAAGCAGGGGCATTGCTAGCATTTGGAGCCTAGGTGCATAGGACACAAATCTGCATAAAATCTGTATGTGCTAAATTATTTCGATATGTGCAATTTTTGAAATGATTACTAGGTTTTCTTTAAATTTCACAAGAGGCAAATTAATTTCTCATCCAAATAATCTCAAATAGAGTCAATTAATTTGCACCCTGCCCTATATCATCCCAAAACTATAGGGGAAAAAAGCTTTTTCCTAAGAATAATTGCCATGCTGGGGGAGATTGGGGGGTCACAGCATGAGAGGGGGAAGAGAATAAACGCTTACCCTCTTCAGCTGCCCCCTGCTCCCGAAAATTGCCTCCTGGATGGCAATTAAGCTTAGGGGAAAAAAATCTTTTCCATTTGCCCCAATGGATACACAAGGTTCTGGTGAATAGATCCAAGCCTAGCAAGGCTCCCGCTGAGTATCGATTTTAGGGTTCTTTATATTGCAGAAAGTAAATATTAGGTGCTTAGTTGGCAAAACAGAAATATCAGATGTGCTGGTGATTGTGCAGTTGCATATCACATTCTAGGAATTCCTAGACTGTCTTAAGTTTTCTGGACAGAGGTTAGCAGGGAAGGCTTTGAAATCGTCTTCTTTTTTAAAACGACGACCACCACCACCATCAACCTTTTACTTTTGATGAAAGTTTACATAATTTCCACCTGTAAACTAATATATTTGCAACCAGTGTATCCCTGCAACCCTAGTGTGTATATATTCCTGGAGTGCTGAATATATGTTCTAATGAAGGCAGCTCAAGCAGAAGTCTGCAGTGTTTTCTGAAACTTGTTAAATATTACCAAACAGATGCCACAATTCTACAGCTCTTGTTAAGGAAATACAAACACTCAGATGGTTGCAGAGTTAGGTGATTCCACCAAGCTTTATCACCAAGGAGGAAATCTTTGATTTGGGAATAGGGATAAAATGGTGGTTTCATGCTAATGAATAAAGGCATTCCTCCTATTGCTTTAGCATTCCACATTTGGCCTCCTTTGGCTCGAGAATGATTATGTATTTGGGGCACATTCCAGGCAACAGTGTCCAGCTTTATAACCCACTGAATTCCATTCTCCACCATGGACATCAACTGGGGTCATTACTACACCAGCCTTTTTACCCAGGACTGTCACTGGGTCGTCCCTGTGCATGCAAATGACACACAGGGACTCCTGGGTTTTCCCCAGGATAAGGGATCTCTGGGAAAACCCAATTCTTCCTGCAGTCCTGGGAACATCCCGAGACCACGGCAGGTGTGTGTGCCCACCCCAGCTGGTGCCAGCTTGCTCACGAGTGAGCGGGCACCAGAAATGGGCACAGAACCATGCGGCACAGCTCCATGCCCATCAGGGGAGAGGGGGCTTGCATTTTTGCCATCCATAGGATGGTAGGGGTGAGGGTAGGAGGCCCAATTTCAGCAGGGTTTTTTCCTACTCATCTTTTTCAATGGAGCACAAGTGGGCTCTCCAGATCCTTTTCCAAAAAACAAAAATGGTGGGCACCACAATGCGACATCCCAGGAGGAAGCCAGGATGTCTCAATTCTATTTGGAAAGAGGAGGACAATCCTGGAAGCAGGTTCATCCAGGATTGCCCCCCCCTCTACACCTGTAGGTGTAGAAAGTAGGCTGACCAGATAAAATCCAGGTCAGGGCTCATGTAACTTTAACAGTTGTAGAGAAAAGGAAATTTCAGCGAATGTCATTTGTATACAATTAGATCCTGGTGATATTCCCTCTTCATCACAACAGTTAAAGGTGCAGGCACTATACTAGAGTGACCATATACAGAAGAAGGCAGGGCCCCTGCAACTTTAACTGTTGTGATGAAGAGAGGATTTCACCAGGAACTAATTGCATACAAATGACACTGACTGAAATTCCATTTTCTCTATAACTGTTAAAGTTACATGAGCCCACAAACACCTCTCTTTATTGCATGGATATGTTTCCCTCTTCCAGGATTCCTAGAAGCTTCTGAAAGTTAAAATGACTTTCCTAGTTCTTGGATCCAAAGAATAGCGGGGGGGGGGGGGAAGGGAGAACAAAATTAGTTTAAGAGTTAGATGAGACATGTCATGCTTCCCCTTATCTTGTTTGCTTCTGCACCAGGTTCTGCACCAGCATGGAAAGAGTTTGTTAGAATACCTTTGCTTATAAAACAGATTCATTTGCAACAAGGATTTTCCTTGCTCTGTTTAATCCAAGGTGCTCAGCAGAATATGCAGGTTTATTATGACTTCAAAGTTAAATGAAGGATACAAAAATGATAGTTGTCTTTAAGAATTCTTTCCTCTTTCTAGCGCATTGAGACTGCAATCTTATATACATTTTTCTGATCGATTTCAATAGGTCTTTATCATTCAAAATAGACATACATAGGATTTGACTGTAATGCTTCAATCCTAAATCCATTGGTTTCAGTCTGTACTCTATGCAATTAATGGCCCCAAACAGTGGACCAGGCTGCACATTTCCATCCACCTTGACTCAAGACAGATAGGAATGTAGATCTCCATCCCACACCTACAAACAGAGATTACACCAGGTGTTCCTTGGCCAGATGCCCACCCACACCTGATCTAGCAAGGAAATTGTGTGTGGAAGCTTGCTTTTGAGAATAGAAACACCTTTGCTGGAGTGGAACAACTGTGAAATGTGTTCTCGTGTGGGTACGTATGTATTCAAAGTATTATGAAGAACCTGATATATGGATCAGTTGACCTGGAAATCTAAATTTAAGCCAGTTTAGTTTTAGTGCATTAAATGAAACTCAATTTAAGAAGTTTGTGGACTGGGCTTGCAAATTGGCATAGTTAAGGCCCTCCAACGTGATTGCAATGGAGTTAAGCCAAATGGCATGGTTTCAAGGTTGATCAGCTCCACTAAATTAACATTCTGAGCGTATTCAATTGGAATGAAATTATTTTCATTCAACACAGCACTGGAGTATAAATAAACCTACATTCAATTCCTTGAGCTTCACCGGGTGGAAGATAAGAACTCTAACCACTGATGCCTTATTTTCCCCAGCCCCTTGTCTTGAATGTTATGTCTTGTTTCAGTTGTAAGTCTGTGGGCAGGGATTGGCCATTTCTTGTTGCTCTAAGTAGCTTGTTGCTTTTATGCACTAATCTTCCAGGTAAGTATATATACATAAATCAAGTCCCGTTGATTCTGAAGGAGGTTATTTCTTTCCAAGTTCATGTTTTTGGAACAAGCTATAATAACACAACACAACAAAGTTATGTCCACTCGTAACTTGTTCCATTCCCCACCCCCACCCCCTTTGCTGGTCTTATAAGTTAATCATTCTCTCTGTAAAATGTTAGAATTCTCTTATAACCCAGTCCTAAAGACACTGCTGTGTGATCAAGGGTACACTTTCTACAGAACCCGTTTCTAATCAGCAGCCAGATCCTACGCACGTTTCTTTAAAAAGGGTAAGTCCCATTTACAGCACAATCCCACACATACTTCTTTCAGAATAAGTCTCAGAAGATTCCATGGGATTTACTATGTGTTAGCAAGCACAGGATGGAACTAGTAGTTCAGTGGGGCTTACTCCCAAATATATCTGCATAGGTTTGCAGCTGTAGTATGCTTAGGATCGAAACCCTCAGATGCTTGTGGCTCATAGACTTATAGCCTTAGACACGCTTGTTCCAAACAGCAATCCACACACAACCTCTCTGCAACATCCCTTGGGCCAGAAGGAATGATTAGACTACTCTGTCAGCAGCCGCAGTGCACAAACTGAAGTCGAAGAGAACGTTTGTGAATAAGCCCACAACTGAGCTGAACTTAGATCTGGAGCGAAAGTGTGCTCTCTATAGAACAACAGCATTAAGAACATCACATACTTCAGTGACACTGCTCTAGAGAGGTTAACCAACATAAATATAACTAACCTTAGTATATTTAATCTTCAAATCACTGAGGGGTGCAGGCAAAGCCGGGGGAGTTGGAGCGGAACTGGAATCCGATTTCTTTTTTTCGGTTGACATGTTTTGATTAGTTCCTGAAACACAGGTGAAGGGAGGTTTTAGAAAAGTTCAGTGATATTTGCCCTGACTGAGCACTTAGATTTTAATTGTGCCTTTTTATCTGAACAGTCTATGGTATATTTGCATGCAAGAGTATGATTGGACGAACAACGGCACAGCAAAGAAAAAAAAAATCAAACCTCACACAATTGATGTGTAACACCTAGGAAAGCAGGCTATGTGCTCAAGGGCAAAAGTCTGTATGAGGTTACAGCATTCTAGAAGTTTGCAAATAACAGCCTGCTTCTTTGTACCTAGAATGGCTTTCACTCTGAAACATCAGCACTGGTAACCTAACAGGAGTTCTGAAGTTCTTCCTGTGCTTTGGAGATTAACACAACACTCTCTCTCTCTCTCTCTCTCTCTCTCTCTCTCTCTCTCTCTCTCTGTGTGTGTGTGTGTGTGTGTGTGTGCATGCATGTGTGTGTTTGAATGTTCTTATTCTTGAAACAACAGCATAGTTCAGCAGATTCAACTTTTCTTGGCAGGGAGCTGTGACGATGAGAACAGAGTTCAGTGAAAAGATGCCAAATCATTACATCTTTAATAACTAGTTTTCCATGAAGAAATTCCAGAATGGGCAGGCTAGGGAGGGGTGAGAATTTCATTTCACTTCATTTTTTGGTAAGAATCTACTAACATTTGAGGTTTTTTTTGAAAAAAAAACTTGAATGCAGGAGAAACTGACTGATTCGTCCGTTTAGGTCACAGGGCTTTGAGCTTTTAAAAAAATCTGTGCTTGAATCCCTGCGCGTTCAACCATGTTAATGCTACATTAGGGTTGCCACTTCTTTTTTCTGATGGGCTCCTCATCTTTAATGTCAAATGTGGTAGACAAGTACAACATGGTCCTCTCCATGCATCTACTGGATTTGGCCAATACAGAATTTCGTTTCAGTACTTAGCAAAATTCATGAAGTTCTTCATATTTGGAAAGGAAAGAACTTGAGATTTAAAAGATTCAAATGAAGAAGAAAGAGACACTGACCAATTTGTCTACCCCTAAGGCGAGCATGTGGGCCTGTTGCAGCAAAAACAACAGTCTTGTGTTATCTCATGGCATAATCGTTTGTGGGCTAGAGTTCACTTTTTCAGGCATGTGAAGTACTATCCTAGTGGAGACACACGCACGAGGAAACCTGGGGGTTGTCTTGATGAGGGAAAAGCCCTGGGATGGATCCCCAGTGGCGCTAGGTCATTTATATGATGCAGCAGCCATTGCAGAGCCATCCCAGGGCATTCCCCCGAAGCTCCAGTTTAAGAAAGTCAGGGGCTTGCCCTGATTTTTTCCTGTGAGCAAGGTGCAGATGAGCATTTGCCATCTGTTGCCTTGCTCCAGTGTTGAGCTGGAGGCGTGTCCTGGCCAATAGCGACCCCTGATTTGTCGCCATTGCCAGAGAGGAGGAGGGGGAAGGAGTGGGGTGGACCAGTGAGCCGAATGGCCGCTGGAACTCCTCCACGCTTCTCCGGCCTGTCAGAAGGATGGTCACGCTGGAGAAGTGCACAAACACAAAAAAGGTAAGTGACGGATGCATGGACGTACCACGGCACCCGTGCAATGAGCACAGTTGCACAGCGGTGCATGGGCGCGACGGTGGCTCCTTCAGCTGCAATCGCCGCACTTGTGCTCCTTGCTGTGGAGACAACCAGCAGGAGCACAAGTGTGGGATAGCGGGGGCCCAAGGTGCAAATATGACCTCCTATAGACACCCCCTTACATGAATGCTAAAGCTGCAATCCAATGAATTCTTACATTGGCGTTCGCTCCACTGAATGCAGAGGAGCTTGCTTCCAAATCAAGATGCATAAGAGAAGGCAGGAGGTTCTGGCCAAAAACAAAAAACAGCAGCCCCTTCCTCCCCCCCATAGGAGTTGTCATCATCACATCTCCATGAATTTCAACAGATGCAGCCTTTCCCTCTTCAGTGTGGGGGTGGGGAGCTGCATCTGCTGAACAGCTGTTAAAAGGGCTCTTCTTCTATCAGGAAAAAACATCTCAGCTGAGCTGCTGTTCTTTCTTCGAACACACAGAAGAGTGATGTTCTCCCCCCACGACAGACCATTCTGTGGCATAAACTGCAAACAGGGTGTGGTAACACTCTGAGACATCAGCGAGGCTTTAAGTGCTTAGCCTTGCCCTTTCGTCTTGCACATTGCAACACCAGAGGCTTGGCACAAGAGTTGTTTGCCTTACAACATATCTGGCCTGTAGCCTCATCTGCTCTTCAACATTTGTTCTCTAAGATATTGTGTTGTATTAAAAGAGATGGGCAAATCTAAGGGAGGTGATCATACTGCACTCATCCACCGCAGCACCCACTATGTGGACACTGTTTGTTTGTTTGTTTGTTTGTGACCTTTGTAGCCCACCTTTCCTCCAAGGAGGCATATCTGATTCTCCTCTTCTCTGTTTCATCCTCACAACAACCCAGATACTGATGAACCTAATATTGCTTTGGTTGTCCATTATGCTTTACCTGTGGTGGGGGGTTCAGGGAGTCAATGGAGGCTCCCCCCTTTTTTTACTCCCGTCCCTGATTTGGGTGGGAAAATTATGATGGTGGGAAGGTTTAAACCTCCCCTCATGGATCACCATGGTCGCGATCTGAACTGGGGCCGTGTGTGCTTACTCAAGAATAAAACAAACGAACGAACAAATAAGCAAACAAACATGATTAGCACAATGCATAGTTTGATTCTTAGTGGTTCCTGAGATGAGTGAATGGAGGAAAGGAAAATTTCCCATCCATTCCCAGCCTGCAGTCACTTGTATTCCCCGTAAGGCCTCTCCAGAGGATCATGGTGGTCTCCTGAACAATGTGAGATTAAGGTGTCTTGGGCCAATTTTGGGCAAATTCCTCCTTTCCCATCACTCCTCTGTGTCCTGTCCACATTGTTGAGGAGGGCAGGAGGGGATGTGGAACTTTCCTTCCATGAATGTCTTTCAGTAAATTTATCTTAGGATCCCATCCATAGATTTCCCCTATGCCGACCTTCCCCACCTGGTGCCCTCCAGAAGTTTTTGACTACAATGCCCAGCATTCCTGATTACTGCCCATGCTGGCTGGGTGGCACCTGTTGAGGTCAGCCCTACGCTGTGACCAAAAGCTCTTAATTTCATCTCAAAAGGCGTAAACAGGAAGTAAAATCCATTAAGGCAATGGAATTAAACTAATTGAAATTTAAAGGCTTGGATCCAGCAAAAGGATTGGGAACTTCTGCATCTTCTTCTCCATCCAACAGACCCCCCCATGCACCCTACAAATTTCCTCTGGAGGGTCTCCCAACCCTCCGGAGCAGCTCTGGGGGATGCATGGGGACTGGAGTGGGTAGAGGAAAGGATGGGGAAGTCCTATTCCACCAGCCAGGGCCATGATGGGAAGTGTGTGCCCCCCCCATTTCAAACTGCTCATTAAGTATTTTTTAATGTTTTTTTAATGCCCACTAACATGTCTGTTCTACATAACACCTTCCTATTAAACCTGTTCTACAACACCTCAATGTTGAATCAGAAATTAACATTTAGTTTTAGTTGCTGTACAAATAGAAGCAGCAACAATAGAACAGTCCTTCATCATTATCAAACATTATCATCATCACCCTCATGGTATCATCATCATTATTATCATTAATAACTATCATCATCATTACCTTGCCCTCCGCTCTAGAGATTATATGCCATGGAGAAGATTGAGGAAAGAGACGCAGTAATAACCATCGCAACTTAGGTACATATATCCCCATCCTGCATGCAACATGGCCCTCTGGAGCTTGTAGTCTGACCATGGTATTCACCATGGAAGGCTTCTGCTCTGTTTCTGCAAGGTGGGCTCCTTGCTTCTCGATGGGCCACTTATGCTATGGAAGCAGTAGCATAAGCTAGGGGGGACCTCCTCGTCGGAATGGTCCCTCAAAATCATGTGCCCTGGGCCAACTGGCCCCACTGCCCCCCCCCTTGCCCTGCTGCCAGTGGTATCCTTCTGCTGGTAAAACC
The DNA here is from genome assembly GCA_029215795.1 of Anniella stebbinsi. NCBI lineage: Eukaryota > Metazoa > Chordata > Lepidosauria > Squamata > Anniellidae > Anniella > Anniella stebbinsi. The sequence continues at coordinate 83,928,718 of JARDYH010000002.1, read as the reverse complement.
ACGGTGGTGGATCCAACCCATCGTAAGTGTACATGGAATCAGTATCTGTCCAAAGGTTGTTAATTATTATTTGCCTGGTTAGTAACAATTGCTGCTAAAGAATATTCAACATTCCCCAATGAATGTTTGTATCAATGCTAATATTTAGTTATTTTTGCAATACAAAAAACATCCAGTGCTGCTGTTCATTTTTCCATTGACTCTAACACAAAGGGAGCATCTTATTGTCATTGTGCCAGCAATAACAAGAGAAATACACAGCCGTTTCCCAAACAGACTGGAGACAATTAACAGAAAGTTAGGTATGCCTAAGTGTCATTGAAATCAATGGAATGTGGTCACTTTATTGTGTGCTCAGTTCCTATTGATTTCAATGTCACTTAGGCACTCCTTTCTTTGAATTGTGCCCACTGGATACAATCCAAAGCACGCACGATGGAGCTTTCTGTTAACATCTGTCATGGGAAAGGCTCTATGTGCAGTTGCATTTACATTTCCTATTGTGTGCACAGAGAACAGTTTGCTTGCCAGGGAGAACAGGGTAGCCTCTGTAAAAGCAGACCTGTGCAAGTGCATTAAAATAATCAGAACATCATCCTTATGGGTGCTTCCAGAGTGGTGGCTCCTTGCTCTATCAAGTCGTTGTTCTTTACATGCATAACTGCAACTGATTTCCCACACTGTGCTGGTCATCATGCTGTGTGTGTGTGTGTGTGTGTGTGTATGGATATATATATATATATACATATATACATATACTGTTAGGTTATGTTCACACCAGCGGGTATGGCGTGGGCATGTGAGCAGAGGAGCGGGAATTCTGCTGAGTGTTTAGCAGCAAGGTGTTTTCTTTTCTTTTTGGTTTTGACCTACAACTCCCACTGGCTATGCTGGCTAGAACAGATGGAAATTGTATACCAAAACATCTGGAGGGCTACCAGTTGCTCACCCCTGCTCTAGAACAGTGTGGGAGAGACCGTGGGTAGGGGGTTCTACGAGAAAGGGGAAATTTGTGAAAGCTGCTTCCCTTCCCCTTCCATTCACAACTCTGCTGGATCAAAGAGCCTTCCATGAATGGAAGGACACTGTTGGATGCAAGTGTAAGGTGATGCACATTGGGGCAACCCCCCCCCCCACTTCAAGTATAACCTGATGGGATCTGAGGTTGTGGTGACCGAACAAGAAAGAGATCTTGGGGTTGTGGTGGACAGTTTGATGAAAATGTCAACCCAGTGTATGGCAGCTGTAAAGAAGGCAAACCCCATGTTAGGCATTATAGGAAAAAAGAATTGAGAATAAAATGTCCAGTATCATATATGTGTGTGCATGTGTGTGTGTGTATGTGTATGTGTATATATATATATATATATATATATATATGTTAGAGCTGGAAAAGGTGCATAAAAGGGCAACTAAAATTATTAAGGGGCTGGAGCATCTCCCCTATGAGAGAAGGTTACAACAGCTGGGATTGTTTAGCTTGGAAAAAAAGGAGGCTAAGGGGAGACATGATAGAGGTATACAAAATTATGAATGGTGTGGAGAATGTGGATAGGGAGACATTTTTCTCCCTCTCTCAAAACACTAGAACCTGGGGTCATCCCATGAAGCTGATTGGTGAAGATTCAGGACAGATAAAAGGAAGTACTTCTTCACACAGCACATAGTTAAATTATGGAATTTACTACCACAAGATGGTAGTGATGGCCACCAATTGGGATAGCTTTAAAAGGGGGTTGGACAAATTCCTGGAGGAGAAGGCTATCAATGGCTACTAGCCCTGATGGTTACGTGCTACTTCCAGTATATGAGGTGGTAAGCGTGGGTGCACCAGTTGCTGGGGAATATGGGTCCTGCTTCATTGGTCCCTGGTTGACAGCTGGTTGGCCACTGTGTGAACAGAGTGCTGGACTAGATGGACCCTCAGTCTGATCCAGCATGGCACTTCTGATGTTCTTATCCCCTAATAGAAGCACCCTATGTGGGAATGGACCACACTGATTTCATCAGAATTTTTGTCAAAATGCCATGTTTAGGAATGTGGTGTTATTATTTCAAAATGCATCCTACTGAAATCAGTGGAACTTAGTGTGGGTTGACATGATCCTATTTAATGCATAGGAGCAACCTCAATTGCCCCTGGGCACCTGCTTGTATGGACAAATTAACCACACAATAATGGAAATGGCATCAATTCCCACGTTTCCGGCAGAACCTTAACAGCATGCTGAAATTGAGGTAATTGGTGATGGCCATATCTATTAGCAGTTGATTTACCTGTAAAACTTGTCTGTGCACATATATTTTGGAGAAGGGCTGTAGGAAGAGGATATGATCATGATGAGCCAGTTTTCACTTCCAAATAAATGTGTTTAGGACTGAACTATGGAATGCTTTAGAGGAAACTTTATCTGACAAAGTGAACACAAACTGACAGATGTCCTATTTTGCATGGCCAAAAATAATAACCTTTGCAGTTCTCCCCACTCTACCATGCAACGGTGACTTTGAACAACATATTTTGAATCTCTGATGACATTTCTCAAGCTCTGTGGACTTGTCTTAAACCTGCTTCTCCTTCAAGTGGATTCATTTTTATTTTGTTTTGTTTTATTTTATTTTGCTTTCTGCCATCTACACACCCATGGTCCCAGGAATGTGTAAGCAAATAAATGTCTTGTTTGCATCTTCTCAGGCATAGTCTCATCCCTGAGTTGTCGTGGTACCACACGCTTGTACTCATCATTAAACATTTGGGCTGCAATTCAGTGCAAGGCCATAAACCTGATTACATGGGCAGTCACGGGAGGGGATAGGAATGGATAGGTGTGATGCTTTGAAGGAGGAGGAGGAGGAGGAGGAGGAGGAAGAGGAGGGGAGCAGGAGGAAGAGGAAGGGGAGGAGGAGGAGAAGAAGAAGACGAAGACGAAGGACTATATAATGTGCATTGCACCATAGAAGAAGAGGGGTGCTGAGCCTTCAAAGTGGAGAGCTCATGGAAATTGGATGTTACTAGGTGCTGACAGGAGGTTTTCCCAGATTTTATGCTAGGACTTTTCCATGTTCACCTTGGCAGTGCTGTAGGAAATAAGCTAGGTAAATTTACAGAGGTGGAATTCAGACTTAGCTTTAAAATAGCTTGGCCCATTTTGCCACATGCTGGCATTTTCCAGATAGTTGTTTTTGGGGGGGGTCACAATAATGGTGTAGTGGAGCAAGAACATGGGGAAAATAGCGCTCTGGCACTTTTCTCAGCTGGTCCTAATAAATTGGCCATTGTGCTATGTACTGCTGCTCTTTGGAATGGATCAACTCACCTGTCTGCATTTTGAGCAGTCCTGGGAAACGTGGCTATGGAAGGCTGTCATGATAAGCTCCTGAATTTCAAAATGTACCACTGCATACAATAAGTGTGTATGTGCTTGGTGGAGAAGGGGGCAGTGGGAGAAAGTGCCAATTGTCATTCGCCATATTACACAAAAGAACAAGAAGAACTCATGACCTACCACTATGTTCCACACAATACAACCAAGTGTGTTATCTGGGGTAGAATTGCAGCAATACAATACTCCAGGTTAAGTGTTAAAATAGAAACAGGACCTCCGTGGAAGAGATATGGATGGTGTACAAGAAAGAGATTTACTGAATACCAAAGCCTGACATGGCTACTCTTCTGCAATTTAATCTGAAGTATCTTACTTTGTAAGTAAGCTGCAAGGGTAAAAAAAATCCATTGAGTATTTCAAAGTAACACATTTATTCATGCAGTGAAGCCAAATGCTATGCGTGGAATATTTTGTGCAAATGGTTACTTATTGAAAAAGAATAAGATAGTCCAATCCACCAGCCGGTAATATCAATGAAGTCTTTGTGATGAAATTGTTGCAAATTGCTCCCACTTTCTTGGACTGTTGCGGAATGGTCTGTTGGTTCTGTTGCATGGCATTCCCTCATATCTATGCAAGGAAGTATGGCATGTCTTTCTTGTCCCTACATCTATTCAGTAACTTACCAGTGGAAATCACTTGAGGGATATATGAGTGCAGTTATTGACAATGGAGATAACTGAGAGGTTGCATCACCTCTTTCTTTGGTAAAAACATGCAAGTCTACATCAGATCAAAGCAAGTCAATATGTGGCTGTTGATACGCAGGCATATTTATGGATAAATGCTTGCACTAATGCAGTTTGAGAATTGTTTAATAGCTATGGCACATCACATCTGTACAAATTACAGATTTGCCATTAGCAGCAACCCATTTGGGGAAAAAGTGTAAATTGCTGTATGGCGTTGTAGTAGGTCCAACCTTTGAGGCATTTTATTTGTTTCTTTGTTTTAATCCTTTTCTGTGATGCCCTTCATCACATGAGATTCCATGGGGTTGTACAATATAAATAATGAATTATTTGAAAACCTAATACAGTACAATAAAACTAATATTCAACAGCCTTAATAAAATATAGCAATAAAAAGTTCAAATTAAAAAGTTGATTACAAAGGCAGAGAGAGGAGAGAGAGAGAATGAGAGAGAGAGAGAGATTGTACAAATTAAAATGCTTGGGTAAAAAGATACATCTTAACCTGAGGCCAGGAAGGTTGTAAATTAGGCACTGGGTGTACCTCTTTAGGAAAGGCATTCCAAAGCTATGCGGCACCACAAAGAAAACCCTCTCCTTGTAATTACATAGTGTACATCTGATAAGGAAAGCACTTGGAGTAAGACCTCAGTGGAAGATCTTAAGACATGGGCAGGCTGATATGGGAAGAGGTGTTCTTTCAAGTTTTTGGTCCCAAGCCATTTAGCTCTTTAGCAGCAAGTGAGCCACCCAGAGAGCTTCGGTGTGAACTGCCCAGAGAGCTTCAGCTATTGGGCAATATAGAAATGAAATGAATAAATATACCTGCATCTTGAATTGGGCCAGTAGAGAATAGGCAACCACAGCAGTGCTTTTAAAATTGGAGCGATCTGTCCCAACCTGGCAGTTTCAGTTAAAATTCTGACAGCCAGATTTTGCACTAATTGGAGCTTCCACATTGACTTCAAGAGCAGCTCCATGTATAACTCTTTTCAGTAATCAAACTGGGAGCTTACCAGACCATGGATAACCATAGCCAGATTATCCCTATCGAGAAATGACTGAAGTTGGTAAAAGGTACTCCATGCTACTGAAGCCCCCTGGGCATCTAGTAACAAATCTGTATCTACGAGAACCTCCAAGCTGACCACCTGTTCTTGGACCCAGTTCGCACATAACATTGGCATAACATTGATTAATTAACTCATAATATGCCAGGTTTGCATGCTGCCTTCATCTTGAATATGCAACCTACAATCAGCCGGATCTGAGGTTGCTGCATGATATGCAAAACTGATACTAAGGGCTACGTATAGGTTAAACAACCCAAATTTATCCTACAATTAGGTCAACTTTGGGTTGTTTAACCAATAGTGTCTCGGTTTCCACATCACGGAGAAACCTCCAACTGCACTAATCAAAATTCAAAATTGTGACAGCATGTGCTGATAGAAATTATTTTGCTTTTTTATACATCTATGGTGTATGTATGTGGAGATAAGGTGGATAGGGATATATATATATATATATATATATCCTTTTCTCATAACACTAGAGCTCAGGGAACATTCAAAGAAAATGGTTGGGAGGACAGACAGAAGAAAGCAGAACTTCACACATATATTAGTTTGTGGAATTCTTTGCCACAAAATGTGATGGTAGAGACTAGTTAGGCGATTTTAAAAAGGGATTGCACAAATTCATAGAGAATAAGTATAGGCAATCACTGTTTTCCCCCAGAGGAACAGAAGCATCTTCACCATTTGTGCTGTTATGGTCCCTGTGCTAAACGTAAATGGTAGGGAGGGGGGAGCCACATTACAGTGTAGAGTAGTCATGTAGTCCAGGGAAAGCAGGCTGCTCTGTAAAACAAAAGCCAATGGGAAATGTACACTCTGGTGCTGCAGCGGAACTATACCCCCTTCAAAGACTTAAAAATGTGGTTCAAGAATGAGGTTCAGTGTTGCATTGTTATGGGGGAAGTGATAGACTTATGTTATATTTTAAAGAGCAATACCAGTGCTTCCATTTATTGAACTAAAAAATAATAACACCCTGTAAAATAATAAAAATCCGAATTGTGACCCAGCACAGCTGCTGCCATGAAGACCATCTAACAGGTGACGGAAATGTCACCTATTGGATGTAGGTCAGATAGAAGAGAATATATTCTCAGGATGCAAAATGTTTATTTCTAGGAAGCCTGATGCATTTCAGCTTGTCCTTCATTTTAAAGCCTTCCTCAGGGGGCTGTAACATTAATAATACAACAGAGTACAAGAAGACAACACATAATATTAAAACATATTTTTGCTAATAGGTTAATAAAGCACATTGCCACAGGGGCCCTTTACATATGTGTTGGCATTAAAAACTTTTAAACATAACAGAGTGCCACTAAAGCCTATGCATTTATATTATTATTTTAAATCCACTCAATTAACTCTTAATCTGTATGGCCTAAATGAAGAGCTGGAATTTTTTTACCACTACCGTGACTTATGAGCAATTTGCAGACACTCCCCAACTATAGCAGCAGTGTCTCACTATGAGACCTTGGATTATCATAACTACACGGAAACACCTGGCAGAGTCCAGAAAAAAATGAACTAAGAATATAAGGATGAATATGAGGAATACTCTTTTCAGTTGCCATGGTTTACCACAGGAGACAATCTTTTCGCTAGAAGAAATTCTGCAGCCACTTTCTTCTAACAAGTAAGGATTTGTATATTATACTTTTGTAATAGGCCACTTTCATATAGATAGATAGATAGATACCCCTGTGGCAATGTGCTATATTAACCCTTTAGCAAAAATATGTTTTAATATTATGTGTTGTCTTATACTCTATTGTATTATTAATGTTACAGCCCCTGAGTAAGGCTTTAGAATAAAGGACAGGCTGAAAATTGTCGGGCTTCCTGGAAATAAACATTTTGCTTCCTGAGAACATGTTTATCTTCTTTCTGATCTGCATCTGATGCTTACCCCCTTCTGTTTTTGGTTTACCTATTGGATGTACACACCTTTATTACAGTAGTCTGGAGAAGGACCACCGATCAGTGGTATTCTGCATGCACAGGGTCATCTCCAGGTAAGACTCTTGTCTGAAACTGTGTAGAGCTTCTGCCTGTCAATGTAGACAATAGCTAGACCAATATACTGAGCCAGTGTATAGCAGTGCCTTAGCACTTCTGGGGCAGTGTTTTTCAATTTGAACATGTACTCCAGAGGTGCTTTGAAATCCCTGAAAGTCCAGTTTGCCAGTGATGGAGATGCAACAAGAAAACACAAATAAACATAGGATTGATGCACAGTAAGAGGATGGAAAGATACTGAATGAATATAATCAATATAAGCCTTCAAAGCTGTGATCCTATGCACAGGTATCAGGGAATAAGCTCCACTGAACACAGGTCCCCTCTACAAGGATTCGCTTTTGCGCCTGGTTAGGCGATTATGCGCATAATCGCAGAAGCGCATTTACACCTAATCCCTCTGCACGAGAGGCGGCGAAGCGCATTAACAGATGTCCAAAATGCACTTTACAAGTAGTTAATGCGCATAAGCGCTTATTCACACAGTCAAAATGCGCTTTAACGGACGGAGCAAAATAAACCTTGCGATTTAACGCGCATTCAATAATGCGCATAATCGGGGAGATAACGCGCCTCTACGCTCCATTCTTGTAGAGGTAATTTTTTTAATGCGCCTTGAAAGAGCTTTAAATGCCTCTTGTAGAGGCACCCAAAGTGGAACTTACTTCTGAGTAAAAATGCATCAAATTGTACTGTACTTTGGATTGTAACAATGTTAAGGCTGGGATCCTATACACACTTACCTGGGAGTATGTCTCATTGAATTCACTTGGATGTACATCTGAATATATATGCATAGGTTTCTGTAGTAAGCATAGTTTGGAGGAAGCAAAATCTATTGAAACTTCTTGGCATTACTTCAATATAAACTTGGGAGCATCTACCCTTAACATCCTTTAAACTCTATTAAAAAACCCCAAAACCAGATACTTGTAACAGATCATCGTAACCATTTGAAAATACTACTTGGCATAACATGTGTTATGTTTGCAGTGAGAATGTGTGCAGGGGACTTCAAAAAGTGGCTTATAGTTCAGAAATGTCATCCCCTAATAAGGAAAACTAGAAGGAAGTGCTGAGTGTGAGGATGCTATTGGTGTGTATACTGATCATAGTCCTCCCATGTTTCTTCAATTTTTTTGTGCCACTGTTACTTCCATTTCTTTTCCTTGCCATAAAAAAAAAATCTGTTAAGGAGGAAAAGATGGAATAACTGCACAGGGCCTTCTGATTGATAGCGCTAGGAGCCCTTCATCTGGAATCACCCCAAGTATTTCTCCTCTAAATCATGCTAGGAGTGAGATTCCAAATGAAAACACATTCCATTAAAGTGGTTAAGATTCGATTTACTTCCAAGCAAAGAAATTTAGAATCCTTTTGGCAATAATATTAAATCTCAATGCTTCTGTCTGATGTGGATGGATAATTTCATTATGAGATCAATGAGATATTCTGTAGGAATGCACTTTGTATTGGGAGGCCCCAATGAAATCTTAAGTCAGAGTCATTGCTGTGCTTCAGCTATTAAAGAGAAACATCAAACTTTTCTATAATGGGAAAATTAGCCCAGAATATAATGGAAAAATTAGCCCAGAAGGATTATATTCACCGCCTTAGGTTCCTTAAGGAGGAAAAGAGGCAGGAAATAAATGTAATAAATAAATGGTAAATACATTGGTTCCAATAATAAATTTACATTGGGATGTTATCTTGCCTTTTTAGGTCCTAGAAAAGCTATAACTGCCATAGTTGTGGACATGAGATGCTTCCAGATGAGGCTTTTTAATGTGCAATTGCTTTACCTCATTCACAGAATTTTATGGGGGGTCCAGACATCATCCTAGATTTTAACCCACTTTTATTTTCCCACTTTTCTTCCATCTTTTTTTGTTCACACTAAGAAAATCCATTAAGGAGAGAAAGACGGAATAGTTGTGCAATGCCTTTTGATTGATAGTGATAGTAGCCATCCATCTGGAAGCACCCATACTTGTTGAAGCAAATCTTTGAATATGCCCAACAAGTGTTATCTTGCATGCAGTTTGCATGTCTAGGTTTGTGGAGCTTGTCCCATTAGGCATGAAGTGGAAAATAAGGGAACAGATAATTAATATTTTAAAGACATGCTGTTAGGACAATATCAGGCCTATATTTAATGTAAGCAAGGCTGATTCTATTGATGTAGTCTGGAATAACTGAATTGAAAAGCAGCTGACCGATAAGATTTCAAGCAATTGCATTAACTGCTTGCAAAGAGAATAATGCATGATTCATTGTAGTCTTTTGAAGACAGAGTATATGCAAGATGGTAAGACCTTCCATTTCAGTATGAATATACCTTGGCTTTTCCCTTGCTATTAACTGTCTTCTAATACGGTACTGTTGTGTATTTCTCATATTTATTTTTAAACTGCTTTAGATTTTGTGCAAATGAAAATAGTATAACAATATTGCAAATAAATTAAATAAATATAACCTACGTCTGCATAAATGTGTACTGCACTGTGCCTTTATGTGTCCTGTGTAGTCATCATTATGTAAAGGGAGCTGACTGTATAATGATTAACAGCTAAACTTATGGTCTGATGAAATCTGAATGCTAGTAAATAACCTTCGAAATCAAATAGGAAATAAAAGGAAATCATTTAAATTACTGTTGAGAGATTAAATGATCATTGCAAATACATAATTAAAAAGATGCCTCTTTTTAAACCATGAACAGTAGATTCGTCAAATGTTAGTGCCTCTTCCTTGCCCTTTTAAACCTGCAATATTTAAGGATATCTAGGCTTGTCATTTTTTTAACTATTAGTTAAAAAAAATACAGCCCAAGTTCTGACTCGTTTAACTTGTGATGTACATTCAGCTGGGGTCACCTAAGCTGTTAGGATAAGCATATAAATGTTATAGAGAAAAATAAGGAAAATTCAGTAGCAAAAAGGCGGTTTTGTAATTAATATTATTAACATTTATGTCTTGATTAATCAGGAACCATTGCCCCTATCGATTCAGGGGCAACACAAATAATATGAGAGCTCTCAAAAAGAAAATTCAAAGTATAGGTAAGTATTCTATGTTCTTATATTAATCATCACTAGGATCATCAAATACCATTGACGCTTCTAGCATGTGAACTTAAATATCTTTATTAAAATCTAAACTTTATTTTCAGTTAGTACAGCATGGAGTTATTAACACATCAAAGAGATTGTCCAGTACTTTTTGTCTAAATCAAATCCTGTATATTAATTAATTCGCACTTTAACAGCTGTTTTGTTTAAAAGAAAAATATTGCAAGCCATTTATTTTCATTTGCGGGACAATCTTATGCATGTTTACTCAAAAGCAAGTCCCACTGTATTCGTTGGAGATAACTCTCAGGTACAAGTGCATAGGGCTATAGCTTAAAAGTTCCTTTCTTATTGAGATACTAAATTTACTAGCATCCTCTACTAATTCCTAACATTGGTGAATTCTAGAATGTAATGAGTTTTCCTTTAAATCAACCTATCTATGAAGAAGTAAAAATGAAAAATAAACCACTTGGAGGCTAATTATCTTATTACATAATACATCTATGAATCCTTCAAGGATTATTCTACAGTATTCTAAGGACAGTAAGGAGACTAATTGTTTTTGGCAGAAATTGATCCATTTTTGCATTAAAATTCACTGAAGAAAACTGTATCACATCCTATCTATGTTCTAGTGTGTTCTGCCTAACCTAGATTGCTTTTAAGAACCCTGGAAACACTTTAGAAAAATTAGAGACTAGGGACATTTTTTGAGAAGTCTGTTTTTATTATCAGCTTTACTTATTTCATCTGCTCTGATTACAAATATATACACTTGGTTTCATCACAAATTCAGTTTCCCCCATTTGAGATTATCGAAAGCATAAACAATCAGAATATTCTTCCTAGTAAATGTAATATTATTTTTAATCTCAATATGTTTTGAAAGTAAGTCCCTTTTATTTCAGAGGAACATACTTCAACTTGTGCACTTAGGATTGCTGTCTGCTTCCTTTCCAGATGTACTGTAAATTTCTATATAAATGTTGATCCATTTGATTTTTCACTTTCAACACAAATTACAACAGATCTTCCGAATATCAGTTATTGCATTCAATTTTGATAAGTGCATTGGGAAATGAACATCCATATGCCGCTATTTCTAGGCTTTGTTATTTGCATAAGATACACCTTCTTGAGCAGTCCTGAAATAGGCTGATAGACAGCAAAGGCTTCCACTGAGATCATTGTTAAAAAGTAAGTGGAATTGAGGATTTGAGCATAAATTTCAGCCCGATTCGGAAATGATATATAATGATAATCAAGAATCCAAGGCCTTACCTTTCCACTTGTAGGTTGCTTTCCTAGATGTGATGCGCTTCACTCAACAGCACGTTCCGTCCTATAGTGTGCAATCAACACTACAGTCAGAGCACCACACATGACCTCTCTCTCTATATGCACATAGCAGTAGCTGCAACAAGTGGCTATCGAGAATCCTACTTCAGCCCTGTGTTTATCGAGTGAGATTACTCATAGGAAGAGATCCTTCAAGCAAACACAAAATCTCCATTGAATTGGGAGGAAACTAAATGATACACTTGAAGAGGAAAAAAGGAGCTTATTTATGACATCGCAGATGAAAATACCCACAGCTACTGCACGTACCATTTATTCTGTTAACCATGTAATATACATTGTCATTTTGACGTCCAGACCATTTCTCTTCTTCCATCACCTCCATGTCAATCCAATTCATTCATTCTTACCGATGATGAAATGGGAGGGGTGGGTGGAGGAAACATGGAACGATTGTTATCCTAGATGCTGTATTTGCTGGACATTAAAGCCAGCCAGATTAAGCATTGGGAAGATGTTAGACTTGATAAAGGAAGCCCCACTGGCTTTCTGTCTCCCCGAGACAATGAAATCACATAGTTGTGTCTGTGTCTCTCTATTTTGGATTATTCTGTTTTAACACATAAGAGACTGAAGGCTGGCTACTATTCGTAATTAACTCAAGTTAAACTAATGAGGGTGGGGGTGGCGGGTGAGCGAGTGAGCAGGAGACATGGGAGATGGGGAGGAGGGGGCGCGGAAAGAATATGGGCTCAGTTTCAACTAAGAATAGATTAAATAGAAGAATGAATACAGTACCTCTAAATTTTTGGTTGGGGAAAGGTTTGCAAGTTTTATTCTTTTACTACAAGTAAAATATTTAGTTACAATATGTTACCAGCAAGGGCAGTTTGGAATTAAATCCTAGTTCTTATATCTTGTAGGACACATTCCTGGTTATTGCCTCCATGTGTACAAATTCTGAAGCTGAACATCCTTGAAACTCACCACTCCTGCCTGGCCATTCAGCCTCACTTCTATACATAGACTGTGTTCAGCCCTGCCCTCTTTTGTATCTGGTCACTCTAGTATAGCTCCTGCAGTTTTAACTGTTGTGATGAAGAGGGAATTTCTCCAGGTGCTGCATGCATAGAAATGATTCCTGCTGAAATTCCCTTTCTACACAACTGTTAAAGATTCAAGAGCCCTGCCCTCCTTTTCATATGGTCACCCTCACCTACAGCCATGCAGCCAGGAGGAATCTAGATGTTCCTTTACAGAAAATCACAACCCCCAATCCCAGGCAGTTGACAATGTTGCCCTAAAAAGATGAGGGCAGTAGGCCCAATCCACATGGCTGCTGGGCTGTAAATCTTACAGCAACACTGTGGGATTAACCCACAGAAAAGTGGCACCCATGGTGCTATTATAATGTTTATAAGGTAACTAAAGTTAAAGTGAATGAGTGCTGTGATAACTTCACATTTACTAGCTCAGCTTTGCCGTTAAGCCAGACACCATTTTGTCTGAAGCAAGTAGCAACTGTACCCATATAAGCAGCCAAATAGCAAACATCAGCCACCTCCTATCCATTTAACAGCCCACAAGTGCTATGCATCATCTCTGTGCATTGTTGTTTCAGCTGGCGAGACGGACAGAATCTCACAGTCTGCTTCATGTGTGGTTTCCTTCTCTGCCACAGATTTGTGTGTGCATGCACATATGTGTGAATGAGAGAGAAAGAGAGAGAGAGAGAGAGAGAGAGAGAGAGAGAGACTGCGCTAGTACTGTTGGCAACATGGACTGGAGAATTGGAGCACAGCATGAGAGCTGCTGCATGCTCTCTCTCTCTCTCTGGCCTCATCTACAAGAATTCATCTTTACGCCTTGTTAGCCGATTATGCGCATATTCGCTGAAGCGCTGTATCGTAAATCATTGTATGCAGGAGGTAATTGAGCACTCAACAGGTGACCTTACCGGTTGTTTCAAATGCACTTTACAGGTAGTTAATGCGGAGAATCGCTTGTTCACATAGGCAAAATGCGCTTTAACGGCCGGAGCAAAATAAAACTCGCTGTTTAACGCGCATTCGATGATGCGCATAATTGGATGTTTAAAGCGCCTCTATGCCCGATTTGCGCTCCGTTCTTGTAGAGGTACATTTTTTAATGCGTCTTGAAAGAGCTTTAAATGCCTCTTGTAGAGGCAGCCTCACTCTGCTCTGGCAGAAAGACTACTGAAATTGGCAGAAGCCAAAGTGCTTCCCTGGCAAAATAAATATTGTGGAGCACCGTGGCTGGTGCATAGGGACCACCACACAGCAGCTGATATGGCAGAAGGAGGGTTTGAAATGGACAGCAACTGACTCCTCAGAACAGCACTGGGGCCAGATGTCATGATACGATATGACTCCTGACAAAGTAATTCCACTTGTGAACCATCATGTATGGAACTGGCACCCAGTAAGGGCTTAGCAAATCTCTTGTTATTGCTGCTAGCCTCAGACTGCAAACTGGGGACTTGCCATGCATCTGGCAGGCCGCAATGGGCCTGTTCAGAAGACACCTTAAACCCTGCTGGTTAAGGCTTTTGATTAAGCAGCAGAGTTAAGGTGTTTTGTGTGATGCATTTTGCTAAACCCTGCTCACTTACTAACCACCGTCGAACCATCAGCAGCAGGGTTAGCGGCTCTAACCATGGCTTAAAGCACTTAACACCTTGTGGTCAGTGCTAACCCCAGAGAACCACAGTTTTGCTAACCACAGAGCCTGAAGTGTCATCTGAACAGGCCCAATACATGTTTTGAGAATTGCATTCAGCCTACTGGATCGCACACTGTGTTGGCCTGATTTAACACAATTGGTGTAGGTGTAATAGGCAGGACATACTGCCAGGTGAAAGAATTAAGAACAAAAGAACATAACAAGAGCCATGCTGGATCAGACCAAGGGCCATCTAGTCCAGCGCTCTGTTTACACAGTGCCCAAGCATCTTTCAATCAGGAACCAATAAGCAGGACATGGGTGCAACAGCACCTTCCTGTCAATGTTCCCCAGCAACTGGTGTACATAGGCATACTGCCTCTGATACTGGAGGTAGCACATAGCCATCAAGACCATTCCTCTTCCAGGAATTCGTCTGGCTTCTAATATAATGAGAGAGGGAGAAAAATGTCTTCCTATCTACATGCTTCTATCCAATAATTTATTTATTCATTACATTTATATCCCACCATTTTTTTCTCCAAGGCCATGTCTACACTGGCTTTTTTCCCTGGGGTCGTCTTGAGGTCATCCTTGTGCATCTAAATGCTGCACAGAGGTTGCGGGGGCAACCAGGGACGACCAGGGACTTTCCCCGGGATACCTGGGACCACGGATTTCCCGATTGTTTTTCGTGGTCCCAGGACCATCCTGAGGAATGTGGGTGGTGTGGCCACCGCTCCTGGGTTGTCCCTTCTTCCCCGCAAGTAGCAGGGCCAGGCACAGAGCTGCATGGGAGGCTCCGTGCCCATTGGAGGGCAGCAATGTTGCCATCCCTAGGATGGCTTGGGGGGGGGAGGTTGGGCACGTTTTTGGTTTTTTCCCATTCCCCCCAGATCGGGGTCATGTGACCAGCTCCTCTTCAAAAAATAAATAAATGGCACTCATGATGTCCCTCTTTCCTTCTGGGATGTCGCACAGCCATATAGACACTAGGGGAGGATCGCGGAAGAAGGTAAATCCTTCCCCCTCCCTCCAGCAACACCCTTAGGTGTAGATGAGCCCCAAGAAACTCAAGATGGTATACATAATCCTCTTCTCTATTTTATCCTCACAACAACAACCCTGTGAGGAAGGTTGGGCTGAGAGTCTGTGAATGGCCCAAAGTCTCCCAGTGAGCTTCCATGGCCAAATGGGCTCTAGAACCCAGATCTCCCGACTCCCAGTCCAACACTCTAGCCACTATAGCACACTGGTTCTCTCAATTGTCTGCTTTTCAAACACAGCATATAAAACAGGGAAAGTGACTATTTAGGCAGAGTAGTAAATGGCTGCCTTCCCAACAGCAATGACTTTGTCACTGTCTGCAACACAAACATGTTTAATCTACAAAGACTTTCCCTTTGTAGGGGATAATTTAGCCAGTTTGTACATAATCTGTGCTTTGTGGCTCCCAATCCTGCATGGTACAGTCCTCTGTCAGACTGGTAATGGTTTAAATAGGGATCCCAATGGGATGACATGGGAGGTTTTCACACCATACCGAATTTACACTATTGGGCACCTGCACCTGCATGCTAAATTTCTTTGAGTGGAGGTGATTTTATCATTCTGTTTCAAGTCTCCTGTCTTTGCTGTACATTGAAACACATTTATTGTGTGTTTATCATGGCACTTATACAATTGTGGAAATTCATCGTCAATAAATAGGAGGGCAATTGGACAGTGTGAGAGGTAAAAATGGAAAAGGCTAACAAAGGCTATAATAAAGTGTGCTATTTGCCTATGTGAGGAAGAAGACCAGGGTTGGGCCAAGACCTTTGGCTGGCTGGCAGTGCTTCCAGCCGGAGAGATTCTACCCATCAAAACTCATTATGCATTATTCAATTTTGTGTGTGTGTGTGGTAAGAAACAAGATTTAAAAAAGCAGTGGGAAATAGGGGAGGATTACAAGTGGAAGACAACAACATCTGGAGCCCCCTGTAAAATTCTGGGAATGAGGCATTGTGACTGCACAATAAAAGCCTCATCTGGAAACACCTGGAGACAAAGGACAAAATTTCTCCCTGCTCCATTGCACGTACAGAAGCCAAATGACCTTGTAGTTAAATCTTTCTTCAATACTGGCAATGGGATAGCATCCTGTAGTGCAATGAGGGCAGCAATTTAGTCTAGTTTAGCGCAAGGCAGGCTGTGGAGCACACACAGCTCTGTTCTCCAAAGGAGGGGAAGCCAAGAGCACAGCCATGGCTGCACCTCCTTCACCAGCATGCATTGCTTGAGAAAACCACCTCACTTTGCCTTATGGTAAGGCAGGCCATGCAGAAGACTAGGTCAGGGTTCTGGGGAATGATTTATAAAATGCAACTCTTGGACGACAATGGCCCCATTCACATGTAATGGTGGCAAATCATGGGTGAATTAACCCAAGCTTTGCATTGGTGCATGCCAGGCATGTTCCACAGCCTTTTTGAATATTTAACCTTTGATGTCCAACATGACAACTGAACCCAGACACTATAGGTTAATTGTGGGTTGGACAACACACTGTTACTTATAGGTTAACTGTGGGTTGTTTCACCCATGATTAACCTATCATATCCAGGTTCAGACATGACGTACCATACTGTAGCAACCTTTGATTGGCCTGATTGGATGTTGAATATTTAAAATGTCTGCTGAATGTGCCAAGTGAATTGTGGGTTAATTAATTATCCCACAATTTGCCACTATTACATGCAAACTGGGAGCCTTCCTTCCTGGTGCCACACTGCCGCTAAACCTTGTGCTGCTGAAGGGTGGCAGCAGGTAATCCAAATGAAGGAGTCAGTGCAGGCTTTCCAGAAGCCATTTGGCTTGCTGGGCCTGCCCCCTACTACTTGCCTTGCTTCCAGAGACCGATTCGAGGTTGCCTTCTGCCCAGGAATGCCCCCGGCTCAATGCTGGAGCCAGGTCAGACGACAGAAAAGTTGTGCTGATCTCACTGTGCATTGGGTAAGTCCCCAATTTTCCCAATGCACAGCTTCGTCTATTTGCTCCTCAGTGGATGCAAATCAGCGGCTGCGTCATATAACCGATGCAGTGTCGATTCATAGCCACCATAGGGCAAAGGTGACATTTAGACAGCCCCTGGGTGAGTAAGTGAACCAAGGCAGCTGGTTAAGAGATGTAGGAGGACATACATGAGACACGACAGGGGAGGCGTGGTAAAGTGCTTGCCAGGATGAGGTGTGATAGGGTGGAATCAGCATACATTTGCCATTTCTCTATGTTTTAGGTCAGTTACAAAATGAAAGCAAAGCCTTCTGCAAAGCCTTCATTGTCCATACATATGTATAGGTCTTCATCAGCTGTGGCCTTGACCGGGGTTATTAAAAGCATTGGCTGCCTTAGCAAAAGCGGAGGGAATGTGACAGGTAACAGAGGAGGAAACCGCCGGCCATCTTCAGCTTGCTGTCGTGAGTTATGTCTAACGAGTCCAGCCCGTCGCCAGCCTCTTTGCAGATGAAGTGAAGCGATGGGCTGAAGCAAGGCAAAGGAGGCGCCGTGTCCTGACAGGCTGAGGTGTGACCTGATGTATCCTAACCACCCCAGACATTGTCAGAAGAACCAGGGAGAGGAAGGAAAAGGTGGAAGGGCCGAGAGTGAGGGTGCCTGGAGAAAGAAGAAGGATGAGACTGTAGAAATATGTCATTCAAAGCCAGAAAGGAGAGGAAAGCAACTGCAAACACAAAGAAACTGGTAGTGGTTTGTGTGTGTGTGTGTGTGTGTGTGTGTGTGTGTGTGTGTGTGTGTTGTAGTAGTAGTAGTAGTAGTAGTAGTAGTTTTAAAGGAAAACCTTTCTTGCATTTCAGCTGGGATACACATTCTGGTCTGTTAGAAATGTACCTGGATGGACCACAAATCCAGGTGTGCAAAGTCTGGATAGTTATTTAGGTATACACTGAAGTTCCTTTGGTGGGGCGTAGGGTGGTGATTACCAGATTGTGCCCACTTTGTACACAAAATGTCCAAATGACACATAATGCTGGAGTTCCATAATCAGATCTCCTAAAGTCTTTTTAAAAGCTTAAAAGCAGCCATAGGAGACAGGGGGAGATTGGATAAGGGTTAACTATTTTCTCCATGCTATTTCCTCAGTGGAAATCCCAGCCTCCACCTGCCCAGACAACTATTTAGGGAAAAGAATGTCAGATACCTGTATCTCCCCCCCACTTCCCGCAAGCACAGTAATTAGCAGGCAAGGGGGAGGGCAATTTCAATTGGGGAAATGGCATAGGGGGAAGGATGAATGCCTACCCCCTAGCATCATTATCCAATTCATACATACATACACACACACACACACACACAGAGACCTAATTTTATGCTTTTAAAAAATTCAAGACATCCAAACATGCATCTCCTATGTCACATGTATTTTGGAGATGCTCTTTTCTTATTTACAAACCCTTTATTGCATCACAATCCTACGCATATTTATTCAGAAGCAAAACCAACTCAGCTCTATGGGATTTACCTCCAAGTAAATAATCTTGCAATCTGATATTTGTCTACTCAAAAAGGAATCCCACTGATTTGAATGGGGTTTAGTCCAACTTAAATGGCTAAAAGATAAGTAAGTGAGTAAAGGACTAAGATTTCAACCTAATCTGAATCTGAGATCTTCTGGCTTGGGAGGAAGGCCAGCCTGGAAAATCTGCAGTGCTACTAATTGCAAGACTTCAATGTAAGCCCATCTCTTGCTGGCAATCTACTGACACTGATTTAAAGATTATTATTTGCATTTGTTTTAAATGCTTTGAATATTTAATGTAATGCAGTATTATAATACATTAGATAACATCGTACAGTATTACAGCCATTAGATAACCAATTTCTCTCAAAATTATTTATGTTCATATCCTGTCTTAGACGCATTATAAAAAATGTTAAATTGGCCATCATTTCAATGTTCACTTTTATCAGCCATTCATCTTACATGCTTGCAGTACTTTCCAGGTTTGAGCCTAATTATGGATACTGATTCCCTATATATTTATTTTTTTTCCAAATATAATTTAAATAATCTAAAAAATCCAAAGGAAGCTTTCATCCAGTAATGTCTTCAATAGTTTTTATAATAATTTCTTACAAGGATCAGACCATGCATGTTTCTACTGTTGGTGAAGAATAATAATCCTTTAAAGTTCACACATCACTATTACTTCCTTTGCTAATTTTATATATTTTTCAGAGTAATGTACTAGTGTAGGCATTCAGAAGAGTTTGAACACACCAGCAATGTGAAATGTCGTCCCAGTAAATACTGCATATAGTTTTAAAGATTCGTCTTTTGAGATCTTTCCTGGTGAACTGAAAAGACTGAAGTATTTTTTTTCAGGTAGAAAGCTGAGAATCTTACTATTTTATTATAGAAAAAATTGATCAAACTATCTAGTTGGGGACTACATAGAACACAAGTACTCATTTTGATATGCTGAAATATTTTATATTTCTGGTTGCAGGAAGCAAAGCAGCTGTGCTCTGGGCAAAGAAAAACAGAAGAGTAGAAAGAAATGAATAGATGGATCTTCTCTTCTCTATCGTGGTCTCAATAGAACAAAGAGTTTCACTTCCTCAACTGAGCGCAGAACAGTCAAACTTAACAGGAAGGGCCAAAGTCCTTTCGGGAACTTTTATGTGGTCATCTAACCCAAAAGGGATTTTCAGCCTTACGAAGGATAGATCACTGATTAAAAGTAAACTGCTGTAAAAATTAACTACTTTGCTGAAGAACAGGTTAGAGGTAAAAGGCTGAAACTTGGCAGCTACACTCTCACTATCCAAAGAAAACACATCTTGAGAAACAGCGGTACTGCATACCAAGCTTTATACAATCCATGTACTACAAATCTCTATTGCAGAGCACAATTAACAAAGCACACTATGCTTCTAAAATATCTATATGTTACTGGGGGGGGGGGGAATTCATTTTGCTCTTACAAACCAAGACATACTGAGATAAAGCAAAGAAGAGCATTTTAACTTTTGTGACTTCAACCTACTGCAGACTTTTGGGGCCGAATCTAATGTGTAATTGGAAGTCGGCTTACACATCGTGACTTTGTTCTTCTCTTCTCTCCTCTCCTCTGTAACCTACTGTAAATCTATCCCACAGCCTTTTGGAATGGTTTTTGAGGGTGTGCGAGGGGCTGGAAGGGAGAGAGGGAATCTTCCCCTCTAGTTCAACTGACAGAAGCAGTCCCATTAATAGAAAATATTCACATTTCACTCTTTCTATTAGATTCTGTTGGTTGGATTGCTCCCCCCACCCCGGAAAGGTTCAGAGCCATCAATAGCTGAGTTACATGCATCTGTTATCAGATCTTACTCATGATCTTGACTGTGGATGATCAAAATCGCTTTGAAACAGTCATTTTGAAATCTGTAATAAATGGCCACTTCGTTAGCTCATTCTCGTCTTCTTTTTCATTTATCTACATTTTGTGGGGCTTTCGAATTTGGTTTATTTTGTACGGCTTTCAAGAAAACCCTCATATTTTGCAGTGGAATTCGCAAACTGGTACTAACCAGGCACTTGACATTTTGCCTCCTCAACTTTAAGAAATGTAGAATCTATATGTTGCAGAAAATGAAATTAAGCATATTGCCTGCCTGCTCTGTTCTGATGTGTTAATCTGACAGAAGAAAGCAAAAGAAATAGAGATGAAACACATGTAAAATGTTTAATAGATTTAATTTAATAGATTTACAGATCACTGACCATATTCAAAAATATTTCAAAGTGATTTACAAGAAAATTAAACACATTAAAATATATTATGACTAGCTGATATGCCCGGCGTTGCTTGGGTCCGTGAATAATGTTGGTGACCCTGCTTGTGGATTTCTGAATAAAGTTTATGATTTTTATGTAAAAGCCAGACTATGCCATTGAAACAGAAGAGTGAACGGAGGATTGACTAATATAGCTGAGGCTAGAATGGAATGGTGGGCAGGGTTAGTGGCAGTTGGACAAAGTTAGGTAGAAGGAGAACAAAGATAGTTAGTGAGAGGTCAGTGTTTGCTCACCCCTACTTTGTTTTAAATCAGCCATTCTACATGCCAGTACTACACCTCCCAGCATGCCTTTGGCAACCCTTAGGTGCCTGCATCCTCTGAAACATCCTCTTGTTGTCAATGCTGCTCCTCAATAGAGCATCGAGGAGTAGTATCGCCAATGATGGGAGGTAAGCAGCTATCAGTGGATGCACCCAGCTCCAGCCAATCCTGCTGGGACTGCCTTGGCCTGTGCTTCTCACCCATCAAGTGGTACATTAGGAGCCTGTACTGAAGGGCTGGGGCTGGGCAGGGCACTTGCCCCCCTTTGTCGGGTCTGTTTCTGGGCATGCACAGAGTACTTCCCCTTCCTCCCTTCCTCTTAAGGGCAAAGGCTACACACTTGCTTCCCCCAGATTCTGAGAAAACAGAGATATCAGGACGGCGTGCCTTTGAGCATGTTTGGCCCCTCAAAGTCATGCTGTTGTATCTACTTATGATTTTAAAACCACGCAGAGGGCGGGAGGAGCCACCACAAATGGATGCAGCCCATTTATGTGGGTTGTTTCCTTTTATGTGGAATTGGGTCGACTGCTCGAGACCAACCTTAGGAGTCAGGGTTGTAAAATACACACACCAGCCACCAACCTATGCACTCACAATGGCCACCAAAGGCCAGTAAGTCTGGCCTCCTGCCCAAGGCATGCTGGGAATTCCTCCCAAAGCATGTTGGGAGTTGTAGGCATAAAGCTAGGATTTTATTAAATTCTTTAAAAATATTTAAACCCCCCAAATTAGTGTTTTTATATTTTTCTCGTACATTGTACAGCCAGGCCTATCATTGTGTCACTGTGTCAAGTTTCTAACTCATCTGGAAGTGGGTAAACATTTCCAAACATATGTGACGCACGCATACTTTCCGCTTTATAGGTAGAGATATTGCAATTAAAATACATAATAACTGTTAAAACATTCAAATAAAACATTAATGCAAACATTAAAACCAATTACATTTATCCATGTCTATTATGACCTTATAGTATGCAGAGCTAAGAAGGCACAGAGAGTTTCTGAAGCCTATGCTGTGATGTTGTGAAGGATCTATGCTGCCCGGCCTGAAAAATCCATTATAAATACTACTACTAAATACCACACCTGCACATCTCTATGGAGGTTGAAACATTTCTACAATGTTAACATGGATTAGTGATCTGCAGTCTTCTCCTCCCTGCTCTATTCTATCCTTGCAACAGCTTTGCACAACATTACTAACCCATACCTAATGAATTATTCAATAAAATTAAATAATAAAACCAATAAATGATACGTAGTAATTGGTGTTGGGTTTTCTGGCTTAGCAGTTCTAGTGCTGAGCTGGCTCAAAGGACTGGCATCATGCCACATTTTGGCATGTTTAGCTGTGCTAGGCAGATTTCAGTTTCAACAATACTCACTTTTCTGGTTCTGTATTTATTATAGTTTATCAGGTTGTCAAGCCTGATGGCTCTAAGGAAAACATTGTTATGTCATCCAGGTGTTAGCAGCAGTCCGTTTCGGTAAGCAGTTTGCTCGCTCGTGGTCGGCGACTGGCGATTGTGCCCCGGACAAGAGCAGACAACTGAGGGGAAATTTATCTGCAGAGCTGGATCTGGGATCAGTGTTCTGTCAGTGGGTGTCTGTGGCAGAACAGAAGGCAGTTTGCCATTTTAATTTGAGGCAGAAGGAGCAGGCTGTTAGATTCTAGGTTGAGTTGGAGAAAACTGAAGCATCTGTGGGAGGCAGTTGGGAAACTGAAGGATTAGCAGCTTTCCTGCCTGTCTCTGCTTGCTCCCAATATATTTGCAAATAAGCAGTTACAAGGACACCGTAGATCTCCCTATGTGCTTTCTCAGGGCCAGCACCAGGCTTAAGAGTGTCCTAGGCAAGGTGACCTCGGGGAATCCTGCATCACACTGGTGGTCTCCTGAAGTTCCATGCTGGTCCTCAACAGACTTATCAGGTGCCAGGGGCATTATGTGGCAGTTGGAATGGGCATTAGAACTGAAACATGCTGTAGTGCAGCCCCAGCTTTCAGTACCCCCTATCTCCAACCCCAGTACTCACTCAGCCTGGCACCAGTGGCCGCTGCTGAGGTTTCAAGGTGGGTTCATTCTCTTTCGTTTGCTGGTGCAGGACACACAGCACTGTAACAGTTATAGTGGTACATGTGTACAACACAAACGTACAGTTTTCTTGTGTGTATGCACAGGTAACCCCCTATAAACTGGCTCTTTCAGGGTTGAACTAGTAGGAAAAGAGTCAGCTTGTTGTGTTGGGGAGTTGAATGCTGGAGAACTGATTAATAATGATGGGCACTGATGTATAAAGCAAATTGAACTGATATTTGTGTATAGCTGAATTGCAAGGCGATGGGGAAGACTAGATGTGGAAAATGATCAAGAGGCTGGAGCTTCTCTCCTATGAGGAAAGGTTACAACAACTGGGATTGTTTAGCTTAGAAAAAAAAGCGAGTAAGGGGGGACTTGTTAGAGGTGTACAGAAGTATGCATGGTGTGGAGAAAGTGGATAGGGAGACATTTTTCTCCCTCTCTCATAATACTAGAACCTGGGACACTGACTGGAGGAAGATTTAGGACAGATAAAAGGAAGTAGTTCTTCACACCACACAGGTAAACTATGGAATTCACTTCCACAAGAGGTAGTGATGGCCAGCAATTGTGATGGCTTAAATTTATTATTTATTTCATTTAGTATACCGCCCCATAGCCGAAGCTCTCTGGGCAGTTTACATAAGATTAAAACAATTAAAAACAATATACAAAAATTAGAACAGCAAAAACATACAATATACACATAATATACACATACATTTAAAACCACTGTAATAACTTTAAAAAGCTATCAACCTAAAAATAAAACAAACCCAAGCTCATCAGATATCGCTAAATGCCTGAGAGAAGAGGAAAAAGGGGATTGGACAAATTCCTGGAGGACAAGGCTATCAATGGCTACTAGTCCTGATGACTCTGTGCTACCTCCAGTATCAAAGACAGAATGGCTCAATTCAGATGACACGTTAAGCAATGGTTGTTAAGTTAAACAACCATCAGTGGGTTAACCTAACGTGTCGTCCGAATTCAGCCACACAACGGTTAACCAACCCACAGTTGTTTAAGTTGCGGTTTTAAACAACGGAGTTAAACAACTCACTTGCGAGTTGTTTAAAAGTTAGTCAATTGACTAACGTGTTGTCCGAATTCAGCCACTTGAGGTGCCTGGGTTAAACAACTGAGGTGAATACGTTAACGCAAAAGACCATAGAGGAGAGTGGCAAGAGCAGCAGAAAGCGGACGGGAGCTCAGGCGCAGATGAAACGGAGCACTGGTTTCGCCGCCATAGCAACCGGGATGTCCACCTCCCCCACCAGGCAGCTGGCACGGAGCTCAAAAAGGAGCCTGCTCCTGCAAGCACTCACGCAGGGTGCCCAGTCAGCCACCCAAACGCACAGGGAAGCGCACCAGAATGGAGCCATGGCAAAGGGGGGGGGGAGACGGAATTCGCAACAACCCCAGGCACCCAGGAACAAGGGGTAGCCCCCCCAACAGGGGGAATGACACCCCATCCAGAGTAAACCCCCACCGCAACGCCACCACCACCCTCGCATCACCCAGAAGGACGAGAGCAGGGGAAGCAGCGTCCAGATAGCTCCCCCCCCCATTCACCCAACACGGCTGAACAGCGAGCGTAGGTGAAGCCTATCCCCAAGATGCTAGAAATGCCTAGGCAATTGGTGCCCGTGGGCGACAGCCAGCCACCTACGGATGTTGTGGAACACCAACAAAGGCATGCACAACAATCCCAAGGACACAAAAAGGCCCCGGCCACCAAAGACAACAACGCCTACGCACAGGGCACATTCACAGCAAGCACTAGAGCCCACCAGCACCCACTGACACACATCCACATGGGACTGGGAAAGGCAGCCCAAGGCACAGACCACCATCACGACTGAACCACACACCCATTGGCAACATGGAGCCAGAGGGAGAGGGGCCAAAGGACGATCCGGCTGAGGACTCCGGCTCACATTCCCCTGAAGAGGGGAGCAGCCAGGACCCCCAGGAAAGATGCAGAGCGCTGTGCTGGTCCAAGAAGGATATCGGCCACTTCATAGAGCTCTGGGGGAGCCCAGAAGTCAGGAGGATCATGGCCACTGCCAGGCACGATAAGCTCTACCCATGGCTAGCCAAGAAAATGCAGGAACGGGGATATGACTGCAATGGAAAGCAATGCAAGGACAAGCTCCACGGACTCAAGAGGAAGTTCAAGGAGGTTGTCACTCACAATAAAAGAACCGGCGCCCAGCCATGCACCATGCCCTTCTACGACGAACTGTCACGCCTGCTGTTGGAGCGTCACAATGCCGTCCCGGGCCACACGGCGGGCAGCGGGGTCGCCACCAACGAGCCTCCGTGCACGCGTCAACAAGCATGGCTGAACCAAGGGGCGCAATGGGAAGAGGGCCCCACCGCACAGAAACAGGATCCCCTGGCAAGGCTGGTTGACCCACGGCCAACAGCCCCCGCCAAGGCAGCCCCGAAACCATCATCCGCTCCTCCTGCCAAGGCAGCCCCGAAACCATCATCCGCTCCTCCTGCCAAGGCAGCCCTGAAACCATCATCTGCTCCTCCTGCCAAGGCCGCCCCGAAAGCAACATCCACTCCTCCTGCCAAGGCCGCTCCGAAAGCAGCATCCGCTCCTCCTGCCAAGAAAGTTGCGAGGGCAGCATCCGCACCCCCTGCCAAGAAAGTTGCGAGGGCAGCAGCTGAAGCATGTCCGGCCAAGGCAAGGCTGAAGAGCCGGCCCACAGCATCCCAAAGTCCATCGGTGCTTCCGAGACCGCTACCCGTGCCACCCAGGACGGCCACTGCCTCAAGGAGCATCACCCCCACGCCAGCCTCCTCCAGCAGCAGCAGCCCCATGGCCTTCCTATGCCTCATCTGTGCGGACATGCAGGTAGAGGACCCCACACCTACCCCCCTGGTGCCAGAGACCCAGCAGGGAGAGGAAGAGCCAGGGCCGTCCCGTACGCGGGACACTCTCGCGAAGGGGAGCGTGGCTGCCACCGTAGGGCGAGTGGCACGGCCAGTGCCAGTGCCACGCACGTGGCTAGGGTCCTCGAAACACGCAACTATGGTGTAGGGCATACCGCACGGGATCCTGGATGTCGTGATGGAGACGGGGCCTGTGTCCCAGGAGGAACAGGATGAAATAGAGCTGCTCGTGGAACAACAGGTGGGTGATGTGCTCAAGCCTGAACTGTCGCCGTCCCAGGAAGAGCTGCTGCATATTGATACGCAGGCCTCTGACGAAACGTACGTGGAGATGGAGGCGATGGAGGCGGAGGCGATGGAGGCGGAGGCACCGTCGGAAGTGGAGCTCGAGGCCGGGGAGGCCGTGCTGGAGCGGGACATCGAGGGGTCCCCAAAGCCGGAGGATGAGCCGATGGAGGGAGGGGCCCCCTAGAGGAGGAGCCACTACCACCACACGTAGGCGAGCACTAGGGATGTGCACTGACCCCCCGGATCGGATCGGATAGCGGATCGGAATCGGACCTGGGGGGTCGGATCGGATCGGATCGGATCGGAGGCTGGTCGGATCGGATCGGACCAGATGTCCGATCTGGATCGGACGCCATTTTGAATGCTTTTTCCCATAGCCAAGTATTGTTTTACAAAAACGCCTATAACTTTTTCATTTTTAAAGATAGAAGGATGAAACTTGGGCACATTGTAGACTGGTTAGGGGTAGTTATCTGTGAGAAATTTCAGAAAGATTGGTGCATGCATTTTGTGGCAATTAATTTTTTAATAAATACCCAGGAATGCCTATAACTTTGTCATTTTTAAAGTTACACACATGAAACTTTGCCACATTGTAGGGGGTACCTTGGGACCTATGTGTGTGAAATTTCAGAAACGTAGGTGCTTGTCTTGTGTGGCAATTAATTTTTAGAAAAATGGGTAGTAGTGGGGTAAATACAGTTACGCCTCCCATTTTTTTATTTTTGAAGATACAAACAGGAAACTTGGGCACATTACAGGTACCACTTGCCTTGATATGTGTGTGAAATTTCAGAAACATTGGAGCTTTCCTTGTGTGGCAATTAATTTTTGAAACAATGAGGAAAGGAACACCTATAACTTTGTCATTTTTAAAGCTACACACATGAAACTTTGCCACATTGTAGGTGGTACCTTGGGACCCATGTGTGTGAAATTTTGGAAACGTAGGTGCTTGCCTTGTGTGGCAATTAATTTTAGAAAAATGGGTAGTGGTGGGGTAAATACAGTTACGCCTCCCACTTTTTTATTTTTGAAGATACAAACAGGAAACATGGGCACATTACAGGTACCACTTGGCTTGATATGTGTGTAAAATTTCAGACAGCTGGGTCTGAGTACAAAGTGAAAGCAGACACGAGCCCTGTAATGGATACTACCAAGGATCAAAGGGATCGAGACCAGAGTGATCCTTCCTTGCACGCATGGCTGCAAAACTCAGCTAGGCTCAGCCGTTCTGCTTGAAAAGTGAAAGTAGGAAAGGAAACACGAGCCCTGTAATGGATACTACTAGCAAGGATCAAAGGGATCGAGACGAGAGAGTGTTTCCTTTTCTTCGCGGGAAGCGGGAGGGGAAGACCTGGCCTCTGTAGAAATTTTTTTGAAACATGTAATTTAAAAATTCCATAGCCATCAAATGCCTGGACCTATAATTCTGAAATTTCTGACACATATCTACCCCTAACCCATCTACAAAGTGAGCAATGTTCAGACTTCTAACTTTTAAAATAAAAAAGTTATAGGCGTTTCTTTCCTCATTGTTTCAAAAATACCTTGCCACCACATGCCTGGACCCAGCTGTCTGAAATTTTACACACATATCAAGCCAAGTGGTACCTGTAATGTGCCCATGTTTCCTGTTTGTATCTTCAAAAATAAAAAAGTGGGAGGCGTAACTGTATTTACCCCACCACTACCCATTTTTCTAAAATTAATTGCCACACAAGGCAAGCACCTACGTTTCCGAAATTTCACACACATAGGTCCCAAGGTACCGCCTACAATGTGGCAAAGTTTCATGTGTGTAACTTTAAAAATGACAAAGTTATAGGCATTCCTGGGTATTTATTAAAAAATTAATTGCCACACAAGGCAAGCACCTATGTTTCTGAAATTTCACACACATAGGTCCCAAGGTACCACCTACAATGTGGCAAAGTTTCATGTGTGTAGCTTTAAAAATGACAAAGTTATAGGTGTTTCTTTCCTCATTGTTTCAAAAATTAATTGCCACACAAGGAAAGCTCCAATGTTTCTGAAATTTCACACACATATCAAGGCAAGTGGTACCTGTAATGTGCCCAAGTTTCCTGTTTGTATCTTCAAAAATAAAAAAATGGGAGGCGTAACTGTATTTACCCCACTACTACCCATTTTTCTAAAAATTAATTGCCACACAAGACAAGCACCTACGTTTCTGAAATTTCACACACATAGGTCCCAAGGTACCCCCTACAATGTGGCAAAGTTTCATGTGTGTAACTTTAAAAATGACAAAGTTATAGGCATTCCTGGGTATTTATTAAAAAATTAATTGCCACAAAATGCATGCACCAATCTTTCTGAAATTTCTCACAGATAACTACCCCTAACCAGTCTACAATGTGCCCAAGTTTCATCCTTCTATCTTTAAAAATGAAAAAGTTATAGGCGTTTTTGTAAAACAATACTTGGCTATGGGAAAAAGCATTCAAAATGGCGTCCGATCCGGATCGGACCTCATCGGATCGGATCGGATCGGATCGGAGGTTGTCCGGATCGGATCGGATCGGATCGGATTTTCCCGATTTTGGGTCGGATCGGATTCGGATCGTGGATCGGATCCGATCCGATGCACACCCCTAGCGAGCACTACGTCCTCTGACCAACTCGCAGAGGTGTGTCCGGATGCGCAACAGGCGCAGGGCAGACCGGCTGCAGATGGTGAGGGAGTGGTCTCTGTCACAGAGACAACTGGGGAGCGCATCCACGACCTGTTCACATGCATGGCAGCTGAGGAGGAGGCCAGGAGAACCAAGGAGCACGTCCTCACCATGTAAGCCACGCACACAGCCGCACAAGCCGTGGAGAAGTGCGCCCAAGCCACACGGGAGGCGGGGAGGGATGTGCGTATAGGTCTGGAGCGCCATGTCACTGGCATGACTGAGGCCATGGCCGCCACTGATGCCATCATCGACCGAGGCATGCGGGAGCGCACAGCAGCCATCGACCGCCAAACCGAGGTGCTCAGGGAGCTCGCCCAATCCTTTCGTGGAGCGTACCATGGGACACCGCAGCCTGCACCCTACATGGGCTACCGCAGCCTGCGCCCTACATGCCGCAGCAACAGCAGTACATACCCCCACCGATGGCCGCACCGTATCGGGCCCCACGGTCGGCGGCGTCAGCAGCAGGTGCCTCAGGGAAGGCAGGGGGGGCGGCCGGAGGGCAGGTGCACCGGAGCATAGGCGGCTGCCCAAAGAGGGGCTGCGCCATCCCACCTGACACCGATGACGAGGGAGAGGAGGAGGGGGGCGAGGAGGCAGAGGAGGAGGAGGAGGGGGTGGAAAGGCCCACTCAGGATGACATGGCCTAAGGCGAGGTCATCCTATGAGCCCCTAGACCCATCCCCCATAGAAACTTAGGGACATGCAGTTGTATACTCTCCCGCACCCCTACATGCGATAGGACCCCGTTAGATACGCATCCCTCTGGCCGCCGCCACCCTCAGCCCAGTCTAGACGCTCAAGGCTATGTCCGTCAGCATCCCAATGCAACAATGTTGCACGCGCTGGATGCCTCTTGTTCCCGGCCCTATCTCCCTTCATTGCAGCCAGAACCAGGCGTGATGGCAACACCCTACAGGTCCGACAGCCACCAAGCAGGGCACATTGTCCGATGCCAAAGGGCCCTTTGGCGCGGAGGTTGGTAACTGGGCTGTTGGGTGGTATTCAGTGGTGTTAGTGTGGCCTCCATGTCACTGATGGCTCTCCCCCTCCTCTCCCCCCTTCTCGCCTCCCAGGGAAACTGTGCTCCCTCCGCCGTGCCATCCATAGAAGGCGGAGGGCCCCAAAGGCACGCCATCTCCACGCTCTGGAGGTGGCCCTGGGAGAAATAATACGTCATATTCGATGTCTGGAACGAAGCGTCAGTCGCCGTCGCCGTCCGAACCACGGCCAGCCGTAGGGTTGTGTGGCAGCTTGGAGGCTCACGCCCATCCCCCCTAGTCGCAGCATATTAATGGCCCGCTCTGCCGATTCCCCATCACACGTCCCACTCCGGCCACTTCCCGTCACTCCCCTCAGCCTTGCAGGTGCGCTTTAGCCTAAACAAATCCTCCTGCCCTTCCATTCCCACGCTAACGATGTTGACGGTCCCATGCTCCACCTCTAGCCCCACCTCCCTCCACCCTCCTGCTCCGTCTCACCCACCGCTCCTCCTGTCCTGCCCGCCCCCTCTCCGGCCCGCCTGGCATTTGCAAGGATGTCCCGGAGGGAGCTCGCGACGGCCTGCTTGCAAGGAGCGATCCAGGCGGCCACGCAAAACCATGGCAATGCCGACGAGGAGGACCTATTCTGTGCCCACCTACACAGGCTAGGTGGGGCCATGCCCGCGAAGCCAGTGTTCGGGATGGAGACCTTCCGCTGGCCACTCGGAGCGACGGAGGCTGTGCCTTATCTCCGGGCCACAATCCTGCCACTGGTGCGTCCCTGTGCAGCCTCCACGTTGATAGCAGAGAAGTTGGCCAAAGGCGCGGCCGAAGGAGCCCTGCACCGTGCCCCACCCCTCTCGACGTCGACCGAGCTTCTTGCCGAGCGTGAAAGCGTGCGCCGCTGGGTGCTCCCCTGGATGGAAGCCGTGTGGCATGAGATGCAGGACTTGGAGGACTGGGACGATGAGTGCTTCCGTGGGAGCTTCCGCATGTCTCGCGCAACATTCAAGGTGTTGCTGGCCGAGGTGACCCCTGTCCTACAGCGGGAGTGTAGAAATATGCGCAAATGTATTCCAGTCTCCCGTCGCCTCGGCCTCACACTGTACAAGCTGGTGTTCAACGTGGGCTACTTGCCCCTGTCGACCATCTTCGGGGTGGGCGTGTCTACCACGTGTGAAATCTTCCGTGAGACGGTGAGCGTGCTGACCGAGCTGTACCTGGCCGACATCATCCAGGTGGGGGACGAGAAGGAGAACATGCGTGGCTTCTGTGCCCTGGGCTTCCCACGGGCGGTGGGGGCGATGGACTTGAGCCACGTGCACATCCTGGCCCCGCCCACCTGTGGCGAGGAGTACTTCAACCGCAAGCATTTCTACAGCATGGTTCTCCAGGTGGTTGTGGATGCCAAGGGCCACTTCCTGGACATGTATGCGGGCGTGTCTGGGCGGAGCCACGACACAGCTGTCTTCTGGAACTCCCCCCTGGCTGCCAAGCTGACATTGGGGCGCTTCCTGAAGTCTGGTCCCGCTTCTGTGTGTGGCCGTGAGGTGGGTCTGCTCCTCCTAGCCGACCAGGCCTTCACCCTGCAGCCGTGGCTGATGGCCCCCTACCGCTACCCGCGCACCAACGTGCAGCGTAAATACAACTACTACCATTGCTGTGCCCGCCTGTCCATGGAGCGTGCCTTTGGGCGTCTGAAGGAGCGCTGGCACTCCCTGTTCAGCTTGTTGGACTTGTAGGCCGACATCATTCCGACGTGATGGTGTGCTGCTGCATCCTGCACAACATCTGCGAGTCCCATGGGGATGTGATACTGGCCAAGCACCCCAACCTCCCTCGGGAGGGCGAGGACGCCGATGCTATCGCTGTGGATGGGCGTGACATCGAGCCTTTGCCGGGGCCAGAGAACCCCGTTGGGGAGCATCGCGCCCGTGCGGAGACGTCCCGGGTGCGTGAGAGCATCAGTGCCTGGATCTGGCTGTGCTACCCCGACCCTGTGTGAGCGTCGGCTGTGTACTCCCATCTGTGGACTGGCATCTCTCCCTGGCATGCTGCCCCTCTCCACCTCTTCCCCTTGGCACGTTCCATGCTTGGCTCCCTGGGGGTGTAGCCTCGGCCATCCCCTCTTCACTGCTGTGCCTTCCAGCCGCCGCCTCCTCCCTTCCCAGGGGTGCCTGTCCTTTCTGTGGGCTCTGCCCTGGTATACTGGTGCCCATGTGCCATCTTGCCCATGTCTGCCTTCCCTGCTGAATAAAGTTTTCCAAACCACCCCACTCTTGCCTTCTTTCCTGTGTGTGCGAGAGACGCTCTTGGAGGGAGTGGGGGGGCTGGGGGCTGGGGGCCGTGGGTCTTCCTGGCAACTGCCAGGTCCCCCGTGTAGGGTGGGTGGTGGGAGGCTTCCTGGGGCGTGGGTGCCAACGTTGGAATTGCAGCGCTGGGTGCGGGGTGCAGGTGTTGTATTGGTGCTGCTGTTGCTCCTGGCAGACTCTTTGCCCGAAGCTGCTGAGTTCCGCCCAGTGACTGAGGCAGCCAATGGGGTTTGGAAGGTGTGTCCTGCATCATCTAAGATGGCGGCGCCCATGGTTTTCGGCCGCATTGCTTGCTGGGATACCTGCTGGAGGACTGCTGGAGTTCGGTAAGCGGGGAAAATGGCGGCTGGGCTGTCCGTCAAAACCGAGTGCGTTATTAACCACCAGGGTGGTTAACTTAACTTTGCATCCCCTGCTGCAGCGTGTCGTCCAAATTGAGGCTGACTTTTTAACACACCGTCAGTGGGTTAAGTCCTCTCAGTTGATTAACGTGTCGTCCGAATTGAGCCAATGCCTCTGTTTGCCTGTTGCTAGGGAACATGGGCAGGAGGGTGCTTTCACACTCAAATCCTGCTTGTGGATTTCACACAGGCAGGCAGTTGGTCACTGTATGAACAGAATGCAGAACTCGATAGACCTTTGGTCTATCTGGTACGGCTCTTACGTTCTTATTTCTAACCATTTCTTGTATCTCCGGTATTTGTTATATTTGTGTTTGTCCTTGAAACTACGATTTATAAGCTGCCATGTGTGGTTGCCCTGTGATTTGGAATGAACATATCTACAGCAGAGTAGCCGCAGTGTCCAGCATTTTGTGGAATTCAAGAAAAACTGGGATTGGCTAACAGGAAAGTTGCAAGCAAGAATTCAATATTCCAAGTGTATTTGGACTCCAAAGGACTATTTGTGGCATTTATTTGCATTTGGGGCAATTGCTGAATGGTTTTGTATAACTGATTACAGTCCAAAAGTAGCTGACCCAGAGGCTTGTGGGATATGAAAGATGCTGAGCCCTAATTTTTTTTAAATTAAAAATAAAATAAAGGGATTCTGGTGTCAGCTGTGATGAGCCTTCTACAGCCTCAGCATTTGCCTGACCATGCTATGTGGTGATGATGGGTCTGTGCTCTCTCATCCAAAATGAAACAAAATCCCATAGTTATATCCCTGTGAGCACTTCACAGTCTAAAGATGGTTTGAAACCACACGTTATATCTAAAATAAGGAAGTAGATTATATTTAATTGGCTTGTCAACATATGATTAAAAACCAGGTAAACATTTGTTGCAAAGATAGGCTTAAGAATCTGACAAGGACACAGCTTTTAGACATTCCTGTTTTCTGAGCAATGTGTATAGCTTTATAAAAAGACATTTTATTTTGTTCACTGACCCATATCACCTTGAACCAACATCTCCCACTTGCAAATGTGAAACGTAAATTATGCCTCACGTGACATTAAGATAAAGTTATATAAGCTTCTTGAACTGAAGTACATTCTACCATTTAATGACAGGCAGTGGCTTTGATGGAAAAAGATTAACTATTGAGCCCTATCACCAGTTTAGATGAGTTTCGTTACAAAACAGTGATTTTTCTCTATCTAATCAGCACCTCAAGTAATTTATAAAGGCTGAAAGAAATGATTGATTCAGGACAAGGAAGGGGGGAAAATAACAGTAAAAACATCAACCCAAACCATTATGTCTTAAAAAGATACTGTTCGAGTTAATTCTTAGAAAAGTGTTTAATAGATTAAATAAATTAGACTCTGACACTAAATCGTTGGCTATTTCCTCTGTAGTAAGTACATCTGAGCCTCACCAGGAGAGATTTAGTTAGGATATCACTAAATGTGTTGCCAAGCAACCATCTCTGCCATCTCCAGTTCTAAAGCCCATAATCACCAGGGGAAAATGCTAAAAAAAGTTTTTCTTTCTTAAACAAAAGGGAATTGGTGAGTCATTTTCAGATGCTGGTAAATAGAAATATAGCAGAAAAGTGTTCTCTGCGTTTTTGAACTACCATTAAGGATGTTTGGCACAGCCACGCCATCTTCATATGTTGGGGTTAATAAGATTTACAAACAAGCTCATGAATCCAATCATGCTAAAACTGTCCAAAATGAAACCATGGGAAATGACCCTCCTTCAAATAACCAAGACAAATGGACTGAATCTGTTGACTTTCCAGTGGATGTCCTCCCAGAAGATCCAGAAATGGATGATGAAGATATCCAAGGCCAAGTAGTCTTGTGTGCATGTACTTGGAGATGTTCTATTTAATACTTACTGTCTTGCAACACTTGGGATTCCAGCAATTTAAAACAGGTAATATAAACAAGGTGGTGGAGATTGGATAAGGAATGTGTGCATATTCATAAAAAACATGGCTGGAAGGAAATTAGTAGCAAGCATTGGTTTGTAAGTGGCCATGCCACATTAAAATCTGTTTTGCTAACCATTGGTATATTAAATACTTGGTTTCTTTGAAGCTGAAAGATTATCTCAGAGATACTGTCTCTGTGGAGGGCCTGATGTCTTGCCTGGGAAATGCTTCACACTGACCCTTTGCTGAACATCAATTAATACTAATTGGCATTTATTTGATCTGCTATCATAGGTTGATTTGGGACTATTCTTGAGACAATTTGCCAAATGCTGTTATTAAAAGAGAATGCTATTGAACTGTAGCAAGTCAGAAACTTTTCCGATGGAAGCCAGAACAGAAATATTTTTTTCTGCTTCAAGGTGGGCATATTATTTGAACTCTACAACATCTATGGGTATTGAATAGTGTATGCACATTGAATATGGGGGATACACATAGGTGTTTACAGAGGATTCAGTATGCATTTTAATTTCCTTCTGACTGTCAATATTTACTGTCAATCTATTTACAATCCATTTATTTCTGCATGCTAATTTTAAAAATGAAAATCTGAACTGTAGTCTTTCTAATTAGCATATAACAGATGTGTGAATAAAATCTATCATGGGACATTTGGGATCCTGACAAAACAACCGATAAATAGCTTAACAAAAAAAAAATCTGATGTTTTCTGAGAGGAAACATATATATTCAAAGTGGCTTGGAAGATGAAAGTCATTGCTATATTTTGAATAGCTGTACCAAAATCTGGAATTTGCTTCAGCTTCTATATATATTAATTATTAAGCGTAAGTCATATTATGGAGTATATGATTTATTGCCATTTCAATCTCAATTCCATTTCTTTCAGGAGAACCTGTTTTCTTGTGTTTAGGATCGCAGCATCTGGTGGAATTTATCCTAGATTTGTATTAATGGATAAAATTCAAGCCTCCAGGAACAGGACAGTAATTACAATAGTGTGATGTTATTTATGTTATCATCTCAATGGCGTTTTGCAAATATTGCTGTTCAAAGCTATTATTTATGCTTAATTTTCTGCTCTCAGCAAAAGTTGTGTTGAAATAAGGAAAATCCCCTGACAATTGGCATGGCGTTGGGAGTTGTCAGTGGGCTGATAATCACCCCATTGTAAATCAAGAGCATATCCAAGGAAGAATGAGATTGGTCACTTGTATATTCTAGATAGAAACACTGACAGAATGCCATAGAAAACTATTAGAGTGGGGGAAGAACAGCGAAAAAGAATGTTGAAATGTGGCAAGAAGTTAAGTTTGTTCAAGAAAGGATGAAAAGTTTTGTAAATCCAAAAAGCTGCTTTGCTATTGGTTGAAAGCTGTTATATTCTTGGTTTGCTTTCAAATGAGCAACTTGTAGTTGTCCCTCTTAGAGCTCCATCAGACAAGTGTTTTATTGTACGCTCATTCCTGGGCACTTATGGATTTTCACGGGTCCCTCTCATGATGTTGTCTGCCTCCCGCGTGCCTCCTGCCCCTCCTAGCTTTCTTTGCGCCACAAAAAACACCTCAGTAAGTCCGTTTAAGTTAATAAGGCATATGTAGCCTTCCCATCCATGGGAGTGGAGAGCAAATAATGATGAAGCTCTATGTTTACTCTTACAGATGATAGTGACATTTAATATTCACAAAAGGATTTTTAAAAAAAATGTCTGCCAGTTGAAACAACAATGCATGTGCAAAGGAGATTTCAGTGGGAACCCCAAACGTTTATGTGCCTAAGGCTGCCTCTACATGAGATGTTTAAAGCTCTTTGAAGTCTCATTAAAAATTTTACCTCTACAAGAGCAGAGTGTAAATCGGGAGTTGAAGCGCTTTATCTCTCCGATTATGCGCATTATCGAATGCGCATTAAATAGCGAGTTTTATTTTGCTCCGGCCGTTAAAGCGCATTTTGCCTATGTGAACAAGCGATTCTCCGCATTAACTACTTGTAAAGCGCATTTCAAACAACCGGTAAGGCCACCAGTTGTGCGCTCAATTACCTCTTGCTACAAGCATTTACGATAAAGCGCTTCAGCGATTATGCGCATAATCGGCTAACCAGGCGTCAGACAGAATCCATCTAGAGGGGGTCACAGTAATTCACAAAGTGAAAGAGCAGCTAGTCTCTATGGCAGTGGGAACACTTATGACAGAAACAGCAAACATATATCACTGTTTGCGATACATAATTTAGGCCATGGATTGTGGCCTAAATTTGCCAAGCTATGAATTCATTATTATAAAAGCAAAATGAGTTTAAAGGCTTTGCAATTCATCAGAGAAGTTGTGGGATATTTTTCTGTCTAAACATGCATAGGATTGCGATCTACGTTATGTACGTTAAACTGCTTAAAACCACAGGTCCCATCCAGAGATGTACACCCAATCTCTTGCACTTATGAAGTCTTTCATTCCTTCCAATCTCTCTCTCACTTTGGAATGAATTAGGACACTCTTTTAGGTGAAGGACCACCTATACCTGCAAAAAGTACTGAATAGGGTATAAATTTTAATTCTCGTATTCTTAATATTAGGATTTGGATTTTCAGTTAACTTTTTTTCCTTAGTTATATTTAAATGAATATATAAGCCCCATGTTCTTTCTCTGTCATGTTTGGAGCTCACCACAGCCAAACACAACAACTGCAATTTATTTTTTGTTTCTGTAGTTTTTTTCTTTTATTGTATTATTTCAGCTACTAAGGGTGCAATCCTATACACACTTGCCTCAAATAAGTCAATTGAATAGGATTTATTTCCAAGTAGATGTGCATAATATTGCACTGTAACTTTCATAACATTTTTTGTAAATAGTGAACATCAATATTTTAAACCCTTGAGATTTTTATTCCATTTCTTCTGTGTAAACAAAATTAGGTTTTTCAAATCAATTTCAATCTGTGGTGTTTTGCTTCCTCAGTTTAATATTGCTCCATGTGTATTTTGAAATTTTGACTATAACTTGGCATCAGAAAGCTCTCTATTTAATGAAGTATCTAAACATGTAGGCTTGATAGATTGTAAGCACAACCTGGAGTTAAGAACCATTTTTCCTGCTATTGTAAATTCTAAAGTGAATTAAATTGATAAATCTTCAAGTTTTTCTGTTTCCTTCTTCCTAACTATGAAATTCAGCATTGGGCGACATTTATTTATCCCTGCACATACAATATATCCAGTGTAATCGGAATTTAGAGCAACAAGAAATGTGTATTCCAAGAAATGTATATTCCAAAATCCAAATTAGGGCAAACCTAACACAATCGTAATAAGGGTTTTGGATTCCCCCCCCCCCCTTTTAGCCAATACAGTTACCTTTATTGTTATATGACTAGGAAAAATATAATCTATTGAGTTCAGTGATATGTAGATATCATCTACCCCTCTTCTATGAACATGATCAATTTTCTTTTTCAGGAAATTAACCCTATCAAATAATTTGATCCACTTTGTATGTCAGAGATTATGGAGGGGAAAGCATGGGTCAGGGCCTTTTCGGTTGTTGCTTTGGAGCTCCCAGGTTTTGAAACTCTCTTCCTTGGGAGATCTGTCGAGCTCCCTCACTTCTGGTGACCTGGTGCTCTGTAAAAACAAAGAAAGAAAGATGTGGAGAAGGATGAAGATGGGACTGCACGGGTGTTGGCGTGCTACCTTGGTGGAAGGAAACAAAGAGTCTGCTGATCATAAGTTAGAGCTCCTGGTAAAGATGTTATTTTGCTGTTATAGAATTAGCCTTAGAACTACAGTAAAGCTCTTTTTGACATTTCTTACCACATTTCTTTAGCCTTAGCGATAATCTCAGGGATGCTTGGGTAATTCCAAAAGCTTTCCCTCTCTTAGACAAACATCATTTTTGTTGTCATCCCTGAGCGTCGTCAACCATGCATACTGTGTCAGCCATAGGTACTGTGCCATTTCTGATCTTTGGGTAGGATTTCAATGCAAAAATAACCCGTGCACAGCTAAGAGGAGCATTAACAGTATTTGTCACATTTTAATACGGTACTTTTGATTGAATAAAAATAGGATATGCATAATACGTGGTCTCTCTGTAATGGCTACAGATTGTCTAGCTGGAGTCTTTTATGCAATTCCTATCTTTGAATTGTATAATCATGGCCTGTCTGATTCAGTTTCAAAGTCTCAATCTTCCATCTTGACAGTCTCCTGATGTTGAGGTGTTGGGAGTAAAGAAACAGGAGATGCTTTTCTCTCCCTCCCTTATCTTTATTACAACACTGGAACAGTATGGGAGGTTACGATGGTGAGAAAGTTTTCAGACCCTAGAAAGCGTTAAAGAATTCAACTTTATCAGATTCTTCCCCAGATTTTAAAGTACATTATTCCCTGATATGGTTTTTGGAGTGGAACTCCCTAAATATAGAAATATTGCCTTTCACTTTTAAAGAATTTTCAAACACCTATGCTATTACCCAAAGCCCCAAAACCAGATTTCCCTCAGGAATTCTACAAGGAAGACTTATTGAAATGTCAGAGCAATAGCACTATGGGACAGGACAAAATCTGGTCATTTATTTTACTTCTTCGGTGCTTGATTCTACTGAGAAATGAATGTTGCTACTGCTTCTCCCTTTCAGGATAAATTTCTTACTGGTACAGATTTTCATTTTGTACTTTGCAATCACACTGCATCATTCAAGAAATTTTACAAGGAGTCCAGACAACCTAGTCTTCAATCTGAAACACTTCCATGTTCCCACTGCTTCTTCGGGCTCATCTATATCTTCAGGCCTTCCGGGAGGGGGGAGGGGGGAGATCGCAGGCTTTACAGCTTCCGGGATTGTCCCCCAGCGTGACATCAAGAGGGATGTTCTGGAATGGCATGGTGTTGTTTTTTCTGAAGGAAGAGCCAGTCATGCAATTGCGCGGCCCCAATCCTCTGCAAAAAGTAAATAAAAAAAATTAAACCCAAAAACTTGGCACCGAAAAGCACCGGCAGCCATCCCAGCGATAGTGAAATTGCTCTTCCCCCACCCTCAATGGGCACGGAGCCCCCCTGCGCAGCTCAGTGACCAATTGAAGAGCTACGCTACTCACGGGGAGGAGGGAAGACCCAGAAGCCCACGCCACACCACCCACGGTCCTCGAGGTTGTCCCAGGACCACAGGAAAAATCAGGATAAGTGGAGTCCCAGTTATCCTGGGACAACTGAGGTTGTCCCTAGTTGCTCCCGGGATCAACTGTGCATCATGTGGACACACAGGGATGACCTTGAACTGACCCCGGGATAAATGGCTGGTGCAGTCATGCCCTTTGAAAACCCTACGTCTGGAAGCACCCTTTGAGTTGTCTGCTAAACTTTCTAGTGATGCCCTATTGTTGAAAAATGAGTAGAAACTATCCGGAGACAAAAACAACAATGAATAAGTACCAGAGCTTTAAAAATACTTGACATAAGATAAACATTTTCCATTGGAGTGGAATCTGGAAAAATACTACTGAATTCAGTGGAAGGGATTTAAGACCCAAAGTGGGTGTATTTGTTAATTAATTTATTTATTTATTATTACACTGATATCTTACTGTTCCTCTAATGAGCTCAAAGTGGTGTTCAAAATCCCCCACTATCACTACCACCATTTTATCATCACAAAAAAACTGAATTTAGACAATTCAATCAAATGTGAATAAAAATAAGCGCTGTAAATGGGGGGGGGGGGAGAAGAAACATACTTCATTTTCGGAGTGACATTTTCAAAAAGCCTGTTGCTCAGTTAATCAGGGCAAAGTTTTAGTTTTTAAGGCAGTAATGATAAGTTTGCAGAGTGGGTAACTGAGGGGACTGGATGATGCATGAGCAGAGAAGGAGATCTACTGCTGGAGGTTTCTCCAGTGCAGCAGCAGAAAGCTCCTTTCATGCAGTGCTCCATGGATAGTGGGCTCAAAACTACAGAGTGCCATGGTCTTGACATGCCCCAGAAATTCTAAAAAAGTATATCAATCCTGGAGCTGGCGTACATATTTTCCCTCCCATGTATCAAGGTGAGGGAACACTTTAAAAAGGCTGAATGGGATGCAGGGTGGGTGAAGGACCAGACAACCTGGCCCCATCATCTACCCTGGCTGGTGTAAGCCAGCAGGGCTCAGGAAATGGCTGTTTCTCAGCTATGAAAAACAGCCCTGTTTATTGTGGTGGTTTAGCCTTAGGCTGACCATATGAAAAGGAGGGCAGGGCTCATGTAACTTTAACAGTTGTAGAGAAAAGGGAATTTCAGCCAGCATCATTTGTATGCAATTCATATCTGGTGAAATTCCCTCTTCATTACAACAGTTAAAGCTGCAGGGGCCCTGCCCTCTTTTGTATCTAGTCACTCTAGTAGGATGCCTGCAACTTTAACTGTTGTGATGAAGAGAGGATTTCACCAGGTACTAATTGCATACAAATGACACTGGCTGAAATTCCCTTTTCTCTACAACTGTTAAAGTTACATGAGCCCTGTCCTCCTTTTCATATGGTCACCCTAGGTTTAGCCCTGTAATCTCTTGTCTTTTCATAATCTCTTAACAGAAGATTATGAAATGTCGAGAGATTGCATGGCTAAACGAATATGCTCATGAATGCTTAATGTTTTACTCTTTCTTAATAGGCATGGTAAAAATTCTACTAAATCTGCTTTTTTGTTATCCTGCCAAACACTATATTATTCTATTGGGGCATATTCTTTATTGTGGAAGCCTTGGGAAATTCTGCCTGTGGAAATTTTAAAACAAGCAGTTGTGATTTTAGATTGTTGCTTTTTTAAAAAAAGTGTCTGAACACTGGCATATTGCTCAAGTCTTTTGACAGTTTAATTCTCAGAAACTTAAGATATAGCAGCACACCTGAAAGACAACAGAAACTGAGATCCCTGAAACACAAACTTTAAAATAAGGATTGGTGTGGAGTTCAAAGTAATTTGTTTTTTAAAAGACATAATTAAACACTCACTATCTGTTTAACCTGCAGTTGTACAAACTTAGGTTGATTTTTCTTTCTTTCTTTGGCTACCATAACCTGATTTAGAGACAGACAAATTAAGGCTAGATCTACACAGCTGCTTTGTAGCAGTATTGAAGTGCACTGATAACTGTTGGGGCACAGTCCACA
This sequence comes from Anniella stebbinsi, assembly GCA_029215795.1. NCBI lineage: Eukaryota > Metazoa > Chordata > Lepidosauria > Squamata > Anniellidae > Anniella > Anniella stebbinsi. The sequence continues at coordinate 83,886,600 of JARDYH010000002.1, read as the reverse complement.
TTCTACATACCACTTTCATAGTATTATATCCTGCTTTTTATTCCATATTCGTACTTATTTGACACAAGATGTAGATTCGGCCCATAATTCAGATGCAGTAATAAAAAAATTAAGCTTATGTAGTTCTGCTCCCACCCCCCATGCATAGGGTGACCAGATAAAATCCAGGACAGGGCTCATGTAACTTTAACAGTTTTAGAGAAAAGGGAATTTCAGCCAGTGTCATTTGTATGCAATTAGTTCCTGGTGAAATTCCCTCTTCATCACAGCACTTAAAATTGCAGGGGCCCTGCCTTCTTTTGTATATGGTCACTCTAGTATAGTGCCTGCAACTTTAAATGTTGTGATCAAGAGGGGAGTTCACCAGGAACTAATTGCATACAAATGACACTGGCTGAAATTCCCTTTTCTCTACAGCTGTTAAAGTTACATGAGCCCTGACCTGGATTTTAACTGGTCAGCCTACCCATGCAAAAATCAGGGGCCATATTGAACCTGATCTTTCAGAATTACAGGGAGCCTTTTCTTGATTTCCTCCCAACTTAAAAATGGTCCTTTTTAGAACAGGGTTTGTTAACTGTGGTGTTACAGACTCAATATATTGTGCCTTCCTTTCTATCAGTGACATGATGGTAGAACAAGTCCTCTTGGTTTTTTAATGTCCCATCTTCAGGTGTGTGTAGGGGCTTTGGGGGCAGTTCTAAAAGGGGGCAAATAAGGTTCCTTGGATGCTAGGGCTGCCTAAGAAGAATAATTATTCCACTGATTCTTCTAATTTTGCTGCTCTGGGCTAGGATACCCCCTTTTTCAATCTCTTCAATTTGCATGTGTACATATGAATTAGCCTATGCAAATTTGACACAAATCTGGACTCTCTCTTTTTTTGGCAATGTGCAATTAGACACGCTAATGTAGGCAGACACAAGGGAGAACTGCAGCACTTAAGTCTGCCTGCATTTTTTTAAAAAGGAGATTAGAGAGAAAAGGCCACTGGAAGTCTAAACCGCAGTGATCTGACCATGACAAGGTCAGATCATACATCCCCCACCATCCTCCTGCCTGGACAAAAAAACAGAGTCAAGAGTGCATCTTGCTGCCAAATATATTGGATCAATGACATGTTGGGGGCAGCCACATGGTTTTTCTGAAGCAAGATGAGAAAGCATAGTAGATGACTTGCATTCTTTTAAACAGAAATATTTGCCTAAAATCCCAGTCAGCTTCTTCATCTCAACCTAAAGTCTAAAGGCAAAGCACAAATTATGAGGGGAAAGCTAGGAGGCCCTGATTGAAAATTCATACACCCCGCCTCCCTTCCCAATTTCAGCTAAATAATGCCCCCTTGTAGCTGTGTAAAAAATAGTTGTTAAGGGAAGGCAGGCTCCCTCTGCCCCCTCCCTGCAATTTAACCACTGCCTATAGACCAAAAGACAACTCATCAGACAGGTAGCCTTGCAACAACTAGAAATGTGAGCATGGAAATGTTCCATTGCTCCAGGCACAAATGTGGCAAAGGCTTCCAGCTTCACTCTGATTGCACCTCACGTGTATGATAATAGCCATGGGATGAAAGATGGGCTTGAGATCTGTCAGAATTGGAGATATTTGTGTCTGTTTTAACTGGTCATTTCTACTGATGTTTCCCCGGCCTTGTTATACCACTATTTATTTTGTGTTTTATTGTATTGTATTGCATTATTGCTATAAGCTGTCTTGAACACCATCTAGTGGAAAGGTAGGATACAAATTTAACAAACAAATAAAAATTCCACCCCCCCCCCCCAGATGATTCTTTAGGAATTTCTCATATGTGAGCTAGACATTCAGAAAGGAAACCTAACTAATAATTACCACCTAGTATTCCCCATGTACAGAATACTATATGCACTGCCATGAGAGCACTGTACAAGTGTTTATTTTGCTGCCAGAACATATACTTCATAAAATGCTATACACATTTTCCCATACATGGTGATTATTTGCATAGGCTGACCAGATTTTAAAAGTAAAAATCCCGGTCCCCCCCGCCCCCCCCAAAACAACCCCCCCACCAAGCCACCCCCCCCCCAAAAAACCAGCCTGGACCTACCGCCGGGTTCCTCTGTCGCCCGCGCGGCCGCGCGGGTTCCTCTGTTGCTGCCCGCGCGGCTGCGCCGGGTCCTCCGTCGCCCGCGCGGCTGCGTGGGGTCCTCCGCTACCGCCCGCGCGGCCGCGCCGGGTCCTCCGTTGCCCGCGCGGCCGCGCCGGGTCCTCCATCGCCGCCCACGCGGAAGAGGCGGGAGAGGGCCGGATCCGGAAGTGACGTAACCGGCCCTCTCCCGTCTCTTCCGCGCGGCCTCTGGCCTTTCTGGGGCTCGTCGCGATGGCGACGAGCCTCGAGAAGCCCGGACGCCCACGCGGAAGAGGCGGGCGTGGGCGTCCGGGCTCCTCAGGGCTCATCGCCATCGCGATTGAGCCCCAAGGAGGCCAGAGGCTGCGCGGAAGAGGCGGGAGAGGGCCGGTTATGTCACTTCCGGATCCGGCCCTCTCCTGCCTGTTCCGCGCGGCCTCTGGCCTTACGAGCCCGGCAGCGGCGGCAAAGGTGGCGGAGGAGCCCGGGAAGTGGCCGCCCCAGCAGGTAAGTGCCCCCCTTCGTGCTTACCTGCAGGGGCGTCCGCTTCCCGGGCTCCTCCACCTCCACCGGGTGTCGCTGCCACCGCCGCGTGACCCCCCGCCACCCCGGTTTTCCCCCGGTTGGCCCGGTTGGCCTCTGGATTCCCGGTTAGGACCGGGAAATCCCAAGCCACCTGGTCAGCCTATATTTGCATACAAGTAAAATGTCATGTGTGAAGCAACCTTCAGATATGATTATCATATGGACAATGGCAAACTGAAGACGAAAAGATAAACATTTAAAAAGTAAGCAAAGGATTAGGGAGAACTGTATATCTTTCAAAAAGGATGGCAATATCCACCTACAGAAGAAGGGGAAAGCATGACTGATTTGAAGCCAGATTTTAGAAGGGAGAAAAAGTGAAGGAAATGTAACAGAACAAATCAAATAAAAATATTATTCCAAGTAAAGTATTGCATTGTAATAAAAATATATCAATTGCACCTCCTGGTGGCAACCAAAAAAGTTACCAACTTTCAGTGTGTGAAAGATCTTTTCTATACAGGAAGCATATATTTCTAACTTTGAAAACAAACAAAACACACACAGTTTTGAAAGAAGTATAGATCATACTTGGCACGTGTCAAACCAGCCATTTAAATTCATCCATTAGAGGTACTAGTGATGGTTATAGAAGTTACAAAAGGCTGAAGACAATAAAATATATGAACCTTGCTGTTATGAAGGAGGATTAACCAAACCAAAATCCATGCCACAGGTATTATAACCTAGGCTGACCAGATAAAATCCAGGTCAGGGCTCATGTAACTTTAACAGTTGTAGAGAAAAGGGAATTTCAGCCAGTGTCATTTGTATGCAATTAGTTCCTGGTGAAATCCCCTCTTCATCACAACTGTTAAAGTTGCAGGAGCCCTGCCTTCTTTTGTATATGGTCACTCTAGGATAGTGCCTGCAACTTTAACAGTTGTGATGATATGGGAATTTCACCAGGGACTAACTGCATACAAATGACTCTGGCTGAAATTCCCTTTTCTCTACAACTGTTAAAGTTACATGACCCCTGACCTGGATTTTATCTGGTCACCCTAGTTATTATAACCACACTGCGGCCAATTCAGTTTAGAGGCAATGAGTGTGAGAGGTGTAATGTTCAAAGATGTTTATGTGAATAATGGGTTCAAAAGAGCAAGAATAGTTATTTTTACTAATGTTAAGCAGTCAGAAGTTCTTCCATTTTTTTCTGTAACATTCACAAAGAAGACAATGAACAGTGTTCCCCTGGGGTCATCATCATATAAAGGACATTCTTTAGAAAAGGATCCCCAAACTTTTTGGGTTGAATACATTTAGAATTTTGAAAGTGTCAGGGGACCCTCACAAAATGTCTGCCATGGAGGGGCTTGCCCATTAATAAAATGGCTGCCATAGTGGGCATGGCTAGTCACAAAACACTCATTTTTCAGAATGTAAACTGGTGAGCTAAAGGGAAAATTAACTTGTACAAGAACCTAGGTGCATGACACAGGTGAAGTCTGAGCTCCAAAACACAAAACCATTCTTTTGACCACAAATAAAGATGGCGCTGGAGGGCAACAGTTCACTTAGCAGCATGCCAGCCTCCCAGTTTAAAAACAATTAATTAAAAAAACTTTTAAATAAATATCAGGAGGGGCAGGAAGCCTGGTGGTGCCCATAGGCATTGGGTTCATTGGTGCCCATGTCGGAGACTCCAGCTTTAGAGATACTCCATGCTTTTTCCTGTACGGGTTTTCCTAAAATGACCCACCACAGATACAAGTTAAATTATGGAGCCTAGGCATCACAGAGGTGGGATGGAGAGGATGGCACAATACACACGCATTTGTGCCTGCCATCAGGAAGTATTCTTCTCCCTGCTCCAGAAACCACTTCAGACTGCAGGTAGGGACTCGGTCACATGATTGAATGCTCTTCCTAACAAATAAAGACATCCTTAGATGTCAAGAACATTCTAGCTCAGCTTGTGAAGGAATCTCCACCCAGGTGCATGGATGAATAGTCCATTAAATGAATCCCTATATGCAACCTGAAATAGTACAAGCCAGACACAGGCAGACCACCTCAATACAAAGTAGGCTTCAGGGCCTAAACAAGTTGGAAAAGGACAGTACAGTAGCTCAATGATAAGACTGTGGGTGGGAGGGGGGAGGATCACAGACTCACCCACTTCTGCGATCCTCTCCCAGCGTCTAGATGGCTGCACAATGTCCTGGAAGGGAAGAGGGACGTTGTGGCTGCCATTTTTTTAAAAGAAGAGCTGCGCGTGGCGAAAAAGGTAAGCAATACCCCCCCCCCCGCGCGAACCCTGCGCCCAGCCCCCCTGGCATCCCAGGGATGGCAAAATTGCTGCCTCCGCCCCACACCCATGGGCACTAAGCCAACCCGTGCAGCTTTGTGCCCTTTTGAGGTCACAGCTGTGGTCCTCAGGATTGTCCCGGGGTCGTCTCTAGGTCATCCCCAGTTGATCCTGGGATCTCCTGGGCATCATATGAATGCACAGGAATGACCTAGTGACAACCCCGGGATATCTGCCAGGTGTAGACATGGCCCATGAGTAAGATTTCAATTTCAATCCCTGGTATGTCCAGGTAGAGCTGGGAAAGACCCCTGTTGGAAACACTAGAGAGACTGCCAGCCAGTGTAGATCATACTGAACTAGATGAACCAATAGTCTGACTTGGTATAAAAGGTGTGCATGGGACATCTGTAATCTGGGTTCCCAAACTTTTTTGTTTGCTTAACAGCAACTGGAGTGAGGATTCGATTACTGTTCTGACACTGGGAGAGCTGCCATAGCCAAAATCTTATTGTACTTAAAATATTTCGTGGCTGCCTTTCAGGGCAGAAGCCCTCTCGAGGTGGCTTACAGCAGTAAAATATATAAAAACAGTTAAAATGCTAAACGCAATAAAAATATGAACATGGTAAAATGGCGGTAAAAACAACAGTAAAAGCTAACAATAAAACCAACAACAACAAAGCTGAGTAGAAGAATTAAAAACAGGTGCCTACATTTCCACACACACCTCTTTTATGGCTAATTGCAGCTCTTGGGGAGGGGTGTAATTTTGATCATCTACATATGGGCTGGGGGTGACCAGATTTTGAGGATCAAAATCCCGGACCCCCCCCCCGCCATCCCACCCACCCAAAACAACCCCCCCACGCAGCCCCCCGCCCCGCGCTGCCCGCACGCCTGCCCCGCGCCGCCCGCCCCGTGTTCCTTACCGGCTGGGGCGTCTGCTTCCCTCCAGTGCTCGGAATCTACTGAGAAACAGTCCCTCGCGCTACTGAGGGACAGGCCGCGAAGCCTGTTTCTCAGTAGATTCCGAGTACCGGAGGGAAGCAGACGCCCCAGCAGGTAAGTGCCTCGCGCCGCCGCCCGCCCCCCCTGCGCCGCGCTGCCCCCCCATCCTCGCGGGAGGAGAACGAGCTGTTTCCCAGAGGTTGCCCCCTGGGGCCCGGTCGGCCCGGTTTGGCCCATTTTCCCCGTTTAGGACCGTTGAAACCCCGGGGGGTCTGGTCAGCCTAAGATAGGTCATTCCATGAGTCGAAGGGATTCTTCTGTACATGGAAGGCACTAGAGTCCAGCAGAGGTTCCCCACTGGAGGAAGGAGGGATGGAAGTGATCTTTGCCAGTTCTCCCTTTCTAGTGTTGCCTTTCATGCTGCTATGGGGGTCCCCCAGCCCTCCAGAGCAGCTATTCAGAAGGCACTGGGGGGCTGCAGGAGGAATCACAAAAGTTACCTCCCACTCCTTTCTCCGCATGAGTGTTAACTGCTAAATGTTAATCTGGTTCCAAGGCAATATATATTTGCACGTATTGAGTATAAGCATCAGAACTTTAAAATATTCATTATATGGCCATGGAATTGTATTTATTTATTTATTTATTTCATTCCTATACTGTCCAATAGCCAATGTTCTCTGGGCGGTTCACAAAAATTTAGTTTGGTATGTATATGCTTATATGTAAATCTGATCTGTATATGCTTGCACTGTAATAGTATGATACATTAAAGATTCTAAATGAGAAGTATTCTTGAGAAGCAAGCAAGCAAGCAAACAGCAAAAATTTTAATGGGCCCTAACACAAATAACCCTACACTTCTTTATTATCATTAAATAAAGTAGAAGGCCAGATTGGGGTTCTTCATTAATAGCCACATTATATTAATCTGTCAGTCAAATAAATGTTTTTTCCACCTCAATGACCCAATTCCAGCAAATCTCCCTACAACTTCTGCTTTTTCTTTTTGTTCTTCAGCACCTGAAACAACTGGTAAAACATGATGCCCAACTCACATCAATTGTGTTGTATCTATAGATAGATACAACACAATTGCAGAATAATAACCAGTTAATCTGAAACATATTTTCATACCCATTGTATCTGGGATATTGCAGTTCAATAGTTAATAGCAAATATTACTATTCATTATACTATTACTATTATTCATATCATTCCCCTCCTAATCTAATATTGGGCATAATTTCTTCTGATGGAGAAAATTGCTCGCTATATGCCAAGCCAACTCTTCCCAAGCTGACCAGTTGTCCATGTTCTAGAACCAGGGCCAGGCCTAGCATAAATAGTGCCCTGGGCGAAGAGGAGTACCTTTGATGCTTCCCCTTCCCCTGTCTGTAGTCATTTTATAGGGCCACCCAGAGGAATTATGGAGCCTGGTCCCAGTGTGACATCCATTGAGAACGACATTGCAGAAAACCTTGATCTCTCAGCCCCTGTGCTACAGTTTCCAGAATCCAAAGCTTGAAAAGCCACTTTCTAAGTAGTGGTAGTGCACTATGCAACACAGCAGAAATGCCAGAGGTTATACTCACCGTATATTTTTGTTTTGTAGTAGGTCCTATGTTTTAGTAAGGATTGTTTATTTTACAGTATTCATTATTTTTATCTTTAAAAATACTAAAGAGGTTATAAATAAAAATGGTATTCAGCTGACCTTTTTACAGCTTTATTTTATATAGTGCTTATTAGGGGTGTGCTCTCCGCCTCGGAATTATCTGGTAACCACGAACATCCACGGAGCATTCAATCTTCCATAGTGGAGACTGGCTGCTTCCAAACCCATCAATTAATATCAGAGTGGAGACGTGCCCAATTGGAGCTTTTAAAGTCTCAGAAATTATCCAACTGTTTTCCAGGCGTCAATGCTCTCTCTCTCTCTCTCTCTCTCTCTCTCTCTCTCTCTCTCTGTGTCTCAATCTCCATATTTGGAAGGTGCTGAGTGGGGTGAGGGGTAGCTTTGATATTGACATCTGTGGCTAACCAACTAGGAATTGCCACAGCGCTGTACTTGACTGTATTCTCCTCCAATCGCAGTGTTCGGGGGAGTGGAAAACACTAACTGGCTGCTGGTCCTGGCTGTGGTGGTGGGGAAAGGGAGCACATTTCTGCTTGAACTCATAGAAGTAAATCATCCAGAGTGTGAAAGTGCTGCTGGGCTGGCTGGCGTTGTGACTGAGTAAGCTTCTACACCTGAATCAGGCAAGTTCTTTATCTCAGTTAAACTATTACTCCTATTGGCTGGCTGGGCTTCCAGTGCAAGGGAGGGAGGCTCTGTCCAATAGATCTGAAGGGCACCAGGTTGGAGAAGGCTGGAGTAGAACTTCCACTAGCAACAGTGGATCTGTGCATCAGCAAAGTAAAGGATAAAAGCTCCCTCCATAAATACGCAGGGGTGGATTAACATGTGTGTGTGTGTTTGTGTGTGTGTGTGTGTATCTGTTTATGGGGGATAATGGTTTGAGGGGAGGAATTTAAAAAATCCTAAAAAATCAAGGCATGAATGGATCTGCTACAAACTTGGCATGCCTAAAGCCCTACATAAGAGCTATCATTATGCCAAGTTTCATCTCTTCATCTTTAAAAATGATAGGTTTTTTTAAAAAATTAAACCACACTTTAAAAACCCCTAAAATATTAAGGCATAAAGGGATATACTCCAAATTTGGAATGTCTAAAGACCTCCTTAAGAGCTATCACTGTGCCAAGTTTCAGCTCTTTAGCTTTAAAAATGAGGGAGCTGTAAGCTTTTGATTAATTTCCATTGACTAGATCAGTTTGTTGGGTGTACCACGAGGCCTCTGACCTTGCGGATGGTAAGTTGTAGTCTTAGGGATAGTTTTAAGAAAGTCTGTTTCTCTGTAAGCTTTCTCGATCTCTGTTTCTCATAGGAGTTGCTGGCAATGGCCTTGGACGTAACCAGTTTCCCTGGGATCTAAAGGATGTTTTGGATAAGGAGGGGAGTTCTCTTACAAGCTGTCACTCACATTATAGCATCATCAAAAGGAGGTTGAACAGTGCTGCCCTGTTGGTACATGGGTGTAGTTTACAGGTTAGAGGACCTGTCTGTTAAATAGTTTTGGATAGTATATAATAGCTAGCAAGGCTGAAAAAGCTTTGCTAGAGATAGGCTGCCTCTACAAGAGGCATTTAAAGCTCTTTCAAGGCGCATTAAATTTTTTACCTCTACAAGAACGGAGCGCAAATCGGGCGTAGAGGCGTGTTATCTCTCCGATTATGCGAATTATCGAATGCGCGTTAAATAGAGTTTTATTTTGCTCCGGCCGTTAAAGCGCATTTTGCCTATATGAACAAGCGTTTCTCCGCATAAACTACCTGTAAAGCGCATTTGAAACAACTGGTAAGGTCACCTGTTGAGTGCTCAATTACCTCCTGCATACAAGCATTTACGATAAAGCGCTTCCGAGAAGATGCGCATAATCGGAGGAACAGGCGTAAAGCCGAAGTCTTGTAGATGAGGCCATAATCTTTTGATGCTTGGCCTGAAACCCCTCGTGTTTGGATTCCACCTGTTTGGAGATTTTGGAAGCACTCTGCACATGCTCACACATTTGCTATTTGGACTCTGAGGATTGTGTCATGGAAGGTGCTCTGAGGCTTTTCATAGACTTGGACTTGCATTTGCTCTGGATTGTGTGTGTGTGGCCTGCGAGAGAGCTTCCCCGGGGCTATGTGCAGGGGAGTTTCCTAGGCCTACGAAGTTCCTTCCCTGGGTTCTTGCTTACCATGGTCAGCTCAGCGTTTCTGACAGGCTGGGGTTGACTGGTGCAGGATCGATCTCTCTCTGCCAAGCTCAAAAGGTGGCCCTGTGCCTTGAACTCGTTCTCTCCCTGGCATTTTGTTTGGGCTCTGGCCAAGTCAATTCTGAAGAACCAGTGTATGCAGCATTTGGAGGAGTTCAGATAGGAAAATGGCTATGCCTAACTCTACCTCTCCTCCCCCCCCCCCAATGTTTGCCTGGAAAGTTCATGTCAAGAAATGTGCTTAAAGTGTTCTAACTATCCTTCAGCATTAAGTGGGTGTCGAAAAATGTAGCCATTATGCTTTGAGCGTGCGATTTTGTCAATAAAAGACGTCTCACTGACATGATTGTCTTGTCAGTTTGCCAGTTTGTAGGGAAAGGGCTGACTGACGACTCCGTTATCCGAAAATGAGCAATACTCCGACAGGTAATCCGATGGGGTGGAGTAAGGGGAGCTGCTCTGAAACCGGGGCAGAGAATCCCCTCAACAGAGCTCTGGCTCGAATTTTGAAGCAGAGGAGACCCACTTTGCACACCTCTGGTGCTATAGTGTTTGCACTGGTTTTTAGCTCGCACAAATGACATCAAAATGGATTAGTACCCAAACAACCTGTAGAACATTGAAAGAAAGCTTACAGACACTTGTTTACCACCCTACCTCACTGCAGACAGTACGTTCGAAAAACACAGCCACTGAATTCAGCTTGGCGCCCCAGGCAACTGCCCAGCTCAGCCACCCATTACGACCAGCCCTATCTACAACACTTGCTGAGTGTATCAACTCTTTCCAGATAAATATTTTATATATTATAAACTGTGGAAAAGAGCACAGCGGCTTTAGAAAGGCAAAAATGGTGACTGTGGCGACCTTTGTAACTCAGGCAGTAAGTTATACAACACTCAAAAGTTATTATTTGAAGCTTAAAACAATGAACAACAGGGGGGGCATAGACCTTATAAGTAGAAAAGTAAGTAGAGTCTCATAGGAAAGAAAAACAGATTCAAAACAGAAAATTGTAGACCGTGTTTGGACTGCAAAGGAAATGCAAAAGGGTTGGGGAAAAGCCATTTCCTTAGAAACTAGGCTCCATTTAGTTCTAGAATGGACTAAAAGGTGTATGTTCTAAACTCTGTGAATAAGGGTGTAATCTTATTCATGTTTAGACAGAAAAAAGCCTTACAACTTCCAGCATCTCTGTGCCACTCATGCTGGCTAGGGAATGCTGGGAGCTGTGGTGCTGGGTTTTCTGTCTAAAGATGCATAAGATTGCATCTTAAGTAAGCAATGGGTGAAATTGGGACATTGACCCAACATTGCATGAACTAGGTTTATTGTACATATTCTGCAGAAAGAGGTAGAAGTTGGTCAAAATGTACTTTCCTCACCTGCCAAGTGGAGATTACAATAATGGATTATTTGGTGGGGAAAGAAGTAGAAATCAATCAACAAATGTCTATTCCTTCTTAAGTCACACTGATTTTGAAATCCTCTACTCGTTCACCCAATTTTTTACATTTATATTCCACCTCTCCTCCAAGGAGCACAAGACAGCGTATATTGTACAGGGTTCTCCACACTCTCTTTGTACTTGCAATCAGTCCCAATCTGCTTCAGGAGGCACTACAACTGCTATTCATGGGCTGTTGTTTTATAAGGACATCCTAACTGTATATCTCCCATGTTAAGAATATGTAGTTTGGCCCTAGTTCAATACCATGCTGTTAAGGTTGCCGAAGCACACCTACCCAAATGCAGCAGGTGTCGCTTTTCATAGGCCTCCTCCACACGAGACGTTTAATGAGCCTTGAAGGCTCATTATAAATTTTACCTCCACACCAGCGGAGCGCAAAACGGGCGTACAGGCGCGTTATCTCCCCGATAATGCGCATTTTCGAATGCGCGTTAAATAGCGACTTTTATTTTGCTCTGGCCGTTAAAGCGCATTTTCACGGTGTGAACAAGCGATTATGCGCGTTAACGTCTTGTAAAGCGCTTTTTGGACATCAATTAATGCGCTTCGCCGCCTCTCGCCGCCTCCCGTGCAGAGGGATTAGGAGTAAATGCGCCTCCGCGATAATGCGCATAATCGCCAAACCGGGCGCAAAAGCGCATCCTTGTGGAGGGGGCCATAGATTGGAGATGCAGTAACAAAGAGGAAAGCTGCACCAGATGAATACCTGCCTGACAGAAACCCACCACAGGCAGAGACAGGACATTCCTAAAACATAAAAAAGGAGCGGGGTGGGGGTGGTGGGGGGGCGAGAGCGAGGGAACGCCTGAGTGATGGCGAGTGTCTGTAACATTCTACGAAGTTGACCTTTCTTGCCCTTCTAGAATAGGGCATAACTGGGCATCTCTTGGAGTGACAATTTACCACCTTAAGTCTCTTTTCATTCCACCCCCCTTATTCCTTATCATCTCCGTTACTTCAGCGCTCCTTCCAGTTTCCTCTGTCCTTTTGGCTGGCTCCAGCCCCATTGTTATATTTTTCGCAGAAGCAAGCTTAATTGGCAGCTACGACCTCCTCCACCAAGGGAGTCTGCGTCTCATCCACCCTCATACCCGATCTGTGTGTATGTAGGGTCTGTTGATGACACCCTACAGCGGCGGGAGAGGGGGGAAAGAAGAGGACACACTCTTCACATGATCAGAAATACTCCCACTTTCGATGATCCCACTTGCGCCAGAACTGAGCCACGGCTGGCATTGCAGAAAACGGTTCCAACTCTCCGCGCCGGAGAGGAGCCACGCGCGGCGGCAGCGTCCCCACCGTCCAAAGGTCTTCGGCAGCCGCTAGGGAGGGAAGCGCGCTGCTGACGCGTCGGGTGGAGAGCGCCTGAAGGCGGTGCCCAGAAGCTCCCTGGTGGTAGAAGCAGCTGAATTCGTAAGGGCAGGAGGGCTGAGCGCCCACGCGGCAGGAGCAGCCCAGAGCAGTCGGAATCAACCAAGGGAAGCGGCATAGGCGTTTCCTTGCAAGTGCAATAGACAGCTGCTTGGCTGCATCCAAGGACGGGTGAGCTTGTGCAAAGGGGTGCTTGTTTACCGAAGAGCTGGATGGTTTCAGAAAGCGACGCCTCTGCGTGGCGGGGTTGGATTGCCATGATCGCGGGGTGGGGCATAGGCAGACTTCAGATTATTATTATTATTATTATTATTATTATTATTTCTTACCCGCCTCTCCATTTGGATCAAGGCGGGGAACAACAATATGATAAAATACATAAAACTGATTAAAACATGGCACACATTATTAAAACTGCATTAAAATCATAAAACCATCTAAGTCGATATGCAGAATCGACTTGGTTTTTGCCTGAGCCCGGTGCCAAAGACATATACACTGAATTGAAGAATTTTGAACCCAGGAGTTGGTTTTGGCCTTCCACACAAAAATCCACTCCTAGTTATCTCAAGCTTTTTTCGTTTAAATTGGGAGTCAGAAGCCCTTGCTGATGTACTGCAATTCAATTTTAAGATCTACGAGTACAGCCAGATCTATCTTCTAACCACGTCTGGTCTAGACATGTTTTCACTGCAAGGGGTACTCCCATACTATGCATTGAAATGCTCTTTCCAAAACAAAGCCCTGATCTAGTTGTTTACATCGTTCTAGTTGTCGGGGAGTAAGCAGGAATCACAAAACAAAGTTTTTATTTGATTTTTTAAAGATGGTTTAACAAAGTGCGGAAGAAAGTCATTTTTTTAAGTCCCATTCTTTTAAGTCCCAGGACTTAAAAGAAGAGTATGGGAAATAGTGATAAACAAAAATGCCTTTTGAGTATGTGCAGAATTCCTTTATCTCACCCCTGAGCCAAGAGTAAAAGGGCATGTCAGTCCCATGTATATTCTTTTCCTAGCTTCCTCCAAATGGAAAATGTTCAGAATAGATGTTTACAGCTCCTGTTGCAGGAACAGCTGATACATGTCCTAGATAGATGCAAAAGGAATCTTCACTTGCTCATTCCTGGTAATGTGTGACCCCAAAACTTCTAAAACTGTGAGATGATGAAGGTGGGTTTCATGAGAGGGCGGTCTCAGCAGGTTTCAACTTGTGTATTATATAATTTAGAAGCAGCAACTTACTTAGCAAATGGTTGTTTTTGGAAGTATGTAAAATACTCGGTTTTGGGCTGCTACCAGATGAGGCTTTTATCTTGGAATCGCCCTATCTCATTCATAGGATTTTACAAAGGGTCCACATGATCTCCTCTTCCATTTGTAAATCCTGCTTGTTTCCCCTTTTTTAATTCCAAAGAAACTCCGCTAAGGTGGAAAAGCAGAAATAGGTGCACAGTGTCTTTTAATTGCTAGTGCAAGGAGCCCTCCATCTGGAAGCACTCTGGGTCTAGGTACATGTAAAAAAAGTTCGGAACATATGCAAAAGACCTTTCTCTTGCTAATGAGCAACCACAACCAGCCTGTGCATAACTATAGATAAATATATAGTGCCAATGGTATGCAAATCAAAGTAAAGAATATGGAACATAAATGATAGTCTCTTTGTGTCTGACAAAAACAATGCAAGTCATATTAAATAAAAAGGGCACAATCCTATGCATGTTGAGGCAGAAAAAAGTCCTACAACTCCCAGCATGGTCATGCTAGGAGTTGTAGGACTTTCTTCAGTCTAAACATGCATAGGATTGCACCCTAAGATTCCCCCCCCCCCGGTGTTTAGTCTTGCAAATGTTGGCAGAAATGAGGCCATTTTAATAGAATATACATTGTAGCAGATATAGAAATTCATACAGGAAATGAGAATAAAAAATTAAGCATAATTTAAGAAAATAGCTAAATATATTTCTATCTCCTCCATCTTTAATATTGTTATGAGGGGAAACATTATTGTGGATGTAAAAGCTAAAAATTTCTCACCCTTGCTTGCCTTTGAGTGGACGGTTTTTGTATTGCTACAGAGAGCGAGTCAAAAGCTTATTTGTGCTTTGAAACATCTTGCACAAAACAAGGTTATCCAGAATTCCTTTTTCCTGAAAATAACTTAGAATTCATTGCATGTATCTTGATTGCTCAGTTCATAAGAGTGAAGCCAGGACATAGTCCAGGAATTCTGCATCTGAGAAAGGGAATGTTTGCAGTATACTGTTCCAACTTCAGAGGCACAAACAGGGAAAGTGCAAACCCGTTCAAAGTACACACCCTGCATGTACTGTTAAGTTAACTACAAGAATATCATAAATATGACTTCAACACTCAGTTTAAGATGTCTTCAAAATACAGACTCCTCCAGCCATAAAATAAAATAATGACATGTTATGTTTTTGTTAGAAAAAAAATTGAGATTTCCCATTTTACTGTGTTTTCCAAAAAATAGTTCCATCACATTCTGTTTCTATTATATCCAGGCTTTCTGTCTGCATGCACTCTCTAATGCTGGGGGTCTCCAAAGTGGCTCCCATAGGCATCAATGTGCCATGGACATTTTTTTTGGCACCCACCAGGCTCCCTCCCTCTCCTGATTTTTATTTTATTTCTTAAGATTTTTTTAAAAAATTAAAAATTGTTTTTAAAATCTGGGAAATCAGCCTGCTGCAAAATGATTTTTTGTCCTCAGTGCCATCTTTATTTGGATTGAAAAGCATGGTTGTGGTTTGGACATTACACCCCCGCTTCTGCCTTGTACTTAGGTTTTTGGACAAGCGGCTTTTCGTCTGACCGATTTGCCTTATGGAAAATGAGTGTTTTGTGACTGGCTACATCCACCATGACAGCCATTTGATGGATGGGCAAGCTTCTCCATGGAAGCCATTTTGTGAGAGTGCCTCTCAAAATTCCAAATGCGCTCACCAGCCCAAAACGATTGGGGATCCTTGCTTCCATAAATCCATCCTGATAGTATAAACCCACCCCATTCCGTTTGTTCTAATTTTGTCCCTAACCTAGTCAGCAACTAGTTTTACAATCTGACCACTTTTAAGATGGGATGGAGAGTGGTCCTACACTCCTCACCTCCCAAACTGGACTCTCAGCAAGCTCTGTTCCACGACCAGTGCTTCTTCTGCCTTTCTGTCTCTGGCTTGGCAACTATGGGGCAAACTTATAATATTTAGGAGCCAAGACTAAATACAGCCCACCAGTTTCTGATTCCTGATCTATTCCCTCCCCCCAGGAAATGAGGAAGTTAAATTTGCTAAGAATCTTGCCAACTGTATGTACTAAGGATCACTGAGCACCTAATAGTGAATTGTCTGTACTCTCAACAGGAAAGTAGGGTTAGGGTAAATCCTGAGGTTAGGGTTAGGGTTGAGAAGGCACAGATTCCCAGGCACAAACTGGTACCAGGAAAGAGCCTCGCTGAGTTAGACAGATTCAATGGGCCAAAAGGACAGCTTCCATACCAACTTTTAATGGCTGCAGGAAAGTCTCAGTAGTAAATTAGGGTTAAGGCTCATCCTCAGATCAGGTTTAGGTTTGAGGAGGTACGGGTCCACGGGCAGGAACTGGGACCATGAAGAGCCTAGGAGGGCCAGACTAAATGAGTGGGCCAACAGGACTGCTTCCATACTGACTTTTAGCTGCTGGAGGGAAGCCTCAGTGAGAAATTAGGATCAGGGTTAATTCTCAGGTTTAGATTAGGGTTGGGGAGGCACAGCTCACTGTGCAGGGAGCAAAACCACAGAAGAGCTAGCAGGTCCAGACAGATTGAGTGAGCCACCATGATGGCTTGAATACTGACTTTTAGTGACTGGAGGGAAGTCTCAGTTTTATTTATATTAGGGTTAGGTAGGGTGACCATATTTTGGAAACCAAAAAGGAGGACAACATGTCTGCCCCCAGGGGGCGTGTCCAGCACCACTGGAACATAGCCTTGGTCACATGACTGATTTTACAGCACACAATTAAGACAAATCTGTTCTACATAACATCTTAATATTAAAATCACTGAAATAACAAGTGAGACATCCAATGTATCTGAAATTCACTTCACCTCTATTTTTGTAGCTTTTGTTGTACTTTGTTGCTATACGCTGTGTGATACATCCTCCCCTTACCTCAAATATCTTTCCTGATTGTATCCTCACTCTGCTGCAAGCTACTGCTTAACAGGTTTATTGCCAGCCAGTCGGCTGGCTAGCTTTTTTTGTATTTTTAGTTTTAGTTTTAAAGTTCAATTTTGTTTTGAAACTTGCTAAAAATCAACAGATGAACAGATCTGCTTGAAACTTGGCATGGCTAAACCTCTACTTAAGGTCTATCATGATGCCAAGTTTCATCTCCTTATCTTTAAAAATGATTTTTTTAAAAAATAATAATTTAAAAACCTCAAACTTTAGGAAATTCCTTAAAATCAACAGATGAACGGATCTGCTTCAAATTTAGTATGACTAAAGCTCTGCCTAAGGGCTATCATCTTGCTGGGTTTCATCTCTTTATCTTTAAAAATGATGGAGCTGCAAACATTTGTGTTAATTCCCATTGACTATAAAGTAGAGCTGCCCTTTGGGTGGGGTGAGCTGGGGGATGGGGAAAATCCAGATTTTTCTTCAAATTTAATAATTCCCGCCCTTTCTTGGATTTGTTACCAAAAATCCTGACATGTCCTGGTTTTTCTGTTAAGGTCAATCCACAAGTTAGGTTTATAATATAGACAGCATGGCTCCCTGGGCAGGAACCGGGAGCGCAGACAAACCTGGCTGGGCCAGACACACTGAATGGGCCACAGAATGGCTTGCATACTGACTTTTAGTGGCTGGAGGGAAGTCTCTGTTTTAAATTAGGGTTAGGGTTAATTTTCAGGTTAGGTTATAGGAAGTACAGTTCACCTGCAGGAGCCATGGCCTTGGAAGAGGCAAGGAGGGCCAGATACACTGAGTAGGCTGCCAGGATAGTTTGCATAGTTACTTTTATTGGCCAGAAGGAACACACATTTAGAAATTGGGGTTAGAGTCAATTCTCAGGTTAGGGTTGGGTTTAGGTGGCACTGCTCACTGGGCAGGAATTGGGACCACTAAAGAGCCTTTCAGGGCCAGACTGACTGAGTAGGCCTCTCCGAAGGCTAGCCTACTGACTTTGAGTGGCTGGGTGGAGGTCTCAGTGGCACGGTAGCATTAGGGTTAAGTCTCAGAGTGGGGATAGGGTTGGGGAGGATAGGCTTCAGGGTGTGGGACTCGGTCCTTTGGAGAGTGTAGCCTCGCGGACAGGGTGAGTGGGCCACCATGAAGCCTTGTCTACCAACTTTTGGTGGCTCAAGTGTAGTCTCAGTGGCACCTGGGGGTTAGGGTTAAGACTCAGGTTAAGGTTCAAGTTTTGGGACACATGGCTCCCTGTGTGGTAACTGGGGCAGACTTTTAGTGGCTGTAGTGTTGTTTCTGTGGTATTATATGGCAGGGTTAATGTAAATTGTCAGAATAGGGCTAGGGTTGGCAAGGTACAGCTCCATGAATAAGAAAGTGGCCTCAGGACAGCCTAGCCTGGCCAGAAAGGGTTAGTGGGCCTCATGGAAGGCTTGTCTACTGACTTTGAATGGCTGGAAGTACATTTCAGTGGCAATGGAAGGTTAGGTTTAATTTCTGTTAATCTATATTTACAGATATTATAAATCCAACTGTGAACACAGGCAAAAGAGACGGATTGATTGATTGATTTAAATAACATTTTCTATTTCACTTCAGATTTGTCCTCAACTATGAGGTCTAGAAACTGCTTTAAAAATATGCGAAGTGATTCAGGGTTCTAACAGTATTCCACATGTTGTACATTACCTTCACCTGTTAGTGAAAAAAAACCCTGAGAGGTTCAATTCCTGGCAGGTCACAAATGTTTCTCTTTTAGTACTTAGTGTTAAAACCAAGACTTCTTTCTTCTTAAGGTGGCTTCTCACTGAATGTCACAAAGGAGAAAAACACGTTCTTAGGATGCAAAATAGTTTAATTGACAAAATCAAGGTTTCATAATTGGGCATTGCTGCTATAGCTGGGGAGTGTTTGCAAATTACCCATCAGTCATGGAAGTGGTAAAAATTCTAGATCTTCATTTAAACAACATGGAGACAGAAGTTTTTAGACTAAAAGAATTCTGTCTCCATGTGGTTTAAATGAAGATCTGGCATGAATGAAGGGTGCCTGTCCTTCGCATAGCTCAGCCATATAATTCTTTGGCCCAGCAATATAGTCATTAAAGTGCTCTACTCCATAAAATGTGTGATGCTAGCGTTTAAGATGTGGTTGGTCCCAGAACCCTATCCAGGATTTAGGAGAGAGGGGTCCATGTACAAAACTTTATAAGTTGCAAGTCTGTTGTATGATGCTTTCCCCAAGTGCTTGAGGCCTTCTGCTTGCTAGTGTGTGTGTGTGTTGTGTTTGTGTGTGTAAAAGTATTTTTACCCTTTTGGGGGGAAGTAGAGAGTATGTAAAGATGTGTGGATGAAAAATTCTGGAATTCCTTGTACAGATAGACATGGGCTTTCATCCTAGGATGGCAAATCTGAAAGAACCTCTGAATCCTTGATTGTATGAAGAAACCCTGAGATAAGGCAGCAGGACGCAAGTGAATTCTGTTGTGTGGAAGGAAATTGAACTGCAAATATATTGCTATGTTTCCCATGTCCACACATTTTTATAAGAAAGTTATTGAAAACAGTACTTTCAATTTCTGGTATTTTCCTTTGCAGATCCTTCCTTTTCTGAAAATGGATTTTGCGGCTCTTGAGGAGCTTTCCTTTTTAGAGGTGACCATTGCCTTGTTTACGGTGGCATCGATTTTAATTTCTATAAAAATGTTAATGAAGAGCAAACAACCACGTCCACCTGGACCTTGGTCACTACCGATTTTGGGGAATCTCCTCCAGCTTGGAGCGTATCCATACATTTACTTTGATCGCATGAGGAGGAAATATGGAGATGTGTTTCAGATAAAGATGGGAATGGTCCCCGTTGTGGTCGTGAATGGCCTCGATGCTGTGAAACAGGTGCTTTTGAGAGATGGGGAGAGTTTTGCTGGCCGACCTGACATGCACACCTTTTCTTTTTTTTCTAATGGAGAGAGCCTGTCATTTTCTGTGAAGTATGGGGAGAGCTGGAAGCTTCAGAAGAAAATTGCTGGCAAAGCTTTGCGATCACTCTCCAAGTCTGAAGCCGAGTCCTCGACTTGTTCTTGTCTTCTTGAAGAGCATGTTTGTGCGGAAGCTTCAGAACTGGTGAAAGCCTTTGTGGAGCTTTCAAAGAAGGGGGGCTTTGACCCCGCTACCATTACGAACTACACTGTTGCTAATGTTGTCTGTGCCCTTTGCTTTGGCAAGAGGTACGACTACAACAACGAAGAATTTCTGAGTGTGATTAAGATAAATTATGATCTTATAAAAGCGAGCAGTGTCTTCAATCTAGCTGATTTTATACCATGTCTTCGTTACCTCCCACTCCCTGCTGCAAAGGTTGCTCGCGAATTTTATGGAAGGTTTAATAAGTTTGTTGCACGGCGTGTAGACGACCACTATACAGCATATGATAAGGTAAGCTGAGGTTGAAGAAACCGAGAGAGCCTCTTAGGTGATAGGATACCCATAAATCACACCATACTGGGAGGTTATGAGTATGAAAGATACCAAACGGGACAATAAATGTAATATTTTCCAGTTCAGACATTATATTTCTAAGCATTGTGGAAGAACAGAATGGTGTTTTATATCATGTTTTCTGTTTTAGTTCATATATTTCCTGTACATGCAAGCTTTCTGTTTCTATAACACTTAAAGCATAACAGTTTTCAACAAAATATTGTTTACTATTTATACTTTAAAGTTTTTATGAAAAACAGAAAAGAAATGAAGTGTCTTACAACAACGACAATGAAAACACAAAGCAGTTAAACATATTGGTGGCACTTTACTCCAAATCCTATGATGACTTCATCCAGTGGTATCATGTAGATCAGGGCTGGGCAACTTGTAGCCCTCCAGATGTTTGGCTTGAAAGCAGACCTAAAGTATGTGGATGTTGAAGCCCCCTCCTAGGCTTCACCTGCTCAGGGTGGTCTGTATAGCAGCAGAATCCCTAGCTTGTCTCGGGCCCAATGCTAGAGGCAAATACTCAAACCTGGCACGTGAATGGACTGATCTCCTGGTGAAATAAATAGACTTCTTATGGATGGCAACTTCCCTCACCCTCAAGCCACTGTAGGTGTGCATGACGTACCCAGGCAGACAGAGCTAGGACAAATCAATGCCACCTAGTTCATCCACCCAGGTTTCAACTACATGTGCCAGGTTGGTCCTTTCATCCTCAATCAGACCATGGGTGGAGAGTTCAGATAGGTGGAATAAAGTGCATACTCTGCAGTTAAATGCAGCACAATACAGTCAGAGTTAAGAGTGCAGAAATAGTGAGGTTACCAATAAACATATTAAAGTGCAGTCATAATCAGATAGTGATAACTCAAAGGCTTATTTTTCTCATCAGTACCTGCTAAAAAGCGAAGTTATAATTTAGCCAGGTTACCAATAAACATATTAAACTGCAGCCATAACAAGAGGAAAAACTTGGGTTCCTTGGAGAAAAAAAAGGCAAAATAGAAATGAAGAAAGTAAAAATAAACATCTGAGCACTTGTTTCGTCATCGGCACCCCCCAAAGTGCTAAATTCCCGCTACACAAAATAGGCCCCAATATTAAAATATAATGTTTTTTTCTAACCTACATGCCCACTAGAAAGTGAAATAGGATCACAACAGTATGCACACCTTTCAGCACTAACCAACCCCAACATAGACTCATCAGGCTCTGGTATCTTAATCTAATTTCTAGCCACATTTACATAATCGAAACACACACACACACACACACACACACACACACACATATTACTTTAATGCTTTGAAGCCAGTGTTTTCTGAAATAACCATGTGGCGTTGGTGTCCCCTGTGTCAGTTGTAGCATTGCTTTACTCCCATATCAGCGTGCACAGGATAGTTGCCGAAGGAATTTATTGCTACTATTAGCATTATTAATCACTGATTAATGTTTACTGCATAATGTTTATATTCATTATTATTGTTCCCCAAAGGAATTATCACCATAGATTCCAAAGGCCTTTGCTTGGCTAGGAGAAAAAGTACAAAGATAGATTCTGTATAACGTGATGCAGAATTAAACAAATTTATGGTTACCAAGTCTGTAGCTTTAAAAGTAGCTAGACAAAATAGTATCAAGTGTTTTGTTTGTTTCCTTTAGAGCCATCTCAGAGACATCACTGATGCCCTGATTAGTGTTAGCAATGAAAAAATTGCTGATGGGAAAATTGCAGCCCTATCTAATGATAAAATTATAAATACTGTCAATGATATATTTGGAGCTGGTAAGTATTAAACATTTTAAACACGTGAAGACCTTGTTGGGACCAGAAGAGAACCACCATGTTTGTTGCTGGATATAACAAGTATGACTTTAAACTGATGATAATAAAAAAGCTTGGTGGTTTCTAGTTTCTTTGCCCGAGTGTCTTTCAGCCTGATCCACATAGGTGAATTTTGTGTTGGAATCAACATGGTTAAATTGTGTTGAAGTCATCATGGATAAACTGGTACAAAGTATGTGAAATTGGAATTGTTCCAATCTTTGTAGCACAGCTGAACTTAATTCACTTTATCATTCAACATGAAAAATATTGTAGATCTGAACACATGTTGGACCATTGACCAGTAGCAGAATTGCAAAATTGGCTGTCAAATAGGATTGACTAGTTCTTCAGAACCAAGAAAAGTAGTTTCAGGATGGAATATCTTCTGGAAGGTTTACATGATATCTAACACTGATTTCAGCATATGAAAAAATTATTTATTTATTGCATTTCTATACCGCCTGATAGCTGAAGCTATCTGGGTGGTTCACACCCAGGCTTTAGCAGTTAATTTCTAATTTAGCCATCAAATATCCTAATGCTTCATTTATTTTGTAGGTTTTGGTACTATGTCATCATGCTTGGAATGGGTATTCCTGTACTTGATAAGCAACCCAGAAATTCAAACTAAAATTCAAGAAGAAATTGGTAACGTTCTTGTTTAAAGAGTAATAAAATAAAATAGAAGACTGAAGTCACTAGTTGTGAAACCCATTGAATTAAATATGTTGTTTTCTTCTTCGCAGATGGAAAAATTGGACAAAAGCCACCAAGGTTCGTTGATCGAAAAGATCTGCATTACACAGAAGCTTTCATCAATGAAGTCTTTAGGCACACCTCCTTTATCCCATTCACCATTCCTCACTGGTAAGAAGTAATGTCGGGGAGCATTTTTGTTTAAATGTAAGCACATTCTGCTAGTACCACTATTTAACATTTTATTGTGTAGTGCCCTGACAATGCAAGTTCGCAGTGTACACAAGTGTGGGGAACCTCTTTCAGCCCTAGGGCTGAATTCTGTTTTGGAGAAGCTCTCGGGAGGCACAATCCAGTAGTGGGTGGGGCTGAAAGGGGAAAACAGGGGGCTGTCCATTATATATTGCTTTTATGCTGTATGGTTTTATCAATTGTTTGATCTTTTAAAATTGCTTTTAACCTTTTTATGTTACCTATGGGATTCAATTGATTGTTTTTATCTTGTTGAAATTGTTTTAACTTTGTATGCCACCTAGCGTATTTTGTAGAAAGGCGGGGTATAAATTGAATATAATAATAATAATAATAATAATAATAATAATAATAATAATAATATTTATTTACTGCATTTTATCCCATTTTGCAGACTAAAATCCTAGGAAAGGCATTTCAACCTTTTAGAATGGGGAAAAACAGCACAAAATGTCGGGAAATCACCAAACAGCTTGGGGTAGTGAAGGGAGCGAGCCAGTGAAGGGGGCATATCCTTCTGGGAAACCCAAGAGGGCCAGATTGGGATACCAGGGGGCACATTTAGCCTTGGGGCCTGAGATTTTACACTCCTGGTTTCACATTTCTAGAAGAATAAATTTTAGGGGTGTGCATGGAGCCCTGATCTGGATCTGGATCTGTCAAATCCAGATCGGCCCAATCTGGATCTGTATGATCTGGATCCGATCGGATCCAGATCTGGATCCGGATGCCATTTTAGGTGATTTTTGAAGCCATAGGTTTGCATGGGGGGAAAGAGAGCTATAACTTTTTTATTTTAAAAGCTATCAAGTTGATACTTTGGGACATTGAAGATGGGGTGTAGGTAGTCATGTGTGGGAAATTTCAGAAACATTGGTGCATGCATTTACTCACAAGTAATTTTTGAAAAAAGACCAGGGAGTGCTTATAAAATTTTTATTTTAAACGCTATAAAGTTCAAACTTTGGGATATTGCACATGGAGTGGAGGTACACATGTGTGGGAAATTTCAAAAACATTGGTGCATGCGTGTAGTGGCTATGAATTTTTGAAAAACGGAAATGATCATTTTTCAAAAATTTATAGCCACTACATGCATGTGTGCACTAATGTTTCTGAAACTTCCCACACATGTGTACCTCCACTCCATGTGCAATGTCCCAAAGTTTGAACTTCATAGGTTTTAAAATAAAAAAGTTATAAGCCTAGGGTTGTGCACAGACCCCCCGATCTGGATCTGTCAGATCCAGATCGGCCCGATCTGGAACTGTATGATCTGGATCCGATCCGATCTGGATCCGGATCATCCAGATTAGGCCAATTTGATCTGGATCTTTGATCTGGATCTGTTCACATCCCTAATAAATTTGCTATAGGCTGAAGAAGTGAGGTCTTACCTCAGTAGATTGTGAGCTGGAATTCCTTCTCTGCCTTATAGATGGTTTCAGCCATATTCAGCACTGAGACAGCTCCAAGTTTAAAACCAGACAGAAGTCAAGACATGCCCAGCAATTACTTTAGTTGTATAAACAAAACTAAAAGTGCCGTCCTACACATGTCTACTGAGAAGTATGTGCCATTAAGTTCAGTAGGATTTCCTCCCCAGTAAGTGTCTATAGGATTGCAACCTAAGTCTGGGATGTCAGACAAAGAATGCAAGACTCAGAAAGAAACTAGTTATTTTGGTACATAGTCAATATTTTTAAAATGATACAGAATCTGAGTATCCCTTCATCGCTGCGATGATGGGATATGGTTCTTTTTAGCGATTACATTTGTTTGTATGAAGGCACCATGACAGACCTAGCAGGAAATACAGCCCAAAGGAGACTAGGTATGAGGCCTCTCCCTGAAAGGTAGGAGCAAAGGGGAGTATCTTCCCACATTTGATTAAGGTAATTTTGTACATATTATTTGCAGTCATGACAGAGTGGAGTGATACGAAACTGTTGTGCAGATCCACAGGCACCATGCTGAACTGAAATGACGTTCCGTTGTTTTTTTTTTTAATTATGTTTTCCAGTACCATCAAAGATACCATTCTGAATGGGTACTATATTCCCCAAAACACTTGTATCTTCGTTAATATGTATCAAGTAAATCATGATGAGTAAGTATCAGGACAATATTTTGGATGATGATGATGATGATGATGATGATGATAATAATAATGTTTTTATAGTCAGATTTCCTTCTTGCATTCTACCAAACCTGGGTGTACAGCATTATGTTCTGTAGCCATTATATTATAATTGTGACATTAATGCTGAGACAAAGCTATTTATTTATTTATTTATTTATGGCATTGCTATTGCTGCCCATTAAATGAAACTCTCTGGGTTGTTTACAAGACAAAGCTTAAAACCATAAAATACAACAACATAGTAAAACTTAAAACCATAAGTTTAAAACAGAATAAAAGCAAAATAGTAACCAGGATAAGAGCCAGCAACAGTGCAAAGATGTAAAAACGCAATAACACAATTTTTAAAACCGAAGGGCTAAAAAAAGGCTTGGCTCAGCGTTTCTTTTGTCTGTGTGGCACTTTCAGGGGGCATGAAGGAGGAAAACCTCCTTGAAATTCAGAGGTACAAACATTTACTTGTGAGGAATGGTACTTACTTTAAACTAGGTGGCCTGTGGGATTTTCTTCTTGATCCTTTTTCTTTCCTCCACCCATCTTTGAAACCAAGCTAACCAGTTATCTTAAGATGGTTGTACTGCACTGGGCTTTGCCAGTCTGGCCAGGATGCCCCCTTGAGAATGACACATTCCTGGGAGGTGGGTAGGGAACAATGTCTGCCCCCCATGGGGCTTTGTTTGAGAGGAAAAGGAAAAGGAACAAAGCAAATTCCTCGGACCACCTCATCAGAAGTAACCCTCCCTCCGAAAGTACAGTGATGTTCATCTGCCCTCCCAGAACTCACCCACATTCTCCCCTCCCACACCTTGACAGGGGATGAATGGTCCAGCAAAGGTGGCACAAATGTTTCCCTATCCTAAGTGAATTGGCCATCATCATGACGGACAGGATATGGGGAGGAAAGGCAGGAGAAAGCAGTGATGGCTGGTGGCTCTGATTTTGGTGGGGCTGTGAATCCATCCTCGGTTTCACGCAGAACCTGCCAAAATGTTAAAGGAGCTCTCCAGGGTGCTGAACCCTATCCCCCAAATAGATCCAGCACTTTGGATAGCTCATTTGAGTTCCTGCTGGTTCTCTCTGAAACCCGGAGTGGATTCACAGCCCTATTGAAATTGGAGCCGCCAGGCTCCACTGGGAGAAAGGTAGACTATTGCGGTGACTCTAGAAGGGGTAAATACATCTCTGAGCTCTGCAAATGGAAACACATCTTGAACCCCCATCGAGATACATCTATCAGTGGAAGTGATGCCACCCCCCTTCTCTCTCTCTCTGTGCCTCTTTGATACTTGCTTTCAGAGAATATTTGGACAATGTTATTTGGACAATGCCTGTGTCCTCTCTGGCAGCAGCATGACTGACGAGGCTCAATCTCTCCTTCTCTCTCAGCAATACAAGACATGTTAAGTTTTGTAAACCGCCCTGAGAGCTTCAGTTATGGGGCAGTATATAAATGTAAATAATAATAATAATAATAATAATAATAATAATAATAATGTTTCCCCTAAACATCTCTTTATAGTCCATGCTGGCTGGGAATGATGGGAGTTTCAATCCAACACATCAGGAAGGTGCTAGGTTGCCTTTATTTATTTATGTCATGAGTGGATGACCTAATCTCTACTTCCAGTTCACTATCAAGTCTTTTTAGCACTTTTGTCATCCCATTTCAAACTCAACACTGCATATGTGAGGGAAAATAATAATACTTTTTTCCAGTGAAAAGTAGGCTTCTGCAATTTTGAATAAAAATCTGCAAGGGGTGTTGTTTTCTTCATTGGTGAGGTACGGCCAAGTTAATGTAAGCACAATGCTGAATTCGGCTACCAAAATGAAATGAATGTTCCTTTTGGTCACAGCAGCTGTCTTTGCTTTGTGTTTGAAGGATATTTTACAGAGGCGTACAAAATATGCTTTCCCTTTCCTTCCCCCCAACCTTCGGTTTGTTTTTACAACAGGACCTTGTGGGAGGATCCTTACTTGTTTAAACCACAGAGATTTCTGAACGAAAATGGGGAACTCAACAAGAGCTTGGCGGAAAAGGTCTTGATCTTTGGAATGGGAATACGGAAATGCTTAGGAGAAGAAGTAGCCCGTAACGAGGTTTTTGTTATCCTTACCACCATCTTGCAGCAGCTGAGGTTGGAGAAACCTCCAGAAGATCAGCTAGATTTAACTCCAATCTATGGATTGTCTATGGCACCCAAACCATACCGAGTTCAAGTTGTGCTGCGCACTTGACTTAAAGACACATATACAGAGAGAAAAGCTTTGCTTTGAAACCTAGTGGTTATACAGAATGATGCAATGTAAAGCAACTTTCCCAGCCCGGTGCCCCCCAGGTGCTTTGGACTTCAATTCCCACCAGCCCCAGTCAGCATGGCCAACAATCAGAAATGATGGGAGTTACAATCCAAAACATCTGGAGGGCATCAGGTTGGAGAAGGCTGGTGTAAAGTAGACCAGGATCTTTGGGGGACTTTTGTAGTGTTAGCCATGCTGTTTTCTTTGTTCATTTTTGTTTTTAATGGCTGTTATTGCCCTGGCTACGACACTCATAAAGTGAGAGTAGCTGGACTGTTTGACTTTAAGCTTGCTGTGCCATTAGCAAGTTGCCTGTGTATCTGTATGTTTTCCCATAAAGGGCAAATAGCTTTGGCATGAGGGGCAATTTAGATTGGGGAACTCATTAATGCCCCTTCCCCAGCACCATGGCCCTGATCCAGTCAGCATAGGAAAGCTGCTTTTAACATTTAGGAAGAGATCTCCTGATGTCGTTCTCATGTGGCCCTTGGTGGCAAGAAGGTAACATGTTTTTGCTGGAGATAGTTTCCTGTTCTAACCTTCCTGATGTTAAGTTGGAAGGATAAAAATGAGAGAGGCAAAAAGAGACACATGACTGTAGCACCCCACTTCTGTCTTCTCTGCCCCACGTTCCAGCATCCAGTTTGATAGGAACAGAAGTGGGCACACAGCATGAATGACAGAATTGTAGAAGGAGCTGAAAGTACCAGACAGATCCATCAGGAGTGGGGGAAGGGAGCAAGTTGCCAGGGAAAGGAAAAAGAATGTTGACAGTTGATTTGATGAGAGTGAGTGAGGGAAGCGTGGAGAGTAGAAGGAGTCATGGCTGGCTGAGGGAGACGTTAAACAAAGCCTTAATGAGAGAAAGACGAAAACAGATGAAGAAGTCAAGAGTAACCACCCGAGATAGCAGAAAGCCAAGAGTAGCAGATCTAACACAGAAAGAGAGCACTTACTGTGAATAGAAGCAGCATCTGTTCCTGAGAGGGTGAAGGATCTGTGCTGTGACAGGCCTAACTGAAGCAGAAAACGGGACTTTGGGGGTTTGTGTTTTTTGAAGGCACCCTCCAAAAGTTGGAAGAAGGAGGGACACAACCGCGACAGACATACTGGGCCTGTTCAGACAACAAACTAAGCCACGGTTAGGCCACTAACCCTTTTGCAGCAAGCATGTTTAAAGCGTGGTTATGTAGCCATCATGGTTAGGAATGGTTCATAGAACACGCTAAGTCATGTTTAGTTCAAAATGCTTACCCACCATGGCTTAGCATGTCATCTGAACAGGGTCACTGTGTTACTGTTACCATTTGTTGAAGCTGAATTTGCTTAAATGCTGGAAACGTTTCTTTATTCTCGCATCAGTGTTAGATCTTTTGACTCCCTTTTATTAACTGAATGCTGTACTTGCCTTTCTTTTATTTTATAAATTTGTATTAATCTCATGCTGTTGTTTGGATCTAATTACATATCTAGGAACTTGAGGACTCTTACAGTATTGTCTGTCCACACATAAAAAGAGAGGATATGAACAGAGCAAAAGGTTGGCAAGGGAAATAGGGGTGTGTGTGTATGTGTATGTGTGTGTGTGTGTGTGTGAAAGAGAGAGAGAGAGAGATCTGTGGTGTGCGAAGGTGGGGAGAGAGATACTGAAAGATCTTACGTTAATCTAAAAATACTGGTATGAGGTCGTGTAAGGGCAGGAAGAGTGTTCGGCCTCATAATTCTCCTGGCCCTCTCATGTCTTCTTCCTACACCACAGTTATTTAGCTAATGGACATACTTAAAAACATCCCCACATAACAATTTTCAACATTCCTGTGTGCCACAATAGTAATGTGGTCAGCTGTTTTAATGAAATGTTGTAGTTATCAACTGCCTATTAAAAGTTCTAAAGAATTATGTCCTGTGTAATAGCACAAGAGTCTAATGGTGGTTGAGGCCATTTCAGTTGAAAAGGAAACTTTTCAAATGGTCTTTTTCAGAATTATATTTGGTTCTTTTACTTTTGAGCATATGTGGATAGGATTGTACTTTTCAGATGAGAAGGTGCACCCTATAAACACAGTGCGAAACTCCTAAAGACGTTGAGTGCCTGACACCACTGCCAATGAGAAATCAGCAGTAGCAAAAGGAAGCTTTTTTAAAAGCCCATTTGAAGGGGTTTTTTTTGTTTTTCTTCATTAAAAAGTACATCCACAGTTATCTGTCCTGAAGCCTCACTTCCTTAATTACGGTAGTTTGTGGGTCCTTTACATGATGTCATCCTCCTCCAGGGCCTCTCATGTGCTTTCCAACCATTTTAACATTCTAATGAGGAAAGTCTGGTATTATTTGTGAATGGCAAGATAAAGTCTAGTGTAATTGCGCAATTCCACTATACTGCACCACTACCTTATGCTTGTGAAATGGATCATAAGGAAAAGAAGAGAAATAGACCTTTGGTAAAACAAAACAAAAAACTCATGTAAAAGAGTCGATCTTAATCCTGCAAAACATCTGGAAACAGGAGCCTTGGTAAAGTGGTGAGTTAAAAGCCTCATGTAGAAAAGCCCTTAGACTTTTCAGCAGCTTAACCCAATGCCAACCCCTCTGCTTTTAAATTTATCTGTATATACTATAGCTTAAGCTGAACTCTTAAGTTTCCTGCATTGTAGCTTAATTGTTCATGGAACTGTCACCTGCACTATATTGAAAAATGTGGGGACAGAAGGTCTATTTCTCTGTATATCAGTTTAGAAACGGGCATACCTCAGTGTATCTGAGTGCTGGAAACCTTGCCATTTCATTTCCTTTTGCTCTTATCTGAGCCATACTTGACATTTTCCATGTTCAGAACAATTTATATATTTATAACAAAATGGGTTTAGTATTCATTTTCCTAAGAAGCTTCATTCATTCATTAGGTAAAAGAAAGTACAAGAATGCACATAATGGAATTACTTTGGGGGGGAGTGTGGAATTGTTAATGAAAAAGAAAAAGACAGCAGGAAAGGATGTAGATGCCGTTAGAAGGTACACAATGGGCATTTGGATCTTGATAGCACAGACCTTGGTTGACCTCCACTTGGAAAAACAAATCCAATTGTCTGTTGGATTACGACCTGAGTTTAGGGACAGTGCTTCCTTGAAGGCTCAGAGTCTCTGGAGATTAGGCAAAAGGGCAGACTCTACTGCCAAAGGAGAAAGGCGAGTTGGGTTGTTTAATTGAGGAATGAGAGTTGTTGGAAATCCAAGCTATAGATCAGAGAAGGGTCCCATATAGGCAGGGGACATTAGAGAAGTGAGGGTTTTGCAAAATTGGTTTAGTAGGGTTGGAGAGTTGGTCAAAGTCCAGCAGGTCAGGGATACAAGTTAGGTCCTGGGTCAGTAAGCTTCATGCAGGATGTGCTGAATTGAACTGACAACTTCTGCTAGCAGGAAGAGAAAGGTCATATAGGAGCAAGAAAAGGAGTGATGGACAGAGCTTCATGAAGCTGCTTGGGTTGCATTTAAGCATTCGAAAAGAAAAGTATTGGCTCATGGAACAAGGCTCCAGCTCCACTCCTAGAAGGTCTCCAATTTGAGAGATCCTGGAGCTGGCGGTCCATTCAAGGGACAGATTTTCAGTGGTGTAGTGGTAAATGTTGAAGGGCAGGCAAACCACCCCCAGGAGGGGCTAAAAAGGCAGGCAACGGTGTTGATCCATACTATCAACAAACCAATTTTAACAATTTTCATCTCTACCCAGAGGAGGTCTTTTATAGAGCTATTGAGTCTGTTTAAAACCAGGTTATCCTAAAATACTTTGCATTACAACAGGGACAGATCACAATTATATATTGTTGTGTATACAGGCAGTTCTGAGGCAAAGAATGTTCTCATGTCATGGCAGTCAAAAACTACCTGCCTCTACCACTGCACATCTTCGGAAACGGCAAAATCACCTTTGACACCACCAGTGAAGATCAGGTTGCAGGGCAAAAGGGCAGTGTTCTTGGGCGTGAAAATGGAATATGTTACATCTAAAATGGTTCATGTCTAGAAAGGGTCTGCAAGCCATCTCCTCTGCCATTGTGCAATGAACCAAGATCTCAGCAAAGAGAAGGACGGACTAAAACCCATCACACCAAAGGCAAGGATTATTTCTTAAGCCGGTGGGCAATGCACCAGAAGTGAATTGTTTCCCCCATAGTCAACTTTTTTTCTGTGCAGAGGAATTTTTGAAATTCAGCCCCATAGAAGGGGATGCAATTATTGGGTTAGCTGTGGATGTGCTATGTGCACATTTGGTGCCAAACATAGGTCAAGAAGAATTGAACCACATATTCTCTGGATAACATGGGATGGCCACTTAGTATCTCCATGAGTTGTTTGCACAAACTGGCCTGGTGGTGAAGACGTCCTTCCTGGGTGCTCAATGAAGTACAGAATTGTGAGGATACAAAGGCCCCTGTTAGGTTAACTTGACAGTTGCAATGTATGACTGGCTCTACACGTGTGGATGAAATTGCTGCTGGGCATGTGGTTCTAAATGGCTATCAAGTGGTGCGGTTAACTGAAAGCAGCCTTTGCTCACACGAAAGCCGTGCTAATTCTTAGTCTTCCCACTCCCTTTATAAATATTTACTTAAAATGTTTTAGGCAGTATTATTTATACAGGCAATCTTTTGCCGACACTGTTTGTGATGTAATCATTGGCCATCTCCAGTTCTGTTTCTTTGCATTCAAACAGTAATCCTGCTGGCAGAAAGACTATATGCACCTGACAAATATATTATCCTTGAAAAAGGGGTGGGGGGGAGGGTCAATCATGAACTGCAGTGCCACCTGCTGTATGTCTTGACCATTTATACTTTAATTTCAGCCAATAATGGTATTTGGTGAGGTATTTTCAACATAGTCCTATGTGTGAAATCACATCAAAGGATCTATTATCACTTTTTCCCATAGCAAGTGTCCACAGCTATAAATATCGTTAAAAAGTAAGCATTGCTTCTGTAAGCATTGGTAAAAATTCTAATGACACAAGGGTTACTAAGCTTATTCTCTGTTATTTTAAATGATTGGCAGAGAAGGGTGAACTTCTTTTAAAATTAAATGCAATGAAAAACAAAGGCTTTCAACCATTTTCTTCTTCTTGGTTAAACCTGTGATCATTCAGTATTCTAAACTCTGAACTTCTACAATGATTCGGGTCCTGTTTTGCTTGATCATCAGCTCACTGAATTAATTGGTAATGTGTGTGCATGTCTTATGGGGTTGGGTGGGGGACAATTTACATGGGGTTTTAATAATTGTTTTCAAACTGGTTTTATCACACTATAAAATGCACAATGGAGATTTTTGGCAAGTGACCACTGCGTTTGCCCTTCTGTTGAATCTACTCTTACGATATTGTGAAACTCTTTGGAAGGGCTGTGAATGTTCAAACAACATTCATTGGGTTGGATCCAGCTGTTATTCCAGCAATGGGATGCACCTCGGAGCAGAGTTCTGCTCAGAATGCTCCTGCTGACAGAACATAGTGGGAGTTGGAGATATCTGCCAATTTAGGCTGACCATATGAAAAGGAGGACAGGGCTCATGTAACTTTAACAGTTGTAGAGAAAAGGGAATTTCAGCCTGTGTCATTTGTATGCAGTTAGTTCCTGGTGAAATTCTCTCTTCATCACAACTGTTAAAGTTGCAGGGGCCCTGCCTTCTTTTGTATCTGGTCACTCTAGTATAGTGCCTGCAACTTTAACTGTTGTGATCTGGCCCGATCCGGATTTGGGATCCAGCTCCGGTCGCAGCCCTAGTTTACAGCTTACATGTTATATAAATGAGTCAGTTGAGTCAATGTTGTATCTAACACAAGGCCTCTGGCAGGATGTTACTTCTGAGGAGCTAGTAATTGAATACTCAGGACAGTCCAATCCTCTAGGATCGTTTTTTACAAGAGGCTGTAATTGCTGTATCTACTTTCTGCTTCATCTCAGAATTGAATTCCGAGCTCTACACAAAGGGCTTTTCCTTTCCTGCTTTTCCATTACATAACCTCTAGGTGGCACTGAGCTACAGCAGAATAGCATATCTACAGAAGTAGGAAACTACATTTTCTTTTGCTTTCAGAAATAATACTGCATTTTCTATGCTCTAACACCCCCCCCCCCCGGGGGGGGGGAATACTCTTAAACACAGAAGCAAAACTTGAGGACCACAATATCATCTAAAGAATCAATAAATAACTGTAAGTAAGGAATCACGAGTGCACAATAAATGCTTAATGTAGAAAAGCTCTGCTTCTCCAGGAGATAATTATTTTGATAGCCAAATAATGCCACAGCCCCTCACTGGAAAACTAATTTCTAGATAACAGTAGACTCCTCTACACGAGAGAGAAGCATGGAGTTGTCTCAGCAGAGGGTAATTACATGTTAAAGCCTTATTAAAATAAACCCCTTTTAATTGGATCAGGGCAGTGTGTTTTACAGGAAACTTAAGATGCATTTCAAACACAAAGCAGGAAAAAACACCCTCATCAAATACACATTCAGAATAATAATAATAATAATAATAATAATTATTATTATTATTTATAACCCGCCTCTCCCTTCGGATTGAGGCGGGGAACACAATGTAAAATACAAGAATCACAAACAGTTTTAAAAAAATTTAAAACAAGAGAAAATACATCATTAAAACATCTTAAAATTCATCCGGATAGGCCTGCCGGAAGAGAGCAGTCTTCATGACTCTCTTAAATTCATGAAGACTGCTAATTTGTCTAATCTCCTCCGGCAGACCATTCCATAGTCTGGGAGCGATGGAAGAGAAGGTCCTCTGGGTAACACTCGCCAGCCTAGTTCTGGCTGGCTTGAGTAAGTTCTTCCCAGAGAACCTAAGTGTGCGGGGCGGATTGTATGGGAGAAGGCGATCCCGCAGGTAGCCTGGGCCCAAACCATGGAGGGCTTTAAAGGTAATAACCAACACTTTATACTCCACCTGGAAACTGACTGGCAGCCAATGAAGTGATTTTAGAACTGGTGTAATGTGGTCACCCCTAGATGTACCGGTGACCAACCTGGCTGCCATATTTTGAACATGTTGAAGTTTCCGGACTAGGCACAAAGGTAGCCCTATGTACAGTGCATTGCAGAAGTCAAGCGCGTGCACTACCGTCTTTAGGTCTTCCAACTCTAGGAAGGGGCACAGCTGGCATATCAGCCGAAGCTGAAAGTAGGCACTCCTGGCTATCGCATCAATCTGAGCTGTCATCTGGAGCGATGGATATGCAGGTTGCTTACCTGTAACCATAGTTCTTCGAGTGGTCATCTGTGCATTCACACATATGGGCTCTGCGCCTGCGTGGAGCCTGTTTCGGAAACTTCTATAGCTAAGGCAAACGTTTTTGGCGGGAACCCCTCCCCCACTGTCTACTGACTCCATGTTCCCGCCTTTCTCCTCAGTTCAAAGAGACCGACTTGCTGGCCCCATAACTAGGAGAGAAACCGCTCTGTATCGACAGTACATTTACATCGACACCAAAGCGGGGACGGTGGGTGGGTTGTGTGAATGCACAGATGACCACTCGAAGAACTATGGTTACAGGTAAGCAACCTGCATTTCTTCTTCGTGGTCTCTGTGCATCACACATATGGGCGATTAACAAGCTAAATTCCTGGTGGAGGGTAGGTGTAGATCAATGTTCCCTCACAAGACAAAGAAATTGCTTGCCCCAAATTCCAGTTTGTCCTGGTACAAACAATCAAGTGGTAGCATGTAATGAAGTTAAAGGACTTATACCAAATAGCTGCCTTACATATTTATTTATTTCATTTCTAACCCGCCTCTCCATCTAGATCGAGGCGGGGAACAACACCAAATATAAATATATTAGCAGGGGATCGACAATCCCCTGCTAAAGATACAGACTTCGATGCACTGCACATCGACTTAGCTGTTACTGGACCAACAAGCTGCAAGCCCTTCAACTTGTAGGGCAGTTTAATAGCATGTACAATCCACTCCACGAGTCATTGCTACTCTTGCGTCTTATGGAATTTGTCAGTTCTAGCCCTGTGTGGAAGCCCAGGTAGGGTGCATCAATACTGAGGCAGCTAATTCACTCGATCTGCGTAGTGTTGATATAGCCATCAGAAAACAACTTTCTAAGAAAAATAATGTGATATCTGAAGGTACCATTGGTTTAACTGGTTTCAATGTCAGAGATTGTGGCATGACAGAGAAACTCCATGCCAGAATGAAACTCCTAATTAGAGGAGACAGATTTATAATGCCCAGAGGAACCCCCTAACAATGGGGTTGGTGCAAAAACACGTAAAGCAGTCAAATACCTGCATATCGACAACTATTTTAGCCCTATAGTGTATAGGGGGTAAGTGTAAGGACATCGTTAAGGAGGCTGAATGGGGCTTGAGGCCCTGAAGATTCATGTATTTAGAAAAGAATCCCATTGTGCAGTATATGACTTCATTGCAGGCTGCATGAAAAAATGGAATCGACCTCATGTCGAAAGTAGTTACGGTATTGGGATACCCCATGCCATGGGTCTGAGCATAGGCAGGGGCATAAACTATGGGGGGAGGGGGGTAGCGGGGGGGGGGCAATGTCCCCACTGGGATTTCCCAAAGGGGGCAATGCCCAACTAAGTAACATCAGTAAGCTCACAGCCTGACTGACAGATTCCTCAGTCAGTCTCCAGTTGTCTGTATTCTTATGTGTTTGGACGCAGTCTAAATTACATCCAAGCACATCCTGCTTCCTCATCAGCTGCCCAGCAGATCTCCTTGCAAGACAAAAGCCACTCTCCTGTTGTGTCAGGGTCAGGCTTCCCCAGATTTATTTTCTTCTACCCACTCAGGCGCTGTAAGACAAAAGATTGCCCATTTAGGAATTACAGTCTGGGTACATCTTGACGAGAGTTTTGCCTCCGGTCGGGGTGTATCCGGAGTGGCAGCAGGTCATCTATATGATGCAGCTGGCATCCCGAAGCCATCCAGGAGCAAATCCCTGAAGCTCCGGTTTTAAAAGTCGGGTACTTACCACGACTTTTTTTTTTTTTTTTTTTTTTTAATCTTTTGAGCTGCAGCGGAGCTGATGGTAACCCAATTGGTCGCCATTGGCTGATATCTTCAGAAGTAGAGTGAGCCACACCTGTCTCGGCCACCAAGGGGTGACTATGATGGAGACTGTGTGGACTACACAATATTAATATTATCATACCACAGTACTCATGGAATGAGAAGAAAAATGAGGGCTGCAAAGACATTCCCAGTTGAACAGGAAAGTGTTTGTATGAGGACTTGAGATGGGGGAGGAAGTGGGAAAGCGCATGCCCCGTAGCAAATAGTCTGTGCAAGTACACCAATGTAGGGTTGTTAGATCCAGGGGAGTCTGGATTCTGTGTTCACTATGAGGCCCAAAGAGCTCAATAAATTGAGTCGTCACCTTGCCTTCAATAGCATTTCCTTTTAGGAAGCCACCAGAAGCCAGTTGTCTAAATATGGGTAGATTTCTACCCCTTGAAGGCAAATGAATGGAAGGAGCAGTGCCATACATTTTGTAAATATTCTGGGGCAGGGCTTTATGTGTCATCAGAAATTTGTGATTCTGATGTACATATGGAGCCATCTCAAATCCAGAACAGGTTGAAGAGATCTGTAGAGGAGTGGGCCAAATATTAAATCAGAGAGTGATATAGGTCTTCCAAAGGAGGCTCCACTCTGTACAGCTACCCCATCAACAGGCGATGCAGAAGAGAACAATGTTGAGTCCAACTGAGAGCTCTCTAAGGATTGAGGGGAATCAGGTTTAGTTCTATGATTAAACCCATCTTCTCCAAGCTGAACTTTTTGACACCCCACAGAGTGGGTCTGGAAAGGAGAAGAGCTAGGTGGACGTACTGACGCATTCACGACGGTATCATGAGGCAATGGTTGAGCCCTGTGGACAGGTCACAATGACAGTGATCTTGGTAGAGCTAGAGGGAGTTGCAAGAAAACTTCCTCCAGTGGCAATCACGATACCGATGGAGCTGCTCAGTATCGAGAAAGGTGTATGTACCAATATAGGGGTTGGTATCGATGCCTGGTACGGGAGTTACGGACCCATTGCAAGAGGTGTCCCTTTTATAATTGATGCCAATCTCTGTACTGGTATGGCATTCTCGGGGGAGGCAACCCAGTTTTTTTTTTTTTAAAACAGGGACCCGAGAATGATGCCCCTAGACATCACAGGCATAAAAACTCTCTGTTGAAATCATAGCACTCCAATTGTAGCAGCTCTAGGGAGCAGCCCTGTAATTGGCAGCTAGCCTGTAATGGCTGTGCTAATTAACTTGGTGGGGAGATGTCTACTTCAAGCTGCATGTTAGACGTCTCTTCTTGGTACCAAGAGATTGGTACCAAAAGAGGCAGTTGAGTCTCACCCTTTGATGTCGATTCTGCCTGCTAGACATCTCATCTGGACGTCAAAGCTGCATGTTAGACATCTCATTTTGGTACCAAGAGCTCTGCACCGAGGAGCTTGGTACCATGGCGCTCGGTACCATGGCGCTCGGTACCAAGGAGCTCGACACCAAGGAGCTCGGTACCAAGGAGCTCGGTACCAAGGAGCTCGGCACCATGGAGCTCGGCACCAAGGAGCTCGATACGAAGGAGCTCGGCACCAAGGAGCTCGGCACCAAGGAGCTCGGCACCAAGGAAGTCGGCACCAAGGAGCTTGGTACCAAGGAGCCCGGCACCAAGGAGCTCGGTACCATGGAGCTCGGTACCAAGGAGCTCGGTACCAAGGAGCTCAGCACCAAGGAGCTCGGTACCAAGGAGCTCGGTACCAAGGAGCTCGGTACCATGGAGCTCGGCACCATGGAGCTCGGCACGAAGGAGCTCGATACGAAGGAGATCGGCACCAAGGAGCTCGGCACCAAAGACGTCGGTACCAAGGAAGTCGGCACCAAGGAGCTTGGTACCAAGGAGCCTGGCACCAAGGAGCTCGGTACCATGGAGCTCGGTACCAAGGAGCTCGGTACCATGGAGCTCGGTACCAAGGAGCTCGGTACCAAGGAGCTCGGCACCAAGGAGCTCGGTACCAAGGAGCTCGGTACCAAGGAGCTCGGCACCAAGGAGCTCGGTACCAAGGAGCTCGGTACCAAGGAGCTCGGTACCATGGCGCTCGGCACCAAGGAGATCGGCACCAAGGAGATCGGTACCATGGAGCTCGGTACCAAGGAAGTCAGCACCAAGGAGCTCGGTACCAAGGAGCTCGGTACCAAGGAGCTCGGTACCATGGTGCTCGGTACCGAAGGAGGCAGTTGAGTCTCAGCCTGTGATGTCGATTCTGCCTGCTAGACGTCTCATCTTGACATCGAAGATGCATGTTAGAAGCTCCAGTATCGAGAGCTTAGACCTCGGTACCCAAGGAGCCAGTTAAGTCATCGCTGCCAAAGGGGCCACCCTCAGTATCGGGGGGGGGCTAACAGCTGCAGAGGAGTTGGAACCTGGTCTCTCTCTAGCTGTAGAAACACAGGTAGAGAGTATCCAGATGTTGGAAGATCGGAACGACCTATGGTTAGGGTGGGGGTCCGAAGACACTGAGGGGCTCTCATCCATAGAATCGCTCCAAGCGATCAGTCCCCAGAAGTCCTATGTAACCTGGCCTTCTTAGATATCCCTTTCACTGTAGAGACAGCTAGGGAGCGTCCAAACATTGGACGATCGGAATGACCCATGGTCAGAGTCAGGGTCCGAGGACGCAGAGGGGCTCTCCTCCGTAGAATCTCTCCATGCGATCAGCCCCAGAAGGCTCCTGCCTTCTTAGATATCCCTCTTGCTGTAGATACAGCCTGGGGAGCGTCCAAATGTTGGAAGATCGGAATGACCCTTGGTCAGAGTCAGGGTCCGAGGACGCAGAGGGGCTCTCCTCCGTAGAATCGCTCCATGCGATCAGCCCCAGAAGGCTCCTGCCTTCTTAGATATCCCTCTTGCTGTAGATACAGCCTGGGGAGCGTCCAAATGTTGGAAGATCGGAATGACCCTTGGTCAGAGTCAGGGTCCGAGGACGCAGAGGGGCTCTCCTCCGTAGAATCGCTCCATGCGATCAGCCCCAGAAGGCTCCTGCCTTCTTAGATATCCCTCTTGCTGTAGATACAGCCTGGGGAGCGTCCAAATGTTGGAAGATCGGAATGACCCTTGGTCAGAGTCAGGGTCTGAGGACGCAGAGGGGCTCTCCTCCGTAGAATCGCTCCATGCAAATAGCCCCAGAAGGCTCCAGCCTTCTTAGATATCTCTCTTGCTGTAGATACAGCTAGGGAGCTTCCAAATGTTGGAAGATCGGATGAGGCATGAAGCGGCCATGTCTCCAGTAGATCGAGGAGCCTGTGCCATAAGTGTAACAATTGTCTGGAAGAAACCATGGCTTCTAGAGCTTTTATCCATAGACCTGGCGCCAACACGGTTATCTTTTCAGTGCCAGGTCAAAACTTTTCTCCCAGGCATTTCAACAGCTTAAGTTGAGGTTTTAACTGACTTTGTAGCCAGGCTTAACAGTTTAAAATGTTTTAAATGTCAGCTGTCTTATGTTGGTTCTAAATTTTGTAAACCACCCAGAGAGCTTCGGCTATGGGATGGTATATAAATGTGTAAATAATAATAATAATAATAATAATAATAATAATAATGTAGCGACAGGTTTTGATGACCTGAGCCTCTCCCAAAACAAATTAAACAGAGAAAAGTCTGTCTGCTGGGGAAGCTTGCTGACGCACTTAACACATTTTGAAAAGGGGCCTTAATGGCTGTGCGATCCCCCTCAAAGCGATCCAAGATCTCTGGAGAATAAAATATCTAAGAATATAATAACAATAAATTATATTGTTTTAAATGTACGTGTGTACGTTGTATGTTTTTGCTGCTTTAATTTTTGTATATTGTTTTTAATTGTTTTAATCGCACGTAAACCGCCTAGAGAGCTTCGGCTATGGGGCGGTATACTAATGTAATAAATAAATTAATTAATTAAGACTAAAAATGAACTAAAACAAAGTAAAATAACTAAAAACCTTAGCACTCTAAAGCTTTCTCCTCAGGAGAAAGACAGAAGTTCCCAACAAGACATCCTTTCAGCAAGGCGGTCGAAAAAGAACTGAGGAGAAAG
Source organism: Anniella stebbinsi (assembly GCA_029215795.1). NCBI lineage: Eukaryota > Metazoa > Chordata > Lepidosauria > Squamata > Anniellidae > Anniella > Anniella stebbinsi. Next base: position 83,846,006 of record JARDYH010000002.1, on the reverse strand, counting down.
GCGGGAACATGGAGTCAGTAGACAGTGGGGGAGGGGTTCCCGCCAAAAACGTTTGCCTTAGCTATAGAAGTTTCCGAAACAGGCTCCACGCAGGCGCAGAGCCCATATGTGTGATGCACAGAGACCACGAAGAAGAACCAGGAGTACCCCCAAGCTGCGAACACAGTCTTTCAGGGGGGGTGTAACCCCATCCAGAACTGGTTGACACACTTCCAAACCCAGGTTGGGGCCTTTGACAGCGAGCACCTCCGTCTTGTCTGGATTCAGCTTCAGTTTGTTTTTCCTCATCCAGCCCATTACTGCCTCCAAGCATTCATTCAGAGGAGACACACTATCCTTAGCTGATGATGTTGTCGAAGGCATAGAGAAGTATATTTGGGTGTCATCAGCGTATTGATAGCACCCCGCCCCATGCCTCCAGATGATCTCTCCCAGCGGTTTCATGTAAATGTTAAACAGCATTGGAGATAGGATGGCACCTTGTGGTACACCACATAGCAACTCCTTTTTTGAAGAGCAGCTATCCCCAAGCATCACCATCTGGAACCTGCCCGAGAGATAGGATCGGAACCACTGAAGCACAGTGCCTCCGATTCCCAATTCCCCCAGGCGCTCTAGAAGGATACCATGGTTGATGGTATCGAAAGCCGCTGAGAGGTCCAGGAGTACCAGCAGGGACACACTCCCCCTGTCAATACTAAGGCGTAGATCATCCACTAAGGCGACCAAACTGGTGTCAACTCCGTATCCTGCCCTGAAGCCGGTTTGAAATGGGTCCAGAAAATCAGTGTCATCCAAGACTGCCTGGAGTTGAAAGGCAACCGCTTTCTCGATCACCTTGCCCAAAAATGGAAGATTTGATACTGGCTTGTAGTTAATAAGGTCCAGGGGATCCAGGGAGGGCTTTTTTTAGAAGCGGCCTTACCACCACCTCTTTAAACATGATGGAAAGCTCCCCTCCCTGAGAGATGCATTAATGATATCTGATCAACTGAAAACTACAACATTTTACTCCATGAAGCATTTCCTTTCAAAGATGCTTACAAAATAGAATACGGAATATAGGCACATTCATATACTTGTAAGTGCTGCAAAAAGAGGCTTGGGGTGAATAGAGAGAGGGCGTCCCACGGCAGGGTTCTTCCTGGAATATGTTGATGTCTTCTGTTTTGTGGGTGTTCTGGGCTCATTGTCAAAGAGTCTCCTAGTTGCTTTTTTCACTTCCTCGTCTGTTTCACTTGGGTTCTACCTTATGCTTACATTACAATGTATTTGCTTTTACAAGAGAGCTTTCTCTCCAGTGTTGGTTCTTTTCTTCATCTCCTTTGTCTTGTCTGATTTTTATTTTAAAGAGTGTAAATTGAAAATATATACTTTTCCTACAGTAATTTATCAGCATAGTGGTTTACACACGTGATTGCAGAAAACAAGCAAGAATGTACTTAAAATCAAGACTGTGAAGTATACACGTGCCCATGTCCACAGTCTCTGAATGTACAAAGTTGTATAAAAGTTCCTTAGAAGACAAAACACATACAATGACTTCCCTGACATGAGGCTAATTAATGGATCCTGATGTAGTTCTCTATAAGAGATGGACAGCATTAACAAAACAGTGCCATCTGTATATCTGCTTCCCAATGAGCACAGGTGTTCTGCCAATGGCATCTTCCCTGCTGCAACCTCTTGTACTGCATCAGATGCCACTCTAGACAGTTCCTCAACCCTCAAGAGTGGCTTTTCACGGAGCGCAAGAAAATGGTGGGAAGCAAAGCACACTTGAAAAGTACTGGTGTTATATGTGCAGAGGGCCATGTACAGCCATTGGGATCTTGGGCATTGTTTTTATGATAATGTGAGAATATTAGATTGGGTGAAATAGAAGAATGCACAGCAAAAATGGACTGTGCTGCATTCACATTACTTGATTGGGTTCTTTAAGTAGCTTTTGGAGCCTTGGAAAATCAAGCACATGTCTTCAGATGTTAAATATGTACAGACTGTCCACTCATTTTGTCAACAATATATTTGTACTGTGAGAGTTACACCAATCTTCACTCTGTAAAAGATCATTGATCTCTGCCTCTCGTTTGTTTAAAGACTTTTTAACCAGCTCCAAAGTGGTTTTCACTTCCAACAGAAGTTTCTTTTGTGGCAAACACACCTCCTCCATCTCCACCTGAGAGATACCAACAAAACTTGATCACCTTCTTGAACAATTGCAACATCTAGCATATGAGACAATTTATTAGTGTCAAATTAGTGAGATGGGGCAAATGTGCATTGGGACCAAAACTATTACAAAAGAGCAACTGTGCAAGTGTTCCAAACTGTACTGGATGAAACGGCTCATTCTCTAAGTTTGTTTGCGTTTCCAGATTCTCACAATGCTTAGAGTTGTTGCTCATTTACTGTGTGGAATCGGAATGTCTCCCTGGACATCTGTTTCCCAGTAGCCAATCTGCTCAATTTAGTATTGTTGTGGAAATGTGATTCCCAGCTCCTGGAATGACTCAGGACAATCTGAAATATGCTTTGGAATGCATGAGTGTCATTGGCACCTCATGGATTGTGCTTGCTGCAACACTGCTGATCATGCTGTGCATGACCCAATTCTCCAGCGCCATGCCTATGCCATGCTGTGAACCCAACACCTACTACTCAGCCTGCAAGGAGGGGACTCATTTCATTCCTCAGCCTATTTGGTCTCAAAGGCAAAGACTGGAGAAGCTCCACATCAGTTTCACCTGAGGGCCAAATTCCATTTGGGAGAGGCTCTATGACCAGCATTTCAGTGGTGGGTGGGGTCAAACACAAAACATCTGGAGCCAAAAATACCAGCATATGGTCGTATAACATGGTTAGTGTCAGTAACTAAGCATTGGGCTAGGCATTTTAACCTTTTACAATTGGGAAAAATCACCGCAAAAGCAAATACAGGTGTGGATATCTAGGTACCGCTACCAAACATGGTGATCTGGGAAAACTTGGAGAGCTGGATTGGGACCTGAGTAGGGCTGGATTTGGCCCCTGGGCCTAAGGTTCTGCACCCCTGATCTAAAATTACAGGCTACATGCACCCCTCAGGGATAGACAAATATGTCTGGCTTACTTTGTTTTACATGTGATTTTTTTTTTAAAAAATCTAAAGTTCTTTCTATGACATTTATTCATTTATTACATTTATATCCCACCTTTCTGCAATCATAGACCTCAAGGTGGCTACAGGAGGTTCCCAGGTGTTCTCCCCTCCAAGCGCTGACCAGACCCAGACCTGCTGAGCTTCAGCACGGTGGCTGCCTCATGTGCCTTCAGACCATGCCATGTGCATGAAGAATTTGGTAAATTTTGCTATGTTCTCATCAAAAGATGAACCAAACAAAATTCTCAGCATTCGTACTGGCCCAGTTCAAAGGGTACAGTCATTCCCGGCATAAAGTGGACCACTGGGACCCTGAGATCCCAGTGATATAGGGTGGGATACAAATGTTTTAATAAATAAATAAATATTAACAATGAGGAGCCTGACAGGAAAAAAAGAAAGTTGGCAACCCTAATTCAACACCATAAATATAGTTGAAACACTGGGATTCAAACTCAGCCAGGTCTACACCGAGCAGGATATGACACTTTGAAAACAGTTTGAAAAATGTATATGGAGTGTGTCCTGGGCCCCGACAGTTGTCACTACTGTTATAAACCGTTTTAAAGCAGTAGTGTAGATCCTGCCCCAGACTTCTTAAAGCTAAGCACTCAAAATCCTCTGTCTGGATGGATTAATCTACCAGTTTCACTTTCTGACACATTCAAACTTTTTACATCTTCGGGTTCTTGCTATTTGAAGAAATTTGTGAATTTTAGCAAGCTCATATGAGCAAGCCAGCTGAATAAAATTCTCACCCATCACTGCCCTCAGGCTTTCCCAGTCATACAGTGTTTCTTCCTTAAAAGGTATGTTGGGAGAGGTATTGTGCCACACATCATCCAGCCATTGAAACAAATGAGAAAAATAAGGTACAACAGCAGGGCTATTCCTCCCGCACTGTCCATTTCCAATTCATGGGTTGGATCCGGGATCTTCCTTCCGTTTGTGGAAAGCTCTTCTCGCGGACGGTTCTTCTGCCTGATTTTTGGGATACCCGCCTCACAGCTCATCCCATTCTGCAGGCACTCCAGTCACTGTAGCAATTTCAGGGAGCTGGTGGGGCCACCATGGGAAGATGGGGTCAGGGAAGTCTATTTCCATCAGCATGGTTGATCAGCTTAAATCTGGAACCTGCTTAATCAGCTTAAATATAGAACCCCATATTTCTAATTGAATATTGACCCTATTCTGATGGCATGCTAAGTCATGGTGGTTAAGCATTTTGAGCTAAACATTCTGGCTTAGTGTGACATATGATCCATGACTCAGTATGTCGTGTGAACCATTCCTAACTGTGGTGACTACATAACCATGACTTAAACACGCTCACTAACCATTTGCTGCAAAAGGGTTAGTGGCCTAACCATGGCTTAGCGTGTTGTCTGAATAGGCCCATAGTGTTACTGCTAATGAAAGGTGAATGGACCACTTACCACAAAAGATGTAGAACTTTGACCAGTTCCTATAGTCCCTGAATCCTGCATGGAGATATCAGACTTCTTTTTATCTGCATTCTTGTCTGTGGTTCTGTTTTCTGTTATCTGAGAAACAAAAACTTGCATTTTGGTATATTCCAAGTTAATCATACATCTTTTAATAAATACTAAAAATGTTTCTGTAATGACAATTAGAACCGTCGACACTACAGAATGGAATTTTGAATTTGAAATATAAGAAAAAGCACCATTCCATTATCTCTATCAATTAAGAGCACCATCCTATTGGAATTCCCGTCATCTGCTGAACTCGGAGGCTGATGGGAAATCCGTGCAGAGCAGGACAATTGCCTCCGCACTTCCCAAACTCTGCAATTTAGCTAGACAGCCTGTTTAGCTGAGGCGTCAGGGAGCGGGAGAGAAGGAGGCTAGGGAGCCTCTGGATATGGCATAAGCCGCCTTTCCTCAGTCCTTTCCCCCCTCTGCCCACTAGGATGCCCTCTTTCCTTCCTCTCCGAGCTCATGTTTGTGAGCTTGGAGAGGCAGCCAGTGTAGTTCTTTCTACGGCACCTGTGAGGGGAAAGGAGCAGGGACTTTGGATTCCTGGGTCCAAGGTCAGAGCGCTGTCTCCAAGCTTGGATCCAGAAATCTGAAATATCCTATGCCCCCTGCCCCCAGATGCTGTCCAGGGGGCCATAGGATTGTTCTCTAAATTTTTAAATAGGTCCAATATTCTCCAGATAGTCTATCTTATTCTCAGAGGGAACACTGAGCCTATCTACACTACTGCTTTAAAACGGTTTATAACAAAACCATTTTAAAGCAGTAGTGTAGATAGGCTCATTGACCATTTATTCTACTTTATCATCTTTAACACAAACGTTTACCTCATCTGATATAATTAATGTTCTTCGCTGATCGCAAGGCAAGTCCATCTGGAAATCCACAATTTTTTGCACGTTTTCAAGCTTCAGCTTGCTGCTCTGAAGCTCCTCAACAGCTGAAGAGTGACAGAAGAAGAAGAAGGAGGAGAAGGAGGAGGAGGGAATATAGTAAAAAAAATAGTGGTGGATTAATAGGTATGGGACATGGTATATATGATCGAATTAACTAATACAGTTAGAGTTACGAAGGAAGACAACAGGGGAGAAAGTTTATAGTAAGGTGAAGTATGTTTATCTCCTACTGGAATAATAAAGTCCAGGGAAATATTGATCCATATGTATTGCTGGGTATGAATTAATGTTAAACTATTATGTTCTTTAAAAAGCAGGATTAAGGGGGGAAAGGGCAGGAAATGTCTTTGAGGTTGACGACATATAAAGGACCTGAAAATGTCTGTGAGTGACCAATCAAAAGTGTGCAATAAATTGTTTGTGTAGAAAAGCTCCTAGAGTCTCCCAAATGGATAAATCTTGTGCATTCTCCAGGGAGTAATATAATGCTTTGGAAGGTCCAGCAGGAACCTATTTTTCATTTATGGCATGATTAGAAGCCCAAGGTGAAACATCTCATTGAGCAACAAGCATTGGAGTGAAGCAACAGCAAATAAAGCACAAAGGTGGAATAAAGTGATGCATAAAGTGTTTGTTGTCTATAATTCATTGAAGAGGCAAAACACTTACTTAAGGTATGCTGGGTATACAGGCAGTCTAGCTTTTGAGTGGTGCTTTTTAGAAGCCAATCCTGCAAAAGACCATAACAGTTCAACTGGAAATGAACGTCTTCAGTTATTTGATTGATCAATAAGAAAAGTGACATAATACATATAACACAGCTCTCATGTTGTAACCCACTCAGAATCAGACAAAACTGGACAACATAACCTGATGTAAAAGAGAGCTGCTTTGAATAACGGAACTTTATTTTTCTATATCCTGAGACTTGTTCTCTCTTTTCCACTGGGTCATCCACTCAGAGCCTGCAGGGAGCAGCAGGAGGCTTCAATATCAATCAGAATTATAATATTGCATTATATATGATATGTATTTTAAGTGAGGGAATGAGAAAAGCATATGCTTATTCTGAGGTGTAGGAGAGAATAAAGATGGTTGCCAGACTGAAGTCCAAGCATTGTCTGTAGTGTCTTCTCTGCACCCACCCACCTGATCACCTCCAGAACAAACTATTGCAATGCCTTTCAGACAGGACTGCAGGTTTATTCAGAAAATAGTCTTAGTGTTTTCATTGGAACATGTTGCTATGTATGTGTGCATAGGATTGCAGCCTAACAGCACAATCCTAGGCATATCCACTCTGAAGTAAGCCCCATTGTGTTTCATGGGACTTACTGGATCATTGGAAACAGTAGGCCTTACTTCCAAGTAAACATGTATAAGATTTGACTGTTCATATCTGAATTATTTATTACATTTATATACCGCCCCATAGCTGAAACTCTCTGGGCGGCTTACAAAAATTAAAACTTTGGACATTAAAAATCAAATTGGTTTCACTCTACCAATTTTATATGTTTATTGTGTTCGGGAAAGAAGTGCTCCCGGTGCGCTCACAGCAGAGTAAGCATGTTTCCAGAGAGATCCAGTCAGTAAAAATACTTACACTCCAGCAGTTAGTGTATAATACAAGGCTTTTACTGTGATTCCAATAAATATATACAGCAATCTGGTTCATCCAAAGAACACAGGTTCCAGGAAGATTTTTACATAGCATATCCGTCCATCCTCATATTTCTCATACCACCAGCCTTCTCCTCCACATAATCATCAGCCTAACAACAGCCATTCAAATATCTACAGTTTATATACACTAGGCTGCACAGTGACTAAGCACTCAATCAATTAAGAAAACTTCTAGAAAGAATCCCACTATCTCACTGGCCTTTTTAGCAATAGATAGAAAAAAACTATTCTCCTAGTTAATTGACTTCAGGTGCACTAGCCATTCCTCTGGACACTCTGAAAACTGTCCAGTCCTTTATTCATCTTAATAGAAACTTCTCCCAGTTCTGTATGTTGTTCTGCAGTTGTATTGTTTAAAAATAGTTTATTGTTTTTTAGCCTCCTGGGGCATAATAATAGGAAAAAGGTGAATTCTGTGTTGCTGCCAGAGTTATTATGTATGCACCTCAGATTAACTTGGCATGTAATTGAGATCAATCAGATTTATCACACATCTTCTGCTTCATATAGATCAATTCCACAGTTTACTAGGAAAGTGAAATGTTTGGCAAGTATCAATGTACAGTATTGTTTCACATTCACAGCCTGATCTTCAAAGCAAAGAGAACACAACTTTCATTGAAAGTAGAAGATCTGATGCCAGTGAACCAATTTAAATTACAGGACCCAATTAAAATAATCTACATGTAGTCACACAAGGATGGAGGGTGGGGTAGATTCAATATAATTTTAAAAAAGGTGAAACCCTCCCATTGGCAAGCTCATAAGAAGAAAACATCCAGACTAATGTTGAGTTACCTTTTCTTTGTCCCATTTCTCTTTTTGCAGTGTGAGATGGTTTAGAAGCTCTTCTTTTTCTTGTCGCAGCTTCCAGTTTTCTTCCTCTGATCTCTGGATGTATAATAATCCAGAAATGACATTATTATTTAAAAGACTGTAGAAAGAAAGTCCCAGTTGCTTGTTCTGGCAGTAATTGTGCTGCAGTAATTATATTATACTCTTGTTGCATTCATTTTATTTATTTCAAGAATTTATAAACTGCACCTTTGTCTAAAAATGGATTTTAGGGCAGTACAAGAAATAACTCTAAGACATTTCCTCCATACTATTAAACAGCTAACCACTTTCATAAAGAGCTAAGCACTTCTCCAAGAGGTGAAAGAAGGGGATTTACTGTTTATACTAGTTTCATGTCATGTAGACAGGTTGATCTATAAGTCATCTTGAAATTTCCATCCAGCAGTATACAATGACATTCTCTGTGAAATGTATGAATCCATGCCTGTGGATTTGTGATCACTGCAGCCCATAACAAAGTAAAAATATCTCGAGCTTTTCTAGATGAGTGATTTATAGCACACTTGTGATTGGCCACTCACAGAAGTTTATGATGTCATCAGCATCCAAGGGCTCTCCTGTGCTATCCCCTGGAAATTGCAGGTTGAAACCCCCCAAAGATAATGTGGGAATATCCAGGAAATCACACCATCTCCCACTGTGTAATTTCAGCGTTGTGCTATAATTACTCCACCAGATAGTGCTGTCTCAGTAAAGTCAATTGAGCACATGGAGCAGGAAGTATTCAAATTCAAACCACGTGGTTGCCCATGTAATGCCACCAATCACATTCAAGCAAGCAAGCAAATGCAAATAGCCATGGTAAGGCAGCAAGATTTTTTTTTTAAAAAAAAAATACATAGAAAAGCTCTACATTTTACTTCCTAAATATGGAGATTTTGAAGTCAATAACGGAGAAATATGCTGTTGTGGCAAGTGAAAGTAATTCAGTTTTGCTTCACTGGGTTTGCACCAAAATATTGATCTGATCCTGAATATTCTTCATAAATCCCATGAACCTATAGGAAGCAGTTCATAAACCATACATGTAATGATTATACAGTTGCACACACTCTTTTTAAAGTAATTGTATCTTCCTTTTTACCTTGGCTGCGTCTTGCCAATATTGGTTTTTCTTGTCTACCTTCTCCTGATAGATTGCTAGCTGAGATTTCAGGTTCTTCATTCTACTGCTGTATTGATCTTTCAGAGCAGTTATGGCTTGCTCCTATCCAATAAAGGGTAGTAAAGAAAATAAGCTAACTTGATTTATTTAAAGTGGTTTTATCCCCTTCCTCAGCCAAACAAGGTTCCCAGAGTGGCTTACAACCAATCAGTAAACAATAATTTATCCAATCATTTTAGAAAGGTGATGTATTTTACAATCCTGTTCTCTTGCATCTTCCTAACAACCTTATGGATGCTGAGCAGGAGCTGAGAAAAGACCTGCCCCAATCCAGCAACCCTGAGATGTGTGTATATGTCTGTCTGCTTTGTTTATATGTTTGTAGTTTTTATATTATGCATAATACTGTATTTTTAAGGTTTGAAAACTTTGTAAACCACTCACAGAGCTTTGGCTGTTGAGCGGTATAGAAATGTAAGAAATGAAATGAAACCCAGTTCTCTTTGCAGGATGGACTATATGCATGCGGCTGTTCCATAAATGCAAACCCCAATCCATAGACAGGTCCCAACACACAGGTGATGCCACTGTGCCTGTTCAGAAGACACCTTAAACCCTGCTGGTTAAGGCTTTTGGTTAAGCAGCAGGGTTTAAGGTGTCTTGTGTGATACATTTTGCTAAACCCTGCTCACTCACTAACCACAGTCGGACTGTCTGCAGCAGGATTAGCGGCTCTAACCATGGCTTAAAATGCTGGTGTGACAGCACGGCTTGTGGTTACTGCTAACCCCAGAGAACCACAGTTTTGCTAACCACAGAGCCTGAAGTGTCGTCTGAACAGCCCCACTGTGCACAGGTGACCAGAGAAAATGGTGTGGAAGGTGGATTGCTTTCTACCTCTGCTGTCAGCCCCAAATGACCATCTATCTCCCCTTGCACCTGGATCCAAACATAACATTTTAATTTCCGGAGAACAAAACATTTTTCTCATGTATAATCTATCTAGACCAAGCTCAACTTTTCCTAGCTCCTGATTTAATCCTCCCTACTGGTCATTAGCGTCTTAGTCTGAGGCTACCACACAGTGCACAAACTTTAGAAAAATAATAAAAAGTGATAAAATTAAGTCATTTTTCAAATCCAGAGCCTCATTCTGTTCTTAATTATGCAAGTTTAATAATCCTAGCATTAAAAATGTATTGGATGCATGATCCAGAGGGCAGATGATAAAATCATTATGCCCCAGGAAAAACAAATCAGCACAGGGCAGTTGTGTGAAAAGACAATGTCCCTGAGTCAGCTTGAATTTTGATGATAATGTTTCCCCGGCAGTTACAATTTCAGATGACAACAATGACATCTGCATACGCTTGCATTAAAAACGATATTGCAAGAGGGGCTTCGTCTGCCATTCTTTAGCAAGAGGGAGAAACTAGTCCTCAGATTGGAGGGGGAAATCATGTAAACACGCAAGCCGTTCTGCTTAAGGCTCAGAAACTAAGATGGCTCTGAATAGTATTTATGCTCCACAAAGCTCTCTCTCCCTCTACCCGCTGGTTATTTGTTTGCCCTGGGACCTCTGTACTCCATACAACTAAGTGGCAGAAATGTAAAAGAAAGTCTAAATTTGCATTCCCCCTTGCACAGGGCCATTGTCATCATTTTGGATATGGTATATTTTAATAATTTCTGCAGTGGTAGCCATATATAGTCTGCTGCAGTAAAATCAACAAACTGTCTTCTGGCAATGTAAGGACTAACATGCTTAGGGTGCAATCCCAGCATGTCCCAGGCCTTTTTCTTTCTAAACGTGCACAGGATTGCGGCCTTATTCTGGCATAAGCTTTTGTGGCCAGGTCTACATCGTCTTCCTCCCCGTGCTGCTGCCCTTGCCAACGTGTGTATATTTATTTATTTATTTATTTATTATTTATTTATTTATTACATTTGTATACTGCCCCATAGCCGAAGCTCTCTGGGTGGTTAACATAGGATTAAAAACAATTAAAAACAATATACAAAAATTAAAACAGCAAAAACATACAACATACACACAATCTGTACATTTAAAAACCACTTCAAAAAGCTACAAAAACAAAACAAAACAAACCCAGGCTCCTCAGATATTGCCAAATGCCTGAGAGAAGAGGAAAGTCTTGACCTGGCGCCGAAAAGATAACAATGTTGGTGCCAGGTGGGCCTCGTCAAGGAGATCGTTCCACAATTGGGGAGCCACCACAGAGAAGGCCCTCTCTCTTGTTGCTGACCTCCGAGCTTCCCTCGGAGGAGGCCCTCGGAGGAGGGCCTTAGATGTTGAATGTAGTGTTCGGGTAGGTTCATGTTGGGAAAGGCGTTCCATCAGGTATTGTGGTTCCAAGCCGTGTAAGGCTTTATAGGTTAAAACCAGCACCTTAACCGGGCTCGGAAACATACAGGCAGCCAATGCAAGCAGGCCAGAGTAGGTCTTATATGTTCGAACCTACTGGTTCCAGTTATCAATCTGGCCGCTGCATTTTGCACAAGCTGCAGCTTCCGAACCACCTTCAAAGGCAGACCCACGTAGAGTGCATTGCAGTAATCTAACTTGGAGGTTACCAGAGCATGGACAACTGAAGCCAAGTTATCCCTGTCCAGATAGGGACATAGCTGGGCCACCAACCGAAGTTGGTAGAAGGCACTCCGTGCCACTGAGGCCACCTGCGCCTCAAGTGACAGAGATGGTTCTAGGAGAACCCCCAAGCTATGAACCCACTCCTTCAAGGGGAGTGCAATCCCATCCAGAACAGGGTGAACACCCTCCATCCGGTCAGCGGAACCACCCACTAACAGCGTCTCAGTCTTGTCTGGATTGAGTTTCAGTTTATTAGCCCTCATCCAGTCCATTGTCGCAGCCAGGCGCTGGTTCAGCACATCCACAGCCTCACCTGATGAAGATGGAAAGGAGAAATAGAGCTGCGTGTCATCAGCGTACTGATGACAACACACTCCAAAACTCCGGATGACTGCACTCAATGGTTTCATGTAGATGTTGAACAGCATGGGGGACAAAACTGACCCCTGCGGAACCCCATACTGGATAATCCACAGGGCCGAGTAATGTTCCCCAAGCACCACCCTCTGGAGCCGACCCCCCAAGTAGGAGCGGAACCACTGCAATGCAGTGCCTCCCACTCCCAACTCAGCCAGTCGTCCCAGAAGGATACCATGGTCGATGGTATCGAAAGCCGCTGAGAGATCAAGGAGAATCAACAGAGCCACACTCCCCCTGTCTTTCTCCCAACATAGGTCATCATACAGGGCGACCAAGGCTGTTTCCGTACCAAAACCAGGCCTGAAACCCGACTGAAATGGATCCAGATAATCAGTCTCATCCAAGAGTGCCTGGAGTTGGCTCGCAACCACCTGCTCCAGGACCTTGCCCAGGAATGGAACATTTGCTACTGGCCTGTAGTTATTAAGATTTTCAGGGTCCAGGGAAGATTTCTTTAGGAGTGGTCTCACTGCCGCCTCTTTCAGGAGGCCTGGGACCACTCCCTCTTGCAAAGAGGCATTAATCACTTCCCTGGCCCAGCCAGTTGTTCCATCCCTGCTAGCTTTTATTAGCAGGGATGGAACAAATCTGCCAATTTGACATTAACACTTCATACATCTGATGAGTTGCACGGTATCCATGAAAGCTTATGACAGAATGAATCTGTTCATCTTTAAGGTGCTGCAAGCCTCACTGTAAATTTCATTTTAAAGCAACTGCTGTTGCTCACCCCCAAAAAGCCACCAGAGGGAGCTACCATCAAATATGAAAACTGGAGCCTGGTTTAATGTTATAAAAAAAACCTCCAGTGTGTACATTGTCCTCTGTGTTTTGTATGAGTGTGTGTAAATAGTGAATATAACATATAAACAGTATAAATACTAATTAATTAGGCCATAGTTGAGAACACTCACTTCATTTTAAAACCGGAACTACCGTCAACGTTAATAGGACCATTCCAAAAAGTTAGCCTAGTCTAATGGAGAATTCATTGAGTTTAAGGCTGCAATCCTATACCCACTTACCTGGGAGAAGGCCCCACTGAACTCAATGGGATTTTCTTCTGTGCAGACCTATGCAAGTTTGCACCGTAAACTGATTATTTTCAATAGGCTAAAAAGTGTGCCCATTTCTGCACAAGATCAGGTTGTATGTAAAATTCCTCCTAATGGTGAAATCCTGCACACGATTTCAAAGTCCTATTGACTTTAATGGGATTTACTCCATGGTAAATGTGCATACAATTGCAGCTGAACTCAGTAAATCGTTTTTCTTAAAGGAAGAGTGATTTTTTTTAAAAAACAATTGAATAGTTTTTGTGCATGTGTAACTAAATTAGAATTACAGTAAAGTGGAACATCTGGACACTTGGGGTTTTATCTTTGTCGTGAGAAAAATCACCTGGCTTTCTTTTCCAACATGTTCCAGCTCTTTGATTATCTTCACATAACCAATTTTCATTTGGTGCATGTCGTTTGCAATCTATAAGAACATTCAGACGGAAACAGTCAACTCAGCCCTCTCAATAACCAGCAATCATGTGCAAACAAATCAAAATACAGGACCATAAAAAGTGTGTCATATACATCAAATTAACATTTGGATGTAGTATAAGGCAAGTGAGGAATGAAGCTAAAGTAGCAGAGCCAGACTGTAGGTGCAGAATAAATAATTTCTTAAAATGCATTCCATTTTAGAATGTAATTATTGAAAGTATTATATTGTATAATATTTCCCTGTTCTGGGTTTGTGATTTTTGAGATGCAGGATGCAGGATCTGCCTTCCATGAGAGGAAGGGATCTTCTGTGAGAAGAAGGGTTCCACTCACAAAAGTCCTTTTGCCTGATTTTTTTGGGATCCCCCACCCCCCAACAGCTCAGCCCATTTAGCAGAGTCTACTGACTTTCTCTGCAGCATTTTCATGGGTCTCAATGTGCTTCTGTGGAAAGGCGGGGCTGGGGAAGTCCACTTCTGCTAGTGCAGTTGATCCACCTTAAATCTGGATCCAACCCATGCATCTCATTTTAAGATTCTAGGACTGCTCTTTATAAGCAGTGGTTTTAAATACGGGCTGAATAAACCTAAAGCCTAAATAAACCTAAAGATTTTGTCCAAATTTGCTATGTTAACTGCAATTGCACTGTCATACTGTGGGACTTGTATAATGCAGGAAGGGACTGGACAGAATCTGCTGTTGCTGCCTGTACACCTTTTACCCTCATAGAATCATAGAATGGTAGAGTTGGAAGGGGTCTATAAGGCCATCGAGTCCAACCTCCTGCTCAATGCAGGAAGCCACCTTAAAACATACCTGACTGATGGTTGTCCAGCTGCCTCTTGAAGGCCTATAGTGTGGGAGAGCCCACAACTTCCCTAGGTAACTGGTTCCATTGTCGTATTGTTCTAACAGTCAGGAACGTTTTCCTGATGTCCAGCCGGAATCTGGCTTCCTGTAACTTGAGCCCATTATTCCGTGTCCTGCATTCTGGGTTGATCGAGAAGAGATCCTGGCCCTCCTCTGTGTGCCAACCGTTCAAGTATTTGAAGAGTGCTATAAAGTCTCCCCTCAGTCTTCTCTTCTCAAGGATAAACTTGCCCAGTTCTTTCAGTCTCTCCTCACAGGGCTTTCTTTCCAGACCCCTGATCATCCTTGTTGCCCTCCTCTGAACCCCCTCCAGCTTGTCTGCATCCTTCTTGAAGTGTGGTGCCCGGAACTGGACACAGTACTCAAGATGAGGCCTAACCAGTGCTGAATAGAGGGGGAACCAGTATCTCACATGATTTGGAAGCTATACTTCTGTTAATGCAGCCCAAAATAGCATTTGCATTTTTTGCAGCCATGTTACACTGTTGGCTCATATTCAGCATATGATCTACAACAATTCCAAGATCCTTCTTGCTTGTAGTATTGCTGAGCCAAGTATCCCCCATCTTGTAACTGTGTAGAACTTGGCATTTATCCCTATTAAATTTCACTCTGTTGTTTTCAGCCTAGCGCTCCAGTCTACCAAGATCACTTTGGAATTTGTTTCTGTCTTCCAGGGTATTAGCGATGCCACCCAATTTCGTGTCGTCTGCAAATTTGATAAGCATTCCCTGCACCTCCTCATCCAAGTCATTAATAAAAATGTTGAAGAGCACTGTGCCCAGGACTGAGCCCTGCGGTACCCCGCTCGTTACCTCCCCCCAGTGTGAAAAGGTACCATTGATAAGCACTCTTTGAGTTCGATTCTGTAGCCAACTGTGGATCCACCTAATAGTTGTTCCATCTAGCCCACTTTTCATTAGTTTGTGAATCAGAATGTCATGGGGCACTTTGCCAAAAGCTTTGCTGAAGTCAAGATATACTATATCCACAGCATTCCCACAGTCCACAAGGGAGGTTACCTGAACAAAAAATGAGATCAGATTAGTCTGACAGGATTTGTTCTTGACAATTCCATGCTGGCTTCTAGTCATCACTGCATAGTTTTCAAGTTGTTTATAGACTGACTTCTTTATAATCTGCCTTCAAATTTTCCCAGGGATGGATGTCAGACTGACTGGTCTGTAGTTCCCAGGTTCCTCCTTTTTGCCCTTTTTGAAGATAGGGACAATATTAGCCCTCCTCCAGTTGTCCGGCACTTCACCCGTCTTTCATGATTTCGCAAATATAATAGACAGTGGTTCTGAGAGTTCTTTTGCCAGCTCCTTTATTACTCTAGGATGCAGTTCGTTGGGCCCTGAAGATTTGAACTTGTTCAAAGAAATTAGGTGTTCCTTGACCATTTGTTTATCAATCTCAAACTGCAATCCTGCCCCTTCAGCTTGTACTTCACTTTTTCCGGGGGGGGGGGGGTGTGTCAGAGACCCGCTTTTGAGAGAAGACTGAGCCAAAGTAGGAATTGAGCACTTTGGCTTTTTCTTTGTCATCTGTTAGCAATTTGCCATCCTCATGAAGTAGTTGAACCACCATTTCTTTCCTCTGTCTTTTACTATTCATGTATCTGAAGAAAGCCTTTTTATTTCTTTTAGCATCCCTCGCTAGCCTCAGCTCCTTCTCAGCTTTAGCCTTCCTGATACCATTCCGGCACTTCTGTGTTACTTATTTGTACTCTTCTTTTGTAGACTGGCCTTCCTTCCACTTCCTATATGTATCCTTTTTTATTTTCAGGTCATCTCTAAGCTTTTGTGGAGCCACATTGGTTTTTTTCTGTTGTCTTCTATCTTTTTTCCTTGTTGGTTTTTTTTTGTAATTGTGCCTTTAACATTTCCTTTATTAAAAACTCCCACCCATCTTGGACTCCTTTTCTCATTAGGGTCCCTTGCCATGGGACCTTACTTATCATAGTTCTGAGCTTATTAAAATCAACTTTCCTGAAATCTAGAGTACGTGTATGGCTACTCTCAGCTTTTGCTTCCTTTAAAATCAAGAACTCAAGTATGACGTGGTCACTTTCCCCCAGAGTTCCCGTAACTGCCACTTTATCTACTAAGTCATCCCTATTGGTCAGTATCAAGTCAAGGATAGTTCCTTCCTCTATTTTCTGTAGGAGAAAGTTATCAGCCACACATGTCAGGAATTTCTTGGATGGGCCATTTTTGGCAGAATTTGTTTCCCAACAGATATCGGGGTAATTGAAGTCCCCCATTACTACTACAATGGATTTCGTTGAAACACTGGCAATATGTTTTTCAAAAGTTTTGTCCTAATCTTCTCCTTGATTGGGTGGTTGGTAGTAGACTCTGACTATCATGCTCCTTTTATTCCTTTCCCCATTTATTTTAATCCAGATGCTCTCGATGGGGCTCCCAAGCTCATCTTCTTGTATTTCTGTGCAGGGATAAGTATTTTAAACATATAGTGCAACTCCGCCTCCCTTTCAATTTCTTCTGTTCTTTTTGAACAAGTTATATCCTTTAAGTGCTAAATTCCAGCTATGGGAGTTATCCCACCAAGTTTCAGTTATACCTATCAAGTTATATTTGCCTTCATGTATTAAGAGTACAAGTTCATTCTGTTTGTTTCCCATAACCTGGGCATTAGTATATAGACATCGAAGCCCATGTGCTTTGTAGTCTGGCTTCTTTCCTACTTTGTTGTGAACACTGTTTTGGGGCACTATTGGGGCTGTTCTCTCTGTTATGGTGCATAAGCCTTCATCCGTTGTTGCCTCAAAGTTTACATCTCCCGCCCCCGTAGGATTCAGTTCAAAGCCCTCCTGATGAAATTCTTCATGCTGTGGCTGAACACATTCTTCCCAGCCCTTGTGAGGTGCAACCCGTCCCTTGCCAGCAGTCCATCTTCCAAGTAGTGTAGCCCATGGTCCCTGAATCTGAATCCCTCATGTTGGCACCACCTTTGTAGCCAGTTGTTCACCCAGAGTATTTTTCTTTCCCTTTGTATTCCTCTTCCAAGAACTGGGAGGATGGATAAGAAAAGTATCTGGGACCCAAAGTTCTTGAGATTCCTTCCCAGAGCTTCAAAGTCTGACACGATTTCTTCATAGCTCCGCTTGGCAATATAATTTGTTCCCACATGGATGAGAAGAAAAGGATATGTGTCAGTGGGCTTGATGAGCTTTGGCAACTCTTCGGTCACATCTCTAATTTGTGCTCCAGGGAGACAGCATACCTGGCGAGTCCATGGGTTGTTGCGACATACTTGGGTTTCAATCCCACACAGCAGGGAGTCTCCCACAACAACTACTCTTCTCTCCTTCTTGGTCGACTGGTTTCCTGCCTCTTGCTCACTGTTGCACGGGGTCTCCTGTAATTCTTCCTCTGCACACTGTCCTCCAGTCTCATCCTCCAGTAGTAGACAGTGGTTGCATAACTCTAATGGTTCCACTGGTGCAGAGTGTCTTCTAGTTCTTCTGCTCCTAACTGTCACCCTTGTCCAAGGAGCTTCATCTTTTTTGGCTTTCCTCATCTCAGCATTCGCTGCTTCTGCTTCGGCTTGCTGTTGCTCTTCAATCTCTTGTGCGTCTTGTTGCTGTTGTAGTTCTGCCATTCTGTCTAAGGACTCTTCACCATCTCTTATTCCTTGGAGGGTGGACACTTGCCGCTCAAGTGCTTTCACCTTTTCTTCCAATAGTGTAACCAGCTTGCACTTGTTGCAGGTGTACATCATGTTGTTCTTAGGCAGGAACACGAACATTGCACACACTTTGCAGGTCACCACCACTAGAGACCCCTTTCCATCCATAGTCTCAATTTCTATTTTGTTTCAGCCTTCTGATTGTGTTGGAATTTTGTTAAGGACCTCCTCCTGGACCTCCCTTGCTGAACTCCCCTGCCAAACTCCTGTTTCCTCGCTCTGTTCACTCACTCTGATCGCTTGCTCTCTGGGAGCTCTGTTCCTTATATTCCTTCTAGTCCAGCTGGGGCAGCTTCCTCTACTCTGCTCTGCTCAGCTTGGAGTCAGGAAACAGAATGACTCTCCCTGCCCACTCAGTTGCTGAGAACAATCAGGCAATCAGGCCACACCCTTCCAGGCCCAGCAGCAGCTTTTAGCAGCTTTCAGCAGCAGCTTTCAGGACACACCTCTTAAATCAGCACTCAGGAGCACATGGCAGCTCTGAATAGGCAGCCTCCTGGATTTACATGAGGCCGCTCTCTTCTTTGCATTGGTCTCTTCTTCCACTACACTACACTCCCCCTGACAAACTCCTGTTTGCTCGCCCTGTTTGCTCACTCTGATCGCTCTCTCTCTGGGAGCTTTCTTCCTTATATTCCTTCTAGTTCAGCTGGGGCAGCTTTCTCTTCTCTTCTCTGCTCAGCTAGGAGTCAGGAAACAGAATGCTCTCTCTGAGCATGCGTGGAGAACCATCCTCCTCTCCTTCTAGGCGGTGGTGCAGTTTGCCACCTTCAGTGCCCTTTTTTGGCAGAAAGGCAGGATATAAGTAATATCTTATATACGAATATGGTAGTGTAAGGCTTAAAACTAGAGAGCTACTGGACCAATTTTGTTTATTTTTGTTTTAAACTGAAGCTTGAGCAGTGTAGACGTGCAGAAAATTTCAAAACTTTGAGGAAGTTCAAAGCTCAAGCTTTAATAGCCAAGCAGTATGGTGTCTTCTAGAGGAAGAAGGGGTCCACTGATGGCACCTTGTCCAAGGTTGGCACTATGCGACACACACAGGAGAACACATGCACAGTGCAGTGAGGTGCATGGGGAACAGCTTGCTGCTATCTACTATCCACACATTCATAGTATGTGAAGAGAGGAGCTCAAACACCTGAAGAAGGTTTTGGTAGTAAAGTGATTCAAGATATATACAAGAAATTTCTACAGAAATGGAATACAAAGATTTTACACTCATGTTCTGTGTTTCTTTGGGTGAACATTTAGATAACTTTGTGACCTTTAACCACAGTGATTCACTGTACCATGCTAACTTTGTGGAGTAAGAGAGCTCTCTAGCCAGGTATTGCAAGGAAATATCTAACTTTGATCCTATCCTGGGCCGTAGTACAATAAAAATGTTTACATCTAACTTTATGAAAACACAAGTCACATCTCACACATTTGCCATGAGTGGACCAAAACAGGTGCATGAGGACACAGATGTATGATTATGACTCCCAAAGACTTTATTTGTCAAATCAGAAGCAGACACAAAACAAAATTTCCTTTGGGCATTCCTCCACCAAATGCTTCATTTGCTTCTTCTTATTTGAGTCTCTGCCCCAAAGACTAAGATCCCCACTGTAGGCAACATTTTATACACACTTTTTGAAATAAAACACATGAGAAACGATTGGGTTCCACTGGTTATAAAACAAAGAACATGAGGATTTGCAGGCTATTGGGTTTGTCTAGTTTATTTTGTTGCTGATAAAAAGGATTTATCCATTCGGATAATCTCAATTCATTGTGAAATATTAATCAAAGCAGAAGTGGAGCTGCTGAGATTTGGCAAGATCTGGACAGCAAAAAAAGCACCTGTATTTTATTTTCAGTGGGTGCAACGTATGCTGCACAGATCCATTAAGCCTGACCAAGAAGACAAACTAGTTTAATACATACATTATGCTATACTGTGGGTGCCAATGCTGTTTTGAGGCCTCATAATCGTCTGGAACAATGTTATGACAGAAGATGTATTTTGGGGCATGGGGGCACAAAGCCAGCTTTTCTCATCCGACCTCAGATACCCTGACTCCAGGGCCCTGACTCCGGGGCAAATGTATTAGTATTGGAATGTCTGGTTTGGATAAGCCCTTTAAACTTCTGATGCACATTAGATGTGAGACAGGACTCCATCAGTACAAGCTCCAGTAAAGCAAATCTGCCTTACATCGGCACAATTCTCATTGGATCCGGGTCAGAAACCATTCCCATGTTATAACCATCTCACCAGTTAAAGTGGCCCATTTCTATATAAAAAAAAATCAAATCTGATAGAAATCGAAATTGAAAATCACTTCTATTTAATATGTTTACTAGGGATAAAGACTTACAAAGGCCAAAACCAGTAAACACCAGTGCAAAAGAAGTCCCTTATGTTTGCCAGGTCTGGTGTCAAGGATAGGCATGGTTGGGCACCTGTCGAGGGCCCACACCCCATCAGGGCTCCACTGACAAAAGTCTCCTACAGTTGGCCTCCTCTTCACCACTGCAACTGGCTTGTTCACCTGCCACGCTCTGGCACAACGGTGGTGGTGAGAGGAAATGGTAGTAGATGACCTTGCCTACTTGCTCACTGGCTCTCTGCCTGTCAAGCAAGCAATATAGACAGTAAGCCTACGTACACCAGTTGCTGGGGAACATTGGTGGGAGGGTGCTGTTGCACCGTGTCCTGATGTGGGTTTCCGGTTGACTGCTGGTTGGCCACTGTATGAACAGAGAGCTGGACTAGATGGACCATTGGTCTGATCCTGCATGGCTCTTCTTATGTTCTTAAGTGATAGCAGTAATGAGAAAGAGGATGAGTAAATAGACTCAGTGAGGGAGGGTTCTATTGAGGGTGCATTGCACAAGGGCCCTCAAAAACCTGGAGTTGGCATTGATGTTCGCCATCCCTTAAATGGACAAAATGAATTAAGATTAATGTATCTGATCTAAGAGAAATTTCCACTTTTAGTAGGAAAAGTGCAAGAAATAAAATGAGTAAAATAAAAAAGGCTAAAACAAACCAGGAATACATTAGCAGAGAGTTATCTACTGAGGGCAGTTCATGTCAGAAATTACATCAATAGTCTGTTTTACCTTAGTAATATATTGTTTAGCTAATCTGTATGGAATGTAAGGTTGTTCTTCTTTGGAAAGGCATCCACCTTGTTGATTGTCATGAGAGAGCATTCCAGGAGAACTTGGATGACCTACAATATATATAAAAAATATAATTCTTGACTATGGGAGACATGAAGCAAAATGTACCAGTAATGCTGATAGCTGAAAACATCCCCTGATCCTTAATGTGGGGAGCTGATTTAAGAAGCAAATCACCAGGAAAAATGAATCACTAATTCATCTGGAGAGACAGGCCAAGAAAAGAAAACACATGATGTATTGATCAATAGGGAGAAGACAAGAGTATACTAAGAAAGGTGAACTCAAACCTTACAAAATTTAGCCTAGAAATCCTGCAGTGCTGGCACTAGTGATAGGCTCATGTACACCTACACAGGCTAGAAGATCTTGCCCAGATCCATGTCATGTGTGTAAAATTAGGAACGGAGTAAAAGCCGGAACAGAACAGAATATTTTAGGACTAAAACCCTTGCAATATTATATTACGATTAACCCCATAACTCTCAGAACACATCCAGAACAGAACTGAATGGCCTGGAGTGGCCACTTCCAAATGAGTGAAATCAATCAGACTCACCAGTCACACATCACTAGGTGGGACAGATATATAAGAAGTCCGTTGAAGTAACGTGTGACTGGTGAGTTTGGTTGATTTAACTCACTTGCAAGTTGCTGTTCTGGCCTGTTTTGCACAATATGGATAATGGCCTAGAACAGACATTGGAATGTGGTTTTCATGGAAGTTTTGGTTCTTATTATTTCTGTCCCACCTAGTAATGTGTGATTGGTGAGTTTGGTTGATTTCACTCATTCACCAGTGGCCATTCTGGGCCATTCCAGGCCACTCAGTTTTGTTCCGGATGTGTTCTGTGAGTTATGGGGTTAATAGTAATATAATATTTGCAAGGGTTTTAGTCCTAAAATATTGTTTTCAAGTGTTTCTAACACGTCACTATTTTTGGCATTTTTTTAAAATATAAAGGGGTCATTCCAGCCCGTTCCATTCCATTATGGCTTTTACACTGTCCTGTAAAATTGCAAATTGTGATGGTAGCACACTTTGTCTTGGAGGAGCTCAATTTGCAAACACTCCCAAGATGAGGGAAGCACAGGCCCTCCAAGATTTGCCTCATATTGGGTTTGTACCCCAATACCTCTGCTGCCTGCTAATTGGCTCTCCAATGTTTATTTCCTGTCTCATTTCCTTCCTTGGCCATCACCTTCCCTTCTTCCATACTTACTTGGCACTTGTGCAGTGGTAACAATGAAAACACACTCTCTCTTATTCTCTCCCCTTTGTTACCAGGACACTACTAGACTCAGGAGCCCAGGGCTCCCTGGGAAATATAGTCTTTCAGGGCTCCTGTGGCCTATGGAGTCACAAAAAAATTGAGGAGAGTCAAAGGGAGTTCACACTTATTACAAATAAAGGACATGCCCAAAGAAACGCCCATGTCTTGCTGTGGGAATCTTACTGTGGTATGTCAGGCAGAACGTTTGCTTCTGCTTATGTTGTCAAAGTACCTTTTGGTGCAGCTGTTTTGTTTTCTTTTGTTTCATTCAGGCATTTTACAAATGACAGCTTGTTCTTGTTGAATGGGCATTTGTTCCACAATGATTGTCCCTGCCCGATTTCACCTGTAGAAACAAAGCAAGTTCTAAAGCAAAATGGGAAATGTTACATGGCTCTGTGGTGAGTTGCCAGAATGTTCTTGAAGAAAAATATCCTCTTAGTTTTTTTAAAAAAACTACTTCATTCAAAAAGTTCTTTGGGTTCAAGGGTACTTTACATTTTGCTTAAACTGGCCCAAACAGGAAAGGAAGTGAACTACGCTCAAACATTTTTGTTTGCAGCTGCATTTGTGTTCTCTGTAATGTTTACAGTGTCTAGAGATTCAAGGGATTACAATTTTGGGAGGAGTTGGATCTAAGACTGAGATGCTTGCTGGTAGTCCAGATGATTGGGAGTAGCCATCATAGCTTGGGAAGAGAGGAGGGCCAGGTTGCTCCAAAGATTTCAGCCACACCCTTACTCAGGCAAAAGAGCCTAATGTTGCCAATGAGAGATGATGTAATCAGATCTAGTCCTAATCAGTGGTCCTTCTCCGGGAGCCCCCGTCAAAGGAAGTGAGGTGGGTGGTTACTAAGAAGAGGGCCTTTTCTGTTGTGGCAACCCAGTTATGGATAATCTCCCCAGAGAGGCTTGCTTGGTGCCTACACTGTGGTATTTTTGGCGCCCGGTAAAAACCTTATATTCCGAGGAATTTTAGTATTTCAGTTTCTGTATTTAAAATCTATGCACTGCCACTACGTTTTATTTTAGTTTTATGTTAGACTGTAGTTTTAAATGCTTATATTGCATTTTATCATGTTGTATTTTATGCCCAGAGAGCTTCGGCTATTGGGCGGTACAGAAATGTAATAAATAAATAAAATTACTTCTGCTTCCCATGTAAGCTACCATTGCTCCTGATTTAAAACCATGTTTAATGGTGGTATCTGCAACATGGTGCTGGTGGGTACCAATGTGTCCACAAACTCCTCTCTTGGCACCTGCCCATCCCCCGACCCTCCAAGATTATTCTTTTGTTTCTTAAGATTTTTTTTAAAAATAATAATAATAATTAGGAGGCTGGCATTCTGCAAAGTGAAGGGCTGCCCTCCACCACTATCTTTACTTGGTTTCAAAAAATGGCTGTGTGCTCAGTGCTCACATCTACCTTGTTCTTAGATTCTTGCACAGGTTACTTTTCTTTTCAGCAGTATGCCTTCTGGGAAATGGATGTTTTGTGACTGGCTATGCCATTTTATGAATGAGCAAGCCTCCCGTCTCCATGGCAGCCAGTTTATGGGAATGCCCACAATGCTCTCTCAAAATTCCAAATATGCCCACTATCCAAAAAAGGTTGAGGACCCCCACATCCCATAATGGCATACTGGATACATTCGCTAAGCTAGCCTTCTGCCCTCAGGGCCAGTTGAAGACACTGTCCCTTCACCAGTGTTGAAATACGATTTAGCAACTAGTCCAGTTCTATGCATGGAATGGGAAGAGGTGCCATTTTGTCCTTTGCCTCAGGTAGAGAAATATCTTCAATTGGGTCTGTCACTTCTGTGTGGTCCAATATTTGAGAAATGGGTAAAGATGGGAAGAATTTAAGCCACATAACCAGGGACTTCATAATTATTTTCTTCCCTTCCCTTCCCAGGAATGTGTTAGGCCACCTACACTGTAATAGTAGCTATAGATAGGAAAGGCTTGACAAATTCCTATATAAAATGATCCAATCTGGACAAATGTGCTGATTGGAACTCAGCCGTGCATCAAATTTTGCAATTCTCCAGTGTTGCGCTACAGTTCTTGGCAGCTCAAATGTTTCAAAATGTAACTCCATATTGAGCAAAACTTCAGATTTAAATATGTATTTTGAGAAGTTTTTTTTTTTAAAAAATCACAGATTAATGCAGAAATGGAGCAGAACAGAATTATGGATAAAAACATGCAAAAGTGATACAGAGTAGAAATAGGCAGATTGACCCATCTCTGGCCACAGATCAACTCACTTTTGTTATCTAGGATGAAAGCTTTAACTGTAATCTTCCTTGCAGGGAACAGTGTAAAGCTTGACTGATGGCTTCCTACCAGTCAATAACAACGCCACCTTACCTGGGACATATATTAGGGTCACAGGCCTGTATTACCCTGGGGATGTGGGTGGATAGACTGATGTTCACTGGCTACTCATCTTCTAAGGAGATTGGTTTTAATGAGAAGTGTCATAGCATTGACTGTCAGCTATTTAACCTTAGTATTTCCAACTCCCATCATGCCACAATGTTCTGTGCTCTTGTCAGGTACACAGGGAAGCCAAAGTTCAGCAGGTGAAGCTTTTCCAAGCATGAGATACAGTTTTGGGAAAGCTTCTCCTGCAGTATTTCATGAAGCTCTTAATGGTAAAGGAGCTTCTGCCAACCACCCACACATATGTTGGGGGACAAAATAGGGTTCCTTGAATACATCTCTCCTCTGGTTGCTCTCTGCCAAATGAGGTAATGGCTCATTTCTGGATGGCTACTAAGGAGAGGGTCTTATCAATGTTGGCACTTCAGTTGTGAAATTTCCATTTAAATGTATATGTAGAGCTGCACAAATATTCATAAGGTGAATAATATAGGTTTAGATTCAGAGAATCCTCACCTGATGGAGGAAGCTTCTCTGGATCCAACCCATACACAGACTTTTAACATTTCGCGTGCATTTTTGGAAGATGTTTAAGTTGCTATCAGTGTACAATTATAGCTATGAATGGTGTGATTTTCTTAATCAGTGACCGAATGCTTACCACGTCCACCGCCTTCATCAATGGTAACGCTTTTTGCCATGCATGAAGGATGGATTTGCATCTCGTCCACGTAGTCAGTAGTGCTGCCTGGCAGAGGGATAGATGAGATGATGGTTGTTTGTGATTTGGGTTCGGCATCACTTCTCAGGGATTCTTCAGTTACTTGAGAGCTCGATGGAATCACTGTTTGTACCCAGGCCTCTGGAACAATCGGATATGGATCTTTCATATAGAAATCAGAGTTGGGCTATATAACTAGAAGGCTATAATCACATAGAAGGAGAATTGCATTGTGCTAGGCAAATACCACGTAGAATAAACTCTCCCGCATCAAGAATACAAATATGCACTGTTGAAAAATTCCAGTTGTATTAAAGAGGTCCTACAGTTCAAAGGTGGGAATTCTGTGTTAAGGCAATTGAGGCATGCCTTGGATACCCAAACACCCAAGACTATGACCACTCACATTTAAAAGTTGCAGGTATTGCACAGTTTTCATAATGGCATTAAAATTATTTGATGCACATCATATCAGCAGTAAATGTTTTGCACAAGTCATTATTTATAGGGAAGTTTCCCCCCTCACTATTTCTCCTCTCATTCCAGAACCTTCAGCATCTTTAACTGGGAACAAAGGAAGCTACCTTATATTAAGTCAGACCCTTGGTCCACCTAGCCCAGTATTGTCAACACTGACTGGCAGCAGCTCTGCAGGGTTTGGACAGGAGCTTTCCCAGCCCTACCTGAAGATACTAGGGACTGAACTTGGGATCTTCTGCATAGAAAGCATGTGCTCTACCACTGAGCTACAGCTCCTTCCATGCTATTATGAATTCTACTCCTTCGATCACCCAGGCATTCCCTGTGCCCTCAAACAGCTCTGCTTTTTCTGCCTTGTTTCTACCCTCGCCTGGAATTTCTGCCCGTCATTTCCTTTGTGTTATCTTTCTTCAGATTCCTCCAGAAACCCCTCAGCAATTCTGTGAAACCTTTTGGCATAACCCTTTATTCCTCAATTCCAGAAGAAACAAAGCCTATCTAAAGTGGTTGGCACATATTCATTTTCTCTTAACCTTAATCTCCTTCTACTCTTGAAATGTAAACTCCATGAGGCAGGGGCGTGTCCCTCTGTTTTTGTTTTGCTATGTTGCACTAGGGCTAGGAAGATGTAGGTTCAAATCACCACTCAGCCATGGGGCTCACTGGGTGACCAGGAGGCTGTCTATACACGGGGAAAGCCCCGTGGTGGCTGTGAATCTGCACTGCATCAGTTATATGATGCATCTGCAGCTTCGCAGTCACTGAGGGCTTTCCCACAAAGCTGCACATTGAAAAAGTCGGGGACTTACCCCAAGTTTTTCATTGAGAGTAAGGTCAGTATGGTTCTTCTGACATTGCTCTGGGGCCAATCCAGGGCCAATATGGGGGGTGGGGGAGGTCCTGGTGGAAAGTAACCGGAGATTGGTCATCTTCCACCAGGAAGGGGGGGGGCAGCTCAAGGACCTGGCTGGCTGCCGAAAATCCTGCACTCCCTCCTTGGTGTTGAGGTTTTGGAGGGAGGCATTGCCAACTCAGCTCCATGAAGATAGGGCATTAGATATAATGAATTTAAAACAATCATGTAGGCTGCCTTGTGCTCCTCAGAAGAAACTGAGGATATAAATGTAGTAAGCAAATAAACATGATCTATGCTATATATCAATCAATCAATTTTATTGACTACAGAGCAATTATACTAAGTTTACAAAGTTCAACGGAACAGCATACTTCAGCTTCCTGGGCAATGATTCAAACAGCGGACAAATAAGTGCTTAATGTTACCCATTGTAAAAATTACATGTTTAAAATATATGCAAGTCAGGTTCCCACTTGTTAAATCCACATGAACATTAACATTATGCATGCTATATAAACTACTACTGAAACCAACAACAGAGCCACTTTGTTGATTCCTGGCCTTTTACCACACCTTTCTGTTCCAAAGGCATGCTCAAGGTAGCACCCTTTATTATTGGCATTATTATCACCACCACCACCACATATATTTCCCCTCTGCCACTAAGCAGCCTTTCCCAACCTGGTGTCTTCCAGATGTGTTGGACCACAACTCCCAGTTGGTTTGTTTGTTGTGGGATGCTGGGAGTTGTAGTCCAACACACCTGGAGGGCTCCAGGTTGGGGAAGACTTCCACAGAGGCTAATTTTGGAGAAGAAAAATCCTTAATGTATTCACCTGATTATTTTAAGCACTAGAAACCCTAGCAGTAAACATGTTCAATATGTCACAGCTTATGTGAAGAAGCATGCTGCAGGATGAATTGACTACTGTGAAAAATAAATACATTTTATATTATTTCGCGAGGCAATAGAAATGATAACTGAAGTTCTAATTTTTAAGCCATCTGTGAATGATGTGCATGTAGCTATCAGCCTAATACTCTTTGAAGGAGACAATAATTGCTACCTTTGATAACTTTGTGTAGAAATGTACTTAAGTAAATTTACTTTAGTTTACCCAGATGAGGTGCAGAAAAGTATGCATCAAAAGGACAGGACTCCTTAAATGTGCCAGATATAAGCATAAATCCTGTGCACATTTGCATCTAGTCAATGGAATTAAAGTTCAGAGAATTGCAGCTAAAGTCTTCATTCTGGATTAAATGAAAACATGCCAGAAGAAAACATGCTAGATCATTCAAGATCCGTGAATAATTACTGCAATGTAGCTTATTGACTGTTGTTCTAATCAGATGATAGTCATGAGGCTGGCCGTGTCTCTTGTGGCACAACTCAGCAGGGTTCTTAACTATGCCTTGGTAATAATACTAATATCTTGCTTAATGAAGGAAGATATTAAGTGGAGGAAATGTTCAGGGTTTTATCCCTGTGCACAGAATATTATGATAATGTGGTATGCATGTGCAAACTCAGTTGGTTCTGAATATAAATCATTCTTTCCCTATATTGGCTCACAACCCTTTGGGTGAAATGCCATGGAGTTACCCAAGGGGAAAAACAGGCATTCTGTACAATAATCAGCAATTATATATCCCAAATGTGTTTAGATGAAATAAAATATGATTCTCCAGGTTTCAAAGGTGATATCTGGACTTCAAACTGTGGCTAGAATTAGCCCATAAAATAACCACAACTTTTTTCTGCTCTACCACAAGTGAGATGGAACACTTCATACAAATGTGGACAATATCTATATTAAAACCATAAGCATACCAGAACATCCCCTATTCGAAAATATTTTTCAAGTAATTTTTGAAAGACATTTTCAAATAGAATGTTTACAAATACAACCTTGTCTTGCATTGTACTTGTGGTGCTGAGGCCTCAACACAAACTGGAAAGAAGTGGGGGGGGGGAAGGAGACACACACAGGAAAGTAGGTGGTAGGAAAGAAAAAGATGGGCATGAGAGATGTGGGCTAGAAGGCTGTGTGTGTGTGAGAGGGGATCTGATGGCCAAGGCCAGGGTAGAAGTCCATAAGCAGGACAAAAGATATGCCAAAGAGGAAAAATGGGTAGGAAATCAGTGGAGCAAAGAGAAAAAGGTGAGTGAGAATGTTTTACAATAGACAGACATGCCAGAAAGACAGAGAGAAAAGGGAGAGAGAGAAAGAGAGAGAGATGATTAATATGATGAGAAAACCAGTGATCCTCGATCTGGAAACAAAGCCCTATGAGGAGAGATTGAAAGAACTGGGCATGTTTAGCCTTGAGAAGAGAAGACTGAGGGGAGACATGATAGCACTCTTCAAATACTTGAAAGGTTGTCACACAGAGGAAGACCAGGGTATCTTCTTGATCATCCCAGAGTGCAGGACACGGAATAATGGGCTCAAGTTACAGGAAGCCAGATTCTGGCTGGACATCAGGAAAAACTTCCTGTTAGAGCAGTACGATAATGGAGCCAATTACCTAGGGAGGTAGTGGGCTTTCCCACACTAGAGGCATTCAGGATGCAGCTGGACAGCCATCTGTCAGGTATGCTTTAAAGTGGATTCCTGCATTGAGCAGGGGGTTGGACTTGATGGCCTTATACGGCCCTTCCAACTTTACTATTCTAAGATTCTATGATCTCATTGCGGTTCTCTGAGTTCCCTGAAGCTTGATCTACCTTGTTCCCATTCCTGTATGTGACCTTTTGTTTTTGAACATGAAAAAATTTGCATTTTGGTGCACATTTTTAAAGTGTGCACCCAAATGTGTACTTTCCCCCATTAACTAAATCACAAAAATGCATTTTAAAGTTGCAGATTTTTAAATGTTTTAAGTTGCAGATTTTTCTAATGAATACTTGTCATGATTGCAAACTCAGGAATATGCCAGGTTTGCCCAAAAAATGTGCTCACATTCAGGGGTGTGAACAGGGCAGGTTCTGACGTTTAATGAACTGAAACAAAATTCTCGTATAATGGCTAAGAAGGCTCACAAGAGAGTCAGTGAGATGTCAAGTGAAAAAAAATCAGACAGGTGGATGAGAGACAGAGACCAAATAGAAGACGATGTGTATGCCACACACACACAGACACAAATTCCCCCCTGGTTCTCTGATTAGGCACCTACGTGGTGTGAAACGCTGTTTCTGTGGGAATTTGTCAGCCAAAATATTGACTGCAGTTGTCTAAGGCTGTTCTACAGTTAAATTCCTAATGGAGACATTTTAGCAAAGAGGGAGTTATCACAGGACTGCACCACTGCTTCCAAATAGATTCAGGCATGCAGCTAAACTCCCTTATTATCTTTTTCATGAAGCTCTCAGAGCCATGATGAGATTCACATGGGAAGAGAGACTACAGCCATGAATTATTGTTATTAGAAATACTTGCCCTTAATATTGACAGACTAACAGAAGAAACATAACATTTCAGTCACTGAATATGCCACAATGATAGCTTGCACTGTTACCACATGAATGGAAGAGATCTATAGCTTCCCTCCCCAGAAATCTAAAAAAAAAAATGAAAACAAAAGGGAAAAGGCCATGCTATTAACATCAGTATTAACATCTAGCTCCAGATTGTTACATTCATTCACAAATGTTGTAACCAGGATCCATTAGCAGGGCCGGCATCAAAGGCAGGTATAGCATCTACCTCCAGTTCTCGAGGAAGTAAGTCTGTGTGCACCAGTTGCTGGGGAATATGGGTGGGAGGTAGGCTGACCAGATAAAATCCAGGTCACGGCTCATGTAACTTTAACAGTTGTAGAGAAAAGGGAATTCCAGCCAGTGTCATTTGTATGCAATTAGTTCCTGGTGAAATCCCTCTTCATCACAACAGTTAAAGTTGCAGGCACTATACTAGAGTGACCCTATACAAAAGAAGGCAGGGCCCCTGCAACTTTAACTGTTGTGATGAAGAGAGAATTTCACCAGGAACTAATTGCGTACATATGATACTGGCTGAAATTCCCTTTTCTCTACAACTGTTAAAGTTACATGAGCCCTGACCTGGATTTTATCTGGTCAGCCTAGTGGGAGGGTGCTGTTTCACCATGTCCTGCATTGTTGGTTTCTGGTCGACAGCTGGTTGGCCACTGTGAGAACAGAGTGCTGGACTAGATGGACCTTCGGTCTAATCCAGCAGGGCTCTTCTTATGTTCTTATCTGGCGAGGGCCCACAGCTTAGCAGGGGCTCAGTGACAAGAGCCCCCTGGAGTTGTGCCTCCTCTTCACCATGGCTACCGGCTTGTTTGCCTGCCTCTCACTCTGCCCCAGACAACAGTGGTGATTATTTATTATTATTATTATTATTATTATTATTATTATTATTATTATTATTATATTTATATACCTCCCCATAGCCGAAGCTCTGTGGGGCGGTTTACAAAGGAACGTAATGGTGATGAGAAGAAGGGGGCAGTGGATGCCACTGCCTACTTGTTCACTGACCCTCTACTTGTCAAACAAGCAAGTTGTAGCAGTGATAAGAAAGGTAATGAGGAGAAATAGCAGCTGGTGGCATTGGCAGTGAAAAGGTAGACTCACTGAGGGAGGGGACCCGTTGAGAGTATCTTATCAAAGGGCTCTCTGAATCCTGGAGCCAGCACTGTCCAGTAGCACACTTTTAAATGGCCAGTAAGCTCCTATCCTGTCTCCTTGTCTTCCTCATCTCCAGCAGTCTTGGGCCTCATCTACAAGAATTCGGCTTTACGACTGGTTAGCCGATTATGCGTATAATCGCTGAAGCGCTTTATCGTAAATGCTTGTATGCAGGAGGTAATTGAGCACTCAACAGGTGACCTTACCGGTTGTTTCAAATGCACTTTACAAGTAGTTAATGCGGAGAATCGCTTGTTCACATAGTCAAAATGCGCTTTAATGGCCGGAGCAAAATAAAACTCGCTATTTAATGCGCTATTTAAAGCGCCTCTACGCCCGATTTGCGCTCCGTTCTTGTAGTGGTAAATTTTTAATGCGCCTTGAAAGAGCTTTAAATGCCTCTTGTAGAGGCAGCCTTGTTTGCCCAAGGAAGTCAGGGATGGGAAACTGAGCTTCATCCACCCCATCGCTCCTTGTTCAGAATCCTTCCATTCACCTGCCTCCCAGAGACAGAGACTGTGAGGTCAGGCTCTTGTCCCTGAACACCTGCAACAGGTCTTATTCCAGGGAAAGACCCCCATTACCTAAAGCCACCCTGTTTTCTCATCTGGGTAGGAAGCAAATTGGATGGGAGATGGCATGATCAGCAGGCCTAGGGATGTGTGCACAAGCAAAGCTTGAGTTCGTCAAAGTCCTCCAAATGTCCCTTTGAAACTAATTCCGTCTCACGTCATGTCCATATAGATGGCCATCTTTGGTTTTTCCCCTTTCACATGAAAATTCATGTGCATTTGTGTGCATTTTTTCAAACTGACTAATTTTTCATGTGCATTTTTCAAATGTATGCTGTTGAACATATTTTTGGGGCTCCACAAATAACACTGCAAACTTAGAAACGTATAAACTTCTGCTACAGATTGTGTTCGAGTCTGTGTTCAGTCCAGAAGGTGTGAACTGGGTAAATCCTGTTCAAAAATGAACTGAAATAAATTTCACACACATTAATTTTTTTAGCGTTTTAGTGTTTGGAACTTCGGGACAAAAACATTTTGGGAGACAGCTTAAATCCCGCCACTCCTGGAGCAACACAGTCTGGATCTAAATTGGGGCCCCATGTGCTTACATCAAAGTAAATAATCCAATCATGCATAGCACAGATTTGAAGAAAGTTTAGTTTGGCCCTCAGAGGCCCTGGCAAGAGAGACAATGCAGTAACTTCCATAGTGGCCATTTCTCCTGTGTATTTTTTGCGCCCTTCATGCTCACTCTCTCTGGCCCTTTCCACACCATAGGGGTGGGGAGGGCCGGGAGCGGGGGAACCCGGAAGTTTGGCACGATGAAGCTGCACCACAATGCGACGGCCTGGGCTTCTCCCGGGTTGTTGGAACTTGCGCCCAGCATTTTGTTTTTGTTTTTGTAATGAAGAAGAGCGCAGGAGTGCTCCTGTGCAACAGGTTAGTCGTTTTTTTTAAAAAAAACGCATACGATCACGCCCCCCTCCCCCTGCCATCCTGGGGATGGTGAAATTGGGTCCCCCCTCCTGATGGCCTCAGAGCCATGCGGTGCGGCTCCGTGGCCATCTGTGCAGCCGCGCTTACTTGTGAGTAAGCACAGCTGCACCCGGGATGGGTGGCCACACCAGCCGCCCATCTCGCTGCCCTCCCTGGAGCAGGGAACAAAAAGGGATAATAGCATTCCCTGAACTCCTGGGAAAATAGAGGGCTGGACCCTGCTTGCTAGCAGGATGTTCTGTGCGTCATGTGGACTCGCCGCGAGCAGGTAAGGGTAGCCCCGGGAAAAATGGCTGGCGTGGAAAGGGCCTCTGTCTCAGTTTTTACTCTATCTTAGTATGTTTTGCTTTTTGTGCCCCCATGCTTTCTATGGCCCAGTCTACACCAAGCAGGATCTAGCACTATGAAAGCGGTGTGAAAGTGGTATATAAAAGGCATAATCCACACTGCTGCTTTGTATTGAAGTGCACTGACGACTGTTGGGGCCCATAGACACATACCATATACCACTTTCATAGTGCTAGATCCTGCTTGGTGTGGCTCCTGCCTTTTATCTACCGCTTTCATACTGCTTTTATAGTGCAATATCCTGCTTGGTGTATTCTCCTTCTGCCCCCCATGTATTCAGTGTATATTTCTCTCTATGCCCTCTCCTTACCTTAAGTATCTTTCTCCCCCTCTCCCCCTTATCCTCTCTCTGTTTTCCCCCTTTGCCTTATATATGTTTCTTTCTGTACCCTTTTGCCCTGTGAGTGGCTGGAGACACAAGTAGACCATAATATTTCAACAGGGCCAAATGTACATTCTAAAGAGTGGTGGGTCAGGAACTCCTAGATCCACCAAGAACCCTCATCTCACAATTTCCTTATTTTGGTCTTTCTGCTAACTATGAACAAACATGCAGATATGTACAGAAACCGTAAGACTTATTTGCATTAAGCTTATTGTGTCGTATCCAATGTTAATCCAACTAAAAGTAGACCCATTGAAATGATTGTGAATTAAATGAGCCACATTTCATTTCAGTGGGTCTATTCTAAGTTGGACTAATATTGGATAGACCCCATTAGCTGTGATCTAAGCATATTTACTTAGGTAAGTCCTATTGAACGCAGTGGCTGTTATTCTCCAAATATGTATATTTAGGATTGTAGTATAAAAAATTGAGGTGAGCAAGCAGTCTTTTCAGTTTTCTTAATGTCCTTTTTTAATTCAGAACTACCAACGATATTTGAACAGAGGCTGAGTTCATTTTACCTGTTTTGCTTTGGCTTTCAGCAGCAGGGAAGATGGAATTGCTTTTTTTCTTCCAAAGCCAAGACCGTGATGACATGGGGATATTTTCTTCACACGCAAGATACATGACTGGAGGGAAATAAATACCAACTTTATTTGAAAACCATTCATTCATTCATATAGTCCCTATTTATCATGAATCCATTTGAATTTCTACTAAATAAGATAAAAATAGTCCAGATCTGGCTAGTTAAATTGATTGATATAGACAAACTGCCTATACGCTGACTTGTAATTAATTCAGAATAAGTGGATTAATTTACTGCACATCTGCTTGATGTCTGGAAGATTCATAGGATTGTTAAATTGTCCAGGCTCTGCTGGATCTCTAAAAGGTTTCCAGGTTGTGACATCAATAACAATATCACCAGGCACATTCCTCAGACCCCAATTAGGGTTTAACAACACATACTGCACTTTCTGGCTTCCCCTATCCCACTTCGTTTCACTTCATGCAGGTAAAAGGGACAGTCAGGAAAGCTTAACCGATGCTGTGAATACCACAGGCACAATGAAGGCCTCTACGAACCTGTGAAATGCCTGACCCTGAAAGAGATACATTAGAAATCCAAGAAGCCTGCTGTGACGAATTTGCAAGACATTTTGAGGATAAAGTTGTTCATATCTGCTCTTATCTTGGCACTTCTATTAGAGCAGTTCCTATGGAGGGATCCAGAGCACCATCTAGTCTGGTTCTGTGGGATCATTGTCAGGGCTTGCAGCCTGAGAATATGGACAAAGAGCTTGAAGGGGTTCAGCAAACTAACTGTGTACTCAATTCTTGCCTATTGTGGCAATTAAATATATCCAGAGAGGATTGATGGGTGGGCCCAGAAGGCATTCAATGCCTCTGTGTGGAAAGGAGGGGTCCCAACAATCGTCTCTAGATTCAGAAGATTGTAATAACTTAAGAACCAGTTGCAAATACCTCCTTTTTGGGCAAGGTGCGTGACTAGGTGGTGACATTTCCAACCCCAAGCTCCTTGGGATGAAATGGATAATCTGGTTCCAGTTCAATTTGCCATCAAATTTGGGTTGGCACTGAAATAAGGTTGGTTGCCCTGATAGTTTACATCTGTTGAGCGAGAGATGGGGGAATGTGACCCTATTAGTTCTCATTTATCTCTCAGCAACCTTTGGTGTACAATTGATCATGGTATCCTCCTGGACCAGCTCTGTGGATTTTATTTATTTATTATATTTATATCCTGCCTTTTTTCCTCCAAGGAACCCAAGGTGGATACATAATCTTCCTCCCCTCCATTTTATCCTTACCACAACAACCCTGTGAGGTAGGTTGGGCTGAGCGTCTGTGACTGGACCAGAGTCATTCAGTGAGCTTCCATGGCCAAATGGGGACTAGAACCCGGATCTCCCTACTCCAGCTGCTACACCACACTGGCTCTCACACTGGATTAGCAGTAGGAGGCATGGGGATACAGTGGTCCCAGTCCTATTGGCAGGGTTGGTTCCAGATAATATCAATTGGGGATTTTTGCTTGAACCCTTGTATTATGGACTCCATCTTTTCCCCCATGCTCTTGTCCATCTTGTCCCCCATGCTCTTCAACATCTATGTGAAGCTGCTGAGGGTTGGAGTGAAGTGTCATCGGTATCACTGATCTCTATTTTTCCTTGTCATTTCATCAGGTGAGGCTGTGAAGGTGGTGAACCAGTGCCTGGACTTGCTAATGGACTGGATGAGTGACAATCATTTATAACTGAATCTTGTCAAGATGGTGACACTGTGGGTGGATAGTTTCCATGTCTGAGGAGAGGATGTTCAACCCATTTTGGATAGGGTTGCACTCCTCCTAAGTGAACAGGTTTGCAGTTTGAGAGGGCTTCTAAACCCAACATTGTCACTAGATGCCCTTGGTAGCCTTGGTGGCATGGAGTTAATTTTTTCTAGGCTCAACTGTTTGCCAGCTGAAACCATTTCTGCACTGGGATAGTCTGGTCATGCTGATCTATGCTCTAGTAAATTCCTGGTTGGATTACTCTCTGGACAACACTTCGGAAGTTTCAAGTAGTGCAGAATATGGCAGCTAGGCTTCTGACTGGTATGTATGGCTTAATGCCTGTTATGCTTCTTTTAAAAGAACTCCATTAGCTGGCTGGCTGCCTCCAGAACCAATTCAAGAGGCTACTTTTCAAGTCCTAACTGGTTTGGGACCCAAGACAGAACGTCTACTTCCATATCAGTTTGCGTATGCATTAAGATCTTCTTCTGAGACCCTTCTTCAGGTGCCTCTTGTATCAGAGGTTCATTAAGCAAGAACAAGGAAGAAGGCTTTCTTAGCTGCAGTGCCCCCATGTAATGCTTTCCCTAAAGAGGCCTGTCTGGGGCCTATGTCACATTATTTTCAGTACCAGGCATTTTAATCTGCTGTTGCGTTTAGCTTTGTTTAAGTGGTTTAATATTTAATTGCTTTTATTGTTTTATATTGTTTATATTTAACTTTTGTAAGTTATTCTTTTCTGTATATACTGTCTTATAAACAGAAAATTGTAATTGTTTTATTATGAAAGAAATTGCCCCAAGACAGAATAAGGTGAACCACGTTGATCTGAAAGGTTTGTAATAAATACATGCTTCTGCAGTTCATCTAGGGAAGCTGGGGATCATGGGAATATGATGAGCTTCTCTGCTCTGCACATGCAATGGTGCCATGAGGGCAGGACTTGGGGGCAGAAGTCTGGGGATCCACGAAGTAGAGTAAATGAGCAGGGCAGGGGAGCAAACCAGAGATTCACTAAAATGGCCTGGAGGAGGAGTGTGAAGGGATGGAGGAACTGGGAACGCCAATGATAGGAGATCTGTCAGGAGAAAAGAGTACCTGCCAAGTATGAACTTGCTCTGGTGTTTGTACTTCTGAAGCAGAGTGCTTCCTGAGATTGCTGCTGCTGGCTCTCTGCTGACACAGATAGTAGTTACACAGGAGGAGATGAGGGGAAAGTTATCAGCTTAGACATGTCTCTGCAGTATTCATTCCTGTGCCAACAGCTACTCTTCTCTCTCAATCCTGTCATCTTCCCAAAAAATATGGTGGGTGGGTGGGTGGGTTTGCAACCAAGGATACCATGTTTTGTGCACTTCCTTATGAGTAAGTTCATTGAACTTGGCAAGATTTATTTCTGAGTAAACATGCATAAGCTCAAGTTGCAGGCCCACTATCTCATACGTAAAGAATGCTTAAAAAATAATAAAGCATGGCCTCTTGACTCTTGCTGATTTCCATAGCTATTATTCACTTTCCAAATCCTGATGTTTTCTTCTCCAACGTCCTCTCCTCCCCCACAAGCCTACAGGTAGACATGGAATGCAATTCAGAAAAGCCCCGAGACACAGCTATTGTTTTAAAAAGGGTTGATAAACTGCTGCCACCTAAATGAGCTTAGAGAATAGCTTGGCCTGCTTGTCTACAGTAGCCTTCCCTAACCTGCACCCCCCCCCCCCACAATATTTTGGACTACAACTCCCACCATTCCTGAGCTTTGACTATATTGGCTGGGACTAATAGGAGGTAAAGTCCAAAACAATTGGAGGGAACCAGGATTGGGACGACAGGGTCTACACGCTAGCTAACTGCAGTTCCTACAAGTCCAAGTGATTTTTCGTTTGTTCTTGTGAGGTATTTTTAGGCCACACTTTTTTTCATAGCATGGTGTAAACTGAGGGAGGTGGCGTATGTAGGGTGACCATATGAAAAGGAGGACAGGGCTCCTGTATCTTTACCAGTTGTATTGAAAAGGGAATTCCATCAGGTATCATCTGTATGCTAGGGTGACCAGATAAAATCCAGGTCAGGGCTCGTGTAACTTTAACAGTTGTAGAGAAAAGGGAATTTCAGCCGGTGTCATTTGTATGCAATTAGTTCCTGGTGAAATTCCTTCTTCATCACAACAGTTAAAGTTGCAGGGGCCCTGCCTTCTTTTGTATATGGTCACTCTAGTATAGTGCATGCACCTTTAACTGTTGTGATGAAGAGGGAATTTCACCAGGGACTAATTGCATACAAATGTCTCTGGCTGAAATTCCCTTTTCTCTACAACTGTTAAAGTTACATGAGCCCTGACCTGGATTTTATCTGGTCACCCTACTGTATGCATGCAGCACCTGGTGAAATTCCCTCTTAGTCACAGCAGTTGAAGCTGCAGGATCCCGACTCCACCTTGCCCCCACCCTGCCCCGCCCATTGCTTGGGTCCTAGGCCAGCAGAATGTATAAGTATAATATGCACTGTTGCATCATGGGTGCTACTAGGTATGCAATGCAGCTGGTGGCCTGGGGATTGACAAATAGTAGTGCCCTGTGAATGTTTGTCATTCTCTCTAGTCTCTTTTTCTCTGAGTAACATCAGTTGACTGCTTTTCCATTAATTTACTTACATGTTTCCCTACATTACCCCTAAATATACGCTCACAGGCCTTCCATCCCTGCACCCAAAAATCATGTTCTGCTGTTACCACATTATTTTACATACAATTTGTTTTCAGCTCTTCTACATACTTTTCTAACCACATAGCTCTCTTGACCGTTCTGGTTCCTTAGCCTTGGGTAATAAGGTTGCCTAACTTCCTTGCTTAACGATATTCTTCATTCTATCCCTTTGAACTACTTCCAAACACTTAACTGTTGAGTTAAAACACACACACAGAGGCAGACACAAAACACCATATGCCTTTAGGGCTGACTGCCTTCTTACCCCTATGATAGTAGAAATAATTGAAGGCAAATTTATATACAAGGAGTGATATATGAATACAATTAACCAATAAAGCAGGAGAACAAGAGCATAGCAATTAATACCTCCCATTATTACTCTCTATAATTTATTATGCTTATGTTATTTCTGTGCCCTTTGGCAGTGCTGTACTTTGTTCCAACTGATCAAATTAAAATTATACATGTTGAGGGAATAAATTGCAGAACTATTCTAGCTGTCCAATTTACCCTAACAATTATCTATGGTATATTGAGTGGGGGCAAAAGCTACTCATTTCACTAATTAGAATATTGCTCAAATTATGTTAGGAATTCTTAGCATTTATAAAAAGGCATTAGGTTTTAAAACGATCTACAGGTAATTGACCTCCCACAATCCTGAACAAGTGCCATAGCGGCTGTAATCCTTTACCCATTTGCATTGGAGTAAGCTTCAATGAACTCAGTGGGACTTACTTCTGAGTAGACCCATACAGGACTGTGCTATAATTTAATGTTTTCTTATTAACCTTTACTCTGAATTTAACTGCATTTTAAGCATAGGTAATGGTTTTTTAGTACATTACTGACCTGCTCTTATTTACTTCAGCTTGAGAAATTTAATCTTTGTGAATTCCAATATGAACAGACAAAATCCATACTGTAATATAATTGTCCGTATATGCTTCATATATCTTTAAAAGCTTAGTGAGAGAGCTGTCTATGGAGAGGCAGGTCCAAGAGGACAGATAAAAAGTTCTGGAAGCAAGAAGACCTCTATGAGTGTATTGAGTTTCAAAAACAGAAGCCTAATTTGTGTATCAGAAGAAGAACAGAGCATAAGTTGTGTTCCTAAACTAGATCACTGTCTTCTCTGAAAAATAATAAATAACCTGCCTGTCTGAGCTGCTGGAATATGCCAAAAAGCTACACTGGTTGTAAATGTGGGATCAGTGCTTAGTGGACAGTGCAGAAAATGGCTGAACGACACACAGAAAGTAAACCTCAGGAACCAATGGAGGTAGGCCACGACACCCTGTTTTTATTCCTGAACCACCATCAATACCTCCCAGGCTAATGTGCAGATCAGAATGTAAGCTATCACTTGGATTTCATATTTTCCCAAGAGTTGTGACGTAGTTCTCAGCTAAAAAAAATGCATCAAACTGAATTTTAAAATGTGTAGTTTAAGATCAAGTCTATTAAGAAAAGAGTATTTTAGAGGAAAATACATTCAGGAAACTGCAGAGCCAAGCAACAACCGGTGATGCTCCTGTGACATGAGAGCAGTTGAGGCAGTCCCCTGGAACTACCGATGCCCCGGTCCTTCAGCAGGAGCTATTGCAACTGTTCCAACCTATCACAACAGTTCTTGGAAATTGTCATTATGGGCTATGACAATTGACATTATGGGCTATGACAATTGACATTATGGGCTATGACAATCTCCCAACCTTAAGCATTCTTGAGTCTTTCTGGGGGTTGAATTTTTTATGGTAGCACAGAAGGTGGGCAAGTAGGAGGGTGCTGTTGCAGTCGTGTTTTGCTTATGGGCTTCCTGTAGACTCTAGGCTGACCAGATAAAATCCAGGTCAGGGCTCCTGTAACTTTAACAGTTGTAGAGAAAAGGGAATTTCAGCCAGTGTCATTTGCATGCAATTAGTTCCTGGTGATATTCCCTCTTCATCACAACAGTTAAAGTTTCAGGGGCCCTGCCTTCTTTTGTATATGGTCACTCTAATATAGTGCCTGCACCTGTTGTGATGAAGAGGGAATTTCACCAGGAACTAATTGCATACAAATGACACTGGCTGCAATTCCCTTTTCTCTACAATTGTTAAAGTTACATGAGCCCTGACCTGGATTTTATCTGGTCACCCTACTGTAGACATCTGGTTGGCTGCTATGGGTACAGAATGGTGAATAACCCTCTGGTCTTATCGAATAGGGCTTTTTTCATGTTCTTATGAGGGGAATGAGAAGATCTGCCCCCTTAAAAAGAGACCTGTTATGGATCATGCCCAAAAGTTTATGAAAATGACCAGTTCCACGAGAGTATTTGAAATCATCTAACAAAGTGATATGACTGATTATGCAGAACAAGGGCTTGTGGGGAATGTGAAAGCAAGTGAAGAATGAGTTGCAAATGCAATATGCAATTATTCCATACAGTAAAATAAGTCAGTCTTATATATACTGGATTTCATGTTAGCCGAATATGATTTGGAGGGTTTACAGAGAACATCCGTATTCATCTGGAATAAGTGGTATAGCATAATTATTCTTATTTTAATTAAGCCATGCCTTGCAAATGTAGACTAGCTACATCAAATATAGAATTCTCTAGCTCTATAGAAATAGAAAAAAAGCAATCACTTTCCTTCTCTTTTCCCACTATGATAACACAGTTGTAACTGCCTATTTCTTTGTAAGATCTGTTTCATCATGTACACTTAAGAATAAGTGCAAGCGACAAAGGTATATCATTTCCCACCCTAAATGTGATATAGGTACATGTATTGAAGTTGGGACTGGCTATTGTAGGGTGACCATATGAAAAGGAGGACAGGGCTCCTGTATCTTTAACAGTTGTATAGAAAAGAGAATTTCAGCAGTTGTCATTTGTATGCATGCAGCAACTGGTGAAATTCCCTCTTCATCACAACAGTTAAAGCTGCAGGAGCACCGCCCTCTTTTGTATCTGGTCAAGTGGGCAGGGCTCCTGCAGCTTTAACTGTTGTGATGGAGAGGGAATTTCACCAGTTGCTGCATGCATACAAATAACAACTGCTGAAATTCCCTTTTCTAAACAACTGTTAAAGACACAGAAGCCCTGTCCTCCTTTCCATATGGTAACCCTTTGTTATTGTTCTCCACCACCTATGCACATGAGGGGTGTGCACTGGATGGTCCGATCCACGATCCAGAACTGATCTGGCCAAAATCGGATAAGATTATCGGATTACGATCCCAGCATCTGGATTGTCCGATCTCATCCGATCTGATCTGAAAGGACCCGATCAGGATCGGAAGAGATCGGAGGATCGGACGTCCTTCCCCCATTCATACTCCTTACCTGCCAGGGCCATCCACTGCTGTCTGCTGGTACCTTCTACTGAGAAACAGGCTTCATCGCCTGCCTCTCAGTAGCGTGCCGGGTGATGACGTCACCCAGCGCGCTACTGAGAGGCAGGCTGCAAAGCCTGTTTCTCAGTAGAAGGGGCCAGCGGACGGCAGTGGGCGGTAGCGGACGGCCCCGGCAGGTAAGAAGCGCGAGTGGGGGGGAGGGGGCTTACCTGCCAGGGATGTCCGCTGCCATCTGCTGCTGCCCGCGGGTGACAGTGGACTGCAGTGGATGGCCCTGGCAGGTAAGGAGCGTGAGTGGGGGGGAGGGCCCTACTTACCTGCTGGGGTGCCCGCTTCCATCCGCTGCCATCTGCTGGTCCTGTCTACTGAGAAACAGGCTTCGCGGCCTTGTTCTCAGAATGCCGGATGATGGTGCTCTACTGAGAACTAGGCCGCGAAGCCTGTTTCTCAGTAGACAGGACCAGCGGATGGCAGTGGACGGCAGCGGACGGCCCTGGCAGGTAAGGAGCGTGAGTAATGGGGAGTGGCTTACCTGCTGGGACCGTCCGCTGCCATCCACTGCCGCCCGCGGGCAACAGCGGACAGCAGCGAACGGCCCTGGCAGGTAAGGAGTGCGAGTTGGGGGGAGGGACAGGGAGGGGGGAATTAGGCCCCCACTCACCCGCCCCCATGTTTTCCTCATAGGCTTGCATTGGGGGAAAGCTTTCTTTTCCCCAATGCAAGCCTATGGCGAAAACACCAAAAATGGCGTCCGATCCGAAAATCGGACTTCCGATTTTCAAATCGGGATCGGGTCCGATATGATCTGGAAAGCCTCCGATCTGATCCGATCCGACATGCCAACCCCAGTTCCGATCCCGGTTCTGATACGATCCGGGGGGTCCGTGCACATCCCCAATACACATAGTGGAATACAAAAACATAAACAAAAGAAACAAAAAAGGCTGCAATTAAAGACAATTTGCAGTATAGATATTTTCAAGCAT
This sequence comes from Anniella stebbinsi, assembly GCA_029215795.1. NCBI lineage: Eukaryota > Metazoa > Chordata > Lepidosauria > Squamata > Anniellidae > Anniella > Anniella stebbinsi. The sequence continues at coordinate 83,802,566 of JARDYH010000002.1, read as the reverse complement.
CTTTGGGACATTTGGTGGTAAACACACATTTGTTCCTAAATACGTGAAGCAGCTTTTATTAACTGAGGCTGTAATCTTATGTCCACTTACCTGGGACTCATGGAACTTAATGGACTTGCTTCTGAGTAGACATGTATATGATTGCAAAGTAGAGCATCTACTGCCTGGTAACCTGATTAGTTCCAAAGGCCCAAACATTCTTTTACTTCATTATTTTTTTGTTTCCTCTCATTTTAATTTTGCCCCAAGTTTGGAGCTTATTCAGAGACCCATTCAGATTCATAAGAAAATGTCCTAAATGGGAGAGTTTTAGGTGTGACTTAAATTGTACAGTGCAATTTAAATGTATTATTTCTCGCCCACAATAAGACTTAATTGATGACTACTTCTGTTTATTGAATACTGTTTAATAAGGCTGAACACATTATAGATGCATCAGTATGGTGCGTTCATTAATTAATTCAGTTTACAAATGTAGCTTTCAAATTGGAATGTGATTACAGATATATTCCCTGTGAATGTGTGTCCATTGCTGAATGCATTAGGGGATGTTTGCTCTGCGTTGTGCAGTGAATACCACTGATATATGTGCATCTTTAGACTTTATATTGGTAAACTATCTAAGATAATTTTTGAAACTGTGATATTTATTTACGTCTAAATATCATCCAGGATCAACTTGCAAGAACATCAGCTGGTTCCATGTTATGCCTCTTTAGTTCTGTTGGGCCATTACTTTCTATAGTCAATTTTAAGTGGAATCAAAACAGTAGTCCTAAACCCCTCTTAATATAGTGTTATATTATCTGGCAATGCCATGGCCAAGATGATTCTATAATATTTACTCAGAAGAAAAGAAAAGTCCCCTGTAACTTTAATTGGAGGTTTGCTCCTTACACTCTCCCTCTTAATTATTTCCTCTTCAGTGCTAATGGGGCGTTACTGACAAATTTCTTCTTAAGCCCTTTCTACACCTAAGGGTGTAGAGGGAGGGAGGGAACGATCCCAGACTTACCTGCTTCCGGATCATCCCCCAGCATAGAAACGGAAGTGTGACATCCCGGAAACAAACAAGGACGTTGCAGCCGGTGCACCTGCCATTTTTTTTAAAAGAGCCAGGAGCCCTTCCCGCACGGCGGAAAAGGTAGGAAAGCTCCCTGTGCCTCCACCCCCACCATCCTGGTGATGGCGAAATTGCTTTCCCCTCCCCCCATGGGCACAGAGCCACCCCCCGCGGCTCCATGCCCATTTCAGGGCCCGGGATGGCGTGAAAACTGGGATATCCCTGGTTTCCACTATCCTGGGCTTATCCCAGATGCACAGGGACAACTTAGGGACCACCCCAGGATATATCGCTGGTGTAGACATTGCCACAATTAGACTATTTATGTTTCCCACATTGTAGAAAGATGCCTTATACTGAGTAAGATCATTGGTCCATCCAGCTCAGTAATGTCAACACTGACTGGCAGTGGCTCTCCAGGGTTCCAGGCATCCCAAACATGGGCTCTATCACACTGAGCCATAGCTACCTCAGGTAAACCACAGCTACTACTACTGGCTGCTCACTAGAACATCTTTCTACCATCTCCAGTGCCTTGAACCCTTGCTTTGTGACTGATCCACTTTGCTGCTAACTTTGGACTCGTGCTAGACTCTGCTCTTTGGACTGTGTTTGTGTTGGATTGTTTACCTGTGTTTTGACCTTGACTATGCCTCAAATGAGTTGACCTAGAGCTGAGCCTGACCCATCCATAGAAAGACAATATGGTTCAAAAATAGAGCTGATCTGGGTATCCCTCGTCTAGAGTGTCTCTGAAATGTCTGAAAAGCGCAGCAAATTAGTAGGAGCACATCATTCTTTTCACTGGCTTTTGTCATTGGTCTGAGAGTTAAGAATGCCGTTGCTATGCTGGATGAGGTTGGATAGCTTAGGGGGAGGATGAGTTCCACCTTTCCTCTAAAGAGTAGGCCTGTGCAAGCCTTGGACCTTGGAATCCAGAAGCCAAAGCCCGGAAGCCATTTTAGGACGGATCTATCATAAAATGGCGGATCTGTAATTTCCTCCCCCACTCCCAGGCCCTGGAAAAGTCTACAACTCCCAGCGTACAGTGCCTGGGAGTGCTGGACTTAACGGGGCCCAGGAGCAAAGTGTAGAGCTCTTGCCATTGCAGCCCGCCATGGCATTGCGTGCTCCTCGGCACTGCCGATTCTATGATCCTGGCGCCAGCGTGTCCTCCCGAATCACTGGGCCATTGTGTCCTTTCCAGGGAGAGATTTTGCAAGATCACTGGCTTCCCCGTGAGAGTTGGCAATCTCGCGAGATCTCTCCCCAGAAAGGACGCAATGGCGCAGTGCGTCAGGAGGACACGCCAGCACCGTGCGTCGGGAGGACATGCTGGCGCTGGGACCATAGAGTCACTGGTGCCGAGGAGCACACAACACCATGGCTGGCTGCAACGGCAAGAGCTCTACATTCTGCTCCTGGGCCCTGGTAAGTCCAGCCCTCCCAGGCACTGTATGCTGGGAGGTGTAGACTTTTCTGGGGCCTGGGAGTGGAGGAGGAAATGACAGATCTGTCATTTTATGACAGATCCATTCTAAAATGGCCTCCAGTCTTTGGCTTCGGGATTCCGAGGCCCGAGGCTTGCACAGGCCTACTAAAGAGCTCAGAGCAATGCTTTTGCTTTACAAACATCCTGTGAAGTAAATCTACAGTGAGGGGGTGAGGGGAGAAATGCTATTTGTAAGGATGAGCAAATCTGTCAGTTTTGCCTCATCGTACACTTGTTTAGTTTTTTTTTTAAAAAAATCTCAAGTTCTTTCTCTCCCAAATATGAAGAACTTTAATTTTTTTTTGTAAATTCTTATAAAAAACCAACTGAATTGAAATCCTCACCCATCTGCACCAGCCAAATTCAATGGTACAGCTATTCCCATTATGGAAAGGACCATGTTGTACCTGTCCACAATACAGTCATTAAAGGTGAGCAGCCTGTGTCAGAAAGACAACCATAATTAATTACTAATATATTTGAACAAAAAGGGATTCAAACACAGACTTTTAAGAGCAAAGCATTCAAAGCCCTGGGTCTGGATATGCGAATTTGTCAATTTTGGGTTCTCCCACATTTTAATTTTGTAAATCTTCAAGTTCTTTTGTCCCAAAAATGGAACTTTGAGAATTTCATAGCAAGGAATTGGGTTTCTGACAATCAAGTCTACCACTCCAGTTATTGCACCACATTACTTTCCACATCTGTTTACCAGCAATGGCCAGGCAGAAGCCTCAAGGACATTTGCAAACAGCATATGATAGTGATAATATTTGACCCCTGTTATTAATTCCTACATCTGGTCTGAGATACTCTCTTTGAAATTAAGGCTAACATGCAAGCCACCAAGGGCAAGAATTCCTTGATTTTGCATTTCCTTGTTTTGGCCTCTAAATGGTCATTTCCTTAATCGTGCACTTAATTGAGGTTTTGTTTTATTATTTGCTTTTTTAATGAGTGGAAAAGCTAATATTTGGAGTATTTACTTTTCCACTCTCTAGTAGTTAGGTTAATTTACAGCTAGGTTGGCTTGATTGTGTTAGTTATTTTAATAAATACTGAAAGCTGAAAGGACTGTTCTTCTTTCTCTCCTCCCCCCCCCCCCCCCCACAAAAAACAAATTATTAGTTCATTAAAAAAAATTCTTATATGTCTGGAAGTAAGTGAAAGATCTTGCTGGACTCTTACCAAAACTTTTTGCATGAAGCAAATTTTGCTCAATTTCTTGCCAAACAGACAAACCATTTGTTCTGTACATCTTAACATTTCATCATTCTTTAAGGCATCCTTTAAATGCAATAGCTTGGTCTCTCTCAGAGCCAAGAGACACAGAGAAATGGATTGCAGCATTGCTTGAGGTTAAGAATAAGAAGAAGGAAGATAAACTTTTGTTGCAGTGGAAACAGTAGACTTTTGAAATATTTGTTAAAATATTTTAGATGAAGGAGTGGCTTTAGCATGAAACCATTCCAGTATGGGCTGGATTGGTTCTTGAGCTCATCCCACTAAATAAACACCCTGAAATTAGCACCCAAACCTTCCCGTTCTAATATGAAAGCTATAAAGTTCATACAAGTGATGTAGTTCAGCAGTAGTTGCACTTTCTTTAAACTTTGTAAGATTACCCTAGCTTCATTTTTGGGAAGGGGAAGGTCAGGTACTTATTCATCATTTACTGGTTTTTCTTGTTTCTCGTATCTGTGCAGGTGGGAACTGTGGTCAGGGCTCAGTTTCTTCTGCACCAGAAAATTCACTCCCATTTAAAATATGAACACCCGCTTTCTTTTTTTTGCTCTCCCCTCACTTTCCCCCCCCCTTTTTTTTCTAACAATCTTTTCAAAGATTACAGGTACAGGAGTAAAATCTACAGTATTTTTATAATATATTTTCAAGCAGTGCAGTTCAACGTTTACAAACAAGCAATCCCTTTCTAGTTATTTAACAAATAATGATTACTTAAGTCAACGTTGCCACTCCTAATATGTCTGAGATAATAACGCTGCTGAATAAATGGCTGCCCTTAAATAAAAGAGAGAAAGCTAGAGCAAATTTACCTTCTTCCATGGTGAACAAACAGCAGATCAGGGATAATGGATTTACTCAAGTTTAAAAAGAAAAGCAGTCACATCATGTGCAAGAATCTGACACAGAGCATGTTTAAAAATGCAAAAGGGAAGAAGATATCATTTCCCATGGAAATGTAGCAATGCTTCTGATGGGGAATCAGGTTTCTTATCTGGCCAGCAGTCAAGCCATTAGTTAAAAAGGCATAGCTGCAGCCCAAAGGTTGTGCTGCACACCCCGGGGGTTCTGAAACATACCATTCATTTCAATGTTTGGGAAAACTCCAAGTCAGGGATGGCTATAGAAGCTTTCCCCAACATGGAAATGAACATGGCAGTCTCTGCATAACGAGAGCTCCATACAACAGAACCGTGCAGAGCTCTGGATCATAGATGGTGTCAGGGTTGCCTTCCACTATGGTGATTTCTATACTCTTGCTGTGGCCATTTTGTAGCAATAGGGGTGCGAGAGATAATGCCAGTAGAATGGCAGAAGCCATCACCAACATTGTTTCCGCCAGTACAAAAATTAGTCTGATTGCAGTTCATTCTATCTACAATACAGAATTGGATGAGCATCACAGGCTAGTTGGGCTCACTGTGACCCACACATATGTGGTGTATGCGGTCCTGCTGTCCCAGACCCGACTTGGTCTTAAAAGACTACTCACAGGGTTTGCAGATTACTGTGATAAAAACTGGCTAACCATTAATTACTCAAAATCTAAAGTCCTAGTCTTTGCCAAAAGAAAAGTAAGGTTTTCCTGGATAATGGGTGGAAACAAAATCAATCTAGTTAATTCCTATAAATACCTGGGGATCTGGTTTCAGGAAAATCTCAAATGGCATGTGCACAGTAAATCTATGAAAGAGCAGAACAAACTATGGGGGCACTATGTCGCTTTTTCCATCAAAAGGGCAGCAAATGTATTCCAGCAGCTACCAGGGTTTACAAAGCCAAAATGGTTTCACAGATTCTATTTGGGCCCCCAATTTGGTTTCCCACATTTAAGGGTACCCTTGAGAGCCTTCAATCATCATATTTAAGGTTGCTGTTTGGTGCCCAAAGTGTGTGTCCGGGGCGGTACTCAACCTGGAGGCAGGTCTGTGTTCTCTGAAGTGTAGGGCATGGACTCTCTCAATCCAATATTGGCTTAGACTATACCATGGCTTGACTACAAACTCCTTGGTATCTCAGGTCTTGTTAGACACATTTGAATCCCCCTGGATTAATGCAATAGCACAAAAAACTAATTCCCTGGGGTTATCCCCCTTTTTTCTATTATACATGGATCTGGGCTCTGCTCTACAGGCCTTCAGACAAAGGCCGCTGGATACGGACCTTCAGGGGCTGCGGGAGTTGGCCTGTGGTCCATGTTCTCCATCCGCTTTAGGCTTATCAGACCCTGCTGACAAAGACGGAATGGCATATTTGGGCTGGTTAACGGTGCCTAAATACAGGAGAGCCTTTTCACTTGCTCAATTTAATACTCTCCCTTCCAAACTTCTGGAGGGCAGATATAATAAAATCCCAGCTGGTGCCAGATACTGTCCGTGTAACAACTCAGAGGTTGAAATGGGCCTCCTCCACACGGGGCGTTTAATGAGCCTTGAAGGCTCATTATAAATTTTACCTACACACCAGCGGAGCGCAAAACGGGCGTACAGGCGCGTTATCTCCCCGATAATGCGCATTTTCGAACGCGCGTTAAATAGCGACTTTTATTTTGCTCCGGCCGTTAAAGCGCATTTTCGCGGTGTGAACAAGCGATTATGCGCATTAACTACCTGGAAAGCGCTTTTTGGGCATCTTTTAATGCGCTTCGCCGCTTCTCGCCGCCTCCCGTGCAGAGGGATTGTGAGTAAATGCGCCTCCGCGATAATGCGCATAATCGCGGAACCAGGCGCAAAGGCGCATTCTTGTGGAGGGGGCCATGGTTGAACATGTTCTATTCGACTGTTGTTTTTATACCGCAATGAGAGAAGCCTTGGTATGGCCGAATACACGTGCCTTAGCTGGTAACTCAAAAGGAACCCTGATGAGTATCCTCCTGCAGGGCTCAAACAAGTATATGACCCTGCAAGTAGCCAAGTTCCTCCATTGCGCAATTGGCTGCAGAGCCCTAATGGTTGTATAACATCCTATGGGTCCTTATGCCAACTCACCATAAATAGTATACCTTTTGGCATCTTAATCTGTCTAGTATTAAGTAGGTGGAAAGCCTTGGACTGTTGTTACTCATATATTTATTGTAATGTATTTTACTTTTTAATGGGTGAGCCCTATGTTCAGCTCACCAATGTTTCCTATTTCAAGTGTTTTAATACTAGTCCTTTATTATGTATTTTTAAATTATGTACTACTGGCCAATAGGCTGTAATAAAAATGTATTTATTTATTTATATGTGGTGTATGTGGGCCATAAAATGCAGCTTTTCCATGTGTTACTAGAGAGGAAAAATCACCTGCAAATATATTGTTTTTGAAACTCCAGTTAGGCTGCAATCCTCTACTCATTTACCTGAGAGCAAGCCCCATTGAACTGAATGGGTCTTTGTTCTGAGTAGACACGCATAGGATTGCACTGCTAAAGTGACGAGATTCTGACCAAATGGTTGGATGTTCCTGTTTTAAAAGCTTTTAGGAAGTTGTATCGCCACTGTTGGTAACACGGATCCCCATCCTCTTGTAGCCCCCCTGTGACCCCCAAATTTCCTCTGAGGGAGTAAGAGAAAGTAGAGGAAGAAGGAGAGGTGCTGTTCCGCAAGTGGATGTCCGCTTGTACGACACCGCATATTGCTCAAGGTATGTATTTATTCATATCGATGAAATTTCTGATTTGGATAATGATTTTGTGCTGCTGGGGATTGTTTTCTTCTGGTGGCACTAAAAGTGGATTATTGGATAACCAGGAACATGCTTTTTTTTTCTAGAGGCCTTGAATCAGTCCAAATCAGCTTTTGCTAAGGTGACCATCTAAAAAGGAGGACAGGGCTCCTGTATCTTTAACAGTTGCACTGAAAAGGGAATTTCAGCAGGTGTCATTTGTATGCATGCAGCACCTGGTGGAATTCCCTCTTCATCACATCAGTTAAAGCTGCAGGAGCCCTGCCCTCTTTTGTATCTGGTCACAGGGGCAAGGCTCCTGTACCTTTAACTGTTGTGATGAAGAGGGAATTTCACCAGGTGCTGCATGCATACAAATGACACCTGCTGAAATTCCATTTTCTATACAACTGTTAAAGATACAGGAGCCCTGTCCTCCTTTTCATATGGCCACCCTAGCTTTTGCTATAAATGCTTACACAACCACAAGTACCGTAGAGCACATCCCACGTACAGAGGCAACAAGCCATCCAGAAAAACCTGTAAGAGGCATTCATAGTTTCTGTCGTAATCCTCAGATGTTCTCATGTCATGCCTAAACCACCAGTCTCTATTGTGATGACTTATTATTTCTATTATTCATTGCTCATAGTGTGTAATACTTTACTAGTGCTTTTTATTAACCTGGAGAACAGTGTTTCCATTTTGACCATAAAAATGACCAGACAACATGGATGCATCTCTTTGTTAATTAAAATGGTAATTAATATAAATTATCTCTTTAGTTAATGATCAGCTACTTGCATGGTATCTGAAAGCACCTGTTCTGGAAAGGAGATGCTACTTTTTTCCACATTTTGTGGGCAGTCTAACCTGGAATATTGGGGCGGTAAAACAAGAAGCCATGTTGAACGAAATGGTAAATCATTTGGGCTGCTTTGTGACGTCTGGAAATAACTTCAAATTCAAAGATACTAAAAGCTTCTCAAATACTTTGTTAAGCATCAATCTAACATTGGAGGCTACTTTTTATGGGTGCTTCCAGATGGAGGACTCATTAAGGTACCAATCAAAAATCATTGTGCAAGTATTTGGTCTTTTCCTCTTTACTGTGGTTCTGATTTGGTTCATGCCTCCCAAAAAAGAAGATATAAATTATTATTATTATTATTATTATTATTAATTATTATTAATCTCTTTTTCGCTTGTGGAGGTTTTTCTAGAAGGGCATGATGGGCTTTGCCAAGTCATGCTGTCTTTTATTGATTCAGGAATTTCCTGACAATTGAGCATGTTTTAATTATGACTGCTTTCTGGATGTTGGTGTGGATGTATTCTGGTAGGCCCAGTTTCTGGAGGTTTTCTGTATATTTTTTTTGATGCGATGTCGGTGACTGATGTGACTAATGGAATAATTGTGACCTTTTCCTGTTGCCATAGTTCTTTGACTTCCATGGCCAGTGGTGTATATTTGTCTCGCTTTTCTTCTTCCTTTTCAACAACATTTTTGTCATTCGGTATTGCTATGTCGATGAGGTATGTGTGTTTTTCTTTTTTGTCTATGAACATTATGTCTGGTCGGTTGCAAGGTATTGTCTCGTCTGTATGAATTGTTCTGTCCCAGTATATCTTATGATCTGCATTTTCCAGGATTGTTTCGGGTGAGTATGTATAGTATGGTGTAGGTTGTTTGATAAAGTTGAATTTGATAGCCAGTTGTTGGTGAATTATTTTTGCTGCTATATTGTGTCTGTCTGTATAGTCCATTCCTGCCAGAATTTTACATCCTCCTGTTATATGGTTTATTGTTTCTTGGAACTGATGGCATTTCCTGCATAGGCCTGTTGTTGTTGTTGTTGTTAATATTATTATTATCTTGCCTTTTCCCCAATACTGGGAAATACACACCATACATCTGAAGTATCATTTAGCTTGCTCCTATTCTTTAATCTTCTTTAGTCTTCTCACATCATTATATCACAATGATATAGTGATCTTATGCCTTCCAAGTGGGTGAAACTTGAGAATAGAATTGCACCTTTACCTGGGAGTAAGTCTCAGTGGACTTACTTCTGGCAGACACATTTAGGATTGTACTGTTAAAGTAGTTTCCCTTCCGGATGTTAGGGAATGGGAAGTGTTTTTTAAAAAAAAGATTTTTTTTTTTCACAAGACTCATCTAACGATTGTTTGTGGTTTTGCTTTTCCCTTTCTAGTTTCACAGCTTACACATGTGTATAATAGACACATACACAATAGCTGTCTTGTCTTGGTTTCAACATTGCAAGTGAGCTGAGTAGACCTGGGCGGCGATAACAAGAGTTCAGCTTACTGGGCTGCAAAGCTGAGCTGGCAAAGGGAGTGCTGGAATTTGTAGCAGACAAAGAAAGCAGAAAATGTTTTTCCCCAGGAGGAGGGGGAGGAAGAGGCCAAGGGGAGTGCCTGTGAGTCATAGAAGCTGCTCCTTCTCAGGGCTACGCTTAAAGGCACACAGACTTTTCCGAAACAGAATGGAGTTTCCCCCTTTTTCTTCTTACGACATTAGCTATACTTTTCTCCATGTCTGTAGCTGCCACCAGGCAAATGTTGTTATTTCAAGTTAGGACCCTGAATGAACCAGAGAATTAGGTCCAGGGCTAGCCTTCCTAGGGTTTCAAGAAATGACTGGAAGATCCGTGATTTCCTCATAACCAACAGAAACTTCCACAACCCTGCCACCGAGCTCAACTGTCTGAGCATGAATGAATTGTTAGCATTAGAGACATACAAGCTGAATGAAAGCAGCCATTTCAGCAGAGAAGCTTTTATCTGCATACAACAAACAACTTTCTTTAATAAGAAAGGATAGCTCCATGGAAGATTTTATGCAGGCTGTGTGAACTTTGCATGTGGAAAACTGATTATAGATCCTTGAAATAAATGACAAGTATATGTTTTGCTTCAGTAAGCATGAACAATGTAAACACACAAGCCACCTTGAATAAACTTGAGGAAAAAGACTCCACCTTGTAGCTACTCATTCACTCAGGTCCCCTCTACAAGGATTCGCTTTTGCGCCCGGTTAGGCGATTATGCGCATAATCGCTGAAGCGCATTTACACCTAATCCCTCTGCACAAGAGGCGGCGAGAGACGATGAAACGCATTAACGGATGACCAAAATGCGCTTTTCAAGTAGTTAATGCGCATAAGCGCTTGTTCACATAGGCAAAATGCGTTTTAACGGCCGGAGCAAAATAAAACTCGCTATTTAACGCGCATTCGATAATGTGCATAATCGGAGAGATGACGCGCCTCTACGCCCGATTTGCGCTCCGTTCTTGTAGAGGTAAATTTTTTAAAGCACCTTGAAAGAGCTTTAAACCTCTCTTATAGAGGCAGCCTCACTCACTCACAGGGTGCTTATAGAGGAGGAGAGGGTAACTTAAAGTGAAAGGGGCTGCAATCCCACACACACTTTCCTGGAAGTAAACCCCATTGAACACCTTGAGACTTTCAAGTATATATCTATTCGTAGACATATCCTACATCCATGGGCATCTACAGACAGCATCCAGCTCAACTTATAGATCTTTGGCCAGACCAACCTTCTCCAACCTGGAGCCATCCAGATGCTGGCTGGGGGGGGGGGGGTGCTGGGTAAGGCTGGGCCAAACTAAGCATGAATTACATTATTAGACCTTGCATGATTTTTTTTAATTAATAGTACCTTGGGAGGGGAGGCATGGATGGGTGGGTGGGTGGGTGGAGTGGTGCCTACATTTAACCTTTTGCCCCTGCCACAGACCGAATCCAAATCACCCACCTATCCACCCACCTGCGCCCTCATGCCTGTTATTTGCCCTGGGAAGAAAGCTATTGGCGCTAATGGGAATTTTTCACCTCAGGCAAACAACAGACACATAGACCCTGATTTGGATTGAGACCATGGCAAGCCCTACTACGCCATTGTCCTGTACCAGTTCCTCCTACATGCAGCTACCAGCCTATCTATACTACTGCTTTAAAATGGTTTATAACAGTTTTAAACTGGTCAATAATGGTTATTAACTGGTTTAAAACTGTTATAAACTGTTTTAAAGCAGTAGTGTAGATAGACTCTACTATTTATTGTTAAAAACAATGCAGAGGCTACTGCTTTTGTTCCTCCCTCCCCTCTAGATTGAACAAGCTGCACAGTCTGCATGAAGTTAGTTAAAAGCACCCTAACATGGTGCTTATGACCATTGTAGATCGAGGTGGGTGTTTTAGTTTTTGCAGGAGCACTTTTTAGTTCAGTCTTCTTTTCAGAAGTAAGCTCCATTGAATCAATTCATTCTCCATTTTATAGCTACACTCTGCAAACATTCAATGGCTTATAGGAAGTACTAAAATAACAAAGGAAAGGGGCAGTGTTTCTTTTTCTTTTCTATTTTTTAAAAAGATATTTGCTGTTGCTCTCTACAATTTTTTTCAGGGGTAGAGCTTGAGTAACCACTTCAAACCTACTTCATAAATAGTTGCAATCAGACTGAACATTAAAAATATACTGTTATCTACTTAATTGTTCTTTGGGAAATGATCAGTCATGTGTTATGCTTTCTTTAAGAGGTCATGCTTTTCAAATATTCCTAACAAAGGATTATAGGTTAGTAACAATACAGCGTATTTTTGAACAAAGAGATTTTCTGCCCTGCATCATTTCAAGGTTTGCCTGTCTTTTTTGCTTTTCAGTTCGTAAACTTTTTTTTTTCATGGCTTGCCCTTTTTCAGGTCTGGTAACTATTCAGTCCCACTCTCTTCATTCCTTCTCTACCGCATTCATTGCAACGCATGCAGCATTAGCATGTAATTGTTGTGCAGCCCAAACCTGTGCAAGTTTATTCACTTCTTTGTTACTTCTAGTGATTCTGCTGAATTTTGTAATTAGTCAGCTCATTGGTCAAAATGCATCCATGCTCAACTCTGAAGTGAGCCTGGTTCGATGAATTACGAGTTTTCCATTAAGTTTGGAATTGATTGCGAGCTTTGGAGCATGTGCAGTAAAGTAGTCCACAAATCCCCACCCCCAATTCTCAGTTGGCCTACCATCTAGATCACCCAGAAACATATTTGAAGCAGTCCACCTTAGCTGCTTCTCTTGCCACTGCTAGGAGAATGACAATTCTGGGGGTCCATCTTAGTACCAGCAACCAGTGATGATGAGTAAACATCACATGGCATCATCATGCAGGCAGGCCGCACGAAAACTATCAGAAAGGGGGCACATAATTGGTGATGCATGAGGTCATGCTGCACTATGTGACTTGAAACAACAACCCCTAGATTAGGGATGTTGGAGAAATCCATCTGGGAGGGTGGGGTGGAGTTCGCCCAGCTTTCAGAAGCTCAACCCCCTGGACTTTGGCTTTTTTGTTTTTGTAAATAGCAACTTGTGGAAACTACAGCTGCGATTTGCATAATTTGTGCATATTTTGGTCATAGCTTGCATAATTTGCACAAATTGTGGTCATAATTCGTGTAATTTTTGCAATTTGCAGCTGTAGACAGCATAATTTGTGCAAATTATGGGCAAAGTTTGTGGAAATTATGCAAATTGCAGCAGCAGTTTGTGCAAGTTCAGAGATTTCAGGGAAAGACCATGGCTCAGCTTGCAAACACAAGCCAAACCAGGGGTGCTGGAGGAATCTGGAGCCCCAAAAAGGCCAGATTCCCCTGCAACAGATATCCCTACTCAAGGTGAACCTTGATATTGTACATTAGTTGCAAGCCAGCTCGAGACACTCTTGGATGAGACCGATTATCTGGATCTATTTTAGTCGGGGTTCAGGCCAGGGTTTGGCACAGAAACAGCCTAGGTCACCCTGTGTGATGATTTATGTTGGGATAAAGACAAGGAGAGTATGCCCTTGTTGTTTCGCCTTGATCTCTCAGCGGCTTTCAATACCATCAATCATGGTATCCTTCTGGACTATCTGAATTGAGAGTGGGAGGTACTGCACTGCTGCAGTGGTTTAGTTCCTACTTGGAGAGTCATCTCCAGAAGATGGTGTTTGGGGAACATAGCTCGACCTTGTGGATTCTCCAGGATGGGCTTCTGCAGGGGTCATATTTGTCTCCCCATGCTGTTCAACATCTATGTGAAACTGTTGAGTGCAGTCATTCGGAGTTTTGGAATGCATTGTCATCAGTACGCTGATGACACATGGCTTTATTTTTCCTTCTCATCTTCATCAGGTGAGGCTGTGGATGTGCTGAACCGGTGCCTGGCTGTGACAATGGACTGGATGAGGGCTAATAAATTGAAACTCAATCCAGACAAGACTGAGGGCCGATCTACATACAAGGTTTTTGACGTTTTATAAGGGTTATGAAAACTCTTTGGGCCACATGACGCACTCCCTATAACGTTGTATATCTGAGGTTTTTTAAAACTCCCTTCAGTTATATACAACGGTTTCACTTTTAATAAATCGTTTTAAGTAAAATAATGTGTCCTTCCTTACCATTTGTGATTCCTGGGGGCAGTGCTTCCTTGACCAGCGCCCAAATGCTTAGCAGTTGATTGGTGGGGAAGAAAGAGGAAGTGAACTACAACACCCACAATGCCTAGCCCTATACGCACTAGGGTATGACAGAGGAACAAAGGAGGAAGTGGTGACTGAACTACAACCCCTACAATGCCTTGCCCTAAACTCACTGAAAAAACGAAAGAGAAAGAGACAGGGCAGAACAGCGTGTGACCGCACACACCGCTTTAAAGACTGAAGACTGTTCTCCTGTAACGTGAGTACTCAGTAATGTGGCCTAAGACGTTTTAGAACGCACCTATTTGGAATGTTTTAAAATACTTTTTAAAATGTTCCAAAGGACTGTGTAGATCGGCCCTGAGATGCTGTTAGTGGGTGGTTCTGCTGACTGGATGGAAAGTCTTCAACCAGTTCTGAATGGGTTGCACTCCCTCTGAAGGAGCAGGTTTGTAGTTTGGGGCTTTTCCTAGAACCATCTCTGACTTGAGGCTCAGGTGACCTCAGTAGCATTATCAACTTCAGTTAGTAACCCAGCTACTCCCCTATCTAGACAGGGATAATCTGGCTTCAGCTGTTGATGCTCTGGTAACCTTTGCTTGGTGCCAGCATTGCTATCTTTTCAGTGTCAGGTCAAAGCTTTTCCTTTTTCCCAGGCATTTAGCAACATGTGATGAGTTTTTAATTTATACCGGATTTGTTTTTATGGTTTGGCTGATTGCTCAATGTTGTTTTTAAATGTATGTTATCTCTATGTGTATTGTCTGTTGTGTTTTTTTTAGTTTTGCAGATTATTTTTAATGTTTTAATCTTTGTAAACCACCGAGAGAGCTTCTGCTAAGAAGCAGTATATAAATGTAATAAATGATGATGATGATGATGATGATATACACATAATGATATACTCAGAATGGTCAAATTTGTTACTTTCCAAATAGATTACAAGCTAATGCAGGGTAAGTTTGCCTATCACTACTTCCAAGTGGCTAGAAGACTGCAGTCTCTAATCCATTAATATTCTGTTGAATCCAACACACCCATTTTAAGTTATTTTTAAAAACAGCATTTCCTACTCTCACATATTGGCAGAGTTCTACTTTAATAAAAATGGGGAAGCGCAGCAAAAAGCAACCCTTTTTATATAAAGAACTGGATCCAGTGGTCCTTATATGCAGGAGTGGGCTGCACTATGTGCCTGATGCTGTGCAAGAAAGTCCCCTGTTCTCCTTTGTCAAAGCCATGATTGACTAAGTATCGCTTGAGAACAATTTGTGTAAAAATAAAACTTGGGTTAGACTTGATGCTAGAGCATCTTGTAAGGGCTGATGGCAAAGGTCAGGGATGTCTCTAATCCAAAGCTTTGTTTTTGCATAATATTATGATGCCTCTAGGCCAACTTTTAGAAATATGGTGGAGCTAGACTTTTTACATCCTATACTAATCCTTGGGACACCTTAGATCGGAAGTGGGAACATGGGACCATTCAATTGTTATTGGACTCCCGACTCCTATAGTCCCAGACAGCATGACCAATGGTCAGGAATGAGCAGAATTGGAGTCCAATAGCATTAGGGTGGGGTGGGGTGGGGGCACAGGTTCTTTACCCTTGGCCTAGAATCTCCCAGGGATTATTTTAGGGCACAAACCCTCCAGCTCTTTGTGCCTAAATGTTGGCCCACAAAGCAGTTTACAATTAGAGACAATGGCAGTGCATCTCAAAGGGGATAGTCTCCCAGTCAAAAGGGTGTATGATTTGTGGTAGTTTTAGACTTATTTACCAGTGCAAAGGTGTTAAATAAACCACAGCTCTGTGTTAATAAAGTACAATTAGCAAGACAGATAGTGGCTGTGTGACCCCTGCCCTCCATCTTCATGGCATCAGGGCGGCAGCAGCAGGCAGCGTCCTCCCCCCCGCATTGACGCTCGTTCCGCCCACCTACAGCAGATGAAGTGCCATGGCAGGCTTTCCTGCCGCCGCTACCATGCCCACTCATTATGCGGCTGCGGCTGCCGCAACCGCACCCACCCAACAGAGTGTGAGCAGCAGTTTTAAGGGCGCCTGGAAGCATGGGCCCCTCTCTGCCTAGGTAAGTTTTGTTTTTTTTAAACAACTTTTTAAAATGGGGCTGGACAAGCTCCGGAGTAAGAGCGACAGACGGTAAATGTCGTCATCGCCTTGCTCCAGCTAAAAAGTCGGGGTAAATGCCCAACTTTTTTACAGAGGAGCTTTGGGGCTTTGCCCTTAGATGGCTTCGGAGTGGCGGCAGCGTCATGTAAATGACCTGCCGCCACTCCGAAGCCACCGCCGGAGAAAGTGCCCGTGTCCCCGACGAGGCCCGCCTGGCGCCAACATTGTTATCTTTTGGGCACCAGGTCAAGACTTTCCTCTTCTCTCAGGCATTTGGCAATATCTGAGGAGCCTGGGTTTGTTTTGTTTTTGTAGTTTTTTGAAGTGTTGAAGTGGTTTTAAAATGTACAGATTGTGTGTATGTTGTATGTTTTTGCTGTTTTAATTTTTTTTTAATTGTTTAATTGTTTTTAATTGTTTTTAATTGTTTTTAATCCTATGTAAACCGCCCAGACAGCTTCGGCTATGGGGCGGTATACAAATGTAATAAATAAATAAATAAATAAATAGAGGTACCCCCTGAAGGAAGTGTCAGAAATGTCAACTAATTATCAGGTGCAGGATGAGGAAATCTGAAGAGCTTTACATTGTGAGGGCATGAGTTCATGGGAGGAACAGTGGAGGTCCATTCCAGAACAGAATCGTATCTACTGTATTTGTGCCCATTTTGGTAAATAAAACGTGACAGTAATAGCAGTCTAGAAAGCCATTTCAATTGTTAATACCTTCAGTGAATCAGTGCTATTCTTCCGCTCCCTTGTTCTTCTGCTCCCAGCAGTTTCTTCCTTAACTCAGACATCTATTTCTTCACTTCAGGGGACGGTTTGTTTCCAGGACTTGTGGGTGTTTCTTTTGGCTGGATCCCAGGTTTAGCCCTCATGCAACACAGCAACCAATCACTGGAGTAGTAGAAGTAAGCATTGGTTGCTAGGTGTGGCTTCCTGGTGGCTTTATAAAACGCACAAGTTTGCAACTTAGTTCCTCCAGTCTGTAGTTTTCCAGGTCAGAAAATAGTATTTCTGAGTTTTGAAAAGGCAAAGGTATGATTTTTTGAGACATTTTCTTTCACTTGTTCTTGATGATATAAATGTGTACTTTTTAACTTTCTTTCAAATGTTATTTACTTGGACTTATGTCCAGCATAATGTGTACGAACAGGATTGTAGTATTGTCTAAATATGTGCATTGGGATTTCTGTTGTCTGTATTTGGGAGTGGCAAGGCTGTAAAACTTCTAAACTATAACGGTAACTTTTTATGTTTTTTTCCTTTAGTTTGCAAAATAGTTATTTTAGGACTAAAGAGCTCTGAGCTTGCTTCCTGGGCATGAGGTGGGGGGTTACCATGGACAACGGAATTATTTTTAACCACTAAGAGTGAGTTAAGAGGGAAAAAATGTGTCTTCCTTGTATGGAAACTTTTTTAAAAAAAATACACAGCCTGTGGTTATGAGGTTGCTTAACTGTTTAACAACAGTAGTTTTCATTCCTTTGCAAACAGAACTGACTATGAAATTAAAATTAGACTTACCTTTCAAAAAGATAAAACTACTGGTTAGTTGACTTAATTTTTTTTTGTACTCATACACAGTATTGTAGTCATACAGAGCATGTATGAGTAAGAGCTGCAGAATCTTCTTCCTAGTTTGCTCATATTTTCCATCCATACTTCAATGGTGTATGAGGCTGTTTGTTCCTAGTCGGTGGTTTCTTTAGAGTTACGGGACAGGTTTTTTTTTTTTAAGCTTTTAACTAACACATCCTATCTATGAAAGAAAATTGTCCACTGGAGTTGTAAAGGAGTGTAGAGTAATGACAAAAATAGCTTTGCTTTTGCTGTGAGCTTTGACATACTTGAGTTATAATCTTATGCATATCTTCTTGGGAGAATGTCGGAATGTTACCGTGGATGCCTCCTGTTTTTATGCAACGTCTTGTATGAATTTATTCAAAGACTCTCTCATCAACCAACAACAAAATGTTTGCAATCATCCAAAAAGCATGGTTTGGAGTTCTAGATTTCATAGATCTGTCCAGTGGGATTCATGTGTTGGTCAGCTGTGGAGCCTATCTACACTACTGCTTTAAAATGGTTTATAACAGTTTTCAACTGGTTAATAACGGTTAATAACCAGTTTAAAGCTGCAATAAACCATTTTAAAGCAGTAGTGTAGATAGGATCTTGGTGAACCATAAAAAGTCTTTGAAAATGTAACACCTAAAGTGATGTTTAACCTAGCTGGGGTGATAAAGACAAGATTTGAAATGATAGTCTGTGTCAACCCCCCCCCCCCCCCCCCCCGGCCAGTCCCTGGACACTTCTTTCACATCTCCAGGAGCACTTCTTTTCTT
Source organism: Anniella stebbinsi (assembly GCA_029215795.1). Taxonomy (NCBI): domain Eukaryota; kingdom Metazoa; phylum Chordata; class Lepidosauria; order Squamata; family Anniellidae; genus Anniella; species Anniella stebbinsi. The sequence continues at coordinate 83,784,138 of JARDYH010000002.1, read as the reverse complement.
CAAAACTGACAACAGTGTAACATCTCCCAGTGTGCATTTTTGGAGCGTTGGTGAGAAAATCCCCAGCTACATTTTATTTCTGGAACTGGATGGGGAAGATTGGTCTTGCACATAGTTCAAAATACTGGAAGTAATAAAAAACAACACGAGAGGATCAAACCCAGCTAAGGAATTTTTGTGAAATTACGAAAGCTGGGTTCCTAAAATCATATATTAATAGGATTACTAGCATGATTGAAACCAAGAAGGTGCAGAAGAGTGTTGAATCTAGATATGAAAGATCTGGCTCAAATCTTTGCTCACACCAACTTGTTGGCGTTGAACAAGTGCCCCTGAGCCTCAATTTTTTTTTCTGTAACAGGAATATGGGGCTTGTTTTATCACTTGCTATCCCCTACTAACATTTATATGGGGGAATGGGTCCATGAGGTTAGCAATAAGGATACACTATGCAAGTGAGGTGCTAGTAACTCTTGTGGTGCTTCAAGAATGGCCAAACAGAGCCCCATAGGTCTCTTCTAGCCATCACCTTGTTTCTGTCTGCCATTCCCTTTTCCACCTTAAAATTGGTATGTGAGTCTCCCACATGCTGCTTTTGGGCTGGGCAGAGAGAAATGTACTTCCTCCAGCATGTGAGTAATGTACTTGTGGCATCTGACCTAATAGCAGCTCCACCCAGTGCAGGATGAAAATGCCTTAGGCTCTTTTGCCTCATCTAGAGGCCTCTTGGGAGAAGAAGGAGGGGCATTCCTCTCATTTCCTGTCTCTCAGAATGCCCCGTTTATAGAGAAGGCTACTTTTATAGAATGTAAAGACAGATCCTCTAACATTTCATCCAAACACTTGCTTTCCCTTTGCAGAATCCTGAATCAACATGGCTTTCGTATCAGAATTTCTGAAGCAGGCCTTATTTATCGACAATGAAGAACCGCGGTGTATTGTAAGAGATTCCTAAAAGAATAATACATTTATAAAAAAACACATTTAGAAAATAGAATTAAAGAAATGGGAGGATGATGATGATTAACATGATTATTATGAAGATGTGGAGGGGCATTGTACTTGTGCTTCCTGGAATGCAGCTAGAACTCTCCTTGCAATCAGGGACCCTGATCATGCAGTGCTCCCAACTGCATGGTCAGTTCTATTTCTGTTCAAGTGAACATGAGCAGAATGAATGTGCTTCCAGACTGTGCCACTCCATGCAGCAAAGTCGAGAACTGAGGAGCTGGGGGGGCTGGTGCGCACAGGGACATAGTGGGCATGTCCCTGTCCCCTTACACCATGAGTGCAGAACCTCTTTCAGCTTGAGGTCCAAATTCCATTTTGGCAAAGCTTTGGGGCCTGCATTCCAGTGATGGCTGTGACCAAAGACAAAAGGAGTGAAGCCAAATCTACCTGTATATTTTTGCTTAAAGTTCTTAGTCCAGTAACTAAGAATTTGGAGAGGCACTTCAGCCTATTAGAATTGGGGGGGGGGGGGGCTGCAGAAAATCCGGGAAACTAGATGAAGTAGGTGGATGGGGGAAAGGAGTTGGGGCCAGAGGAAGGGGATGTAGCCATTTGGGGAACCCCAGGGGGACTGGATTGGAATCTCAAAAGGTCTGAATTTGGGCCCTGGGCCTGAGGTTCATCACCTCTGCCCTATAGGCTACACAAATGCAAGCAAATACCTGAACAGGGTTATAGTCTAAAAACAACTGATTGTATCCTACAAAACTACTATCTTTAGTACTTGTTGAAAGAATCTACAGAAACAGCACACTTTAGGATGCATACTGGTATTTCAGATGGATTAATCTGGAATTCATGGTATCCTTAGCAATGGGTTCATCATTGTCTGCCAAAAGCAGTGGTTCAAACCATAATACATATTGAAAGACTAGGGAGAACTCCTTTGTTGTATCATCCAAATATATGAATAGATTTATTCTGATTAGCTATAGGGCCTGTTCAGACAACATGCTAAGTTATGGTTACGTCACTATCCCTTTTGCAACAAATGATTTGTGTGTGTGTTTAAACCATGGTTATGTAGCCAACATGGTTAGGAATGGTCACACGACCCGCTAGGTCATGGTTCACATGACACACTAAGCCATAATGTTTCGCTCAAAATGCTTAACCACTGTGGGTTAGTGTGTCATCTGAACAGGGTCACATTGTCTTATTTTGCATCTGTTAACTTATACTTTAGCCACCTGGTTCTAAGCATAATTCACTCTGTATCTTTAGGAGAGAAATTTAAAGCAAATGAAGTTTCTTATTTATTCATTTCTTTCAGAAGAATTCAAAAACTGGCTCAGCAGTCCACGCTTATCCTAGCTTTAATCCTTCAACCGATGCTGCTGCACTGGACAAAGCCATAACTGCTAAAGGTAAGAAAAAACACAATATATAAATGAATAATTACAGCTTGGATCTAAAACATGTTCTGCATGAGAGGAAACGCACTTGCACTCACACAAGGAGAGAAGTTCCTGATTTTCAGAGATTCCCCCTTCCTGCTGCAGTTCTCCTTCTCACATGGCATTTTATTTCAGAGCTGACCCAACTCTCTGGGGTGGATTTTCCAGTGGTACGTGGGGTTGTAGAGAAAAAAGGGAGGCAGGAAAGCTCCATTTCATGAACAGAACCAGGGCCAGCCTTAGGATAAATAGTGCCCTGGGCATGGAGTGCCTTTCATTCTCCTCCCTTGTTAGTCACCGTTGCATGGCCACCCAAAGGGTTTATGGGGGGGCTGTTGCAGATATGATGTTGATGCCCCCCTCAGCTCAGCTTGGCATTCCCTTCAGCTCAGCTTGGTGCCCCCTTCAGCTCGGCGCCCTGGGCAACCGCCCAGCTCACCCACCCCGAAGGCCAGCCCTGAACACAATTTAGGAGCCGTGCCAATATTTCTTTTTAGAACGGTTTAGAACTACTAGCATCCCATTCTTGATGTGGTGAAGTTCTCTTGTTGGACTGTTATTTCTTTATGTGCTTTTTATCCTGCCCCTCAGCCCCAAAGGGCCTATCCTCTTTTAATCAGTAAAAGAGGATAGGCCCTGCCCACAGGCTTACAATCTAAAAAGATGACACACAGGGAAAAAAGAATTGGGAGTACAGCCTGCTAGAACCTTCAGAGTGCATACGGACCAGTTTTAGTCACAAAACCCCCCACACTGAAATTTCTCCGCATATAGAAATGAGGAAGGAAAACTAGCTTTCTGTACGAAGGATTATTTGAAGTGGAGTTGTTGTCAGACTATCACACAGCATGGAATCAGAATCTGATGTAGTCCTATAAAACATTATGTAGCAGAGATGTTGAACTCCTTTCAGCCTGAGGGCCAAATTCCGTTTTGGAGGAGCTTTTGGGGGCCGCATTTCAGTGGCATGGCCAAGGGCAAAAGGTGTGGGGCCAAAATATCAAAAAATGCCAGCAGGTTGGATCTTAACACTCTTACAGCCAGTAGCTAAGCTTTAGAAGAGGATGTGGTGTAATGTTCCTTTAAGACTGGATGAGAGCTAATAAACTGAAACTCAATCCAGGCAAGACTGAGATGCAGTTAGTGGGAGGTTCCTCTGACCAGATGGAGGGTGTTCAACCTGTTCTGGATGGGGCTGCACTCCCCCTGAAGGAGCAGGTTTGTAGCTTGGGGGTTCTCCTAGAACCATCACTGTCACTTGAGGCTCAGGTGGCCTCAGTGGCACGGAGTGCCTTCTACCAACTTTGGCTGGTGGTCCAGCTACGTCCTACTGGACAGGGTTAACCTGGCTTCAGTTGTCTATGCTCTAGTAACCTCCAAGTTAGATTACTGCAATGCACTCTACATAGGGGTACTTTGAGGACGGTTCGGAAGCTGCAGCTTGTGCAAAATGCAGCGGCCAGATTGGTAACAGGGACCAGAAAGTTCGAACATATAAGACCAATTCTGGCCCACTTGCATTGGCTGCCTGTATGTTTCCGAGCCCGATTCAAGGTGCTGGTTTTAACCTATAAAGCCTTACACGGTTTGGGACCACAATACCTGATGGAACGCCTTTCCCGACATGAACCTACCTGTACACTATGCTCAACATCAAAGGTCCTCCTCCAGGTGCGTACTCTGAGGGAAGCTTGGAGGACGGCAACAAGGGAGAGGGTCTTCTCTGTGGTGGCCCCCCCCCCAATTATGGAATGATCTCCCCGATGAGGCCCTCCTGGCACCCACACATCTTTCCGGCGCCAGGTCAAAATTTTTCTTTTCTCCCAGGCATTTTAACAGCTTAAGTTGAGGTTTTAACTGACTTTGTGGCCAGGCTTAACAGTTTAAAATGTTTTAAATGTCAGCTGTTTTATGTTTATGGTTTTAAATTTTGTATATTGTCTTTTTAGTGTTCAATCTTTTAATTTTTGTAAACTGCCCAGAGAGCTTTGGCTATGGGGCAGTATATAAATGTAATAAATAATAATAATATTAATAATAATAATAATATTAATAATAATAATAATAACAATAATAATAATAATAAGACAAAGTGTGTCCCAGCACAGCTGATCAATATTTAACTAATCAAGGTCTGGTGGTTACCTGTTCCTTGCATGGAGAGTGTGCTGTTACTTGTTTGGATGCCATTCTACAATTGAGAAATAAATTCGTTTTATTTGCCGTATCGGAGCTTCGTTTCTTTTGGATTCTTCTCCACAAATCTCATGTGAGAGTGTGAGAGTCAGACATTACAGAGGCATTTCAACCTTTTACAATGGGGGATGGAATTGCACAAAAGCATGGAAATTGCCAAATGATTGGTGGTTTGGGGAAAGGGGGTGGGACCAGGGGAAGAGGTGTGGCCATCGAAGGAATCCTGGAGGGATGGATTTGGGCCCTGTGCTGAGGTTCTGCATTCCTGGGATATAACATCAGAATCGGCATATCTAAATCAATGCTTGCTCTAAATGTGTAACAGCTGGGATTGGAGTTGGATTTTACCTGTTTCTTTACATTGCGGTTGTATGGCTTGGGCACGAGAGGCAGAGGATCCAGTGCAATGCTTACCTCTGTCCCTCTTCCTTCCTTGCCCCTATGGCCCTTGAGTAGATTTTTTTGTGTGCTGGATTGGTGGGTACTTCAGATCTATGTAAGTGGTCTTGTGTAACACCTCTGTGCATCTGAAATGTTAGAGATCTGCCCCAGCTCAGCAAAAAAGACCAGTCAAATTTGTGATGAGATGACCACTATTTTGAGGACTGGATTAGAGGATGATACTTTTCATAGGGATTTCAACTGAAGCTGGCTTTCAACCAACCTGCTTGGAAATTCACGTGTTATCCCAGGCTTCTGAATTGTTCAACTATTCCTTAGGATCCAGGGGGTTCAGACATCCCCATTCTGATGATTGCTTATTTTTTAAAGATAATTTTGAGCAGGGCTGGGAGGGCAGTCTCGACTTTCAATATTTGGCTTGAAACTAGAAATTATAATTTGGTGGAAATGAAAATTTAATTTACATTAAAATACTCTGGGAATATTTATCCTGTTAGTCATCATTGTTTGTCTTTCCTATCCTGTTACAATTGCCCCAAACCTGCAGTCCTTGTCCTCACGTCCCATGTCCATGAAGTGCTTTAGCAAAGGCGCCTGAAATCTTTTGGAAAGGTTGTAGCTTTTGTGTTTGCATATTCAGGTTCTGATGGCTCTCGAAGTTATGCCAACATATAACAGTTTGCATGGACATATAACGGCATAAATTACTCCCTTAGTGTTGCAATTCACAAATTGTTTGATAACCTGATCCTGATTTGAAACAGGGTTTTCAACTGACTTTAGAGTGATACAGTTTGCACATACACGGCAATGTACAAAAGGTTAATTTCCGACAGTCTTTTCACCATTGATAGTAGAAGATACTAAGGGCAGAGAAGCTCTCAACATGCTATGTACTAGGGCATCCATCAAATTCTTTGCACTTTTATACCCAAAAACTGAGGTTATTGAAGGTATTTATTTCACAATGCTTCTCAGCTAATCAGACTTGGGTGCATGATGACAATATGGAAGGCAACTAAGGGCAGATTTAGGTGCATGGTGACAACATAGGCAACAAATGGGGTCAGTTAACACACATAACTGAGCTGCTTAGCAAGAAGTGCTAAAATAACCTTAAAAAGGAGGTATTTTTAGCACTGCCAAAAACTTTCATTAAAAAAGTGAGCAATTGTGGTCTTACACAAATGTCAACATTGTAATTAGATAAAAATAATTTGCTGCAAATTATATTACTTTTAGATTTACGAAGATTTGTTCTTCTTTACATTTCAGGAGTTGATGAAGCAACCATCATTGATATTCTGACCAAAAGAAACAATCCCCAACGCCAGCAGATTAAAGCTGCCTACCAACAATTAAAGGGGAAGGTACTGTCTCTAATTAAACGTCATTTTAACAAGTAGTTTGTATGTACATTTTTGCTTGTAGCACTTCATCAGATATCAACTTAGAAAAAGAAATGCAGATTTTAAATTCTCTAAATTTTGATAGTTAAAATGTAGACTTTTAAAGCTGGGCTACAGAAGGCTCCCTAGATTTGGCATGGGGCAAAAAGTTTATTCCTCCCTCTAACCATGGTCCTGATCTGAATTGAGGGGCAGGAGTGATGTCTGGCTATGTAATGTGAGTCATGGTGCAGGTTGATATGTATATTTATGGTAATGTTGTTTATGTCCTTTGTGTAGAGTTAATATGATAAGTTAGTTAAGGCAGGAAGAGGGGAGAGAGACTAAATGAAATGTTGGTGTGCTAGCGTATGATTGGTGGAGAACGTGGTGTGAGTGAGGTTTAAATAGGGGTGAGCCAGTTAGAAGAACAGTTGGGGTTTAGAGCTAGAGAGTGCAGGGATAATCTTTTGTTTTGGGATAGATATGGAGAGAGGAGTTAGATTAGGTTAGGAATAATTGAAACGTTAATTTCAGAGCTTTTATTGAACACGCAAATAAATCTTCTTTACCACCTTATGTGTAATTAATAAATTCTTTTGTTCACATCATACAGTGTAGCATCTTTCATGATAAGTAGTCGCTCAGTGAGACCAAAGGTATTAAATAAAGGTGATATGGTGGCAGAGGTATTAAGGGAGTGGTCAAGCCTAGTGGGGGAAACAGTGTTCCACGAACTGGGTGTGAGTGTGTATAAAGGGAAGGGTTGAAGTGTCAGGAGAGACCCCTTTTTCACAGAGATCAATGTATCCATAGCCTCAGGGAAGAGATCCCAAGGGGAGGGGGATGACAGGAGGCAGAGGCCTCCCCTTGGCTCTTTTATTTAAATCCTATTCACAGGTCCTGCATGTCATTTTTAGTTTGACCCTAAATTGGACCTAAAAGTTATGGCCACGAGCCAATTACCCAGGAACACCGCACTGGGCAGGTGCCGCTTAAGAATGGGGCGGGGGGGGGGGCGGGAGGAGAGCTAGCTAGGGACATCTTCAAGTGGAATAAATTTGGCAGGGATGCCATCAGGCCCAAGAGTGCTAGGAGTAGTTGATTTTTCTGCATGAGCTTATTTAGGGTAGGATCACAAGTTCATTGGACAAAATATATGGAGTGTATGAAGTGTATGGATGGATGGTAGAATAAGCGATGCTCATTGAGGTTGTATGAGTTCTACTTTGAAGCTCAGACTTGTTCCCAGTCTCAATTTTTTTTTAAAAAAAGCACCCAGATGCGCACCTCTCCTCGACTCCCATTGGCTAAAGTACAAATATGCGTATTTTTTTCAAAATGTGAATGTTTAAAATGCACATTTTCTAATGAACACATTTTTTTGAACGTGGTCTCAAGCTTTGGAATATGCAAGATTTGTCCAAAAAAATGCGGCAACTTCTGGTCAAAACTGAATCAAAAAACAAATTCTTGTACATCCTGAAAGAAGTGTAAACAATATTCTTCCCGCCGAAAGGGCAGGAACAATATTTTTTCTTCACTAAAGATAGGTAGGAGGTAGATTAGATTGACGTAAGACTCTCCTCATTGTGTCATCTTTCACAAAGTAGTATTTTACAGTCCAAATTATGCTCTAGATGGCTATTTTATACTCATTATGCTTCCTCTTGTAGCCTCTGGAAGACGCTTTGAAAAAAGCACTCAAAAGCAACCTGGAAGAAGTTGTCCTGGCTTTGCTGAAGACTCCAGCCCAATTTGATGCTGAAGAACTCAGGTATTCCATGAAGGTATGTTTGTTGTCTGGGCGTTGTGCCAGAGGGAGAGTTTTGTTTTTTGTTTTTTTAAGTTTTATACTTCAAGGCTCACTTGAGCATGCTGATAATTTTCTCTTCTTCTCAGTAGTCTTGTTTTGGCTGTAATCCTGTTGGCACTCAACCGCCAGAATTCCTCATCAGAGGGAATAAGTGATGACCCACAATAAAATGTTGCAGAATGTTCTGAATTATGTCTTTAGGAGACATTGTAGTGAAGAGATAAAATAAACATTGGGGTTAGAGTCCTCTGTTTGTTTGTTTGAGTTGTACTCTACCTTTCTACCTAAAATAGCACCCAAGGTGTCTATCAATAGAGGATCTCGTTTCTCTATTTTAAAATAGTTGTGATTGATCTTTTTTATAAGCCACACTTTCAATTTTTGATATTATTAAGCATTTTTATATTCTATCTTTTGCATCCCTAAATTTGATACAGTGCTTTGAATTTCAGGCGACATAAGCAGTGGCCCTTACAAATTATATGTATTATAGGAGAGTGAATGGGGAGTGAACTGCTGTCTTAGTCACAAACTCAGCTAAATTCCTGGAGGAGAAGGCTATCAATGGCTGCTAGTCCTGATGGCTATGTGCTTCCTCCAGTATCCAAGGCAGTAAGCCTATATACACCAGTTGCTGGGGAACATGGCTGGAGGGTGCTGTTGCACCTGTGTCCTGCTTGTGGACCACTGTGTGAGCAGAGTGTTGGGCTAGACAGACTCTTGGTTTGATCCAGCATGGCTCTTATGTTCTTAAATGTGCCGGACCGGCTGCCCAGCGTCTGACCACCTTTGAAGGCAGGGCATGCTTTCCCTGTTTTGCAAACTCACTGTGGCTGGAAGCATTGAGGAATCTTTATCCACCTCTTCTACAAAGCATGCCAGCAAGATAACTTTCTCTGTGCTTCTTCTGAGCCAGGAAGATGGGGAAATCCCTGCATCTTGTGCCCACTCTTGCCTTTCCCTGTGCTTCCTCTGAGCCAGAAGGTGCTTGGAGGAAACCTTCAGAGTAGCATAGCTGGTGCAGCCTGGCTGGGAAGGGTTGGTCCATGTTTGAGGCTCAGTTAACAGCCTCCTGCATTGTCTCCTTGATTTTCCCTTCTCCTTCCACACACGTGCATAGCCTTATGGGTTTTTTTCCTAGGACTTTTTCCCCATTAAGTTTTCTTTTTTTAATTAAAAAAAAGGTTTTCTTATGCACTTCTGAAATCCTTGAGGTTCCCCTAAACATGCTGATACCTCCCTCTTGTTCTTAGAGGCTCTCTTTTGGCAACAAAGCTGTCAGCGCAATAGGGGAACTGCATAATTCAGTATTATCAGAAGTGAATGATTGCTTGGATCACAGAGCAGCGTGAAAGAAGTCTTAGCTGGAAAGCACCTACCTGTACTTTGCCTGTCTTTACACGTACATAAAATTAGGGACACTTCACACAATTGCAGCAAAATTCCGGCAAAAATCCTCACAGTTCCACAGTGGTTATATCTTTTCTGTGATGTTAAAAAGGCATTTCCATAGCTGAGACACTTATGGTTGGATCTAGGCAGTCATACTTAGAGTAGGCCCATTGAAACTAATGGGAATTAAGTTGATCACAGCTAACTTAAGTTCCATTGATTTCAATAGATCTACTCTAAATATGAATAAGTCTGGATCTAGCCCCTAGTAAGTATATGCCCTGGACAATTGTGATTACTGGAGGTGTGCGCATGCACGCACATTTTCAGACAAGTTAATGTCCTCAGAAGCTGTGATTAGCTGAGACTTGGGTTAATATTTACTGTGTGTTGTTGATATGCAGATCCCCCGTAGATGTTTAAAAAATGTGGTTTTCCTCATTGGAAACTTGGATGCATCTTTTGTTGTAATATATGGAACAAGCTTTAGTTGCTTTGCATTTTTTTTTATAAAGATGATATATGATAAAGGGGCCTTTGGATGTTTTCATACATAAGACTTAAGTAGCCTTCAAGCCTCTCTTACTATTTATACCTTCTGATGGCTATTAAAACAGCAGAGGAGCATTTGTAATGCACATCAACCTTCTGGCTCTTAATTAGTATTTATTTGATTTCTTTTCTGCTTCCTAGCTGTTTCCTTGAAGCAGGCTTTACAACACAAATGAAGCAAAAACTTCTTTAAAACCTGTATGAAATCACCCTTATCGTTGCTGCTGCAGCACATGGTTCAGTTATTGTTGTATGCCATTTTTACGCCACTACGTTTTGCACTTTGCAGATTAAGTCATTTTAGTAGGGGGATATATATGTTTATATTGATTTACCACCAAATAGGGGCTTGGAACTGATGAAGACACCTTAATTGAGATCCTGGCATCAAGGAGCAACAGAGAAATCAGAGAAGCCAGCAAAGCATATCAGGAAGGTAATTTACTGTTATTTCTTTTTAATAATCCAATAGAATATGCTGTTGCAAGAGGAAAAACAGAATGCTCTGTTGAGATGTTTTGTTTGTTAATATGTCTTAAGCCAGGAAAATGAACTTCTTATACTCAGTTCAGATTCAGACATAGAACAAAGTGTAAAGTAAGTGGCTGGCTGGTGTCACGCCTGGAACATAGACAGCAACCTTCCCATCCAACTTCTCATTACTGGAAATGGTTGGCAACTGTGGTCTGTAGGGCCACAGAGAAAAATGCTGAACATTTCCTACCTGCCTGCCTTGGCACCTGCACTATGTGAGAATACTTATTAACTGTGGCTGAGGCAAATCCACTGAATTGTGATTGTCCTGAAGAGTTACTAGGCCACTGATGTTTGTCTACTCTCTTCTATTTCACCAACTTTATAGGAGAATTATAGGGTTAGGAATGCTAATTAGGGCAACTCAACATGAACGAAAAAGGTCTGGGTGTGTATCTGTGCCTATAAATAGCCATATTCTTTATTTGGATACCTAGTTGGAAATACTATGTCAGCAGATAGTACCTGCTTCCTCCTTTCCTACGTACACACTTTTTTCTGTTGTCTCTGAACCTCTCCAGAAGAAAAGGCAAAACTGAGATTCTGCGTGTCTGGATCACAGGTCCTCTTTGCACAAATAAAGAAATAAATACATTAGGTGGTATCAATTCACCTCCATCAACAGAATAGGGAGAGGGCAATTCTCCTACATGCCTGCAGGTTCCTGCACACCCAAGTCTGGAGGGTCTCCCCAACTCTCAGGAACAGATTTTGGTGTGTGTGTGGGGGGGGATGCAGGGCTGTAGAAGAATTGCCTCCCCTCTATTCTGTTGATGGAAACTGTTCCCTTAGTGGGAGGTGATAAGGATTTTTGATCTGGGCATTGATATAAAATCAAAACCTGGAACACTAGTTTCCCCCAAGCCTCTAAAGAAACATTTTAAGGTAAAGTAGAGACATATTTCAAGGCACCAGGGTAAAGTTCACACCTCACATTTTAGAATTTCAGAGGAAAACCACAGAGCAACATAAACCATAACATCCTCTCCCAATAACAATTAGACATGATTCAATGGCCCTCAAACACAGACAAGATGGCACCCCCAAAGTAAATATTTTCAGTTCTTCCAGAAGAAAAATACTGGCCATTAGAGAAAACCAAATAACACCAAGTATCAGTGATTGAAGGTTAACAGGAAACAGTACATTACTTTGAGGCATCAAATGCCCCGGATATTGTTTTATTATGGTTTAAGATATTGTTTAGTTGAAACATTTATTGGCATTTATCCATCACAGGAGGGAGGGGGTGAGTGGTATGTGACGTCAAAGCCTGTAACAGAAATAAATGAATCAGTTTTGTCTTTGTGATTCAGAGAGCTTTGGTACTACCCATGTGCCACTTCTCTCTCCTTCGTACAAAGTTTTGAATAAACCTGTTGGACTGAACTCTGCTTGTTCCTGGTGATTCTTCAATTTGAGAGTTAGGGAACATTTCCTTAACAGAGGACAGGAGGGGCGAGTCCTACAGGGTGACATTGGATTTCATCCATGGAGGTTATAGTCTTGTGCTTACATGGGAATAAACCTCATTGAAAACAGTGGGGCTGTGGAACATGTAGGAGTAACCATGCAAAAGATAGCTCTACATGATTCCAAATGGGTGTCTTCAAGATATCTCTGGGAGCAAGAAGTCAATCAAGGAATTGTGTGCAACGGAGGTGGGGTGGAGTCAACTCAACATGACAAATATTTTCTTTTGCAGGTTTGTTTATTTCATTTTTGGTTTTACTCTTTTGCAGCTTTTAAGAGAGATCTCACCAAAGACATTATTTCAGACACATCAGGAGACTTCCAGAAGGCTTTGGTTGCCCTGGCAAAGGTATTCAGTCCTCTATAGTGCACAATTCTAAATGTAAAACTATGAGCTCATGTTGTGTTCAGGATAATCTGGGATAATAGCGTAAAGTGGTAATAAATGGAGTTGCATTTTGCAGGGCGACCGTGATGAAAATCCTCATGTGAATGAAGAGCTGGCAGATAACGATGCACGGGTAAGAAGAGGCTATATATTTGGAGTCATTGTTCCCTGATTTTGATATGTCACTTTTCCCATATTTATTTATTTATTTATTTATTACATTTGTATACCGCCCCATAGCCAAAGCTCTCTAGGCGGTTTACATAGGATAAAAACAATTAAAAACAATATACAAAAATTAAAACAGCAAAAACATACAACATACACACAATCTGTACATTTTAAACCACTACAACACCCCAAAAAACTACAAAAAAAACAAAAACAAAACCAGGCTCCTCAGATATTGCCAAATGCCTGAGAGAAGAGGAAAGTCTTGACCTGGCGCTGAAAAGATAACAATGTTGGCGCCAGGCGGGCCTCGTCAGGGAGATCGTTCCATAATTGGGGCGCCACCACAGAGAAGGCCCTCTCTCTTGTTGCCGACCTTTGAGCTTCCCTTGGAGGAGGGCCTTAGATGTTGAACGTAGTGTTCGGGTAGGTTCAGGTCGGGAAAGGCGTTCCATCAGGTATTGTGGTCCCAAGCCGTGTAAGGCTTTATAGGTTAAAACCAGCACCTTGAATCGGGCTCGGAAACATACAGGCAGCCAATGCAAGCGGGCCAGAGTAGGTCTTATATACTCGAACCTACTGGTTCCAGTTATCAATCTGGCCGCTGCATTTTGCACAAGCTGCAGCTTCCGAACCACCTTCAAAGGCAGCCCCACGTAGAGTGCATTGCCAAGGTGAGCTTCTCCACCTATCTCTAGCACAGCCACCCCTTCTGACTGTGCCATGCCTGGAAAAAGGGTGGCAACAGCATGGGAAACCAGGACTCCAGTTTATGGATTTGGCGGGCCCCAGTTGCTGTCCTTACAGAGTGAGGCACCCGTGAGACTTCCTGGGTGTCCCAGGAAACTTAATCTCACATTGCCCGGGGATCCTAACCATCACAGGAACAGCTAAAGGAGACCTTGCAACTAGTGGGATGGAAGGGATTTGACTTCCAGTTCTACTTTACAAATACTTGCTTTTGACTGAACCTGATGATTATGTACACAATATTTTTGGCTCTTCATATTATATTCTTTATTGTAATAGGCCTTATATGAGGCTGGAGAGAGGAAAAAAGGAACGGATGTTAATGTTTTCATTAACATCCTCACCACAAGGAGTTATGCACATCTCCGAAGAGGTAGGTCAATTTTGAAAGTATTTGTCAAAACCCAAACAAATGCTTGTGTTTTAAAGAGGAATGTCTTCATGTGAAAAGATACAATTTTAAAAATGCAGATGCCAAACAATAGTGTAGCAAAGCCTGAACAAGTATTCATTTTGAAGCCTAGTCCAATGAATAATGGATGTTCTAAAATGAGTAGATCCCAAAAGAGAAACGAAATGCATAGCCCCTTTCAAGACGGATAATCCTTTAGACCTACTTTCCTGTTTATGACACTTTCCACAAATGTAGGAATGTGAGTTTATCTCATTGAAATGCTCAATGGCCTCTGCTTATCCTGAATGGAGCAGTTGCTCCAGAGGGAAGGACTAGAACTAATGGTTGGAAATTGCAGGGAAGCAGATTTTGGCTAAACGTTGGGAGTAAACTCTTTGCAGTAATCTGTTCAACAATGAAACAGACCTAATTCGAAGCTGATGAGCTTTTTTTTGCTGGAGGTATTGCCATCTGTCAGGGATGCCATAGCCACATCTTGCATTGAAAATCCTGTACTGGGCCCTTGGTTGGGTTGGACTTGATAGCCTTCATCTGTATTTTTCTAACTCTGTTCTTCTGTTAATTTATTTTGCCATTTCAATTGGACAAGCAGCTGTTGACATCTTTTGTAAAAGCACACAGTCATATTGTATTGGGAAATTCCATTCTGTCTCTCTATTCTAAACTTTATAGCAGCAATGATGAGAATAGGTCCAAATTTTAATGAACTGGTGGATAATTATGCATAGTGCTTCAGATCCTTGGAGGTGAAGGATCCTTAAGAACATGTACAGCTTGCCTTGGATTGTGTCAAGCCCCTGTGGTGGTTCCATGGAAGAATGTTGGTCTTGGCCTTTCTTCCAAATTCTTCTTTAGACTTCAAGCTCACTGGGAGGCTTGGGCAAGTAACCATCTTTAAATTTGATCTATTTCATAAGGTTATGCAGTAGGAAATGTTCCTTGGAGGAAGGTCTGGGTATAAATGTTACAAATAAATCCAACTGAATGCAATGGTTCTTAGGCAGATATGTGATATATAATGTCTATTGATTTTAATGGGGCTTAAGTGTCTCTGTCCTTTGACTGGATCACATCAGTAATATGTTGCTCCAGAAAGAGAAACCTGGAGGAATGGAGGAAATTCTTGGAGTTGAGCTACTCCAGCAGGGACAACAAATAACAGTAGAACGTACAATAGTGACAGTTTAAGTAAGCAGGTGTATCGGCGGCTTTAATTTATAGTACATTTCCTTATTACAAATCTGTTTGAATTGAGTAATTTACGGCTGTTCACTTCAACACTTTGCGGAAGTTGCATGAACATTGCATTCTCCAAGTACATCTCATACAAAGGGTGTAACTGTCTACTCCAAATCTCCCCAGCTTATGTTTTTGTTTGATTTCAGTTTTTCAGAAGTATACCAAGTACAGCAAGCATGACATGAACAAGGCTCTGGACCTGGAGCTGAAAGGAGACATCGAAAATTGCCTGACCGCAATTGGTATGTGACCCTGTTCCATAGTTAACTCAAAGTTCTTCCTTATGCTAAAAATGACTGGGCGATAATTCACGATAGCTGCATCAGTGACAGTGTGCAGGAACAGGCAAGGACAGAGTACTGGGGAAATATTATGGAGGTCTGTCAAAACCTTCTAAACTAATTCAACACTGCCAGAGCAATGGGAATGCTGTGCACGTCAGACAGCCTTCCCCAACCTGCTGCTTTCCAGATGTGGTGGGCTCAACTCCCATCATTCCCAGATGGCATGGCTGAAAGGATTGGAGTTGTGGTCCAACATATCTGAGGGGACCAGATTGGGGAAGGCTGATGAAATGAATGCCTGGTGGACACTTTTTGTAATGAAAAGCAGCATTGGGAGGAGACAGTCCTTGATTGTGGAAAAAGCAGTGGAGAAGGGGTGCTTTACCTTTTCCCGGCTGACTGTGTTTTAAGCCTTAAATCACATCCCCAAGCAGCTAAGCCCTTCTTTGAGAGGTTCCAGTCAAGTGTTCGTAGCTAGATTAATCTCTGTTCCTCTGCCCAAAGTTGCCGCCAGGGTTTGTTCCATATGCATCGGTTTGGAACCAGGGGTGTGCACGGACCCCCTGGATTGGATCGGGACCCGGATCGGGACATTCAATTTTGTCCCGGATCGGATTGGACAAAATCGGATGCCCCCCAGACCGGATCGGGTCTGATCCCGATCCAAAACTCGGACATCCGATTTTTGGATCGGCCGCCATTCCCCCCCCCCCCCCCATAGGCTTGCATTGGGGGAAAAAAAGCTTTCCCCCAATGCAAGTCTATGAGGAAAAAATGGCGGCGGGTGGGTGAGGGCGGGCCTAACTCCCTTCTCCCCCCCGGGGCCGTCCGCTGTGGACGGCCCCGGCAGGTAAGCCCCCTCCCCCACGCTCCTTACCCCCCCGGGGCTGTCCGCTTCCATCTGCTGGTGCCCTCGGGTGCCAACGGATGGAAGCGGATGGCCCCGGGGGGGTAAGCCCCCTCTCCGTGCTTACCTTTTGTGGCCATCCGCTCCTGTCTGCCGCTGGCCGCTACTGCGAGCAGGCTTCACAGCCTGCTCCTGAGTAGCGCGCCAAGTGGCGCCCACCGATGGAAGCGGACAGCCCCGCCAGGGAAGCCCCCCCCCCCGGCTGTCCGCTTCCATCGGCGGGTGCCCACTGGCGCCCGCCAATGGAAGTAGCAGCGGGCGCCCGCCGATCCATCCGATCTGGATCGGGACCTTTCTGGATCAGATCAGATTGGATCGAACGATCCAGCGGTGAAATCGGAAATCGGATAATTGTATCCGATTTCCCCTGGATCGGATTCGGATGGTGGATCGGACCCGATCCAATGCACATCCCTATTTGGAACTGTAATTTATACTTAACTCCCAATAGCGAGGTTGCAACCTTCATCACGTGCATTCGTTTCTTTCCACACCTCTTGTTTCTGTTATCAGGAATAATCGCCATTCTGTTTAATTTCCAGTGAAATGTGCCACAAGCAAGCCGTTTTTCTTTGCTGAAAAGCTCCAGCTGGCAATGAAGGTAAAATAAGGGAGGATTGGAAGTGGAAACTCGGTTCTGAAGGTGCATGCTAAGGTTGACATTAGATGTTGCTCCATCAGTAATGATGCCAAAGGAAGCTCAACAAGGGTTTCATCTGCTCTTTCCTCTTGATAAGGATGGGAATTAATTTGTATAGTATTCCCAATTGAGGCTTACAATACTGGACAAAACCAAGACATCAAACTCTCAAATTTCACAGGCCTTGATGTCAGTCATGCTTTATATATCTTCTTTAGAGAAAAGAGGAAGGAACTACTATTGTAGGGCAAAATTAATGGTATGATTTTCCCCCTCCAATATATATGCAGATACACATGTGCTGAGCAGACTTTTTTTCTTTTGTTATGAAGGTGAAAATATTGAAATAATACTGGTTGCAGCAGAACCCATGATTCACATGTGTTTCTGCATAGGCATGGAAGATCCACCTAGGCTTCTTCGGATGCTTTCCTTCCATTACCCCTGGTCCTTGGCTAGAGATGCTTCCAGCCAGAGGACCCCTAGTGGTGCAAGCAGAAGGCATTATGAAGCAGTTCCATCTTTTCTTTCTTAAGAAATGTCCTGCTGTAAGAGAGAAGGAGCGGTGGGAAACGCAGGAGGGTTAAGAGTCGGAGATGATGATGTTTGGATACTCCCCTCCCCCATGAATGAGGCAGGGCGATGGTGCCATAAAAGGCTCGTCCAGAAGCGCCCTAGGTGTGCTGCCACTGTGCTTGTTGCTGGGCAATATACTTGGCTGTTTCCCAGGAGCCTGCTTCTCTCCAGGGGCTCATCTACACCTAAGGGTAGATCCTCCCCCAGCGTCAACACAGCCGTGTGACATCCCAGAAGGGAAGAAAGATGTCGCATGCATCATTTTTTAAAAAAAGGAGTTGGGCATGATGAAAAAGATAAGGAACCCCCCCCCCCCCCAAATCCTGTGCCCAACTACCCCCGCCATCCCAGGGATGGTGAAATTGCTGCCCCCACCCCATGGGCATGTAGCTACCCCTTGCATGGGAGGCCATGCCACACCAGCTGCGGTCCTTGGGATTGTCCCAGGACCACCGAAAAACCGGGATATCCCTGGTTTCAGTTATCCCGGGGTCATCTCTAGGTTGTCCCTGGTTGATCCCGGGATCCCCTGTGTGTCATATGGACACACAGGGAAGACCTAGAGAAAACTTCGGGATATCTGGCAGGTGTCGACATGGCCCAGGTCACAGCACACAGCATTTTTGCTGGGAACCAGGGGCAGAGCTCATGCATACAGGATAGACAGGATTGTGCCCAAACAGTAAATCATTTTTTCCTATGTTCATTTCCAATGTCCTCACTGATGTTTTCAGCCTTGGGAGGTCAGGCCTTCTGTTAACCCCATCATGGCATTTCTGTTGTTCTAAAGAAAAAGAATTCAACTCATTTTCCTGGACACATTTTCAATTTATTTATTTCATTCATTCCTATACCGCCCAGTACCTGAAGCTCTCTTGGCACTTCACAAAAATTAAAACCATAAGATATCACATAAAATACAAAACATGGAAGCTTGAAACCAGAATATAAAAATGGAAGCTTAAAACCACAATTGTAGCTGCAGAATTCATGTTGGGCCTACAATCACCTTCTGAAATACCCCCCATGTCTCTTTAATTAAAGAACAAGCCTGCATTGAAAATCACAAATGTGATTTTCATTTCTACTTGGAACACACACACACACACACACACACACACACACATACACACACTCTCACTCACTTTATGATAGGGATTGTATCTTGAAGTATAGTATCTTGCATACATTTCAAGAATCCTGTTGTTGAAAATGATGCAGAGGAATTCTATAGTGTGATTCCCTGCACATGTGAATTGCACATAAGCTTCTGCAGTTGGAGGCTCACAAGATCCTGTATACATAACCTGCATTGCCAACAGTGTCTGGGAATGACTGAAAATATGCATCTTTCATTCAAGACAATGATGCTCTCCCTAGTAACTAAAATCAGAAAGGTTCATTGACAGTGTTGCTTTGTCTATGAAGAATCTGATCTGACGGGAGCTCATAGAATTTCAGGCAACGGCCCACAGTAAATTCATATGGAGGTAGGCAGATGAGCTTTTAAGTGAATGTGCAAGGACATTTATTTCTCTTGAGCGGAGACCTCTGTATTGATCTTTGTCCCCTTCCTAGCTGCCATTGGAAGGTCTGGAGAAGCAGTCAAAACAATTTTGAAAACTGAGAATGTCACTTGAGTGGGGCAGAGTTAAGCCAATTATAGTAAAAAATTAAGGTTTACATAATGAGTTTGCTTTCAATTCTTTTTGACAGGGTTCTGGAACACGTACTAAAACTCTGAACAGGATCATGGTGTCGCGTTCTGAGGTTGACATGAATGAGATCAAAGGTTTCTACAGGCAACTGTATGGCAAATCCCTCTGCCAGGCTATTTTGGTAGGTAACTTCTTTTAAGTTTCCATTAATAAATGTACAACAAACTGGGCTGGTTAGTTCAGGATTTGGACCCGGAGCTCTGGCTTCTGAACTTGTTGCAATAAATCGTAAAACAGACCAGGGGCTGACAAACAATTCTTATGTTTTAATATTGAAACCCATTTAATTTATTTTTAACTTTTGTATATCTCTTATTTATAGCTTTTAACTGTATATGTTTTAATTTTGTAATGCTGCCTTGAGGCCCAGCATTGGGCAAAAGGCGGGATATTATTATTATTATTATTATTATTATTATTATTATTAATAATAATAATAATAATACCTATAGCATCACAAGACTACAGCTATGACTTTGATGGGACATTTTTGAGCAACCCTGCTTTTTACAAAAACAATACAGTGCTAAGGAGATGTCCGGCTGGATACGTTATTGAACTGGGTTCCCTGAATTGGGGCTTTTGTTGGCACAGACGTTAATCTCACTCTGGTTTTAAGCACACACATTGCTTTTTGCAGCAAAATTAAGCATCTATTAGTGTTTTAAATGCTTTCACAATGACTTCTGGCTGCACTACAACAGGACAATTATCTTTCAGCATAGCTATGGACTTTCCTGAGGGTTGAAGAATTGCTTTCAATGGAATCACATTAAATCTGATATACATTCAGTGCCATTAACTCTGGGATGGGCCAGAGGACGTTTCCATTTGCTGGGTAGTTGCAGTCAAACCTGTCTATTGTGTGAATATGGCCTCAGAATATATGCCGTTGGATTTGGAAAAGATCTCCTCTTCATTGTTCAGAGCCTAGCAGTAATGGGCTTGTTTTGTTGGTTATTGTTTAGAATAACATTGTTCTTTTCCTCTTCCACATGTAGGATGAAACAAAAGGTGATTATGAAACCATTCTGGTGGCTTTGTGTGGTGGTGACAACTGAGCTGAACCTCCTGCAGAAACCATCCAGCCGCTCCCTTCAGGATATTCCTTTTCAATTCAAGCTGTTACATATATCTAAGTATAACGAAGCGTAACCTATGGATTAGATGATTGCCTAATCTTCATATCTTGGGGGGGAAACCCCTGGTAGCCTGGAAAATACTTTTTGTTGTTGTTAACTAGTTGTGTGGTGTTATCTGCTTTTTTAATATATTTATCCAAACGGAAGAGCATATGAAGTACAGCAGTATTTGCTTTTACAGGGCTAGTCAATGTCAAAGGTACAGAAACTGCCTGAGTAACATTCCAAATAAAATTAATCTGTGATCGTCACTGTTGTGCTTTATTTCCTTCCATCGACTGATCTTACGCCTGCTGTGTTTCCTTTAAGTACGTGAGAGATGGGTAAACCCCCTTCACATGTTTAATCAGGTGAAGGGACCCCACACAATGACTGGCCCTGCACTACTGGCCCTTATCCCAGCAACAGGCATGCCACTGGCTCAATCCTGTGTTTATGCAATTGCAGCTCCTAATGGCCCTAGGAGCAGGGCTAATGGCATGCCAGGAGTGGGCCCAGAGGTACAGCCCCCATTCCCCATGTGCAGCCCCTTCATGCAAGGACTGTTTGAAAGGGGCTGTAATTGTAAAGTTAAAAACATGGAAAAAGCTTCATCCTAGTATAATCTTTTTCCTTCTGCATCCTCACACCATCTTACACAATCACCAAGGCATTTTCCCCCAGCTCAGCTGTCCCCTTCTAGCTGTACTTCCCCTTCTTCCAGGTCTGTATCAATAGCCGTACCTTGGGTTCATCTTCACTTACAGCCCTTTCGAAAGGGAGGAGGGGTGATCGCGAGATTTCCCACTTCCGCGATTGTTGCTCAAGGGGCACACACGAGGGACGTTTCCCACAAGTAAAGGAGAGCCATTGCAGGAGGAGGTGTGCCCCGTGACAGTGGTTCTGAATGTGCATCAGCAGAAGTGGGCGGAACTGGACAGGTGGGTACAGGGCACGGATTTTTTTTTTTAATAACCCCTCTGAGATACGCACCAGCGCAGACACACAGCAACACTGGGGGTGGGGGGGAATAGGTACTGTGTTGAAGATGCGCTCCTGCACATCAATATGTTTGTTTTAAAAAAGTACACACGGCGCCAAAACACGCCGATAACCAATAAAAAAATGTGCTGAAAATGGCGGACGCCCACTCCTGCACACTTCCGAAACTGACAGTGGATTGCCGAGCTGGGAGCTCATACTGGCCAGCAACAGCTTCAGGAAGGGGGGGCACACACGAAGGGGGGCACACCTGAAAACATTTCCGGCTGCAGGAAACAAAACTTTAGCTGGAGATGTGATTTCCTTACTTAATTCCTAAAGGTTGGTAACAACTCCTGGAGCCATGCGCCAGCAGCAGATACTTTAAGTTTGCTTAAATTAGTGGCTGGTTCAGACAAAGCTTCCAAAGAGGAACCACCTGCTTTGCCATACAATTATATTTACAGGTGCTAGGCTGGCTGCTTCTTTTTTACTCTGTAATTATGAAACAGGATGCTGGGTCCTGTCCTGTGATGTTTATGGAGTAAATAATTTCAGTCTCTCTGAGTCCTTTATGCCTTGCATTTGCTTGTTTACCAAATTTGTGTTTCTCCTAAGTAATATTTCTGTGTCAGGCTTGTGACATGCACACAGAGGATTAGGATGTCAGCCTTAGGAAAGACTTGCCACATTTCTGTAGACTTCTACCAGTGTGCAAAGATGCTTGCAAAAAACAGCTTTGTTATCCAAGCCGAGGCTGGGATCCCTGCCATACTGGTAAGACAACAGGAAATCAAATGTGTGCTGCTGCAGGAAAGCTAAGATCAACATCTTTCTGAAGCAGATAATGGAAGCAGGATGACCCCAGCAGGTTGTGGATTTGGGACCTAATACAGATGAGGCAGGGATTCGGCCTATATGCCACCACTTTACTCTGGCTGAAAGAGGGTGATGAAGGGAGATGAATCTAGGGTGGCCATTTGTCCTCTTTTACAGAGGACAGTCCTCTATTTGAAGGTCTGCTAGAGGAGTGTCTTCTATTTTGAAGGTGCCCTCTATTTGAAGGACTATCCAGTCCAAGTTCAGTATAAAGATAATTATCACAAGGAAGAGCTGAGCCTTGAAGATGCCCATCAGCAGCACTTGGACAGCAGACTTAGCATGGCATACAGGTCAGCTTCCACACTATGGTGAGATGCACTGCATTTCTATTTCAATTATAATCTTCATAAATTTGCATAGATATAAATAAACCAGCATACGTAAAAATTATGTAGATCAGCATCCTCTTTTGTCCTCTTTGGTGATGCATATCCTCTCTTTTGATGATTCACAAGAGGTCAGTCAAGCCACAAGAAGCCTCCTCCAGAAGGTCAGTTCTGAAGCAGCTTGGAGATTCTGCTCTTACCACTAGATATAGCCATTTGGGCTTTCTAACCTATTTTTCCTAACTGTTCCTAGCCAACAGGGCCATTGGCTGTCCATGCTGTTAGGAAACAATGGAGGTTATTGTCCAACTCATCTGGAGAGCACTGGGTTGGGGAAGGCACCGGGTTTTATCTTTATAGAAGATATGGCCCCCTCCACAAGGATGCGCTTTTGCGCCCGGTTCGGCGATTATGTGCATTATCGCAGAGGCGCATTTACTCCTAATCCCTCTGCACGGGAGGAGGCGAGAGGCGGCGAAGCGCATTAATTGATGTCCAAAAAGCGCTTTACAAGAAGTTAATGCGCATAATCGCTTGTTCACACGGCGAAAATGCGCTTTAACGGCCGGAGCAAAATAAAAGTCGCTATTTAACGCGCATTCGATAATGCGCATAATCCGGGAGATAACGCACCTCTACGCCCGTTTTGCGCTCCGCTGGTGTGGAGGTAAAATTTATAATGAGCCTTCAAAGAGCATTAAACCTCTCTTGTGGAGGTAGCCAAAAACTCCAGAGACATGGAGGTCAGACAAACACTTGTCATCCTATTTTATTTTTGGTAAAATACTGTGGGAAATGATTATTGTTGAAATGCACAACATAGTAATAAGGGCCCAAATAATTAGTATTTGATTATCAAGGGGCTGCCTACACGTGGGGAAAGCCTCGCGGTGCCTGTGGATCTGTTTGCAGCCACCACAGGGCTTCCCCGCGATGTTGTGTTTTGAAAAAGTCAGGAATTTACCCCAACTTTTTCAAAGGAAGCGACGTCAATATATTGCTTCTGCTGTGTAACGTCACTCCGCTGCCAGTCTGGGGGCAACCCAGGGGCGGAGCCTGGTGGAATGCAAACAGCAATTGGTTGTCTTCCATCAGGAAGAGGGCAGGGGCAGCTCTGGGACCTGGTTGGCCATCTAGAAGCCCCGCACTCCCTCCTTGGCATTGGGACAACCAGATGCCTCCTAGGGAGAAAGAAAATGCAGGGTTGAGGAGGGAGGCAGTGCCAACCCAGTGCCTTGAAGAGACAGCCCCCAGATCTCCCTGGGCTGATAATTGCAGAACTGGGGGGTGGGGTGGGGAATGCTAGAGGTACCAGTCAACCAGATGCAATCTGCATTTCTGGCAAGTTCCCTTCAGTACAAATATTATATTTCCCCCTCCTCAACAGATCTGCTGTGGTAAGAAAAAAGGGAGAGCAAGCGGTGGGAAAACATGAGAGGGTGACGTCTGAAACTCTCCCCCCCCGCCCTAAAATTCCATGAATGAGGCAGGGCACACTGCCTAGAAGAAGCCCCTAAAGGCAGTGCCATTTTGTGACATTTTCCAGCTCTTGGCTCTTGTGTGATAGGTTTAAGAGAATTATTGGTGACACTTGCTGTTTAATTACAGCATGACATCTTCAACTGAAAATACCCAAGTTTCAGGAAGTGGGCACTGTTCAGATACTGGCTGCATGTGGATGATGTGGCAGATAAATCTTCCCCTCCCCCTTAATTACGGTTGGATTAAAGGATTTGGCAAGTCTAAGAACACATAAATTCTATACACATAGTACACACACCCTATGGTGCTTCTGTGTTCCCTTCCCTAACCCCATCTATTCCCTGCAGATTTTGGGTGGGGCTAGAACTGTCCATTCTTGCATGATCAGCCTTCCGGAATCTCCTGCCCTCCAGATGTTTTGGACTACAACTCCCAGCATACCTAACCATTAGCCATGCTGGCTGGGGCTGATGGACGTTGAGGCCCCAAACATCTGGAGGGCACCAGGTTAGAGAAGGTTGATCTACTATACGCTGCTTCCTGGGAGAGTCCACCTTTTTTAGCAGATTTGAAACACCATTAGTGGGCTGAAGGGAAGCAACTTCTCCTGGCATGGTGAGGCAAGGAGAACAGAAGGGAACAGAAGGTAGGAAAGGTTCAGATTTGTAGAATGAAGGAAGAGCTGCAGTGGTGGAAGAGGCCCTGAGTTAGTCACGTTAGTCCTCCTGATCATTTCCAGATGTGGGAGCATGAGGATGGAACAGGATGTTGCTCTTTGGGGTGGGGCTCCTACTTCAGTTTATCAAGGGTAGTTGTTTATCTGACTGTATGCCTTTTAGTTTTCTATTTCTGTTGCTTAGTGGAGGCACTGCTCTGTACACAGTACACCTCTGCAGTTGGCTGGGCCAAATTTACCGGCTTTTAGATGAAGTCTCCATGAAGACTTTTTGCTTGTTTGCTAGGGTGACCAGATTTTGAGGATCAAAATCCCGGACCCCCCCCCGCCACCCCACCCACTCAAAACAACCCCCCCCCGCGCAGCCCCCCCGCCCCGCGCTGCCCGCCCGCCCCGCGCTCCTTACCGGCTGGGGCGTCCACTTCCCTCCGGTGCTCGGAAGCCTGTTTCTCAGTAGATTCCGAGCACCAGAGGGAAGCAGACGCCCCAGCAGGTAAGTGCCTCGCGCCGCCGCCCGCCCCGCGCAGGCCGCCCCCCCTCCTCGCGGGAGGACAACGAGCTGTTTCCCGGAGGTTGCCCCCTGGGGCCCGGTCGGCCCGGTTTGGCCCATTTTTCCCGTTTAGGACCGGGAAACCCCGGGGGGTCTGGTCAGCCTATTGTTTGCCTAAGCTTTTTTAATGTTGGCTGCTGGTACTCTTTCCCTGTTGAGTTTTAGCTGGTGGTATATTAGTTTTCCTTTTGCTGTTGTATTTATGAAGGGTGACCATATGAAAAGGAGGGCAGGGCTCCTGTAGCTTTTACAGTTGTATTGAAAAGGGAATTTCAGCCGGTGTCATTTGTATGCATGCAGCACCTGGTGAAATCCCCTCTCCATCACAACAGTTAAAGCTGCAGGAGCCCTGTCCTCCTTTTCATAAGGTCACCCTAATTTATGTATTTTAAACATATTTTCATTGTAGGGATTGGATTAGGACTGACGAGACCTGAATCCAGATGTCATCTCAGCCATGAATACCTGCACTATCAGAGGCATTAGATAGGTATACCAGTTGCTGGGGAACATGGATGGGAGGGTGCTGTTGCACCATGTGCTGCTTGTAGGTTTCTGGTCAACAGCTGGTTGGCCACTGTGTGAACAGAGCACTGGACTGGATGGACCCTTGGTTTCATCCAGCAGGGCTATTCTTATGTTCTTATGAATCTCATCAGCTGGGCTTGGGCCTGTCACTCCCTCTCCACCCAACCTACCACACAAGGTTGTTATGAGGATAAAACAGCTCTGTGTTTGCATTCCTGAGTTCCTTGGAGGAGAGTGGCATGCAGGTGCAATAAATACACATGTGTTTCATTGTTTTAATTTATTTTGCATTCCTGTAAGATGCTGTGGGAATTACAGCATTGAATGGCTGGGTGAAATGTTTAAAATACATGAACTAAACCAAGCGATGACAATGGGAAGGATAGATAACATTCAAGAAAAATGATATGCACCCCCTATACTAGCACAGCAGTCTCAGCAAGACTAAAATGGATAATGCAGCAAACCAGAAACAGATTAGAGTCCTAAGGCTAACTGTAAGTCACCCACATCTGCATATGGTGATCATACAGGAAACTACTACAGTGACACAGATGAACTATGAATAGACTAAAACAGCTTTGGCAGAAATAAGATAAACTTAAAAAACCAAAGGCCCATAAGGGTAATCTAGAAATGTATGTTGTTAAAGTGAAATTATTTGGGATTTATTTGTAATTTTGTCAATAAGCAAACATTTTAACCTTTGAAGTAAAATAAGATTAAAATATTCCAAGTGTTCCACTCCATGAAGACTATCCTGGCATGTTGAGGATTATGCAAAACCCTGCACTTTCTTTCATTTCCATGTGAGTGATGCAATCTGGATTTCTGGCAAGTTCCCTTCAGTTCTTAAGTAGGATGACCATCTGAAAAGGAGGACAGGGCTCATGTAACTTTAACAGTTGTAGAGAAAAGGGAATTTCAGCCAGTGTCATTTGTATGCAATTAGTTCCTGATGAAATTCCCTCTTCATCACAACTGTTAAAGTTGCAGGGGCCCTGCCTTCTTTTGTATATGGTCACTCTAGTATAGTGCCTGCAACTTTAACTGTTGTGATGAAGAGGGAATTTCACCAGGGACTAATTGCATACAAATGACACTGGCTGAAATTCCCTTTTCTCTACAACTGTTAAAGTTACATGAGCCCTGTCCTCCTTTTCAGATGGTCAGCCTACCTTAAGCTGCCCTGATGGATTTGTCTATGGCTAAAAGGCACCTTTTATGGGTTAGGTAAATGGCAACAAATAGGCTGTTCTCTGTGGGATGGGTTTGATTGATGGGCCTTCAAAGGCCTGCCACAGAGTTAAAGTGGTTCATTTAGCATTGTGAATCCACACCTACCCAGCAATCTCCCTTACCTTAAAGCCAGCTCTGCAAATGGTAATAGGGGCCTCTCTTCTCTTTCCAAGTATTGGGTATATCCTCCCATGAGCATGCAGGGGATTTTTTGTGTTCTCTGGAGCTTAATACGGACTAGGATTCATCAGGGCACTTTATCTTAGAATATGTTTCCAGTGTGAGGGTGCAGCTCTGTGACTTTTGGACTGGGCAAGAGTAGCTTTGAGCATGTGTAGAGTTCATTCCCCTGAATGAGAATTGTAGTCCAACACATCTGGGAGACAAAGGGTTGGGGAAGGCTGAAATAAACCATCACGAGTCAATTAGAACTCACGTTAAGATCAAGAGTCTGGGTTTTTTTTTTGCTTTTGCTTTAAAAAGTGTTCCTGTGCTCAAATGAGCCAAATTCCACACTATACACAGATGACTTCTGCAGCCTGTATGAGTTACACAAATCTGCATTATTTGCCTTATTCTGCCTAAGTTTCTTTAGTTTTACTAGTCGTCAAGGGAGGCACGGAGCTCTGCAGGGCACGGATGTCCTGTCCCTAACCCCCAGGACTCTCATGTAATTATTAGAAAGTGACTTGAATACAGAGTAGAAAGGTGGGGTAAACACTGAGTCATTATTACCATCATGGATTGGATCCAGAGGTTTCCTTTGTCTGACAGAAGGACTCGTTCTACAGATGAAAGGCATCCTTCAATTGGAGGAAGACTCCTTTTGCTGAAGAGGAACCTTTGATGACTATGCTTCTGGGAGTTCAGTGGGCATTGCCTGCACATGGTTGAGCATTTCTGCAAAGCCAGAAGGACTAGAACCTTGCTTTAAAAACAAAACCCTGCAATTCTCAGGAAGCTGAATTCTATGCCCAATGCATTATTCTGCAATCCCCACCTCTCTTACCTGTACTCTTGTGGAATTGCAGCATGTATACAGCCCTCCTTAAAGCTTCAGTTTCACAAAGCGTGACTGAGTTCTTCTTATTGACTGCTACTTGCCTTCCTGGAATGTTTGAAGCATTCTCCTCCTTCTCACTGCACACACACCTAGTTTTTAAAGTAATCTGTTCCCGCACCGTGTCCCCCCCCCCCAAGTTATGAAAGTTTAATAGCCCCAAGCTCCCCTTTCAGTGCCATGCCTGTGCTTGCCCTGGTGAACAAACGAAAACCTGAGAGTTTGTGGTTTGTCATCATGATTTACATTCATTGCCAGGTTGTCTTTGTGCAGTCAGGTATGGGAATGTGAACTTTGCTGCCATTGTGGAATAGCTGGCACGTATTAGGGATTAGAAAGCCTATGAGTAATACAGTAAATACAAATGTATCAAGTGATGCCTTTTCATACAATACAGTAGGGGACAGAATCTTAGGTCTGGGGAGACCAAATCCGGCCCACTTGAGGGCTAAATCCGGGTCTCTTGGGTTCCCAGGATGGCCATGCCCCCTCTCCCTGGCCCCACCCACTTTCCTGAACTATCAATCATTGGTGGCTTCCCAGCTTTTGTGCAGTTTTTTCACCAGTATCTAAGCCTTCTCCAAAGGCTTCGATACTGGCATTAAGAGCTTATAAGTTAAAATGTGCAGGTATTTTTGGTATTTTGCTTGCCCCTCTTCCCTTAACTCTGCCCACCACTGGAAATAGGCCCATTAGAGGACCAGCCTTAGGGGTGGGTGAGCTGGGCAGTTGCTGAGGGTGCTGAGCTGAGGAAGGTGCCAAGCTGAGCTGAGAGGGACACAAAGCAGAGCTGAAGGGGGTGCCAAGCAGAGTTGAGAGGGATGCCAAGCTGAGCTGAGGGGCACCAAGCAGAGCTGAAGCAGGCACCAAGCAGAGCTGCGGGTGTCGCCA
This sequence comes from Anniella stebbinsi, assembly GCA_029215795.1. Lineage (NCBI taxonomy): Eukaryota > Metazoa > Chordata > Lepidosauria > Squamata > Anniellidae > Anniella > Anniella stebbinsi. The sequence continues at coordinate 83,755,153 of JARDYH010000002.1, read as the reverse complement.
ACATCACCACTGTACCAGACTCCATAAATCCTCTGGGTGGCCCTGCAAAGGTGACCATGGAGGAGGGCACCAAAAGCATTCCTTTCCTGAGGCACTATTAGGGGTGTGCATGCCAAAAAATATCATTTTTATTGTTATCGTGATTTTGGGCCAAAAAAACTATCGTCTTCATTCATATCGTAGGTGATCCGTATCGTCTTCATAATTATTATCGTTAAAAAATGATATTTTTGGCAGAAAGAAAAAAATGCCTATAACTTCTGTATTCTAAACGTTAGAGGCTTGAAACTTGGTCACAGTGCTTCTGGGGTATGCCTAAGTATGTGTATGAAATTTGAGATTGATCCCTCCAACCCTTGATTTTATATGAATTTTTTAAAGATAGTTTCCGTTCTGATAGGTCTGGCAAGCTGTCATTCTGATCTGTCAGAACGGAAACTATCTTTAATAAATTCATATAAAATCGAGAGTTGGAGGGATCGATCTCAAATTTGGCACATATGTGTAGCATATGTTGCTACACATATGTGCCAAATTTGAGATCGATCCCTCCAACCTTCGATTTTATATGAATTTTTAAAAGATCGTTTCCGTTCTGATAGGTCTGGCAAGCTGTCATTCTGATCTGTCAGAACAGAAACTATCTTTAATAAATTCATATAAAATTGAGAGTTGGAGGGATCGATCTCAAATTTGGCACATATGTGTAGCACATGTTGCTACACATATGTGCCAAATTTGAGATCGATCCCTCCAACCCACGATTTTATATGAATTTATTAAAGATCTTTCCATTCTGACAGATCAGAATGAACGCACATGGCGAGCTATCCACTTTAGGATAGCTACACTCCCTTAACCCCACTAGAATATTGGAATTGCTAGAAAGGCTACTGAGAAATTGTTAAGCCATCTCCTTCCAAACAATATAGGATGTCTTGTTATGAAAAGCCAAGTGAAGAGCAACTAAAAGGCTTAATGATAACATAATTAACACATTGAAAATGCAAGTAAGTAAAAAGTAGTAAAGACATAAGCCGGTTCACAATAAATTCTGGGTAACTGATTGTCAAGATAAGCTAGATAGTATCCCAAGAAAGAGTGTTGAATTGTAAACCTCTATCACTTGGGCAAAAGAGTTATTCTAGTAATGGAGGTGTGAGGTGGTATTACTCACAGACAAAACTGTTTCTACATTTTGGCTTCTCCATTGATATTATCCCTTTGCTATTATTTAGTAACAATTCCTTAAAATGTAAACATACCCCCCCCCCCCAAATTTAAATCTTCACCTCAGCTTTGAGAAAGATATATCCTCATCTAACATATATGATATATCTTCCTCAATGCTGAGGTGACGGTTTAAACCTTTTGGGGGTATGTTTAAATTTTAAGAAATTGTTACTAACAAAGGGATAATTAAACAGGTCATGTCTAATTTATGGGAGTAGATATTAGTTATGGGATAATCTCTTCACAAGAACTGTGTAAGTATGTTCTCATTTTGGAATGAGTAGCTTTTCAACATCCATAAGGCTCACTAGGCCTGAGTTCCTGTCAGCTGAACAGCATATTCAAAGCCGAATACGAAACTTCGGGCAGTATCCAATACTGCTGCTGTGCTTCCGCTCAATCTATTCTACAAGTAGGACCCACCGCTCTCTCAATAGAAAGCTAGCAGTTCTAAACGCAGCCCCGGAAACAAAAAGAAACACTTATTTCCAGAGCAGGACAGGTGATTGGAACTTGCTTCTACAAGCTTCGCTGACTTGCTCCATTACTGAAACGAGTGTGTATACTTATTTCAGGGTTGCTTTTAGAATTGCTAGTTCCCCTTTGCACAAGCAGTGTGTCCCACAGGCAGACATGGGTACTGCCCATTTTACTTAGATGAAAGCTCTCCTTTTAGAGTATTAGGACTAGAAGGTTTTGATAACAAGAAATGTTTAGGAAATACTACTTCCTTTTCAGCTGTTGAGATCCTAAAACCTTTACCAGTGTTCTCCTATATAATAATATGTTTTTTTTTAAAATTGTACACAATGTATGTTGATGTGATTTTTAAAGCATGTTTATATATTTTTAATAAAAATAAAAAATGGCTGCCAAGGTCTTTCCCTTACTAATTGTTGTTAGTACAAAACCAAGGATGGAACCCACCGAAAGCATTTTTTGTTGTATGCTTTGTTTGAAGTGCATTAATCAGCTATAGATAGTTACTTGGCAGCCAAAGACTTTCTAAATACTGGATCTATCAATTGAAAACACTCAGCAAAGTCCAAAATTTGTAACAAATGCACAAGAGGGAGGTACCAGCTAGTGTATCAATAGGTAGAACTAAGGAGACGGGCAGGGGGTCAGATGGAAGAGGAAGTCAGTGACAACTGATTGAAGGAATACTCACCCAATCAGGAAGTGACACAGCAGTCAATGGCTGCATTTGGACAACACATTAGTCAATGGTGGGTTGAGTAACCAACTCACAGTTGGTTATTTTGTGGGTACTCCCCACACAACATATTCCTACACAACTGTGGGTGGTTGGGGCTGGCATTGAGTGGACTAATAATCAACCCAACATTTGACTGACACAGCCCCTGCCCCTCTCCCCACCCTCCCTCCTCCCTCAGTCCCCTCAGTTCTATCCCAGCAGCCTCTGCAAGTTGCACCAGTTGTAGCAGAGTGGCAGCCGCCACTTTGGTTGCTCTATGGGCTTGTGTTTTAACCCACTCACCACACGCCATTAACACACTCACCCCTCCACACAACACTTTAAACAACTGGCTTCGAGCTAAACAACTTGCAAGCCAGTTGTTTCTCTCAGTGGCTTATTTGGGCGGAATAGCATGCCGTCAGCAGTTTGTGAACGGCGTGTTACCTTCCACACAACACAATAAGCAACACAACTGACGATTGTTTCCCCCACCCTCAGTTGCTTAATGTATTGTCCGAATTCAGCCAGGGACTCAGCACTCTAGGGAGTCAGTCAGGGCTAAAGAGAAGCTAGGTAGGAGAGACTTGTATCCTACTAATATAACACTCCCATTTTGGGTGTGAAAGGCAACTTCTTGCTTTGAGATCTGATCTGTCCACATTGCTTAAGAGGGGCGACATGTTAGCTGCCTGTGTGTCAAATGGCTCAGCAAAGCTTGTTTGGAATATGGAAGCTGTCTAACAGGCAGGGAAGGCTGGAAATGCACCCATCATTTTCCCCCCGTCCCTGCATTCTTGGGAAAGAGGAGGCCGTTGTCTTACTCAGGCCTGGGCCATGCATACAATAGAATAAGGTAGGGCAGATTCTGGGGTTCAATCCAGAATCTGTCTTCCATGTGAGGAAAGGCCTTTCTGTGAGAGGAAAAGCTCCATTTGTGGATGTCCCTCTGCCCAATTTTTGGGGACCTCCCCACCGCTACAACTCACCCTATTCAGCAAGATGTCCTGACTCTCTGTGTAGCATTTTCAGAGGACTGGAGGGGCTGCTCTAAGAAGGAGGGGCAGGGAAGTCCATTTCCATCAGTGTAGTTGATCCAGCATAAATCTGGATCCAACCACTGAGGTGGACCGTACCACATGAGTGCATTTTAAAGATGCTCTCCTAGGTGACAAATACCCTCAAGTAGAAAAGTACCACAATGAGAAGAAGGCAGGGTTTGAACCTTTTCCCCAGTATCTTATTTATTACATGCAGGAGTATTTTTTGGGGGGGTGGGGCAACATTCAAAAGTAAAACCACCCCCTCCATTACCTCAACCAGCTCATTGTGCTTTATTTGGAGCTGTGGAAGCTGGTAGCTCTGATGTCAGTGGGGTTGTGCGCTCCTGGTTTCAGTCAGAGCCAGCCAGAACTCACACCTGGGATAGCTCCGTTAGAGTTCTGCCTGGTTCCAACTGAAATCAGGAGTGGATTCACTGATTTGGAGCTGGCCTCCTGCTTGGCAAAGGAAGTGCAGCCAGCTCAGAGCTCTTCCTCTCTAGCAAATAGCTGCTTTGCCAAGGGAGCGTTTGATCAGAGCTCCCCCTGCCTTTCTGCGAGTGCAGGGAGGGATGAGCAAGCAGATCACAGCTCTCCAGCTTCTCCTGCCTGAAGGGAGGGGCAGATGGTGGAAGGGAGCTTCACTATTCCAGATAAGCAGAGCACAGCTGCTCGCCATGAGACCACATAAATGTGTACTTTGGCTGTGAGTCTTGATCAGCGCATCTCACAAAGGCTTCCTGAACCATTGTTATTTACTAGGAACAATATTATTTTGTTAAGCACTTTGCAAAACTGTTCCTTCTCAAATGACGAAGCTTTGCTAAACCTGAGCCAATTACAGATCACACCAGTCTTTGCTGTTTGATGGTGACTATGGGAATTGGGAGAAGATAGCTATATAGTACCTCCAGTATCAGAGGCAGTATCCCTCTGAATACCAGCTGTTGGGGGACATGAGTGGGAGAGAGCTATTGCATTTATATCCTGCTGGTGGGCTTCCCATTGGGGCATCTGATTGGCCACTGCGGGAACAGAATGATGGACTGCATAGGCCTTTGGTCTGATTTAGCACGGCCATTCTTATGTTAAAATAATTGTGAGGTAGCTGGGTTCCATCCAATGTAGTGTGTGCTCTAGGGTGAGAAGAAGTGGTATTTTTGTATATATTTATTTAGGACTGTGCATTGCTTTGCCGTCAGATTGACCCGATTCGGTCTGAAGCCATTTATTATTATTATTATTATTATTATTATTATTTATTACACTTATATACCGCCCCATAGCCGAAGCTCTCTGGACGGTTTACAAAAATTAAAAAGATTGAGCATTAAAAAGACAATATACAAAATTTAAAACCATAAAACAGCTGTCATTAAAACACTTTAAAACATTTTAACTGTAAGCCTGGCCACAATGTCAATCAAAACCTCAACTTGAGCTATTAAAATGCCTGGGAGAAAAGAAAAGTTTTGACCTGGCGCCGAAAAGATAACAGTGTTGGCACCAGGCGGGCCTCATCGGGGAGATCATTCCATAATTGAGGGGCCACCTCAGAGAAGGCCCTCTCCCTTGTTGCCGTTCTCCGAGCTTCCCTCGGAGTAGGCACTTGGAGGAGGGCTTTAGATGTTGAACGTAGTGTTCGGGTAGGTTCATGTCGGGAAAGACGTTCCATCAGGTATTGTGATCCCAAACCGTGTAAGGCTTTATAGGTTAAAACCAGCACCTTGAATCGGGCTCGGAAACATACAGGCAGCCAATGCAAGCGGGCCAGAATTGGTCTTATATGTTCGAACCTTTATGCCTGTAATGTCGCGAACATGACACACTTATGGCCGCCATTTACACAACATTTGGTTTCTGGAAGAGGAGTCACCATATTAAAAGAAAATGGCGATCTCTTGAAAATGGTGATGGGTACAGATAAGGAGCAGGGGGCTTAATCAGTTTGGTGGGGGGGCTGGGCATGTAGGGGGGGCTTGGCAGGGGGCGATTCGGATGTCCAAATTCCACTTTGGATCCAGAGTCTGAATCGGGTCAGACAGGGTCCAAACTGGTCTGAGGTGGGTTGGGACCAATTTAGAAGCTCCAAAATTAGCCACCAAAGTGGGTTGTGGGCTCCATGCACAACCCTAAATTAATTGGTATGTGCAGGAAAGAAAAACATACATCCTGATCCTTTGCAGCTTTACCTGGAAGTTTAATGTCACTTGTTCAATGGATTCAAGTGCAACAAGATTGCAACCTTTGGCTGAGTGAAAAGTCTTCCCACCTTAGATTTCTGGCAATAGAGTATTGTTTCTAACATTTTATTGTGAATGTAACTTCTCTATTAATATTATGACATTTGCATCAATGTTTCTAAAACAACACTGTGATCCAGGTGAGAAGATCCACCCCCATAAGCATGCTTCTGCATGAATATCACTTGCTGGATCACTGAGCATGAGCATACATTGTATGCACGTCGAAATACATATTGGAATGCAGATCCAGGTATGGAGTCCATCTGGATATGTTGTGCATAGTTTTCAGTGTCAAACTACACGTTATGGGAACTAGGGCAGGATTTACACTACTGCTTTATAACGGTTTATAACAGCTTTGACAATTGTTTGGGCCCAGGATACGTTATATACTGTTTTCAAAGTGTTATATCCTGCTTGGTGTAGATCTGGCCCAGGTAGTCTGCAGCTTCCTTTCTTGCTTTTATTTAAATTAAATATACAGACCCCAATTGCTCCAAGGGGAGTCTTTTTTTTCAGTTCCCAATTCACCTGGGTGGTGGTGGTGGTGGTATTGGCAGGGAAACAACTGAGGAGGGAAGGCATTAAACCTCCCCTCCCCATGTGTGGTGGTACCTACTTCAGAGTAAACAAATGTATGATAGGGGCCCACACACTAGGAAGTAACATAGCTTGAACCTCAGTGGGATGAAGATTCTAATGCACATTGTAGTTCATGTAGTCAAAAGTAAAGAAATGTCCATTTTGAATATGATTCGAGCTGGACCTCAACCTAAAAATGGGAAAGTTCTGACAAAAAAGATGACTGAATGATAAGACAAAGTCACTCAAAGAAACTACAGATATTTCTGAAACTTCTGAATGAAGCAGAAGTTGGCTACCACATAAGGGTTAAATCTGCAGCTACATAATGTTACAGAACAGCCAAATCATCTGGATTTGGTTGCCTGGTTTTGGCTAGTCTGATGGAAAGAACTCTTCAGCTTCTGCTTATGCAAGTGACAGTAAGCCCTATTTCACATAAACTAATTCTCAATGGAATGGCAAAAAGAATGCAGAATCTAAGTTAAAATCTAAGATTTAAGGAATGCCATATTATAATGCTTTGCCATTCTTCAATTTTAATTTCAGTGCTGCTCTTATTTTTATTTCTGTGGTTTTTTTGTTTTTTGTTTTTACTCCTGCGTTTCTTATGTTGATTTTATTTTAAATTTATGTACTATGTTTGTTATACATTGCTCTGGGTGCCTGGGAGGTGGTAGGTAGGGGATCAAAAATATTTATTTATTTATTTATTTAATTTACATACTGCTCCTCATCTGGACTAGTGAACAATAAAAGTTAAAAAGGTAAAAATATAAAACACCTTCTTAAAAATTTGTTATTTTTAAAAGTGGAATACCAGTATAAACTGCGGTTGGTCAGTCAAGGAAGGCTTCTGAAATAAAAATTGTCAATTTTTTAAATTTATTTTGAAACTGTTTAAAATTATATATATATATATATATATATATATCACACACTAAAACACTCCATCATGTTCTGTCAAATGCCTGGGAGTAGAGCAAAGTCTTAACCTGTCACCAATAAGATGACATTGTTGGCACAGATGGACATCATTACAGACCATAACTTTCCTAGGACCACCACTTAGTTTTCTGTCATATTAATTTCTCTCCTGATGAGATATTCCAGGGGGCTGTCTATACATGGGGAAAGCCCTGGGGTGGCTCTGCAGTGGTGCTGTGTCATTTATATGATGCAGTAGCCATTGCAGAGCCAGGGGCTTTCCTCTGAAGCTCTGAATTTAAAAAAGCTCCACTTTTTTCTATGGAGCAAGGTGACAATGTGATCTGTTGTCTGTCACCTTGGTCTGGAATCACAACGGAGGCATGTCCCATCCAATGGCAACCCTTGATTGGTCACCATCAGCCAGACAGGGAGGAGGGGGCAGGCCAGCAACCCGAATGGCTACTGGAATGCCTCTGCACCTCCTCCGGTGTGGGGAGAAGGAAGTGGAAAGATGCATGAGGTAAGGGGAGAGGAACTGGGGAGGAATCGGAAAAGGCTGTGCTGATGCACTGTGTGGCAGAGCGGTGGTGCATGGGGCAGCAGCAGTTGCTCTTCCCCCTCCCATTGATCACTATAAGGCCCGCGCTTGCTCCTTAGAGTGGGGATGACCCACAGGAGCACAAGTACGGGTTTTGGGGGGGCTTGTGGCACCAGTGCGCCGTCATCAAGACAACCCCCAGGAAGCTGAGAATCATTGGGAATTGAAGCCCATCACACAAAATCAAACCTTCCAGCACAGAATGCTTGACATTCGGACAACACGATAGTCAATAGTGGGGTAATAATCAACGCTACAGTTGTTCATGTAGGGGGTACTCCCCACACAACATAGTAATAAATAATCAACTGTGGTGTTGATTAGGATCAGCACTGAGTTGACTATGGCAGCATTTGGACGACACGATAGTCAATACAACTGACGATTGTTCCCCCCACCCCAGTTGCTTATTGTGTCGTCCGAATTCAGCCAGAATCTTGCTACTCATAAGTCTCCCCTACAGCAAGGGGGAAAACAGAGTGCTGTTGGGGCCATGTTGGGGGAGGAAGGGAATCAGAATCCTATGTTCACTCAGGGGTTGGTCCCACCCCAATGACAGCAAAATATTATGCTTGCAAAAGAGGTGGTGTACGTCAAACATTCCCATTGGAATCAATGGGAGCCCCAGATAACTTTCATTCCCTCTGCCTTTGCTCCTACAGCCACATTGGAGTATACCATTTTGCAGCAAATCACAGCACACCATCAGTAGATCCTAGCCACTGCCGGCTCCAGGTGTTTGAGGGCCTTTGTACAAGATGCCCTTAATGCCCCCCCCCCCCCAGTGAGTAACCATCATTGTCACCAGCTGCTATTACTCCTCATTCTCTTTCTCTTCATTGTTACCACTTGCTTGACTGACAGGCAGAGAGCCAGTGAGAAAGTGGGCCGGGCCATCTATTGCTTCCCCCTGACAAGAAGAAAGGGGAGCACCATCCCCACTGCTTGGGCCAGTGAACAAGCAGGTGGCCGTGGTGAGGAGAAAGAGCATGTCCAAGGTGTTCTTGTCAGTGAGCCTTCAGCAGGTACCTAACTATGCTTCCCTTTGAGGTCCTTCTCTGCAGTGGCCCCACACCTTTAGAACAAACTCCCACCAGAGGTCCACCATACACCATCCTTGCAGGCTTTTAAAAAGACCCTGAAAACATTTTATTTTACCGTGGCCTTCTCATGATGAGTACTGGTATTGCTGCTATTGCTGTTGTCATCCTAGCTGGTAATAACAATCATCATCAATAATAATAATAATAATAATAATAATAATAATAATAATATATTTATTTATTACCTGCCTCTCCCTCTGGATCAAGGCTGGGTACAACCAAATACAAAACACCACAAAATACATATAACTGATTAAAAACATATAAAACTAATACATTATTAAAAGGCATCTTAAAATTTGACTGGGTAAGCCTGACGGAAGAGATCAGTCTTTATAGCTTTCTTAAATTCTGGGAGACAAATTTCTCCCAGTAGGCCATTCCACAGTCTGGGAACAGCAGAAGAGACGGTCCTCTGGGTAACGGTTGGCTTTTATTATTTTCAATTGCTATTTTATTATGTTTATGTTTTTATTGCTTTTAATATTTTCACTTTTTCTGTATTTTATTATTGTAAGCCGCCTCATGAGAAGTGTTTTAAATAAACAAATACATACATACATCACTGGCCCTGGTCCCAGTGATAACTTTCAGCTCCTTCCCCAAAGTGTGGGCATTCATGTGACCAGGGACATGTGACCAGCTCCCCCGCCTCTTCTGCACGGACATCCGGGCTCCTCGCCATCGCAACAAGCCCCAAGGAGCCAGAGGCCGCGCGGAAGAGACGGGAGAGGGCCGGATCCGGAAGTGATGTAATCGGCCCTCTCCCGCCTCTTTCGCACAGTCTCTGGCCTTACGAGCCCGGCAGCAGCGGCGAAGGACCTGGCGGTGGTGGAGGAAGACCCGGCGGTGGCGGGGGACCTGGGGGCTGTGGCTGACCCGGCGAGGGCGGCAGCAGAGGACCCAGCGTGGGCGGCGGAGGAAGAGAACCCGGTAGGTCCAGGCTGGTGTTTGTTTTGGGGGGGGGGGTTGTTTTGGGGGGGGTGGCGGGGGGGACCGGGATTTTGGTTTCCAAAATCTGGTCACCCTACCCCCCCTCCCCGCCAAAGCTAAGGGTTCCATCAGCTGGTTGTCCTCCAAAGCTCTCCTCCACCTCCTATCCTTCCTTCCTTCCTTCCTTTCATTTATATTCTACCTTTCCCCCCTCCTTGAGGAATGCAAGGCAGCGTACATAATCCTCCTCCTCTCCATTTAGTTCTCACAACAACAACCCTGGGGGCAGGTTGGGTTGAGAGTCTGTGACTGGCCCAAAGTCATTCAGTGGGCTTCCATGGCCAAGAGGGGGACTAGAACCTGGCTCTCCCAACACCCAGTCCAACACTCTAACCACTACACCACAGTATCAGCTTATTCACTGAGAGTTGGGGAGACATACTGAAATAGGCACCCATGCAACTCTTCACGAAAGCTTTCTTAACAATTTCTTAAAGCTTTCTGGGAGGCTGTTTCCTTGCGTGACTTCCAAAAGCTCCACAAATCTAAATAGTGGCCTGACCTTTATCTGGTGGTAATCATTGCACAAAGCAGGAAATAGCAGAAATGCAAGCAATAGCTTGCCAGTGTCATTTCTGATTTTCAAGACAGCACTGCCCTCTTGTGGTGTCCTCATAAAATAAAGTTGGGGCTGTTTCTTATGAAAATGTTAAAACATCTCTTTGTCACTTAATGCAATGGCCTAACTGGGCATTAACAGTATGAATAGGGACGTATGGATGTTGTTAAATCTGTTCCACCTGTGTTTCTTAGATTGTCAGGTGTCGTTTCCTTTGTCAACTGTTCATTGATGGAATCAGATTGTTTCCAATCTGTGCCAATCTGCATGAATTAATGCAAATCAGTGCTAATGCCAGTGTGGTGTAGTGGGAGAGCCATTGTGGTGTAGCGGCTAGAGAGTTGGACTGAGAGTCAGGAGATCCAGGTTCTAGTCCCCACTCAGCCATGGAAACCCACTGGGTAACTTTGGGCCAGTCACAGACTCTCAGCCCAACCTACCTCACAGGGTTGCTGTTGTGAGGATAAAATGGAGGGGAGGATTATGTAGATTGCTTTGGGTTCGTTGGAGTAAAAAGGCGGAATATAAATGCAATAAATAAAACAAATCAATATTGCACATTAACTAGTGTGGACTGGCGCCTTTGCCTGATTGCACCAATGAGAATTAGTGCTAATGTGTTAACATACATTAGCACTAATGCAAATGATTGCACACACCAGCCTCCTAAAAGTAAAAATAACAAAAACTGGTCCACGGGTCTGCGGAATCCATACAACTTCCGAAAAACCAGTGTGCTGTAGAAATCACAGATTGGATTCATAGACATCCATTGCAGTTTCCCTATAATAATAATAATAATAATAATAATAATAATAATATATTATTTATCACCCGCCTCTCCCAACGGATCGAGGCGGGGAACAACACCAAACACAAAATACAAAAACTGATTAAAAGCAGATAAAACCAGTACATCATTAAAACACCAATAAAACACTTTAAAATTCATCTGGGTAGGCCTGCCGGAAGAGATAAGTCTTTATAGATCTTTTAAATTCCGGAAGACTAGTGAGTTGGCGAATCTCTCCCGGCAGGCTGTATCAATGTGGTATGTGTGTGTGTGCGTGCGTGCGATGTAAATAGTCATGGATGGCATTTAGACCACCGGGTGTTGGGAGAAGGAGTTTCCATGGTCAGATGAAAATTGCCCTCTTCCTCCAAACTGTGATTTGCACCATGAGGGATGCCTCCATTCAAAAGAGGTGTCCCTCCCAAACCAAAATGTAGCTCAGGGGCACTTTTCATCAGAACCACCAGGAACATAAGCTGAACAGCACTTACTTGTGATGAGGTATTATACAACTGGGGTGTCGAACCTCATCAGTCTTGGGGGCTGAATGTGGCCTGCCTGGGGTCCCTGTGTTTCCCCAGGTGGTCCTGCCCTTTGCTCTGATCACTGATAGTTTGTTGGTTTGCTTGCTTTTGTGCTTCATCACAACAGTCAAAGGTGCATGCACTATACTAGAGTGACCATATACAAAAGAAGGCAGGGCCCCTGCAACTTGAACTGTTGTGATGAAGAGGGAATTTCACCAGGAACTAATTGCATACAAATAACACTGGCTGAAATTCCCTTTTCAATACAACAGTTAAAGTTACATGAGCCCTGACCTGGATTTTATCTGGTCACCCTAAGGTAGGGTGGGGGTCTCAGGGAGAAGCTGGCTGGCAGGTTGGTGGGGAGGAAACCATGTTGGGTACTTATGTTTGTGTGTGTGTGTGTATGAAAGCGAGAGAGTGAGTACGGTTGCCTGTCACTGGGAAATCCTGTTCTTTTTTTGGGGGGGGGCTCAGCAAAGGTCCACAGCATATATGACTCACTTTGCATCTTCAAGCTGAGCTCTTGGCTGTTCCACAATCTTCAGGAACTTTTTTGTGCAGTTCTTTTGGGAGGGCTTTCTGCAATTTCCATGAGTTTCTGAGAAAATGTATGCAAACTACTGCCAAATTTGCCCAAATTTCTGCCAAATATGCTCAACTGAAGCAAATTCAGCCACAATTTTGGCTGTTATTTGCGCAAATTGCTCAGAAACTTGGGCAAATTGCAGAACCTTAAAAATATGCAAAAATCCTGAAAAATCCATGAACTGGCATGATTAACTGCTTATCAAGTCAGATGCTGCAGTGGGAATCAAAACAAAATCCTGAGGGCTGAACCTAGGAAACATGTCAATCTCCCCAAACAGGTTTCTCCAACATCCCTGAGAGAGAGAGAGAGAGAGAGAGAGAGAATGGATGGATGGATGATGGGTGAATGAAGGGGGGAGAGGATATCCTCTTGTGTTTGTGTAAACAGATGTATGAGTGAATGAGCAAGAAGAAGGTGCATTGACTCACTATTGCCTTTAGCCCCCCCCCCCCCCAGTGCATGGCCCTCAGCTGTTCTCCCCTGAGGAGTGTGCTCCTTGATTTTGACAAGATTGCTCATCCCTGCCATATGATAATGGTTGGAGATAGTTTCCCCTATTAGGGAGAACAGACCAGCCAAAACATCCATCTTGATTACGTGAATCCAGCCAGACTATCTTTAAAAAAGAAAGACATGAATGAATGCATTTGAAACATGAAAGGTAGCTGAACTCCTATAAAGGTGAAAGAGTGTTCAGATGAGAGCTGACTTTAAGTATCTGTGTGGAGGGCTCAGGTTTTGATGTGAAGAAGTTACCTTGGCGAGGATAGCATTTCTGAATAGCAATAGGAACTTTGTAATATTGATATTTATTTATTCAAATGCATTGCCTACTTTAGCCTTCCCCAACCTGGTGCCCTCCAGATGTGTTGGACTGTATTTCTCATTGGCCAGGCTGGCTGGGAATGATGGGGCCTGCAGTTCAACACATCTTGGGAAGTCTGGCCTCCTGCATTTGTAAAACTCAGAAAGTTTAAAACTGATGAAGGCAGCAATTTTGCCCCTACTTTGCTTAAAAGTAAACATATATAGGATTGGGATATTCAAGGGGAATCTAAAATAAGCAGAACAGTTTTCAATTAAAATCCAGTTAAAATTATCAAAAAGGTTACTTGCTAACCTCCAGAGACTGAGCCATAAAAAACTGTATATGTGCAATGGACCTGAGACTCTATTCATAGTCATTATCTATTTATGTTCTAATTGCATATAGGATATACATCACTCCCTCTAATAACTAACTCAGATGAAGAGTATTGACAGGATGAGAACCAAAATGAGGCTTCTGAGAAACATGAGGGATGTATTGGCACATTAAGGAAAACTCCCACATTTGCAGCACTACAAAACATCTTTTAAAAACAAACAAACAAACTCTAAAGAGGGCAATGCCCACAGAAACAACCAGGTAGCCCAAGGAGCATACTGAGCATACACAATAGTCATAGCATATTGAAGGTCAGCTGGAAAATAAAAACAAAAACCTGGAGGTGGGATGTGGTGGTAGTGGAAGAATGGAATGGAATGGAATATCCTGCAAGAGAGTGGGTATGGCTGACTGGAACCATGAACAGGAGCACTGTGATTAGGAGGGGTGGATACACTGCAACTTTTTGTTGCAGGATCTACTTGTTGCAGTTTCTACTGGCAGGGGGAAGAAGCTGATCAGCTTCAGCTTCATTCATCATTATCATCATCATCATTTATTTGTATGCCACTTTCCCACAATATTGTGTCCAAAGCAGCTCAAAATATAACAAATGAAGAACAGTAAATATAATTTCCAACATATCAAAGATCTATCTATCTATCTATATCTATCTTCAAAAATGCAATCGAACCAATTACAAATAATCACATTGTTGGCAGATAAACACATAATAGAAATATCAATACATTCAATATCCAATAAAACAGCACAACTAAACTAATCCAATAACTGAGCAGTAAGCAGGAAAGAGAGAGAGAGAGAGAGAGAGAGAGAGAGAGAGAGAGAGAGAGAGAAGCACACTACAGAAACAGTTTTAAAAATGTAAATAAATCTCCATTCTACATGATGGCTTTTCCACAATTAGCTCACAAGCACAGGTTGGCAGCCACACATCTCACTTATGACAGCCTTTGGGCAAAAATCAGTGTTAATGAAAGAACGACATGTGTCACAGAACATTCTGTTGGGTGGTGGGTGAGAAGGGGTGCAAAATAAATAAATAAATAAAAATTAGTCTGTCCAGGACACAAACTACCTCCTCAATTTTAAGATAGAAAATATCCCCTCGAAGCATCAGAATGGTTAGTATATATTCCCCAAGCATCAATTTTAAAAGGCATGTTCTTGCTCATATTAAGGATAAAGGTATTGTAAGAAGAAACTGCATTTAGGACAGAATGCCACTAGATGGCGCTCCGGATATACGAGCAAGATTCTCTTTTTTGGGGGGGGGTACATTATCAATATTAACCCCCTTCTGAATAGCTCCTGGGTGATGTATCAGGGCCCTTATAACGTGCTTGGGTGTGCCACCCAAACTCGGTGTACCAACTGCATCCAAAACAAACAACGGAAAACCCTTGTACTCTCCAGTGTTCCGAAAAGGAAAGTGTCAAGTTTGAACAGATAACAGGGGTTCTCATGAATTAATAATAGCCCCCCACGCAAGTGTGTTTTGGAATAAATTAGGTTCTAGCTTTCCAGCTATCAGAGTGCCACTGTAACTACAGTATGGCTCTGGGAAGGCAGGTTCCTGTTGCAGCATCAATGCATTTTACATGGTGAAGATCTAGCAGTAATCCGATCAGCAGCAATTGCCGCAATACCAGACGGATCCCTAAAAATAGAAACCCTTTGGTAATCTGTCTGGATTACGGAATTCAGTGAGTGCTTGGTGACAAATCAGGAAAATGCTCGGAGAACAGGATTTGAATACATAAAGTTGTGTTTATATGCAGGGAGTTGTGCAACTTCTCCTCTCTTCGGTACTGCTGACTTCAGGGAAGGTATTTAAAACAAATCAACCCAAACCAAAAACACATTGATTTTTGCCATATTACCTTCTTGGCTTTTACCCAAGGTGATTTTTTTGTTTTGATGGGGAGGGTCTTTAAGTAGTGGTCATTGTATCTTGATTGTAGACTAATTGTAGTATTCATTTTCTTGGTATGATTATAGTTTGTTGGCTTCTACGTCAGGCACTATATGGGTCTAAGCCTGCTTTCCCTAATGTGGTGCCCTCCAGATGTTTTATACTACAAATCCCATTGGTCCTAGCCAGCATGGCCAGTGGTCAGGAAAGATGAGAGTTGTCATCGAAAACATCTGGAGGGCACCACATTGGAGATGACCGCTTTGAGTGATTTGAGCACTCATTCTACCCTGTAGTGGGGCCCAGGAGGACCACTCCATGGCATCTGGGAAATGTGGCCTGCTGAATTGCTTTGGTTGATGGGGCACATTTACAACAGGAGGTGTTTGGAACACACACTCCCCCAGTTTCAAAAGCCTTACCCCAAACCCCTCCAAAATTAAATCTTCCTCAAGTCAGCCCTCTGTGCCAATCTTCTCAAGCAAAACCACAATAACCATACCTTTGGCAAACAGGAATGGGAAAACAGCCCCAGAAAGGGTTCTAGAGAGACAGCATGCCTTGACTGGAAACAATGCTCCTGAGAATGGGTTGGATCCAGTGCTGTCTGTCCATCAGTGGAATAAAATCCATTGGTGGAATGGATTTTCACTCCCCCTGCAGCCGTCACACCCACAAATCTGCTCTGGAGGGTTGGGGAATCTCTTGGAGAGATTTGGGAGGCACATTGGGGGCTCTAGTGGGGACGAAAACAAGGAGAATAGGGTGACCAGATAAAATCCAGGTCAGGGCTCATGTAACTTTAACAGTTGTAGAGAAAAGGGAATTTCAGCCAGTGTCATTTGTATGCAATTAGTTCCTGATGAAATTCCCTCTTCATCACAACAGTTAAAGTTGCAGGGGTCCTGCCTTCTTTTGCATATGGTCACTCTAGTATAGTGCATGCAACGTTAACTGTTGTGATGAAGAGGGAATATCACCAGGAACTAATTGCATACAAATGACACTGGCTGAAATTCCCTTTTCTCTACAACTGTTAAAGTTACATGAGCCCTGACCTGGATTTTATCTGGTCAGCCTAAAGGAGAAACTCTATTGATTTAACCCTATGACAGTGGCATGTTTTGTTGGTTTTTTTCTGTCTCCTAAATAATATTGAGAGTTAAAGAGAACTATAATCTCATGGGTAATATCCAACTTTGCCCCGGCGTTAGTGCCAATGATAGGGCAAAGGGGGAAAGTGGTGATTTGCCACTGAAGTTCATCAGCAAAAGTCAGGGTCCTAATCTCTTCTCAGCCATGAACTGAATTTCATTTCAATTTGTTAAACCAATTATTACACCATGTTCACACCCCCAGAAGCAAACACATTTTGGTGGCAGAACTCACATATTCCTGAGCTTGCAATCATGTTTGAAAAAGGCTTTCATTAGAAAAAAATGTGCATGTTAAAAATGCATGTTTTTATATGCATTTTATGATGTAGTCTATGATGGGGAAGGGGAGTATGCATTTTGGTGCACACTTAAAAAAAACACATACCGAAATGTGCACTTTTCACCGTTCAAATGAAAAGAAAAACAGGCCACAATAAAAAAATGGGAGTGAAGTGGTATGAATTTCAATGTGAAGTTTGGGAACTTTTGGTGATCTCAAACATAGCTGATTCATCCCTACTCCTACAGTGAACCACTGGGAAGCAAATATATCCTGCAAATAAA
Organism: Anniella stebbinsi; assembly: GCA_029215795.1. Taxonomy (NCBI): domain Eukaryota; kingdom Metazoa; phylum Chordata; class Lepidosauria; order Squamata; family Anniellidae; genus Anniella; species Anniella stebbinsi. The sequence continues at coordinate 83,737,955 of JARDYH010000002.1, read as the reverse complement.
AGGAAGTTGGCCATATTCCAGTGGAGGCTGGTGGCTCTGATGTCAGTGGGGTAGTGAATCTGCTCCAGGTTTCAGTCAGAACCAATCAGAAATCTAAAGGAGCTATCCAAGGTGCTTCTTGGATAGCCCCTTCAGACTTTTGACTGAACCTCAGAGCAGATTCACCACCCCACTGATGTCGGAGCCACCAGACTCTGCTGCCATATTGTCTAAGCCTATCAATTCAACACAGTAACCGAGAAATCTCTCCACATCTTGCTTCTTTGCTCTGGCTTTAAGGCTAGTCCTCCCAACTGCTGGACTGGACTAGCAGCAGCCATCGCTACCGCTGCTGCAGCCCAGAAGGGAAAGCTGAATGAAGCACCCAAAAATTGCAGCAGAAGGCGCAAGGCTACCCACAGCTTCTTCTGCAGGATTTTAGTGGCTGGGAAGTAGCTCTTTCCAGGTATATGAAGGGGAGTCGGAGGCAGTTTGACAAGCAGGGATGGCGCTACAAGCAGCTCTTCTCCCTCACTTTACAGGGAATGTTGCCTTTGCTGTTGTGGCGCAAGCAACGAGTTGAGTTGCAATAGTTTCAGCAAGAGATATTGAGCTGAAGTTGCCTCTAGTATTAATATGACTTTTAACCCATTCCAATGCCCTACGAAGATAAAAAGTATCTAGCAATCTGACTACGAAAACATAGGGCTGTGAATGTCATGCTCTTTGGGGCTTAGTTTTGTATATGATTTAAATCCCAGAAGTCATCTAGTCCCACATCTCCCTTCGCTGTATAGCTCCCCCCCCCACACTTTTAAATTAAATTATAGTTCTGGTGGCAGTAAGAAGTGGTCAAAATCAGTAATGGGAGGAAGGTCGGTCTGTGGATTACTTCCGTGAACGACGAGTTGGCTGCAAAGGCATTAAGGATCTTCCCATCGCCTTTGTGATTGAAAGCTGCTTGATTGCAATGATGGCTTGAGCAATTTTATATTGTGGGAACTGTCCACATCTGTATTGCCTGCAGTTTTGCAGGTTTATGAAAACACTGGTTAAGAGCCACAGCCGAAGCCGTCCATAATTCAAGGGGAATCCCTGTACCAACATTAGAACGACTGACCATTTTACACACACACACACACACACACACACACACACACACACACCCCTCATCTTTATTCTATGTGATTCAATCATTTCCTCTGTCTGAATTTAGTTCACTGAGAACGTTACCGCTTCTAGGATTACTCTGGATGGGGTGATCAAATTGTGTCTCATGAGCCAAGTGTGGCTTGTGGGCAGTTCAAGTGTGACTCCTTGATAATCCAGAAACAGAATGAAAAGGCAGTCCTTTGTGTGGATGTGGCCCAGGGTCATAGCAGAGGCAATCTCATGCCTTTGTCTCCTAACAATATGGGAAGGTGCTCAGCACCAGCAGGGGTAGCGGCCTCGTCAGGGACATTGAGTGGGTTAGTGTGGCCTATAAAGGAGGTGCTGTCGAGATTTGCATTTTCTGGCTCAGAAATTTGAGTTGGAAACTCGCAATACTTCTCCTGGAATAAGAGGTGATCATGACAAGCTCTGAATTCATATTTGGCTTGTTTTTTAAAAAAATTCAGACTAGGGAAGAATCCAACTGGAGAAGAATCCACTTCTTCCTTCTTTCCCACCCAGCCTGATACCACCATCTGCCCATTGCCCTTGAAGGGTATAAAAAGTCCCTTCATGTCACTGGGAAGGAGGACTATGGAATGTCTCTTCAGGGATGGCGAAAGGAGCTGTCTATCAAAGAGGTGGACAGACTTCAGGTTTGTGGGTCCCACTATGCTTTTTACTTGAATCCTGAGATCTGCCATCTGGACCCTGGTGCAGAAGACATAGAAAATTAAACAATTCAATGTCTAGGAGTTTGTTTTGTGTACTGGAACTGAACACAGCTCACATCCATCCACACATAGAACCACTCCTAGTTACTGCAATCTTCCTCTATTTTAGCAGAATAATTTAGGGCATGGGGGAGGGGAGATCAGCCATTTTGTTGCTGCTTTTGTAAAATAACCGGTAGTCAGAAATCCTTGCTGATCTACCGCAAAGCACCAGAAATCAACCAGTAGATCCTGACCTACTTTCTGCCAACCCCTGGTCTATTGTGTGGGTTTTTTCTCATTGGAATAATGTTGGTATATACTTTTAATCATCAACCTGATCATACTGCTTAGCATTAAGGGTCCAATCCAGTTCACACACAGTAATACTGACATCCCTGTCAGCTAGGCCACCATTATTCTGCTCATATTACAGATGGGGTGTGGATGGGATTGAGAAATTGTGCTTTGCCTTCAGTTCATACTGAAATCTTGGCCAAGGAGAAATGAGCACCTGCTGTTTCCCAGCTGATACACCTAGCATTATATTACACCTTTCAGTTCCTTTGGCAGTAGTAACTCTGGCAACTTCTGATCTCCATTGAGTCTGATGTGCTGGTTCTCACTGTCTAATATAAATGCTTCCCCATATATTGCAGGGTATTTTTTTTTTACATTGGGCAGGATTATAAACAGGAACTGCCACATTATTGTTTATTTCTTTTTTTTTTAACAAACTACGAGCATGCTCGGAACATCTTGACAATCACAAAAGCGATGCCAAGAGGGGACGGCGGGTGGATTGTGTGACTGCACAGATGACCACTCGAAGAACTACAGTTACAGGTAAGCAACCTGCATTTCATCTTCGTGGTCTCTGTGCATCACACATATGGGCGAGTAACAAGCCAACTTACCGGAGGTGGGTAGGCACGCTGATTCGTTATTGGCATATTGAAGAGAGGACTGCTCTACCAAACGAGGAGTCCTGTCTCGCTCTGACATCCAACCGGTAATGCTTCACAAAGGTAGAGGCATTAGACCAAGTCGCAGCTCTGCAGAGTTCAGGAACAGATGCCCCATGGAGGAGGGCTGTGGAAGTGGCCTGTCCCCTGGTGGAATGCACAGTCAGGGCGAGCGGAGGCTCTCTGCCAACAATTTGATAGGCTAGAACAATAGTGTTCACAATCCACTTGGAGAGACGCTGAGGGGAAACTGACATGCCTTTATTCTTTCCCCCATAACAGACGAAAAGCTGAATAGATTTCCGGAATGCGTCAGATCGTGACTTGTAGAAAGCCAGTGCCCTCCTAACATCGAGGGCATGCAACGAGGAGCATAATGGATCAGACGACGCTTTGAAGAAGGTAGGTAGTACAATGTCTTGGTTTATATGAAAACTGGATGTAACCTTGGGAACGAAGGTAGGGTTGGGGCGGAGCACGACCTTATCATTAAAAAACTGCGTATAAGGAGGGTCCATGAGCAGTGCAGCAAGCTCTGACGCTCGTCTGGCAGACATAATAGCAACAAGGAAAACTGTTTTAAACGTCAATAAACGAACATTAACTGTCGCTAGTGGCTCAAAGGGTTTAGCAGACAAAACACTTAGAACAAGCGAGAGGCTCCACTGCAGAACTACAGGACTAATGGATGGAAACAAGTTACTTAGGCCCTTAAGAAAAGCCTTTGCGAGAGGGTGGGTGAAGGCTGAAAACCCATCGATTAAGCAATGGTGCACTGCAATGGCCGCCAAATAGACTCGGATGGAAGCGGGCTTTAGACCTGCGGTGTGTAGGGAATGCAGAAAAGCGATAACATTGGTAATAGCTGCAGAGTAACAGTCAAAACCATTAGCCAACGCAAAAACCTGGAAACGTTTCCATTTTTTTGAGTATGATAGCCTGGTAGAGGGCTTTCTAGATGCCTCCAAAATGGATCTTATGTTGTCAGGAAGCATTAGACCTTGCCAGAGGGCTGGATTCTCCATGCTGTGAGTCGTAACGCCCGTATGTCCGGGTGCAGAATCCGTCCGCCGTCCTTGGAGAGAAGGTCGGGAGTGTTGGGGAGACGCCAGGTCAAGTATCCCGCCAGTCTGAGTAGCGACGTGAACCAAGCTTGCCTTGGCCACCACGGTGCTATTATTATAGCATTCGACCGGCAGCGTTGTGCTCGAATGACTGTCCGAGCAATCAATGGGATTGGAGGAAACATGTATAGGAACTCCTGCGACCAGTCCCACAGGAAAGCGTCCCCAAGGGATGCCTGGCCTATCCCTGCTCTCAAGCAATAGGCCGGACAAACCTTGTTGATTGGTGTTGCAAAAAGGTCGATGTGGGGGAGCCCCAACGGGCAAAGAGACGATCCACGATACGGGGGGCCAATTCCCACTCATGGGTGTCCCGAAATGAGCGACTGAGCTCGTCGGCCTTGATATTGCTTGCTCCGGCAATGTGAAGGGCTGACAGGAGTATGCCGTGGGAGATAGTCCAAGACAGAATGTCCATGGCCAGGCGAAGCAGATGAGGGGAGCGAGTACCTCCTTCTTTGTTCAAATACCATACTACTGTGGTATTGTCGGAGAGTATTTGAACATGGTGGCCTTGAAGGCGAGGAAGGAATGCATGGAGAGCCTTCTTCACTGCCAGGAATTCTAACATGTTTATATGAAGGTGTGTCTCCGAAGGTGACCACCTTCCTTGTATTGTCAGATCTTCCAGGTGTGCCCCCCAGCCGTCCAGCGATGCATCCATTGTTACAACGCGAGATGGACTGGGATTGACGAACGGCATCCCTTGGGAGAGGTTCAACGGGTCGGACCACCATCGCAGTGAGGTCCGGACTTGCTCTGGAATGGTGAGTATAAGTCTGTGAGGATCTTGTGTGGGAGCAAAATGACGTATGAGAAACTGCTGGAGCGGCCGCATGTGCAATCACGCCCATCGGACGACAAAAACTGATGCCGCCATAAGGCCCAGTAGATGCAGAATTACGAATGCTGACGCACAAGGGCTGATGCTCAAGCGCGCCGCAAGCTGCTGTATGGCACCCAACCTGTCTTGGGGAAGGAATGCTCTTCCGACACGAGAGTCAAGGCGGACACCTATGAACTGGAGTACCCGCGATGGCTGGAAGACGGATTTTTCGTAATTTATTTGCAGCCCCAGAGATGAAAGGAGCGAAGTGACTACGTGGATGTCGGTGGCTGACTGACTTCTGGACGGGGAGACGATCAGCCAGTCGTCCAGGTAAGGATAAATTTCGATGCCGCTTGATCAAAGATGCGCGCACACCGCCGACATGCATTTGGTGAACACCCTGGGAGCAGATTTTAGGCCAAAGGGGAGAACGGAAAACTGGTACGCCTGACCACCAATGACAAAACGGAGATATCTTCGATGAGAGGGACAGATGGCGATGTGAAAATGGGCGTCCTTCAGGTCGACTAGCGGAAACCATCTGTCCCTTTTTAGCATTGGCGAAACCATGGCAAGAGTAACCATACGAAACTTTTTTGGTTTTATGAATTTGTTCAACGCCCGGAGATCCATAGTAGGGTGAAGTCCCCCATCCTTCTTGGGCACTGTAAAATAACGGGAATAAAACCCATTGTGCAGTTGCGACCTTGGGACCTTTGTAATCACGCCTTTCTGAAGGAGAGTCGCTGTCTCTTGGGACAAGGTCTACGAAGGTGGTGTTATTTTGACGGTGCCTGTCGGAGGAGTGACTTCGAACTCTATTGTGTAACCGTTCGCAATTATATTGAGAATCCACTGGTCGGAAGTGATGGACGCCCAAACGTGATAGTACGGGTTGAGCCTGTTGGTAACTCGGGCGTATGCTGGTAGTGCTAAGTGAAAGGTGACGCTTATGAGACTGGGACTGCTTAGGGCGAGGTTGATTGTAGCGAGAAGAAGACTTGCGTTGCTGATACGCGGGCGCAGTTGATGTGGGTTGATAGCGCAGGGCGCGATCTTGGCCTTGTCTGGGCTGATACGGAACAGGTCGATACCATTTTCGAGGGCGGTAAGGCTGGTGTGGAGGCTGGGTGAAGCCCATTTTCTTCGCCGTCATCTTAGCCTTATGTATAGTGTCCATGGTTGTGTCCGTGGTAGCATTAAATAGGCCTTCCCCATCAAAGGGTAAGTCCTCGATCCTGTTCTTGGTCTCGAGCGGAAGAGTGGCAGAGCGCAACCAAGCATGGCGGCGGAGGGCGACCGCTCCAATCATCGCCTTTGCTGCGCAATCAGTTTGATGGCGCGCTGTAGTTAGTTCTTGTTTCGAAAGTCGCAATGCTTCTGCTTGGAAAACGCGCGCAAGCTCACGCTGGTCCTCGGGTAAGTAATCTGTGAGAGTAGAGATCTTTTCCCACAGAAACAGCTGATAACGGGCCATCATGGCCTGATAATTCGAGACCTTGATGCCCAACGCAGCTGATGAATAAATGTGGCACCTGAAAGAGTCAAGCTTACGGCCCTCTTTATCGGTGGGAGCTGAGTGGGTCCGACCAGACTTTCCTTGAGAGGCCTCCACCACGATAGAGTTCGGCTTTGGATGCAGAAAAAGAAAGGGCGCATCCATCTCCTTCACTTTATAAAGGGCATCCAAGCGCTTTGAAGTGGGGCCCAATGTGGCAGGATTGGACCAGGACTGCTTCACAGTCTTAAGCAAGGTTGGGACCATAGGAAGTGTCATTTGGGGTGCAGGATCTGAATACATGACGTCATAAATACGATCATCGACGTCCTCCAGAGGCTGCTGCAGCTCGATGCCGAGGGACTGCGCCAACCTCATCGTTTGATTGGAAAAACCACCAAGTTCCATAGATGGGGAAGCCCTATCCACGGTACCGACCTCATCTGACGGAGACGGTACCGATGGTGCTGGCGATGGAGCCAATGATGTATCGGAGGCATAATCATCCATCGAATGCATGGATGGTTCACGGTGGCGGTCCGGAAACAGGTCGGAACGTTGAGTCGGTACCGACGGAGTAGCTGAGTGGAGTCGACGACGACGAGACGAAGGAATGAGCGACGTCGACCAACGCGGTGGAACAGGTGGGGCTCCCACAGAAGAGCTGCTCAAACGTTGCCCTGTATAAGGATCAAAACTATACTTATGTCCTCTGTGCATTGAGCGATTGGAGTGCTCAGAAAAATGGTCCCAGTCTCGGGAGGCAGAACGAGAGCACAATCGCGACCGGTAGGTCAAAGCTCCCATCGAGACGTTCAAGCACTGCTGGCGGGATCACTGCGTCGGTACCGAGGGCTCGAGTTCGAGAGGCCGCTGCACCGGTAACGGAGGATCGGTATCGAGAGGGAGCGTGTCTAGCAGCTCCACATCAGAGGTAAGGTCAGTCGGTACTGGTGACGGTAATGAAGATGGTGGATGTGCTGGCGACACCAGCGTAGACCCCAGTGGCAACTCCGAGGGAGAACAGGTCACACTTAGAGGTGCAGTCGGTGCCAAAGGCGATTGGCGTACTGGAGTAGGAAGCTGAGGCAAGTGGCTCGGTAAAGAGAGTGCCGTCGGTACCGAGGAGGATCTCTTCGGTGCCGATGGGAGCGGCGTCGGTGTCGAAGATGGTAACGAGGACGGTACTGACGACGACTTTTTCGGCGTTGGTATCGATGATGGCACCGAAGATTTCTTATGCTTTTTCGCCGATTTTCCTGTCTTGGAGGACTTTACAGGAACTGTGGTCTTTGGTCTTTTTTGAACCGTGACCGGCGATGAGGGAGGCGTAGATGGGGCGAATGAAGCCTGCACTGCAACCCTCAACAAGGGCGAATCAGGAGTTGCTGGGCTCGAGCGGCTTAAGGGCAAAGACCCACGCTCCCCAGAAGTAGATGGGGCAGATTCCATTTGCGCGCGGCGTGGTCGATCAACTGCGGAGAGCGCCTTACTCCAAAGTAGGCTGCAGAGACGGTCAGCTCTGTTGCGCCTTGTTTGGCGCGAAAAGCTCATACAGTGAGTACAAGTTTCTACGATGTGGGACTCGCCGAGACACCTCAAACACAAAGAATGGCCATCAGTGAGGGCCAATTTAGCCCGGCACCGCGAACAATGCTTAAAAAGAGCGGTCTGCGCCATAAGATGGTGCAGCCGCCAAAACAACTAACTAATCTAATAATCTAGAATTTTTTTTTTTATATATATATTGAATTTAACAAACAACTACAAGAAAAACTACTAAGCTAAAAACTACTAAGCTAACTAACAAACAGTAAACTGTTCTTCTCACAGATACAACCGTATCAGACGAAGTCTTCCGTGAGGCGATCAGCGAAGCGGTCGAAGAAGAACTGAGGTAAGTGGGAACCCGGAGCATGCGTGGTAGGACGGTGGGGGGAGGGGTTCCCGCCTAAAACCTAAGCTAGCTAAAGAAGTTTCCCGAAGCGAGCTCGACGCCGGCGCGAGCCCATATGTGTGATGCACAGAGACCATGAAGAAGAACCAACAATACCATCCCAATATTACTATTCATGCATCACAGTTAAAGAAAGACTTACAAAAGACCTTGACTGCTTGAGGCTCCCTAATGATGGAATTTTAGGCTGTGAAAGCTCTCCAAAGCCCATTATGGACCCTCTTCTGGAAGAAGGGCCTTCGTTAGGCTGGTCCTAATTCAACAAATACTTCTGCTTGTATTTTCAGAAATTACAATCTGATTGGACAAACATACAGGTAACCCCCCCCCCCCTTCATTTATAGAACCTCAAAACTTAAAGATGGTAATGCAGGGGAGGAAGAGGGGGACATTAGGTTTTAATATGAGTTCTGGAGCTCTGGTTATAGAGCTCCAGAATGGGTTGAAGTGGGACATTAATGCATTTGCCTGAATATCTGAAGGTTGGTTGAAAAGGCTACTGGCCCTGATTCTCTCTCTGTATGTCTCTGCCTCTCCCCCACTCTCCCTCCCTCGCTCCCTGTCTCTATCAGTCTCATTATGCTATTTTCTCTTAAAACAATGTTTTACTTCTTTTTATTAAGACTCCCAACGGAAGAAGAATTTTTCTCCCTTTTTTTGGTGGAAGAAAATATATATCTAGTTCTGATCCTAGATAGACTGAGGGTAGGAACAGAAGAAAAAGACGTTTGATCCAATGTCTACACCTAAGATCTGAGATGTTACTAAAGGACAATTCATGATGCCTGAGAGGAAATTACTTACACACACTGAAAATTGCTAGAGACAGCATGTGAAACCTCACACAGATTCAAGTCTTCAATGAAAATGTGATCCCATTTCTTATACAAGAATGTGATCCATTTCCCCCCCCCCCCCTCAAGTGGTTCCTGGTAGTTGATTATTGTATTACAGAAAAACTATGTATCCCCCAAATTTTCACCCTAAAAATAGGAGCCCATGCTTACCGTGTAATTCCAAAATAAACAAAACAAAGATATACTGGAATACTAGTGATGATGAAGGTGCAGGCTGGCTCACCTTCAAAGGTTTCTGAAACAAAAATGAAAGCAGCAAATCACTCAGTGTTTGATTTTTTCCTCATATTGGTGCAGTCTAGGGATGGACAGTTTCTGTCAGTTTCTCACTTTTCTAATCATAAGTGCAGTTTGCCCCAAATCTTCAGATTCCTTTTAAAATTCCGCATGTTTCTCCCAAATCATGCACAAACAATATACGTGCATATTAGTCCCTGTTGCCTAACATACACATTTCTGCATGCTTTCCTAATATAATGCATTTTAAAGTTATTTTCATCAATATACTAATTTTTATGTGCACTTTCCCCTAATATTCACATTTTGTAAACAATTTTTGACTAGAGAACGCCACTGTAAAATTCAGAGAATTGCGGATTTCAAAGAATAACAGTTTTAGTTTGTGTATTGGTTCAGTAGTATAAAATTAGTTAAGTTTGTATTAAAATGTGAACCAAATGAATTTCTTCTCTCTTCTTAGTGCAGTCCATTGGTGCCTTTCCTAAAAAACAGGAGCATTTTGGTGTGAGGAATAAGACTATGTCTGCAGCAAGGAAGCATTCTGAACAAAATTGAAATTACAGGACCTTCAGGTTGTAGCAAAGTTAGGTACAGATGCATTTCAATGCTGAGACACCAACCAATTTATTTGAAGATGAGAGCCAAATTACTTAAGTACCCCCTCCACACATGTGATTTGTGTTCACCAGTGAGAATCACAGGTCCAACTGACTGAGGTGAAGAAACCCAGTATCCAGTATCTTGTATGGAAGCCCTGGCCTCCCCACAGAGGTAGTGAGTAGGACCTGTGTGCTTGCCTCCCCAAAGAAGGCTCACCCTGGAGATTGGGTAGCAGATCCTAAAGAGGGCTGAGAACCCAAGTTCTCCTGTGGTGAAAGAAGGTGAGGTTTACCTGTCAGCCCATAGCTTGACACCAATCAAAACTGGCACACCTTGCTATTGAAAACTCTTACTTTTGTTGTCATACCTCACATCTGTTGTGACAATCCACTCAAACACTATTTCTGTTCTGCATTCATTTTGGGCTCAGCATTTTTTGAAACTGTACAAAACCCTTATTCACTAGAGGTGAGTGGAATAATTGTGGATACAGTTAGCAGACAAATGGATTCCAGGGGCTAAAGCGTTCCAATGAGGAGAAGGAGCGAGGAGAACAGGCTCAGTCAGGCAATGGGAGAAGCCATTTTATGTTTACAAAGGACCAATGGCCTATCTAGTCCACCATTCTATTCACAGAGCATTCATGGTTATGGATGACAAGGGCAAAAGAGGAGCAAAGAGAATGAAAAAGGGCCATGGTAACAGAGAAGTAAGTGGGAGTGAGACAGTGGCACCCCAGGGCTCTATCATGGGGGGACACTAGAAAAAACTACTTTGGGAGAGTAAACAGGTGGCAAAGCTCATTTCTAGGAGAGCAAAGAGTGAATCCACACTATAGAGAACTGAGGCTTAGGAATGGACAAATGTGTCAGTTTTGTCTTTTCCAACCCTTACATGAAGAAAATTGTGAATTTTGCTAAAATTCTTATAAACCAACATAACGAATTTTTCACCCATGTACACCAGCCAAGTTCAATAGTTACAGCTATTCCCAGCATGGAAACGGCCATGTTGTGCCTGTCTGCCATATAGCCGTTAAAGAAGAGGAGCCTGTCAGAAAAAGGAGATAACATAATCCTAATTTAGCACTAACGTGATTGGATACACAGGAATTCAAACCCCAACCTTTAAGGGCTGAGCTACCTATGCCCTCGGCCTTGATGAACAATTCTTGTCAGTTTTCTTTTCTCCCACAGTTTTATTTTAATATCTAGTTCTTTCCATCCCGTTTATGAAAAGATTTGTGAATTTTGGTATGCTCTCATCAAAAAAATGAGAGCATACCACTACCCTTTGGAGTCACTCCTGTATTCTACATTGTCTTTGTTCTAGAATGCAGGGGGAAAGAAAGGAATTAGATCAAAGTTCTCAGCACCTGGTTTCTCCTCTTGGTAAAGGGCCTGTGTTGGTACTGAGAACCCCTTAGCACTACATAGAGCAAACCAAGTTAATCAATGAATTCCAGCATTATTTATTTTATTTATTTTATTACATTACCGCCTCATAGCCGAAGCTTTCTGGGTGGTTTACATAAGATTAAAACAATTATAAACAATATACAAAAATTAAAACAGCAAAACCATACAATATACACATACATAGATTGTTGCATAAGTGCTATTTTTAAATTTGCACATGATGGAATGAGTTCTTTAAGATCTTTCTGATGTGCCAGGGTCAAGATGTTCCCTGTTCAGCCACATCCCTCTCCATAACATTAACGCTGATACTTATGTCTAAATTGATATATTGCCATGGTTCAAAAAACCCACACAGAAGCCTTTTTAGATGTTCCCCCACCCCCAATAGAATACATTTTAGAGATCCTGGATTCACCATAATTTGTGATGGCTTCCCCGTGACTAGCCCTATTCATCAGTTCACATGCAAAATCCATAATATGAAAAAATATTCAACCACAGCGTAGCTAACACAAGAACCTTTTTGCTGGGTGCTAATTTATGCTTCCAGTTGTGACATCTCATTTTGGGCACTCTAAATTTCCTTCCTATCCTGCATTGCCTGAATATCTGTTAAATACATTTCTAGAACAAAAACTCTCCTGCCCTGCTATCTCATTTAACACTGCTTTCTTGTACTTCTTTTAAAAGCTTGCTCTAGAAAACTATAGCTGTGAGTGCAACAAGTTGATCTATTGATGTAGTTTATGTACTGGACTACCTTCCGCTCATATTCATAAACTCACATATGCAGTAAGGCAATCTTCTCCAACCTGATGCCCTCTAGATGTATTGGACTACAACTCCCAGCATCCCCCAGCCAACTGGGGATACTGGGAGTTGTAGTCTAGCACACCAAGTTGGGGAAGGCTGCAATAAGGAAACTGTGAATGTAATTTGAGCTTTATTAAGAACAGTAGAAAAGCCATTCTGAATCAGGACAAAGTCCTATCTAATCCACATTCTGTTCCCACAGTGGTCAGTCAAATGCTTATGGGAAGCCCACAATAACACTCTCTTGCTCATGTTTTCCAGCAACTGTTATCCCCCAACAACTGGTATTCAGAGGCATATTGGGGCAGAATCTACACTACTGCTTTAAAATGGTTTATAATAGTAGTGACAACTGTTGGGGCCCAGGACACACTCCAGATACAGTTTTCAAACTGTTTTCAGAGTGTCATATCCTGCTTGGTGTAGATCTGGCCTAGTCTGTACTACAGCCCCACTGCTGTAACAGCAAGCAGCTTTTTAAAAGCAGCTTGCCTCTTTGGCATTGGGAGATGTCACAGAGGCATGTTTTAAGAATCATGTAAAGACCACAATTTCCTAACTCACATATAAACAACGTCTTCTTCTTCTTCTTCTTCTTCTTCTTCTTCTTCTTCTTCTTCTTCTTCTTATTCCTCTTCTTGCAACAGTTGTTGAAAACACGTTTCTGAGGATGAGATTAAACTAAGGCTGGGCAGAAATTTCCACCTACGTTTTTTCTCCGTCGACATCAGGGCCCAGCTTTCTACTGATTTCTTGGGGTAGGGAGCAAATTCACCACATTTTTTTGAGGGAGGCTTGCCATTTACTTTACTGAACCGTATGAGTTGGTCAAGGGTTTCCATTGCCCCCTTGCTTTTAATACTTTTTTTTAAGCTCACAGAGGCACAAGCCCCACACTACAGCTTTTCACCATAAGCTTTATTCAGTAATTCCTGAATTCCTGAATGATGTGGTTTAGTTATAATAGAAAAAATAGCATAAAAAATCTCATCGAGTTAACATCCTTGGGAAATAAAAATATTCACTTGGCACTGGAAAGCCATTAATGCAGTCCCTAGGTAAGCCTGCCTGGGAAAAATAAGTCCATAAGCAAGAAGCCACAGCTAAGAAGGCCCGCTCTCCAGTTGTCTCCTACCACAGCTAAGATGGTGTTCAAAGACTAACACATTATTCAGGGACCTAGGCTTATGCCTACAACTCCCAGCATGCCTTGGGCAGGACGGAAGACTTACGGGCCTTGGCGGCCATCATCTGGAAGTAGGGTGACCATATTTTGGAAACCAAAAAGGAGGACAACATGGTCGGCTCCCAAGGGGGCATGCCCACCAACATGTATGGCCCCAGGGGGCATGTCCAGCACCAAGGGGGTGTGCCCACCTGAACATAGCCTTGGTCACATGTCTGATTTTACAGCACACAATTAAGACAAATCTGTTCTACATAACACCTTAATGTTAAAAATCACTGAACTAAAGAACAACGTATCTGAAATTAATTTCACTTACTCCTGCTTTTATAGCTTTTGCTGTACTTTAAAGCTTTTGCTATACTCTGTGTGATACATTCTCTCCTTCCCTCAAATATCTTGTTTGACTGTATCCTCACTTGGCTGCAAACTGCTGCTGCTTTTAACAGGGCTTGCTGCTGGCTGGCTGGCTTTTTTATTTTTAAATTTCAATTTTTTTAAACCTTGTATATGATTGTCACAAGCTTCTCTATTTTAACATTAGGCTGGGTGTTATGGGCGGCAGACAGTACTTCACCCATTCACACTTCTCACTTATATACATTAGCTTCTCAAGGCTTGCACGTTGACACCACTTCTCACATACAGACTTCGAACTCCTGTCTACTTCCTGCACAAACACGTGACTCTGAGACCCTCTTTCTAATGCCCTGCATTGCCTGCCAGCACCGTAAGGCTAAGTTACAACAGGTGTCTCTGGGTTGTCTGTGCAGCCTCTGTTGTCTCTCTCTCTAAGTCACTGCAGCCAAACCAAAGCCTCCAACCTCAAACAATCTCCCTCTCTCTCTCTGCCAAAGTCTCCCAATGGTCCAGCCAGGCCACACACTTGCGGCCAGGGGTATTGCTTATTGTTTTGTCATGTCTGGTGACTCTTACTTTAAAAAACTCCACCGCCAGCCGCCTCCATCTCCTCTCCTCCTGCACACCTTCTTGACTCTGATGCACTCTTAAAACGCTCTGGGTGGCAAGCCAGCCTCTCAGGGCCAAGCTACAGGTGAATCTGGGTTGTCTTCACCTTTCTTTGCCTTATGCCAGCCAGCTAATGTCTCCAGCTTCCAGCCTCAAGCACTCCCCCCTCTCTCTGTCTGCCAAAGTCTCCCAACAGTCCAGCCAGGCTGTGCATTTGTACCCTGTGGTTGGGGGTAGGGTACCAGCTTATAGCTTGGTCACATCTGGTGACTCTTTTTTTAAAAAACTCCACCACCAGCCACCTCTGTCTGCACCAACACTGGACTCTGAGATGTTCTTTAAAAGCTCTGTGTGGCATGCCAGCCTCTCAGGGCTAAGTTACAGCCATCTCTGAGTTGTAACTCTGTCTGAAACTGATGCCAGCCAAAGCCTCCAACCAAACAACACCTGCACCAACACTTGACTCTGAGACGCTCTTGCAAGGCTCTGTGTGGCATGCCAGCCTCTCAGGGTTCAGCTACAGCTATCTGAGTTGTGTCTTCAGTCTAACTCTGTCTCTAAGAGATATGCCAGCCAGCCCAAGCCACAAATCTATCTACTTTTCTCCGACGTGCACTTAAAACATTCTGCATTGCATGCCAGCAGTGCAGACAGAGCCTAGCTCACAAGTGAACAAAGTGAAATGGAACGACATGCCAGATTCCAACATCTGCATCAACAGGACATCCACAAAGATGAGAGCCTCTCTCTTGACTGACACCTCACTGTTGGTTGTGAGAGTTTTTCTCTAAAGATGACCCTTCGTCACCCATGATGTGGAACTCTGAGAAAAAGGCCTCTGGCCTGTTCCATTTTGCCCTGTGGGCTGCTTTGACTGACCTCTCCTTTCCCACATTTTGATCTGTGGATGCTTCACCTCCGCTGAGCTCCAGGTTTCTTTATCTTTAAAAATTACAGCTTTTTAAACCTCAATTTTTATAAAAAATCCCTAAAAATCAGCGGATGAACAGATTTGCTTCAAACTTGGCAAAGCTAAAGCTCTATCCATGAACTACCATGGTGCCAAATTTCATCTCTTTACCTTTAAAAATGAATGTTTTTTTAAAAATATATTTTTTAAAACCTCAAACTTTAAACAATTTCCTAAAAATCAATGGATGAACAGATCTGCTTCAAATTTGGCATGGCTAAAGCCCTTCCTTAAAGCTATCATGGTGCCAAGTTTCATCTCTTTATCTTTCAAAATGGTGGAGCTGTAAGAGTTTTTGTTAATTCTCATTAAAGTAGAGCTGCCCTTTTGCTGGGGAGGATGGGAAAAATCCAGATTTTTCATGAAATTTCATAATTCCCCCCCTTCCCAGATTTGTTACCAAAAATCCTGACAAACCTGGGCCTGAAGGGAGAGTGCCTGGGGCTGGCTGCCTTGGTTGCTAGGCACCATCAGGAGTGGGAGGGAAAGAGGGTGCAGTTTCAGGCCCATCGCCAGTGGCAACAACCAAGCTAACCGTGATCAGTTAGTCATGGCCTACCTATGGACACCGATTGCACAGAGCAGTGTGGACCAGCTTGGCCAGAGTTCACTTCCCATTAGCCTCAGCGGCAGGACTCCCATTGGGCAAGTTGGGCACCATGGTGAAAGGCATGCTGGGATTTTCATTTTCTGCAGGCACAAGGAAAATAATGGTGGCAGCTTCTTCCTCAGGCCTGAGTAGGCCCGACAAAGGGGGCAAGTCCCCGGGCCAGCCCCTATGCTTCAGTAAAGCCTCCTGCTGGAGCACTTTGTGGGTGAGAAGCATGGGTCAAGGCAGGCACAAGCCTTTGACCTGGCCACCCTTGGAGGCTTCCCGGCATCTGCCAAAAGCCCCATGTAGAAGATGGTCAAGTGGGCCATGGAGAGTTGCAGCTTCAAGGCAGCCCTGGCCTGCGTTGTGTGTGTGTGTGTGTGAGAGAGAGAGAGAGAGAGAGAGAAAGAAAGAAAGAAAGGAATTTAATTCATTTTAAAGTTACCTCACAGGCCTAGCACCAGCCTACTTTAAGATGATTACCTCACGGACATATATCTTAGGGAGTCCGAGCAACGCCAGGTATATCAGTTAGTCATTTAAAA
The DNA here is from genome assembly GCA_029215795.1 of Anniella stebbinsi. NCBI lineage: Eukaryota > Metazoa > Chordata > Lepidosauria > Squamata > Anniellidae > Anniella > Anniella stebbinsi. The sequence goes on along the minus strand of JARDYH010000002.1, from coordinate 83,721,545 downwards.
ATGTGTCTAATCCCCTTAGCCATTTAAGTTGTAGCCTATCTACACACGCAGGATAAAACACTTTGAAAACATTTTGAAAACTGTATGTGGAATGTGTCTTGGGCCCCAACAGTTCTCAAAACTGTTATAAAATGTTTTAAACTGGTTTAAACCGTTTTAAAGCAGTAGTGTAGATAGGCTCTCGGTGTCCATCACATCATCTTGTGGTCACAAATTCCATACTTTACTGATGGGCTGTGTAAAGAAGTACTTCCTTTTATATGTGCTGCATCTCCCATGTTTCAGCTTCATGATGACTCTGAATTCTAGTATTGAGAGGAGAAAGCCTCTTTCTCTCCACTTTCTCTATACAATTCATAATGTCATACACCTCTATCATGTCCTCCCTTACTCACCTTTTTTCTTAGCTAAGACCCCCCCCCCCCATGTTATAAACTTTTCTCCAGCTCCTTGATATTTTTGGCTGCCTTTTTCTGCCCGTTTTCCAAATCTATACCATCTTTCTTGAGGTGTGGTGAGCAGAATTGTGCATAGAATTCGGTGTGATCGTACCATAGATTTGGGATCTTGACAGTTTTATTTTCAATTCTTTTCCAAATGTTCCCAACATAGTATTTGTTCTTTACACAGCAGTTGCACACTAAGTTGACCCCCCGACACACACACACACTTTACACATGCTTACATTGAACCACTTTACTATTTGGATGCCCATTCTCCTAATTGGAAGATCCCTGGGAGCTCTTTATTGTCCCTTTTTGTTTAAACTGCCTTAAACAATTTGGTGTCATCAGCAAACATGGCCACCTCACAGCTCACCTGTAAAGAAGTTAAAAAAGCACCATTCTAAGTACAGATTATTCAAGCATCCCACTGTTAGCATCCCTCCATTGTGAGAATTGACCGTTTATTCCTGTTTTCTACCCTTTAACCAGTTATCATTCCATAAGAGGACCTCTCTGATTATCCCATGGTGCTAAATTTGCTTAGGAGTCTTGGATGTGGGACTTTGTAAAAAATCCTTTGGAAGACCAAATAAACAATGTCTACTGGATCACTCTTATCCACATGCTTATTGACACTCTGAAAGGACTCTAAAGGGTTAGTGAGACAGGACTTATCTCTGCAGAAGCCATGTTGATCCTTCTTCATCAGGACTTGTCCTTTATATGCTTGATAATTTTAACTTTAGTAACACTTTCCACCAATTTACCCAGAACAAATATTAAACTAACTGGCCTGTAATTTCCTGGATCCTCCCTTGATGACTTTTTAAATATTGGCGTTACATTGGCTACTTTTTAGTCTTCCGTTACAGAGGCCAATCTTAGGATATGTTACATATTTTTATTAGAAGGTTATCAATTTCATATATGAATTCTTTAAGAACTCTCAGATGAACTTGGTGATTTGTTTGTTTTCAATTGTCAGCAAGGTCTAAAACTTCATATTTTGTCACCACTATTTGCTTCAGTTCCTCCCTTCCTGAAAATATCAGTTTTGGCACAGGGATCTATCAGCCCTCCATCTTCTACAGTGAAGATAGATGCAAAGAATTCATTCAGTTTCTCTGCTACCTCCTTATCTTCCTTTAGTAGTCCTTTATCCCTGTTGTCATCCCACAGTCCAAATACCTCCTGAGGAGCTTTCCAGCTTTTGATGTATTTAAATATTTTTTTAAAGATGCAGTTAAAGTGTGTTTTTTAAAAATAGTTTTAGCCTAGCCGTAGTTTTGCGTTAACAGCTCAAAAAACCCGACGAAATTATCTGTTACAAAACGGTATAGAGTGTAAAGGTGACGAGTTAACATAATAGCCAAATCGACGGGAGATGTTATGGGTATGCGTGTTACCTAAAGTCCAGATTGGAAAATGCCTGGGGTATAGTGGGAGGAGGGTGTTATGGATGTTTTGATGTTTAAGATTGTAACGGCCATTGGCCATATGCAAATAAAGTTACTGTCCAAGTCAACAACCATGTGGGCTTGTTTCCCTTCCTCGTATTCCATATGGGACTTCCTTTGCAAGGAAAGCACATAGTTTTAAAAAAACCTCCCCTGTCACAATTTGGTATATCCCTTAGAACTGAACATCTTCTCATGTGACCGATCTTTTCTTCCATGCTTACTACTTTCTTGCTATACATATATGTCAGTCTTCTTCCTCGGAAATGGAAAGACCTGGGCTGCCTCTTCATGGCGCCTGTATTGTGTCACGCTGGTGGCGGCAGGCGGTGCGACGTGCATTTGTGCTCCTTCTGCCCATCTACAGTGGAAGGAGCATCACACCAATTTTTCTTGCTGCCACTGCCGCCGTGCCCGCACCTTTTCAAAAGGTTAGGGTTTTATTATTATTTCTTTTGTAAAATGGGGGGAGTGGGGGGTGACTGCGAGGCACGGAGTTAGTTTATTTTTTATTTTAGATTTTAAAATGGGGGGAGGATTGTGGAGGCACGGAGGTGGTGCAGTGAGCTTATGGCTTGCTGGTCCACCCCTTCCCTTACCTTCCCAGCCCATGGCGATCAATCAGTGGTCACCATAGACTGGGCAGGCCTCCCAGAAGCTCCGGAGCAACAGTGACAGACAGCAAAAGCCATCGTCGCATCGCTCAAACCTAAAAAAGTCAGGCTAAATGCCCAACTTTTTTAGAGCAGAGCAAAGCCCCTTTGCCCCTAGATGACTTTGCACTGGCGGCAGCATCATGTAACCCAACCGCCCCCACTGCAAAGCCATCTCGACAGAAAGTGTCCGTCTAGAGGTACCCCTGCTCTTCTCTATCATAGAGATCAAATGAAAAACTGCCTCTTCAACAAGGTAATGCTTCAATTCGTAACTAGGTGCTGCCATAATGCTGGGCAAATAGCACTAAAGCGACATCTAGTATACATTACAAATATTACAACATAGCATATTTTAATACATCAGCCAAAAGGAGCAGCAGGAAGGAGAGAGAAAGTGCCTGTTTATCCCATTCCAGAAAGGATATTAGCTTAACACAGAACCTGGTATCTTAGCACAGATAGCCAACCACAAGTTCACAACACTCAGGATGTAAACAGGTCAATAGATAACCACTTACTTCATGGATTTCAAAGTGGCAACATTCAAAGGCTGAATGTGGCAATCCATAATACAGAGCATTATGCAACCTCAGGGTAGCTGCGTAGAGACCTATTTTCTGGATACTGATTTATGCTTCCAGTTGTGACATTGCATTTTGGGCACCAGCTATTCAGCATACTGCCCATAAACATGTGTTATGGCCTCTAATACCAGCATACCATCACTCGAATGCTTCATTTGTTAATTCTCTGCTGGGATGCACTAACCTAACCACTAGCATATCCAAGCAGCAAATATTGGTATGTTAGCAATACTTTAGAATTGCTAATATGGAACATTTCCTACTGTTTTAAAGCATGAGAGACAGTAATAACTAAAGCTTGTAACTACTGACAACATATGCTGTTGATAGCTGAGAGCATAATTGTCACCAGCTATGAGCCCATCACAAAATATGAGGATGTATTCACATGTATACTGAAAACAGAAACTGATCTTCTCACAGCTTGTTTCCCTAGAATTTAGATGTTACCTGTGAAGTGCTGCCCATAAGTTGTAACAGCCACCATACAGCCATACAGTTGGTGGCTGTATGGTAGAAAATTGGAACTCTTTGAATGTGACTAGTAATGGGTGAGCATCTCCTGGCTTGTCTTTCTGAGAGAATTCTCCAGAAAAGTGTAGGGCTTTCTGATTCCTTCCCACCTCTGCCCATCCCACAAGAAAACTCATGAAAAGTAAACCAAGGGTATCTTAACCAAGCCCTCCCTGCCACTCATCCTTCCATAAGCAAACCAAGTCCTTTGAGAAGAGAAGGGGTTGAATCAGTTCAAAGACCTTGCTGGAGATATGAGATGTCTTCTAGGCCTCCCCTTAACTGACTTGTAACCTCTAATATTTGGAGGGAATTTGAAGTGAATATACAATCCTGGCTCCAGGGTTTTGAAGGGCCTTGGGGAAGACATACTCAATAGGCCCCCTCCCTTGGCAAGTGTACCTTCTTGCAGGCATTGTCACCAGCTGCTCCTGCTCCTCATTGCTTGCCCTGACAGGCAAAAATCAAGTGAGCAAGTAGCAGTGACATCTACTGCGCTTCATTTTTGCCAGCACCATTGTCTGAGCCACAGTGCGAGTCAGGCAAACAAGCCTGTTGCAATCATGAAGGAGAGGGCCAACTCCAGGGGACTTTTGTCAGTGGGCTCCTACTGGAGTGTGGGGCCTCAACAGATGCCTAACCATGTCTACCCTTGACACCAACCCTGTGAATACAGTTGCCCTTTTATAAATGGTTTCTTCAATCCCATGAAGAAAGACAAATTAGCATTCCTCTACCTCTCTAGATTTCAGATAGGTGTGGATATGTACCAATGCTGGTGTAGGAACAGCCACCATAGCATTTGTCCTCCTCATGTATATCTATCAAGACCAGGGCCAGATCTACACCAAGCAGGATAAAACACCTTGAAAATGTTTTGAAAATTGTATATGGGGTGTGTCATGGGCCCCAACAGTTGTCAAATCTGTTATAAACCATTTAAAAGCAGTAGTGTAGATCCTGCCCAGACCAGCACAGCCAAGCCAAGCATAGTCCATCAGCCACATATTGTCATCTGCTGGGTGACTGACAACTTCCCTTGTCGCTGGAGTCCAAATGGGCAGTGAAAACAGGAAGCTTAATGAACCCCTGGTGGATGCCCTTCCATACATGACGAACCGGCTGTGTTGGTGGGTCACAGAATGTGTAGGCCTGATCTTGATATACCAGAGTGGAAGGGGAAGGGGCCATGTTGAATGACCCACATGTTGCTGTGGTAACAAAAGGACATGCCCCAAGTTCTATAACAGCTCTTGAATGGATTTGTATGGGAGAACAAAAATTGGCCCTGAATTTGGGCTCCTGCGTGAAAAAGACACTATCCCTCTCTGCTTTTCTAAACCGTCTGCCGGTATCTCATTCCTGCCACTGTTGCCAAAACCACTTCTTGTTTTCCCTTTAAACAAGAACCAGGAAATGCTACAAGCTAATGACAATTTAATCTCCCAAAGGGCTGGAAGGCTTCCCGTTGTCCAGTCTTACGTACATGATACCGTGTACTTGAAACTCCTTCCATTCAGCTTAACTGCGCCTGATCTGACGATAGAGTTTCCTATTCAGTTGTTACGTTGCTAAAGTTTCATGCTGATAAAAGTCAACTTCGGATATACTTGACCAGTCAACAACCGAACCATACACCCCCCTCCTCCCCACCCTCAATCCAACAGAGCTCTTCCAATAAAATGGAATAATTTAAATGGTGAATAGCTTGCTGGCGAGTGGGCCACTCGGTGTGTCTGCTTCCTGTATGCTTTTCGCCTCCTGTGTCTCACAGTGGCTCCAGCATTGTCATTAAGAAGTACAGCGGCAGAGACCCAGGCAGCCAATATGAAAACATTTTTTGCTTTGACGGTGCAAGTTTGTTATGAAGAACTATTTCCATGGTCTTTAGAATAAAAGGGCCTCTCTCTTTTTCTTCTCCTTTTTTTTTTTTTTTTTGCTTTTTGTGCAAATCTCGCTGCAAATGGAAGTCGGGTAACTACTTGCTTTAGACTGCCGCCATAAAGCATCCCCCTGGCAGATGGGGCAATCAGCTTCACAAGAAATTGCTATTTCCTTGCTTGGGTTAAAAGGTCGCTGCCTCCTTTGAGCTGTTATTCATTTCAACATTTTATCCTCTTGATTGGGGAGCTTGGAGGATTTGATTTGAAAAGAGGAATATTGATTGTAATATTGTTTATTTGTGCTCTAAACATTTCTCTCTCTCCCCCTCCCCCCCTCCCTCTCTCCAGGGTCAAAAGATGTGGATTTAAATTTGTTATCTCTAAGCCATTCTTTGGTAACCCTCTAAGTTTAGGAGACATAATTGCATGGCTTAATTAAGGAAGCTCAAGCAAAATTGCTTTTGAACCATTGAAACAAATGGATTGTAATGGAGATATCTGTTACTTTTTAGCAGCAGTTGCAGCTAATTAAGGAGCCTCAGTTGTAGATGTTAATTGCTTAATTTGGAGGAAATGCAACATCGAGCTGCCTATATAAACATGCCAATGACAGGGTTCACCCTTTTCTTCAGAATGTTCTGGAAGAAGGTCACAAGTTTCTCGCCTGGAGTTGTGGCAGCTCTGCTAGTGCACCAGATCTCATCATGCCCCAGGGGTTGGGGAAGGAGATCTCTGCTTGAAGAATGCCATCCAGCCTCCCCAGGGAAGTGTGCTTGCTGCAGGCGACTTTGCATCCCACCTTCTCAGTGCGGTCTCCATGTTTTGAGCAGTCCTTGGGCTCCTCTGACTCCCTTTCTGAGTAGGCCCATCTCTTCCTTGCTGCTGTTACCACTGCTCATTTTTGTTGTCCTCTCTCTTTGTGGCTAGTCTACCTAGAGGGAGAGGACAAGGTGAGAGCAGTAGCTTCAGGTGAACAAGAGGTGGTAAAGGAGGATCAGGGACCCCTTGGGATTGGTAGTGGGCTGCTTTCTGGGGTGTAGGCCTCGGCTGTCACCTAATGCTGCCAATCCCTAATCCCGGCCCTATGCCCGTTGTTGTCGTCATCATCATCATCATCATCATCATCATCATCGTTATTATTGTTGTTATTATTGTCATTATTATTCCACCTTATCTATGAAAAAGCCATCAAGTTAGTGTAATAAAACCTTAAAACAATGAAAACAAAAACAGTAAAAACAGTAAAAACTTGAAAACAGTAAAACTACACATTTGAAAGGCTAAATTGAAAAGATGCATCTCTTTACACATTTTTCTAAAGGACAAGAGAATGGGGGCTAATCGTGGTTCTTAAGGGAGCGCATTCCACCCAGGAGAGTTCCTGCAGCACTCAAAAATGGCCAATGGTAGCCAGTCAGAAGCTTCAGTAGGTGGAACCACTGGCCACTGTGAGATGGTAAAGCAGGAGAAAAGAATGACTTTGATCATCCCTACTTTCACCTAATGAACCATCTCACCAGCTGCCACATTGCAACCTGATATGTTGTTCCAGCAATTTTAGAACTTTTCTACATGAGGCATTTATTGTGCACTCATCATTCCTTTCTCATGATTGTTTACATGTGCTTCAGACAACATTCTGACCCTACAGTTTTGTTTCTGTTTTTTAAGATCTCATTCCTGGAAAATGAGTGGGAAAAATGAAGTATTATTTCTGAAAGTGAATGAGAATGTATTTTTCTACTTGGTAATTGTGCTATTCCATCGACCATGGTATCCTTCTGGGACAACTGGCTGAGTTGGGAGTGGGAGGCACTGCATTGCAGTGGTTCCGCTCCTACTTGGGGGGTCGGCTCCAGAAGGTGGTGCTTGGGGAACATTGCTCGGCCCCATGGATTCTCCAGTATGGGGTTCCGCAGGGGTCAGTTTTGTCCCCCATGCTGTTCAACATCTACATGAAACTGTTGAGTGCAGTCATCCGGAGTTTTGGAGTGCGTTGTCATCAGTACACTGATGACATGCAGCTCTATTTCTCCTTTTCATCTTCATCAGGTGAGGCTGTGGATGTGCTGAACCAGTGCCTGGCTGCGACAATGGACTGGATAAGGGCTAATAAACTGAAACTCAATCCAGACAAGACTGAGATGCTGTTAGTGGGTGGTTCCGCTGACCGGATGGAGGGTGTTCAACCTGTTCTGGATGGGGTTGCACTCCCCTTGAAGGAGCGGGTTCGTAGCTTGGGGGTTCTCCTAGAACCATCTCTGTCACTTGAGGCGCAGGCGGCGTCAGTGGCACGGAGTGCCTTCTACCAACTTCGGTTGGTGGCCCAGCTACGTCCCTATCTGGACAGGGATAACCTGGCTTCAGTTGTCCATGGTCTGGTAACCTCCAAGTTAGATTACTGCAATGCACTCTACGTGGGGCTGCCTTTGAAGGTGGTTCGGAAGCTGCAGCTTGTGTAAAATGCAGCGGCCAGATTGATAACTGGAACTAGTAGGTTCGAACATATAAGACCTACTCTGGCCCGCTTGCATTGGCTGCCTGTATGTTTCCGAGCCCGGTTCAAGGTGCTGGTTTTAACCTATAAAGCCTTACACGGCTTGGGACCACAATACCTGATGGAACGCCTTTCCCGACATGAACCTACCCGAACGTTCAACATCTAAGGCCCTCCTCTGAGTGCCTCCTCCGAGGGAAGCTTGGAGGTCGGCAACAAGAGAGAGGGCCTTCTCTGTGGTGGCTCCCCAATTGTGGAACGATCTCCCCGACGAGGCCCGCCTGGGGCCAACATTGTTATCTTTTCGGCGCCAGGTCAAGACTTTCCTCTTCTCTCAGGCATTTGGCAATATGTGAGGAGCCTGGGTTTGTTTTGTTTTGTTTTGTTTTGTTTTTGTAGCTTTTTGAAGTGTTGAAGTGGTTTTAAATGTACAGATTGTGTGTATGTTGTATGTTTTTGCTGTTTTAATTTTTGTATATTGTTTTTAATTGTTTTTAATCCTATGTAAACTGCCCAGAGAGCTTCGGCTGTGGGGCGGTATACAAATGTAATAAATAAATAAATAAATACAGCACAGTGCCACCTAGAGTCTATGTAGAGGAAAAGCAGGAAAAGAAAAACTCTTTGTGTAGAGCTTGAATTTCAATTTTGCTACGAAAGTAGAAATCTGAAAGATTTCTTGACTTTGTGCTGATTGGACATGTTTCCTCAGGAACACCTGGATAGGACTTTCAAGAATCTATAGAATGTTCTTGATGAAATGTATTGCTGATTTGGCTCTGAACATCTGTGCAAACAGCACACCTTTGTAATCAAGTTAACAAAGAGTGTGATCACTCTGTTCCACCCTCTAATTAACACATCATCCCAGCCTGTGGGGCAACAATACAGCTAGGAGTGATTCCCATATTGTGACTGCTGCATATGTGTTGCCATGGCTTTGGAAATGATTGCTGACTGTATCCAGATACCATCTGCTCCAATGTAGGTCAGGATTGCTGGGCCCATGGTTTTGCTCCAACCTTCCTGCTGTTGCTTGTTCTAAAGGGCACAGGACACAGAAGCTGCCCTCAAGAGTTTTTTTCACCCTGACTGAACTCTTTACACTGATGATGAAGGTTAATTTCTTGGTTGCGGCACTCTGGTTGTGGAATTCCCTCCCCTTGAAGGCTTGACTGTTACCGACACTGGCTTCATTTCGGCGCCAAGTTAAAACATGGCTCTTTATCAAAGCCTTTGAGGGCTAAATTATCCATGGTTACACATAGTTTTAATTGTTTTATTTGTTTTTATTGCTTTTAAATTTTTCTGCTGGGTTTTAATTTGTTAATGATTTAAGATGTTTTTAGCTGTGTACATTATTTATGTTTAATTTATGTTCTGATTTTATCTATACATTGCCCTTAGATCCCAGTGATATAGGGCAGGATACAAATGTTTTAATAATTAATTAATTAATTAATTAAATTTGGAAAAAAAATCACTTCCAATAGAATGGCAGGCAAACCTTACCCAAGGTGGAATTCTAGACAGATTTTGTGTCATAATTAATTTTTGATGTATCTTACTGGAATCTGCACAAAGCCTACCTTGTATTGGAGCAGCAGGAGGCTTCAGTAAAGGCCTCAGCCTGCCTGATGTTAACTGCAACCTTCATCCACCTTTATTCCATTTTGGTGGCCATATAGGCCCTTCTTTTACAGCCCTGTGTTTGAAGGTCTGTCACTAGACAGTGCTCTATTTGAAGATGTCCTCTGTTTGAAGGGCTGCCCTGTCCAAAGCCTGTTTATAGATAAAGTACCGTCCCTCAGAAAGGAGGGAGCCTAGTTGGAGTTGCCCATCAACAGTTAGCACCTAGATGACAGCTGACTGAGCAGGCACACAGGTCACCTGGCCACAGACTTCCCCACTATGCTCAGATGTATTCTATTCCCTATTAAATTATAGTAATTATTTCTAAATTTGCATCTATACCTATAAATTAGATTATGCAAATGTTATGCAAATCTGTGCACTTTTTCAGTAATGCATGTCTTCTTTTTTGGTGATATCTAATTGGCCACCTTATACACCATACTGCCTTGGATGACCCCATAGGGATGGATAAGATTATAATGAACTTCTGTAATTTGCAGAGGACTTTTTGTACTGGGGTGCCTCTGACATTATTGGATCACCTCAGTCAAGATTTTTAAAAGTCTTGGCCCTAGCGAGGTGCTATTTGTTCTCTGTTTGGGGCCACAAAATGTCTTGGGCTGGCAATACCAATGTAACCTTTAGCACTGGAATGTAAGATGGGTAAGCAAGTAGCAAGAAGAATTCAAGGAATAATGCTTCCCCCATCCCTCCCTTAAATGGTTTAAATGTTTTCTTCTTACACGGCTCTTGGGTCCCATATTAGAAAACACTTGATGTTGTTGTGTGTGTACGTATGTTATTCTTTTTTCATTCATTAGGGCAGGGGCAGGCATCCTATTTTCATCACCCCAGCAGATGAAGCCAGCAAAGTGGATGATGTTATGAGGGTGGGGCACCAACCTCCGAGTGCCTACTCCGAGGGAAGCTCGGAGGTCGGCAACAAGAGAGAGGGCCTTCTCTGTGGTGGCCCCCCAATTGTGGAACGATCTCCCTGATGAGGCCCGCCTGGCGCCAACATTGTTATCTTTTCGGCGGCAGGTCAAGACTTTCCTCTTCTCTCAGGCATTTGGCAATATCTGAGGAGCCTGGGTTTGTTTTTTTGTTTTGTTTTGTTTTGTTTTGTTTTGTTGTAGCTTTTTGAAGTGTTGTAATGGTTTTAAATGTACAGATTGTGTGTATGTTGTATGTTTTTGCTGTTTTAATTTTTGTATATTGTTTTTAATTGTTTTTAATCCTATGTAAACCGCCCAGAGAGCTTCGGCTATGGGGCGGTATACAAATGTAATAAATAAATAAATAAACTCAAAGCTCCTCCCATGATGTCATTGTGCCCTACCTACTTTTTTCCTCCATGCAAGTAGACAAATTTCGGGGTGAGCAGACCCTGCAAACCCGGCCACCTGAGTCCCTGCTGAGCACTGGGCAAGTGCCCTCCCTGGCTTCTGGCCCTTTCCCCCACTGCAAAAATGGCAGCCACCATTAACGCAGCAGGGGAAATGTGTAATTTCAGGAACATTTGGAAATTGCGCATTCACCCCCTGCGTCAATGGGGACCTTAAAGGCTCTATTAATGCAACTCTATTAACACACGGAGGTGGGGTTTGCTGCCCTCACAGACCGAGTTGGACACTTGCACCATCCCTAAGAAACATACAGAGAAACCAACTCCACCAGTGCTTGCAGGAGCCGGTGCTTGCAAACACCAGCTGAGTACTTCCCACCCAACCTGTGGGTATAGCACAAAAGTGTGAAGGGACATCCTTTTAGCTTATATGGATTTCTCTTCACCCTCCCCCCCAACTTGTACAATAAATGTGTAGAACAGGGGGAGGAGAACTGTGCTGCTGTCCCCAGTCATGTGGAGGCCTACATACATACATCTTTGCACATCTGAGGTTCTCCTTCAAGATGACGCATTCGACATGTGGACGTCAGATCGTGGCAGGTGAATTGGAGTGCAGCCAACAACATGGTCCCACTCTCTGCTTCTCCATGCATTTGTTGCACAAGAGGGATTGTAGTTAGAGCTGATCAGAATAATTTATGGGTCAGTGGGACCCATTTTTTTTTTAACAAATTCAGTGTGTGTCTGTAAAATCACATTTATTCAGATAGAAATTGTCCATTGATTGAGGAGTAGCACACTTTGTTCATTGATAGTCACTTCATACAACTTGTTTTTATTTCTATGAGTGAAGTCTTGACCTCCCTCCCCTCCCCTCCCCTTGATAAGCATTCATAGAGATAAACGTGTGAACCAAACACTTGTACATTTGGCATCCAGCAATATACATGTGCAAAATGCCCCTGAAAAGTTTAGTCTCATGATATTCTTTTGTTTTTTCTTGAAGGACCTCATTTTTCACCCATGGAGGAACCTCTGAATGTCATGTCACTTTAGGCCAAAAATAGGGTCAATCGGGGTTGTGGAAATCATTTCCTCAAAATTTAGCTGGGCTTATAGAAATGCGGTTGGCTTTTCCTGAAATTCTACAGAATTTGGAACAAAATGGAACAATCTGAAAATCCCCTTCCACTTTAGGTGAAATTTCAGTAGCATTTCCAAGCAATTGTTATCATGGCAAGGGCTGGAAGAAATGCCCCAAATTACAGGAATTTAATTGTTTCCAGCCATATCCTTGGTGATAGTTAAGTTTGCCATTATGTTTATCTATGGGAACATATGCTCAAGGAAAATCAAGGCCAGATCAATACCTTGTGTCAAAATCATTACGAAAGTGGAATAAAAAGCAAGAAATAACACTATGAAAATGGTATATGGAATGTGAATTGTGTCCCAACAGTTATAAAGCAGTAGTGTATATCTAGCCCAAGACTGCTTGTGCTTAGAGTTGAGAGAGAGGGAGGGAGGGAGGGAGGGAGAGGGAGAGTTAAGCTGGCCCTGTACACGTTTTATATACTTGTTGGGATCTAAGCACCCTATTCTAGCAAGAGACAAGTCCAGAGGTGTCACCATTAGTTCTAAGCGGACCTTCTGTTTAGTCTTTGAGCAAGGCCCTTCTTGGAAGCGGGACAAATCTTTGAAGACATAGCGAGCTGCATCTTTCTGCTCGCTACAGAGCACAGCCTGCCTTTATTGTTTCCATCACAACTTTATTTACAGTACAGTGGGACTTTTGAGTGAAGGAATGGCAAACAGTTAATAAAACATTTGATGGGTATTAATTACTTTCCACTTAATTACCTGCCATGTGGATCTTGTTGAGCTATTGATTACTGGCAAACATACATCCCACTGGGGATAGTGTGATTTAACTTTATCCAAGGAGTCAATTAGCCCCAAGTAACACTGGGAGAGCTGGTGCTTCGCCTCACTAGCTGGGGGTGCTTGCCAAGAATGGTAGATAAGCCATTTATTTGTTCATTAAAACACAGTACTACTGTCAACAGGAGGCACTTACTAGGTGTTATTGAGATTGGTGAAATGTCACTTAGTTTTCTCAAAGATTAGCTGCATCTAAGAGCAGCAGCATTAGCAGAAGGGACCTTTCTCATTTGAGAACATACATTTATTATACTGATAGGGCCAAAATCTTAACCCTTCCGTATACGGCTAGTAGTCTGGAACAACTTTTGTTGAACAAATATCTCAAAGTGCAATGCTGTTCTTCTTTATGTTTTTCTGTATAGTTAGTACAGATAAGGGTCCAAATCCCAGAGATGTTAGGAGCTAAGCTAGAAGTGGTTGAGCCGCCCTCTCCAAGTATAGACAATGGGAATACCAGTGTGTGAGTGTGTTTGTGTGTGTGTGAGCACTATGAACATACATACCATTTTCAATTGCCCATAATTATTCATTGGGAGCATTTATATTCAGTGGTCTGTACAGTTTGATACCTATTACAATGGGCTCATATACTAAGTATGCACATCAAATGTACTAAGCTCTCTAAGAGGGAAAAAAAAGTTGACTGACCTGTCAAATCAGCCCAGGTAAGGATGTTTGAATCAGCAAGTTGCCAATACCATCTCGAAACACATTCTGACTTGAGTCCATATCGGATTTGTTTTTCCTTTTTGCATAAAAACCCATGTATGTTTTTCTTCAAATGTACGCATCAATTGTACACATTTGTGAGCTGTTTGAATTTCTCCCATTGATTAAAGTGTATTTGCACACATTTTTCAAAAGAATGCATTTTTCCATGTATATTTTCCAAATGTACGCATGTGAAAAAAAATTTTGTTCCGCAAATCACATTGCAAACTGAATAACTGTGGAGCAAAAATGAACTGGAATGAATTTCTCATACATCTCTAAGCCCAGGTAAATAAGTTGAATATGGAATCAGCATGGGCCATAATATGCTTTATGACCCCAAAGAAGTTGTCACATGAAAGAAAATCCTGGATTAAAAAGCAACAATGATGGAAGGTATTCCATTGGTCTGTGGCATCATCAAGAAATGCAACCTGGAAGGTACACAGCTGAATTTGAACGAGTGAGCCATGTTAGATGTCACAAGATTTGGTGATGGCCATCAACTTGGATGACTTTAAAAGGCAAGTAGACAAGTTCATGAGGAGAAGGATATCATTAGCTACTAGTTATGATGAATGTTTATTGCCTCCTGTATTGCAGACAGTACTCCTCTGTATTCCAGTTGTTCGGGAACATGAGCAGAAGGATGCTACTGTACTTATGTCGTGCTTGTGGACTTCCCATTGGCATTGGGTTGGTAACTGTAAGAATAGTGGCTATATCTTTCTACTCAGAAGTAAGCCCCATTGAGTTCAATGAGATTTACAACCAGGTAAGTACATAGAGGATCACAGCCAGAATCCCTAACACAAGTGGTAGTACACTGAATGACAGGCCTTTTCTACACCTATGGGTGTAGAGGGAGGGAGGGGGGATGATCCCGAGGATACTTGCTTCTGGGATTGTCCTCTTTCTAAACCAGGAAGTGCGATGTCCTGGCTTCCTCCCAGGATGATGTGCATCACGGCCACCATTTTGTTTTTAGTAAGGGCCAGAAGAGCACACTTGTGGTCCATCACAGAGATATTTTTTTTTAAAAAAAAATCCACCTGAAATCAAGCCTCCCACCCCTGCCATCCTGGGGATGGCGGACTTCCTTTCCCCCTCCCCTGATGGGCATGGAGCTGCGCCATGCGGCTCCATGCCCATTTCTGGTGTCCATTTACTTGCAGGAGCTCACACCTCCCATGGTCTCGGGACGTTCCCGGGACTGTGGGAAGAATCGAGTTTTCCCAGGGATCCCTTATCCTGGGGAAATCCTGTGCCCATCTCCCTCACCCCCAGGAGTCCCTGTGTATCATTTGGATGCACAGGAATAACCCGAAGGTGATTCTGGAAAAAAAGGTTGGTGTAGAAATGGCCACAGTTACCCTTATTGAATGCAGGAATATGAAACTATCATTGAGATCTATTTTCCGGCAAACATTCTTCCAACTTTTAGGAAAACCTATTAACCTATGTGAGCACAGTTTGCACTGAGACTATTTGTTGTCACCCTGAAGGCATTTTCAAGATAGAGGAATTCAAGCTGATTGGGATGAAGATGAGTATTTAGGATAGGTGATATTGTGCATATTGTGCACACCAGAATCTGAAATAAATGCAACCTGTATTAATTTACAGATAATAAGGAGGAGGGCTTATTTGAGGTGTCCCATCCTGTCTTTTGCTCCATCCCATCATCCTGCTTTGTTAGACAATTGTCTCTGATGATCAAACTACACAGTAAAAGTTAGCCTGCAGCGCAAGAAGGTAGTAGAGATACAGCAGCTTAGAGACAAATTGGATTATGTTGTTGCATAAACTTTAAAAAAACCCAATGGTCTTTGTCAGCCTTCCCCAACTTGGTTCTCTGCAGATGTGTTGGGCTACAACTCCCAGCTTCCCCCAGCCAACACCTCCTGTGCTGGCTGGGAGATGCTGGGGACAGTGATCCATGACATTTGGAAGACACCAGGTTGACCAGGGCTGGACTACTTCATCTGGGCCAAGAAACTGGTGACTGTGGCAACGAACTCCATGGGCTTTATCCAATGGTGCCTTTGTGTTGATGGAAAGCATTTTTGCCCTGACAAGGCATGGCTTCTGGTTTTTGCCAATGCCCCCTCCCCAGATTTGCCAAAAAGCTGCTCCAGAGGGTTGGTGAAAGCCCAGTGTCTCATGTCACATGAGCTGTTGTGCTTTCTGCTCATGCAAAGCCAGGATTGGATACAACTCCATGACTCTGATTTGAGAAGTTAAGAATATGAGAAGATCCATGCTGGATCAGACCAAGGGTCCATCTAGTCCAGTAGTCTTTTTACAGAATGGCAACCAGCTGTCGACCAGGGCAGCAGGACAGGAGTGCAACAGCACCCTCCCACCCATGTTCCCCAGCAACTGGTGTATATAGGCTTACTGCCTCTAATATTAGAGGTAGCACATAGCCATCAGGAGCCATTGATAGCCTTCTACTCCAGGAAGTTATCCAACTTGTGCTGGTGTATTCCATAGTTTAACTATGTGCTGTGTGGAGATATACTTCCTTTTATCTGTCCTGATGCAATTCACTGGTTGCATCACTAGCAGAATTGGCCCTGTGTTGATATCCCCAATCCAAATCCACTTCTTAGGGTATAAAGCCCACTTGGCATAAATTCATCTTTCTTGAAAATGCCTTCAGGGCTACAACGAACCCCATCTTCTGCATGGCAATTTACAAAAGTAAATCCTGTCACTGAAGCTGTGGCAAAGTGTGAAAGTAGAGAGATGAGTAGCAAGGGTCATGGGGGGAGCGGGGGGAGAGATTACTGTAAAAACACCTCCACTTCACCCTGTTCTGGGTTTTTGTTTGGTAATGCTAAATTAACATGCTAAGATGGAAGCAGCTGACCCATTTTATCTGTCAGCGGTATTGCTGTGTATGTTCGGGAGGAATTTTTAGCAGAATGCTGTGCTTTAATGTGGTTTTTAATAGTTGTATAAAAGGGGACTGGGACCTTATTTTTTCTGCTTATGCTGTAAACAAGGTTTCAGGGGGAATCCTTTGAAGTGCAAAGATCTAAGCTGGCCGATTTTGAATTCCCCCGTGGTACTACAGAAGAACAGTAGGTATCTGATAGTGTTTGCACTTGGAATAAATCTTTCTGGGCATCAAACACAGTGTTGACAAACAAGATAAAAAGTGGATTATTTAAAAGCAACACTTATGATAAGTAGGACTATTTACATCAGGTATTGTCCCTGAACCTGACAACATTCGCTGCGATGGAATTTTCCCTCTTTGTTTCACTACAGCTGGAATAAAGTACACCACCATTCAGATTTCGGAGCTGACCACTTTGAGAGATGGTCTCCCACTCGCTCTTTTATGATCAAATGGTCAAGGATGAGCAGCAGTTTCTTACTTGTGGTTCCTGGAGGAACACAGAAGCATCACATGTGAAAGGGCAGCTCAGGATAAATGGAGAAGGACGAGACATTCAGTGCTAGTTATGGCATGGGTCTTTTAAACATTATTTGGAGGGACTGTTTCCTATCTCTGTGTCAGAATAGTAGCATGGGTTATCTATTTTAATTAATATGGATTCACTTTGCTGCACTAAAGGAGGCTCTCTTCATATTTGTAGGAAAACAAGAGTT
Organism: Anniella stebbinsi; assembly: GCA_029215795.1. Taxonomy (NCBI): domain Eukaryota; kingdom Metazoa; phylum Chordata; class Lepidosauria; order Squamata; family Anniellidae; genus Anniella; species Anniella stebbinsi. Next base: position 83,704,247 of record JARDYH010000002.1, on the reverse strand, counting down.
GCTGTGATAACTTTTGGCACCCTTTCCATTTATTTGGAAGTGCTATGGGGGAAATGCTTCATAGTCTTCATAACCACATTTATTCTACTTTTACAGACTGAAGAATTGAGAGCAGAGAGAGAAAAAGACAGGGAAAAAGAGAGAGAGAGAGAGAGAGAGAGAGAGAGAATGTGTATGATTGGCCAAAGGTCACTAAAGGCCAAAACAGTCATTCTTTTAAATGTGTGTATAGCAGCTATGTCTCTCCTACCCATTTTTACTCTACAATAGTTGCAGCCCCCCCCCCCCCGCTCATCCAGATCCTAAGACACTCCTAGTCCTCACACTAGGACCCTATCTAGATCAGGGCCCCTGTGCCTACTCTAAAATATGAAAAAACAAAAGCCATAGCTGTTAGACATACATTTAAGGAGAGGGTGGGAAAGTCCCCTTCCACCAGTTTAAACCTGGACCCCACACTTCACCTGGAAGCATGCCTAGTGCCAAACCAACCCTAAGTATGCTTCCTGAAGAAAAGCTGGATTAACTGCAATGGTGGAAGGGGACTTTTCCACCCCTCCTTCCTATGGCAGCCTTTTTAGTCCCTGAAAATCCCTGCTGAATAGGATGTGGTGTGGTGTGAGAGGATCCTCCAAAAACAGGCCAAGGGACCTTTTGTGAGTGGAGCTCTTCCTCTCATGGAAGGCAGATCTGACCTGAAACTTTTATGGTGCTATCATCCTGCCTCATCCACAAATTTTTCAGGTGGCCCAAATGATATTAACTTCAACTTGTAATCTTCCCTTTTTTTCCACCGCTTCTTCTGTTTTTTGTCTTATCACAGATAATCCCTTAAGGGGAAAAAAGATGGAATAGTTGCAGAATGGCTTCTCATTGGTAGTGCTAGATGTTCTCTATCTGGGAGCACACTCAGTCCATAGATGAGTAGGGTATTTTTATGGGATAAAGAGAAAGTTGTTGTTGTTTTAGGAGCAGAGTTTTTATAGGACTGTTTTTAGAAGAAGGTGCTCTGTACCATGGGAGGACTCTGGTTTAGAGGCAGAGTACTTGCTTTGCATGTAGAAGCTTCCAGGTATCTCCCAGCTCAGGTAAACTGGGAATAGAGATGTCTGTCACTGGGGAATCTGTTTCTTTTTGGGCTTGATGGAATTCCGCATCATGTATAACCTACTTTGCATCTGTGAGCTGAGCTGCAGGCTGTTCCCTGAGCTCCATCTCAGAACATCACGCTCCTTCCGGAACTGCTTATTTGCCTCGTGACCGGGTTTGACACATACTCACTTCAGCTATGGCCCTTTTCAAAAACAGACACACCACGCTTCATGCCGTCCAACGCCTTCTGGGTTACATGGCCTCTATCGTTGCTGTAGTCGAATGGGCCAGTCTACACATGAGGGGCCTGCAATTATGTTTAGCCCAAGTCTACGACTTCGAAGCCAATGCCCGTCAGTGCCAACTCTTGATATCGAACAACATCGCTCAGTCCCTCCTCTGGTGGACAGACATTCACAACTTAACAAAAGGGATACCTTTCCTTTGACCAATGCACACCAGAGTACTAGTGTCCGATGCTTCCCTCCAAGGCTGGGGAGCCCATTGCAGTCCCCTTCGGGTATCCGGTCACTGGACATGCGAGGAAAGTCTGCTTCACATCAACATCCTGGAGCTCTTGGCAGTCTGGAAAGCAATGATCGCGTTCAAGACAGATTTATGTGACAGACATATACAGGTCATGACGGACAATACAGCCATACTGTGGTACCTAAACAAGCAGGGGGGTACTCACTCTACTCCTCTGGTGGACCTGACATTGAAAACCTTCAAATGGACCATTTCCAGACGGATCCACTTGTCAGCGATTCATATCGCCGGTACAAGCAACATTCTGGCAGATGCCTTGAGCAGGACTACGACTTTGACCCACAGGTGGGAACTGCTGCCTTGCATCCAGAACTCTCTGTTCTGAAGGTGGGGAACACCTTCGATAGATCTGTTCACAACATACCAGAACCAGAGCTGTCACCTCTACTGTTCCAGAGGAGGTTTGGGCTGCAATTCCATGGGGGACGCGTTCTCCATCCAGTGGAAAGGGACAATGTTCTACCTGTTTCTGCCCTTCCCACTATTGACGAGGGTGCTCTCGAAGATCAGCCAAGACCGAACCAGATGCATAATCATCGCACCATGGTGGTCAAGGCAGTCATGGTTCCACACTCTACTCTGTCTGTCTTTATGCCAATACTGGCGACTACCATTGTTCCCGAACCTTATCTCGCACAGCGTCAGGAAGGTTCACCACCCAGACATCTGACCTCTGAATTTGACGACATGGAGAATACCGTAGGTACCTCCCCTCTCTCCATCTTGAATGAGGTCCAGGCAATTTTGACTGCTTCCAAGTACCCATCTACAAGGCGATCCTATTTGTCAAAATGGGCTACGTTTACTCAGTTTGCACTGGACAAGGGGTTTGATCCCTATACCAGCTCTGTTTCACAAGTTTTACAGTTTTTGACCAATTTATTTGACAAGGGTCTACAGTTTTCTTCTATTTGAGCTTACCTAGCTGCAGTTTCTGATGTTCATGCTCCTATCTCAGGATTCACCTTGTTTTCCCACCCACTTGTCAAAACATTCCTAGCGGGTGACAGGAACCTACGACCGCCATTTTGGCATCAAGCGCCATCATGGGATCTGCCTCTAGTGCTAAGAGTTCTTATGTCAAAGCCCTTTGAGCCCTTGGCCACATGTCCATTACATCTCCTTTCGTGGAAGGTATCATTTTTGGTTGCGATTACCTCAGCTAGGAGGGTCAGTGAACTTTCCACATTACGAGTGGACTCCCCTTACTTAATTTTCCACAAAGACTCTGCATCTTTTTGACCAGATGTGGCATTTTTGCCAAAGGTCCTGTCAGAGTTTCATTTCAATGACTCCATCTCCTTACCAGCTTTCTTCTCCAACCCAAGCACTGATATTGAAAGACAGCTGCACTCACTAGATGTGCGGAGGCCGCTTGCTTTCTACAAGTCTAGAACTGAGTTGTTCAGGTCTACACAAAGATTATTTGTGTGTTACGGTGAACCTAACAAGGGCTCACCTGTATCATCTCAACGGTTGGTTGCGTGGATTTGTCAGACAATAACACTTGCTTACCAACTCGCAAAACGAGAAGTGCCTTCCCAGATTAGAGCACATTCTACCAGTGCAGTAGCCACCTCGACAGCGTTCACTAAGGGAGTTGCTCTGTCAGACTAATGCAAGGCTACTACTTGGTCCTCGCATTCAACTTTTATCAGGCATTACAAACTTGATTTACATGCAAGGACAGCTTCTCAATTTGGAAGAGAGGTTCTGTCTTCTGTCTTATGATGACACCTTACCCACCTCTGGTAAGTCAGCTTGCTAATCACCCCATAAAGTGTGATGCACAGAAACCATGAAGAAGAAAGACAGGTTACCAACCTGTAACTGTAGTTCTTCAAGTGGTCATCTGTGCATTCACACTACCTTCCCTCCGTCTCCTCTTGGTGTCAATGTCACTGATGTCGATACTGAGATTGTTACTATCCCTTGGTTCGAGATCGTATGTCGGTTTTGAGGAACTGAGGGATAGGGTGGGAACACTTCAGACATGCATACTACGACAGTAGGGGAGGGGTTCCCACCTACAACTGTTCCTTAGCTATTGGAAGTTTCCGATTGAGGCACTACGCCGGCACAGAGTCCCATAAAGTGTGAATGCACAGATGACCACTCAAAGAACTACAGTCACAGGTAGGCAACCTGTCTTTCATCTGCCTTCATTTTGATTTTGGTTTTAAATTTACATGCAGTTTACATAAAACCCATTGATTTGTACTGAATCCTATTGAGGAGTCTGAGAGCTTTTCTACGTGAGGCATTTATTATGCACTTGTCATTCCCTATTCATGGTTGTTTATGGGTTCTTTAGATGACATAATGTCTCTCCAGTTTCACTTCTATGTCTAAAGAGCACTTTTGACAAGTTTTTTTAAGAACAGAGGGAATGTGGTATTATTTGTGAAAGTGAACAAAAATGTATATCAACTTGTGTATTTGTGCTATAATGCTATGCCACAGTGCCACTTAGAGGTTATGTAGCAGAAAAACAGGAAAGGAAACCCTCTTCATGTGGTGCTCAGATCTCAATTCTGTGACAAAACTGGAAGTAGATTCAGCACATTAACAGACTCATGTAGAAAAGCCACAACTGGCATAGATACCATTCTTGAAAGCCTATTTGGAAATAATATAGGTCTGGATTCAAAGAGTACTGCACACAGACATAAGTGCTCCTTCTCTCACATGAGGGCATTCTGCACTTCCTGTACCAACTGGACTGGCTGAGTCAGACTCATGGCCAGGTCTACACCAAGCAGAATATAACACTTTGAAAGTGGGATGAAAACGTTATATGGAATGTTCTCAATACCATTATAAACCATTGTAAAGCAGTACTGTAGATCCTGCCTGTGTTAAACAAATAAAGGGGTAAATCCAACAGGCTAGTCAGTAGTCAGGCAAATAGTCAAGCACAGAGATATCATTTGAGTATGGAAACTATTTAAGGCAGGAGTAGTCAGGATACATGCAATGGTCAGAGCACAATATTAACAGGCAAGTAGGTAGTTTCCAGAAGAAAGATCTACAGCTAGGGATATCAGGGGAATCTGTTTGGGGGGTGGAACTCAACAAGCTTCCCTTGGCTCATTCCCCTGGACTTTGGTCTGTTTCCTGCAAGCTGGCCCAACACAATCTGCATAGAGATTTGTGCAAACCTAAGCCTCAGATCATGCAAATTTGTGCAAATTACTATTTGTGCAAATAAAAAAATACAGAAAAAGCTCCTGGAGGTTGGGAAAAACCTGCAGCTCAACCTGTAAATATGAGCTGAGTCAGGCATGCTGGGGAACTCTGTCAAACCGAAAACAAAATTGGATTTTCTGGCAGCTGACTTCCCCTGTCAGAGGCACAGCCATGGTCGAAACACAGGAGAGTAGCTAGGCAGAAATGCAGTCCAGAAAACAGAGTCAAGCAGGAGTCCAGAGGTCAGGGGCACAGAAGTACAGTTGCAAGACAAGGTCAAGGAAGTACGACATATGAATATGAAAGCCTCCTCTATCCATGGATAACCAGCATTCCTCATCGCACAGAGAGCTCCCATGGAAAAAGGAGGCTCTCTTCTTCAGACAGTTGCCCTCCACGCATACAGAGCGACGAGAGTGATGAAGGAGCGGGACAGGGCTAATGACTCCTCTTCATGTGTCTACTCAACACAAATCAAGAATGTATTGGACTACAGCTCCCATCATCCTTATTGACTGTGTTGGCTGGGGATGGTGGGAGTTGAAGTCCAACACAACTGGAGGATGCCTAGTTGAGGAAGGCTGTTCTTTATACAGTCAGTTGGTTGCTGGCTGAAACAGTTTTTCAACCTCATGATACAATAAACTTCTTAGTTCTTAAGTAGCGACCACACTTTTTGCCCTGCTGCTGCTGCAGACTAACACAGCTATCCTTCAAGAGTTGTCCTATTGTATGTAAATATTGGGGGTATTTCACTTTTAGCAAAATACCTGGAAAATATGGTAACATATAGTGCTACAAAACTTTAATAGCATTTAAGTAGATTCTTATTTTACTCAATAGCAGCCATGGGTAATACATCATGCAGCTCAGTCATAAATATGTTTAAATAGTTTTGTGTATGATGCATGGATGTGTGTTTTTAAACACGCACCCCCCCCCCCCCAAAGCAGACACTATGTATTATGTGCACGAATGTCAAACATGTTTCCTTGTGAAGAATATAATGGTCTTGTTGGATGGTGACATCTTAAATGGCGGTGTTGTGATGATCATGAGAAGACTAAGGGACCTCAGGTGCATGAAGTTCCACCTAATACTTGAGCGATATTGGAGGGCAGTGATGATTATGAGAATTCCACCAACAGGAAATGAATTTGCTGCCTTACATGTGGCTGCAGTGGGTAAAGCCATTCTGGGGAGCTGGCCCTAAGGCTTTCGCTCAGCAAAGGAATCAAAGCACATGACATCTGCACTGCAAAGCACAGAATGAATCATGATTGTCTGACTTCAAAGAGGACATCAAAATGTTAAGGAAGAGGCAGGAAGCAATGAGGTTGCCTGCTGGAACTTCTCTGAAGCTACCACTTCCCGGAGCTTTCATATAAAATAAGCAGGGAATTCTCAAGCTCCTGGGGTGGCTCAGAAGCTCTTGGGGATGAGAATGATCCTTACAGAACGTCTGGATTTATTCATTTTATAAGTCCTAGTTACCTAAGCCAAGTTAGCACCATCATCTTCTATGGAATTTAGATTTTTCCAACACCACTGAACCACCTAGAAAGTGGCAGGGTGCAGTGCTCTGATAAATAGTTTTGGTGAGAATGGCTACTGCTTATCAAATCTGTCTCGTTTCATTGGTGCGTGGCCACTGTGTCCCTTCTAGTTCTCTCCAATGTTTAAAGGACAGAGAGCAGAGATGGGGAAGAAATTTGTTCACATTTAAATTTCATTTCACATTTAAATGTAATGTGAACTTAAATTTAATGTAATCTAATTTTGCAGTTTTGATTGAACCACAGTGTGAACCAAAACACCCTTAGCCTTTGACTTTTGCACTTTTCCAAATTTTGCAGTGAAGTCCTTCAATCAAAACATGCATGGAAATGCATATATGAAGGGAAATCATGTTAAAGTGTATTATATTAGAAAATACACTTGCAAAAAAGTGTATATTAGCCAAAATGAACACAAGAAATGCATATATTATGAGGAACATACACAATAATGTGTATGAATTTTCATTCAAACCTTAAAAAAATGCTAAAGTTTGAGACCAACTGAACCAAAACTGGAAAAATGAGAAACTAAGAGAAGCCAAAGTTGACAGATTCATCCTTCTCTAGCTGAGAGATGTCAAATCCTGGCTAGTGGGTTGCTATAATGCCAAGTAGGAAAGAGCTGTTATTGTTGGTGAAGGCTAATCCTCATTTCAGTGGGATGCACCTGAAAACTTAAGCCTAGGAATCAGAGGAGTGACTGCTGGGTTCTCAGATAAAAATAAAGTCTATACACTAGGCCAGGTATTAGCAACATGTGGCCCCATGACAACATGCCCCCCCCCCCCGTGTGGTCCCTGCTGACCCTACTGCGCAAAAATAAATAAATAGCCTTTTTAAAAATGGTGGCTTTAGCACTACAGGGTGCTAAATGGTTAAAATTTAGCTTGTTCTGAAGCTAAATATGAGCCTTTTAGCACTCTGTAGCTGCTGCGGAGCAACCTGGCTGCAGGACAAACTAAATTTGAGTATTGTAGTGTATCATATCAATTGGCTGCTGAATTTCAACAGCGAAATGGAGTGTTTTGCCCACAGGCAGCCCATGGAGTGCCCCATGGACTGAGGCCCATGTGGGGGTGGGTCTTGGGAGGCAAAAATGTTCCCAGACCTCCCAAAGTTGCCCATCCCTGCACTAGGCCTTAAAAAGGAATGAGATGAACACATAACAAATAATATCCTAATTATATAAGATTACCATTAGGGCAGCCTTCCCCAGCCTGGTGCTCTCCAGATTTGTTGGGACTACTATTCCCATGATTCCCAGCCAGCATGGATATGTGTAATCATAGACATCTGGACGGCACCAGGCTAGGAAAATCTGCATTATGGCTTCTTAACTAAGAGAGAGAAACAGGGAGAATCATACTGAAAATAGAAAGATTTATAGTGAGGATTTAAAACGGATGTCAGTAGTGATGTCAAATGGCAAACATTTCAATGTGTGTTTTTTACAGATTATTTTTTAATAAGATTGGACAATTACAAGGGCTAACAACCAGGGAAGAAAGATTTCTTCCCTTTTCAATCAGTTGCAAGCATTTCAGGACTTTCTTATATTTCAAATGAAATCTCAACATAGTTGGCTGTCAAGGTGGGATAAAAAGCGACAGGGAAGGAAACTGAGGAGTTGACAGAGCAATGCCAGGCAACCTCTCTCTCTTTCTCTGCGTATGAATGCGTGTAGCCCATGGGATTACAGATTAAGGATGTAAGAATGCATCAGGCATAATTTAGACATCAAGAAAAGGTTCCCAATTGTAGGCAGGGGTGAACTGTGATGTATTTCACAAAAAATAACCTGTTGAATATTTTTCACCCCAGGTTTTTGAGAAGAGCTTGCTAGAAGAGCACCTGATAGTTTGTGAGCTTGAATGACTTGTCCTGTTTCATTTCAGATAATTCATGCTTTTTATTAGCACCGATCCAGATTCCTTTTTCTTTCCATTTTCTTTCTTCTTTTCCTTGTGGGGTCAGGGGTGTGAATCTGTGCTGTTGAAGGGAGTGAAGGAACTTTCCACAAATGGAGTCCTTCCTCTCATAGAAGTCAGATTCTGGATCCAACCTATTGTTTGGCTACTGTGATATGAAGTGATAAAGGGGTGGGGTGGGGGGCTACTCTAGATGAGCAATGGGGAACCTCCAGCTTATGTGGCCAGATATGGCCCACCAAGCCTTCTATTCTGCATGGTGAGTGGGGGACCACATCTCCCCCCACCTTGTCACCTCATAACATAGAGACCAACCATTGGGATGGATCCAGAATCTACCTTTGGCAAGAGGAAAATACCTTCCATGAGAGGAAAGGCTCCACTCATGGAAAGTTCCTCCACAGGGTTTCTGGAGATCCCCCCTCTCCCCTACAGCACAGCTCACCCCATACATCAGAGTCTCCTGATTCTCCACATAGCATTTTCATGGAGGCTAGAGGGGCATCCATGGGATGGAGAGGTGGAGAAGCCCACTTCTGCCAGGGCAGTTGATCATCTTAAATCTGGATCAACCCAATGAGTGTTATTGTGTGGTGTGTGTGTGTTTGAAAGAGAGAGAGAGAGAGAGAGAGAGAAAGAGAGAGAGAGAGATGGAATATGTGTGTTACAGAATGTGCTGTGTGTGTATGTATGTACAGCAGCACATGTCGTGTGTGTGTGTGTGTGTGTGAATGTATATGAGTAAATGAGGGGTGTATATATATGAGTGAATGGGGTTGCCTGTGTGTGGGGGAATTGGCTCCAGAGAAGCATGTTGGGGCTGCATACCAACAGTGGGTGTGGCCTTGAACACTACTGGCATATGGCCACTGATGTTGCCTGAATCTAATTCAGGCCTTGGGCTGGAAAAAGTTCCCCACCCCTGCTCTAGAACTCATGTTCAATTTTTAAAGATTTATTTATTTATTTATTTGATGGGCTATTTGCCTAGCCTCATAATTTATATTGCCTCATAAGTGCTCACTGGTCCTGCCTTCCAGATTTATCAATGGTCTTTATTAACACTGATTATCAACTATTTATTTATTCATTACATTTATAGCCTGCCTTTTTTTCTCCAAGGACCCCTTGGCGGCATACATCAGCCTCCTTCAACTACTTGTCACCTAGCAGCACCCCAAACCATCACCCTCAAAGGATTCTGACCTGTCATCCTCAGAAGAAACTCTGAAGTTGGTAGGAGAGGAATCAACTGTTGGAAGGCATTGCAAAACTTTTGTCTCCCCAGGACCCATGCCTGCCACAAGCACTTGCACATGGCTGCAGCCTGAGGCTGCTAAAACAGACCAGACCTTTTAAGGGTCAAAGCCTCAGTAAAGGTAGAGGTGGGGCTAACAAACCTAAAGGCTGGTAACTTCCTATTTCAGCTTCAGTCTTGCTCTGGCCTTTGTTGGAGCATCATACAGACAACATTGTCTGGGGCCAAATCTACCCCTTGTGTCAAATCATTACGATCCCATCTTGGTAACGTTATATCCCTCTTACACATGTATACCTCGTAGGACGTACAATAGCATTTGTTGTGGCATTTTGGATAATGTGGAATAAAAAGCAGGAAATAACACCATGAAAGTGGTATATGGAATGTGTAATGTGCCCCAACAGTTATCAGTGCACTTCAGTACCGCTATAAAGCAGTAGTGCAGATCTAGCCCCAGCTTCCAACCCCAGCCACAGTTGGAGCTTTCCATGGTGCTGATTACTTTTGGAGGGACCTGACCCATAGCAGAAGCTTGTAACCCAACAGAGCATCATCAGAACTCATGGCCTGAAATGGTAGGAGGTGGGGTGGTCAGAAGTGAAGAGGGCAGGGCTGGTATATGCAGTGATACTGAGGGTAGTAGGGTCAGTGCATTCACTGCCCCCTACACGAGTTGGAATACTCTATTCAGGTAGAGCACCTGATTGGGGCTTTTGCTTGAACAGACTAGTCAGGCTGATACTACAGTTGTGTTTTGCTACCAAAGAATTACCTCAAGTCAGTTTGTGGGGGGGATCCCAGGAATATAACACAGAAAACACTGGGCTGCAGTGATTTGACAATGACACTGCCTGGATGCTTAGTGAAAAGTGAGTTTTCAAACATAAAAATTCCAAAAGAAATAGCCAGTGTGATAACATCTTAGGACAAATGAGAAGTGCTTGAATATGGGCAATTTAGTTATTGCTTACATATCCATACTGCTCAATAGCTAAAGCTCCCTGCATAATTCACAACCATCAAAACCATAAAATATAACATGATAAAATATATTAAAGTTTAAAGTGCTGTTGCACAGTGTTCTGCTTGTGGGTCGACAGCTGATTGGCCACTGTATGAACAGAGTGCTGGACTAGATGGACCCTTGGCCTGATCCAGCAGGGCACTTCTGATTTTTTTATATCGTTAGCACAAAAACAAAATTAAACCTAGCAGCAATACAAAGATCTAAAAAATTAGAATTCTTAAGATGCTAACAGTAATGTCTAATTAAATTATTGAATAAATAACTTCACTGTAAACATATTAGTGATGATGATGATTGTTTTGTTGTTTTACATTACTTAGAATGGTTCTTTGAGGTTAGTGCCCCCATTGCCCAATTCTGCTGTTGGGCCCTTGAAATACCCCAGGATCTAACTTCATGCCATAGAGAATATGTCCAGTATGAGCGACAGAAATGGAAATAGATATAGGTGGGCAAAATGTACTGCTCTGTCAAGAGGACTAAGAGTAACTAAAAAGTATCTTTTGGCGAACAATATGGAGCTGATAGTAGTACACTTTGCATTTTCTGTAGAGTGGGTCAACATAAAAAACAGCACAATGTACACAATTCCCCCTTGTCAATACAAACAGTGTGGGGCCTCTAACAAACTTTGTTAGCATACAGATGTGTGATACCTTTTAAACTCCCCGCAGTGTCTTCCTACCTGCTGTGCTTAATTTCAGATTCTAGTGCAGCCATTAAGAAAAACCTGCTTGCTCCTTTATCTGTGTCCTACTTTGCATCAGCTTCCCTCTGATATTTCCTGGGTCTTTATCCCCCCAAACCCTATTGAAATGGCTGGTTATTTTTTATTATTATTATTATTATTTTTAAAATCCTGGCCATTACTTTATTTTACACTGAACAACATACTCTCCCTTAAAAATATAAAATTGAACAAATGCACACATATGCTCTGCAAAAATCTTTCCTATGAAGTTTAGTATTTAGATGGTGTGTGTGTGTGTGTGTGTGTGTGCATATGGGTGGGTGTATGCAACTTTTTCTGAAGATGGGACATTCTAAGCCTCATTCTCATTTTGATTTATTTGTCTTCGGCTATATCCCTATTAAATTAGCAAAGACAAGCAATGTGCAAAACCCTGGAGATGAATTAGCCATTGTATCTGGTCCATTAATCTCTTCTTCAGTTCTAAAGAATTATGGCTCACCCAGACCCTAAGATCAAATAAAATGCCTAATTGGGAAAATCCTAAACTAGAGTGTCCTGGGGAGCTTGAATTTATTTGTCAACTCTTCAAACAATGTTGTTGTTTATATGTCTTTAAACCCCTGATAGAGTGGCGGAAAAAGTATCTGAATCCTGGAGTCTTTAAACACAGGAGGGTGATTGAGAATTGTTTTCAATTAACTGGAAGGAAGAGGGACACTTATGCTAAAACCAGATAGATATGCCACGAGTGCTCTGCCAAATGGAATGAGTGTTTTTAATCTAAAGTAGAGAAGTGGAATTTTTTGACCTACAGAACATTGGGTTGTATTCAGTGGTGGTTTTGCACTAGTGCAAAGCACTTACGCTTGTGCAAGGCAGGACATCCAATTTTTGCCATCCAATCCCCTCTGCCTACTGAAACCCGTGCTACCATATTCCATAGTGTTCTCTAGGCATCAAGAGCAACCTCTGGGGGTGTGGGGGCATGCAGGGGGCTGTAGTGTATAGGGGAACTTTCATTCTGAAGTTCTACCATGCCCAGTGGTGATGGTGGTGGTGGGTTAAATAAAGAAAAAATGTCTCCAGTGATTCCAACGGATGCATTTCTTTTTCTTTCTTTTTAACCCACCCATGGTAGGTGGAGGCGGGTGAAATTTTGAAACAAAAGTGGGAAGAGGGAAAGGTTAAATACTCCCTCCCAGAGTACAGCGGTCCTGAACTCAATCAAGGCTGTGTGTGTTTACATTGAGGTAATAAGCCAATTATGCATAACTCTATGTGTAAATTGGAAAATATGCAGTTTTGTCCTGAGGCAGCTGCCTCTGGCAGCAGGTTTTGGGTGTCATGAAAGGGCAGCTAATTGTTAGTTGTTCAGTTTATTATTATTGTTTTGTTTTTTACTGTCAGGGAGAGGTGCTTTTGGAAATTTCTGACTCAAATGCTGAAGTAATGTGGATAAAAGTAAATGGGTATTGATGTGAGGGGGCATGGACCATTTTTTCCCTCTGCCTCGGTCAGCAAAATGTCTTGGGATGGCCCCGTTCATCTTGAAATTAGTACATTTGATGCAGCCAAAAAGACTCCTGGAAGAATATCCACTTTGCGAAATATTTGCATTCTTTGGATTCTCTTCACCACTCTTCATTCTTCTAGCAGCTTTGCAGCACCATTATCCTCCTTCTTCTTTGCTCTTGCTGTCCGTAAGCTCATTTGTGAATTTGATTGACTGTGGTGGTTCATATAGTTTTATTGACAGGAAAACACACACTTGGATTGCCAGAGCCAATGGGGCAAAACAGGAGCATGGGCAGATGAGGTTAAGGAAGAGATAGGACAAATGGAATAACACAAGTACATTCAAGGTGTTGGAAATCACTGGCATGGAAGCTCTTCAACCCTCAGGATAGCAAACACAAAGTGAGGTCAGTACTTCACATTCCGCCATTGTTGAAAGCAGGTCAGCATGTGGGCCACAGGCTCCATATTTTGTGGCCGCCACTGGGTCCCCTTTCACCATTGCTGTGCTGCCAGGGATTCTTCTGGGAAAGGTGTGCGGGAGGCATTTTCCGGAACAATTATGGGGAATCTGGTGGCACTACCCCTTCCGGTGGAGGGGGAGGAATGTTGCCTGAGGAGTGTTCCAAGGGGGCCAATGTGCCCCTCAACCCACCGAAATTGCCCTACCTGGCTTTTAACCAACCTCTCGGCTTTCATGCATGTACAGTTGGTATATCGACCTATAAAGTTGCACAGAGAATAATGCTTCAATGTGTGAACTGTAAAGCTGGAAGTGGTAGGGATTGGTATGTTGCACTCTGTTGCTTGTGGGCAGTAACCAACAGGGCTGCTGTGCAAGTGCCCCCTGTGATGTTTTACTGTTTATTGCCAGTTATTTATATGATGTATTTATGATGTTTTGATGATGTTTACATTTTAGATGTATGTGCTGTGTGATGTATGTAAATCTAGCATGAGAGAGGAGAGAATGTGAAGTGTATGCTGATGGGCTGGTGGTTCAAAGGTCTGGATTGGTTGATAATAGTGAGTGGGAGGAGTTAAGGGAAGCAGGAGAGATTGTATGTGAGAGGGAGCTAGTTGAGATCTGGGGTTTGTCTGTGGAGGGTCTGGAATTAGTGTAGGAACAATGTGTTTTGTTATTTTGGGGAACAGAGTGAAGGGAGGAGAGATAGTGTAGCCTAGAGGGCAGAGAGTAGGCAGGATTGTACACAGAACTGTACTGAAACAAATATGCTTGAACTGATGAAACCATTATGCTCTTTAACTGCATAACTTTACTTGTTGTTAATTAACATTCTTTTGTTTCACAGTGGAGTTTTTGTGAGGTAAGGTATAGGATTCAATGGTGGCAGAGGAAGGGAAGGTGCAAAAATAGAGTGCTGGGCTGGGCTGCGGTGAGACCAGGCAAGGGTGGCGAGTCACAGAGTCAGTGGGCAGCATTCTGATAGCAATACCCCTTGGTTAGGAGCCTCTGATTTAATAAGAGAAATAAAGAAACATAAATGGAGTGGCATCACACATCCTCCTTCTGATTCCATTACACCAGTGGGATCCACTGCTTGTGCAACGGAGATTTAACATTTCCCATAGGAAGTGCAGAAATGAGCAAAAAGACTTGTTTCTGGATCAGGACTGGTCGGCAGAGCTCATTTATGCGAGTTCTGCTGACCTGCCCACTTACAGAAAGGAAATGTTACACTTGGTTCCAGTTGTTCCTGGAAGCACTAAACCTCCATTGTGCAACTTGTGAGTTCTCACTTGTGGAATGGAATCCGTGAGGGTGAAGTACCCCATTGGATACTGCTCCCTATACTGGAATCCAATCAAATCAAATGAAATGCTGCACTTACCTGCAGCAAGAATGCACAGGGAAAGCAGAATGCAATAGAGCAGACTGGTTGCCCTCTAGATGGTTTGAACTGTCACTCCCATCATCCCTAGGCAGCATGGCCAATGATTAGTTATGATGGGAGGACCATCTTGAGAGCATCCAGGACCATCTTGAGAGCAACCAGGGCCAGATCTATACTAGTGCTTTTTATCAGTGTTGAAATGCACTGATAACTATTCCATATAGTACTTTATAACGTTATTTCCAGCTTTTTATTCTTTTTATTTTGGATATATTTCTTACCCAAAATGCTGCAACAGATGTCATTTCTGCATTATGAGGTATAAATGCACAAGAGGGATATAGCATCACCAGGACAGATCGTATTGATCTATTCCAGGTTGGTGAAGGCTACACTTGAGTTAACAGTAGACCAGGAGGTGAAGTATCTGTGGCTGGGCTGTACCACTTCGGATTGCAGGTGAGGGGCCAAATTTGTTGAATGCTTTCCCCAACACAAACTGCCCAACATCAGCAGGCCATGGAACTGTTCAAGGCTAGTCTTCTGCCTGACATGCTAATTTCTTTGTGAAAGGAGAGGTATTTTATGCGTGGGAATGTTCAAATATTCACCTGTTGCATAAAATGGTACATTCTGGTAGCAAATAGATCACATGGTGTTTCTCCTCTTCCATTTTAGCTCTACACAAATATAGAGCCTGCAGTTCCTCATCGCTTGCCACCTCCTTCTTCTTAATCCCAAAGGTTCATGTTTGCAACAGTCCAAGATAATACAGAAAGCTGCATGGAGAGAAAGTGTCTTCTCTGCCACCCCTGATCATGTGGATAATTAGATCCATTCATCGAGAAGCACTTTCAGCCCAGCCTCTTTTATGATAATTACATTTGCATTAAAACTGTTCCTCTTGCTGACAAACCTGGCACGAGCATCCCTTTGTGGAGTAATTAACGCAGATAACTGAACACCAGTCCAAAATGTTGTGCATAATTAATTGATCAAGTTACCTGTCAGAAGCAGGTAATTTTCCATTACCCTTGGGAGGGAGTCACTACTATTGAGCCTTTCAAAACTTGCCTGACTTGGAACATAATAGACCGGAACAGCTGGGAGCCAAGTCGAAGGCAGCCATTCTCTAGTTCTCTGAATGAAAATCTGTATCTGACGGGGTTGCCGTACAAACTCTCACACACTTTTCCTGGCGACAATAAATCTGGGCAAAGGAACAGACAGGAATCAATGTATACTCTTAAGGTTAGAGGCAGAGCTAACATTCATTATAATCAAAATTTTGGGTCAATTCTGGGATTGATGATTTATGAAATTCCTTACAAATTCTATTCATTGTTCTGGCAAACTTGGTTTCTTTTCATCATTCCAGATTGGTAACTGTAATTTGGTGGCTGACTGTATTTATTTTATTGCAAACAACAACAACACCCGTATAATAATAACAATAATAATAGTAGTAATAATAATAATAATAATAATAATTCTTACCCCCTCTCCCTCTGGATCGGGGTGGGGAACAACATTAAATACAAAACAGTATAAAATACATAAAACTGATTAAAATGTATAAAAGTAATGAATTATTTGAAACATATAAAACTAATACATTATTAAAATAACAATGAGACATCTTAAAATTTAACTAGGTAGGCCTGCCAGAAGAGATCAGTCTTTATGGCTTTCTTAAAGTCAGGAAGACTGGTAAATTGACGAATCTTGCCCGGCATGAAAGTTTGGACTGCTTGTCTCCCAATGAACTGTGTTTTCTCACCACAATTATGTGGGATTTTTTTGTACAACTATATTCTTGCAATAGTTATAGCTTATATCATTGGCTTTGCTTTCTTGGTTGGTTGATTGTGACATGTGTGTGTTTGTGGAGGGTAAGAAGATGAGAGAATAACAGGGCTGTATCATATTCATTGCTTTATTTATAATGCAAAAGTGCAAACCAGAAATCCTACATGTGGATGTATTCACATCCAGGTATGTTGGATGGGAATACATCCACATGCATGTGTGTGGATGTGATAATGCCAGACTTCTGCATGTGAAAATTCAGAAAACAGTTTTGGAGAATCCTAGATTTTTCAGTCATGATTTTCAGTAAAATTGTGTATACAGTATGTCTACTTAGAACTAAGTCCCATTGAGTTCAATGGGGCTTACCCCCATGCAGGTAGGTATCGGATTATAGTCTGAGGGCAATCCTATTGTCTCTGGGAGAGCATTCCAGAGAGCAAACAAAGCTTCTTTGCCAAAGTTCCAGCTAGAAGAGCTTCAGATGACACTTTGGCCAGTGATGTTAGGGGATAGGGCGGGTCCCAGCCCCTTATAGCTGGCTAATGGGGTGTATCCTGGGGAGCAATCCAGCCCCTGGGCCACATACATTTTCCCACCCCTGAGCTATGGGGATAGAATTTGCACTTGAGTGAATACTATCTTAAACTGATTCCATGTTTTATTCATTTGTGCCCTACTACTTAATCTTGCACTAATTGGTCTTTTGGGCCCACCCTGTAAAAGAAATGTAAGTAATTTGTTCTCTCTGTGCCCAGGGCCCATTGACACATACCATATACCGCTTTCATAGTGCTATATCCTGCTTGGTGTAGATCTGGTCCCAGTGGTCCCTCTGAATTTCTATACCTTTTATGTTGTGCAAGAAGGCAAGTCAACTCAGGCTAACACAGAGTGATGTCCCCGGCAACTTCAGTCGAGCCAACATGACAACAGATATGCAACTGCTGTTACAGAAAAAGTCACACTGCTAAGAAACCAGTTTAGATTTGCCCTTTGGCTTGATCTGTTACTAGTGAACTTACTCAGCAAAACAATGCATCTTTTTTTAGAGGTTCTTTGATTAGATAGATAGATAGATAGATAGATGAGATTCTTTATGAGTTCTAAAAAATATGAAGTATTATGAAAAGTGCCATCCTGTGGAAGCCAGTGAGGAAGAAACCGATGCTGTGGAGCTGTTCCTTCTAGCAGGGCAGAAGGTGGGATGGGGTGTTTGGAGGCTTTTTTCCCTGGCCAGTCCTTTGGCTCAATTTCCCACTCATTGATCCCAAAAATAAGTGTGTAGGAAAAATTAGTATGCCAAACCCAGTGATGTGTCAGGGAAAGAGGAGGATTTTGCCTCCAGCAGATCTAAAGCCTTCCATGGTCCCTCTTCAGCATCCCCCTTACCACTTTTTCCACCTGTGGACCCACCCTCTCTGAAGGTGGAAATGGTGTTCCACTCTGTCCTATGGTCCCTGGGACACTCTCCCAGAGACAACATTGGGGGTGTTGGAGGAATCTGTTTGTGGGGTAGAGCTCAATGAACTTTTGTCAGCTCACCCAACCCCTTCCTGGACTTCATTCTATTTTCTGCTAACTGGACTGTCTTGGCCTGCAGTGAGTCAGGCCAGTTAGTGGATTTTCTGTATTTTTCAGCTTGTGCAAATTACGGTTGCAATTTGTGCACATTTGCATGATTTGCACAAATCTCACAAATTATGACTGCAATTTGCGTAATTTGTGAAAATTTCAGCTGCAATTTGAGCAAACCTCTATTTGTACAAAGAAAAGCTGCAAAAAATCCCTGGAGTTTGGGGAAAATTTGCGGTTCGGCTCACAAATGCCAGCTGGGCGGGCGGCAGAAATCCATCAAGCCCAAAAAGGGCTGGATGTCCAAATGATGGGCATTCTACTCTAAATAAAAAATTCTTGATTCCTGCCATTTATTTAGACAAGCTAACAAAAGGCATATACAAGCTGTTTGACCATACAAAAGTTCATATTTAGGGCTATTAATTTCACACTCAAAATATCACTCAATCTCAGGGAAATAATGTTTGTCATTTTATGTAATTTCTTACAGAAAATGTGTTTTAAATCGTGGTAACAAATTACCCATTCTTTATTTGTAACTATAGATTGAACAGGTAGCACCAGAGACAGCCACTCCTGCTCTACATTAAGTTCTGGTGTTCGGATTGATACAGCATATCAAATATGAAAACATTGATGATTCTAAAACTGTCTGTTTGTAACAAGGTTCCCCCTCCCTAGCTGTTTTAAATGTACCACATAGAAATAACTCTGTTCAGTCCAGAAATGCAAGAATGTTATCCTATTTCTTTGATTCTAAGATGCACTCCCCCCCCCCCATATAAACGTCTCTAAAAACAGGGTGTGTCTTAGAATCGATGGCGATTTCCCCACACTTAGAATCAAAGCTTTTTTTCTATTGGTGGTACTGAAATTAAGGTGTGTCTTACAATCAATGGCGTCTTAGAATTGAAGAAATACGGTAATGAAAAGACAAGTAATAATTGGCCTATCATGAACACTACAGATATCAATTTTTATAATGAAACATGTGTCCACTCAGGTCCTCGTTTTGGGGACTCAAACCTGTAAATATGACAATAGCTTGTAGAGCATCATCACTGCCCTCCTTATAAACATGTCATCTCTCCTTCCAATATTATTTTTCCTCCTGGTTTTCCAGAAGGTCTAGACAAAGAAAGAAGCCTCTGAAACCCAAAATCCTGCTTGTGCTCAGCATTTTTTACGTCACCTGTTCTAAAGCAAAGTATTACGCTATTTGTTTTGACTAACTGTATCTGGCATTCCAGAAAAATAAAATACACATCTCAATATTCATAATTCAAGTGGTTGAGTCTCTTTCTTCCTGCCCTTCAATTCTGGCTCCAGGTGTTTGAGGGTCCTTGGTCAAGACCTCCTCAATGGACCCTCTCCCTCAGTGAGTCTACTTTTTCACCACCGTTGTCACCAACTACTACTGCTCCTCCTCCTCTTTCTCATCATTGCTACCACTTGTTCACTTGACAGGAAGAACCTGTGAGTAAGGGGCATCTACTGCTCCACCTATTCACCACCACTCTTACCTTGGCCAGAGCAAGAGGCAGCGGAACAAGCCTATTGCAATGGTGAAGAGGAGGGGCAACTCCAGGAGACTCTTGTTAATGGGCCCCTGGTTGAGTATGAGCCCTTGGCAGGTGAGCCATGGCACCTGTCCTGCTCCTCTTCATCTGATCACTGTTTAGTTCAGAATCCAACATGGATGCCTTCTGAGAGCCACTTGGTGACTGGAAACTAGGGATGCTCGAGAATTTTGTCTGGTTGACATTTCAAAGTGGTCTGATCTGCAACTCCCAGCCAAATATGGGTCTCTAATCAGAGTGCATTTATCTTTTGGATACAATTTACAGTGCAATTCTCGGCTCAAATAAATATTCCAAAATATTAAAAACATGTTTAGAAATGCATATTTTGTGAGAAAATGCAATAAAAGAACCATATTTAAATATGCCCCTTTGTGTGGATTTTTAAAACATGTAGATAAATGAGAAAAGAAGTTGGAATGGATATAGGAACGAACACATGCAAAACTGACTCGAACTAGAAATTAGGGATGTGCACGCCCGAAAATATTGTATTTTCTCGTTATTGGAATTTTGGACCAAAAGAATTATCATCTCCGATAATACCGTAGGTTAATCGTATCATCTTCACAATAATTATCAAAAATCCGATATTTAATTTGCAGCCCCATTGTGCCTTATAGAGCTGATTGTTTTTAAGAAAAATGCCTATACCTTCTGTATTTTCAAAGTTAGAGGCTTGAAACTTGGTCACAATGCTTATGGGGTATGCCTAAGTAGGTGTATGAAATTCGAGATCGATCTGTCCAACCCTCAATTTTATATGAATTTATTAAAGAACGTTTAAGTTCTGACAGGTCAGAATGACAGCTCGCTATGTGCATTCATTCAGACCTGTCAAAAAGTTGCACAATCTTTCAAAAATTCATATAAAATTGAGGGTTAGAAGGATCAATCTCAAATTTCATACACATACTTAGGCATACCCCATAAGCACTGTGACCAAGTTTCAAGCTTCTAACTTTTAAAATACAGAAATTATAGGTTTATTTATATGGCAGTCCAATAATCTGATATAATCGGGCTGAAAATTTTCGGATCAGATATTTATCGGAGGTTTTTCTATCATATCGTTATTGTTAATCGGATGTCCAATAATGACCTTATTGTATCATTATCGGACATTTTAACGATACGATACACATCCCTACTAGAAATAGACTGATCCATCTCTATAGGAAACCACTCCATTTAATAGTTGATGGGGGGGGGGGGTTACCATATGAAGAGTGGAATAAAAATCTCTCAAATAATGCTGATAAATAAAATGTTTTTAGTGTGGAAGATGTGAATATGTACGGTTTTAGCTAGTGCTGTGCTGAAAATTCAATTCTTACATTTTCAGCATTTCATGGAGGGATTGGGGAGAAACAAAAACTCTGATAAAAGAGGCTGGGAGAGGTGAGAATTTTGGAGAATTTTCTCCTTGGGAACTTGGTTTCCACAGTTGTTGATAGTTGTTGAAGGATTTCCTTTCTGTTTTTTTATTTTAAAAAATACCCCTGGCACTTGTAGGAGCCCAGGAGTTCTTCCTGAATGCCTATCGGAGAGGGTGATGTCACATGATCTCCAATAGGCATTCAGGAAGAACTGCCGGGCTCCTCCAAGTGCTGGGAGTGTTTTTTATTTAAAAAATAGAAAGAAAGAAGTCTCCCTCAGCAACTGACTAAACTTGAAAAAGTATGTGGAAACCCTGTCCCCCTCCTCAAGGAGGAAATTCTCCAAAATTCTCCCCCTCCCTATGAAAGAGGCAGAAAACATGATGCTTCTTTCGCAGTGAGAGAAAAATCCCCCAAAATAGGAGGCAGGATTGGGCACAAAACTAGTTTTAGCAACATGGACTGCAGTGCGCTTTGCCCCTATCAAAAGCATTAGTAGCATGGAACCAGATTACAGTGCCGCAGATTTAAGTCAGACAGATCTCATGCATGGGGAATGATCCAGCCCTATGAATCAGGAAAAAACAGGATATTCATTTTGTGGATACAACAAATGTGTTGTGTATTCGACAGTTTCTAACACTACTAGTTTAATAGTACTGAATATTCATCTTGTGGATTCATTAATTTGTGTATCCAATACGCTGATTATGAATTGTTGAACAGGTTCCTATAACATTCAGTTTGTGTATTCAACACTTTGACAACATTATTGTTGAACTGGAATGTTTAATATCCAGGGTAAAAATCACTGTTAAATTCAAATAAATGTCCTTTTAGCATGCACGAATGTTTATATGACATACAATGTGTGATATAGCACATCACAGTAGTTAAACACGTCCAGACTCATATCGGTGGATCTACTTTGGTGTGTTTTTGTTTTAGTGTGAGGACCGCCTCTTCATGTTTTGTTACAGATTTAGGTCAGACAGATCTCATGCACGGGGAATGACCCAGCCCTATGAAGCAGCAAGAAACATGATTAGGTACAAGGACTCATATGTCAGTTAAATGCCACCATTTACATTCAATACTGTTATCAGTTAGTCCAGGTAGGACAATTGCAGTGGTGTAGCAATATATGCTGATGCCACTGCAGTGGTGAAGGCCTACACAACCAGAAATCGGTGTATGTGTGTGTCAGTCAAATGGAGTGAAAGCGTATGGTAGGGATGGAGGAGAAATGTATTTGGCATGAATATTTATATGAATTTACGTAATTTGCACTTCCCAAACTATTAAGTGAACCCAAATCCTCTCATGCCCCCAAATTGGTATTTTATCAATTTTTGTGCATAAGGGAAATGTGTGCACAAAAACTGCATACATTTTTGTGCACATAGAAATGCACACTTTAGTGGAAATTACATTACAAAAATGCATTATATTAAGAGAAATTACTTGCAAAAATGTGTACATTAATTAAAGTGCATACAGAAATGTGTATTGGGTGGGTGGGGGGAGTCCATACAACAATGAGTATATTAGGGGAAGTGCACATACAAATTTTCTGCAGGCTTGAAAAAAAAAGGACCCTGACACAGAATCAGCCTGAAACAAATGTACAATTGTGAAAACAAGAAACTAAGCAGAATTGAAATTGATAGATTCACCCACTGCTAGCATAAATCGGAGGGATGAGGGCATGAGTTAGAATGAGTCAAAGCTATGCAGACCAAGGATCTGGTCACCACAGACTTACCTACAATGGGTAAATTTGCAATTCCATTAGTAGAGGCGTCCAGAGCATCATCTGGTCCAGTTTTACTGGATGAGTTTCAGTTATTGAGGTTCACTTATGTGGACAAGGTGCTTGGCCAAATCCAGTTGACTACCTGTGTGCTTGACTCTTGCCCTTCATGGCTTATCACATTGCACAAAGAAAGGATGTATAGAAATGAAATGAATAAATAAATTTGTCATCTTTGGGAGCTCTGTGTGGCGTGCCTGTGGACATTTGGATCACAGTCAAAGAATTTTACTTATCACAACCTATTACTGAATCCCACCTAGCCAGTGAATGTCACATATTCATTTCACCCATTTCTGTTCCATTGCTTAGAGAAAGGCAACAAGATGCAGACTTTCAACATCACTAGTAAATTGTGGTTTTTATCTGAGTCGCTTGGGATCATATGACACGGCCTAAATTCCTAATGATGGCTTTCACATGATTTGGGTTTTATGTGAGTCATTTTATCTTTTACTTTAGTCTTTAGCAGCTGTAAAAGCCACTATTCATGGTAACAACACAACAACAACAACAACAGCAAAAACTGGACAGAATTGGAAGTGTCTCATGCTTGCAAACTTTCGTTGGTAATTTTATTTTGATGGGGAAAGAAAGATGAGCTGAGTTCTTTCCCTCTGGCATTTCCTCAACAAAAACAATAGCAATGAGAGATTATTTTTGTTGAATTATTTGTTGTTGCATCTGTTGCATGTCTGTTGGCCTTTAGTAAAAACTAATAGTAAAGTGATGGAAATTTGTCTCAAAATGATAGTACTTTTTAATTCTATCTGCATGATTATGGAATAAATACAGCCCCCTCATCACAACCCACACACAAAGCAAGAGAGAGAGAGACTGGATTTTCACAACACACTTACCCTCAGTGGCTGAGTGTGGGTTGGTGTTGAACCATGAGTTGTTTGTTGAACCATAGGTTAGCATTGTCTGGACCCAGGATATTTTCCACAAGATGGTTTGTTAACCATGCAGCACAGCTTATTTTTCTCGAACAAGCCACTTTGAGAACCATGGCTTGTTGTTGGGTTGTTCAAGCCACACTGCATGGTTAACAAGCCACCCTACAGAATGTCCTGGGTTCAGAAAACACACTAACCCATGGTTCAACAAATTTACTGGTAATGCTAAGAATCATAAAGAATCTTTGCAGATATCTGCCCTCATATTTCTTGCCTGATGCTGCAAGACATTTTTCTTGGGTAGTTAGGAAGCTGCTTTATACTGGGTCAATGATTTGTTCAGCTACATTAGGCCAGGATGATCTATTCTAACCAGCAGCAGCTTTCCAGAAAGAGAATCACACCCATCACTTGCTACCTAGAATCCTTGAACTGGAGATGCTATGGGTGGAACCTGGGACTTCTTGCATGCAAACTGCTAAGCTATTGTCAAAGCTGACTAATATGTTTATACTGAAAGTTTTAAAAAATGAAACAAACAACCACAAGTAACACATCCAATTTATAAATGTTTATAGATTTAATTTTTTAAACATTTTAAAATTTAAAATTTAGTAACTTTAATGTTTTAAAAATATATCGGTGTGTGTATTCTTTAAAAAATTACACCTCCACCCCCACACAAATTTTAAAATGTGAAAAATTATATATATATATATATATATATATATATATATATCACTACTGGATGTTTGCTTTGTTTTTGGAGTGCTGTATCATGCCCATCACATCGCACAGCAGATGATAGCAGCAGTAATAGTAGTAGTGCTAATGGTAATAGTTTTTAAAAATGCAAAATCCGAGGCCTCTTCTTTATCCACCTAGCCTCCTTTCCTCCCCCTTTGAGGTACCACTGCCGATCTAGCAGAAATGTAGGATGGCCAAAGCCCAGAGGCGAAGATCACCTCCGCTATTCTTCTGCCCTGCATTGGATATTTGGCTTCCTTTGAGTTTTGAGGCTGCTGGGTATCCACACAGGATTGCACCTTTGGTAACAGCAGAAAGCTTCACTCAGAATAGCCTTCACAAGGGGCTCATCTACACCTAAGGGTGTAGAGGGAGGGGGGAGGATCGCAGATTTACCAGCTTCCGCAATCCTCCCCCAGCATCTAGACAGCCACGCGATGTCCTGGAAAGGAAGAGGGACATCGTGGTCACCATTTGTGTGTGTATGTATGTGTGTGTGAAGAGGAGCCGCTCAGCCCCAATCTGGGGAAAAGATAATATTTTTTTTAAAAAAACACCTGTGCCCAATCCCCCCGCCATCCCAGGTATAGCAAAATTGCTGCTCCCCACCCCCATGGGCATGGAGCCTCCTCGTGCAGCTCCGTACTTGGCCCCGCTACTTGCAGGGAAGAAGGGACGACCTAGGAGCAGCGGCCACACTGGCCACACTCCTCAGGATGGTCCTGGGACTGCGGAAAAAATGGGAAATCCATGGTACCAGAAATCCCAGGGAAAGTCCCTGGTTGTCCCGGGTTGCCCCCAGGATCTCCTGTGTCTCATATGGGTGCACAGGGACGACCTAGAGATGACCTCGTGATATCTGGCAAGTGTAGACATGGTTAAGGTTGACTGACATGTTCCAGGCTGAACCAACAGGACTCTACAGGAATCCAGAAGAGACAACATACCAAACAGAAACTTCCCTAGTGGCCACTTGGAAATGGTACAACGGAAGCATTCACCAAATCTCTAGGTTGAAGTGGCAGTATTATTGAGATTTTGTTATATAAAGTCTTTGAGCTAATGTGACAGTCTCTTGTAGTACCTTAATTCTTATTTATGTTTGTCTCTATACAAGTGGGCAGGCAAACACAATGCATTTCAGATCTCTGACTAATAATAAATTGGTAAATTCGAGAGCAATAACGGTCTATTATGGAAGAAGCATTCAATGTGCTAGATGTGATAATTACTGATATGTCAAGTGAGAATTACTTCAAGACAGCTGGTATTTTTCTTAACAATGCTAGAACTTAGAAAACGTTGTATAAGATCCTTGGAATTTTGCCTTGAAACATTCTGTAAAAATGTTTTCTCATAACTGTAACTGCACTACTCACCTTTGTAAATATGCCTGGGCTGTTTCTTGAAACATGATAAGCACTTCAGAATAGGAGACTATTAACCAGCACCTTGCTTGCAAAGACACTCTTAAAAACTGAACCACAATGAGGAATAGAGAACATGTGTTGTATGTAGGAAGCCTCAAATCCAGTTCAATGCATCAATAGTTAAAGGATCTGTGAGAGACTACAGTACTGAGGTAGATATACGGTTGATCTGACAGTTATATCCTTAATAGTGCCACAAGATAGAGGTGGGTAGGAATTTGATTTCCATTCATTTTTGTTAAGAATTTACCAACTTCCACAAAAATCTTTATAAATGGGATGGAAAGAACGTGATTTTTTTTTAAAATTTTTTTTAACTGAATGTGAGAGAAACTAGATCTGACAAATTTGTCTATCCAGGCCCAGGGTTTTGAGTGCTTCACTCTTAAAGGTCTAGAGGCTCATCTACAGCTGCAGGCCTTCGGGGTGGGGGATGATTATGGGCTTTTCCGCTTGCGGGATTATCTCTCAGGGTGCAAACGAAAGAGGGCCATGCCAGGTTTTTTTTTTTTTTTTTTTTTAAAGAAGAGGATTGCGCAGCATCGATACTGCATGAAAGTAGGACTTTAAAAAAAAAACCTAAACCACTTGTGCTTGAAGATGCCAAGAGCTGTCCAGGGGATGGCGAAAATGCACTTTCCCTTGCCCCCGATATCCGTCCATATTCCCCTCTGGCTTCCTGGCCTGTTTGCTCACCTCCGCTACTCACAGGGAAGAAGGGACCACCCCAAGAGCAGGCACCACACCACCTGCAGACCTCAGGGTTGTCCCAGGACCGCGGTAAAATTCAGTAAAACCATGGTCCCAGTTATCCCGGGCAAAGTGAGTGGTTGTCCCTGGTTAACTCCAGGATACCTGTGCATCACTTTGACACTCAGGGACGACCATGTGACCAGACTGGGATAAATGGCCTAGGTTTGAATCCATCTGTACTGAATCATGTTTGTGGTGTTGAATTAGGATTGCCACCTTTTTTTTCCTGACAGGCAGCTCATCTTTAACAGCTACATGGCAGGCAGGTACAACATGGTGCTTTGTAAGCTGGGAATGCCTGTTGTACCTATTGAATCTGGCAAGTGCAGATGGGAGAAGAATTTTGTTTCAGTTTGTTTTCAAAAAGAATTTACCAACATTTGCCAATTTCTTCATATGAGAACTTGATAAATTTGAATATCGGGAGAATGCAAAATTGACAGATATGTTCACCCCCTACCACAAGTTATCCAATTCACATCCTCTTAGATCACTCCAGATTTAGTCACACTCTTGTATAAATTATCTTCAAGCTTGTGCACTCCCCCTCTGTTCTTTTCCTCCCGCATAGCCATGAGTAGCAGACTGGAATTTTTCACAACCATTTTCAATAAACCACAGTTTAGTGTCACATTCAACCCTAAACTACAATTAATCTTGACTATGGTTTATTAAAATACGGCAGCTTCGTAAGCCAAGATTTGAAGTTGACTTGTTTTAATAAACCACAGTGAAGACTACTAACAGTTTGTCCATTGTTTAGCATTAGCTCTGGATGACTCCCCTACTTCATCCTTATGCCATTCAGAACCCTGTTTCACATATTATTCTGATGGCCTCTGTTGCTTCCAGGAACCTGAAGCATATGCTTGCCCCTCTACATTGCGTGAAGTTGTGTTCTAATGGTTCTGGCTGAATCTAACCAGGAAATTCTGTTATTTTCAGCAGGTTATTATGGAGACCCCTTTACACAAATGGCATTTCACAGAAGGGTTGGTAACATATGAATATGGTCTTCAGATCTAACCACCAAGTAAGGATTACACCAATGTTTCAGGAAACAGCATTTCAGAGAAAATGTGGGTCTTCTGTACCATAAAACCCCTGATATACTCTGATGGTAAGATAATGTCCTGGAAGGACATTGGCAAGAAGGGGACGGTGGTATGCTTGGCTAAATAGTGGACAGGTAGCCTTGCACATTCAGGAGCTGACAACCCAGTGGACCAATTGTCGAAAGGGTGCTGAGAAAGGGAACAAGGGAATGAGGAGTTGTACCACAAAGGCACCTAGGATATGTGCTGGGAGCAGGTGAGAGGACTAAAGGAGAAATAACTCACAGCAAGTTGCAACACACTCAATCATCTGTCGGGAGTAATGGTGGTTATCAAGTGAAAAAAAAGTCTCCTGTGGCTTATTTTCAGGGTGCATAGAATGATGTGTGAACTTGCCCTCTGCCTTGGCCCAGCATGTCAATGAACTTTAATGGGTAAACATAGTGAGGGGGCAGAGGGCGACATGTCACTTAGATGATGTCGTGTTATCACCATTGTTTGAGAAGTGATAATGGACCAGCTGAGAAATGTAGATTATGCCTTTATTGGTGTTATGGAGTAAGAAGAGAAAGGCTCCTTGGAGCTGATGAAACTCTTCCATGAGTTGGAGTAGAAATGGAGAGGCGTTTAAGTGAGAGGATTTTGTAGAGCCTATTTTACAGTTATTATAATCCAGCAGGAGAGGCAAGGAGATGGCAGTGATGGGTTAGACTAGGGCCATGTCTACACCAGGGATTTATCCCAGAGTCCTCCTGGCGATATCCTAGTTTTTCCACAGTCCCAGGGTCTGAAATGGGCATGGAGCTGTGCAGGATTGCCCCATGCCCATGGGGCTGGGGGTAGCAATGTCGACATCCCTGGGGTTTGGGCATGGGTTTTTTTCTTACCTTTTCATGGATCGAGGCTGCGTGGCTCCTCTTCTTTTTTTTTTTTTTAAAAAAATTGTTCTTGTGATGCCCATGATGTCCCTCTTCTCTTCTGGGATGTCATGCAGCAGTCCTACCTCCTCTTGTCTTTGAATTCTTCCCTCAGGGTAGTTGATGGTAGACGGCCCAGTGGGGGTGGGGGATGGAGTCTAGCTGGGGCAGACTTTGAAGTTTCCTTCACCTGCATCCCCTGCCTGTCCTGGTATTTTCCCACAATGCTTTAGAAAACACTTCATTAAGTTGTGCTTTTGGGTCCTACATTTTCATTCATAATTTACAAGCATATACTTCTGGCTAAATTCATGCAAACAATATTCTTGAAATGCATGCAACTACAATGAAAAGGTTAACCACTATGGGCCAATTCTGAAAGAAATTGTTCCACTCTGGCGGTTTTCATTCCAAAGCCATATTATTTTACATGTTTCTCCAGAACCCCACCTCCCACAAAAGCATTCCATCAAAATTAGCCAATAGTTTAAGGTATTATTCAGTATATAAAAAAACAGTAAACCGTATGTATATTAACCGTAATAACAATCCAGATTTATATTCAATTTTACCAACTTTCTCCCAACATTCTTGAAGAATTTCATTTAATGGAGTTTGATCCACAACTTTCCTCTCAGTATAAAATGTATACTACAGATTTCTTTGTGGAGTACTTAGACTGGAAAAGCCTTACAGCATTTTCCCATAATAATACAGTAGTGTCTACTTAATTGGTCCCCTGATAAATATCAAGCTGACTTAATGGGGACTATTGGCAGGAAAAAGATTCAGTGCAATGTATTGCAGTGTCTCTAAACAATGGTTAAATGGCTCAACTAATCTATTTAAATGGCTCACCTGTTGGTGTCTAAAAGCCCTTTACAGTAGTTTGCAAGTGTGAAATGTTATTTTCTGAAATAAACTTCCCTCTGTGTAGTGTTTTACACACCCTGCTCTGCTTACCTGCTATGTTATAATGGATAAATTAGATCTTGCCTTAATATAGATTTTCTCTATATTGCTATATTTAAAATCATGTTTCAGTGCATTTGCTACCATGAGTCCCAACAATAAGCCCAACCATTAACGGACATGTCTTAGGTTATGGACAGTCTTAGGTTATGGACAGTCAGTGTCCCAATTAAGAGGACGAAATAAGGTCTTTCAGTGAAATCAACAAGTACACTTCGTAACATACAGATGTTATCATTTGATTCATGGAATTATCAGTTTGGTAGGCCTAGGGTGACCATATGAAAACAGGACAGGGCTCCCATATCTTTAACAGTTGTGTAGAAAGGGGAATGTCAGCAGATGCCATTTGCATGCATGTGGCACCTGGTGAAATTCCCTCTTCATCCCAACAATTAAAGCTGCAGGAGCCCTGCTGTCTTTTGTATCTGGTCTCTCTTGTATAGCTCCTGCAGCTTTAACTGTTGTGATGAAGAGGGAATTTCACCAGGTGCTGCTTGCATACAAATGACACCTGCTGAAATTCCCTTTTCTACACAACTGTTAAAGATACAGGAGCCCTGTCCTCCTTTCCATATGGTCACTCTAGGTAGGCCATCCTGCCCAGTCGCCAGATACACAAACACGCTCTCTATGTTCCCATGTTCCTTTGTTTCAATGTATAACATAACATAGTATATATTCTGTTTTCATTATGGTCCTATGGTCTATCTGATAGTACACAGCAGATCACCAAAGACCTTCAGTTTAAAAATCTCTGATCTATAAACTGGGCTTGAAATCCAGATGGCCACACAACTAGTTCTTTGTGCCATGTCAGTTTTGGAAAAGCGTGAAGGTCTGTTTTTAAAAAAAGATGGTCAAAATTCCCCCTTGGTGTATCTGCTTAGCTCTTGGATCCTGTCCTAGGTGTCTGAGTCACCACATATTATTTAATTGTAATCATTTGAGGATGAGTTTCCACATTAACTTACTTTGCCTTTGACAAATTCCCACTGAGGCAGATTTTATTTCCTTATTCTTGACCTCTTTCACCAAAGAACCTTCATAACGGGAAGCTTTCCATTGTGTTGTTTTCATGCATGCAAAACATTTTGATCATCAAACAAAAATGCACTCAATTGATTAAGCAAAACAGTAATGTCTGGGAATGAATGGCCATCAGATAGGAGCATATGATAGGAGGCTGCCTCATATGAATCAGACCATTGATCTACCTAGCCCAGTATTGTCGACACTGTTCAGGGCTTCAGGTAGGGGCTTTTCCTGCCCTACCTGGAGGTGCTGGGGATTGAACCTCAGATGTTCTGCATGCAAAGCAGGTGCTCTGCCATTCAGCCATGGCTGCTCCTCTATCTATGGCACCTCCCCCTACGAAGATGTGTTAAGGAAGGACAAAGCATCATGGTTTAAAAGACACAGCCACACAGAGCTATATTTCCCTACATGCTCATTTAAGTATGGAAGCAGTGTTTAAGTGCCAGTTCAGATACTTGTATGATGGCTTTCCCCAACCTGGTGGCCCTCCAGATGTTTTGGATTTTAATTCCCATCAGCCCTAACAAGAATAATGATCAGGAATATGGAGAGTTATAGTCCAAAACATCTGGAGGGAAATATGTTGGGGAAAGTTGTTGTATGATAACAGAGAAGCCTTCATACAGGTAAGAAGGCAATGCCCAAATAGCTATACACCACTGAATAAAGATTCATTTAGTAGTAGATAGGAAAAAATGCAGAAGACATAAAATTGGGTGGGATAGCTAATTCCAAGGAAGACAGAAACAAACTTCAAAGTGATCTTGATCGGCTGGATCATTGGACTGAAAACAACAGAATGAAATTTAATAGGGATAAATGTCAAGTTCTACACTTAGGAAAAAGAAGCCAAATGCACAGTTACAAGATGGGGGATCCTTGGCTCAGCAATACTATAAGCAAGAAGGATCTTGAAATTGTTGTAGAACATAAACTGAATATGAGCCAACAGGATGAGGTGGCAACAAAAAAAGCAAATGCTATTTGGGGCTGCATTAATAGAAGTATAGTTTCCAAATCACGTGAGGTACTGGTTCCCCTCTATTCAGCACTGGTTAGGCCTCATCTTAAGTATTGTGTCCAGTTCTGGGCACCACACTTCAAGAAGGATGCAGACAATCTGGAACGTGTTCAGAGGAGGGCAACGAGGATGATTAGGAGTCTGGAAACAAAGCCCTATGAGGAGAGAATGAAAGAACTCTGCATGTTTAGCCTTGAGAAGAGAAGACTGAGGGGAGACATGATAGCACTCTTCAAATACTTGAAAGGTTGGCACACAGAGGAGGGCCAGGATGTTTTCTCGATCAACTCAGAATGCAGGACATGGAAAAATGGGCTCAAGTTACAGGAAGCCAGATTCTGGCTGGACAGCAGGAAAAACTTTCTGACTGTTAGAGCAACACAACTATGGAACCAATTACCTCGGGAGGTCGTGGGCTTTCCCAAACTAGAGGCACTCAAGAGGCAGCTGGACAGCCATCTGTCAGGGATGCTTTAAGGTAGGGTGACCAGATTTTGGGAACCAAAATCCAGGTCCAAATTGGCCGCTCAAAGGGGGTGTGCGGTGCCCACGAGATTGTGTTGGAACTTCAAGTCCCATCGTCCCCAGCAACATGCCCAAACCACCCCAGTTGGTGTTGGACTACAACCCCCATCATCCTTGGGGATGATGGTCTCTGGAGCCCTACACCATCTTTTAGAGCGGGGCATTAGGCTGCCCAAGGAGCAAAAAGCTTCCACCCCAGTGCTCGCTCGCTCCCCCCTCCCTGTTCAAAGCACCACCGCACCAAGCCCCTCACGGGCGACACTCACCTGGGCTCATGTCTCTCGCTCGTGCCGCCGCCGTTGCTGCTGCCCCGTGTCGCCTTGCAGGAGGAAGTGAGGGCGCCCAGCTCAGGTGTCCCATCGTCCCCCCCCAACCAGCCCTGGAGCCAGTGGGCTTGGGGCGGTGCCGAGGAAACTTCCCCCTGGGCAGGCAAGGCAGACTGTTGCCCCTCCTTAGCACACTTCCTCCAGCCCCTCCCCCGGGCGATCCGGGGCTTCTTCTAGGCCAGCGCGACCGCGCAGGACTAGAAACTGCTCAGCTCAGCCTGGAGGAAATGCTGTCACTCTGGCCTAGAAGAAGCCCCGGATCCCCATCGAAAAACGAATGTGCATTTTGACCATGCAAGGATCTTTGTGGAGTTTGTTGCACTTTGCTGGATTTTTAGCTGTTCCGTGTGATTCAAGAAGGGCTATGTGGCACCATGCCTTTCGTTTAGAGCACATCGCTCATTCAAGGTGTTACCAATGTTGTTTTCTTTCAATTGGAGGAGGAGGGGAAGAAGGGCATAATGCCCACTGCCACATGCAATCAACTACTGTTCCTCCCCCTTTGCACACACTGCCTTTTCTCTCTCCCCTCACATCCATAAGCTCTGAACATCTGGCATGCTGCTTTGCTCACAACAATGAACATGTCTAGGGACTTAGGTGATCATTCGCTTCAGCTTTATTTTTTATTATACACTAAAAACTATATTAAAATACAATTACGGGCCTAGATTAAACTGCTGAAAGCCAGAAATGCAGAATGAAGGATTATCTTTCATCCTTAACTAGGGCTGAATCTTACGTTCAGTGGATGACAGGGTAAGAGGTTAGCTAGGCAGTGAAGTTCCTTCCAGCTTCTGTTCTGAGATACACAGATTTTTTTCTGTGTGGCTTAAAACAGAAAGAGCTGAGAAAGATGTAACATTCGGGCAGACACTGTGGTGGGTTCTTCACCCCCTCTCCTCCAACTGTAAGCCTGGCTTTGCAACTTACAGAATAGTCAGGATGTTGGTCCTTTACCCGTTTGAACAAACACCTTGATCATAAAGTCTGAGTCATGATCCAGAAAAATCCAAAATACTTGGTGATGAATAAATCCAAATATTGATCATAGGATCATAGAATTGGCAATTATTTAGTCCAATGGTGCAGCTACAGCATCCCTGACTGATAGCTATCCAGCTTCTGCTTAAATGCTTCTGACGAAGAGAACCCACTGCCTCCTGAAGCAATCTGTCCTACAGCTGAACAGCTCTCACTGTTATAGGCTGACCATATGAAAAGGAGGACAGGGCTCATGTAACTTTAACAGTTGCAGAGAAAAGGGAATTTCAGCCGGAGTCATTTGTCTGCAATTCGTTCCTGGTGAAATCCTCTCTTCATCACAACAATTAAAGTTGCAGGCACTATACTAGAGTGACCAGATACAAAAGAGGGCAGGGCCCCTGAAGCTTTAACTGTTGTAATGAAGAGGGAATTTCACCAGGTACGAATTGCATACAAATGATGCCGGATGAAATTGCCTTTTCTCTACAACTGTTAAAGTTACATGAGCCCTGTCCTCCTTTTCATATGGTCAGCCTAACTGTTAGGAAGTTTGTCCTAGTGTTTAACCAAAATCTGTTTCCCTGCAATTTCAGAAGAGGTCTGCTCCATCTTCTGCATGGCAGCTTTTCAGATATTTGAAGACCATTATCATGTCTCCTGTTAATCTTCTCTTCTCCAGGATAAATATACCCAGGTCTTTCAACCATATCTCATTGTACACTAGTCATTAATACACAGGTTTGGAACTAGAGATTCTGTGAGCAGAACTCCATTCACAGGATGGTCCCACTGACAGGACAGAGGAGGAAAGCATTTTTTTGTCAATTCCCCCATCTCCTTACAGCCCCATGAAAATCTCCATAGGTTTGGGGGACCCTCCAGAACAACTTGGGAGATGGTGTGGGAAGCTGCAGGGGGAAAGGGAATTGAAAACAACAAAACACCACCACCCCTTCTACCAGCAGGAGCCTCTGCTGGATTGAAGGAACTACTCTCTGCGGAAGAGCAAGTCAAGCCATTATTATAGATGAAGCGATCAGTAAAATAAGGATTCCGTAAGGTTAAATGGAAATCGGAGGGGTGAGTTGTTATAACCTTCCTAAAATTGAAAGGGTTTCACCAATCTTCCCGAAACTTGCACATGCCAGGAAAAAAATGCCTATTTTACATAACCTGAAAATTTTAGGAAGATTTCTTAAAGACTGAGGGAGAAAGGTCAGTTAACGGGGGGGGGGGACCCTCGGTCATGCAACAGTGTTTCTGAATATGTGTTGGCAAGTGTTTGTGCCCATCTCTTGTAAAGGCACTATAGCTTCCATGTTTTATATATTGCTGTTTTCTGACTCCCTCTCTACTGTAATTGGTGGAATGGAATTTCTTTTTTAAAAAATCATTTTTATTATTTTGTTTAGTAATAGTGCATTCCTATACATGCCTTCTCAAAGTCATTCCCATTCAATTCAGTGGGACTCCAACCATGTAAGTGTGGTTGGGATTGCAACCAAAGTCTTCCTGGACACTCAGCCACTTGTTGTATTTGTACCTGCATCTGCTGTCTAGAATGGGAATTCATAGAAAATTATTGGCTCATTAAAACGTTTGTCCTGCACAAGTAAGTCTTCATAAGACATGTGTAGCACAGGTTCATTTTATATCTAAGGAAGTATAAGAATTTATTAAGTGAATTTGTTTTGTGTAACTTTATTTTAGCCTTATTTAATATTTTCTTCAAACCTCGTTAAATTAAAGACCGAAGGCAAGAAAGGGTAATTATTATTCATATCTTCTCAGTGATTATTTAAATAAAAAACTGCATTTGATCTCTAACATATACATTTCAATTTCATCAAAAAAGGACCACTTAGGCTCGTCATTTCTGTTACTCTTCCATATGTGATTTGTGTAGTATAAGGGTACATTTAGCTAAGTGTCAGTAAACAAAAAATATTATGGGGTTTGACAGCTTTTGAAGGCTGCTGTTAGCAAGTTTGAACTATAAGCTGATCTTTTAAACAATCTGTCAGAAACTTATATTTATGGTAACCTTTTCACCGAGGCATTTAACATTCCAAATTGTTTCCCTACAAATTGAAAGCAGTGTATATAATGATTTTTTTTAAAAAAAGCTGGTTTATTCCGTGGCTTATTAGGAACTGCATTTGTCTCATTTGTTGATTTCATGCAATGTCAAAGGGGTTTTGCCCTCATGTTTCTAGTGGATCACTTTCTTTTTATGGTTCCACAGGGAGGATCTTGCCAATGCTTTGAGTTTTCTTTTCTGAATTGCAAAAAACCCTAGTAATTTGCAATTTAATTTCCTTTACTGCCAAAGGTGTATTCTAGGAAGGTATGTTTTTTTCAGTGGCAGATCTCCCAACAGCGGTGTGTGAAAGGGAGGACAAAAGGAGAGAAAAAGTTCTGATCAGACTTTGAGCTTTTTTATTTTTATTTTTTATTTCCAACATAAAATACAACTTAATCACAACATAAAATACAATACTAACAAACCCTTAACCCCCCCGTGCTCCCCTAACCCAATGAGACCTTCATTTATTCATTTATATTATATTTTTTCCCCAAAATTGTAAAGAATCTTTTAAAGATGTACAGCCTTTCCCCTTTATTAATACATATTCCAAAAATGTGCTCCATATACTTTCAAAATCATTCTTCCTGGATAATCCCCTCTTCACTTTTAAATTACATGTTAATTTATCATTAAATGCAATATCCCATGTTTCTTTATACCATTCTTCTATTGTATAATTCCCTTGCATTTTCCAATTCTTAGCAATCATTAATCTAGCGGGTGTCAGGAGGTTGTTAATCAAATCCCTCATACTTGGATTCCCAATTCCTTTATCCCATATTGAAAGTAGAGCTAATTTTGGACTTGGTTCCACAATACTTCCCGTTATTTCACTTATTTCTTTAAACACCCTTTTCCAAAGTTTTTGTACATGCTCACAAGTCCACCACATATGAAAATATGTTCCAACCTCCTGACATCCCCTCCAACAATTCTTTGAGATTTTCTTGTCTATCTGATGTAATCTTGCTGGTGTTAAATACCATCTCCAAATTATTTTGTAATAATTTTCTTTTATCCTAACTGATAATAACTTTAGCATTCCTGCATCCCAAATCCTCCCCCAGTTATAATCACTGATTTGTTCCTTTAAATCATCTTCCCAGATCATTTTAAGAGAATCTCGTTGGTCTCCATCCTCTATCAAAATTTTATAAATTCCACTAATCATACATTTTTTACTTTTATTTTCCCCTTTCTTTTCTCTTGCTTCTATTAAATCTTCAAATCTAGTATTATCTCTACAATCCTTATTTTTCTTTTTCCAATCCTGTGTCCATTGTTCTAATTGTATACATTTAAACCAAGATATCTTTTGTCCTCTTAATATCTCTTTTATTTGCTCCTTATTAATCATTCTTTTCAACCAATCTTTCAATGTAATAATTTCCTGATCCCTCAATCCCCCTTCCAACTCTCTTTTTAAATTCCCTGGGAAGTTTTCCAATACAACCACTGGAGTCAGAGGAGAGATTCCTGGTATTAATTTTCCTTTATATCTCTCCCAAATCTCTAAAATATTTTTAATAGTGGATTTTCCATTCCCTTCAATTTTTTCTTATGTATTTTGCTAAAAAATATATTTTGTAATTTTAACTCTATTTCTCCTGTCTGTGTCTCTAACCATTCTAACTCTACTTCCCCTATTATACTATTTATAACATATCTTAATTGATTAGCTATATAATACATCTTTATATTTGGAAGTCCCAACCCTCCTTTCTTTTGTGTTTTATACCATTTCCCTTTGTTAATCCTTGCTTTTTTATCTCTATTACAATAAGCATTTATCATATTTTGCCAACTCTTTAGTTCTACTTCTGTTATTTTAATTGGTAACATTCTAAATAAAAAATTAATCTTAGGTAATATCTTCATTTTAATAACTGCTATTCTACCAAACCATGAATGCTTTAACTTTCTATAAACCTCTAATTTTTTCAATATCTGTTTCTTCAAACTATTAAAGTTGATATCTTCTAACCTTTCTAAATCTTTTGCAATATTAACTCCTAAATAGCGCACTATATTTTTAATCTTAAAACCTAATTTTATATTACACTCCTCTCTTTCCTTCTTATTATAATTGAATAACATCATTTCAGACTTCCCCCAATTTACTTGTAATCCTGTAATCTCCCCAAATTCTCTCAAATGCTGCTTTATCTCCTTCCCACTCTCCAGAGGATTTTCTAATGTCAATAATGTATCATCCGCAAACATATTCATTTTTATATTTTCTTTTCTTTTAATCTTCCATCTTCCCTGATAACATTCACCAAAATTTCTATGACTATTGCAAATAATATCGGGGAAAGTGGACACCCTTGCCCTAGTACCCAGGGCTAAGGTAATCTGTTGCGTTAACCCATCATTAACCATTACCACTGCTTTATTATTTACATATAACTGATCAATCACTCCTATAAATTTGCTCCAAACAAAAAAGTTTTTATTATTGTTTTTAGTGCTGGCCATTCCACACAGTCAAAGGCTTTGAAAATATCTAATGCTATCAACCCTGCTTTTATATTCCTTTTTAAAATAACATTTATTATATTCAATACTCTCCCTATTAAATTAGGCATTTGCCTCTCTGAAATAAATCCACATTGATCTTTTTTTAATATATTTATTTACAAAAGTGCTCATTCTTTTTGCCATAATTGCCGTAAAATTTTTTGAATCTTGATTTATTAAAGATATAGGGCTATAAGAAGCTGGGTCCGTCAAATCCTTATCTGGTTTCAGGATTAATATGATCAAAGAATGATCCCATGATGGTGGGGTCTTTCCTTCCTCTATTATACTATTAAATAATACTTTCAATCTCAGTATCAATAGCTCTCTAAAACTCTTATAATACCTTGAGCTTTTATGATGGCTTCTACTTCAAGGAGAGGCATGTGTTGAATACACACAGATCTGGGCACTTCTTTTCATTAAGTATAAAAGTCACTTTTGGCAGGCTTCCAGACCGAAGCAGGTTTATTCTATTTGTCAATTAGGATAAATGCAATGATGCCTGATCATGATATAGGGATTGCAGGCCTCCATTTTAAACCATGGCAGCATCTTGTTATGATCCTTCCATGCCAATGACTTATCTCCCCCCCTCCCCCATGCCTCATGTCAAACTATCTGTTCTGCTTTTTAAGTTTCAAATAAAATAATCCAGACAATGGAGAATTCATAATACTGTTACTGGGTTGTTATCGGAGTCCTGTAAATAAAACTAGCACTGTGAGATTGCCTTAAAGCAATATCTGCCCAAAGCTTTGGACTTGACAAAGGAATCTTAATTGCTGGGGATAATCTCTCAAAAGGAGCTCATTGTTAAAAGATTGCTTTTTGATACAGATCCGCTCCACAATGCTCTGAATAGGAAAAAGCAGTTAGAGAAGGTAGCATACCTTTCCCTCATCTGAAATAGTAATTAGGGCTGTTTACTGCCTCGGGCCAAAGCCCTGAATCTGAGTTGTGGTGGGCCGATTCGACCTGCCTTTGCCTGAATACTAGGCAGTACTGGGGCAGCCTGAGGCAGCGCAGATCAGTTCTGAAATCTTCAGGGTGCCTCGGGCCAATTTGGGGCAGTGATGGGCCACTCCCCCACCCCCTCCTGCTTGGGGAAGCCAGTGCAAGGCCAACTGTGAGTCCATTGGTCTCACTGGACACCTCCCTGCCCTTCCCACTCTAACACCCTCCTCTCCCCCAGTCAGCCCCCAAACCTGCTGCCGCTGCTGGGACTTACCTTTGCTATGCGTCTTCCTCTCCTAGAGCCACCATTGGAAGGTAAGAAAGGAAATGGCCCTTTACAGCTGCCATAGCATGGCAAAGCTAAGTCCCGGTGCAGTGCTGGCATCTTCCTGTCCAGGCGGGGAGGGAGGTGAGCAGGGAATCCAATGGACATGGTGCAGTGGGCACCCAGGAAACCGCAAAGGCAGACCCACTTCAAAGGGGGCAAACCTCGCTTGGGCTTCAGTAGTGGTGGCCAAGTCCCAAAGCACCCTGAGTCAAATTGGGGCCAGTTCAGAGGCTTCAAAAAAAGGCCTCCACAGCCAAATTGGTGGAGGGGTGGGGGAAGGAGGGCTGTGCACAGCCATCCAGTGTGAGAAGCAACAACAGAAATGGCAATGTTGAATTAGGAAGTAAGAGTCAAGGAGTTACAGAAGAGGGCTGAGCTCAATTTTGGGCCCTATATGCTCTAAAAGCATTTTGGTGGGTGGGGTTACCTTGCTTTGGAGATCTGATCCATTACAGTCGACGTTGCCATTAGAATGTTTAAGCTGTCTGTCTCTGGGGTGGTGATGGTGGGGGGAAAGAAACCCAAAACAGCCTGATGAGGGCTGAGCATGCTCAGTGGGCGTGGACTTCTGAATGACTTTTGCAGGGAGAGGGAAAAGGTAAACTGGGGTGGGCTGGGGCTGGGAAATCAAATTGAGTAACCTGCCAGAGAATGTGGCTGAACGCTCCACTCTGTAACACCCTGTGTGTGTGTGTGTGTGTGTGCCATATACACATGTAAATTGTTGAGGATGGAAGCAAAGGGCTAAACACTGCGAGCGTTTGTGTTAGCTCTTGGTCAATAGTAATCCCAGAAGCAGAAGGAATACTCACACACCAACTTCGTGTATAATACAGAGTTGTTTACTCATGGTCCAATATATACAGCACAACAGTTTTCCATCAGATATGTACACAGTCCTTTACACAATACTCCACACATCCAAATACATCTAGTCCGACCTCCACACACCATACAAATAAGACTTACTTTTATATGTTTCTCATACCAGCCCATCCCTGCTCAATCACCTTATCTATGCTGGTACTTAGCAATACTGTACATACTCCCTCAACCACCATTGCTTGCAGCTGGCTGTGTCCTTCAGACTCTCTCAAAACTTTCCTCCAA
The DNA here is from genome assembly GCA_029215795.1 of Anniella stebbinsi. Taxonomy (NCBI): domain Eukaryota; kingdom Metazoa; phylum Chordata; class Lepidosauria; order Squamata; family Anniellidae; genus Anniella; species Anniella stebbinsi. The sequence continues at coordinate 83,663,744 of JARDYH010000002.1, read as the reverse complement.
TCCACTTGGTCTCTGGAATTTCCCCCCAACATAAATGACCCTTTAGATCAGGGATAGGCAACCTTTTTGACTGGATGGATGCATTTGTCATAGGGGTGGTGGTGGTGATGGTGCTTTTGACCTGTGGGTGTTTATTCTGGGGATCCTCCCTGCCCTCCCTTTGTTGGATCCTCTCTTTTTTAATTTTCCCTTTGATGTATCCTCTCTTTTCTTGTCCCCCTTTTTGGATCTTCTCTTTTCTTGCTCCCCCCCCCCATTGGAGCCTTTCCTTGCTTTGTTGAAGAGATTGTTGTTGTTGTTTTACAGGGCCATTAGGCTATAATTGTGTATGCTTGTCAGTAGGGGTGTGCACGCCAAAAATATAGTCGTTTATTGTTATCGTCATTTTGGACCAAAAAAAATTATCATCTTCATTCATATCGTAGGTGAACTGTATCGTCTTCACGATAATTATCGTGAAAAAATGATATTTTTTGCAGCCCTATTTTTAAAGAAAAAAATGCCTATAACTTCTGTATTTTAAAAGTTGGAGGCTTAAAACTTGGTCACAATGCTTATGAGGTATGCCTAAGTAAGTGTATGAAATTTGAGATTGATCCCTCCAACCCTCGATTTTATATGAATTTATTAAAGATTGTTTCAGGGCTGACAGATCAGAATGACAGCTCGCCACGTGCGTTCATTCAGACCTGTAAGAACGGAAACAATCTTTCAAAAATTCATATAAAATCGAGGGTTGGAAGGATTGATCTCAAATTTCATACACATACTTAGGCATACCCCATAAGCACTGTGACCAAGTTTCAAGCCTCTAACTTTTAAAATACAGAAGTTATAGGTATATTTATATGACAGTCCGATAAAATGATAAAATCGCCCGAAAATTATCATCTCTGATGATTATCGTAGGTTTTTCTATCGTATCGTCATTATTAAACACATGTACGATAACGGCCTTATCATATCGTTATCGTACATTTTAACAATACGATACACATCCCTACTTGTCAGTACATTTGACCGAAAGCAAGCATCTCACAAACTCAGTGTAAATAAAAACTTGTCCACATCCTCATGACATTATATTCAGCATATCTTGAAATAAGGAAGATCTTGCCATTTTAATAGCACTCCTTAAGACATCATGTGATATTCTGATCCATTTTTTTTGCTGCGTTAACAATGGACGTAGACATCTTAATCATCCTTCCCCTCCCCAAATTAAATTTGATTGGATTGAGTATTCATTTTATGAGGCTGTTGTGTATTTTAAATCTCTTAATTAATTTGTGGCAACATCATCCAGCTGTATACACCGGGATCTTCTGCTCACAGCCACAGACATTTCTCCTCCTCCTCTTAGTCAGGCAAAAGATTTCTAGATGAGTTAGAAACCTTCTCTGGGGGTGTGTGGTTATCATAACTTAATCACACCCTTCGGGGATTAAAAACACTTATCTCTGGATCATGACTTGTAATACTCCAGGGGGGTGATTATCTCGGGAAACTCACAACTCTCTGTCATGCCTAATTGCTTAATTATTATAGCTGTGAGTTCACGTTGCTATACAGGAACTCAGGTTATGCCAGCACTTCTGTTAAGAGTCCGCGTTTTGAGGAGTTCTAAAAACATGAGAAAATCTGCTGTCAGTTTATATGCCAGGTAGGAGAGCTATGCCTGGAAGTGCATCTTTCGACTTGATTTCTGAATTTTATCTAGACTATATTTTTATATTTGGATAAAGAAGAGTGGGGGACTCAACTGCATGTATTTACATTATTGTTAGTGATTGGACAGTGGACTAAATATAGCAAAATGTGTATATTCCACTCTTCCTCTTAGTGACTGGAGTGACTCATAAGGTCTCTGGGGAAAAAACACACCAAGTTTTAGAATATTTCTAAAAGTAATATTAAAGTACTTTAAAAAAACCCAAAACATACCTCCCTTTCCAATCCAGGGATTGATTTCAGAAACCATAAGTCAATGGCAACACTCTCAATAATTTTAAGCTGGGTGAGGATTGCTTTTGTTTTAATTTTCACTTTGCATCTGGTTGACTGTACAGAAAATGAAGAAATGCTGGGTACAAGTACACTGTGTGATGGACAAAACCAGACATGTCAGGGACTGCTGCATACTGAGTATCACGAGTATTTGTGGAGAAAATGCTGCTCTCACTAGATGAATGTAATGATAGCTGTCATGTGGCACCAGCTCTCTATATTTTCTGTACAGCTAATAATCCTCCAGCCACCAGGCTAAAGAAAAACTTGGAGATAATATGAGCCTAAGATACTACAGGTGATCTGAATACAGAACTGAATACATAATGTAAAAAGGAAAGACACAGCTCAACATAGACCTCAAGGGAGAAGTCGCACAACTAACCTTCAAGGTAGGTCAATTGATTAAATACTATGAAGATAATGTTCCATGGGGCAACAGAGTGAACTATGTTTTGGGGTATAAATAGATAAATAGTAAAGCCATGCAACTTTCATTTCTTGTAGCACTCTGATGTTTGATTCTTAAAAGAATGGATATCACTTTCTTGTAGTTGTGTGTTTGTATTGGTTTTGAAGAGCTAAATAATTCTAGTATGTCAGGTCCATAAAAATGGATATTTTTGGATCAATACACAGAGTAAGTTGCATTTGTCTACTGTGTCACAGTGATAGATGTACTTACATATAGGGTTGGATCAGGGAAGCTTTGAATTTAATCAAGGGGTAGAGAACATCCCTAACCAGCATAGTCAATGGAGAGGGATGGTAGGAATTGCAGTCCAACATCATCTGGAGGGCCACATGTTCCCATCCCTGTTTCTATCCCTAGTTCCTACAGTGAGTGTTATTTCTGTGAGTTTCTGCTGAATATACAATTTTCATCCATTCTCTTATTAGCCTTATTTTGTGTGCCAAACATTATTCTAGCCTGCTGAAAAGTATGGTCCTTTTAAATCAGAACCAAATCTGCTCCATCTGGAGTTCCAATCCAGCCTTCTAGAGTTCTCCAGATGTTCCTCTTCCCCTGGTCCCACCCCTTTCTCCCGGCCACTGATCATGTGGTGGTTTCCTGGCTTTTGCACATTATCTCCCCCTCCTTCTAAAAAGATTAAAGTGCTTTTCCTAAGGCTTAGTTACTGGCAGTAAGAGCTTTAAACTAAAATATGCTGTCACTTTTGGCCCCACCCCCTTTTGCCTTGAGCTCTACCCACCACTGGGCTGTGCCCCCCAAGAGCTTCTCCAAAATGGAATTTGGCCCTTGTGGGGTCTTAAAGAGATTCAACACCTCTGTTTTCGATGGCTTGTTGCGCCTAAAAAACAGGTAGAGAAGCAGATAGTAAGACTAGAAAAGGCAGCTCAAATGGAACTCTTAAGAAAGGAGTCATAGAGCGTTTTCAGACTGGGGGGGTTGGGGAATCACATTATCCTACCATCGCTTTGTCTCTTGCTTCTGTCCCACAATAGGGATGAGCAGCTTCCTCTTTTTTCACGCGGGGAAAAAAGAAGAAGCAAGTAGCGAAAACGTGGCCCATTCAGTGGCCGTTTTTGTAGTACAGCTTCTTCTGCACACGACAGGAAATGGCACCAATTATTGTCAGAGCCAAGAAGAAATGGTTTTTCTGGGTCATATTTTGTAGCAGAAAAAAAACCAGAAGCAGCAGGAGGCACGCAGGAGGATCACTGCGTCGTCAAAGTGACCCATGAAGATCCGTGAGAGGCCAGTCATGAGTGTGCAATAAATCACTTGTCTAAAGATTCTCCTATTTACAAGAAGAACATTCAAGATTTGGTGTTTCCTGGAGAAAGGAAATTTAAATACATCCTCCAGGCAGTTGGGAAGCAATAATGTGGGAGTTAATTAAGGCTATATACACGCACTAAGTATGAAAAATTGGGGAATTCTACAACTTCCTAGTCATCATTAGATTGCTGAAGGATAAAGGCAATTGTCTAGAGCCCAAATGACCAGGTTTGGTCATCTGAATGGAAACACTATGGCGAGATCTACAGCAAGCAGGATATGACACATTGAAAACGGTTTGAAAACTGTATATGGAGTGTGTCCTGGGCCCCAACAGTTATCACTACTATTATAAACTGTTTTAAAACAGTAGTGTAGATCCTGGCTATTTCTGATAGCCTTATAACTTCAGCAAGGAAAGAAGCAATTCTGTGCTTCTGATTCACCTGATTCATGCATAGATACATGTAATTGATTTTTTTACCTACTCTGGAATTTTCAAAGTAAATAACAATTTAAGTAAATACTTAAATTACTCAATTAAGTAAATACTTAGATGCATTTTAACCGCCAACCATTTCCAGGCAGTTCCTTAAGGCTCATTAATGCATTGTCCAACAACGTAAGCTAAATTGAAACATGATTTAAGGGTCGTCAGCTTCTCTTATTTCTTTTGAAAGGCTCTTAAAACTAAATTAAAGGGGGGGAAGAGAGAGAATGATATTTTAAGCATAAACAACTGACTCTAAACTGACCTAACTTCACTTGCCATTGAAAGAAGTGGCTCATTTAAATGGTTCTCTCTGTCTCTGTCTGTCTGTCTCTCTTTTTCAAATGTAAAATACAGCTGGGTTGGTACATTGGGATTGCAATAAGAGGATGTGGACTGCATAAACACAGAGTTTTAAGGGATGTTGTTGGATTATCTTTCTGCCAAGGTACTATAATAGTGATCAAAGTTGACATTGACAGCTATGGGAAAGCGGTAAAGTACTTATACATCTTACAGCAAAAAAGATGAGAGGAAGCTAACCCCTCCTTCCCCTTGCCCACCATTTTCTGCTGAGGGCATTTCTACTCTTTTCCCCTGTTGTTGCACTGGATGGTGAAATGAATTCAAAATCTAAACCAGCATGTCATTTCCCTCCCTCCTCCCCTCTCAAAATAAAAGATGGTTTCATTCACCCTGTAGCTTCTCATTCATTGTCAGGTGGTGTGAAAAGCAGCTAGAGCTCTAATCTATGACCAGGAATAGCTCTCCTAGGATTTCCACTGGGTTAAGATATACTCACTGCATTTGAAGGTGGGAAATAAGATTCAAGAAAATCAGTCGTGATGGCAGTGCGGCTTCATAGGGTCAGGTGGTGGTGGTGGTGGACGAGAGACAAAACAAGACACATTTGCATGATTGGGTTAAAATAGCCACAACTTTGATTGGTTACAGCTCCGGTAGATTTGGCGGACATAGAGGTGTGGATCCAGCCATTGGGCAGCCTAACAGCATGGTAGGTGACATAGGTGGGTGGAGGCAGGATTCTGAAGCCCATCATGGCTTAAACCAACATGTAAGCCCTTCCTTCGACCTGGATATGTGGCAAGTCTGACAGTCCCCATGCTGGGCTGGGCCCCAAGGTCACAGCTCCAAGATCGCTAATGAGGTCACACTCCCCACCACCACCAACACAGGGAATGGGGAGCTCAATCTAGCTTACTTTCAAAAGAGATCCAGCCCCATGCCTCTAGTGCAGTGTGTAGAGGCTAAAGTGTTGGACTGGGAGTTGGGAGATCTGGGTTTTAGTCCCAACTCGGCCATGGAAACCCACTGGGTGACTTTGGGCCAGTCACAGACTCTCAGCCCAACCTACCCCAGAGGGTTGTTGTTGTGAGGAGGAAGATTATGTACGCCGCCTTGGGTTTCTTAAGGAGGAAAAAAGGCGGGATAGAAATGCAATAATAACGCCCAAAATGTTGCATCAGAAACTAGTAAGAAAACAAATGAGATACAAAGCAAACTGCATTTACAGGTACCAAATCCCTTTGGACAGATCTAATAATTTTGCTCTGAGGAAGGTGAAAAACCCACACTGCTGGCCAACTGTGTATGTAGTACAATTCCTTCTCAGCCCCAAGAACTGGTGGCTAACCTCTGTCCACAGCAAAGTGGTAGTTTATTTCAAAGACAGGATGGGTGAGGAAGCTGGCAATGGCAATGCTGAACCCGGAAACTTGGACCTCCCTCTGGTCCACCCCAGTGTCCCACCCTCCAAGTACTGAGCAGTGCACCTCATTGGCTCCCGAGGTGGGTCCCCAACCAACCACCACCATGTACCATTGCACAGCATCTGTCAACTCCAGAGTGCCTGGTGCTCCATCTGCTGACCTCATACCTGCCAAAAGGGGGAGCTCCTGAGTATACAGGAGTTGTTGCTTGCTCAAATGCCAGCAACTTGCTTGCTGCATTATTATCATTAGACTAGAAATTAAAGAAAAGACAACTGAATTTGACAATCCTGGAACTTTTTTGTGTGAGGGTAACATCCCCACCTCCAATATTTGTGTGCATATTATTCCAGATTTGTAGAAAACATGTGTACCATTCCAGGGTGGTGGTCTTTTTTTCTTGAAAGGCATGCTGTATCATTAAAGTAACTGTAGTTTCATTCTGTGAAGAAAACAAGAGAACACTCTTCACTCCAACCCAGCAAAGACAGGGATACAAGAAACAACAACAACATTTGCGGATCCTTGTACCAAATGGCTACGACCTCTCTGATTAATATCCAGGTCAGAACTTACCTATCCATTGGATTTTGCACTTCTCCATATGTTGTGACCCAGTTTTTGGAAGTTTATACATATCAAAATATGCCTACACATACCTATTTTGAGAGAAAGCACATGTCCAAATATGTATTAAAATGGTATTTAAATACATAACTGAGGGGTGAGTACAAAATAGCTAAGGGTCTATAGGTAGATACCAGGGTGATATCTGACTCCTAATTGTTTAACAACAGCAAATTTAAAAAGCTGCTCTCCCCCTACACCCTTTATTTATTTATTTATTTATTTACTGCATTTCTATAACGCCCAATAGCCGAAGCTCTCTGGGCGGTTTACAAAAATTAAAACCATAAAAACCATTCAAAATATAAAACGACAGTAGAAAAACATAATTTAAAATGCAGTATAAAAGCACAACCAGGATAAAAAAATGAGCAGCCATGCAGAAATTAATATAGATTTAAAATACAAATTTAAACAGCAAGGTTAAAAATCAAACTGAAGAACTGTTAAAATACTGTGAGAATAAAAAGGTCTTCGCCTGGCTTCTAAAGGAGTATAATGTAGATGCCAGGTGAACCTCTCTGGGGAGTTCATTCCACAGCCAGGGTGCCACAGCAGAGAAAGCCCTCCTCCTAGTAGCTACCTGCCACACTTCCTTTGGCAGGGGCTCACTTTGCTGAAAAGAGGATGCTGAGACAGGGACTGGTGGTGGGCTTTTTTGGTGAAAGGGCTTGTGAGCTTGTGATACATCCTTAGGCTGAGCATGTGCTCAGAGTTTCCCTAAGCCTTAATTTTTAGCATATCCCCACCCTCTTGAGGCACTATTTTGCACCTGATTCCAGTTGGTGAACCGCAGGGTTCTGGACCCCCTCCCCCTGAACTAAATCGCGCTAGCTAAACATCTGCTCACCTCTGACGTATATTGAGATGATTTTAAAACAGAATTATTTTTAAAATTAATGTGGAAATGGAGCCAAATTTGGGGTAAAAACATGTGAAATTGACATAGATCAGAAATAGGTAGATTCATCTATCCCTAAGCAAGGGTGATAGAAACAAATTTGCCCACATCTCTGTTCACGCAAAAGTGGGTTCTACTAGGGCTGGGCTGAATCCTGCCCCCTATTTTTGAGAACTTTCTCTCTCCCTGTGAAAGAAGCATCTTTCACAGGAAGGGAGGAAAATTCAGAGAATTTTCTCCTTGGGGAGGGGGGACAGGTTTTCCCCATACCTTCTTTAAGCATAGATGATTGCTGAGGGGCTTTCTTCCTATTTTTTTTTTTTAGCTTTTGTAAAAAACAAAGCAAGACCCATCCCTTCCTCCAGCATTTGGATGAGCCCAGCAGTTCTTAGTGAATGCCTATTGGAGACCATGTGAGCTTTCCCTCCCCAATAAGCATCCAGTAAGCACTCCTGGACTCCTGAAAATGCTGGGGGTGTTTTAAAAAGAAAGAAAAAGAAAAAAAAGAAGACCCCTCAACAACTGGCTACATTTGACAAGGTATGTGGAAAACCTGTTCCTCTGCCCAAGGAGGAAATTCTCTAAAATTCTCACCTCTTCCAGCCTCTTTAGCTAGAGTTTTCGTTTCCCCCCCACCCCCACAAAATGCCAAAAATGGAATGGTTGAAATTTTCAGCACAGCACTAGTTCTTACAATACTCCTGGTTGGATGTGTGCTATCCCTTGTTGAATAGAAGCTGTGTACATGCACTTGTCACAAATAGGTTGTGTGCACCTTCAGCTCTCACAATGCAAGCCACCTGGTTTGGGGATGGGAAGACCAATTCAGTTCTGCCCCCACAAATGATCAAAGGTGGGAGTGGTGACCCTTCTGTTCAGTATGAGCAACTTTGCGCACATGCCTGCAGGTATGTGAAAGGATCTCAGGAACGTTGCCACTGTTGCCAAGTTTCAAAATGGGCCTTTTATAAGGCCCCCTCTACAAGAATTCGGTTTGGCGCCTGGTTGTCTGATTATGCACATCTTCTCACAATCACTGTTACGATAATGACTGTAAGCAGGAGGTGGTTAAGCGCATAACTGGTGGCCCGACTGGTTGTTTGAAACACACTTTAAAGTGGCTGAAATGCGGAGAATCGCTTGTTTACATGGTCAAAATGTGCTTTAACGGCCGCAGAGCAGGAAAACTCGCTATTTAACGCGCATTCGATGATGCGCATAATCGGAGAGAAAACGCTCCTCTACCTCCGATTTGCACTCCGCTCTTGTAGAAGTAAAAATTTTAATGAGACTTGAAAGAGCTTTAAACCTCTCGTGTAGAGGCACCCTGGGACACAAAGCTCATTCAACTGGCGAAGAAGAAGAAGCACCTAAATAGTACAGGGTGAGATATTTCTGCTACGTTTTAAATTCTGCTCTCGGGGTGTCTGTTTAAAAGAGAGAGAAGAAAGAGAATCAATGAAAATATCCATGGGAAAAGAGCAAAGCACAGCATAAACAGTACAGAGTGTGTGTGAGGAGAGAAAGGTGAAAAGGAAGGAGAAGGTCTTAGAGAGTAAGAATAAATTCGACATAAAAAAGAATGATGTGCTAGTTTAACCTAGTTTGCTGCTGCATGGTGACAATTCTTAGTATACATTATTATATGGTAAAACTGTGCACAAGTAGCTTCTCAAAATTCTCTATCCTATTTGTGAGTAGAGAAATTGGGGTGGAGGCAATTTTACCAAATTTCTCTAGAGATGGGGGAGAAATTATCCAACAATTTCTCACAGATGGGTATCACCATTGGCAAGGGTGGTAGAACTCTTTCTTTCTTTCTTTCTTTCTTTCTTTCTTTCTTTCTTTCCTTCCTTCCTTCCTTCCTTCCTTCCTTCCTTCCTTCCTTCCTTCTTTCCCTCCCTAAGAGTTTTTGGTTTTTTTGCACAGCCACTGCAAGTACCAACAGCAACAACTGTGTTGGCAGCCTGCCCCCTCCCCATTTTGCACCCTCCACACTGCCCCATAAACCTAGCATCACTTGAGGGATGGAAATGCAGCCACCACAAAAACTAATGTTGAAGAAAATGTGGAAAAAATCTGAAAAGTAAACTTTTATTTCTAGGAGGCATGAAAAGAAAAATCTCAAGTATTTCCTGAAAGTCTCCCCCCCCCCCCCCGGAAAGGGGCTTCCATTTTACTGCCTCATTCTCAGAACAGTTTATAATTTATTTTGCATGTGTGTTGGTGGTGCTTTTGACCTCAACTAATCGCTGTGAGGTGGTTAAGGGTACTGTCTATATATATATTTCTATTACACTTCTCACCATTGCTCTATAGTCTCCCAAGCTGCCTGCACTTCCTGAGCTGAAAAGGACCTATGGGGGGGATAAATTTATAATATTTTCCCCTTGGCAGGAAGTGCAGGAAACCAAGGAGGCTACTGGCTGTCAGAGAAGTGACTGTACAAGGAAAGACAGGACACTCACACACGCTCCTCAGTGATCTCATAAATAAGGTAAGCACAAGAAACCTGAACCAAACCCATGAGAATTTCTCCAAAATTTCTTATAGAATCATAGAATGGTAGAATTGGAAGGGGCCTATAAGGCCATCGAGTCCAGCCCCTTGCTCAATACAGGAATCCACCTTAAAGCATACCTGACAGATGGCTGTCCAGCTGCCTCTTGAATGCCTCTAATGTGGGAGAGCCCACCACCTCCCTAGGTAATTGGTTCCATTATCATACTGTTCTAATAGTAAGGAAGTTTTTCCTGATGTCCAGCCGGAATCTGGCTTCTTGTAGCTTGAGCCCATTGAATTTCTTTTTGAAAGCAGTATCTTTTCTATCAAATTGAATGAGAATGGTCAAAATTTTCATTGGAGAAATTTTTGGCACAGCACTACTATATGGACAACACATCTAAGAGTGTGGATCTATGCATCCAATGTGCATCTGACCCATCTCACTGATCATTCTTACTTGCACATGGGGCCATTGCAGGGGTCTGTGTGGAAATGTCATCTACAAAAGCAAAGCTATAATTCTGGTACAAGACTTTCCCAGCTCTTAAAGTCTGAAAACAACAACAACTTTCCGTTCTGATATTTTGACCAAGTATTTGCTATGAGTGGTTAGATAAGTATCGACCAAGCACAAAACATGGTGATGTTTCACCTCTCTGCTAACTAGTACATAAAATGTATGGTTTCAATTGCATACCAATCTTAAGTTGATTTATGGCCTGATATTGAATGAATGGATTAATTCATGAATTGATACAGTTTGAATTAACGAACACTATTGATTTAAATCAATCACTATTATAAGCTAGGCCAGATCTACACCAAGCAGGATATAACACTTTGGAAACTGTTCGAAAACTGTATGTGGAGTGTGTCCTGGGTCCCAACAGTTGTCAGTACTATTATAAACTGTTTTAATGCAGTAGTGTAGATTCTGCCCTGGTGACTGAAGCTGGGTAGAAGATGTATGATTTGGAGGGAAAGATCCCTTCATCTCCCCTCCTCAAATTATGAAATCTTAGCCCATAGCTTTGCCTTTCTTCTGCTTAGTGTAACTTGCACTGAGGTTTCTAGCAGTTAAGCTAAGGTGTGTAGGAGGAGCTGATCTTGCTAAATCGAAATGAAGCATCTTGAGGTATGGCTGCCTCTACAAGAGGCATTTAAAGCTCTTTCAAGGCGCATTAAAAATTTACCTCTACAAGAACGGAGCGCAAATCAGGCGTAGAGGCGCGTTTTTTCTCTGATTATGCGCATTATCGAATGCGCGTTAAATAGCGAGTTTTATTTTGCTCCGGCCATTAAAGCGCATTTTGCCTATGTGAACAAGCGATTCTCCGCATGTCAACAGTTTAAATCGCGTTTTGGTCGTCCAGTAATGCGCTTCACCGTCTCTCGTACAGAGGTATTAGGCGTAAATGCGCTTCTGCGAATATGCGCATAATTGCCTAACCAGGCATAAAGGCGAATTCTTGTAGATGAGGCCTATGACACAGCTCCCTTTGCAAGCCTATTGGCTTGCCCTTTGACACACAGCTGGGCTCAGTTGTATTCGGGTTCATGTGACCCTATTATTTCACCAGCTTCACTAGCTTCCAACCCAACCATTATCTTTAAAGCTCTAAATGGCTTAGGACCAGGTTATGCCTACACCCTTATGAACCTGCCTGTGCCTTAAATCAGTGGGGGGAGGCTGTTATGTTTGGCCAGGAGGCAGGGGAGAGCCTTCTCAGTGGTTGCATCTAGATTGTGGAATTCCTTGCTTAGGGAAAACTAATTGACCCCCTCCTTAATGGCCTACTGCCATGTGAAGACCGTCATGCTGATACCTTTAGGTTTTTGTACAATTGAATTAGCTTTTTAATCTGCTCTTTCTGTTCTCTATTTCTTAAAATTAAATTCTAACCATTTTATTGTTTTGACTCAACATACTTTGCCCTGAGTGTTGCTTTTGAGACAGAAGATGTGGGATAATAAATCTTCTATATAAATAAAATGTATAGCAAAGTACTTTCTTCTTGATCTAAAAATCTCATTCCTTAGATAGCTTACCTTAAGAAACCTTGCAGACTCAGAGTCGCTGGATGAAAGCAGAGCTCTTTGCAAGACCTTAGCTCCTTTTACCAGTTAAAGTAAAAATTTACTAAATCTGAGCAGGGCTAATTCACATAATTCCTCTTTTATAGCCACCCATAGAACCACTTTTTTGTTGTGGTGATTGCCCGCCTGGCGCCAACATTGTTATTTTTTCGGCACCAGGTCAAGACTTTCGTCTTCTCTCAGGCATTTGGCAATATCTGAGGAGCTTGGGTTTGTTTGTTTGTTGTTTTTGTTTTGTTTTTTGTAGCTTTTTTGGGCTGTTGTAGCGGTTTTAAATGTATGTGTGTATTGTGTGTATGTTGTATGTTTTTGCTGTTTTAATTTTTGTATATTGTTTTTAATTGTTTTAATCCTATGTAAACCGCCCAGAGAGCTTCGGCTATGGGGCAGTATATAAATGTAATAAATAAATAAATAAATAGCAAGAGCAAGCACCACTTACTGCATTGTTTGTGCCAACCACATTTCTGGTGGGAGCATGGAAACTCTCCATACAAGGAGGTCAATGAACAGGGGAAGCATCTCACACACTTCGTGGCCACCATGTGGAGCTACTGCTATGCCAAAACATTTCCAGTGTTTTCCCCATGGTAGCCCTAATGTATAGAATCATGGCATTGGGAGAGTTGCTGCACCCTTTGTCTGAGTTGGTTCTCTATACAATAGAATAATAAGCATTATCTCCTCGGTGTGTTGTTTTGAGAAAAACGCGATAGAGATTGTGAAACAATTTGGACATCCTGAAACTATCATATAAATAATAATCTACTGCTCCTTTGGCGAAAGCCCAGATAATATAGAGAACAACAGAGTGCACAACAAAGCAAAAATTACATAGAGGGAGACAGAACTGGAATAAGAGGCATTTTTGTCTCTGGACCACACAACGGAGGCTTTAATAATTCCTACATGGGAGAGAAGAGGAACATCAAAACAAAGCACAGAAGAAAGGCTCAAGATAAAGGTTAATGATAACTGGTACTCACTATTGCCATCTTTCAAGAGCATGTAATCTGAGGGTATATTGGTCAACTATTCCAGCCAGACATGGGGGTAAGAAAACAAGAGCCTTCCCTATGGACCTGAGACTCAAAAGCAAGGCCCCTAATCTCTGTCTCAACTCTCCACCAAATGCAATTGGAAATGACAGGATAACCTTGACAGTGGTTCAGCCCAATTTGCACTACAGCAATTTATTGTTTGCTTCTTTTTTTAACCCTTCTCCATTCCTCTCTCCACCCTTTTCCCAGAAGAATTTGAGGCTAACAATTGTTGATGGATGATAGCAGCCTCCCTTTCCAACAGCCACATTCTTCATGTAGGAACAACACACTTTGTTTATGGAGGCTGAGGTGCAAATGAAGAGGTTCTCTTCCCAGACAATGCCGAGGCTGCAACTCTGCATTGTAATATTGAACTTCCTTTGGTACAGTGCAGTCAGAAATCCTTCTTTTTTTAAAAAAAGAAGTTGTTGTTGTTTTTCAGCAGAAAGTTTGCATCCATTAGCTTCCAGGATTGCAATTAGTGTTTGGGCCAAACAAAGAGTCAATATGATGTCATGTCTAGACAACATGTAAATTAATATGAAAGCAACTGAGTTACAAATTCTATACTAATACAAATTAATCTGAATTAAGTTTAATCCACAGTTATTAACTGATTAAATGTGGCTGTTGGTAGCTACAGGGTGCTGACTTCCATCTGTGTTTATTAGGGGCACCGCTTAATCGCTGATTCTGTACAGGGAAATATTTAAAGCACATGTCTTCTTATGCTGCCTCTGCTCATTCGGTGGAAGATCTAAAGATGCAAATCTGAGCAACTGTTTTAAAAACAGTAAAAACCCTTCCTTGAGTTTCATAATTAGCTTTTGTTAGAAGGGTTCCTCCTCCTTCTTCTGATTGTTGCTGGCTCTCCTTCCACTTATTGATAATGCACACAGCCATGGACAGGAAACATTAGGCATTGCTGTTTTAACATTCAGAAAATAATTATGGAAGGGAGGGGGAAAATCCTTAAAATTTCAAGGGCTGTTGTTGTTGTTATGCAATGAATGGATAACCTGTTGCCAGGAATAAGGATATATGTGTCTGACACTGACCCCGCTTGGTTGAAGCTGTTTACATTTCAGAGCAGGATAGTCACTAATGTAAACACGAGATGGGCAGATTTGTCTACTGAAATTAAGAAAATGTCAGTAGCAGCTGTCAAACTAAGGCTGTGAGTCAAATATATTCAGTGGAGAGGTGGTTTTTTAAAAAATAGGAATTGTGGGGAACAATAATAATACTGAAAAGTCTCTCTTTTTGGCTTCCAAGGAACTTGCAACAGATACTTTTTTTTACATTATTGGTAGCTTCCCCCCCCCCCCCCCCCGGTTTCAATTACTCATAGAAGTCCAATTATAAGCACTCTGTAGTAAATTGCACAAAACATCCTTATCCTCACATTTGTACGACTCCCCCTGCTCCATTTATCAATAAACCAAACTCCACTCAGATTAATCCTGCTCGGAAAACTACTTAAACGCTTGCGTGAAGCATTTTGCCCGCTTTTTTCCTAATTGTGAACTGAGAGCGGGCTCATCCAAAATCTCTCTCTCTCTCTCTCTCTCTCTCTCTCTCACACACACACACACACACACACACACAAAGTTTTGACAAGGCTTTGAAATCTATTATGCATCTATCCTATAGGACATATAGCTGGTAATTACAAACTATGTGATATCAAAACCAGGGTCATTGCATTGTATGGACTCTTTTATAGACATCCCCACTCATTGCCTTAATAACTGAAGCTGTCATGACAGTGGTCTGTGCCTAGCGTGAAGCCCTAAACAATTCTGACAAGCTGCAGCTCATTAAGGGACCGTCATTTTGCCGAAACGTCTATCAGCTCTCAGGGATGTACCAAGATGAATAGGCCCAAAACAATAGCCCCATTTGTCAGAGCAGGAGCTTCTCTAATGCATGATGAGACAATCAAGCCAAGCCGTCTTCAGCACAAAGACATAATTAATCAAATGGACAAATGGTTCAAAAAATGGCTGTACTATGTTCAGTAGTGGACAAGGCGTTTCCATGGAAACTTTGGCGTTTGCATCATTGTTAATGACCATTCTGCACAGTGAAGTGTTCCCCCCTCCCAATAAAAAATCCAAACAAGATAAGGGGAGGGGAAAAACAGGAAAACATCGCTGAGGTGGGTGGGAGGAATAAACTATTTTAATAAGTAATTTAAAAAATAATGGTTTAAGATGAAGAATTGCCACATGCATGCAATAAATCCATTTAGTATGCTACAGTATGTTTTAGCAATGTACACTTAAGTAACACTTTCCATCAATACCTTTTGGGAACGGTGTCATGGAGTGGGCTTTAAGAACAGGTCTTTACAGCCTAATACATCAGTCCCCTTTTTATATCTGTGAGGTATTATTTACATTACCCCATACGTGTATGGGCTATCCCTAATTTTAAGAGAAGGCCCCTAGCCTCTGAAACCACCAGCTCCACCAAACTTTAAGCATGTCCCCCATTTCAGAAAACCCGTTCACCAAACCATGTGATACAGCATGCAACATGATAGCTCTATTGTAATTGGTATACCAGATTTCTAACTATGCACACCATATTTACAAACATAGTAATCAGCAGCAGAGCATGACTGCAAATAGAATAAATCAAAAATGAATACGGTAAGATACGCTGTTCAGTGAAAGTGCAATTATTTGTATCTTCATCCTGGCTTTCTAATTCAGTTATTGACAGAGTTTTTGTTTATTTCCCCTCTTCCTCTGCATCCCTCTCACCACAGAGAACTTGGGCTCACCTCCATATGCACCACGAACCCTGCATCTTAAAGCAGGTGTTTTCAGCTCACCTTGACTGAGGCCTAATTCTTAATGAGGTGATAACCTCTGTCTAGCTGTACCACTTCATATTGCAGGTGGAGGCTCACATCACTGAATGCTCCCTGATACAAAGAAAATTCCTCCATATAGATAGCTAGATGTCAGGGGAAAGGCTTGTGCTTTATGTAGGGTGACCATCAGGGCCGTGCAGAGGGGGGGGCAGTGAGGCCAGTTGGCCCAGGGCCCATGATTTTGAGGGGGTACTCTGACGAGGAGGTCCCCCCTAGCTTACGCTACTGCTTCTGTAGCGTAAGTGGCCCATCAAGAAGCGAGGAGCCTGCCTTGCGGAAACAGTGCAGAAGCCGTCCATCGTGAATACCACGGTCAGACTACAAGCTCCAGAGGGCCATGCCGCATGCGGGGTGGGGATATATGTGCCTTGAGGTGTTGTAGAACAGGTTTAATATGAAGGTGTTATGCAGAACGGACATGATGGTGGGCACGCCCCCTCAGGGCGGCCATGTTGTCCTCCTTTTTCTGAAATGGGGGGCACACACTTCCCATCTGTCCTGGGCATATTACGAGCTCTGCACGGCTCTGGAAACCAAAAAGGAGGATATTCCAACACAGCCGGCTCCCAAGGGAGTTTGCCCACCCCAACATGGCCTTGGTCACATGTCTGATTCCACAGCTCACAATTAAGACAAACCTGTTCTACATAATATCTTAATGTTAAAAATCACTGAACAAGTGAGATGTTCAATGTATCTGAAATTAACTTCACTCACTCCTGCTTTTGCAGCTTTGGCTGTACTTTGAAGCTTTTGCTATAGTATGTGTGGTACAGTCTCCCATTCCTTCAAATGTCTTTTCTTACTGCAAATCCTTCACTGGATGACCATAGTCTCACGTTTCCTAACATTTAACACTCGTTCCCTATCACTTTTCTCATTACCATTTTAAGTCAGGATTCATACTCACAGATTCAGCACAGTGCTACCACCGAACAAATGAAGCAGTTGACAAGTGCAGAAAAATCTAGTGCAGCAACCTAGCATTCAGAAAAAGAATAAAATGAGAAACTATCACAATACTAAACAAACCTCTTTCCCTCCTTTTATCCAAATATCTCCTGAATTTACACTGCCTCAGTGTACAGAGAACAGAAATCGCAATCAGAGAGTGTAGTGCTCAGCCCCCCCAAAAAGAACTGCCCAAAGAAAACTCAGAAATAAGTCCCATTGGTTTCAATAAAGCTTACTTCCAGATAAATGAATATAGGATTGCAGCCTTAAATGAAGTTGCTTACAGGGTCATTAGTATTTTATTGCTGTTCATAATAAATCTTCACAGTGACAGAATTTAAGCAAGTTGAACAGTGCAATGTTATACATGCCTACTCAGAAGTCCCACTAACTGCAATAGGGCTTACTCCCAGGTAAGTGGGCATAGGCTTGCAGCATAAACTGTGCCTACAATCCTAAAGTGTTCACATAAACATAAATACAAACACAAAACAGGATAATTGACAGAAGAGGGGGGGAGTTGTTAGCAGGGGAGGTTTCTGCAATTCTGGAGCAAGTTGTTAAAGTGCCTAGAAAAGTCACCACAGCAGGCCTCTGTATGGAGCACACATAAATACAGTGAGTTCCTGGAAATAGACCAAGTCCCTCAAAAGCATCGGTATAGCCAATACTATTTGTTGGGGCAGTTGACACTATGCCTCATACCAACTCGGAAAGGTCTGTTGAATGGGTACTTGAGGAGGCTACTTTAGATGCATCTGTCTGAACTTCCAGGTGTTCTTTGGAATCAAATAATCTGAAGATTGAGACTATTGTGATGGCTGCCTTAAGGCTGTCTAGCTGCTTGGTTGTGCTTTGCTGGTAAACCAAGATCCATTGCCATTATGTCCTTATATGGGACAACTGGCAAGAGATTATTCCTTCAAGTATAGGGTGCTGTCAGGGGGTTACTCATTCAGGATGTAATGGGAGATATACTGTATGGTCCCAGACATCTTTGGACATCCTTCTTGTTTACTGGTGACAGTATTTAATGTATGGCTTGTACTTTGTCATCATCAGGTTGAACACCATCATTTGAAATGATAAACAAAAACTGCACTTTGTCCTGATGAAATGTAGCACCTTTCTGGCATGTTCTATCCAAGACCTGTTTAAAGACATTTTTGTGTTCTGCCTTCATCAAGGAGGCTATAATCCTGTTGTCTGCTTTGATAATGCACTCCAGGTATATTACAGAAGCACTCATGGTTCTTTCACTGAAAAAGCTCACTTGCCAATCTAATGCCGAAGGGCAACCCATTGAAATGGTAATGACTCTACGGGGTGTTGAATGTGAACAGTTCCACTATTTCCTTGTTAAGTCTAACCTGCCAATAACTGCTTTTCTCATCCAGAAGGGTGAAGAATCTTTTGCTGGCAAGACTTCACTGTACATTGTCAACAGCAGGGCTAGGGAAGTGAGGTCTTTTAATGGGCTTGGTTGATGCCTCTGGGGTCAAGCTGAAGACAAAGCAAGCCATCTTGTTTTTGTTTAATGACAAGGCTATTAATCCATGTCAACAGTCAGGTCACCCAGAAGATAGCTCCCATCTTGTCCATCCAGTCCAAGGTCTTCTTAAGTGAAGCCGGCATGGCATATTGGGACACCAATGAATAATTGGTGTTGTTGTGGAGCACACATAAATACTGTGAGTTCCTGGAAATATACAAAGTCCCTGAAAAGCATCGGTATAAATTCAAAAGATCATCCATATAGCCAAAGGAGTCCTGGGAATCACTTTCTGCACTCTCCTAATGAGGTCAAGGACAATGCAGGCTGGTCTGCCTTAGAAGGGCTGGACCATCATACCCTATGATCCCAAATGTCAAAGTAGCTTTCTGAGCCAGCTTCACAATGTGCTGGGCTGATCCATTTGGGTTTGACCCTGGCCCCTCCATGAATCTGCTGGTGTTATCTGCAGACATGCTGGCAAGATATTATGCCTTCAGGGATAGTATTTGTTTCCACTCCATGACACTGAGGGCTCCAGCTGTATTAATGTCAGTGAACCACTGTTACGAGCTGCCAGAGTGCTGCGAAACTTGATCTGCTGAGACCACACCCACAAACAGGGAATTTAGATTCTTTTTCTGCTAGAATGCAGTGTGATTTCTCCTGCACATCTCCACTAAATGGTTTCGCCCACCAAATTTGTGGCATGCAACTCCAATGGCAGGGGAGACCTTAGGCTTATGAGCCCAACCATGCCTCTTGCAGGAATTGCTCCCTGTGCAATTGCTCACTGTGGCCATGTCTACATGATGCATTTCCCCCCAGGGTTGTCCCTGGGTCATCCCTGTGCATCCAAATGATGCACAGGGGATCCCGGAAGCAGGCAGGGACAACCCGTCCATTTCCCCAGGATAACTGGGGTGCCCAGTTATCCCAATTTTCCCCACAGTCCCGGGATGATCCCTAGGGCTGTGGGCGGTGTGGGCACCCGTCCCGGCTTCTTCCCTTCTCCCCATGAGTAATGGGGGTCAGCAAGAGGGAAGGAGCCAGTCCGAGGGGAGTCCAGGGAGATTGGGGGTGGGAGCAGGGTCAGGGCTTTTTTATTTTTAACCTTAGTGTTCGTTGGAGTGCAATTGTGTTCCCAGCTTCTGCTTTTTTAAAAAAATATATATAGTGGGCACCACATCCTTGTTTGTTTCCAGGATGTCGCACTTCCGTTTAGACCTTGGGGGAGGATCATGGAAGCAGGTAGGTCCGCAATCCTCCCCCTCCCTCCCTGTACACCTTTAGGTGAAGAAAGGGCCTGTGCTGTCTTGCACAACACACACATTTGGGTTTTTTCTCCTTCTAGCAGACCGTGTGCCCAGGCACTGCAGCCTCAGTTTTCATTGCAAGCACTTACGCGGGGCAAGAGCTTGAACTCCGCAGATATAGGTTGCCTAAGCAAGGGTGAGATCAGAAGTGTTTCAAGCTTTCCTTTTAGCTTGCAACCAGGGATACCAAAGACAATCTTGTCCCTTATCATAAAGTCCCGTGATGCTCCAAACTCACAATCCTGAACTTTGCACTTCAGTTGTGGAACAAAGCTATCGATTCCATCTGTTTCATTGAATTTAAGCTGCCAACACTGGTAGCGTTTAAACACAGGGCTTATCCTGGGTTCACAATGGTCCCCTCTACAAGCAGTCACTTTGATGCCCGATTCCCCGATTATGCGAATTACCTTGCACGCGCGTTTACGCCTAATACCTACACACATCTCTGCATGCAGGCAGGGGCAGATGTTGCAGTGTGCGAAGCCAGTGAGCGTGGCGGCGGCAGCGGTGGTGGCGGCTGAGCATGGCCTTCCTTCCCTCTTCCCTTCTCCCTCCTGCTCCTCGGGCTCTGCCTCTCCTCTTGCCCATGTGCGGCCGCGGAGCTGATGTCATCGCTTCGGCTGCCTAAGGCATGCCAGATCCAAACTCCCTCGCTCTCTCCTGGCAGGGACAAGGAATTGAACAAGGAAAAAGCAGGAGAGGACAGCAAGGGAGGGAAGGAAGGTGGGTGGAAGAGACTCTTTGGGTCAGTGTGTGTGTGTGTGTGTGTGTGTGTGTGTGTGTGTGTTTAACCGAGTCTTTCCTAGGCAGCAAAAGAAAAGAAAATCATCTTCTTTTCAACGCCCCTCTCCCCGCTTTCCTTGCCTCCCTCCCCCCCTTCCCCACCCGTAGGATAAGGCGGCGTAACTCCGGAGGAAAAAAAACCTTGCTATTTAATGTGAATGTGAAAATGCGAATAAAAGGAGCTAAAACCTGCCTGTACTCCTGATTTGCGCTCCTCTCTTGTAGAGGTAATTTTTTAATGAGACTTGAAAATGCTTTAAATCGCTCTTGTTGTAGAGGTATTTTTTTTAATGCGCCTTGAAAGAGCTTTAAATCGCTCTTGTAGAGGCAGCCAATGGCCCTTTCTGCACCAGCCATTTTTTGAGGGGCTGCCCATGCCTGCTCGTGAAGAGTCTGCATGACACACAGAGCATCCCGCAAGCAGGCAGGGACTAGCCCTCCATTTCCCCAGGAGTTCAGGGAACGCTATTATCCCAGTTTGTTCCCTGCTCACTGGGGGGAAGCGAGATGGGTGGCTGGTGTGGCCACCCATCCCAGGCGCAGCCGAGCTTACCCACGTGTAAGCGCAGCTGCACCGATGGCCATGGAGCTGTACTGTGTGTTTCCGAGGCCATCAGGAGGGGGGACAGCGAAATCGCCATCCCCAGGATGGTAGTGGTGGGGAGTTTTTTTTTTTTTAAAAAAACTAACCTCCGCTGATCTTTTTTTTTAAAAAAAAATGGCCGGCGCGACTTGCGGCAGCCCAGGAGAAGCCCGGGCTGCTGCATTGTGGTGTGGCCTCATTGCGCTGAACCTGGAAGTGACAACAGTTGGGGCCCATTGACACACATCATCTGCCACTTTCGTACCACTATATCCTGCTTGGTGTGGCTCCTGCCTTTTATATATCACTTTCATGGTGCTATATCCTGCTTGGTGTGCAGCCACTGTGACTTCTACCTTTTCCATTAACTCCCCCACCTGCCTGCAGTAAGGTAAGATGAGAGTCCTGTTTGCTAATGTCATTGCAGATGGGAGAGGGAGATGGACAAAGGGACTGATGGATAGGACGGGAGAGGCAGCAGATGCATACTTCCATCCCACCCCCACACCGAGCCAGACATCTTAAGCTTTAACTCCATGAGCCACTTGTTCAAGCCCTCAGCAGTAACTGGCTATGCTTCTAGAGTGTTCTTTAAAACTCAGAATCCTAGAATTTGACCACAGGGACTACCAGAGTTTACATCAGCATGGATAATTGTTACATTAATTGTATTCCTGGTGCTGGCTCCAGATTTATTTATGTATTTATTTGGCGGCGGTGGTGGTGGTGGGGAGCAGGGCTAAGATGCCTTTAGTGACTTTCCTCCCCAAATGGGTCCACCTTTTCCTCACTACTGTCCCTCCACTTGCCCACTTCCTCTAGGCTCAACCTACTCCAGAGGATTTGACTGCATAGCTGCCAAGAGGTTGAGGGGATGACAAGTGGAGTCTGTTGCTCCTGTCACTCCTCCCTTGCTCCGTGAGGTGAGGTAAACAAGCAATGACAGCAAAGAGAAAGGTGGTGGAGCAACATCGGGGGACAGTTGATGGGCCCCCTGTTTGGGGTGTGAGCCCCAGTAAGTGCCCAACAATGCCAACCCTGCAGATTCCAAAATACTACCTTCAGATCTCAATTATCGTCTTCTCCTAAAGCAATAATATTTTATCAATAGTTATCTATACTTTAATGAGTGTAGCTAGCTGTCTACCATAGCTCAGTTCAGTTTTTTCACTTTTAGATCTTCATAATCCCATCTGAATAGTGTTTTGATTTATCCACACATCTAGCTATCTGAATGTTTTGGTTATATTTCCTAGCCTTTAAGGGAGGTCTCATACCGTGTTTATTCACAAAGCAAATCAGGTATTTCAAGCTTGCAAATCAATTCCATTTTATGACTGGGGAAAAAAAATGAAACTCCAGGAATTAAGTAGGTCTTGGTGCCATACAAACTGATAATAACAACGTTGGATTATGCAGCTCTTATCTCCCCTTCGTTTCATTCTATTGCATGCTAAAGGCATGAATAAGACAATTTTCCTGTGGTTGCTTTTTGTGACCTTTTCCCTCTGAATTCTAGAGTCCCCTAAGAATCTTCTAACTTTAGCACTATATATATGGTGTAGAAAAATCCTTGCAGTTGAGATTCACGTGCTTTATTCCAGATGGGTACAAAATAGAATCAACAAACTGGGTGATATGGAAGCCTTGAGAGAAGGTGAAGAATCTTGGTATGCTGAGCATTCTACTCTACAGGGGATATTTCTAGGCTAATTGTTTCATAAGCATCTGCTAATTTTGCATGCCCAGCTTGATGCATGTGGGAATTTTTTTTCTAAATCTTTCATGTGTAGATATGTACGGCCCCCTCCACAAGGATGCGCTTTTGCACCCGGTTCGGGGATTATGCGCATTATCGCGGAGGCGCATTTACTCCTAATCCCTCTGCACGGGAGGCGGCGAGAGGCGGCAAAGCGCATTAATTGATGTCCAAAAAGCGCTTTACAAGAAGTTAACGCGCATAATCGCTTGTTCACATGGCGAAAATGCGCTTTAACGGCCGGAGCAAAATAAAAGTCGCTATTTAACGCGCATTCGATAATGCGCATAATCCGGGAGATAACGTGCCTCTACGCCCGTTTTGCGCTCCGCTGGTGTGGAGGTAAAATTTATAATGAGCCTTCAAAGAGCATTAAACCTCTCTTGTGGAGGTAGCCTACTACAGGAAGAGATCAGCAGCCAGATGTATCACTGATCTTCCCTAGAATTTTGTGTGTGTGCTGAATAGAGTGCTTTAACAAACCATACCGTATCTACCTTAAGCAACTATATGGATGCTAATATTCATACCCAGTTTTACCCCTGCCATCTATGGATGATATATTAAAGTAAGGATTCCAAAATGTTGGAAACCCTAGCACTGTTTTTGTAGCATGTTTATTTTATTGATTTATTTCTATACCACTCATTAGCAAAGTCTCTGGGCAGTTTTAAAGACTTAAAAACATAAAGCTCTCCCGACCTGAACCTACCTAGATACTACGATCAACATCTGAGAGTATCCTCCAAGTGCCACCTCCAAGGGAAGCTCGGAGGGTGGCATCAAGGGAGAGGACCTTCTCAGTGGTGGCCCTTTGATGGTGGAATGATCGCCCCACTGAGGCCCGCTGGTACCAACACTGTTATCTTTTTAGTGCTAGATTAAGATTGCCCTCTACTCCCAGGCATTTAATGCCATATAGTAGACATTTATGTCAGCTGTTTTTAAGGCAGGATCTACACTACTGCTTTAAAACAGTTTATATTGATAATGACAACTGTTGGGGCCCAGGACACACTCCATATACAGTTTTCAAACCATTTTCAAAGTACCATATCCTGTTTGGTGTAGCTCTAAGTCTAGTATTTTATTGAAATTATTTTTAGCTGTTTAAATTGTTTTAATTTTTCAATACTGAAATGGCTGTATTTTGTTATCTTGTATCTGTGATTTGTGAATTGTTGTAAACTGACCAGAGAGCTTTGGCTATTGGGCATTATGGAAATAGAAAATAATAATAATAATAAACAATAGCATAGTAAAACATAATATAAAACCATAAGTTTCAAATACAATTCAACTAAAGTAGCAACCAAGATAAAGACTAGCAGCACTGCAAAGATCTAAAATTGCACTAACACATTATTTTATTTTATTTTATTTTATTTTTAAGAACCAAAGGGCTAAAAAACAAAAACAAACTCCTGCCGCAACAGGTTAAATTACAGTGTAACTAACACTATAGTAGTCTAAACAGTATCATAGAATAGTAGAGTTGGAAGGGGCCTATAAGGCCATTGAGTCCAACCCCCTGCTCAATGCATACCTTAAAGCATACCTGACAGATGGCTGTCCATCTGCACCTTGAATGTCTCGCGTGTGGGAGAGCCCATGACCTCCCTATTGTCATACTGCTCTAACAGTCAGGAAGTTGTTCCTTATGTTCAGCTGGAGTCTGCCTTCCTGTAATTTGAGCCTATTATTTTGTGTCCTGGACCCTGGGATGATCGAGAAGAGATCCTGGCCCTCCTATGTGTTAAGAGTGCTATCATGTCTCCCCTCAATCTTCTCTTCTCCAGGCTAAACATGCCCAGTTCTTTCAGTCTCTCCTCATAGGGCTTTGTTTCTAGAACCCCTGATCATCCTTGTTGCTCTCCTCTGAACCCCCTCCAGCTTGTCTACATTCTTTTTGAAGTGTGGTGCCCAGAACTGGACGCAATACTCAAGATGGGGCCTAACCAGTGCTGACTAGGGGGGAACCAATACCTCACGCGATTTAAAGTTATACTTCTGTTAAGGCAGCCCAAAGTAGCATTTGCTTGTTTTGCAGCCACGTTACACTGTTGGCTCATATTCAGCTTATGATCTACAACAATTCCAAGATCCTTCTCGCTTGTGGTATTGCTGAGCCAAGTATCCCCCCATCTTGTAACTGTGCATTTGGTTTCTTTTTCCTAGGTGTAGAACTTGGCATTTATCCCTATTAAATTTCATTCAGTTTTCAGCCCAGCACTTCAGCCTATCAAGATCACTTTGAAGTTTGTTACTGTCTTCTAGGGTATTCGCTATCCCACCCAATTTTGTGTCACCTACAGATTTGATAAGCATTACCTGCACCCCTCATTCAAGTCATTAATAAAAATGTTGAAAAGCACTGGGCTCAGGACTGAGCCTTGCAGTACCCCACTTGTTACCTCCCCACAGTTTGAGAAGGTACCATGGATAAAGACTCTTGGGCCATGTCTACACCAGGCTTTTATCCCAGGGTCGTCCCCAGGTCGTCCCTGTGCATCCACATGATGCACAGGGGATCCCGGGATCAACCGGGGATGACCTGGAGACAACCCTGGGATAACCCTGGGAGAACGGAAACCAGGGATATCCCATTTTTCCCCGTTGTCCCAGATGCTAAAATGGACACGGAGCCACATGGGGTGGCTCTGTGCCCATGGTGGTAGTGGTGGGGGAAAGGCAATTTTGCCATCCCCAGGATGGCGGGGAGAGAAGTAAGGAGCGGGAGTTTGTAAAAAACAACAACTTACGTTTCCCGCAGACTGGGGCTACGTGGCTTCTCTTCAGTTTTTTAAAAAATGATGCCCGCAATGTCCCTCTTTCCTTCTGGGACATCGCATGGTGGTGTAGACATCTGGGGAGGATCGTGGAAGCAGGTAAGTTCGCAATCCTCCCCCCTCCTTCCCTCTACACCCTTAGATGTAGACCTGCCCTTTGAGTCTGATTCTGTAGCCAACTGTGGATCCACCTAATAGTGGATCTACAATGCAGATCTTAAAGGTGTTCTCATTAGCAAAGCTAATTAGAATATTGTATTATGCTGGAAAGTTCAGCATATGAAACTTAAGAGAGATGTCAGTCTGAGAAGTTGAAACGTCCTCACGGTAGTTTTCCTTGTGATTTGTCGACTCCTTCGTGTTTTGTGTCATTTTATTCCAATGAGCGTATACCTGATCCCATCATTGGCTGTTACCACTCCTCCACCATTCTCTTCAATATGGCACAGTGCCACCAGTGGTCAACATGGACCATACAGTTCTGATGATCTGCTGCAATCTACCTGGGAATGAAGGCATCGGTTCAGGTGTAATGCTTTAAGCACTGTGTCATGCTATGCTTCATGTAAAAAATGGTGGGAACTGGGTATAATTTAGGGCCCAACCCTATGAATATTTAGACAGAAACAAACAAACAAACAAACAAACAAACAAACAAACCCTAAACTCAAAGCATTCCCAGCCAGCATGATTCTTCCTCATTCCTCATGGCCCTTATACCATAATACAAATCCTGATGCCATGCGGCATGGCACTGCAAGAAGATTTTTGCCAATGCTTGTGCATCAATTCATGGAACAGCACTAATACATTTTTTCTACCACTCACAGTTTGTTTGGACCTAAGCCAGTCTCTCTGCTGTTCATCTTGTGGGAGTGACTTGACCCTGGCTCCAAGCATTAGGTCAGCAATATCTTTGCTCTTCAGTGTTTACACATCTGAGATGCGTGTAGAGCAGGCCCTGTCAGAGACATCAGTCCCTGAGCCAGTGACTCTTGTAATCACTGAGGGTGATTCAAGGTCTACATAGGGTCCCATTGAGCTGGGAAACCTGGAGAGCTTGGTTTGAGTAGTCCTCTTATAATTATTCTGATGTGCAGGGCTGGCCCAAGACTTTGTGTTGCCAGAGGAAGAGCAGCAAATAGCAACCTGACTCCAAATCAAGGTGCATTAGTACCCAAAGCAAGCAACACTCTTTAGGCATATGAGAGAGAAAATCTCACAAGCACCATTCCACTTCCCTATCAGTAATAATACAATATCAAGAAATTAAATAAGATTTTCTGTCTGTCCATGACAGCCAAAATCTGTGCCCTGAAGCAGCCACCTTACTTTGCTTCATGGTAGGGCCTGCCCTGCTGATGCTTCCAAGTTGCTCAGCAATGACCTCTATGTCTTTTGTTTTTGAAAACTGCCAATTGTAACCAGTTATTGACCCAAACAATGTGACAGCGGAGATTAGGTGAAAAAGATCCTCTCCCTGAAGCCTGTTTAGCAATGGCAACCAAAAAAATAAAAATGTTTACTCAGCCCCACTGGCTAGTGTTTTAATTATAACTTTTGTCATTTTTTTCCTATATAGCAAGACAAGCCTTTTGACTGAGGATGGAAAGCCTTGTATCTCATGATGCTTTCTAGAAAGACACATTCCAAATGTTCCTTTAGCAATGAAGAACATCACATACTGTTCTTAACGGAGAATGTTCTGAACCCCACTTACAACCCAAATTTGTTCATGTTTGCTCAGAAGCAAGTCCCACTACACACCAGTGCTCAAATTATGGGGAAAAGATAGGGTAGGGTGAGGCTATGAAACCCAGAAGCCCCACTGTTTGCAATATGTAGCTAAGTCATGTCTCTCCTTTTAAAACATGCCTTCTAAAACCAATAGATATTGGGCCCTGACTCCGCCACTCTGGTATCCCTGTAATTCAAGCATGCCTATACACTACTCCACCCAGAACTTCAAATGGAAACATCTCTGGTAGTTTTCATGTGGTTCTTGAACATTTTGCAGTGCACCAACCTCAGTTTTCATTCTATTTTGTTCTTTTGAATCCTATTATATGTTTACATAATCTACAATGCCATCCTATTTACTCAGAGGTATGTTCCAGTGTGGTCAATGGCGTTCACTTCCAGGTCAGTGCGCAGAGGACTGCAACCTTAATGTTATAAAGGGGTATTTCTCCCAGGCCTTTATATAAGGGAAACTGTCTACTGCAAATACTTAAAATGGAGTCATTCTCACTAGTTCACTTGGAGTTACCTCTCTCACCTTGGGTCTGCAGAAATCCTAATTCCCTGCCCACTAAACTTCAGGAGGTCCAAAATTCTGTGACCAGGAGTCCTCTAATACTTTCAGAAACACAACTCTGTTGCCCTCAGTCTTTATTCCCCAGGCTACATGTCTGTTCATTTCAGAAGCCATTTCAAATTTGTCCTCCTCCTGCTTAAAAATCTCTCTATGAACTTCCTGCCCCTTCGTGTAATTCTCTGACCCTACTCTCGTAGCAACCCTTTCCATTCTTCTAATCTTGGCCTCCTATTTGTATCTTCCCTCAGACTCCACATTTGATTGTCTCCTTTTACTTCTACTTCCACATCTAGCTGGACTGATCTTCCTCCGAGTCACTCCCATTCTTCAGACCTCGCCTGCAAATCTCCGTCAGGCTCGCCCACTGGCTGTGGTGCTCTGATCATTTTCATGAGACCGGCAAAAGGCAGCGTTGAAGGCAGCTTCCTTTCCATCTCCACTGCCACTACTTTGCCCCCTCGCGTCTACCGAGGAGGTGTCGCTTTCTACCATGTCCTGGTTCTCTTAGTAATGATACTGGAGGCAGATGGTATCTGTGTCATGGAGGTAATAACAATTTTAAAAAATAACTTGAGTGAAAAAAGAAGGCACTGAGAGGGAATAAAACAACTGTTTTTGCTTTTCCTTCTCTGGCCAAACCAGTTTGCTGTCGTTAAAAAGTAAATTACCTCTATTATGAAATATATTACCCTCAAATATTACAGCTCTTGCTTTATACAGTGGACAGGATGTTCAGCAATATTGGCAGAGAGCGTAACCTGACAACAGTTCGTTTCTGTTTTTCATGTTTTTAAAAGCCAAACTGCGACTGTAGGTGGGGGTAATTTTGAGGAGGGAAGGGTTAACCCTCCCTTTCCCAAGGACACACCGCTCTTAAAAAGCCTTTATTGGCATCAATTTTAAAGTCTAATTCTACTTGGGGTTGGCAGGTGTTTCTGGAGGGGGTATGCGTTGTGTGTATGAGGCCCTTTCTACACCAGGCATTTCGCCTGGGATGCCCCCCGGTTGGTCCCTGTGAGTCCAAATGGCACACACGGACTCCTGGGGGTGGGGGCGGGCACAGGATTTTTCTGGGATACCAGATACCTGAAAAAACCTGATTCTTGCGCAGTCCCGCATCACGCTCGGGAGGAAGCGAAAGTTCTTTTTCCTCTGTGAGGCTTCCAGATGCCGATCCTGAAAGCAGCTACTTCCAGGATCGCCCGCCCTGCGCCCTCTACACCCCTATGGTGTAGAAAGGGCCTTTGTCACTCTGTTTTGGACTAGTTGAATTTTTCAGACTGTTTCCAAAGTCCTTACCACTTCTCTGAAGTAAGGGTCTGGAGCCCCATTCTCACTCAGGACCGTTATGTGCAGGGAGAAATCAGCTAAGAGAGCCATCAGATGGGGGAAGGAATCATGGTTCCCTACTGTTGTTTCGCCACCCCCACTCCTGTCCCATGATACTGTCTCTTTCTATGGGAGAAGAAAGAGGAAGTAAACAAAGACCATGTGGCCCAGTCAGGGGCCGTTTTTATCTTGCCACTTTCCCTGCACACAGCAGGAAATGGCAGCACATTCCGTGTTTGTTTGTTTTTAAAAGTTGGATTAAAAGGGGTTCATTTTGTGACAGAAATCAGGCAAGAAGAAGCAGGAGGTGCACAGGAAATGGACGTCGTCATCGAAAGGACACGTGAACATCCGTAAGTAGGCAGTAGCGAGTGTGCAATAAAATGCTCGTCTGATGACTCCCTTAATCAGGAGTGGAGGGAGTAGCTGGGGAGATTAGGATTCAATCACCCCATGCATGTTGGCTCTGATCCAGATTGGGGCCCCGTGCATTTACTTTTGAGGAAAGCAGAAGCAAACACAGAGCTGCACGCTACATCCTTAACATAATGTGGGGTTTGATTTTCTGTAGTGATTTCTATTGGTCAGTTTTAAAGTATATTATTGTATTTTAAAGTACGTTGCAAGCCACTTTGTGAGGGTTTTACCCTGAAAAGTAGGCAATAAATCTATTAAATATATTGAATTAAAACAAATAAATGATTTCATGTCATGTAATTTCAAAACTTGTTACGTGAATGTGCTTACTTCCCTCCTCCCTCGCAATTCCATGTTCCTTTTCGTACTATTTATATTTCTTGTAAGACTGTGGGTTTATAATTCTTTAGGTGCTTTATATTATAAATGAATCATTATCATCATCATCATCATCATCATCATCATCATCTGTATTTTATTGTACAATCATCACCCTGGCAGCCTTTTAGAAGCTGTGCTACAGTGCCTGCCAATGGCGAGCCTTACCTGTGAGAACTATTCCCATTTTACAGATCATCCAAGGGGAATGTGGCTAAGTATGGATCTGAAGGCACTTCCACATCCCGGTTTGACATCAGGCTATGGAACAATTTTCATGTGCTTTTTAAAAAAAATCTTCCTTGCTTTAATGGAATACAAGGATTTTTGTTCTTTGAATGTAGATGGGAAGAGAGAGAGAGAGAGAGAGAGAGAGAGAGAGAGAGAGAGAAAGAAACTGTTGTCAGTCATGTATCTGCTAGTTGTGTGGATCAATGTATTAAACCCTAACAACTCAGTGCTATTTGTCTCTATAAAACATCAACTGTTGCAACTGGAATGTCAAGGCCACAGCTCATTGAATTTAAAGGTACAATGGATCTGGTGGGGAGGCAAGTGCAATCTTTACAGAAGAGGAATTGTCATGGCAGAGACAAAACAACAGACAATCTCTTTGCTTTTTGAAATTCTATTAACTTTGTGTAAAAGTGAGGAGGGGCTCGGTCATGTTCTTTTTTAAATCAACGGAAGAGGCTGTGGTTTAGCGAGGCTGATATTGGGCCTTGGGACAAGGAAGCATGACAGGCGGCTCCATTGCAGGGGGCACCTGAACGCTGATTTACTGAAGGGGAGCCACTCCATATCCTGCTCGTGTTCCTCATGGTGGACATTTTCCAGAAGGGCTTTATAAAAGCTATCAGGGTGATATCACATTGTCTACTCTTTTACAGTGTTGAATGCTGTTAATTGTTCAGAATATGATATCTTGAGTTTTTAGAAGATAATACAGGATGGCAAGTGTAACAAACATTAGAAACAGCATACTGGGGGCTATTGGATTGTTTGTTTTTGGCAAAGTACAAGAATTTCCCAACAACATATGGAGTTCTTAGCGATGAGCAGGGCCAGTTCCATGTTTGAGAGGGCCCTTGGCAAAGTGTCCTATGTCAGTGGAACCCTCTTTTGTGGGTTAGCTCATATGGGCTTACCTGACAGCCTATAATGAGCTATTGTCAGTGGCAGGGTCAGCCTTAGTAAAAATAGCGCCCTGGGTGAAGAGTGCCTTTGGTGGTCACCTTTGCAGGGCTACCCAGAAGGTTTATGGGGCAAGGTGCGGGTTTGATGTTGGTGTTCGGTACCCCGAGTGACCACCCAGTTCGTCCACCACCAAGGCCAACCCTGGTAAGCGGACAATAGTAGTAGTGCTTCCACCAGGTGGCCAAGTCCTGACAATGTCTCCGATGCAGCCTTGCTCCAGGGCATTGTGGGGTATTAAAATGGTAGCTGCCAAGCCCAGCCACTCAACACTGCTCAGCAGCCAGATTTGTTTTTTTGTTTTGTTTTGTTTTGTTTCAATTTTAAGGCAAGCTTCAGCTTTGGAACCTGATGGGCTGTTGGGGTCACAGCTGCTGACCAATGATGCCATGTTGATGCCAGGCCTCAAAACAATGTGAGACCCCTCGTTTCAGCTCCCGAGACCTTTGGATGATGGAAACAAAAGACAGGTTGATCTTTACTTGTCAACCTATTATTTTAAGATCCCTCAGCTCTGGAGAAAGGGGGAAAGGTTCTAATCTGTGCAATAACACTTCCACAATATAACTTCTGAATCTGAAGCCATCTACTTTTCGCCTTGATGCTTGCATATTGGAAATGACATGTTCATCTATGGGGTGGGATGCTTAGGTTTCGGGCACCATGGAAATAATAGCCAGACAGATTGATTTGAGGCAACAAGGGTACAAGACTCAAAGGGAAGTATCCAATGCTGCCCGTCCGCTCCAGCTGTTTCTGTTGCACTAGCAGGACCCACTTCAAGCGCAACAGAAACTAGTGCTTCCAAGCAGGAACCGCAGAAGTGAGTGGAAATGCTTATTTCTGGAACAGGCATTTTGTCGGGTTTCCAATTGCTTCAAGATCCACTAGCTTCCTGTTGCACTAGCAATGGGTTCTCCTAGTGCATGGGCAGCATTGGATACTGCTCAAAGGATGAACCAGCCATCCCACAGAGAAGACTGGGAGATGTGAAAACTGACTTTTGCATATTATTATTATTATTATTATTATTATTATTATTATTAATTTATTACATTTATATACCACCCCATAGCTGAAGCTCTCTGGGCGGTTTACAAAAATTAAAAGATTGAACACTAAAAAGACAATATACAAAATTTAAAACCATAACCATAAAACAGCTGACATTTAAAACATTTTAAACTGTTAAGCCTGGCCACAAAGTCAGTTAAAACTTCAACTTAAGCTGTTAAAATTTTAGGCTGACCATATGAAAAGGAGGACAGGGCTCCTGTATCTTTAACAGTTGTAGAGAAAAGGGAATTTCAGCCAGTGTCATTTGTATGCAATTAGTTCCTGGTGAAATTCCCTCTTCATCACAACAGTTAAAGTTGCAGGCACTATACTAGAGTGACCATATACAAAAGAAGGCAGGGCCCCTGCAACTTTAACTGTTGTGATGAAGAGGAAATTTCACCAGGAAGTAATTGCATACAAATGACACTGGCTGAAATCCCCTTTTCTCTACAACTGTTAAAGTTACATGAGCCCTGTCCTCCTTTTCATATGGTCAGCCTAGTTAAAATGCCTGGGAGAAAAGAAAAGTTTTGACCTGGTGCCAAAAAGATAACAGTGTTGGCGCCAGGTGGGCCTCATCGGGGAGATCATTCCATAATCAATCAAAGACTACCTGAAAACATTAGCTTTTTATAGTTACATATTGAGTTTATGCATATTAAGTCAATGCATATAAGTCTGTGCATTTTGGTCCATGTAGTAATTCCTTGCATATTTTCCCAACCTTAGCAGAAAGAAAACTTGTTTTCCAACAAGCTTCCAACCCATTCATCACAGAAGATGAATGATGAACTCTGAGGTTAGTGATCCCCATAGAAATTAATGAGCAACGTGCTTTCTGTGCTGCACATCAGCTAAAATACAGTTCCTTTTTAAAAAATGGACCAGGCTCTCAGCAGATGTACATGTTCTACTTGCAAGCTGATGCTCTAACTTTGTCAAAGGTCCATGTCACAGCTTGTAATATAAAATGATACGGAATGGCAAATGATGTTAATGCAGATCCACAGACTACAACCTTTAGTAGTGGAAGAATTGAGCAAGAGATAAAGTTACATAGGAAAAGCATTATGCTCACCCTCACTTTCGTGTGTACCACAGGGATTCTATGAACAACACTGACTAAAAGTAAAACAAAACAATTATAATCAACTATTGTACTTCCAGAACTGCTCAGTGTATTGCTAAAGCCAGACAGACATATCCTAAGCTAGTTTTCCAGCCAAATCTTCTTTCCTCCTACCATTTAGGACATTTTTTTGTGCTGTCCTGACATTTTCAAATTCAAACTGGGCATACTGTTTCAATCTTCTCCCATCTTGCAGGTGGAGCAATCAATGGTGGTGTTTGACAAAGAGCAGATTACCTGTGGACTAGGGAGCCAGTGTGGTGTAGTGGCTAGAGTGTTAGACTGGGAGTTGTGAGATCCGGGTTCTAGTCCTCACTCGGCCATGGAAGCTTACTGGGTGACTTTGGGCCAGTCACAGACTCTCAGCCCAACCTACCTCACAGGGTCGTTGCGAGGATAAAAATGAAGAGGACAATGATTATGTATGCCGCCTTGGGTTCCTTGGAGGAAAAAGGGTGAGATATAAATGCAACAAATAAATAAAAAATAGGGTATTTTCTTCCCTATCAATAATCAAGTCATAACCATATGTTGCATAACAGAGTAGCATGAGTCATAGCAACATGCTAAGCGAAAAACCATGTACAACAAAAGCAAATAATATATAAAATCTGCATATATTCTATAAATAAATACAATAAGTTCAAAATTCATCAAGACATTTAACATACACAGTGAATTTTGAAGGTATTGTACTTATTCAGTTAATCTTTTATTTATATCTCACCTTTTTAGGCTGCAACCCTCACAAGACTGCTTACAACAACTAATAACATACGAAACAATTTTTTTTAAAAAAATAACAAGTCAACAGGTTAAACAAAGCAGCAGCAGCAGCCAAAACATGAAGCCAGCATAATTATATTTCTTTCTTTATTTTAAAATATTTAAGCCCACTTTTTAAAGTTGGAACCCTCTTTTTATTGATAAAACCATCAATAAAAAGTTAAATAGAACAAAAATGTTTTCTAAAAATGCTTAGAAGCCGCCAAAATGTGTGTGTGTGTGGGAGGGGAGAATCTATTTCGCAGGGAAGGAGTTTCAAAGATGTGGGGCTAGGCTGACCATATGAAAAGGAGGACAGGGCTCCTGTATTCAGCCAGTGTCATTTGTATGCAATTAGTTCCTGGTGAAATTCCCTCTTCATTACAACAGTTAAAGTTGCAGGCACTATACCAGAGTGACCATATACAAAAGAAGGCAGGGCCCCTGCAACTTTAACTGTTGTGATGAAGAGGAAATTTCACCAGGAACTAATTGCATACAAATTACACTGGCTGAAATTACCTTTTCTCTACAACTGTTAAAGTTACATGAACCCTGTCCTCCTTTTCATATGGTCAGCCTAGGGGCTACCACTAAAAATACCCTCTTTCTGATGCCTTTTATGGAGGTTAAGGCTATCATAGGCTGCTGGTCAGGATGGCTTTATAGTACCTTCAGCAATATCTCTCAATCCAAGTTGCTGGGGAACAGGAGTGAGAGGATACAAGTATGCAAATATCCTGCCTGTGGATTTCCCATAGGCATCTGATTGACTACTGTGGGTCCACATGCTGCACTAGATAGGCCTGTATCTGATCAAGCACACCTTTTCTTAAGTTCTTGCCTGCTAATCTAGTGGACTGTGATGGCAGGGCAGACTGAAGGGCTCCTGGGCTGATCTCGGGGTCTGGGAAGGTTCATATGGGTGCAGGCAGGATCCTTCAAGTAACTTGGTCCCAAGCCATCAAGGCTTGACATTTCCAAACTATCTTTAAAGTCAGTCCTTTAAAAAGCTGGAATGTGCAGAGTACATGACTGTTGCCTAGGCTGGATGTAACCAGGGTGTGTGTAACTGAAAATTGGTCTGCATTCTCCAGATAGGTGCAGTTGAAGCACCAGCCAAAGTAATGTACTTCTAGCCACCGATAACACCCATGCCCCAATAGATAGAACTGAGTCTAGGAGAACCTCAGATTGCGTACTTGGCTTTTCAGGGGGGAATGCACCCTGTCCCAAACCAGTTTCAAACTACTATCCAGATCAACAGCCTTCCTGACTTACTAACAGCACTTCCTTCTCATCTGGATTGAACTTCAGCTTGTCTCCCCTGTCAATTCCAAAACTACATCCAGACTAAGAATGGAGAGAACTGAAACTGAGACCCCCTCTAGAAGGATTCGCTTTGGTGCCTGGCTGCCCGATTATGCACATATTCGCGGAAGCGCATTTACTCCTAATACCTCTGTACGAGAGGCGGCGAAGCGCATTTCGGGATGACCGAAACACACTTTAAACTTGTTGACATGCGGAGAATCACATGTTTACATGGCGGTAAGGCACTTTAACTGCCGCTACAAATTAAAACTCACGGTTTAACACGCATTCGATAATGCGCATAATCGGAAGTTTAAAGTGCCTCAGCCCCCAATTTGCGCTCCTCTCTTGTAGAGGTAAAAATTTTAATCAGCCTTGAAAGAGCTTTAAACCTCTCTTGTACAGGCAGCCTCAGTTAGCCTTCCAAATTTGCACTTCGTCTCTGACTTTTGCAATGGAATTCCCCAATCAAAAAAGCTTAGAAAAATGCATACATTAGGGGAAATAATGTTCAAAAATGCATTACATTAGGGGAAATTGCTCACAAAAATGTATGCATAGGGCAAAAATGCATGTATTAGGAGAAACATGCACAATAAAGGTTACGAATGTTCATGTAATTTTTTTAAAAATTCTCCATGTTCAGGACAAACCAAACTTTTGTTGGCAACTTAAAGAAACTAAAATTGACAGATTCATCCATCCCTGATCCAGACACTCATGTTTTCAGTGATCCTTTGGCAGAAATCTGTTTCTTAGATCTGGGAAACAAGAATTTGTAATGCAAGACTTTTTTTCATTAAAAAAACATAAAAAACCTAATTATAATTATTGTTCTTAATAGTTGTATCCTGTGGCAGCAGCCATAAGCCTCTTCATGTTATATCTAGGTTTTTAATTAGAGGGGGGAGATTATTGCCCCTAATTATAATAGGATACAAAGTGAAGTCATGCCAAGGGTCACACACTAGCAAAAGAAAAAAAAAGAAAGAGATGAAAACTCAGTCTATGAACCTTCACTTCAGAGAGTCCTATATCCCTAACTATGGCTGAGAGTCCTAATGTTTAGTAATATGTCTGATTTTCTGTGGTTGGCATTTATCACTGACACCGATTCCTCTTTTTATAGGGCATTCAGCACAAAGACCACTGCAAAGCATTTCGTAGTAAGTAAGAGTTAACAGCCAGAATCTATTTTTAAACACAAAGCAAATGTCTAAAGGCAAGATTGTAAAACACTGAGATGGCAGATAGTGACAAAGTGTTCCAGAGTTCAGCAGTATGTCAATAGAAGGGTAGATCAACCTCTTTCTCCTTTAGCAGAATGTTGAAGGTTACATGTGTGTAGTTAATAATCATGACAATAAATCACATATACATGTGTGTATATGCATAATTTTCAGAACTCAACCAAAGTATTTTTTGTGGAAACTGGAAAAAGCATGATTGACTCTCTCTCTCCTCATATATGATCAATGATCATGGTCCCGCCTCCATTATATCACAGTGGGTTCACAACTTTGGACCTTGAAGAGCATCTTATACATCTTGCTGAACCCTCCTGGCCAGTCATTCTACCTTTTTGGCATATATGCCCCAAGAGAAGTCTGGGTGCATGTGGCCACTCCATATCCCATGAGCCGTTATTTAGATCCCTTATTAAAGAGAATAAAATTTTGGGAAGTAAAGAAAAACCGGGATTTCTGCTACAAGGAACTAACCAATATGTGGCTTGGAGGGTAGCTTTTTTCACAGTAAAGGCTGCTAAATATTGGGAGAAGACTCCATTGCTGTGAATTGCTTGGAAGAAACTGAAATATAAGACTGCATTCTGATATTAGTTTATAATGTTAGATATTTTATAAGTAAAGCTTGTCATTTTAGTAATGTGTTTTAATCTCAATAATTTCAATGACTAATTTTAACTAGTGATTCTTATATTTTTATGTAAATTTCCTTGTAAGTTCCTTATATCACCTAATAATTGGTCAGTTTGGTCTGTGGATTATGCCATGACTTCAGCTCATCTCTGTAGCAGGAGATCGTGTTCTGCACATAAAACCAGGTGAAACTGCTTTCTGTTTTAAGAATATGTTTTAACCTTTAACAATTTTAATGACTAATTTTAATTGGTGATTATTGTATTGATATGTAAACTTATGTAAACGTCGTTCCTTGGTTTTGTGCTGCTATGGACTAAGGACGAATGCAATAAATGTTATTCATTCATTCATATACCATGACATGGAAGACTGTTAACGAAGAAGAAGAATACATCTTCTGCCCAGGAGCTGGAGCTGGAAAAAGGGATGTTTGAATTGTGTAAAATCCATTCTACCTGTGTTTCCCAAACTGTCAGGCACCTTTTTGTTCGGAATTAGATATTTTTTTCCAGTTTCTGAATTTGTGTGTGTGCCAAAATATGCAAAATTCCCCTGTATGCACCCCCCCCCCCGAAATGCTCACTTTACTCTTTAGCCTATGGGAGGAAATGTGCATTTTATTCTTTAGCCTATGGGAAGAAACACACATTTTTGGCAGTTCTTTTAGATTTTTTGCATATTTTTCTATGACAAAATTTGCATGAAATCCCCTAAGGTTAGAAAAACAGAATTCATCTGACAAGAAGAGAGCTGTCCACTGCAGAATCTGCAGGTTGAGTTCATAAAAATCCAAACTCATTTGGTTTCATTGCGGATTTCTGCGACATCCTAAGTTGGAGACATAATCACTACTTTTGTCTCGTACTAGCCCCAGAGGTCAGTATATAAGAGCATATGCAGGCCACAGCAGAACCATAAATCATCATAAATGAGGTTGTATACATATAAGAAAGATGACACAAACAGAGATGTGAATGCCTGAAAAGGAAACCAGAAAAATTTGGGAAAAGGCCTGTTCTTTTCCATTTCTTTCCAAGGACCATTTTTATTTTTGTTTTGTTTTTTCTGAAAAAAATGAAAAAATGGAACAGCTTTGGATTCTGAATTATTATTTTTAGAATTCAAGAGAAGGTGTTTATAGATTGTTACCCAGGCTTTACTCCCCTCAGATTGATTTCTAAAAACTCTGTAATAAGAAGGCTTTTATAGAAAGACTAGAGATGTAAAATGTCAGGAAATAATGAAGCCATGAGGGATTTTCTTTTTTTTTTTTAAATCTTCTCTGTAAGATTCCCAGCATAGTTATTTCTTCCATTTCTATTTAAAATTATTGATCTCATGTATATTTTACTGATAGATATTTAAAGATGCTCTAAGTCATGCTCAGTTTCCCAAAATGTGAATAGCGTCACCATATCACAATAAAGTAGAAAATATGCATTCTTGAGAGTTTACGGTTTGTTCTACAAAGCCCTATGTTTCTGGGAGGCGATCTACACTGTAGGTTTAAACTGGTACAAAAGGGTTGCGAAGGCTTTTTGGGGCACACAACGCACATACTGAACTGTTTTATATTAGTTGCATTTTGCTTTGTGTCTTATAGATTTAATACGTATTTTTTATTAGAAAACCCGTTGTTTGTAACAGAAAGTGTCCTAGCTTACCGTTTTGTAGTCGCAAAGATCATTTTTTGATTATCCAATAGCAGACGTGGTGGTGGTGGTGGGGAGAAATCCTTCGTTTAACTTTTAACAGCCCGTGAGTTTAGCTTGGTTCTTGGCTCTGCTCTCCAACTGCATGCACTTTTGCTTTAAGAGCTGAATTGGCAGCTGCGGAAAGGAGGAACTGCTTTACAGGAAGTGGGTGGGTTTTATACAGTTCTGGAAGAAACGTTGCAAGAAGAGACGCGTTGAGCACTCGGTGTGACCACAGCAAACGCTTCAAGACTGGAGAAAAGGAAGCACTTAAACGTTGCAAGACTGTAGTGTGCCCTAACAAGTAATACAATGATATAATTTACACACCGTTGTAAATTCAGTTTTAAAACGTTTCATGCAGCAGTGTAGATCTCCTCTTAGCTTGTTCTGGTTAGAATGCTATAGCAGTCAATTAATGTAGTTCTAATATAAACCCACACATGAAATCAACAACAACAACAACATAGGCTATCCTGCCACTCTCATCAGATGCAATGAAATGTGGGTTATTCCACTTTTTAAAAAATATATATAATTTTTTATTTTCAGCTTAAAAAACAACATAAACACAACATAAGTACAATACATAACCCTTTCACTACCCCCCGTGCTCTCCTTCCCCCAGGAGACCAACATTTATTCAATTATATTATACATCTTTCCAAAATTGTAAAGAATCTTTCAAAGGTGAGTGCCGTTTCCCCTTTCTTAATACAAATTCCAAAAATGGACTCCATATATTTTCAAAATCATTCTTCTTGGATAATCCCTTCCTTACTTTCAAATTACACGTTAACTTGTCATTAAGCGCAATATCCCATATTTCTTTATACCATTCTTCTATTGTATACTTCCCTTGCACTTTCCAATTCTTAGCTATCATTAATCTACAAGTATGAAGGAATTAATCAATTCCTTCATACTTGTATTCCCTATTCCTTTATCCCATATTGACAGCAAAGCCAATTTAGGACTTATTTCCACATTAATTCCCGTTATTTCACTTATTTCTTTAAACACCTTTTTCCAAAATTTTTGTACATATTCACAACTCCACCACATATGAAAGTAAGTTCCAACCTCCTGACAACCCCTCCAACAGTTCTTAGAATTTTTTTTATCAATCTGGTGAGATCTCACTGGCGTTAAATACCATCTCCATGCTACT
Source organism: Anniella stebbinsi (assembly GCA_029215795.1). NCBI lineage: Eukaryota > Metazoa > Chordata > Lepidosauria > Squamata > Anniellidae > Anniella > Anniella stebbinsi. The sequence goes on along the minus strand of JARDYH010000002.1, from coordinate 83,623,387 downwards.
TTATAATAATTCTCCTTTATCCTAACCAACAATAACTTTAACATTCTTGCGTCCCAAATCTTCCTCCAGTTAAATTCATTAATTTGTTCCTTTAAATCATCTTCCCAAATCATTTTAAGAGAATCTCGGTGGTCATCGTCTTCTATCATAATTTTATATATTTCACTAATCAAAACTCTTTTATTTTTATTTTCCCCTTTCTTTTCTCTTGATTCAATTAATTCTTCAAATCTTGTATTATCTCTACAATCCTTATTCTTCTTTTTCCAATCCTGTGTCCATTGTTCCAATTGTATACATTTGAACCAAGCTAACTGTTGTCCTCTTAATAACTCTCCTATTTGCTCCTTATTACTCATTCTTTTCAACCAATCTCTCAATTTAATAATTTTCTGACCCCTCAATCCCCTTTCCAGCTCTTTTTTTAAATTCCCTGGGAAGTTTTCCATTACTACAACTGGAGTAAGAGGAGAATCTCCTGGTATTAACTTTCCTTTAACTTTCTCCCAAATCTCTAAAATATTTTTTAAAAATGGGTTATCCAGTCCCTTTAAATCTTTCTTTTGTATTTTGGTAAAAAAAATATTTTGCAATTTTAATTCTAGTTCTCCTGTTTGCATCTCTAACCATTCTAAGTCATTGAATAACATCATTTCCGACTTCCCCCAATTAATTTGCAATCCAGTAATTTCCCCAAATTCTCTCAAATGTCTCTTAATCACCTCCCCACTCTCTAGAGGATCTTCTAAAGTCAGTAATGTATCATCTGCAAACATATTAATCTTAACCTTGTCTTTCCCTCCTATCCCCTTTAATCTTACATCTTCCCTTATAACATTCGCCAAAATTTCTATTACTATTGCAAATAAAATCGGGGAAAGTGGGCACCCTTGCCTAGTACCCCGGGCCAAGATAATCTGTTGCATTAACCCATCATTAACCATTATTTCTGCTTTATTATTTCTATACAACTGATCAATCACTCCTATAAATTTATCTCCAAACCCAAATGTTTTTATAATTGTTTTTAATGCTGGCCATTCCATGCAATCAAAGGCTTTGAAAATATCTAATGCTAACAACCCTGCTTTTATATTCCTTTTATTAATAACATTAATTATATTCAACACTCTCCCAATTAAATTAGGCATTTGCCTTTCTGAAATAAATCCACATTGATCTTTTCTAATATATTTATTTATAAAAGTACTCAATCTTTTTGCCATTATTGCTGTAAATATTTTTGAGTCTTGATTTATTAAAGATATTGGTCTATAAGAAGCTGGGTCCATCAGGTCCTTGTCTGGTTTCGGGATTAATATAATCAAGGAATGATCCCACGATGGTGGGGTCTTCCCTCCCTCTATTATACTATTAAACAATATTTTCAATTTTGGTATCAATATATCTCTGAAAATCTTGTAATACTCTGACCCCAACCCATCTATCCCCAGAGAGTTCCCTCCTTTTAATTTATCAATAATTCCTTCTATTTCCTTTTCTGTTACCAACCTTCCATATAATCCCTATCCTCACCCTGTAATCTTATTTTCCAATTTCTCTCTACATATCCCACTACTCTTGCCTGTGGACTCATATCTGATGCATATAATTCCTTATAAAATTCCTGAAAAATATTTAATTTCTCCTTCATTAAATTACGGCTTTTCCCTGTTTTGTCTTTAATTGCCCCTATCGTATTCTTTGCCTTTTTCGACTGAGTGGACCTAGCCAACATCCTAGAATTTTTATTACTATATTTTTAAAAAAATCCCTTTTCAAATATAACAATTCCTTTTGTACCCGTTCTAAATCCTCTTTCTCTAGTTCCTTCTTTTTAGCTTGAAGCTGAGCATATAGGCGTCTATCCTTTATTACTCTTAATTGTTCTTCTAAATTTCTTATCTCCTTTTCTATCTTTTTATTTTGTACTTCCTGTTGTCTTCTTAGAGTACACATTTCCCTGATACACAACCCTCTTACAACCGCCTTCATCATGTCCCATACTATCTCATGAGAGTTTTGCTCTATTTCATTAATATCCCATATTGTCTGAATTTCTTTTTTCATTTTTTCAACTATACTTTTATAATTTAAAATCCTTGTATCCATTCTCCATCTCTTTGCTTCTCTATAATCCTTCTTCATTTTAATATCCATAGTCATTAATGCGTGGTCCGTGACTTTAATAACTCCTATATCACATTCTATAATCTTAGATATCAAATTCTTTGACACAAACATAAAATCTATCCTAGAATAGCTCTTATACTTTGGTGAGTAAAAAGTATATTTCCTTTCATCACCTTTTAATACTCTCCAAACATCCAATAATTCTTTTTCAACCATTAGTTTGCTTAAACCCGTTTTACCACCCCCTTTATAATCTCTCAAGATATTATCTTTATCCTTTCCTTTATCTATCACCATATTAAAATCACCTGTCATCACAATATTCATTTTCCCCATATCTCCCACAGCATTAAAGACTTCATCAAAGAATTCCAACTGTTTCCCGTTTGGTGCATATACATTAATCAATATATATTCCTCCTCCCCCAGTGTACAAAAAATTATGAAAAATCTTCCAGATACATCCTTTTGCACTTTTAGTATATTAATATCACATTTTTTGAAATTATTATCGTTACACCTCTTGCTTTAGAAGTACCACATGCCTTTTCATTTACACCATCCTTCGATTGATGAGTTTCTTGCAAAAATATAACATCTGCTTTACCTTTTTTTAACAACGCTTCTATCCTCTTCCTTTTTATAACAGTTCCCAGCCCTTTAACATTTAAAGTTGCAACTCTTAATTTATTTTCCATCTTCCCAGACGTAATACTCTACATTGGTCTCCCCTTGTGTTACACATACCCCCCCACCCTCTCCCTCCCTCCCACACTTACCCCAAACTTCACCCCCCCCCCCTCACCAGACCCTCCTGGGCAATGGCCCCAAATTATTTTAGAACTCTTCAGGGGGGGGGAAGCGACTCCATGATTCAGGAGTAATGACAGACTCTCCCCTCCCTTAAAATCTCTTCTTTCATCCCTTTTTTTAAAACCAAAATTCATTCATTGACTACTTCCTCCTGCTGCACCTTTCTCCACATCGGTTCCTCGATCTGCAGTTTCATCAATCAATCCCAACTTCTCCAACAATTCCATCCCTTGCTCATATGATGTTATTCTGTGTTGTTTCCCCAGCCACATAAATCTCAAAAAAACTGGGTATCCCCAGCTATAAGCAATTGCCTTCTTCCGTAGGGTTACCGTACACAGTCTCACGCTTTTCCGCCACTGGATAGTTTGAGAACAAAAATAATTGAAAACCTGTATTGGTGTTGATTGAAGCATCGGCTGGCCGATCCGTCTAATTGCTTGCATCAACTTTTCTTTCTTGTAGTAATTTGCAAATTTCACAATTATATCCCTTGGGAGCATTCCTCTTCTTTTATATCCCACCCTATGGATCCTTTCAATATCCTCCAGTTCCCACTTTTCCTGGGGGTCCATTTCCCTAATCCAAGCCAATATCATATCTCTCAAAACCTTGGAATTTCCCCCCTGTTGCTCCTGAAAGGCTCTAATTCGGATGTTCACTCTCCTGTCTCTGTCCTCCAAGGTCCCCTCTACAAGGATTCGCTTTTGCGCCTGGTTAGGCGATTATGCGCATAATCGCGGAAGCGCATTTACGCCTAATACCTCTGCACGAGAGGTGGCGAGAGGCGGTGAAGCACATTAACGGATGACCAAAATGCGCTTTACAAGTAGTTAATGCGCATATGCGCTTGTTCACATAGCCAAAATGCGCTTTAACGGCCGGAGCAAAATAAAACTCGCTGTTTAACGCGCATTCGATAATGCGCATAATCGGAGGGATAGCGCGCCTCTACGCCCGATTTGCGCTCCGTTCTTGTAGAGGTAAATTTGACTCCTTGCTGCCTGCTAACTTCTCTGTTCACCTCCGTCTGCTTCTCCAACGCTGACAGTTTCTCCACTACAGCTTGAAAGCCAGTTAAGATCTCTTTCTGTGAATCTGCAATGTTGCTCTTAATAACATTTTGTAATTTTTCCTCCTGCTTTGCCATAGCTTCATCCAGCATAAATTTAAAATTAGCCAGTAATTCCCCTGGTGGCATCTGCTGGCTTTCTTTAGCTGCTTTAGGAACAGCTCCTGGCTTACTTCCAGCTTTATGATTCCCACTTCCGACTGGAAGCGAAACTGTTCTCTCCTGTGGTCTGTCCTGCGTCTTCTCCTGCGATTTATCCGACATTATTCTAGTAAGCCGTTCAAGATTCTTATCAGAAGGATGTGTTCTGGGGTTCCTCGTCCATTTTTTCCTGAAACTTCTTTTTCATCTGGCATTCAGCCAATTGCTCCGTAAATCAGCAACCCTCTCCAATGAACTTTTAACACCCAAACACTCCTAACTCCTTCCTATCTCTTTTAATATGCCTCGCTTACAAGGAGAAAATATGTTTTTCACAAAGTAATGTCTCAATCGCCAGTCCCTGGCAGCTGGCCCGGATTTCCGGCTGCTTTAAGCTTATCTTTCGCTCGTCCGATGCAGCATTAATTCCAATTCATAAATCTGATTTGCAACTTACATTCCGTAGTCTCCAAAATAGGGATTTTATTGCTTCTTAAATCGCTTCTTCCGGAGAGAGAAAATGTCCGGCCTCACTCCATTCCTCCGAAGCCACTCCCCCGGGTTATTCCACTTATGTTTCTTTTCTTTTTAAAAAATTAACTTTGGGGCTTGGGTCTATAGAACTCACTGCCACAATTTTTAATAAAGTTCTTCTGGCTTCAGATATTTCAATGACTACTTGCTGAAGATTCTTCTGGTTGGATATAAAATAGGAATCTAAAATATATTATGTATCAGTGGCAAAACCTACTGTGGTTCTTGAGTTATGGTTGAACTCAAAAGCTGGGAAATCATTTTTTCAATCATAATGCCAGAGCCTTTTAAACCACAACACATCTTAGGAAAACTGGGCAGAAATTTGAGCATTTTTCCTAGTGTCACACTTTCCCTCCATAAAATAAAGTGTGACTTTGTCCATCTAAATAATAATAATAATAATAATAATAATAATTAGGGATGTGCACTGACCCCCCGGATCGGATCGGATAGCGGATCGGAATCGGACCTGGGGGGTCGGATCGGATCGGATCGGATCGGAGGCTGGTCGGATCGGATCGGACCAGATGTCCGATCCGGATCGGACGCCATTTTGAATGCTTTTTCCCATAGCCAAGTATTGTTTTACAAAAACGCCTATAACTTTTTCATTTTTAAAGATAGAAGGATGAAACTTGGGGACATTGTAGACTGGTTAGGGATAGTTATCTGTGAGAAATTTCAGAAAGATTGGTGCATGCGTTTTGTGGCAATTAATTTTTTAATAAATACCCAGGAATGCTTATAACTTTGTCATTTTTAAAGTTACAAACATGAAACTTTGCCACATTGTAGGAGGTACCTTGGGACCTATGTGTGTGAAATTTCAGAAACATAGGTGCTTGCCTTGTGTGGCAATTAATTTTAGAAAAATAGGTAGTAGTGGGGTAAATACAGTTACGCCTCCCATTTTTTTATTTTTTAAGATACAAACAGGAAACTTGGGCACATTACAGGTACCACTTGCCTTGATATGTGAGTGAAATTTCAGAAACATTGGAGCTTGCCTTGTGTGGCAATTAATTTTTGAAACAATGAGGAAAGAAACACCTATAACTTTGTCATTTTTAAAGTTACACACATGAAACTTTGCCACATTGTAGGTGGTACCTTGGGACCCATGTGTATGAAATTTCGGAAACGTAGGTGCTTGCCTTGTGTGGCAATTAATTTTTTAATAAATACCCAGGAATGCCTATAACTTTGTCATTTGTAAAGTTACACACATGAAACTTTGCCACATTGTAGGTGGTACCTTGGGACCTATGTGTGTGAAATTTCAAAAACGTAGGTGCTTGCCTTGTATGGCAATTAATTTTAGAAAAATGGGTAGTAGTGGGGTAAATACAGTTACGCCTCCCATTTTTTTATTTTTTAAGATACAAACAGGAAACATGGGCACATTACAGGGAACACTTCACTTGATAGGTGTGTAAAATTTCAGACAGCTGGGTCCAGGCATGTGGTGGCAATTAATTTTTGAAACAATGAGGAAAGAAACGCCTATAACTTTTTTATTTTAAAAGTTAGAAGTCTGAACATTGCTCACTTTGTAGATGGGTTAGGGGTAGATATGTGTCAGAAATTTCAGAATGATAGGTCCAGGCATTTGATGGCTATGGAATTTTTAAATTACATGTTTCAAAAAAATTTCTACAGAGGCCAGGTCTTCCTTTCCTCCCCCTCCCGCTTCCCGCGAAGAAAAGGAAACACTGTCTCGTCTCGATCCCTTTGATCCTTGCTAGTATCCATTACAGGGCTCGTGTCTGCTTGAGTAAAAAAGTGAAAGTAGGAAAGCAGACACGAGCCCTGTAATGGATACTAGCAAGGATCAAAGGGATCGAGACGAGACAGTGTTTCCTTTTCTTCGCGGGAAGCGGGAGGGGGAGGAAAGGAAGACCTGGCCTCTGTGGAACATTTTTTGAAACATTTAATCTAAAAATTCCATAGCCATCAAATGCCTGGACCTATCATTCTGAAATTTCTGACACATATCTACCCCTAACCCATCTACAAAGTGAGCAATGTTCAGACTTCTAACTTTTAAAATAAAAAAGTTATAGGCGTTTCTTTCCTCATTGTTTCAAAAATTAATTGCCACCACATGCCTGGACCCAGCTTTCGGAAATTTTACACACCTATCAAGTGAAGTGTTCCCTGTAATGTGCCCATGTTTCCTGTTTGTATCTTAAAAAATAAAAAAATGGGAGGCGTAACTGTATTTACCCCACTACTACCCATTTTTCTAAAATTAATTGCCATACAAGGCAAGCACCTACGTTTTTGAAATTTAGCACACATAGGTCCCAAGGTACCTCCTACAATGTGGCAAAGTTTCATGTGTGTAACTTTACAAATGACAAAGTTATAGGCATTCCTGGGTATTTATTAAAAAATTAATTGCCACAAAACGCATGCACCAATCTTTCTGAAATTTCTCACAGATAACTATCCCTAACCAGTCTACAATGTGCCCAAGTTTCCTGTTTGTATCTTCAAAAATAAAAATGTGGGAGGCATAACTGTATTTCTCAGTGGGAAAGTGCAATGCAATGATTCCCTATGGGAAAGTGCAATGCAATGATTCCCTATGGGAAAGTACTGTCCAATGAATCCTTATGGGCAAGTGCTGTCCAATGAATCCCTCATTGTTTCAAAAATTAATTGCCACACCAGGCAAGCACCAATGTTTCTGAAATTTTACACACATATCAAGTGAAGTGTTCCCTGTAATGTGCCCAAGTTTCCTGTTTGTATCTTCAAAACTAAAAAAATGGGAGGCGTAACTGTATTTACCCCACTACTACCCATTTTTCTAAAATTAATTGCCACACAAGGCAAGCACCTATGTTTCTGAAATTTTACACACATAGGTCCCAAGGTACCACCTACAATGTGGCAAAGTTTCATGTGTGTAACTTTAAAAATGACAAAGTTATAGGTGTTTCTTTCCTCATTGTTTCAAAACTTAATTGCCACACAAGGCAAGCTCCAATGTTTCTGAAATTTCACTCACATATCAAGGCAAGTGGTATCTGTAATGTGCCCAAGTTTCCTGTTTGTATCTTAAAAAATAAAAAAATGGGAGGCGTAACTGTATTTACCCCACTACTACCCATTTTTCTAAAATTAATTGCCACACAAGGCAAGCACCTATGTTTCTGAAATTTCACACACATAGGTCCCAAGGTACCTCCTACAATGTGGCAAAGTTTCATGTTTGTAACTTTAAAAATGACAAAGTTATAAGCATTCCTGGGTATTTATTAAAAAATTAATTGCCACAAAACGCATGCACCAATCTTTCTGAAATTTCTCACAGATAACTATCCCTAACCAGTCTACAATGTCCCCAAGTTTCATCCTTCTATCTTTAAAAATGAAAAAGTTATAGGCGTTTTTGTAAAACAATACTTGGCTATGGGAAAAAGCATTCAAAATGGCGTCCGATCCGGATCGGACCTCATCGGATCGGATCGGATCGGATCGGAGGTTGGTCGGATCGGATCGGATCGGATCGGATTTTCCCGATTTTGGGTCGGATCGGATTCGGATCGTGGATCGGATCCGATCCGATGCACACCCCTAATAATAATAATAATGCCCAATTTTGAACTGCTGTTTTCTCTGAATTTTGTGCAACTTTTGAACATGAATTCATGTTTGAGAATTTGCAAACGTTTTCATAGAACATATTCTCCTGCCTGCACTCATGTTCGAGGTTGCAAATGGGACATGCTCGATCGTTTTGTGAGCGCAAATGAAATTCTTGTACACCTCTACTTGAGGTTGCAGGGTTTCTCTCTGGCGTGTTTATCTAGGGTTGAATGTCTAGAGTTTCCCCCTGCCCCATTTATATTGTTCTTATATATTTACAAATAAAACTAATATTATAAAAATGCCAGAAGTCTCCTTTCCTTGCTCATCTAAACAAAACAAAACCTTGTAGCATTTCTCCTGGAATGTTTCACCATTCCTGGAATGACACACATGTCATAAAACATCTTGCATATTTTTAAACCACATTCTAAATCTCTATTGTGAAATCAAGGAAGTCCCATAGCGGCTTTAGAAGAATCTTGTCAAGAAATGAACATCTCTAATAGTTAAAGAGCTTCATATTTCATTCATTAAGAGAACTAAAGTCTCAAATAATTCTAGTTATCCACTTAGAATATATATATATATATATATATATATATATATATCAGGTGCCAACTGAAAAGGCACCTTTTCCTTCTTTAAATTACTTTGGAGAGATGATTTTAAAAATGAAATATTAATGGTCATCACTGTACTTTCTGTTCTTTTAATACTTTCACTACAAACACTTCTCCACCGAGCAGATAGCAGCTCAGTGTTCATTATGAGCTCTCATTAGCGTTTAGCTGTGCAACGGTCTTCACCATGGATTTCATATCTAGTTAGGCTTCGTGAACATTTGCTGCAGTGTATATCACTATATAAAATCTGTGATTGAATAAGCCCACACGTTGGAAGGTTTTCTTCCATTCTTCTTTTTCATTTTCACTCATCTTTTGTATTCCCCCTTTGCTTCCCTGGTTGCTCATCATCAAGGTTCGCTGCCCATTTGGGAGAGGGGGTGAAATCCCTTGATGGATTAAGTGCTACCAAGCTAGTGTCCTAGAAAGGCCATAGAATCGAATGGTAGCTTGCAGTGGTAAGGCAGTATGCATCTATGTGTAAACTGTATATGCATATGCATATGCATGTGTACATCTGTATAAAACGAGAATAGAAGAAATAAGAAATAAGAGGAGTGCTGCTGGATCAGACCAAGGGTCCATCTAAGTCAGCATTCTGTTTTCAGGTGTTTCCAGCTGGATGCCAGTGTAGAGATCCCATTTTGATTGAGCAAGTACCTATTTGGGCTCATGTTTGTCGGGTGGGATCATAGCTCAATGGTAGAACATTTGCTTTGCATGCAAAAAGGTCCCAGGTTCAACCTCCGGCATCTCCAGGTAGGACTAGGAAAGAATTCTGCCTGAAACCCTACCCTGGGTTTCTATTAGGGGTGTGCACTGGATTGGATCTGATCCACGATCCGGATCCGATCCAGGGGAAATCGGATACAATTACCCGATTTCCGATCACCCCGTTGGATCGTCCGATCCAATCCAATCTGATCCGGAAAGGACCCAATCCAGATCGGAATGGATCGGAGGATCAGCAGGCACCCGCTGGCGCCCGCCGCCGCTTCCGTTGGCGGGCGCCAGTGGGCACCCGCCAATGGAAGCAGACAACGGGGGCAGGGGGCTTACCTGCCGGGGCGGCCGCTTCCCTATGGTGGCACCACCGGAGGGAAGTGGCTGCCCCGGCAGGTAAGTAGGGGGAGGGGGGAGGGGGGAGGGGGGGGAGGGCGCCCCACTTACCCTCTGGGGATGTCCGCTCCCCTCCACTGCTGGCTGCTACTGCGAGCAGGCTTTGCGGCCTGCCCCTAGGTAGCACGCCAGGTGATGTCATCACCTGGCACGCTACTCAGGAGCAGGCCACGAAGCCTGCTTGCAGTAGTGGCCAGTGGCGGAGGGGAGCGGACATCCCCGGAAGGTAAGCGGGGGGAGGGGGGCCCACGGCCTGCTTACCTTCCGGGGCCGTCCACTCCCCTCTGCTGCTGGCCGCTACTTGAGCAGGCTTTGCGGCCTGACCCTAGGTAGCATGCCAGGTGATGTCATCACCTGGCACACTACTCAGGGTGGCCCCGGCAGGTAAGCTGGGGGAGGGGGAGGGGGCTTACCCCCCCGGGGCCGTCCGCTTCCATCCGCTGGTGCCCACGGGCACCAGTGGATGGAAGTGGACAGCCCCGGGAGGTAAGGAGCGTGGGGGAGGAGGTTTACCTGCAGGGGCCGTGCACAGCAGATGCCCCAGGAGGTAAGAACCGCGAGGGGGGAGGAGGGAGTTAGGCCCTCCTCAATGCAAGTCACCCACCTGCCGCCATTTTTCCCCATAGACTTGCATTGGGGGGAAGCTTTCTTTCCCTCAATGCAAGTCTATGGGGAAAACAAAAATGGCGGCCGATCCAAAAATCGGATGTCTGATTTTTGAATCGGTATCGGGCCTGATCTGATCTGGGACAAAATTGGAGGTCCCGATCCAGGTCCTGACCCAATCCGGGGGGTCCATGCATACCCCTAGTTTCTATTGTATCCAAATTAGGAAGCGAGTTTGTGTCCTTCTGTTTTTAGCCAGATCTACACCAAGCAGGATATAGCGGTATGAAACAGTATATAAAAGGCAGGATATAGCGCTGTTAGTTATATTGATTATATGATCTGACTCATATAAGGCAAGGGGCTGCAGACTTCCAGTTATTACAGGTGGACTATGTGCTTTCCTTCTCTTATAAAACAAGTTGCTTATTGTTGGTGGACTATGGAGTTTGGTGCACAGAAAACAGCTACATCTCCTAAGATGAACCCTCGTTTGGCTTGGATTCTAAGGTTTATTAACTTAACGAAGTTCACAGAGGGAAGGTTTTCCATCCTCTTCCTGCTTGTATCGCTCTAAGTTTCCCAAAACCCTCTCTGGAGTTTCAGGGGTCCCTCCGGAATGGGATGAGGCAGAGGGATTTCCTGGGGAAAAGAGGAAACATTCCTTCCATGCATTTCCTCAAGTTAACTTACCTTGGAAAGCTTACAGATAAGTGACGACAGTGCTAGTCTAGCATTCCCCTCATGTGCTAATGTTCTATGTGAAGGGTTTTTAAAATAAAAAAAAGAATAGCATTCTATCGTATCAGCTCTGACCAGTCATGCAGATTGAAGTGGCATGGCCCAGATTTAGGCTTACTTCCTCACATTTTATTGATTGATTGAAACCATTTTGCCCAATTTTTCAGCTGAAAAAGGCTCATAGAGTGGCTTATTAGGATTAATAATAAAATACTCCCTCCTTTAGGATTAAAATCTAAACGATACAACACAAAAGGAAAAGAGATTGGGAGGGAGGAGGAAAAACACAACCACTGGCATCAGTTTTTAAAGTTACAGATTTGGTTAGCTAGCAACAATTGAAACATTTCCTCAGAAGTGGCTGTTGATCTTCCTAATTCGATGTAGAGTGGTCAAAAAGGGAAACATATCACCAAAAAGAGGACAACTCATGACACCAATTTGCATTATATTTGCATATGGAAATTTACATATACATGTGCAAATTTCTTTGACTTTAAAACCAACTTGGACTGTGCAACCCATCAAATGGAGGACCCCTTCAAACAGAGGACCCCCTCAAACAGAGGACATATCCTTTGCCAGTTCTCCAAAATAGAGGACTGTCCTCTGTAAAGTAGGTCACCTGAGAAGAACCATGCAGGGGCCTGATTTTTCTTCTCAGAGTGCCATAGCTCTTGGATAGACTAGATTGTCTGCAATCAGGGTCTACTGGGTTCATGGCTCAAGTCAAGGGCTGGAACCATCATAAACATTACAGTGAACTTTTACAGCACAGCCTCTGTCATTTATTTTGATGTGATATGCCTCTGCCAGGATTTTAATTAGTGAACAATGATGGCCTTTAGATGCATGCAGTAAATATTTGGAGACCTCTAAATTAGATGCTGCAATTTAAGACACTTTTAAGTAAGGGAGTGTATAGCATGGAGCAGGCAGTCTCTGTGATACAGTGCTTATTATTGGCACCCTCTGATAAATGATGCCACATGCTCTCCATTTAATGTAAATATGTTCTAGATTCACTATGCTGTAATTAGTCTTGGTGGTAATAAATGATGACAGTAACTGCATTCATAAACCAGTAAAACTCTTATAAATACTTGTGTAACATCAGGATCAAAAATTCCTCTAGGTATAACATCTCTCACCGCCCGCCCCCCCACGCAGTAGAATGGAAGCCTCTGGTTATTCCCTGTACATTTTATGACCCCAATTTATAGACTGTAATGGCTCATTCAGTAAGTTATGAATCATGCATGTGACAAAAAATGCTTTTGAGTGCTTCACTATCACGCTACAAGCTACTTTTTTTAACTACTTTTAATTGTTGCTTTTTTAATGTAAGAAAGACTAGCCACTTATAGTATTTAAGGGCTATCTCCTTGATACTGTTCAACAGAGTTATGTATACTTTTTAAAGGAGGGTTAAATAAAAAAAACACCTGCCAGAAACACCTTGGGCTTCTGTTGTATCCAAATTAGGAAGCGGGTTTGTGTCCTTATGTCTTTGTGTCTGCCCTGTTACTGGGGAACAGGTGCATGTGTCTTGTATTGAACATGGGAAGCTGCCTTATACTAAGTCAGAACATTTGTCCCACTGATCAGGCTCTTTTTACTCTGAATGGGAGACATGCATCAGGATCTCAGACATACCCAGCTCTGCTAATTGGAGATGCTTACACCTGCAAACCATGTGCTCTGCCACTCATTTCTCCCTGCTCTCCCTTGACCAACAGGTTGTGGAATTCTGTAAGCAACACTAGTCAGCCAGTTCCCATATCTCCTTGGTATGTTTGAGGGTATCAGAGATGGAGGCAGTATTTCTGGTATCTCCATATAGAACAGGGTCTTACAGAAGAATAAAAAACCCCTCTATCTGTCATCTATCTATCTATCTATCTATCTATCTATCTATCTATCTATCTATCTATCTATCTATCTATCTATCATCTATCTATCATCTATCTATCCATCTAATTATCAGTAGGTCTCTGCTTCACCCACAAATTGCCCAAGGAATGGGTTCTAATTGTGCTGCAGTACAATTTGACCATTTCTATTGTTTCCCTCCAGGAGGAGAAATAGTTTCTTGTATGATCTATATTTTATGAGAAGGATCTTGGATAGCAGCTTGCACGGCCTGCATACCTTTGGGCATTTCCTTTTAAAGGAGTTAGGAGGAGTGAATACTAAATAATTAGGGAGGTTGTTTTGGTACATGGCTCAAAATTGTTGCATCTTCAAAATTATGTTTGTTGAAGGGGATTTGGTTTCTTGAGCTTCCATTTAAGGAACTGGGAAAACAAACTCAATCTTTTGTCTCTTTCATCTTTTTTATTGGATAATTCTGTCGCTGTAGGCTCAACTGGCATCCATGGCAGGAACTGGTGATCCTTTGTGGACAGAGAGAACCTGGCCACAAATATTCATGCTCCGGTAATCTCCAGAACAGGCTACTGTAATGTGAAATCTCTGAGGCAGCCTTTGTAGACTTCTGAAAGATGTTAGCTGAAATCACAGCTGCTAGGCTGCAAATTCTGAAGATGCGAACATATCCTGCCAGTACTTTAACAACTGCACTGGCTGCTGTTCCATTTCTGACCACATAGTGTACGTGCTTACTAAAGCCCTTTATAGCTTGGGGACTGGGTGCCTTCTCTCAAATGCCTGTAGAGTGGATGGGTTATTTGACCACTCTTGCCTACCACCTCTGTAGCCTGGTGAAACAGTCCATGAACAATCCATGGCTCTGGGTTTGCATGTAATGCCAACCCATAGTTAAAACAACTCGAAGTTCACAACCTAACAAGACAGCATGGCTTCTCTTCCTGGTTGTTCATGGTATAATTCTGGGCTCATGCATAATGACAACCCAGGTCAACCCATACTCTAGGTTGCCTTGGTTGTCACCCATAGTCAACCCATACTCTGGGTTGTCATTATGTGCAAACAGGTTCTCTGAATGTGAAGCACTTTGAACTCCCCCAAAATTCCCCAGTGTTTATTTATTTATTCACAATCCACATGTCTTACCTGTTTCCTGTGCAAAGTTCTAAGTCAGATTTTGTGAACATACCATTTCTATAGATTTGCTCAAACCTTTAAATACAAAATCCTTTATGAAAGCAATTATTTTCAAGTATTCCATACCAGGAAAAGTTGTAGTGATCTTATGACTCATCTCATAATGCAGTCGAGGCCAATAGTCCTTAGACATTGCAATGGTTGTCTTCTTTTTTATGTGAAGTAAGTTGTGTGTGTGGGGAGCATAAATAGCACATTATAATTTTCTAAAGTCATAAATTGACTACATTAAAAAAATGAAATAGGTGGATGTTATTGTGATTATCCCTTTGCTATGTGAAGTACTGCTGACTGTCTGGTCAAATTATGAAACATAATTCAATTATATTACATTTGACAAAGTTCAAAAATCCTCCAACAAACTCTTATACTTAGATAAGTGCTCTAGAAGCTTGGTCTAAATTGTATCTTTCAAGGTTACCACAGAAAGTATTGTTTTGGCTTACTCAAAACTACTGACATGAGTTAGTCAGAAGTTATGTATGTTATATAATAGCTTCCTTGAAGTGCAGTTTCTCATAAATTCTTTACCTATGTATCTGCTTAAGATATATAAATGTTAAACTAATGGCCATTTTTGGCCTAATTTCAACTGATTTATGGAGTAATCCCAGGCTCCTTGGAAGGCTATTGGACATGACAGACCTCCCTTTCCACCATCAGGGAAGGAGGTCCACTCACAGAGGTCCTCAGCTCTAGTTATCATTCTTCAAGGATATATTCCTTCCCCAGGATCTTCCAAATGCTAAATTTCTGAGTGGTGATTGTGGATACATCTAGGCCTCATCTACACCAAGCAGGATATTGCACTATGAAAGTGGTATGAAAACGGTATATAAAAGGCAGGAGCCAAACTACTTCTTTATTGAAGTGCACTGACTACTGTTGGGGCCCATTGACACATACCATATACCACTTTCATACTGCTATATCCTCCTTGGTGTGGCTCCTGCCTTTTATATACCGCTTACATACCACTTTCATAATGCAATATCCTGCTTGATGTAGATGAGGCCCTAGTCTCTAATCCAGGTACTGATGATAATGCTCCTTCCTTGCAAACCTTGTAGAGGGTGTGAGGTGCGAGGCAGTGCTGTATCCAGTTCCAGTGCTGTGCCAAAATCTGACTTCCAATTTCCAGAATGCTTTCTTCCCCCATGAAAGAGGCTTCCATTTTTCTGCCTCATTCTCAGGGCATTTTATAATTTCTTTTGGTGGTCTGCTCTGTTTGAGCTTATCTAATCACTGTTTATTTTAAAGAAAAGAATGATATGGCTGTATACGGACAAAGCAACAGCAGTAGATGTGACCATTGCCTTCTTAACTGTGGACTATACTCTGACATTTCTTCCAGTCTTTGCTTATGTTCTGGTACATCTTCCTGGTTTTGGAGTGAAAGCAGGTTGTTACTTTCCCTGGCATGTGTCACACACACACATACACACACACACACGCACACACACACACACACACAAAATCATCTGGCATGATTATCCAATTGAAAGTGTGTTCAGCACTTTATTTTGAAGCCCCCCTTCCTTTTTTACCTTTCAATGGACTTGAAAGAGGGGGAGATGGACAATTGTGGTAATGGGGTGCGGAAGTAGAGCTTTCCGAATCTCAAGGGCCTTGGAGAGTAGACAAGGGGCTCATCTACACCTAAGGGTGTAGCGGGAGAGAGGTGGGAGGATCACAGACTTACCTGCTTCCACAAACCTCCCCCAGTGTCTATACGACTGCTCGACATCCTGGGAGGAAAGAGGGACATCGCGGGCGCCATTTTTTTTAAGAAGAGGAGCTGCATGGGGTGAAAAAGAGAAGTAATCCCCCTGCCAACGTTCTCACCCCCCCCACCATTCCGGGGATGGTGAAATTGCTGCCCCCACCCCCAAGGGCACAGAGCCACCCTGTACAGCTCCGTGCTCATTTGAGGACCCAGGAGGCCATGCCACACTAGCCTCAGGATTGTCCCCGGACTGCAGAAAACTTGGGATATCCCTTGTTTCAGTTATCCTGGGGTCATCTTTAGGTTGTCCCCAGTTGATCCCAGGATCCCCTGCGCACCGTATGAATGCACAGGGACAACTTAGAGATGACCCTGGGATATCTGGCAGGTGTAGACATGGCCTTGGACTGCATGTGGTCTGTGCACTGAAAATTGCTCACCTCTGGTTTAGACAATACTGAGCTAGATAGATCAGTGGTCTCACTCACTATGACACAACTTATGCTTCACTTGTGCTTCTCTGGCATCCAGTAGTTGGTAAAAAGATAGAATGGGCTTTCAATATAGTTGGAAGGAAGAATTCTCTTGGAGTGCTATCTAAATATATATGAAACCTATTATTAAGTTCGCAGTTCACTACTCCTAATCCTGTTCACTATGGAAGCTTCCAAGGCTGAACTGTAGCTCCTAGGAAACTAGGAGAAGAAGCTAAATTTCCTAGACAAAAGGAATCAATTGACACTGAAGGTATACAAGAGAGAATAATTCTGTTCCTCCCCACCCCCTCCTCTTAGCACCAGGGTTTTGGTTGTTATTTAAAAATGTTTTGCCAGACAATAATAGGCTGGAGACTCAGTAGAGAAGAGACACTTGTTTAATTAAGAACAGACTACAAAGCAAGATTAGGAAAGGTGTAGGAAGGCTTGCACAGCTGTTACAGTGCCATGTTTAAGAACATATTTGCTCATAACTGTTTCCTCTAGCTTTTAATTGAAAAAGCTGTATGCTGTTTGATGCTGTTAAATGTTTGAAATGACATTTTATTTTAACTAGATTATTTTAAAATTATTCAAATTTTAGGGTGGTTTTATAACTTTATATCAAATTCCACTGTTGTATATGGTAAGCCACCATTGCCTTGAAAAGTGGCTCAGTACCAATAAAATGTCTATGAAGTTGCCTTAAGCCAAGTCAGACCATTGCCCTCAGTATGTCAGTGACATCTACACCAGGAGTGGGTAATGCACAACCTGTGGGTCACATGTGATTCCTGTCACCCCCTTTGCAACCCCAAAATTTCCAAAAACAAAAACCAACCCCCCTAAACAAAGGGCATCTGTAGCAGCTACAGAGTATCCAAACAGTCATTATTTAGCTTCTTTGCAAGCTAACTTTATCACATCAGAGCACTGTGCTCTGTAATACCATGGAGTGGTTTGCTGCTGAACTTGGGTGCAAACTGATCATTTGGGATTGGGGGAGGTTCCTCATAGCGCCACGGCCCATGGTGGAGTTCAAAAATGGCCTCCAGACCACTGGACATTGCCCACCTCTGATCTACACTGATTGGCAGTGGCATGCAGCTGAATGTAAGCAAGTGTAAAGTGGTGCAACTGGGGCAAAATAAATAAATAAATCCTAACTTCAGATATACACCGACGTTGTCTGAGCAGCCAGCCAGTGACTGACCAAGCAGGATATTGCACTATGAAAGTGGTATGCAAGAAGCATATAAAAGGCAGGAGCCACACCAAGCGGGATATAGCAGTATAGGGTACGTGTCAATGGGCCCCAACAGTTGTCGGTGCACTTTGATACCACTACAAAGCAGTAGTAGCTCCAGCCTTTTATATACCGCTTTCATACCATTGTCTTGGGGCTGTGGCAGACTGCTTGATGACTTGCCTTTTTTCTAAGCTAAAAATACCCAAATGTTTGTCACCCTTCTTCATAGAGGAGCGATCCAGGCAATCGATCATTTTGATCAATCTTTTCTGCACCTTTTCCAGCTCTATAGTACCCTTTATAAGGTGTTGTGAACAGAACTGCATATAGTATTCAAAGTGTGGTTGCACCACTGATTTGTTTAAGACACTATGCTATTGGCAGTTTTATTTTCAGGTCTTTTCTTACATCAAACAACCAAAAGGAGGAGAGCATCCAACTCAGGGCAAAAAGAGGGGAGAAGCAGGTTCTAAGAATGCTAAGATACTTTATTTCCAAGCCCAATGAGTTTCGGCCTATGTTGTTTTTTAAGGCCTTCTTCAGGGGGCTGTAATATCAAGAATACATTAAATTATGTTTATGGGGATAACACATAATATTAATATATCAGTTTAGGGTTTAGTTAAGCATATTGCCTCAAAGGCCTGTGCCCATATGTAAGTTTCTTTTTTAAAAAAAAGTATTATTACAATATGAAGGCTCTGGGGCCTGTCCACATTACACATTAAAACTTATATAAATCATATAAAAACATTTTTTGTGCTTTTGAATTTTTGCCACTCCTGTGACTCAGCAATTACCTGCAGCGACTCCCACATAATAGCAATAAGGATAGCAATAATGACATATTTTGAGACCTTGCACTTATCATTGCTACATGGAAGCACCTGGCAGAGCACAAAAAAATGACAAAAAATGATGAAACAATGCGAAAAAAATGAATTAGAAAATAAGGAGAGCCTTGGAATGATTACATTTCCCCAGTCACCAGTAATTATTGTAGGAGACTACCATCCTGTGAAGAGTGTTTCTGAAGACATCTCTTATCAAGTAAGAATCTGTATATTAAACTTTTGTTAAAAATGTTTTTATAAAAATGTGAAGACCTGGGCTGCTCCCGGGCTGTCGTGCTGTCTATTCCCCCCCACCTGGAAAGAGCGCAGGAGCGTTCTTCCGCAAAAAGTTAGTAAAAAAAAATTTAAACAACGCATGCGATCAGCTCCCCCATCCCCTCCCTGCCCTCCTGGGGGTGGCGAAACTGGTGCCACCCCCTCCCCTGATGACCACGGAGCTGTGCGATATGGCTCCGTGTCCATGAGTAAGCACGGCTGCACCCAGGATGGGTGGGCACATCTTCCATGGTCCCGGGAACTCCTGGGACCGTGAAAGATTTGGGATTTTTCTGGTTTCTCTTAACCCAGAAAAATCCTGTGCCCACACCCCCACACCCCCGGTACTCATTTGGATTCACAGGGAGCAGCCAGGGCCCATCCCAGGCAAAAAGCCTGGTATTGAAAGGGTCTAAATCTGTGTCTAGCGGCTGTATCTCTTTTCACTTTTACTCTACAGTAAGCCCAGCCGAAGAGGAGGAGCAACTCCAAGGGGTTTTCATAAGTGGGCCCCTTCTTGATCTGTTGGCAGGTGCCCAACTATTCCTACCCATGACACCAGCCCTGGATCAAATGCTGTCTCTTGCTGCCATGCCATTGCAGGGCCTTCAGGTGCCAGGTTTCTGGGGAACTGCAGATTTCCTCTCTCACATCATCCTTCTTATATATATGAGAAAGGGGAAACAGGCAGCTCATGCTACTTACTGCATCCCTACCATCATGGAAAATTAGAAGCAGAATGTGCCAAAGGAACACTGTGGGGGATGTCTATATAACAGGGGTCCCCTATGCAGTGCCCGCACACTCCTTCAATGGTGCTGCTCACACATAGGCCACCAACATGGTGCCTACAAACACCCAAAAAGATTCTTAGTTTTTCCCCATATTCAGGGTGACCAGATCGCCCGGGGTTTCCCAGTCCTAACAGGGAAAACTGGGGCGAACCGGGCCAACCGGGCCCCAGGGGGCAATCTCCGGGGAAACGTCGGCTTGCTAGCTCCGCCCACGCTACATCCGGGCTCCTCGGAGCTCGTCGCTATTGTAACAAACCATGAGGAGGCTGGAGGTTGCGTGGGAGAGACGAGGGCAGGATCTCCACGTCATCCTCGATGCGCCCTCCCTGCGCTACAAGCCGCTTTGGAGCGCTGCACTTCATCTAGTGTGGCTCAAGCCTCAGAGGCTCTGCTCTCGCTCTCGCCGCCACCGCCGTCCTTTCATCCCGGCCGGTCCCAGGGAAGGAGGAGGGAGGGTTGTAAACAAAAGCTAGCAATTGGAAATCCCTCTCCCAATCGCTGGCTTTTGTTTACAACCCTCCCCTCTCCCTCCTCCCTCCCCCCTCCCCGGGAATGGCCTGGATGAAAGGGTGGTGGCCATGGTGGCGCGGGCGCGGGCAGAGCCTCCGAGGCTTGAGCCACACTAGACGAAGTGCAGTGCTCCAAAGTGGCTTGTGGCGCAGGGAGGGCGCATCGAGAACGACGTGTAGATCCGGCGGGGGGGGGGGGGGCGATTCCTGAAGTGACAAAATCGGCCCTCTCCCACCTTTTCTGCACGACCTCCAGCTTCCTCAGGGCTTGTCGCCAATGTGACGAGCCCCGAGGAGGCTGGAGGCCGCACGGAAGAGGTGGGAGATGGCCGATTTTGTCATTTCCGGAATCGGGCATCTGCCACCTCTTCTGTGCATGCTCTAGGCTCCTTGGGGTTTGGTGCAACTACGACAAGCCCCAAGGAGTCCAGAGTGCATGCGGAAGAGGCGGCAGAGGTCAAACGCCACCACCGTCGCCCCAGGAGTGCCACCGCCACGAGGAGCGCCACCGCTGCCGCCGCCGCCGCCGCCGCAGCAGCAACATCGTTGTTGCCTCAGCCGCCGCCGCAACAGTGGGCGGCCCAGTCGGCAGGCAGCAGCAGCAAAACCTCTGGTGGTGGTGGTGGGAGTGGGAGCAGCGGCGGACCAGGTCCCGGACCTGGACCAAGCCCGAGTGGGATCCCGGCTGCAGGAGGAGGAAGACAGAACCTGGGCAGGTGGGTGAAGGCACCACCGCTGCCACTGGCCCAGAGAAGGGATTGGGGCTAGGGGAGGTTTTCTTCTTCACCTCCTTCTCTGAGGGAGAAGAGTAAGGGCCACCGCCGACGCTTAGCCAGGCCGGCGGCTTGTTTCTCTTCTCCCCCTCGCACCTGGGACTTTTTTGCTGGGGGGAAATGGGTACCCAGGCCTAGCTGGGGAGAGGGAGGAAAGGGGGGCAGGATGCCTCAGGTGGGCCTTGGGGTGGGTGGTGGGGGGAGACGGATTGTTTAGCATTGCTGTGGGGCAGGTGTGGGCAGGGGGGAAAGAGAGAGAGAAAGAGAAAGAAGAGGTCTTGTAGGACCCCACCCGAATTGTGTCTTGATTTTTATTCGGGTGGGGTCTTCATAGGCCTCTTCTCAGCCCCAGCTATACCTCACCCTACCACACACACACTCACGTGCCCCCAAAGACCCACCTGAGGCCTCTTCTCCACCCTTTTCCCTTCCCCAGCCAGGCCTGAGCACCCACCTCCCTTCCCCTCCCCTCCCCTCCCGCAAATCTTTGTAAACTGCCCAGAGAGCTTTGGCTATGGGGCAGTATATAAATGTAATAATAATTAATAATTAATAAGTATAATTAATATCAATAATTAATAACAACCTGGTGCCCTCCATATGTTTTGAAGTACAATCCCATAATTCCTGGCTATTGGCCATGTTGGCTGGGGCTGATGGGAATTGCAATCCAAAACCAGTCCATCAAATGTTAATTTCAGATACAATGAATGTTTCACTTGTTCTTTATTTCAGTGATTTTAACATTAAGATATTATGTAGAACAGGTTTGTCTTAATTGTGAGCTGTGGAATCAGACATGTCACCAAGGCTATGTTTGGGTGGGCATGCCCCTTGGGGCTGGACCCACCCCCTGGGGGCTGGACATGTTGGTGGGCACGCCCCCTTTGGGCGGCCATTTTGGAGCTGGATTTTGGTTTCCAAAATCTGGTCACCCTACCCATATTGAAATATGTACATATGGATTTGTAAGAAATGCATACAACTTTCCAACAATTATAGGTGAGCTCCAACACAAGTGGTCAAAATATCCAAATAAGTATCCATTTGAAGGTGGTGTCTATATGCTACCCTTTCAAATACTGAAAGCAGTGTAAGGTCCATAATCAATTGCATTCTAGGAGATGAGTGTTTATCCTTCCAATGTGGTAATATCAGGCTTTTAGCTGTCAAAAGGGTGCAAAGCTTCTACTTATGCTGACCATTTGTTAATTTCCATGAGGCAGGTAAATAGTGTACATCAGTGAAAATTAAAGAATGTTCCAGTACAAAATTAATCAATTTCAATAACCTCCTTACCCCAAAAAACAACTGTTGGACATTGCAAAAACATATATTTAAAAGAAGCATTAGCTGTATTGCACTGTCAGCAATTAGCTGGATTAGACAATGGCTCAATTCGGACGACACGTTAAGCAACTGAGGGGAATTAGCCCACTGACGGTGTGTTAAAAAGGTGGGCTCAATTCGGACAACACGCTGCAGCAGGCGCTGCAAAGAATTTTCAACCACCCTGGTGGTTAATAACGTACTCGGTTCTGACTGACAGCCCGGCCGCCATTTCCCCCACTTACCGAACTCCGTCAGTCCTCCAGCAGGTATCCCAGCACACACTGCGGCCGAAAACCATGGGCGCCACCATTGTAGCCAATGCAGGACACACCTCCCAAACCCCATTGGCTGCCTCAGTCAGTGGGCGGAACTCAGCAGCCTCGAGCGAAGAGGCTGCTAGGAGGAACGGCAGCACCAATACAACAGTCGCACCCCATGCCCAGCACTGCAATTCCAACATTGGCACCCACGCCCCAGCTCCCAACCCCCCCCACCTCCCTCCTAGAGCATCTTTCGCACACACAGGGAGCTCAGACATGGGCAATAAGGCACATGGGCACCACTATGCCAGGGCAGAAACTACGGAAAGGACAGTCGCCCCCGGGAAGGGAGGAGGCGGCTGGAAGGCACAGCGGTGAAGAGGGGACAGCCGAGGCCACACCCCCAGGGCGCCAAGCATGGAATGTGCCAAAGGGATGTGGTGGAGAGGGGCGGCATGCCAGGGAGAGATGCCAGTCCACAGATGGAACTCCACAGCCAACGCTCACAGGGGGTGGGGATAGCGCAGCCAGATCCAGGCACTGATGCATGCACGCACCCGGGATGCCTCCGCACAGGCGTGTTGCTCCCCAACGGGGTTCTCAGGGCCTGGCAAAGGCTCGCTGTCCGACCGTGTTGGGCGGATGAGGGGGGGCTCTCTGGTCCCCGCTTCTACTGCCCTTGTCCTTCTGGGTGAAGCGAGGGTGGAGGTGGAGGTGCGGTGGGGGTCTGCTTCGGGTGGAGTGTGGTTCTCCCAGTTGGTGTGGGGGGGGGCTGCCTCTTGCTCCAGGGTGCCTGGGGTTTTTGGTTATTCCGTCTCCCCCTCCCCACCTTTGCCGTACTGCCCTTCTGGTGCACTTCCCTTTTCGTTTGGGTAGCTGACTGGGCACCCTGCGTGAGTTCGTGCAGGAGCCGGCCCCTTGTTGAGCTCTGTGCCGGCTGCCTGGTGGGGGAGGTGGGCATCCTGGTTGCTATGGCGGTGAAACCTGCGATCTGTTGCGAGCGTGCCTGAGCGGCCGCCCGCTTTCTGCTGCTCTTGCTGCTCTCCTCTATGGTCTTTTGTGTTAATGTACTCACCTCAGTTGTTTAACCCACGCACCTCAAGCGGCTGAATTCGGACAACACGTTAGTCAATTGAGTTGTTTAACTCAGTTGTTTAAAACTCCCAACTTAACCAACCATGGGTTGTTTATCCGTTGTGTGGCTGAATTTGGACGACACGTTGAGCTAACCAACTGACGGTTGTTTAACTTAACAACCGTTGCTTAACGTGTTGTCCGAATTGAGCCAATCTCTTATTAAAGAGACATTGCAGGTTTGGAGAAGAGAAGGGGCAAATGAAATGGTTACATTTTCCAGAACTGTATGGCTTGTCTGTGGTACCTTTCACATGCACCCCAAGCCTCTTAAGAGCCTCCTCTCTGTGATTGACTTTCATGGAGCTACAGTGTGTGTGTGTGAGAGAGAAAGAGAGAGGGGGATGGTGGCAGGGGTACTGCCATGTGAGCAGGGCTGATTGCTCGACAACCCTCCTCAGGTGTTGCTCATCAGGTGGGAAGGATCCACATGACTGACCCCACACAGGGCCCCTGTCTTGATGGCGCCGTGTTGGCGCCATGAGGCTTTGGGATCCCGCACTTGTGCTCCTTCCTTACATCTGCATGGGAAGGAGCGCGAGTGCGGAGTTGCTGCCGCCACCGCCGCCATGTTAAGCACCAGGGGAGGGAAGGAACAGGGCAGCCAGAGAGGGAAGAAGAGAGGGATGCACGGTGCCCGAACCTGCCTCTCCTCCCTCCGATCTCCCTCTGGCTGCCTTGTTCCTCTCCCCCCCCCAATTATTATTATTTAAAAAAAACCTCTAAATGCAAAGGTTTGCATTTACAGATAAAAAATTAAAAAAATAAAACCGGGGTGGAGAGAGGAACGGGGCAGCCAGAGGGAGGTCAATGGGAGAGAGCCAGGAGGAAACCCCTCCTGGAGAAAAGAAACATAAACAATGGAGGGGGAGGAATAGAACAGCCAGAGGGAGGTCAGAGGGATTTGATGTTGAGCAGCTAGCGGGGGGGGGGGGGGTTTACACTGGAGGAGGAGTGAACATGCATCACAGCGCAGCTCGGGCACCGGCGCTCCTGTTTTAGGGTTTTGTTATAAAAAAATCTTGCATTTTACAGCCTCATGGGTGCTGCAAGTTGGAGGCTCGCTAGACCGCCCCCTCCCCCCCATCCTAGCGATAGCGCCCAATCAGGTGGTGCCATTGTCCTAGCCCTGCCTCCTCTGTAATATCAGAGCAAGGTGACAGATGGCAAATGTATGTCTGTGCCTTACTCAGTGGAAAAAATCAGGGTAAGTGCTTTGGGGGTTTGCCCCTGGATGGCTTCACGATAGTGGCTGCATCATGTAGATCACCTGCTGCCACTCCGAAGCCACCGCAGGGCAAACAGCTGGTCAAGATGTGCCCATGGTTTCTGTGTTCCCACATACTTGCAGCCATGCCAGAAAGCACCACAGAAAGGCTGCTCTCACGTGGTTTGGTAAATGTGCCTCTGTGCTATTTGGGCTTTTTTTGTTGTTGCTGATTTTGATACTGTATTTGATTGCAATTTGATTGTGTTTTATTTTATATTCAGAGCTGAGGTCTTATAGGCCATGTGCTGAGGTGTAGACATAATAAAAAACAACAAAGGGTGAACACAATCTGGATTCTTTCCTATGCTGTATATGGAGGAAATCATGAGTGTGTCCTTGAAGCACAAAGTAACTATGCCTGTGCTCTTTAAGGGTTATGAAACAGTCCTAACCTTGAAGACATTCCATCAAATGTGTTTCTCTCTCTCTCTCTCTCTCTCTCTCTCTCTCTCTCTCTCTCTCATTCTCTTAAAACTAGAGATTCAAGCAAAGCCCTCTGGGCTAAGGTTTGGATATAAGTTTTGGGGACTCAGGCCCTTTCCACACCAGGCTGTTTGCCTGGGATGGCCCCCAGCTGGTTCTCATGCACCAATGGTGTGTATTAGGTACTTAGGCTGACCAGATAAAATCAAAGTCAGGGCTCATGTAACTTTAACAGTTGTAGAGAAAAGGGAATTTCAGCCAGTGTCATTTGTATGCAATTAGTTCCTGGTGAAATCCCCTCTTCATCACAACAGTTAAAGTTGCAGGGGCCCTGCCTTCTTTTGTATATGGTCACTCTAGTATAGTGCCTGCAACTTTAACTGTTGTGATGAAGAGGGAATTTCACCAGGAACTAATTGCATACAAATGACACTGGCTGAAATTCCCTTTTCTCTACAACTGTTAAAGTTATATGAGCCCTGACCTGGATTTTATCTGGTCACCCTATAGGTACTTCTGGGATCACCCTCCCTCCCTCTACACCCCTATGGTGTAGAAAGGGCCTCATAATGTTCACCTCAAAGAATAGCTGGGCATTGGGAGGACCATGAATTCTTCTCTAGCTTGGATTAAAATCAAAACCTGAAAACAACTCCCGACTTAACTGAAACATTTCATCTTCCTGGTAGTGTGCCAGGAAGAAAGGCCCCAGTGCCTCTTAGGAAATTTTCCAAACGGGTGCTGCAAAGGCAATAGCTCTTTTTCTAAACTGAGCAAGCCATAGGAAGCTGTCAGAACGGAGGCCCTGGATTGCTGTGACAGAGCTGCTGTGGAAGGTTGGGGGCCACTTGGTGGTGGTGGGTGCAGCTATGGGTGGAATATGGGCTCTTCCTTTTCTCAAACACACTAACATTTGGAAACACACACAGGACCTTCCACCTTTTTCTCTCTCACTGTCTTTGTTCACACACTATGTTTAATTACACTCAGTGGTTGAGTGTGGGTTTTTTGAACCATGAATTGTTTGTTGAACCATGGGTTAGAATGTTCTCTGAACACAGCCAGGGTGGCCTGTTAACTATGGAGTATAGCTCTTAACCACCCTGAACAACCCAACAACAAGGTGGGTTGTTCAAGAAAAATAAGGTGGGTTCAAGAAAAATACGCTGCAATGCATGGTTAACAAGACACCTGGCTGAATTCAGACAACGTGCTAACCCATGGTTCAACAAACAACCCACACTCAACTACTGAGTGTGGTTTAGTGTGTTGTTTAGTGTCTCTCTCTCTCTCTCTCACACACACACACACACACACACCTATTCTCACACACCCTTTTCCCTTTCTCAGTGCATGGAGGTGGGGCGATCCCAGCACCAATCAGCTGGGAAGTGAGGAGGTGGAGTCACATGATGCAATCTCAACAATCCCGTTGTGGGATTCCCGTTCTCAGTGGATTGGTGATGGAAACAACTCTGAGATGAGAGCAAATGATTCAGATTCATCTCATGAAGCTGAATGGTGGGACATTTGGGACAGATAATAGGATGTACTTCCTCACAGAGCACATAGTTAAACTATGGAATTTGCTGCCACAAGATATAGTGATGGCCACCAATTTGGATGGCTTTACAAGGGTATTAGACAAATTCATGGAGGAGAAATCTATCAATTGCCACCAGTCATAATGGCTATATATAGCTTCCAGTTTCAGAGTCAGTATGCTTCCATATGATAGTTGCTGGGAAAACATGCACCAGGAGGGTGGTATTATTTGTGTGCTTCCCATAGGAATTTGTGGGCCACTGTGTAAACAGAATCTGGACTAGATAGGCTTTTGGTCTGATCCAGAGCAGCTCTCTTTATGTTCTTACATTCGTTTTGTGACAGCTCCCATTTCTCCCCATAGTGCCTCAGAACAATTGGCAGCTATACAATTGGCAGCTACATAGCCAATACTGGAACAATGATAGTGGTGATGCTTGCAGCATATATGAATGAAAATTCTTGTTTCAGTGTTGCTTCTAATGGTGAGCTCCTCTATCCCAAATATTTGGCACCTCCAAATATTTGTCAAAATTCCCGTCTCCCAATTTTGGTGCTGTCAAATAGGGTGGGGATCTTTGACAGGCCATTTTTGCTCAGCCCTGGACTTTAGAAAGGGAATAGCACTGTACTCATTCTCAGATTATTTAAATTATCATTTCACATAAGCCAAGGCTGAATCCTTCTAATACAACCAGATTCTGGGGCACAATGGGGTTTTATATGATTTTAATATGTTTATGCACATGGATGTTGGCATAAGTAACTGCTTTGAAGTTTAGAAACAAACCTGTTTGTCAATGTAGTTCCAGCTACTGGTTCTCATTCTCCTGACTGTTGCCTCTAACATGCTTGTAAGAACTGTAACAGGATTTTTAGAGGCTGCAGGCATAGGTAAGATCAATCTTATTATTAGCAGTCTGCTATCTAAAGCATGAGAGTTGGCAGGACCACTTATGATATCAGATGCTATTGTAGTTGTAGATGTCATATGGATCAATAATATCCGCCCAAGTTAAAACTCAAAGCTATTTAAAAGCTTTGTGAGATCTGTATTGTCAAGGTGGGTTCTTGATTAACCCTCCTTTGTGAATAGTTCTCTTTCAAGCAAACCTTGCAAATGAGTTGGTTCCATACACAGGCTGCCTCTCTACGAACAAAAGCGTTAACTTTTTTTGCTCGAGATGATTTTCATTCATGCCTCTAGTTACTATTCATACCAGAGCACCTTCTTTTCAGTCTCTTGTTTCAACTCCAAATGGTTCAATAGCTTAAAAAAAAAACACCCCCCCCCCCATAAAACCCAGGCAGGATTTGTAATGAAACATAAAAGATACACAGGTAAATATGCCTCTTGTTGTGATCAGTGCTGCAAGTTAATTCCAGTTCTTTTAAACACCAGCATGTTTCCATCCATGGAGCAAGATTGATGACATGGTCAAAGTTTCTGTGATGGACATGTATGCATAAATCATTTGCATTTCTAACTCCTTTATTGGACTTTCTCTTTATCCAGAGATATGATGATGCAGAAATGCATTATCTAATTGGTTGTTTAGCGCTATCGATGGGGAAACTATTCTGATATGAATTTATTTCTTTAAAATTTTATATAGCACTTTTTCATTGAAGAAAGGTAGACTATACATGTAATGCATTGATCAATGGATTTTCCAGAAATACTCCAAAGTGGGATTTAATATAAATCCTTGAAAAGACATTCAAATCCAGTTGTATTAAAAACAAAAGATCAGCCAATATGAAAGCAATGCAATGCATATGATACACACTCCTAAAACAAAACAACCACAATTAGCACATCCACTTTATACATTTTTATAGATTTAAAATTATTAAAAATTCTAAAATTTTAAATTTTCTAGCTTTAATGTATATGTTTTTTTAAAAAAATGTTTTTTTAAAAACATATACATATATAAGCAGATTATAAAATGTGAAATGTTTCAGTATAAAACTGAAACTGGTGTTTTATCCTGAAATGTTTCACGTTTTAAAATCTCTCTCTCTCTCTTTCTCTCTCTCTCTCTCTCTCTCTGTGTGTGTGTGTGTGCTTTGTTTTTGAAAAAACAAAAGGTCCAGGTAGACCAAATCAAACTTAGAAAATGGGAAAGCTGGAATTGCTTTCCAAACCTTAGTAGGCGGAAATTGAAGTGAGATTTGTTGCTCTGAGATTATTTTGATCACAAATATATTTTTAGCAAACAGAAAAATTAAAAATAGTGCAATCTCTTTAGTTTTAACTTCTATTTTCCCATTAATTTTATATATTTCAAACAAAACCCTATTTTGTTTTATTTACCAATGAAGAAGAAAGCTCAGTTGACAAGATTGATCATTCGCTCCTAATATTTTACAGTGCAATCCTGACCACTGCCAAATAAGGGAGTTCCAGGGGTGTATTGGGTATGGTCTTGGAACTGCCAGATCCACCCTCCCCGCCCCAGAGAGACTATATGATTGGCTCCGGTAATTGCATCAGCCCAGAGTTTGCCTAGTTAATCCCACCCCCTATTGGTTTCAGTGAGGGAGAAAATCAAAATATTGCTGATCTGGTAGGCATATTTCCAGGGAAATCTCAGCCCCTTCACCACTTATGCTGGCTGGCATGAGCCAGCAGGGCTTTGGAAGTCGTGGATTGTGTGCCACTCAACTCCCCCATACAAATACTTATGCTTCTGTTCACTATCAGCACATCTGTCAAAAGTACAATCATACTAATAATCCGATTTAACATTAGAGCATTAGTTGTCATATTCTCTTTTTAAACCAGAACCACAATGCAGAATCTCATGCAAATGCAGACCTCCACAACAGCTGAGCAGCCTCTTCTGTCAAGGAGCTCCTTATGCTCATCAGAGCAACCAATGGTGCCACACAGTTGCTAGGGAACATGGGTGGAAGAGTGCTCTTGCACTTGTATCCTGTTTGTGGGTTCCTGGTTGACAGCTGCTTGGCCACCGCGGCCCTTTCTACACCATAGGGATGTAGAGGGAGGGCAATCCCAGAAGTACCTAATACACACCATCAGCACATAGGGAGCAGCCAAGGGCCATCCCAGGCAAACTGCTTGGTGTAGAAACAGCCTGTGTGAACAGAGTACTGGACTAGATGGACCCTTGATCTGATCCAGCATGGTGTATGGCACTGCAAAACCCTTCCCTTTCCCTTCACCAGACATGTGTTCATGAACTAAGGTTAGGGGAGAAATTCAGATATATTTGGAGAAGGGAACTAAAGGTTCTCTGACTTTCAGGTATGGCCATTCCCACACGGCCTGTTTACCCGGGGCCATCCTCGGGTGGTCCCTGTGTGTGCAAATGACACACAGGGACTCCCGGGACAGGGGGGATGGGCATGGATTTCCCCCGGGATCAGAGATCTCTGGCAAATACCCGATTTTTCCATGGTCCCGGGAATTTCCCAAGACTGTGGGAGATTTGGCCGCCCATCCCAGCTGCTGCTGCACTTACTCACGAGTAAGGACAGCAGCAGAAATGGTCATGAAGCCGCACCATGTGGCTCTGTGCCCATCAGGGGAAAAGGGGGGCAAATCTGCCATCCCCAGGATGGCGGGGAGAGGGTGGGCCCCCCGATTTCAGGTGGGATTTTTTAAAAAAAACTTACCGGGTTTCGGTGGAGCACAAATGCATTCTCTGGATCCCTTTTCAAAAAAAAAAAAAAAAATTGCGGCCACGATGGCATGATGTCCCTACTTCCTCCAGGGACGTCACACTGCCATGTGGCTTAGAGGGATGACCTCAGAAGCAGGTACTTCCAGGATCGCCACCCCTCCCTCCCTCTACACCCCTATGGTGTAGAAATGGCCAAAGTGTGTTTGTTGCGGGGGAGATTTTAGAACTTATTGTTTATAAGGTAGTCTGAGGGCTGGCTTGATTTCCCCCCCTTTAATTTAATAATGAAGCTGCACTTTCGTGGTAATGCATCCAACAGCATGGCTGCCATGCACTTGGGAAATAGGGCCACTAATTAGGATGACCAGATTTTGGAAACCAAAATCCCGCCCCCCGCCCCCCCCCCAAAAAAACCCAGCCCGAACCTACTGTCCTCTGCCGCTGCCGGGCTTGTGCAGCCGCCGCCGGGCTCGTGACGCCGCTTTCACCGATGCCGGGCTCGTGCCGCTGCCGCGGCAGGGCTCATGCCAGAGGCTGCATGGAAGACGGCTGATTCCAGAAGTGATGTAATCGGCCTCCCCCACCTCTTTCACGTGGGCATCTGGGCTCCTCTGGGCTTGTCGCCATCGCAACAAACCCCAAGGAGGCTAGAGGCCACACAGAAGAGGCGAGAGAGGGCCAATTTCATCATTTCTGGATTTGGCCCTCTCCCACCTCTTCCGCGCGGCCTCTGGCATGAGCCTGGAGGCTGCACGAGCCTGGTGGCGGTGGCTGCACGAGCCCAGTGGCGGCGGCTGCACGAGCCCAGCAGTGGCGGCTGCACGAGCTCGGCAGCGGTGGCGGCTGTACGAGCCCGGCGCTGGCAGATGCACAAGCCTGGCAGTGACTGCGGCTGCATGAGCCCGGCAGTGGCAGCAATGGCACGAGCCCGGCGGCGGCATGAGCCCGGTGGTGGCAGCACGAGCCCGGCGGCGGTGGAGGCAGCAACACGAGCCCATAATTGGCCCTCTCCCACCTCTTCCGCATGGCCATTGTTTCCCCTGTTTGCCCCCACTGCCCCCCGGTCGGCCCGGATTGCCCCAGTTTTCCCGGTTAGGACCGGGAAACCCCGGTTGATCTGGTCACCCTACCACTAATGCCCCACCGTATGACACTACATGATGATGTTGCTTCATTGCTAGGGGAGAAATATGGAAAAAGTATGGAAAAAACATGGCTGATGCATGAGATGCAAGAAGAGACTACAGCCTAATCCACACCAAGCAGGATATAGAAGCAGTATATGGTATGTGTCAATGGGCTCCAACAGTTGTCAGTGCACTTTAATACCGTTATAAAGCAGCAGTGTGGCTCCTGCCTCTTATATACTGCTTTCATAGCACAATGTCCTGTTTTGTGTGGATTAGGCCTACAATTTACCCCCACTGGAGCAACACCATTTTTCACCCCCTCTTGTTTTTCTATACAATGCCTTTGGCAATTTCAATGTTTTAATGTAGTTTTAATGTTTACATTTTTAAACTGTTTTTAATGTTCTTGTTTTTATTGTTTTAACCTTTATTGTTTTAAATTGCTGTTACACTGCCTTTATGGCTTTTTAGCAGGCATAGCAGTAAATAAATATATCAGTATACATAAAAATAAATAGAAAGAAAGAATGAATAAATGTTGACACCAAGATGTCACGTAGTATCATTCCCAGGGGCATTAGTGGTCCAATTTCCCAAGTGTGGAGCAGGCGGCTCTGTAGCTGAGTCATGGTTTCATAAAGTAAAGGGAAAACAAAAAAAAAAGAAGCCGGCACTTTGACTTGATGACTTTATAGGCCCCTTCCAACTCTACTATTCTATGAGTCTATGACCACCTGAGAACTCAGTTTATTATTACTACAATTCACCTATATGCATTTCGGCCCCCTCCAACAAATGTCCACCCCCTTTTGGAGCAGTTTCACACATGCACACACACAAAGACCCCGCAAATATGTTTGCATGCAAATGTTTTATGCAGCCGTATTTTGGTACATTCTGGACCAGCTGTTCTTGCGGCATAAGACTCTTAAACTATTGCTAGGTTTATATGACATTGTATTTAATGCATTCCGTGAGCATAGAAAGATATGCAAATTACTACCACCATTCAGCAAGTAGGGAATTAAAAAGAACTTTTTACAAAAGCCCAGTTCAAACGACCACAGTAGTTTTCCCTGCACTTCACTCTACTAAGCACTATAAATCGTCTCCATTTGGTGATGTCACACTGAGGTGTCAATTAAAGATGATATGTGCAAATCATTTAGGGTCGTAAAGGGGTAGAAAGAAAAGGTTACAAAACATGAGGTCATGACTTGGCAGTTAAGAAGGCAATAAATGAAGGTGATGCATGGAGGGAGATTAAGAGCATATAGGAATGGAAGACATGCTGATTATGTTCGTACATTTAAAGCACATTAATTGAAGTGCAGAGAGTTGGTGGCATGTAGCTCAGAAATTCGCCATGGTACCCAGAATACTTGCACTGTAGGATAAATCCTTTACAGAACAACAGGCTCCTTCAGCGGAAGGAATTGAGACTTTTGACCAAGTGAAATTGGACTGGGGAATCTGTGGCCATCCCGATATTGTTTGACTATAACTCACATCATCCCTAGCCATTGGCCATGCTGAAGTAAATAAATGGGATACATTAACCTACCATGTTTATTCACCTGTTTGAGTCACTTGTGCTGAAGTTTAAAAGGCCAAGCAAGCAAGTAGCCACCAACCAAAAGGATAATGCTCTCTTTTCAGAAGGAGATGGATTAGTATCCATGCTACAGAGAGAAGGACTCACTCTGCACATCACAGTGGCAATTCCTGGATTGATTAAAATCTGTGCACTTGTCATTTCTGTTTTTCATTCATAACATGGAAACCCAGAACCTATGGTTTAAACAACTCAGTGTTGACCCAACAGTTACCTATGGTTCCTGCATTGTTGATTAAAAGCGGAAACAACAAATGGGCAGCTCATTGGAAACAACTCAGGAATTGCAGTCATGCAGTGCAAACCAGGGCCTTGAGACATTCTGGAACTCAGTGGGTGGAGGATCTCGGGCTTTACTGCTTTTGGGGTCCTCCCCCTGGGTCCATACACCAGCATGTCATCCCAGAAAGGAAGAGACATGTTCTGGGGCGGCATGGTTTTTTTGTTTAGAAGGAGACATTTGTACAATTGCACAATTGCGGGGTTCCGATCCAGCACCTCTGCAAATTCTTTTTTAAAAATGAGAAACTCTGTGCCCCAACACACCGAGAGCCATCCTGGGGATGGCAAAAATGCTGCCCCCCACCCCGATGGGTGCAGAGTCCCCCTGCACAGCTCTGTGCCTGTTTAAAGAGCCCCGCTACTCATGGTGAGGAAGGAGGACCCGGGAGCACTCACCACACTACCCATGGTCCTCGGGGTAGTCCCAGGACTGTGGGAAAAATTGGGAAAATATGGTCCCAGTTATTCCAGGAGAACTGAGAGGTCATCCCTGGTTGACCCCAGGATACCCTGTGCATCATTTGGACACACAGGGACGACCTTGAGCTAACCCTGGGATAAATGGCTGGCGCAGACATGCCCCAGGTCAACAACTGAGGGCAAGTGAATTCCCATGACTAACATCACATCTTAATTAGAGCTGTCAGTGGATAACTTGAAAAAGTGATGCTGCTAATAAAACATTCATTCTGAATCGGGCACTCTTACACTCAAAGTTTTACTCTATTTGCTATTAACTATTAGGTGCCTTTTGAGCCACATTTGGATCTGTGTGAACAGCACAACTAGCAGCCATTGTTGGTGAATGCTCAGAGCTTGACTACTTTTTCACCCCTTACTTGGTTTCAGTTGATAACTACTATTTTCCTGACAGCTGCATTTTAGTTGAGTCTTAGCATCCCTGGTTCTGAGGAAGTGGTAGAACAATCTGGAGGTGCTCATTGATCGATATTAGTAAATGGAGGCACAGATTGCCTCTTTGGCACAGAGAGCCTTCTACTTGCTTACACACAGCGAATGTGTCAGCCGTGACCCTATTTGAACAGAGGCAACCTGGCTTCAGAGGTCCATGCCCTGCTAACCTCAGAATGGATTCAGACTGTAGTGCTTCATATGTGGAGCTGCTACTGCAAGTCAAGTCTATTGGTTGGGATTAGGCATTATGATCAGTTTATGTCTGGGTGCTGCCAAAGGTTCACGTTTTCAATTCATTTCCGGTTTCAGTTCAAAGTCCCTGGACCAGGACACCTGAGGGCAGGGTTGTTGCTTAGAACTTAAAAGATCCGAGGTCATTTGCACCTCAACCAGAACTTTCCAAACCAATGGAAAGGATTATGTTCGTCCTCTCCCCCCCCCCCCCTTCAGCTTAATTGCCTTCCATTGGCACCAATGGACACTCAGAGCTCTGTGGAATTGGTCCAGGGCCCTGAGAAAAATATTGGGGACTGGGGGACAATAGGCCCAGGAATAGCAACATCCCTGCCTGAAGGGCTATTTGACTTTACATCTTCCTGCCCATTCAATAGACCCCCTTTTTTCAACAGATGTTCTTTTTGGGGTATTCTCACCACCTAAAGTGTGGCAGATGGCTAGATAGGACAGAGCCAACTTGGTGGTGATGCCCTAACTGTGAAATGCTTTCCTTGGGGGAATAGGGAATAAATGTATCAAAATAGATATTGCCTAAACTTCTTGCCTTTTGCAATCCCTTGCCAGCACTCAAAATAATACAAGATTACCCAAAGTGAGTGGAATTTATTTGTTTATTTCTTACATTACTATACCACCTAATAACTAAAGATCTTCGGGCAGTCTAAATCATCGTGTGATGTGGAATTTGCCCATCACTAGGTTTTGCACCGTTTTGTGCATTTTTAGTTTATTATTTCATTGTGTTTCTTATTCTAGTTGTTTTCTCATTGTTGGGATATTTATTTCAATTAATACAAAATTGTTGTGTACCATATATGATGCAGAATAATAAAACATATCACTAAATATATATCTACACACACATACAATAATAATAATAATAATAATAATAATAATAATAATAATAATATATACCCTGCATGGTCCAAGAAACAAAATTCAGGCTCAAACAATCACTTCCTGAATTTCTTTTTACATGTGATTCTGTATCACACAAACACAAAGCTATGCTGCATGTCTACTTTAAAATACAGAGATGCTCATCTTGTTTTTAGCAAAGGTGATCTTGATCTTTCCTTTCGTTTGTCCTCAGCTCTGATAAGAAAGTCAGCAGGAGTTTTACTGTTTCTAGATTAATGGCAGAGGAAATAGAAATATTACAACTGCTACTCTGCATGTGGTAGTCATTTTGAAATGCTGCATTTCAGATTCCCACGTTGAGCTTTCATTGCAATTCCCACTGTATCAAACAATAAGAATATCCACAAGGCTCGATTAACTTTACAGCAGAAGAGGAATCAGTGCAGCCACTTGAAGGAGAGGTGGATGAAATGGCTTTATTTTGTAGTCATTTCTTGTCTGAAATCTTTGAAATTGCCAGCCGTTCTGTGTTCTTAACATGCATAAATTGGTGTGAGTGTATGTAATATATTTTCTGTACAGAAGATACTTTATCAGCTTGCTTGTATATTTCACATTTTGAGTATTTTCCTTCCATAAATGAATTGGAAGAGAACTTCAAAAAGTTGAATAATCTCCTTAAACATGCAGAGACCACTATTATTATTATTATTATTATTATTATTATTATTATTATTATTTTAATCTCTTTTTTGCTCGTGGTGGTTTTTCTAGACGGACATGACAGGCTTTGCCAAGTCGTGCTGTCTTTTACAGATTCAGGAATTTCCTGACAATTGAGCACATTTTAAGTATGACTAGGCTGACCATATGAAAAGGAGGACAGGGCTCCTGTAACTTTAACAGCGGTAGAGAAAAGGGAATTTCAGCCAGTGTCATTTGTATGCAATTAGTTCCTGGTGAAATTCCCTCTTCATCGCAACAGTTAAAGGTGCATGCACTATACTAGAGTGACCATATACAAAAGACGGCAGGGCCCCTGCAACTTTAACTGTTGTGGATGAAGAGGGGATTTCACCAGGAACTAATTGCATACAAATGACACTGGCTGAAATTCCCTTTTCTCTACTGCTGTTAAAGTTACAGGAGCCCTGTCCTCCTTTTCATATGGTCAGCCTAAGTATGACTGCTTTCTGGATGTTGGTGTGGATGCATTTTGTTAGGCCCAGTTTCTGAAGGTTTTCTATATAGTTTTTTGATGTGATGCCGGTGACTGAGGTGACTAACGGAATAATTGTGACCTTTTCCTGTTGCCATAGTTCTTTGACTTCCATGGC
The DNA here is from genome assembly GCA_029215795.1 of Anniella stebbinsi. NCBI lineage: Eukaryota > Metazoa > Chordata > Lepidosauria > Squamata > Anniellidae > Anniella > Anniella stebbinsi. The sequence continues at coordinate 83,586,285 of JARDYH010000002.1, read as the reverse complement.
CAGTGGTGTATATTTGTCTCTCTTTTCTTCTTCCTTTTCAACAACATTTTTGTCATTCGGTATTGCTATGTCGATGAGGTATGTGTGTTTTTCTTTTTTGTCTATGACTGTTATGTCTGGTCAGTTGCAGGGTATCGTCTTGTTGGTATGAATTGCTCTGTCCCAGTATATTTTATGATCTGCATTTTTCAAGATTGTTTCAGGTGAATATGTATAGTATGGTGTAGATTGTTTGATAAGGTTGAATTTGATAGCCAGTTGTTGGTGAATTATTTTTGCAGCTGTATTGTGTCTGTCTGTATAGTCCATTCCTGCCAGAATTTTACGTTCTCCTGTTATGTGGTCTATTGTTTCTTGGAACTGATGGCATTTCCTGCATAGGTCTGTTGTTACACTGTTAACTTTCATGATGTGTTTTTGGTAGTTCTTGGTTGCTCTAACGTGATCCTGTATATCTATTAGGAATCCTTCTGTTTCTGGAAACAGCTCACCCTTCCTGAGCCATTCGTATGATTGTTCTTTGTTTATTCGTGGGTTCTGTATTATGTTGTAGTGCTTTCCATGGAGTACTTTTTGTGCCCATTTTTCTTTTTTCTATGCGAGTGTGAGTGGTCATGTTTGGTCTTCGTTTTGCAGTGCTAGGTTGAGTGGGGTGTAATTTTTATCAACTGTTACTATGGCTTTATGAATGGGGGTGTTTTTAGTGTGGAAGAATTATTATTAATATTATTATTATTAATCATTTTTAGATTTTTCTCCTGTCCTGTCCCAGAAAATCCAGAAAGGGCACTAAATACAAAAGAAAAAACCCAAAAGGGTTATCTTCAGAGTTTTGGTGGGTTGCTGGGTAGGAGCTCAGTGTGTTTGGTACACTGGATAGATGTTGGACCCGACCAGTGAGGTTTGTAAACAAATCCTAGAAAATGTATATGGCAGTTTCACTTTCTCCTGCATTAGATTTTTTAAAAATAAATAAATAAATCTCAAGTTATTTCTATCCCAAATGTGAAGGAATTTACAAATTTCGGTAAATTTTCATGAAAATTTGCACCCATGTCCAACAGTCCTATTCAATAGTACAGTGTTCTCTGCATGAGGAGAACCACAGTGTACTTGACTGTCATATAGCTGTTAAAGATCAGTAGCCCATGAGAAATTTTTTTGGTAGCAATTCTAATTTACTACAAATGTGGTGGCATGCACAGAGATTCAAACAGAGTTTTAAGAACAAGGCACTCAAAGTCCTGGGCCTGGATAGATGGTTTCTCTCACATTTGGTTTCTTTTTTTAAATCTCTATATCCTATAGATATTTTAAAAAGTCACAACGAGCTCAAACAGAATGTTCACCCATCCTTATCAAATCCCCTGCTCAGGCAAAGAAATTTACTGAAGCTAACCAATTTTATAGGATTTTTATGAAGAGAAAATAGAATAATCCTATGAATTTCATCATACATAGAATACATAGCCCTGTGGAAGAGTAGGATACAAATCAATAATCTAGACTAGGCTTCCCCATTGACTATGCTGGTTGGGAATGATGGGAGTTGTAGTCCAACACATCCGGACAGCACCCATTTGGGAAATGCTGGTCTAGTCTTTTTACTAACTGATCTTCATGGTGGTCTTCATGTCCGTAATAATTTATAATACATGCTAACCAACTTCTTGGCTCCACATCTCCTTGTTGAAAGGCTTGAAACTATCAATCGTGACTAGTCTATACTCTGCTACCCAAGCCAGCCCCTTAGATTAATGGATTAAAGACTTGAAATGGATATAACAACTTGGAACCCATTCTAATGTTTTGTTTAGGACTGAATACAGAAGATGGGCCTCCAATTAATCAACAGGAGTTTTGGAGAAGCAGATTCTAATTTGATATAGACACAGACAAATTAATAATAGATCCAATATTCTAACTGTGTTATCTACAAGAGTACTGATCATATATGTGAGCGACTATATTTTTTATAATCACTTGTTACTGTTTGGAGAATATATATATATATATATATATATTTGCTGAAAGGCTTGAAACTATCAGCCATGGTCACTAGTCTATACTCTACTATCCAGGCAGCCCCTTAGATTAATTGATTAAAGGCTAGAAACATATATGGATATACATGAATTTCTGCTTGTGTCATCTACGCTTGACATTAAAAGCAAGAACTTAATTCTATTTATTTTTGCACATGCAAACAGACAAAAATCAATACAGAGAAACTGCTACTAACATTCAGAACTGGTGTTGTCATGGCCGGCATGTCATTAGGTTCAATAACCAGCAAAATTTATCTGCTGCATGAACCTCCTAGTGCATTATACTGATGAATGCATTGGGATTAAGAAAGGAAGGAAATACAGGTGAAATGCAGTACCATCTATACAAAATATCCATCTGGACAGCAGGGAAATGTGAGATACCACATCAAAATACATTGTGCTTCTGTAAAATAGTGGCATTTGGGGAAACTTTGTGATTGGATATTATCGGTATCACAGGAAAGACAATTGCTATCCCACCTGTTTTCTAAGCAGCTGAATATATTTGAATAAAAGGGTTCCTACCTCATGCATGCACTAGCCACTACATTAAGTTATTCTGACAGGAGAATAGCACTGCTGATATTCAGGCTGCATAAACAGGGAAACAAACTGAATTATTTGACAGCTGAACATCAGGTTAAAAATGACATCCTTGCCATGGTCACTAGAGACACTCACACTCTTGGTTTCCAGTCAGTTTACTAGGAGATTTGTCTGTGGTTTTCACAGAATTAGAGCTGATTCTTTCATGAATAGAATACTAATTCTGGGAGCAGTTGATAACTCAGTGGGACCCTAACCAGGTACTACTAGGTAGGCAGTGAAAAGGTTAATCACCTCTTCCCACTGCTTCCCTGCTCTAAATTCTAACTGGTCTGCTCTTTTAAAAAACAGGGTAACTTTGCAACAGTTAGACCTTTAAAAAGTGCAGAAAGCTGGCACAATTCCTTATGCAGCTTCCACTGGTTCTCCCATAGCACCCATTTTTGGGATATCTTTTTTTAGAATGATGGTAAACCTCTTTTGCATCCCTACTTTTTTCACAATCAAATGTTTCTCTGCTAGCAATGCAAATAACATATTGGCGGCACAATGTGTTTAGGGCTGACATGTGAACGTGGAGATATTTGTTGGTACCACTCTCTCAATTTACCTCAGTGTTGGGTAAGCTGCTAAGCGGTGTTTGGCATTGCAACCATATTACACCTACCCTAAAAGGCTTGCACTGGTGGCCAGTTTTTTACTGGATGCAATGCAAGGTGTTGCTTTTAACTGGTGCGATGCTGAATCCTGCCCCCTATTTTTGTGAACTTTTTCTCTCCCTGTGAAAGAGGCATTGTTTTTTCTGCCTCTTTCGCAAGGAGGGGGAGAATTTTGGGATTTGTTTTCTCCTTGGGAAGGATGTATGGTTTCCACATACTTTTTAAAGTGTAGCTGGTAGTTGAGGGTCTTCCTTTTATTTTTTAATTTTTTAAAAAACACCTTGGTACTTGGAGAAGCCCAGTAGTTCTTCCTGAATGCCTGTTGGAAACCATGTGACCTCATCCCCTCCAACAGGCATTCAGGAAGAACTCCTGGGCGGATTTTTTTTCATATATAAAGAATATTCCTCAACAACTGCCCACACTTTAAAAGGCATGTGGAACACTGTCCTTCTCCCTAAGGAGAAAAGTCTCCAAAATTTTCTTTCTCAAGAGTTTTTGTCCCTCTCCCCCACAAAATGCTGAGAATGAAAAAAAATCAAAAATTTTGGCACAGCACTAGCATTAACCTTAAAAGTCTTAAATGCCTTAGGATCTGCGTATCTAAAGGATCATTGTGATATTTTAATAATAATAATAATAATAATAATAATAATAATTGTATTTATTAACCGCCTCTCCCTCTGGCGGGTGCCTGTTCTAGATGTAAATATATGTAATGTTTTTAAGAATGTTTATTGTTTAAAGATGTACTTACTGTGTTTATATTGGAACCAGGATGGTAAGTGGTAAATACTAGAGGGAGGGGGAGAGAGTGACCAGGAAGTGAGGTGAGTGCTGATTGGCTGGTGTGTCGAAGGTCTGGATTGGCTGCTGGCAAGAGTGTGGGAGGATTTAGATGAGTGGGTGGGTGTGAAGTGCTATTTGAGTTGAGTTAGGTTTTGGGTCTGACAGAGATAGGAAGGGTCTAGGATAGTGTAGGATCTTCATGGGTTGTTGTTTTGGGTGAGTAGATAGAGGGAGGAGTGATAGTGTAGCCTAGAGGGTAGAGTAGGTAGGGTTGAAACTGAAGCATTTTTGGCACCATTTTGAAACCATTTAAAGAAACTGTACTGAACCCATTATTACACTTTGTGCCTGAGGAAACCATTACGCTTTTACAACTGCAATACCTTACTACTTGTTAATAAATCTTCTTTTGTTTCACTCTGGTGTGGTTTGTGAGGTACCTATGGTGGGGTACAGGTATTTAATGGTGGCAGCATAAGGGAAGGTGAGAGGATATGGTGCTGTGTTGTGAGGACAGACAAGGGCGGTGAGTCACAGAGAGAGTGTGTAGCACCCTGATGCCATTCCATAGCGGGGATCCTTTGAATTATACAGAGAAGAATAAAAGAGTCATAGGGGGAGGTGTCACAACCACCTCTCACACTATGAAGTATTAGGATCTGCAGGAGAGGCCCTTTTGAGGGTGCCATTACCTGCAGAAACTTGTTTGTCAGGCATGTGTGAAAGGGCTTTCTCCTGTGTTGATCCCAAACTATGGAATGTGCTCTCCCAAGAATTACAGTTGGCCCCCACTCTTTTGGCCTTTAGAAAGGGTGAAAAGATGCACCTTTTTAATTTATTCTTTTAAAAGATATATAGTTTTAATATTTTTAATGTTCTTGTTTTTAGTGTTTTAAGTTTTCGTTGTTTTAAATTGTTTTACACTGCCGTGATGGCTTTTAAAATGATAAGCCTGTATCAACAACAACAACAACAACACAATGGAGATGGGTTTGGGGTAAGGTTTAATTATGCTGTCCCAACTGGAAGATGGTCTGTATCTCTGGGCTCCATTTGGGGATAAGCATTCCTCATGGTCTCTAGAAATTGCATGAGGTAAGCATAGTGCAGACTGTGGATGACTTGGTCTGGTACTACTTTACACCCAGCTTACGTGCCTGGAGGCATTCAGTATGGAAAAGTGTGAGATCCACCTTTGCCCACTCACCACTCCAGAAGTCTTAGGGCCAGCTCTAGGAACATCTCCAGGCCACCCTTGGGCCCTGCCTTGTATCCAGAGTAGCAAAGGGGATTGGGTAGGCTGACCATATGAAAAGGAGGACAGGGCTCTTGTAACTTTAACAGTTGCAGAGAAAAGGGAATTTCAGCCAGTGTCATTTGTATGCAATTAGTTCCTGGTGAAATTCCCTCTTCATCACAGCAGTTAAAGTTGCAAGGGCCCTGCCTTGTTTTGTGTATGGTCACTCTAGTATAGTGCCTGCAACTTTAACTGTTGTGATGAAGAGGGAATTTCACCAGGAACTAATTGCATTCAAATGACACTGGCTGAAATTCCCTTCTCTCTACAACTGTTAAAGTTACATGAGCCCTGACCTCCTTTTCATATGGTCAGCCTAGGATTGGGTATCACTAGACTCTTGATGTGATGGAGACTTCAGGACCAGCCCAATATATTTTGCTGCCTGAGGCAAAGAACAAGATGGCATATTCCATGTATGGGAGAATTTTAAATTGACATTGGTGAGGGGATAGGGTCCTCCACTGCACCAAAGAGCACAAGGACATTTTAGGAGATGCAAGGCAGGCCATCTGGCATGTGCAGCTCTGTCTTCTAGCATTTCATTGCCACTCCCCCACCCCTGAATCTGCTGCCTGAGGCAGCCACCTCACTCTGCCTAATTATAGGGACAGTGCCGAGCGGAATCTGTTCAGAAATCAGAAATCCCTTTGAGACGTTGGGCAGATCAGACGGATTCATTTTTAACCCCACCGAAACTTTGAAGCAGAGTCAAAGGGTCTCGTTCTACAATTGCATAAGGTATACAGTGCAAATTTGAGCCCTGAATGTATGCTCCAGTTTGGGGTGCTTATGTTTCAGATTCTGAAAAATCCAGGACATTTGGGGTGGGGAAATTTGGCGCTCCATATACTATTTGTGCTTATTGTACCCGTTATTATGACTTTTAGCGCTTTGTGCTTTGTGGAGTATGGGAAGCTCTTCTAAACAAATCAAAAACTTTATGGCTTTGTTGTGGTAAAACATGTAGAGGGTGATGCTTCCTCCAGAGCATTGACAATGAGAATCCTTTTAACGTTAATGTTTGCATCTGTGGTTTATTATTTATGGAATACCTCCCAAGATAAACTCTATAAATGAAAATATTGTTAAGCTGAATAATAATTAGTTCCAAATCTTCAATAAATAGTTATCATTTGTGTCCCCTGGTAGCTAAGATTTAGTGTATCTCTGTGGAGAGTTGGGTAATTGTACAAACCAAGACGAGGCAGAGGAATATTTTACAACAGAGATTTGAATAAAAGTCACTCGTCATCTGTACTCTTTCCAAACAACTTGTTTGTGTAGGAGTAAAATGGTTCAAGATAAGGAAAATGGGACTGTCATTTGACCAGCACTGAGGCTGCCTCTCGTGATGATTTTTCTCATGCTGACCTTTAGAAATTACTGTGCACATTGGCTGCTTAGCTGGTTTTGTGCAGCTCCCTCCATGAACATGATGAAGTTTCTTCTGCATGGTTGCAAACCTTTGTTTTGAATTGTTCCTTGGCCCAGGGTTGTGTAGAACTCTCATTAGCAATGTGGCTAGTCTTCTCCTCTCTCTGATATTCTAGAGAAAATGGCTCCCCCACCCCAAGAGCACCATCTTCCCCTTGCCAAGTGGAAAAATGGCTTCCCCCTGAAGATCTTCTTTGGAAGTTCACGGGAACAAGGAATGAGAATTATCTGTTCTTCTGACCATGTTGGCTGCAAATCTGGAAGTCCTCTAGATGTTTTGGAACTCAACTCCCAGCAGCCTCAGCAAAAATAGCCAATGGTTTGGAATTCTTGGAGTTGTAGTTCAAAACATCTGGAGGGCACCAGGTTGGGTAAGGTGAAACAAGAAGACTAAATGCTTGCCACTCTTTCAGAGTGTATCTGATATAGTATTGAGGCCCTGGGAAGACAATGGAGTAATCCATCTCAGATGTTGCAAGGGAGAACTGCTTGATTGGGATGCAGAGTAGCATAGGATTAGACCAAATGCTGCATTCTAGGGCTGAATGGGACTCCAACAAGAGGCATAACATGGCTGGTGGTTCTTGGAGGGCATATCTCTGTCAATCCTGCAACCTACAGTAACATGAATTTCACCAAGACCTATATTATAAAGAGGGGTGCATGACTCAAATAAATGTGAGGATCATTTTTATTAACTCAGGATGGCTGCGTTAACTATAGATTTTTGCCACATTTTAATCATATGTACAAAGTAATGTACATTGAGCGAGATAAGTACTGGACTTCCATCCATCCTCTCAAAGTTCCCATTCACTCTTCTAAAAATTAGTGACCCAAATGTGTTACAGAGACTAGAACTCTCATCCAAAACTGAGGAAAATGATGCCTTCTTTCCCTGTCTTGTTCCTGACCTGACTGCTCTTTCTGAATGTGCCTTCATCTCTCTGATGAATCCCCCATCTCCTGCCATTTCCTTCTGCAGTCTCATTTCTTTGGCCTAAACCAGATGTATGTGTATTAATTCAACATCCACTGGCTCATTTGCTTACAAAATGGGAGGGAGAAACATGAGCATGAGAAGGCCAGACCAGCTCCAATATTGGAAATGAGCTGGGCTGGGGGAGGGAGGGAGGAAGGGAGGAGGGGGATCACTGAAAGCAGCAAAAGCTAGGTGAAATGGGTATTGGGAGTTTGTAACATTTTTGTGTGGTATGAATGTGCTTGGGTAATTTTGATGTGACGTCTCATGGAGGTGGTGCCTCTATTCCAGGGATTTGGGGCAAAAGGAGATATGGTAGGAGGAGCTGGTTGCATCATCACAGTAGAATGGGTCACAAACGTTTGCACAGTGTTCCCCTTCTACCCCACTCCCCTAGCTTCCATGTATCTAGTAGCTTAACCACTGAGCCTTCATGTCTTGCCATGCTGCTGTTGAGGTTATCGTGGGCATGATATGGAGGTGGGGTCCAACAGACTTCTCCTGCCTGCCCCTGTTCACAGTGCCATGTGAGCTGTTGGACAGCCCAGCAAGCATCCAATGAGCACCACATGGCTGCCAGTCCCCTTAGGGAGTTGCCATTTTTTGTAGAAATGGTGGCTCCTTATTCCACGCAAAAGGTCTTTTGTGCAAATTTAGCCATAAAGCCACCATTTATGCAAGATTAGAGGCATGAATGGACCACAGAAGGGCAATTCCAAAATCCATTGTATGGTAGTATCTTTATTAGGCCAATCATAATGGGTGGGTGTGCAGGGGTGGTGGCTTGATTAAGATGCCGTTAAGATGGACTTATGGAATCCAATTGATCTTGAATGCTCTTAGAGAGATTCTCGTTTAGCATGGCTGGTACTCCTGTCTAAGCCCTGGTCTCATTATGGAATAGTGAGATGGAAAGGACTATCAACATGATTGCTCTGACATGTCTTCAACAGCACTGTATTGCCCAGCCAGCTCCTTGGTTTACTAGGAATCTATAGGCTAGGAAATAGCCAGGACAATGTGAGGGCACATTCTTATTTACGTCGTGGCAATGTTGGTGTCAAAATGTTTATATTTCACCTCCACTGTGTCTGAGCAGCTATCTAGCAGAGCTTTTTTGTGGTAAATGGGTTATTGAAATTGGACGTTGGTGGAGATGTAGTGGCCTGCTGTAAGAAGTTCGCAAGGCACTTGGAGGATAAAAGTTGTTCATATTTACCTTGAACATAGTGAGACCTAACACCTGCATTCTGGAGTGGCACATTACCAGCAGGGTCATACTATGTGTTTTTCTCCCCTGAAGAATACGTAGCTTGGCCTTTCCCTTCAATTATGTAAGATAATCTATTAGGGTTTGGGGTATGGAACTATCTTTGTGAATCTTTCACTCCATGAAAAAGGCAAAAACCCTGTGCTTCAACTGAGGGGATCACTGTCTCCTAAATCAGATGAATACTTTAATTCATTATTTACAGAGCAAAGCACTGAACAGGTCCAGCAAGTTAGGAAAATGATCAAATTTGTTAACAAATGAGAGGCAAAAGTGGCAGTTTAATTACCAGTGCAAAAGTCTTAGTACTTGAAAACTCTTTTTAAAAAAGGCATGAACCAAGCAGATATAGCGGAATGCAAATCAGTAGACCACTTTAGTTGTCCCCTATTTTTGTATGAGTGGCTGTTATAAGGGGGGGGGGGGCAAATACATTACCATAGGTCTTTTAAACTGAGACCAGACATTTGAACTGTCAATTTCACCTCTGATTTCCATCAGCGTTCAAAAACCTTTTGATAGGCACTCGGTAATATATCCTGTATATCAAGATCCAAAAAAGACAGTGCTTCTGTTCTATGGTGGTGAGAGCAGAGCGTAGAACCCTTTGTAGTCCACAACTAGAGAGTTCAAAAGCACCAACAAAGGACTTCTTTGCCGCCAAGGACTTTTTTCCCTACGACTTTTATTCTGAGCTAAATGTATTCAGCTAACAAAGAATGGGAAATCGTGGCTTTAAAAAAAATTTCATAGCTGAAAGCTGGATTTTTTTCAGGGATCTAATGAAATACGGCAAAGAGATGATAATAATAACAATAATTAAATCAGGCAGAACATTTGATAGCCAAGAGTAATGTAATTGCTTTCTGTTTATTCATACCTTTTTATAATATGGCTTTCTGATTACATTAATGCAATAACATTAGTCCTACACTGAATGCCATACCGCAAATGTTCGATAAGTCAAATTTGTGAGTTTTAGGTTTTTCAAGGCATGTTTCTGAAGAAAAAAATCCTTTACGTTCTTGGGGCCAATGCGGTTAGACAGACTCAAGTCATGTACATCTTTATTTAGAGTTTAGTCATGGGTTTAAATTAAAAATTGTGTATGTGTATTCTCTCATCTCTTCCTAAGAATGGAAGAGAGAATTTTCAGTAGGGCCTTATGACCATGATGGGTAAGTTAAAAAATGCATGTAGGTTGATCACAGTATTAGGGGCAGGGCAGGGAACACCCCTGATTCTAGGGCATCTTGAACGAATAACCGCAAAGATCAATAATGTTACAACCCTGCCCCCTTATTTTAGGTATATAATATGAATGGTAAGTACTGTTTTTTATAATAATTATTTTGGGATGATACAGATTAATTTAAATTGCATTTCCTCAGATGATCAAATGCACCAATCCAGGGTAATCAGGTTCTGCCACAAGTGTCACATTTATAATCTTCAACAGGAAAGTCGTTAAGTGATGTTCTGCTTGTTAAGTGATCTTTTTTTTCCACACAGGTGCCTCTTTTGGATCTATTTAGCTTTTGAGGTTGCACATTCTTTGATCTTGCTGCAAGCAAGGGAATGACCAGTGTCACAGATAGGACTGCAGTTGGAGTGGGTTTAACATGCACTGGATAGGTCACGTGTCCTTGTCATAACAAAATCAGGTAGATGCCAGTGCCTAAATCTGAGGTTGTCCTATGGAGTCCTGTGGTGATATGTCCTCTCATTTGGTAATGTGTTTCCAAGCACACACTTTCCACAGCACCTCTGGCTACTGTTTTTGTTGAACTTGCTCACACTGTGATGGCCACAAGCTGTGATCTAATCCTATTCCTGTATTGTGGGAAAGTAATTTTGCATGCAGTGGTATATCTTGACTCTGTCTGGTAGTGGTATCCTAAAACCAATCATTGTGTTCTAAACCATCATGCAAAGTTAGAGTATAAGTGCTGATGATTACAATAGGGATTCCAACTGATGATTATCTGAGTGAGAGATGCTGCCGTTGGTGCCTTGATTTTGTTGTGTTGGTCCTTTGTTGATTGCACAGCCTCAACCACATGCATGATGTACATTGTTGTTCTTGATGTGCTAACGAAAGGAGTTGGTTTCATTGAGCTTGCATAGCATAGTAGTTAAGAACATGGGCTCAGGATTGGGAAGCCCATCCCTAATTCAGATTTGTCCTTAGCCATAATTTCTAGTTGACCTTAGACAAGCCCATTCAGTGGAGGCTGGTAGCTTTGAGGTCAGTGGGGCTATGGATCCACTCTGGGTTTCAGCTAGCAGCAGTCAGAGGTCTAATGGAGTTAGCCAAGATTCTGAACCTATTTTAGGGATTGGGTTCAGAACCTGAGATAGCTCCTTTAGCATTCTGACTGGTTCTGACTGAAAACCAGAGTGAATTCACTGCCCAACTGACATCGAAGCCACCAGCCTCCATTGACCCATTTCCATCAGAACGTAAAGACCTGGCCAGCTCACAGTCAATCAGTGCCACTATGTAAACTTTTTCAGTCACTTCCAGGTTGTCACCTGTTCCAGAACACATTACCCTAACATTCATCCTGCAAGCATATCGTTTTATAAGGTTGAACAGGGTTAAAGGTTTCATTTTCCCTATGGAAAATGCCTTCTTCATGACTTCTTCTTTAGCTTCTCATAAGCCCCACCTGCCCCTCACATCTGGCAGAAAGGAAGGGGAGGAAGGGATAGGCCACCCACAAGCATGGTGATCCCACTTGCATGGAAAATCCACCAGAGGTCACCATGCTAAGGGGTCCCTCCAAACCTACACTGGCCCTAACCCAACACTAATGGAACTTAGCTTATCATCAGTAGAATTCTGTCTCCTGTAATGTATTCTGTGCATGTGAAAGCAAGGATGAAGTGAAAGCAAAGCTACATGGCCCAAATTTGACTATGGTGGCAAAAGTAAGGGCACAACAAGAACCTAAAACTAACTAGAGGGACAGATAAAAGGTCTAGAGCCTTGCCCTACCTTGTAGAATGCTCTCCCAATGGAGATTTATCAGCCTCTGATACGATTCTGTTTTAGGCAGTATGTAAAACATTGTCACTTAAAAAGGCATTTGGCAAAATGTTTTAATTGCCCTTGGTGGTTTTGATGGCTTTTACCATATATAATTTATTAATTATATTTCTATACCACCCAACAGCTGAAGCTCTCTGCTGTTTTGCAAAAAATAAAGCTCCAAACTATAGCATGCATATATATATATATATATATATATATATATATATGCTAAAAACAATTCTCTCTCTCTCTCTCTCTCCATCCATCTCTCTATAGATATCAGTTAACTCCTTTCCTTCCTTAGATTTACCACATGCCCCATACTTTCCTATTCTGGCATATGTGTTCATGTCTGCTGCCTTTTCATCAGTACCGCTACCACAATTCCATTTTCAAATTGACTTTTCTCATCCACCCCATTCTACAAACATTCTCTGTGGACAGCTTGGTGTTCCCTGTCCCATGTATAGATGTATACATCAGCCTAGGCCCATACAGCTCTCAATGGTCATTTGGGAATCAGATTTAGTTTGTTTCCCAGTAGAACAATGTTCCAAGTTCAGAATTCATCACCTTGAGTTGCTCTAAATTTGATCTTTGAGAAGAGCCTAAAGAACAGTGAGTTACTTTAGGTCAGGCTTGTGTGGGGTGGAATGGGAAAGTATGTATTAGTATGCTTCCCCTGCTGAGTCTATTTCTATGGATAAACGCTTGGAGGGAATGACAGTCTCTAGGGCTGTCAACATGGTGCCTTTCAGGACCCCTCGACTTACACAAAACATTTAAAGAAAAGGAGTGTACTGAACTGACTCCTTCGATTCCAAGAAATGCAGATTTCTTAAATTGTGTAATCTGCACTACTAAATAGAGCAGGGAACCAATTAAGAACAGTCCCCTATTTAGTTTAATTAGGCTAACTACAGGTAAGGGAGTCGAATGGTAAAAGAGCGAGCATTAGGGAGAAAAATCAGACTTTTACCTCTCTTGTCTCTGGCATCATAGCATTCAAACTGTGCCTTAGTTGTTCCTTGCTTGTGTACTTTTAAGACTAAATGAATGAACTGTCTCTTGAGGCACAGGTGAATTCGGTGGCAAAGAGCACCTTTTATCAGCTTAGGCTGATATACCAACTGCGCCATTATCTGGACAGAGATAGCCTAGCTACAGTGATCCATGCTCTCATAACCTCTCATTTGGACTACTGCAATGCATTATACGTGGGGCTGCCTTTGAAAACGGTCCGGAAACTTCAGCTGGTAAAAAACAGGGCAGGATGTTTGGTAACATTATGCCAGTCCTTTTCCAGCTTCACTGGCTGCCAGTCCAGGTCCGGGCCCAATTCAAAGTGCTGGTACTAACGTTTAAAGCCCTAAATGACTTGGGGCCGGGTTATCTGAAGGAACGCCTCCTCCCATATGTACCTGCCCGGACCCTAAGATCATCTACATAGGTCCTTCTCTGTGAGCCCCTTCCAAAGGAAGTGAGGCAGGTGGCCACTAGGAGGAGGGCTTTCTCTGCTGTGGCACCCTGGCTGTGGAATGAGCTCCACAGAAAGGATTGCCTGGCACCTACTTTGCACTCCTTTCATTGCCAGGTGAAGACATTTTTATTCTCCCAGCATTTTAACAGCTAAATTAACTCAATTTTAACTCTTGTATTAATTTCTGCTGCTTGGTTGTATCCTGGTTGTGTTTTTATATTATATGTTATTTTGTGTGTTTAGATTGAGGTTTGTTTTATATTTCTTAAAATGATTTCATGGTTTTAATTTTTTTGAACCTCCCAGAGAGCTTCGGCTATAGGGTGGTATAAAAAGTCAATAAATAAATAAATGAATGAATGAAAGGCTTCACAAATATTTCAATGTTGCTATATAAATGACCACAAATTTGTGCTCAAAATTATGTACTGGGGGCTGCAGTCCTATGTGCACGTACTTCAGTGGGGCCTACTTCTGAGCTGTTCCATACAGATTTTAATCCATTGGTAGTGGTACACCCTGGAGCATCCAGAATTCAATGGGCTTCAAAACCAAGGGCTGCAAACCAGGGGGCTATCTATAGGCTCTGAAAGTCCCAAGGTGGCTCCGTGGTACTGCTGCATCGATTATACAACACAGCAGCCACCACGGAGTTACCTTGGGGCTTTTCAGAGAAGCTCTGCATTTTAAAAGTCGAAGACTTACCCAGACTATTTAGGATGGAGCAAGGTGAACACGGGACTTTGCCCATCTAACCTCACTCCATCCTTGATGCAGAGGCATGGCCAGGCAGATGGGGACCCCTGATTGGTCGCCGTACACCCAGGTAGAGGGCAGGGGGCAGGCCCATCCACTGGAAACCCCACATTTTGCTGCAGCATCGGGATCAGCTGCCACCACCCTGGTGCAGCAAAGGCATGGCTTTTGCTTATAGCAGTGGCAACCTGCCACCCTCTAGGCATCCCCCCACATGTAGTTAAAGAGCTATATAAGTTCACAGTCGTAGTGCTTAAGCACAGTTTAAGCACACAGTTGTTTTAAATGGATATTGTATTTATAATCTGTTTTATGCTTTTTATGCTTTTTAAATTTTGTATATCGGTTTTTTAATGTTCAATGTTTTTAATTTTTGTAAACCACCCAGAGATCTTTGGCTATGGGGTGGTATGCAAATAATAATAATAATAATAATAATAATAATTATTATTATTATTATTATTATTTAACTAGATATTGGATTACCATCAAAAGTTCTTGCTGCTGCTGTAGATGATGATGATGATGATGATGATGATGATGATGATTTTACTACTAGTAGTAGCAGTGGCAGTATTCAAATGTTCAAATTCTGCTATACTTATTTTAAAGATGAAATAATAATCAATCTATCTATCTGCAAATCACCTATCAAATCCACAAGTTTCTGATTCCTCCTGCCCTCCTGACTGTCCCTTCTCCTTGTCACCTGTTCCCTGTGGTGGTTAGAGCTGTCACAATCATTATGGGCCTGTGCCTTAGAAAATAAAATTACACAGCATTTCCAAACCCATCATTTCTCAGGGTATTCCACTGTTATATAAAATTTGCATCAGTGTTCTGCACAGCAAGGAAACAATTATTCACAATGAATCTTTCCTGAACTGTTTGGGCAAAACTATTATTCACGCCGGGTTACAACTGAGTTAATTTTTGGAAAGAGTGGTTGGAAAAACAGTCACAGGCTGAACTGTTTATGAACATGGCCTTTTCTCTGATTTCTAATTAGTGGGAAATGGTTCCAAAGAGGAACAGCGCTGTGGAAGTCTGTGCTTCACAAAGTCCTCCTTGTTAACAGACACAAGGAACAGTTTTGTGTTGATGAGTAAACAACTGCGTCACAGAGCCTTTTCAAAAGCAATACAATCCGGTTTACCAGCTAGCATGTAAATGCTGAATATCGTTGATGTGTATCTGAATATCTTGCAATTAAACACCCATGGGTGTTTAATAGCAAGATATTCAGATATAGTGTTTAGAGGACTCCAGATCATTTTGATAATAGATCCGTGCTTGATGATCTCTTCCAGAGTTCTGTTTGTCAGAGCTTTCATCTGCATTCAACTGATTGCTTTAATTCAGCGGCTCGGCTTACTGCACACATATCTCGATACTGATGCACAGGCTCAGTTTTGTAGGATTTTTGTCATTGACTTCAATGGGAAGAACAGATGTGTAGTCCATGGATTGCCAGTGTATGCTTGTGTGTGGAGTGCTGGATTTGTTTGTTTTTTAGTCCCCTAATTGTCTCAATCTATGCTTTCCACCATGCCATATCCTTTCTAAGATAGCTGATAGTGTAAACACGCCTAGAGAGACATAGGTAGAGATGTGTTTCTGGGCAGCATTGTTTCCATAGCTTATCTGATTATGTCTAATATGTGATCAGCGTCCACAAGATGTGCATGAAATTACAACCCCAAAAGCCTCTCAGGGCTGTTTACAAATAAACAGTAATACAAATTAATAAAATAAATAAAAAGTCATCAAAGTCAGCTAAAAGATGGATGAATTAAAACGACTCCATAGCAGCTTCTTCAGCAAGACTCTGCAGACAGTAAGCGTCTGTCTAAAACAGTTGTACCTTCCCCAGGTTTTTGAAAAGTAGTGAAGTGTGAATCAGGCACAAGATGCCATCAACATTCTTCTTTGCTAATCTCAATGATACGTATTCTCTCAGTATTCTAGTATCCAGTGGGTATTTGATCTTTACCATCAGTCTTTCACATCTAAAGATTTGGTTTTCTTCTGCACCCAATGGAGCAAGGCCAGGTATATCGGAGTCCCTTTTAAATGCTGTTATCTGCTCCCTCCTTCCCCAAGTGGTAAGTCATTCCTGCTACTGCTACCTGGGTTTGGCTTCCTTTGGAGGAGAGATCATTGTGGACATTTATGGCATTTTGTAATATTTGGTTTATTAGCAAATATTTGTTATTTATTTATTTATTTATTATTAAAACACTTGTATCCCACCCTATATCACTGCGATCTCAGGGCGGCATACAGATAAAATCAGAACAATGTAAATATAATATACAGGGCTAAAAAGGCATTAAATCATTAACAAATTAAATCCAATCAATATATAAGTAGCACATTGGTGGAAGCAAACAACATAAGCCCTCCTAGCAGGCAACAAATCAGCTGCCTCACATGAGATGCCCAGAGATGCCCAGAGGGTGGTATCTGCACTGCAAGGAGCCTTCAGCTCACAGCTCAGTTCTCTCTCTCTCTTCCTCTCTGTCAAAAACTGCTTCTATTGTTACACACAGACACAAAGAGACCTTCGGCAGCCCTTCCCTCAGGTTCACCATTCCAAAATTCTGATAGCTGCTCTAGGACCTCAGCTACACGAAGCAGGATATTGCACTATGAAAGCAGTATATAAAAGGCAGGAGCTACACTACTGCTTTATAGCAGTATTGAAGTGCACTGAAAACTGTTGGGGCCTATTGACACATACCAAATGCCACTTTCATACCACTATATCCTGCTTGGTGTGGCTCCTGCCTTTTATATAGCGCTTTCATAATGCAATACCTGCTTTATGTAGATTAGGCCTAGGAGCATCATCAGACGGGGGAGGGGGAATAGCCTTACCATTCCTTACCGTCCTTCCCCACCCTGCTTCTGTCCCATGATACTTTCTCTTTCTTCACAAAAGGAAGAAAGAGGAAGTAAACAGTGACCATCTGGCCCATTCAGTAGGCATTTTTATCATGCTGCTTTTCCTGCACACACTTCCAAAAAATAATAATAATCAGATTTACTGGGGTCTCATTTTGTTGCAGAAAGAAGACCAGAAAGAGTAGGAGATACATGAGAGGCAGACGGTGTCATCTAAAGGACTCACAAAAAAACATGAGTGGCCAGTAACAAGCATGTGCTAAAACGCTCATCTGATGACGCTCTAGGGGTGGATGGATCAGTCCGTTTCTGGTCCATATCATCTTCAGTTGTGTTCATTCATAAGTCAATTCCCTCCTTTTTTCCTCAGCAACCTGTGATTTATTCTTTAAAAGTATCTCATTGAAATACAATTATGTTTGAACACTTTTTTTTAACAAAGTATGAATTTTGTACACATTTCACCTTAAAATGCATTTTTGTATGCATTTTACCTTAAAATGCACATTTTGTTATGCATTCTAACATAAAATACACATACACCTTGGCATTTTTAAATTTTATTTATAAGCCAGGTATGTATGGCAAAATCCCGGGCAGAGTAAAACTCAGAAGTTAACTGAGTGTTCTGATGTGCATATTAATCCAAGAAATGTGAATCGGATTGATTTGCTTAAAAAGGCAGACTTAGTCAAATTCCCAAGCATCCCTAGTTAGCAGTTGAGCAGGCTTCAGATAGCTCCCAACAATTCACTCCCATTGAGAGAGCATCAACTATCCATCCTGGTCAATAGTCATCAGTAATAATGAATAACCTGTTTAACATGGGGAGGTTGTCCAGCCATTGTAACAACACTATAGAACATGTCACACAAACATTTATAAGCTAGGTTTGAGCCTGCTGCAATGACCCTATAGCCAGGTTTTTAAAATAATTATTCTAGGCTCAAAGGAAAAGTTATGGTATCTTGGAATCTGGCCCTGTTATTTCATTTCAAATATGAAAACTAGGGAGGAATGAATCAGTCAATTTCTTTTTCTCTCAATTTCTCATTATTCCAGTGTTAAGTTTGGTTCGTCTTGAACTTTGAGAATTTCTCTAGCCTTAAGTTTATTCTTTCCAAAATTTGAGATTTCTTTTTTAAAGTTTGCATGAAAAGTCATAAGCATATTTGTGCACATTTCTCCTAATACATTAATTGTTGTATTCATTTTTGCCCAAGATACACATTTTTGAAAGCAATTTTCATAATATAATTCATGTCTCAATGTTACTTTCCCGAATATATGTATATTTGTGCAGATTGCAAAATCCCATTGCAAAATTCAGACAAGTGTTTGTTTCAAAGGATAAGTGAGTTTCAGTTTGCATCATGGTTTGGAAGTGAGAAATTAGGTAAGTTTGCATTAAAATGTGAACTGAACAAATTTCTCACCATCCCTTATCAAAACTCAGTTCCCACTGTTTGGCTCATGATCTTCTGATCCTATTCCAGATTCCATTTTTGAAAGCTAAGTTTGAAATCAGTTTAATGCTCAGTTTCTGAGCTCATGCCAGGATTTTTCAAAGGCTAACGCATTTGTGGTGACAGATCTAGAACAAGAATACTATCGAAAACGTGTAAGGCATTTGTGGATTACAAATGACATTCTGTAAAAAGCATGTTGATGAAATATAACTAATATGCACACATAATTGTTTTGCAATTTAGCCTTCACTACCCTAAAATGTCAATGTGGCCAAGTCAGATCTTTTCAAGTTGGGATTTATGCAACAGATACAAGAATCAAGCCTTAGTTGATATATCATACATTCCTGTATACTTCTCTCTTTTCTCTCTCCTACCAATGACATTTGTTCAATCATTACAATAGGAAGAATGCAGGTGAGGAATGGGGGAATGGAACAAAAAGTAATGATTGGAATTAGTTTCTAAGTTTCTTCCCCAAGTTATGAAACATTCAAAATTTCTGGAGGTAAAGGTGCTCAGTCGTATGAGATCATTACTGTACAATGACTTTCCTGTCATATGCTTTTATCTGAATTGCTAATGATACAGACATGAATAAGAACAGAGGCCACAATTTCATTTTAGTGGTAGGAAGAATAATAAACAATTTTAAGAAGAACAGAAAAGTTTGCAGTTGTTTTTTCTCAGAGGTGACAAAAATTCTGTACAGTTAATAAAATTACCTATTAGATTTACATTTGTATTGTATTTCCAAAAAAATAATAATTCTCAGAATCAATTCAGCCGCATCACTTTCAGAAAAGAGTTTGAGAGCAATGAAGCTGCCAACGAACAGGTCTATAACACAGCTAAGGAACGGCTTAATGAGAGTGTCCCCATTAAAATAGTTTCTCAAGGTCTATTAATAAATGTCAAACAGCAGGTGTAAATGCACCTGTACACTGAACAAAAAGTGTCTCAGAGGAGGATTGATAAAATATCAGGCTGATCTGACATTATAATATTTAAATTGTATTTAAAATAGGAATAAAACTTGTAGCAAACTAATGCTGAGTGCCAACTTTGAGGTCAAGTTTTCTGGCTTCTTTCATACTGTTAACACTACCATTGTCTACAATAACTTTGCAAATCTCATTCTTCCTTTTGGGTGCTGTAAATTGCATTCTCCAGAATTAATCTCTGAAAATGTAGAAAGATGGGTAGGGCCAGATCTTTCAAAATTATGTTTAATTTGATGCCTCCCCAGCACCCCCCTAGCTTGCCTTGGAAAGCAGTAAAAGAGTTCATCTTCCCTTGTGATCTTCCTGCGAGGAATTATTATTTCCACATCTGGCCTGCTTTTTTGTTCACTTCTCCTTTGCCATTTCAACATTTATGGGGCCCTTCTTGCCTGTCATTTTGTACTCCAATGCTGATAACCTGGTACAATATGCATGTATTGGGGCACATCTAACTAGTAACTTTTCCTTTTATAATATATTGGAGGTGCAAGCCGGAAAGACACCTGCTAATGGGTGTTTTAACTGGAAATTTGAAAAATATTTGCACTGCAGTTATGTGACCTTCCTACCTGATGCAAATAATAATAATAATAATAATAATTTATTTATTTATTTATTTATTTCTAACCTGCATCTCCCTCTGGATCGAGGCAGGGAACAACATCAGTACAAAACAATATAAAATATATAAAACTGATTAAAAACATATAAAATTAATACATAATTAAATCAATATTTTTTTCAATTAGTTGTTAGCATCAGCACCTAAACATTTATTACTTTAGTCTGCCGCTCTTTATGTTAAATTCAAGCTGGCTTACAAATATATATTTTTTAAAAACCTACACAGTGCAACCTTGTGTGCATGGGACTGGTCTGTGACATTTTGCTGCTTGAGTAGGCTGACCATCTAAAAAGGAGGACAGGGCTCATGTAACTTTAACAGTTGTAGAGAAAAGGGAATTTCAGCCAGTGTCATTTGTATGCAATTAGTTCCTGGTGAAATCCCCTCTTCATCACAACAGTTAAAGGTGCAGGCAGTATACTAGAGTGACCATATACAAAAGAAGGCAGGGCCCCTGCACCTTTAACTGTTGTGATGAAGAGGGAATTTCACCAGGAACTAACTGCATACAAACGACACTGGCTGAAATTCCCTTTTCTCTACAACTGTTAAAATTACATGAGCCCTGTCCTCCTTTTCAGATGGTCAGCCTATGCTTGAGGCAATGGACAAGATGGCGTCCCCTTCCATTCCATGTACAAAAGCCGACTGGATTGGCAGTTGAATCTTCAACACTGGCAATGGGACAGCATTCTTCCCCACACCTAAAGGAAGCAGGCCATTTTAGCAGGTACAGTGCAGACCACCTGGCTCATTCCTCCAACACAATGCTGCTGCCTCACAGCATGTGACATCTGAGGCAACTGCTTGAGCCAACTATTTATAAGTAAGTCACATTTTGTTCAATTGCACATATTCCCAGATAAGTGTGTATAGGATTGCAGTCACAAAGTTACTTCCTGACAAGGCTATCTGAAAGACCGCATTCTCCAATATGAGTCTTCCTGGGCTTTACAAACTTCTGTGGACTCCCTTATCTTGGTCCCTCCATCATCAGAGGCTTGTTTTGTGAGGATGTGGGAGAGGGCATTCTTGATTACCACTCTGAGGCTTTGAAGGAGGTTGTATTGAGCTGGGTGCTGTTTATGTCTTTTATTTCGTGTTTTAAATTGTGTTTGTAATTCAATTGTGTGTGTTTTTGTTATGTTTTCCTTATTTTTTTTGTATCACAATTTTATTATTTTAGCTGCCTTGAGTGCCAGTTTTGGTGAAAAGGCGGGATATGCATTGAATAAAAAAATAAGTAAATAATGATGGCAGCTAAGGATTATAGACAATATTTTTTTGAAAGATACATTTTTCTGGAATGTTCATTTCAATACCAATATTGGGCAGTATCTGTGAGGTTTTCTGAGATGTTGCTGCTGCCTCTGTCTCGCCTTTAGTATTTGGGCCCCACAGCACCACAGCCCAGCAACCTGGCCCTCAGCTTACCTCTTTTCCGCTGCCACCAGTACCCTCCTCAAGTACACTTCAAAGACCACACCAGTTGGTTGAAATTAACAAGAATTTATTAACAAGTAATTGCAGGTAAATAAGCGTGATGGTTTCTTCAGTGGTTACAAGTACAAAGCTTAGTGGTTTCTGTCAGTACTCTTAAATTGTTTCAAACTGTTTCTTATCTAATCATCTATTCCCTAAAACTCGATCTCACTCTCCCAATAGTCAATCAAACACTTCTCTTAACTCATCAAATACTCTCTCATCTCATAATACTACCCCCCATCAATCCTTCTTCTGTCAGCTCTTCTCTGCTAGAATCATATATATATATAATGTTTTTATGATCTTTTAATGCTATTTTAATAATGTGTGCCATGTTTTTGATCAGTTTTATGTATTTTATCATATTTTATATTTACTGTTGTTCCCCGCCTCAATCCAAATGGAGAGGCAAGTAAGAAATAAATGTATTATTATTATTATTATTATTATTATTATTATTATTATTATATACTCCCACTGCTCTCCAGCCCCTCCTACTCTTACACAGCCAGCTAATCCAGGCACTCCAACCAACCAGCCAATCAGCACTCACCTTCTATTCAGGCACCCAGCCAGCCAATCCAGGCACCCCCCCACAACCAGCCAATTACTCTATACTTACCAAGACCTATAACTACAAACAGTAAGTACATTTCAGCCTAGTCATTTACCTTAACTGTTAGCATTCTTAACCCTTTTAAAGATTTTATATATATATATATATATATATGCTTACCATAAACAACAAACCTTGCAATACCATTATAACAATAAGCAGTACAACATCACAGTATCCAGCTTTGTCATTCCACTATAGCATCTGACATTGTGCTAGCGGAAACTAGGTTCCAAACTATGCACAAGAGGAAAATCCAACAAAAATTATATTTGCCCAAGTGCAGTTTTGTAAATGCAGTTGGGCAAATAGCATATGCAAGTTCCTGCAGAAAGGAAACATTTGACAGAGTGCCACTAGTTCTATTTGAGTTTGCAAAATGACACCGCTGGATACTGTCCATTTTGATTCTGTCACCAAAAGGAAGAAAATGTGGACTATTTCTAGCTTCTTCAGGGAGAATATTCCACAAAACCGAGAATGTCCTGCTTGTGGCCCCTGCAGATATTACTTGGCAAGGAGCAGGAACTGAAGACCCTAATACAGAGAGGTTGGCTGCCCTTATTGGGGAGGGGCCTTAGCTTAGCAGTAAAATATACATTTTGCATGCAGGTGTTCCCAGGTTCAATCCCCTGACATCTCCTGGTAGGGCTAGGAAAAAATTCTGTCTGAAATCCTGGAGAACTGCTGCCAGTCAGTGTAGGCAAAGATGGGCTAGATAGATTTATGGCCTGACTCAGTCTAAAGGAGCTTCCTAGGTGTTCCTTAAGAGATGCTAGACACACCATTTAGGTGGGGTTTCATAAATCAGCACCTTGAGTAGAGCTTGGTAACAAACTGGCAGCCAGCCAGCACAGTGATATGGTCTTGTTAGTCAGGATGTTCATTGAAAGACTGTGGAGCATCTTGGTTCTCCTTGCTTTTTGGAACAACTTCTGAGCACTAGGGATTCTTGTAGCCTTGTATTTAAGCACTCACCTGGTCACCATAGTGACAATGTTTTGCATGCAGGGATGTGAATGGGTTGACAGTGGAGGGAAGCCCCGTCCTCCACAGCCAGCATAAAACTGCAGCGGGCTGAAGCAGGAAGTACTGACATCTCCATTTTTCCTCTGCCAGCCTTAGCAGACTGGTAAATCTGTTTGTTTGTTTGTTTGTTTACAGGCAAGTAATGTTTACAAGGCTTGGTTCTTGTTTCATTTCTCTGATAAAGCAGGTGCACAACCTGCACCCTGCCAATGGGAACACATGCTCCCATATCCGCCGGCGCATGCACTGAGCTAATGTTCAGAGGCTCTTCTCTTCATGCCCCGTCAAAAGAAAGGTAGGTGGCAACTAGGGAAAGGGTCTTCTTGTTGGTGGCACCCTGCTCTACCCAGGGAGAGTTGTGTGGTGCCCATGTTATTATCTTTTGGGAGTTAGTTCTATATTTTGTATCTTCAGTCTGTTTCATTCTTGCATAAACACAGCATAGCTGAAGGCCAGTATAAACAAGCATATACATAAACATAAATATACTACGATGTGTGTTATAGCAGCAGGCCAGCAGATCCAGTTTGACCTTTGACATGCACAAACGCACATGAAACATTGCACTGCTGGTTTTGAAATAGCCACACACGTTCCATTCCCCTTTGCTGCCTTGCCATCATGTGCGACCACATGCACAATTTGAGACGGGCAGAAGAGCAACCTAAATCTGCAAGCACATCTTCCTAGACTGTCCTGGAAATGCTAACTACAGGCTCAAAAGAAAGAAAGCTTTGCTTGTTTATGTTGCACATTATGTGTTCCCCTTACCAATGCCAAGCCAGCTCTAGTTGTATGTAGTTATGTATAACTTCTTTTGCTAGTTGTGGATGGGAATGCCCATTCAGACACAAATCTGAACGTGTATCACCTGCTGGGACTGATCTACACCAAGCAGGATATGACTGTTTGAAAACAGTTTGAAAACTGTATGTGTAGTGTGTCCTGGGCCCCAACAGTTGTCAATACTGTTATAAATCATTTTAAAGCAGAAGTGCAGATCCTGCCCAGGATTTCCACTCCGATGTGCTCTCATCCTGCTTTTCACCCCACTTTGTCTAGCCAATTGCTGCTTCGTCCCCCCTGCCCCAGCAGAAAAATTGGATCTAAGGTGACTTGAGATAATTGCCCAACCCAGCAGTCTAATATCTGCATTGGATCAGGTGGATTACCACATCATCCATAACGATTACCTCATCATCCATAGTCATCATCCATAATGATCAATGCCATATCTTCCATAATGATCAATAATGTTGCCTCATGGAAGATCTATTATGCAGCCATTTTTTCCATCCACAGGTGACAGTTTCATGATTAGATATATTAGCGTTATATTAATCCTATACAACTCCCATCACTCTTAGCCAGCAATGGCCATTGATCTTGTTGGCTGGGAAGGGTAGGAGCTGTAGTCCAATGCATCTGGATGGTCCCAGGTTGGGGAGGGCTACTATACACACTTACCTAGGAGTAAGTCCCATTGAAGCCAATTGGGCTTAATTCTGAATAGACATGGACAGGATTGTACAGTTCAGAAACATTCTTAATAAAAAGAATGTAACAGCTCTCCAGCACATGTGGTGAAATGCAACTCTGGGTAGTGATAATGTTTCTAGCTTGCTAAGCCAGCCCCCATTGCATGTGTTTCGAAGGAGACTATTGCAAATCCTCTCCTTTTTCATTTGGCTTGATTTTCTTCCTTTGTGCCAGATGGGGGCATAATTTCTTTGACAATTTGGAGGCTTGGTATTATTCTAATCCTTCCACGGATGAAAGATTATCAGTTTGTATTTCTGTTAAGAGAAGCTAGCTACCAAATGAAATATACATCATCATCATCATCATCATCATCATCATCATCATCATCAAAGCTATACTCTCCAAATTTTCTGCAAAGCAAGTAGGGTGATCAGAGACAAAAGAGGGCAGGGTTCCTGCACCATTCATTTTATACCGACTGAAATGTCTTTTTCCACACAAGTATAAAAGGCGCAGGAACTCTCTTTTGTAGCTAGCCACTCTAAGAAACAGGCCAGCCACATTCTGTGAATGGTGGTACTTTCCTTCCTTTTTCCTTGCTTTAGTCTCAAGAGCACTTAATGCACATCAGATTTCATATTGTTACTACCATTATACAAGGAAAAACAAGTATCATAACTCTTGCTTCACAACGGTATCTTAGTTTATAAAATACTGTTGTTAAGCAAGGGTTATGAATTCTGCTTTCTCCCTTCCTGGGCTGCCATGTCCAGAGCAGCCTTATCCAACTGGTCACCATCCAAGTGGATTGGACTACAGCTCCCATCATTCCCAGCCAGCATGGCCATTGGGAATGTTGGGAGTTGTAGCCCAAGACGTCTGGAGGTTGTCAGACTGGGGAAGGCTGGTCCAGAGAGTGGTTGGCTTTTATTTATTAAACTTTGTTTCTATAGCTTGTGACAATTTATGGTTAGACATTGGGGTTTTCCCTCTGTCTCTCTGCCTGCCTGCCTGGCTGGCTGCCTATCTTTTTAATACCTCACTTGAACAGGGAGCCACGTTATCACAGAAATGAATGGGCTTGTAATGGAGCGTAATCTGGCAGATGACGGCAGGAGGTGGAACGAGGAAGCTGTTTCTTAGAATTAAAAACTGCCCAATCCTGCTTCAATAACAGAGCAATTAATCAGCTGGGCTTCACATTTAATCTGATTAAACCATCCTTTTATGGAACTGCATAAGACAAACCTCAGAATGAAATTTAAATATTGAACTTGGGGTGGGGTGAATGTAGTGTAACATAGGAGGTTAGCTCCTGGCTAAGGCGACACACATTTAATGCTGCTCCATTATTTACACTAGGAGAAAATGATGTCACATTGCTTCCGTAGAGTTGTCCTGAATTAATGCCATAGGAATTAAAAGTAGGTTTCAAGCAAACTGCATTCTGCTTTTATATATTTATATTATATATATATATATTTATATATATATATATAACACATTTGTATACCGCCCCATAGCCGAAGCTCTCTGGGCGGTTTACATAGGATTAAAAACAATTAAAAACAATATACAAAAATCAAAACAGCAAAAACATACAACATACACACAATCTGTACATTTAAAAACCACTACAACACTTCAAAAAAGCTACAAAAACAAAATAAAACAAAACAAACCCAGGCGCCTCAGATATTGTCAAATGCCTGAGAGAAGAGGAAAGTCTTGACCTGGCGCCGAAAAGATAACAATGTTGGCGCCAGGCGGGCCTCGTCGGGGACATCATTCCACAATTTTAATAATAATAATAATAATAATAATAATAATAATAATAATAATATATTTATTACCCACCTCTCCCTCCAGATCGAGGCGGGGAACAACATCATCATAAAACACTTTTGCACTCCATAGTGAGGGTTGCCTGGGAAGAGTGCTTAATGGAGGTTCATTCCCAAGTGTCTTTGCCAGCCTTCCCCAACATGGTACCCTTCAGATCTTTTGGACTTCAACTCCTATTAGCCCCAGCCAGCATGGCCAATGGTCAGGAATCCTGGGAGTTGTAGTCCCAAACATGAGGAAGGCACCAGGTTAGGGAAGCCTGGTCTATACTATAGCACAGAGGATTCTGGGGATTTCTTTCCTTTCATACAGGAAGAAGCAACTAGGGATGTGTATCGTATTGTTAAAATGTATGATAACAATATGATAAGGTCGTTATTGTGCATGTGTTTAACGATGACGATACGATAGAAAAACCTACGATAATCATCAGAGACGATAATTTTCAGGTGATTTTATAGTTTTATCAGACTGCCATATAAATATACCTATAACTTCTGTATTTTAAAAGTTAGAGGCTTGAAACTTGGTCACAGTGCTTATGGGGTATGCCTAAGTATGTGTATGAAATTGGAGATCGATCCCTCCAACCCTTGATTTTATATGAATTTAATAAAGATCGTTTCCATTCTGACAGGTCTGAATGAACGCACGTGGTGAGCTGTCATTCTGATCTGTCAGAACTGAAACGATCTTTAATAAATTCATATAAAATCGAGGGTTGGAGGGATCGATCTCAAATTTCATACACATACTTAGGCATACCCCATAAACACTGTGACCAAGTTTTAAGCCTCCAACTTTTAAAATACAGAAGTTATAGGCATTTTTTTCTTTAAAAATAGGGCTGCAAAAAATATCATTTTTTCACGATAATTATCGTGAAGACGATACAGTTCACCTACGATATGAATGAAGATAATAAATTTTTTTGGTCCGAAATGACGATAACACTAAACAACGATTTTTTTGGTGTGCACACCCCTAGAAGCAACATCTTGGTCAGAAGCGTGGCCACTCTGAGCAGGGCTTCCTTCCGCATCAGAAACAGGGTGTGACTCGTTGTTGCTTTTGACATCCTAAGTGAAATCATTCTTGAGGCCAAGCACCATACATGGGAGATGTGTGCACTGCTTCCAACTTGGCAGGTGCCTCACATGAACACCCGCCATGACTGTGTACAGTAGATGCTTTTAGGTGAAACAGATCCACTGTGCTCAGAGTGATCTGGAGGCACATACAATTGTGGGGACTGAATGCTGCTGGTTGAGCACCCATGCTTTACAAAATTAAGATCAATATTATTTAGAACTCTCCAGAGCCCTATTCATATGTTTTCATTGATATCTATCTATCTATCTATCTATCTATCTATCTATCTAATCTATATCTCAATGGAACATGTGAAACTACAACTTTCTCGCAATTATACATAGGCATCAACCAAAATGGGACAGGTATTCAAATAAGTA
Source organism: Anniella stebbinsi (assembly GCA_029215795.1). Classification (NCBI taxonomy): domain Eukaryota; kingdom Metazoa; phylum Chordata; class Lepidosauria; order Squamata; family Anniellidae; genus Anniella; species Anniella stebbinsi. Next base: position 83,558,047 of record JARDYH010000002.1, on the reverse strand, counting down.
TCCATTTGAAGATGGTGTCTATATGCCACCTGTTCAAATGATGAAAGCGTTGCAAGGTCCACATTACAGGAGGTAAGTGTTTTTCCTTCCAGTGTTGTAAGATGTCAAAAGGGCATGGAGAAACAGGTAAGTGATTTAAAAGAACATGTGCATCACTGAATATTAAAGACTGTTCCAGTATAAAATTTATCCTATAACCTGCTCCCAAAAACGAACCAATTACTGGACATATGTTGAAACTACCAAACCTATGATTTGAAGAATTATTCGTTGCATTGCATTGCCAGCAATTAGATGAATTAGACAATTTCTTATCAAAGAGATGTTGTGGTGTTCAATAGACATGGAACAATAGTTTTTGCTGCATATGATGCAGCCTAAGATCCATAGGCAGGACAGGTATAGATGCCAAAGCGGTGATCCACTGATTAGGCAGAAAGGGACAATCCAATGCTGCTGGTTGACCACCCATGGTTTATAAAACTAAGATCTGTACTGTTGTGTAAGTTTTAATCTTGTAAACTGCCTTGAGTCCCAGTATTGGGGAAAGATGGAATTTTAAGGAGGAGGAGGAGGAGGAGGAGAAACAGCATGACTTAGTAAAGCCCATTATGTCCATCTAGAAAAACTGCCATAAGCAAAAAAAGAGAGATGAGAATAATATTTAGAACTCTGTGGAGCCCTGTTTGTGTATCAGCCCTATTCATGTAGAGCAGGGGGAGGCAACACATGGCCTGCTGGCTGCATGCACCTCCAGGCTGATTTTGTAGCCTCGACTGCCCTGGACCACTGAATTTGCAGGGAGGAAACACAGGTTTTCTTTTAAAGCAAGATGTGCAGTAAGCATGTACTTTGTTTTAAGGCAAAATTGCACTTCTAGAAGCCTCCCTGCTTGTGTCCCATTCTAAAGGAAAGTCAGAAGTTTTTCCCTGCTGCACCGGTGAATTTTGGTAGCGAGGCAGTCGCAATCCTGGGGAAGGTGCAGCCTGCACTGATTCCAAGGAGGGCATGGCCCCTGAACCAGTGGGAGTTGCCCACAAACGATGTAGAGGGCTAACATGTGGGAAGGGGAAGGGAAACATGCTTCCTGACCATGGCCCTAGTGGTGTGCCCAGCTCTGTCGCTTTGGTCTGCATGCATTCAGAAGCTCTGGAGAAGCAGCAAGGTATAGTCATGCAGACTCCCCCATGCATTCTGGAAGCCGGATTGTGCAGGGCACCTGATCACATGGGGAAACCTATGCAAGTACAGCTGATTCTTTCTCAAGGCCTTCACTGAACACGTGCAAATCAGAGGAATAGATCTGGGTGGATGCACACCACATTGGGGGCAGACCAGTGCTGTGGCATGGCCCTGCCTTTTTCTTGACCTGGCGATTAATCTCCTCCAGGGTATAAATAAATATATCACCTTTCAAGTATCTAAATTTCTCTGTACTGCAGTCTGCTGCAGATCCCAAATGAACGTATGATTATGTCTTTTTCCATACTGTTGTGTACATCAGTGAGCTGAATATCTTGGTGGATGGTTTGTTGACTGTAAATAAAGTTTTTTGGTTTGGTTTGGAGTTAATCTTTTACCTGGTGAATGTATGAATCGGGCTTAAGACACAGTGAAATGAAAGCATACAAGAAAGCACAAGGGACAATACACTAAACAAAAAGCCTGTTGGTTCAACAAGATATGACAAAGAAGATGCACAAAAATAAGTTGCAGCTACCAGGAGTTGCTCGAGCCCTTGCTTCCACAGTGCAACTTGTGGAGGAGGGCCGTACATTGCAGCAGACAGGAGATAGGTAGGTACCTATTCTCAGCCTCATAGGGCAGTGGGGTTGCTCTCATGGTGGCTGGGGGCTTCTCGGCCATTGTGGAGAGGTTTAGGTGAGAAGTAGGAGTCTGGTCTCTTAGAAGTACAGTTTGAGCAAGGCAGGTAGTGTGTCCCACCTCTCCCCCTTAATGGCAGTCACCCTGGGTTAGTCTGGCACTCACTCTTCATTGGGATTGGGAAGGATTTTTTTTTTCATGGCTGTGGTTGGACACGTTCCTCACCTTCCTTGAGGCAGTTACTCTAGGAAATAGTTCTTATTTGGCTAACTGGTTAATATTGATCAACTGGCACAGTTTGGCCAGTGGGTCAGTGATGGAAGAGTAGTGCTTAAGTGGGAGAATCTAGAAGTGGTGGGGCAGAAAGCTCCCACCCCCTTAAAATTTGCCTGGAGTATAGGTCAGAGATTAGCCTGTATAAGATCCTGTGATCTCCTTGCATAGGAATGCACATCCTTTCTTGCCATCAGCAGCTTAACTAGCCACGCACACACATACACAAAAACCCACATGGAGATCAAGACACCAACATAGCACTACACCAAAACTTGCACCATCACTTTATATGAACAGTGAAATTACATATGTACTGTGTAACAACCCACATTACCAAAACGCCACCCTTACACTGCTCTTGAAAGCTTATATTGAAAGACTCCTAAAAACACCACAAAACAAAATACATGCAGGGTTACATCTCAACTAAGTGAAACAAAACAAACAAAAACCTACAGCAGGTCACAAAAATAGAGAGAGGAGTGTTCAACACTGGTGGCTGTGTGTGTTGCAGCATATGAAATATAGGGTTGGATCCAAACATCGTCATGCTTAAAGCAGACTAATTGAAACCCATGGGACAAGTTAGTCCTGGCTAATTTGTCCTATTGATTTCATTGGGTCTCGTCTAAGCCCGGCTATATCTGGATCCAACCCATAATCTTGAGAATTGTCATATATAATTGTCAAACTTCTTGCATTTTTTCCCTTTTGCGTTGCTTAGATGAGAGTTTACTCCAAAGCATAGAACCGTCCAAATGATAAAACTGAAATGTGTGTGGTATTTAAATTCTGGATTGTGTCCAGTCATGGAGTGTATTTTTAACCGGATAATTAACTGAATGTGTTTGTGAGCAGTTTTATGTTGTTCATAAAAGCACTATATCTTTTCATGAAAAATAAATCAGACTCAAATTTCAACCTTTCATATTAGTGCCTATTACAATAGTTGGATGAAAGTGCTGAGAACAGCAAAATTTGTGGACTTGAACAATATCAGCCTCATGATAGAATGAGTTGAGATTAGTAGTTTCCATTAATGCTTAGTGTTGGGGAAAATCTCAGCCACTGGAGCCCAAGGTATAATTCCACTCCGTAATCGGGGTGGGGGTGGGTGGAGATGCATTAAAATGAACCAAGAGCTTATACTGCTGCCTCAGTGAACTTTCGAAGAGAGAAGTCATTTTATCCCAGACTTCAAATGTTTGGCAGAAAAACATGATGCACATTAATATGCAAATAAGAACATCATTCTAAATGTTGAACACTTTGCTGTAAAACCTATTTTTAAAATAATAATAATAATAATAATAATAATAATAATAAGTTGTGTCAAGCAAGTATATTTGTTTGGGGACCGTAAAAGTCAGTTCAAAACTTAAATCCACACTGTAAAGCAGTCTGCATAAGACTCTCAGATACCACAACTTTTAATTTAAACTTTCTGGTTCAAACCAAGAATGCAACGCTATGCACACTCACTGCGAGTAAGCTTTGTTGAACTTGGCGGAATGTACTTCTGCTGCATGTCTGGCTGAAGATGTGTGCGTGTGTGTGTGCGTGTGCGTGTGCGTGTGTGTGTATCTATCTATCTATCTATCTATCTATACACACACACATATATCTATATATCTATATCTATATCTATACATACCAAACACCATCAGCAGTGCATATACTTCTCCCTCCCTGCATATATGCAGACATTTTATTTATTTATGTATTTATTTATTTAAACATGTATTTCTGAGCAGAAGCCCTCCCAAGGCGACTTACAACATAAAACACATAAAAACAGTTAAGGTATGAAAAGTAATAAAAATAAACATAATAAAATAGCAACGAAAACAATAAAAGCCAACAATAAAACCAGCATCAACAACAATGGCAATTGGGACCCATCTGGATCTGGTCCCTGGGCCTGAGGTTCCACACCCCTGCCCCCCAAAAAGGTTACTTTGCAACATTATCTCTAAGAATGTACCACCATTTTGGGTTTGTTTGTGTGTGTGTGTGGCAGCTGCCATTCCTCTTCCCCATGCACCAAAAGGTCACTAGGTCCCAGGTGCTGTGTTGAGGCCAAAATGGTGGTCAGGTTGCCAACAGAGTTGCTACTTTTACTTCTTGCAGAGGCACCAGCAACAACAACAGCTTCGAAGCAAGAAAGAATCTGTGCTACTGTCACTGCTAATGGTGAGCCTCACCCCTGAGAAACTGCTGGAGAATTTCACCTCCCCTTGGAGAAATTTAGGGAAATGCCCTTCTGCTAATTTCCCTTCCCACAAATTGGGTGGAGAGTTTTGAGGTGCCATTTATTTGCACATCTCTCTAATACATACACACCTGTTAGAGTGCTACTATGTGTAAATAATTATGAGAGTCCCAAACATCAAAACAAATGTGCTTGGAGCTTTTTGTAACTAGTGGTAGATACACCATCTTATAAGCTATATAGATAGGAGGATTTCATCTGTTATTTTCTTATTTCTCTGGTCTCATTTGGGAATGACAATTGCAGGGAAATCCAGCCCTTTTTGGTCTCACCTGAGTTCCACAGCATGGCCAAGACAGCTTGCATTTGCAAGCCAAGTCATGTGTTTTTCCGAACTCTGTAGACTTATTCTGTATATATTTTTGTGTCAGCCATAATTTGTACAAATAGAGATTTGTGCAAATTATAGCTGCAATTTCTGCAAATTGTGTCCATAATCTACTCAAATAATAATAATAATAATAATAATAATAATAATAATAATAATACACCAAAATTCTCTAATTGGCTTGACTCACTGCAGACAAAGGGCTCATTTACAACAAAGGGTGTAGTGAGAGGGAGGGGGAGGATCGCGGACTTACCATCTACATTGCCGTGCGACATTCCAGAAGGAAAGAGGGACATCATGGGCACCATTTTTTTAACCGAAGAAGAGCTGTGCGGCCCCAATCTGCAAAAAGGTACATTTTAATAACAAAACAATAAAACCACTGCTCTGAACCCCCTTGCCATCCTAGGGATGGCAAAATTGCTTTCCCCCCATCCCATGGGCACAGAGCCAGCCTGCATGGCTCCGTTCCCATTTTACAACCCAGGACAGCAGAAAAACCAGGATATCCCTGGTTTCCGCTATCCCAGGGTTATCCTGGCTCATCCTTTGGTCGTCCCTGGTTGCCCCTGGGATCCCCTGTGTGTCATGTGGATGCACAGGGACAACCTAGGGATGACCCTGGGATACATTCATCATGTAGGCATGCCCAAAGTCAGGCCAGGTGCTGAAGATGAAGTCTGGGTGGGGTGAGGCTGAGCGAATGAAAGCTCATCGAGCTCTTCCTAACTAGATTTCTCCAACAACTCAAGTCGCCTCGGCTCCGAAATTCTGGAATTAGAGCATGGACAACTTGCTGCTGCATTTCGTTTCTGCAGTTCATTCACATCCCCCCAAATATGCTTATGTGCACTGACAAAACGTTGCAGAGAAGCATTTTTGATTTGATAATATGTGTGATTGCATCAAGATTATTTTGCATGCACAGTGTTTTACTGATTCACAATTGCACTCCTTCACATAAACACTCCACAAAAAGAATCTTGTTAAAACAGTGTGCATAATGACATCATGTTTGTTTTTCATACAGCGCAGTATGCACACAAGTGCACATGTGCAGTGGTAGAACATCACATAAGCTGAATCATAGTCTCAGGACACATGATTTGGCCACAATGCTAAAGCTAAGCAGGTCTGGATCTGGTCAGTGCCTGGATCGGGGAATGTTTTGGAGTCCCCATCTATGTTGATAAGTTCAATGATGGAAGGAGGATGGGGATTTCCGTCTAACTAAATGAAGTATGATCACATTCTTCTTCTTCTTCTTCTTCTTCTTCTTCTTCTTCTTCTTCTTCTTCTTCCCAGTTTTATCAGAGTTTACAGTCACTTTGGTTATGTAGAGTGGAGGTGGGGTGGGGGTGGGAGATGCAAAGGGCATGAAGGAGCTGAGAGCTGCAGGAAACTGTGCATGGAGAGTGGTCTGTGCAAAATTTGATTTTTTTTAAAAAAATGAATACTGTTTCAGTTCCACTTTAGTTTTACCTGGTCTTGGGAGAACTGGTAAACAGTAACTCCAAAATCTGGGGGGGGGGGGATGGAGAAATAGAATTCCAGAAGCAACCTTAACCTAATATCAATGGCTTCTCTTCATATCCATATTTTCAAAATTATCTAAAAGCAGCCTTCCTCAAACTGGTGCTCTCCAGTTGTGTTGGACTAAAATGTTGTAGTCGAACACATCTGGAGAGCACCAGTTATACAATACCTGTGGCTCCTAAACATCCAATATTACCCTTGACATTCTCATGCCTGATGTGAAAAGTAGGAATGTTGAAGGAATCCATTTGGGGGCGGAGCTTGGCATCGGGATACACAAGAGGGAGAAGGTGACACTCATGCACAGTGCATGTCAGTCTTAAGCTTCCATGCTACATCAACACAGACATATTTACTATGATTTTTCAATGCAGATGAGTGACATACAAAGAGTGGGCAAGAAAAAGAATAGAATAAAGGGAGGGAGAGAGGGAGGGAAGAAAAAAGTAAAGAGAAAAAGAAAATAGCAGGTCGGTAGCTGTATCGATCAATCGGGGGAAACCATCTAAATAGCAACATAACCTAAACATCTATAGGACCAACTAAAAGTTACAAAATTGTGACCTAGTTTTTGAGGTTCAGAAAAGCTTTACCCAGGTTGGATATTAAGTCAAATAAAGGTGGGGGAGGGGAGAGAGAGAGGGAAAAAAGTTGCTAATAAAGGGCATTGGTTAACCTCCTCTGCAAGATGTGATACTTTTAAAGACTCAAGAAGCTCTTTGCAGACCAAATGAGATTGCTGCTCCCAATGCAAGAGATTTCCAGTTGCACCATAGCATATCAGGAGGCAAAGAAGGGACGGACGCTCTTCTTTCGAACATATGAAAAAAGCCAACAGATCTGCCCTGTGTAAGACAGATTGCAGAAAGAATGCAAATTCTGATTACAAAGAGTGCAAATTCTAGATTACTTTCACAACGTGGAACATATGTTCATTGTTATACATCAATAGATTAAACTGATGACAGTCAGTCAACATCAATATTTCCATACCTTACCCACAACGGCTGTCTAATGCAGAGTGTATGTAGAGAGAGACATCCAATGCGCTGGGTACATGTCTACAGATCTCTATACAGTGAGAATTTGCAATGTATGTAACTCTCCCAATGACAACGGAAAGGAAAGTTTTAATTCCCACCACATAATGGTCCATTTGCCTCGAGTGTTTCAGAATGGTTCAATAATCACTAGCCATGTGTGCAGTTTGTTGAATTATTTAAGCTTATTTCCAGGGGGGGAAAGACAGGGAGGAAGGCAAGTGATTCAATGCAAATGAAAAGCTTTTGAAGCTCCCTATGGTGAAGATGTGATTACAGTCAGACAGTTAATAACCTAGACTTAGAAAAATCTGAAGGTTTTAAAACTGTCTGGCCAGTCAGTAAATGAGGTTTTTTTCCACACTATCGACCAACTGCCATGTGTCGTAATGGCTTCAGATTTGTTTGGAGTGTTGGTGGACCCACAAATGAAGAAAAGACCCCCGCTTCACGATTAAGAAAAGTGGTTGATAAACCTCAGAGGTTTTCTTTTGGATTTGGAATCAGGCCTTTAGTCTGTGCTACAGTGTACCTTAAATTAAAGTCTTTAGACATTGTGAGGGATCATCCTTTGGTTAGAATACGGGAGCAGGGAGGAAGGGAGGGGTTTTATTTGGCATTTATTTTTTTCTCATGCTCTGACAAATATCTCCCATTATTCCTAAAGACAGGCATCCCCTCATCCACCCTTCTTGGCACATCCACTGCCTGCCGCCTACAGTCCTGGAGATTAAAAAGATGCTGAGGGAAATCTGAGTTAGCACGTTGAATGGATTCTGTGTACATGCCAGCCAGGGCTTCAAAGCTTCCAAACTTAAACAGATGACAAACAGAGGATTCGCCACAATGGGTCTCCCTCAGCCGGTGCCGCTGAAACACAGTGGCTTCTTTTATTGGGCTAACCTACTGTGTCTTTCCAGCTACCTCACCACCCATTCCAGACAGCTTGTGCTGCCCTGCCTTGATAATGTGCAGCAGTATGGACGGATGTGAAGATGGGCCATCTGTGCAAAATGATAGCATGTAAAACGGATGAACCTCCTCCCTTAGGTTTTCATTTGTCGATCTGCTCTCGTGCTGTTGTGTGAAGCTAATGGTACAAAAGGTGCTTTGAGCATCTTAAGAAAAGTGCTATGTAAAGTCAAAGACTGCAGTCCTCTACTTTGGAGTAAGCTGTACTAGTCTTAGTGCAAGACTCTCAGGGAAAATCATTCCCTCCTTTGTGGTTCCTTAGAAGTCCATGTGGTTCCATAGAAGTCCATGCTCCCTTCTCCTGGCCCTAACCCTTATCCTCAACTACTGATCATTTGGTGGTCCCTCACTTTTGTGCATTCTAAAATGTCTCTTCTAAAGCTTAGATCCTAGCAGTAAATGGTTAAAGCTAAAATATCCTGGCATTTTGAGTACTTAAGTACCAGCCACCATGGAATGGTTCCTTCAAGAACCTTTCTGAAATAGAATCTGGCCCTGGTGCTGAATGAGGTTCTGAATTCTGACCATAGTGGGACTTACTTCTGGTTGGGCTTTATGTTCATAGAACCATAGAATAGTAGACTTGGAAGGGCCCTATAAGGCCATTGAGTCCAACCCCCTGCTCAATGCAGGAATCCACATTAAAGCATACCTGACAGGTGCCTGTTCAGCTGCACCGTTAATGCCTCTAGTGTGGGAGAGCCCACGACCTCCCTATGTAATTGGTTCTATTGTCATACTGCTCTATGTTGGGGTTCTGTTGTCTTTCATATCCATGTGATTCTGTTACAGAGAGAAAGGCAAGCCCCCTAAAGCTAGTTAATACATTTTTTAAATATAATTGTGCTGATTTATATCACATCTTTCCAGCAGACCCAAGTACCCTGTTGAAATTATACGCCATGTAGTTTGTGGTCCATGGATGAAAGGGGAGAAAGTCTGGCAAATTAATAATCATAGCATGATTGACAGCATGCCTTAAGGCAACTTGTGGCCTTCCAGATGTTTTAGCCTACAACTCCCATCAACCCAATGCTGAAGGATCATAGGAGTTGGGTGATATTGCGTCAAAGTCCAGCCCAGCTTGGAGACTTGCATGGGAACACTTTCAGGTTGGTAGTGATGACCATGTTGTTATCAGTCTGTGTAGCAGTTACCCTGAGCTTGCCTTCACTTCTTTAATGTTTCCTCAGCATACTGGCTGAGAAATTGTCTGAGTCCACAGCTGAGTTATCTTGGAGTTAGGATGTCTACGTATGAATCTCCAAAAAAGGGACAAAAGAAGACACTGATTGGCATAGCATTTATATGTGCTAATTTATATGTATAGATGCAAATTGAAAAATAATTATAATAGGAATACATCCTCTCTCCCCATAGTGTGACCTTTACGCCTACCGGTTCAGTCCGCTGTCCAGGTGCTATCAATGAGCAGCTTCAAGGCCCAGCTCTTTTCTCTGGTGGTTTCTTTATTTTATACCAGACTTGGACTGCTGCCTGTGGGCCAAACTAAACCTTCTGTGTAGCATGCATAGTTGAACCATGTATGTTAGTTTTCTTTACCTCCATGTAAGCATACATAGGGATGGGCATTAAACCTCTCCCTTTTTTTTGTGAAATTCCATTCCCACCCCACCGTGTGTGTGTGTGTGTGTTAAAAAAAGAAACAAACATCCCATTGGAGTTTTCCATTCCTTTCCTTTTTTTTTCTTCCTTGGAGGGGGAGATGGAATTTTGTACGTGCACCGGAGCACCACAATCCTGATCCAAATCAGGGCTGTGCATACTTACATGAAGATAAAGAAAACTAACATGCATGGCTCCAGCATACGTACTAGTCAGAATATGTGCTCCTGTTTGTTATGAAAGAAGTTTGTTATGCTTTGCGTGTGGTGAGTGGCTTGAGTGTAATGACTGATGTCATGTCCTATGACCTTGACAGCAATGGCTGTGTTATTTTGCACAACTCAGCACTTAGAGATGTCAGAGGCCTCATCTATACCTAAGAGGCTTTCTGGGATGGGGGGGAAGGATCCCGGACTTACCTGCTTCCAGGATCGTCCCCCACGGTCCAAATGCCAGTGTGACATCCCAGAAGTCAAGAGGGACATTCCCGGGTGCCTTCCCCCCTTTTTTTAAAACAGCAGGAGACATTTGCACCATGGCGTGACTGTGATCCTGCAGAAAAGTAAGTTGTTTGAAAAAGCCTCAGAACTCAGTGTGGAGACATGCCAAGAGCCATTCCACAGATGGCAAAATTGCTCCCCCCGATGGGCACAGAGCCCCCTATGCAGCTCCATGCCTGTTTGAAGAGCACCACTACTCATGGGGAGGAAGAAGGACCCCAGTAGCTCTGGCCACACTGGCCATGGTCCTCGGGTTGTCCTGGGACCGTGGGAAAAATCGGGATATCTGTGGCCTCAGTTATCCCAAGACAACAGAGAAGTTGTCCCTGGTTGACCCTGGGATCCCCTGTGCATCATTTGGATGCACATGGATGACCTCGAGCTGACCCTGGTATAACTGGCAGGTGTAGATTAGACCAGAACCTACATTATTATTTATATCAGGTCTATGAAAGCATTCCCACAATAAGCACCACTAAAATCCAAAACAGAACCTGCTGATTATCCTAAAAGGGATGTGAGACTCATCAAAGGGAGGCTGCTTTGATGATTAAATTCACTTCTCATCCAAAGCCCTAGAAATGGATGACTCTAGACAGAAACATGCAAAGCCAAGCCGTTGGTTCATCGCATCCAGTATTTTCTGGGGTGGATGTCAGCAGCTTCCCAAGGTTTCTGGCAGGGAGACCACTTCCCCACCCCAGACCCCTTTAACTGGGGATTGAATTGAAGAGCATCCTTGAGCGATGTCCTGAACCCCTGTTTTCACTGCCTGCATCCCATTTAATTTCTTACCTTCTATTTTATTTGTAATATATTGGTTATTCTGTGATGACGACCCAGGGTTATATATAATCTGAACTGATTGGAATACAGAGTATGCCCTGGCTTGACCAAACTGGCTGTCTCATAACTTTTGAAGGCGGTTTGGCCTTATTTTGTGAGCCCAGTGTGGAAACAGGAATGTCATTGAGAGACAAAATTTGCTCACAGTGCAAATGTGAAGCCTCCCTGTGGCCCAACTAGAATTGCTTGACATATCAAGGGTGAAGGGTTGCTTTCACACGCTGGTCTGGGCAGCTGGAAGGTTGAATCTCCATTTCTGCTCACGTCATATGTCTTCTCTACCTACATCTGTACCGTGTAACTGATTTCAGTGTTCCATTCAGTACTGGTTGATGGGACTGGTCTTTTTCCTGAGCACCAGAGCCATGTCCTAAGTAGGGATGTGCACGTTTGGTTAAATCTGTTCCATCTGTGTTTTGCAAATTGTCAAGCATCTTTCATTCCATGATTTCTTTTAGGGACGTATGAGAATTGTGTTCCACTTGCACTGATGCATAAGAGCTAAAGGCATCAGCCCCAGTCCACATTAGCACTAATGCACATTAGTGCAAATAGGAAGTAGAGCTAATGGGCATCAGCGCAAGTCCACATTAGCACAAATCCCTCCCCCCACCATAAATAAATTTTTAAAAATGGTTTGCAAGTCTGCATAACTTGGAAAAAGCACAGGTCCGATTCATAGAAATATTATTATTATTATTATTATTATTATTATTAATTACACTTATATACCACCCCATAGCCGAAGCTCTCTGGGCGGTTTACAAAAATTAAAAAGGTTGAGCATTAAAAAGACAATATACAAAAATTAAAACCATAAACATAAAACAGCTGACATTAAAACACTTTAAAACATTTAAACTATTAAGCCTGGCCACAATGTCAATCAAACTTCAACTTGAGCTGTTAAAATGCCTGGGAGAAAAGAAAAGTTTTGACCTGGAGCCGAAAACATAACAGTGTTGGTGCCAGGCAGGCCTCATCAGGGAGATAATTCCATAATTGAGGGGCCACCACAGAGAAGGCCCTCTCCCTTGTTGCCGTCCTCCGAGCTTCCCTCGGAGTAGGCACCCGGAGGAGGACCTTTGATGTTGAGCGTAGTGAACGGGTAGTTTCATGTCGGGAAAGACGTTCCATCAGGTATTGTGGTCCCAAACCGTGTAAGGCTTTATAGGTTAAAACCAGCACCTTGAATCGGGCTCGGAAACCTACAGGCAGCCAATGCAAGCGGGCCAGAATTGGTCTTATATGTTCGAACCTTCTGGTCCCTGTTACCAATCTGGCCACTGCATTCTGCACAAGCTGCAGCTTCCGAACTGACTTCAAAGGCAGCCCCACATAGAGCGCATTGCAGTAATCTAACTTGGAGGTTACCAGAGCATAGACAACTGAAGACAGGTTATCCCTGTCCAGATAGGGGCGTAGCTGGGCCACCAGCCGAAGCTGGTAGAAGGCACTCCGTGCCACCGAGGCTACCTGAGTCTCAAGTGACAGAGATGGTTCTAGGAGAACCCCCAAGCTATGAACCTGCTCCTTCAGGGGGAGTGCAACCCCATCCAGAACAGGTTGAACACCCTCCATCCAGTCAGAGGAACCCCCCACCAGCAGCATCTCAGTGTTGTCTGGATTAAGTTTCAGTTTATTAGCTCTCATCCAGTCCATTGTCGCAGCCAAGCACCGGTTCAACACATCCACAGCCTCACCTGATCAAGATGAAAAGGAGAAGTAGAGTTGCGTGTCATCAGCGTACTGATGACAATGCACCCCAAAACTCTGGATGACCACATCCAATGGTTTAATGTAGATGTTGAACAGCAAGGGGGACAAAACTGACCCCTGTGGAACCCCATACTGGAGAATCCACGGGGCCGGGCAATGTCTCCCCAGCACCACCTTCTGGAGCCGACCTGTCAAGTAGGAGCAGAACCACTGCAATGCAGTGCCTCCCACTTCTAACTCAGCCAGTTGTGCCAGAAGGATACCATGGTCGATGGTATCGAAAGCCGCTGAGAGATCAAGGAGAATCAACAGAGTCACACTCCCCCTGTTCCTCTCCCGACATAGGTCATCATACAGGGCGACCAAGGTTGTTTCTGTGCCAAAACCGGGCCTGAAACCCTATTCAAATATGAACTTATTTAAATTGATTGTGAATTTCTTTGACACTCCTAGTCCTGAGCACCATTGATAATATTGCACTGTCACAGCAATTCTTGCTATTTCTGTTTTGGGCATGTCTGTGGGTGGAGGGATAAATCTTCCCTCTCATGTGTTGTGATAAGGATAACAATCATCCTCCCCCACCACACAATTTTAATTAATTAAGGAAAAACAGAGGACAAAGCTGCACACTACACATTTAGGGAACAATCCTATGTTCCCTAGCCAGAGTCTGGGAGGGAAGGGACACACAGGATTTCCCAGTTTTCTACATCTGAGCTCAAAGACAGTGCTCCAAGCGCGGAGCCAGGAAACTGCACTCCCCTCCCCTCACAACCAGCACAGAGTGAACCGTGGTGACTGCCTTTCCGCGCTTGGTAAACTGAGCACAGAGAGAGGGGAAAAGGGGCATTCCCAGGGATGTGAAGGGAATTATACTGTGGAAGCTGTTTCAGACAGCTTCTATGTGATGTGTGGCTTTCCCCATCTCACTCCGAAGCTCCCGAGTAGATGCTCAAACCTGAACATCTAGCAACAACTGCAGGGGAGATGAAGCACGGAGGAGGGGATCCTCTCCATCCTCTGTCCATCCTGCATTGGATACTTATAAGTTCCTGAGTTCAGGGGCTTATGAGCATAGGAATGCAAAATGTAGTTTGGCCTTTATTTCTCCACACAGAATCGCACGTGACGCTGATAATCACTTTGATAGTCTATTGCATTCAGTAGCTGAGATGTCTCAGATAATAAATCATTCAAGGTTAATTTGCTTTTTGAACAGGTAAAGTGCTACAATAGCATTTCTATTAAAAAAGAAAAGAAAAGAAAAGTAGTAGATCTCACTGCAACCCTTTCCCAATGGAAATAACAAAATAGAAGTATTTAGAAATCCCTTAATCCAATGGTTCTCAACTTTCTGTTTTAGCCGAGCATTTGAAAATTGCTGGAGGTCTTGGCAGACTCTTTAATAACTTTTTTTTTGTTCTATCAAAGAAGGCATGTACATAACTCAGATTTTAATAACTCTAGTCTTGCCTTTATAATGTAATGGATGTGCTTTCAGATTAAATATGAAGAAAAATAAAGTATTTTTTTTTATCATCATCAAAACCAGTACCATATTATGATAATCACAGGCCCTCGGCCAGGCTGCTAGAAAAAAACTCCTTTAACTGGTAAAATTTAGGGAAGATTTTGTAGATTGTGCCACTGCCATATTATGGAAGTCATGAGCAGTAGGCCCTTGTTAGCTCATTAGATAATCTGTCTCTGGTCAAAATGGCCTTAAACTCTGTCATCCAAAGAAATAAAATACAGGACCAAGTACAGATATTATTGACCATTCCACACTCTTTTTGTGGACCATCTGAATGGAGCTTGTCAATCACAGTTTGAGAACCACCTCCCTAATCAAAATGTCCCTCAAATTTGCATAAAAATTCAATCACTGTCTCTGCCATGAAAAAAACAAACCCAAACTTATAATAAAGACAAAGACTCCTACAGAAGGGAAGCCCCTGGAGACAGTACTGGTAGCATCTACTTTGCCTGAAGAAATATCACTGTCCCCTATCCTCTGATTCTGAGGGTGACTCTTCCTTGGAACCCACTGCAATGTTGGGAGGGCACCTGCCTTGAGAAACTGCACCTCAGGAAGTTCTCCAGTTCCAGTGGAGCCAATGCCTGAGAAATAAGACACAGTCCCTTATACTTGTAACCACGTCCCTCATAGGGGGTTGAGCTAGAGACAACACAGGTGGCTCTAAAGAATTGTTGGAGCAAGATCTTTAACTTGCTTGTAGGAGTTGCCTTGCATCAGGAATGTCTCAATGGAATCAAATTGTTCAGATTTCTATGAATCCAACCTGTGGATTCACAGCAGCCTGGCTTTTTCCAATTCACATGGATCCTGTGGACTTCCAGTCTGTTTATTTTTTTAAAAAAACTTTCTGGAATTTTACACCAATTTAATAATAATAATAATAATAATAATAATAATAATAATAATAATTTTATTTCTTACCTGCCTCTCCCTTTGGATCGAGGTGGGGAACAACATTGGTACCATACAATATAAATCAAATACATAAAATTAATTAAAGAGCATATAAAGCAATCAACACATTTTAAAATTCTTGGTTTAAAGTTCATCTGGGTAGGCCTGCAGAAGAGGCTAGTTTTTATAGCTGCCTTAAACTTGGAGAGAGTGTTGAATTAACAAATTTCCTCTGGCAGGCCATTCCAGAGTCTGGGGGTGACAAAAGAAAAGGTCCTCTGGGTAGCTATTGTCAGCCTAGTTTTGGCTGACTGAAGTAAGTTCTCCCCAGAGGACCCAAGTGTGTGGGGTGGATTATAGTTGTAGAAAACTATGTATAATAAAATAAAAAAATAAAACCACTGGTGGAAAATGTGCATTTCCCCCATAGGCTAAAAAATGAAAATACACATGGGGGGTGATTGGCGCATTTTATGGGAATTTGCACATTTGGGGGAGTGGATTGGCATAGTTTGGCATTTGCAAATGAGAATTTGTGAAAATTCAGGAAATTGGGGAGGAAATCTGATTCCATCAATGTGCAGATGACAGAATGAAAGGCACCCAACAATCCATGAAACACAGATGGAATGGATTTTACAAAATCAATACACCCCTACTTTGCATCTAGACTAGGAGTGTGCACTGGATCGGGTCCGATCCACGATCCGGATCCGATCCAGGGGAAATCGGATACAATTATCTGATTTCTGATCTCACTGCTGGATCGTTCGATCCAATCCGATCTGATCCGGAAAGGTCCCGATCCAGATTGGATGGATCAGAGGATCGGCAGGTGCCCGCTGGCGCCTGCCGCCACTTCCATTGGCGGGCATCAGTGGGCGCCTGCCGATGGAAGCAGACAACAGGGGGGGCTTCCCTGGCAGGGCTGTCCACTTCCACCGGCGGGCGCCAGTGGGCGCTCACTGATTGAAACAGACAACGGGGGCAGGGGGCTTACCTTCCGGGGACATCTGCTCCCGTCCACCGCTAGCCAGTACTGCGAGCAGGCTTCGCGGCCTGCTCCTAGGTAGCGTGCCAGGTGATATCATCACCTGGCGTGCTACTCAGGAGCAGGCCGCGAAGCCTGCTCACAGTAGCAGCCAGCGGCAGACGGGAGCGGACGTCCCCCGAAGGTAAGCAGGGAGGGAGGGGGCAGGGGGCAGGGGGCCTGTGGCCCGCTTAGCTTCAGTGGCCATCCGCTCCCATCTGCCGCTGGCCGCTACTGCAAGCAGGCTTCGCATCCTGCCCCTAGGTAGCGCGCCTGTGCGCTACCTAGGGGCAGGCCGCGAAGCCTGCTTGCAGTAGCAGCCAGTGGCAGACAGGAGCAGACGGCCAGGGAAGCTAAGCAGGGGGAGGGGGCTTACCCCCCCCGGGCTGTCCGCTTCCATCCGCTGGCGCCAGCGGATGGAAGCGGACGGCCCCGGGGGGGTAAGGTGCACCGGGGAGGGGGCTTACTTGACGGGGCCATCCACAACAGACGGCCCCAGGGGGGAGGAGGGAGTTATGCCCCCCTCACACACACACCGCCATTTTTTCCTCATAGACTTGCATTGGGTGAAAGCTTTATTTCCCCCAATGGAAGTCTATGGGAGGAAAAAATGGCGGCTGATCCAAAAAATTGGATGTCCAATTTTTGGATCGGGATTGGACCCGATCCGGTCCAATCTGATCCAGGACAAAATTGGAGGTCCCGATCTGGGTCCCGATCCGATCCAGGGGGTCCATGCACACCCCTAATCTAGACCCCGATACTTGCTCCACAGGGATCTGACTAGGGTCCTGATCTCCATCACCTGTCCTGCTCTCTAATGAGGGTTGTCAGCATCCCAGTGGGGTCCCACTCTGAAACAGGATAGGCACCAAATAAGGCAGCTTTAGATCCAATTTCAAGTATCTAACCTAACAAAATGCCTAGCTTCCTTTGGGAATCAAAGGTTTAAGAAATATCAGATGAATTATTGAAGAATGCATATATTTCTCACTTTGGATAAGAAAAGCAGAAGGATCTGCATGTACCCTATTCAAAATACAAATATTTCCTTTTTCATAATCTAACAATGGAGAATGTGATGCTTGCAATCTTCAGGGTTATGCCTAGACCTTTCAAAATAATATTTCATTGGTGGTAAGACAATTGTAGTCTAGGACGTCTGGATTTGCTTTGTGTTTTCTTCCATTTTATCAAATTCTAGCTAGTGCTGTGCCAAAATCTCCCCTTCAAGTCCTCCCTCACCATAAAAGAGTCATCTATTTTCCTGCCTCATTCTCAGGGCACTTTAGGATTTATTTTGGATGGTGTTTATGAGCTTAGCTTATAATTGTGAGGTAGCCAAGAGCACTGTGCATTTGATTTTTTAAAATTACACATCTCACCAGCAGTTTGCAGCTTCCTGATTTGTAAAAGACCCGTGGAAGGAATGACCCTATGACATCTTTCCGTAGGCTTCCACTGAAGGCTGAGAAGCTGGAGAGGCTGCAGATGGCCAGTGAGATGATTGTACAATTAATGACAGGTACCATGGCCACCCAGTAGTAATGGTGAGCTCAAAACCACTCCACCTCACCCATGAGAATTTCACTTAAATTTTCTTCTCCTTTGACTGTTCAAGCAACCTCAATAACCTGGAACCAAGGAGGGTCTCCTAACTCATGAACATTCCTCAAATAAGTGAGCTCTTTTCTCCCCCACTCAAGGAGAGATAAACACCTGCATCCCTACTCTAGTCTCTCCCATGCTTCTCTATAAAGCTGCCGTTTGCATAAAAGGCCCTTTATGCAGAATAACAAGCCAACCTTGTTACACAAAATGGCAGCTCACTAAGGGGATGGGCGGCCCTGCAGCACTCACTGGGTGCTTCCCAGGATGTCTAGTGACTCACGCAGTGTGCTGAATGGAAGTGGGCTGCGGTGGGGATTTGGAAAACACCCGGCAAGCACCAACAGAGGTGAGGCCATCCATCCCAATAGCTACGTCCAAGTCGTAGATGTGTCTTTCACACTTTCTGATGGGCAGAATTTAAAGGAAGAAGAATTACCAAAAGGGCCAGTTGAAAAGGCTATATTCATTCTTTGAAGTCATTCAGCACCCTCAATACACATTTAGCCCATTAATTTCTTATATAGTGCAATGAAGTTATATTATTTTATTGTGCGGGATCACTTACTTAAAATTGTATATTTTTAAGCTATAGAGATCCCTTTCAGGCATGCATTTTTTTTTCTCTTCCTATATACACGGTAAGTGTATTACTACGATATTTTAGATTAAGCCAAAGGTTAAGCTGTCCTGCAATGGTGGCAGCAGCAGCAGCAGCAACAGTAGCAGCAGCAGAAGTGGCACAATATGTCTCCAGTATGTGTTGCAAATCTGCTAGAAATAGGCCAAGTGAGACTGGAAATATCCATGTATGAAAAGGATAGTAATGTATCAAGATTGCAAATAGTAAATGTATGAAAGGGGAGAAGGTGATAAGATAAACTCCTTGCTTCCCCTCGCCCCACAGTCAAGCTTTCAAATCCTAAACCCGTATCTTGGATCAAAAGAAAGTTGCCACCACATGTGGAATTATTGCTGCAGACCATGTATTAAGAGCCCTAATCCTTTAAGCAGGATTGAATGTAAAGATTTTTTTTAATAATTTTTTTTTTTGAAGCAAAGGAGATTGGCGAAGCCCACATACATACGTAAACATTTGGGGTGCTTTGTGAAAGAGATCATCGCTGCATTGTGTTCTCGTTTTGGGTCATAAACATTGCAGGAATGGGCCTATCTAGCTGAAATGCATTTAAAAAGTCCAGCCCACCATTCTTTAAGTAAGAATGAAGGCAGAACCAAGACGAGATTCCAAAGGGGAGGGTTTATTATTAGCTAGTAATTAAATAATAGTTCATGTTGCTTTCTTTCACTGGGAATTACATCCTTTTCACCTCTTCTGTGCTAGAGCAGAGACATCCATTACGATGAGTAGCTACAACACTTGTCAGTTCCAATCAATTGCAAACAGCTGAAGGCCAACTGACATGTACTCTCTTAAAGCATGGCTTCTCTTCCCCCAAAAGCCCACTGTCCTTTCACGTGCATGTAACAGTCAGAAGAGATCACATCATGCAATGAAGAAAAACAGAAGCATATGGTACTAAGGGAGCCTCTGCAGGAGATGGCTGAAATGGGAAGGCTCTCCCATCACCAACTAAATGTATTTCAGAATACTAGATCATAGCAGCCCATTGACAAAGCACCAAACGGAAGGCCGGGTAGGGCTTCGCCAAGGCTACTGTTAGCGAAGTCTGCGATTTTTCCTTGAACGTCTTGCTGCAATATTAAATGACAGACAAGAACCTGCTTGCTTGGGGTGATTAATTATGCAAAAGCAGTTGCAAAGTTCATCTTTTTTTTCTTTTTTTTTTGCTGTTGAATTAGGGATGAGATGGTTTTCCCTGTACGGTTCCTCTGTTGTTCCTCTGGTTTGCCCTGCCTTGCTTACCACAGATCCTGGAATCCAGCCTGACTATATGAACATTTCTCCAACTTAATTTTGGAACGGGAGCATTTGCAAGGTGCTTATGCTTCCCATTCTTTCAATGTCTTTGAACCTTTCCCTCTCCGCCTTAGTGATGTGTATGAGTGCATTGAGCAAACAATGGCAGGGTGAGGAGAGGCAGTCTTGACATAATCATACATATGATTGCATCAAGATTATTTTTGTGTGGTGTTTTACTGATCTATACACTTGTTCCTGGAACAAACATATCTCCAGTCATCAGTTTGCTTTCTCATAATCTTTAATCAAAGTACAGAAATGCATGTGTATATCAGCATACAAATGGACCTGACACACAATAGTAATCTTAATGCAATTAGAGCCTATCTACACTAAAACAGTTTATAACAGTTTTAAACCGATTTAAAACTGTTATAAACCATTTTAAAGCAGTAGTGTAGATAGGCTCTTACATTTGTCATGACAAGGTTTCTTTTCTTTTTGGATTATTTTATTCATGTGTACCATATGAATGGTCAAATCTGTCACTGTTGCTTTCTCTTGCATTTGGTTTAGTTAAAATCCCTACCCGAATTAAGCAATGATTTGCATGAGCAAGAGCAAACCACTCAAAGACCTGGGCCCTGGATGGATAAATATCTTAGTTTTTTTTTCTGCATTCATTTGTTTTAATGTCATGCTCTTTTTGTTTCAGATATGGAGATGTTCACAAATTTTGGTACATTCTTATGACAAATGAACTCCCACAAAACACATTGGTGATGTAGAGGGAGGAGGTAAAGACATGAATGAACTAAAGGACAGGAAGCTGTAGCAAACTGAAGATAAACCATGTTTTGCATACAGTGTTTTGCATCAGTTCCACTTTAGAAACAACATAAGCTAATATGGTATGCAAAAATTCCACAGAGAAATTTGGATAAAAATAATTTCAAAAGAGTCACTATGTTTAACGTCAAGATGCAGTGTCTTCACTGTTCTATCATTCTTATACCTACAACTGGGTCTGCATGATCTCTGTAGCCCACTGTGGCTTGAGGTGCGTGCTGGCTCATGCCAAACAACTAGTCAAGCCATGACTGCTGTTTTTGTGTCATTCAAACCTAGTGAGGGTAGATTGTTCCCATGATTAACAAACCACCCAAGTTGTGGCTAGTTTGTTAACCACACCAACAACCCACCCTTGCTGGGTTCACACAACACAATAAAGTGTGGTCACAACTTGAATATTCAAAATGGTGACCCACATGCACTGCTACTTAATTGTAAGAAATGGCCCACTGTGTACTTCCACATGGTGATTGTGGCTATGGTTGCACGTAATGATAAGCCAAAACTCTTGACTTAATCAACTGCACAAGCACCATATGGGTGCATACAGCCTCCTTAATCACTTCTTCTCATGCCTGGGGAAACTAACCAGGAATAATAATAATAATAATAATAATAATAATAATAATAATAATAACGGTTTATTTCTTACCCGCCTCTCCGTCTAGATCGAGGCGGTGAACAACAACATGATAAAATACATAAAACTAATTAAAACATGACAAATATTATTAAAACTGCATTAAAACATCCTAAAACATCCTAAAAACATTCTAAAAATTACACTGGATATGCCTGCCGGAAGAGAACAGTCTTTATAGCTTTCTTAAATTCTAAAAGACTGTTAAGTTGACAAGTCTCCTCCGGCAGGTCATTCCACAGTCTGGGAGCGGCAGAAGAGAAGGTCCTCTGGGTAACAGTTGTCAGCCTAGTCTTGGCCGACCGCAGTAAGTTCTTCCCAGAGGACCTGAGCGTGCGGGGCGGATTGTACGGGAGAAGGCGATCCCGCAGGTAACCTGGACCCAAACCATGTAGGGCTTTAAAGGTAATGACCAACACTTTATACTTTGCCCGGAAACTAATTGGTAGCCAGTGGAGCAATTTTAAAGCTGGCATAATATGGTCACTCCTAGATGTACTGGTGACCAACCTGGCTGCCATATTTTGAACTAGTTGAAGTTTCCAGACTAGGCACAAAGGTAGCCCTATGTACAGCGCATTGCAGAAGTCGAGCCTCGAAGTTACCAGCGCGTGCACTACCATCTTTAGGTCTTCCAACTCTAGGAAGGGGCGCAGCTGGCGTATCAGCCGAAGCTGATAGTAGGCACTCCTGGCCGTCGCATCTATCTGGGCTGTCATTTGGAGCGACGGATCCAGGAGCACCCCCAAGCTGCAAACACAGTCTTTCAGGGGGAGTGTAACCCCATCCAGAACCGGTTGACACACCTCCAAACCCAGGTTGCGGCCTTTGACAGCAAGCACCTCCGTCTTGTCTGGATTCAGCTTCAGTTTCTTTTTCCTCATCCAGCCCATTACCGCCTCCAAGCATTCATTCAGAGGAGACACACTATCCTTAGCTGATGATGTTGTCGAAGGCATAGAGAAATATATTTGGGTGTCATCAGCATACTGATAGCACCCCGCCCCATGCCTCCGGATGATCTCTCCCAACGGTTTCATATAAATGTTAAACAGCATTGGGGAAAGGATGGCACCTTGCGGTACGCCACACAGCAGCTCCTTCTTTGCAGAGCAGCTATCCCCAAGCATCACCATCTGGAACCTGCCCGAGAGGTAGGACCGGAACCACTGAAGCACAGTGCCCCCGATTCCCAATCCCCTCAGGCGTTCCAGAAGGATACCATGGTCGATGGTATCGAATGCCGCTGAGAGGTCCAAAAGTACCAACAGGGACACACTCCCCCTGTCAATACCCAGGCGTAGATCATCCGCTAAGGCGACCATAGCAGTCTCAACTCCGTATCCTGCCCTGAAGCCAGTTTGAAATGGGTCTAGAAAATCAGTGTCATCCAAGACTACCTGGAGTTGAAAGGCAACCACCCTCTCGATCACCTTGCCCAAGAATGGAAGGTTTGATACCGGTCTGTAGTTATTAAAGTCCAGGGGATCCAGGGAGGGCTTCTTTAGAAGCGGCCGTACCACCGCTTCTTTTAAACATGATGGAAATCTCCCCTCCCTGAAAGATGCATTAATAATATATTGTAATTGCGATCTAACCACATCTCCTCCCTGGATGACCAGCCATGAAGGACAGGGATCGAGAGGGCAAGTTGTCCCCCTCACTCGTCCAAGCAGCTTGTCCACGTCCTCGGTACTCACCAACTGAAACTGATCCAGTATAATTCTACTCGCGGAGTCACTGGACACTCCATCATCAGCCTCTGCTATAACGACGGCATCTAAGTTGGCTCTTATCCGAGAGATTTTATCTGTGAAATGATCATTAAAGGCATCGCAGCGAACCGCCGAAGGCTCTAAAATCGGATTCAGTGGGGAAGGTGCCCGAGTTAGACCCCTCACCACCCTGAACAGTTCTGCTGGACGCGAATTCGCAGACGCAATGCGTGCAGAGAAGTAAGCTTTCTTCGCTGCACGTATTGCCACCCCATAGGAACGAAGATGTTCTCTATGTCGTGTCTTGTCGGATAGAAGTCGAGTTTTCCGCCATCGGCGCTCCAGTCGTCGTCCTTTCCGCTTCAACTCCCTGAGGTCTTCCGTATACCAGGGCGCCCTGTTAGAAGCGGGTCGGAGAGGACGTTTGGGGGCGATCGTGTCGATAGCCCTAGTTAGGTCTCGATTCCATCTATCAACCAGGGCTTCTACAGGATCATCGACGATACCAGCCATAAAACCCTCCAAGGCTTTCTGGAATCCAGCAGGATCCATCAGCCTTCAAGGGCGGACCATCTTAATAGGTCCACCACCCCTGCAGGGGCGGGTGGTAGCCGTGATACTAACCCTAACCAGAAAATGGTCTGTCCATGACAACACGGAGGTATTCATTACCTCCGCCCACAGATCCGTCTGTTCGGAACTGAAAACAGCATCGAGGGTATGACCCGCTGAATGTGTGGGTCCAGAGACCAATTGGGATAGGCCCATGGTTGTCATGGATGCCACGAACTCCCGAGCTCCACCTGACAAACCAGTCTCGAATGGGATGTTGAAATCGCCCAGGACCAAAAGCCTGGGCGAATCCAACACCAGCTCTGAGACCAGTTCCGTGAGCTCAGCCAGGGAGTCTGATAGGCAGCGGGGTGGCCGGTACACCAACAGAATCCCTAGTCTATCCCTGGTCTTCAGACTCAGGTACACACACTCGATGTAATTCAGTTCACGAACAGGAAGTCTGGTCAGGTTAAGATTATCCCTGTAGACCACAGCTACTCCGCCCCACCCCCCGCCCACTTTCCCTCACCTGCTCACTAACACAGTACCCAGCTGGGAGGGCCTGCGCCCATGTCGGTCCACTATCATCTCCCAACTAGGTCTCAGTGAAGCATGCCAGGTCAGCCTCCTCATCCGAAAGAAGGTCATGGATGACATGTGTTTTATTTTTAACTGACCTGGCATTACATAGGAGCAAGGAGAGGTTCTGTGGGTGGCCTGGTTCATTCTCCAAGTTCCCCGGGATAGCAGAGCAATCGGAAGGTAAGATAGGTGTTAGATAACTATCTCTCCTTCCCCTGTAACGGCACATCGCCCTGCAATTAATCATAGCTTCCCATTAATGTGAGAACCACTATCTATGGTTAATTGGTCCCAAACCATAAACCAGCTTTAAACCATGATTAGAAATCAACTTATGAATCCTGGCCTGTTTGGGAGCAATTATCCATAGTTCCAGTTTGTATGTAACAGGAATCTATGGTTAATTGCAGTATCCTGGTTAGTTTCCCCATCCACATTATGGGAGGATCAAAGTGGAAGCAAAGGGAGTTTCATATACCTGCATGTCACCTGTGCATACTCTTTATTTATTTAAGCCTAGGTCTATGTGAGACAGAGGCTACATGCAAATGCAGCTTATATCGATTATTTCTTCATAACTTTTATACTAAGAAGTGTATTTATGACATCTTTATAATCAATACGTAATTCTTTAATCCTCAAAGGAGATAAATCATACCAAAGTGTGTTTTCTAAATATGAGGGTAGGCAAATGAATCTTCTCCTAGCTATTCTCTTTTCATGTTTGATTAGAACAAATGCCCACAAAATTAAGAATCAGGTCGATTATGTGCTTCTGTACACTGCAGCAGACAAATTTTGAAGTACATGGACCAAACAAGCCGAGAGGCTCATCAAATTACAATGTGATAGATCCTTAAAAATATGGAAAAGGCTGTTTTTGTCTGTAATTCAGGAGTGTAACATGTTTAAGGAACTAGGGGATTTGTGTAGATAGGTTTCTCTAGCATGGATGCTCTTTGATCCATAAAATGTAACTGAAAGCAATTTCACTAGTAGGAATGGTTGATTCTATTGTTGAATTCCTAGATGTAGCCATAGAGAAATGGCCAGCATAAATTGCAACCCTACAAAACCAGATTGGGCTCTTTAATATAATTATGTAATATACTTGAAAAAGAATGGTGTTTAGATCATAGCCAATTTAATTTTTGTGACACCTACAGTTTGTTGTTGCTTTGGTTGTGTTGTTGTTGCTTTTATTGAACAAACTTCGTATTGACTGATTTTTGCACTGGTCAAGCAAAGGAAAGAAGCAATCTAATGAACCAAATATTTCAAATATCATGTCCTCCTTATGATTGTTTACAACTCAATCCATGCTTGATTTGTCTCTTGAACGGCAGCTGATCTTTTTCTTACATGGGATAATGCCTGCGCTTTTCCCACCATTTTGTACGATCTTAACAGAATTCATTTAATTTGAATAACCAGAATCAAGTCACATATTGCAAAATGGGGTTGTGTGTTGCATTCGTTATTTTCAAGGAGATTTTCATTTCTGCAAAATAGATACAGAATTCTGACCCAAACTGGTTTGCTTTATGTCAATGGGATTGTTCAGTTAAGAAAACAGCTGGTTAAAAGGCACAAGCTATTCCAAGGAAAATTAGTATGGGCAAAAAAACCAACAACATGGCCACATCAGAGTCCCCTTATCAATTTGTTTGCTTCATGTTGCTAAAATATAAATTTAGATGCAAGAACACAAGAGCAATTTCATGAATAAGATGTTAGTCCTCCTAAACGTTAAGTGGTCAAGGACAGATTGATATCAAAGGGGAAGTGTACCTCTGTCATAGCTAAACTGAATATAATGCAATAACACCAGAAACAACTTAGGCTGTGGCTTATTTACAACATCCTTCTTCTTATTTCAGCAGTGGATTGAGGTGCTTTCCTCTTGATGTGAGAAGAATCTTCCTTTGCCTGATCCAAGGCTCTCTCAACCAGGCTACTATGATTTTACATAATTAAGGGTCAAAGATTATTTCTCAGGATATTAATTTCTTAATAGAGGGGCACAGTTTTTCAGGGGGCTGGTTACATTTACTTATGTATTTAAAATATCTCTAGACCACTGTTTTATAAGCTCAAAGGTGGTTAATTGCACATAATTAAACTATTTTTTTTAAAAAGCCCTTCAACAATGTCTACTAAAACTAAACCAAGTTCCAAAGCAATAACTAGATTATTGGGCTGTTTTGGTTTCCCTGTCATGGACCCACTGGAAGAATCCTCCTTTTTGGAGGAGCTAGATCCCTCAGAAACTGACAGCACTAAGGAGCCACCCATGTCAGGAGCCTGGGGGTGCCTCAGGGAGTTCATCACTAGGAGGAGGGCAGTTCCACCTTTAATGGCAGCGGCTGGGCCCCTGAGAGTGCCATCACCACAAGAGGTTTTTGGCTCTCGGCCTGCTTGGATACAGTGGAAGCTTCCAGGAGTTCTTCTTGCATGATGGCTTCAATAAGGGTAACACAATCACTCTCTGGTAGTGGGTCCTGGTGACATCAAACCTCCCATTTCCATTTGGGGACACAACACCAGTTTGGAATGCAAATGCTGTAACCACAGACCATGATATCTGGTTGGGCCATGACCCATGTGTGTGACCATTTGTGCGCAGCAACCTTTGATGGGCTGGATGGAGGGCTTTCAGGTCAAGTTTTAGGATGCAGTTTCGACCGAGATGATATGCCAACATGCAATGGTTGGGCAATTGCGGCATGCATTCTGAGCACCTCCTGCTTACCTTATTTTAGATGCATTGATCAGTGTCCTCCCTCAGGCTTCACTCATTCACCAGGGTGGCAACAATTTAAGTTTTGCTTAAAGGACAACTCCTTATATTGCAAGCTGTGCCGACCTTCGTATAATTCAGCTATGTTGGCCTGCTATCTGGATTGTCTGCCCCTGTTTATTCCCAGGCTCAATATGAAGGAAGGTAACAACCATAGGGCCCTGGGGAGGACCCGGAGAAAAGTTATAGCAAAATGTTTAGGTGTTACTCAAACATGTAAGCTTTTCTTAAGGTTTCAGAATCCCAGTCCATGTATCATGAAGGGCCCATTTCTTTTTCAAAGCAGAAGTCCTTCTGGGCCTTTAACAGATCAGCTGTATGACTTTTTCCTGCGGTATTACTCCCTAAGAACAAGTTATTATAGAGCTGACACAATTAACCAGTGCAGCAGAATGCATAGTGTTGAAGGTTTAAAACTACACTTATTATATTCACAGAGGGTCACACTCCTTGTCCTGCTGGGCGTTGGGGATGTTGTATATTTTATCATCTAGAGTTGGGGCGGCCAAATCTAGGGCTAGAATAACATCCGCTAAATGGAGCATCTGCATCCTGGCTGCGACATGGCAGGCAGGCAAGGGCATGTGGTCTTAGTATAAAGTGTTGGTTATTACCTTTAAAGCCCTACATGGTTTGGGTCCAGGGTACCTGCGGGATCGCCTTCTCCCATACAATCCGCCCCGCACACTTAGGTCCTCTGGGAAGAATTTACTCAAGCCAGCCAGAACTAGGCTGGCGGGTGTTACCCAGAGGACCTTCTCTTCCATCGCTCCCAGACTATGGAATGATCTGTCGGAGGAGGTTAGACAAATTGACAGTCTTCATGAATTTAAGAGAGTCATGAAGACTGTCCTCTTCCGACAGGCCTATCCAGATGAATTTTAAGGTGTTTTTAATGTTGTATTTTTCTCTTGCTTTTAAGATTTTAACTGTTGTGATTTTTGTGTTTTATATTGTTGCTGTTCCCCGCCTTGATCCGAAGGGAGAGGCGGGCTATAAATAATAATAATTATTATTATTATTATTATTATTATTAGTGTGAGGTGTGCATTATGGTGGCCAGATTGCACAGCTGCTAGAAGGCATCTAAGGGCATTCGGCGTAGGTATCTTGATTCTCCGCAGGGATGGAGAGGGACCTCCTTTGCTTGGTGTTTTCACTGTGGCTTTCAACTATGGAAGAACTGTTCTTTAATCTTGTTCAGTATTCTTTTGTGACAACATTAACCATATATATATATACACCGCCCTCATACAGTCCAGGGATGATGACATAGCATCTGGTTATTACGTATGAAGGACTGGCTTCAGATAATGTGCTGACGCTTGATTGCACCAGCCGGTACAAGGGTCTGTGAGCGGGCACCCCTCCTGCCCAGGTAAAAGCTTATCCAGAGATGGGCCAGGAGCACATGGGGAGATTTGTGAGCTTAAAATGACTAGGCCATGACACAATCCCTAGACACCAGCAACAAGCCCCCCCCCCCCCCCCGATCCTAATCATGCAGGGATCCCTTGCATTCAGGGGGCCAGACATTATGCAGTATTGTCCTATTCCCATAGACCATTTGCTGTCTTCGGTGAGTCTCACAAATGTGGTTTTTCGTCCAGAACTATCACCAGCAAGCTGCTGCTCTGGCCTTTTGGAGCAAGGGTGGGGGGTACTGGATAATATCATCTGATAAGGGAGAATTTTCTCACAATCTACTTATAATAAAGTGGTTACCTGGGTCCTCATCCATGAGCAATGAGGACATGATAAGATGCAGCCCCACAGCAGAGGCTTTTCGCCAGAATGATCCCGGGCAGGCAGGCAGCCCTGGCTTGGAACTGGAAGGTGTCAGTTAGGTAGTGGCATCAAGTGAGGCTTTTTTGCCTAAGTTATCCCTGGTAGCCCTGGACTTTCATCTTAGTAGAGGGGTGTACATGATTCAAGTGAAATCTGAACTCTTGGCCTCTTCCAAGAATGATATCTTCAGTTGGGCGCTTCAGTTTGCAGACTTACAGCTCAATGAGCACAACATACATATCCGCTTGAGGCAGTCTAAGATCAATCAAAACGCTTTGGGCTCAATCATCCCCCTTTCACCTGCACCTAGAGTGGATTTGTGCCAACTTCAGGCCTTGAAGGCATTTATCTTAGCTTGTGGCAGCACAGCCGTTTTTTCCTTTTTGCCATCAGGATATGGCACCACTAACGAAGAATCAGTTTTGGACTGTCACAAAGCGTGCTTTGCAAGCATTGCATTTGGATCCAGCTGGATTGGCACACCCTCTTTTAGAATCAGGACCGCATCCACCTCAGTGTTGATAGGCTTCTCTCTGGTGCAAATCAAGGCAGTTGGGTGGTGGAAGTCTAACACGTTTCAACTGTATGTTAGATAATTGCACAAATAGCTCTCACTTTGGAATTGTTTCTTATGCGTATGTGTTTATTCTAGACTTGTGGGCCAGGCGTGGCCCAGTGTGCGTGATCATCTGTAGCCACAGCATGATCTTTTCAGCTGTTTGGAGGGCTTCTAGATCAAGCATGGGATCCCAGCTTGGATTGAGCTGTCAGACCAACATCATCTGGTTTGGCTGACGTGGCTTGAGTTGGGAACGCCTCCTACCCACTTTGTTCCAACAGCATTGGATTCCTGCTCATCTGGAGGTTCTGATTGTTCATATAGCTATGGCTATAGGGCTATAGATTGGTATAAAAATGCAATAAATAAATAAATTTAAGTGGTAACAATTTAGGGCTTCTAAAAGGGAAGGCCCTTATTCTGCAGGCCATAGTCGATTTTCATGCAATTAGACAGCGTTGGACAGGCATTGTTAATTGGTTTTGTAACCTTCCTAGGATTAACTGGAGAGTGGGCATCGATCATAGGGCCTGGTGTAAAGTAAATACCAAACTTTTCAAGTATCTAAATAGTTTGGGGATTTCAGCATTAAACACCCATTGTTAATCAGTTCTTGGAGGGAGTTTTACATAGGGTGACCAGATAAAATCCAGGTCAGGGCTCATGTAACTTTAACAGTTGTAGACAAAAGGGAATTTCAGCCAGTGTCATTTGTATGCAATTAATTCCTAGTGAAATTCCATCTTCATCACAACTGTTAAAGTTGCAGGGGCCCTGCCTTCTTTTGTATATGGTCACTCTAGTATAGTGCCTGCACCTTTAACTGTTGTGATGAAGAGGGAATATCACCAGGAACTAATTGCAGGTGTTGATTTACAAGATATGAATGGCTCACCCGATCCCAATCAGGGCCAAGACGTTGCCCAAAAGATAGGATACCTGCCTAGGCCTCCAGCTGTCTTCACAGTAAGCAATAAATGTGGCCCTGTTTAAAATCCAATTTACTTTTTGCCACCTCGTTATTTCCACCTTCCATCACACAATGTTCTTTCAGCTCCAGTGCATCTTGCTTTCTGGACCTTGCCTTGTGATAAACCTTCTGTGCTACTGATCCTTGGATTCCTGTTTGACTCTGCTTCTGGACGGTATTATTGTATCTGACTGCTTAACTGACCTTTGCTTATATTTTGACCACTCCTGATAAGGAAAGAAGTGGAATGGACCTTTAAATTGAATACAGTACACCCACAAGGGTTGAATGTCAGTTTGAAATTCTCTTCTTTTCTTGTTAGATAGTGATTAGCAATTAGTGCAGCCCTATCATTAGCCTTCCTGTTAGGGATGACATCAGGTCTCTCTTGTTGCAAATTCTACCGTGGGCTCCACTATATATTCAGCTGGAGCCAATGCATGTGATGAATTGTTCGTCAGACTGAAGCATATATTTTTTTGCCAGGGTACAAGGTCTGTTAATGTTGTTTGTATTTTGCAATCTTTCTATGGGAGACTTTTCTGCCAAATAACCCAATAATTAACTACAATAACTCTTCACATTATACAGATTGCATTACTAGAGATGGAGGGCATTCCCCCACATAATTAAGAGACTTTCTCTGTTTCACTCCCACAGTTGTTGCTCGTACTTGGCGGTGGGTTTTTTATTTAGTATTTATTTTTTATTTTTATTTTGTTTATTATATGAGATAATGTATCTGTGTTATTGAAAACATATGATGTTTAGGGCAGTAAATTTATTCTCTCTATACTTATGTTTATCCTTCAACAGACTCTAAAAACGATAATATCTGATGAAGTTGACCTTCTCGAAACAGGACTTAACCGGATTCCTGTCATATTATTTGCATATGTTATTCGATGCAAAATTAAATAATGTATAATCAGATGAATATTATTTGTATAGATAATTTGATGCACAATTATTTGATGTATAATTTAATTGGGGTGTAATTACCCAGTGTATTTATGAATGTACACTAAGAACACTTGCTGTGTTTTGCCTATTGTCCTATTACTAGATTGGTTGTTTCAGCAGCAGGTGAATTCTAATTTCGACTTGAAATATTGGTACTAGTGAGGTCATGTGCTAGCAATCACACATGATTGCTAGCTTTTATACTTTTATACTATAACTTTTTATACTTTCTATACTTTTATACTATAACTTGTTGTATTACATGGCAATTTTCTTCTGAAATTTTCCATACAAATTACCCCAAAAAAACACAGGAGGGAAAAAATAACCCCCATTTAAAAAATGGCCTGTGCATTAAAAATCCAGCACCTGTCAGAAATTTGGCATGCATCTTTCCTTCAGAAGGGGCAAATATGCCTGCAGATTTCATCCTATTCTGCCAAGATTTTTTTTAAAAAAACCAGGTTATACGTTATAGCTCATGTTCATCAATGGAGATACTAATGAAGCCTCCAATTTCCAAAATGAACCTCTGCTTCAGACCTGGGGCAAAGCAGGTCATGCCTAAAGTGGTCCCAAAAAAGGCAACCAGCTTTCCAAAACAGGATCTGAACCAAATCTTGTCTCCAGTACACACTGAATCAAGCCTTCAGCTTCCTGGGAAAGGATTCCTAGCATGTGTTAATGTTTTGTATAATATTATAATAAATGTCCTTGTGAATATAGAATTCATTTACATACTTAATGGTATTGTGTAAATTTTTATCCTTAAAAAAAATCTCACTTTCAAAACAAGAGTTATTTTAAATGGTGAATTAAATTATGTTCTGATATAGTTGAGAGTGCATATTCTTTTTAGAGCATTATAAAGCCACTGTAGGTTTTCATTACAAAGCAACGTTAAAATAGCCTTATTTAGATTGAAGGTGCCAAAATATTGATAATCTGAGAACCTAATTTAATGTGTTACTTTGGGAGAACTTATGTGTAGGAAAAGCAGTGAATATTCTCTCACCCCTACACACACACACACACATTTTAATGTGAAGGAGGAAAAAATCAAGGATTTGCTTAGAATAAGATTCTTTTCCAATATAGAATTGCTAAAAATATCTAATCAGAACATGATATAAAAAGACAGCACAGCCCTATGCAAGTGTATTCAGAAGTAAGTTCCATTGTATCCAATGAAGCTTACTACAAAGTAATTGGCTCAATTCAGACGACACAATAAACAACTGGTGTGGGGGAAACAATCGTCAATTGTTTTGACTATTGTGTCATCTGAATGCTGCCATAGTCAAATCAGCACTGATCCTAATCCACACCACAGTTGGTTATTTATTACCATGTTGTGTGGGGAGTACCCCCTAGTTGAACAACTGTAAAGTTGATTATTACTCCACCATTGACTATCGTGTCGTCCGAATTGAGCCAATGAGTATAGGATTGCAGTTTAAGGCTGCAATCCAATATACACTTACCTATAAGTAAATCATATTAAGCATGGTGGGACTTTCTTTGGACTGAACATGCATAGGATCGCATTGCTCACCTGCTATCCTGGGTGCACTTACCTAAGAGTTAGTCCTATTGAACAAACTGGGACTAAACAAGCATAGGATTGCTTGTATGAATGGCTATAGCTGATATCCATCTGCACTAATGTAGGAAGTGTGATACCTACATGAACTACCCAGAGAACTTTGTCTATTGGGTGGTAAAGAAAAGCAATAAATAAATAAATAAAGCTTATGCTTTCATACATGTCATTCCTGTTCACAGTGGGACATGGGCATGATTCAGATGGGAGCTATATTAGCTGCCCCCACCTTGGAAACACACACAGCTTCTCCCACAGAGGAAATGCACAAGTCCATGTTTGAATACAGGGATGGTGAAGGATTCACCCTTCCTATGTTTTGGCATAAGATTAATGTCAAAAGCCAGTGCTTATATTATAAATCACCAACGGCTAGAAATCATGCTTGGTAATCAGTAGAAGTTCTGGGTATGTTCACTTTGGGATTTTCAAATATCAGTCCAATGCTGTCCTCAGTGGGGCACCCTTTAGACACCACTTCCTCTTCCCCAGACTCACCTCTGGTATGTAGAAATCTGCCTCTCTGCTACATTGGCATAAGGAGAGAATCATCCTGGCATATTACATCAGCTACTGTACCATTTCTGGCTGTGAGTTCTTTTGATGCTCTGTGCTGTATCTGTATTGCAGAGTTCTCTATGGGTCAGAACTTTAGCAGGGGATCTCACAAAAGCCAGAGAGGAAAGATCAACACCACAGAAAGCTCCAAGTGGTGCTGGGGTTGGAGGCCAAGTACAGATGTATGTTGCTTCAACAAGGAGCAGATCAAAGCTACACCTTAAATAAGAGTTTGGTTGATTTTAGGCTGATTGGTTCCACTTCCACAATGACTGAAGTTTTCCCTCCTAAAAAGGACTGACCTTTAGAGTGGCTAGGAATGATTATGTGAAATCCATCCCACATGTGTTTCGTGAATTGTGCAGTGTCATTTGTTCTGGTGCCCATTCAGGGACAGGTTCGAATTTGTTTTCTGTTATGCAGAAAATATGCAAATAATTTCACAAGAAAATTCACAATTTACATAATTTATAGGGGTGTGCACGGACCCCCCGGATCGGATCGGGACCCGGATCGGGACCTCCAATTTTGTCCCGGACCGGTTCGGACAAAATCGGAGGCCCCCCGGACCGGATCGAGTCCGATCCCGACCCAAAAATCGTAAATTTTTGGATCGGCCGCCATTTTTTTCCCCATAGACTTGCATTGCAATGCAAGTCTATGGGGAAAAAATGGCGGCGGGTGGGTGAGGGGGGGCCTAACTCCCTCCCCCCCCGGGGCCATCCGCTGTCGACGGCCCCGGCAGGTAAGCCCCCTCCCCCGCGCTCCCTACCCCCCCTGGGGCCGTCCGCTTCCATCCGCTGGCGCCCGCGGGCGCCAGCGGATAGAAGCAGACGGCTCCGGGGGGGGTAAGCCCCCTTCCCCGCCACTGCTTACCTTCTCGGCCCGTCCGCTCCCGTCCGGCGCCGGCGGCTACTACCAGCGGGCTCCGCGGCCTACTCTCGAGTAGCGCGCCGGGTGATGACATCACCCGGCGCGCCACCCTAGAGCAGGCCGCGGAGCCTGTTGGTAGTAGTAGTCGCCGGCGCCGGACGGGAGCGGCCGGGCCGGGAAGGTAAGGGCCCCCCTCCCCCCTCCCCCCTCCGCGCGCCCCCTCCTCCCCTCCACGCACCCCCTGCTTACCTTCTCGGCCCGTCCGCTCCCGTCCGGCGCCGGCGACTACTACTACCAGCAGGCTCCGCGGCCTGCTCTAGAGTAGCGCGCCGGGTGATGACATCACCCGGCGCGCCACCCTAGAGCAGGCCGCGGAGCCTGCTGGTAGTAGTAGTCGCCGGCGCCGGAAGGGAGCGGCCGGGCTGGGAAGGTAAGGGCCCCCCTCCCCCCTCCGCGCGCCCCCTCCCCCCTCCGCGCGCCCCCTCCTCCCCTCCACGCACCCCCTGCTTACCTTGCCGGCCCGGCCGCTCCCGTCCGGGGCCGGCGGCTACCACCAGCAGGCTCCGCGGCCTGCTCTAGAGTAGCGCGCCGGGTGATGACATCACCCGGCGCGCCACCCTAGAGCAGGCCGCGGAGCCTGCTGGTAGTAGTAGTCACCGGCGCCGGACGGGAGTGGCCGGGCCGGGAAGGTAAGGGCCCCCCTCCCCCCTCCGCGCGCCCCCTCCTCCCCTCCACGCACCCCCTGCTTACCTTGCCGGCCCGGCCGCTCCCGTCCGGGGCCGGCGGCTACCACCAGCAGGCTCCGCGGCCTGCTCTAGAATAGCGCGCCGGGTGATGACATCACCCGGCGCGCCACCCTAGAGCAGGCCGCGGAGCCTGCTGGTAGTAGCTGCTAGTGCCGGACGGGAGCGGATGGGCCGAGAAGGTAAGCGCCCCCTCCTCCCCCCCCTGCTGTCCACTTTCATCGGCGGGCGCCCGCTGGCGCCCGCCAATGCAAGCGGCGGTGGGCGCCAGTGGGCGCCCGCCGATCCGCCGATCCGCCGAACCGGTTCGGAGCCTTTTCGGACCGGTTCGGATTGGATCGGCCGATCCAGCTGCGGGATCGGAAATCGGATAATTTATCCGATTTCCCACTGGACCGGACTCGGATCGTGGATCGGGTCCGATCCAGTGCACATCCCTAATAATTTATATTAGTACATAACAATTAGCATATTGTCCTCCATTGCATTCAACTTTTCCTTGCATATATTTTCCAGCATGGCATATGTCTCAGAAGAAACATGTGCATTTTTCTGCAAATAATTTGCATAAATGTCGGGAGGGGGGAATCCAGAAGTCCATGGCAGTTTGCAGTGGATTCTGCAGGTTGGATTCCTAGAAATCTGAACTCATTTTAGTCCATCTCAAATTTCTCCAGCATCCCCAGGAGTGGCTGTGGCATAAGAGGGTCTTCCTGGTCAGAATCCTCAGAAGCTGAAGACACCAAGGCAACCTTCTTTAGATGCAGGAGAGCCAACCCCCAAAATCTTTCTGGGAAAGTAGTTCCTGGGGTGGTGGAAGCTTTTCTGTGACCAAAACTTATTAATGTACTGTGAACTCCGGAGCCTCTTCTTCAGAGAACAAGAGATTGGGATCCTCTACGATGAGGGTTCGGGATCCTGGTCCATGACAGCTATAGTATCTTGGATGTAATCTTAAACACACTTATTAGGGAGTGAGGCCCATTGAACACAATGGAACGTACTTCTAAGTAAACATGCACAGAATTGCATTGCAGAGCTGTAAAATGAAAGGTCATGTTGTAACCCTTTACACACTCACCTGGACATAAATCCCACTGAACACAATGGGACTTACTTCTAAGTAGACATGTATATAATTGCACTACATGTCTTGTCTGAAGGCAGTCTTGCACCATGAATGGCACATCTCTTGTTGCCAGATGCTGTACAAGCGGCAAACCGAAGGCTTACTGCATGGTTGGAGACACCCTTTCAAAATTATAATTATTGTTGCCTTGCAGGTTGTATGATTGAGCCATAGCACTAAGATTGGTTTCTGAGGGCAAACCCTGGCCTGTTGACTGCAAGACCACAACTACAAAAGGTTGAATGCAATGTTAGTCCTAGGCAGGATCTGCACTCCTACTTTATAACAGTTTATAATAACAATATTGACAACTGTTGGGGCCCAAGACAGATTCCACATACCGTTTTCAAACTGCTTTCAAAGTGATATAGACTGCTTGGTGTAGATCTGGCCCTACTTAGAGTAAACTCATCATTTATGAACAGGACTTCAGTTAGACTAACATTGGATACAACCCCAAAACACCACGGTTATTGCAGCCACATTAAAGTGGCGGAACCCTCCCTTTGCCCCTTAGTTGCATCATCCGTAGAATGGGAGAGTGAAATGTTCAATCTTGGCAAGGTGCTTTTAAGTTTCACGCCGCTATACTGAACTCAGGGATCACCAGGGACCACGCAAGCTGGGTGTGCAAGCGGCTGACGCGCGCTATAAGGTTTTCATGTAGTCTTCAGAGGCCGAGGTTTTGCCCCCCTAGTGAGATCAAGATTCACAGATGAAAAGGCTTGATGTATAATTATAACGTATCGTTGTATTTCCTAATTGTGATGAAATATTTAGAGACTGCAGGCCTTTTATCAATAAAATAAATGAAATTAAGGGACCTGGTCTAATTAATTATGTACCTTGCTTGCCATTCCCCCCACCCCCTGCTGCTCTCACTTGACAGGTAAATTGTCGAAGACAGAAGACTTATTATAGATTTTATATCCAGCCTATGAGGATTTGGACTGATTCCATTGAGCAGGTTGAGGTCAACTCAAGTCCCTGCCTTCAAAGCATCATGGGTGTCTCTGAGCATCACTGGAAGCTTGTTCTGGCAGAGAGCCAGGCTTCAAAAGCCTTTTCACTGTGCAGTCAGTGACTCACTAATGGGCAACTGCAGGCTTTCTGATTTCTTCCTCGTTTCATGTGTTCATTTGACATAAATTTAATTAAACCAAATCTGGTGTTAAAGCAAGGAGAGATAAAAGTGATGTGGCACAAATTAAAGAACTGTGAAAGATACAGGAAACACGAGCCCCCCCCCCCCGTTTCTATAAAATATTGCCAATTTTAGTATGCTCACTACTTTTTTTTTCTGCAAAAGAAAAAAAGGTATGGCTATGCATTATTAAGAATAATGTACATCCAGGGTTAGATGAAGGTCTCAGCCCCTTATTCTCTATAGGAAATCCTT
The DNA here is from genome assembly GCA_029215795.1 of Anniella stebbinsi. Lineage (NCBI taxonomy): Eukaryota > Metazoa > Chordata > Lepidosauria > Squamata > Anniellidae > Anniella > Anniella stebbinsi. The sequence goes on along the minus strand of JARDYH010000002.1, from coordinate 83,520,416 downwards.
TCAGAAAATTCTGAGGTTTCTTTTCATAGCCACACTTCAGGTAGTCACCTCTTCACAGGATCTGAGACAGGTTTGCCCTCTCTCTCATTTGTCCTATCTATAGTTGTTAGCCGGCTCAAAAGCATGCAACAGCAGACACTTGAAAAGAACATATATTAAATCTAAAAAAAAAAACCCCAACAACCCAGCATTTTTGAAAAGCCATTTTAGGGTGGGGGGAGCTTTTTGTTTTTTTGTTTCAAACTTAAGGCTATTGAGGTAATAGCACAATTGAGGGGCAAAAGGTGTCATTAAAGAGGTTTAATTTAATTGCTTTGAATGTTGCATTAGGGGAAACATTCAAGTTGCTTCCCTCTTTTTAAAAACATCTTTTTTGGGGGGAGGGTTAATGTAAAAAGATAGCTCTATCTTGAAATATATTAATGTGAACTGAAAGGGTATTTGCAACTGCTGCACAGAGATATTCTGAATCGATAATGCTCAAAGGGCTCCAATACGATCACTTCATAGGCACTATATTTAAGTTGCTAGAATTAAAGATTTAAGCACCACAGGGGAAAACACTGGAGAGAGCCTTTAGTGTCCAACGTACAGGAGCTGGTAAAAGGCGGGTCTCCTTTTTGCTTGAACAATCTGGATATTTCTTTTAAATAACTGGGAACTTGTTCACATTAGCCAGTGATGAAAGCAAAGTGTGTGTGTGTGTGTGTGTGTGTGAGAGAGAGAGAGAGAGAGAGAGAGTGTTTGAACTCCCATGATGTTAGGATGAAACTTAAACTCAGAGATGAATGGGGATGAAACGTTTCACCAAATATGCCATGATACATGCCAGTTCCTGCTCATATTCACGAAAGGCACAGGGAACATTTTCTTGTAGGAGTCGGAGTGTTGAATCCATTAATATAAATAAATTCATACATGGTGCCATTTCCTGATAGCCGTGAGTCCCTCCCCACTTTGTTTATTCTAAAGTTGGTCTTCCCTTGTAGAAAATGGAAGGCAGGAGAAAGGAGAGACAGAAATGGAGGGAAAAGGAAAAAAGGGGAGAAAGGGGACAAACACTGTAAGAAATAGTTTCTGAATAAGGAAACAACTTGCTTATGTCCAAGACTTGCCTACAAAAATTGAGTTGTCTTTTGAAAATTCTTCCTTGAACTATTTTCCTAGTTCTCTTTTTTTGTGTATGTCACAAATTAAGGGCTCATCTACACCTAAGGGTGTAGCAGGAGGGATGGGGGAGGATCGCAGACGTGACACTTCCGTGACACTCCCCCAGCGTGTATACAGCAGCGCAACATCCCGGATGGGAAAAGGGATGTCGAGGGTGCCATTTTTTTAGAGGAGCAGCACGTGGTGAAAAAGATAAGTATCCCCTCACCAAACTCTGCGCCCAACCCCCGAGCCATCCCAGGGATGGCAAAATTGCTGCCCCCACCCCACCCCCATGGGCACAGAGCCACCCCACGCAGCTCCGTGCCCATTTGAGGACCCGGGAGCCCACACCATACCAGTAGAAGTCCTTGGGGTTGTTCCGGGGATTCAGTTATCCCAGGGTCATCTCTAGGTCATGTCCGGTTGACTCCGGGATCCCCTGTGTGTCATTTGGACGCACAGGGATGACCCAGAGATGACCCTGGGATAACTGCCTGGTGTAGACATGGCCTAAGAGTATCATCACATGGGAGAAATCACATTTACTTACCATCACTGCTCCACCTGCATGTTTGTCCTTTATTACTTCCTCTTGTGAAAGAGGATGTCAACAACATGCATGTGACCCATTCAGTGGGCTGTTTTGATCGTGCTGCTCCTCCTGTACACAGCAGGAGATAGTGGCAACTTCCATCTTTAAAAATAAGTCAGACTTATTGAGGTGCTTTTTTGTCACATGAAGAAGGCTAGAAGGGGCATGTGGGAGGCAAACAATGTTGTGAGAGGGGCCTGCGAAAATCTGTGAGTGCCCATGAACAAGCGTGCAATAATGGAGTTCTAAGGCTGCAGTCCTAAACACACTTACTGATAAGTAAGCTCCATTGAGCACATTGGGGCTTACTTCTGAGTAAACATGCCTGAGATTGCACTGTGCAGCTGTTAGAGTAAAGGTATTATTCAGATGGTTGACTGTCTTTGAACCAGTTAATTAACTAAAACAAATACAATGATATGTGCATCTATTGTGTGCCAAACTTTTTATCAACTTTATGATTGCCATGGCTTCCTCTTAAGAATCCTGATGATTGTAGTTTAGTGAGGGTGCTGTGAATTCATGTTAAGAGATCTCTGGTGTACCTCACAAAATAAGAGTTTCCAGAATGCCTGGGAAGAGGAAATTACTCCAAGATGTGTGTGGTATCACTATGCCATTTGTCGACAGGTGTTGAATATTTTATCTACAACAGTTTCAGTGGTGGACGGAATGTCAGGATGTTAGATAACAGTTCATTAACAAATTTGGTATGACAGATTGTAGAGGAAGAAGGGTTTGAAGTTAAACAGGTGTCTTTGTTTTGGTTTCACCAGACTATCCAACATGAATCCAGATTGGGAAACTAGAGTGCCATGGGCTATCCACTTTGACACAGTGATCTCTTGGCTGAAAGGAAGATAAAGGGGACAGGACTGGATTCAGCCCCTCCCACATTCTCAGCAGGTGATTAGTACCCAGGGATCAATTGTGTCGGCATTGTGTGTGATCCTGATGCTGCCATGGAAACTGAATACATGGCTTCATGCACTAGAAATAGAATTCCAGAGCCAAGAGTGCAGTACATTTTACACTTGCAAGACCCATTCCAGAAAGGCACTTCAATCACTCTGATTTATAATCAAAAGGCAGAATGATTTCATCTGATAAATTTATCTAAATGAATTCTTTAATTTTTATCTATGTGTTTTGCTTATATCTAGCCTTTTTGTCCAAGGAATGCAAGGTAATGTACATAATTCTCTGCCCCTGCATATTTTATCCGTACAACAACCCAGTGAGGTAGGTTAGAGTAAAGCACAGGGTCAACCAGTGAGCTTCATGGCTGAATTTGAATTTGAATCTGGACCTCCCCAGTCTGATTTTCTCCAGATGTGTTGTGATACTGGTTGGGAATGGAAAGAATTGCAGTTCCACACATCTGGAGGACCAAACTGATCTGGCTAGCAATGCAATCATATGCATGTCAACTCGGAAGTAGATCTCACTGACTTCAATGAGTCATACCCCCAGGTTAGTGGGTATAGGGTTGCAGCCTAAGTGTAGGTAAGGTAACTGATGTAAGAAAGTGTAACTGTAGAAAGTATTCTTTAATATGGGCTATACAATTCATCTTTCTTTTTCTCTGACATCTTTCTGCTTTGGCAAAACTAATTTTGCAAACATGTCCACTATTTCAATCCCTAGAACATTCCAACTATAAATGCATAGATTTGGATGTAGTGAACCTCTCTACTGGTGTGCAAAGATTTTTCAGCATGCAGGAGTTTGTTAAACAACATCTATGATATGCATATCACTGGGCAACTTTGAAATGAAGCTTGTAATGAGGCATGGATTTCTGTTATTCTGCGAACATTGGTGAAAGGTTATACTCACTGGGCATGCCAGGTTGCAGAAGAGGTCAGGATTAGAGATAAGAGGAATCAACCAGTTCCACTCCAAAGTTGAGAACATAAGAAATGCCATGCTGGATGAAACCAAAAGTCCATCTAGTCCAGCACTCTGTTCACACAGTGGCCAACCAACTGTCAACCAGGGACTCACAAGCAGGACATAATGCAACAGCACTCTTCCACACATGTTCCCCAGCAACTAGCGTAAACAGGCTTACTGCCTCTGATATTGGAGGTTGCACTTAGCCATCAGGACTAGAAGCCATTGATAGCCTTGTCCTCCAGAGAAAGCAGATTAGTCAGAGAAAGCAGTATGTCAGAGAAAGCAGAATAGTGATGCAAACAGATATAATTCTCTGGTTCTGTGCTTAACTTGCAGCTTGCCAGTAGGGCTGGGTAAGGAACTCATTGGGTTTACTATTTTATCAGTGGAGATGGGTGGCTCCAGTTTTGCTTGGGCCATGAATTCATTTTGGGTTTGGTCAGTATCAGCCAGAACTCTAAAGAGGCTATCCAAGGTGCTAAGCCCTCTCCCCAAAACAGGTTCAGCACTTGGGATAGCTCCTTTAAAACCCCGAATGGATTTACAGCCCTACTGAATTCAGGATCACTCACCTCCATGGCCAAAAACACCCAATTTGCACCCCCTGAGACTGAACATATAATGAAATGTACCTTGCTGACAAAATCCATACATTGTTTAGGTTTGTAATGAGTGTCGGGGTAGGGGATGTTTACCCAATGCGTTTACATTTGAAAAAAGGCACATAAAACCACTATACAGAGTTGTGGGGTGTACGCAATTAAGAAACGTATAAAATAATGCCTAGAAAAATATGCATAGATAACTGTATGGCAGCTGGGGTGGGACAAGGCTCACAGTCCGATGCAGAACTGAATCACTGTGAGTCCAGCAGTGGAAAAATGAGACTTTCAATGAGTTCAAGCTTGACTGACATGCCCGTGCCTTCTTACCGCCTTCCTACTTGACTGCAAATATAGGATCTTTGAAAATGTATACAGAAAATACTGCAAGTAGTTAGCCATATACCCACTCAACAATAAATATCAGGGGACTTTGTACAACTGCTGTCAGTTATTTGAATGCTTGAAGTGTGAGTCAGAAAATGGTTTTGTTTAAAAAAAGAAAGGAAAGAAAGAAAGAATAATAATAATAAAAAAGAATACCTTAACATTAAACGCAACTGGCCATATGAGAGTTGTTTGTGGTTCTTGTGTGTGCAGAAAGGAAGGCCAAAGTTTTCTGAAAGGATTGTTTGTTGCAAATCATTTACTCAGCTTACTGTATCATTCCTGACATCACAATGCATTGAGCTCCTTTGAATCTGGTCTTGGGGATGCACCCATCTGACAGATAAAGCGGCTGAACTGTTCTGATGAGCTCCAAAGAGAGCCAAACATCTGTCCACATTTTGCTGCTGCCTGTTCCCCGCAGACATTTATGTATTAAGTCTGTTTATCAGACAACACTTTGTCTAAGCCAAGATACAGTCCGCCATCATAATAGGATATATCACTAATATGGGAAGATGAATGAATGCTACTTTGATAAAGTTTTTCAGAGCAGCATATAAGCACCGCCATTTGGCTTCTCTTCAGTATTGTCAGACATTTTTCATCATTTTTAAAGAAGGTCCCTTTCAAGAATAATATATTTGATGCCATGCAGAAGAACACAGATTCGTCTTTCCATTTAAAATGTGCTTTCTTATGTTCCAGTCTCAACAATCTTTTTAGATGAATTGCTAAGATTTTGTCTGTGCGTAGGACATTCTGAAACCCTTTCTCTGTCAAGAGACTACAGTAAAACAGCATGTAGTGGGGGGGTACCAAAATTTTTTTGACAGAGACCACAGTGCACTGCAAGGGCTCAAGTTTTGTCCCAAATTAGGTTTTGAAAGCATATTTCAGAAATATTTTCTCAGGAATAAGTCACATTGGTTTTGATGGCATTCATTTTCAAGTAAGCTTGCCTTATTTTAATGTCCAGTTTGTGATTCAGTTATTGTGTATATACAAATACTGCCTTTCCTTTAAGTAACTGAAGACATACAGCAATGGGAGGTGGTTACTTGTCCTAGGGAGGGTGCCTGTCAAACCCTTATTTCCACCATCTATAGCACCAGAACCATGTGTCTTGGGGCATGTCTACACTTAAGGATGTAGAGGGAGGGAGGGGGGAGGATCGTGGATTTACCTGCTTCTGTGATTCTCCCCCAGGGTTTAGACCACCGCGCAACATCCTGGAAGGAAAGAGGGACATCACAGGTACTGTGGGCGCCATTTTTAAAAACTGAAGGGGAACCGCGCGGCACCAGAAAAGGTAAGATTTTTTTAAAAAAATGCACTCCAACAATCCCCACCATCATATTTGATGGCAAAATTGCATTCCCTCCCCACCCCCATGGGCACGGAGCTACCCTGCATGGTTCCATGCCCGTTTTAGGACCCAAGATGATGGAAAAACCAGGTTATCCCCAGTTTCCGTGCTCCCAGAGTTATCCCGGGGTCATCCCTAGGCTGTCCCCAGTTGCCCCCAGGATCCCCTGTGCATCATGTGGACACACAGGGATGACCTAGCTACAACTTCAGGATAAATCCCTGGTGCAGACATTGTTGTCCTCCTCCTCTTCCTCCCATATTGTGCACTGGGCCACCAAAAGGAAGGCATTTCCACTGAAAGGAACCCATGTTAGTGCTGGGAGAAGGGAAGCACAGGACGGATCAGGAGCACTGATCAATTCTTGTGGGTGGGAATGGAGATTGAATCAAGACAATAGGTGATGCCTTGTACACATGCTCAGTTAAGCAGCAAGGGGGAGGGGATCCCCCCTACTGCTAAGGCACACAAACAAATGCTTTCTCCAGCCATATAGAATCACTGACAGATGCTTTGCTCTTGTTCAACCTTGCTCATCTCTGGGTCCCATTTCCATACTCAGCTTGATGGGTGTCTCTTGTCTTCTTCCACATTAAGAATCATCACAAATTAAAATGTTTCAAAGGGAAGTGTTTATTTAAAAAGAAAAAAAAAGTGGGAAAGTTGCAAGGGTGTTCTAACACCCTTGCAACATTTTCTATTTGGGAAGAATTTTAGCCAGTTTGCCACATAAAACAATTTTAAACATTCAGTGCCAGGCCCCAGGAAAGAAATACTGGATTAACAATAAACTGGGAATAATAAATCCCATGCCAAATAAAATGAAGAATTGCCAATTTGCAGAGTACTTAAAATAAATATTAACATGTGGAATTTATGGATCTAAAAGTATTCCTCCGATGTATTCCTCCAAAAAAGAAAGAATGGAGATCCTATAGTTCATTGGAGAGTCATCACTTTTTTCTTGTCTTTTTAAGAAAGACATTTCTTCGTATATGTTTACCATTTCATTCAAATATTAGAAATGTAACTGATTTATGAAATACAATGTAATGAAACACCATCTGAATTAAACATTTAAATCCTTCAGAAACCTACCGTATTGGACCAATTTAGTACTGGTTTTGATTAAGAACATGGCATGCAGATATTCCACATCCATGTTGTATAGTAACAATAAACCATACCTGAATCATCTTAATATCTGATTTATTTATTTATTTATTTATATTATATATAACATTTATATACTGTTTCATATCTAAACAGATTCTTGACATGAAAGTGCGTCGAAATAATTAAAAAAAACCCTGGTGATTCAAAATGGTCATATGTTTTTGTATTTGTTTTAGAATCTCTTTAGAACGAAGACTTGATAGCTTAACTGGATATTTTACTGGACATTTTCATTTTCGTGTAGCTTTGGGTAATTTTAACCTTTTGTTTCTTGTAATTCTGCAAAATGACCAAGTGGCATAGTCAAAATTATTTTAGAGGGGTTTTGTTAGTGTTTTGTTTTGGTAGAAATGTGTAAAAATGAATGAGGTTGCAGAATGTGAATAGTGCATTGTTTAGTTAGTTAGTTTTGAATTATGGGTATGCAATGTTCAAAGTTAAGAAGACAGTATCTGTAAAGGTTCCATTCTGATTTCATCTCTGTAGCAATTGGACAGTACTCCTGTTGCGATGAAATTCTGTACCTTAAAAAAAAAATCCATAGGTTAAAAAATTCACAAAAATTCAAGATTCCAACAAATTAGAGCTTAACATCAGGCATTACCCCTCCAGGGTAATCTATGCATCTTTTTAAACACAAACTCTCTCAGATGGGCTTGTCTGAAAACACAAAAAGCTTGGGCTACGAATGTCGGCATTAAAAATACAGCAGTGGCTGAAAATGCTGTTGTGTGTCAACCTTTATTTGTCCTTTAAACCAAGGGGAAAAAAAGAACAAATGTATGCCTGAAGGCCAAATGAAGTGAGTTTTTACCGCCCTCCCTCTCTCTCCAACCTCTATGAGTTTTCTACAATGAATTATAATGGAAGGTTCTGATGACAAAAATTACAGTGGTGTGGCCAAGGAAAAATACCCATGGGCCTTTTAGCCTCCCTCATGCCAGCCTTGAACTATCAGATCAGCCTTCTGGACTCAAAAGCAGCACTGTCAATAGGAATATATCATCTTTTTTGTGGTGTAGAAGAGCTGTCGGTTGTAATTCCCATTATTCCAAAGCCAGGATTTTCCATTAGCGTAGCCACCTGCTGGGTTTCTCTACTCAGGTTTAATGGAGTCTGAATTTGAATTTATCACCATCTGTGGGAAGACAGGAAATGAGGGGAGCATCACTAATTCCTTTCTTCATTTACTAAGCATAAGCATAATCTTTATAAGGAGAGAGGCAGCAGCAGCAATTGGGAATGGAAGAGAGAGAGAGAGAGAGAGAATATTTTAACTGGTATTGACATCCTTGTTCCAGACCAAGAAAAATGTTGTCTGTTCGTCTGCCAATTTGAGCAACAAAAAGAATGTTTTAATTTCCTATGTATTGTTGTACCAAAAAACAACAACAACCCACCATGCAGAGATATGTTATCTTATTTCTCTTTTGCTTCCAGGAAGTTTTCATAATTTATTCAGTATGTGGGAGAGGTTAGGAAGGTCCAAATCTTGCGATGAATTTCAGGGAGACGTGAGCGACCATCTTGCAGTGTGCAGCCGCGCCATTTAAAAGTGTGTGATTGCTCTTTCGAAGCGGCCTCCCTCCCTGTCCCATTGCTGTGCAGCCAAACAGACCAGACTGTCAGTGGTAATGAACAGGGAAAAGAGAGGGGGGAAGTGTTGACATGTTATTGTCCATGACTTTAACATCTAGATCTTTAAGGAGATAGTATTCATTGGGTATGAGTGAACATCGCTCTGCGATTGGCACTCTGAGGACCCAACACCTTCCCAGAGAGTTTTCTATTGCTCCTGGTATATTGCTGACTGTTTAACAGCAGGGCACACTGGTAGGCTGACGAGATAAAATCCAGGTCAGGGCTCATGTAACTTTAGTTGTAGAGAAAAGGGAATTTCAGCCAGTGGGAGTTGTATGCAATTAGTTCCTGGTGAAATTCCCTCTTCATCACAACAGTTAAAGGTGCAGGCACTATACTAGAGTGACCATATACAAAAGAAGGCAGGACCCCTGCAACTTTAACAGTTGTGATGAAGAGGGAATTTCACCAGGAACTAATTGCATACAAATAACACTGGCTGAAATTTTCTTTTCTCTACAACTGTTAAAGTTACATGAGCCGTGACCTGGATTTTATCTGGTCACCCTACACACTGGGAAATGGGTCTTTGAATAAGCCAGGAACAGCACTTGAAGAGTTTATAGCAGAGAGTGTTTGTGGGATTTTGTGGTGTTTCATAGTCATAATGAGAAGGGGATGAAAGTATCCCTCCTATATAATCTAGCAAGCTGAAATGCTTACTGATATTTTTATAGAGCTAAGCATAATTCCACGTAAACCAAGCTTAGTTACTTGCCTGCAGCTTTAGGACATATGATTCTTGAAGCAGAGACCTTCTCTCTCTCTCTCTCTCTCTCTCTCTCTGTCTCTCTCTCTCTCTGGCCCTTTCTACACTGAAGGGGTGTAGAGGGCTCAGGGCGGGGGATCCTGGAAGTAGCTACTTCCGGGATCGGCGCACCCTATCCACACCAGGAAATGTGGAGGCCCAGGTTTCTCCTGGGCCATCACAAGTCCCAGCGGCCATTTGTTCCTATTGGATCCATGGACAGCGCACGAGTGCTCCTCTGAAAAAGGTAGTTTTTTAAAAAAAAAACATTGGGAAGCAGGGGCACCCTCCCTGCCCACCTGGGTGTGATGAAATGGATACCCCCTTCCCTACTGGGCACAGAGCCACACAGTGCTGCTCTGTGCACAGTTTGCAGCTGCGCTTACTCGCAAGTCAATGCGGCTGCGCCCGGGATGGGCAGGCACATTCTTCTGCAGTCCCGGGAACTTCCTGGGATCATGGAAGAATCAGGATTTTTCTGGTTTGGGTTTTCCCAGAAAAATCTCGTGCCTGCCTCCCCCACCCTAGGACTCCCTGTGTATCATTTGGACTCACAGGGAGCAGCCGGGGGCCATCCCAAACATTTTGTCTGGTGTGGAAAGGGCCTCTCTCTCTCTCTCTCTCTCTGCTTGATGCGGCCGTATTAATAGATACTTTTCTTGTTCACTGAAGCTGTCTCTGCTACAATAATTTTATTTATTTATTTATTACATTTCTATATCACCCAATAGCTGAAGTGCTTTGGGCAGTTCATGACCATGATAAGCCATGTAAAAGTGTAATGTGTCAACCAGGAGATAGTGGGTTGGATCCAGATTTAGGCACATACAATTGGACTGGCAGAAGCAGAATTCCCTCCTCCCTCTTCCATCATGACATGCCCTCCCCTGAAAATGCTATAGTAAGGGTCAGGGGATCCTTCTGAATGGGAAAGATTGTGGTGTGGGAAGAAGGAGGGATCTGTAATAGTGGGTCTGGAGGGTCTACCATGGGGAAGAGTGGGAAGGAAGATTGCTTTCACCAGCCTAGTTGGGATCTAACACAATGGTTATTGACTGGGAGCAATGTCTATGGTCATGGTAGAATACCACTACCACCAGTGAAGTTGCTGCTGGCCTATAACAGTGATGGTATCTGTGAAGTAAGACTGACAAGAAACCTAATGCTTGGTCCTTAGTCATATCTCAGATAAGCAGATAAAATGAACTGTACCATGTATATGAAGACTCCCTAGGCAGCAAATATCCTGTAGAGAGTTGGAAGCTAGTTATAACAAAATGTGGCTCCATGCCACGCCAGTGCTGTGGTGATTTGTGTGTGTGGAGGGGGATGTGTTTAGCAATCTGTCCCCTGGACCAGTGAAGTGACATATACAACTGGACTGGGAGAAATCAGGAGAGATCTACTTCCTATAGCTCCTTAGAAAGATCCATGCCACATACAGTCAATCTTTGGCCGTGTTACTGTTACAACACCTATACACATGTGCATGTATATTTTTTTAGATCACACTGAAAAGCCACTTAGGTCACAATCCTATGCATGTTTAGACAGAAAAAAGCCATACAACCTCCAGCATTACCTAGCCAGCCATGTGGGCTGGGAAGTGCTGGAAGTTGTAGGACTTCTTTTCTGTCTAAACATGCTTCGAGTGCATCACTCTACACATGATATCCTCTGGTACAAGCAGAGTGTGAAGGCCTGAAGTAAATCCACCAGGTTACCCTGGCAGTGCTCACATAAAGTGCATTCAAAATAGGGGTGTGCACACCCAAAACTATCGTATCATATCGTTATCGGAAATCACTTTTTAAAAAATTTCGGATTCGATTATATTGGAGGTTTATTGTATCGAATCATATCGGATATCCGATATTTATTTCCGATCCCTATTTTGCCCTATAGAGTTGTTTTTTGAGACAGAAATGCCTAAAACTTCTGTATTTTCAAAGTTACAGACTTGAAACTTGGTCACAGTGCTTATGAGGCATGCCTAAGTATGTGTATGAAATTTCAGAACAATCCCTCCAACCGTGTATTTTATATGATTTTTTTAAACATCGTTTAACTTCTGACAGCTCAGAAAGACAGCTTGCCACGTACATTCAGAGATCTGTCAAAAAAGGTGCACAATGTTTAAAAATTCATATAAAATACAGGGGTGGAGGGATTGTTCTGAAATTTGGCACATATGTGTAGCACATGTTTAAAACTTAGAGACTTGAAACTTGGTCACAGTGCTTATGGAATATACCTAAATATGTGTATGAAATTTCAGAACAATCCCTCCACCTCTGTATTTTATATAATTTTTTAAAACATCGTGCACCTTTTTTGACAGATCTCTGAATGCACGTGAAGAGCTGTCATTCTGAGCTGTCAGAAGTTAAATGACATTTAAAAAATTAATATAAAATACACTGTTGGATGGATTGTTCTGAAATTTCATAAACATACTTAGGCATATTCCATAAGCACTGTGGCCAAATTTCAAGTCTCTAACTTTTAAAATACAGAAGTTATAGGTTTATTTATATGGTGGTCCGATAATCCGAAAAAAATCCAAAATAATCGGACTGAAAATTTTCAGATCCAATATTTATCGGAGGTTTTTCTATCGTATCGTTATCGTTAATCAGATGTCTGATAACGCCATTATCGGATCGTTATTGTACATCGGAGTGATACAATACACATCCCTAATTCAAAATGTATGTGTATTCCAATGAAAACTGGGTTGATGAACTAGACACCACCCTCTCTGCAATCATACAAGTAGGGACAAAGCAAAGCATGAAACAAACATTATAGCCTGTGTAAAGTACAAGTATCACTAGTTATCATGTTATAGGTAAAGGGACATATCTCCTTCCTGGTAATGTCAGTGATTTAGGAACACCAGATAGCATTTTCAAATGTTGTTGGGGATTCAATGCATAAAGCAGCAATTAGCTGTGAAGCAAAACTTCTAAGTGTTTAGGTTCTACTTTATTCTAAGTACAGTGCCTACCAGCAATAGATATTTCGGAAACACACACACACACACATACACACTATTAATAATCATTGCTTTGGGATTCATTAACATCAATGAGTGTTTCTTTTCTTTCGTAATAGTTCTTAGGATGAGGGAAGAAGGAAGAAATAAATTAAGACGGGGCGGGGGCGGGGAACCTATTTCAAATTCTATATTATTTCTCTACTTTTTCAGGGAAGTGGCAGGAGTTCAGTTCTTTCTCATGCATTCTCCTCCATGTTTGTAATATTTGGATTTATAAGCATGAACTGCAAACTGTTCTTTGGTCATGTGGGTCAACTAAAGGCACCCAGTTCTTTAGAAAGAACCCTATTTATTACAGAGAAGCTACCATCCCAAGGAGGAAGAAAAACAAACAAGTCATACCAAGGGATTTGCCTCTGATCAGAGGAGCTTTGCATACTTTATTATGATAAAACAAAGGGTCTCCGGGGAATTTGTGTGTCTAGCGGATTTCATTTGATGTTTGCTTCACCAGAGGAGCAGGCAGCTGAGATTGACAACTGATATCTCAAAATGCCCAATTCTATATAAAGTAGCAGAATAGAGGTTGGATTTAAAATGGGAAAGGGGCATGTGAGTGGAAGGAGCTGTACTCCACCAGGCCTGGCACTGAGATCCCCATGGCTCCATTGCTATCCTTCATCATGGGGAGAAGGCTCAGTGACTCTCACTTAGCAATGTCTGGCAGTGGGAAATCCAGCCCTTTTTGGGCTCACTGGATTACTGCAGGGAACCCAACTCGGCTTGCATTTGAGAACTGAGCTGTGCAGTTTCCCAACTTTCATGGATTTTTCACGCATGTTTTTTGGGTCTCGGCCATAATTTGCACAAATAGAGATTTGGGTAAATTTAGAATGTAAATTGCACACATTTGCATCATTTGTGCAAATGATGTCTGTAATTTGAGCAAATTATGCAAATTTGAACAATTTACAGCCAAAATGTGCTCAAATATTTTTTACGCAATTTTTTTTCACACGGAAATTCTGCCTACTGGCCTGAGTCACGTTGCACCAAGTCAGGCCAGCTGTTGGAAGACAGAATGGAGTCCGGGTGGCCAAGCTGACAAAAGCTCGTTGATCTCTTCCCTCCAACCGGATTCCTCCAACATTTCTGCTCTTGATCACATGCCCCTTCTGTGATTCATAGCATCAGCCCCCACCTCCCACTTTATGCATGTTTGGGACAGGTCCACGTAGAAAAGATACAGACTGGCTCCAATATCATATGGTCCATGCACACATTGCTTTCTTGCCTCCCTAAAAGTCGTACTTAGCAGTTCCTGAGTGGGATTCACAAGTGATGCTGGAGTGAAGGTGATTCCGGGGCATGCAAGAAGCATTCAGGTTCTTCAGTTCCTCTTCAATGGCTCTTACGAGCCCACCATGTCACATAATGGCCTTCCTATTAACTTCTAATTGAGAGTCCTTCAAAGCTGATGACTAAAGGAGATAATAATAATAATAATAATAATAATAATAATAATAATAATATATTTATTTATTTCTTACCCGCCACTCCCTCTGGCTTGAGGCGGGGAACAACATTAAAAGCAAATGATACAAATTACATAAAATTGATTAAAACATATAAAGACTAATACATTATTAAAATACCGATAAAACTCTTAAAATTTGACTTGGTAGGCCTGCCAGAAGAGATCAGTTTTTATGGCTTTCTTAAATTCTGGAAGACTGTGAAGTTGGCAAATCTCTCCCAGCAAGCCATTCCACAGTCTGTGAGCAACAGAATAGAAGGTCTTCTGGGTAATGTTTGTCAGCCTAGTTTTGGCTGACTGTAGTAAATTCTTCCCAGAGGACTTGAGTGTGCAGAGCGGATTGTATGGGAGAAGGCGATCCCGCAGGTAACCTGGACCCAAACCATGTAGGGCTTTAAAGGTAATGACCAACACTTTGTACTTCACCCAGAAAGCAACTGGCAGTCAGTGGAATGATTTTAAAGCTGGTGTAATATGGTCACCCCTAGGTGTACTGGTGACCAACCTGGCTGCCATATTTTGAACCATTTGAAGTTTCCAGACTAGGCACAGAGGTAGCCCTATGTACAGCACATTGCAGAAGTCGTGCCTCGAAGTTACCAGCACGTGTACTACCATCTTTAGGTCTTCCAACTCTAGGAAGCTGATAGTAGGCATTCCTGGCCGTCACATCTATCTGAGTTGTCATTTGGAGTGACGGATCCAGGAGCACCCCCAAGCTGTGAACACAGCCTTTCAGGGGGAGTGTAACCCCATCCAGAACTGGTTGACACACCTCCAAATCTAAAACAGCTGCCATGTGGCAATACTCCATGCATCAAGCATAATGTTTGAAAGCCCTTTGCTATGAATACATATAGGCTGTTTCTACACCAGGTTGTTTGCCTGGGATGGCCCTGGGCTGGTCCCTGTGCGCCGATGGTGTGTATTAGGTATTTCTGGGATTGCCCTCCGTCCCTCCCTCTACACCCCTATGGTGTCGAAAGGGCCACAGTCAAGCAAACTATCCATGGCTGACTCCTCACCCTGGGACAACATGGTTGTCTGTATCATCCTGCTAATTGATAAGAAAGATTCTACCACACCTCAGACATAGAAATCTGATAGAACCTGTCAGAAAACAATTGTCTCTAGTCCCCTTCATACATTACTCATATGAAAGGGATCCAAACATAGAAAGGGAGCCATGTAGCTTCTCCAAGCTCCAGCCCCAGTGTCTACACATTGCGTGTGAGCTAGAAAAAGCTATGGATTAGATCCAGCTCTGTGTTGTGTGAGAGGAAGGGCTCCGCTGTCTAATTTTTGGGGAATCCCTCTCCCCCACACCAAAGATCACCCCATTTAGCAGAAGCTCCTGATTCTTTCTGTAGCATTTTCAGGGGACTGGAGGAGCTGTCATGGGAAAGAGGGGGCAGGGAAGTCCACATCCACCAGTGCAGTTGAGCCAACTTAAATCTGGATCCAACTCTATGTATGTAGACCTCATGAGGCGCTGAAATCCTGAAAACGGCTACACATGTAGAGATCTATTCACAGAGACATCAGTGACTCAGACACACCTAAGACATGGAGGGCATCTTCAGGAGTGAAGGGGCCTTCTGTGAGCTCTATGTGTTGATCCACACCAGTGCCAGCCTCTATCAGAGATATGTTTGTCGACACTGAAAGACTGCGGGTTTCTCCAGGATTATGCACACCGTAGGGGCTTTATCATGCAGAAGCACTTTTCAGAGGCATTCACATTATGGGATGGGATGTTGACTTGGCTTGTAGGGGAGGATGGGAACAAAAGACGGGGTTATAAAAGAAGTATCATTCCAGGACAGTGGAAGGGCATGAAGTGGGTAGTATTTTGTAGGAAATACAGCTTCTCTGACATTCCCTCTTGATATTCAGAGCTCTGGGATAGCTCTTCTTACAGCCTATCTACACTAAGCAGGATACAACACTTTGAAAACATTTTGAAAACGGTATATGGAGTGTGTCCTGGGCCCCAACAGCTGTCACTACTGTTATAAACCATTTTAAAGCATTTTAAAGCAGTAGTGTAGACAGGCTCTTAATCTCACTGTTGCAATATACATTGGGCCGAATCCAATACCACTGCTGCACTGCCGCTCATTCTGTTGTGCCAGTGGGACCTACTGCTAGCGCAATGGAGAGTTAACATTTCATAAAGCAACACTAGAAACAAGATTGGGAGTCTTCTGGGATGTGGGGGGAGGATCTTGGGTTTTCTGGCTTCTGGAATCCTTTCCCAGTGTCCAAATGCCAGTGCGACATCCCAGAAGGAAAAAGGGCCATCTGGCACAGTGTGTGGGTTTTTTTTTTTGGAAGGAGGAGCCAGTTGCACAATTGCACAGCCCCGATCCTCTGAAAAGTAAGTTAAAAAACAACAACAATGGAAAACAAAAGTGCCAGCAGCCATCCTGAGGATGGCAAAATTGCTCCCCACCCCCCACCCCGTTGGGCATGGATTCACCCTGCGCAGTCCTTTGCCCATTTAAAGAGCCCCACTACTTGTTGGGAGGAGGGAGGAACCGGTAGCACTGGCCACACCGCCCGTGGTCCTTGAGGTTGTCCTGGGACCATGGGAAAAAATGAGATAAAAGTAGTCCATTTTATCCTGGGGAAAGTGAGTGGTTATCCCCGGTTGACCCCGGGATACTCTGTGCATCATTTGGATGCCCAGTGATAACCTTGAGCTGACCCTGGGATAAATGGGTGATGTAGACATGGCCCGAGAAGCGACTGTTTGTTGCTACTTTTATTTTCCTGATCAGGATTGCCTCATCAACTTGCTGGAATTTTCCACTGCAAGGCAAATAGAAATTTTGGGGAGATTTTGATCAGGAAAATAGTTTGGAGGAAGAGTTATACACCCTATATTGCTCTCCTAAACAACTTGGCAACTCCCATGGCTGTATTTTTCACTGGGAGTTCCAGTCATTGTATGCAATTAGTTCCTGGTGATATTCCCTCTTCATCACAACAGTTAAAGGTGCAGGCACTATACTAGAGTGACCATATACAAAAGAAGGCAGGGCCCCTGCAACTTTAACAGTTGTGATGAAGAGGGAATTTCACCAGGAACTAATTGCATACAAATGACACCGGCTGAAATTCCCTTTTCTCTACAACTGTTAAAGTTACATGAGCCCTGACCTGGATTTTATCTGGTCACCCTATCCTAATACCTCTGTACGAGAAGCAGCGAAGAGCATTACAGGATGACCGAAACGCGCTTTAAACTTGCTGACATGCGGAGAATCACATGTTTACACGGCGGTAAGGCGCTTTAATTGCCGCCGCAAATTAAAACTCGCGGTTTAACGCGCATTCGATAATGCACATAATCGGAGGTTTAAAGCGCCTCAGCCCCCAATTTGCGCTCCTCTCTTGTAGAGGTAAAATTTTTAATCAGCCTTGAAAGAGTTTTAAACCTCTCTTGTAGAGCAGCCTTGGTTCAAATAGAAATTACTGCAGAGATGGCCATTTTGAGGGTAGCTAGCAATTTTTCCAGGCTGACCTGGGGAAAATGGTGGCCATCAAGAAGAGTTGCCAAAGAGAGCTCTGCTGCCAGCTTGTGGCAAAAAAGCAGTTGTTTAAAGAGAGAGAGAGAGAGAGAGAGGAACACTAAAAATGAATTTGGAATAACAAAACATGTAAGTCTAATGACTTATTTGTTTGTTTTATTTATTTGTTTTATTTATTTATTTATTACATTTTTATACCGCTTCATAGGCAAAGTTCTCTAGGTGGTACACAACAATTTTAAACCATAAAATACAGCATGATGGAACATAATATAAAACTTTTGAAAATTTAATTCTACAGTATAAAACCAAAGTAAAAACTAGCAGCAGTGTAACAATTTAAAAATATCATCACAGATTTAACAACAACGGAAACGAAAGAACTCAAATGCCTGGGAGTATAAGAAGGTCTTCACCTGACACCAAAAAGACCACTGAGCTTCTCTGAGAAGGGTGTTCCACAACTGTGGCAACCTCTCCTTAGTAGCCAACCTCACCTCATTTGGCCGGGACACCCAGAATACATAACATAATGTTTTCATAATGACAATAAACTTAAAACCAAACAAAATGCAAATTCCTTCTACATGACTATAGATGAATAAAATGTTGATGTCTCGTTTGCTTATGCATAAGCTTATGTGTAAGGTTCAACAGGGAAAGGATTGTGTTTTTCAAAATGCAGCAAAATGCATGCAAGTATAACCTTGGCTATTTTCTCTGTCTCATTCTTGTGTTGAGTAAAGCTAATACAAACATTGGTTGTTCTCTACTAACATTTATTTTAATTGTTTTATTGTACTGCTGCTATTTGTTTCATGCCATGATGTATAAACCATCTAGAGTTTGAACTCCACCTAATGGACGGTATAGAAATATAATAAGTAAAATAAAATATTTAGATGAATTGTTCTTGAACTAATCATCTAATTGTTGGTACTACATAATATGTATGTGTCTGAATTCTGTGTATGTGTGTGTGTGTGTGTGTGATATGGGAGTGTTGTAAAAATAGGCATGCTTAGGCTGAAGTCAGTTATAAGTAGCTATAATGTATTGGCTACAACTCTGAGTTTGGAATGACATAGGGCAAGAATCCAGTCAACAGACAGCCTACACATAAAGTAATGTAAATGTGCGCTGCAGGAGTTTGGAGCCGACCATGATGCAAACTGCTAAGTAGAGGAAGGTGAGAAATTCATTGGGTTTTCATTTTAATGTAAACTTACCAAATTCACATTTCCTGAAACTCCATATAAACTGGAATGCAGTTATACATTAATATTTGCATTTTTAAAAAACGTAATGCAGTTTGCAAATTTTAAAAAGTGCACAAAAATACATATATTAGGAAATGTGTGCAATATATATATATTGTTTTAGGAGAAAATCACTTGACAAAATGTGTATATTTGGAAAAGTGTACTAAAATGTGAAAATTTAGAAGCATGCCTACAAAAAATCATATATTAGGAGAATTCCTGCAGGAACTATACTAGAGTGACCAGATACAAAAGAGGGCAGGGCTCCTGCAACTTTAAATGTGATGAAGAAGGGATTTCACCAGGTGCAGCATGCATACAAATGACACCTGCTAAAATTCCCTTTTCTATACAACTGTTAAAGATACAGCAGCCCAGTCCTTCTTTCAATTTTGTCACCCTATTCAACCTGGTGTGTTTGAAATGCAGCTCCATCACCCCTGACCTTTGGGCATGCTGGCCGGGACTGACGGGACGTGTTGTTCAATAAATCTGGAGGGCACCATTTGGGGATGGCTTGCCTGGACTAGCCAAACTTATGATGAATCATATATACCTGGCACGATTTATCTCTTCCCATGTGCACTTTTCATACAGCTGTGAGTGTCTCACGGTCCTTAGTAAAAAATACGTGGCTCATGCAGCACTAAGGAGTGGAGGACATGGATGGGCCTCCTATTAAAAGAAATGGTATGGCACACAGCAGTGCATCCAGCATGACATGCACCAGGCTAATAGCTGGAGGAACGGGGGAGAAATGGTTCCCTAATAAGTTATGGGGTTCTCCTGCCATACACACAGTTCTTTGTTGCAGGAGAGTTGGATTATGCCCATAGTACATGACATACAAAATTATGCAGGGGAAAAGACACACAGTTTTAAAAGGATTAAGCAAAATAAAAGATTATATAATTATGGTTGGCCTGTTTCCTGACACATATGGTTATTTATACCAAGGGTGGCAACTTTAGTGAATCCGAAGAAATACAAGAAAATCTGTCAGTTCTGGTTAAAGGAATATGGTTATTACCTGAGGTCAAGCAGATGGAGGGCAAACTTCTCTGCTGGATTCTGCTGCTCTTTAATTAATGTCCACATTTGTTATGTCAACATGATGTATTGCATTTGGTTTGGAGTTTTGTGTTGTTCACCAATGCAAACGACTGTATAACTGCATTCGGATACTACAGTGCTATAAAGAAGTGGATTGAACGTAGCTGTCGGCTGGCCCCTGCAGACAAATTTTAACTGGCTGATTGGCAAAAGTAGTGGAAGTATCTCACATCCCTCATGAATGGAATATGAACCACTGATAGAGTGTTCAGGAACAATAGGGAAAGGGGGTAGGATAAAAGAAGGAAATCTGTTGTGTGTGCCTGACATTCAAGAGAAGGGAAGTGGTACTTCCTCTCAGAGCATCATCAGGTGAGTGTTTTATTGCACACTCACTACTGCCCACTTACAGATATTTGCACATCCTTTAGACGTCATCATTCACCTCTGGCGCACTTCCCGCTCCTTCTGCTTGTTTTTCCTTCACAAAATAGATTCCTTTTAATCCATTTTTTTTAAAAAAAGAAATGGAATGTGCCACCATTACCTGCTGTGTGCAGGAAAAGCAGTGTGATAAAAGTGGCCCCTGAATGGGTCATGTGGTCTTTGTTTACTTCTTCTTTCTCTCTCTTTGTGAAGAGATCGTCACTATTGTGGGACAGCAACAGGTGGACATAGTGAAGGTAGGGAAACATGAAAATCCACCTGTTTGATGATGCTTTCAGTCACTGAATTTTTTAAAAAAATATATGGCTATGGAGGGAAAGATGTCATATTGGAGCAGTTGTGGACTGCAATGGCACCAGAACTGAGGTGGGATCAGGTTCGTGTCTTCTGGGGGTCCCACAAAGCACTGCCCTGGTGGGCAACACTCTCTTCCCGGTGAGCTTCCCGGAGCCAGGAGTGGAAACCAACAGGACAAAGCAACAGGAAGTGGCCATTCTAGCAACCCAACCCAGTGCTTCTCCAGTGCCAGATCACTGGGGGGGAAAAGGGGGAAAGTTATACTGAGTAACTCTGCTCCCACTAAGCTTCATGGGGTAGGGATGGGGAGCAGACAAGCAGCACTTTGAGGAGCTGGTGGTGTTGTGTCATGAACCTGCAATGCCCGGTTTCATGAGTGGGAGGTAAAACAGACAAAATAGTTTTGCTCTTCCCTTCCTATGGAATTTCCCATCATCATCAGGTGGAAATTTGTATGTCTCTGACTGCCACCACAAAACCAGCCTCAAAACTCTGTAGGTCTCAGCTGCCTCTTTAGATAGTGTGGGGACTGGCTATTATAGCTCAACAAGAGACAACAGAATTTTACATAACCCAGTTTATATTTTACATTTCATTTCATTTGTTACATTACTGTACTGCCAAATAGCTAAAGCTTTAAGAGTGGTTTACAAATGGGCACATTTACACCTAAGAGTGTAGCAGGGGGGATCGTGGACTTACCTGCTTCCACAATCCTCCCCCAGTGTCTAGACGGTCACGCAAAGTCCCAGAAGGGAAGAGGGATGTCACAGGGACCAGGGTTTTTTTTAAGAGGAGCCGGTCACTTGACCCCAATCCAGGGAAAAATAAGATAAAAAACCCTACCCCCTACCCCCCCTGCCATCTCAGGGATGGTGAAATTGCTCCCCCACACACCCATGGGCACAGAGCCACCCTGTGCAGCTCCGTGCCAGGTTGAGGACCCGGGAGCCCACGCCACACCGTCTGTGGTCCTCGGGGTTGACCAGGGACTGTGGAAAAAATGGGACATCCACAGTTGCAGTTATCCTGGGGTTGTCTCTAGGTCATCCCTGGTTGACCCTGGGATCTCCTGTGCATCATTTGGATGCATAGGGATGACCTCAAGTTGATCCCAGGATAACTGCATGGTGTAGACATGGCCTATGAGAGCTCTTGGTTGCTCATAATCAATAAGGAAAACTACACAGCATGTGAATCATCCAGAAGACATATTGTTTTACTTCTTTTATTTGTATTAAGATTTCTATCCAGCTCTCTTCCTTCAATGGAGGTACTTGAAGTGGCTTGCAAAATCCAATCCGTAACATCAAGACAGTAAGAATAAGCTACATCATTACAATAATGAACTCCTGCATTAAAAAAAACTAGGGGTGTGCATGCCAAAAAAATATTGTTTTTTATTGTTATCGTCATTTTGGACCAAAAAAAATATCGTCTTCATTCATATCGTAGGTGATCCGTATCGTCTTCACGATAATTATCATTAAAAAATGATATTTTTGGCAGAAAGAAAAAAATGCCTATAACTTCTGTATTTTAAAAGTTAGAGGTTTGAAACTTGGTCACAGTGCTTCTGGTGTATGCCTAAGTATGTGTATGAAATTTGAGATCGATCCCTCCAACCCTCGATTTTATATTAATTTTTTAAAGATCATTTCCGTTCTGACAGGTCTGGCGAGCTGTCATTCTGATCTGTCAGAACGGAAACGATCTTTAATAAATTCATATAAGATCTAGAGTTGGAGGGATCAGTCTCAAATTTGGCACATATGTATAGGACACTTTGGCCTCGGTATGCAGAAGATGGTTGTATCAGCTGCTCTTCAAAGACAGGTAGATTCACATGGAAAGAGACAGTAGTTTGGTCCCAGGATATTTAGGGTGTTAAATGTAATGAGCATCACTTTGAAACACCTTTTTACTAAAGTCATGATTCTCTTCTTCTTTGTCTTGTCTTAAACATGGAGCTGAAATTCATATAATTAAATGTTAAACAAAGGATTTTAAATCTTATGTTAGGGATTACCACTGACATCTTTGTGATCTCCCCCCCCCCCCCAGATTTCAATTTACATTGGGTTATATCCAGATTTAGTCATAGATACATACATTGAAATAAATGAGACATTACTAACTTAAGCCCTTTGATTTCAATGGCCCTACTCTAAGTATGACTAGGTCTGGATCCAACCCATTACACAAACTTTTATTTAGAGTATATTTACTTCAATAGGATAGGAAATTAATTGATACTCTTAAAAGTACAACTATTTTATATTGCTGCTATACATATTAGTTTAGCTAAATCTCATGTATGGAATCTGTTTGCTATGTTTTTCTAAAATAACGTATATTGCCAGTTCCTATAGCTAGTATGTTCTCCTAAGCCTGAACAAGTCCAGTTGAGTAATTTTATAGTCATGAGGAGTGCTGAGAATGATTTCTTCACGCCTCCTAAATTACTCATGGGTTCAAAAAATATGCTATTACTATTTTGAAAGTTGGTAAATCCATCAATAAACAGCCTAGGGTATGAAACTGGGATCTGAGATAAGTGCATTATTCGGACCTGCAGTTAGAAGTTTTTGGCTTAAAGTCGAAATCTAAAAGCTTGTGGAACAAAAATTATTAGGGAAAGAAATCACAGCCTGAAGATACACAGGAATATAACAGCAAAGTATCTGAGTGCATAAAAAGGAGCGGTGTGTGTGTGTGTGTGTGTGTGTGTAAAAGGCATTAGTTGCCTGGAGAGAAATGTTGGACTTGTGCAAAGCAAGAAAACTTAGTAGAAGTAAATTTCACATGTAAAAATGTATTGTTTTCCCTCCCATCTAAATCGACACCCACCCACTCACTCACCCACACCCACCCACTGCTTTATTCCAGTGCTTTATTTTAGGAGGGAACTTTTTGATCTGAGGAAAGGCACATGGCCAAGATTGTATAATATACCACATGCGGGAAGGGAGAAACGGACATATTCACTCTTTGCTTGCTTTTCCTTTTTATCCATCGATTAAGCTATCATCAAGCTCTGATCTGAGATCTGGGTCAAAAAGTCAAATTCATAGTGACATATGCATTTATTTACTTAGTCCTAATCATTATTCTGAGAACACAGAATCGTATTCTCAGTTTATATTTATTATTTCCATTTATGTCACTGTTAAATGCAAAATGTTCAGTTTCCGAGTTCTTACCAATATCTGTACTCACAATGACTCTGTGAAGTAGGTCAGGCTAAGCAAGAGAGAGAGAGACAGAGTTGCTCACGGCCTCTAGTCAGTGAGCTTCATGGTTAAAAAGCAATTTGAACCTTTGTTCAAATGCCAAAGACAAACCAGAGACCTAAACTAGCTTTCTCCACTTTCTTTAATTATGGGATCTGCAGGGAAGAGAAAAGATTAAGACCTCACTGTACACCTCTGTGGGAAATACCTTTCCCAAAAGTGGAGTAAGTGGAGCCATGTTCCTGCTCGTCTTTTATGCATATTGGGCCATCCCATCACAGGTCAGAGATTCACATGTGGTCCAAGAGATTTTTTTGTCCCCTGGACAGCCACACTATGAAGCATCCTTCCCAACTGGTGCTCTCCAGATGTGTTGGACTACAACTCCAATCATCCTGAGGCAGCATGGCTAATGTCATGGAATTTCTTCAGCCATGTCTCAGCCACACAAGGACATTATGACTGTGCTGAAGAATCCCTCTCTCATGAAGCTGCTCCTCAGGGTGATTGCCATGTCTACCCCTTTATCTTATCACGCCCCTTGCAGTGAGATCTGCCAGTACCACAACACCCATTTAACCAAGTGCAAATGCACCCCGTTAGGCCCAGGACCTCCATTCCAGTAAGGCAGACTGGTCTGATGCACCCAAATGCCAACCATGGTAACGAAGACCCACCAGGAACCTTGTAATCATCAGTGGGTCTCCTTCCATAGCCTGCTCAGAAGTCATGTCGCCAGGGCATGCCTGGACCTAGCATTGGGCCATCTCTTCAGCTCCATTCCCCTTAATAGCCATAAACAAAAGTATTTTTCCTTGTGTACAGGGCAAATGAATCTCCTGTACCACCTTGAGTCTCATCTTATTCTCACTGATTCAAAAATAATGGTTGTGATGGAGCATCAAGCTCATTTTCATGGCCAGACAGAACGTGTAAATTAAGCTTATCTACAGCAGTATAGCTTTTCCAGTGGATAAAGTCCACTGTGCCTGATCCTTCTATCCACTGATCCACTATTGTCCCAATCCCAGCTCTTCTATCTTCTCTCCACTGAATCCTCAGTTCACACTGAGAGAAGAGCCAGTGCAGGAAGAGGCGTGGATTCAAGGAAAGTGGAGTTTTTGAGAAAACAACGACTATACTTATCTGCAGACAAGGGTGTACTGTTGGTACGTGGACTCCTGGCTAGCAATGTCTTGAGAATTCAAATGGGTGCTTGAACAGGTGACTGTCCTGCTCCAGTTCTTGTGAGAAGATTCAAGGCAGACACCAAAACTTACCTTGGGGCAAATAGAGGTGGTGAGAGTGAGGACCCTCCTGTCCCTGGTGGAGAATCTTTTCTCAGAGATGCTAACCTCTAGCAACAAGCACTCAGAGGGTCCACTTTCCGGAGGACACTCTGAGAACTAGTACTCAGAGGGTTTGAACTCTGAATGTTCTTCATGTAAATGCTGTTCAACATTTACATGAAGCTGCTGGGAGAGGATGTGGGTTAAGGTGTCATCAATATGTGAAGGACACCCAGCTCTATCTCTCCTTTTCATTAAACCCAGGTGAGGCAGTGAGCCTATCTACGCTACTGCTTTAAGCCAGTTTATTACAGTTTTAAACCAGTTAATAACAGCTATTGACTTGTTTAAAACTGTTATAAACTGTTTTAAAGCAGTAGTGTAGATAGGCTATTCTGAATCAGTGCCTGGGCATGGTAATGGACTGGATAAGGGCCAATGAACTGAGACTCAATCCAGACATGACGGAGGTACTGTTATCAGGCGGTTCGTCTGTCTGGCTAGGTGATGTTCACCCTGTTCTAGAGGGGGTTGCACTCCCCTAGGCTGACCATATGAAAAGGAGGACAGGGCTCATGTAACTTTAACAGTTGTAGAGAAAAGGCAATTTCTGCCGGCATCATTTGTATGTAATTAGTACCTGGTGAAAGCCCCTCTTCATCACAACAATTAAAGTTGCAGGCACTATACTAGAGTGACCAGATACAAAAGAGGGCATGGCCCCTGCAGCTTTAACTGTTGTAATGAAGAGGGAATTTCACCAGGTACGAATTGCATACAAATGATGCCAGCTGAAATTGGCTTTTCTCTACAACTGTTAAAGTTACAGGAGCCCTGTCCTCCTTTTCATATGGTCAGCCTACACTAGGCTGACCATCTGAAAAGGAGGACAGGGCTCCTGTAACTTTAACAGTTGTAGAGAAAAGGGAATTTCAGCCAGTGTCATTTGTATGCAATTAGTTCCTGATGAAATTCCCTCTTCATCACAACTGTTAAAGTTGCAGGGGCCCTGCCTTCTTTTGTATATGGTCACTCTAGTATAGTGCCTGCAACTTTAACTGTTGTGATGAAGAGGGAATTTCACCAGGGACTAATTGCATACAAATGACACTGGCTGAAATTCCCTTTTCTCTGCAACTGTTAAAGTTACAGGAGCCCTGTCCTCCTTTTCAGATGGTCAGCCTAGCCTACACTCCCCTTAAAAGAGCAGGTTTGTAGTTTGGGGGTGCTCTTGGATCCAGAACTGTCACTTGAGGTGCAGGTGGATTCAGTGGCAAGGAGCACCTTTTATCAGTTTAGGCTTATCTGGACAGAGATAGCCTAGCTGCAGTAGCCATGCTCTGATATAATCTCGTCTGGATTACTGCAATGTGTTAGGCTGACCAGATAAAATCCAGGTCAGGGCTCATGTAACTTTAACAGTTGTAGAGAAAAAGGAATTTCAGCCAGTGTCATTGGTATGCAATTAGTTCCTGGTGAAATTCCCTCTTCATCACAACTGTTAAAGGTGCAGGCACTATACTAGAGTGACCATATTCAAAAGAAGGCAGGGCCCCTGCAACTTTAACTGTTGTGATGAAGAGGGAATTTTACCAGGAACTAATTGCATACCAATGACACCGGCTGAAATTCCCTTTTCTCTACAACTGTTAAAGTTACATGAGCCCTGACCTGGATTTTATCTGGTCACCCTACAATGTGTTATATGTGGGACTCCCTTTGAAAATGGTCTGGAAACTTCAACTGGTACAAAACAGAGCAGCTAGACTGTTAACAGGGACTGGCCAACAAGACCATATCATACCAGTCCTTTTCCAGCTTCACTGGATGCCAGTCCAGGTCTGGGCCAGATTCAAAGTGCTGGTATTAACATTCAAAGCCCTAAACAGCTTGGGGCCAGGTTATCTGAAGGAACGCCTCCTCCCATATTACCTACATGAACCTTAAGATCATCCTCAGGGGTCCCTGCTGAAGGAAGTGAGGCAGGTGGTACCAGGAGGAGGGCCTTCTCTGCTGTGGCACCCCGGCTGTGGAATGAGCTCCCTAGAGAGTTTCATGTGGCATGTACGTCATACTCTTTTTGATGCTAGGTGAAGATCTTTTTGTTATCTTAACAGTTCATCATCTTAGTTCTTTTAACTTTGCTGTTTTAAATCTGTATTTTAAATCTGTACTAATCTCTGCATTCCTGCTCAGTTTTATCCTGGTTGTGCTTTCATATTGTACTTTTATACTGTGTTTTTATACTGCTGTTTGTGTTATACTTTGAATTGTCTTCATGGTTTTAATTTTTGTGAACTGCCCAGAGAGCTTTGGCTATTGGGCGGCATGGAAATGCAATAAATAAATAAATAAATAAATACAATTTTTTGGAGACCAGAGCATCTTCTAGAAAATGCTCTGGGGGCAGTTATCAGTTGACACTCTGACACTCTGAGGCCCTTACTATACCAGAGGGGTGTAGAGGGCCAGAAGGGCAGCAAACCCAGAAGTAGCCACTTCCAGGTTCATCGCCCAAATGCACATGAAAAATGCGATGACCCGGGCTGCTCCCGGGCCATCGCCCCGTCCATTTCCCCCTCTATCCGGGAAGAGTGCAGGAGCGCTCTTCCACAAAAGGTAAGTAAAACCCCCCAAAAAACAACGCGCATGATCAGCCCTCACACACTCCCTCCCTGCCCTCCCCGGGGGGGGGGGGACTGGTGCCACCCCCCAATGGCCATGGAGCCGCACAGTGTGGCTCCATGTCCATTTTGCAGCCACGCTTACTCATGAGTAAGCACAACTGCACCCGGGATGGGCAGGCACATCTTCCCCGGTCCCGGGAAGTTCCCGGGGCCATGGAAGATCCAGGATTTTTCTGGTTTCTCTTAACCCAGAAAAATCCCGTGCCCGCCCCCGGGACTCCCTGTGCATCATTTGGCCTCACAGGGAGCAGCTGGGGGCCTTCCCAGACAAAAAGCCTGGTGTGGAAAGGGCCTGAGTGAGGTTTCTGTTGTTGTTGTTGTTGTTGCTGATGATGGTGATGACAGGAGAATTCCAGGAGTACCCACTTCAGAAGTAAATGGAAAAGGAATGGCTTTCCACAGGAACATATCTGTTGAGTACCAGGGACTCAGAGAGTAGGGTCCAGGAGTTTTACCTGCTGCACCACTGAGGTAATTCATAGGCTGAAGCAGTTTGTATGTTCCAGTGAATGGCCAAAGAGGGCACTGGGTCTCAACAACGAGGACACACCAGGTGACCTGTGGAACCAATGGGGGCCTGGTTGGCTCAATCAATTATATTATTATTATTATTATTATTATTATTATTATTATTATTACGGTCACAGACCAGCAAAGTCAGTATAAAACATACAAAAGATAGTTAAAAAGTGACATGAAAATAAGATACAGCTTTGTAGACTTCCTTCTCTCAGGAGGATTGCAACAGTTTTTTCCTACTTTGCATCATTGTCATAATATAGGCGGACACATCCCTTAAACAAATTAATACCAAAGTTGTGGGGTTACTTCTAGAAGAGCCTGGCTGGCACTATACTACTGTCACTGCAGGCTGGATTCCTCCATCTGAACAACGCATCCCACAGAGCACCCTCACAGACTTGTCTACTTTAGGGTGACCAGATAAAATCCAGGTCAGGGCTCATATAACTTTAACAGTTGCAGAGAAAAGGGAATTTCAGCCAGTGTCATTTGTATGCAATTAGTTCCTGGTGAAATTCCCTCTTCATCACAACTGTTAAAGCTGCAGGCACTATACTAGAGTGACCATATACAAAAGAAGGCAGGCCCCCTGCAACTTTAACTGTTGTGATGAAGAGGGAATTTCACCAGGAACTAATTGCATACAAATGACACCGGCTGAAATTCCCTTTTCTCTACAACTGTTAAAGTTATATGAGCCCTGACCTGGATTTTATCTGGTCAGCCTAGTCTACTTGGTCCAGGTCTTTTGCCTTTTGCCTTTTCCATCTTGGCCTGCCTGCTCCAGCCTGCCTTTGATGACACTATCCACCAAGGCACCCTAGAATTTGCTTGAACACACTTTGAAAATTGCTGCCTTAACTGAATTCGTGGCAGGAGAGGGGGGAGAGAGAGAGAGAACAGTGCACCACAAAGACATGTGCAAAATTAACTTGTCACTTGGAGCAAGTTTAAGCATTATAAAAGATAGCCGTCCCAAGTTCTTACACTTTCATTTGAAATGTCCTAACTTCAGCTATTGTCCTGCTTTAATTACATCTCCTGCTCATCCTCTGAGTGCAGGGGGGATATCTCTAGGTGCTCATTATTGCTTTATGGGCTTTCCTCCAGCCATGTATCTAGGGCTCTGCGACTTTTTGTGCTCTGCTTATGTCCCTGTGTAAGGTATCAGCACAATTCTACATGTCATTGCAATCAGAAGGAAAGCTCGTATAAGCAAGACCAACTTTCTCACTATGATTCAACAGAATTAACAAGATTGTCCACTTAACTATACTTCTGCTCTTGCTGATTATGTTTGCTGCTTCAAATCGACCTCAACATCATTAAGATGGAATGCTCAGGCTGGCAATCAAGCTGAATGAAGTTCTCAACTTGAAATATTGCATTATTGCAACATAGTAGCTAAGGCCTCCTCTCTGCCTCCCACAGATGCTGGTAAAGCACTGTTTTAAATAACTAAGCACTGTCTGCATTAACTTCCTATTCTTGCTAGCAGAGGAGAATGGATTTTTGGACCATTTGCAAATGTGCACAGACAGACCGCTAACAAAAACCACATTCCTGTCAACGTTCTTTTTTTCTCCATCCTCAAAACTTTTTCATTCCTCCCTTCTTTCCCCTGGATTCATGCATCTTTCTCTTACATTGTGCATCAAAAAAGGGCAACCAATTTAAGTAATTTTGCCTTTTTCTCTCTGCGTACAAGGTCATTAATTGCTATTGGGACCTTCGTAAACCCTACTCTGCTGATGGGGTGAGAACTCTATTGTTAAATGTATTATGGCAGGGCTGTCTTTGGAGATTGCCTGCTTGATTGCTTTGTAAAGGCCCAATGGCACACAGCAATTAAAATCCATAGACCTTTATAACCCTACTGATGTTTTATGGGCCTTTTTGTGTCCTTTGGTATAGTTTACCATTTGTGTGTTTCCCAATGGGTCGTCTTTTCCGAACTCAGAGTGGGATTTTCTTTTTCCAGAGTGATAAAGCTAGTTATACATCATGTGAAAGGTTAATGACTATTTTCAAAAAGAGCATATGCTTAAAGTCATAGGGTGAAAGTTATAGGAAAGAACCATTATGTAAAAATCACAGGCCACTTTCTCATTTTCTGTGTTGTAGGGTACCTGGGCTTGTCAAGTGTGGAACAGGTAAATTAAAGAGCTATTTTTAAATGTCAGCAGTGGCGAGAAAGCAGGGCAGTTAACGACGTCTTGTTTGACAAAACCATGATAGGCCCATTTGACTAATGAATATGATTGACATTCTCTATAAATTCTTATCCTCTTGGTCACAGAAATGGTGAAACACTCAGCGCTTCCCTTTGCCATGGGAATGTGTCAGCTTCCTAGAAGAGGATGTTCTACAGAACCTTAGAGTCAAAGATCCCTAGAGATGACAGCCAGCCAGCATTTTACAGGTCCATGCTATTACTCTGTAGATATTAGTACTGGGAACTGAAGCATCAGTAAACTCCATATTCCTCTTTGTGGCACTGCCTCTACCACTTTTCCTGATCCATGGGGAGGATATTTTAGCAAGCAAGAAGTGCAATCCTGTTGTGGACAGACTGTATCTATAGCACTTTTTCTAGGACAAATTCTCACGTTGACACCAGAACAAGAGCTATTTTTCCAGATTAAATCATCTTCTATGTACTTTCTATGGCACAGGGGTGGGCCCATTGGCATCAATGAGCCCACACATGCTTCTCCAAATGGTTATTTTAAAATACGTTTTATAAGTTCTTACTGGAAGCTGGTGAAGTGGGAGCCTTTAGCTGCTGCCATTTTAATTCCCCATGAATGCTTGTTTTTGTGACTAGCCATGCCCATCCATGGTAGCCATTTTATGGTTGTGCTCAGGACAGTTACTCAAATTTCCAAATGTGCCCACTGGCCCCATAGGTTGCCTACCCTTGGGCTAATGACACCAAAATAAGAAGTATAGTGTCAGATTGCATGGTTTTCTATGTTCCTTATATGGCTAATGGCATCTGAGGAAGCATATGATGCAAAGCTGAATTAAGTATTATGCCAAACCAGGAACACATCACAAAACCATTTCTCACTCTATATGAATCCATGATCCAACACATAGTCACATAGGGAGGAGCTGGTGTCAACTAGGATGTATCCAAGTACAGCTGGAAAGGATTTCCCTGATCATAGGAGTATTTTTCCAGATCCATGATATCACTGTAACTAGTACAGGGATGTCAGTCAGACCTCCTCCTGCAATAAAAACATGCATGGGGGACTGGCGCTACACAGGTAGCTCTCCTCTAGGCTGACCATATGAAAAGGAGGACCGGGCTCATGTAACTTTAACAGTTGTAGAGAAAAGAGGATTTCAGCCAGTGTCATTTGTATGCAATTAGTTCCTGGTAAAATTCCCTCTTCATCACAACAGTTAAAGTTGCAGGGGCCCTGCCTTCTTTTGTATATGGTCACTCTAGTATAGTGGCTGCAACTTTAATTGTTGTGATGAAGAGGGAATTTCACCAGGAACTAATTGCATACAAATGACACTGGCTGAAATTCCCTTTTCTCTACAACTGTTAAATCTACATGAGCCCTGTCATCCTTTTCATATGTCAGCCTACATTGCCAACATGCCCGCCAACTGGTGGCCATGCATTCTGCAAAGGTGTAATGCACAGAGTGCCTCCATATGAGGGAGAATCCTGGGTCAATCTATGGGTGTCTCATGTGGAGGCACTCTTCATGCACATGATGGCCTATGCATAGGGCTGCTTTACTAACTCTCTAACTGGCTGACTAGTGGGGGGGGGGGCTGCAGATGTGGTGGCTGTGGGGGATGGGGCTAAACCATGAGGCCCCCTCATGCAAACTTTTAACCCATATGGGAGTTCATCTGAATTGCCCTGGTGAATTCTCCCATGTGAGTATTTACCTCATCATGGGCTGGGACTACTTGGGTGCATATACGTGAAAGCAATAGCGATTGGGGCCCAAAGGATTGATTGTAGTGTAGTTATCAGTTCTATTTAGTTTAGGGGGGGGGAAATCAAATATAGGGAAACACAATAGAGATGTACAAAATTATGCATGGTGTGGAGAAAGTGGATAGGGATAGAGAGACATTTTTCTCCTTCTCCCGTTATACCAGAACCCAGGATTGTCCCATGAAGCTGATTCCGGACAGATTAGACTAAGTACTTCTTCACACAGTATGAGATAACTACGTCTCCCTCCATCTGACTCACTTGTTTCCCAAACTTAAACACGTGTATCTGAGATTCACCTGGTGAAGAGAGAATACAATGGCTTTAAAGGACAGAGCCCATTAAGTGATAGGTATACAATTCTTTACCAAGTGTTTTGGGATTCAAGAATCAATGTATGGTAGTGGTCCGTGAAACTTTTCTCAAGCCAGCCAACAGACATTAAGATCCCTAAATACACACATTACTATCATCAAAAGAATAATGAACATAGCAAGAATATTGTTAATATAATAAAACTTAGGTTCCTTCCAATCTAGCAGTCAACATCAACGCTTCATATTTACCTAAATGGAAGTTATGGTGGGCGAAGCCAGCCTAAACATGTATGGCAGGTTTCCCATTCCCCAGGATCTCTCTCCCAAACTAAGCAAACCCTGGTCCTTATAACCCCCATGATGTTGATGACCTTATGCTTAGTTCCAGACCTAGAGCATCAGCAGATGAGCATTTTAGCGCACACTCGCTATTGCCCACTTACGTATGTTTGTGCGTCCTTTAGACGACGTCCGCCTCCCACATGCCTCCTGTTCCTTGCACTTGCTTTTCCATCACAAAATAAACCCCTTTTAATCCGTAAACACACACACACACACACACACACACACACACAGAATGTGCTGCCATTTCCTGCGGAGCGATATAAACAGCCCCTGAATGGGCCATGTGGTTGATATTGCTTCCACTTTCTCTCCCCATGTAAAGAGATTGTCGCTATTGTGGGGACAGCAGCAGAAGGCCATAGCGACGGTAGGGGTACGCAAAAATCAGTAACACCCAGATGAAAGTATTCCTGCTATGCTAAGCAATGTGCTTCTTCCAACACTTGACTGACTATTTGTGGCACCATTCCTTCATTTCCAAGGATACATTCTATTATTCATGGTTATCTTACAATACACACAGAGAAATAGTCACACCTACAAGATACAGTTCTACACATGACAATGCATATTCTGCTACAAGAATATATTTATTCTATGGAATTCACTACCACAAGATATAGTGATTACTTTAAAATGGGGGGGTTAGACAGATTCATAGAGGATAAGGCTATGAATGACTACTAGTTCTGATGGTTATATGCTACCTCCAGTATCAGGCAACATGCACCAGTTGCTGGGGAACAAGAGTGAGAGGGTGATATTGCCCTCTTGTCCTACTTTGGGTTTTCCTACAGTCAGCTGGTTGGCCACTGTGTCAACAGACTATTGGACAAGATGGACAGCAACTTTTTGTCAATCTGCTGCTGTATTTGTAGAGCACCGAAGTATCCTTTTTTAGCCCAAAATGTAAAGACCTGAGCATGGACATTGCCACCTGCTGATTAAAAAGCATTATTTGTCATAAAGTAAGACTGGGCATGCTCCAGTGTGGGTATTTTCCAAGAGGGATGCTAACTAAAGTGAAATGAACTCTGTGAACCCAAATCACACAGAAACTCTTTAGGTGTTTGTATTTTATCTCTTCTATAGCCCCGCAAGACAATGTGGGAAATTAATTGATCTAAACTAATAATCTGTGTTTCATAATATTTTGATATTTTTGAGTGTCAGTGTGGTGTAGTGGTTAGAGTGTTGGATTGGGACTGAGGAGACCCAGGCTGAAATCCTCACTTGGACATGAAACTCAGTGGGTGACTTCAGTCGCTGGGCCAGTCACTGACTTCTAGCATAACCTATCTCACAGGGTTGTTGTGAGGATAAATATGGAGGGAGGGATCATGTATACCACCTTGGGTTGCTTGGGGGGGAAAAGGAAGGGGGGGGGAATGTAACAAATAAATAAATACTTTTTTTCCAATTGCACTACTGGTATTCCCAAGAAAATATCCAAGTATTTCTATAATGTACAATGTTTTTCAGAATTTAAGCAGTTCTTTGGAAAGTATTATATAACACTTAAGAAATGAACAATTATGAATTGAACACTCTGGCCCTATGCTGCCATTTTAGGGGCACCAAAGTGTATTCTGACCTGTGTTGGTTCATGAAATCTTGCATGTTGCTTTGTGTTCAATTTTTTTAATGCCTTCTTGCCTCCATCTCCCCCTACTACTATGCATCACAGCCCTAAATTGTGGCAGTGCCAGGTAGCACTTCGACAGGATCCACCAGCATCATTTCCTGATCCCAGACAACAGCCTGAGGGCACATGATCTTGCTCCATTGTCAAACCTAGCAAGTATCTAGCTGGGCTGTGGTTGGGTAGAAGACTGCCTGAAGCTGCAGGCAAACTACTTTGAGCTTCCAGCAGGATATATGTGGCAGTACATAAAATAATCCTTAAATATTTTAATTCCCCTGGGTTCAAAGCATGTGTGAGATCTTTATATTGGATCAAATATCTTGTAATAAATGTGTATTTGAACATGAACTTAATTAGCATGCAAAATACAGCCTATTTTTTAAAAAATCCCTTCTGAAGATAAAAGTCAACACATCATAATAGAATATAGTCCACAAAGCAGCACAATCCAGTAAAAGAACAAGTGCTTGTCTTGTCATGAATTTGTAGCAACAAAAGGCAGTGTGGGTTATTGTACACTACTGAGAAGCAAATAGGTTATTCCCATCTCACAAACCAAAACAATCTTTTAACTGGGAGTTCGTCTTTCAAAAGTGACTTTGCAAAAGTGGCGTCATACAGTTCCCCATTTATTGACTTGCAACCATTTCCATATGAGATTTGTACAGAGTGCAAAGAAAAAATAGATTTTGTCCCCCTAAATGTCAGATACATAAGTCATCCTGGGCGTTTGTAGATCCAGCGGAGATCGGCCTATTTTATGCATCATTGCAGTAATAGATGTTCTTCTGGCCAGATTAGCCACTCAGATAGTTGAACGTCCCCATTGTGTCAAGTGATTATTCAGGAACTACCAAAAATAATAATAATAAATAACGTTGAAAATTATGTTTTGTACTGCCTTGGGATCTTTTAAGATGACGTGCAGTATACAAATGTTTAAATAAATGCATTATTAACTATGTAACATTATTACAAAATTTATCTTGCGTCAATATAAGATTCTGTAGACCTCCCATTTCCACAGAAAACAGAACCTTTGGCTTGCAAACTGGGACAATTTGATGTAGGAATTGGAGAGTCTGTGAATAAGAACCACACTATGTAATTCCTTACAAACCCAGGCTTGTGACTCAGAGGTCATGATACGAAGGCCTGACAACCAAAAAGATACTTGGGACCAAATTTAGCTCAATATGTCTTTGTAGTTCTTCAGTGGTGTGACCCTCAGCATGCAGTCAACTGTCCAAGTCGCCTCAGTCTTTTTAGCTGTTATTATTCAGAAGGAAGTCAGCTGGTGAAGAAGACGCTTCCTACAATCAGTATGTTTCATGACTGTGGATTTTGCAAAGTGGAGCAGTGGCCTCTACCCCCTTCCTGCAGCAAGTCTTTTTTCACAGCATTTAGCTCCCTGGGCTTGACCAACATATAGTAATAATTGGGTCCATGCAAGAAAAGAAACTCTGTTGACCCTTAAATAAAATCTGGCTTTTTCACCCTGGAAGGCTTTTGTAATTCAGATTGAATCTCTGAAGTCTGAGTTGGAGTTGTCAGTTTGTGTTCCAGTGAGAAAAGTTTAGCGAGAGATGCAGCAAACCATTAGCAGTGGCAATATATGTTGGTGGATTTTGGACTAACAGTTTGGAAGCAGGTAAAATCTCTCTTGCATTTGTCTGTCTCGATGGAGACAAACTGGCTTGATGGAGGCAGTAAGCCTACATAAACCAGCTGCTGGGGAATATGGGTGGGAGGGTGCTGTTGCACCATGTCCTGCTTTTGGGTCCCTGGTCGAGCGTTGGTTGGCCACTGTGTGAATAGAGTGCTGGACTAGATGGACCTTTGGTCTGATCCGGCATGGCTCTTCATATGTTCTTACCACAGAAAGTTACAATTTGAGAACATCTGAGCGATTAACAGTTTAAAGAGAGAGAGAAAGAGAGAGAGAGAGAGAGAGAGGCCCTTTCCACACCAGGCGAAATGCCTGGGATGGCCCCCAGCTGCTCCCTGTGAGTCTGCATGATGCACAGGGAGTACTGGGTGCGGGGGGTGGGCACGGGATTTTTCCTGGTTCCCTGGAACCAGAACCCCCCCGAATTGTTCCATGGTTCTGGGACTGCGGAAGAATGTGCCTGCCCATGCCGGTTCTGCTGTGCTTACTCACGAGTAAGCGTGGCAGAACTGATGGCTATGGAGCTGCACCACACGGCTCTGTGGCCATCAGGAGAGAGGGAGCCATCACATTTGGCACGATCTCGGGCAGGTCCCCCCCCCAATATTTACAGTTGTGCTGGAGCACAGGAGTGCTCTTCCTCTTTGAAAAACAAAAAATGGTGGGCAAAACGTCCGTCAATCCGGGATGTCACGCCCTGATGTGTATTGCCCGGAAGTGGCTATTTCTGGGTTTGACCACTCCTGGCCCTCTACAACCCTCTGGTGTAGAAAGGGGCAGAGAGAGAGAGAGACTTCCCCATTTGAAAACAATTATTTTGGTGTTATTTAAATTAAAATAATAATGGGAACCCGTAATAACTACTGTTAATGATGCCAGTGAAGTCTGCAGATAATCTGTGGCATTGATTTAAGTTTAACAAAGCCAGTCACCTCTTCAAGCAAAATACTACACTGTGAGCTACATCAGATGTTTTATTGCATGCTCTTTACTAGGCACTCATGGATTTTTGTGGGTCCCTCTCACAATGTTGTCTGCCTCCCGCCTGCCTCCTGCCCCTTTTAGCCTTCTTCGCATAACAAAATACCACCCCAGTATCTTTTTTAAAGATAGAAATTACTGCTGTCTCTTGCTGTGTGCAGGAGAAGCAGCAGGATCAAAACACCCACTGAATGAGCCACGTACACGTTGTTTACTTCCTCTTTCAAAAGAGGAAGTAATGAGGGACAAACGCGCGGGCGGAGAAGTGACAGTAAGCAAATGTGATTTTCCCCTGGGTGATGATGCTCTGTATTGTTGGAAGTAGAATAAGTGGCTTGAGGAGGAACAGCTGGAGGCTGTTGGGCAGAAGCAGTGGCAGAAGCAGGCTCCTTCAGTTGCGTATCTCAGTGGCTTGGAGTCAAAAAGCTTGGTCTTTTTCACACAGCGCATAGTTAAACTATGGCATTCATTTCCACGAGATGTAGTGATGGTCACCAATTTGGATGGCTTTAAAGGGGGATAGGACAAATTCATGGAGGGAAAGGCTACCGATTGCTAGTAGTCCTGATGGCTTTATGCTATTTCCAGTATCAGAAGCAGTATGCCTCTATATGCCAGTTGCTGGGGAGCAGGGCAGGAGGATGCTTTTGTACTCATGTCCTGCTTGTGCATTTCCTGCAGGCAGCTGGATGACCACTGTATGAACAGAATGCTGGACTAGATGGACCCTTGGTCTGATGCAGCATAGATCTTCTTATGTTCTTATGAGGTGCTTTGATAATTGGTGGAAGGTGACTGGCAAGTCTTTATAGATACAAACCACCATCAACACAGGATCCAATTAATAGAAAGGGGTTGATGTTTCATAGAAGGTGCTACAATCCATAGAAGGTAAATAAGAGATCACGGCCTGAGCATGTTTTGTTCCTCCTGAGTTGTGGATGTGTTGTGCCAACAAGGGATTCACCAATTCCAAGATTTCTGGCCGAAGACGAGCAAGTCCGAACATCAAGCTGTGTCATGTATGCTCTATATTGCATAAACATGCTCGGCTGTGTCATTTGAGAAGGAAGCATGTATGTTCAATTAAGCTAGAAGTTCTCTTGGGTGTGGTATATGTCTGGTTCTTGGCACTCTGGATTACCTGTGTTCAGTGCTTGGCAGGTGAACAATGTAGCCTTGCAGCAAGGGAGACGTAACTAGATGGGCTTTTCCCTTCCAAGTCTTGACAAGCAGTCTTTGGACATTACTAAACGAAAGTAATTTCTTCAATCTACACATTGCTAAGACAAAATTTACAATTCTCCAGAAAACATCAGTTCTGGCTTGACAAGATGTACACTGTGATAGTTCGCTGTATTAGCATCCCTCTTTCATTAGGACTCAGGACTGGTCCTGTCATGTAGCAAGGGGAAATCACTTGCTTCAGGCAGTACCATGAGGGGAAACTGATGAAGGCAGAAATTGTTGTTTGAATGGTGCTGCAAGATTGTTTAAAGTTTTGGCCATAGCGTGTGTGTGTGTGTGTGTGTGTGTCATTGGGATTTTGCTTCAGGCAGCAAAATGTCTTGGATCAGTACTGCTGGGCTAGTTCCAGTTAAAATCTACATTTTAAATCATTTGTCAATTAAACAACTATTAATCAAATCAATTAATTAGTTAATGCTCTTGTTGCTAACAGGTGGCAATTAGAAGGACCCGGAGGGCCTTGAGAATTCAAGTTTGAACCACTTGAATAAGGTATAGGAGATCTCTGTTGGACAATATTAGCTGACCGCTTATATTTAATCAGAAATGGAACTGTCCATTTCCATAAAGTAAAAACCAACAGAAACTAGTAATGTATTGTTCATGTGATTGGTTAGGCCTACGTGGGAGAGTACCACTTTAAGACATAAAGGGATGTCACAGGATTTCAAAATGAGATCCCAAAAGAGATTTTGATAGTAATGGACACTTCGGTAAAATGATAAATATTCTCCATAGCTTAGGTTTGGAAGTGAAGAAAATATCATCCTTTGTACAATCTTCATGCAACTGAAGTCAATGGCAAGAGACTCATAGGTTTTGTTTGATAATAATAAAATGTTTTTTTGTTGAAGAATATCAGTCACTCAACCATTTAATAGTGAAAACAGAGTGATTCATTCATAGTCATCCAGACCTCCTGTAAATATAAATGAAGTAGGCAGTTCCGCATTCTTATCCTTTTTCATTGGTGCAACTCTCTCTGACATGGAAGTGAGTGGGAAAATAACTCAGTGTGAGCACAACAGGGCACATAAATTGGAGTAAAAGTACACTTTCTATGTAGATATGGCCAGATGTTTGGTTCTGTACCTCATGAGTTATTATTCTGTGTATCATAACTCTTGGAAATGTTCTGGGTGATCAGAAACATTGAACACGTTCAGGGTCATATGGGGGGGATGTGATTCTTGAGAAACTCTGGTCCTAGGCCACTGAGGGCTTTATAGGTCAAAATCATGAAATGAACCTTAAAACAAATTGGCATTTGGCACCCAGTGCAGATGATCACATATTGCTTCAATAACTGCCTAGAACCATAGGGTAAGCCCTTGGGGTATCTGCAGATACTCGCTAAAATATTGTTTAACTAGACAAAACTCTGCTAGGGATGTATTGATTAGTAAAATCCATTCCACCCATGTTTTGCAGATTACCAGGTGCCTTTTGTCCCACTTTTGTTGCTCATTGGTGGGATTGGATTTCTTCCAATTTACCAAATTTGTGCGAATTTGGACTTCCAAAAATGTGCAAATCTCCTCCCAAAATGCACAAATCACCCCCCAAAAGGTACATTTTAACGCTTTATCCTATAGGAGAAATGCACATTTTGCCAGTTTTATTGATTTATTTTTTTACATATTTTTCTATGACTAAATTTGTGTAAAATTCCAGAACGTTTTTTAAAAAACGGGCTGCAAGTCCACTCAATCCGTACAACTCAGGTCTGCTGTGGAAACTGCGGGTTGGATTTGTAGGAATCTGAATTCATTTGATTCTGTTGCACATTTCTCTAACATCCCTGATCTCCACTTCACTCTCTGTTCCTTTTAGAACATCCAGTTAAATCCTAGTTCCTCTGAGCCTTCTCACACGCACTCGGTTACCTAGCCCTGTGCACCTACTTTGAGATTCTACCCCCGCTTATTCCCAAACTAAGACTGGCTTTATCCCAATCTCTCCTATTCAGCCTTTTTCCCTTCTATTTGTTGAGGACTGGATGGCCACATTTTATGTCACCTACGGGGACACAGCACCTCAAGCAGAACTGTTGGCTTAGCAAATCCTGTTTCATCAAACTATTTCCCTTTCGCCCACAAATCAGTCGGCACAGACATCCATTGCATCATGCTCTGTATTTTTAAGCTCCAATTTTAAAGATGTTCGTGGCTTATCATTTAATTTTTTTTTAAAAAGCTGGCAATACAAAGGCAATTGATCATCCCAGAATGCTGGAAGGGGCAAATGGCAACAGCAGCTTTGTAACGATCCATAGCACACCACATTTCTGTTACTAAAATGTGAATTAGCGGTAGCCCTTGCACTCATGGGAATGCAGTAATGTGGCACTTTGTCCTCGTCGAGGCAAAGTAATAGAGCTGGGAGATAATGAATGATTTCTTAGCTCAGTAATTATAGAATTTTATATCTACTTTTTTAGAAGTCCCAATTCTATGCTTATTATTACTGTTACAATTCGCGGTGCCCTCTCACCTTGCAAATGAACAGCGGAGTTAAAAAATACCTTGCTCATATATTTCAAGAAAGCCATAGCCCTCTTTGCTTTCTACATTCAAAATGTTTTAATTTCAAGTCCTTAGTTTCATACCATCTGTGAAGATAATTTGCGAATGTTGACAAGTTCTTATTAAACAACGAACTGAATGAAATTCACGCCCATCTGCATGGGCCAAATTCAAGAGGCCAGTGCGGAGAGGATGCACCAGCACCAGGGGGATCATGTTGTACCTGCCTACCAATGATGATGAGTTTGACAGAAGAAAGAGGTGTCAACCCTAATGTTTGAATACACTGGGGTTCAAACCCTGACTTTTAAGAGCTGAACATATGGAGCCCTCTGCTTAGATGGGTGAAACTGTCCGTTATGCTTCTCTTACATCCATATATATTTAATATCAAGTTGTTTCCATCCTGTTTACGAACAAATTTGCTAATTTTGGTAAGTTCTTATCAAAAGACAAACTCAACCAAATTCTCACCCATCCTTAGGTCTACTTACATCAGTGCTGAATTACAGCTGATAACTTTTGTGGCAGGCTCTGGCTGTCAATTTCATTTATTTAAACTTACATCATTCATTCCACGCAGGACATGAGGCTAGAAACTTCCATTATCTTGGGACTGGCTTCTGAAGATACATATTTTGCAATGGTTTACCAGTTGGTGTAAAAGATTCCTGGTCAAATTTCCAGAGACTGTACCTACACTGTAGATTCTATGGAAACAGTATTCATTTTAATACCATTCCTTTCCCAGAATACATGGGGAAATGATTTTCTTTTGAATGCCTGAGGTGGGGTCTACAGGACTGGCCAATTCCGGCAGCTTCATCCCTTCAGTCTGGGCCTGGCCTGGCCTCCTGAGCATTTCTTGGTGTCCATTGTCTCTGTCAGCAGACTCTAATGTATTACTTTCCCCACCTAGAATCTGTCTGGCTGCCTCTCTGGCCCTTTCTACACCTAAGTGACTTTGGGAGGAAGGGGGGATGATCCCAGACTTACCTGCTTCCAGGATCATCCCCCAGCATACAAACACCAGCGCGACAACCCAGAAACAAACAGGGATGTTGTGGGCACCATTTTTTCAGCGGAGCAACTGCTCTCCACTGAAAAAGTATTTTTTAAACAAAAAAAAACCCTCCCCCCTGATGTCCCTGGACTTCCCCTGGACTGGCTTTTTCCCTCTTTGCTGACCCCCGCTACTCGCGGGGATGAGGGAAGAAGCCGGGATGGATGCCCACATTGTCTGCAGTCCTCAGGAACCAGTTATCCCAGGAAAATGGAGGGATTGTCCCCGCTTGCCCCTGGGATGACACACAGGGATGACCTAGGGACAACCCCAGAATAAATCCCTGGTATAGACATGGCCTCTGTCTCTGTTCCATTTGCAAAACTTATGCCAGATCTACACCAAGCAGGATGTGAGATGTTGGAAGCATTTTGAAAGCTGTATATGGAGTGTGTCCTGGGCCCCAACAGTTATCACTACTGTTTTCAAACCATTTTAAAGCAGTAGAGTAGCTCATGCCTCTCTCTCTCTCTCTCTCTCTCTCTCTCTCTCTCTCTCTCTCTCTCTCTGTGGGATGCTGCTGCCATTTCCTGCCATTTCCTGCCCATCAGCTCATGGGGCAGGCTTTGGATGCACCACCATCTCCAGTTCTGCTTCCCAGGCAGCATCTGTTCCTCTTCATTTCCTTAGAAGGGTGAATCAGGTGTGCTCATTTCCTAGCCAATACAAAGTGTTTGCCACTACACTGCTTCCAGCAGAGAAGCGGCACCCTGTGCCGTATCGCCCTGAGCAACAGAGGTCCTAGAAATGTGGCTCTCGCCTCTAATGACCCTCCTGCTGACGAATACACAGTCTGCTCTAAGTCTCACTTTTCCTATAAATAAGTTTGTTATTAAAGAAGCATTTAAAAGGCAAGGAGGAGAGTTGTGGGATAAATTGCAGTGGCTTACAGTAAAAAAGGAAACTGTTCAAATCCTGAATCAGATGACTTGAACATTACATGGCTAACATTACTGACCACAGTTACAAAAGGTGAATTGGGGTAAAAAAAAAAGAAATAGTGAGACTGATACCTGTTTTGGGAATGATGGTTGTAAAATGTAGCCTTCCCCAACCTGGTGCCCACCAGATGTGCTGGACTACAACTCCCATAATTCCCAGCCAGCATGGACTACAACTTCCATCATTCCCAAACAGCAGAGCACCCGGTTGGAAAAGGCCAAGGTTTTCATTCATGATAGGTGTATTTTAGCAAATGACAATCTCCAAAGGGCATCCAGTGGGCAGACCTGAAAAACAACCTTATCGTAGGCTCATTGATCTGTCAAAGTACAACAAGATCAGCACATCATCCCCAAACTGGGTGAGTAGCACAAAAACTATGAAAGTATACCTGAATGTGCATACTTGGAAGTGCTAAACACTTTAAAGTATTCTGTAATGTATTTTGGACTGTGATGAAAGTAACCAAGTGCCAGCTTACTTGTCAGAAATATCATCCAGATGAGGGCAAGTGTCAAACTGCCTAACCCCTATGGACAGGACAGATCTTAGTAACAAAGAGGTACCAAGAAATGTTCCAATGAGAAAAACAAAATAAAGAAGCGTAAAGTTAGACAAGAGTTTTGACAGGAGTCTAGCAACGAGACAAACTGAAATAAAAATGCCTGACATCGTTTATTTGGGAGTGACACAATTCTATGTCAATTGTCCAATAAAAAGTACATCGTTTTTAAAAATGCAATGGTGCCTTAGGGATGTTTTTGTTTGACTGAATTCTTTGTAAGCAATTGTGGGTTAATGGACTGGTAAGTGAAGGAGTAGAGTACTTCAGGCTGCAATCCTATACCCACTTACCGGGGACATTTAAAAAGGCAAGGAGGAGATCTGTGCGGTAAATCATAGTGACTGAAACTAAAAAAAGAAACTGTTCAAATCCTGAGTAAGCCCCACTGAGCACAGGAGGGCTTATGTCTGAGTAGACATGTA
Source organism: Anniella stebbinsi (assembly GCA_029215795.1). Taxonomy (NCBI): domain Eukaryota; kingdom Metazoa; phylum Chordata; class Lepidosauria; order Squamata; family Anniellidae; genus Anniella; species Anniella stebbinsi. Next base: position 83,476,294 of record JARDYH010000002.1, on the reverse strand, counting down.
ATAAATGAAACGAGTGTCTGGAATTGCACCCAGATCAGTTCCAACAGCCTTCCCAACCAGATGTGTAGATATGCAATGCCCATCTGTCCAGTCAGCATCTCAATCATGAATGCCAGAACGCAGTGTGTGACACTAAGACCATCCATCTCTCAGACTAGTGGTATACAAACAACCTTCACTATATGCATAGGATGAAATGGCAGCATCAGGTTACTTCATTTGGGATTGTTTATTTTGAAATGTGCGACAATACAGCCTGCCTGAGAGAAAACCAAAACAAAAAGAAGAGGACGTTCTGCTATGAAGCACAATCAAGCCAATGCCATGGCTGATCGGTGCAGTCTAGAAAAAACATGAATTAAATGCACATAGACTGGAATGTCTATTTGGGTCATTCTCTGTATAGGCGTGATCCAGGAATGCTTCTACCTAATGTGGTTACATCTTGAAGCAGTACACATGGTGAAGTAGTTTTCTGATTTCACATTTAAACACATAGGCTCAGTTCGGACGACACATTAGGCAACAGAGGAGGGGGGGAACAATTGTCAGTTGTGTTGCTTATTGTGTCGTCTGGAGGGCAGCACACAACACACACACAACTGACAGTACATTAATCAGGCACTTTAAACAACAGAGCAAAACAACGGGCTTGCACGTTGTTTAGGCCAAAGCCCCATTGTTTAAAGTGTCGTCCTAATTCAGCCCCCCCTCTCTCCGTGGACTATTCTGTTTCGGAATAGAGTTCTGCTGTCTAGAGCAGCCAAAACACCCCAGCCGCTCTATGCAGCCGGCAGAACTCATGGTGCATGCTGGGATATGGCTCGGGGACACACAGAGGAGAAGCTGCAACCAAAATGGCCGCCGCAAGTTCCTTGCAGCCGGGGCGTTTGTCGGTTCCGAGCAGCGCTGGCTGCAGTGTGTCGTCTGTGGACCTCCTCCTGCCTAACGCACGGTCAGTACGTTAGTTACCCCTCCGTTGCTTAATATGTCGTCCGAACTGAGCCATAGTATTCATTCACAAACGGACTTAGTCCAGCATATGGAAGATTGGTTTCAAACAGATTAATGTTGCATTCTCAGCTACTAACGACAACACATGGGAACTGAGAACCTCAGTGGTTGACTATGAGGTTTAGCCTATTGAGCTACCATGGATGTTGCATGCACATGGACCATAGTCCTTTCAAGAGCAGAAGGGAATAGGGCTATTCTCAACAAAAGGATGTGCAACTAGGGATGAATGAGAAATTCATTTCAGTTTGGTTTTGATCAGGATTTACCCAGTTCACACATCTTGGACTGAACATGGACCTCAACACAATTTGAATGTCAGTGCATTTCCAAGCATGCAATGTGATTCACAGATTTATTTATTTTTCTAAAGAAAAATGCATTCAACAGCATGCATACATTAGCAAATGCACATGAAAAAATGTGTATTTTTGAAAAATATGCACAAACACATTTTAATCTAAGAATTTTCATGAAAAAAGGAAAACAAAAACAAATACTGCAATCTCTTTTGGACATGAGAAGAATGAGCTTTGAGGTGGAATGTGGAGAACTCTGAAGAGCTCAAGTTTTGCTTCTACCCATATCTCTCTGCCAACATTGGCCCCTGTTATTGGGAGGCAGCACAAACCTTCTGGATCGGCCAGGCATGATATAAATTCTAGCAACCTGGCTTCTTACTTTTGTGTGGTCTACTTGTCATCAGTCCTGTCTCCAGCTTAGAGGTACCTAGCTGGAAGGTCTAGATTTGGGCATAGCTCTGATTTAGCCTATTGGGTGGTTCTGACAACTGTACCCTCCCCCCAAAAAAATACAGTTGGCTTTTGTGCCTTCTGTAAACAGGTATTCAGAAACACCATGAATCTGTCTCCTTGACATGCAAAATAAAAAGAAATCAATATGAACCGAAGCTGTTTAGCAAACCTTCCTATTAAAGCTTGGCCACTGTCATCTAAGTAGTCCATCACCCAGAAAAGGAATTACATTTGTACTTCAGTGCTGAGTATTTGCACACTATTATAGTTTAGGGATGTCAGAGGAATCCATCTGGGGGGTCAGGTCTGCTGAGCTTTTGGTGGCTCAGCCCCCTGGACTCCAGCTCTGCACAACACTCTCACTCAAGAGGGTTGTGCAGAGTGGCCAGCAGGCAACAGCGGTGGCAGGGAGGGAGGGAAGGAGGGAAGGAGCTGTGGTGTTGTCCTTGCTGCTGCCACTGGCTGTTGTGCACAAGTTGTGCTGGCTGTCGTGCTGAGGCCCAGCAGGGAGAAGGAGACACTATCGTACAATGGCTGGCGGCAGGCGATTGCAGCGCTGGCTCTTGTGTGCAAGTCTGTGCTTCTCCTTGCCAATGGATGGGGCTGCAACTGGGAGTCTGTGAGTTCTGGCAGGGAGTCTGCAGCTCAGCTCACAAATGAAAGCCAAGCCAGGGGCTCCTTGGAAATCTGTCGAGTCCCAAGAGGGCTGGATTTCCCCTCATCAGACATCCCTATTATAGTTTTAAAAAATCAGTGAAATACTCTGCTGAATTCCCATGATAGCCCTTTTCAGCCATTGTTTCAACATGCTCTCCCCATCGCTGATCAACATGTGTTCATTTGTAGGTTGGAATACAGCATGGGGGTTGAACCGCCTTCACCCCGAGGGCCAATTTCCATGTTGGAGAAGCTCTCAGGAGCCACGTTTCAGTGGTGGGAGAGGGTGAAGGCAAAATAGGAATGGCCAAAGGGAAATGGGTAGCACAGTGTAGCTTCAAGTTCTTAATGAGAGTAAACAAGCCTTTGGAGAGACATTTCAAGCTTTTAGGATAGGGGAAAATCACACAACAGTTGGGAAACTATCAAACTTTTGGTTGTTAGGACAAAGGGGTGGGACCAGAGGAAGAGGCGTGACTATCTGGGGAATCCTTAAGGATCTGAATTGGCTGGATTTGGCCCCTGGGCTTGAGGTTGTGCATCCCTGGAATAGAACCTGTGGATGTACAATTGATTGCACAGAAGGATTCTGCCCACCCAATGGGGAAACCTGCATTTGGTTTCACAGTTGTGGCTGAAATCTGAAAGGTTGATGGGAAGAGTCCAAATGGGCAATAACACTTCTGAGACCTTCCTTCTTCCACCGATGCCCCACTATGTGAAAAGTAGGGGTGTGCACCGGATGGGGTCCGATCCATGATCCAGACCCAATCCGGGGGAAATCGGATACAATTATCTGATTTCCGATCCCCGCATCTGGATTGTCCGATCTGATCTGAATCGGTCCGGGAGGACCCGATCCGGTTTGGATAAGATCGGAGGATTGGACTTCCTCCTGCCCCTCGCGCTCCTTACCTGCAGGGGCCGTCCGCTGCCATTTCTTTTTTTTTTTTTATTTCTTTTTTTTTAGTATAATTTTTATTCATTTTTCAACAAAACAAACAAACATACACATGATGATATATAAACAAACTAACTCCCTCGACTACCCCCGTGCACCCCCCCCCCGAGACCTACTCCCATTCATTCATCTTCCTTCCAGAATTTTAATGATTCTTTTGAAGGCGAATGTCCCTTTCCCGATCTTAAAACATATTCCAAAAAGGGATTCCATATATCTCCAAAATCACTCTTACTGGACATTCCCCTCATTATTTTCATTTTACATGTCAACATATCATTCAATGCTATAACCCAAATTTCTTTATACCAATCTTCTATTTTATAACTTCGTTGCCCTTTCCAATTTTTAGCAATCATTATTCTGACGGGCGCCAGGAGGTTGTTTACCAATTCTCTATTAATTATATGCTTATTACTGCTATCCCATATTGCTAGTAGAGCTAGCTTCGGGTTTAATTCCAATTTACTTCCAATTATATCACTTATTTCTTTAAAAACCTTTTCCCAGAATTTTTGTATTTGTTCACAGCTCCACCACATATGAAAATAGGTCCCAACCTCCTGACATCCCCTCCAACAATTCTTAGACACTTTTTTATCAATCTGATGAAATCTTACAGGTGTTAGATACCATCTCCAAACTGTCTTATAATAATTCTCCTTAATTCTAATCGACAATAATTTCAACATTCTTACATTCCACATCCTCCCCCAATTATCTTCATTAATTTTTTCCCTAATATCTACTTCCCATACCTCTTTTATAACGTTAAGTGAGTCCTGAAATTCCCCCTCTATTAAAATTTTATATATCTCGCTAGTGAGTCCTTTTTTAGCTCTGGCTTCATCTTTTTTTTCTATTTGTTCAATTAAATCTTCAAATCTGGTATTATTTCTACATTTCTTATTTTTTTTCCTCCATTCCTCTGTCCATTTTACCAGTTGCAGTGACTTAAACCACGCTATCTTCTGTCCTTTAAACAACTCTTTAATGTGCTCACTATCTTTCATCTTTCCCATCCAATTCCTTAGCTTAAGAATATCTTGTTCTTTCAGTCTCACTTCCATCTCTGATTTTAATGCTCTTGGGAAGTTTCCCACTACCACAACTGGGGCTAGCGGAGAATCTTCTGGTATCAACTTCCCCCTATACTTCTTCCATATCGATATTATATTTTCCAATAATGGGTTGTCCAGTACCTTCCATTCTTTCTTCTGCATTTTGGTAAAAAATATATTTCGCAATTTACATTCTATCTCTACTGTTTGCGATTCCAGCCAATCCATATCTTGCTCCCCTAAAATAGCATGAATAACATATCTTAACTGATTAGCAATATAATAATTCTTAATATTAGGAAGTCCTAAACCTCCTTTCTTTTGAGTCTTATACCATAACCCCTTATTTATCCTAGCTCTTTTATCCCCATTACAATATGCATTAATCATATTTTGCCAATTTTTAAGCTCAGCTGCTGAAATTCTAATAGGTAGCATTCTAAACAAAAAATTAACCTTAGGTAATATCTTCATTTTAATAACCGCTATTCTACCAAACCAAGAATGTTTTAATTTTCTATAAATCTGTAATTTCTCCCCTACCTCTTTTCTTAAGCTTACAAAATTAAGTTCCTCTATTCTTTCTAATTCTTTATCTATATTAACTCCTAAATATCGTATTATATTTTTATATCTTAATCCTAACTTAGCTTTACATTTCTCCATCTCTTCCTTGTTATAATTATACAACATCATTTCAGACTTCCCCCAGTTAACTTGTAATCCTGTAATTTCCCCAAATTCCCTCACATGTTTCTGAATCATCTCCCCACTTTCTAGGGGATCTTCTATTGTCAATAACGTATCATCCGCAAACATATTTACTTTAATCTTATTTTTTCCCCCTATCCCCTTTAATATTTCATCTTCCCTAATTACATTTGCTAAAATTTCTATAACTATTGCAAATAAAATCTGTGAAAGTGGACATCCTTGCCTAGTTCCTCGGGCTAGTATTATTTGTTGCGTTAACCCATCATTAACCATTATTTCCGCTTTATTATTTTTATACATCTGATTTATCACTCCCATAAATTTATGTCCAAACCCAAATGTTTTTAATATTATTTTTAACGCTGGCCATTCCACGCAATCAAAGGCTTTGAAAATATCTAAAGCTAATAATCCTGCTTTTAAGTTTCTTTTTTTTATAATATTTATTATATTTATAACTCTCCCAATTAAATTCGGCATTTTCCTACCTAAAATAAATCCGCATTGATCATTTTTAATATATTTAAATATAAATGTACCCATTCTTTTAGCCATAATTGCTGAAAATATTTTTGCATCCTGATTTATTAAAGATATTGGTCTATATGACGCTGGATCTGTCAAGTCCTTACCTGGCTTCTGTATTAATACTACCAGGGACTGGTCCCACGATGGGGGGGTCATTCCTCCTTCTATTATATTATTGAATAATTTTTTTAATCTTGGTATTAAAATATCTTTAAATATTTTATAAAATTCCGGCCCCAGACCATCAATCCCCGGAGACTTACCTCCTTTTAGTTTTCCAATAATTCCCTCAATTTCTTTGTCAGTAACCAAGGCTTCCATACACTCCCTATCTTGATCATCCAGTCTTATTTTCCAATTCCTTTCTACATATTCCCGAATCTTCTCTTGTGAAAGCGCCTCTGAAGTATATAAATCTTTATAAAATTCCTGAAAAATCCTTAATTTATCTTTCATTACATTACATCTATTCCCTAACTTATCTCTTATTGTCCCTATCATATTCTTAGCCTTCTCTGACTGCGTGGATCTAGCCAGCAATCTGGAATTTCTATTACTAAATTCAAAAAAATCTCTCTTTAAATATAATAAATTCTTTTGGACCTGTTCTATTTCTTCTTTCTCCAATTCCTTTTTTTTAGCCTGAATTAGGGCATATAATCGCTTATCTTTTGACTGTCTCAGTCTCTCCTCTAGACTCCTTATCTCTTCTTCAACCTTTTTATTAAGTACTTCCTGTTGCTTTTTAAGTGTGGACATTTCCCTAATACAGATCCCTCTTATTACTGCTTTCATCGTATCCCATAATAATCCTTGCGAATTAACTCCTTTTTCATTTATCTGCCATATTTCCTGCAATTCCTTTTTTAATTTATCAACTATGTTTTTATTTTTAAAAATTCTTCCGTCCATTCTCCATCTCTTTGCTTGTTTATAATCCTTCTTTAACTTAATATCCATCATCATTAAAGCATGGTCTGTGATCTTTATTACTCCAATATCACAATCTATTAATTTAGGTACCATATTCTTTGATATAAAAATATAATCAATCCTTGAATAGCTCTTAAATCTAGGTGAGTAAAATGTATATTTTCTTTCTTGCCCTTTTACAACTCTCCATACATCCATTAATTCTTTCCTCTCCATTAATTTAGCTAATTCTGTCTTACCCTCTCCTCTACTATCTCTTATTATATTATCTCTATCTTTCCCTTTATCTAGTACCATATTAAAATCTCCAGCCATCACAATATTCTTTTTCCCTAAATCTCCCACCATATTAAATACTTCTTTAATAAAATCAATTTGTTTCCCATTTGGAGCATAGACATTTATCAGCACAAATTCTTCCTCTTCCAACGTACAGTGAATTATAAGGATCCTTCCATTCTTATCTTTCTTTATATTTTGAATATTAACACCACATTTCTTCGATATTATTATTGCCACACCTCTTGCTTTAGAAGTACCAAATGACTTTTCATAAACTCCAACTTCCCTCATTCTTAACTCATTAGCCCCCTCCTTTATCTGATGGGTTTCCTGTAAAAAGATTATATCTATTTTTTTTCTTTTCAACAATGTTTCAATTCGTCGTCTTTTAACCACCGTTCCTAGCCCCTTAACATTTAGAGTTGCACATCTCAATCTATTCTCCATTTCTTACTTCCAGCCACATCATTAAATTGGTCTCGGTCAGTGATACACATACCCCCCCTTCCCCCCCCACACACACCCATTTTTACCCCCCTCCTCACCAGTCATCTGGGCTCTGGTCCCAATTATTTTAGAACTCTTCAGGGGGGGGAACACAGCCCAACCCACAGAGCAAAGTCCGATCCTCCCCTCCTTTTTTTTTTTTTTTCTTTCCCCTCTAATCCCTTTCATTGACTGGAACCTCCAACCGCTCCTTCTAGTTGATCTCTGGAACCTCCAACTGCTCCTTCCACTTGGACTATTTCTCCCAGATCCTTGGCATCAATTATGCCCAGCTTCTCCAACAACTCGATTCCCTGCTCGCACGATGTTATTCTTTCTTGCTTCCCTTGCCAGAAGAATCTCAAAAATACTGGGTATCCCCAGTTGTAGGTTATCGATTTCTTCCTCAATGCTGCTGTACAAATTTTGACACTCTTCCTCCACTGGACAGTGTGCGCCGATAAATCCTGATAAATTTCTATTGCTGTTGCTTGAATCTTTGGTTGAGCTTGTCGTCTGATTGCCTGCATAAATTTTTCTTTTTTATAATAATTTGCAAATTTAACAATTATGTCCCTTGGAAGCACTCCTTTACGCTTAGAACCAACTCTATGCGCCCGTTCAAGATCAGCTTCCTCCCAGGCCTCATCTGGAAGTTGTTCTCTTATCCATTCTCTTAAATCTTTTAAAGTCTCTCCTTCTTGTTCTGGGTATTTTCTAATGCGAATATTAGCCCGTTTGTCTCGATCCTCCATAGCGATAAGGCGTAGTTCATGTTGAGAGAGCTGGACTTCCTGTTTCTTACAAACTCCCACCAGAGCTTTAGTATCTGCCTGGAGCACTCCAACATCCATCACCACTTGCTTTAAACCCTCCATGAGTTCGGTCTGCGTATCTGAAATGCGCTTCGCCAAACGTTGTTCCAATCCAATAAGCATGTTTTTTATGTCATCCTTTAATTCATCCATTGGGTCTGGCTGCCCTCCTCTGGGTATCTTCGGAATTGCAGCTGGCTCTGAAGAAACAGAGCCCTTAACGGGAGATTTTTTCCCAGTCTGCTTGTCCGGCATTTCCACTCGGGTCAGCCTATGCCACAATCGATCTGATCCTCTCTCTCTTACAGGTCTTACCCAGGCGGGGGTGGGAATAGAGGGCTTCTGCCGTCTCTGCTTCTTCATAAAATTCCCTCCTCCCTCTTCTGCCTGGAGGCCTCTCACTTATGTCTCTACGTTGCAGCCAATACTTCAGTTCACTGGGAGTTAACTTAACTTCTTCTCAAACTCCCTCCAAGTGTGCCATAAACAGGCTATCTGCCGATTATAGTCCATAAATCAATCCACTAATGGCGTCTCGCTCCTTAGACCCCTTTTGCATCCAGCCGGAACAAAGGGAACAGCCGGAACAGCCAACAATCAGCAATTTCTTGCTACTCTCAAATCCCCCTTCAAAGATTGTTCACTTCCAGTCTATATATAATGCCTGTTAATCCTTTAAGTCAAGCAAGCTGTGTTATTATAAGTCCATAAATTACCTCATTAATGGCGACTCTCCTTCTCCGTAATCACGTAGTCACTTTCACTTTTACTGCAGCAATCAGTAAACAACCTCCGGCCAGCTCTCGCTCGTTTCCAGATCGCCTTCAGCAATTATTCAGTTCCAGACAATATTTCATGCCTTTTATTAGTCTTTACGATAAGGAATTAGTGCTTAATGCATAGCTTTTTTAAGGAGGACAGAAGATCTGCGACTTTACCCTGACTCGATCATAGCCACGCCCCCGTCCGCTGCCATTTCTCAGTAGATCCGCATCAGAGGGAAGCGGCCACCCAGGCAGGTAAGGAGCATGAAGGGTGAGAGGCGGAAAGGACCCCCCACTTACCTGCCGGGGCGGCCGCTCCTCTCCGGTGCGCAGATCTACTGAAAAACAGGTTTCATGGTCTGTCTCTCAGTAGTGCACCAGGTGATGATGTCATCACCTGGTGCGCTACTGAGTGGCAGGCTGTGAAGCCTGTTTTTCAGTAGATCCGCGCACTGGAGGGAAGCGGACGTCCCAGCAGGTAAGGAGTGCAAGGGAGGGGAGGGGGCTTACCTGCCAGGGCGCCCGCTGCCGTCCACTGCCGCCCACTGGTCGGATCTACTGAGAACCAGGCTTCGCGGCCTGGTTCTCAGTACATTGGACCAGCGGAAGGCAGTGGACGGCAGCGGGTGCCCCGGCAGGTAAGGAGCGTGAGTAGGGGGGAGGGACAGGGAGGGGGTTTTATGCCCCCACTCACCTGCCCCCATGTTTTCGCCATAGACTTGCATTGGGGGAAAGCTTTCTTTCCCCCAATGTAAGCCTATGGCAAAAACAGCTAAAATGGCATCCGATCCGAAAATCGGACGTCCGATTTTCAGATCGGAATTGGGTCCAAACTGAATTGGGAAGCCTCCGATCTGATCCGATCCAATCTGAGGCCTCGTTTCCGATCCGATCCAGAGGGGCATGCACATCCCTAGTAAAAAGACTTCCCTAACAGTCTGAGATCCCTCCAATGCAGCACAAAGAGCTACAGTCAGAAGAGGAATTGCTGAGAGTCCTGAATGCACGTGGAGCTGGTTGGATATGCACAGACTCCTCCTTTTCTTTTGAATCTCTCTTTCAGTAAGAACTCCAGTAATAATGACAGATCCAGGAAATAACAAATTAAATCTGTCATGACAAAATGGTAAACAGACTGCTGCATCCAAAGTTTGGCTCTTGAGCTCAGAAATTGCACAATCAAGCTGCCAGGTAGATGATAAATTTCTGAAATTTCTTGCAATTAAATGGCATGGTTAAACACACACACAGAGAGAGAGAGAGAGAGAGAGAGAGAAAGAGAGAGAGAGTCAAACACTCCCCAGGGATTCTAGAAGGTAAGCTGCTCTGGGCTCCAGGGCATGAGAGATTAATCATGATTCCAGAGCAAGAAACTGAGCAATGTTCGCCCTCTTAAGAGACCACAAGTTGCCTCATTAAGCATTCCATGCTCCTTTGCCATCTCCTGTTTTTTTGCCTTTACATCTAGTGGGGTCACTGACTACTTGTCACAGGAATTCCATTGATGACGGTACTCGGAATCGCCTTTAGTCCCTTATGCCCAGTCAATGTAGGTGGTAGCCATCAGCTAATCAGAAAAATACTTCAGAATCAGGGTGTGTTGCAGTCCAAGGGCCTAATAGTGCATCCATGCATTTTGCTACAGAAAAGCATTCACTGTGTAATCCACACTTAGATCTGATGCTGCATGTAATCCACTCCCAGCTTATTTGGAGCAAAAAATTCTCATGAACAGGGATGTACAAGAATTGTGTTTATTGTCAAAATAAGCCCTCTTCGCAACCCCAAATGCAGACACAAGCAGGAGTAGATGTTCTCTGAAAATTGTCAAGCACACAGTCAAGTTTGAAATATGCACACATTTTTTTTAATCGAACAAGCAGTTTGCAATTGCACAATGTTAAATTGCACAATGTCACGTTTGAGACTATGGGGGAAGTTGTGCAACTTTGGAAAATACACATTTTTGCACAACTTCCCATTAAATGGTGTTAGATTTGCGCAAATTTCCTGTTCATACAAATGGTACAGAGGTTGCAAATGCCTGTGGTGAACGACATGAGGAGAACATCAGGTTAATGTTCAGAGAATCTGGGTGAACCTGAAAATCGCTTGTTCACCCATCTCTACTCATGAATCATCAAACAGATTAGCACCAGCTTTTGAACAACTCAACAGGACCAAGGTTCACCCCTATCTCACTCTTTCTGTCACCTATGCCCTTTCTACACCTAAGGGTGTAGAAGGAGGGAGGGGGGAGGATCCACAGTCATCCCTGGGCATCCAAACAGAAGCACGACCTGAAAAGGAAGAAGGACATTGTGCCTGCCGCACCCGTCATTTTTTTAAAAAAATGCTGGAGCTGGAACACAATTGTGCTCCTCCACAAAGTTAAAAAAAAAAAAAAAAAGTCCCGACCCCGCTCCCCACCCACCACCAATGTCCCTGGACTCCCCCCGGACAGGATCCTTCCCTCTTGCTGACCCCATCTACTTACGGGGAGGAGGGAAATAGCCGGGATGGGCACCCACACCGTCTACGGTCCTCAGGATCATCTTGAGACCATGGGTAAAAGTGGGATAACCGAGTTCTCGATTATCCCAGGACAATGGAGGGGTAGTTCCTGCCTGCTCCAGGGATTCCCTGTGCGTCAATTGGACTCACAGGGATGACCCAGGGAAATAAGGCCAGTGTAGGCATGGCCCTAAACACCTTAGTAATTTTGCCCACTGATTTAATTTTGCCTTTTTGCAGAAGCTAAACTGGTCCATTTTACAACCCCAGAAACTTGGTCCCTTTCCCCATTTTGGTTTTCTTAACTACCACCTGTAAAATCAAGAGCATCCGCAACTCACAACGTTGGCAAACATGGGAAATGTTGAAATTGTCGTGACTGGTGACCAGCAAATTTGAGATGGGAAAAATCATCTGATACTTTTCCATTCGTTTTCCAACATTGTTTCAGCTTTAGTTCATTGGATTGTATAAACTTGACCAACACTGGCCCAAGCCACTTTGCTGCTTGAGGTGAAGAACAAGATGGCACCCTCTTCCATTTAATGTACAAAACTAGCTAGGTAGTTTCTTCAATATTGATTATAGAACAGCATTGATTATAGAACAGTGAACCTTAGCTAGTTTAGGGAACAGAGGGCAGGTCAACAGGCACACAGCTCTCTCCTCCAATACCTTGCTGCCACCCGCCAGTAACTGCCACCTGAGGCGACTGCTTCACCCTGCCTAATGGTAGGGATGCATTTTAGTTCCCTGCCTTTATTACATATTATGCTCTTGTAATTGTGTGGTGTCTGAGTCTTCAGTTAAAACACACAAGGTGGGAAGGGGATTGCTGACTGAACACAGAAAGGGAAAGACAGCGAACGCTCTCATGTCTGCGGCTTTCCCAGAACATAGAAATTAAAAATGAAAGGAATAAATTTTTCATGAAGTGCTTTTTAGAATTCAAGCTTCTTAAATCTTACAGCCTGTTTATTACACAGTGGACTGCACTTGCTTTATGTGGAGGAATAAGGGGCTGTCTGATGTTGCAAATCAGCTGCTAATTAATACCTTCTCCTTTGGGGTGAGCTTGCTTCTCTTAAGGTAGGGTTGTTGTTTCTTAAAGAAGTCCTTCCCCCCCCCCCCAACTATGCATAAGGCTTATTTCTTGTCATGAACAATGTCATTGCTTTTCTGGGAAAATAACATCTCCTTCTTCCATAGTTTTGTTCAGATACCAGCAGGGAATTTGGGAGGAGGAACAGCAACACCTTGCATTTGTATGATGTTAATAAAATTACAGAGCGTTTCTATACTTGCTGTATGCTGGGACCAGAGTTACATTATGCTGGTGGAATGACAGCAGGGTTGTCCCTACCATTAGGCAGAGTGAGACAAATGCCTCAGGTAGCAAATGCTGGGGCAGGGGCAGGCAGCAGGGGCAGCCTTCCAGCTCTTCCTCATTTACTCTCTGGCTGTTCTCCTCTGTTGGGGAGGCAGTGGTGGCAGCCTTTCAGATCTCCTTCATGAAGTCTTTGGCTCTTCTTGGTTGGAGGAAAGAGATGTCTTCTCGTGGGCCCCCTAAACTAGCCACTGGTGGTGGATGCTGTCCCATCACAAATGTTAAATTAAGTCCAGTCAGCTTCTGTATGTGGTCTGGGGAAAGGGCGTCATCTTGTCCTTTGCCGAAGGCAGTGAAATATCTTGGGTCGGCCCTGAATGGTTGCTGCATCTATTCCATGCTCAGCCTGGGAGGGGAAGGGGAAAACAAAAAAGAAAATGCAAAAATGGCATTCAAGTGACAGGCACCCCATACTGTCCCTGAAAACAGTACCACAGCCTACCACTCAGGGGCTGCTCTGGCAATGATGCCCACATGCTGACCACACACAGAGGCAGTCAATGGACTTTCGATGGTGTGGGCATACCTCCTGCATATTCCTCACATCATCCCACACACACACACAACATTCAAGGAGACACCATAGCATCCCCCACTCTATTATCCCCAATAACACAACTAGCAGTGACCCCAGGCATCCCCATCTGACATCCTCCAGGTAGGGGGGTTGAATTAGGGATGTGCACGCCCGAAAATATTGTATCGTATTGTTATCGGAATTTCAGACCAAAAATATTATCGTATCCGATAATATTGTAAGTTAACCGTATCATATCGTATTATCGGAAATATGATATTTATATCGCTTCTACATTTTGCCCTATAGACTCTAGAGTTGATTTTTGAGTCAGAAAGGCCTAAAACTTCTTAATTTTCCAAGTTACAGATGGTTTGAAACTTGGTCACAGTGCAGACTGGGTGTTGCTTGTCTTGTGTGCCAAATTTTAGAACAATCAGTGCAAGCATTACTCAGAAGTAAGCTTTCAAAATCCACTTTTTCAGGTGGCTGAAATGTGGTCCTTTTTCAAGAGACATCCATTACAGATGGGCATCTCACATATGGCCTTAAGGGGACTCAGCTGTGCTCAATTTCAGATGCACAGCTGCAGGCATTACTTGGAAGTAAGCTCTCAACATGCACTGTTTCAGGTAATCCACTCCATGCTGCTGCTAAGTGCTATAATAACTCCTCATTTTTAAAGATCTAGTCCTTAAAGTTGGCAACCTTACCAAAGGGCTGTAGGGAGTGGACTCATGGCAGCACTCCCCGATGAGAGCATACATCAGTTTGACATAGCTTCTCTCGATGTTGATATTGAAGCCAAAAACGCACATGCACACCAACCCACCAAGGCGGGTCGGGCAGGCACAGTGGCTTAAAAAAGGCAATGTGTGAGATGCTTCTGCATCCCCTCAGTAATGGAGGCTAGGGTTGTATCATATCGTTATTGTTAATCGGATGTCCAATAATGACCATATCGTATTGTTATTGGACATTTTAAAGGTATGATACACATCCCTAGTTTGAATGCCCCTATGCTGGTCACAGGCACTGTTTTATGAGCACACCACACACACAAAGTGGAGGAAGAGAAACAACCCAGTACCCATATAGCTCCCTGGGCAAGCTGCCTGTGGAGAACTCAGACAGGCCAGGACATGCAACAAAGGCAACCACAGAGTCGTAGGTCAAATCTACACCACGCAGGACATGACACTTTGAAAGTGGTTTGAAAATGGTATATGGTGTGTGTGTTAGGCCTCACCAGTTGTCAATACTGTTATAAATCGTTATAAAGCAGTAGTGTAGATCCAGCCATGCTGATGGCAGCTACCTCCATTCGCTTATTGCATAGTAGGAAGGAAGAAGGCATTGGAAAGGGTGAATATGGTCCCACTCACCTTTTGAATGCCAGGTTTAAAAAAAATGCCAAGGACATAGGGGAGGGAGATGAACAAAGAGCCTGACTGAGCAGAACAGTCCGTGCTTGCTTTTCTCCATGTGGGATGAATTTTCTACTGTACCTGTGGGAAAATGGCCTGTGGAGAATAAAGGGGGAGACTGACAGGGAGCAACGAGCAATAGGCCATAGCTGGAGAACATTGTCCACACAGGCATTTAAAACCAGGACAAGGAGAACACACAAGGAGGTAGATTGGGGATATGTTTGTTTGGCCTGTCTCCTCCATCGTGTGCTAGCCCAGCTTTCTGCATATTTTCATTCCTCTACTACTGTATGGACTTGCATCTATATAAATCGTTTCCATGAACAAGACTTTTCCATTTTAATTATTTATATTTTAACTTCCATGACATAAATAAATCACAATGATTTTTTTAAAAAAAATACCATGTCCAGTTTTTTTTAAAGCCAGAGCTGTGATATTATTTTGCTCTTGGATGGTTACCTTGGTGTCACATGTATTCTTAAGGAACTTATTCTGATGATGATGATGATGATGATGATCGTTATCATCATCATCATCATCATCATCATCATATGTCAGAGTTTGTACAGTTCACCCCATCACATGATCAGGGGTCTGGAAACAAAGCCCTACGAGGAGAGACTGAAAGAACTGGGCATGTTCGGCCTTGAGAAGGGAAGATTGAGGGGAGACGCAATAGCACTCTTCAAGTACTTGAAAGGTTGTCACACAGAGGAGGGCCAGGATTTCTTCCCGACCATCCCAAAGTGCAGGTCATGGAAGAATGGACTCAAGTTACAGGAAGCCAGATTTCGGCTCGACATCAGGAAAAACTTCCTGACTGTTAAAGCAGTATGACAATGGAACCAATTACCTAGGGAGGTTGTGGGCTTTCCCACACTAGAGGCATTCAAGAGGCAGCTGGACAGCCATCTATCAGGTATGCTTTAAGGTGGATTCCTACACTGAGCAGGGGGTTGGACTCCATGGCCTAATAGGTTCCTTCCAACTCTACTATTCTATGATTCTATGAACTATTTGTGTTATTAACTGGTCGCTGATCTATCCAGTGATAACATTGCAAGCATTGAAACAAGCATCACATTCTTTTATCAGTGACTGAGGTCACAAACCTACACTGAAGATCCACCAGTTGAAAGGCTATAGAATTTGGCAATAGCCCCACGACATACTGCCGTGAAAAATGCACTTGCTGGGCAACCCAGATATGTTGGTGGAACACTCCATTGACTGATACAGTCCATCGATGAAGAAAATTTGCTGGAGGAATAGCTAAAATGTAGGGGGGCATGTGTCGCCTTTTACAGAGGAGAGTCCTCTATTTGAAGATATGTCAGAGGACTGTCCTCCATTTTAAAGCCATCCTCTCTTTGAAGGGTTGTCCCACCTATGGCTGGTTTAAAGATTAAGAACATTGAGATGGAAGAGATGGACCTTGAAGTAGCCCATCAACAGCACCTGGACAGCAGACTGAGCAAGGCACACAGGTCACCTGGTCACAGTCTTCCACACTTTATTTCTATTTAAATTATAATGATTATTTCTAACTTTGCAGTTCTACAAATGAATTCGCATATGCAAATTTCATGCTGATTGTTAACCTCTTTTGTCCTCTTTTCCAGTGATGAATTTCCTCTGTTCTGGTGATTCCCATAATAAAATAGGGCACAGTCACAGGGAGGAGCTCACTTACCATATCCTGGACCTCTTCAATCCGTGGCCACATCTGTAGTGATGGCATAGCTTTACACCAGCCCCAGATGTGGCACAAATAATTTTGCTCCCATGGACTGCAGACATTTGCCAATTCTATAGCCTTTCAACTGGTGAATCTTCAGTGTAGGTTTGTGAATCATAGAATGGTAGAGTTGGAAGGGCCCTGTAGGACATTGAGTCCAACCCCCTGCTAACAGATGGTTGTCCAGCTGCCTCTTGAATACCTCTAGTGTGGGAGAGCCCACCACCTCCCAAGGCAATTGGTTCCATTGTTGTACTTGTCTAACAGGAAGTTTTTCCTGATGTCCAACCAGAATCTGTCTTCCTGTAACTTGGGCCTATTATTCCGTGTTCTGCACTCTGGGATGATCGAGAAGAGATCCTGGCCCTCCTCTGTGTGACAACCTTTCAAGTATTTGAAGAGTGCTATCAAGTCCCCCCTCAATCTTCTCTTCTCAAGGCTAAACATGCCCAGTTCTTTCTGTCTCTCCTCATAGGGCTTTGTTTCCAGACCCCTGATCATCCTCATTGCCCTCCTTTGAACACGCTCCAGCTTGTCTGCATCCTTCTTGAAGTGTGGTGCCCAGAACTGGATGCAATACTCAAGATGAGGCCTAACCAGTGCTGCATAGAGGGGAACCAGTACCTTCCACGATTTAGAAACTATACTTCTATTAATGCATCCCAAAAGAGCATTTGCTTTTTTTGCCGCCACATCACACTGTTGCTCATATTCAACTTGTGATGTACAACAGTTCCATGATCCTTCTCACTTGTAGTGTTGCTGAGCCAAGTATCCCCCATCTAGTAACTGTGTGTTTGGTTTCTTTTTCCTAGGTGTAGAACTTGGCATTTATCTCTATTAAATTTAATTCTGTTGTTTTCAGCCCAGTGCTCCAGCTTCTCAAGATCACTTTGAAATTTGTTTCTTCCAGGGTATTAGTTATCCCACCCAATTTTGTGTCATCTGCAGATTTGATAAGCATTCCCTTCACCTTCTCCTCCAAGTCATTAATAAAAATGTGGAAGAGCATTGGGCCCAGGACTGAGTCCTGCAGTACCCCGCTCATTGCCTCCCCCCAGTTAGAGAAGGTACCATTGATAAGCAGTATTTGGCCATGTCTACACCAAGAGATTTATCCCGGGGTCATCCCTATGTCATCCCTGTGTGTCCACATTATGCACAAGCGATCCTGGGGGCAACCACGGAAACCAGGAATATACCGGTTTTTCCACCATCCCAGGTCCTAAAACGGGCACAGAGCTGCACGGGGTAGCTCCATGCCCATGGGGGGGGGCATAAATTTCACCATCCCTGAGATGTGGGGGCTGGACAGGTTGTTTTTTCTTACCTTTTACGGTGGTTCAGGGCCACACGACTGCTCTTCAGTGAAGTAAAAAGTGATGCCCGCAACGTCGCTTTTCCCTTCCAGGATATTGCGTAGTGGTCTAGACGCTGGGGGAGGATCACAGATGCAGGTAAGTCCATGATCCTCCTCTCTCCCTCCCTCCCTCCCTCCCTCTACACCCTTAGGTGTAGACATGGCTGAGAGTCCATTCTGTAGCTAACTGTGGATCCACCCAATAGTTGTCACCCATATACTATGCTTCCACGTATTCGTTCATAAATCACCTCATCACAATTCTAATTATGACAACTGAGTCAATGTCCCTTGAAGCCAGAGTCTTGAAGACAATCAGAGCAGAGGAGAGAGCCAGTGTGATGTAGTGGGTGGATTGTAAATCTGGACTTTGAACATTAGAGTCCCTGCTCACCCAGGAGGCTTGCTGTGTCTCTTTGGGCAAGTCTCAAAGCCTACTTTAGTGGCATGATGTGGTGTTAACACAGGATAACCCAATGTATTTCTGAGTTTCTGGGGTAAAGGCAGTACAAGAATGTGATCAACAAAAGGGGGGAAAAGACCCAGGGAATACAGATGATGTGGAAGGAGGAAAGAAATAATTTAAGAAACATTTATGAAACACTTGAATGTCTCATTTGACACTTAGTACATTTATTAAGCAACATTTATTGATTTTCAATAATAGTTGGGGCCCAAAGTCTTGTTTTCTACAACAGCCAACCAAATGTGTCTGGGAGGCCCATAAGTAGGGCTTAAAAGTGTGAGGTGGGGTAGAATTTGTTCCTCCCTTTCCGTTTGGTGTTCTCCCAACCCAGTAATTAAGCAACAGAGATGTCATGACATGCTGTGATCAACATAGTAGATGGCACTCCAGGAACCAAGATGGCAGCTTCAGTAGCTTTATGCGGGAATTCCTTAATAGACACCAATTTTTCTAAAGGGCCTACTTGTGGGTTTTGTATATCTGGTTTCTCCCTCCTCCAGAGGTCAGGCTGCACTTTCTATTTTTCTCTCAATCTCTGCCTTTTGAACTGAGACTAATCCTTTATGGATTGCATCCATTTTGTCACACAGCATTCTGCAAGACAGGAATGCTAAAGCTCCAATTCTGCTGCCTTTTCTATCAATGCATCTCTGTAGGAATGGTTGGATTTGTATTGGTGTAATGGAGAGACGAGAATTTGGCCAAATACCTTCTCATGCTGTGCTTGGCGGGAACAAGTGTGTTAAAACCTGAAGACAGAAAAAGAATTGGAGTCTATGCTTACAATTGGCGATAGTTTAGGAACATTTTCTTCGCTCTTTTCTTCAGACTGCAGAGACAGAGTACAGGGTGGAAGGTAAGATCAAAAGCAACAACTTCCACAACATTTCCTCAGTTTAAGCCTTTTAAAGATTTTGTACCACCATGCTGCTCACTTAAAAGGAGAATAAGGAGGCTGACTTCTCTGCCTATACACCCACCTCTGGTTTCTCCCAACAATGGAATATCTCCAACAATGAAAAATGCCACTTAATACTTATTGTTCCCATACGCAATCAAATCCAATTTTTCCCCACTTCATAAAATCACAAAGCTATGCATAATACTAGAGGCCACGACTCACTCATCTCAGAAGCTCATGAGATGATGGGTGATATGAAGCCAGAAGCTCATTGCAAGTTCGACTAGTCATATCTTAGATCTGCAATCTTTGGTGGCCAGGTGTCTTACTTCACAGAGGACAAAGCCCTCATTTTGGAGAGCTGGCTGAGGACAGTCCTCTATTTGAAGAGGTGTCCAATCCAAGTCTGGTTTGAATCCAAAGAACCATAAGGAGGGAGTTCCAGCAGCAGCCTTGAAGTTACCTATCAATGTTTAGCACCTGGAGAGCAGACTTAGCACACAGGTCACTTAGTCACTCTTCTCTGCTAAATTTGTACCTATACATGTAAAGTTGCGTATGCAGTTATTATGCATTGCAAATTAATGTCCTCTTTTGTCCTCTTTTTGGGTGATTTAATTACTTTTTTTTGATGAGGCATAAATGGCTATCCTATTCACGACTCTAGGTTAGCAGTTCAGTATTAATAGATTTATTCAGCAGTGCAATTCATGGTGAACCCAGATGGCCTGTAATTTAAAATCAGTCTTTCCCAAATTCCTCTCTGTGATACGTCACAGCGTTTTCGAAGATTATTTAAAACTTACATTTTTACCTTGACTTTCTCCAACCATTAACTTGTCTTATTGTTGTTTTTGTTTTATAATGATGTACTGTTATATTATTTTTTGTAAATTGCTTTGGGATTTTAAAAAATGGGGTGTGCTATATATGTGTGTGGCGGCGTGGATGTAACCTACCCAGGACCATGTTGGAATAAACAGTTTGAAAAGTCCTGGGATAGGAATTTCATGAAGATGAAAATGACTGGATCAGTGGCAAAGTTGCATTCACAGTGTGTTCCTATACATCTTTTCTCAGAAGTAAGCCCCATTGTATTCAATGGGATTTACATAGGATTGCATAGGATTGCTGGCTTAGTAGGCAATAGGAACAATAGGAAGACCCACTGAACTCAGTGGGACTTGCTTCTGAATAAATATATGTAGGATTGTCCTCAGCGCTGGCCTTAGGATAAATAAACACCTAGAGAGTTCATGGACCCTGGTGCAGGTGTGATGTTGGTGCCCCCCTCAGCTCAGCTTGGCATTCCATTCAGCTCAGCTTGGCACCCCCTTCAGTCTGGCACCCCAAGCGACCACCCGACTTGCCCACCCTTAAGACTGGCCCTGATTGTGCTGATACTTGGATAAAATGGGATGGCAGCAAGTTGACCCTTTAAGCACAGCATATGGAGCAGCAGAGCCATGCAATTCTACTTCCTGTTGCAATGACTTAAATAGTCTCAACTCAACTGCCCTAAGAGAGATCTAGGACAAAACCCAAGCAAAGACTATTGTAGCTACTTTATTTACTGGCTCTCATAGAAAGCGCTACTGAAGCTCCAGTCACATGTGTATCCCTGCCCTGCCCAAGAATAACTTGAATGTGACTTTTGTTCTGCCCAGCCCCGTAATATAGACTGAAGAATCTTGTAGATGGGGGCAGAGGGGGTGTCAAGAAATCAAACTAGATCTGTGTCAGTGTTAATGCTGAGCTCACCCACCATGAAAGTGAGCCAAACAGTGCCCTCATAGCATCACTGGAGATCCTACGAGTTTCTGTATCACAAGCGAGTATTTCCACTCATCTGCAAAATGGAGAAATATTCTGAACGATCAACAGATAAGTAGAGATTAAAGAGCAATCATCATTTTTAAACAGTAAAAATTCCAGCCAGTGTGGTAAGCCGAAGCTGGGACATTTTTGAAATAATAAAGATGAAAAAGGGAAGCCAAAGATTGGTGCCATTTTCCTTCCTGAAACAGTAGATTCTGTGTTTTGGCACAGCTCTGGCTCAAAACTGAACATTTCAGCATTTCTAGTGCCAATTACATTCACTTGCTTTCAGTTTCAGGACAAGAGAAAAAATATCCCTGGCAGCTGTGTTTCCTCTATCCTACAATGTTCTTTTAAAGATCTAAATACGGTTGTGCTCAGATCTCCATATTCCTTTATCAAGGCATTGCTCCTGCTGTTGGGAATTCTAGTACTGAAATGGTTATTACCACTTTGCTAAAGGCAGCTATTACTCTACTTATCTGAAGACAAAGGAAGACAAGACCCTGCAAAAATGAGATTTTAATCATTGGCTTGTTTTATTTGATACTGTGATTTTAATCATTTTGCCCCCTCAGAGCCTTGGTTTTTATTAAATTACAAACTGTAAAAAGGGGCATGAATCCTGTTAAGGGTTTTCTGGTTGAAACGTTTTGGAGTTTGATGTTTCAGAAATGGATACATGTACAAAGTTGCACAATCCAGTTAAATTGGCTGTACAACTCCAGCTGTCTTCTGCACTATCTTCTAAAGAACAACCTAATATTTTTGTTGCTTGAGCAGAGTAAAGTTCCAGTTTCTGAGGGTTTGTTTGTTTTTGCTTTCCCTGGAACAGACAGCACTGATATTTTATTTCATTTTTTAAAACCCCGTTGATGTCTATACATCACAAACTGGGACCTGCAACAGGATGTTACAGTGTATCTCCAGCCCCAACCAGTTCTAAAACCTGGATCAGGGACCTTGCAGTGCTGTTCAGGGCTTGCAGAAGATGTTTTGGTGGGAGGCAGTGGTGTAGAGGTAAATTTTGAAGTGCAGGAGCAGAAGGCAGTCCCCATAGCCACACCCTCAAGGAGAGTCCAACAATGGAGACAGCTATGTTGATCCATCTCTCTCTCTCTCTGTGATATATATGGGATAGCTCACAACAACATCTTGTTGCTACTGTGAGGATTGCAGGTAACTTCAAAGGGACCAGGGAAGGCTGAGAGAGGTGGCAGATGATGTCATTGCTTCTGCTAATCAAAATGGCCTGACCCTTTGAGCTTGTGAGCCTAAGCTCCACTATACCACTGGTGGAGGTAGGAAAAACTACACCTCCTGACTCCTTCCCCTGCCATGTTGTGTAGTACTAAAGGGCTTGGGTTGAGGGCTGGATCCCCATAGAATTGATGCAACATATGGGGGAGGGGGTCAACTTGTGTGTGGGGCCCTCAGGGGGGAAGAAGCCCACCCAGTTGTGGTGGCAGAAGAGGAATTGGTGGCGCCCCCTCCCTGGACATCCAAATGTTCTTCAAATGCCAATAGAGAGAACCATCCAGTTGCTGCCACATCAGGCTCCTTCCAGTCCACCCATGTTTACTTCCATTTGGGCCAGTTACGGCACAGAGCAGTGGGAGGTGCCAGTTGAGTCTGACCTCCTACAGGACTTTTTAAAAATATAGTTCTCCATACCTAGGGAATTTAGGATGGCTCCATTTCACTTCCAAATAGTGACCACTTTATTATGGGGAGAAAGATTTACAGAGCACCAAAACATGCACAGGGACAATCAATAGAGGGAGTGGTAAATAACCCATCTGAAAACAAGGCCAGAGCATGAAGGATTCTAAGTATAGTCTTTGTTTCCACGTTTTGAGTTCCACTCCACAGAACCTTTGCACCCACATCGGGCATTTCTATGTTTCTTTTCCTAGGAACCTTTGTGTTTTCTCTGGTGATGGCCTGCTTAGTTGATTTGATGGTATATTCAGATTTGAGGAATTATTTTTTAAAAACAACAAAGAGTCTTGTGAGACCCTAAAGCCTAGCAATTATATTGTGACATAAGCTTTGGGTGTAGAGTTCATATGCTGGACTAAGCAAGGAGTCAAGGATCCTCAATATTGGCTGAAGCCCCTCATATAGAAGCCAAGACACAGGCAAGGGGCTCTTTAACCCCTAGAAATGCAATATACGTAAATAAATCTGTCTGTGTCTTTATGTAGGAGAAATCAACTAAGATGCATGTTCAAAGGGCAAATGCTGAGAGTCATATATTGACTCCTAGAGGTTTCAAAACTTATCCTGTAATTAAAGTATAGTAAAAATATGTTTTCAGGGAAGCTGTAAATCCCATTGAACCCAATCTGGCTTACTTATGACTAGACATACATTAAACTGTACTATTAGTTATTTGGCTCTTCTTGTCTCTAGCTGAGTTTGGATGTAATGCTAAACCATGGTTTAGGGTTACAAGAATGAGCCTAGTCCCCCCCAACCCCTGGTTTGTGCACCCTCTCTTCCATCTTCCCTTGCTGTGACTTTGAGGAGGTGATTGGAAGCCTTCACTTCCATTTCAAAGCCTATCAACACTACTGCTTTAAAACAGTTTAAAACGGTTTAAAATGGTTTAAAACGGTTTATAACAGTTCTGAGAACTCTTGGGGCCCAGGACACACTCCATATACAGTTTTCAAAATGTTTTCAAAGTATTGTATCATGCTTGGTGTAGATTGGCTCTCAGATTAAACAATTTAGTGTGTTGCGTAGACCACCAACTGGTTAATCTTATATATAACCATAGTAACATTATCTCTCCATAACAGAGAAGAAATTCCATTTCCATAACTATATGGATAAAGGATAGTGACAAAGTAGTGATGGGAAAGTAGTGGTTAGAGAAAATAAGCCAGCTTCATAAACTATGGTTTGAAATTGGTTTGTTTTGAGTAATTCTAGTTAACATTAACCACAGCTTGTCCAGGTTAGGACAACACAGCAAGCTTTGGTTAATCAAGAATGGAAGTGAAAGCTTCTGACTCCTTGTGGCCTTGGCAGAGAAGGAGCAGAAATGGGTAAACATGCATTTTTAAACAAGTTGACTTTTGTAATGCAGTTATCGGCTTGAAAATGTACCAAAAGGAATACTAAAATGTATATTTTAGGTAAGTTGCAAGCAAAAATGTGTATTTTGTGGGAAAATATGTTCAGTAATGAAAGTGCAAGGAAAATACATGCAATAATTGAAACTTTCATTTTTTTTTAATGAAGCTTGATATAGAAATGGGTAGAAACAGACTTAGGAATGTATACAAACAAAACTGACATGGACTGGAAATAGACTGTTCATCTGGATTGCTTCCTGTTATGACTAATAATAAAGTATCTCAGCATTCTGAGAACCTGCTTCTCTCCCTTTTTTTTGCCCTTAGTGAAGGTTCTCCTCCTTTTGGTTTTACGGCTAGATCTAGCCATCATCTAACACAGAAGTCTTGTTACATTGCACATTTAGATCACATTGCCCTTTCTTAGTATTAATAAATACATATTATTCATTCTGAGGTAATAATAGTTCATGATTGGTGGTATATTATTCCCAGAATGTAGTTTGGTGACCTGTGTTGAAATACACAATCCAAAACCCCTATGTGGTTCCTATAGCTGATAGCTTCTGACACATCCTCATAAGATTCATAACCTAGAACAGTCTTCTGCCACGGAGTTCCCAGTGGAACAGAAACTTCAAATGACACATTTCCCTCACGTGACGGGGCCATTGGAGAAATTGCTCTGTGTCTGGGCCGGGATTTCAAAAAGTCCAGGGATTTTAACTCCAAGCATAACTGTGATCATAATAACAGACTATTATTTACATCCCCCCATTCCTGTTAGATTGTGTTTAGTGCTGTCAAGATCAAAGCCAAGCAAGACTATCCCTTTTTCCTTTCACTACTTTGTCACTATCCTTTACCCTTATAGGCATGAAAATGGAAATTCTTCTCTGTTATGGAGAGATAATGTTGCTATGGTTATAATTCTGTAAAGGTAAAATAGATTTATCAAAATAATTGGAGGCATGTACTGCCACTAAGGTCAGTGATTGCAGAAACAGGCTGACATGAAATGACTTAACTTTTAATTTGCTGTGTCTGTCCCCCGTGCCCACCCTCCCTTGCCTCTTTTTTCATCTCTCCTTTTAGGGGAAGCAGAGAAACAGCACGTGCAGACAGGAGTTGAACACAAGAACTCTGTCTTCAGATCACCGTCAGAAACGTCAATGCATCAATTAATTTGTCAGTTTGATGTGTTTGAAAGAGATCCCCCTTGCAGGAAATGTTGGTTGTTTAACCATGGACATTGACATAAAATATGAAACCTGATAGGAACTTTGCGAGTTGCCTTATTCTGCATCACATCATAGATCCATCTTGATCAGAGACTTGCCAGGGTTTCAGACAGGGGTCTTCTCTGGCCCTACATGGGCATACCAGGGATTGAATCTGGGACCCTTTGCAGACCTAGCTGGGGATGTTTGAGGCTTTTCTTCAGCTTGCGTTTGTAAGCGAACTCACCAGATCCACATTCCCTGGATTAATACAGGGATGAGAAAGCAGTCAACCTTCCGTTTTTGCACTTCTCTGTGATGTAGTTTCCATATGTAATATAATATCCATATAATATATTATAATACCATATTTTTATAATGTAAAATTTAAAGTGTGTATTTTTGGTAAAATTGCATACAAAATGCATGTTTTAGGATAAAATGTGTACAGAAATGAATATTATTTATTATTTATTTACTTACAATATTTAGATACTGCTTCCCATTCAAAACTTTTGGAGCAGTGGACAAAATAAAATAGAATAAAAACAAAATAAAAACACATCAAAAGTAAACTGCAGCTGGTCATTAAGGGAAGGCTTCCTGGAACAATGATGTTTTCAGGAGGCGCCAGAAGGGATATAAAACTGGCACCTGCCTGACCTCCAGAGGCAGGGAATTCCATAGGAGGGGGGCCACCACACTGAAGGCTTTTCCCCTGGTGGACTCCAATCGGACATTAGGTCTATGTGGAACCACCAGGAGCATGCCCTTGGATGACCTCAGTGACCGGGCAGGTTGATGGGGGTGAAGGTGCTCTCTCAGGTATCCTGGTCCCAAGTTGTTTAGGGCTTTGTACACTAGTAAAAGAACCTTAAACCTGGCCTTGTAACCACTAGTAAAAGAACCTTAAACCTGGCCTGGTAACCACTAGTAAAAGAACCTTAAACCTGGCCTGGTAACCAATAGGTAGCCAGTGCAGTTCCCTCAGCAAAAGAGTTACATGCTGGAAAGGGGCAGCTCTGGACAACAGCCAAGCTGCAGTATTCCGCACTAGCTCCAGCTTCCGGTGCAGCTTTAAGGGCAGCTCCACATAGAGCGCATTGCAGTAATCCAATCTTGAGGTTACTAATGCCTGTACCACTGTGGCCAAGCTATCCCTGTCCAGAAGAAGCCATAGCTGGCGAACCAGGTGAAGCTGGTAAAAGGCACCCCAAGCCATGGCGGCCACTTGAGCCTCCAGTGACAGAGATAGATCTAAGAGTACCCCCAAACTATGAACCTGATCTTTCAGAGGGAGTACAACCCCACCCAGAACTGGCAATTAGACTCAGGAACCACTCATCCACAGGGCTTCCATCTTGCCAGGATTCAGTTTCAGTTTATTGGCCCTCATCCAGCCTATTACTTAGTCTAGGCACCGGTCCAGGACCTGCACAGCCTCACCTGATTCGGTTGTCACAGGGAGATAGAGTTGCATGTCATCGGCATATTGATGGCATTTAGCTCCAAATCCCCTAATGACTGCTCCCAGTGGCTTCATATAGATGCTAAATAACATTGGGGACAAGATGGTATCCTGCACAACCCCATAGCTCAATTGCCAAGGGGCTGAGGAATGGTCACCCAATGCTACCCTCTGAAAATGATCCTGTAGGTAGTATTGGAACCACTGCAGCACAGTTAGGGTAAAATGCAAAAGTGTGCAGTGTGTGTGTGTGTGGGGGGGGGGGAACACTAAGAATAATGTGAATTTTCATGCATTTTTTATAATATATATCACAGATTGATGTGGAAACAGGACAGAATAGATCAATGAATGTGCACATTTGGACCTCAAATAGACTGAACTGTGTGTTTAAAACATGTAATGTACCCAACTCCTTTCCTGGGATCAGTTGCTAAAAGAAATATCTGGCTGTTGGTTTTGGGGTTTGTTTGGACTATTGTCTGAACATAATCTGAATTAATACATCACAATAGCTGATCTTCTTCTTAATCACTGGCTGAATGTTTTGAAACCAAATGATGATTATGGAGAATCACAAAAAGAAATTATTTGGATGGCAGTTTTTTGTTTGTTTATAAATACTTAAGCATTTCCTTCATATTCATAACTAAATTCTGAATGATTTTCTTATGTGTGCTTTTTTAATGGAAAAGTTATACATTGTATTCTGAAGTGCATTCTTTTAAGAACTTCAGAATAGAATAATACACATTGGATCAACACAGACAATAAGTGGAGGAAGGCATATTAGTGCTGAACCAAAATTTTCTCAGTAAGACAGAAATTTCCGCTTGTCGTGATGGTAGCTTACATAGAAAGAAAGAATTGGCATTACATCCCCACCCACTCAAAAATAGGCAGACACCATTTCCCCCCATAATATCTGCAAAGATACCTGCATCAGGACATGGTGCCATTCCAGAGGCACTGTGGGGAAGGGGAATGTGGCACCCCCAACCGGCTAATCCTACTGCCTGACAATTGTTTTAGCTCCATTGCTGCTTGTGGCACCCGAACAATTAACTTTAAGGAAGAAGATGCTTGTTAGAAAAAAACACACAATGATTCAGGCCAGAGATCATAATGGCCTCAGGACAAGGGGTAAGTGGGAATAAGCGTGCATGCTGGCTCCCATGCACCTGCCCACTTCTGCTGCAATAAACACTTCGTCCCTGGGTTGTTTATTGTGAGGTCTGAAGCCAGAACTCTGGGTTGTTTTGGACCAACAACATAGAGTTTGAACCCATGGGTTGTTCATTGCAATGAGAGCTGGCTGGCATATGGGATCCAACTTCTCAACAACCCAAGGTTTGTTAGCCATGGGTTGTTCTGATGTGTGAACCAGGCCAATGCCACTGCTGCTTTTCTGGTAAACCTTTCAACATTTTGAGAATTTCTCCCATCCTCTGAGAGCATTGCCAGAATGCCTCCCCCTTCCCCCACTACTTGTGCAGCCAGAGAATAAGGCCAGGAAAGTGCACAGACTTGTTTGGTTCATCGTGAGACACAGCATTCTTAACAGCAGTCACAGTGAGTTCGCTTTGCAATTTCCCTTGCCCTTGTACATCTCTGGCAGACTGAACACTGGATCATCTCTCATGCTTCAATAGGGGTGAGTGAACTCACCCATGCCAGGCTCAGGGGGCTTTGGGTAGGTGGTCCAGTTGAAAGAGGCACAAACATACATTAGCAAAATGCACATTAGCAAAAAAAAAACTTGAACATTTTCAAAACAGTTACAAAACTGCTCTGGGAAGTGTGGGGTGGGTGGGATGGGGAGGGCTATGTTGACAACATTATATGGGTTAGCTAATAGGTGCCTACCTTATCTGCACTTTCCCTTATGCACCGTAAATTTTTGGAAACCCCTTTGCTTCCACCAACACAAAAGCATCTACGAGAGTTTTCAGAGCAATTTTGTTGAATATGCCACCTCTGCTACATTTTAAATATCCCTTCCATTTTCAGCTAAAATGGATGGACATTAGGGCTGTGCAAAGATTTGGATCTGGAGGTCCAGATCTGAATCAGGGAGGGGCTATTGGGCCAGATCCACCATTTTAGGCCAGATCCTCCATTTCGCACCAAGCCCCGGGGCCCCATGCAGCCTACAACTCCCAGGAAGCAATGCCTGGGAGGGCTGTCAGTAGCAGGGCCCAGGGACAAAGGGAGGACTTGGACTCACCCCTGCCATCACCAGCACCTCCGTGTACGCCAGCTCCGCCGATAGCCGATACTGGTGATTGTGGTAGGAAGCTTGCGAGCCTGGCTCCTGGAAGCTGGCGATCGCGTGCAGAGCAGCTCAGGCACTGGACCTGCCTGGCGATCAAGGAAGGAGCTCTGGTGCTGGACCTGCCTGCCTGGGGAACGCAAGAGGAGCTGGTCCAGGAAGCTGCGGGCGATCACGCGGCGGAGCTGGAGATGGCTGGGATGAGTTCAAGTCCTCCCTGCGTTCCTGTGCCCCACTACTGACAGCCCTCCCAGGCACTGCTTCCTGGGAGTTGTAGGGTGCATAGGGCCCCAGGGCTTTGGTGTGAAATGGCAGATCTGGCCTAAAATGTTGGATCTGTTCCAATAGCCCCTCCCTGATTTGGATCTGGACCTCCGGATCCGAATCTTTGCACAGCCCTAATGGATATATCTAATTCATTTTTAAAAACAAACTAAAATTGAACCCTAGTCTGAAGAAGAGAGTGTGCTGATTGTTTGTGTGAAGAGATTCTCCAGCACATTCATTGACACTTGTGTGGGATGGCCATGCTGATGATCCAGGTGTGAACTAGATCCAGGTATGAAGTAGAGAAGAAAGAGGAAGTAAACAAAGACCACGTGGCCCATTCAGGGGGCGTTTTTATCACATTGCTTTTCCTGCACATAGCAGGAAATGGCGGAACATTCCGTTTCCTAAAAAGATAGTCAGATTAAAAGGGGTCCATTTTGTGATGGAAAAAAGGCAAGAAGGAATGGGAGGCGTCCAGGAGATGGATGATGTAGTCTAAAGGATGCGTGAAAAAACGTAAGTGAGCAGTAATGAGCATGCAATAAAATGCCCGTCTGATGATCCCCTATGATTTGGTAAGTAAACCAAAATACTGGTGACCAGTTTTGAAACTGGGCCACAAATATCATGTATGGTGGCAGGGCTACTCTCCGCCACCAACACCCTTGGGCAGGTGTTGGGACCCCATTGCACACATATAACGTTGGTTCCAGTGGATTCCCCCCTTCCACTGCAGTCCTCTATGTGCCTGAAAAATCTGCTCCAAGGAATTGGGGGACCCTCAAGGGCAGTAGGGAAGGCGGGGCTTTAGAAGGAGGGGGAAGTGGCAAAAATAACCTTCCCCCACCTTTCCACCAGTGGGAGTGTTCTGAGCAGAACTCCACTCAAGGACACTCCCACCAGTAGAATCTAACATTGGATCTAACCCACGGCTGCATTGCAGATGTATGAACACAAGAAGAGCCCTGCAGGATCCGATCCAAGGCCCAAGTGTCCTATACCCCACCAAATTCCTCCAGGAAGACAACAAACAGGACCTGAAGGTGATGCCTTCTCCTTTATTTGTCCACCCACCTTCATCAACTCATATTCAGGATTTTTCTGCATTTTTCCCCACTCCTCAGCCAAAAAGTCTCCCAGAGTGACTTACATGTCATCAGTACTATAAGCCTGCCCTTGCCCACAGGCTTACAATCTAAAAATACATGGCAGACAAGGAAAAACATAACGGGAGGGAAAGGGGGAGAAATGAAGTCTTTCAGCAGGGCTTGGAGTGGCCCAGCTTCCCACTCTCACTTCCCCCCATACAACCTGCTGGAATAGCTGCAGGTGGTGACAATTGAGGGAGGAAGAGCCTTCATGGAGGTGGTTCTTCAGTAGGGCTGGAGGAATGATGGCTGTTGTCCATGAATAAACATGCCCTCCACGGATTTGTCTAACCCCCTTCTAGCGCCATCTAAACTAGTGGCTGTCACCAGATCTTGTGGCAAGGAATTCCAGAAGTTAGCTGCACATTAATGAAGAAGTACTTCCTTTAATTTTTCCTGAAATTAATTGCCAAACATTTCACTGTGTGTCCCCAAGTTCTAATATTATGGGAAAGGGAGATTTTTCTGTTTATGGCAGTCCACTTCCTCCACACCTGGATAATTTTCTAAATCTCTATCATGCCCCCAGACGTTGCCCGACACTGAGCCCTATAAATGAATAGTTCCCTCCCCCCCCCTTTTCAGGTTCCCACCAATGTGAAATGCCCTGCAATGGAGGAGACACACCGATTCACATAGCACGGAGCATTTAGCATACGGATCAGATCAGGGTGAGATGGAAGGGATGTGCTGTCCTCCTTTCTAGTTGGCTATTAAATACAAAGGATTGTGAGGCAAGAGGTCTTTCTGTTACATGAGCCACTTGA
Organism: Anniella stebbinsi; assembly: GCA_029215795.1. NCBI lineage: Eukaryota > Metazoa > Chordata > Lepidosauria > Squamata > Anniellidae > Anniella > Anniella stebbinsi. Next base: position 83,444,959 of record JARDYH010000002.1, on the reverse strand, counting down.
AACTGACTGCCAATGCTGTGTTACAGGAATAAATGTTGAACTAAGAGGTAGCTGTGCCATTCTCTCTGTGTGGGTCAGCACAGTGGCACGGATTAAACAGTCTCACAGGAAAGCCAGAAATACTTTTAATTGAGTCCAAGCCTCACAGCACAATATACCTTTCCTAAAATAGATGCTTTCTTAATGCATAAAGGTCTGCAATAGTGCAAAAAGCAGCTGCTGATTCTATCCCTAGTTGGGGGGGGGGGAATTGCCTTCTTTCCTTAGTTGTATTTAATCTCCATCTCTCTAGGCTGTTGCGTACATTTCTTTGTCCCTGTATCCCTTTATCAATCTGCTTGCAAAATTGTTACCTCTACGAGAGAGAGAGAGAGAGAGAGAGAGAGAGAGAGAGAGAGAGAGGAGAAAGATGAGAAATATAGTTGGGGGGAAGTTTGAAAAAGTTTTTGCCCTCACTCCAGTATATAAAAATGCAACCAAAATATGGCTTTCAATCTGCAATCTTACAAATAGCACATACTTAACCTTAACAACAAAATCAGCTGTAACTTTTATGTCTTCATATATTATAAATTATTTGTAGGCCACCTTGAAGAGTGGAACCCTCTCATGGAGTATTCAAGAGAAAAACCAAAGTGGATTGCATAAAAGCATGCTCTTATTATGGAGCATAGAATCTATTATGGAGAATTGATTAGTCTTATAATATTACGAAGCACAATTTTTTGGCATGTGGGGCATCGTGTTTGTGTAATACATACCTAGTTGCAGCCGTGTTATCTCACAATTTGCAATGGGGATAAAACAAAACCTAGCAGCATTTAAGCTAAGCAGTTTTAAAAAGTGAAATAGTAGCATTGGCAGCCATTGTGTGGACTTGACTGCTTGACTGCTTATGCCTGTGCTTCCCTGCCTTGGCACAATTAAAGGCACTATTAAAAGCACAATCCTATGTGTCTTTAGACAGAAAAAAGTATTGTTGGGGCATGCTGGGAGTTGGACTTTTTCTGTGTAAACATACACAGGATTGTGCCTAAAATGTCTGACAGTGTGATTATGTGCATATCTACTCCCAAATAAGTCCAACACCTGTTCAGTATATCTCTGGTAAATGTATATAGGATCATAGGCTTCACGTTTCAGCCACGTCTTTCACCATGAGAGTGTTTCAGAATGCTTTTATTCGGTAGGTAGACGTTGTGGGGTGGAAGGCCAAATACGAAAAGGCTGCTTTACGTATGTAATGCAAACAAGAATTTTGTTTTTTGTTATTCCCACTAAAAGAGCATCCTAATTATGACAACTGATGCAGCTCCAACCAGTTCTACGCTTCTTGCCTTTAACAGTCTTGAAATATTCTTTCAGTTAAAACTCCTGGGTGCATTGTCACATCAGTGGAGGAGATCCAAGGGTGTGCTAATTACTTGTAAGGATTCCATGCAAGGGGGTATCAGTGGCCCAGCTTTTATCCTGCTTTGCACACCACAACTAGGGAAGGGAGTATTGAGACCTGGAGAGCTCTGCTTTGATAGAATCGTCAGTAGGAGAGGATGTTAATGCAGTGATGAGAATGAGAGGTTGCAAAAATTCAGGGGCTGTGGTTAAGTACCAGCATTCATATACAGCAACATAAGAAGAGCCATGCTGGATCAGACCAAGGGTCCATCTAGTCTAGCATTCTGTTCACACACTGGCCGACCAGCTGTTGACCAGGGACCCACAAGCAGGACATGGTGCAACAGCACCCTCCCATCCATGTTCCGTATCAACTGGTGTATATAGGCTTACTACCTGTGATACTGGAGGTAGCACATGACCATCAGGACTAGTAGCCATTGATTGCCTTCTCCTCCAGGAATTTATCCCATCCCCTTTTAAAGCCATCCACACTGGTGGCCATCACTACATCTGGTGGTAGTGAATTCCATAGTTTAACTATGTGCTGTGTGAAGAAGTATTTCCTCTTAACTGACCTGATTCTCACACCCATCAGCTTCATGGGATGACCCCAGGTTCTAGTATTATGGGAGAGGGAGAAAAATGTCTTCCTATCCACACCATGCATAATTTTGTACACCTCTATAATATCTCCGCTTACCCTCCTTTTTTCAAAGCTAATCAATCCCAGCTATTGTAAACTTCCTTCAAAGAAGTAAGCTCTTGTACGGGCTATCATCCTAGTATTAGCAGAAGATGACAAGCTGTGCCCTTGAATACAGCATCACATAGGGCTGGGCCATCAGAGGCAGCATTGACTCTGAAACCTAAGAGTGGCTTCACACCATGTGACACAGATGCTTGGAAAGAGGATGTGTGTCACTTTGCTTTGCTTTATGTCTGCCTGATTGCCATATATGAGCTCAGGGACAACTTTTTCCTCAAGTCAAATTGGCTGCTGACCCTGAAGCATTTTATTTTTATTGTTACTTGTTTGCCTTTACCCACAGTGCAGAGCATGGCTTCACTGGATATCGCAGTCCTGCAAAAGTTGAATGCTTTGTGGGAATGAGAAGTTTGACTTCCACCACCAAAAGTATTGGAAAGATGGAGATATTAATTGGGATCGCCTAGTGTCGATACATGCAGCAGTTTGCTAGTGGAGGTTCAGATTTTGTAACACATTGTGACGGCATCATTTTTCTCTCTCACGCATGCAGTTTGTTTTTGAGTTAATCATTAAAAACCACCATGTTTACGTAGTGATGTTGGAGAAATCCAGATGGGAATCAAATGAGTTCAGATTTCTATGAATCCGACCCACGGAGTCCACTTGCTTTTCCCGAGTGGCACGGATTCCATGGCCATGCCAAACGGTGTTTTTGTTTTCTAGAATTTTACACAAATTTAGTTGTAGAAAAATATGTAAAAACAAAACAAAAGAAAACACCTGCTGAAAATGTGTATTTCCCCCATAATTGAAAGCATGAACATTTGCAGTAAGGGTGCACATTTTGGGGGAATTTGCATATTTTTTGCAAGTGCAAATTTGCACAATTTCAGGAAATTGGGGGGGGAGGGAAATCAGATTCCTTTGATGAGCAGACTATGGGCTAAAGCCACCTGGCAACCCTCAAAATGAAGATGGAATGGATTTTACAAAACCTGTACATCCCTACTATTAGGCATTCTGAGGGTGCTGACCAACAGCAGGAAAGTGGATGAGAAATTCTACCTTCTCCTCATGAGGAAGAAGAAGAGAAGTGAAGTGTCTTCGCCTGGCATTTCCAGGCACCTGCTTCATTCTTTGGGGGAGGGGTAGCATTTAAAGGAGGGGAGGGGCCTCACCTGAGGCTTCAAGGGCTCGATAGGATGACCCAGGGCCGGATCTACACCAAGCAGGAAATAACACTTTGAAAACGGTATATGGAGTGTGTCCTGGGCCCCAACAGTTGTCAATACTGTTAACCGTTATAAAGCAGTAGTGTAGATCCTGCCCTGGTGCACCAAACTTGGCTAGATATTCTCCATCCCTGGTCAAAAGGATATTGCTGGGGAAAGATGCTTCCCCCCCCCCCCCCCGGGATCCTTGCGCAATAAACTCTGCAAAGCCATCTCCTGTTCTCTTATTTGAGGTAGTCTTGAGATTTTGGAAGCAAAGAAGAAGGAAGGTAGAATTCCAGAACTATGATGATGATGATGATGATGATGATGATGATGGTTTTTGATGTAAAATAGACAAAATATGATTTTTCCCCCTTTTAAAGATCAGACTGAATGGAATTGAGCAGGGTTGTTTTCTTCTAGGATTTGAGAAGACACAGACCCAAGGGAAGGAAGGGAGGGGAAGGAACGATGCAGTCAGAGCCCAAAGCACTTGATTAAACTTTTTAATATTTTCTTTTAGTTCTTTTTTTTCCCTTTTAAAGCTTTCAAGTTTTAATCACTACCTTGTGGGATTTGGTAAGAAATTGTTAAAAAATAATTGCATACAATAATCACAGACATTCTAGGAAACGGCGGGCGCTAACTTTCTTTAAGCAAGGCTTAAGGGAGCTGCATTTTTTCCCTGACAATATCAAAATTATTATTTATTAGTTTCACTGAGAAGTAAAACATTCCTGCAGTTAGGATTTTTGCTAAAAACAGTCTGGGGAAAATTCTTTGTGCATTGATGGGGTAAGTATGCTAAAGGAACTTTAAAAACTCTCCTGGGATAGTCAAGGTTTAAGGACTGATTTGTTTCAAATGATATTCCATTTAACAGGAGCTCTGCATTTTGATTAATAAATTATCTTTTAGTCATCATTTTGAACCTTGACCCTTGAACTGGTCAGGGTACAGAGGCCTTTGGTGTGCACACGCCTTATGGCAGTGGTACAGAACCTGCTTCAACCCAAGGGCTGAATTCAATTTCAAAGGCGCTGTCGGGGTGTGTTCGAGTTGTAAGGCAAGGCTGGAGTAGGGTGACCATATAGAAAGGAGGACAGGGCTCTTGTATCTTTAACAGCTGTGTAGAAAAGGGAATTTCAGCAGGTGTCATTTGTATATATGCAGAACCTGGTGGAATTCCCTCCTCATCACAACAGTTAAAGCTGCAGGAGCCCTGCCCTCTTGATCAGATACAAAAGAGGTCAGGAAAATATAATGTCCTTCCAATTCCTCCTGAAAACATATCTTTTTAGACAAGCTTTCCCCAGACTGGAACTTATTCTGGTTTTATATGATATTTTTAAAGTTTTAAATCTTGATTTTGTATGCTCTGGCTTTGACTGTAAACGGCCCAGAGAGCCTTGGCTGTTGGGCAGAATAAATATATAATAAATAAATAAATGCTAAATGTTACCTACTAACATAAATTATTGTTTCAAACTTTCTTAAGGAATTATTTACATATTTTTTTGCATAACATCGGGGGGGGGGAATCAAATCCATCTGTGAATGGATGCTGGAAACGGACGACACTGCAAAATCCACAAAACATACATAGGATGGATTTAATAAAATCCCTAATCTGAAGAAGTTGGTGTATCATTAGATTTCGAGTCCCCCTTCCCATTACTCTGACATATAACACATTGGGATCCAGTTAACTGTGAACTGCTTTTCTGCCTCTTCCTTCCCTTGTGCTCTTCCCATTATCCTGCCAATCAGAGAATCCTCTGGCATGGGATGTCCTGCAGGGGGCAGCAGGGGGCGAGTGGCAATTGGTGGACATCCAAAGCACCCCCCCCCTTCGTTGCATGAGCAGTGCCTTCTATGTTATTTTCATTTTATTTCTTTAAACATCTATAAGCTGCCTTGCTGCAGCAAGTCCACACAAGGCAGCATCTTGCCCAAGCCTCCTCCCCAGAATCCAGAGCATTTGTTGCAGGGCATTTGTACACAAGTGACACAAAGGTGTAAGCTCAGGTCCAGGATCTGCTTTCCTCAAGAGGAAGTGACCTTCTGCCAGAGGAAGGGTTCTTCTGGAAGGTCCTTCTGCTTGATTTTCAAGGATCCCCTCCTCCCACCCCACCCCACAGCTCACCCCATTCAGGAGGGTCTCCTGACTCTCTGCAAAGTATTTTCAGAGGGCTTGAGGGGCTGTTGTGGGAAGGAAGGGGCGGGAAAGTCCACTTCCACCAATACAGTTGATCTAGCATAAGTCTGAATCTGACCCAGTGTAAACCCATGCATGCTCCTTGGCAGTATGAAAAATTGGATGCCTGTGCATTCAGAACTGCATCTCAGCAATTCATACATGTACTTAAATAGTACAAAGGGTCTAGACTAGAAGGCCCGTTCCTGAAATGATGGCAATTTCCCTGGTTCAGTAATGGCAGGAGCTGAAAGAACAACGTATGTTAATTAGACATTTAAAGCCTCCAACTAGAGCTTCCAGACTACAAGTGCTGTTGATATACTCCCACAGTATTGTGACATAATTGATTAAAATAATGCTTAAGGTCCTCTCATTATGGGTATATTTGGAATTCATTAGAGTATCACTGATCATAATGACTTCATCTCGGATTCAAGAATGTCATACGTTTCTCCATAGGTGCTCATGGACACTTTCAAATGAATTACTCCTTTCTTCTCCTGGACTCTTTGACAGCATGCTAATGCAAAAAGCATTTGTGCTAACACTGCCCCCCCAAACCCACTGGGTGCCACAGGGGCAGATCTTCTTCTATAGTATCTGCATTATTAAAATCAAGAGGCTTTCTCCTTTTTTTACAGGAAACTAGAAAGGCTGTAGTATTTTAACCATATAAGAGCAAGCTACACAGAAACAATATATTTTTCCTCGTTTCAAGCACAAGCAGTTTAGCGACTGACATGAAGTATAATCCTTGCTTTCTGCTAGCAAATACTGATGGATAAGTTTGTACATAGAGATTTTGGCAGACATTTTGAAAAATAACCTTTCCTTTTATAAACCATGGTTTACATCAGGCTTCCACAACCTGGTGCCCTCCAGATATGTTAAATTACACTTCCCACCATCCCCAGCCAGAATGGTAATTTATTGACTCTGGCTCCCATCATCCCAAGCTAGAATGGCTGAGTTATATATTATAATCTGCAAAGGATGTTTATTATCGAAACCAGCCCATCTCAACCAAATTATGACCCTGTTGAGATGACATGCTAAGCCACAGTGATTAAGCATTTTGAGCTAAACATTATGGCTTAGCGTGTTGTGTGAACCATGACTTGGTGTGTCATTGAAACCATTCCTAACCATGGTGGCTACATAACCAGTTTAAACATGCTCACTAACCATTTGCTGCAAAAGGGTTGCCAGCCTAACCATGGCTTAACGTGTTGTCTAATTTGTTGTAGTTTAGGATTTTATTTTTTGTGAAATGCCCAGAGAGCTTTGGCTCTTGGAGGTATAGAAATTAGGGCTGTGCATGGACAGAAAAATCAGATCGGAATTGGAATCGGATTTTTTTTAAAAAATCAGATCGGAAAAAATTGGAGGTCCGCTGTATCGGATCGGCTCCAATTCCGATATGAAAATTGGACATCCGATTTTGTATCGGACGCCATTTTGAATGCATTTCTCCTTAGCCTAGTGTTGTGTTACAAAAATGCCTATAACTTTTTCACTTTAAAAGATAGCAGGATGAAACTTTGTATATGGATTAGGGATAGTTAGCTGTGAGAAATTTCAGAAAGTTTGGTGCAGGCATTTTGTGGCAATGATTTTTTTAATAGCAAACCAGAAATGCCTATAACTTTTTCATTTTTAAAGTTCCACACATGAAACTTTGCCACATTGCAAGTGGTATGTTGGGACCCATGTGTGTGAAATTTCAGAATCATAGGTGCTTGCCTTGTGTGGCAATTAATTTTAGAAAAATGGGTAGCAGTGGGGGTAAATACTTCAACTTTTTTATTTTTAAAGATACAAACAGGAAACTTGGGCACATTACAGGTACTACTTTGATTGATATGTGTGAGAAATTTCAGAAACATAGGTCCAGGCATGCAGTGACAAGGTATTTTTGAAACAATGAGGAAAGAAACACCTATAACTTTTTATTTTAAAAGTTAGAAGTCTGAAAGTTGCTCTCTTTGTAGATGGGTTAGGGGTAGTTATCTGTGAGAAATGTCAGAAAGATAGGTCCAGGCATTTGGTGGCTACTAATTTTTTAGATTAAAAGTTATGAAAGTTCTTCCAAAGAGGCTTGAGCTGTCAATTGCACCCCCCTCCCCCCCTCCCCCTCCCTCTTTTATCTGTAAAAACTCCGCGTGGCTCAGAGGCCATTAGGAGAGGGGGGGACCCAATTTCACCATCCCCAGGATGGCGGGGGGAGGGGGTGCGATCGAGTGTGGGTAATATATATATATATATATATCACAGTTGCGGAGGAGAGCTTGTGCGCTCTTCCTTGAATCTTTGAAAAAAATGGCCGCTGTGACTTGCGACAGCCCAGGAGAAGCCTGGGCCGTCACATTCATGATGAGGCTTTAGCGTGCCAAACCCGGAAGTGGCTACTTCCAGATTTGCCCGCTTCCTGCCCTCTCCATCTCTATGGTGTGGAAAGGGCCTATGAAAGTGGCACATGGAATGTGGAACATGAACCAACAGTTATCACTGCACTTCAGTACCATTATAAAGCAGTAGCATAGATTTAGCCGAAGAGTGCAATCCTATACATATCTACTCAAAAGTAAGCCCCATAGAATTCAATGAGACTAACTCCCAGGTGAACATGTATAAGATTGTGGCCATGGAGTTCTTCTTAACAGTCATGGGTTGGGGGGGGCAGCATAATGGCAGTCTCTGCCACTCAACATATGCACATCCATTTTTCTGGCTGAAAAGAACTCTCGCATGTAGAACTGTATGGCCAGAGGTCCTATTGTGCCCGTTTGAGATCCTTGTTTTTCAGACAGTACCATGAATGTGCATACATCAAAGAACAGTGCCTGCCACACCCCAAGCACTTCCATTATAGGAAATGAAAACATCTGAAAAGGACTGTGCCTTCTTGATAATGTGAGGGTAGCCACAAGTTGCTGCTTTGCCTTCTGTGGTTTCAGATTGTACTGCTGTTGAGTAGCTGCTCACAGGGTGGGGACAGAGACTGAATGTGTCAAAGGAATTGAAACCTAGCAGCCATACACATGTCACTTATGAATGCAGGACTTTTTCAAGCTTCAGTGGCATTTTATACTTTTAAAAAGGCCACCAAAAAGGTCGTGCAGACCCAGGTAACAAGGTTTTAGCCTGTACTGGGTGGGGTTGCATCCACTTTGAATAATCAGTTTGGTTGTTTCCCTGGATGATCTGGCTTTGCTTTTGGATGCCTACAGAGTAGGGTGACCAGATAAAATCCAGGTCAGGGCTCATGTAACTTTAACAGTTGTAGAGAAAAGGAGATTTCAGCCAGTGTCATTAGTATGCAATTAGTTCCTGGTGAAAATTCCTCTTCATCACAACAGTTAAAGTTGCAGGGGCCCTGCCTTCTTTTGTATCTGGTCACTCTAGTATAGTGCCTGCACCTTTAACTGTTGTGATGAAGAGGGAATTTCACTAGGAACTAATTGCATACAAATGACACTGGCTGAAATTCCCTTTTCTCTACAACTGTTAAAGTTACATAAGCCCTGACCTGGATTTTATCTGGTCAGCCTACTACAGAGTGGCGGTGACTCAGGGAGCCTGGGCCCCGCCGTGCCCATTTCTGAGAAGAACAAACCTAGCCACTGATAAATGCCTTGGTTACATTGAGGCTGGACTATGGTAATACACTCTACAGGGGACTGCCTTTGAAGGCTCTCTGTAAATCTCAACTGGTAGAAAACAAGGGTGCTCATGGTAACTCAGATGTGTCAGCATATTTTGCCCATTTTAGAGAGAGGGGCAGGCAGGAAGGTGAGGATCAATCCAGGCCCCTGCTTCAGCTGGACTGTCCCTCTGTTCCCCTACAGAGCTTTCATCAACCACCCTGTGGGAGTGATTTTTCATGTTCTTTTTTGTGTCCTTTAATTAATGTCTTGTTGTTTTATTTATAAGTCATCTTGATAGGATTTTATCCTGAAAGGTGGGATAAAAAATAAATCATAAACAAACACCAGTACTGATTAGATTTCTGGCACAAAGTACCATTTATTGTCAATAAAGCCTTACATGGCTGGGATATCCCCGCATACTATCCTGCGTGCGCCCTGATGGAGCGATGCCAGGTTTGCTTATGCAAGGTTGGCTGGAATGTGTGAGAGGGTCTTTTCTGTGGACACGTCCCCGTTGGGCAAGTCTCTTCCAAAAGAGGTCCATTTGGTTCCTTCACTTTCCATTCATCTGATTAAATCATCTTGTTTAGGTGGGCTTTTCATTAGCTCATATGGTAGGCAGTATCCTACACTAACCCTGCGCTAGCAGGACCTAGGAAGCAAGCAGAACCTAGGAATGGTAGCAGGGCCCCATGCTAGCAGGTCTTGAGAATGCTAATTTTTGGGCTTGCTTTAGGAAACATTACTTCCTGTTGCAATACCAGTGAGTCCTGCTGGTGGAACAGAATCAGCAGAGGAGCAGCAGCAGTATTGGATACTGACCAGTATATGCAGGTGCTGATGATTCAATTACCAACTGTGCTGTCTCTTTTATGCCTGTTTTGATTTTGTTACTACTATTTTAATATATTTTTTGAATTTATATTAGGACATTATTGTTAGCCACCCTTTATTTCATTTCATTTCATTTATTTACAACATTTATATACCATTCCACATATAAACAGAATCCAGAGCAGTGAACCACAAAAGGTGAAATGATAAAAACGACAAAACAAGTAAAACACCATATTAAAATTGTTATTTTTAAAAAACAGAGTACCGATCAAACTGTAGCTGGAAGGCTCCCTGGAATAAAGATGTTTTCAGGAGGTCTCAGAAACAACACCATGCTGGCGTCTGCTGGACCTCCAGAGGCAGGGAGTTCCATAGAATGGGGTGCCACCACACTGAAGGCTCTTCTCCGGATGAAGGCTCTTGTCCAATCAAGCCATAGGTGGAAACATATTAATATATTATTAACATTCTTAAACAAACCCTTAAGTAAAGGTATGACACTAACAGTGCAATCCTATGCATCTCTACTTAAACATAAGCCCCATTGAAGTCAATGGGAAAGTAGATATAGGTTTGAAGCCTAATGATCATAACCAATATTAAGCCCACCTCAGGGTCAATAGAAAAACATAAGCTGTTTAACAACAGTATAGTGTAATCAGAAAGTTAATACAGTTAGGGGACATTTCTATACATGTTTAGATGGGGGGGGGGAAGTCCAACAACTCCTAGCATGCCTCACCCAACAATGTTGGCTGGGAAATGCTGGGAACTGTAGGACTTTTTTTCTGTCTAAACATGGATAGGATTGTACCCTTAATCAGGAGGGAATCTGAAAGTCTTCATTAAGATGCAACACTGTACCTAGTTTATTCCTGAGGCATATAAAGGAATCCCTTAGTCAGTTGTTATCTATGTGATGCTGAGAAGTGCTACCTAATAGTTCTTTGTGTGGCTGTTCCTGCAGTCCCCGACGATGAACGATCACACTAGCATGCTTCCAAACCTGCCTGTTTAACCTTGCAACTATGTCATTAAAGCCATCCAAAGGGGAGTGGGGAATCAGAAAGTCCAAAGCTGCTACAAGGTCAGTGGTGAAATAAGCAGAAGCAGCTTGTTAGCAACATTCTCTAAGGGAAGCAAGTAACTATGAAATTATTTGTGCATCAGCGGATTACGCTCACATGCTTGGTATCGTTTTCTGTTTGTCAAAAGCCCTAGAAGCTAACTCAGCAATGTTGATATAGTGGAAGCAGACGATGAAGAAGAAGAAGGAGGAGGAGGAGGAGGAGGAGGAGGAGGAGGAGGAGGAGGAGGAGGAGGAGGAGGAGGGAAAAAACACAAAAGCAAATAGTGCAACAGAGGTTAAAAACACCTTTAGCAAATATTTATTCCCAGGGCATCCTTTTAGCTGTGAAAATAGTGGCACTGCTGAGAGCTGATCCAAAATAGATACAATGAGAAAACTGAAGCTACAAATACAGGTTCGTGTACATTACATTACATTCTATTACATTATGTTACATTACAGTAAAGCTAGTCAATTCAAAAATACATTTGACCATTGCTGATTTCCTTGATGCAGAATATTATTTTAATAAAGTTTCTCTAACTTCATTCCTGACATGTTCGGTGCTAGTATTTGTGGATGGCAGTTCAATGTGATCTTTAGATGTTAACCACATAGCATAGTTATAGTACATATTTGTGCACTCCTCTATTTGTGCTACTGTTTCAGATATTATTATTATTATTATTATTATTATTATTATTATTATTTTACAAAAAACTTCATTTTACAAAAAATATCTAAAATCTCTCTAAAGTGATCCTTCTGAATCAGTTATCCATCTTATTCTTATCTATGCAGTTGGTTCTGTGTATAACACTATATAATTGTTTTTATAGTATTTCCTTAAAAAGGTTCTAACCTTCCTGCAATTGAGCTATCATTTTTTCCGCTTCATCACTGGAAGACCTTTTCTTCTATGAAAAATTATTTTTAATTTTTTTTTATTAGTGATGGGTGAACACCTCCCTGCCCAATCTTGATTCAGAATGCTGTGGGTCTTTCCATGCCTTTGGGAAGAAGGATTAGAAAAATCTCAGGCTTTCCTGAAGATTGGATTTCTCACCTCTCCAAATTTTGTGATGTATTTCTTGGATCACAAAACATAGTATAAAATATGTTTAGAAATGTATACTTTGAGAAAAATCTGTATTTTGTGAGAAAAGACTATTATTATTATTATTATTATTATTATTATTATTTGTTTTACACTTTCACTATTGCTGCTCCCTTTTGCTGCTCCCATTTAGCATTACATTGCAACCTCTCACAGTAGCGCTATTGTGAAATCACGCTGCTTCAGGCTCTCACTTCTGGTGCTCCCTTTTGCTCTCTTCTGTTTAGTTTTACTTGGCACTATACTGCAGCAGTGCTGTTTCAGAGCCTATCTACACTATTGCTTTAAAACAGTTGATAACAGTTTTAAACCAGTTAATAACCGTTATTAACCGTTTTAAAACTGTTATAAACCATTTTAAAGCAGTAGTGTAGATAGGCTCTCAGTGTTTCAGGGGGAGATGTGTGGGCTAAACTACAGGGAACTCATTCAGCTCTTCCATTAAACTTCCCTGAGTATGGATGGGGCGGGGAACAAGCCTCTCTCATTCTCTGAGCAGCATCTATGCGGTTGATGAGGTTCAGTTCTACTGGCACCACTCCATCCATCAAACCCCAAAGTATGGTGGTTTCAAGTGCAGTCTGACCTGTGAAAGTGGGTTGTTAGTCAGTGTATACCCCTCTTTTCTTGCTTTGTACACTGCTGACAGAAACAAAGTGATTTCATGAAAATCCAGATAAAACCAGAAAATGCTTCTGGAAGCATTTCCACGTAGATTGGGCCCAATTCCCACCCCCAAGCCAATAGTATACTGAATCTAAATTATTGGGCTGGCCATGAATGCAATTACACCAATTACTATTATTTTAGAAGAGCAGTGAAATAAATTCAAAATATCAAATTTTTGAAGGAGGCCAGTACAGTTTTCTTTGCATGCACATCATCTGAACTGGAGAGCGAAAGAAGATAGATTAGATAGATAGATAGATTATTTCTTCTCCTTGGTTCTCTCTTCCACTTCTCTCTGTATATGCCTACACGTGTGTACATGCTCCTGCAGCTGAAGAGCCAAGCTCAAAAAGATATCACCCCCTTTTTGGATCAAAAGATGGCAACCGTAATGCACTTATACAAAAATGAAACCATGCTTTGTTTAATTAATATGCAAGCAGAATGACAAGCATACTATCCCTGCCCATTTAGCCCCTTGCTAATTGGCTCATTGCTATACTAATTCAATGTCATCCCCATAACAATTTTTAAAAAATAGATTGCCAATGCTGAGCTCTTTCCCTCCTCTCAACTGAACCAATATCCCTGAAATCCTGTGTCTCAGAGTATGATTTATCAAGAATGTTTATGCTTCCTCACAAATAAATGCTACTAATCTTATGTTAATCAGCGGGTAGTTCAATAATACCAAGTGATTTTCCAGTAATGTCTCAGTAGTCTGCACTAAGACATTTTATATGGGTTTAAAACAATCTACAAGTGTAAATATAGGGTATTAGAAAGGGCATGGTGATTTGTGCAGAAAATCATGCAAATTCTCTGTAACTTTCATTCTTAAATCCAAGTTGACTGGGTACTTTTGCAACACAATTATTCACCTCATAAACTTCCAGCTTTCAAAGTAGTTTATTCTATTCAGAAACCAAACAACATTCTACATCATTAAGACAAGTTGATGTAGGATTTCGATTTTCTTAAGTCTTTCTTTCTGTATTTTAGTGTAGTATAGAGGACACCTTTTTCTTGAGTCTGGCTTTGCTTCCAGGAATATACATTGTGATAAATAAAGTACTCAAACCCACCTGAATATAACCCAGTCTTTACTTCCTTTTCTCAATCACAGAGTGTACATTATGCCGTAAGATGAACTCATGCTCATACCACATGTCCTTATAGGTTATGAAGTACATCAAATACAATTTGTCCAATTGACTTTGTGGTTGGTATCTTAGCTGTTGGGTTCAACACATGGCAATTAGCAGACTTGGTCACAAAACCCATGCATTTCTGTTACTTCCCATCCTTTGCCAGGCACATTTGGAATATTTGTATCTCCCCTGTTGGAATATATAGGAACCCTTTGTTCTCCTAATAGACATTGGGCCAGCTCGTAAGTTACACTAAACTATGGTTTTAGCATGTTGTATGCAAGCTTGCATGAGTGTTGAGCTTGCACCCTCTCCCCTCTCCCTCTGGCACAATTGTGAGGAGGACGCTGGAAATTTCTGCTTTTAAAATAACCAGAGTTCCCCATTACATCCAAACTAGGGGTAACTGTTTAGTTTAAATTTTGTTTCATGAACAAGCCAGGTCCTCTCTGGCAACCCTTCATAGAAGACTGTCCTCTGTAAAAAAGGACACATGACCACCCTGTGCAACACTTACTACACCTGACTGAAAATGGTTGCTGCCTTAGGTTTCAGTTCTGTGCTATTGTTCCCAGAATCATTTTCCTCCATGTAGACACTCCCAGAGCACTTTGGTTCTTGCTATGGGGCTGTCTTCACAGTGCTGGGTTGGTGCTGCCTCCCTCCAAACGCCTGCAGTTTCCTTCTCCCAGGATGGCATCAGGAGGGAGTGTGGGGTCTACAGTGGCCATCCGAGTACTGGAGCCACCCCTGTCCTCTTCCTAATGGAAGTTGACCAATCGCAGGTTGCCTTCCACCAGGGACTGACCTCAGATTGGCCCTGGAGCGACGACAGAAGGTGGTAGAGCCATACTGACGTCGCTCTGATTGAAAAAGTCCCTGTGTATAGACAGGCCCTATCATTTCCAGATCTGAAGGAAATATAATGAGGGGCTCCATTGCACTTGAGTGGCAAACCAGAAATTGAGTTTATCACTCTTAGGAACAGTTGGGACACTTATATAAAATAGTTTATATATATATATATATATATATATATATACAATATTTCTTGGCATACTCATTGAACACACATGGCAGAGGTTCTTCTCTCTGAAACATTCTTCTCTCTGAACAAGATTAACAATAATTATTGTAATAAAACAAATTACATAAGAGGCATGATTGGCATTCCTTAGAAATGAGCTTTACCTTTTTGATATACAGTATGAACAGCCATTTTGCCGTTGAGTTCCAAAACAGCTTTCTGTAGATTAATACCATTTGCCTGTAGTCTCTTGGTTCATGCGTGATTTGTGTGTGAAGACATTTCATGGTATGAAAACATGACTACTACTGACGGACATTAACATGTGTTTCAGAGTGAAAGAGTTTGTTCTGATTTTGAAGTTTTGAGTTGTTTTCCGGGATGCCGCCCCATGATTCTGGAATGTCTCTTTAGCTGATTTTGTGGCCCTTTTTTGTTTGTTTTTGTTTTGTTACACATTATAGAATGTTCCATACTTTCCCATAATCATTTGGCGAGATGAATGGACCTCTTGTATACGAGAACATCAAAGAAGAATACCCTTCTTTAACAACATGCCAGTTGTAATTAGACAGGCAAATTAATGAATGGAGGGAAAAGGGGGAAGGAAAGGAAGAAAAGGTTGTGATCACCAGCTTGCAGTTGTGTGAGAGAGTTTAGTATATAGCGATCACCAATAAGCTAAAAGCCTGCTTCTCTTAAAGATCAGACTGTAGGGTGCTTATAAATGTCTTAGCACCAATTCTCTGAACTAGCCTTTTCCCCATGAAATATGACCTTGCAAGCTATTAGATTTTTCCCATATTAAGTTTTTGAAGTTTAGCTACAATTTGCAAATGCAAGTCTTTCATCTAAGTTATTAAAATGCAGCAAATGTTTATCAGACACTCTCTGTTTTGGGATTTTTCTTCAGTATTACCTCTATTGAACCTGAAGCACTTTTATCTTTTTCTCTGGGCTAATTTTATTCCTATTTTTTTCATTGTTATTTTTTTTCCTCAAAAAGAAAGTATGTTCTTCACAAACTGCATTTTTTAAAACAGAAGAGAGGGGTGGGGGAACTAATTGGAAGATTGCTTAGCGAGCAAGATAATTTTTTTTTATAAAGACAAATTAGTACCAGAAAATTCTGGACTTTCTTAAACTGCATGTATTACAATTTTCCTGATGGAGAAAACCTAGGGTTTTTCATGTAGTATCCGAAAGAGAAGAGAATGATGGAATATTGTCTGGCAAAAGTAACCCAGCCAAAGAAAGAAACTGCAGCGATATTGATCATAAAATAAAAAGGTTTAAGAGACAGAGGAAGTGAATCATTGAGATAAGTAAAGACAAGGCACGGGGAGGGGGTGGTGGTTAATGTCACTGAAGAAAAGTACACCAAACTAGACAGAGACAGAATCAAAGACCTTCATGACTTAGTGAGTGCAAGAAGCAACGGAAAGCCAATTGTAGAAATAAAAAGCATTTAATATCAGAAAATTAATTCTGCAGGAAGAACACCAATATCTTCTAGCTGGATGGGATGTTTTTCTTCTGTCTAGTAGCAGGTTTAGCATATGAAATGCTAATCCAAAAAGAAAAAAACTCATCCATGTTTGAAGGCTTGATCTACCACAATTTCTAAAACAGTTTATTATGAGGGATACATCTTTGATGCAGCCTTAGGTCTGCATAACTGGAAGTAGAAAAATCAAAGGTGATCAATAACACTGACCACAACTTCCTAAAACATCATGGGATGCTCTATGGTGTTCCTCAATTCTTCTCCAGGAGTAGATGTTCCTAAATTTTTGACCCATTTCCAATGCAGCCCATGTTTAGTGGAAAGGAAATTGTGTTATTTCTACAGATGGATCACACTTGGGAACACTTTCATAGTGTCTTCTTTCATTCACTTCATTGTAGCTTCTCCAAAAAGAATTCCTAGTGGATTGTGTTCCAAAGCACTTCCTGCTCCAACAATAATGCAAGATATTGTTTGTTCGGTGTGGAAACAAATGGGTAAAACATTATCCAAATGTATCAGCTGTTGGTTAGATTTGTTTTAATGATCATTGGTAAGCATTAATAAAATATGACACGGGTGATCAAGAGGAACAAGGCACGCGCGCGCACACACACACACACACACACACACCTATCTACACTACTGCTTTAAAATGGTTTAACACAGTTTAAAATGGTTTATAACAGTAGTGACTACTGTTGGGGCCCAGGACACACTCCATATGCAGTTTTCAAAACATTTTCAAAGTGTTGTATCCTGCTTGGTGTAGATAGGCTCACAGATAAAGTTATCTTCAGAGACTATTGGTGAGCTTTTCTACACAAGACATTTATTATGTGCTCATCATTTCTTACTCACAGTTGTTTATAGGTTCTTTAGACAACATAGTAACCCTCCAGTTTCACTTGTTTTTAAACAGCACTTTCAGCAAACTTCTGTTTTTAAACAGCACTATTATTTCTGAAAGTGGAAGAACACATTTTTCTACTTATGTAATTGCACTATTCAGCTATACCATAGTGCCAGCTTGAGGTTATGAAGTGCAAAAGCAGGAAAGGAAGCACTCTTTATATAATACTCAGATCTTAATTCTGTGATGAAAGCTTAACAACATCGCGTCAAAAATCTCTTTGGGCTTTTCTACATGAGGCATTTTTTGTGCATTCATCATTCCCTACTCATGGTTGTTTACAGGTTCTTTAGATGACAATGTGATCCTCCAGTTTTGCTTCCATTTATAAAGAGCATTTATAATGAGTATTTTATGGGGGGGTTATAGAGCAGGGGAAATGTATTTAATTGTAAAAGTGGAAAAACTGCTTTTTCACTTGTGTATTTGCACTATTCTGCTATACCACAGTGCCACCTAGAGGTTATGTAGCAGAAAAGCAGGGAAGGAAACACTCTTCTTGTACTATTCAGATCTCAATTCTATAATGAAACCATAAGTAGATACAGCAGATTAACAGCTGATTAACAAACTTTTGTCTCATCTGTTTGAATGAGTTGTCAACAAGACCTGGAACTGATGTTTAGCCACCACAGAATTCTTTCCCTAGCTTAGGATTTCAAGTTGAGGGGCATTGGACTGTTACAGTCCTGGTGGAATAAGAAATTGAAAGAAGATGTCTCAATTTAGAAATGCCACAAGTACTGGAGAAAATAATGGTTTGTTTGCCTAACTCTATTAGGATCCTTTTGGGGTTTGCTAGCTAGTGGCTACACTGTAGTGTGTGTGTGTGTGTGTTTAACCTGACATGAATTTAAAATATTTTCACTTGAGCTCTTGTTTAAAAAATAATTGAATAACAAAGGGCTGCTGTTTTTACCTCCTATCATTTTTTTAAAAAGAATGAAAAGAGCATCTCACTCTATTAAACTATTTCCATAATGAAATTGGGGTGGGGTGTGTGCATTGAAAGAGCATGTAATAGTGTTTTAGAGAAATAAAGAGCAGCAAGTATGGCCACATTATTTGATATTATAGGCTGATCTGAGAAAACATTCCATTACATTCAAAGCCAGTTTGAATACTTTTAAATTCCTTCACTTTTAAGTATATTAGGGCTGCAATCCTATGCACATTTACGTGGGAGTTAATCCCATTCACATTATGGGGCGTACATCTGAGTAGAGGTGAATAGGATTGCACCCTTAAACCTGCTTTCATATGCATTTCTTCTTGAAGTTGCTACACTCAGATGGCAATCCTATACACATATACCAGGGAGTAGGCCCCATTAAACCAAATGGGGCTTACCTTTGAGTACATATGCATTGGATTACACTGTGACAGTGCAATCATATGCATGTTTATTCAGAAGTACATCCCATTGTATTCAATGGGGCATGTTTCTATGTAAGTACACAAAGGATTGCAACCTTAGAGTTCTATCCAATGGTGTTTGCTTACAACAGAACAGACATTGGCCTCATCTACACCAAGCAGGATATTGCACTATGAAAGCAGTATGAAAGTGGTAAGAAAGCAGTAGGGGTGTGCACGGACCCCCCGGATCAGATCGGGACCGGATCGGGACATAAAATTTTGTTCCAGATCAGATCGGAACAAAATTGGAGGTCCCATGGATCGGATCGGACCTGATCCCGATCCGAAAATCGAATGTCCGATTTTTCTGATTGGCCGCCATTTTTCCCCCTAGACTTGCATTGGGGGAAAGAAAGCTTTCCCCCAATGCAAGTCTATGGGGGAAAATGGCAGCAGGGGGTGAGTGGGGGTCTAACTCCCCCCTCCCTGTCCCTCCCCCCTCACACTTCTTACCTGCAAGAGCCTTCTGCTCCTGTCCGGTGGCGCTCGCGAGCGCCAGCGGATGGCAGCAGACGACCCCAGCAGATAAGTGGGGCGCCCTCTCTCCTCCCCGTCACGATCCCCCTTACCTGCTGGGTCCGTCCGTGGCCATCCGCTGCCACCTGGGTGGCAGCAGATGGCAGAGAACGGGCCCCGCAGGTAAGCCCCATCCCCGCCGCTCCTTACCTGCCTGGGACGTCCGCTCCCCTCCGCTCCTGGCTGCTAGTGTGAAGCAGGCTTCGTGGCCTGCCCTTAAGTAGCACGCCAGGTGATGACATCACCTGGCGTGCTACCTAGGGGCAGGCCGCGAAGCCTGTTTTGCAGTAGCAACCAGGAGCAGAGGGGAGCGACATTCCAGGCAGGTAAGTGGGCCCCCCTCCTCCTCTCCCTGCTTACCTGCCAGGGCGGCCGCTTCCCTCCGGTGGCGCCACCGGAGGGAAGCGGCCACCCCGGCAGGTAAGCCATGTCCCCAGTGCTCCTTACCTCCCGGGGCCATCTGCTTCCATCCACTGGCGCCTGCGGGTGCCAGTGGATGGAAGCGGACAGCCCTGGGGGGGGTAAGCCCCCTCCCCCATGCTCCTTACCTACCGGGGCCATCCTTTTCCATCCGCTGGTGCCCACGGGCGCCAGCAGACAGCAGCGGATGGCCCCAGCAAGTAAGCAGCGCGAGGAGGGGAGGGGGCCCGATCCTCCAATCCAATCTGATCCAGATTGGGTCCTTTTCGGATCAGATCAGATTGGATTGGCCGATCCAGGGGCAAAGGATCATATCGGATAATTTTATCCGATATGCGCCGGATCAGGCCTGGATACTGGATCGGGCCCGATCCGGTGCACACCCCTAGAAAGCAATATATAAAAGGCAGGAGCCACACTACTGTTTTATAGAGGTATTGAAGTGCACTGACAACTGTTGGGGCCCATTGACACATACCATAAACCACTTTCATAGTGCTATATCCTGCTTGGTGTGGCTCCTGCTTTTATATACCACTTTCATACTGCTTTCATAGTGCAATATCCTGCTTGGTGTAGATGAGGCCATTGTTGGTGGAGTGCATTCCCCCCTTCCCCTTGCAGTATCCCATGTCCTCCCCACCCCGGAACTGCTCTTGAGGATTGAGGAATCTTCTGGAACAGATATGGGGTGTGTGTGAACAGAGAGCTGCAGAGAGGAACTGGAGAAAGGAAAGTCCCATTGCATGAATGGAAGTCTGCTTGCATAACATTGGATGTAGTCCTTAATCTCTAAATTATATTGCTTATTCAGTGCCAAAAGATATAGATTGTGTGTGTTTTTCTAGTTAGGGGATTCCCTAATATTGCTATATTTCTAGAAGGAGATATTCCCTGCCTGTTATTTCCTCTTCTATACTCTCTCTCTCTCTCTCTCTCTCTCTCACACACACACACACACACACAAACACAAACACACAAACACACTCTGCTGTTCCCTGTTTGACACAAAGAAAAAGCTTGTTTCACCTATGAGTGTTTTTCTTCAAAAACAGAGATTAATTTCTGGATAGTCATTTGTTCCAAGTGATAACTGCTGCTAGCATAATCAAATAAATAAGACTGAATCATACATACCTAGTCCCAGAAATACAGAACATATGATGGGATATATCTATGCACATGCACATTACAGTATATGATGCATTTCAGATGTACATCATGTCATTCATTTTCATTACCATTTATTATTTGCAAAAATGCCTACAGCATACTAGGCACTGTACATAAATCAAAATACAGGGTGGGTGGGTGTTGACCACTGATTCAACATCAAAATAAAAACTTTGTCCAAAAAGTAGAAATGTAGAGGTAGAATGTAATCTCTGGATGAGGTTGAAAAGAACCTTTAAAGGACATACACAACAGACCTATACAACAATAAGCAGAAAACTAAAACAAAAATCAAAATAGAACAACATTCAGAGAGAAATGCAAGAAAGAAGAGATGGGATTTTTAACAAATTAATTGATAAGGATGAAGAAGAGACTTGACAAATGTTTAAAGGGGGAAGGTACATGTGTAAGGAGCTATAAGAGAAGATGTGTGTGGACAAAAACAGACAAGAGAGGAGGGTATGGTCAGTAGGAAGATTAGCATTTGATGAAAGGAGGGGCCAAGAAGAAGAGAAACAGAAACAATGATAGATTAGAAGAGGTAAGATTATGGAAGGACTTGAAAATTACAAGAATCTTAACATTTCTACAAGACAAGAGTGGAAGTCTTCGAAGAGAAACCTGATGTATCTAGTTTGAGGTGGTGAGATCACAGCAGGGATCATAGGTGTTAGTCATGAATAGGGTGAACAAATGAAAAGGAGGACAGGGCTCCTGTATCTTTAACAGTTGTATTGAAAGGGGAATTTCAGCAGGTGTCACTTGTATGCATGCAGCACCTGGTGAAATTCCCTCTTCATCACAACAGTTAAAGCTGCAGGAGCTATACTAGAATGGCTAGATACAAAAGAGGGCAAGGTAGGGTGACCAGATTTTGGGAACCAAAATCCCGGTCACCTCCCCGCCACCCTATCCACCCAAAACAACCACCCCACCGCATGCCTGCGCCGCCCGCCCGCCCGCCTCGCGCCCAGCCACCTGCCTCACGCCGCCCGCCCGCGCCCGCCTGCCTCGCGCTGCCTGCCCGCCCGCCCGCGCCGCCCGCCCGTGCCTACACACCCGCCCACCTCGCGCCACCCGGCCACCCGCGCCCACCCGCCTCGCGCCGCCTGGCCGCCCACCTCGCAGACGCCCATGCAGGTAAGTGGGGGGGGGCTCCTCCTCCCGCCTCGCACTCCTTACCTGCAAGGGGCGTCCGCTTCCCTCCGGTGCTCACATCTACTGAGAGACAGGCTTTGCGGCCTGTCCCTCAGTAGAGTGCCGGGTGATGATGTCATCACCCGGCGCTCTACTGAGGGACAGGCCGCAATGCCTGTTTCTCAGTAGATTCGAGCACCGGAAGGAAGCGGACGCCCCAGCAGGTAAGTGCCTCGTGCCGCCACTGCAGCGTGACCCCCCCCGCCACCCCGGTTTGCCCCCGCCGCCCCCCGGTTGGCCCGGTTGGCCCGGATCGCCCCTGGTTTCCCGGTTAGGACTGGGAAACCCCGGGCAGTCTGGTCACCCTAGGGCAGGGCTCCTGCAGCTTTAACTGTTGTGATGAAGAGGGAATTTCTCCAGGTGCTGCCTGCATACAAATAACACCTGCAGAAATTCCCTTTTCTATACAACTGTTAAAGATACAGGAGCCCTGCCCTCCTTTCCATATAGCCACCCTACCCTAACCAACATGAGAACAATCTCAGAAGCAGTAGTAGTCATCATAATGCTCAGGGTGTGTGGATAAGGTGTCTCGGATGTGTCTTTCCACACATCAGATCAGTTAATAACTTTTATCTAAATTTAGATTCATCTCATACAATGGTCGTCTGATATTCCTCTGATAAAAGCTGGACCAATGCCAATGGATACAATGCCAGTGGGTATATTTTATTCAATGGGATAATTGGTTCAATCGATAAAATGTTCAGCATGGAGGCAAACGTAATCTTAGACTAAACATACACCAAAAGTAATCCTGCATGGCAGGAAGTAATTGATCCTACCTAGCATGGAACTGTCTCTTCTCATTATAAACCTTGGGGCATTACATTTTAACTGATTCTTGTTTTAAATATGAAAAGCTCTTACAGGACTGTAAGACTCCTGAGGCCTTAAAAGAAGCATTTGTGGATGACAGGGATATCATGGTGAAAGTAATTAAGTTTGTTGAACCTGCTCCCACAATAGGCATATTGTGGAGTTACTGACACCATTTTCTTGAGTTGACCAAAATGCAAAGTGCTGTCACAATTTATGCTTTCTGTTTAAGTACAAATTGACAGGTGTGAAGTAACACCTCATTGGATGCTATTACCATGCTTCAAAATTGATTATAGTATGTAAGGTGCCTTGTAGCAGCATCAGCCTTTCCATTTTATCGAATGTAGGTGCTGTTTTTGGCCCCTGGTGCTATTATTATTATTATTAAGCTCCAGATATTTCAAACAAGGCAGGAAACAACTATGATAATGCTTGGTAGGTTCCCTCAAATGGCATCTATTTCACACTGGTTGGGTAGGGGACTGGAATTAGTAGGCAGACCATTTAGATAGGGTGCCTTTGGGTGGACAATAGTATGTCTATTTATTTAGTTACTTATTTTTTTTAGGAGAAAAATGGTGTTACCTATCCAGGACCCAAGAATAAGGCTATGTGATGTAGACAAATACACATCTAAAAATTGGAAAAGAATCCAACACAAGAGCAGCCTTCTTAAAAGACCCACAGATAATCACAGAAGCGATAAGCCAATGGCTTCAGTAATGGTTATCTAAAGCTGACCATATGAAAAGGAGGACAGGGCTCCTGTAACTTTAACAGTTGTAGAGAAAAGGGAATTTCAGCCGGTGTCATTTGTATGCAATTAGTTCCTGGTGAAATTCCCTCTTCATCACAACAGTTAAAGGTGTATGCACTATACTAGAGTGATCATATACAAAAGAAGGCAGGGCCCCTGCAACTTTAACTATTGTGATGAAGAGGGAATTTCACCAGGAACTAATTGCATACAAATGACACCGGCTGAAATTCCCTTTTCTCTACAACTGTTAAAGTTACAGGAGCCCTGTCCTCCTTTTCATATGGTCAGCCTAGGTTATCCAGAATACATCACAATTCAGAATTGAGACAAACTGTTTGAAACTAGGAGCCTATCCACATTGCCCTTAAAATGACGTATATTCTGTTTAAAAAGTGGTTTTTTAAGTCGTTTCATTACGTGGTAGGACACACCGAGCAGTACTTACGTTTCATAGTGACTGCTTCCTCCGTTCTCAAAGCGTTCACTGATGCATTACAGGGTTAATTCCTTGACTCTTCTTCTTTAGTTTTTGTTTTGTAGGCTGCTTGAGTTACTGAGACAGAAGTGGGTAGGTCAAGCATCCTGCAAAACAAAACCGAAAGAAGAGTCAAGGAATTAACCCTGTAATACACCAGTGAACACTTTGAGGGCAATGTGGATAGGCTATAGGACTACCAACTGGGTTTGGGAGGTTCAGGGTGCTCCAGCAGTGTTCGTGACAGACTAGGGGAAGTGGGATAATAGTTATGCACCAACTGCCTCTATTTAATATGGACTGTCCCTATTTTGTTACTCATCCACGGTAAATCTCTCTCTCTGGCTCAATTTGGACGACACATTAAGCAACCGGGGGGGGGGGGGGACAATCGTCAGTGGTATTGACTATCGTGTCATCCAAATGCTGCCGTAGTCAACTCAGTGCTGATCCTAATCCAGACCATGGTTGATTATTTATTATCATGTTGTGTGGTACCACCTAGATGAACAACTGTAAAGTTGATTATTACCCCACCATTGACTATCGTGTTGTCTGAATTCAGCCTCTCTCTCCCTCTCTCTCTCTCTCTCTCTCTCTCTCTCTCTCTCTCTCTCTCTCCATGTGTGTGTGCATGCATGTAAGGATACTGCTGTCCTCTCTTCCACTCTGCAGTTTCCCCATGTGCTCTCCAACTTTGCTCTGAAGGTTTGGAGGACTTTTGGGAGATTCCGCATTCCTTATTAAACATCTGTTTGTGTGAGTTGCGAGGCTTGAATTTCTCCAGCTCTCACCCCAAGATTTATTGACATTAAATCTGAGTGGGTTGCATCATCTTGCCTTTAACAGGGATGGGTGAATCTGTCCATTTAAGTTTCACTCATTTTCTCATGTTTCCAACTATAAGCTGGTTTAGTCCTATTTTTCTTTTAAAAAAAGAAAGTACACACAAAAAAGTGTACACATTTTTTGTGTACATGTCTCCTAATATATATATTTTTGAATCCATTTTTTCTTAATATGTGCATGCTTGCAAACAATTTACTTTAATATTATGCATTGTTGTGCATATGTTTCACTAGCATTACACCATTTTGTGCACACTTTCCCTGAATATATGCATTTTTAAAATTGGAAAACTGCATCCCAAATTCAGAAAACTGCAAATATTCAAATATACCAGTATTTCAGTTTACATATTGGTTTGAGAAATGCAAATTAGCTATTGTATCCAATGTTGGTCCTACATAGAGTAGACCCATTGAAATGAATGGGACTTTCATTTCTTTTCATTTATTATATTTATATACCGCCCCATAGCCGAAGCTCTCTGAGCGGTTTACAAAATGCAAGTTTACAGCAGAAATATCACTCATCATCATCATCATCATCATCATCATTTTCAACAATATACTACAACAATATTTAACAATATACTAAACAACAATATCACAATAATACTCAAAATATACTAAATACAAGTTTACAGCAAAACAAAGCAGATAAGAAAAAACCCAACTTGGTTGGAATAACATCTCTCCCCCTGAAGCAACACCTCCCAAATTTCAGCTCCAGACTTGTTTTTAAAGTCTTGAGGTGTGTGTGTGTTGGGGGGGGTTTAGGGGAGCAGGTGGTGTATACACACACACACACACACACCTGTTTAGGTATTCGAAAAAGAGAGTTCTTTAAAAATATATCTTTGGCCTGACTCCATGTTCCATCAATGATGATGATGATCACATAAGGATCAGAAGAGTTCAAGTCTTCTTCTTCCAAATTTGCTGCTCCAGCTACAGTATATAATATTATATAATATATAATATTAATCCACCCATCCCTATCCCTGAAAACCCAATGCACCTAAGAATGCTCAATGGGCACTATACGCTGACTATGGGGTGGAGGGGTGGGAGGTGAAATGGAAAAATGGGTATGGAATGGGTTGATGTTGTTGTTGTTGTTGTTATATTTATTTATATCCTGCCTTCTTCCCAGGGCTGGGACTCAAAGCGGTTCACAAATATCCTGGAAGAAGGCCTAGGTGATTGGTAGGAACACCAATCAGGAACACCCCACACAACAACATCTTGTTTCAGGGTCCACTTGTGACTCTTCGATAGCAATAAAACTTGTAAATGCCAGATTCATCCCTGCAAAGATTAATGAGATCTTTTCCCCAATTCCCTTGGTAAGATTACCATCAGCACTTCCTAATCACCTCCTAAAGCTTTCAGAAAATAGTGTAAACTGTTGACTCACAGTCACCCAGTTTGCTTCAATCAAAACAGAGTGGAGTGTTGAATATAACATGAACTGTCACTTGTCCCAGCAGGGGCCCATTGACAAGAGGCCTTACCAAGGGAATAGGGATAATCTTACCAAGGGAATAGGAGACTTGATCCTCCTCTGCATCATTGAAACCCACTTGTTCACCTGCCTCTTACTCTGGCTCACAATGCTGGTGGTGAGACAGAGGAGTGGTAGATGCCACCCCTTATTTGCTTAATGCCTCTCTGCCAGTCAAGCAAGCAAGTGCTAGGAGTGATAACAAGAAAGAAGAGGAGAAGTAGGAGCTAATGGCAAAGGCAGTGGGAAGGTGGACTCGCTAAGGGAGGGCACCATTGATGGTGTCTTGCCACACCAACAAATAGTGCTCTCTATAATATATGTGCAATTTCTGTGTTTTCATGGACTGAGGGTTTCTAATTTTTTAAAAAAGGCAGGGAGATGGCTTTTCTGGCATACCCACAACAGTAGGCTGACCAGATAAAATCCAGGTCAGGGCCCATGTAACTTTAACAGTTGTAGAGAAAAGGGAATTTCAGCCAATGTCATTTATATGCAATTAGTTCCTGGTGAAATTCCCTCTTCATCACAACAGTTAAAGGTGCAGGCACTATACTAGAGTGACCATATACAAAAGAAGGCAGAGCCCCTGCAACTTTAACTGTGGTGATGAAGAGGAATTTCACCAGGAACTAATTGCATATAAATGACACTGGCTGAAATTCCCTTTTCTCTACAGCTGTTAAAGTTACATTAGCCCTGACCTGTATTTTATCTGGTCACCCTACACAACAGCAGATTAAAAGCATGCTAATAAAACCAAGCTCACGAGGATGAGTGAAAATGAAGGAGGAAGTCTCTAATTAGATGCCATTTAAAAAATAGCCCTTTATTTATTACAGACAGTGCTGATTATTTATTACAGACAGTGTTGCTGATCCATCCCCCACCATAATATCTACCCAAAAAGCAACATCTGCATTAGTAAGTTGCACATCCCGCTGTATCTCCAGCACACTAACTTAGAGCTTCCCAAGGCAATTACTTGTCTATATGTCACAAATGATATCCCCAAGTAGTTTGACATTTCATCTATTGAAATGATTCTAGTATGCGTGTCTCTAAGCAAGATAAAAGCCTTTCATCTTACTAATGCAACAGTAGTATGTCATTTTGGCAAATCTGATATGTCCCATTGTGAAAAGAGCGAAGTTTTCTCCAGCATAGCTTATGATTCCAAGAAAGGCACCATGTATCAAAAGAATGAAAGGGAATAACGCAAATGGGACTACAAAAACCAAATTCTGGACTGCTTCTCCGTTACAAGAAACTCATTGAGAGAGAGAGAGAGAGCGAAACATCCACCATCAATTCCATTTAGAAAAGATTTCATTTAGGTCAAAATCTAGGCTCCATCTTTCTCGTTGAGAAATATGAGATTATTTGGCACACGATTATGCATAAAGACATATCTTTTAACTACACAGGAGTAACTTGAAACAGGTTGAAGTTCTGTCTTTGTACCAGTTCCACTGGAGGATTCATGAAGCATAACTCAGTATTAAGGGACCAGGTGACATTTCTTAGTCATATTCAACTCTAGCTCCGATTCAGTTGTTCCCTCCCTCACAGCTTTGTTGTGAGGATACAATGGGATATGTACACCACCTTTGAAGGGAAGATGGTTTTTGAATGCAATAAATCAGGATGAGCAACTTCAAGCCCTCCAGATGTTTTGGCCAACAACTCCCATCAGCCCTAGCCAGCATAACCAATGATGAGGGATAATGGGAATTGTAGGCCAAGCTATCTGGAGTTACCTTCCCATTCATTCATTCATTCATTCATTCATTACATTTCTATACCATCCAATAGCTGAAGCTCTATGTTGCAGTATTGATCTCACAGCTCCTTAGTTGAACTTACTCTCTACTTCCTTTCACTGGTACATATGTAAAAACAAGTATAACAACAGGTAAAATCAGAGTACTTAACTCAATTTTGTAAATTGTGGATTTCTGAATTTTTTGAACTAGACTGTGTTTTTCACTAGATAGTGGTACAGGCCTTTTAAGTAACAACTAACATTTCCATAATATTTCCTGCTCCCCCACTAAAAGATTTCAATTCAGAGTCCTGCAGTACCAAATCCTAAACAATAAGCATCACAGTAGTAGTAAGATCCCTTAATGAATAAGAAAAAGAAAGGGGGGGAGGAGGATATGAAAAACATAGATTTATTTGGAGATTTGGAATCAATGAACCATTGTAAGAATTTAAATGTGAAAGTAAACTCAAATATGCAAGTCTGTTGACTGCTAACCTTTACATTTGGGGCTTTAAAAAATAATAATGCATATGTATGACAGTGTGTGCTGACATGACAATTGATAGGATAATTCAGCCAAATAGGTTTGTATTGCTACATCAATGTTTAAAATAGCTGGATATATTCATTGGCAGGCTTTATAGAACTTGGAGGTTGTCAGAAAGACTTTGAGAAGAACGAATGCTTGACATCAATTAAACGGAAGTTTGTTCAGAAAATGCAGGAGGGCATAAAGGAGGATACAATGCAGAGAAAGCAAGGCGAGGCAGTCAAATACACTGTAAAGAATGGATGGGAGAAAGGGAGGAGGTGATAGTAAGAAAAAGAAGGCGGGTGACCGTATGGAAAGGAGGACCGGGCTCCTGTATCTTTAGCAGTTGCATAGAAAAGGGGATTTCAGCAGGTGTCATTTGTATGCATGCAGCACCTAGTGAAATTCCCTCTTCATCACAACAGTTAAAGCTGCCCTCTTTTGTATCTGGTTATTACAAGTGTAGTGTGAAATAAAGAGTCAAGACAAGTAAATGGGATTAAAACGGGCCACTTTTTATTAAAGATCTGCAAAAGGGGAAGTGAAAACCTAAGCGGGCATCTTCTATTGGCCCCTACAGGCCAAATCTTGGGATCGGGCAAAAACAATTCTCTTACTGTGGGGTGGCACCCAATCTTTCGCCACCCCGCGGTCTAGCCCCATTTGGGGAAGGGAGGCCTTCCGGTGTCACCCATCCCATGCCGCAGGGCTCCAAGTAGGAGAGGAGGGTTGGCCTCATAGGTAAACCTTATTCCAATGATCTGGTGCCACAAGACTCCCAGATGTGGGCCTCAGGCACTACCCATCACCTCAACGGTGCCTGAGAATGTTCACCATTACAAAACAGCTAAAGATGCCTGCACCTACCGCCAATATTATGTGACCAATCATTTCCAATTTACCTATTTAATACACCCCATCTGTCTTACAGTGTGAAGTAGGTGAGAAAGCTCGTAGTCAAATTAGGTTTAAGAGCAAAAAATCCCTACTTGGCCTCCTAAAGACAACCAGTAGAGCACACACTGTCTACAGGGAGGGGAGGGAGGGAGCCGTGCAGAAGAAGGAATGCCAGGAGGGTCTGTTGCCAGGCTCCTTAAGCCCTGCGGACCTAGCCCCGCCCAGTGGCACCACACGAGGCCTCCAATGGCGAGCCTCCACATCACTTCTCACACACACATGCAACTATCCTCCTCCACCCAATTGGGCGTGGGGATGTGCATCTTTAGCTATACAGATACTCTTGTGATGAAGAGGGAATTTCACCATGCATACAAACGACATCTGTTGAAATTCTCTTTTTATCTACAATTGTTAAAGCTATAGGAGCCCTGTCCTCCTTTCCATATGGTCACCCATATGAAGACATGAAGCTAATGCCACACAGGAAGACAGGTAGTGAGAGCTACACCATCATCTCAGATAAACATGAGAATATCGTCTGAATGCTTTTGAACAATTATGAAGTATGTTTTGGCAGTCAAGATGAGGAATTGCCTCATTATTGGGATGACATTTTAGAGGGATTGATGGAGAGGAAAGGGAGATATTGCAGAACAAAATGGAGACTAGTAGTCAAATGAGCAGAGAAAGGCAGCAATAATAGGAACTTGAGAAATACTTTAGAGCATGGGTGGGCAGACGGTAGATCTCCAGATAGTGTGGCCATCTTCCAGTATTCCTGACTGTTGCCATGTTGATGTTGGCAGGGGCTTTTGGGAGTTGAAGTCCAAGGTGTCTAATGATCTACCTTCTGCCCCCCCCCCCAGTGTTAGAGAAAAGCCGATGCCCTCAAACAGCAACTGTTTCCCCTTCACTATCCCCCTCCCCCCTTAACACTGAGACTGAAAAATAGTTTTGGGTAACTCAGCAGCAGAAATACTGGATTTTAAACACAGATTGTTCCAATTGAAGATATTAACTTTACTGAATCTGTGAAGGGCAGTGGTGAAAAAAAAGATAGTTACTCCTTACCTGGAAAGGTATATAATTGATTTGGCTCTTGGCTGCTATATAAATGCACTAAATAAATTAATCCGTAAAAAATGATTCTGTTTAAGGGCTAAATAAACACCTAATTGGCTCTTTTCCCATAGAATGGACATTCTGGATTTATTATTATTATTATTATTATTATTATTATTATTATCAATATTTATATACTTCTCCATATCTAAAATAGATTCTGGAGCGGTGAACATAGAAATAAAAGAGTAAAAAGAAAGAAGATTAAAAACAGCAAATTAAAATTGTTAAATTTAAAACAAAGTACCAATAAATACAATGGCTGGTCAGTTGAGGAAGGCTTCCTGGAAAAGAGTTGCTCTCAGGAGGTGATGGAAGCAGCATAGTGTTGGTGCCTGCCTGACCTCTGGGGGCAGGTAGTTCCACAGAGAAGGGGCCACCACACTAAAGGCTCTTCTCCTGGTAGACTCCAATCAGGCCAAAGGAGCATGCCATCCAATGACCTCAGTGATCGGCCAGGTTGGTAAAGAAGAAGGCTCTCTCTTGGATGTCCTGGTCCCAAGTTGTTAGGGCTTTGTACATTAGGACCAAAACCTTGAACCGGGCCCAGTAGCCAATAGGCACCCAATGCAATTCCCTCAGCAAAAGAGTTATATGCCAAAAAGAGGCAGCTCCTGACAACAGCTGAGCTACTGCATTCTGTACTAGCTCCAGCTTCCAGAGCAGTCTTAAGGGCAGCCCCATATAGAACACATTGCAGTAATCCAGTCTTGAGGTTACTAATGCCTGTACCACAGTGACCAAGCTATGCCTATCCAGAGGAGGCTGTAGCTGGTGAGCCAGCCAAAGCTGGAAAAGGCACTCCAAGGTGCTGCAGCCACTTGGGCCTCCAGCAACAATGATGGATCTAGGAGTACCCCCAAACTATTAACCTGATCTTTCAGAGGGAGTGCAACCCCATTCAGAACAGGCAATGAGTCTATCTCCTGGACTCGGGAACCATTCACCCAGAGGGCTTCCATCTTGCCAAGATTCACCTTCAGTTTATTAGCCCTCATCCAGCCCATTACTGAGTCTAGGCATTGATCAAGGGCTTGCACAGCCTCTCATGATAAAGATGTGTGAGAGAGATAGAGCTGTTTGTCATCAGCATACTGAAGGCATTTTGCTCCAGATCCCGTAATGACCACTCCTAACGGCTTCATGTAGATGTTAAACAACATTTTGGACAAGATGGTGTCCTGTGGTACCCCATAGCGTAATTGCCAAGGGGCTGAGGAATAGTCACCCAATTAGCCAGGAAGGGACTAGGATCAAGAGGGCACATGATTGGTCACATTGCTGCAAGTACCTTGTCCACATCATCAGGCTGCAGCAGCTGAAACTGATTTCACAAAACCAAGCAGATGGAGGTATCAGACACTTCGACTGGAACTGTGCTAACAATGTTTACACTCTTTTACATGTTGTCTTTGACAGAGACAACATGCACAGGATGATTAGCCCTTGTAGCCCTTTCAAATGGATAAAGTGCATCGGGAAAACACAGACATGGTTGGGATGGGGTGAAATGTGTTCAGTTCACATCTCAAATTTGCAATTGCTGAACTTGAACTATACAGGAAGGTCATCAAGATACCCAGCATGTTGTGGGTTGAAAGTAGAACGAGAAGAGGGACTTCCCCAAATGACTAATTTTCCTTTCTGTAGAAAGGCCATTTCTACTCTCACCACCCATCATCTCCTGGTAAGATTCGAAAGCAGAGATAAGAAACCAGCCAAAGAATACATAAATAACAACCAGAAAGATGGAGCACAGTGGTCTGAAAAACAAAACAAAAAATTGATGGAAAATGCTCTCTGCAGAATTCTGCACAGCACCACCAGAGACTCCTTAGTATAAGTCCTTAGTCTGGCTCCCTAAACAACACAACCAGCCCAGAAAAGAATGGCCACTGAGAGAGGGTAACCTTACGTCTACCCAATGAAACTTAGGAAGCTGCCTCATAGCAAACCAGATCATTGGTCAATCTATCTCAGTAGTGTCTAAACCGACTAGCAGTGGCTCGGGGTTTTAGAGTGGAGCCTTTCCAGTCCAACCTGGAGGTGCCTGGGGATTGAATCCGGCACCTCCTGCCTTCAAAGCATGCCTTCTACTATTAAGGTATTTTCCTTCCCCACCTAGGATCCCTCTCTCACCCACATGGATGGAGGCAGGTGGGTGGATTTAGCACTCATGCACCCACCTGATCAGCCTCACCCATGTGGCCACATTATTCATGTGTTGCACTATGGGGAAGCAGCTCCTGCATTGATGTAAGTGTGAATGAATGGTGCCCAAGGGGACAGAGAAATGTGAACCGGAGAAAGACAGAGAGAATGAAGGTAATGTCATGTTGTTGTTGTTGTTGTTGTTGTTGTTGTTACAGCTTTGGAATTGTCAAAACTTCATGCAATCTCCTTTTTATAACTGTTCAATAAAGACAATCGTAAGACTTAATGCCAGCATGCATAGACATCAGAGAAAAACCAGCCTCATCACAATATGCTCACAAGAGCCATTAGGGACAATTCTACACCCATAGCAATGAGGGCTGAATTGGTTGTTGCCTCTTGCATTACAAACATAAAAGTACTCTCAAATGAACAGAAACTGTCATACTCCCAACCCTGCTCTTTATCCATATAAGCCTTACCCCTAATTCCCATGGGGCTTGAAAATATGATGGGATCTTTGCCAATTAATTAGCCCAAGAGGAATTTTGCACCCAAGTTGTCAAAATAATATGGGCTCTCAATCTAATCTGATGCACCGATTTTTTAAAATTAGCATCTACATTTCATGTGACATTACAATTAATATCTATTTATTCAGCTCAATTTATCAGCTTCACACCAGCTAGTAATGACTATTTTGTTTAGAAGTTAGCAATTCATGCATAATAGATGAACAGTGATTCTTTCCAGGACTATAATTTATCTACCATTTGTTTTCTAATAAGGTAATTAGTTGCCATAATTGTAGAAGAAATGTATAGACTGTTTATTAGCTTCCATACATGCCAAGTGAGAAAGAAGCTTGCTTTGGGATTTTCCAAGGCACTTTGAGCATTTAAACGCACACACATTGGTGCCCATTAAGTGTAAATGTATTATTTTAGCTATCTCCCTCATTTAAACATAGATGAATGGAAACTGCTGACAGTTGATGTTCAAAGCAGGATGGGTGGGGTTTAGCCTTGAGGCACCTATTGATCTTAATGGAAGTTGCCTGGCACGGGCAGAAATCTCTCTGCATCACTTGGAACCATTTTCTCTCCCATCAAATAGGCTGCCATTTACATTACAGAGAGCACAGCCATGGGAAGTTGAAACACGCCCATCGTTCTGCTGTGCTTTGCTATGGAATGAGTAAAGACTCTTGAGGGGAAATGGTATCTAATACCATGATTCCTTTCCTATTGGTTGCTTGATTGCTAGGATAATTGATCAAGTTGAGATTCCCACACATAAACGCATGGACCTCCACATACCATGTACATTACAAGGCTCCCGTCACCAGATATTTGTAGATATTGAATGGTGTACAAACAACCAGCGGTTTCCCCCATTTCATAAACAACAAACTACAAGACATGCTTAATGGTGGCCTGGCTGCCTTAATTGATTACAGCCAGATTAAACCCAAAAAACTCTGAGCTCATTGGTATCCAGGAGTTTGATCCAGATTTAGACTTGTGAAACTGAGCTGGTGGAGGCAGACTTCCCTGCCCCCTCCTCCCCATGGCAATTCCTCCAGCCCCTAATAATGCTACAGAGAGGGTAAGGGAACCCTGCTGAGTGGGGTGAGCTGTGGTGGCGTGGGGGAGAGAGACTCCCCCCAAATAGAACTCTTCTGCCCACTGAAGCCAGATATTGGATCCAAACCCAGATCATCTTTTGATACAGTGACCCTGTTCAGATGACACGCTAAGCCACGTTGGTTAAGCATTTTGAGTAGGCTGACCATATGAAAAGGAGGACAGGGCTTCTGTATCTTTATCAGTTGTATAGAAAAGGAATTTCAAAAGATGTCATTGTTATACACGCAGCACTTGGTGAAATTCTCTGTTCATCACAATAGTTAAAGCTGCAGTAACCCTGCCCTCTGGTCACACTAGGCAGGGTCCTGCATCTTTAACTATTGTGATGAAAGGGAATTTTCATCTGATGCTACATGCATACAAATGACATCTGCTGAAATTCCCTTTTCAATTACAACTGTTAAAGTTACATGAGCCCTGTCCTCCTTTTCATATGGTCACCTTAATTTTGAGCTAAACTTTATGGTTTAGCATGTTGTGTGAACCAAGATGTAGCATGTTATGTGAACCATTCCTAACCATGGTGGCTACATAAACATGGCTTAAATATTAGGGATGTGCACTGGATCGGACCCGATCCACGATCCGAGTCCGGTCCAGTGGGAAATCGGATAAATTATCCGATTTCCGATCCCGCAGCTGGATCGGCCGATCCAATCCGAACCGGTCCGAAAAAGCTCCGAACCGGTTCGGCGGATCGGCGGATCGGCGGGCGCCCACTGGCGCCCACCACCGCTTCCATTGGCGGGCGCCAGCGGGCGCCCGCCGATGAAAGTGGACAGCGGGGGGGGGAGGAGGGGGGCACTTACCTTCTCGGCCCGGTGGCTCCCGTCCGGCGCCGGCGTCTACTACTACTAGCAGGCTCCGCGGCCTGCTCTAGGGTGGCGCGCCGGGTGATGTCATCACCCGGCGCGCTACTCTAGAGCAGGCCGCGGAGCCTGCTGGTAGTAGTAGGCGCCGGCGCCGGACGGGAGCCACCGGGCCGGGAAGGTAAGGAGGGGGTGCGTGGAGGGGAGGAGGGGGCGCGCGGAGGGGGGAGGGGGGCCCTTACCTTTCCGGCCCGGCGGCTCCCGTCCGGCGCCGGCGCCTACTATTCCCAGCAGGCTCCGCGGCCTGCTCTAGGATGGCGCGCCGGGTGATGTCATCACCCGGCGCGCTACTCTAGAGCAGGCCGCGGAGCCTGCTGGAAGTAGTAGGCGCCGGCGCCGGACGGGAGCCGCCGGGCCGGAAAGGTAAGGAGGGGGTGCGTGGAGGGGAGGAGGGGGCGCGCGGAGGGGGGAGGGGGGCCCTTACCTGCCCGGTCCGGCGGCTCCCGTCCGGCGCCGGCGCCTACTACTACCAGCAGGCTCCGCGGCCTGCTCCAGGGTGGCGCGCCGGGTGATGTCATCACCCGGCGCGCTACTCGAGAGTAGGCCGCGGAGCCCGCTGGTAGTAGCCGCCGGCGCCGGACGTGCCGAGAAGGTAAGTGGCGGGGAAGGGGGCTTACCCCCCCCCCGGAGCCGTCCGCTTCTATCCGCTGGCGCCCGCGGGCGCCAGCGGATGGAAGCAGGCGGCCCCAGGGGGGGTAGGGAGCGCGGGGGAGGGGGTTTACCTGCCGGGGCCGTCCACAGCGGACGGCCCCGGGGGGGGGAGGGAGTTAGGCCCCCCCTTACCCACCCGCCGCCATTTTTTCCTCATAGACTTGCATTGCAATGCAAGTCTATGGGGAAAAAAATGGCGGCCGATCCAAAAATGTACGATTTTTGGGTCGGGATCGGACTCGATCCGGTCCGGGGGGCCTCCGATTTTGTCCGAACCGGTCCGGGACAAAATTGGAGGTCCCGATCCGGGTCCCGATCCGATCCGGGGGGTCCGTGCACACCCCTATTAAATATGCTCACTAACCATTTGCTGCAAAAGGGTTAGTGGCCTAACCATGGATTAGTGTGTTGTCTGAACAAGCCTATTGATATTACCAAGGAGCTTGGTAATGACCCCATCTTTTTGTACTTGTCCACAGTAAAATTTAGATATCCTTGTATGTTTTAAAAAGTAATAATTTGGGGTGGGGGAATTAAACATTCTCAGAAAAATGGCTTAAAGTACTTTGTGAGAACTACGATTTCACGAGTGGTAAAAGCAAGCTTTACCATTAAGCCAAAAGGCACTTGTAGTTCCCCCCCCCCCGACAAAATCTACTTCCAAAGTAGAAATCAAACCTGTTTATATAAAGAAAGCCAAAATTCAAATACAAATACATGGGATTTGATCTCCTTGAGACTCCTGACCTCCAGGAAAGGACACTGCTCCCCTTTTTTGTCAAAGGTTCAAGTACCAAGTAAACCAACAAAGTAGAACAGAGAAGTTGAATAATGAAATGGAACATCCCCAAGGCAACAAGCAGGCTTTTTAATTGCTTTAACTTCAGTTTCGCTAATAAAGGATTTTCAAGGTGATTGTGTGATGAGAGGTTTCACCAAGCCCTAAATTTTGAGTAATGTGCTAAATAGATTTGTAACAGCTCTCGCTGCTCATTCAGCTGTGACATTGCTAACACTGCTATTGATGATCTCAGGCTTTGCTTGCTTAGTCTCTTGATGTTGTGGAGAAAGAGCAGAGACCTGAACACACACCAGGAAACAGAAAGCTGCTAAATTGAAAAGGAACAAAACAATGTATTTCAACGCCCTGGCCAAAGTTATCACTAGTACTAGTGATGTCACCGTAGTTGGCTCATTGTTCGAAACTCGTGCGTCTGTAATGTTCACCTTTGCCACAAGCCTGGATCCCTGCTATACGAATTCTGTATTAATCGAGGAACTGATTGTGAGCTTCAGAGCACACACGGTCTTCATCTAAACTATGCCATTTCTGCACATGCACTGAGTTCACAGAATCATAGAATAGTAGAGTTGGAAGGGACCTATAAGGCCATTGGGTCCAACCCCCTGCTCAGTGCAGGAATCTACCTTAAAGCATCCCTGACAGATGGTTGTCCAGCTGCCTCTTGAATGCCTCTAATGTGGGAGAGCCCACCACCTCCCTAGGTAATTGATTCCATTGTCGTATTGCTGTAACAGTCAGGAAATTTTTCCTGATGTCCAGCCGGAATCTGGCTTCCTGTAACTTGAGCTCATTATTCCGTGTCCTGCCTTCTGGGTTGATCGAGAAGAGATCCTGGCCCTCCTCTGTGTGACAACCTTTCAAGTATTTGAAGAGTACGATCATGTCTCCCCTCAATCTTCTCTTCTCCAGGCTAAACATGCCTAGTTCTTTCAATCTCTCCTCATAGGGCTTTGTTTCCAGACCCCTAATCATCTTCGTTGCCCTCCTCTGGACACGCTCCAGGTTGTCTGCATCCTTCTTGAAGTTTGGTGCCCAGAACTGGACTCAACACTCAAGATGAGGCCTAACTAGTGCAGAATAGAGGGGGACCAGTACCTCGCACGATTTGGAAACTATACTTCTATTAATGCAGCCCAAAATAGCATTTGATTTTTTTGCAGCCACATCACACTGTTGGCTCATATTCAGCTTGTGATCTACAACAATTCCAAGATCCTTCTCGCTTGTCGTATTGCTTAGTTAAGCATCTCCCATCTTGTAACTGTGCATTTGGTTTCTTTTTTCTTGGTGTAGAACTTGGTGGGTTGAACCCTTTTCTTTCTTAAGCAAATGTGATGGTGCTACTTTAACTCTTTAGTAAAAGGTCCTTTTTCTTGTTTGGTAAGTACAAATGTACTTTACCGGGTGTTGGTGAGTAGCACTGGAGTCTCTCTGAAAGGGATACTGGAAAGGGAATTGAAGTAGGAAGAGGTCTCCATGGCATAGGCTGGGGTGGCTAGCTGTCTGGCATGGTGGAGTGCAGGGCTCCTGTAGAAGTAGGTTGTTGCTTACTCAGACATTAACTTAACTTTCTCGAATAAAATATGTTTGGGGGATGCAGCAACAGTAGGCTGACCAGATAAAATCCAGGTCAGGGCTCATGTAACTTTAACAGTTGTAGAGAAAAGGGAATTTCAGCCAGTGTCATTTGTATGCAATTAGTTCCTGGTGAAATTCCCTCTTCATCGTAACAGTTAAAGTTGCAGGGGCCCTGCCTTCTTTTTTATATGGTCACTCTAGTATAGTGCCTGCAACTTTAACTGTTGTGATGAAGAGGGAATTTCACCAGGAACTAATTGCATACAAATGACACTGGCTGAAATTCCCTTTTCTCTACAACTGTTAAAGTTACAGGAGCCCTGACCTGGATTTTATCTGGTCACCCTAAGCAACAGTTAAGGTGAACTGGAAGCTGCCATCCAGCCACCAGTTCCCTTTCCAATAAACAGAAGAGTTAGGCCCAACCTAAACATTCCTTGAATTCCTTCATTCCAGTGAATACATTTTTAAAAAACCCTCCCACCCCGTATGTGTGTATGGTGGTGGGGTAGAATTTGAGGAGGAAGCAGGAAATGGGGAGAAAGCTCAAGCCCTCCTCTCCCAAAGCATCACAATCCTGATCTGAATTGGGGCCATGCATGCTTGCAGAGAGCAGGGGAGATAATCACACATGCCTCAGTTATTTATGATTAAAGGGACATTTAGTTTGGGCATTAGGCTTCATTATCAGGGAGGCAACGTGAAACAACCAGGAAAGGCTACATAATGTAGTGATGCATGATACATTCCACGATGCCAAACTACAACTACCAAAATGCAGTTTGATATAGTACATGCACAAAAACCTCATATACGCAGAACGGGATCATGAATTAAAAGAGAATTCATGTCTGAGATTACACAGATTAATTCTTTACTCTCCAAGGAAAAACGCAGTGAATTCACTTGGGGTTCATCCTTATCTTAATGCTTACCAGTCCTCCACAACCCATGGAATTCAGGCTACAATGAGTCACAGCCAGAGTGCTGGTACATCAAGAAAAAAAGTCTACCGTTCAAATAACTCCAACCTAATCAAACAAGTCAAGAAATTTGCTACACAGGAAGGTGAACAAACAACCCCAGGGCAAATTCTAATCCAACCACATCTGTGTTGCAGGGTCCATAGCTCAGTTCTAGAACATGGTATTTTCATTTGTAAGGTCCCAAGTTAAGTGGCATCTCCAGTTGAAGGGAGCTTAGGGAGCAGAACTGGGAAAGAAGACCTTGGATGGCTCTTGCAAATCAGGATAGTGAATATTTGGCTAGATGGATCAATGTTTGGCCTGAGTATGATGGGTCATAGGTTCTTATTGTCAGACATAATCTAAACACAAACAAAATGCATCCCTTAAAACAGGGATGGGTGACTTGTGGCTCAGATATTTGGGCCTGCAACTCTCATCAGCTTTACCCAGCATAGCCAATAGTGAAGGAAAATGGGAGTTGCAGGATAAAACATCTGCAGGGCCACAAGTTCCCCACCCCTGCCCTAAAGGAAAGCTTTGTCTGATGGATGGAGGGGTGGGGGAAAACA
Source organism: Anniella stebbinsi (assembly GCA_029215795.1). NCBI lineage: Eukaryota > Metazoa > Chordata > Lepidosauria > Squamata > Anniellidae > Anniella > Anniella stebbinsi. Next base: position 83,404,799 of record JARDYH010000002.1, on the reverse strand, counting down.
TGCCTCCATTCTATCATTCCAGGTGTTGAAGTTGTGGATGCCAAAATAAGTAGCCAAATATTGTGCCTGTATGATGGGGAAAGATTGCTTTATGATCCTAATGTGCCACTTTTCAATTCAGTTTACACGTGACACAGACCACACAGATACCACTGAATGAGTGAATGATCCTGGTGATGATGTTTGCCTACTATGCTGAATTGTGATCATGTTTGGGTTTGTTTATTTATTTATTTAATTTATATCCTGCCTCTGTCCCTCTTGCTAGGAATCCAAGGCAGCTTACATTATCTTCCTCTCCATTTTATCCTAACAACAACCCTGTGAAGTACAATAAGCTGAGAGTCTGTGACTGGCCCAAAGTCACCCAGTGAGCTTCATGGCTGAGTGGGGGCTAGAACCCGGATCTCCTCGGTCCCAGTACAACACTCTAGCCTCTACACCACACTGTCTCTCAAACTGGTAGAAAGAAATATTATCCAGGGCTAGCCATAATTCATACAATCCCAATTGCCATACTTTAGGGTCCACATATTTGGATGGCAGCCCCTTCAGGCAGGTAATTTTAGGTGCCATGAAAAGGCAATAAACTGATTGCTATTTAATTTCTTCTTATTATTGTACTACAAATGAGGGATTGGTAGAGATCTGCTTTGGGGATTTTCTGCCTCAGGTATCAACATAACTTGGCCTTCAGTAGTAAGTATACACCTTGAACTGGAGTGTGCGGGCACAGTTTGCTGCTCCACCCCAGGCAACAAAATGTCTTGAGCCATTTGTCACTCCTCATGAACATGGCACAAGCACCCAAAGTGAGGAATGTTGGGGAAAATTTCCCTTAAGATGAATAAAAGGACTGGACAGTTGCAAAGTATCCAGAGGACTGACTATTGCACCTGATATCAATTAACAGGGGAATGGTTTTTTCTATCTGCTACTGAAAAGGTCAGAGAGATAGTGGGTTTTTCCCTGGGAGTTTTTTCTATTGATTTGTGCTTAGTCATTGTCTTTTCAAACTGTATATATATCTGTAAATATCTGATGGAGAATGAGAGGCTGGTTGTATGAGGATATGATGTTGGACGGTTATGCTATTTGATGTGGAAATCTTCCTGGAACCTGTATTGTATTTGATGGTCATACTGTTGTACATATATACTGACTGGAACCTCAGTAAAAGCTTATACTAAACACAAACTGCTGGCGTGTGAGTAATATTACTGAATGGATCTCTGGAACACGCTTACTCTGCTGTAAGTGAACCGGGAGCGCTTCTCTCCCAGACAAGGAAGAAGTAAGGTGATGCACTGACAGTAGTTTCTGAGGACTGCTGCTTTTTGACAATCAGGCAGCTATTATATTTTGTTCTTCAAGGATTGGTGTGTGCAGCGGTAATAGGGTCCTGACAGGTAGCAGTTTCTGGCTATCCATGAAAGACACACAAGTCAGTGCACTGTCTCTAGCTTAGCTAACCCTGAAAGAAATATTGAAAAGAGCCCTATAGGGTGACCATATGGAAAGGAGGACAGGGCTCCTGCATAACAGTTGTGTAGAAAAGGGAATTTCAGCAGGTGTCATTTGTATGCATGCAGCACCTGGTGATATTCCCTCTTCATCGTAACAGTTAAAGCTGCAGGAGTTATACTAGAGTGACCAGATACAAAAGAGGGCAACAGCCTTAACTGTTGTAATGAAGAGGGAATTTCACTAGGTGCTGCACACGTACAAATGATACCTGCTGAAATTCTCTTTTCTATCCAACTCTTAAAGATACAGGAGCCCTGTCCTCCTTTCCATATGGTCACCCTATATTCAAGCATACTATTTATTACACTTATATACCGCCCCATAGCCGAAGCTCTCTGGGCAGTTTCCACATGCAAACATGTGAGGAGAGGGAGTGTTCCAGCCCCACTCTTCTTGTGAAGGGCAACAGTCTGAAGAAGAGGGCCTCCTGTATCCATGGAGTTCTCCACGCGAACCAAAACAGTGGACATTCAGTGTTCAGGCATGTGTGGGGCCTCCACAGATACAGGAGACTCTCTTCTTCAGGCTTTCACCTTCCAAGAATAGAAGATGACAAACACAACAAGGAGCTAGAGTACTCCCTCTCTGGTGTGTTTACTTTATCCATATCCTTAACACCTGACTAGGGCTAGAGAGTGAACTCCAAAACTGGGGGGAATTATTATTTTAGTTCCTTGTCTTAGATCAATTTCAATATGAACCTAAATCCATTGTGGTTTGCAGTGGTCCTTAGAATCATTCATCTCTGCTTTCTCCCCCCCCCCCATCCCACCCCACTCACAAAACTTACTAAGTAGGAGGTACTGGTGGGAAGGGATTCCAGATACTGACATACATAAGCTGTAAATTCCTGGATATTGGTGGCCATTCTTGTAGCAACATCCAGTTACGTTGGGTATAATACAAATGGTAGCTCTCATGTTTTCAGGCATGTATAGCAGCATGTACGGATGCTAGGAACCATGTAGGTTTCATGTCATTCCCATGACCTGCATGAGCCACATTTTGCAACTAACAGATCATGTTGTGTGAAGCATCTCTAAAATAGCTTCTCTGCTGGGATGGGTATTCCAAGCAGAAACAAATTCTCTTCTCTCCAGTTTGCATGCAATCCATATATTAGGGTCAATAATACATTTCACCATTGATTATCCTTTTCACTTCAGATCTGTCAAAATTAATATAGCATTTTCTGAGGCGGATCTTGGGGACTCTTTTGTCATTACCTAATTAACAGAGTGATCAAATTTTTGCCTCTCATTAGAACTCAGGTTACTAGCAATTATTTCCCGTTGCTTGCCAAGGTTTATTTATCAATGTCTGCTTGTTACCACTGCTCTGAGAAATCAGCTTTTAACTGAAGTGCCTGTCTTACAGCCCATGACTATCAGAAAAACATGACCAATCTGCCCAGCCTGATATTTTCCCTTCCACTCAACGCTCATTTCAGATGGGTGATGTAGCCCCTAGGCCTGTCAGAGGATGCACTGATCTGTGATTTGGCACTAAACTCAATTATTGGGAAGAGGAAAAGGAGGGTGGGGGGAGAACTTTGTAATCCATTAGTAAAATTGTCATTATATTTTATCTTCTTCAACATCAAAGGGATCTGGAGGTTGATTTCCCCAGTTTTTATTGTTTCAATATTTTAATTAAAATATGCAATTTATTATGTGAGGCATTGATGGCAGCCGGGTACAATAGCTCAGATTTACATATGAAAGAAAGCAGGACTATGATATCTAGCACTCAGCAATTTCATTTTTGGTTTTACTTTGTTTTTAAGGATGTAAACCTGCCACATTCGTTACTGCTTTAGCAGATTCTGAGCTCTTGCTTCAGAGTAGTCTATATTTAAAAAACAAATAAAGCATTTTCGTTTTCTTTTGTAAGAACCAAATTGTATGCTCTCAATGTTTATGAAAATGAAAGTGTCCATTTATGATTTTGCACTAATACTCCAGGGCCCAACAATTATTAAATTGCAGTTTGGGAACGATGGGTCTGTCCATTTCAGTTTCTCTCAGTTTCTCATTTTTCCAATCTTAAATTCAATATGTCCTGAAATTTGAGATTAAAAGGGTTTGTGTAAAAATCCATATGCATTTTGGTTTACATATCTCCTGATACATGCACTTTTGTACACAATTTTGGCTATTATATAACTTTTTGCAATCAACTTTCTTAATATAATGCATTTAACTAATATATACAGCTGATGTGCAGTTTCCACTATTTTATAAATATTTGTATGCATTTTTTTGATTGGAGAATTCCATAAGAGAAGTTCAAATTTAAAGACTGAGAGTTGGTTCAAATATTGGTTCAAAAGTGCTAAATTAGAGCAGTTCATATTAAAATACAAACTGAATGCATTTCTCCCCCAACCTAATTACAGCACTTAGAAGTTACTTTAGTCCTATGCAGGCGCATGCCTGCTCTCTTGTAGGGTGATGTGGGCCTGCACAGAAGCCCAACATTCCCATGCTGGCTGTCAATCAAACTGTTGTTGAGTACATGGTCTATATATGGCTCTATAAGTGTGTTTAGCTTATAGGATTTCCAATCACAGAGCCTCTATAAACAAATTCATGTTTACAGAGCCCTGTCCAGACTTTTGTGCTCAATGACTGACAGCTAGGCATGCAGAGACTTTGAGGCCTGGGCATAAGTGCACACCCATGTCTCCCTACACACGTTTGCCTGGGGATGTCTGAGGAATTCATTTCAGTTCATTTTTGATCAAGATTTACCCGGTTTGCACCTTCTGGACTGAACATGGACTCAAACACAATCTTTGGTCAAAGCTTGTACATTTCCAAGCTTGTGATGTGATTTGTGGATCAAAAAATAATAACACATGCAAGCATTGGAAAACTGAGCATGAAAACATGTATACTTTTGAAAGATGTGCACAAACATGCTTTAAGCACTGAGAAAAGGATGCATACATTTCAAGGATGTGCACACTCGATGTGTACATTTAAAAAAACATGCATGAAAATACACTTGGATTTTCATGCAAAACCAAAAACCAAACTCTCAATCTGATATAGGACTCCATCACACCTACTTTTTTTCCTGGTATGCCCCCTTGATTTTGACCTCCATTTCATTAGCACAGCAAGTGCTCCTCCCTTTCACGATCGTTGTTATACTGGTGAACTCTCTTTTCACTTGTTTGCTCTCCCGCTGCTATTGCGCCTGCCCCCAACAAAGGAACTAGCGAGTGGATGGCACTACACAGAAACTGAAGGGCGCTTTAATTCCATTTGGAGAAATAATCCAGACTTTCCCCGCTCTAGGAAAACATGAAAAAGGGAGGGAAAGAGGTGGGGTGACTGCAAGACAGGCACGATGTCATGTGAGTGGCGAGCTGCAAATCTGCAAGCCAGGCATGGCGAGAGTGCAATAAAACTCTGTGTGATGGAGCTCACAGTCAAAAAACTAATGAGCTTTGAAATGCAATTGGAAGAACTTCAACAAGCATGAGTTTCCCTTGTATGCCCATCTGTACTTTTGCCTGGTGCATGAGCAGGTGAACACCTGCCAGTGCTTCTCATTTACATTAATACTGCTAGAGAGACAGGCATGTCAGCAGCCTTCATGTGTATTGTGGATGGCAAATCCCCATCTGCATTGTTGCGATGTGCACTCAATTGTGAATTGGCCCAGTGGTTATTTAGGCTGCAATCCTAGACCTCATGGGTAGAGATGTGAAGACCCGGAAAAAAACCGGAAAAAATCAGGAAAAGCACACATTTTTTCCCCATTTTTTTCCGAGGTCTTTTTTTTTCTTCTGAAAAATTGAAGAAAATGAAGAAAAAACAGGTTATGGAATGTTTTATTTTAGCATGATGCATAAAATGTTTAAGACAAGGTGTTTATATATTTAGTTCTCCAAAAGGTTTCTAAAAACTATGTACAGTATCAGATTAGTACAATTTCTGTGCACTGAGGACAAGCGAGTTCTAGGTTGCAAACTGAGTCTACAGCTCTCAAACACAAGAGCAAGATGCATTTCTGCCTCTAGGAGGCACTGCCATTGAAGCAGAGACTGAAACTGATAGTGATAGCTATAGCTCAGAAGATGGGTTTGATTAAATTTCATGCTTATTCATTGAATCTTGGTCCCCCTTTTTTTCACAGTTTTTTTTATGGGGATGGGTGCTTTATGTCTGCTTGACACTGTGGAGGAGTAGTAGAGACATAAATAATTTTCCTTGTTACTAATGTTAATGGTTTCTTCTGTTTGCTTTTGTAATTGTTTTTTGCCTGCTCCTCATAAACTGGCAAAACCAAAGAGGTTCCTTACAGTTCAGGAGCTTGTAGCTCCATTTGTAAAAAAAACCCCAAAAATGTAAAAATTTAAAAAATGTAAATTCAATTTGTAATAATTGCTTGAATGCACTACACTTTTAATATACTAAATGTGATAATTTTATGCCAAACCAACTTGTACATAACTACATTTTATGTTCCTAAAGTAGCAAAGTGACTTTCAATCTGTAAAAATAGGTCTCTGCACGCAAGAAATATCGTCGTTTATCATTATCGTCATTTCGGACCCAAAAAAATTATTGTCTTCATTCATATTGTAGGTGAACTGTATCGTCTTCACAATAATTATCGTGAAAAAATGATATTTTTTGCAGACCTATTTTTAAAGGAAAATAATGCCTTTAACTTCTGTATTTTAAAAGTTAGAGACTTGAAACTTGGTCACAGTGCTTATGGGATATGCCTAAGTATGGGTATGAAATTTGAGATCGATCCATCCAACCTTTGATTTTATATGAATTTTTTTAAAGATCGTTTTCTTTCTGATAGGCCTGAATGAACGCACGTAGCGAGCTGTCATTCTGATCTGTCAGAACTGAAACAATCTTTAATAAATTCATATAAAAGCAAGGGTTGCAGGGATCGATCTCAAATTTGGTACATATGTGTAGCACATGTTGCTACACATATGTGCCAAATTTGAGATCGATCCCTCCAACCTTCGATTTTATATGATTTTTTAAAAGATCGTTTCCGTTCTGACTGGTCTGAATGAAAGCACGTGGCGAGCTTTCATTCAAACCTGTCAGAACGGAAACGATCTTTTAAAAAATCATATAAAATCGAGGGTTAGAGAGATCGATCTCAAATTTCATACACTTACTTAGGCATACCCCGTAAGCACTGTGACCAAGTTTCAAGCCTCTAACTTTTAAAATACAGAAGTTATAGGTATATTTATAAGGCAGTCTGATAAAATGATAAAATCGCCCGAAAATTATCATCCCCAATGATTATTGTAGGTTTTTCTATTGTATCGTCATCATTAAACACATGCACGATAATGACCTTATCATATCGTTATCGTACATTTTAACAATACGATACACATCCGTAGTAAAAAGTGCTAATATTGCATTTTTTAATTTAGCCGAAAGTTTTGATTTTTTTCCCCGAAATCCCCCAGAAAAAAACAATTTTTCCCCCTTGGCTTCAAAATTTCCAGAAATTTTACATCTCTACTCGGGAAGAAACGAGCTAAATTAAACCCTTTTAGCATTGTGTACTGCTGCAGAGTAGCTTCCACCCACTTTAAAAATGTTTTTGGGGGTGCTCTTCAGAGTGTGGGCCCATGGAGGAGAAAATGCCCCCTGGACCTCCCGCAATTGCCCACCCCTGCTATACACACTTACCTAGGAGTACGTCCCACTGAACTCCATGGGACCTACTTCCCAATAGACATGCCTAGGATAGCACAGTGAGATGCAAATAAAAATGTACATCCTTATCCCCAGTTCCCATGGCCAGCACTTGTCTTGTGTGCCTCGCTGCCCACAAGTAGAGTCAGATTGGGAAAATTGACCTTGGCTTAGCAGAACTACAGTTCCAATCCTTAATGTAATGACTGCAGTCCAAGAAGTTGTGCATACAAAGAAACATATTTATTGTACAAATCACCCCTTAGAACACTTTGCATAGTTGTGATGCAGAAAACTGCAAAACAAAAACCAGGCTTATATGTGTGGAATTACTTAATACTAGCCTGTCCATATGAAAAGGAGGACAGGGCTCATGTAACTTTAACAGTTGTAGAGAAAAGGGAATTTCAGCCAGTGTCATTTGTATGCAATTAGTTCCTGGTGGAATTCCCTCTTCATCACAACAGTTAAAGCTGCAGGGGCCCTGCCTTCTTTTGTATATGGTCACTCTAGTATAGTGCCTGCACCTTTAAGTGTTGTGATGAAGAGGGAATTTCACCAGGAACTAACTGCATACAAATGACACTGGCCGAAATTCCCTTTTCTCTACAACTGTTAAAGTTGCATGAGCTCTGTCCTCCTTTTCATATGGTCAGCCTACTTAATACACTATTCTCACTACCACTACCCAGCAGAAGATCATGTAACTGTGCATGTTTACCTCTAGGTTGTGTGAAACACTGACTTGCAGTCCTGTCGTGGAAGTAAGAAGTACTGAAATCAAGGAGAGTGATGAGGTAATTAAAAGGTGAGCTGGTGGCCTGCTCTTTTCACATTTCCCTTATAATACCTTTTGCATGAAATGTATTACCTGCTTGTGTGTGTGTTATTTGGGTTTGAAGGTATATTAACCAGTTTCTCACAGCTGTTATGGCAGAGTATGTAAGTGCTCACTTCCACCCCTCCCTGCCTTCTCTCATCGTTTCATTCCACTTGCCCTGGGGAACTGATGTAGGGGTGTGAATCCTGCGCAACTAGGTCGCATATGTCTCTGGACCACGTACACGTTCTTCATGGCTCCACAAGAAGAATAGGCAGGACACATGTCTTTTGTGCATTGTTGGTTTAGAAATAATATTGCGCATGTTTGCAATGATGTGGGTGGCTTAGAAAATATCACATTTTGAAAAGGCTGCCACTGAGCTCTCAGCAGAGAGAGAGAGAGAGAGAGAGAGCTCCACCAGAAAGAGAACTTTTATCTTTAAAAGGGGTCATTGGGTTAAATTTAAAGTTATCACAATCTGGTTGCACAATGCTAATTTAATTATTTTCATTAAATTCTTTCACCTCTGCACTCTACTAATTTATTTTCCTTCCTTGGGCATTTTTGTCAAGGTTACAAAATATTCTGGCTATATTAAGACACCTAGAAATGGAGGTACCTCAAGCCCCATCTCCTTCTGAAACCTAGTATAACTCAAAACAGCTTTAACACTTCTAAATATAATACCCATTTTATAGTTCCTCATTTGCTGAATCTCACAACAGGGTGGTTTTATTCCCATTAATTCTTTGCCTCCAGCCATTCTTCAACTATAATTCTGTTTTACTTAACTAAGTTTAAAAGAGTCCCTTCAGCTTTGGGATGAACTTTACAAAAATCGAGCAGAACTATTTCAAGAGTGGATTCACTTTTGAATGCTGATGGTAGTTTTCATGCCTTTGGTACTATTTCTCCCCCTTTGCATTTTTGATCTTTAAATTTGACTATGGTAGAACATAATCTGTGTTTGCGACGAAGAGGAAAAGTAACAAACAGAAAAGTTATATCACATCAAAGGAAGTGGAATGGGAAGACGTGCACTGAAAAGGGAAACATGAGGGAAAACTTGAATGCCATTTTTTAAAACAACAACAACAACACCATAGAGTTCAGTGCTAGAAAACATTATTGCCATGCAAAAGGTCCCAGGTTCAATGCCTGGCATTCCCAGGTTGGTCTGAGGAAGTTCTTTGTCTACACATTTAGGGAGCTCCTGCCAGTCAGGCAATATTGACCAATGGTCTGACTCAGTATAAGACAGTTTCCTACAATGGAGAAATCCCCTCTCCCTAAAATAAAGCCATGATAAAACTAGCAGATCTAGGCCAGATCTACCCCAAGCAAGATATAGTGGTATGTAGGCTGACCATATGAAAAGGAGGACAGGGCTCATGTAACTTTAACAGTTGTAGAGAAAAGGGAATTTCAGCCGGTGTTATTAGTATGCAATTAGTTCCTGGTGAAATTCCCTCTTCATCACAACAGTTAAAGTTGCAGGGGCCCTGCCTTCTTTTGTATATGGTCACTCTAACTGTTGTGATGAAGAGGGAATTTCACCAGGAACTAATTGCATACTAATAACACTGGCTGAAATTCCCTTTTCTCTACAACTGTTAAAGTTACATGAGCCCTGTCCTCCTTTTCATATGGTCAGCCTAGTGGTATGAAAGCAGGATGAAAGCAATATATAAAAGGTAGGAGCCACACTATTGCTTTATAGCAGTATTGAAGTGCACTGACAACTGTTGGGGCCCATTGACACATACCATATACTGCTTTCATACTGCTATACCCTGCTTGGTGTAGATCTGGCCCTAGTTTCCTTCACAGAGGAACTCACTGGAGACAATGTGTTGGATCCAGACTTAGGCATACTAGAGAAGTCCTACTGAAAACAACGGGGCACATCATGCTAACTCAAGTCCTATTGATTTCAATGGATCTACTCTATGAATAGCTAGCACTGCAGTCTTATGGGGTGTGAAGTGCAGAGCTGAAGGCCTACAAGCTGCTGACTCCAAAGCCCTGCTAGGCTCCTTCCAGCAGGGTTGAAATGAGGGAGGACCCACACCTTTCAACCAAACATTCCTGTTCTTGGGATTGTTTATTTGTTTGTTTTTTAACTATTTATCTCCAAGGCTGACATATTTATTTCCCATATTGGGGACATGTCTGGGAGCTAGGAGTTTTGGATTTTGAACAGCCAATGCCTCCCCCAATCCACCTATGCCTCTCCCAAAGTCACAGCTCCAATGTCGAAGAGGTAAGAGGGGCTGGGAGGAGCTATCTGAGGTCAGATCTCCTCCTCCAAGGGCAAACCTCCCTCCCTCCCTCTTTTCCCCTAAAAGGGGAGATCTGAACAATCCTATGAGCTCTGGGATATCCTCCAAGGGACCACAGGATTACCAACTATGCATTTAGGAATGCTTGAGGGATTTGATCCTTGTGTATCTTGATATGAACTGACCTGAGCCGCACCTCCCAGAGGAATGTGCACATTGCGACTTAGTTATCCAACAGCTATTAGACTTCCCAAATGTTCCAACCTCATTCTTGGCTTTAAAAATGTATTGAACTGTGATTTTAAAATGTGTATGTTGATTAGATAGATAGATAGATAGATAGATAGATAGATAGATAGATAGATAGACATGCAAAAGTGACACAATCCAGAAATAGAATGACTTGTCCTTCCCAACATTGTGCATTGCAGTGAGCTATTGAAGGTATGGTAGGGCCTAGTCATCGACGGAGAATGAAAGACACTAATGGACAATTGAAAAGTTGGCCACTCTGGGCAATGGCAAAGAAGTGATTGATCTATGGCAGGGATGGGCAACTTGTGGTCCTCCAGATATTTTGGCCTACAACTCCCATGATCCCTCACCATCGGCTATACTGACTAAGTCAGATGGAAACTGTAGGACCAAATATTTGGAGGACCAATAAGCTGCGTACCCCTGATCTAAGGACATGTTCCTATACTGCTCCGCATAGCATAATTACTGCTTCTAACTACAGTTATGACTCATTAATGCCGACGGCTGATTCTGAGGGTCGTGCCATTGCAAGGGAAAGTATTCTTGTTCAGCTCCATCTCAGAGAACTGGGTTGCCGATCTATAACTTATAGCTATATATGGATAGGAAGTTTGCTCAATTCTGTCATTGATGGATATAGTAGCACATCCTGTATCTCAGTTTTCTTATGTTGGAAGCAATGTAATGTGGCCATTAAAACTTTGCGCTTGTTATGTCTGACTGAAGTGTGGAAGTTCAGAAGGTAAATTCAAAATCTGTAAATAAAACTCATTTTTCATAGAAACCGTAACGGTGGATGAGAAAGACCCATTAGTCCACCTTGTCGTGAGGTGCCAGATAGTTCCCTAGAGTTTCTTCTCCAGTACATTGTCTAGTCTTCCTTGCAGGTGTCCCATAAGATGCTGTTTCTTTCAGCTGCTTCCCACGAGGCACTGCTTCACAAGCCAATAGTTTACTGTCATGTCAGGTGATATTTCTGTTTTTATAAATTGTCAGACTGCTTATTTGCCCTGCTTTATTTATTTGTTCAGTAGCCCAGAGCAATTCAGATGTGCCTCCAACATGCATTTTTATGTTTGCCTCCTCCCCTCCTCCCCTCTATACAGAATGAAAGAAACAAAACAAACAAGAAGACTAGAAGAATCCAACTTCTTTGGATATTTTGTGGGGGGATCACCCTTGTGCCTACTCACGACCTCATTTTCCAGGGGCACTGGAAGACGGTGTGGTGGCTTGCTTGTGGACTACCAGCCTCCACCACAAAGAGCCTAACCACATGTTCTGTACAATTTTTTTTCTTACAGTAACATCAGGTGTTTTGGGGGGAGAGGTGGATATAAAAATAATACTAAGTACAGACACACACACCCTGCTTTTGTATTTGGACTGCTACATTTGTGGAGGGGAGGTATAAGCCTTTACTTCCTTACTATGATCCTGGAAAACCAAATAATGGTAGAAAAAAAAACATCCTATTGGCTTTTTAAAAACTTTCCCAACCCTGCTTGAAGATGCCAGAGACTGAAGCTGGGAACCTATACATGCGAAGCACGCTATCTGAATGACAGTCATGTGCCTGAACCGTAGCATCACCTCTGCCACTACCTCATGACAGCCTCCATGGTTTGCCATTTATCAACCAGCCATTTATCAACTGGTTTGCTTCTGCAAAATACTTAGCAAATGCATTCGGTATCGAATTCACCGGGCCTCACCTTAGAGTATGTCATCACACTTTGGTTGGAGGCATAAAAATCTAGGATTTCTGGCAGAAAACAGCTCAAAACTTTGGCATTGATCTGGACTAGATTTTATTTTATTTTTTTAGCATGTGCCATGCCACACCAAGGTATGTCATTTCCATGCTTTTGGTGGTGGCAGAAAACTCAGGATTTGTAGCATAAAACATTGCCATAGGTTCGGAGTAGCTATGAGAATGTGGATTTTTTATCATTTGCCAGGCCCCCCGAAGGGTGGCAACATAAAACTCTGGATTTGTGGCACAAAACAGCACAAAAGTAGCACAAAACCTTGGCACCCAAAGCAAGTTACCATGCCATTATTAAACGTAAAAAAATTGAAATAGTTAAAAACAATTTCTATTAAAAATAACAAAAGTTAATAAAAGAAATAAAACATCAGTATGGGCCTTCAAATGCCTGGGAGTAAAGTCTTGACCTGGTATCGAACAGATGACAATGTTGGTGCCTGATGGGCCTCACTGGGGTAAGTGTTCCACAGTGAGGGAGCCACCACTGAGAAGGCTCTCTCCCTTGTTTCTGTCCTCTGCTGTCCTCTCCTTGGAGAAGACACTTTGAGGATGGCCTTATATGTTGATTGCAGTGTTCAAGTAGATATTGCAATCTTGAGCCATATAAGGCTTTATTGGGGCTGTGTGGTTATCCTCGACCACTTGCTGCTGCTGCCCCCTCTCGCCTTTACTATTTAGGCCCCACAGCCCCACAGCCCAACAACCTGGCCTCCAGATAACTTCTTTGTTCCACTGCCACCAGTACGTTCTCAGGTACACCCTCAGACCACACCAGAGGATGAAATTAACAAGAATTTCTTTTTTTTTAATTAAAGATTTTTATTGTATTTCAACATTAAAAAAACATAGAAACATAGAAACAAAACTTACAAAACAAACAACAGTTAAAAGGACCTCCTACTTTTCCCACAACCATTTTATAAATTCTTTTAAAGTGAAAGTACAAAAAAAAAAAAACACAGAACCCATCCTCCCCTTTTAACACAACTAAATATTGACATTCTTATTCTCCTAATATTAGAAGTTATTAAAAACCCCTTATACTTCTCTTATAAAATATTTTCATTCACCATAAGAAAACCCTCTTCTCTTCTCTTATTTAGTTATAAAATTTAAACAAACCTTTCTCCCTTTCTCCCCCTTGTTTCTCCCTTGTTACAACATAAAACTTCACATATTTTTCTATCTACTTCAAATATTTCCATATTTCATTATTTTTTCTTATAAATTTTTTAAACTTGTCCCAAATAACAACTTCAGAACGATTTTAAACTTATAGCCTCCACAGAGTTTTCTATCTGAGTCTGCAATTATTTCAATCCTTTTATACAAATACACAATACTTATTGCTTTATTATTATTATTATTATTATTATTACTATTTCCCTTTCCATTTCCAACCATCTCCTGTCCCAACAGCTTTAAATCTATTCTTATTCATATTATATGTCTTTTATCCCTCTAATAATAAAAAAGAAAAACAACACGCCCCACAAGAGTCCAAAAAAAAAAAAGCAATTTGATGTTAATCCTTCTCATTGCCAGATTCTCCAAAGTCTCTCCTGTAAAATCCACCTTTCTCCGTAACTGTTCCAAACAGCCCCCTTCATCTTCCAAATCTCAGCTCCAGTCTTATGATGTTGATGTTGATCCGTCTCTTCAAGATCTCTCCTGCAAATTCCACTTTCTCCATAACAGATCCCAGCAAAACTCTGCCTCTCATCTTTTAATATCAATCCGTCTCTTCCACCATTCTCCATCACAGCTCGAAACACAACTCTGCGTCTCAAAATGGCCACGTTTTCCCTTTGTTCTCCACCATATTTATCCTTCTCTTTCCCCCTCTGTCCTCCATTTTAACACGCAATTTTTTTAAAAAGCACTTTTTCCTTAATTATTCTCTCACAACAGTCAATTTTCTTCTAAAAATCCTCATTCCATAAATGTTTCTCTCAAACAGCAAACGACCCATAGCTGTACTTTTCTTTGAAGAAGATAAATCAACTCACCGACTGGATGATGTGTAAAAAAAAAAAAAATCCTTTATCTCTACATACTCGATGTTAACCAATTAATCATTGCAGCAGTACTCTTCACTCCCAATGTTTTTCTCTGTTGAAAAAATAAAAATTAATCAATCTTGTAGTTAATTCTGGAGAGACTTTTGTATGCCAGCAAATCGTCTTTCCCTTTCCCTTTAAATTTCCTCTTGTGCTTCCTCCGGATAATGATTATTTGAAATGATTCTCCCACTACATACTGGGAGAGGATGATTAAGTATCTGCCAGCCAGTTGTTAACCCTCACTTCTCTGCACTTCACTGCACCAAAGGTATCCCGTCCGCCGTCTCGATGTTAACATTCTCGGGGAATGAAGACAGAACGACCTTCCATTCTGGATCAGCATCTGAGCGGTGTTAACCACAGTCCCAGTCTCCCATGTTGAAAATCTGATGAAACAACTTCATTACCCCATGGGATGAGCTCACAGGACCCTTTGTGGCATGCTCTTTGCATTTCCCTTTTCTGGGAAATATTAAGCTCCATCTGGGAATCTCCCAGAGAGCTACCGCCGTCCAGTCACAGCAGAGTTCAAAACTCTGCTGCTCGGTCGTCCATGTTCTTCACCGGAAGTCCCAATTAACAAGAATTTCTTAATAAGAAATTGTGTGTCAACAAGCTTAATGGTTACTTCAGTTCAATTGTGTATCAGTTACAAGGTTTCAATGCTTATTGATTTCAGTCAGAACTCTTATACTTTAACAAACTGTTCCTTATTTAATCTATGCTCTAAAATCTTATCTCAATCAAATACTCTTCTCATCTAATAACCCTACTTCAGACTCACTCTCTCTCCTCTCAAATCTCCTCCCAATCAACCCTCTCTGCCAGATTCATGTATACGCTCTCTAGCTCCTCCCACTCTTACACAGCCAGCTAATCTAGGCATTCCAACCAACCAGCCAATCAACACTCATCTTCCATTCAGGCACACAGCCAATCCAGGCACTCCCCCACAACCAGCCAATTACTATATACTTACCAAGACCTATAACCACAAACTGTAAGTACATTTTGGCCTAGTTATTTACTTTACCTGTTATTATTCTTAACCCTTTTTAAAGATATAAACAGATGCATATCACAAACAATAAACTTTGTAATATATTTACAATCACAAACAGTAGAGTATCACATCCCCCCCTTAAAATGAAGTGGAGTACGCCTCTTTAGTCCTAAGTGGCATACGCAGTGTCCAAAGTCCAAGGGAATGTGTCCTTGAGCATATGCAAAGTTCAGTGTTCTCAAGTATGTGCTCTGGGGCACGCACAGAGTGCAAAGTTTGATGAGTGTGTTCCTGGGCACACACAAAGTCCTTGCCTCACTGGAACACTTTGGAAAACTGTCTTTTCTTCTTCTTTCTCACCCGGGAGTGTTGATGTCGCTGATCTCGTCCCCGCTGCATCTGGAAAGTCCATCTGCAATCACGTGATCTTTGCTTCTCACGTACTGGTACTCAACCTGGAACTCCTGCAGTATCCACGACCACCTCTGCAGCATGGTGTTGAGGTTGTGCATGGTCTCCAGCGAGGCACTCCTTTTGAATTGTTGAGTAGTTCTTCTCACGGTGAGTCAGCTTCCTGCTTAGGAAGGTGATGGATGTTTGATCCCATCCCTCTCTTGCAGTAATGCTGCTCCCAGCCCAATCTCTGTTGCATCCATAGCCATGATGAATGTTTGCTAAAAATCAGGGGCTATTAGGATGGAGCTATTGCACAAAGCCTCTTTGAGTTGCTCAAATGCTTTTTGACATGGGCTACTCCACTTCACAGCATCTGGCTCGTGCTTGCATCTCAGCTTATGTAATAGTGCGGCTATATCTCCACACCTCTCCAGAAACTTCTTATAATATCCAATGATCTCAAGGAAGTCTCTGACTTGCCTTTTAGTCTTAGGGACAGGTCAACTTTTGATCGCTTCTACCTTGTCCCACAGTTGTGAGATTTTCCCACTACCCACCCTATAGCCTAGGTAGGTGACTTCTGACAGACCACATTGACATTTGCTAGCTTTGATGGTCAGTCCTGCCTTTTCTATTGCACTAAGGACCCTGTCTAGGTGCTCCAAGTGCTGGGATATCATTCTGCTAAATATGGCTACATCATCAATATAATCCATTGCAAAGGCTGACATGCCAGAGAGCACAGAGTTCATCAGCTGCTGTACTGTTAAGATCTCCCAAGGGCGTTCAAGTCTCCTGGGGATCTTTAACCAGGCCTCCTGTGACATGCTAGACCACTGGTCATGAGTAGTCAGCTTTATCTTAGCTTTTCTTTGGTCTGAGGACTCAGAGCATGCATTGTCAGGTGCTTTTGTCACTACACTGACTTTGTATTTTAGGGGGACTACAATATGGGAGTTCTTAGGTATCCATATTTGATCAAGCAAGCCATCTTCCCACACCAGTTGCTCATTAATTGTGTCAGCACTGGGTGTCACAGAACGCTGTGCTTGCTGTCTTAGAGACTCCAGGCTGGTGTCTGCCTGCAGTTCCTGCTTATACTTGATATGATCAGAAAGTGGTGTCTCTGCCCTAGGAGCAAGTTCCTCCCCCACTTCTGTGGTTGCCTTGGAAATCGTGTCTCTCAACTCTTCTGCCTGCCTGGCTCTTCGTTCTAGGCCTGATGAAACTAAGTTTGTATTTTCTGTCACTGGCACTGATATAGTTTGGCTCATGGTGACTATGAGTATTATCTCAGTTCCATTACTCATTATGTCCCTTCCTAAAACCATTGGTTCCTCCTGTTCATCATTTAGGTCTACAGTGAACTCTTCCTCTTGGCCTCTCCACAGTATGTTCACTTTGGCCAAGGGAATTTCCTCAGGTTACCCATTTATACCTCTAATTTGAACTGTTTAGTGAGGTAAAATGTGTCTTCCCTCCACCAAATTTGTCCTGATCAGTGTAATTCCAGAACCTGTGTCTAAAGTGGCTAGGTATAATGAACCTTCCACTAACACCTCTTCCTTCAGCTCTGAATTGAATTCCTCAATTCCTCCAAACTTGACACTGCAGAACTGAACCTTCTTCATAGTTTCTGCTGTCTGAGGTGTAGTGCTTGTCCTTTTAACTGAGGTTGGTGAGGTAACTCTGGGGTACTCTGGACACTCCATCTGAAAATACCCTGGTTTCCTACATTTGTAATACACCCTGACATTTTCCCTCTTAAACGTGGATCTGTCACTTCTGTTCTCATGACTTTTTATTTGAGACTCATATTCTTTGTTTTTCTCTGGCTCTTTCTTTATTGCATTTCTATTAACTTTGTGTTCAGGATATTTAGGGTGATAATCTTTGTAGGCTCCTTCAGCTCCACCTTCTCTGTTGATGGTTAATTGGTCTGTTATTTATGCTGCTTCTTGAACCGTTTTAGGGACACGGTCTCTGACCAAAAGCCTGATTTCTGGTGGTAACTGAAATAAAAACCAATCCAGGATCATCAGGTCCCTGATGCCTTTCTTGGACTCAGCCTTAGCACTGTGAACCCACTTATCAAATAGGTCACCTGATTTCACATTTAAATCCAGGTATGATTTACCTGCCTGCAAACAAAATGTACGAAACTGCTTCCTAAAATGCTCTGCTCCTAGCCTGAATCTTTGATACACAGCAGCTTTATATTCCTTATAAGTTGGTGGTTTT
This sequence comes from Anniella stebbinsi, assembly GCA_029215795.1. NCBI lineage: Eukaryota > Metazoa > Chordata > Lepidosauria > Squamata > Anniellidae > Anniella > Anniella stebbinsi. The sequence goes on along the minus strand of JARDYH010000002.1, from coordinate 83,386,736 downwards.
CTGAGGAAAAACTGTGGTACACGTCAGCCAGTTCTCCTTTCACAAAGCTAGGAATGTACCTCATAAATGCTCTCTGAGGTATATCCCAATTCTTAGCAGCTTTCTCAAAAGTGTCTAAAAATAGCTCAGGATCTTATCCTGGGTTAAAAGCCATGAAGTCCCTTGGTGTTATTCTGGATATTTTCATAGTCTCGATCTTCGTTTTTTTTTTTTTCATTTCTCTTGTTTTTCCCACCAAATCTCAACTGCCTTAAACTGTTCCGTTTCCATTTTAATCTTAGCTAATTCCAATTCATGGAATATCTCTTTTTCCCTCTGTTCCATGGCCCTTTGCTTTTCTCAGTCTTCTAATTCCAATTTTGCCCTCTCTGATTCCATTTTTGTCCTCTCTGATTCTAGAGAATGCTGCTTTTCTGTGTCCTCCAATTCCAATTTTAGGTGTTCTGTTTCCCTTGCTTGTTGTTTTTCATTCTTTTCCGATGCTAAAAGTCTAATCCTATTTTGTTCTCTTATGGTCTCTATGTAAACCAGATCACTTGTAACTGGATTCTTATAACGTTCCCCCTCAGTAGGGTCAGATACTTGGTGTATGATTAAAATTATTTTTAGTTCTTCTGTGGTCTTCCCTTCATACGCAGTTGCTAAAACCTTGCACCTTTCAATTAGAGCATCATTTCTTAATGACACTATTTCTGCCATTTTCTGAGGTAACTTGTTCTCAGTTTCTTATTAAATTGCTTTTTATTGTCTTCCTTGAGACCTGGAGAGTCTTCATCTTAGTTTTGAGATTCCTGTCAGAACTCCTTTGTGTTTACTCTGGCCAACACACACGGACCACACTATTCTGCTAAATAGCTCTGGATTCCTTGTATCCCTCAGCTATAGCCAAAACCTGTGATATGCACTGGATCTTATCATATCCTACAACTAGCACTGGGTTATTCCTATCCCACCACTGTCACCACCTGAAACTTGGCATCATGATAACTCTTCTGTAGGGCTTTAGCCATGCCAAGTTTCAAGCAGATTTGTTCATCTGTTGATTTTTAGCAATTTTTTTTAAAGTTCAAGGTGTTAAAATTATTGTTTTTAAAAAAACACTGAAGCCATAGCCTTCAAACTCAGGTTGTCAAACCTCCTCTTTGAGGTCTTGCACCTTGGTAACAAGGGGATCTTATGTTTTTAGCTAAGAAGTGCTAGGTAAGCACGGCACCTTTCCTGCTGCAGATTTGGTGGGCAGTTGGGCACCTGGAGCTCAGCAGAGGTGAGGCGTCCACAGCTCAAAATGTGGGAAAGGAGACATCAGTCAAAGCAGTCATGTGTTTGTGCAGGAAGTAGACGGGAGTTCAAAGTATGGGTGTGAAAAGTGGTGCCAACGCACAAGCTTTGAGATGCTAATGTATATAAGTGAGACCTGTGAATGGGCAAAGGAGTGTCCACAGCCCACAACACCTACCCTAATGTTAGAGTAGAGAAACTTGTGACAATCAGACACAAGTTTCAAAAAGAAAATTGAATTTTAAAAATAAAAAAGTCAGCCAGCAGTTTGCAGCGGAGTGAGGATACAATCAGAAAAGGTATTTGAGGGAAGGGGAGAATGTATGGCACAGAGTATAGCAACAAAGTACAGCAAAAGCTACAAAAGTAGGAGTGAAGTTAATTTCAGGTACTTTGGATGTCTCACTTGTTATTTCAGTGATGTTAACATTAAGATGATGATGATGATGATGATGATGATGATGATGATGATGAATTACATTTATATACCACCCCATAGCCAAAGCTCTCTGGGCAGTTTACAAAAATTAAAAACATTGAACATTTAAAAACTGATGTACAAAATTTAAAGACCATAAAAAATATAAAAACAGATTATAAATAAGGATGTTATGTAGAACAGATATGTCTTAATTCTGTGCTGTAAAATCAGACATGTGATCAAAGCTATGTTCAGGTGGGCACCCCCCCTTTGGTACTGGACACATCCCCTGGGGGCAGACATATTGGTGGGGACGCCCCCTTGGGGGCTGACCATGTTGTCCTCCTTTTTGGTTTCCAAAATATGATTACCCTACTTATCTGTGATCTGGCCTGACTTAATCTGTATCAAGTCAAAGAAGCTTGTGGAGTTTTGGTTCCACGCACCTCAAAGTGCTATTAACTCTTTAGTTCCATGGCTTAAAATAGCCAGCTCAGGTGGTCAATGCTGAGCTGATCTGTTTGGAAGTGAAATGGGACCACCCAAAAATAAGGACATGCTTTCTATAAATTGAGGGAACTTACTCTCCACATGTCTCTGAAATGGCCATTTCAGAAGTTTCTGCCTAGCTCTCAGAGACTCTTTAGTGTTACTTGCCATTTGCCAGCTATTTTTCTTTCTCTGGGGCAAGAGACCTAGAGGGCCTCCTGTTGCCACAAGGGAAACTATGGAGTGATGTCCCATATTTGGGAGGTTTCCTGCAAGATGTGCCAGCTAGAGGGAATGATTCCACCCCTGTAAAGTTGCCATTTATGCAGATTGCAGCCAATATTTGCACAATATATGTAAATTTCAGCTGTAATTTGCTTAATTTCTGCAAATTGTGGGCATAATTTGTGAAAATGGAAATTTTACAGAAAAAAAACTTGAGAAAGTTCCTGGATTTTGGGGAAAAGCCTATGGCTAAACTAACCAGGAACTAACGAGAAGGAAAATCTTCCAATTGTCCTTGAATTGGGACTCCTGGGGCTCATCTACACCTATGGTGTAGCAGGAGGGAGGATCATGGATTTACCTGCCTCTGAGTTCCTTCTTCAGGGTCTAGACAGCTGTGCAACATCCCAGAAGGGAAGAGGAATGTCGTGGCTACCATTTTTTTTAAGAGGAGCCAAGTGCTGTGAACAAGGGAAAAAATGCTAAACCCTACACCCAGCCCCCACCATCCTGGGAATGGCAAAATTGCTGCTCGTCCCCATGGGCACAGAGCCATCCAGCATGGCTCTGTGCCCATTTCAAGCCCCAGGAGCATGTGGCACACCAGCTGCGGTCCTCAGGATAGTCCCGGGACTGCAAAAAACCCAGGATATCCCCGGTTTCCATTATCCTGCGGTCGTCCCTAGGTCGTTCCCGGTTGATCCCAGGATCCCCTGTGGATCATATGGATGCACAGGGATGACCTAGGGATGATCCCAGGATAAGTGCCTCATGTAGACATGGCCCTGGTTTGTTGTTTCCTTAGCAAACCAGAGTTTGAAGCCAGAGTTTGAAATTGGTTTCCTATTCCTGGTATGTTACTCAAACCAGGGACCAAGTTCTAACATAACATGAAGCTTTTGCTTCCTTGTGAGTTCCTGGTTAGATTACCTTCCACTGCTGATAGGATGAACCAAGCAGGAGCAATGGGTAGAATGCGCAAGCATGCAACTCTTAAATGATACACTAGATCTCTCAGCAATCTTGGCTTATTGTTATATCGGTCTGCTTGTTATATTGGCTGATTGATTTCCCATTTTTAAGAATATAAAATCCAACAGTTACTCAGTTCTTTCTCCAGCCTTAAGCAAAACACACTGGATCTTTGAGAACAGAAGTGAAACATGGCAGTTTTATATTAGCAAAACTGGAGATTAATTTTAGATGGTGTACTAGGTAAAAAAGAAGAAGAGAATAGAAAAGTTAATTGTAGAAGACAGGTTTTTTTTCAGACCAATAGTTGTATTCTCAAACATTTGGGATGCTTTTGGTCTTCAGTGGTGACTGGTCTGATGTAGTCAATGTGCTTCCATGCTTTAAAACAAAGATGATTAATCATTGATCTGTAAACTGGTTCTGGTCAAGTTTAACAGACTTCTTTCAGCCAATCAAAGGCAAAGACCTAACCGAAAAACATAAGAAGAGCCATGCTGGATCAGACCAAGGGTCCATCTAATCCAACACTCTGTTCACACAGTGGCCAATCAGCTGTCAACCAGGGATCCACAAGCAGGACATGGTGCAACAGCACCCTCCCACCCATATTCCCCAACAAATCATGTATATAGGTTTACTGCCTCTGATACTGGAGGTAGCACCTAGCCATCAGGACTAGTAGCCATTGATAGCCTTCTCCAGGAATTTATCCACCCCCTTTTAAAGCCATCCAAATTGGTGGCCATCATCACAACTTGTGGTAGTGAATTCCATAGTTTAACTATGTGCTGTGTGAAGAAGTACTTCCTCTTATCTGTCCTGAATCTCCCACCAATCAGGTTCAGGGGATGACCCTGGGTTCTAGTATTATGGGAGAGGCGCAGATATCAGCCCTATATCTTCTGCAGCAAACACTGATGCAAAAAATTAATTCAGCTTCTTGGCAATCTCCCTGTTCCCACCCCCTTCATCCAGTAGCAAAGCAATAATGCCAATTCCTGTCACTGTTCCATAGGAGATACTCAGTAGGAAAGCCAATTCCATGCATTACAGGCACTCTTAAGCTCAATTCTCACTACTGCTTGGGTGGGCACTTTAATTTCAGCAGCTCCCCTCATGTGTAACAGCAGGAGGTTGGCAAATCAGCCTCTGGAGAAGGAGAACAGAGGCCTTCCTGCCTAAGGCAAGCTCCATTTCTTGCCAAGTTTGTGAAACAAGGTGCTCCAGGGCTCAATACCAAAACCACACATTTCAGGAAGTAGAGGCTGGAAACTGCTGTGGAAAGCATGCTACTGAAATCCCTGCATCTCTACACCAAATCCTGCTCTCTGTCTCTGCTCGTCTTTCTAGCTCAGGCTTCCCCAGCATATAGGCTGACCAGATAAAATCCAGGTCAGGGCTCATGTAACTTTAACAGTTGTAGAGAAAAGAGAATTTCAGCCAGTGTCATTTGTATGCAGTTAGTTCCTGGTGAAATTCCCTCTTCATCACAACAGTTAAAGGTGCAGGCACTATACTAGAGTGACCATATGCAAAAGAAGGCAGGGCCCCTGCAACTTTAACTGTTGTGATGAAGAGGGAATTTCACCAGGAACTAATTGCATACAAATGACACTGGCTGAAATTCCCTTTTCTCTACAACTATTAAAGTTACATGAGCCCTGACTTGGATTTTATCTGGTCACCCTACCAGCATAGTACCTTCCAGATGTCTTTGACTACAACTTCCAGCATCCCCCAGCCCAACATGTGGAGGACATCAGGTTGAGGAAAGCAGCTATGGGTACTTCCAGCCCCACTCCAACCTTCATCTTCAGTTCCTTGCTGAAACGAGGAAGGGAAAGGCAATAAACAACAAAACCCACAAGACGAATGATAAATCACTGAGAACCTTGTGGTTTAAGCATATACTCAAGTAAGCAATTTAAAAGTGAAATTTCCATTCCAAGCAAATGGCAATACATTTGATTCATTGAAAAATGTGTTAGTACATAGCTGGCACATTCCTGCCATCAGAGTCACTGACCCACAAGGGCAGTCATGGGGAGCTTTCAAATCTGTCATGCCTGCCCTGAAACAGTCTCCTGAGCAACTTCACACAAGGGAATGAGAAAGACCAAGGCATCTTGCTTCACTGAATTAGAGTACAGGATACCAGGGAGGGTGAGAAAGAGTAGAAGACTGACTTGATGGGTGAAATCAAGGAAAGGAAAGGAGCATAAAAAGAAAAGTTGACAGCTGTGAACAGAGGGCTACTTTAATCACAAATATCATTTTATTTGTATTTGTTTAACTTATGTTCCACATTTCCACCCAAACATGAAGCACAACGTGGTTAATAAAACTAACATTAAAACAAAAATGTAATTAAAGCAAGCTAGGGTGACCAGATAAAATCCAGGTCAGGGCTCATGTAACTTTAACAGTTGTAGAGAAAAGGGAATTTCAGCCGGTGTCATTAGTATGCAATTAGTTCCTGGTAAAATTCCCTCTTCATCACAACAGTTAAAGTTGCAGGGGCCCTGCCTTTTTTTTGTATATGGTCACTCTAGTATAGTGCATGCACCTTTAACTGTTGTGATGAAGAGGGAATATCACCAGGAACTAATTGCATACAAATGAAACTGGCTGAAATTCCCTTTTCTCTACAACTGTTAAAGTTACATGAGCCCTGACCTGGATTTTATCTGGTCAGCCTAAAGCAAGCATAACAACTAATCAACTAAAGTCACAGTTAAAAACACAACAATAAAAGAAATGAACAGCACCCAACCCAATAGAACCCCCCCCCCCCGCAACAGGCCACTTACATGCCAAAGGTCTGCCTGAATAACAATGTATTTTCATGCTGATGAAATGTTGATAGTGAGGGAGCCTACCTGGCATATCTTGGCAAGGAGTTCAAGAACCTGGGAGCAGCCACCGAGAAGGCCTTCTCTCGTATCCCCACCAAATAGGACCAAGAGAAAGGCCTCCCCTGAAGATCTTAAAACCTGGGCAGGCTCATATGGGAGAAGATGGTCTTTGAGGTAGCCTATTCCCAAGTCTTATAGTACTTTACAGGTCATAACCAGGAATTGATTTGTACCCAGAAATAGACTGGTAGACGTTGGGCCTGATTAGACATGCCATGTCTTTTGCAGCAAATGGTTAGTGAGTGTGTTTAAACTGTGGTTATGTAACCACCATGGTTACGAATGGTTCACACAACAATCGAAGCCACAATGTTTAGCTCAAAATGCTTAACTGCCATGGCTTAGCGTGTTGTCTGAACAGGGTCTGTGAAGTTTGTGAACCCTTTTCAAAGGCAGCACCACATAGAAACCATTACAGTAACTAAAGCATATGCCACCATGGCCATATCCAACATTTCCAAGTTAGTTCACTAGACTCAGCTGTACAAACACATGTATTGATAAATAGTATTAGTCATCTTATAACTTGCACACACAAATGCTTGAAACATAGTGTTACACTTGAGTACAGGCCTGAGGAAGGGAGCCTGAGTTCCACAGCTCACTTCCTGTATTGTTAGCAGTACTGCCACTACTTCCTACTGCTGTTTCCTGTTAATTGAATAATATGATAAATTTAATAAATAAAACTGGCGCCATGTAAGTGGCCACCCTATGAAACAGCCTCTGACTTCATCAGCCGTTCGTTCTTTCTGCCAATAGCCAAATGCATCCATATGACCAGAGCTCTGGAGGAAGCATGGTAAGATGTGTTCTCGGTGCAGACTCCCTTTTCACCTCACATTTCATAAGGGATGTTGATCATCTTTCAGGACCATTAAATGTGACTTTTGCTCCTCTGTCATATCCCCACGAAGTGCAATCCAAATTGATTTGCAGAGTTGGAGAACAGGCATTCCCCCCCACCCCCACACTCTTTTCATCTGGGGAGAGGAGATATGCTGATCTTGAGTGCGAAGAGGCTTCCTCCTGCTTGTCGCTGTGCATTCTCACAAGTGAAAGGCAGATAGACGTTTGAGGAGTAGGTGTGAAGAATTTCCCCATTTATCTGAACATTAACAACTGCAATAGTTCATGTAGCTATTTTCCAACTTGATTCCAAGGTCAGCTGATACTGAATTCAGAGGCAATTACAGTAAATCAAATTGTAGACGTTCCCTATGGGGTAGTTTCAAGATACCTTTGCATCATGCTCTCCTCTCTCTCTCCCCCTTTCCCTTCTAACCCTAGAGCTCACACATCGAGCAGCTGCTTCCTTTTTGACAATTCGTCACTCCTGAAAAATGTTTGCAAGCACTTTGGATAATTTCCAATTCATTCTTGCAGGAAATGAGGATTTGCTTCCTCACTTGGGATACCTGCTGCTAGGTTTATTCACTAATAAGCATGATAAATGTTTTAGCCTTTGATCAGTGCTAATTTAACAAGTAAGCTCCACAGAAAAAAAAAAGTCTTTGAGGCTCAGGGGCTCAAGACGGCACATGAGTTGGAAATATGATTGATTGTGTTGCTGTGAGAAATTTCCATAAAAAAATCTTTTATCACACTGCTGTATTGTGAACAATTAAATCAAAAGTGAGAGATACCTACCTTCCAACAAGAGGAGAGACAAAAATGGAACTTCACACGACTTTGCTTTAAAACGACATAGGTTGATTTTCCAGGAACATTGTCAATCTTCTCTTTAATTAATAGGTACTTTTTAATTATTATTTTAGCCCTGCTGGTCATCTTTCTCTCTTTGTTTTTGTCACAAAAGATAAAAACTTTTAAATAATATACGATACTGTTTTCCAGATGAAAAGAACAGGAAGTAACAGAGAAGACAATCCCTTCTGGGGAAATAGAGCTACAGCCCTGCAAGGAAGGTATGATATCCAACATGCTCATTTTCCTGTGACACACTCACAGCAGGCACATATAATTATGAAACAGCAAAATATTCGTGACTGGAAATTTCTTCCACCATAGGCTCATAGATTTCTCCATTGTCTGCCATTCAAACGTTTCTACTCCTGATTACTCTCCAAATAACACTCACCTGCACCCTTGTCCACAAATGCACAAACCTGGAAAGACAGCCAGTATGCTGCTATGGCTAGAGGGATGGACAAGGAGATGGGAAATGTGTTCAAACCACCATTCAGCTGTGAAGCCCTCTCTGTTACACTTTGGGCTAGGGTTGATGGAGGAATCCATCCGAGGGGTCAGGTATACTGAGCTTTCAGCAGCTTGTCCTCCCTGCCCCCCACACTCCACCTCACTTAGCTGCAAACTGGCCCAACTCGTTCTCTGTCAAGTTGGGTCAGCTCCCATAGTATCACCGGAGGTTCCTCCCTGTAAAAATGTCATTTACGCAAATTGTGGCAGCAATTTGCTTAAGTTACACAAATGCTGGCTGTAATTTGCGTAAGTTGCAGCCATAAGTTAGACATATTTATGTCTATGCAATGTGCTCTGGAGAGCTAGTGTGATGTAGTGGCCAGAGTGTTGGATTGGGAGTTGGGAGATCTGGGTTCTAGTCCCCACTCGGCCATGGACACTCACTTGGTGACTTTGGACCAGCCACAGACTCTTAGCCCAACCTACCTCACAGGGTTGTTGTTGTGAGGACAAAATTGTGTATGCCACCTTGGTTTCCTTGGAGAAAAAGGTGGGATATAAATGCAATTAATAATAATAACAAATAATAGTAATAATAATAATATTCATAGCTGCAATGTGTGCAAATTTGTGAGGGAGAAAAAGACAGAGAGTGCCCAAATTTGGGGGACATACCCCCAGCTCTGCTTGAAAATGCAAGCTGAGCCAACGGGCTCGGAGAAATCCTGAGGGTTTCCCTATGATGGCCATCCCTACATTAGGCCAGACATTTTTTTCTCAAGTTAACTTTATTCATAGGGCTCTGAGGATAAAAGTGGGGAGGACCTAGGGATCTATCAAATTTGGTTTCTCTCAGTTTCTCATTTTTCCAATCTGCAATTCAGTTCACCTTGAAGTTTAAAAATGTCTCCTCTTCAGTTTAGTTCATCCTAAATGTTGAGATTGTCTCTCTCTTTTTAAGTCTACATGAAAATTCATAAGCATTTTGGTGCACATTTCTCCAAATGCATGCGTTTTGTATGGATTTTTGCTAAATATACACTTTTTGGCAAGCACTTTTCCTTCTAATTTTCCTAATTTATACATTTTTGTAGGCTTTTTTTTTTTTAGAACTCCATTGCAGAATTCAGAGAAGTGTGAATTTCAAAAGACATGTTTCGGGTCACATAGCAGTTCAAAATTTCTCCCTAGGAGATGGGTTCGGCCCTGACCTGCTTAGAAGAAATTATATGAACTAAGAAAGAAAGACAGGATAAAAATGTAGTAAATGAGAAGAGGTTTGGTGAATTTTATATAACATCAAGAATAACAATAGAAAGTGTCGCCTTCAATTCATTGCAATCGCTCTGCAAGAGTACTGTAACTTTAATATTTAATTATCTACACAGTCAGTTGGATCCAGGCTTAGGCATACTTAGAGTAGACCCATTGAAAGCAGTGTAACTTCCATTGCCTTCCAGGTGTGTTGGACTGCATTTTCCTTAATTCCCAGCCAGCATGGCCATTGGCAATATTCCTTATTAACTTCTCCATAGGAGGAAAGACCAATAACAGATTTCAGTATCAACAGTAGCATTTATTGGTATCTTAATATTTAGCACAAATATTATATATAATGTGTGGCAGCTTCCCAACTTCCACCTACAAATCACAGATAATATGTGAATAGCCTAAACATAATATCAGTGAACACCCAGCAAGTTGATGGTGATGCAAATGATATCACCTATGTATACTCACAAGATCACTTATTGCCACCTAGGGTATTCTGTATATAGGCAGGGCATAAATTGAATAAATAAATAAATTTTAAAAAAATAGGAAGAGGAGGAGGAGGAGGAGGAGGAGGAGGAAGCAGCAGCAGCAGCAGCAGCTTCTTTTCCATTGTGGTATAAAATCTTGGCATGAGGATCATTTCCTATCAAGTTATAAGGCTAAGAAACACAATGTGAAGAGCAGATACTGCTGGGTCCGACTCAAATCTAGTGCTGCGCCAAACCCACACCTGCCCTTTCACAACCTCTTCATTTCCCTGCAAAAGAAGCAGTCATTTTTCTGCTTTTTTTGTGGGGATTTAGAGGTCTCTGGAAAGTCTCCTTGAGGCTTTCCAATGCTGCTGCCTGCTGGGTGCTTTGAAGCTGAGGGAGGCAAGGCAATTTTGGCTTGTTTTTATTGTTCTTCAAAGTCTTTTCAACAACAACAACAACAACAACAACAACAACAACAACAACAACTTCTCACTTGGCTTAAGTCCTCTAGGGGGCTTTTCAGAAAGCTCAGGGTGCTGGAGAGGCTGCCAAGACAGAATAGGATAAAACATGTAAAAGGAAGTGCGTATGTTCACACGTGCACCCACACTTCAGCCACCACCTCACAGGAAGGTAAGCCCAAAAGTCCTGCACACTAAGAAAACTCTCCAAAATTCTCAGCTCTTCCCACAATTTTGCTCCTCCCCCAACAAATGGATGAACACCCACACATTCTGTTTGCGCTCTGCTCACTGGACTCCCACCGGTTGCCTGACCCTGGCAGGCATGCAGGATATAGGCACCGGATGGTCCACAGGTACCCAGAGAGGGCTCACAACTTTTTTTAAATCGAGCCACGATTTTGCACAAAATCACAGGTGAAAACATTTATAGAAATTTCAATTTGCACAATTTTGAAGCTATAAATAGCATAATGTGTGCAAAATTGCAGGTGTAAAAGTAAAAGACCATTTATACCTGCATTTTTGCACAAATTGTGCTACAGCTGCGAATTTCCACACAAATCATTCTGTAAATGTTTCCACCTGTGATTTTGCACAAACCTACATTTGCTCAAATCATGAGTTGCACACACACATAAAGGTGGGAAACCATGAGCTTGCCTGACTCAGCATGCACTGAGTCAAGCCTGCTCAGAGATTTGTGTGCTGGCATCTGGGGGCTGGGCTGGCAAAAACCCACCCTCAGAGCTCCACCCGAAAAACGGATTCTTCTGTTCTAAAATGAACCCTTTTTAATATGTCATTTTAATCTTTTAATCTTTTTACTATTTTATCTCTTATGTTCACTGCTCTGGAATCTAATTTAGATATGGCGCGGTAGATAAATATTGTGAATAAACAAAATAAATTCCTATTTTTTCCACTCTGCTGGAAAGAAAGCGTTCTGCAGGATTTTGTTGTTATTGCTCATATTATGGTATTTTAATAATACATTTTAGTGTTTAGTCTCTGTTATCCACCCACAGGACATACACTATTGGGCAATCTACCCAAATTTAGTAAAATTAATGAATGAATAAGACTTTAACCTCTGCATCATTTGATGTCTTTGCATGGGATGGGAGTGACTCAGTTGAAGAGTACCTGCTTTGCATGCAGAAAGTCCCAGCTTTAATCCCCGGCGTCTTCAGCTCAGGATGGGAAAGAATTCTGTCAGAACCAATAGAGAGCTGCTGCCAGCCCATGTTGACCATATTGGGCTAGATGGACCAAGGATCTGACTCATTCTAAAGCAGCTTCCTATGTTCCTATGCAGTTCCCCTGTAGTGTAGTATATGGCGCACACAATCTCCTGGGAGTTGTACACATTCAGAAAACCAAAAGCAGATAAACAGGCTGTACGAATGCCCTGCATCTCTTTTCAAAGAGGGCATTTTGGGAAACAGTACTGCTGCTTTCATAGTTGGTTGTTCAAGATGTACTGTCACTTCATCAACCAGAATCTGCTAGAGGCACATAGCAATGAGGAATTCCTGAAGTGTATACTTACTGATTTCTTCTCTGACTTGACATCAGATGCAGCAGAATTGTGGTTAGGGCCAGAAAATAGATGTCACACTTGATATCTGTTTCCAGCAGTGTATATGAATAAATGCATATGACTCAGATACATTTCCTAGAGTTGAAAGTACTATTCAATCTGAACTTCAAAGGAATTCAGTGGATTCAAAACACCAAATCTGCTGAATATTGAGGCTGCAGTGCTTGCTTTGCATTAGATTCAAAATTCAAAGTATGGAATTGTTATGTATCACATCTATATCACTTTTTAGAATACAAAATACTTTGCAATTCTGATCTACTTTACTCTCACTGTCTAGCCAAACTCTGTTCATAGGAGGGGTGGACCAGCAATAGTTGCTCTCCCCCAAAATGAGTTGGGTTCGCCAGCATTCCAACTGAACACTAAATGGGATCCAATCTCCCCATTCTGATCTCATCCCCAGCAGGAATGTAAAAATGTAAGAACCAAGCTGGGTCAGACCATAGTCCTATTGACTCTCACAGTAGCCATCCAGATGCTTAAGTGAAGCCCCAAAGGGGGACATGAGCGCAATAGCCCTCACCCACGGCTGTTCCCCAGTGACTGGTATTCAGCAGGGATGTCTGAAAAATTAGTTTCAGATCATTTTTGATCAAGATTTTACCCAGTAAATGTAAGCTGTAAAGCACTTACTTTTACATAAATTGAAACTGTTCACAACTGTATTTACATAAAAATGAGTGCTTTACAGCCACAAATGGCATAAAATACACCATTTATAATTGCAATTTTCCCACCATTAGTCTACCGTGACTTTTTGAAAGCTGGAGAACTACCCCATGGGAGCTCTTCTAGATGGGGAGGCAAGTGCGGCTAGTCCGCTAAGGACTCTGGAGGTTGGATTCTTTGGAATCTGGCCACATTTGAGTCTGTGATGGGTTTCTCCAGCCTCGAAGTTACCAGCATGTGCACTACCGTCTTTAGGTCTTCCAACTCTAGGAAGGGATGCAGCTGGCATATCAGCCGATGTTGATAGTAAGCACTCCTGGCCATCGCATCTATCTGGGCTGTCATTTGGAGCGACAGATCCAGGAGTATCCCCAAGCTGCGAACACTGTCTTTATACTGTGGTGGGAGCCACTTACTTCATATTCTCCCCACTTTTTTGTCTATGGAGTTGGAAAAAGGAGCACTTTAGGACAGCCTAGTTGAAAGGAACTGGTGCTTGGGTGCGTGGCTATCTTTCCTTGTCCCCAGAATGATGGACCTTAACTAGATACATTCATTGACTAATTGAAAGAAAGAAAGAAGCACAGGGCAGCAACACAATGTCTTTTGGAATTTTTTATTAGGATTGTTCAGATTTTGTACTTGGCTGTATGACCGACATTGTACGGGACAGTGAAATCATCATTCATGACATGATCTTTATATGTTAATACTATTTGTGATTATCTCTCTTATAAAGTTGTAAAGCCCATTAATCTCTGTCCTTTTCTTTTTCCAACACCTCCTTTACATGTGTGAAGTCCAAAGCTTGGGCACATATGCTCCTGGGTAGGGCTAAAGCTCACCTGCTCATTCCTCAAATCCTGCTGTTGTAAGTTTCAGAATGATATTAAAGATTCCCAGAACTTGCCTGTGATACAAATCTAAAATGACCTTTAAGAGTTGGTATTTTTCTGCCATGCAGATAAAAAATAGCTTGGCTTTCTGCCAGATCCGAGCTATCTTCATTGTCTTGGAGAACAGAAGCAGTAAACATGGACACTTACTTACCATATTTCACCGAATGTAAGATGCCATCAATTGTAAGACGCACCTTAATTTCAGGTCCACCAACAGGGAAAAAGTTTTGTGTTGATTCTAAGATGCACTTTAATTTCAGCACCCGTTCCCCCTTCCCCACTCACCTCCATTGCCGTCGCCCATCCTCGCTGCTGCCACCACCACTCCGCGCCACTGCCAGCGCTTGCCTTAGACTGGCAAGGCGTTGTTCCCAGTAATGAGGCAAGTGTTGCCAGCGGCGTGGAGGGGAGGGGGAGGTTAGGGCCCCGTAAGTCCCCCTCCCCCCTCACCTTGATCGCTGCTGCCTCAGCCTGGGAAGGCTTCAGTACTGGAAAGGAGGACGAGATCTCGCGAGATCTCCCGAGATCGCTGCCTCCTTCCCAGTACTGAAGCCTTCCCAGGCCGAGGCAGCAGTGATCAAGGTAAGTTGGGAGGGGGGACTTCTGACTGGCCTTGTGGGGTCCCTCGGGATCCGCTAGGGTGAGTTGCAGGGGGGGCATGCAGAGTCGTAGTGCCTTCTGCAAAACGTGGGAGAAATCCAGTGATTGCAAGACGCCATCAATTCTAAGACGCACCTCATTTTTACAGATGTAAACATGGGAGAAAAAGTGAATCGGTGAAATACGGTAATAATTTCCATAAAGCCCCATTGTCCAGATTCAAACAAGTTGAACTGTCCAGTGTGTTAGTGACTGCACATTTTGAGCAGGTTATATTTTTTTTATCATGTCCTCCCCATTTTACCATACTGTTCAACATTTACACCAGGGGTGTTGAACCTCTTTCAGCCCATGGTCCAAATTCCATTTTGGAGAAGTTCTCAGCAACCACATTCCAGTGACAGGCAGGGGGAAAGGGGGGTGGGGCCAAAATGCCAACAAAACCTTTTAGAATGGCGAAATGTGCAAATGCCGGGTCAAAGAAAAGGGGGTGGAGCCAAGGAAAGGAGAACTTTGGAGGGCCAGATTGGGTACCCAGGGAGATAGGATTTGACCTGCAGGGCTGAGATTCTGCACCCTGGGCTAGGTCTACACCAACTTTTTTTCTGGGGGTCATCTCGAGGTCATCCCTGTGCATCTAAATGATGTACAGGGGATCCTGGGGCAACCCAGGATGACCAGGAACAGTCCACGGGTTATCTGGGACCGCAGACTTCTCAATTTTTCCAGTGGTCCTGGGACCATCCCAAGGATCGTGGGTGGTGTGGCTGCTGCTCCCAGGTCATCCCTCCTTGCCCATGAGTAGTGGAGCTGGGCACAGAGCTGCACGGGGAGGCTCTGTGCCCATGGGGGTGGGGAGCAGCAATTTTGCCACCCCTGGGATGGTGGTGGGGTTGGACATGGGTTGTTGTTTTTTTACCTTTTCCCCTCGATTGGGGCCACGTGACTGGCTCCTCTTTTTTAAAAAATGGCACTCGTGACATCCCTCTTCCCTTCCAGGACATCATGCAGTAGTATAGATGCTGGAGGATCATTGAAGCAGGGAAGTCCGCGATCCTCCCCACTCCCTCGTGCTACACCCTTCTGTGTAGATGAGCCCCTGGTCTATCAGAAACCACTGGGAGAGGTTATCCAGACATTTGTTCTCAGGTGTACCAATATGAGGCTGATATGAGCTTTATCTCTCATTTTCATCAGGTGTTGGTAAGGCTGTAGCTGTCCTACATGGTCTAGGGAGGTCCTTTGCCATTTCTTTTTTGGCTTGACAGAGTTCCCCAGCATGGATGATCCAATTTGCATCTGTGAGCCGAGCTCTGGGAACTTTTTTGCTCATTTTTTTCCTCGAAGGTTCTGCAATTTGCAGAAGTGACAGCTCAATTTGGGGGGGAAAATTGGCCACGATTTGAGTAATCCGTGCAAATCTGGCCGCAATTTGCATAATTGGTACAATTTTAGTTGCAATTTGCATAATTTGCACAAATTCAGCTGTAATTCGTGCAACGTGCTGAACAATTTGTGCAAATTGCAGAACCTTTCCTCCTGCTCCCAATTCCCAGATAATCTGCAAACTGGCCCAACTTGCTGCAAATTGAGTCAGGCACTGCAATAGGAACCAAAGTCCATGGGGCTGAGCCTAGGAAAATCCATCGAATTCCACCCCACAAATGGAGGTCTCTGACCTCCCTAGCTTGGCCATGGTAATGGACTGGGTGAGGGTGAACAAACTGAGACTCAATCCAGACAAAACAAAGGTATTATTGGTTGATTTTTCATCCAGCTGAGTAAATGGTGTTCAAACTGTTCTACATGGGGTCACACTCCTCCTAAAAAGTCATGGGTCACATCCTGTGGGTGCTTATTGATGTGTTGCTTTCATTAGAAGCTCAAGTGATGCCTGTGTCTTGAAGCACCTTCAGCTGTGGATGATAAAAGGTATGACCTTACCTGCCAGAAGATAGCTTCACTGCAATCACCCATGTTCTGTTAACCTCCTGTGTGAGCTATTGCAATCTGTTGTAGATGAGGCTGCCTTAATTTTTATTTATTTAAAAAATCAGAAACTGCAGTTGGTCCAAAATAGGGCTGCTGCTAGATTACTGTCTGGAATTTTGGGATTTGACCATATTGGACCTGTGCTTTATCAGCTGCATTGACTCCGAGTTTGTTTCTATGTCCAATTTTGACTTTAAAGCCCTAAATGACTTGCCTTTTTGGTAGTGGCACCCCACTTATGAAATAATCTTCCCAAAGAGGTTCACCTGGCCCCATTTTGGGGACCAGGTAAGACCTTTTCTGTTCAACCAACCTTGTTAAAAAAAAAAAAAAGAGTCATGTAGTCTGGAGCTGGGCCTCTCCACTTTAAAATCTGGGTGAATTTTGTTTGTTTGCATTTCATGTGGCTTTTGATTTTAGGGTTTCATGTTCTTTCTCAGCAGAACATGAGGAATAATTTAAATGCATTTTTAATTATTAATAATAAAATAATTACAAATACAATAATACAATAAATAAATAAATTGTTTTTATGTTTCTTTATTGCAAGAGGCCCAGAAAATGTGATGTTATGTATCAGCATCAAGATCTCATAAATAAATAAGTTAGTGAATAAATAAACAAAGAAAGAAAGAAAGAAAGAAATCTGTTACTAATTTTGCTAGATGGGCATTGAAAAGGATGCTTGCTAAAGATCCCAGATGAGCTCATGCCAGTAGTGAGAAGAGAGCTGTACTTTTGACGAGGGACCATAGCACAGAAGTAGAACATGTGCTTTGTAAGCGGAAGGCCCCAGGTTCCAGTATCAGAGGCAGTAAACCTCTATACACCTGTTGCTGGGGAACATGGGTGGGAGGGTGCTCTTGTCCTGCTTGTGGATCCCTGGTTAACAGCTTGTTGGCCACTGTGTGAACAGAACATTGAACTATTTGGATCCTTGGTCTGATTCAGCATGGCTCTTCTTATGTTCAATCCATAAAAAAAGATTTGATTGCAGGTGAGTTAGAGGATCTCTGCTGGAGCCCCTGTGGAGATGCTGTCAGTCAGATATGGCAATATTGTACTAGATCAAGGGCCAAGGTCTAACTTCCATTTCAGGGAGTTCTTGGGAGGGGTGCATTTCAGTAGGGGGCGGAGCCAAAGGCAAAAGGGGTGGCAGCAAAAATTCAAAAAACACCAGCATATTTTAGCTTAATGCTCTTACTGCCAGTAATGAAGACTTAGGAGAGGCATTTTAACCTGTAAGAATGGGGGGCACAAAAGCCAGGAAACCACCCAACAATCCATAGGAGGCCAGAGGAAGGGGAAGTGGCCTTCTGGGGACTTCCAGAAGGCTAGATTGGGAGCCTTGGGCTAAATGGACAAAAATCTGACCTATGCCCTTACTTCACCAGGCATTTCACCTGGGACGGCCCTTGGCTGGTCCCTGTGAGTCCAAATGATCCACAGGGACTCCTAGGGGCAGGGTGTGGGTTGGCCATGGGATTTTCCAGGGATAAGGCAAACCTGGAAAATCTCAAATCTTCCGGAAGATGTGGCTGCCTATCCCAGGTGCTGCTTCACTTATTCGTGAGTAAGCACGGCAGCAAAATGGGCATGGAGCCACACCGTGCAGCTCTGTGCCCATCAGGGGAGTGGGGAAAGGAAGCCCATCATCCCTAGGATGGTGGGTGGGCTCCCCGTTTCCACTGTGGAATTATTATTATTTTTACTTATGTTTTCCGTTGGAGCGCAGGAGCGCTCTTCTCTGATCTGGGAGGGTGGGTGAAATGGTGGGCGCGACATGCGATGGCCCAGGAGGAACCTGGGCCATCGCACTTCTGATGTAAATTGAGAGCATCGATCCCAGAAGCAACTACTTTCAGGATCGCCCCCTCTCCGCCCCCTCCACCCTTATGGTGTAGAAAGGACCCTGGTATAAGGCAGGTTCCTATGATGCTTTCCCCAACCTGTCACCCTCAAAATGTTTTGGACTACAACTCCCACCATTCCTGACAATTAGCCATGCTGGTTTGGGCTAATGGGAACTGAAGTTCCAAACATCTAGAGGCTACCATTTGGGGGAAGACTGATGTAGGGCTTTTATCCTCAGGGGTCTCTGCAGGTGTATGAACAATGCTTTCCCCTCTTTCCTTGTCTCCATGTTTCAAGCCGTATTGGTATCCTGAGCTTAGAGCATGGGCCACGCTAGGAATTTAAATAAATTGATTGTTATTTTGCTTCAGAGGGGCAGGGGGGGTAGGTAAAGGAGCCAGAGTACAGATGCATGGCTCTTGCGAGGGCTCAAAGAGCTTGATGTGGCCAGTAGCTCCATTTATTTCTAAGACACCATGCTGGCAGGCAGGCAAGCAGGCAGAACAGTTGAGAGCCTGGCCTGCATGTCGAGTAGACCTGTCCAAGGTGACAGTGAATACAAGGGCTGGAATGATATGCTGCCTTTGCATTAGCTCCTATGAATGGTTTTATAAAGTGATAATTGGACAGTAGCTTCTGCATTCTGATTGCCTGAGGAGATTCGCTTCCACTCTAATAAAGGGGATTAAAGTAACATAAGAAAAGTGCAGCTTTCTGTTTAACAGCACACACACTATTGATTTATGTATTTAATGGCGTGATTACTTTCTCCCAGAGTTTGAAATCCCCTTTTCTTTTCTTTTTTTTCTAAATCCACAGCCAGCCCAAGCGGAACTGGCTTGTGAAACAGTGATCAAGTAAACATCAGATTACAAAAGACCAGATAACTTCTCCGCAATTCTGATTGCCAGCCAGATGACTTCTTCATTCAAGACGGGGGAGCAAGATTTGCAAAGAAAACGGCAGGAATGACACCACACAATAAATCATGTCTAACAACATGCCGAAAAATGGGCAACAGACAGCTTGCACTGTGACAAATACAGCTGACAACAAGTGTATACATCTGTTTGGTAGGATTTATGAGAAGAGAATACCAACAAAGCGAGGCCACATTTGAGCTTGATACGAGCTTTTTCAGAAGGGGACTTCTTATATTTTAAAGCTAATTATACATTTCAGAAATGCACACCGACATATTTATTTATTTATTTATGGTGTATGGTGTAGTAAATGTCCCCAGTATGATACATTTTGATATTAACTGGCAATTCTTAAGATTTTAGGAAGGCAGAACCTTCCGTCCTTCCTCCATAAATTTCAAGGTCAGCTGAGAACTTTTGGCTGTTCCCATCCACTCAAGGGAAGTATGACTTTACTGTGAAACCCTTTGTGAAAGTTTCCCCCCAAAGCACAGGATACTACTTCTGAATTTCAAGGACTACTGAGCGTCTTTGGTAAATGCTCAGATTTCATCCTGATCTCTATTGTTTATAGGGCAACGTTTGCCATTGGACAGGCGTAAATGTAAAAACAACGCAAAACAAACCTTGTCACAACCATTTCACTCACATCTCAAGAAAAAGTGTCTTCAACAAATGGCTGGTGATGGGTGACACCAGACTACCTTGATTCAGAATGGGCCCAATCTTTCTGAGTGTATTGAGGGAACCCTTGGAGAAAGCTCAGGCAAGCAGGACTGAGGCAGAGCAGACACAGCCTGCCTAGAGCAAGTGCTCTGTTTCAGTTCTGCTCACCCACCACCAGCTATCCCCTGATCCTCCCCCACAAAAAATCTTTACCATAGCAATGGGGGGGGTAGCTGGTGGAGGGGGGACTCCAATGACAATGGAAAAGGCTAAGCAGCCCTCCCATCAAGTGGGCTTTTACACTTGAAGGACACAAATGATTCCTGAAGTAAGCAATTTGATGCTCAGTCAATGCAACATGTTGCAGGGGCTTTCTTAAAGTTCCCAGTGTTGCCAGCAAAACAACAGATGCTTCTGAGCATGCTCAGTAGCAACCCCCACTAGGAATTCTGGGATCTGTAGTTCTAAGTCATCCTGGCTGAATGAATGGCACCAAAGGGCATTAAGGATCCCAACCATGCCCAGAAACCTCACCTGTATACATGACCAGAAACACAGGAATCTTGAAGATGGGCCCTCAGCCTTTCCTGACACCAGTTTTTCTGCTTGCCCCTTGCAAGGTAGGCTTGGGGAAATGGGGGAAGGAGGGAAACTGGTGTCAATGCAACCTAATCCAAAGCTAAGCCAAACTTTGGAGGAGGGCTTGGCTCCTCTCTTTATTGGCCACAGTGGGGGAAATGTATTCCTCCCCCACCATTCTGAAATTTAGCACTGTTCCATGAATGACCCAATTTTATCCTCATTTCCATGATACTGGAACAGCCGTACCACTAGGCAGAGTGAGGGAGCTACCTCCAGCAGCAAGTGCTGCTGGATGCCTGGAGCAGCAGAGAGGTGCTTGAGGACAGAGCTACGTGTGCCATGCCACCCATCTGCCCTGCATCACCATCATTGTCATCATCACATTTATATCCCACCTTTCCTTCAAGGAGCCCAGGGTGGTGTCCATGATCCTCCTCTCCATTTTATCCTCCCAGATCCCTGTGAGCTAAGTTAGGATGAGAGAGAGAGTGATTGGACCAAAGTCACCCAGTGTGTTTCATGGGCAAGTGGAGACTAGAACCTGGATCTCCAACGTCCCAGTCCAACACTCTGTCATCACTACATGACACTGCATACCCTAAGGTAGACTGTTGCTATCAGGTGCACTGTCCTCTTGCCGGTGCTGAAGTCAGATACAATTGCTATTGTGGTCCACTTCTCTACTTGGATTGGGAACAGGGAAATCTTGCCTTTTTCCTCAAGTAGTAAAATGTGATAGGCTAATCCTGCCACGTTCTATTGATCAATGTCAACATTTATTTCAATAGGCTGGGAAATGTCCAGAATTATGAAGGAATGGTCCCCTTTCATACATGTAGCAAAGTTTGAAAACACTAAATGAAATCTTAGTTATCTTAAAACATATTGCACACCAGATGAGGGATTAGATCCAGATTTAAGCATGAGCAACTGCCCTAGTGGAAATAGACTTCCCCACCCACTCCCTCCCATGGCAGCCCCTCCAGCCACCTCAAAATGCTATACAGGATGTCAGGAGACCCTGCTGAATAGGGTGAGGGCAGTCTGGGGGCAAGAAAGGACCCTCAAAATCTAGTGATCCCTTTCTCTAATGAAAGGCAGATCCCAGGTTCCAGAGCCAACCCAAGAAATAGCTTGATAAATTCTTATCTTCCCAAGCCTCATCTTTGAGGGACATTTTAGGTTTCTGAATGTGAGTTTCCTCTTTAGAGGTCACACCATCCAGAGCTGGGGTCAAGAGTAGGCATGGTTAGGCACCTGCTGAGAGGCTATGCCCCAGAAGGGGCCCACTGACAAGTGCCCCCTGACATTTCCCCTCCTCAACATCACCCCAACCTGCTTGTTCACCTGCCTTTCATGCTGGCCCAGACAGAAATGATGGTAAGAAGGATGAGCAGAAGATGCCACTAACTTCTTGCTCACTAGCTCCCTGCCTGTCAAGCAAGCAAGTGGTACAGTAATGAGAAAGAAGATGAGGAGCAAGAGCAGCTAGTGACAATGGTGGTGAGAAAGTAGACTCTCTGAGGCCCATTAAGGGTGTCTTCCCAAGGGCCATCAAAAACCTGGAGCTGGCACTGACAACATGGGTGACATTGGAGCTATGGATGGGATAGTAAGGGGTAGAACAAGGCACAAAGAAGGACTGCAGTGGGGCTCATGGGAGGATTTGTTGGGTGTCTAACATTCACCAAAAATATTTGAGAGAAAGAGAGAGAGAGAGAGAAATATTTTATGCATCTATGTTGCAAGTCACTTCCTTTCTTCTATATAATTCCATCCAGATTACAAATGGCTGGCAGAGATTAGCATTTTGATTATCAGATGTGGCTCCATATATCTGATGAACTGATATTAGAAAGGTTCTTAAAAACATACTGATTAAAGACACATTGGTGCTGCTATTTTTAACAAGTACATTCAGGTGTAAATCAGGCCCTGAATTCCACTTTCATACAGTGATAGTGCAACCATCTGTTTTACTTTAGTAGTTAGGGGTGGGGGGAGGCAACCCTCCAATCATTATCTTCTTTAATTTTTTTTTACTCTTTCAAATGACTTTACCAAAAAGATCACTAATCAAACTTTCTTTAATCAACTTTATCTCAAGAAATAATCAAGGTGCCCTTACATTCATTATAACAGAATCCCATCTCACTGAAGTTGTAGCCTTTATTTGTTATCTATCTCTAAACTCTACAATAGCTATGAAGGGTTTCCGAGCCATGGCTTATGATCCTGAGATCTTGATCGAGTGTGAACACCTTGAGCTTCTTCCCCAGTTGACCATTATTTTCAAGATGGTGTCTTTGTCATCATAAATGGAATGAAACTCTACGTTGTACTTATTGGGAAGTCCATATCGCAGGATCATATGAAGCTGCTTTGTTCCATCTAGCTCAGTACTGTTTACACCAGGAGTGTGGAACGCGTGGCCTTCCATAAATTGTTGGACTACAACAACTCCAATTATCCCTAACCACTGATCATATTGACTGGGAATCATGGGAATTGGAATCCAACCATATCAGGAGGGCTGTAGGTTCCACAGCCCTTGTCTACATTGACAGGGAGTAGTTTTCTGGGGTCTCAGAGAGCGGTCTTCCCCTCCTCTCTCCCATTCCTCTTTCCTTTTGTGTCGTGTCTTTTGGATTTTAAGTCCGTGGGCAGGGACTGTCTTAACAATATCTTGAGAGCCTTTTTTATAAGGGACATTTTGCATAGAAAACATGCTCTACCATTGAGGTATGGTCTTTTCCATTTTCTTGTCTTGTCAACATGTATACAAAAACTAAGACGACAGATGGATTGGGTATTCAGTCTCACTTCCCTAGGAATTGCTCATATTTACTTCAATTTTAATAATAAATCTCCAGTAGGTTTTCTCTGTAGTTTTCTTCAGCAGGAGCTCCTAGCATACACAATATATTTCTACAACCAGCCAATCTACAGTTTCAGATAGGGGTGTGCACTGGATCGGGTTCGATCCACGATCCGGATCTGATCCAGGGGAAATCGGATACAATTATCCAATTTCTGATCTCACCGCTGGATCGTTCGATCCAATCCGATCTGATCCGTAAAAGGTCCTGATCCAGATCGGATGGATCGGAGGATCGGCGGGCACCCACTGGCACCCGCCGCCACTTCCATTGGCAGGGGCTTACCTTCCGTGGCCGTCCGCTCCCGTCCGCCGCTGGCCACTACTGCGAGCAGGCTTCGCGGCCTGCCCCTAGGTAGCGCGCCAGGTGATCATCACCTGATGCGCTACCTAGGGGCAAGCCGCGAAGCCTGCTTGCAGTAGCGGCCAGTGGCGGATGGGAGCGGACGGCCACGGAAGGTAAGCAGGGGGAGGGGGCTTACCCCCGAGGCAATCAGCTTCCATCCGCTGGCGCCCGCGGGCACCAGCGGATGGAAGCAGATGGCTCCGGGGGGGTAAGGAGCACGGGGGAGGGGGCTTACCTGCCGGGGCCGTCCACAGTGGACGGCCCCGGGGGGGAGGAGGGAGTTAGGTCACCCTCACCCACCTGCCACCATTTTTTCCTCATAGACTTGCATTGGGGGAAAGCTTTCTTTCCCCCAATGCAAGTCTGGGGGGGGGGGGAAATGGCGGCCAATCCAAAAATCGGATGTCCGATTTTTGGATCAGGATCAGACCCGAGCTGGAGGGCCTCCAATTTTGTCCGATCCAATCCGGGACAAAATTGGAGGTCCCGATCTGGGTCCTGATCCTATCCGGGGGGTCCGTGCACACCCCTAGTTTCAGATGCATAAACCACAATATAAGTAGTGCAACAGCATAAATAGGAATTTCATACTTCCATGATCAATACAGACTATCTCCAACTGATACTGGATAATAAAGATTCATCAAAAGGATCTTATACATAGGGACGGGGAAGAAATTAATTCAGTTCACATTTTAATTGTAATGTGAACAAACCTGGCTCTGCACTTTTGAACCAATATGCAAACCAAAACTCAGTTATCTTTCAAGATTTGTGACTGTCTAAATATTGCAATATAGGTTTCTAATTTTAAAAATGCATACAAAAACAAGTATAAAAGGAAACGTGCATACATAAATGCATATAATGATGAAAACAACATTAAAATGCACAATAATAGGAAAACTATTTGCAGAAATGTGTATATTAGGCAAAACTTCATACAAAATTGCATATATTAGGAGAAATGTACACCAAAATGCATATGCATTTTATGCAAACCTTTAATAAAATCGGAAGTTTCCAGACCATTTTCAAAGGCAGCCCTACATATACAACATTGCAGTAATCCAAGTGAGAGATTATAAAGTATAGAGAACTGTCCAGATAGGGTAGTAGTTGGTATATCAGCCTAAACTGATAAAAGGCACCACCAAGGCCACCTGTGCCTCCAGAGACATAATGATGGATCTAAGAGCACCCCACCAAACTACAAACCTGATTCATCAGGAAGATTTTATCCAGAACCGTTTAAACTTGGGCTGTGCACTGACTCAAGCCAAAGCCCCAAATCCGAGTCGAGACTATCAATGTGGCCTGCCAGCCCGAATTCCAGGTGGTACCAGGTCAGCCTGAGGCACCCCAAAGCCAAAGCGGGTTGGTACCAAAGCCTCAGGGTGCCTTGGGCCTATTCAGCACGGTGCTGGGCTGCTCTCTCCTCCCGCCTGGGAAAGCTGGCTCAATGCCAGCTGTGTGCCCAGTTGAGTACAATAGACTCACTGGACTCCCCTCACCTTCCTCTCCCTCTCTGGTCACCTCTCACCACCGTCAGGACTTACCTTGCCCTGAGTCCTCTTTCCTGAGCCGAGCCGTGATTTAAAGGTAAAATTGTGGGGCCTCTCTTTTTTTAATAGCTCTATGGCTACAAACTACAGTGGCCATAAAGGGCTCTAGGTTTGGAAGGAGGGAGGGGGAGGGAGGCAGGCAGGGAGGGAGGGAGGGTATTGAAAGTCAGGAGTCCAATGGACTCATGGTTGGTCTTGCCCTGGGCTTTCCTGGGTTGACTTTTGTGCAGCCGACACCCAGCGGCCCCCAAAAGGCTGAACTACTGCCGGGGGGGGGGGGGGGGAATCTCACTTCAGCCTCAGTGCTGAAGTGAGGTGGGCAAGTCCTGAAGTGGGCCGAGTCAAATCAGGGCCATTTCAGAGCCTCCAAAACAGCCTCCGAGGTGAGCCAGGGGGTAGCTGTGCACTGCCCTAGTTTGAACACTACTCAACTGGGGACAAACCACACACTAAGAGTACCTCCATCTTGTCTTGACTGAGTCTCGGTTTACTGACCTTTGTCCAATCAATTACTGCACCCAGGGACTGAACTTTGGATGATGAGAGCTGTAGTCCAACACATCTAGAGGGTGCCATGTTGGGGAAAACTGGAGGCAGTGTATCAGATTGTAAAATGACCAGCAGTATCATAAGCTAACCAAAATGAAGGTTTGATTTATAGTAAACAACTGGCCTACATACTGCTCAGGTAGTTTGGTAATCTAAGACAGTGTTTGGGGGCAAGTGGTTAGTTTAATCAGTTTAAATAAATGCCAGATTTTATTTAGCCTTACTTTTTTTTACAAGGCATACATAATGCTTTCCAGGGCTTGGCACTAGTGCTTGGCATGAACTACACTCTCCTAGCAGCTGCAGTTAATAAGTACAAGAGGGGCTTATGAAGATTTGGAGAATAAATATTTTTAATATACTTTAGTAAACATAATATTGGGCAAAGTATCAACACAAAATGGAAGATCTAATTGAGTGTACTAATTACTATTTTCTCACTCTTATTCAATGCTACTACACCATGGAGAACATCTTTCTGAGCTGACTAGCAAAACCAACATTTGCCATTATGAGTCATAGATTTTATGAATTTCCCAAGGGGTTAGAGCCCATTGGACGGCCATCTTATAGCAATTCTCTCTGATGTCTAAGGCAACTGTAAAATGAGTTCCTTCCTTAAAAAGAACGGAACAGACTTTTCTTGGACAGTATCTTAAAGTTTTGATACCATTGTATGCTGCAACCCTCTTAAACCCCATGCTTTCCCTCTCCCAGGGTGTCATCAGGTAATCCCAACACTGAAAAAGGAGTGCAAGGTTTCTGGGCAACCATCTGGATCCCAGAGCCATCCCGACGTGGTGGAAGACAACCAATTGCTGGTCACCTGCGACCAGGTTCCACCCCCAGTTTGATACCAGATTGGCCGTGGAGCGACGTTACACAGTAGAAGCGCCATGTTGATGTTACTCCATTTGAAAAAGTCAGGGTAAATCCCTGAATTTTTCAAATCAGAGCATCGTCAGGAAGCCCTGCAGTGGTTGTGAAGCTGTGGCTGTATTGTCTAACTGACAGGATGCAGATTCACAGCCACTGTGGGGCTTTCCCTGCATATAGACAGCTCCCTAGATCCAATCCAGTGTTTGTAGAAGGGATGGTTCAAAAAAGCTTCTTCTCCTGTTCACAGGGCTTAACAATATCTTTAACGCAGTGCTGAAAAAGAACAGACTACTTCCATTCCTGTCACTAGTGCTGACATATACTAAAGTGAATGTATGAGGTCCAGTATCAAGCAGACAACCAGAACATGCCAACAAGTATGATGACATGGCATTTTAATTTGGTAAAATATACGGGCTGAGAAGCAGGCTTAGTCATACTGAGAGTTCCAACTGTTCTACTTTACATATGACTAATTGGATCCAACCCATAAAAATTCAGTGCTATGGCATTATGCATTCTAGTAATAGTATTTTACAAACCTTCAGCATTAAAATAAGGAGAGGATGAGATGATCAAATAACAAGAAATTCACACATAGGGATTGAATGCTACTAACCTAAAAATATGAGGCTTAGTAGAAGACCATCTGGTGCCCCCCCATCCATCATCAAATCGTGGCCAAAAACTGGAGCAGTTTCTTTTGAATTGCCTACTATTGTGTTCCACTCTTACAACATCACCATCTTTATTGCACCAGTCTTCTGGTGAGTTTTGTTAGACTTTTCCAACTTGTATTTTGTCAAATGTGACCTATACGTGTAATTATTATAATTGTGTCTAAGTACATAATTAAAGTAAATACATGTAATTGCATTATTGTAATATGCAATAATCTTGTAACCATTCTTTTGAGACATTGGTGGCAAAATTGTAGCAGGCACGTGTACCTAGGCTGATCAGCAGACTCCACTATCACACCCATTAGCTGCGCTGGCTCTTTAAAATGTAAAATAATACATGGATTTAATCTACTTTATAGAACAACCCACCCCCCTTCAAAAGCGGGATTGAAATGTTTATCCCAAAGTAACAGGATGTTTTGGAAATCTCTGTCAAGTTGCCTTTTCTTTTCTTTCTTAGTTGTCAGGGAACTCAGAAATGAGGTATCTTTTGAAAAGTTGCAGACACGCACAATTTGGCTTTGAAATATAAGCTCAATTATTTAATGTTCAGGGATTTAGCAGTGCAACACCCATTAATATCACTGCAGGTTCTGCCTCTATGGCCTGGTACACCAGGCAGAGTGCTTTAATTTAATGCTGGTCAGGGGAGAATTGTGAAATAATTACTTGCACAGGACACCGCTTCAACTAGAAATATTAACAAAACAGCTTGCTTAATGCTGTTTATAATAGAGTTAACTGGTTACGTTATGGTAATTATTAACATACATTTCATAAATACTGGTGAAACCATTTTACAATGTGTGTAGGTGTGTGCATGTGTAAAAGTCCATGCACTTCAAAAAAAAAAAAAAGAAGAGAGAGAGAGAAAAAGAAAGGAAAAAGCTTACTGCGGAAAAAGTTCTACCTTAGCCTTTTACTTGAACCTATACAAAAGTGACTTCCGGCCAGCTGAGACTCCCTTTTTGAGCATAGAGGTTGTTAAACGCTGGTGCAGGGATCACTAGCAGGCTCTGAGCTCCATTCTGTGGCCTGTGAAAACATTCTGGAACACTTGAGAATATCAATAGCTAGCACTGCACTTGGTTTCTTTTTCCTGATGGAGATTGAAGTGGTTTTTTAATCTGGATTATCAAACACGTTAAAGAGCTTCATCAGATGGCGGGGGGAATCACGGTTTCCTACATTCGCTTCTCCGCCCCCACTCCTGTCCCACAATACTTCCTCTTTCTTCCTGGAGAAGAAAGGGGAAGTAAATAAAGACCACATGGCCCACTCAGGGGCTATTTTTATCACACCACTTTTCCAGCACACAGCAGGAAATGGTAACACATTCCATTTCCAAAAAAAAAAAAGTCGGGTTTTTGGGGAGTCTATTTTATCACAGGAAGAAGGTAAGAAGTAGTGGGAGGCATGTAGAAGGTGGACGTCGTCATCTAAAGGATGCACGAAAAACCATGAGTGGGCAGTAGCAAGGGTGCAATAAAATACTTATCTAATGAACCCCAAAAAGCTCCTGGTTTAGGAACCAATGGTATTCATAATCCAGTGCTTGTGCAGTCTACTAATTTTCCTCTAAATCATTATCAGTTTTTCACAGTGGTCTGGCCTAGGCCTGTGATCTTCACAACATGGCATTGGTTTTGATGATGATGATGATGATGTGGTCCACCAAGACCCCCCAGAATCCCTGCTAGCCTGGCTTTGTTTACATTCAGCCTAGCTGGCTGCTATGGTAGCCATGTGCCCTTCTTTACAGAAGACAATTCTCTATTTAAAGAGCTGTCATCAGTTCTCTGTTTGAAGATATCCTCTATTTGAAGCTCTGTCTAGTCCAAGTCAGGATTAAAGATAAAGAACTACAAATTGAGAGAGCAGCAGGAGCCTTGAAGTTGCCCATCAACAGTTATCACTTGAAACTGAACAGCAGACATACAGGTTACTTGATTACATTCTTGTCCATTATGGTGAGATGTATTGGAATTCTATTTAAATTGTAGTAACTATTTCCAGATTTGCATCTACATACATAAATTAACACACGGAATGAACACAAATCTCTATTTTCTTTGCTGATGCCGAGGAATTTAGAGAAGAATTTCCTCTTTGCCAGCTACTTCTCTCCAGAATTCAAAAGGATTCAACAGTTTCTATAGGTATTACAGTTAAAAAGGTCTTAGCTTGAATATGTGTGTGTGTGTGTGTGTGTAATATATATATATATATATATATATATATAATCTCCCCTGCATTCTTAACAAATGGCTATAAAAACAATTCCTGATGTTCTGCCACCAAAGAAAAATACACTGCAAAACACAAACGCTATGTGTGGGGAACCACAAACACTGCCCTAACAAAAAAATAAAAGCAAACATTGTTCTGTACCAGGTGGTCTATGGCAGTTATCTGAGATGAGTACTGACAGCAGAGGTTCCTCGAGGGGGCTGGGTCATGGAGGCCAAGCCCTGCCCCCTGGAGGAATCCATGGCTCTGGGGTCAGGCCAGATGAAGTCCATGGGTCAGGAGTTCTGCACCCCTGGTCTATGGCTTACAGCGTCCTTCCCCAACCTGGTGCTCTCAAAACATTTTGGACTACACCTCCTAGCATTCCTGACCTTTGGCCATCCTGTCTGGGGATTATGGTAACTGAAGTCCAAAACATCTGGAGGGCACAGATTGCAGGAGGCTGGTTTATAGCTGTAATGAGACTGTGCTGCCCTTTCCACCCGTGGCATTAAAAAAAAATACTTCCATAAGTTGGTGGCCTGGCGAGTGATGGCTTTCCAGCTGCTTCGTGGAGCATCCAATAGAATGTAGAATCCTCTATAAAGTTGGAGACACGGCCATCCCATTTGCACATCTCTTCAAGCAAGACTTCCAGGAAGTTACTCAATCCTACGGGGATCCTACTGAGTCATTACACCCCCCAAATCACCACACAATGGAAAACAAGCGGTTGTCTGAATCAGTCCTTAAACTACATCCAATTGCCTTTCTCTCTAGAGAACCAACTGACTAAATAAAATTTCCAGTTCCAGCAATGTTAG
Organism: Anniella stebbinsi; assembly: GCA_029215795.1. Classification (NCBI taxonomy): domain Eukaryota; kingdom Metazoa; phylum Chordata; class Lepidosauria; order Squamata; family Anniellidae; genus Anniella; species Anniella stebbinsi. The sequence goes on along the minus strand of JARDYH010000002.1, from coordinate 83,356,317 downwards.
AATCATGAGCAGGGTGTCATCAGTGCGTTCAGGAGAGTACCCTGTGGTGAGGCTTAAGACTTTTTTTCCCCTTCCAGTGTGTGTTCCTCAAGTGTCAGCACATATCACAATGCAAAGAAAAATTCCCAGGCTTCCTCTATGACACCAACGCCTAGCAAGAGCTAAAGCTGCACACACTGGGAATGCTAATTATACTAATAATCCTGCTAAGTAAGATTATATATATTCATGTTAATGAAGCTCGAGCATGCCTCAAAATGCAGAGAGAAGTATAGGATGTCAAATCAGTAAGAACTGCTGAGAGGCGAGAACGTAATTCCTCGTCTGTCTCCTGAAAGGCTTGGGAGGTATTGACAAAACAAGGGGGTTAGATTAGAAATTGCTGCCGCGTCAAGTCTTTCAAGAAGGGGGTGATATTAGCTGGGGGATAATCTTTCTCTTTCTTCCAGGTGGTCTGGGGACATGAAATCTGCAACTGGATTTGGGGGACAAAAGTAAAGATCGTTTTGAGCGTTGCCACGCTGAGATAAGTCTTCACGGCAGTTTTCCTGCTGTCAAGGAGAAGCCGGTTCAGAAAGAGTTCTTCATGACATGGAAATACCATCAACACAGGAATTGCCATTTAGAGGTGATAATGAAGCTTCTGTTTTCACACAAGGGGAGTTATTTTCGTATTATTTTCTCAGCTGCTTGCATTTCTGTTCATACTGCCGGATAAGGTAGCCTTCAATGATGAACGTCGTCTTGGGCTGTCGTTGTTTTTAAACTCCCTCTAAAAACAACAACAGCAACAACAAAAATACCTCAGTTTAGCCAGTGAGAAGACTAGATTCGTTGTTGCTGGAAACATTTCTTCCCTCCAAGGGAGGCTCAAATCCAGTGTTTCAATGTTTACCCTGCCCTATCCCTTTCTCACAAAAGTCTTTCAGATTGTTCACACACTGAATAGTTTTCTGGCGTTGCTTGGTATTTAGCTGGACGTCAGGATTCTGAGGCGGTAGTTGGTCTCAATGAAGTTTTGAATCTTTGAAGAATAGTTGGTTCCATCCAGCAAAACAGTTCATTTTCTGTGTGCAGGGTTGCCAACTTTTTTTTTACTGTGCCTCTGCCTTTAACAGTAGCATGATTGTCAGACAGTGCCTCCATGTTCTCAAACACTTTGCCTAATGGGCAAGTTCCACATTACTGTTTTATAATGGTAGTGAAGTACACTGGCAACTGTTGGGACCGATGACACATTCCATGAGCTTCTTCAGATGAGCGTTTTAAAGCACGCTCATGACTGGCCACTCATGGATCTTCCCAGGTCATTTTAACAATGCCATGTTCCTCCTGCATGTCTCCTGCTTGTCTCCCTCTCCTTCCGCCATTTTTCATTATAAAATAATCTTCATCGGTCACCGGTACATCTAGGGGTGACCATATTACGCCAGCTTTAAAATCGCTCCACTGGCTGCCAATTAGTTTCCGGGCGAAGTATAAAGTGTTGGTTATTACCTTTAAAGACCTACATGGTTTGGGTCCAGGTTACCTGCGGGATCGCCTTCTCCCATACAATCTGCCCCGCACGCTCAGGTCCTCTAGGAAGAACTTACTGCAGTCGGCCAAGACTAGGCTGACAACCGTTACCCAGAGGACCTTCTCTTCTGCCGCTCCCAGACTGTGGAATGACCTGCCGGAGGAGACTCGTCAACTTAACAGTCTTTTAGAATTTAAGAAAGCCATAAAGACTGTTCTCTTCTGGCAGGCATATCCAGTGGAATTTTAGAATGTTTTAAGGATGTTTTTAGGATGTTTTAGGATTTTTATGCAGTTTAATGATATGTGTCATGTTTTAATCAGTTTTATGTATTTTATCATGTTGTTGTTCCCCGCCTCGATCCAGACGGAGAGGCGGGTAAGAAATAAATTGTTATTATTATTATTATTATTATTATTATTATTATTATTAATGCGACTCTTGTGAGCTATAATGTGATTTCCTGCCACGTGCAGGAGAGGTTTCGCTATAAAACACCCACTAGAGGGTGCTGTCCCACTAAACTGAATGGGCCACGTGGTGGCTCCTCTTCCTGCTCTCTTCCTCGGTATAACTGCACCTCATTGCCGAAGCAGAAGAGATGCAGCTTCAGAGCCAATGGTAAGGGAACATGATTTCCCCCCGTCTGAAGGAGCTCCATATACCATTTTCAAACCGCTTTCAAAGTGTTATCCTGCTTGCTGTAGATCTGTCCCTGGTTTCTGCAGATCAAACTGCTATTTATTTATTTATTTATTCACTGCATTTTTATACCGCCCAATAGCTGAAGCTCTCTGGGCAGTTTACAAAAACTTAAAACCATGTATTCAAAATATAAAACAACAACAGTATAAAAACATAGCATTAAAAAAAAAACAATAGAAGAGCACAAGCAGGATAAAACTAAGCAGCAATGCAAAAATTAATACAGATTTAAAATACAAATTTAAGACATCAAAGTTAAAAATTAAACTGATGAATTGTTAAAATACTGAGAAAATAAAAAGGTCTTCTACCTGGCATCTAAAGAGTATAATGTAGGTGCCAGGCTATTAAAGGGATATGTAGGAGTTGGCCAGTTCCAGGTTCTTGAGGGCCCTTGGGCAACACACGCTCCATATGCCCCCTTCTCTCAGTCAGTCCACCTTCTCACCGCCATGGTCACCAGCTGCTATTGCTCCTCATCCTCTTTCTCATCATTGCTATTGCTTGCTTGCTTGATGGGCAGAAAGCCACATCTACAGACTGGCATCTACTGCTTCTCACCACCACCACAGCTGTCTGGGCCAGAACAAGAGGCAAGTGAACAAGCAGGCTGCAATTCGAAGGGGCTTATGTCAGTGGGTCCTCATGACTACCCTTGCTGCCAGCCCCGAGCTGACAAACTCACCTGTATGAAGAACACACTTGTAAATAGGGGTAAAAATTGACTAGTGTATCTGAATCCAAAAAGTTAATCCACCCATACCTCCTGTGGAGTATTCCCCTTTATGTAGTAGCCTGCAGTGTGTGTGTGTGTGTGTGTGTGTGTGTGTGAGAGAGAGAGAGAGAGAGTTTGGTGGTCCAATAAATATTTTATTATTTCTAATGTAATAAATGAGGTTTTGGGTAGTGTGAACTTAATCACTTGAGTGTAGGCCTCTAAAAGTGATAATTTTATTTTCTTCAGTTTGGAGGGAGCGGGCTGGTGTCACTGATAGCCTTCCTCTACAGCAGTGTCAGGTAGGCTGACCATATGAAAAGGAGGACAGGGCTCCTGTAACTTTAATAGTTGTAGAGAAAGGGGAATTTCAGCCAGTGTCATTTGTATTCAATTAGTTCCTGGTGAAATTGCCTCTTCATCACAACAGTTAAAGTTGCAGGGGCCCTGCCTTCTTTTGTATATGGTCACTCTAGTATAGTGTCTGCACCTTTAACTGTTGTGATGAAGAGGGAATTTCACCAGGAACTAATTGCATACTAATTACACTGGCTGAAATTCCCTTTTCTCTATAACTGTTAAAGTTACAGGAGCCCTGTCCTCCTTTTCATATGGTCAGCCTAGTGTCAGGACCAGCCGACATCTAAAATGGGCGGGGGGGGGGGGGAGACCACAAATATCAGAGCTGGCCCTGTTGTAGTTCCTGCACTTGCTTGCAATGGTGTGCAAGGAAGGCCAATTAAGAAAAAAACAAAGGATGGGAGAGGAGCTGCCAACTCCCTTAGTCATTTCCCACACTTTTTTCAGCCATCCTGCTTTCCTTCCACATCAGGAACGGTGGCACTAGTATATTGACCTATCTAATCCCAGTCCAATTCCTTTCAAAATCCACTGTGTGCCCTGACAGGTCCCCTTCTAGGCTTGTGTGTAGATACTGTGCTTCGGAAATACACTGACATATCTATCTAGACATAACTGACGATGCAGCATAGCACAGCCTTCAAAATTATGCTTTAATTTGAAACGGTGAGACACTTTAGACCAGGGGCTTTACAGTCTGGCCCTCTCCTGCTTCAAAGCCATGTTAATAAGAGAACACTTTGAGCGCAGGAAAGTAGCAGTGATGGGCATGTTTTTAAGTGACATTCCTAATTTGTAGCTGCAGCTCATGGGCATCAGCTCGAGGTCTTATACGGTGAACTTTTAAAGCCAGAGAATGTACTTGTTAATTCAAACCTTTGGTTCATATGGTACACCTTGTCTCTCAGTAACAACAGAAGTTAATACACATACACAAATTTGTGAATGCGTGCATAGTTGCCACCTAACCTTTCCATAACACAACTGACATTTAATTAGTGTAATGAATCAACAACATAATACAGCCCTGATGGTGTGGTAGTAGGTGCTACACAACACACAGAAATGACAAGAGCCCTATGTAGGCATTCAGCCTGCTCATGCCAGGGGTAAAACTGTGGTGGGTAGTGAGGACATGCATGTGTGATCCCTGGACATCCAGCTCCTCTAAAGACTTTCACATGTTTAGTGCTAAGCTCTGAAGCGGGAGGTAAGTATCCCTATTCGGGCATTCTGAACCTGAATCAGGCAAACACAGGAGAGAAGGAGGACTCCAGCGCCCCCTTGTCTCCCATTCCAGGTATATTCCTGAGCTGGCTGGTGGACAACTGCATGCACATATGTCTGCCTTGGAATTCCATGTTGTCAAGGTCCCTGATGTTCGCTCCATGTGCTCAAAAAATCACTCCACTGGCTGCCCATTAGTTTCCGGGTAATGTATAAAGTGTTGGTTATTACCTTTAAAGGCCTGCATGGTTTGGGTCCAGGTTACCTGCGGGATCGCCTTCTCCCATATAATCTGCCCTGCACACTCAGGTCCTCTGGGAAGAATTTACTCCAGTCAGCCAGAACTAGGCTGACGAGTGTTACCCAGAGGACCTTCTCTTCTGCCGCTCCCAGGCTGTGGAATGGCCTGCCGGAGGACATTCGACAAATTAGCAGTCTTCTGGAATTTAAGAAAGCCGTGAAGACTGCTCTCTTCTGGCAGGCCTATCCAGTTTAATTTTAAGATGTTTTTAATAATGTATTTGTTTTTATCTGTTTTAATGGTTTATCTATTTTATTGTTTTTATATATATATTTATTGTTGTTCCCTGCCTCGATCTAGATGGAGAGGCGGGTTAGAAATGAAATAAATAAATAAAATAAATAAATAAAATAAAAGCATAATCCTTAATGATGTCACACTCAAGCACGGGGCCATACTTCTCAAACATTGACCACATGGTGCAAGTGGGGCTATAGTTGCCCATATGCAGTTTGGTGGCATCCTTGCTCTTGATCTCACATTGATGAAGATGTCATGGAGCTTGTAATGGTAAAGATTGCACATGGTTTCCTTGGTGGCCGTCTTGTCCTCTGTGTGTATGAAACCATAGTTCTTGATGATGTTACATTCTAGAACTTGCTCATACCTCTCAAAAATGAGCAGATCTCCTGCTCTGTGATTACCAATAAAAAGTTCCACCAGGAGCTCAGCAGCAGTCCACAGTTCAACATGGTGGCAGCAACAACTGAAAAGCTCCCCTGAGCAGTCTGCACTGCCTCCTTCCCCTCTCACCACTATTCGGTGCCTTGATTGGTACCCTGAGGAGCGGGACCACATGATGAGTTGGCAGGTGGCATGAGTCACCATCTGTTTGTGTACCAAAGTCCTAGCAAGGCCCTGTCTGAAAGTCTGTGTCAAATTTGCCAGAATGCTAGCCATGCAAATCTTTGTGATATTTGCTATTTTTCCTGATAGTGTGACATGAATTTAACCTATTGTTGACTTAATACAGTATTAAAATATCAACAACTTATTACGTTCTAGGTGCACCGATCACATGATTCACTTCAGACTTCAGTCCAGTGATTAAGAAGGCAGCTAGATTCAACTTGGACCATTTATAAGGCAGAATCAGATCCATACCTCAGAAAATCTGAACCTTTGTGCTTTCCCATTGAGTATCATTAGGAAATCCACAAATGGCTATTCCCCCCCACCTTTTTTTTTTTTTAAGAATTGGATGAAATTTGCAGCCACAGCAGCCTGCCAAGTTTCATACAAATATTTTGTTTTTGTTTAAAAGAGAAAACTTTCCCCCTTTAAGTGCACCTTTTTTTAAAAAAAAAATCTTGTCAGACTTGCCTATAACTTTTTTTAAAAAATTGTGTCACACTTTGATGAAATTTGGAATATATAAGGATAGCTACAGGTAAGAAACACCAAAAAGCTCCTAACTTTATTGAAGTCTTTAAACATTCCCGTACAGAAGAAAGGGAACTAGCAAAGAGGACATAACAGACTATGTCTCTTCCCCAAAGCACTGTGATTGTAGAATCCTGGCAATACTATCAGATGTGATGAAATGCTAGACATGCCAATCACAAAGGTACACCCACCCACCCCAGTTCTCCCTTCTCCTCCCAACCATGGTATCATTATCATTGTATATCTAGGATACAAATTACCCCAAAATGGCCATGCCCCCTTCCCCTGGCTCCACCCCTTTCTTCCAACCACCAATCATTTGTTTTCCTGGATTTTGTGCAGTTTTCCCCCATTCTAAAAGGTCGACAGCTCTCTCCCAACATTGAGTTACTGGAGTAAAAGTTGTAATCTCAAATATGTTGGCATTTTAAATATTTGGGTCCCACCCCATTGCCTTTGGCCATGTCCACCAGTGCAATGTGGCACCCAAAAATGTCTCTGAAATGGAATTCAGTCATCAGGCTGAATAATGCTCAACACCCCTGCTTTATATTGATAAGGTTGGGGGGGAAATCACCACTTTTGCAAATACGTTGTCTGCCTTTCCCTTTGTCTCCAAATCTCCAAATCGTTCACAATGGTTCAGAAAACCCAGATACACTGTGGGGTGATTTGGAGAACTCTTTTTTCACTGTGGATGAATCTCAAATCCATCTGAATCAGGATGGATTCAGGATCTGGGATTTGTCTAAATCTGATGCACACCTTAAATAAATTCATGAACAAATAGTAACAGCAATAACAAAGGACAAATGAATGAAATATTAAATAGTCTTCCAATGCACACATCATTTCAGATCTTGTTGATGACTTTGGAAAGTAATCTACAAATCCAAACATTTAAATATTAGTTATTCAGAGTTAAACATTTTAAAGATCCATGGATTTCTATGCAAGGGGTTTCTTTATTATTTATTGATTTATTTGTGATATTTATTTACACATAAATATTGTACTCCACTTAATGTAATAAAATATCTAAGCAAGTTACATACAAAACTATTTAAGATTGTTGTTAAAATACAGTTCATAAACATTTACAACCACTACAATAAAGCTAAATAAATCAAAAGAAACAAGGGAAAGGGAAAGGGAAAAGGTCAGTGTCATGATATTCAGTTACAAGCCGGGACAGCTTGTGCAAACAGGTATGTTTTCAGGAGGCATTTTAAACACCAACCCATTTTCTGTCTTCCGAACTGCATGGGGTAGCGTGCCATGGAGTTGGTGCCGCTACCAAGAATGAACCTATCCACATTGCCCTTAAGACAACTTATATTCTGATTAAAAACGTGGTTTTTTAAGTCGTTTCATTATGTGGTAGGACACACTGAGCAGTACTTAGGTTTCATAGCGACTGCTTCCTCCATTCTCAAAGCGTTCACTGGTGTCACACAGGGTTATTTCTGTGTTTTGCAGGCTGCTTGAGTTAGGGAGACAGAAGTGGGCGGGTCAAGCAGCCGGCACAACAAAAACGAAAGTAGAAGAGACCCTGTGTGACACCAGTGAACAGGGAGGAAGCAGTCACTATGAAATGTAAGTACTGCTCAGTGTGTCCTATCACGTAATGAAACGACTTAAAAACCATGTTTTTAAACAAAATAGAAGTCATTTTAAGGACAATGTGGATAGGCATGATGTCTGCTTGTAAGATGTTATGTGGTGACATTCCATTGGTCAACAGCCAGCAAGGTCTCCTCAGAGGAACTTAAAGGTTAGCTGGGCGTACGTAGCGGGAGGTAGACTGCTGGGTACTCTGGTCCCAAGTTAACTAAAACTTTGTATGTAGACTTTTTAATTGCCAGCCAGTACATTTCTTTTAACAACAGTGTAATGTGTACATGGCTGGATGCTCCACTGAGCACCCGAGTACCTGCATTCAGTACTGGCTGCAACATCCAGACCAGGCACAAGGGCAGCCCCATACAGAGTACTATACAGTAATCCAATTGTTTAAGCATGTTCTGGGCATTAGTCGGACTAAAACACACTTAAAACAGCCTAAATGGTGTCCTCACAGTTCCAAATTCTGCTTTATGTTTGTTCCTCTTCTCATTTCAATAGAAAGTGAAGTTGTACTTTTCTGCATTTGTGGATGAACACTTTTCATATTGTATTGATTTTAGATTGTGTTTTAATGTTATTTATTTATAGTATTGTGCTGACCATAGTTCATTAAAAAAAACTTTCTATTAATCACAGATTTCTGTATTGTGTGTTTAAGTCGCTTCACGGCTGTTTTTCGCAGTGGAATGTGACCACACCAACATCCAGAAAGCAGTCATACTTAAAGTATGCTCAATTGTCCAGAAATTCCTGAATATGTAAAGGACAGCATGGCTTGGCAAAGCCCATCATGTTATTTGTATAATAATAATATACAAATAACTGAAAAAAAATGTGTCCATAGTAGCCTTCCTGTTTTAAGACCTTCTACTGAAGCTCTTTACCCAATGTCTTCCTTGACTGAACTGTGCAAGGGGAGGGCTTTTTCTGTGGTGGCATCCTGCTTAATATGGAACACCTTCCTAAAGAGGTGTGCCTGCTGGATACAGTTTAAGATACTGGGTTTTTTGGAGAACTTCTAAGTAGTGTAATGCTTTACTTTGCTGTGTATTGATAGTCACTGCCACTTATTATACTTAATATAATGGTTCTACTGTACATTTTAATGTTTTATGGTATACATAATATATCTTTTATATTTGTTGGCTACTGCCTGAGATCTATTAGATGGATGTAGATGTTGTAGATGTAGATAGATGTTCTAAATCAATTAAAAAGTAAGCAAATAAATAAATAAATAATAATAATAATAATAAATAATAATAATAAATAATAATAATAACTGAGATGGTAGATTTTACCTCTTCTTTGAGCATTTCTTCTGTTTTTGTGACTGCTGTGTTGTTAATAGATACAAAATGGGTAGGGTGATAACTGGTTTTGTCGTTCTCATTCAGTGGAAGCCATCAGGGCAGCTACTGACTCCGCCAAGCTGCTCTGCTACTTTCTCTTTACACAAGGTTAAAACCTCTTTGTACTGATTTGACATGGTGACTCTTCACTCCCCAAATCTGTGTGTGCTTCAGAGCTAATTGGAGCCCTTGACTAGCATGCAATGAGGGTAACTGGGAAAAGGTCAAACTGGGTTCAGACAAACATCTCAATTATAGATGCTTACATGTGCTATCTAAAGAATTCATTGTGACACAGACTTGCAAGTTGCAACCCCTTTATTTATGATACCCTTACAGCTCAGATGGATTAGCTTTGGTGCCGGAGTTACCTAGGGAAACATTATTGTGAATTTGTTGACAGATCACAGTCTAAGGGACCCTTTGGGATGATACCCAGAGATGCTTATTGTCTTTGCTCCCTCAAATCCACATCCACAAGACCTTAAAACACAGATTGCTTGTTCTTTAATACCTTGTTCAGGGCTGTGCAGAGCTGGTGATATGCCCAGGCCAGATGGGAAGTGTGTGCCCCCCATTTCAACAAAGGAGAACAACATGGCTGCCCCAAGAGGGCGTGCCCACCAACATGTCCATTCTACATAACACCTTCATATTAAACCTGTTCTACAACATCTCAAGGCACATATATTCCCGCCCCACATGCAGCATGGCCCTCTGGAGCTTGTAGTCTGACCATGGTATTCACAATGGATGGCTTCTGCGCTGTTTCCACAAGGTGGGCTCCTCGCTTCTTGATAGGCCGCTTACCCTACAGAAGCAGTAGCGTAAGCTAGGGGGGACGTCCTCGTCGGAGTGCCCCCTCAAAATCTTGGGCCCCGGGCCAACTGGCCCCACTGCTCCCCACCCCTCTGCACAGCCCTGACCTTGTTACACCCCCCCTTCACCACACAGATACTATACTCAGAATCTGGGTTGGAAAATGGGATGGGTCCCATTAATGGTTCAAATGAGAATGTTGATTGACAAGATTGTGACTATGAAACTGGAGGGTGTCATGAAGTGTTTCAAGGCTGTTTGGCACTCCACCCTGCCTGCTTCCCTTACCACAGGCATTATCTGGTAATACTGGCTGAGTTGAGAAGCCATGCACCAGAATGGGGTGCCTGATATAGTATTGCTAGGTTGGGTTCTCCAGGAGAGGGGTGTTCAAACTCGAACCCGCAAGCCAAATCTGGCCAGCCTGGGATCCCAAGACGGTTCTCCTGTGTTCCTGATCCACAACTAAATGCCCTGCTCCACAATAAACCACAGATTGGACCTCAGAAGCATGTTGCATCAACAGGAGGTCTCACCAGATGTCCTCAAGGATACAATGGGCCTTTAGGGGAGAAGGCAATTTCTCAGGCAACCCAGTCTCAGGTTGTTTGGGGATTTACTGTATATACAAGCAGCAAAACCTTCGTGAATAGCGAATAGACAGCCAGGGCAGCACAGATGTAACACACTGGTAGCAGGTCGCCACACTCAGTAGCCTAGCTGAAGCATTCAACACTAGCTGCAGCTTCTGGACAAATCTTAAGTGCACACATGCACAATCTGCATTGCAGTAATTCAAGTTTAAGCTTACCTGTGCCTGTGGCCCAGCTATTCTGGTTCAAGAAAGACTGGAACTGGTGTACCAGCAGAAGCACTGGCACTGAGTCATTAAGGACAACTGGGCTTCTTGCCCAGAAAACTAGATGTCCCAGAGCTCTATTTACTTTTCCAGCCACAGAAGAACATGAAGAAATAACATGTGATGCAGCTGAGCATCACGAGCTGGTGAACTTCATATTCCAAACCATGTAAAAATGGGTAACATACATCACTAATTCTCACTCTTCAGTAACTCAATGGCTTTTTAATGTGTAAAACTTAGTTTTATTAGTTTTAGGCTGCACAGCTATATACACTTACCGGGGAAATAAGCCACATTGAACTCAGTGGGATTGACTTCTGAGTAGACATGTATAAGATTGTATTGTTGATGTAGAACAGCTTTTCCCAAGCTGATGCCATCCAGATGTGTTGAAAAGCAACTCCAATCATTCCCAACCTACATGGCCATCATGCTAGCTTGAAAAAAGTCCAAGGCCCTATCTACACCAACAGGATATAGCACTATGAAAGTGGTATGAAAGTGGTATATAAAGGCAGGATCTATGCTACTGAAGTGCACTGACAACTGTTGGGGCCCATAGACACATACCATATACCTAGGGTGACCAGATAAAATCCAGGTCAGGGCTCATGTAACTTTAACAGTTGTAGAGAAAAGGGAATTTCAGCCAATGTCATTTATATGCAATTAGTTCCTGGTGAAATTCCCTCTTCATCACAACAGTTAAAGTTGCAGGGGCCCTGCCTTCTTTTGTATCTGGTCACTCTAGTATAGTGCCTGCACCTTTAACGGTTGTGATGAAGAGGGAATTTCACCAGGAACTAATTGCATACAAATGACACTGGCTGAAATTCCTTTTTCTCTACAACTGTTAAAGTTACATGAGCCCTGACCTGGATTTTATCTGGTTTTTACTCTTCTGTTGATAGGTTTATGTTTACTTTTTATTGACTATTGGTTTTTTTTTATCACTTTTAGAAAATGCTTAATGTGGTTACATTTAAATTGTTAATATTTACTGGGTCTTATGATAATGCAGTATGCCACTACTTTTAGAACAGATGAGGATGAGGAAGATTGAAGAACTGAGACGTTCTGTTTTCAAACTAGCTGCAGAAAAATAAATCAGATTTTCACATGTCTCACTCAGCTATTGCAGAAAGCATTAGTCAAAACAGCCAATTGTATGAATAATTCTGTGGGAAAGTTTGGTTCAATTTGTGTGTGTGTGTGTGTGTGTGTGTGTGTATAAACCTTCAATTTGTATTTCATTTTGTGTCGTGTTCTTTTATAGCAATGTTTTGCCTTCAGTAGCCTACGGCAAGGTCATTTTTATGTAAGGTCATCTTGGCCTGCAGATGCCTCCCCTGCCATTGAGCAAAACCAAAAGGCACCAGGGCCCTGCGACTGCCAAGCTTGTTCTTTGACGACTCTCAGAGGACAGGACAGCATGACAATGGATGGACACAGGTGGCTGTTGAGGACACGTGAACCCAAATGCCACCTGAGACCCCCCAGCTTCCATGCTCACTTCAGGACTCAACTAGCCTAGTTCCTCAGTTGGAGGTGACAAAGAGGGTAAAGTTGAAAGGAACCATGTGCCACAGAAGCAAAGCTGAAGCAATGCCTTGCCAAGTAAGAACACTGCAGCTGCTGAAACATGATTCTGCCATTTCTTGAATCCTTGCATGTATCACACTGCCTATATTGGCTGGATTGCTCATGTGTGTACTAGGATAATGGTGAATGTTGACATTTTGCTTTCTACATTTGTATGTTCTTTGCACATGATAAATAGATAGATCATTTCAGTCGACAACATTCTAGTGTGTGTGTATGTGTGTATAGTCTATGTCTGTATCTGTATGGTGCCCAGGTGTCCTACTTTATAGAGGATGTCCCCTATTTTAGAGATGTGGCAGAGGACTGTCCTCTATTTGAAGGTATCCTCTATTTGAAGAGGTCTCCAGTACAAGTCTGGTTCAAAGTCAGAGAACCATAAGGATGGAGAACAAGAAGGGGCCTTGAGGTTCGCCATCAAGAGTTTGTACCTAGAGATCAGACTGTACAGGTACATGGGCCACCTGGTCAGTCCTCTTCACTACAGTGAGATGTATTTCTATTTAAATTATGGTTGTAATCATTTCTAAATTTGAACCTATACAAATAAAAGTTTGAAGTGCAACTGTTATGCAAGTCAGTGTCCTCTTTTTGGGTGACATGTAAGTGGCTGTGTGTGTGTGTGCATACACATTTACTTTTTATTCCTTTATGTAAGCTTCTTCCATACAGTGATACAAAAACAGAGGCAGCAGTTGACAGACTGAACAATTCCTTCCTCCTGTTTGTGACAAAGTGTAAGGACCATCCCCATCATAGAAGGGATCTTTCATACTTCAGAGGGGAATAGACAAAAAGTCTGAAGAGACAAAAAGTGGTGGGCTCCTTGCTTCACATGTGTCCCCAAATCCCAGCCCTAGTTGAAATCTGAGGTTGGGTCCCACTTTCTGCTGCCAGGGATATCATCCCAAAAGTGCATCACCAAATGCAGTACCAAAAAGAGGACCCTGACTTGTATAATATTTGCATACACTGATTTATACATATAGGCACAAATTTAAGCAAAAAGCATTATAATTTAAACAGAAATACGGTACATCTCTCCATATTGTGGAAAGCTGTCATCAGGTGACCTGTGTACCTGTATGTTCAGTTTGCTGCCCAGGTGCTAAGTGTTGATGGGCGACAGTTGTTATGGTTCTTTATCTTTAAACTGGAATTGGACAGACCAGCCCTTCAAATAGAGGATGCTTTCAAACAGAAGATATCCCTTTAGCAGCCCTTTAAAAAGAGGACCATCCTCTGTAGGAAGAGGACACCTGAGCACCATAAGAGAAGTGGCTGCATAATATCACCACTGAACAATTGCACTACAGTGTGTGTGTGTGTGTGTGTGTGTGTGTGTGTGTGTGTGTGTGATATGGGTAGGATCTGACTTAGTCAAACTTTGAGTAGCCCCACTGATATAAATGGAATTTAAGATAGTCATGACTAACGGAAGTCTCATTGATTTCCATGTGCTTACTCTATGTATGAATAAGTCTAGATCCAAGCCGTGTGTGTTTGTATGAATGTTTTGAGATAAAATGGCATGTATACGTTTCCGTCAGGATTTCTGACCAAAATTAAACAAGATTGGAATGAATCTGGAACAGTGTGGAATTGCTTTAGTTCACTCCTCCTTACCTCAAAGGAGAGGATAGTTTTGTGACTGCGATGAAAACTGACTCTGTTTTAGCTCCACCAATCTGAAATTGCTGTGGCCTCAGCTGCTCTAGCCACAGAATTATGAAAATATATTTCGGAGCTCTTTCAGAGCTTTCCCCTTTCCCTCCCCTGCCATATCAACTTACAGCTCTCCTTCTTGTAATCTTCAAATTAGACATTTACTCCTTGCCCACTCGCCTTTCCTTTCTGCATAGCAATACATATTTATAGCTCAGGAATTGCAGGGTACAGGAAAGGCAGACACCTCTCCCCACGCCCCCATCTCAATTCTCCTGAAAACAAGATAAAAATGCTGTGCATTTGGTTTAAGACAAAGACCAAGTTATTTACATCTGCAGTCATATATTTCCATAACACCTTTTTAACATTTGTTCCAGTATAGAACAGTATATTAATTGTCTAATATAAAACAATCCTTGACAAAAGGCACCGTGGTCCCCCCCCCCCTTTTAAGAAAAAGGTGCTACTACACGGCACATACACAATCCAGGTAACTGATTATTTGCTTATTTAACAAAGCTAGTGTAACTAAGAAGGAAGAGGTTGCACCCTGGGGCCTCTCGTACTGTACCACAAAGAAATATCAAAGACATTTAAATGTATTCTCATTAAACATGGAGGCCCAGTTTCCAGGGCCCCGGTGCTGAATCATCCCCATCCAGTTCCATTAGAGCAACCTTGTTATGACTTTGACTTTCGTGAAGGCGAGAGCAGATCCAAGAAGAAGCCCTTCAACCGGCAGCCCTGAGGGAAAGGCACGTTGATGCTCCAACTTGAACTCTCTTACAGCTAAAGCTGTAAGGAGCAAATTGAGATTTGCTGCTGCCCAGAGTGACAGGGCAGAGATCTGGAGATACCTGGAAATGCTTTGGAAGAAATGTGACCACCAAACCTGTATTTACATTTTGAGGGGCAAGGAACACAAGGTGCCTTACATAGTCCTCCTCTCCATTTTATCCTGACGTCAACCCCATGAGGTAGGTTAGGCTGAGAGCTGGTGATGGGCCCAAAGTCACCCAGTGAGTTTCATGGCTGAGAGGGGACTAGAACCCGGGTATCCCAAGTCCTAGTTGAACATGCTAAACACTACGCCACATTGGTCTGTTCAACCACTAAAGCAGGGTGGTGAAGGTTGCATTAAAGTGTAAAAAACAGTACCTAGGGTGTGGGTTGGCATAGACCACTGGAATAAAAATACATGAGGAACTGTCATAGTCAAAATATGATTTGCGTCTACATTGACCACCCTCATGCTCATGTCTTGCTCATGGATTGTCACAGGCAGCTTTCATTCATATATATATATAATATATGAATTTTACATTTATAACAAAAGGATGTAACATCCAATCACATCAAACATAACACAATAATCAAACACAGGATACACTTGATACACACAATCAATATTGATCCAAATTAATCAGGTGACACAGTGGACAGATTGTAATTGTATATATTGTATATATTGGAAGCTAGAGGAAAATATATCAAAATGTTTTCTCCCAAAATTCTTATCCTAGCAGATCTTTCCTGCATGTTCTGTGAGTTTATGGATGTACAGTAATGACCTTACTGCTACTGGCATAATTAATAAATTATTCCCAGATTCCATTGCAATGATCGCTGTGTGAACAGAATGCTAGATGAGATGGACCTTTGATCTAATTCAGCAGGGCTCTCCATAGGTTCTTAAGTTCTACAAGGTCTAGGGTGCCTCTACAAGAGCGATTTAAAGCTCTTTCAAGGCGCATTAAAAATTTGACCTCTTCAAGAGCGGAGCGCAAATCAGGGGTCGAGGCGCTTTTTCTATGCGATTATGCGCATTATCGAATGTGCGTTAAATAGCGAGTTTTAATTTACCGCGGCCGTTAAAGTGCCTCATGACCATGTAAACAAGCATTCTTCACATTAAACACCTCTAAAGCGTGTTTCATACAACTGGTAAGGCAACCTGTTATGCGCTTAACCTCCTCCCGCGTATAGTGATTTGCCATAAAAGCGATTGCGAGAAAATGCGCATAATTGGACAACCAGGCGTCAAACCAAATTCTTGTAGAGGGGACCTAAGTCTATGGATGCACTTGAATTTCATTAATGCTGTTTAAGATCATCACTTGCCCTGTCCACACCCCCAAACATGAACACAAGTACAATTTGTGGGCAAGCTTGCACTTTACTGAGCTTGCGATGCTTGTTCACAAAATGTAAACTTGAAGAAAATGCTCACTTGAAAAATGTGCATCTTCACACTTCAGTCAATGAGGGAAAGTGTGCATTTGGTTGCATGCCTTTAAAAATGCACACAGGGAGGGGAAGAATTGGTGGAAGATCATATCCCCCTTTCTGCCACTGGCCGTGTTCTGAGTGGAACTCCACTCAGGAGCTGCTCCCTCTGGCAGAATAAAAGGTGTGTCCAACCCAATCATCAGAATATAATACAATAATCACAAGTTCTAAACCAACTGTATCTTAAACAATTCTAAAAATGTGCACTTACTTCTTTGATAAGGCCAGACTTTCAGATACTCCATGTCTGCTTTGCATCACCCTAGCCAGACATCTGGTTGTTGTTTTTAAATGATGTGTATGACTAAGTCCAACTGACTAGGGTTCAGCAAACATTGATGTCAGTTTAAGTCATATTTGTAACTGAATTGACAAGGATTATTAGGCTGTACTGGTATTTCTACCTCTCAGTGCTTCTGTGCGCATGATTACATATAGATTGCTTTGATAGAATAATTATGTTGATATACTTGTCTCATTTCTTTGTTCTTAATTTTTTTTGCCCTACTTTTTCTTAGTCTTTGTGCAGCACCTTGAAAACTTGAAGTGCTTTATAAATAAATAAATAAATATTTCATTTTTATTGGTTTATTTTAAATGATTTTAGGCTGCCTTTAAGGTATCCTTCCCTTCCCCCAAGGAAGTCAAATACATGGTGTTATCCCATGTTGTCCTCCCAAGGTAGGTTAAGCTGACAGTGACCTAAACAAGGCCACCCAGGCACCTTCATCGTAGCTGACCAGGGGTTTCAAACCAGGGCTACATCTAAACTTCTGCTTTATGACTGTATTGAAGTGCACTGATAACTGTTGAGGCACAGGACACATTCCATGTACTGTTTCCATATAGTTATTTCCTGGTTTTTATTCTATATTGGTAATGATTTGGCACAAAGTGTAAATCTAGCCAAGGTCTCCCATGTCCAAATTCAATATTCCTAAAGCTGCCATACCACAATGTTCGACTTCTGCTTCTATTTCTCAATTCAGACAAATGAGAAGCAAGTTTGAATTCAAGCCTTCTTCAATGTTTCAATGTCCCAAATTATTCCTATAGTTTCTCTTTGTATAAAAATCTATGCGCTCGATCCATCATTAGTAATTTAAGTCCCTTTGATTTCAGTGGATCTGTTCTAAATATGATTAGGGTGACCATATGACGAGGAGGACAGGGCTCCTGTATCTTTAACAGTTGTGTAGAAAAGGGAATTTCAGTAGGTGTCATTTGTATGCATACAACACCTGGTGAAATTCCATCTTCATCAGAACAGTTAAAGCTGCAGGAGCTATACTAAAGTGACCAGATACAAAAGAGGGCAGGGCTCCTACAAATGACACCCATTGTAATTCCCTTTTCAATACAACTGTTAAAGATGAAGGAGCCCAATCCTACTTTCTGTGTGGTCACCCTAATTCTACCATTTCTAAGGCAACCTTCTTTTTCTTACTATGATTAAGTCTGCATCCAATATTATCTCTATATTGGAGCTATAACCTGCCTGTTTTTATTATATTTGATTTTTGTTAGTGATGTTTTTCAGTTGTTTAGAATTGTTGTTCACTTTTCTGAGTGCTGTGTAAGCACCAGAAGACCAGGATATAAATGTTTGCATAAACAGAATAAATAAATAAACCCTTAATTCCAAAACAGCCCCACTGATTTACATGGACATGTTAAAACAAGTGCTTTCAGGATTGCAATGCATGTATATTAATAAGTCTCCTGCTTAATCATATGAGCCTCTCTCTCTCTCTCTCTCTCTCTCTCTCTCTCTCTCTCTCTCTCGATAAATATGTAGTGGATTCCCAAGACCACAGCTTGTATACCTTCCTCAGAATGCCTTTGCTGTGCTATTGCAATGTGACGGCTTGCCCTGTGATATTTCACTCACACTGTGGTTGATATATCCCATCATAAGCATTTTAAATTAGTACATCTTACTAGTGATGACATCTGAATGAGTTATTAATGTGTGCTATTTGAGGGGGGATATAATCCCCTGTCCATGTATTACATAAAATAAAGCTCCAGATATCTCAGCCTTGATATAACTTATTTTAATAAGTATAAATTCACATAACTTATTTCTCATACTTTTTAATTCAAGATTGTTTCCTGCATGCGACAGAAACCCTGAAAACAATAATTTCTTACATATTTACCATGCATCATTAAATATTAAGCACAAATATACACATATTGTGTGTGTGTGTGTGTGTGTGTGTGTGTGTGTGTGTGAGAGAGAGAGAGAGAGAGAGAGAGAGAGGAGAGAGATCTGAATCTGCTTGATGATCCAAGGGATTTTTGTAAAATACATTTGAATGTTTAATCCACTTCTTTCGGTCTGTGTATATCTGTTACATTGAGTACCTTCCAGTGTTTGAGAAGTAAAATAGGTGTGATGACGAGAATGCCAGAATGCCTTACAGTATCTGATTGTTTAGCCTTAAGCCAACTCGGATGTGAAAACTGTGGGTGCAACCGAGAAATCATTTTGAATGTGACAGCAAAATTACTGTATTGCATTTATAGGGTTTGTTTGTTTGTTTGCCATGTTGTACCCAATAGCAGCGATGCCTATTTCATTCCTTTCAGTGACAATCTGAAGAAGACGTTGGCTTCTAAGATGCGAGATATTTGCTGATGCTGCCTTTATGGAGCTTTTGTTCAGGGGAACATACAGCACCATTAAAAAAGCAACAAAGTCATAAGGCAGAGAGGCACCACGCAGCGTGGCAGCGGATTCTTTGGTACAGCAAGGTTGGGAGTGCGTGCCTGGGAGTGTGACTTTCTGTATCCTATGTGTACATTTGTGTGCATGTCTGTGTGTGTGACAGCAGCCGCAGACAGAAACAGAAGAACAGCCAGAGCGGAGGACTTAGACAACGTGCCACTGAGCTCGATAAATCTATACAATTTCTTTATACCCTGCAAGGTCATAGATGACGCTGACATTGGTCTCCTAGCAACACACTCTACTAACCTACTTTTGTCCAAATCATTGGCGAATGGGTTGACTGCTCTGAGCAATACTTCAACATGTGGAATATGAAGAAGAAAAAACTCAGAACCAATGCCATGTAACTGCTCTTGTGAAACATGTTAAAATAAAAAGAGAACATTTTCCAAGGATCCTATCTCGATCCGTACCAAACAACCTGTTTCAGTTTAAAAGATACAGTTCCTAAGCCCTCAAATCTTTCTTCAACATGTAAAGATTTTTTGGTGGCGAAATAAAAGCTCATGCATGCTTAATTTAAAATGGTTTCTATCTGCAGTTAGTAGTGGTGTGAACGGGTCTTCCAATGTCTACACTATTGATTTTAAGAGAATGTTATGCCAGAGATATCACCCTCGAAGTCTTTTGGCATGCAATACAGAGTTCACAAATGAATTGAGTAAAAATATATAAGAACATAAAAAGAGCCATGCTGTATCAGACCGAGAGTCCCATCTAGTCCAGCACTCTGTTCACACAGTGGCCAATCAGTTGTCGACCAGGGACCAACAAAGTAAGACATGGTGCAACAGCACCCTCAAGCAGATCTGTTCATCTGTTGATTTTTAAAATTATTTTTTTACAAAAACACTGAAGCCATACCCTTCAAACTCAGCTTGTCAAACCTCCTCTTTGGGGTCTTGTACCTTCAGCCCTTGGCATCAAAGGGATTTAAATTTTTTAGCTATGAAAGTGCTTCGTGAGCACAGCACCTTTCCTGTTGCAGATTTGGTGGGCAGTCGGGCACCTGGAGCTCAGCAGAGGCGAGGCGTCCACAGATCAAAATGTGGGAAAGGAGAGGTCAGTCAAAGCAGCCCACAGGGCAAAACAGAATGGGCCAGAGGCCTTTTCCTCAGAATTCACATCATGGTTGATGAAGGGTCATCCTTAGAGAAAAACTTTCATGACCAACAGTGAGGTGTCAGTCGAGAGAGAGGCTCTCATCTTTGTGGATGCCCTGTTACTGCAGATGTTGGAACCTGGCGTGTCGTTGCTTTGCTTCACTATCCCTTCCACTTCACTTAGTTCACTTGTGAGCAAGCACTCCATCACACCTACTTCCCCCCCCCCCCGGTTTGCTTCTGCGGGCTCCCTGTCTGTTTCCTGTGCGAATCTGGCATTTTGAATTACACATGGTCAGTATTGCTGCGATACCCCAGCTTGGCCTGTTCTTATTTGCGTTTCTGGACTTTGCCCATTCAGGGATAAATCGAAAGACAAACAAGAAACAGCGTACTCAGGATGAGAGAACAGCATGATGGGGACGACGACATGCGAGTCCAGCACTGAAAAAGTGGATCAAAGTCGCAGCAGGTGTGCATCAAACTACATGTGTGATGAAGACCCTAGGCTCTGTCTGCACTGCTGGCGTTCAATGCAGAACGTTTGAAGTGCATGTCAGAGAAAAATAGATAGATTTGCAGCTTTGGCTGACTTACATATCTCTCAGAGACAGAGTTAGACTGAAGACCCAACTCAGAGACGGCTGTAGCTGAGCCCTGAGAGGCTGGTGTGCCACACAGAGCCTTTTAAGAGCATCTCAGAGTCCAGTGTTGATGCAGGAAAAGGTGGCTGGCAGCAGAGGTGGTTTTAAAATTAAGAGTCACGAGACGTGACTAAGCAATAAGCTCTCACCCTTCCCCCCCGCCCCCCCCCCCGCAACAGGGTACAAATGTGCAGCCCAGCTGGAGCATTGGAAGAGGTAGGGAGATCGATTGTTTGAGGCTGGAGTCTTTGGTTTGGTTGCAGACTTAGAGAGAGAGACAACAGAGGCTGCACAGACAACCCAGATACACCAATTGTAACTTAGGCCCTTTCTGCACCAGCCATTTTTCCTGGGGATGCCCCTGCCTGCTCGCAGAGAGTCCGCACGATACACAGAGCATCCCGCAACCAGGCAGGCGCGATCCTGCATGAAGGCAGGCTTTTAAAAAACAAACAAGCAAACATACATACAAAAAACCAACTAGACGCTGGAAAACACCAAGAGCCATCCCAAAGATTGCGAGAATTCTCACCCCCGAACTCCCCACACACACTTCCTTGCCTGTTTCCTGAGCCTTGCTATTTGCCAGGAAGAGGGACAACCCTGGGAGGGACAGCCACACCACCCACAGAGCTCGGGATGGTCCCGAGACAGGCAAAAAAAAAAAAATGGGAAAAACCCAGTCTCAGCTATCCCAGGAAAATGGAGTGCTCATCCCCCATTCACCCCAAAATCAGTTGTACATCATTTGGATGCACAAGGACAACCTCAAGACAACCCTGAGATAAATGTCTGGTGTAGATTAGGCCTATATTGTTTTTGTATTTGATATTATTCAAGCCCCAGAATTATTCATGCATGGCCACTTTTCTCACAGTCAGACTGCTTCATGGTCTATTGCTTCTGCATATGTTTTGTGAAATTCTTGGACATGGATGCTTTAGGTGGAATGTAACAGCAACCCAAATCCTAACAATGGTATCCTATGTGAACCAAACAGGCCAAGTCCCTCTTGCTATGCTGTGCATTAGCTGCAAATCCACCATAGCAGGATAGTAGTGGGAGTGGTGTGAGTAGGGATGGGTGAGATTTTGGGCTCATCTACACCTAAGTGTGTAGCGGGAGGGAGAGGGGAAGATCACGGACTTACCTGCTTCCGCAATCCTCCCCCAGCATTTACACAGCTACGCAACGTCCCAGAAGTTCTACGTATTTAGGCAAATAAGAACTTGAGGTTTAAATAAACTGAATGTGGGAGAAACTGAAACTGAGAGATTCACCTATCTAGGCTCAGGGCTTTGAGCACTTAGCTTACATAAGTCCGGGTTTGAATCCTTATATATTCAACCATGGTAGTGTTAAGTCTGGGTTGCCACCTCTTTTTTTTCTGACAGGCTCCTCATCTTTTTAACAGTTCTATGGCAGGCAGGTACTCCAGGCCTCTCTCCATGCTGGGAATAGCTGTACCCTTTGAAGTTGAACACTACAGATGGGTGACAATTTCATTTCAGTTTCGTTGGTAATAAGAATTTTACCAAAATGTGCAAAGTTCTTCATATTCAGTAGAGAAATAAATAGAAAGTTCTCCTACATTTAAACAAACAAACAAACACACAAATGGGGGAGGGGGAACAAAATGACAGATTTGCCCATCACAAGATGTGAGTAGGTTAGATAATGAGCAAACTGCTAGGCTCAATTTCTTAATGGTTCAGTCACAATCTCATATTGTCAGAGTTTAATTTGAGACTTGGCTCAGCTGGCTATGTATTGTTAGAACACAGTGAAACTAATAAAGAAGTGATGCCTGTGTATACGCCCCTATGGCTGAACTAGTATTGCCTGAGATGAGCCTAACAGGGAACGTAGCTTAGGGTGACCAGATAAAATCCAGGTCAGGGCTCATGTAACTTTAACAGTTGAAGAGAAAACGGAATTTCAGCCAGTGTCGTTTGTATGCAATTAGTTCCAAGTGAAATTCCCTCTTCATCACAACAGTTAAAGTTGCAGGGGCCCTGCCTTCTTTTATATATGGTCACTCTAGTATAGTGCCTGCACCTTTAGCTGTTGTGATGAAGAGGGAATTTCACCAGGAACTAATTGCATACAAATGACACTGGCTGAAATTCCCTTTCCTCTACAACTGTTAAAGCTACATGAGCCCTGACCTGGATTTTATCTGGTCACCCTAACGTAGCTATTTTAAAGGAAGAACAGTATGGCAACAACCCGGCAGCAACATTGCTCCTTGCATGATAGTACAAACAACAATAGCATAAGTATGTCAATGATTGTCTCCTTCTGCAGTACACCATTGTGTGTTACTGTGCATTTGAAACGCGATTGACATACAGCACAGTTTGTAAAGCGTTGAATTTGAGTGTACAACCCACTAGTGCACACATAGCCAAAGGCCTAATCTATTTGCTCCAGGGGAACTCAATTGACTTCATAGGATTCATTGATCAGAAGTCTTAAGATGCCTCTTTCGTTTTGCTTCAGATTTTATCTCAATGCTCAATCCTAGCAATGTTATTTCTGAAACAGTTACCTTCTTTTGCCATGTAGTAATAGCTGAGAAAGGAGACACTCATCAAAAGAGCCTTTCAAAACAGGCTTCACCCATGTGTGGGATGTGTTGTTTTTACACATTCGCCACCCAGGCTTCCATTTTCCTACATTAAATTCAAAATCTCAGATAGATGCTTGAAAATCCTGCAGTCAAATCTTTGACTTGGCTGCTTGGAAATTATTTTCAAAATACAATAACGGGGATTACTTAGAGCACAGAAAGCAGACACACTTACCAAATACCTAGTGAGCACTGGAAAAAGCCTTTCAAATCCAACAGAAACATTAAACATAAAAGAATATTTTCTTTTCTTTTTCTTTTTACTCCTGGTTCTTCTAATATACAGTTTAAATATCATTAGATAAAATCATGGTGAAGTAAGACCATTGGTCATAACAGCTTCTACAAAGTTTACAAATAAAGTATTAAAAATACTCATGTATCAATAAAACCATCCATCACTAACTGCCACTTTGATGTGTGTGCACTGAAGCAAAAGAAGTCACTTTTTAATTTGTTTGCCTGTTTTGGTCTGCCAAGAAAAAAATCATTTTGTTGTTATTGGATTGGTCATTGAGCAATAATAGACAGAAACTGTTCCAAATAACTATGTCTATTGTAATGAGAGTATTCCATTAAGAAAACAAAAACTTTTGGTTTAACTTTTGGTTTAACATGTTCACTCAAGCTCCAAAATGTCAGGAATTTCAGCTGTTAAGGGCCATGCCCTTAACAGGTATGCTATTTAGGCAATATGCATATGGTATCCATTTATTTATTTATTGCATTTATCCCTCCTTTTTTCCTACAAGGAATCCAAGATGGCATACATAATCCTCCTTCTCTCCATTTTATCCTCACAACAGCAACCCTGTGAGGTAAGATGGGCTGAGAGTATCTGACTGAACCAAAGTCACCCAGTAGGTTTCCATGGTCGAGTGGGGACTAGAACCCGGTTCTCCCAACTCCCAGTCCAACACTCTAACCACTACACCACACTGGCTCTCTGTGCTGTGATTAGTTCCAGCTTCACCACTACACTGGCTGTCAGTGGCAGAGGGGTGGACCTTAGGCCCAGTTTTCTCTGTCACTGGAATGAACACATAGAATCTATGCAACTGGATCTTTCATTTCAAAGGCAAAGAGGTTGAGGTCAAAATATCCAGACTAACAGCATATTTTAGTTTGTATTTATTTATTTCATTTTTATACTGCTAAATAGCCTAAGCTCTGTGGGCAACTCACAAAAATTAAAATAACAAGGTACTGCGTAAAACATAAAATATGGATGCTTTAAAGGTTAAAGCTCATACTGTCAGTAAGTAAGACTTAGGAGATGAATTTAAACTTTTTAAACTGGTGGAAGAATGCCAAGAGCTGGAAAAAGGGGGGCAGAGGAAGGGGGGAGCCAGAAGAAGGGGACGAGGCCATCTGTAAAACCCAGGAGGGCCAAATTTGACCTGCAGGCCTTAGGTCCTACATTCTCTGTCGTAGAGTCTTTACGGGTGGTTTACCAACACTCACAGACTTGCTCCCAAGTTGTAGTCCTTTCTGTGCCCCCTTCCCTTTTCCCAGGGCTTCATCAGATGGAGGGGGGGAAATCACGGTTCCCTACCATCACTTCTCCCCCCCACCCCCCGTGCTTGTGTCACACAATACTTCCTCATTTTCACGGAGAAGAAAGAGGAAGTAAACAAAGACCATATGGCCTATTCAGTAGGCATTTTTAATGCACCACTTTTCCTGCACACAGCAAGAGATTGTGGCAAGTTTCATTTCTAAAAATAAATCCGATTTACGGGGTCTTATTTCATGATGGGAAGACCAGAAGGAGCGGGAGATGCATGGGAGGTGACATCGTCGTTAAAAGGGCCTGCAGAAAAATATGAGTGGGCCGTAATGAGAGTGTGATAAAACACTTGTCTGATGATGCTTCCAAGCCTTTGTCTCCTCCCTCCCCCCAGGGAGGGCAACCTCTTTTTTCCAAGTCTGTTTCTTCACCAGGTGTTTTGCCTGGGATGGCCTCTGGCTGGTCCCTGTGTGTCCAAATGATGCACAGAGACTTCTGGGTCAGGGGGCATGGGATTTGCCAGGGATAAGGGATCCCTGGAAAATCCCGATTCTTCCCCAGTCCCAGGAATTTCCCGAGACCACAGAAGATGTGGCGGCCCATCCCGGTTGCAGCCGTGCCTACTCACGAGAAAGCACAGCAGCAAAAATGGGTACTCAGCCGCACCGTGTAGCTCCATGCCCATCAGGGGAGGGGGAGCAAGTCCGCCATCGCCAGGATGGTGGGGGGAGGGCCCCCTGATCACGCAAGGTTTTTTTAAAAAAAAACAAAATCCCTTACCTCAGCGCAGCAGCATTCCTGCACTCTTCTTGGGGCTCAAAATAGTGTCCGCGATGACGTGACAGACCGGGAGGAACCTGGGACGTTGCGCCCATGATGTATATTGAAGATGATGATCCCAGAAGCATGTACTTCTGGGATCACTCGCCCTTCAGCCTTCTACACCCCGTGGAGTAGAAAGGGCCCAAGTCAGGGGTTGTTGGGAAATGTTGCCCCAATGCACAGCCATCCCATTGGTTCCTCACAAACACAGGAATGTTGAAATAGCAGACATTTTGAGTGAACTGTGACACTGCATCCAATTGGCCTTGCTGACAGCATCAGTGCATTTTGATAAATCCATGACACATCCTATGTATGGACACATGTTACATGCATGGGTTCTGGGTTCCCATGATTGGGGACTTTACATCTCTTTGGTCATGCATACAAGCTGTACATTCATAGGATCTGTTCACAGGTTTTGGTAAATATGTTGAAGGCAGGAGTGGGGATAGTGGGCATGATCCCACTCTCCAACTTGTTAATGAACAAGTGTCCATACAGTGCTGAGGGTATTCACTGACGCAGGGCAGGTGGAACAAATTGGAATGAACAACTCTTTAATGGTTCCCCTAGTGCAGCCTTCTCCAATCTCGTGTCCTCGTGGTGTTTGGGTTTGCAACTCCCATCATTCCTGACCATTGGCCAGGCTGGTTGGGACTGATGGGAATTGAAGTCCAAAGCATCTGGAGATCACCAGGTTGGGGAAGGCTGGCTTACAGTTGTAAAAGGACTGTGCTGCCCTTTTTTAAAAAAAAACCTTCCGTATGTCCGTGGCCTGGACACTGATGGTTCTGCACTCCATAGCATATAGAATCCTCTGTAAAAGTTGGACATATGGCCCATCATTTGCACATCCCTTCAGGCAAGCCTTCCAGGAAGTAAAGCAATCCTAGGGCGAATCCTGGTCTTTGGGACTACAGCTTCCATCATTCTGAGCATTTGCCAGGCTGGCTGGGGCTGATGGGAGTTGAAGTCCAAAACATCTGTAGGCCACCATGTTGGAGAAAGCTGCCCTAGTGCCATGCTGAAGGGATATTTAACAACTGAACATTGGCCTGATCAAGGTCGTCGTCAGATAGCTTGCAAGTTGCCAAGAAGCCATTGGCAAGTGCCCAGCTTGAGCCCTGACACTTTAGAAACAGTGCCCTGTGTTGGGGTTACATCAAATTGTTACACTGCAGCTCTTTCTATGAAGTCATGGCCTTACTTAACCCCTCTGTGTTTCCGTCTATGGCCATAGTGCTGGAACAGAAGTGAACGTACTTGGCAGGCAGGACAACAGTCAAAGGAAATTATTTAATTACAAATATCTGAGTGCTCCCTCTCTCTTCACACACACAGGTACTGGGCAGGCATATGCTGAGACATGATTTTTGTCTATTTGTACTTGCACGCGTGCACAAAAATATCAGAGCCACATATTTCATTTGCAAAGAGTTTTACACCCCCCCACTGTCCCCAAACAGTGTTACGTAAGAGATTAGTTTGGCTGGGGGTGGGGTGGGGGCAGTGCCTTGCCTTTTCCGTGCCCGTATTGCAGCAGCTAAATTAAGACAAAGCTGCTGCCATCACTTCTAAAACTCTGCTCCCTCTTTTGATCCTTAGAGGAAACAATAGGTTCATAGTCAGATTTTGCCTCTTCCCAGGCTGAGAAGAGGGAGCCCATTTACAGTATTTAGAGGAATTAAGTGGCTGGTGCAAGAGATAAGCAGCCTGTACAAAAGCAGTGCCAATTGTTTATTGTGCTGACTGTAGCTATGAAAGAAATTCTCCTTCAAACCACAGAACAAGGCTCCTTTGGGTAGTCTTGGCAACAACTTGAATTTGTTTCTCACACCTGCTATTAGTTTTCCTTGCTCCTTTTCTCCTCACCTGAGCTGCTAGTGTCATTTGGAAACTTCATCTATAAATCACTTTATACCTGTAATGAGAGCTTTATTTTTGTACAGAGGGGAGGGGGGAAGGGGGGTTGATTCAGGAGGTTTTTAAATATGACCGTCTTTTCTTTTTTTAACATATGATTGTGTCTCAAACTTCTTCAAACATTTGTTCAAGCAAAAACAATGAGTTGGCTTAGTCCGTGTTTGCATGCTTTCATATTCAAATATTTGAGCCAAGTTCCATTACCACCACCACCTCCAAAAAATTCTATACAAAGCTCCACTAAGCCTTATTTTGGAACAGAAATCCTAAAGAATAAGGCCTTCATTTTCAAAATGTTCCTCAAAAGATGTCTCACTTTCTCAACATAATTTGAAGGAAACAATGCACAAGAAAGGAAAGATATGCTGTGAAAAACCGAAAAATTGATGAAATGCACATGATTATCGTTATGAGGTGGGATACAACTGCTGTCCAGCCATGTGCACAGTACAGCATAATCTGTCTTAAATGTGAACTGTTCCTGAGTATAAACGTGTTTTAACTTCTCAGTTTTCTTTCAGTCAAGTTTACTTATATATTCTGGTAACAAAGTGAGTAACATTCCAGTCCTAAATACATTACATGGGGAAAAGCCCCATAAATGCCATGGCAATTATTTGGAAGTAAGCTATTTAGGACTGAGATGGAAAGCACTCTGTTAAAAGAGAAATTTTCATCCTTCAGTAACCCTGTTCAGATGTCATGCTAAGCCACAGTGGTTAAGCATTTTAAGCTAAACGTTATGGCTTAGAGTATTGTGTGAACCATGACTTAGCATGTCATGTCAACCATTCCTAGCCATGGTGGCTACTTAACAGTGGTTTAAACACGTTTACTAACCATTTACTGCAAAAGGGTTAGTGGCCTAACCAGGGCTCAGCATGTTGTCTGAATAGACCCAATGTGGATGATAGACGTATACTAGATGAACTGCACTTTTTGTGTTGACTTCCATAGTCAAGATTTTATACAAAATGCTGACACCATGTGTGATGTTGAGAAGTATGTATCCTTTAGAACTTCTAAATTCCTCGTCAATGCTCTACAAATACGTGCCACAAAGTTTAAAGATTGTATGGAAAATGATCCTGCTCTTATTGGTTTACTAGCAGAGTTTTAATTGTATAGAGTGTTTTCCCTCCCTCCTTTGTAAGTGTGCATAATGGCAATTTGCTAAGACACAATAAAGTATGTACTGTACTGACACCATGTAAAGGTCCCAAAACTACTCAAGCCATAAAGCATTTGAAAGCTAGTGTGCCCAATTCATTAGTCACTATAACCGATATAGATCAGGGTCGGTGACTTTTAGAGAGGAAGGAGAGTGGTTGGGGGGGAGGGGGAAGAGAGAGAGAAAGGGGTATTGGAAAGAGTGAACGAGATTGTGAGATGCCCACTGCTGGCTCCAACCCCAGCCATTACCCATCAGGGAGAATCTGTTGTGGCCCCCAATGGATTCTCCTTGAGGGAAGGTGGCCCTTGACAGAAAAACAGGCTCCTCACTCTAGATATATATCCATTGACATTTATGACAATATGGGCAGTTTCCAATGGGGTGCTGTGGTCCCATTAATTCCATTATGCAAGTGAGACCCATCATTTGTGTAATGAAGATTTAGTGCTTCGGAAAGAAACCAGAAAAAAGTAGAAATGGGGAAAGTCAATAGAGCTTGTATAAGGGAGCTTCACCGACCTGTCCTGACTCAGAAACGAGAGTTTCCACTCATTTCCGGGGGGGGGGGGGTCTATTGGGAATGTTAAATCTCTGTTGGGCAAATGATGCATTCCACTTGCGCAATGGATTTAGTGGGAGAGGCCGCTTGCACAATGGCTTCATTGGAAACTGCCACAGATCATACACGTAATCACTGAACTGCCCTCAGATGAGGGAGAAAAGTGATGACCGCTTGTGAGATTGGGGAATAAAAATGTCAAAGCCAAAAGCAGACTGCCAAATTAGGTTATAGACTGCAACTTTTTATAATTCCAAACAGATTGGGCACAGAACCAAGCAATGGATGTGTCCAACCCAGTATGTAATGTAGTTAATTTGAAGTGGAGAGAGTAAGTTGTTTGGCGAAGAGAGGACAGAAAATGGCAGAATCATAACCCTCAAGTGCGCATTGTATCTCTTTGTCCAAAGATAGGCAAAAGATTGTTGATTAAGACATATACACATGTATATGGCTTCGTACAGTCCTGCTTATTTACTATTGCTCACATTTTCTGTCTCAGTACACAGCGCATGAATGAAAAACAACTGCTTGTACTTTTCCATGTTGCATTTCATATGACCATTTACAAGAATTCGCAGAATTCATTCTTTCACAGTCATGCTGTGCCAATATCCAGTTCAAACAGAAGATCTGAGTATATTGACACTAAGTAAAATGGGAATTTACTTTAAACTGCATAAATATTAAGAATACAATGATCCTCGGAACTGCCTTTTGAGAGTCTATGCAGGGAAAGTGTAAAGAAATTAGATGAGAACAGAAAGAAAACAGTGACTTGTCTTGACGTACGTGCTTTCTTTTTCCTTCCCGTCCAAGTCAGTTGTTCCATGATAAAATTCTTGAGAAAAGAAAGGATGCCTCTGTCTCTGTCTCTCTCTCTCTCTCACACACACACAATGTCCTCCTGGCTTCATACCATGCACTCCTAAAATGTCGACCATCTTCCAAAAACAGCAAAGCATCACTTATTTTAGTTTATAACCAAAAACACAGGTTTTCTAGCACTGAGATGGGTAATACGATGAGTGAAGCCTACAGCAGGGTGCAGAAACTCTGGCTGGGGCAACCTCTTAGGGTGTCTCCAAGGGCAGAGCTTAGGATACAAAACCCCACCCTTTGGAGGAATCCCATTGGAGGGCATCTCCTCGCTGCTATCTTCTATCTAATTCAGAAATAACAGTGGGATTCCCCTGCTGGCTTTTCAGATTGAAAAGTGCAGCAGGGGGCACGAGGATTGGTGGGCAGCAGGCAATGGGACTTGCCAATGCCTGGAAAAATGGCTGCTCTCCCTGTGCTTGGACAGGTTGCCTTCTCCTTTGTGGCCCTGCCACCTTCCCAGAATGGAGTAGAGTCAAGCTACTCTCCATCGCATCCCATTGGAGGAGCAATGGGGCTTCTCTAACTGGGAAACGTGTGCACAACAGAGCCTGATCCTTGCTTCCATCATCTACCCAGTACTTGGGACACAGAGCAAATGATGTCAGGTAGGTGTGGTCACCCCCACTGACATCGGGAGCACTGCCATACCCACTTGACATCATATGGCCCATGGAGGGCTGAGTGGGCCACTCAGCACTCCCACCCAAATGTAGTTTTGCACCCATAACCTACAGGATGTAGGTTTTAAGGCAGAGGTGTCAAACCTCATTCAACACAAGGCCCAATTCAATCCCAGAGAAGCTCTCAGGGGCTGCACTCTAGTGGTGGGTGAGGTCAAGGGCCAAACATACAAAAACAACCCACCCACTCCAGTGTAATTTAGCTTAAAACTGCTACTGCCACTAACTAAATCTTAAGAGAGTCATTTCCCATTTTAGAATGGGAAAAAGGTGTTGGAAGGGGTGGGGCCAGGAGAAGGAGGCATGGCCATCTGGACAACCCTATAGGCTTGGATCTGATGTATAGGCCTGAGGTTCAACCGTGCTCTAATGGTTATTTGAGCTGTGTAACCTCTTGACTGCATTCTTGTTTTCAAACTGCCTTCTTTCCTTCAGCTTTGTAAATTCATTGGCCCATACCTCTCAGCTTCACTCCTCATTTTTGCCCCAAATAGATCATGAATAGATCAACCTTCCTACCTTGCTAGTTGCTTGGCGTCATTGTTATCCTTTCTACCCAGCCTAGCAGCTTCCCACATTCATTGGACACATGAGTACAATTTTTGGGTATGTTTGCAAGATCTTTCCTTGAAAGCAGGTTGGTGAGATAGCTGCAAGCAGTGATCACGAATAAGGGAATGGGACAGGCAACACAACAGGAGGAAAGTGTCGTTCCCTGCTCTGTTTCATCCCCCTAACTCCTTCTGTAATCCATGAACTAAAATGAGAATATATCTATATATCTATCTCTGTATCTCCTTTGCTGTCTCCCCCCCACACACACATACACACACACTTCTTCTATCTAACGTTCTGCACTTCCATTTTGAAATTATTATAAAATACATTTCAGTTGGTCTATTGGCCTGTTCATTGGAAAGATGTTACTGTAGTTACTGCTTTGTAAATGTAAAAATTGTACTATTTTGCACAGCCTAACAGACATAGAGTATGTATTCAATCTGAGATAGCTGCTGCTGATATTCTTTTCTTTTAACCTGGTGCCACTTTCCTTTTCCTTTGATATTTTATTCTCCTAACCTCCCCAACACTCACTATCTCTAGCTTTGTGTGTGTGTGTGTGTTGTGCTGTTTTCTTCTTTTTACCATTTGTATTGTGCTTTATGAACTGACTGTCTTTAGACCGTAAAATGGTTCAATCAAATGATAGATCCAAACTGGATAAACATACTGCAAAAAAAAAAAAAAAACCCTAAAGAATGACAGCATTCTTAACTATTATGTACATTGTACATAGGCTAAATTGCTTGAAAGAGAACAATAAGTGACTGAATAGAGGAAAAACTGGATCCACAAAGAAAAACTGTTATGATATTTCATTTGGATTTAACAACCACCATGCAGGGTACATTTGATTAAGATAGGCCAGTGGGAAACTAATGTAAAATATTTTTTTGGTAATAAGAGACTTTAGTGAATTTTGTAATCTCCCCTTGACATCTAAAATCAGCATTGTCTTGCAGACTGCAAATATGTTGTAATAATACACACAATTCACATGAAAAAAAATACACAGTTAAGCAATATGTCTTGCACAGTGAATCTTATCACAACATCTGATTTGGAGCAAATCTTCAATGAGCATTTGAAAACCAAAGAAATACTAGTCTATTAAAGAAATCTCCATCCTCCAAATTCTTCGGTCATACTCTTAAGTGATGTTTTTCATTCCAAAATAGAGAAAGGTAAGTTAAGATGGGCCTATTGTCAAAGAAGCAGGAAGATTTAATGGCGGAAGAGTCATCAAGAGGAACCGAATACTAGCAATTAGATGAGTTTTACATGAAGACTGTGAAAAATAATATAATCCTGGATGGGGTCTAAGTGGAGGGGAGAAAAGAAAACAACTTGTTGCCTTCAGTGTATGATCGTCAACAGACAAGCATTTTATCACACGCTCATTGCTGGCCACTCATGGATTTACGCGGGTCCTTTTGATAACGCTGTCCACCTCCTGCACATCTCCTGCTCCTTCTGGCCTTTTTCTGTCATAAAACATGACAGAAAAAGAATCAATTTTGGCAGCTATAGCGAAACTTGCCGCCATTTCCTGCTGTGTGCAGGAGAAGCAGTGTGATAAAAACTCCCACTGAATGGGCACGCGGTCGTTGTTTGTTTCTTCTTTCTTCCCCGTGTGAAGAAAAGGGAAGCTGTTCATCACTATTCTGGGATAGCAGCAGGAGGCCAAAGCAACAGTAGGGAAATGCGATTCCCCTCCCCTGTCTGACGACGCTCTATGTTTGATTGATTTTTTAATTTTATTTTGGTTAGAACTAAGTGATGGACAAGAAGTGAGGGTGTGTTTCAACTTCAAGCTTGTTAATGTAGACCAGAGGGAAAAAATGCACCACTTTTTGATTTGATCATATAAGGAGTGTAAAAAACAAACAAGTATAAGCTATTTGGCAAGTTTGTGTAATTATAATTCATGCAATTCAAGGTCAGTAATCACCCCATTCATGCTCCAAAGCTAGATTTGATGTTCTTCCTAGATCAGGGGTGGGAAACGTGAGAGGGCTGCAGGACAATCTCTAACACCCACTGAGGGCTGCATCCCTGCTGCTGAATTGTTGACAAAATTCGATGGCAATTTGGTGCAAAAAGTTCAGTAATTGTGAAATGTAGTCCTTATCTACCAGTATTCTATTACATTCAGAAAGATGTCAAGATGGTAAATCGCAGGATTTCCTCTCCCCCACCCTTTCTCCATATTTAATCTTGGTATTGTCATGCCCCCATTGGATCGGTCTTCCCCAGAGCCTCTAGCAGCTGCTGAGGTTCAGAACTTGCCAGAGCCAGAAGGTTGGAGAAGCCTGTGCCCTCAGTACTGCCCACCCAGGACTTACCCTCACAGGAGGAGGGGGATGTGCTTCAGAGTCAGAAGAGTAGAGGCCTCCAAGCCCCTAGGAGTGACAGATTGAAAAGGCAGGCCAGACTCCTCAAGCCCCAAAGAAGTCCTGGCTACAGCAGAGGACTCTTCAGGAGTAAGGAGGTTCCTTAAGACAAGACTCTTTCCAGAAGCAACTAACAAGCCACAAGTGAATCTTGGGCAGGGTTTTGACAGTTTCTGCTTAAGAACAGCAGATTGGAGCTGGAAGAGTTGCTGGAATCATCTGTCCTACTGTTCTGGCTCCAACCCTGGGATCCCTAACTCTCCACTGGACTGAACCCCTCATGAATATCTCCAGACTGCCTTCTAACTATACTTCCTGCCTGACCCTTGTAGGTTCTGTTATCTTACCTAACTCCTCCTTAGACTGAATCTCCCATGACTACCATGTGGACTGCCTGTGGAACATTCTTCCTGCCTGAATGCTGTTTGCTGCAGTGCCTTGGTCATCTTGCTGGCTGCCTTGTTGCTCCTTATTGCTAATCTGTGTGGAGCTCCTAAGGATCTCCTTGGTCTGTTAGTCAAGCCCGAACCTCGGTAAAGCAGGGCAAGTATACTAATTTGGATCTCAAGTATACCAATTTTATTTTTATGTCCATATTTTAAAAGGAAAATATACAAAATCTGCATTTAGGAATAATGAAAATTTCCCCGAAAACAACAACAACTCTGATCACATCAAAATGTAAGCTAAATTGCTATTATTTTGAGTGTTGTCAATAATAACCTCAATCACTGTGTAAGATTTTCATTATAAACAGTCATAGAAACACCACATCACTTCATTAGTCTAAGGGTTGGATTTTTTTTTCTTTTAGAAAAATGATTTACTAGTAAGAGATCTAAATAATAAAGTAAAAGATCTGAATTTTAATGTAATAATAATTTAATCAATTATTTCTAAGAACTGACTGGCAATAATTTCTCCAATTTCTTCATCCAACAATATGATATAGCCTGTCTCCCAGATAAAATAAAGAGGAAGCAACAGTAAGCTTTAGCTGTCTGCACTTGTTGCTGCAATATATACAACAAAAAAGACAAGTCCCAATGATGTAGACATACCAGCTTGGTTTCCAGACAAATGGGTGTGTGAAATAAATGAACAGACTGGGTATAATTTGTTATTATGAAGAACCAATGAAAAACTCCAAGCAGCTAATATATTCCACCTATATTTTTGTCTCTAAAGTTAATGGTGGGCGGAGGGGCATGTACTATCCTCTGTCAATAATTACTTTGAGAATATATATAGTTTGTTTCTATTTATTTAAATAAATAAATGAGTGTCCTAAAGCAGAGATGAGGCTGTGGTGTGTTTTCCTCTCCTTACTGCCATTGCCTGAATCTACCCAAGTTAGCTATTGACTCTCCTCACTCCCAAATGTGCCTCTCGCCTTCAGGGGTTTTAGTGTATGGTTCAAATCTGGAGTCCATTCAAAGTCACACAGAGTCTTGCTTCAAATTTGTAATCTTCAATTAGTTTGATTTTAGGAAACCTAGTCAGACATCGACATAGATTAGTCTGATCTTAAATGAACTAGCTGAACTAATCAAACTAATTGAAATAGAAGTTTCAGTTAATTTAAAATGCAAACTAAGTACATAAATCAAAGATGAAGTTTGCCAAGGTCTTCAAAGGGTGTGAATCATTATTTGAACATTTTAGCTCAACCACAAAGTATCCAGCCATTAATTTCAGCACATGGTCATGACATCCTAGAGCTTTTTGGATGTTGTAAGGCTGGAAGAGATGGCTGTTGTAGCTTGGTCTGGAGAAGCACTGGGCACAGACCTTTCAGAATTTAACACATGCACATTGCTACCAGTGCCAAATAAAGTAAGGATTTAATGGGAACCACCCATTTAATACACAATCAAGTTAAATGAAATAGATGGAAAGGGGATGGGAAGCTTTTGATTCTAGGTATATTTACTTGGAAATAAACAAGGGGGGATTAAAAGTGATTTACAATAATGATTTAAATAACAGTAATAAACAGATCCATAATGCAACAGGAAAGTAGTGAGATCTCCGGACACTTTCTCTACCTACAAGGGCATCTTGGGGTTTGTTAAAGGCAGGCGATTCTTCACTGAAATTTGGCACCGGCTCCTGCTGCCTTTGGCAAACATGCTCCCCTTGCTTTTCTCGAAGTACTGACGGCAACACCAGCAGCATCCAAATGACGAGTTTATTTAGTTTTATATATAAATAATGTTCGGACGTGTGCTGTGACAGGAAGAAGGTAATAGCAAGAAGCACCCAGAAGCAGAAACTCAACGGTTTACACCTAAGGGTGTAGAGGGAGGGAGGGGGGAGGTTCACAGACTTACCTGCTTCCGCAATCCTCCCCAGACATCTACACTGCTGCGTAATGTCCCAAAAGGAAAGAGGGATGTCACGGGCGCCATTTTTTCCCCCAGGAAGATGAGCCATGCAGCCCCAATCCACCTGAACAGGTAAGGTTTAAAAAGCAAAATAAAAAATCCCACTCCCAACCCTCCCCCCCCCCATCCTGGGGATGGCGAAATTGCTTTTCCCCCCACCCATGGCCACGGAGCCACCCCACATGGCTTCGTGCCCATTTTACAACCTGGATCAATGGAAAAACTGGGATATCCCTAGGTCATCCCCAGTTGCCCCAGGAACCCCTGTGCATCATGTGGACGCATAGGGGCAACCAAAGGACGACCCCGGGATAAATCCCTGGTGTAGACATGGCCCATGTTGTTTACATGGTCCTTTTTCACATGGTGGGAATAACATGGAGAACAGCTCAACAGATTGTCTTTGAATAAAAAGTAACTGAGACCCTGCTTCTAACAGTGATACAGTTTACTCCATTCTTATGCACAATTACACTTCAGCAACTAGAATAACGAGTCCCCTGAAGTGGATACAGTTATTCACATTGTTTCATAGTTTGCTATGAAGGGTTGCAGGTTCTCCGCTAGAAAGTTAATGCAGAAGGATTTCTTGGAAGCCAGTCACAAAACACATTGCCCAATCAGTGGTTCATTGTTGCCACCCTCATTGTACGGGAACACCATGTAAATATGCTGTGAGAATAATTTGTGGGCTGGTTTAGTGGTTCATGTTTTACCCTGGCCTGCACTGAACACCAGCATCAATGAACTGTAATGCACATCACTAGTAAGGACCCATGCTTTCTCTCCTACTGCAGTCTCTTTGAAATATTGTAACCTTGCCCTTTTAATTTTGGCAGGATGCTCTGGATTTTCATTTCCTCTTCCTCCACTAGCCCTTCATACTACTTTTTAATCCTTCTGGGCAAAAGGGATGTAAATGATTTGGGGGTAAACCCATAGGTG
Source organism: Anniella stebbinsi (assembly GCA_029215795.1). Classification (NCBI taxonomy): domain Eukaryota; kingdom Metazoa; phylum Chordata; class Lepidosauria; order Squamata; family Anniellidae; genus Anniella; species Anniella stebbinsi. The sequence goes on along the minus strand of JARDYH010000002.1, from coordinate 83,318,931 downwards.
GGACTGTAAAGTGATTTATAAAAACATCCCTCACTTCCATGCAACTTCCATCAACCCATAGTCATCCCTCTGGCTCTCATCCAGGAGATGACTAAACGTCATCTTGCCCCTCGATGGCTGCGAATCAGTGCTGTGTCGGTTATATGGCCAATTCATTGCCACCGTGGAGCAAACAGATAAAGATGTGCATTGGAAAAGTTGGGGACTTACCCCAACTTTTCCTGCTGGAGCAAGGTTAGCATAGCTCTTCTGCCATCTGTCCTTGCTTCAGCGCCATGCTGGAGACATTCCTGGGCGGAAGTTAACCTCCTGACACCACCCCGCAGCAGCAGTAAAGGTGCAGGGTTTTCAAAAATGCAGGGGCAACCCGTCGTTGTCAGCCTCCCAGAGATTATTCATAGAACCAGCTCTCTCACTTCAAGGGGGAATGAGAATTTCATTTTGATTCATGTTTAGCCAGAATTTGCTCCATTTACAACCCCCAATGTGGACATGAATGGGAATGTACTTTCTTGGAAATAGCTCTCACATTCCTGAGCTTGCATCCACATTCACAAAATGCATATTTTAATGAAATGTGTACTAAATTGAGCATTTTCAAATAATACACATTTTCATGCAATGGGAAAAGTATGCATTTGTGTGCACACTTTAAAATGTGTAGCAAAATGTGCACCCTTTTGCTTCAAATGAAAAGAAAAACAGATCACAATCATAAACAGGAGTGAAGTGGTCTGAGCTTCGAGGTGCAGCTTAGAGAATCACGGAGAACTCAAGTATTGTTGATATTTCCATTCCTACTCACTCATCACAGGATCAGTTGCTGAGAGCTGGTGTGATGTGAAAGTTACTAGAATGTTGCACCAGGAGACACTGGTTCACATCTTGACTCGGCCACGATGCTCATTCAGATCCCTCACTATCTCTCAATCTAACCTACCTCAGATGGTTATTTCTGTTTTATTACATTTATTCATTGCCCTATAACAAATTGTTCTTGGGACGATGTACGTAATAAAATGCAAAATGCAAATAATATGCAAATAATATTTCCCCCCTCCATACATAAACTCAGAAAGCAGCAGCAATAATAGAACGCTCAGTGTATAATATAGCAGAGACTGAACACATAAGAGGCCTCTCCACAACTAGGTGGCTGCTTCTCTTGAGTAGTCACTCGGCCTCCCTTAGCATGCAGCATGCAGTTATGAGAAGGGAAGAACTATGTACACCTGTTTGGACGGGTTGGATATAAATGTAATTAATTAATTAATTGTTATTTTTCCTCTCTAACTTAACATTATAGCATTACCTTCCAAAATATACAATTATAGCGACATCATGCCTTCATTGGTTTACCTAACTCTGACTCAATGCATTGCATATTAGCCATTTGAAATGACTTCAAATGGACTTAATACAATTGGGAAGAACTGGAAAGAATTTTAGCTCACTTTCTGGCCCTGGGGACTTAAAATGTCCCGGCTCCCTGTATTCTCTGTATGTGATTCATCTGTTAGTTAGAGTTTCAAGGTGTACTGCATCTCCCTGGAAACCAGCTTCATGACTTATTATCCTAAATAGTTAGCCACTCAATTCCATTAGCTCTAGCTGTGGAAGGAGTGTTTTGCTGGCTTGGAAATAATTATGCTGAATATTCACCATTTTCTTGGAGGGTTAATTGGGGAAAATGAAATAGTGTTTTGTGTAACAGCAGTTATTAAACTGAGAGTATGTTGCAGTTAGAGTCTCATTTCGGATCAGCAAAATGATACTTTGTGCAATCGTAGCTCTCAGCAGTGGGGTTTTGTCCTTTAATGATCTAGCTTCAAAAGGACAAGGGGAAACAGTTTAACAAACTACAGTGAACTTTACCATAGAATAAGTTTGCACTTAATCTTGGCCCAAGCCAGCCATGACTGCAAATGACCCTCAATGTCCAACAAACAGAAACTCCTTCAGGCAATGACTTTTGATTGTTCTGCACATAAGAGACTTTGGCCTATATGAACAAAGAAACTTTAAATGTCCCCTGATCCTACTAAGCAGGTTGTTACTCTAGGTCATGAATGAAATACCTTGGCAATGCAATGTGATAAATGCTGAGAAGGACAAAATGGCAGATAAACAAACAGATTGCATTTAGAGGCTAAGCAATATAAAATGGTACCACGGAGGAAAAAAATGCAACTAGAGTTAATTGAAGTTGGAGATCAAAATGAAACCCATAGGTAACTAAGAATACATATAAGTGCCCTGCCTCCTTGATAAAACTATATTCTCTTCACAAAAGAAAGAGAACTGAGTGATGTGTGTGTGTATGCACACATCACTTGACATGTCATCATTGGTTGATGTTTTGCTTTGTGACTTGCAGCCGAATCTGTGAAAAACATTGCTTTTGAATTGATTTCTGCTGACACAAAAGCTCCATCTGTGGTATTTGATCTATGATGGTGCCTTCACACATGCAAGACATTGCTAGATCTTACCATGAGACAATGATGTGTATGCACATATGCGCTCATTTTCATCCAAGCATTTGCTCCCAGTTTCTTAATTCAAACCTAGCTGGCAACTTCCTGTGTTCCCTCTGGACACTGAAAAGAACAACTGGCAATGTGGGTATGCTTTGGGGAAATGAACGTCCCCTCCCCTTGTCACCAGACATCCACACAGCATAAGTGCAAAGCAAGCCTTGTGGACTGCAATACTCAAGTGAGGACTCCAGTCTGCTGCATAAGCAGTCGAGGAGCTGGCCTTGGTAGATCCAGATATGTGCAGTGAAATGCCTGAAATAATACAGTCTCTTGGCATGATATAGATGGCAATGTTATGCCGTTTTGCTTGTGAATTTTCTGGATTGCTTAAGATATGTTAGATATAAATTAGCACACACTGAAAAACTGCACTCTGGGTAAATGCATACTAATCATATTATTATTATTATTATTATTATTATTATTATAAAAAGCTCTTCATTAGTATTCAGCATCAGAACAGACAGGAAAAAGAGCAGCAGATAATATTGAAGAGTTAATAAATAACAGCCTAGCAACTGGCTAAGATAACCCAAGGAAAGTTCTGAAAGAGAGCAATGGCTGGCCACGGATATCATGGTGTCATAGAGCTCCATTCATTTGTGATAGCAGATTAAGGGTCAGAAGATATCAGGCTTCCAGGATATACGTTATTTTTTACAGAACCCCAAGATCCACAAATGGGAGCCAGGTGCGAAAGACATACAAAATAACTGACATCTAAACCAAAGAACTAGGATTCTGAGCCCAGGAATTTGGTCTGAGTACTAGAAAATGAACGGGGATCACAGTCCTTCCACGCAAAAATCTATTCCTGGTTACCCCAAGTTCTGTTCATTTCAGCAGTATAATGCAGGGTGGAGGGAATCATTTTGTTGTTGCTGTTAAATAATTTGGAGTCAGCAGTCCTTGCTGATCTACTGCATTGCCCAGAGGCCTACCCATAGATCTGTATCTACTTTCTTTGTCCCATGTTGTATATCATTCAGGTAAAAACTCAAAACCCAGACCACAGACAGATTCGGTTTAGTCTAACTTCAGCTCCTTCCTCAGGGTAACAACACCTGGTATCACTTTTAGGGCTGATTCAAACTTTTATGAATATCACTTAATATATTATCCATCATTCTGCAAGTTTTGGTCGAATGTGTGAACTGCTTCCATTGAAAAGCACTGTGTTCATTCCAGGTGTGAGGTGATAGGCAAAGCCCCTGTGTTGTGATGGCTATTTTACCCAGGCAAATCATCATGCTACCTACCGTAGCCATTGAGTGAGGACTATTCATGTGTGAATTCACCCTTACATTGGCAGAAATTGGAAGTGAAGAATCAAAGAATATTCCATTATAGTTCTGTTCATTGGTACAACTCCTGTCTGGCATTGATTATTGGGCAAAGTGGAAAACAGTACTCTCAGCTAAGTAAACTATTGATCCGAATTAGTAAGGAACTTTTTGTATTATTCAGTTTTCAGTTAGGAGTTGTTGTTTTTTAATCCCCATTATTTTGTATAGTCTAGTGTTTTTTCTCTGTCTGATATAAAAGCCTACCTGGCTCATTTATGCATTAAACAACAACTCTTTTAGAACAAGGCCTCACACCTCTGCCAAGAAGATTATTTAATCAGCTGTTATATAAGCAAGAATGATTGTTCTTACACAGCCTGAAGCCAATGAAAAGAGTACAACATTGAATAAGAAGGGTTTCTCCCTCTGTCTTTTTTCACCTTTGAAATGGGAGGGTATTTTGCCAGCTACCTTGGTTAGTGCTGAAAATGCAGCTGTTTAGGACAGTGTCTTCAATAGAAGCTTAATAAACCTTGTTAATATAAATGACAATGCCTGAAATACTTAATGCATAATTTGCCATCTTGCCTTGCACTGTTTTGTTCACTATATACTCAGAAGTGGATGTATATCGTTTGCAGCCTTTGCATATACACTGTATACTGTGACTAAGAGCTTTTCTACATAAGGCTGTTAATCTGCTGTATCTATTTCCAGTTTTGTCATAGAACTGAGACCTGAGCTCTACTCAAAGAGCTTTTCCTTTCCTGCTTTTCTGCTACAGAACCTCTAGGTGGTGCTGTGCTATAGCAGAATAATCCAATTACTCAAGCAGGAAGATACATCTCCTGATGCTTTCAGAAATAATACTCTATTTTCCCTACTTTTACAAAATCTCAGGAAAGTGCTCTTAAAAAATAGAAACAAAACTGGAAGGTCACATCATTATCTGAAGAATCCATAAACAGTGAGCAAGGAATGACAAGTGCACAATTAATGCCTCGTGCTCTGTGTTGCAGCTGCTTAGCTCTGATGTAAATGCTCATCTGTTTGATTTTGTTATGAAGGGATAGGTTCCCAGCCTCAGACCTGTTGGCCATTGACTGCATGGAGACAGTCTGCAGCCTCAGCTATAAGGGTCAAATCAAGAGTTAAATGGATATGCTGGAAGAAACTTCCCATTCCTTTGCACAAGAAGCTTTATTGTCCCTGGCCTAGCCCCCAAAAAGCCTGGCTTAAGAATAAATGAGCAACGCCTCAGCCTTTCTTTACTCATTCTGAACAATTTCTCCATAACTACACCTATATTTTTCTCCTAGCATTTTCCCTCCAGATGTTTTTCACATTTTGTTTTCCTAGCAAAGCTCTGTATGGGGAGGAGTATTTCTATCAAGATATTCCTGCTCACCCACTCACTATGCCTTTCCATGCACTTGGAGCACATACAAAAATAATTATCAATAAATCCAAGCATAGAGTATGTATTAATATTTCATCAATAGCTTTTTGTGGAATATGTGAACCATTTATTAAGGGACTCACAGGGACTCACAGTCTTGAGTCCCTTGTTAAGATCCGAGTGGAGAAAACACATTCCACCATGTTAAAGGGGTAATGGGGGGGTGTTCTAACATTCATAAAATCGAAAGTGTTTCACCAATCTTCCTGAAATTTACATGTGCCAGAAAGAAATTTTGGTTTTACATAACCTGAAAATTTCAAGAAGATTGGTGAAAGATTGAGAGAAGGATGGCAGTTTAACGTAGAAAAGGAAAACAAACCTCTTACTCAGAATGATGCTGGTAATACCCATTGGTGATAGATGTGCCCATGATTTACACAGTGATTACACACTTACTAATTAATCCACTGGTAGGGTCTTCTTCCTCCTTCCTTGTAGTTGGTGGAACTGCTTTCCTTTTAAAAAAAAATCCCTTTGGTTGATTTTTAATGAATGTTTATTCATCCCACTGGAGTCAATGCAGAGGCCTTCTTCCCTCATTGCGTGAGACACACTCAGTAGAGTCGTTCTCCCCCTCCTTCCTGTCCCAGGTAGGGGTGCCTCTACAAGAGTGATTTAAAGCTCTTTCAAAGTGCATAACCGATTTTACCTCCACATGAACGGAGTGCAAATCGGGGGTTGAGGTGCTTTTTCTGTCCGATTATGTGCATTATCGAATATGCGTTAAATAGCGAGTTTTAATTTACTGCGGGAGTTAAAGCACCTTATGACCATGTAAACAAGCGATTCTCTGCATGTAAACAACTTTAAAGCATGTTTCATACAACTGGTAATGCGCTTCACCACTTCCTGTGTATAGGGATTAGGTATAAAAATGATTGGGAGAAGATGCGCATAATCAGCCAACCAGGCGTCAAACCGAAATCATGTAGAGGGGACCTAGATTAGAATGTTGGGGGGAAATGGCTGCTACCTCTAGCAAAGACGTTTTGAGAGAAGAAGATTTTCTCCTTTCTCTTTTGGAACATGTTTTTCTTTGGCTTTGAGAGTATTTTGGGCTATCTTCATAAGGCCAGTTTGCTTTTTTGCTACTGGTGAAGCAGGGTTTAGTTAATAATATAATAATAATAATAACAATTTATTTCTTACCCGCCTCTCCGTCTGGATCGAGGCGGGGAACAACAACATGATAAAATACATAAAACTAATTAAAAACATGACAATTATTATTAAAACTGCATTTAAACATCCTAAAACATCCTAAAAACATTCTAAAAATTACACTGGATATGCCTGCCGGAAGAGAACAGTCTTTATAGCTTTCTTAAATTCTAAAAGACTGTTAAGTTGACGAGTCTCCTCTGGCAGGTCATTCCACAGTCTGGGAGCGGCAGAAGAGAAGGTCCTCTGGGTAACGGTTGTCAGCCTAGTCTTGGCCGACCGCAGTAAGTTCTTCCCAGAGGACCTGAGCATGCGGGGCGGATTGTACGGGAGAAGGCGATCCCGCAGGTAACCTGGACCCAAACCATGTAGGGCTTTAAAGGTAATGACCAACACTTTATACTTCGCCCGGAAACTAATTGGCAGCCAGTGGAGCGATTTTAAAGCTGGCGTAATATGGTCACTCCTAGATGTACCGGTGACCAACCTGGCTGCCATATTTTGAACTAGTTGAAGTTTCCGGACTAGGCACAAAGGTAGCCCTATGTACAGCGCATTGCAGAAGTCGAGCCTCGAAGTTACCAGTGCGTGCACTACCATCTTTAGGTCTTCCAACTCTAGGAAGGGGCGCAGCTGGCGTATCAGCCGAAGCTGATAGTAGGCACTCCTGGCCGTCGCATCTATCTGTGCTGTCATTTGGAGCGACTTCATTCAATTAGTTTGGACTGGTGTAAGTTTTAAGTACAATTTCGAAACCTTTCAAAGTGCTTCTGGGCCTACAACGTTGGTTTCGGCCTAGTCAAACTGTTTTTCTAAGAAGCTTTAGAAACAGTTAAACTGTAGTGTATTTTGCATAGTGTACACATGTATTTTCTTTCTAATCATTGCAGTCTAAACTGGCTTCCTCCTTGATGTGTTTTTGGAGGCAAGCAAATCCTTTTTTGTTCCAGCAGGCCTTTGGCAAATAATCTGGACCTCTATCTATACCTTTGACTTTTAAATTGTTATGTATTTTAAATGTTTTAAATGTTTTAATATTGAAATGTATTTAATTATATTTTTTAACTTTTGTATATTTCTATTTATAGGCTTTAGCTGTATATGATTTAATTTTGTAGGCTGCCTTGAGGCCCAGCATTGGGCAAAAGGCAGGATACAAATAATAATAATAATAATAATAATAATAATAATAATAACAACAAAAACAACGTTTCAGATTTCTCTTCTGTATCTGATGTTCTTTTGCATTTACTTTTCTTTATAAACCATTCATATCTTAAGACTTCTTGTGTGGCATGTTTTCATTGGTTTATCGAGTTAAAAGGGGTATTCACTGTTTTCCTGCTTATGTTATAAAATCTATTTTCAACAGGCCTAGTAACTTCAACAATAACAGAGTTGGGGGGAAACCTCAATCTCTTTACAATCAGAGGCACTGAGTAAGGGACCCCTGGAGATAATTTAGACTGACCCCAACCACATAACACTATTACCCCTTCTGAGGAGATCTGGACCACAGACTACTAAAGACAAACAAAGTAGCAGACCATAATAACAGTTCTCATGTGGCCATTTGCCTTATGAGGCAGGTGCTCCTACAGGCTGGGAGAAATCCAGCCTCAACACTCCTGGCAAGTCCATGTTCTAAAGCACTTGCTCTCAGATGAACTTGAGGGTATCCCACCCTCCACCTTTGGGTTTAATTTACTGGCCTCCCTGGCTGGGCCTTACAGGAAACTATAGGGACAGACAGAGTAGGCATTTACAGAACACATAGGATGCTGAGACTGGCAAATCTAAAAGCAACAGTGTTGCTTTTCCAGAAATTCAATGGGTCTTACTTTTGAGTAAATATCTAGGGATGGAAATGCAGCCTGTGCAAGAATTGAGTAGGGCAACCATATTTGGGAAACCAAAAAAGAGGACACCTAGTGGGGGACAGGAAAATGGCTTTCTGGGGCCACCTTAAAGGCCCCAAATGGAGTGAAGGAGGGAAAAGCAGGTTGGGGAATGGCTGCTCTAAACAAAAATAAAGAGAAGTAGGTGGCCCTAAGTTGTTCGCCATCAGTTTTCCACAACCCCACAGCCACCTCTGCATATCATATTCTCCATCCTGTCCTCATGGTTTATCTGCTTTGGGAGAATGAGAATTTCACTTGCACCTTCTGCCTCCTTAGGGAGGATGTGGCGTTAAGGCTTGTGAGCCTTAACTTCCAATTTCCCTGCTTTTTGGTGCTTGGTTGGAAACTGTAGAGCCTTAACGTTGTTTTTGTTACCCTTGGGTTTTTTTGTGTAATGAATATGATATTAAGCAGTATATAGGTACTATTAATAAACATAGAAATAAATGAATAAATAGACTGGAAGGGTAATTTAATGTTAGAATACACATTACTTCAGAGGGTAAACCCTATTGAGCTTTGAGTGAGAAAGAGAAGTGGGAAGACTGACTGCTTACGTTTTTAACTTTGTGGATTATATTTTAAGAACTTATTTGTGATTTCCCCCCCTAAGAGAGTGGTATTTTCCAGAGTGCAAGAACCTTCATGCAACAGATCAAAGCACTTGGGAAGAGACCTCTAATGTCAACTTATTTTCATCAGTGAAAGTATGGGACCAACTCATTTAACCAAATAATCCTTAGCCCTCACTTTATCCAGATGATCCAAAAGGTCAAAAACTGTAGTGCTATAGAGACATACATAGATACTCATCCAGAGTTGTCGTGGGAGCTCCTGTACATATGTATTGCTTCTGCAAGAGTAAGTGTTTTTGTTTAGGGACAGGGAGAAATTCATTCATTTCACATTTTAATGTGAACTTACCTAGTTTTGCACTTTCAGACAAATGTGTGTACTAAAACTTTGTTATCTTTCCAAATTTGACCACGTCCAAATGCTGCAATGAAATTCTCCAAGCAAAAAATACATTCAAAAATGCATTATATTAGGGAAATTGCTTGAAAAAATGTGTACATTAGGCAAAATTGTGTACAAAAGTGAATGTATTAGGAAAAATGTTCACAAAAATTTGGATGTTCATGCACTCAACAGCTTGGCATCTCGGTATTTGAGGGAGCGCCTCTCCTGATACATGCCTGCCTGAGATTTGAGATCTGTTGGAAGAGCCCTCCTTTGCATCCCACCAATAGTGGGACATGGAGAGGAATTTCTCTTTTGTGGCACCCCGGTTGTGGAATGCCCTCCCCTTGGAGGCCCGACTGGCGCCGACACTGGCTTCATTTCAGCACCAAATTAAAACATGGCTCTTTATCAAAGCCTTTGAGGGCTAAATTCTCCATGGTCACACATAGTTTTAATTGTTTTTTAAATTGTTTGTATTGCTTTTTTAAAAAAATTCTACTGGTTTTAATTTGTTAGCAATTTAATACTTTTTAGCTGTGTATATTATGTTTACATTGTTCTGATTTTATCTGTACACCACCCTGAGATCCCAGTGATATAGGGTGAGATATAAATGTTTTAGTAAATAATAAATAAATAAATTTTATTTATTTATTTTACATCAGTGCTTCTATCAAAAAAGTGTCCCTGATAAATAGGAGAATGTTTGCTTACATGGAAGATCCAATGTGCAGAGAAGCTCTGAAAAATGCAAGCACCACTGGATCACACCTGCTGAGTTTCACAGCTAGAAAGGAGATGTGGGTAGCAATGATACAAAGTTTACTCGAATAAAAAGGGGGCATAACCATCTGAGTAACCCTGGGTGGCCTGTTTCAGACTCTAAGAGGGCTATATATGGCCCCTGGGTCTGAGGTCCTGTCCCCCACCCCTGGTTTTAGCATGAGGCAAAAAGAATATGTAAAGTAAGATGCAGAGCAAAACAAGGAGCTACTCTAAATACTCTGTTATGCTTCCATGTACTCTGAAGGCTCACCATCTATATATCTTTGCCACCATCTCTGTAGCATATCTCAGTTAAATTTAAATTTTCCTGTTAGATTCTATCTCAATGTCGCCCTTCCAGGGAACGTATAACCATGGATGTTTGCATTTTAGCTCTTCCAACAGTTGGTAATAATATTGCCCTTTGTTTTCATCTTCTATACCTCTGCATGTTAATTAATTACACTTTGGGGTGGGGGGAATTAAGAGCCTGGGGATGGAATTGCCTGCCTAAAAGGCAAGATGGCACGCACACACAGCCTGCTGTCAATGCAATGAAGGTGCCTTTAGATAGAAACATGCACATTTTTATATTCCTTTCTGGGAAGAACAAACAAGGAGGTATAGTTTTGCTGCACCGATCGTCATGTTTAATGTGACACAGCCTGTTCTCCTCATGCTCTTCTTCTTCTTCTTCTTCTTCTTCTTCTTCTTCTTCTTCTTCTTATTATTATTATTATTATTATTATTATTATATCCGTATTGTGTTTTATTAAAAGCCAGCTAGTCTGTGAGAAAGGGGTTGTTAGCTTAGAAAGCAGTGCATATATACAGAAAGAATGTAGTCAGTGTGGGTAGGTTTTTCAGCTGTGTCCCTCACCTTGCCTTTATCTGTCTGAAAAAGATCTGCCTGCAGCACTAAGGTGCTCTCTGCACGAAAGAAGGGAGGTGAGGAGTCTCTTCACCACCACCTCCAACATCGTTCAAGGGCTGTATCACTGCAGGCTTGTCACAGCAGTTTGTCACTCATTTTTGGTGCCCATATATCACTGAAGTCTCCTTCCTCCAGGCCATAGCTATGGGCTATCTGCTGCAGCCTGCAAAACAAAAACTCCCTCACATGTCATAAATTGAGAGCACCATCAGAAAGAGCCAGCTAATGGCCAAGAAAGGCCATTTCTCTAAGCTCCATCAGGCACCCTCACAAACCGGTTGCCTGCTTTTGAAAAAGAAGTGGGGGGGATTAAAAAAGCTGGAGAAGATGGGTGTACAGGGACTGGCATTTGGATAATTGCTGTGAACTTCATCAAAATGCTTGCCAGAAGGGAGGGCTAAGGATCATCCTTGGTTAGGAAGAAATCTCTAAATGCCAATGATGATACACAGACTGGACATATTGCAACGATCTCCTTTATTCTCCCCCCAGATGCAGCAAACAGCTCCTGGCAGAAAGAAAGAACAAAACATTTAGGCTACCAAATGTGAATATTGAGGACCCAGGCAGGATCTACACTACTGCTTTAGAATGGTTTATAACAGTAACAACTGTTGGGGCCCAGGACACACTCCAGATACAGTTTTCAAACTGCTTTCAAAGTGCTGTATCCTGCTTGGTGTAGATCTGCCCCCAGTAGATGTAATGATCTGACAACAGATGCACATACTAGGAACATAAGAAAAACCACAATGATCAGGCCAAACTCCTATGTAGTCTAGCATTCTGTTCTCAACAGTAATCAACCAGATGCCCATGGGAAACTCACAGGAAGGTCATGAGTGTAACAGCTCCCTTCCACTCATGTTCCCCAGCAATTGGCAAACAGAGGCCTATTGCCCCTGATACTGGAAATAATATATAGGCATTATGACTAGCAGCCAATGATAACCTTCTTCTCCATAAATTAGTCTAATCCCCCACTGAAGCCATCCATATTGTTGGCCATCACTATATCTTGTGGTAGCAAATTCCATAGTTTGACAATGTATTGTGTGAAGAAGTACTTCCATTTATCCATCCTGAATCATTCAGGATTCAGCTTCATGGGTTCTCCACACCATGCATAATTTTATACACCTTTATCATGTACCCTCCTTTTTTCCTAAGCCTAAAAGCCCCAAATGTTGAAACTTTTGCTCATAGGGAAATTCTCCAACCTCTTGATCCTTTTGGTTTCCCTTTTCTGCACCTTTACAATTGCTCTGTGGTTTTCTGAAGGTTAAATCACTTGATAACTTCTACTCATCATGTTGTTCATTGTATACAGGGAAAAGGAAACTGGCCCATCATGATGAGCCATGCCGATGGATTAATGATGCGTTTTCTGAATCCACCTTAAGGTCCCATATATGGGTTACCCTTAACTTTGGTTTAGTACTTATTTGCTGCCTCACCCACCTCCATCTTTCCCATTTGCTATATGAATGCTATATGCTATATGAAAACGTTGAGTTCGATAGCTAAATGTTGTTGGCACTAATTCAATGTAAATTAGAAATATAGTATCAGATGTCTTTTAGGAGACAAGAAGAAATGGATGGATCATCTCTTCCTCCTCATGATGATGATGATGGCAGCTGTTATTTTGCATGTTTGCTGCCGTTAGTTGTGCTTTCTCTTTGGGGCATAAGCCTCTGATGGAAACCTTTCAGATTAATGGGGATTGTTATTTCATACTTGCATTGCTCTGTGGTAGCCAGCAGAAAAGTGAGTTTAATACTACAGTGGTCAGTTTAATACTACAGCCAGGGCAAAGAAGCACACAGGCGCATATACTATTGCAACCCATCCAGAGTACACTGCATTACCTTGGGGCCATTTCTATTAGTAAAAAAATAATAACAAATAGCTTGCAGGGAGATCCATTAGCAATAACAAAAGTAAATCCAAAGCAATAGTTAAAAGCAGGGTGGGGGTAAGGAATGTAACTTATTTTATCTTATCTCCTCTCCTTTCAATCCTCATGCTTCAGGGCATAAGCTGATTGCCAGCTGAGGCAGTGAAAAAAATATTTCCCCATTGTATAGTACTACATAATTAGATGAATTGTGGGGGTTGTAGGATTTGTCTGAAATAGCCAGCATTAGCCACTGTCACAGACAGGAGGAGGATACTGGATTAGATGCATCATTAGTCTGGCCTGGCTGTGTACTCCATGGCAGAGATTCTGAATAACAAGGTACCACTGGGCATGTATGTGTAATTAACAAGGTTCTGACTGTCAAGCAGGCTTTGCTAGAGCTAACAAAATAGGTAAATATATAAATAAATCTGGGATGAGGGGGGTTGTTTTTGTTTTTTGTCTGCATTTTAAAGCAAGAATTAGATATCTGTCTTGCTGCTTAAAGAAGGAAGGAACTTGAATATATAATAATAATAATAATAATACCTTGCCATTTGCATTGGTGCAAGTGTGTGCGTGCTTGTGTAAAACACAATGCAGAGAGAGCACAGGATCTCTCTGCAGCATTTTGTTTCATTGTCCCAAGTTGGAAGCAGCTCACACTAAAATCTCACTCCTTTATCCCCATGTTCTGGCCATTACATGATGCTTGGTCGCTAAACTCAAGCAAAAGCTTTTTTTCCCCCTCTCCCACCAATGACTTCTCTTAGACCTCAGGTAATGTCTTATATGGTCTAGCTGCATACAAGACATATTATGCCCCAATTTGACAGATAGCTCTTTTGATTCACTGGAATATAACCAGTCACAGTCTATTTCTTGTTATAACATTCAACCTGGATTTACAGGAAATGTTCCAGCTTTTGTGGCTACTGGAGATACTTAAACCTGTATACAAGGAAAGTCTTGACCAATCAGTTGACATTATTAAATCAGATCGAAGTTCTGAGCCATTTAATGGTTTGGCAAACAAAACATTTCAGGATTCTTTCTGCTGCTTTTCGACAAGAAATTCAGGAAATGGGAGGTGTGCAAAACTGAACTCGTTGCGAAGATTGCTAGGAAAATTCACTCACTTGGATTTTTTAATTGTTCTTGAGAAACCTAAGGGTTCCATCCTTGAAGACAGCTCAACAATAATTGCAAATAAATAAATATAAATAAAATAATGCAGCAAGACCTTTGCTTCTCTATGACTTTGGTGTTCCCTAAATATTGCTGTGAAGACAATTGTGAAATGATTTAAGGAGGTATTGTACACAAGATTAGGGGTTGAATCCAGATTTATGCTGGCTCACCTGCACTGATTTAAGTGGATTCCCATCCCATCCATCCAGCAGCAACCCCTCCACCTCCCTGTGAATGCTACACAGAGAGTCAGGAGATGCTGCTGAATGGGGCAACCTTTGGCATGTAGCAGAAGGTAAGGCCCTAAAATCAGGCAGATGGACCATTTGTGAGCAGAGCCCTTCCACATGCATAAGGCAGATTCTGGATCCAACCCACTGCATTTGAGACTCTGAGACCCAACAGGATACTTTAAAGATGGAGCTAGAAATAAAAGTGGATCACTATTTGGTGCTATATACTGCAGGTGCAGGAGAGGCTGGATCTAGATTGAAGTCTCAGCAGGGGTCAATGCTCCTACCCCACCTTCTAGGGTCCCAATCCAAAACAGTGGCCCTGCAGCTACTCTAGCATCAAAAAGAGAAAAAAAAGACAATGGGCAGAATCCAACAGGGTGCTTACACCTCTGCCAATTCTCTTAAACCCCATCAATTCCTGTCTGCAAGTGGCTCCCAGTTTCACCCAGTTTTAGCACTTCCAGACAACTGGGTGAAAATGCTTGTTTCTGAAATGGAGCAGGTCAGCAGAGCTTGCATAAGGGATTCTGCTGACCTGTCCCAAGTGAGAAATGAGCATTTCTGCTTGTTTCAGGTCTCTCTCTGAGAAGTACTAAATCGCTGTTGTGCAAGTGATGGGTCCCATTTGCACAACAGAATCTGCAGGGCTCAAGAGAATTGGTAGTAGCATAAGTGCCTCATTGGATTCCACCCATACTTACTATTTGTGTCAAAGAAATGTGTGTTTAGGCCCCTGAGTGAATTTCATTGAAACGTTAGAAGGCAACTTGTACAACTTGCTCTGCTATGTGAAAATGCCCTCTACTTTCATGGTCCTATTTACAGGCTGAAAGAATGTGGGGGAGACATTTCAACCTTTTTTGTGTGGCAAATTTCAAGGGCTTTGAAGTGCTAAACTCACTAGGGCCTTCCTCAGGGATTCACTACTGGTGACCACCATAATTTCTTCTCTCGAATGACATGAAATGATACTATCAGAGCTTCTCTAAATGAACGATTTATCGCATGCTTGTGATTGTCAACTCACGGAAGTTTGTGGGTCCATTACATGACATTGTCAACATCCAAGGCCCCTCCTATGCTATTCCCTGGAAATTGTGGGTTTAAAAAACCCCCAGAGATAATTTGGGATTATACTCAGAAGCCTTCATTGCTGAGAGCTAGGAATTTAGGAAGACCTCTCTGCTTTAGGTAGATGTTTCAGCTGACATTTCTCTCTTCCCTGCCACCCAACTATTTATAAAATTGAGAAAAGAGGGTGGGTGGAGAAGAAAAAAGAAAGCTGGCAGAGAAGAGGGTTTCTGTGCACTGGTCTTTCTGAGCTTTGGAGAATTATCAGAAAAAGGCTGAGCTTTTCCTAACAATTCTCCCACCCCCTCCCCAAAAAGTGATTCGAAAGTCACAGCCTATTTCAAATCAATAGAATCACCCCCACCTCTGCCCCCAATCAGATGTGGATGTGCAAAAAGGTTTTAAAATCCAGTGTAAGAAAGTAATTAATTTGACTGAGGAATTATTTTTTGAAATGTATGAGGTTCAGTTCCTGCCATGATTATAGAGTACATTTCTGTTTAACGCAAGGAAATCAGCAAACAGTGGCTACCTGCAACATGTGTAAGCTGTATTCCCAAGGACAGGCAAGCTGGGGAAGTGGGATTGTACTCCCAGTTTGCACAACTTTAAATATAGCCGTTTCTAATACAAGACAACTTGGAGCACTATGGAAACATACATTTAAAACCAGGAAATGAAGTAACAAGCCAAAGTCCACAATCTGTAAAATGGAAGACAGCCATTTTGCGGTGATTTGTTTTGTGATTGGGGGGGCGAGGTTGCCGGTGTAAATGGCACCAACAAAAAACAAACCCCATGAAAAGTCTGTGCAGCCTTAGTGGCAGCATGAGGGTAGTGGCACTGGTTTGGCCAAATGGCTTCCTGCTATTATTTTTTATTAATCCTTGGGTGAAAATGAGAGATCAGTGTGATTGCCATATGCTTCACACTGAGCAGACCAATGGTGAATGAGTGCTATGCTCATTCTATTAAGATCAAAGCCCTAATATTCCTTCTCCACACCCACTGTTGACAGTGGAGAGGATATTATTGTATCAAACACAGATTAGATACAAGTACATACCATGAAAAAGAGCATTCAGCAACTTTTCAGAACCCACCATTTCAATGTGAAAAGTAACCTTCTGTAAAAGTCCAAAATCAGCACATTTCTTAGCTCAGCCAAAGGGCAGCAGTGGTTTTATAAATGCATTTTGTTATATTTAAAATGCAAATGATTTTCAAGAGTGAAAGAACAAAATCCCTTTGTTGGGAGAGGATTTTACACCTCCTTTCACCTCTGGCAGAGAAACGGTGTGGAGGAATTCAGGTGCTCTGTGCCTTTTCTATGCCGACTCTTTCTAGCTATTTCTGTGTATAGAAAATTCAGTGTTCTTTAACTATAATGAAAAAAGGGACACGGATGTGTAATTGTACAGACACATAAACACTGCTACAAAGAATTCTCTAAGCCCTTTGCATACTCATGGTATAAAATCTAATCCAGTCCTCTGTCCCATAGTCATACACAAGCAAACACACACAAAATGGTGGGGATGTGTATGGAAATGTGGCCATAAAGAGAGTCTGTATCTGAGTGGATGGAAGTTCCCAACTTGGTAGGCTGTACTTTATGTTGGTTCCTGTTTCGTCCCTCTCTCCATCGCCTCGGACCCTTGCTCTCTTTGCTGCCTCGTCTTGCTCTTATGTTAGCCCTTTTCTTCTTTTCAGTCCTGTTCAGCTATAGAGCACCCCCGAGAGTTTTGATAACCCAAATGATAGGCATGTGTAGAAAAATGTAGCATAGAAATGTGTTAATTCACTACATAGCGAACAGAGACTATTTTTTATTATTTTTGGAAGGGTGTGCATGCCCCAATTATTGGAGAATATGTATCTGCTTCCATTCAGTCATGCTTCCAGACAGCAGCTGTGTTGGGGGTGGCTTACTCCCATTCGTTCATATTTATTCTTGATTTTTTCTTTTTAGACCTGTTAAACAAAAGCAGCCCCTGCCCCTTTTCTCATTATGAGGTACCTGTTGTCAGGT
The DNA here is from genome assembly GCA_029215795.1 of Anniella stebbinsi. Taxonomy (NCBI): domain Eukaryota; kingdom Metazoa; phylum Chordata; class Lepidosauria; order Squamata; family Anniellidae; genus Anniella; species Anniella stebbinsi. Next base: position 83,301,486 of record JARDYH010000002.1, on the reverse strand, counting down.
ATGGAAATATGTATGAGAAGAGAAAGGAGACTGGTGTTATGGCTGCTGATGTCACAATGGCCCTTGCACACACAAGTACAAAAGGTAACAGGAAAACCTCTTTGGGCAGGGTGATTTGGGGTGCCTCTACATGAGAGGTTTAAAGCTCTTTCAAGTCTCATTAAAAATTTTACCTCTACAAGACCAGAGCGCAAATCGGGGGTAGAGGCGCGTTTTCTCTCCGAGTATGCGCATTATCGAATGCGCGTTAAATAGCGAGTTTTCCTGCTCTGCGGACGTTAAAGTGCATTTTGACCATGTAAACAAGCAATTCTCCACATTTCAGCCACATTAAAGTGCATTTCAAACAACCAGTAGGGCCACCAGTTATGCGCTTAACCACCTCCCGCGTACAGTCATTATCATAACAGTGATTGCGAGAAGATGCGCATAATCGGAGAACCAGGCATCAAACTGAATTCTTATAGAGGGGGTCTTGGAGGGAAATGGAAAAGAAAGAGATACGACATTGCTCATCCCACAACTTCACCACTCCAAATGGCCTTCTGCTAAAGCAGCCTTTCTAGTAGAAAAAGAAGCCATCAGATTACGGTTACAGATACTTCCATGAAACGTGCAGTTTAGTGTTTAAGATGGGGGAAGCAGTTGTTTCTAGGGATGAGTGATACTGTCAAGTCCATCTCCACATAATTCCTCCTTTTCCCACCTGCAACTCTATTCCATGCTGGTTCTGAGTTTATTCTTTGTGTGTGTGTGGGGGGGGGGAATCTGTATGTCATTTGTATGGATCATTGGACTCATTAATGGACACATGCCTCATTGAATACAATATATCTGTATGCCTTTTTTTTAAAAAATGTATGCATGTTGTCAAATAATTTTTTTTTTACTATTTTAAGCACAGAAATGTATGGTTCTCTGACAAGAAATTCCTTCCATTTCCACATTTGGTTCTGTAAGATGCAAATTGGGTAAATCCAATTTTTAAAAAATTCAGTGGAGCAAATTTCTCAACCATCTCTAACTGATGTTATCCTATGCAACTTCTACTTCCCCCCCCCCATCATTTTTTTTTTTTTTTTTTTTTTTAGGGTTGTTTTCTGAGGGCTTCCTCCCACATAAAATTTTCAGGTTTCCAAAACCCCGGTTGATGCTAGTGCAGGGCTGAAATTTCCCCCTGCCCTTTCTCAGGACCATTTGTGTCTCACGAAAGTGAGCCATTTTCAGATACTCGTGTTGTGTGGATTGGAAGAAATTCTACTATTTTTTCCAGGGGAGTTGCATGTCTTGTTAAGATGAGGTGGCAGAAGGCTTCACAATCTTCCCCCCTCCCCCCCAAAAGGCTTTTCTGCCACTTCATCAAGTAACTATTAGCCCAGCAGTGTTCCTCATTGCCAAGAGAATGGCCCAACGGAATAATGCTATGTCATGATAGCACCACTCTCAGAGAAAGTGTTGGTGGTGTCATTCCTGTTCAGCCATTCAGTTGGCAATACTTCTGGGCTGTTGGTCATTGCAGCTCCACCATGGTTTGAACCAGTGGCAGGGGTGGGGGGTTGGTAAGGGCTTTTCTACATGAAGCATTTACCATGCACTCATCATTCCCTACTCATGGTTGTTTTTGTGTTCTTTAGACAACATCATGGTCATCCAGTTTTACTTTGTGTCTAAAGAGCACTTTGGCATTTTTTTGTTTGTTTGTTAATTTGTTTGTTTGTTTCTAGAGCAGGGAAATGTAGCATTTAATTGTGCAAGCAAAAGAAACTACTTTTCTCACTTTTGTATTTGCCCTGTTCTGCTATACCTCAGTGTCACCTAGAGGTTTATGTAGCAGAAGAGCAGGAAAGGAATGCTGTTCGTGTAGTACTTGAAAATCAATTCTGCGATGAAACTGAAAGTAGATACAGCAAATTAACAGCCAACTAAAAGCTTTATGTGGAAAAGCTCTAAAAGAAAGACTGTGAAAGCTACTGCCATTTTTCCTAACTTAGTAAGATGCCCACTAGCTCTGAACAATATTTAGAATTAATGTGAGGGAATAATGGTAAAGCTGTTCCTTTCCAGGCATAGAGTTTTACTTTCTATGCTATATTATAATGAGTTGAACAGTCAAGTACATTTTAACAGACAAACAAACACAGTGGTGCAAAAATGCTAATGGTTTTAGGAACTAAGTATACCGCAGAACAAAATTATAAGTAGTCTTATTTGACCCTGCGGTTCACGGTTGGCCAAACTGTGACCATGTGCCCTTGTTCATATGTGTGCGCAAACTGGTATATATCCACATGTCATGACAAATGTGAGAACAAAGGGTTCTTTCCCAGGAGATTAGGCACAGAGTGTGGAAAAGGCTTTGTCAAAGTGGAGGAAATTAGCTCTGGAGCAACTGTTAAGGTAAACCGTACATTACAACCTGCATTAATTACAGAAATTTTTTACAGAAGAGAAAAATGCTTAGCTAGTATATCACCCCCCTAGCACATGGAACAGTATACAAGGGAGAGGCAGTGAGGAAGGGAAACAAAGCAAAAAGCTACAAAAGTTATTGTGCTTGACTTGATACCCTTGTAACAGCCTACACACAAATCCCTGCTTAACTACCACCATTGGACTCAAAGCCAACAAATCATGCAGATGGAGCAGCTCCCTGGGAGACAGCTAGGGGTATGCATGGAACTCACAGGGTAGCTGCTTCTACTAAGAAACTAGGGTCTGGATTCAATGGATGCTTCATCAAGGAGTGAAGCTCTATCTAGCTATACAAGGCAACACAGACCTCTCTGGGCAAACAAGGCAAAGTGCTCAAGCAGAAGGGTGAGAAGGCTTCTAGTCCTGGTTAGGTACCAGAGTGGAGTGGAGACACTCCATTATGAGGAATAAGCCTGACAGCCAAATGAACCCCATGCTGACTTTGGAGCAGTGAGCCAGTCCATGTTAAGTCCAAAAAGAAAGAGAACTGAATGCCTTAATTCAAGGGAATTTGCAGATTTTAAAACAATGGCTCTGGAGCTGGTTTCAGGATGGGGTAGAACATAAGCATCCATCAATAGCTTAACTCTGGAAAATGAAAGGAGATCTCAAGGAGGTTTCTTGCTACTTGATGGAGTTAAAGCTAGCTGACAGAGCATTACAAATGCTATGTATGCACCTGGGCAGGGGCAGCTGGTGCCGAGGTGCCCTGCTTGTGCCTGCCTGACCAATGTTGCCCATTGCTTTCTGCCTGAGATTTCAAAGAGTGCATAGTGTCCTGATGCACAAACTGGGAACAAGCAGGAACGGACAAAATGGACTCAAAGAGTGTGTTGGGCAGCCACACACTGCACTGAATGTGTGTTGTGTGCAAGCAAGAACTAAACCATGGTACTGTAAGTGGTGTGGAATGAATGTGGGAGAAGGCTCTGCTGTTGCATCTGGGAGATAGTTAGGTGGAGACATACAGAACAAAGGGCATTATGAGGCTGCTCGTGTAGTACTTTAGCCAACTGATCCATCTTGGGGTGAGAATCCTGCAGGACTGAGCCATATTTCCTACCAAAGCTCTGGATTGGCCAATTCAGAGGTACCCTAGTGGTTAGTCTGGCTGGGGTGGTGACCTGGAAGTCAGAAAGTTATTTGCTTGTATCTGTAGTTCTACAGGAGCAACTCCTTTTGGGCCCTTTCCACACCAGGCATTTTGCCTGGGATAGTCCCTGGGTGTAGAGGGAGGGAGGGAGGGAGGGAGGGAGGGAGGGAGGGAGGGTGATCCCAGAAGTACCTAATACACACCATCGGAGCACAGGGCGCAGTCGGGGTCCATCCCAGGCAAACTGCCTGGTGTGGAAAGAGTATTGATTTAATCAGTAGAGAACACACGAGACAATGAGGTAGTGCCTGTGCCACCTTGTTCCTGGCAGCATTTCAGCCATTTGCTGTTGCTGCCTTTTCCAGAACAAAATGGATTCTTTAGCCACAGTGCCAGAATGATATTGATAAAAATGCAAGACCCAAATGGCATGGGTACAGAGAGACACCGGGCTGAGCTTCTCTGAATAAAATGTAATTTATATGTACAAATTCTATAGGATGAATAAGAGATACTCTGCCAGCAAATAAAGAAAAGGCAATGGTGTGTCCGCAGATCTGGTGAACACACTTCTCCAGATTAACGTTTTGTTCATATAATATAAGACACATTAAGTTGTTTTCAGCTCTTTGGGTAGATTTTTTAAAGAGGACAATAGCATTTGAGGGGCTAACTCCCATTCAATGTCTACTCCCATCTGTGAATCTCACTAAAATGAAATAACAAGAAATGAGAAGCAAACCAAGTGACATTTTCTCTTTGGAGAAAGAAAGGCTAAATAAATCAGAAATGCTAAATGCTAATTATGTAACCTGTTATGCTATTCTAGGTATTTTCTCATTATAGTGATGGGTGAAATATAAGTACCTAGAAAGGGTACTAAAACAAACATACAAGAAATCAAAACCTGCAATCCTCCTAACACACTTCCTTATGGTTACATTCTTTCAAAATCCATGGGCCTTACTTATGAATAAATCCACTCAGTCTCATAGATCTCATTTATATCTGTCCTCACACTATCAATTTTCTTTTTCTTTTACCATTTATGTATGAGAATTTAAATTTGTTTTATTTTTGACTTGAATTTGCCCCATTTATACCTCCAAATACAAACAGAAACATGAGCCCATGGGGGGGGGGGGGGGCTTGCATGCCCCCAAATGTGCGTTCTCGTTCAGAAAATGCCCAGTTTAAAAAAGTGCACATTGAATGAATGAAGATTTCCCCTCTCCAAAAATTTGTGCAGGTGCAATTTTCCTGTTTGAAATATGCACCTTTCCTATTCAAAAGAAAAGAAAAACAGCTCACAATCAAACACAGCATTAAGTTGATCCATGCTTTAAAGTGGATTTTGGGGAATCTCAAACACTGCTGATTTTTCCATCCCTGACATTTTTGCAATTGGCAGAAATCTTGTGAGCATTTTGCGTGAATTGTGGGGTGTGTGTTTTTCATCTCTTTTCTTAAAATTATTTCCATTTATAAGTACATGTTCAACCAAAAATAAAATAAGCAAATATAAGACAGCCTGAATCAAAAAGCAATAAGCATGCGGAAACCTTCTCTAAGGCAGAGGCAGCAATGTAAGTATTCTGCAAACAAGGGGGAAGCAGGAAACCTGCATTTTAACTGTCAAGTTTCAGAGGAAAGGGGAGTTTTGATGATTTCACTTCAAAGAGCCGCAGATTAGCCATTTTCATTTTGATATGATCGATAGTAGCCATTGGTGTTTGCATGATCCGCACATGTTTGGGGCATCATAAACACACTCAAATATAGGACCACTGCATTAAATAACGTGACCTTGCTACCTTCTAATGGTAGTCTTAGAGTGCAAACGTGTTTTAATTAGCAGTCAGCAAGCAGACTGTAACTCCACTGAAGGAGCATTGAAGAATCACTGCCTATTAACAACCCAGCGGTAAGTAAGCCAGCACAAATACTTATAACCAAATAGTGTGCATTTCAGGAGTGGAGAGGATTAGCTATTGGGCACACAACACAGTGGAGGAAATTGCTTTATTCCCAGTACTGCTGGGTACCAGGAGGCAAACACTGTGCCTCCAGCCCATTAACAACATTCAGAGTGTTGCTTCCCATTGAAAGGGTTATTGGCTAACCACTGGGTGACCAATTAAATGCTATGAATAAGTCCCAAACCAAACAGCATGAGGCCTGTTTGTGGCACAGTGGTATCATTACTAAAGTGAAAAACTTGATGAGAAAGGAACATATTTAATTATAGAACTATACAAATGGCTAATTAGGACCATAAAGTGAAATGAATGACTTTCCAGTGGATTTTTGAATGTTACTGATAACTGCTTAGCTTCTTCAGAGGCCATGAAAGTGATCTAGAGCTGTAGTCTGCCTACCATTGTAATGGATGGATCTTCATTATAGGAAGTGTGTTTGACCTGATTGCTCAGGTAGCATATGGGTTCGTCTAAAGACAGCCCTTCTTCCTTTCACGGCAAGGGTTCCTCCACTTCAACCCCCTGGTCTGCCATGAGTTCTGCTTGCTTTTATAGTACTTCTTACGGGCTCACAGAGAGACACATTACTTACAACAAGAGCTCAGTCTGTATCACTCAAGCATCAAAGCACAAAAGAGTTCTGCTCACTTCTTGCCAAGCAAATGCAAACTCCCTTTGATAAACTCTGGCCTCCTCAAACTAATTCAGAATTAATCCCATGATTGTCTGCCCCATCGCCTCCTGAACCAACCGCTATATTTTTCTTGTACTTTGTTCTGAAACCTACTTAGAATAAAGAATTATTTTTGTTAAACTGTGGCAGGATCTACACTACTACTTTATAACAGTATTGAAGTGCACTGACAACTGTTGGGGCCCATGACACATTCCATATACCGTTTCCAAACCGCTTTCATACTGTTATATCCTGCATGGTGTAGATCTGGCCTGTGGCAACCAAGCCTTTCAAAGGATAATGCAAATAACCAAGTTTTCCTAGAGTGCTTCCAGAAAGTGGGATCCTAGCGCTAACTATCAGAAAGCATTGAGCAGCTCTTCCATCTTTTCTTTCTTAACAAATGTTCTGTTGTAAAAAGAAATGATGGCAGAAAGGGTGGAGATTACAAGTGGATGACAAGAGTCATGTCTGGAGCCCCCGTAAATTCCGTAGAGCAGGGTGATAGCACATTCAAAACCTCATCTGGAAGTAACCCTAGTGAAAGGTGTGGATTTTTGTTTTGTTTGTTTGTTTTAAAAAATACAAGGGATGTGCAGCAGATCGGGTCCGATCCACGATCTGGACCCAATCTGGGTAAAATCGGATGAAACTATCCGATCCTGATCCCGATCATCTGGACCATCTGATGTGATCCGATCCAATCCAAAAAGACCTGATCTGGATCAGAAAAAATCAGAGGATCGGACCTCCTCCCCCCACTCGTGCTCCTTACCTGCTGCCTCCTCACTGCAGTCCGCTGCCACCCACTGCTTCCATACTTCTTTGAAACAGGCCTTGCGGCCTGTTCCACAATAGAGCGATGGTGCTGGGTGACGTTCACTCAGCGTGCCCTCGCTCTACTGGGAACAGGCCGTTACATGCCATTACATGCCGGCGTCCCGCGCTGCCGTCCGCTGCTTCCGTACTACTGATAAACAGGCCGCAAGGCCTGCTTATCAGTAGTACGGAAGCAGCGGATGGCAGCGTGGGATGCCGGCAAGTAAGGAGTGCGAGCAGGGGAGGGGGAGGGAGAGGGAGGTCCCCACTTACCTGCCGGGTACTTGCCGGGGCCATCCGCTTCCATCCGCTTCCGTCTGCTGCCACCCGCTGGTCCCTTCTACTGAGAAAGAGACTTCGCAGCCTGCCTCTCAGTAGAGCGCTGGGTGACATCATCATCTGGCGCTCTACTGAGAGGCAAGCCGCAAAGCCTGTTTCTCAGTAGAAGGGACCAGCGGGCAGAAGCGGGCGGCAGCGAATGGAAGCGGACAGCCCGGGCAGGTAAGGAGCATGAGTGGGGGGGAGGGACAGGGAGGGGGGGAGTTAGGTCCCCACTCACCTGCCCCCATGTTTTCCGCATAGGCTTGCATTGGGGGAAAGCTTTCTTTCCCCCAATGCAAGCCTATGGTGAAAACACCTAAAATGGTATCCGATCAGAAAATCGGACATCCGATTTTCGTATCAGAATCAGATCCGATCCAAGAGACCTCCGATTTTCTCTGATCCGATCTAGGGCAAAATCTGAGGTTCCAATTCCGATTCCGATACGATTTTTCCTCCCGTGCACAACCCTAAAAAAAATCTCTTGTAACAGCAGGAACAAATTAATTAGCTTTTAAAGAAGCAGGTTGAACTGATTCCTAAAACAAATCTGGATTGATATGACTTGGTCTTCCTTCTCTCTTCTAATGACACTCTAATATGTCCACATCCCTAAAATACATAAACACCCTGATCTTATATATGTCTTCTTAGAAATAAATCTCATTGATTTAAGAGGAGTTTAATTCCAAGAAAGTATGCACAGGATCACAGGCTAAGACTAAAGATCTAAATTTGTTAGTAGCAAATATGTCCAAAATTGAACACAGTGGGGCTTATTTCTGACTGAACATTCATGGGATTCCATTGTGTAAAAAGTGGACTTTACAGTGTGTGTTTTCTTCTGTTTTGAGTATTTCTTGCTGTTTCCGCAAATGCAATAGACCATCATGCCAATCTCAGCATTGCTGTTCAAATATTAATGTTTTTGTTGCTGGTGTTTTAGAAATACCACCTGACCATTTTCTATTGTGGGAGAGGTCATGACCTCAGACTGAATGTCCAGATATGATATTTCTGTGGCAAGAAAGTGGTAAGTAATAGGTAACATTCTGCAAGCATCACATGTAGAAGCAACTTAAGGCCTGGCACTAATAACAAACAGTATTCCTCTTTTCCCCTGCTGCTTAGAGCCAGTGCTCATATTACAGTTACAGTATCGCAGCAACTTTCCATGGTGAGTTTCCAGTTCCCTGGACAACATTCACAAACAACCACATGATGTGCCAACATAATAATACAAATTTCTCCACTCCAACAAATTTATCCTAGACATTAAAAGCACACTATGCAATGGAGTGAAAACAGTGTTCTGCACAAGCCAAGGAACATCACCCATTCATTCAATGTCATAATCAGCTCCATGTGAAACATGTGCTGTGCTGAAGTGAACAGGAAATCTTTAGATATCTGCACTTGATCACCTCCGCATTGCAAGGTGTTGGTCGAAGTGATGTCTGGAAAGTGGAAACTCACCATGAGGAAGCTGCTGAAGCATCGAAATAGGCATGTGTATACTGGCTTGTATAGCCCATTCTTATGTGTGTTTACTCAAAAGTAAAACTTCCTGAGTTCGATGGAATTTGCTCCCAGGTAAATGTGCATGAGACTGCAGTCATGCAACAGAATCATGTGAATGTTTACTAAGGAGTAATTCCAACAGTGTTCAGTGGGAATTATTACTTGGTATGATTGCACAAGGCTGCAGCCTTTGTCTGCTAGAGACATTGTTGTGGTGAATTCCAGCTAAGGGAAAAGAAATGCACTTTAATATTACCGAAATCAATAATTCTACGTCCATTTACAATGGAATCCAGAAGTCTGAAGTGATTGACTTAAAAACAAAACAAAAACCAACAATAGATAGTAGTTTGGATTCAGACATTGTGGTGTACACCAGGTATGAGAGAATGAGTGAGCGTCGAGCTCATTGAAGTTTTTGTTGTTACTATTCGCACAGGACAAAGTGCATTAGTTATTCACATAGAAACGTGCATTTGAGTGCACATTTTTTTAAAGCACCCACTCAAATGTGCACTTTCCCCCATTGACTAAAATGTCGAAATGCATATTTTCCCCCCAAAATGTACATTTTAAAAAGCTCATTTTTTAAAAAAACCACACACTTTATGAACACAAACACATGTTCAGGAACATGTGAGCTTTGCCTGCAAAATATGCTTGCATTTGCTTTCAGAGGGGCGAACAGGAGAAGTTCTGCTCTTAAACAAACACAAACAACAGTTTCTTACATCCCTACTCTTCATACAGGAGATCCAAAGGGACGGTATATATTGCATATGGAGCTGATCACAACATTGAAGAGTATCAGAGTAAGTTCCTTTCCCATCACAAACTTGCTGAGTTTAGGAGGTGTATAGGTATGTAGTTGATGTCATGGTCCATTGTTCCTGCTGTGTCCTTTTCATGATCTTTCTATGATATCATAACAAGGATTTATTTCCAGTTTATTAATTTTAGATGTATTCCTCAACAACCAAGGCCAGATCTACACCAAGCAGGATATAACACTTTGAAAATGGTTTGAAAATAGTATATGGAATGTGTCCTGGGCCCCAACAGTTGTCAATACCATTATAAACCATTATAAAGCAGTAGTGTCGATCATGCCAAGTGTCTTGTGCTACCTTGAGACTAAAATATTGTGTTTGATTTGTGTTTAGTAAAATTAAATAATAATCTTTTTTAAAAAGCACCTGTCAAATCCTTTTAGATGATCTAGTTCCATGGGGCTCTCACTGCAGGGTCATAGGCAAGAAGAAAATATTGCAAGGTCATAAGCAAGAAGCAGCTGAAATTATGCTTTATTTTTACATCCTTTCAGCAAACATCCCCAGGGATAAAATAATTATTTTGCTCTTCCTTTCTTGGCGGTAGCTTTATGGCTGGGAGCAGATTACTATTCAATTTATATAAATATTGGACAGGCAAAAATAACACACACACACATTGACATAAGACTCTAAGCCAAATAAAAAGCAAAGGTTGTTCCTAATCAAGGTATTGCCCAATTGCGGATTTTGGAGATGGAAGTCTGTACATTGACATGCTCCATCCTACACTAACTCATCTGCAAAATACTTCGGAGTCTATAATAGTGTTGAGGGTTGTCCTTCCCTGTATCTCAACCACAAGGAAAGAAAGAAGCGGTGGGTGGGGTGGAGGAAGAAATAACAAAACCTTGTGTGTTTTTATTAAAAAATAATAATACAGAAAACATATATGTTTTCATGCAGACAGGTAAAAACGTTGGGTGTCTCTTCTAGAGTAAATAATCAAGTCTCTGGGCTTCATTTTTAATCTGCATCCTGCGAGGTTGTTAAAACTTGATGTCAGCCTACACTTAAAGCTCTGCAATCTTGTTAACAGACTGATGACAGGCATGAAGCTGCTGCATTCACTGAGGGTAGCGCAAGAAGCTATCGACAAGAGATGCCTTGAATTAAATCCCTGCTCCTAGATTTCCACTGATCTCTCTCAGCCCTTGTTTGGGATTGAAGCTCGCTTACATGCCTTCCTTCATGTGCATCCCATTCGGCACACGTCTTACGAGAGGCGAGGGAGCCATCGTTCCCTCCCCTGGCTGCCAGGTACTTTATCACTCTTCGCTATTGTTTTAATAAGCTCCTTGCCGTTATGTCATAGAGCCTTCATAAATATCAGAATTACCGTCATTTATTTGCAGTCAAATAGCTGACTAGGTGCTTCTCCGCAGTTTGCGTGACACCTGGGCCATGTTGAATATGATGAATGATAACAAAAAGGAGGCCTCGCCTAACTGTCTGCTGTTCAAAGGCACATCAAAGAACAGCGCCAGGAATACAGTCAGATCACAGGGGTTTTGCACAACTTTTCCTTTCTGGTTGCAGGCTTAAAGAACTAGTCAACGTAAATGTTGTGTTTACTCCCTTTACAGAGCATTTGTTAGGTTTTATTATTTTAATAATAACAATAATAATAATAATAATAATAATAATAATAATAATAATGGCAATGCAAGCCAGAGTCCTGTATCATTTTACACAAGGACACTTTCACAAGTGACACTGCCATTTAGCTTGTACATAGTTAATACAGCATGGAACAGGGCAAGCAGCCAGTGCATGGGAGACATTGGGGTGTGTTTTGCATGCTTAGTCCTCTCCTTTTAGGCTTACATGTGTTTCCCTAATAACATGAATAAGCTAATGTCACTGTTGCTTTATGAAAGCAGCCTGACTACCTGAATAAAGTTTTTCTAGTGTGGTGTACTGGTTAGAGCCAGTATGGTGCTGGACTGGGAGTTGGGAGATCCAGGTTCTAGTCCTCTCTCAGCCATGGAAGACAGTCATTGGCTGAATACGGACGACACAATAAGCAACTGGGGAGGGGGAAACAATAGTCAGTTGTACTGACTATCGTGTTGTCCGAATGCTGCCATTGTCAACTCAGCGCTGATCCTAATCCTCACCACAGTTGATTATTTATTACCATGTTGTGTGAGGAGTACCCCCTAGATGAACAACTGTAAAGTTGATTATTACCCCACCATTGACTATCGTGTTGTCCGAATTCAGCCATTGATTCTCAGCCCAACCTACCTCACAGGGTTGTTGTTGTGAGGATAAAATGGAGAGGAGGAGGATAATGTACACCGCCTTAGGTTCCTTAAGGAGGAAAAAAGGTGGGATATAAATGAAATAATAAAATTTTAAAAATGGCCATTACTGCTCACATGTGTAAGTATGGGGCTTCTATTTTGTTACTACGAGCCAATGTTGTTCAGTTGCCAGCACAATCTAATGGGCAAAATGTCCAATAGAAACTGGATTCAAATCTTTGTTCAGTCACTTTTATAGTTTTATATTATTTATTTATTCTGTTTAATAATCTGCCTTTCCTCCAAGGAATTTAAGGCAGTATTTATTTATTCATTATTACATTTCTGTTATGTCCCACCCAATACTTGAAGTTTTCCGTGTGGCTCACAAAACAAACCTTAAAACCATAAAATACAACAACATAGTAAAAGGCAATAGTAAAAGGCAACTTTTCTTTTCTCCCAGGCATTTTAATAGCTCAAGTTGAGGTTTTGATTGACATCGTGGCCAGGCTTAACAGTTAAAATGTTTTAAAGTGTTTTAATGACAACTGTTTTTATGATTTTAAATTTTGTATATTGTCTTTTTAATGTTCAATGTTTTTAGTTTTTGTAAACCACCCAGAGAGCTTCGGCTATGGGGCGGTATATAAGTGTAATAAATAATAATAATAATAATAATAATATAAAAACCTTAAATTTAAAACAGAATAAAATGAAAGTAAAGCCAGGATAAAAGCCAGCAGTAATGTAAAGATCTAAAAATGCACTAAAATGCCAATCTTAAGCCTGGGGGGGAAAAATCCTTACCTAATGATGAAAAGGTAAGTGCCAGGTAAGCCCCTCTGGTGATGCATATACTGGTATACATGCCCCACAACTTTACCCTCACAACAGCCCTGTGAGGTAGGTTAGACTGAAAGATAGTGCCTGGTCCAAGCCTCACAACTGAGTGGGATTTGAACCTGAGTCTCCTCAATCCTAGTCCAACATACTAACCACTACATCACATTGGCTCTTGTGTGTGTTTTCAGGCACTGAACTAATCCCCTGTTCATCATCTGTTAAGAATTTCAAAAGTGGCTTACGACAGAAGGTTACTGCAGGAATCAAGAAGTTAAAGATTAACACACTACTACACACTGCTACTCACTACATACTACCATCCAGCCAAAACACCTGAATCACATTATCCAACTGAGGGACCCACAGGCACAGTCCATATCTCTGTTTCATATGGGGACAAGAAACATGAGAGCTTCCATGGCTACAAACTGGGAAAAGGAGTTGACCACACATATGGATTCCTGTATTTGAGCAAAATGTAAAAACTGGATATGAAGAAGGTTTGAGGCGGCCTCCATATTTGTGATACCTTTTGTGCATGCCCCTCACACCCTGCATGCTAAACCCTCCAACTTATCTGCACAGGACTAGAGCTTCTTATACAAGAACAGAAGGTCAGTATCTGTGTAATGTCCCAGGGCCCCTGGCCGTTTGTTCTTTTAAGCATCATGGAAACTGCATACTCAGACCCAGAGGTTTACTCACAAGGAGACAAATCATTAAGCATCTTAAGGCCTATACAAGCATACTTAATAAACGGTGTGGACTCAGACAGCAGAAGCTCACGAAGCTGCTGGCCCATCTGGACCCCTGGGTGGGGGCGAAAGCAATTGATATAATGTTCTGTGCTTGGTAGTGGTACAAGCACCAAGCAATAACATTGGAGCAGTTACGTCACTAGCATAGGCAGGCATCTATCTTTGGCCTTGCTTCTTAAAGCTCAACAGCTTTGGAATGTAAGCTCGTTATTACTCTGTCCAGCTTGCTAGGCCTGGACAAATAAGGTGCAGGTATAAGACGCCTCTGATCCATTTTCCCAGCAATTCGCAAGATGCACTAGCATGCTGTGCTGTGGGAAGCCGAGGCAGCCATTTCCCAGAAGCCTCTGGGCAACTATGGCTCACAGGATTCTCAGTCTACACAATCTGAATCAAATTCTGAGCTGCCTGCTTAAGTATGTGAAAATGGGTAATGCCATATGAATTGGAGAATTTTGTATGAGGATGGTTTTCAGGGGGAACATACATGAGAGAATGTGATGAACCAATGCCAGCAAATAACTCCTAAGCTGTTTTGGTGGAGCTACAACATATCCTCCGAGAACCCGGCAGCTATTAACGGGTTGTTACTAGGGAACTACAAGAATTTCATTTCAATTCGTAAATCATCCAAACTTGCCCTGTTCACAACCCTGAACATGAACACAAGCATGTTTTTTGGAAAAATGTTTTCACATTCCTGAGCTTGTAATCATGTTTGAAAAATGCACACTTTGAAATGCTTTAGCCAATATGTATTTCATACTTTGGTCAATGGGGAAAAGTGCATATTTTTCCCATTTGAAATATGTGTACATTTTCCATTCAAATGAACCCCAAAACAGGTTGCAATCAAAAACAAGAGTGAGCCAAACCAAGCTTTGAAGTAGAATTCAGAGAATTATGGTGAGTTTGAACATCCCTGGATCTCCCTTCCCTAGTGTTACTTAAAACTATTTTTGCTGAGCCTGTTGTGTATTTTTAGCTTGCCTGTCACAGCAAGGAGGGAAGATAAGAGTGCTAGGTTTGGTACTTTAAAATCTAGGATTTCACACACACAGCCACACAAATCAGCTTTTCAAATTCATCACTGTGTTCACAAAACAAATCTTTGTCACCTTTGCCTCCATTGCCTCCGGTGGATTGAGCCTTCACCTTTGCTTTCCTTTGTGTCTTACAAAATGTGAGTGGTATGTTATTAGAGTTAGGGCCTCATTGGTGCATGCAGAGCCTCTGAAAGAGTAGAGGCCTCAAAACAATTTCATGGAATCTTACCTTTCCAGGGAACCTAACCCACTTCACTTCACCTTACGAGTGAGAGTTTCTATCTCCAGGGATGCCCTGAGATATTTTGCTGCCTGCCATAGAAAAGCAAATCCCATGCCCCTCCCAAGTGAAGATGTTTAGTACCCAAGACAGGAGATGCTATTTCGGCACCTGAGGCAGAAAATGCCACAAGTACCTCTCCCCGTTTCCTGGAAGTAAAAATACAACACCAATAAATTAAATAACTAACAATTTGTTGCCCTTTTATGCCATCCAACATTAGCTGCCTCAGGTAGCCACTACTACACTCTTGTCTAGTGGTAGGGTTATCTTGATGGCCACCCATTTGACATGAAAGATGAAAAACCCAAACTCTTATTGCAGGAAAAACCCCACAAAGAATTGTTTACCTCAGCTGTCCTGTTTCCACTTAGGTTTGCTCCTGTAAAGCTCGCTGGACAGAACAAGTTGTGCCTCAAAATGGGTTGGGCAATGAGGGGAAGCATTACAATGATACACAAGGGACAATTGCCAGGGTTATGTCTCTGGACTCTCACAGATAAGCTTATACTACTTTGGCTTTAATTCAATACAACAAACAGCCAGAGTGAACTCTGTTGCCCTCTCTGGAAGCATAAAACAATATACTCTAAATCTCTTCAATATACTATTCCAGGAATTACAGTGCAGAGAGATATGGAACACCATTGTTATTGCTGAAGATAGTTTCGCTTTTGGTTCCTTAATAAGGCATATGGAGGAAGGGGAGAAGTCACTTCAGGCCTAACCCAATTCTGAGAGAAGTGCATTTTGACAAAATGTGTAAAACCCCCTGTAAAAGAGGGTGGGGCAAAACATGACATGTTTGGAAAAGTTAGTGTAAAATTTCTCTGGGAGCCTATCTACACAGTACCTTGGAACATTTTAAATAGTATTTTAAAACACTCCAAATAGGTGCATTCCAAAATGTCTTAGGCCACATTAAGAAGTACTCACATTACAGGAGAAAAATTCTTCAGTCTTCAAAGTAATGTGTGCAATCTCACACCCTTCTGTCCATCTCTTTCTGTTTCGTTTTTACAATAAGTTTAGGGCAAGGCATTGTGGGCGCTGTAGTTCACTCACCCACTTCCTCCTTAGTTCCCCTTTCATTCCCTAGCATTCAATGAGTATAGGGCTAAGCATTGTGGATGTTGTAGTTCACTTGCCCACTTCCTCCTTAGCCCCTCTTTCTTCCCACCAATCAATGACTAAGCATTTGGGCTCTGGTAAACGAAGCACTGCCCCCACAAATCACAAATGGTAAGGAAGGACACATTATTTTACTTAAAACAATTTATTAAAAGTAAAAATCGTTGTATATAGCTGACGTGAGTTTTAAAAAACCTCGGGTATACAACGTTCAAGGGAGTGTGTTATGTGGCCCAAAGAGTTTTCGTAACCCTTATAAAACGTCACAAAGCTAGTGTGTAGATTGGCTCTTAGTTGAAGTTTTACTTGGAATCGGTGTTCTTGGAGTTGTTGAAAGATTCATCAATTTATATATAGCAGTTTACTTTATTTACCTTATAGTTTGTTTTGGGCTCAACAAGGAGATTGACAACTGGCGCCTAAGCAATGAACTTTATCTACTGAGGGCTGAATAACAAATACCCTACTTCACCATTTACAGTGCCTAGAGTATTCCTTCTAAAAATATGCTGTGAAACAGAGTTTTAATGTTTCAAAGCACATATATATTTATGCTAAAGGCTTGTTTATGACGCAGAGAGAAGATGTAAGATGGAAATAATATGGTATTTTGTGTTAAATACTAGGCGAATATTGCTAGTATGGCTGACATATAGAATTCTAAAGATTTTCTGTCAGATAACCCCAAGAGATGTCCATTAATCTTAAACTGAGTGTTCAAGCTCTTCTGAATTTGGCAATGAATTTTGAAGAAGAAAAAAAGAAATAGAAAGGGTGTGGTGTGGGGAGACTAAACAAATCTCTTGGGATGCATATTTTTCTGCCAGCAGCCTGAAATAGTCTAAAGTAGTAAGAGTGGAACTGGCATCCTGAAAAAGAAATTGTAGGTCCCTCTATCTTCCCCCCCTATATGATCCAACCTCTTTAAAAGTTTCTTTCAGAAGCAGTACAGCTTTTTTCATCAAGTGCATTATGTTGCTAAAAGACAAAGGATGTGTTGTATTGCTTGTTTTGATAGCCAAAAGCTGTTTGACAAAGACTTCTTTTGATATCCTTTCATAACTTTTGGTTGGGTGTTAGCACTGGATTCCATTTTTCAAATCAACAGCAATTAACTTTATATTATGAGCAAAATCAGACTTCTGCCAATGCAATTGTTCAGTGGAGTTCTGGAAGCAATTAATTAATCACTCCTTGCATTAAAATGAGCTCATCCAACATTCATGGTGGAAAAAGAAAATATGACTCTTGAAATGTACATATCTGTGCATGGGGTCACCCCTTGAAACTGATTGGTAAGAGATTCAGAACACATAAAAGGAAATACTTATTCACACAGTGCATGAATTTCGCTAACACAAGATGTAGTGATGGTCTCCAATTTGGATAGCTGTAAAAAAATATATTAGTTAAATCAATGGAAGATAAGGCTGTCAGTGGCTAGTAATCCTGATTACTATACGCTACTTCCAGTATCAGAGACAGTATGTCTTGGTATACCAGTTGCTGAAGAGGGTGCTATTGCACTCAGGTCCTGCTTGTGGACTTCCCACAGGTAGGGATGTCACAGGCGTCCAAGAGGGGAATGGAGTCTGGCAGTCTCCATCCCCCAGCACGGCCTTTCAAACCCCGGTCCAAGGATAATGCCAATTACCATACCCCATTCGTTGAGCTGCTGCATGGTCCAAGAGCACCTGGTGGCTGCCCATTCCCTCAGCAATCTGCCATTTTGCCCAAAAATGGTAGGTTGATTTTTTTCCGTAAATCTACTGTTGCATAAATGGCAGCCATAAAGGTGCCTGGTGGGGGTTCAGCAAGAGGTGTGCACCACGGATGGAGGTGAGGCTGGCCATCCCTACACAAAGAGGAACAGAATGCTGGACTAGATGGACCTTTGGTTTGGTTCAGCATGTTTTTTCATGTCTTTTGATGTCAGGCACGTGTCTCATTGGTTTTGCTACAACTCATCATTCTATTCTAGACATGATCCAGGCAGGATCTACACTACTGCTTTATAACGGTTTATAACTGTTGGGGCCCAGGACACACTCCATATACCATTTTCAAACCATTTTCAAAGTGTTATACCCTGCTTGGTGTATAACAAGTGTCCCACCAAATCCTCCTAGACAAATCCTCCTGGCATATGGCTCTCCCATGTGGCATTCCTTCCAACTAATTCCTTACCCCTACCAGCCTCCCTCCTGTAAGGGGAAAACTGCTGCACAAAGGAAAGCTTGCCAATCTGTCCATTTCACTTTCTGTCAGTTTTTCTTCCCCCCACCCATCTTAAGTGCATTCTGTCCTGTTTCCACATCTGTTTGTGACTATAAAAAAATAAGGTCTGATGAAAAATTGTATGCATGTTTGCACACATTTTTGTACACACATTTGCCTAATGTACACCTACTTTGCAAGTAATACTATTGCATGCATTTTTTCACTGAATTAGATTTTTGTGGATACTTTCCCACAATTTATGCAGATTTCTATGCGTTTTTTGTGCAGAGAACTGCATCAGAAAACTCTGAGAACACTGAAGGAGAAATGTGTTCCACTTTCTATATTGATTTATGGAAGTGCAAACTTGATATGTTCTTATCAAAATGTGAATAGAATTTTCCCCATCTAAGCACATACAGGGACCATAATATATTGATGTCTTCCAGTGGCCAATCAGTTACACATATAAATATGTTTTAAAACATCATATGACATTCAGTGTAATACTAAACAATAGAGGTGTGCAGAGCAGGTCTACTCCTCCCTGAAATTCGGGGTGGAGGTCCGATGAGGCGATTCTCCTCTCCAGTTTTCAAAACAGGTCTGTCTCCCAGCACCGCTCAGTTTTCGGGTAACCGTTCTATTACCACCAATGGGAATTAACAAAAATGCATACAGTCATTTTTAACGATAAAGAGACAAAACTTGGCACATTGATAGTTCTTAAGTAATGTTTTGGCCATGCCAAGTTTAAATCAAATCCCTTCATCCCTTGATTTTTTGGAATTTTAAAAATAATTTCCCCTGCAACCACACACACACTTCAGATGCACTTCATCTTCTCTCAAGAGAGCTTGCAGAACTTTCAAAAACCAGAAACTTTCTACAAAAAAATTAAGCCCCCTATCATCTCCATGTGTGGAAGAACACACACACACACACACACACACACACTCAATAACAAGCAAAGGGGAGTGTGGGGTGTTACTACAAGAAAGAAGAAAAGAGAGAGGAAAGAAAATCCAGCAAAGAAAGCTGGCTCTGGCCGTGTTGGGAGAGGGACAGGTGTTTCTTCTAGTTCCCCTCCCATGCC
Organism: Anniella stebbinsi; assembly: GCA_029215795.1. NCBI lineage: Eukaryota > Metazoa > Chordata > Lepidosauria > Squamata > Anniellidae > Anniella > Anniella stebbinsi. The sequence goes on along the minus strand of JARDYH010000002.1, from coordinate 83,282,149 downwards.
CAAAATTAGGTGCACCCTTTTCTCTGTTGCTGCTGGTCCTTCTGAAGTGCAGGAGAAGAAGTTGGGTGTGGGTGGTCTTGAGGCTCCACCTGCACCCTCTCCTGCAAAATGCAAGTCTAGTGCATGGGATCATTTTTCTTTGGTGGTGGAGGGTTCCAGGCACGCTAGATCTTAAGAGGCTGCACCCCTGTCAAGCCAGTGGTCAGGCTGGCACCAGCACCTGCAGCAGTGCTGTGGGCAAGGCTCCTGTGCCTTGCACCCAGAGGCAGGGCACACTGGACCAGTGGGGCAAGGGTAGGCTGACCATATGAAAAGGAGGACAGGGCTCATGTAACTTCAACGGTTGTAGAGAAAAGGGAATTTCAGCCAGTGTCATTTGTATGCAATTAGTCCCTGGTGAAATTCCCTCTTCATCACAACTGTTAAAGTTGCAGGCACTATACTAGAGTGACCATATACAAAAGAAGGCAGAGCCCCTGCAACTTTAACAGTTGTGATGAAGAGGGAATTTCACTAGGGACTAATTGCATACAAATGACACTGGCTGAAATTCCCTTTTCTCTACAACTGTTAAAGTTACATGAGTCCTGTCCTCCTTTTCATATGGTCAGCCTAGGCAAGGGCAAAGGGGGCTTCAAAATGCCCCCAGATAGGAAGGTGCTAGGGAAAGCTGATGGAACTTTCCCATTTCCGAAACATTCAGTCAGCCTCAGCCGCATTGTGAAAGAGCAGTGCTACAGGCTCTTTCCGTGTATATAATTTGCAATCTCCCCCCAAGCAACGTGATTGGAGGGGGGACAGGGAGGAGACGGTGGCTATTGGTTAGCCACAGATGTCAAACTCAAAACTACTCCTCCCTCACCCCTCAACATCTTCCTAATATGGAAGGGTTCAGTTAGTTATCAATCAACATGAAACAAGCCCTCAAGTCGCCTAAAAAACCTATGGATAATGGATCCCTTCAGAGTTCCAAACAATCTTCTAACCACACCGCAGGTTTCCAACGGTTTTGAAACTACCCCCTAACTGCACCATGATGTCATGATATATACTCTGTAGTGAGGCTCTATCATCACAAGTCATCAATATTATGAAAGGAAAGCTGCATTAAGTTATAAATTGAAAAACTTTCATAATGAAATGTTTTGATACTACAACTATATACATGTAGGGAACTTATGGATCACATAGTCATAGTTTAAAAACACACACAAATACAGCCTAGTTGTTATGTGCTGGTATCATAAGCAATATATTAACCATGATTGGAAACAGATATGATTCTGTGCTACCATTAAATTCAATTTACTCTTAAATGTTCAAGCTAGTTCTAGCTATGTATCAGTTATAATAGCTTTAATGTATAGCACCAGATTTTGTGAAAATAATTCTAGCAGGCGGCAGTTGATGCTAACAATAGTTACCCAGCTATGTTTTTGCGCTAAGATAATTCAGTTCTGTTGCAACCTTTACCTTCTCTTGTGCAGAAAAATGAGCACCAGATGGCACGTGGTTATTTTTAAAGTTTGTATTTGTGTGCTTCTCTTTTATAATTTGAAAATTTTGCATTAGGGTATTGTTTTGCATTAAAACATTTGGTCATGTATCTATTTGTTAAACATTTTCCCTGTACTCTGCACTCATTTGACAAGCGAGAGAGAGTTTCACCAATACATTATTCTCTATTGAAGAAGTAGCAATACTATTGCAATGAGGTTTTCTATCAATTCTGTCACTAAGACTATCCCTATGGTTTAAGGAAATAGTGATCAGTTTTCCGTTTCTTACTAACAGAAAAGTCTCTGGATGATATGGATATATATTCTTTGCAGGTAACAGACTACTCAAGGAAATAATTTGGTTTATCGTTTGAACATTGAAAAAGCTATATAACACAATAGTACCTTTGTTTCTAGTTTTTCTCAGACTTGCTATGTAACAGGTATGCTATAGCACTCCATTCTCTATTTTACTAGTTATTTAACTTTTCTAAAATCAGTTCAGGAATTCTAGCTTTATGAGTAGTTTCCTTCAGCTTTTGGTTTGTTCAATTCTTTTGCGTATTTTCCCCTCTACATTACTGTGCATGTGTGGATTATTAAAACATGTGTTCATTTCTAAAACCAAAACAATATTGGTGTGATTGTATGCATGGATTGCAGTGAGATTCCCTTTTGTGCAGCATTGTACTAATATGCCCATTTTCCTTTACAGTGGCAAAATACTACACAAAGAAATTGCTACATACAGTGATATCAATATTGCTTTTTTTGTGTGCAGTGTTTGATCCCTGAGAACACCTGTGCATTGGTAATGTAGGCAGGGAGAAAAGACATGAAGGAAATGAAAGCTGCAGCAGACTGCACACAGTGTTCTGTACAAAGTTCAGAGGAAAACTTTAAATACAATAAATGAAAAAAATGGAGAATACCCTAATGCAGCCATCTCCAATATGGTGCCCTCTGGGTGTGTTGACTACAACTTTTATCATCCCCCACCAGCATAGACAATGGGACTTGTAGTTGAGGAAGGCTGCCTTAATGCATCTATTCCATTTCAGAAGTAAGAACAGATAATTTGGAACTCTGGTGTTCAGAGAAGGAGGATGTTATATGGTTCTCTGGCGTTTGCACTGTGACGTACTCTACCAGTAATGCAAAAGGCTGCTGGGGGAGGGTGGGAGAACCTTGTAACTCTCCCACAGAGGGCATGTGTTGCTCCCTTAGGATTCAGACATTGCCACACTAATTGATGACAAGTGCAGAAGCTCTGGCAATGCTAAACGCCTAGGCCCCGCTCCAGCTAGAGGTTTTGGGGGCCCTGCTCAAGTGCCCTCACTGAGGACTGCAGCATAGCCACTGCAACTCAAGGTCCTGGTGATAACAGTGATGTAGCTTCTGCTTTATCCCTCTCCCCGGTTGTCTCACCCAGTGGTTGTGGAACCAGAATGGCTTGGGAGCTGAGCGCCCACTCAGCTATGACCAGTGCCTGCCTGGGAGGAGGGGAATGCTGCCCGGACAAATAGCATCAGTGCCACCAAGGAGTCCAGGGGGTGGCTGAAGGTAGCAGTGGTGCCAGCCTCAGTACTGATGGGTCCTGGCAGATGCCCAATTATGCCAGGTGCTAATGCAAGGCCTGTAAACACCTATGATTTGGGGAGCTCATGCCTGTGATTGTTATAACTAGGTGAGTATTAGAGAAGTATTAGAGAAGTCCAGCAGCTAGCAGCACTCTGCCTTCTGCTGTGTTCCTAGTTCCCTGCATCAGAGCAATATGTTTTATCATATCCTCAGTCTTATTCTATGTAGTCTATGAAATGATACTTGTTATTCCAATATCATAATACTCAAGAAATGCTTCAGTGTTACTTGATGCGATAAAAAAGCCCAAATTGCCATGCTCCCTATGCATTTCTGTAGAATGTTTCTACATTGATTCATTAAGATTCAAAAATGTTGCCAGCTAACTGTCTGGGTTTAAGTGGGGAAGAAATATAAGCTGTCATAGGATGGACTTGTGTCTTATTTTACAGAGGACAGTCATCTGTGTGACAATCTGTTAGAGGATAGTCCTCTATTTGGGGGCATCCTCTATTTGTAGGGCTGTCCGGTCCCAAATCCAGTTTAAAGATAAAAAACCATAAGAAGGGAGGAAGCACAGAGGCCTTGAACTCAGCCATCAACAGTTAGCACTGTACAAAAGATAAATGAGCAGGCACAAAGGTTATCTGGTCACATTCTACTCGACTAAAGTCAAATGTATTGTTGTTTCTGTTTAATTCATAGCAATTATTTCTAAATTTGCATCTATACATACAAGCTAGCATATACCATTTTTGTGCAATCCTGTGTCTGCTTCTCTCTTCTTTTCAGGCAATGCATGTCCTTCCTTTTGGTCAAATGTCACTGTGCACCCCAGGCTGAAAGAAGCATTTGCCCCTTGAATGTATGTGCAAGTGTGCATTATATTAGGGTGACCAGATAAAATCCAGGTCAGGGCTCATGTAACTTTAACAGTTGTAGAGAAAAGGGAATTTCAGCCAGTGTCATTGGTATGCAATTAGTTCCTGGTGATATTTCCTCTTCATCCCAACAGTTAAAGGTGCAGGCACTATACTAGAGTGACCATATACAAAAGAAGGCAGGGCCCCTGCAACTTTAACAGTTGTGATGAAGAGGGAATTTCACCAGGGACTAATTGCATACAAATGACACTGGCTGAAATTCCCTTTTCTCTACAACTGTTAAAGTTACATGAGCCCTGACCTGGATTTTATCTGGTCAGCCTACATTATATATGTAGAATTCTGTAGGACTCTGTAGCAATTTCTTTGTTTCCAACTTGGGGTTGGATGTAGATTGATCATTCCACCACTGGAAGGACACCAAATGGGCCTTCTGTGTTCTCTCCTCTCTAGCCCTCTGTGTGATCTCCAAATCTGTTCTGTAGGGTTGGGGGAGCCTATTGTTTCAGTTTCTTGGCCTTGATTAAAGATTAAAATTTGGTAGTTCTGTTTATTTCTGTGTATTTATGATGTATACTCAAAGGTAATTTATTATGTAGAATGCCCTCCCCACATCATTCACAGATTATACTGGCTCAAAATTTGAAAAAGATGTGACTCTACATAGAGTGAAACTAACAGGTGAAATTTATTTGGATGGTTTACTTATCTTTGGCCAGTTTTTTGAGTGTTGATTGTTTTAAAAATAATAATTCTTTGGCAAGATAGGAAGTGATAAATAACCAAGGTAGAAAAAACAGGTTATTAAATGATTTCATTTCTAGAATTAAAAGGAGAAATCTCTATGGATATTCTATTCAGCCAATCTGTTTCTACCAAATGGCCTCTATATAGAATAAGGTTCCATTACAAGCTTCTGCTTTTTTCAAAAAAGCAAGTTAGCTAAACTGCAAGAGAACAGAATAACAGAGAGAACAATGTTTCTGAATTCCAGGCCTTAAAGTGATTTCTAAAGCGAAGTAATTATACATACTTTGTTGCTCATGTAAATGGATTTGTGGTTAGCCTTTAATGATGGGTTTCATTATATGTGGCTTTAATCCTATCACTTCTCACAGATTCATTGGAAGATTAGCATTGGGGGAGACTGAGTCATCAGGTTATTCTGAACAAGTTTTGCAATCACGGTCTTAGCCCAGAGTTCTGATCAGAGTAGTACAAGGTTACGGCCGTCCTTGCTCTTCTTGACATTTTGTGTCTCTCATTTTTCTGGTAAGGAGACAATCAGGTGGCTGTACAAGATTTGACAAGTGGAGGTGTTTGAAAGTGTTCTCAACGCCCAAGCTAATGGCACAAAATAATGGGGAACCAACCTATTCCACGGCCTAATTTAAAGCCCTTTTGCCAAATTAAACCATAGCCTTTCACCTTCAGCACTGTGTATATCCCGCCTTCATTTGTCTTGTTATTTAACGTCGGCAGGACAGCACTCTGGCAGATCTCTCGAAGCAGTTGAAAGTAAGCACTCGAGGGAAATTTGAAGAAAAGTAAGCTTGATCTAAGGTCCTAGAAATGGTACCTTACTTCTGTAACACCTTGCCTTTGAAGGAAAACAATGGTTGCAGTGTATTTAATAGTGTGGCGGTAATTTATAGGGGCTATAGAGTATGAAAGACCTCACACAGCTTTTGTGAGGGCTAGATTATAATTAGATTCCAAATTTCGAGAGCAGGTGGAGTCTGATCTTATCTTGCAGGTGGCGATAGGTGATGTCAATCTGGTTCTTCTCCTGTTCCAACAATTACAGGCTGCAGATGTAGATCCACACTGTATGCATGCCTCATGTCGGTCCAGCAAACTGGTTCCCTTTAGTGCAGAATGAAGCCCTCGATTTTTGTTACAAATCAGCTCAATACTTCTGAGTTTTCTTTGAGAAACCTTGCTTCCCCCAAAAGTGGGGGGGGGGATATTTTTTTCCTGAGATTTCACTTCCTGTTCATTTTGTTGGCACATACATACAACCTGAAATGCTTTATCATCTTGCTTTATTGTTATCAACTGTTCCTCAAAATTCCTCGGTTTTTGTCCCCCAGCTCTGGCACAGAGGCACTGTTCAGGAAAGATCATAAGCTATGGGAAGAAGGGAGCAGAGCAGTCCTTGAACCTGTCTGATGCTGACAGTACATCACTAGTTCGTCTGTGATTGGTCTCTTCTCAGCATTCTCTGAAGGCACAGTGGTCATATTATGTGGCCATATTAGTATGTAATATATGGTGTCCACTTACCCATCACCCCAAAAGAGGACAAAAGTTAATACAGAGTTGCACAAATTATTCATATGCTCACTTATATGTGTAAATGAAAATTCAGAAATAGTTATTTCACATTAAGCAGAAATTGCTGCCCCTGCTTTCCCCTCAATGCAACAACTAAGCAGTTTGAGGCCATTGTCCATAAACATTCAAAACACACTGAGCTTTTATACACATAGGATTCAAGCCACCCACATGAATCAACCTGGATATTAAAAGTAGAGATGCCTGAGAATTCTGTCTTTGCAAATTATGATACGAACTACCCTGATCTCCACCTCCCAAATTAATGTGTGGATTGGAACTCAGTTATCCACCGGCTTCCTCACTTGCCCGTTGTTCCAACACAACTCTAAGCTCAAAAACGTATCAAAATTCTTTTGGAAATGTGTATTTTGAGAGAAAACCTATTTTAAAATATTATCTAAATGCAAAAAAAAAATGGCAGCGCAATGCAGAAATGAGATAGAATTGACATGGGTGTACATATGCAAAAGTGAGAGGGACTGAAAACAGGCTGTTTCACTTAGTGCCAGCTCCAGGGTTTTGACGGCAAGACACCCTCCATGGGCCCTCGCCTTCAGTGAGTCCACCTACTCACCACCATTGCCATCAGCTGCTGTTGCTCCTCATCCTCTTCCTCATCATTGCTACCAATTGCTTGCTTGATGGGCAGAGAGCCTGTATGCAATTCAGCAGTGGCACTTACTGCTTCTCCTTCTCACCACCACCATTGTCTCCGGGCCAGAGCAGAACCTAAGTTAGGTGAAGGGGAGGAGCAAGTCCAGGGGATTATTATCAGTAGGCCCCTGCTGGGGTATGGGTCCTCAGCAGGAGCCCAACCTTACCTACCCTTGATGCCTGCCTGAGACTCACCCATACATCCCTATTAAAAGTAGCGTAGCACTACTTTTTTATCACAGCATCCTATACAGCCCCATTTCATAGTGCAGCTTTACAGTCAAATATACCAAGAAAAGCACCAGCAAAAGTCAAAGTAGGGCAGTGAGGAGGGGGGGGGGTGAGAAAATGTGTATTTTAGGCATACTGGAAATCCTGCTAGATATTAATAAAGTTTTAATTGAGTTTACACTTCAGCTTTGACAGCTACACATAAAACAAAAGAAGACTCTGGCCTTTGGCATGCACCTATTTATCAGTTGAAGTTGAATATTTTTAAAAAATTAAACTTATTTATTTATTTGCAATCAAAACAAGCATGTACAGAATGCACAAAGGGAACAGAGACACTGTGGTAGCATAGAGTACACAGGATGGCGCATTTCTCTCTCTCTCTCTCTCTCTCTGTATAATTAAGCAATGAACAAATGAATTATTAATACACACTAAAGAATAAAGTCTGACACATAAAATTGTAAGTCCTGAGTGGCTATAGAATGCTTTAGAAACTAAATCTCAAGCAAGTTTGTATTTAAAAAAAAACATACTTTTTTCTTAAAAGTTTTCAGGGGAATTCTTCTGTCAGCACAACAGTTTTCTAATTTGGTTTAATAAATTTCTATGTGAAAGATTCAGCAGCTCTGCTGTCAAGTCCTTGGATGCTTAACTTTTTCTGAACTGATAGAAAACAACTAATAGGACAATCAGGCCATACAGTGACTCAACTTTATCTACAGATGTTGCTTGAAGTAAACACCAGTCCCTTCGCCCATGCAAATGGATAAGCCCTTTCTTGCTGCTGTTGGATCTCCAGATGTATTGAGGTCTTCATCACTATCATGCTTATCAATGGTACATATACCTTAAAATTCCAAAATCATATATCAGATGTCAGACGATGGGTTGAAAACAAACAATTCACCTTCAACCTTCATGGTCTGTTCGAGGGTTATATGAGGGTTGTTTAACATAACCCACACTCTCTGGGTTTGCACAACATAGCAACCCCCAAGTGGGGGTTGCATATGCAACTTTGTGCCTGCAGGTGCTGCAGCTAACTGTGGTTTAAATATCTCACAATGAACCATGGCTTGTCATCCAAACGTGATCTTTGGATCTTTAAGTCTAGAACCTGGGATCATCCCATGGAGCTGAATGCTGGAAGATTCAAGATGGATAAAAGGAAGTACTTCTTCACACAGTGCATAGTTAAATTATGGAATAAACTTTCACAAGATGTGATGATGGTCACCAATTTGAATGGCTTTAAAAGGGGATTGGAAAAATTCATGGAGGAGAAAGCTATCAATTCCTACTAGCCCTGATGATTATTCACATTGCCTCCAGTATCAAAGACAGTGTTCCTCTATATGCCAGTTGTGAGTAACACAAGCAGAACAGTTCTATTGCTTTCCCTTCCTGCTTGTACACTTCCCATGAGCATCTGGTTTGCCACTGTGCAAACAGGATGCAGGAATAGATAGGTCATTGCTCTAATCCAGCATAGCTCTTCATATGTTCTAATATTCTTTTCAGGAGAATATAGTGCAGTAAAAGATTCTCATATTATGTCTTCAAAAGAATATCTAAATTGGGCTTCTTTCTTCTCTAAAGGTACTTTTAAGTATTAGCCCTTGAGACCAGGGCTGCATACTGCTTATCCTCAACAGGGCTTCTGGCAGGATCAGGTGATCTTCCTGAGAAATGAGATCTGAGTCTGTGGTCAGATAGCTTTTCTAGGGTTGTGTGTTGTGGCGTATGTGTGTGTGTGTATGTGTGTTGCTTTGTTTGTTAAAACTTGCCCTTTAGATCTTACAATGTTCTTTGGAGCCTTCTTGTTCTTACTTAGAGACCTAGAAGCACATAGTCATAGTCCTCCACAAAGATGAGCAATAATTGGATCATTATAACTCTGTATCTAAGAAGGGCCCCTTTTTGCGCCCGGCACACCTGGGCACGAAGAGGTTGCAGTGTGGGTGTGGGGATGGACAAGACTGGGGAGCCTCCCATTGGTGGGCTCCCCAGTGGTGCCACAGCGGCTGGGAGGGGATTGTGGGAGTATTTATGGTACTCACCCCTCCCAGCGGCCTCTCTTCTTCCATCTTTGTGGCTGTGATTTGGCGCGCGGCTCTCCCGTCGCTCCTGGCGCCACGAGGCTCCGAGCGAGCAAGGCGGGGAGCAGGGAGATGGCTCGTGTGGCAGCGGGGCTCGCTGAAGCCTCCTCGGAACTCAGCGGGGCCAGGATCAGCGGCGCGGCTGCATGCCAGAGGCAGAGGTCCTGGGCTTCTGCAGTGGCGGCACAGCAGCGTGTGCAGGGAAGTGGCGGCGACGGATCCAGCCTGGCCTGACGAGGGAGGGTGCGGCATGGTGGCATGGCAGCACAGCGACCCGCAGGGCGAATTGGACGGCAAGGGAGGTGGCTTCATTGGCCTGACGAGGCCACAGGTTTCGGGGGCCAGACGTTCCCCCTGTTGTTGAAGAGCTTGGCGGGTGGTACTGGGGGTGGGCAGCTGAGCAGTTGCTCATCCAGAGCTGGATCCTCGGGCGCCTAGGCCGCGGATAGAAAGGGCTCGGATTGGGTCCCCTCCTCGCTCAACGCGTCTGGTGATATTTGGGGCAGACGGTGGTGCGGCAGCCCAGTGGTGATGGCTTTTGGGGCAGGCGGGCCGCAGATCTAGGAGGGCCGGACGCCCCCCCCCCCAGTTTTTTCCCAATCCATCATTTCCCCCCTTTTCAAGAGTGCCGGTGGCTGTGCGGAGACCAAGGCAACAGTGGCCTTTAACTGAAGGCAGTTGGCTTCTGCCGGTGATAGGCCCTGGGGCGCTGGGGGTGGGGTGGTTTTCTCCCCTTACATCTTGGCCACGTGCTGATTTCTTGTTACTGGGCAAATTCGGTAGGCACCTTGCGGGCACGCTTCATAGTATCTTGGCTGCGTGCCAATTTCTTGTCGCTGGGCAAAACTTGGCAGCAGCTTTCAGGCATGTTACATTCTTGACCGTGCGCCAATTCCTTGTTGCTAGGCAAACTCGCCTGGCAGCTTACAGGCACGGTCGATATAATTTAGCGGGCAGCGGGGGGCGAGGGAAGAGGCAGTTTCTTCACTGACTTAGGCACTCCTCACAAGCAGCTTCCAGGCTGATACTGCTGCTTTAACTTATTCTTTGTCGAGCAATATCGATATGCGATGGCCCCCAAGAAGGGCATCGGAGGCAAGAAAGGGAAGGGAAGAGCCCCTCATCCCCCGGCCAAGCGTGTTTAGCCTCAGAATACAGATTCCGCAGAGGAGAAGGAAAACCCCAACATTTCTGCGATCCTTTCCAGACTAACAGCAGTCGAAAGGGAAAGGGGGATTGCCCCCTCTCCAGTTTCTACTCCTACAGGGAGGGGAGTGGTGCGGGGCACGAGGCTGACTAGGGCACAGGTTCAGAATCAAATGTTGACATCTTTTGCAGCTAGGCTGGATGTTATTGAGGCAACATCCAGTCTCTCTGGGCCGAATGTCTCTGCCAGGTCAACATCCAGGCCGATTTGGAGGGACAGCAAGCCTGTTGCAGCGGCGAGCCAAGCTGCACTGGCGATGAATGTCGACGTCATGCCAATTCCACCATTTGGAGAGCACAGCCGGGCTCAGGTGTCAGGTGAGACACTCAGTGCTACACCACAGTTACATGCACAACCAATGACTCCCATTTCCCCTTGGGCATGGCCCCCTTGGTTTAACGGTTTCAGATGGCCTGTCCTGGCTCTCGCCAGCGGGAACTGGCCAGGCAGTCAGCCATTTACTGGGACCCAGGGTCCGGTGGGGGCGTCTTCCTCACTGTCGGGACCTGCGATGCAAGCCGCGGCAGAGCCCCTGACGGTAACCCCCGTTCCCCCTCCTCAACAGGGTAGTGGCTTAGGAGGGGGGGCCTAGTGCCATCCTGCAGGCCACTTCGGCAACCGAGGTGTGCACTGCGGTTTGGCAAGGTCCGGCCAGTATCACAGCGTCCAGGAGGACGGACACACATCTGGGTGCTAAGGACCCTTATGCGGGGGCGGCAAGGGATGCAATCCCTACAGCAAGCACAGCGGCTCCATTAGGTTATCACCTTTTGCCATTCACAAGGGAAAAGATTTTAAAAGAGGATTATATTGATGTGTTTTCCTTGCTCTTTTGGGAACCCGAAGACAAGAAGGACAAATTGGCGGACAAGGAGTCCGAGAGAATGAAAAAGAAGAAGGTAGCCAGGACTTGGTCCAAATGGCTCCCTGGCTTCTTGATTTACATGGGGGTGCTGCAGCAGTGATTTCCCGAACAGGGCTGCATATTAACAAAATACCTGCACATGATCTATCGAGCCTTTTCCGAATATGAGGGTGGAGCCTGGCTCGCTTATGATGAGTCCTTCCATCGTAGGGCCGCCTTTGATCATTCCCTGCCATGGGATGCTAAAGACCACAATCTCTGGCTGCAATTTATGATGCCAGCATGGCCCAGAGTTGGGGAAAAGGTGGACAGTGGACATATTTTAGGTAAACATCAACCCACCTCCACTTTTGCTGGGAGTGCAGGGCAGGGGGTTCAACCCCGCCTGCCTTGCTGGGAGTACAGTGTGAAGGGCAGCTGTACTTGGTCAATGTGCAGATATCGCCATGAATGCCCAATCTGCAATGGCCAACACCCAGCCTCCAGTTGCTCCAGAACTAGAGGGGGATGCAGGAAGGGTCGAGACTCACAAGAGGGCAGGAAGCCTGGAGGGCAGCAGCCGCCTCCCAAAGGGTCCCAGCCCTCTTAAGTTAGGGCTGTTGAGGCGATTGCTGGCGCTCTACCTGAAGCACCAGGACGCAGTCTACTTGGAGTTAGGTTTTTCCGAAGGTTTTCGTATTCCTTTTAAAGGACCGCAACAAGCCTCCTTTGCAAGGAATCAAAAATCAATTAGCCTCATGGAACCATTGGTTCGTGAGAAGATTTACAAAGAGGTGGACACAGGAAGGGTTCTTGGACCCTTTGTTTCACCTCCTATTCCCAATCTATGGGTCTCTCCTTTGGGAATAGTTCGCAAAAAGATGCCCGGAGAATTCAGGTTGATTCACAACCTGTCATTCCCAAGAGGTGAATCTGTTAACGATTCCATTCCAGATCACCTTTGTTCAGTGTGTTATTCCTCTTTCGACGCAGCCATATCAATGCTGCGTCGGTGCGGTCCGGGAGCCTTGATGAGGAAATGCGACATCAAGTCCTCATTTCGCATTTTACCCATCAACCTTGACGATTTTGATTTATTAGGGTTTTGTTTTGACGGGTACTTTTATGTGGATAGGGTACTACCAATGGGATGCGCCATATCCTGTGCCATGTTTGAGGCCTTCAACTCCTTCTTGGAATGGGCCCTCCGTGAGAGGGCGGGGTCTCAGGATTGCATTCATTACTTGGATGACTTCCTGTTTGTGGGCCCATGTGGCACCACACGCTGCACATTCCTAATGAGGACATTTCAGGAATTATCAGAGGAGCTGGGCGTCCCACTAGCACAGGAGAAGGCAGAGGGACCAGTGAATGATATCAAATTCTTGGGCATTCAGTTGGATTCCGTACAACAATGTTGTTGGCTTCCTATGGATAAGATCATTGCCTTGCGGGGTAAATTGCTAGTGATTATTAATGCCTCGAAGGTAACCTTGGCCCAGCTTCAGTCAACTCTGGGTCATCTCAATTTCGCATGTCAGGTGGTCGCCCCCAGGCGTGCTTTTCTTAGACGCCTGTGTGCCACCATGAAGGGCCTTAGGCTTCCACACCACAGGGTGCGGGTCACGAGGGCAATTCGGGAAGATCTAATCATGTAGCTTAGTTTCCTGGAGGAATACAATGGTGTTTCCTTTTGGAGACACAATCTCCTACTAGAGGCGGAGATGCAAGTCCACTCAGATGCATCCGGGGCTTTGGGCTTCGGTATCATCTGGCAGGATCGTTGGTGCTCTGAGCGCTGGCCAGACGAATGGCTCACCACTGATATATGCAGAGATCTCATGTTTTTGGAATTTTTTCCAATATATGTGGCGGCGCATCTTTGGGTCAATGAGATGCGTGATTCAGTGGTGCACTTCTGGTGCGATAATTTGGCCACGGTGCAGGTGATAAATACCCTGTCATCTCAGAGTCCCAGGGTCAGGGCCTTTACTTTACATTGCCTGTGTAACAACATATTATTCAGAGCCCGGCACGTTCCAGGCCTTGAAAACCCCATTGCAGACGCTTTATCGCATCAGCAGGTCCAGAGGTTTCAGGAACTCGTGCCATGGGCATGGCCAATTCCGGAGGTGATGCCATCAACCCTTTGGGAAATTGGCAGGAGGAAGTGGAGCAGGCAACATGGCATCCTCTAGCACCTAGCACACGCAGTGCTTATTCAAGGGCAGGTAGGGAGTTTCTGTCCTTCAGAGCCCATATGCAGCTTCAGCAGCAGTGGCCGACCCCAATGGAGCATTTGCTGCAGTTTTGCGTTGCTTCTCGGTGGAGAGGCCTATCCACAGGTTCCATTGGAGGCAAATTGGCTGCCCTTTCTTTTCTGTCCAAAATATGGGGCGTAGAGGACAATACAATCGATTTTCGGGTCCGTCGCATCTTACAGGGATGGAGCAGAGTAACCCCTCACGAGCCAGACTCGCGTCAGCCACTAGTGGCCTTTACTTTGCCACTCCTCTTTTGAGTCGACCCTGTTTCATGCAAAAGCATTGACAGCATTTTTTGGAGCGTTCAGAATATCAGAAGTAGTCGCCCTTTCTAAAAAGGATTCCTCAAAGCGTGCCTTTTTATTTGATGACATTCAGGTCTCACTCATGGGAGTTTCTTTACATCTTAGATTTTCAAAAATGGACCAACAAGATAGGGGCAAAGTTGTCACCCTGTTTCCGGTGCCGGTGTCTGAGCTGTGCCCGGTCAAAGCATTAAATCGTTTTATGACACTATGGGGCAATCGCAGTGGTTATTTGTTTTGCCACCTCGATGCTTCGCCCTTGACAAGGTATCAGTTCTGGTCTGTTGCTAAACAGGCCCTACAGTCTCTGGAACTCGGGGCGCACCAATTCGGCACTCACTCTTTCCATATTGGTGCTGCTTCTACAGCGGCTTCCATTGGTTTTGCTGCAGAACAAATTCAGGCAGTGGGCAGATGGCATATCAATCGTATGTCAGATAAACAGTTTATCCACTGGTGGCGTTGCATTCTAACATTTCCGTGTTTAATTTTAGATTCTGGTGCGGGCTTCGCCCTGGTGCGTATGATCATCTGTGGGCACAGCATGATCTTCTGGGCCAGTCGGAGGTGTTCCAGATCCAGCTTTGGGACACAGCTTGGATTGAGCCGCTATGCCAACATCCTGTGGCTTGGTAAACGCGGCATGCGTTGGGAGCGCCTCTTGCCCACCTTATTCCAGCAGCGTGTGGCCATTGTCCCCCAACAGGTCCTACTCATTCACTTGGGTGGAAATGATTTGGGTTTGCTTAAAGGCAAAGCCCTCATCATGCAATCAATTGCCGATTTGGAAACAATTCAGCTGCGTTGGCCCGGCATTGTCATAATTTGGCCATGTTTGTTGCCTCGGCTCAATTGGAGAGAGGGCAATGACCAAGGGGCCATGGAAAGAGTTCAGAAGAAAGTCAATAATCAAATATTCAAGGAACTAATTAAACATGGCGATTATAGCATTCAACACCCTGCGATTGCGTTAACGCGGAGGGAGCTTTTCCGGCAGGATGGGGTCCATTTGTCAGACCCCGTTAATGATTTATTTCTGAACGAACTGCAGTTGGGTTTGTGGAATGTTATTAGATCTAGGTGCGGGGGGGGGCGACTAATCAAGTGCATTGTCACTCCCTGTGGCAGGTTTTGCGGACATCCGGAGCGTTTCTTAGGGTCGGTGAGCATTCACAGGCACTGTTGTTGTGATGGGTAATGCCTGAGGCCCCTCAGCTGTGAGCTTTATGGCGGCAGCTGGAGGGATAAGGGTTACCTTTGAGGCTAACCTTTCTCACCCACTCGGAGCTAAACGGCGCAAGGAGGGGTCGACACTGGAAGGTCTCCCTACCCCAAAAGGGGCAAGCCTGGGGTGTGGCGTTTGGAATCACGCCACCTCTCAGGTGGTGAATGGCTCGCCCATTGTTGAGTGGATGTCGCATAGGTTTCCCATACTGCAGATCTATAATAAAAGTGGCCCTGTTTTAAAATCCATTTTCTCTTCTCATCTCGTTATTTCACACCCTACATTTCCCGCAAGGAACTTTTTAATTTTTTTAATGTATGTGATGGAATATAACTTTGTTCAAAAGAAAGAAGAAATGTAGATACATGATGTTTTAAATGAGTTACATTAGAAGGAAGATGAATAGGTAATTCACACTCAGTGTTCCCTATTCATGACAGTTTATGAGTTCTTTAGACAACTTCATCACTTTCCAGTTTCATTTCTGTGTCTAACCAGCACTTTCAGCATTTTTTTAGAGTAGGGAAAATGCAGTATGTCCTTGTGAAAGCAAAAGAAAGCATGATTTCCTCTTGTGCATTTGTGCTATTTCACTATACCACAGTGCCACCTTGAGGTTATGTAGGGAAAAAGTAGGGAAAAAACACTCTTCATGTAGCACTCAGATCTCAATTCTGTGACAAAAGCTAAAGTAGATGCAGTGGATTAACAGCTGATTAACAGCCTCATGTAGAAAAGCTCTATAATGAGTTACAGAAACTGCTACATGCATAGGTTGCAGAATCAACTTTTGGTGAGGTATTATTTTTGTGAAGCAGCATGGCAAGGGAAAGTGAAGGGACAGGAGGATTGGATAAGTGAAGGGCAGAGAGCTTCGGCTGTGGGGCGGTATATAAATGTAATAAATAAATAAATAAATAAATGTAGAAAAATGTGGCCATGATAGTTGGACATGAATGCTGGAACCTTTTCTAGAAACGACTTGGATGTTTTTTATAAAAATAGATATTAATAACAATGAGGGCTAAAAGCATTTCTACAATTAAAAAACACAGAGAGAATCTCAGGAATTAAAATGCAGTGTCAGAAATGCAAGGTTCTTCATTTAATTTCCCGTGAGCAAAATCCTGAAAGACCTAGGTAGCCGTGTTTGTGAATATACATGACTTTAGCATATTTCCCACAAAACTTAATCAAACTAAACAGTTGCATTAGTTGGCAACTTAGCAAGCTAAGACAGGGAGCCTTCTTCCCTTACTTGACTCTAAGAATAGAATGTGATAATGATTATATAAACAACACCTCCAACCAATAGATGGTGCTCTTCCATGCCCTTAGCGCTTGGCTGAGGTTATGTGCCTTTCTTGTTGTTCTGTGTAGAGGAATTCTATGAAAAGGGCAGATCTATGCTGGAGGCCTTTGCTGTTGGTTTAATTTGTAAATCTGTTCCTCTAAGCAAGTGTTACAATATGTTTTGCATGTATCCCATAAATAGTTATCGAGTCAGGAAGTGAGAGAGAAAAAGGCAGGTGTCATAAAGAAATTCTTAGCACAGTAGCAATGCTTAATTTTAAAATCTATTGTAGTTTCCGCAAGTCAATCTTCTGAAACCTCTGAGCTATTCTTGTATTGTTCTGTCTGTGTTTGTGTTCGTATATGCTGTATATCAACTCTCCCCTTGATTGAATTATTAGTTAAATGTGTAATTGTAACTGTGCTACTATTGTAGCAAAGTGCTGCCATTACTACCTTCATCAATTAACATCATGATAGGTGTCCAGGCAAGAATCCAACAAATCCATGCATGTTTTAATACATTCACCTCTATACATTAGATCTCAGATTTGTCCTTTAACTCTCTTTGAGAAATATGCTGTCACAAGAAGATGTGATTGGAAGTTTCTGTGTCTCTGGCTGTGAATTTATAAATATTTCAGAAAGAGACAGGAACAAGATAGACACAGCCCACTGCCTGGTTGTTTGGCAAACTTTGGCATCTCTCCTTCTCCAGGAGCAATAAATGTGTTGTTGTTTTTCATTTATAGTGTATAGTCCACACATTTTCCCTTGAGATTGCAGTCTGTCATGGGGATGTCAAATTTTCCCAGCAAATAAATCATAATATTTTATTTAAGGATTCTTCCAAATTTGCCTTCTTCCAAATCCATAATATATCCTATGCTAAAAACAGTGCCAGCTTCAGGGTTTTGAGAGCCCTTGGGAAAGACACCCTCAATGCCCCCCCTCAGTGAGTTTACCTCCTCACTGCCATTGTCAGTGGCTATTGCTCCTCATCTTATTATTATTGCTGCCACTTGCTTGCTTGACAGGCAGAGAGCCAGTGAGAAAGTAGGCAGTGGCATCTAGTGCTCCCCCTTCTCACTACTACCACCGTTATCTGGGCCAGAGCAAGAGGGAAGAGAAAAAGCAGGTTGAAGCAGGGGTGAAGAGAAGGAACAACTCCTGGGGGCTTTTGTCAACGGGACCCTGCTGGTGTCAGTGCCCAACCAGGCTTACCCTTGATGGCAGCCCTGGCTAGAGAACTCTAGGCAGTCATAGTGCTTAGCTTGCATTGGAAGGAAGCATTACAAGTTTCGGAGGGGCTGGATTCAGATTTAGTTATACTTGGAAAAGACCCACTGAAATCAATAGCATCATGACAAATGCAGGTCTCGCTTATTTCGGTGGGTCTATACTATATATGATCAAACCGGATCCAACCCAAACTTTGGCAGTATCACTAGCCTTCAAATTAAGACAGACAGCTATTCATTTTTAAGAGTGGACCTGCAACAACGTGTTTCAGTATTCCATTCCTCTTCCTCCTATGTTTTCCCTCTCCCCCCTCCCCCTCAGCCAGCATGCTCAGTCCTCATTGGGATGTTTTTGTGGGGTCTCCCCCCTTAGGTTTCTTTTCTTCTGCAAATCTTGGGGTGTCCCCAATCCTGATAATATGTCCTTCTTGTATGTAAATGATACCATTTTGGCTATATAAAGATAGACACTCAGAGCATGAATTTACTATTACTGTTGCTGGACTGGATCCAAAGAACTCTGGCACTAGGTCCATATGTCTAATGGGGGGGGGGGGTTAAACATGTTATCTAGTTTGCAATCCTATGCACCCTTCCCAGGGAATAAACTCAACGGAACATAGTAGGATTTGCTTCAATGAAATATGCACAGGATTACACTGCACAACATCAGATGCTCAGACCGCAAGACAATTGAGGGTTTGTTATAAAGACATGGGGTTGGGGGGGATATTTAATGGAGAAAAGTAAAAAAAAAATGCATGTTAATGGCCTTTTCGACCCACCCAAAGCGATAACTTGAATTTCAACAGCCTCTCTTGGATATTGCTTGTGATGTTCCTAATGATGAGCCACACCGTTCTCCCACCCATGTTCACAATTTGTGACCTTCTCTAAAAGCTTACCTTTCACTTTTGAAGTGGCAACATCAGTAAGGTTTTAATGGCTGCCATTTTCTTAAGAAAGAATTGAGATGTGGTTTTCAGATCAAAGTTCTACATCTTGAACTATAAGAGCAATTGTTAGTCATGCTATTTTTTGCAATTTATAAATCCAAGACGTGTATTTAAAAATAATAATAAGAAAAATTCTGGAGAATAATTCCAAGGTTGAAACTTTAAATGTTCAAACTAATTTCTTACTATAGCCATAATCCCAAGGGTTTTACTAATGTATGTTGCCTTAATGTGATATATATGAAAAGACAGGAGGCCATACATTTATGATGAATGAAAGGAAATGAAGGGCCATCAGGGATGGAACTTGTTACCTTACCTCCACTTTTAGTTTGGGTTGAAGAAGCTTGGGATTCACAAAAAGGTTCCTTCTCTTACTGTACTAGCAGAAAGATAGGATAATTTTGACGGAGCTGGATGGTTTTTCAGCGAATAACTGATTTTTAAAGTAATAGGCATTTCCTTCTTGGCCTACTGGACATTGTACAGTTAAATGTAGGAAAATCTTGTATCTATCTAACTGAAAGATCAAAAGACTATAATCTCTCATTCTCTCATCTATGTATCCCATTGTACATCCCAGCATGGGTGCAAACTGTAAGCCAATGCAGGAGTTAATAAGCACTGCGTCTTTTTTTTTTTTTAACACTACAATTTATACAACATTTTTTTAATGCTCTTTATCCACAAATATCCCAAAGGATTCAATATGGCATCAGGAAAGCAGAAGCTAGCCTAGGAAATGCTAAATGAAATTAATGTCTGTTGAGCTTTTAACTCTAAAACGTTGTCTCTCACTCCATGGATTCTAACATCAATGCCTAAGGGAAGCAAAAGAACAAAAAGCCCCAGAGAAGCGAAATATTAAATTCAGCAGCATACCATAGGATGGCAACATCTGGCCTCTTCTTAAAGGCTAGCAAAATACAGAGGGAAAAGGTTAATGAGGGTATTATTATTATTATTATTATTATTATTATTATTATTATTGCCGGCATCAAATTACATCACATTTAGATGTACGACTCTTTCATGACTATAGTACAAACACTTTCCCCTTTGGCATACATTTTTTTATTACAGTGAGCCAATGCCACTTCTCACCGTGTGTGTGTGTGTGTGTGTGTGTGTGTGTGTGTGTGTGTGTGTATGGGGATGTATGGGGGTGAGGAGGTTAAGCATCTGTGTTAGTTGCCTATTTTATATGGTCAGGACCATTATTCAGCACTGCTGCCTACAGAGACAGGCTCTTCGGGTGTAGGAGGAGGATCTTAGTGAAGAAATAGCTATTTCACTACCCTTGTGCGTTACACTACTTCACCCGCCACTAATTTCTGTTCATGTTAGATTATTATGAGCCTTTGAGCAGGGTCTGCCCTCATAAAAATTACCAGTTAGGGTGTTTTTGTTTGTTTTGAAATCACTCCATCATCATCATCATCATTAGTTATCATTATTAGCAGCTACTATGAATGTCTGATATCCAACTACCTTTCCAGGATCATTTGTCACTGCCACAAATATGGGTGTAGGAAGGGTGCTGACAGGGCAATGCTCATGCTACTTACCATTGGTGGAAATCCCATTTGCCCCTCCTGCTGGTTGCTTTTCCCCTCTTTTTCTTTACCCACACATACCAGACTATGGGCAGGAAACCCACTCTGATGTGGCTTCAAATGTCATCACATGTCACCAGATCTGATTGGCTACCTAATATCATCATCAAGTCAAATGGGGAGGGCACTGCTTCCTACCCTCACTCCAAATCCTTGTGGATAAAGATGAAGGGAAAATGCTATGCAGTAGCAGCAGGGAGCATGAACAAGGAGTGGCAACAATGAAAAGGGTGATGGGGCAGTTTCATGAAATCCTTTGGCTGCCCCAAAGCCCCCACCCTTTTTGAACCCCCCCCCCCAAAAAAAGTTCACCTAGGCACTTTCAGCTTAGCCCTCTCCACAATACGATTTATTCCATTATGCTGCTGCAGAGGGAGAGGTGTGAATCTGCTCTACTGAGCTGAAAACCCAACTTCTTTTGGCTCCTCCAACTGTCTCCACCTCTGCTGGTCATTATAAGATCTCTGGTGCCTTTTTTATTTTGTGTTGTATCTTTTAGATTGTAAGCCCAAGGGCAGGAACTGTCTTGTGTTTTACTGATTTGTAAGCTGCTTTGGGGGGAGGGGGGTCAGCTAAAGAGTGGGATTAAATGTTTACATTTTATTTTTATTTTATTTATTTATTTCAGTTCATTTCTATCAGGGTTGCTCAGTTGGCTCCTACTTGGTCCTTTATTGGCCCACCATTTTGCCTCTCTCCATGCTGAGAGAGCTCCATGCTGAGACAGTTCCTGGCTTCAAGTGGCATGTGCTGTCTACATGGGTGTGTCGCATGCCATACAAAAAGACTATGCTGCAGTTGTAAAGAGCAGGCCCATCCTGTTGTGGTGCATTGTGCAAAAGGGCTGAGCTGCTCCTTCCGACATTGGCCATTCACCACCTGCATCTCCACTGTTATCTCCAATCAAAGATAACAGCAGGGATTTCTCATCCCCACCTCCTGATCCAAAGAAACTCTGTGGGCCTGATGAGAATGCTCTGCAGGCCAGATGAGGCCCATGGAGTGGAGGTCTCACATCCCTGATTTATATCCTGCCTTTCCTCCAAGGATTTGGGATGGGTAAATCTGTCGTTTTTGCTTTCTCATACATTCAAAATCCGCACCAGCCAAAGTCAATGGGTATGGCTATTCCCAGTATGGAGAGGACCGTGATGTACCTAGAATAGTAGAGTAATAGAGTTGGAAGGGGCCTATAAGGCCATAGAGTCCAACCCCCTGCTCAATGCCTGCCATGTAGCTGTTAAATATGAGGAGTGTCTCAGAAAGAAAAAATGGCAGCCTTGATTTAACTGCTGACATATCTGATCACAAAGAGACTCAGACAGATTTTTAAAAGTAAAGTACTCAAAACCCTGGGTCAAATTTGTCAGGTTGGTTTCTCCCACATTTGAATTTCCTAAATCTTCACCTTCTTTTTGCTCAAAATATGGATAACATTGGCAGGATCTACATAACTGCTTTATAACAGTTTATAATGGTTTTGACAACTGTTGGGGCCCAGGACACATTCCATATATCATTTTCAAAGTGTTATATCCTGCTTGGTGTAGATCTGGCCTTTGCAAATGTTTGTTAATTCTTATCAAAACCGAGCTGAAATAAAATTCTTACCCATCCCTACCAAGGAATCGCTAAGGGGTGAGAAAGATCCCTACTGCATGGCGTCTGAAGAGCCTTTATGCTCCCCCAAATCCCTGGAAGCCAATTAAATGCATGGCAGCCACAGGAGGGGGGAAGGAGTGTTAAAACAATATAGACCGAGTTGCCTGACTCCAATCCATTTGCCAAGAACAGAGCTGTGCTTCAGCTGCGGTGGCACAACGAGATGCAGCTCTTCTGGTCCTTATAAATGTACTACTAATACTTGTTTTATTTCTGATGAGATCACACATCACCACAGCTGTAGGAAACTGGGCACTTTTTCCTGCCCTTAAAGCACTAGGTTGTAGCTCTCTGCTTGTATTATTGCAGCTCATGAAGGCAGCCCATTATGAATCCGTTCCTATCCCCTCTCCGCAGTTTTCCAGTTGATTCAATTAAGAGGGGAAGTTCCATCGCTAAGCTGGCATGTCGTTCAGCGGTTTGATTCAGTGCACTTGAGACATGCTCCCAACTGGTCACTTCAATTACTCTCGTCGTTGATTTATTTATTTTTTGTCTGGAGAAACTGGTCAGCGCGTGTTCTCATGGTTTAGCTCAGTTCTGAATTATTATGTTGAGGGGTGAGGGGAGAGAGAAAATCTGCAAGAGGTCAAGAAAGCCTGTCCTTGATTCCTGCAGGGAGGGCCATCCGCGTAGAACTGTAAGAGCAAATCTATTTAAATACAAGGAGAGACGCAATTACACATCTGGTAATCAGTGTTTGTGCAGGTGTTGCTGGAATAAGATTCAAGCAGATTAATTATTTACACAGATTATGTGGACGATTTGCAATGGATTTAGGGGAGGTTTCCTGGCAAAGATTGGGAGGGGGGATTGTTTGTGATTAACTTAAAAGCAAGGATAAAGCAATGCCATTATTAAGTAAATACTGCAGTCTATGGCAGCATTTACGAACGGCTTGGTAAAGTCCTGAGCAGTGATAGGCTTTGTCTGGTCGGTAGGATGGAGAAATGAAGATGAAACGGCATCGCTCGATCAGTGTGCTGGAAGGGCCGTGTTCCTATTTCCACATGTCCTTTCGATCAACAGCTCGGTGGGCTGGAGAAAGAGTGGAAACGAATGAGATTTTTTCTAAATATTGAGATTCAGTTGCCATAATGTGCTTATGGGCATTATAGTGGAAATGAGTATCTGGAGGCAGATTGAGGGACTTGACCTAATGCCCTTATCTCTCAGCCTTCCAACTCCACTCTAATGAACATATACTCATAATTATTTCTCAAATAGTTTCTATCTAATTTTAAAGTGGGTAATTTATAGCACTCATATGAAAACGCCGCAAGTTTCATTAAAATATTCAGCACAAGGAGAACTTTGAGCGGAATATATCTCTTTACTGTTCCACAAAGTCATACATATTTATAATCAAGCTCTTCAGTTGCTTTAATAATAGCATTCTCTTCCACAGATCTGAATACTAATGTTAATATTTCTGCCCTAATAGAAGGGATGGTTACCAAAGACCATATATTGAATGACTCGCTGTTTAGTGAGTGCACAAAGGCTCCTGCTTTTCAGTCGTTTTCCCTTTAATTAAGATTTGTTTTAAGTGAGGGCATACATTGTAAACAAGGAAGAAATGGCTTAGGGCTAGAAAGAAAATAATATCAAGCTCCTTAAGGCAGCTTTACTCAACTGGGTCCCCATTAGATGTGTTGGCCGTTGGCTGGGGATCGTGGGAGTTGCAGTCCAACACACTTGGAACACACCAGGCTGGGAAAGGCTGCTTTAAGGTAATGAATCCATTCTGAAAGATGGACATTTGACTAGGCTGACCATCTGAAAAGGAGGACAGGGCTCATGTAACTTTAACAGTTGTAGAGAAAAGGGAATTTCAGCCAGTGTCATTTGTATGCAATTAGTCCCTGGTGAAATTTCCTCTTCATCGCAATAGTTAAAGTTGCAGACACTATACTAGAGTGACCATATACAAAAGAAGGCAGAGCCCCTGCAACTTTAACTGTTGTGATGAAGAGGGAATTTCACCAGGAACTAATTGCATACAAATGACACTGGCTGAAATTCCCTTTTCTCTACAACTCTTAAAGTTACATGAGCCCTGTCCTCCTTTTCATATGGTCAGTCTACATTTGACGCATACTCACCCACAAAATTAACCCAGTCTGGTGATTGCAGAGTGAGGAAGGTAAAAAGAGAGAAGCAGGAGCCATTTTACTCATTCACCCTTTGGGCTGCCATTGCTGCATATTCAAACATTCTCTCTGCAGTTGCAGAGCAATGGTTTCTTGGCAATGAGCCTTACGTTCCTTCCTAACCCACCTCATAGCCACACACCCCAGAGAGAGCTCGAAAATGGAAGCTGCTCTGCTGATCCATATCAACAAACTAGTTCTAACAGTTTTCTTCTCCACCAGGAGGAGGTCTACATGGCCAATTCAAGACCAAGCTACCCCAATGTATTTGCATTACAACAGAGGTAGGACCCCTCTACAAGATTTCACTTTGATGGATAAGCGCATTTACTCCTAATACCTATTCACGAGAGGCGGTAAAGCGCATTACGGGCTGTATGAAACGGGCTTTCAAGTTGTTTACGTGCGGAGAATCGCATGTTTACATGCCATAAGGCTCTTTAACTCCCGCGGTAAATTTTAAGTCACTATTTAACATGCATTCAATAACGCGCATAAGTGGAGATAAATAGTGCCTCAACCCCCGATTTGCGCTCTGCTCTTGTAGAGGTAAAATCTCTAATGCGCCTTGAAAGAGCTTTAAATCGCTCTTGTAGAGGCACCTGTAGTCTACAACAGGGGTGGGATCCCCAACCTTCTGTGGGCCAACTAATGTCAAGCAAGTGGGGCTACATCCCCTGACATCAAAGGGGCAGGACCACACCCCCGGAAAACATTTGGTCTCTGGCCAGCATGCTAGATGGATGATCCACCTGGTGGGTCAGCCAGGAATTGGCTTTGCAGATCAGAGATAAGAAGGGGATTCCTCTGGGGAGGCAGTGGCTTTGTGTCTGGTTTTCGTTCCCTATGTAGAAAATGTGAAACATGAACAAAGAGCACTTGTCTGGGGTTTGTCAAAGCTCCTTCAAGCACCCAGCCAGTGCACAGTCACCATCCCCCACCCCCGAGAAAACAGGGATTCCCCCTGCATGCTGTTTGCCCTCCCATTGGGAGAGAGAGTGGCATGCAGGGGAATTCCCTTCTTATTTCCAACCACAGGTCGGAGGTAACAACGAGTTTTCTCTCCCCACCTCCTCCCAAAGCTCCAAATAGCCTCCAAGCCAGGGGGCAAAGCTTGGCAGATGAGGGGCATGCATGTATTGGGGCCAAGGCCTGCAGAGAGAGCCCAAGCCTCCATGGATGACCAACTTCTACAAGCCAGATTGGACCTGTGGGCTGGTGGTTACCCACCCATTGCATACAACATTATATTTTTCTGAGAAAATCCATTTCTTCCCCAGCTACTATGAGGACTGTGGCTAAGTTCAAAGGGAGGAGGAAAGCCTAAGGGGTGGCGGCAGTAGATGATGTCATCATCCTATTAAACAAAAATCCTGGTGCTTCAAGCCCTGGCTCCCCTCCACTACAGACAGGAAATATTGCTTCCTTCTTCTTATCTAACCCTGATGGCATCTCTCCTGAAGAGAAAATCACAATGGGGGGAGGGGGGAGTGGAAGCAATGCTTCCCGAATCACTTCTACCCAGAAGCCACCAGAGTGAGGGCAGGAAGCATTGGCTCTCACTCCTACTTCATTCTGATTTTGCATCAAGATGGACACCATCCGAGTGAAAGCAAAGAGGAAGCAACTGAGATAACTTTTTTTAAAAAAAACAGCATTCAGTAGCAGCAGGGAAAACAAACACCCCCCACCAGTAAGTAGGATAAAAAAATCATCCCATTCACAATGCTCCTTCCCCAAATGGTCCTCCAACTTTGCTGCCTACAAATAGGTTGGTAACATAAGGACACTATTGGCTAGTCTCTGATTTATTTTTGCTACTGAATTGCACTTATTGCTATTTAATTTTTTTCATCATTTCTACTACTCTATTATAGGAGAGCATAATACACAGGTAGGCATTCTCCTGCCTTCAGCACCATCTGTTTTATTTTTATAGTTCTTTTGTGTTGTTTTGGGATGAAAATGGATCAGTGAAAGATGTACCAGAGACTCCCAATGTAATTTCAAGCAGAGGCACCTTTCCTGAAGGTTGGTCTTCTCTAATTGCTCAAAAGAATGTCAAATGAACAGGTCCAAATAAAGGTGAAATAGGTAAGTGGGAATGTAACAATTGTTCAATTTTTGTAGTAGCCACTAAACCCAGTTTAGCTGTTCAACCAATGTCAGAAGTCCAAATGAGTGGCTTATCTAGTGGTTTTTACTTCACAGTCCTTGTGGCTGCAGTTGTATACAGAAATATGCAACTATACACATGTATCCACAACACTATGAAAAACGATGGGCAATCACACCATGTTCTATCAGAGATCTTCTGAAGATCTGTTTTCTAGGTCAGGGAGTAGGTGGATCTACTGGCAGATCTCTGGGTGATTTGCAGTAGCTCCCCAAGATTTTTGACTTCCAGTACTTTAATGAGAGCAGGTAATGTTTCCAGTACAAAATGCCTCTGCCATGGCTAATTTTGTGCTAATTGATTATTTTATTTATTGTATTATCTTTCAGCCTCAGTGTTCCTCCTCTGTAAAACAGGTGAATTAATTGGTTGCTTTTGACCAAGTCTTTGTTCTGCTGCCCAGAGTATTGTGTTAGAATCCCTGATCGCATGTAGATGTGTATATATAGATAACTGATTTCATCATTTTGTGTTTCTTCTGGCAAAATAAATACATAAATAATAGATCCACACACCTGAGCTCTACCCACTTCCGTCACATTTCAAGGGAGACAGTCACCTGGTTTACATGTAATGAGAAGCCACGATGAGTACATTTTCCATGGGGCTTCTCGTCGTGGTGGCAGCCACCATTTTGAATAATCGTGCTGTTGCTTGTTATTACATGTGAACATTGTGAGGGTGGTTTGTTGGAGTGGTTGACAATCCACCCAGAACCCATGGGCTGTTTCAGGTGGCTTGTTAACCACTCCATCAACTCATCTTCGCTGGGTTTGTACATAAAAATGGCTACAGTGCACACCCACCTTAGTTTGAATATTGAAAATGGTGGCTGCCACCACAAAGAGAAGCCCTGTGGGGAAATTTACCCACCATGGCTTTTCATTATGCATGAAACAAGTCTATGATATAGCCCTGAGACTGGGAATAATCTAGCTAAGGTTAAGCACTTTCAAGTTAGGTTGAGCTCAATAGGAAAGATTGAAATAGTGCTTTAATTCTCCCATTTAATTATTCCATCACAGTGTCTTCGGCCCTTTCTACACCATAGGGGTGTAGAGGGAGGGAGGGAGGGAGGGAGGGCGATCCTGGAAGTACCTAATACACACCATCAGTGGACAGGGACCAGCCGGGGGCCATCCCAGGTGAAACGCCTGGTATGGAAAGGGCCTTAATCAATGTAGCTTCAGATATAGGAAATTTCACATTTAGATTTCCAAGAACAGTGAATCTTTCCCTGTTAATAGCAGGAGTAGAGCTTTCTTGGTATACATCTATTAGCATGCAATTTTCTAGAAATTAACAAGATCTCTGTTTTGATCTTATATCCTTTTAGATCCTTTCTGAAGTAGTCAAAATCAGCAGTGTGATGAATTTGTAAATATTGTGATAAGTGTGCTAGAGAAAGATTTAAAGTATCTGAAGCTAAGATTTGTGTATAGTACGTAATGTGGCAGAGCAAAGGACTAATTAAGGACTGTAAGCTTCTAACGGCAAAGAAATGGATTGTCACCAAGAAAGTGGTTGAGATAATAATTTACTGAGAGGGGGAGAAAGGGGGGGAAAGGGGGGGAAGATAATGGACTGATGAAAATAATGGGATTAGTGTATATCTTGTTCAGATGGAATTTCTTCATGCAAGGGGTTGCTGAATAATGGAACAAATTGTCAAAGGCAGTGATAGAAGCAAGTGTGAATTATTCTGACAGATTTCTGGAGGAGAGAATTGGAGGGGATAGTTGCTAGCCTGATTTCCAGGATGGTAACTGGTGATGTATGAACTGATTTAATTTCAGTCTGTGGAAGTGTTGATGGGAACTGTGGACTGGAGTTGTAGGTGGAACATATAGCATTTAGAATAGCAAGGCTCATTTTGGAAGGTCGTGGTAGATGACCACATGGTTTCAGATAGCTCTGTGTTCTGATACAAAGGAAATCTTAACTGATCATGGAACAAGGGCTATTGCAGGCCAGAACTTGATCACTGTTGAAACATCTTCTTCCTTTGACCATTTTTTTCCCTGATGAAGGGAGCATCCATTTTTTCAAAAATACTGAAGCAAAAAATATTTCAGTTTCTTCACTACCACACTCTACACACTCAGGACAGTAAATGGATCCATTTAGTGATCATAATTTCCAAACATTTGCTACTATGCCCTATCCTAGATGGGGATTCCCTCCCCCCCCCCCCACACACACACATGGTGTTCTTTTGTTCATCATTGTTCATCATTGTCACATTACTAAGTTTAATTTGGTAGTTGTTGCTCAGGGGAAATGTCCCTTATTTGAATAATGTTTCTGGTATCTCCAGCTCTCCAAAATGATGCGCTCCCTGAAGATGCATTTCTCTTGTTGCAAGTATATGATATGTCCTGTCTGACCACAGATGCCTCAGACTATGAGCCTATCTACACACGCAGGATAAACCACTTTGAAAACATTTTGAAAACTGTATATGGAGTGTGTCCTGGGCCCCAACAGTTCTCAAAACTGTTATAAACCATTTTAAACCGTTTTAAAGCAGTAGTGTAGATAGGCTCAGTGATTCTTATTCAGGGGAGACTTTACAGATATGAATCATGGAATCATGGAATCATGGAATAGTAGAGTTGGAGGCAGCCGATAAGGCCATCGAGTCCAACCCCCTGCTCAATGCAGGAATCTACTTTAAAGCATCCCTGACAGAAGGTTGTCCAGCTGCCTCTTGAATGCCTCTAATGTGGGAGAGCCCACCACCTCCCTAGGTAATTGGTTCCATTGTCGTATTGCTCTATGAGTCAGGAACTTTTTCCTGATGTCCACCTGGAATCTGGCTTCCTGTAACTTGAACTCATTATTCCATGTCCTGCATTCTGGGTTGATCAAGGAGAGATCCTGGCCCTCCTCTGTGTGACAACCTTTCAAATATTTGAAGGGTGCTATCATGTCTCCCCTCAATCTTCTCTCCTCCAGGCTAAACATGCCTAGTTTTTTCAATCTCTCCTCATAGGGCTTTGTTTCCAGACCCCTAATCATCCTCGTTGCCCTCTTCTGAACACACTCCAGATTGTCTGCATCCTTCTTGAAGTGTGGTGCCCAGAACTGGATGCAATACTCAAGATGGGGCCTAACCAGTGCCGAATAGAGGGCAACCAGTACCTCGCACAATTTGGAAGCTTAACTTCTATTAATGCAGCCCAAAATAGCATTTGCTTTTTTTGCAGCCACATCACACTGGTGGCTCATATTCAGCTTGTAATCTACAACAATTCCATGATCCTTCTTTCTTGTTGTATTGATTAGTCAAGTATCCCCCATCTTGTAACTGTGCATTTGGTTTCTTTTTCCTAGGTGTAGAACTTGGCATTTATCCCTATTAAATTTCATTCTATTGTTTTCAGCTCAGCATTCCAGTCTATCAAGATCACTTTGGAGTTTGTTTCTGTCTTCCAGGGTATTAGCGATCCCACCCAATTTTGTGTCGTCTGCAAATTTGATAATGTTGAAGAGCACTGGGCTCAGGACTGAGCCCTGCAGTACCCCACTCTTTACCTCCCCCCAGTGTGAAAAGGTACCATTGATAAGCACTCTTTGAGTCCGATTCTGTAGCCAACTGTGGATCCACCTAATAGTTGTTCCATCTAGCTCACTTTTCACTAGTTTGTGAATCAGAATGTCATGGGGCACTTTGTCAAAAGCTTTGCTGAAGTCAAGATATACTATACCCACAGCATTCCCACAGTCCACAAAGGAGGTTACCCAATCAAAAAATGAGATCAGATTAGTCTGACAGGATTTGTTCTTGACAAATCCATGCTGGCTCCTAGTAATCACTGCATTGTTTTCAAGGTGTTTACAGATTTACTTCTTTATAATCTGCTTCAAAATTTTCCCAGGGATGGATGTCAAACTGACTGGTCTGTAGTTTCCAGGTTCCTCCTTTTTGCCCTTTTTGAAGATAGGGACAACATTAGCCCTCCTCCAGTCGTCTGGCACTTCACCTGTCTTCCATGATTTCGCAAAGATAATAGACAGTGGATCTGAGAATTCTTCTGGCAGCTCCTTTATTACTCTAGGATGCAGTTTGTTGGGCCCTGGAGATTTGAACTCGTTCAAAAAAATTAGGTGTTCCTTGACCATTTGTTTATCATTCTCAAACTGCAATCCTGCCCCATCAGCTTATACACGTTTTCCAGGGGTGGGTCATAGACCGGCTTTTGAGAGAAGACTGAGCCAAAGTAGGAATTGAGCACTTCGGCCTTTTCTTTGTCATCTGTTAGCAATTTGCCATCCTCATGAAGCAGTTGAACCACCATTTCTTTCCTCTGTCTTTTACTATTCATGTATCTGAAGAAAGCCTTTTTATTGCTTTTAGCATCCCTTGCTAGCCTCAGCTCCTTCTCAGCTTTAGCCTTCCTGACACCATTCTGGCACTTTTATGCTATTTGTTTGTACTCCTCTTTTGTAGCCTGGCCTTCCTTCCACTTCCTATATGTATCCTTTTTATTTTCAGGTCATCTCTAAGCTTTTTGTGGAGCCACATTGGCTTCTTCTTTTGTCTTATATCTTTTTTCTTTGTTGGAATTGTTTGTAATCGGGCCTTTAACATTTCCTTTGTTAAAAACTCCCAACCATCTTGGACTCCTTTTCTCATTAGGGTCACTTGCCATAGGACCTTACTTATCATAGTTCTGAGCGTATTAAAATTGACTTTCCTGAAATCCAGAGTACGTGTATGGCTACTCTCAGCTTTTGCTTCCTTTAAAATCAAGAACTCAAGTATGATGTGGTCACTTTCCCCCAGAGTTCCTGTAACTGCCACTTTATTCACTAAGTCATCCCTATTGGTCAGTATCAAGTCAAGGATAGCCATTCCTCTAGTTCCTTCCTCTACTTTCTGTAGGAGAAAGTTATCAGCCACACGTCAGGAATTTCTTGGAGGGGCCACTTTTGGCAGAATTTGTCTCCCAACAGATATCGGGGTAATTGATGTCCCCCATTACTACTACATCGGATTTCCTTGAAACACTGGCAATTTGCTTTTCAAAAGTTTCGTCCTCATCTTCTCCTTGATTGGGTGGTTGGTAGTAGACTCCGACTATCATGCTCCTTTTATTACTTTCCCCGTTTATTTAAATCCAGATGCTCTCAATGGGGCTCCCAGGCTCATCCTCTTGTATTTCTGTGCAGGGATAAGTATTTTTTAACATACGGTGCGACTCCGCCTCCGTTTCTATTTCTTCTGTTCTTTTTGAACCAGTTATATCCTTCAATTGCTATATTCCAGTTATGGATGTCATGCCACCAAGTTTCAGTTATACTAGGGTGACCAGATTTTGGAAAGCAAAATCCCGGTCCAAAATGGCCACCCCACCAAAGCAGACCCCCCTAACATAAAATAAAAAAAATAAAAAGGCCGCCCGTCATGCGGCCAACAAGCAGACATCCCCCGCCACCCCCCCACCCAAAACAACCCCACCACCAAGCCACCCCCCCCCCCAAAAAAAAACCCAGCCAGGACCTACCGGGTCCTCCGCCGCCACCACCATCTCCTCCACCGCCACGTGACCCCCTGCAGCCCCCTCATCCTTCTTGCCCTGCTCCTGGGCTCCCTGGAGGTGCCTGAGGAACAGGAACAGCAGCAGCAGCAGCAGCAGCAGGAGGAGGAGGAAGAGGAGGAAGAGCCTGCTTTAAAATGCCCATGCTAAAGCAGTTAGCCACCTGACAAGGAATTTGTTGACGCTCCCTAACACTGAGCACTTGTTTCCTGCCGAGTCCGGTAAATGAGGAGCAGCGCGGGCATTTTAGGGTGGGAGGAGAGCTGGCCCTTTCCCCGGTTTGCCCCTGCCGCCCCCCTGTCGACCCGGTTCACCCCAGTTTCCCCGGTTAGGACCAGGAAACCCAGGGCGATCTGGTCACCCTAATTATACCTATAAAGTAATATTTGCCTTCTGTATTAAGAGTTCAAGTTCATTCTGTTTGTTTCCCTTAACTTGGGCATTAATATATAGACATCGAAGCCCATGTGCTTTGTAGTCTGGCTTCTTTCCTACTTTGTTGTGAACACTGTTTTGGCGCACTATTGGAGCTGTTCTCTCTGTTATGGTGCATAAGCCTTCATCCGTTGTTGCCTCAAAGTTTACATCTCCCGCCCCCGTAGAATTCAGTTTAAAGCCCTCCTGATGAGTTTCTTCATGCTGTGGCTGAACACATTCTTCCCAGCCCTTGTGAGGTGCAACCTGTGCCTTGCCACCAGTCCATCTTCCAAGTAGCGTAACCCACGGTCCCAGAATCCGAATCCCTCATGTCGGCACCACCTTTGTAGCCATTTGTTCACCCAGAGTATTTTTCTTTCCCTTTCTATTCCTCTTTCAAGAACTGGGAGGATGGATGAGAAAACTATCTGGGCCCCAAAGTTCTTGAGATTCCTTCCCAGAGCTTCAAAGACTGACGCGATTTCTTCATAGCTCCGCTTGGCAATATTTGTTCCCACATGGATGAGAAGAAAAGGATATGTGTCAGTGGGCTTGATGAGCTTTGGCAACCCTTCAGTCATATGTCTAATCTGTGCTCCAGGGAGACAGCATACCTGGCGAGTCCATGGGTCTTCACGACATACTTGGGTTTCAATCCCACGCAGCAGGGAGTCTCCCACAATGACTACTCTTCTCTTCTTCTTGGTCAGCTGACCTTTTGCCTCTTGCTCACTGTTGTACAGGATTTCCTGTAATTCTTCTTCTGCAGGCTGTTCTCCAGTCTTTTCCTCCAGTAGCTGAAAGCAGTTGCATAACTCTAATGGTTCCACTGGTGCAGAGTGTCTTCTAGTTCTTCTGCTCCTAACTGTCACCCTCTTCCAAGGAGTTCCCTCTTCGTTGGCTTTCCTCATCTCAGCATTCTCCACTTCTGCTTCGGCTTGCTGTTGCTCTTCAATCTCTTGTGCTTCTTGTTGCTGTTGTAGTTCTGCCATTCTGTCTAAGGACTCTTCACCATCTCTTATTCCTTGGAGGGTGGACACTTGCCACTCAAGTGCTTTCACTTTTTCTTCCAATAATGCAACCAGCTTGCACTGGTTGCAGGTGTACACCATGTTGATCTCAGGCAGGAACATGGACATTGCACACACATTGCAGGTCACAACCACTAGAGACTCCTTTCCATCCAAAGTCTCCATTTCTGTTTTGTTTCTGCCTTCCAATTGTGTTGGAATTTTGTTAAGGACCTCCCTTGCTGAACTCCCCTGACAAACTCCTGTTTGCTTGCCCTGTTCGCTCACTCTGATCACTCGCTCTCTGGTAGCTCTCTTCCTTATATTCCTTCTAGTCCAGCAAGGACAGCTTCCTCTTCTCTGCTCTGCTCAGCTTGGAGTCAGGAAACAGAATGACCCTCCCTGCCCACTCAGTTGCTGAGATCAATCAGGCAATCAGGCCACACCCTTCCAGGCCCAGCAGCAACTTTTAGCAGCTTTCAGCAGCAGCTTTCAGGACACACCCTGAAAACTGCTGCAGCCTCCTGGATTTACTTGAGGCCTCTCTCCTCTTTGCACATGGCAGCTCTGAATAGGCAGCCTCCTGGATTTACTTGAGGCCTCTCTCCTCTTTGCATTGGTTTCCTCTTCCACTACACTACACTACACTCCCCCTGACAAACTCCTGTTTGCTCTCCCTGTTTGCTCACTCTGATTGCTCTCTCTCTGGGAGCTTTCTTCCTTATATTCCTTCTAGTCCAGCTGGGGAAGCTTCCTCTTCTCTGTTCTGCTCAGCTGGGAATCAGGAAACAGAATCTGGGTCAGTGGGACTTTGCCTCTAGAATCTCACAGGCCCCAAGCAGGCCTGCAGTCCAAGGAAGAGCACACCGCAGGTCACCCAATGGAAGAAGAATGGGTATCTGACTGTTCCTCTGAGGCTGGCAATTCAGACTTCTCAAAAGAGAAATCAGAATCCACAGCATCATCCCATCTCCAATTTCCCACTTCCCTGTGAGATCCAGGTGGAAAACCCAAAGAGCAACATCCAATGCTGTTGCATTCCAGAAATGAGCATTTTGGCTTGCTTCCAGTGGCTTTTGGAAGCTCTGTTTTCCTGTTGTGCCAGCTCTGGGTCCTGCTGGCACATGGGCAGCATTGGATACTGTCCAAAGCATTCCGATGGAAGCCACCCAGGGATGCTGGAGTGCCAGCAGACGTCCCCTTTGCATTCTTTCTGACTCGCAATGAGTGGCAGGGCTTGGGTAATGCTGCTGTATTATTAGGTGACTGTGGCTGATTTCCAACATGCTTCCTACACACACACAAGTTTTCATTGGCACTAACTGGGTTCACAGCAGCCCAGGCATGAGCATAACATTCAAGGATCAAGGGATAGGTGACATATTCATTTCAGTTTGTTTTTGACAAGAATTTCCCAAGATTTGCAAATCTTCCCATATCCACAATGGGAAGAATTTAAGATTTACAAAATCTGAATGTGGGAGAAACCAAAACGGAGAGATTCATCCATTCAGATCCAGGCCTTTGAGTGCTTAGCCTGGTTTGAAACCTTGCAACCCTATCAGTGCTGTATTAGAATGGCCAACTCATTTTTCTGATGCGCTGCTCCTCTTTAATGACTGTATGACAGCCAGGTACAGCGTGGCTCTCTCTATGTTAGGAGCAGCAGCTACAGTTACTAACTTTGCCAGTGCAGATGGACAATTTTGTTTCAGTTCATTTTTATAAGAATCTACCCAAGTTCTTATAAAATGCTTTCCTGTTCAAGACAGAAAGAACTTGAGGTTTTAAAAATCCAAGAAAAAATGCAAGAGAAAGTCAAATTGACAGATTTGTCCATACCTACAAGGACCCCTCTGGTCACTGTTGTGGTTCTAGAAGCAACCATTGTCTTATTTCAACGGAATTAAACTTGTGGGGTAAAACACTCCTTGAACAAAGGAATAAAGGGACCATTTAGATGTCAATTTCTGTTTTCTCACCTTTAGGGCAAAGCCCTTGTGTTTCCCCAAATTAGGATTTGCAGATAGATAGATTGATAGATAGATAGATAGATAGATAGATAGATAGATAGGTAGATAGATAGATAGATGGATGGATGATAGGCTGTTTACAACAATTTTTGAATCTCAGTTTCTCCTGCTAAAGGCTCCTTTAAATAATTTCACACAAGGGTCAGGAAGAGATCTGATGGATATGTATCATTGTTTGCATGAGGAAAAGAAAACTTAAGTAAAACTTGGTGCTATTCCCCCCCTCCCACTAGCAAACCCCTTCACACAGGTCTTCACGTTGTGGAATTTATTTCCATATCCCATTGAAACCCATTATCTAGTCATTATTTATCATATCAAACATCCCTTTTTAATTTCTACTTCAATGGATTTTTTTGTTCTCGCTCCCCCCACCCCCTCCTCTCCCCTCTGCTTTTATAAAGTTGCACAACCTTTGGGGAAAAGGGAACGTTGTTTACAATGTGTAATTATGATACTAAAAAAGAAATCAAATCACAAATTCATTGTGGAGCGTTTGATCCAGAATATTGTTAGAAACATAATTAATAACAGAAAATATTGGAAACAACACTTTTCAACTTAGGCCATATTCACCAGCCAAGGAGTGGGAGGGGGACACCTATCTTTTGAAGGAACATAACTTTGAATAAGTTGGTATTTGCTTTCCTTTTTCCTCCTATGAATAAGTAGCACAATAGTTTTGCCAGTACTCATCCATCAACGTTCTGGAGACATAACTGTTGTGCCATATACATATTTGGGATATACTGTTAGTAGATAATGCCACGTTTTACAAAGGAAAATGCAAAATATAGATTTTATTGTATATCTTTTTCTTTTTCATTGGTTGTATATCTTTCTTTAAAAAAAAAATCTTACCTGTCTTTTTATCTTTATTTTAATATAAAATAAAATTCCATGGAAGGAAAGAAAAATGGCAAAATATAGTACTCCCACAGGCATATTAGCAGTTGACCAGCACTCTTCGGTTTGAACTCCCATAATTGACCCAAAATTTCTAATTGGTCTAAAGGATTCCAGCCTAGCAGGGAGATCCAGAATGAAGACTGCCTTAAATTTCACTCCATGAGCAGGATCCAGCTGGAATCTAGGATAATTTCCTCTAGTTACTTAGACCAATCATCAAACTACTTTGCAGCTCTTCAAAATCTCAGGAAGATACTCCTCCCAGCCCTGTTAACTAAAGACACAAGGGAGGGATTGAACCAGAAACATGAAGCCCTGCCAAAGGAAGTGAGGCAGATGGCTACTAGGAGGAGGGCCTTCTCTGCTGTGGCACCCCGGCTGTGGAACGAGCTCTCTAGAGAGGTTCACCTGGCTCCTACATTATACTCTTTTAGATGCCAAGACCCCTTAGTACCTTTTTATTTTCTCAGTATTTTAACAGTTTATCAACTTAATTTTTAACTTTGCTGTTTTAAATCTGTATTTTAAATCTGTATTAATCTCTGCATTGCTGCTTGGTTTTATCTGGTTGTGCTCTTATATTGTATTTTATACTGTTTTTTTATACTGGTGTATGTTTTATATTTTGAATGGTTTTCATGATTTAAATAGAGTTTCGGCTATTGGGCGGTATAGAAATGCAATAAATAAATAATAAATGGTCTATCTCTGAGTTATGCTTCTCCTACTCATCTCATTCATGACTTATATCCAGGAAGGTTACAAGGATAACCAGAATGGTGTAGTGCCAGGATGGTAAACCTCTGGCCCATAAGCCTAATCTGGCTCACAGAGGTTCCCCATCCAGCTCACAGAGCCTCCTTGGATTCCTCCAAGGAACAGAGTTTAGCCAATCTGTGTTTGGAGATAACATTGGGGATTCCCCGGAAGTCCACACACCCTGTTGGCATGCAACTTGGGAATGGCCAGGTGGGTAGGCTGACCAGATAAAATCCAGGTCAGGGCTCATGTAACTTTAACAGTTTCAGCCAGTGTCATTTGTATGCAATTAGTTCCTGGTGATATTCCCTCTTCATCACAACAGTTAAAGGTGCATGCACTATACTAGAGTTATATACGAAAGAAGGCAGAGCCCATGCAACTTTAACAGTTGTGATGAAGAGGGAATTTCACCAGGAACTAATTGCATACAAATGACACTGGCTGAAATTCCCTTTTCTCTAAAACTGTTAAAGTTATATGAGCCCTGACCTGGATTTTATCTGGTCACCCTGCAGGTGGGGGCACATGTATCCTCCCATCCTGAAACTGTTCTCTACCTCAGTGTAGTTGTTAAAGGGCCAGACTAGTATTCAGGGGTCCTGGGATCAAGTCAACCCTCAACAATGCAGCTCACTGAGTGGCCTTGAGCCTGTCGCTACCTGCTAGCCTAACCGATCTCATAGAGTAGTTGTGATGATGACATGGGTTGCAGGGAAATGCATGCTGCTTTGAGCTCTTTAAAGAAAAAGGTGGGATATCAGTGGCCCTTTCTACACTATTGGGGTATAGAGGGAGGGAGAGCGATCCTGGAAGTACCTCATACACACCATCGGCACACAGAGACGGAGGGAAGGTGATCCCAGGCAAACAGCCTGGTGTAGAAATGGCCAGTGTAATAAATAAAATCATTCTGGTGAAACATTTCCTTTTGCTCAGCTCATGAAATCATTTTAAAAGCCAGCCAGTCATTTGCAAACATTACACTGGTTATGGTACTTTAGAGGGTTAAATCCAGTGGGTTTTAATGTTGGGTTCTAATGTGTCTACAGAATACAAGCCAATAGACAATATATGTACAAAAATGTAGGAAGGAATCCAGATATACTGCCATAAATATAGGAATTAACTTTTACTTTAAAAGAGGAAAGATTTCAACTTAAGCTTCTTTTGCCATCTTTTTTTCCCTACTAGTATTTTTTGTACTTTCCTGTAACACTCCCAACAGATGATCTCCTCATCAACACATCCATAGAGCTGCACTATTAAATTTGATTTAATTAAATGTCACTTCTAATAAAGAGATAATAGGGCAAGTAGGGGTATATACGATATTAAAGTTGGGAAGGGAGTCTTATCTCTCTGTTTCAGAATAAAAGTTCCTGATAGATATAATTTGATAAATCAAATATCTGGCTCCATTAACAACTTTGTTCACAGAAAAGGCACAACAGAAGAGAATTCATTCTCGGCCCGCAGCCAAGGCTAGAATGAAAGCATTTTTGCATGCAGTTGTAACACTTTGAACTGCTGAAATTTAAGGACTAAGCCAAATTCTTCCCAGACAAAGTGTAGCTTTTCCAACTCTTATGCAGTCTTAAATATCCTTGTGGTAATAAGAGACCTATTGAAGTCTACAAATGCTGCAATGCATTTTAACACAGTCGCAGAGCGGGAAAGGCAGAATACGCCTTCAACTCTAATAATTTCAGGGATTGTAAATGAACTCTAAAATAAAAATAAATTCAACAAAATATGGATGATATCAGCCCATTTCTCCATACCTCAAACAATCATTTTGATCTCACTTGCACACCTTTTCAATGAACTTTGCCATTTTTCAAGTAAGAGCCATAATAATAATAATAATAATAATAATAATAATAATAATAATAATAATATTTCTATAGTGCCCATAGCCGAAGCTCTCTGGGTTGTTTACAAAACGTTGTTTCCTGGCACTGCCACTGAAGCTACATAGGGGCTTTCCTGGGCCACGGGGATTCTCTTCTCTTCTCCCCTCCCCAGTCCCCAACCCCTGGTCAAGTGGCAACACTGTGCACTGGATTCCCCCGAAGGCCTTTTCAGGCCTCACCTTCCCAACCCACTCCACATTTTCTATCTCCCAAATCACAGCAGCCAGCCCACCGCTAAAGCAAATAAAGCAAAGCTAGAAAGCCCCTGGTAAGAGTGAACAGCTACTACAAAAAGAGGGAGGGAGCTGCACTTGAGGTGAATAGGAGCCGCCAGTAGCCCTCAGACTTTGCCATGAAGAACACTGTCATAAGGGGTTCATTGAATAAACAAAAAGGGTACATTACCACAAAGTGGGAAGGGATGTGGGACAAATTTGTTTGGTTCACATTTTAACGTGAAATAATCTAGTTTTGCCCTTTCAAACCAATATGTGAGCTGAAGCTTTAGTTATCCTTCAAAATTTGCAGTTCTCCGAATTGCCACAGCTGCGGAGCATTCAGTGTGGCACTCCAAGCCGCCTGCCCACTGGCATAGGATGGGTGGCGGTGGGTGCCCTGGAGAGCTGTGCTGGCTGCTTCCTTGCTGTTGCATTTGCTGCAGGACAGCAGCCAGCGGGGCTCTCCAGAATTGCCGTCTGAGCGAAGTATAGGGCAGCAGTGGGGCACACAACCTTTCTAGCAGTTGAAAACACAATCTGCTGCCCTTCCAGATTCATCTCTCAAGGTAGGGGATTCATCCTGCCTCATGGGAGGGCCGGCCCTAATGGGAACATTAAACTGCATCTCTTTTGGAATTTGTATTAGCCGGGTGAATTTTTAAAATGTTTCGCACTAATTAAGATCTTAGAAAAAGCACTCTCACTCATTCAATGTTTCATGCCATTGAGTTATTATGGAGCTGGATTTTGTTTTCCTCCTCCCCCTGAGTATTTGTTTCTGCAGATTTTTCTAGCATTCTGAAAACTGTGGGTTACCTAGGGTCTGCTGATACTTCTCTCATGTGCATGAGTGATGTGGTTTTGGCTTCATGGAGGGAAGGAAGTTTGAGGGGATTGTTATGGAGGCAGAGCTGTCTACCATATATTGGCTTTATAAAGGTTTGGATGTATGGCTCTTCGCCTCAGATACCATTGCTGTACCTCTTTTAACAGATTGATTACTCCTTTACATGGGTGCACTTATTTGTTAACTTCAGGCAGAAATTGTTTTGACTTCCAGCCTTAGTGAGTGAACAGGCATGAAGTGAAGATTTACCTCTCTCTCTCTCTCTCTCTCTCTGCTCTTTTTTTCAAAGAAGAGTACTTTAAGTAAACAAGAAAACCTAAAGGTGATACCTGAAGGATATTATAAAAACAAATTTGGGAGCATATATAATAAGCTAAATAGACTTACCCAACTCAGCTGTGCGGAGTGGTGCTGAATGACAAAGAGGAAGCGATACATTATACTTCTCTCATTTTGATTTCAAAAACCAATTTGACTTTGTAATCAATAACTCAAGGCAGATGCTTAGTACAAGGATTCAACGACAGGCATCACCTTGTTAATTAAAGCCTTTGTGCTTGGAGTATCGCCTAATTTAAACAGAAAGGAAGGCAAAGCTGATTTAGAAATGGCAAATGCAACTCGCAAACCCAGGAAAGAGGAAGCAAGATACCAAGTTCTGCATAGAAAATGGGCCACAGCTTTATTAACACAGAGAAACGGTTTCATCCCAGCATCTCAGCAACCCCAACCTGCTTCTGAGTCTAGAACTATTATTGACTAAGTATCTAAAGATATCCTGGAGGAGGCCTGACAGAGTGACCACAATGATGAATCAATCATTGTGGTGATTGATTCATAAAAGGCACTTTTATGGTGAAACTCTTGTCCTTTTGGTTCTGGAGCCTGGGGGTGGGAGATTCACTGCTTTTGAGGCCTGCCCATAGAACACACAAAGGCCAGGTCTACACCATGCAGTTATCCCAGGGTTGTCTCTAGGTCGTTCCTGTGTGTCCAAACGCTGCACGGGGGATCTCAGGGTCAACTGGCGACAGTCAGAGACTTTCTCTGGGATAACTGAAACCAGGGATGTCCCAGTTTTTCTGCAGTCCTGAGACAACCCCAAGGACCACGGCTGGTGTGGCGTGGGCTCCCAGGTCTTCAAACAGGCACAGAGCTGCGCGTGGTGGCTCTGTGTCCATGGGGGTGGGGGCAGCAATTTCACCATCCCTGAAATGGCAGGGGGTTGGGTGCAGAGTTTGGTGGAGGTGTACTTACTTTTTTGCAGCGTGAGCGGCCCCTCTTTAAAAAAAATAGTGCCCGCAACATCCCTCTTCCCTTCCGAGATGTCATACAGCTGTATAGACAGATGCTGGGTAGAATTGCGGAGGCAGGTAAATATGTGATCTCTCTCCCACAACACCCTTAGGTGTAGATAAGCCCAAAGTCTTGGGGCACTCTGAGCTGGAAATTCCCTCAATAGGAGGTGGCCGGCCAGAGCTAATTATGGCTTGTGTACTGGGCAAGGGTGGCTCACCCATAATGTCACTGCAGGAGGAAGTCCTTAAGGGACACCTGCCTCATGCCATTTCATACAGTTTATAGACCCCTCACTTTTCTTTTAAACAGCTAAATAAATTGTGACCCTAGTTTACTCCAACACCTGTGTCTCACCGCTTTCTTCTAGGTCAGTGTGCAATTAGTGGCTAGGTTTGGTGGACAGGCCTGAAAGGGTTTCCATTCAATATCCACTTGAGACAAATAACCTTGGGGGGCTGGTCCAGCAAGAACTACTTCACCTTCCAACTGATCTCTCAGAGCGAATGTAACTTAAGCCATTTCTGCCCCAGCCTTTTTCCCCGGGGTTGTCCCTGGCTACTCCATGTGCATCCAAATGGGACTCCCGGGGGGACAGGCTTGTTTTTTCCCCAGGGATGAAGAAACCCTGGGAAACCCCAATTCTTCGAGCGGTCTCAGGACTGTCCCAAGACCACTGGATGTGTGGGCGCCCATCCCACCTGGTTCCTGCTTACACGCAAGTAAGCATGGCACCAGAAATGGGCACAGAGCTGCATGGCATGGCTTCATGCCCATCAAGGGGCTGCATTTTCCCCATCCATGGGATGGTGGGGGGTAAGGGTGGGGTTACTTACCTATGTGATGGAGTACAAGTGCGCTCCTGGCTCTGTATTGAGAAAAAAATGGTGGCCGCAACAAGCACGATGTCTTGTTTGCTTCCAGGACATCACACTTCTGTGTAGAAAGTTGGCGATAATCCTGGAAGCAAGTCCAGGATCGTCCCCATGCCCTCCCTCTACACCCTTAGGTGTAGAAAGGGCCTTACTTTGATCATTTCTAACCCATAACCTGCAT
The DNA here is from genome assembly GCA_029215795.1 of Anniella stebbinsi. Classification (NCBI taxonomy): domain Eukaryota; kingdom Metazoa; phylum Chordata; class Lepidosauria; order Squamata; family Anniellidae; genus Anniella; species Anniella stebbinsi. Next base: position 83,239,912 of record JARDYH010000002.1, on the reverse strand, counting down.
TCATGCTGTCAGTGACCAAGTTTTTTTTCACCAGGAATATATCCTTTACCCCAATCAGCGCTCCCTTTCATCTAGGGATGGAAGATGCTGAGAGAGACTGCAGATGGGCATCCAGTTCTGGCACAACAAATCTCATTCCAAGCTCAGAAATATACAGACATCAATTGCAGATTGTGTCCAAGTCCATGTTTGCTCTGAAAGGAGCGAATTGGGTAAATTTCCTGATCAAACATGAACTGAAACAAATTTCTCATATATCCCAAGGAACAAGCTGATGAGTCAGAATAGGCTCAGAGACATATGACGTGGTTGGAGACAGGCTGGCAGTCGCTTCCAGAGCAGGCCCGCTAGAGGCAAGATAAGATGAGGCAGTCTTTGTGGCTTCCCTCAGTGAGACAGGTTGCTCAGACTGGGCAGCTGACAAGGATGCAAGGGCTTCATATGTGTCCTGTTGGCCTGTGAGATCTGCTGACTCTGTTCAGACTGGAAATGCAACCCTGAGATTTAATTGGCGAGGTTCGCAGTGAGATGGTGGCACAAGAGATAAGGCTCCACAGACTGGCTGCTGGTGTCCCTGGTTCAAGATCCTGCCACTACTAGAGAGCCCACCTGTCCTCTTTTAGAGAGGACAGTCCTGTATTTGAAAGGCTGCAAGAGGACTGGCCTTTGTTTTGAAGATGTCCTTTATTTGAATTGCTGTCCGGTTATAGAATCATAGAATAGTAGAGGTGGAAGGGGCCTATAAGGCCATTGAGTCCAACCCCCTGCTCAATGCATGAATCCATCTTAAAGCATACCTGACAGATGGCTGTCTAGCTGCCTCTTGAATGCCTGTAGTGTGGGAGAGCTCACGACTTCCCTAGGTAATTGGTTCCATTGTTGTACTGCTCTAACAGTCAGGAAGTTTTTTCTGATGTCCAGCCAGAATCTGGCTTCTTTTAACTTGAGCCCATTATTCCACGTCCTGCACTCTGGGATGATCAAGAAGAAATCCTGGCCCTCTTCTGTATGACAACCTTTCAAGTATTTGAAGAGTGCTATCATGTCTTCCCTCAATCATATCATCTCCAAGCTAAACAGGCCCATTTCTTTCAGTCTCTCCTCATGAGGCTTGTTTCCAGACCCCTGATCATCTTCATTGCCCTTCTCTGAACACACTCCAGCTATAAAGATGAAGCACCATTTGAAGGAAGAACTGGGCCTTGATGCTGCCCATAAAGAGCACGTGGACAGCACACTGAGCAAGGCACACATAGGCCTAATCTACACCTGCAATTTATCCCAGGGTGGTCACAAGGTTGTCCCTGCACATCCAAATGACGCACAGCTGATCCAAGGGTGAACTGGGGATAAGCACTCAGTTCTCCCGGGATAGCTGGGACTGCTTTTTTCCTGTTTTTTTCCGTCGCCTTGGGACCATCCTGAGGTCTGTGGGCAGTGTGGCTCTCCCTCTCGGAGTCCTCCCTCTTCCCCACGAGTAGCGGGGCTCAGGAAATGGGCACAGAGCTCTGCAGGGACAGTCCATGGGCACTGGGGGTGAGGGGGAGAGCGTTTTCACCATCTTTGGGATGGCACTTGGCATCTTCCAGCACCGAGTTTGTTGTGTGTTTTAAAAAAAAAGTTCCTTCATGCAGGATTGTGCCTGCACAATTGCGCAAATGTCTCCTCTTTTTTAAAAAAAAACAAAAACAAAATGGTGCCCTAGAATGTTCCTCTTTACTTCTAGGACAACTTGCTGGCATGTAGCCACTGAGGGACGATCCCGGACATGGAAGCTCCGTGATCATCCCTCCCCACCCCACAAAGGGCTTCAGGTGTAGATGAGCCCATAGTTCCACTGTGGTGAGATGTACGGAATTTCTACTTAAATTATAATAATTCTTAAATTTGCATCTATTCATATAAATTAACCTGTGCACATTCTATACAAAGAGGCATCCTCTTTGGTCCTCTTTTTTAACCATTCCCAAGTGGCAACTCTAACCGCCAGCACCAGGACCTTACAGGGTGCCATGCTTGGTAGCGAGTGCATCTGAAGAAAGGTGAGTAGCATTCCTGAACCCACCTGCCATTGCAGAAGGCAGGGAGCTTGTGCTTCAGCTGCCTTCCTCCTTGCTTCCAGAGCTACCAATGAAGCCACCCACTTCAGGGATGCAGAGGGAGGGAAAGGAGCAGGATGATTCCTTCCATTGTCAAGTAGCTCTCAATATGTTTCTGACTAAGGTGATCCAGCACAGCTTATGCACCTCTGCACCAATGCAGAGGAGCAAACCCTGGCTGGTAAGGCAATTCCAGTTCAAAATATCTCCTTGCATCCTAAAACTACCTGGCTTCCTCTGCTGAGTTCAGATTTATAATGGTAGGTTTGAGCAGAACTCTTTGCAATAGATGTTCTACTCAGCATGGGTCTAGCGCCCAGCACACAGGTAAATCAGAATTACATTCCATGAGAATATTAATCTTATGAGTAAGGTGAGGTTTTCGCAAAGGCCACTGCATTGTGGATATAAGTTTTGTAGTGCATCAATTTCAAGGGGGGGGGGGGGGGGAAGAGATGAAATGTGCAGTGGAGGCTGGTGGCTCCAATTTCATTGGGGCTGTGAATCCATTCTGGGTTTCAGTCAGAACTTTAACAGATGGGGTTTGGCACCTTGGATAACTGCTTTGGAGTTCTGGCTGGTTCTAACTGAAACCCAGAATGGATTCACAGTCCCACCGAAATCACTGCCTTATACCAGGTTTGTCTGTCTTGCCCAATATTGCCTGCTCTGACTGGCAGCAGCTCCCCAGGGTCTCAGGCAGAGGTTTCTCCCATCACCTGCTGTTCAATCTGTTTCTTTAACTGGATAAGCCAGCGGTGAACCTGGGGCATCCTGCCTGCAAGGTCTGTGCTCTTCCACTGAGCCAATTTGCTGACTGTGGATCAGGTGAAGGCCTTTGGCTCAGGGGATTGTTTAAATTTGTGACACCTTCTCCACCAATCCATCTGAAAACAATGATTGCTGTTATTTGCTCATTTTATGATGGCACAGAGGCCAGGGTAGTGGAATGCGGGGATTTCTAAGAGTGTTTCCTATCATTAGTGGTACTAAGCAAAGTCCTAGCGTGGCTCCAGTATAACTTAAGCTGACAATGACAGTACACCTAATCAACAAGTTCTCCATGTAATACCTGTTGACATGTTGTCAACCATTTGTGTGCAATGGCTGATGCAGAAATCAGCTAGTTTTTGTGGACAAGGCAATTTTCTATATATACCACAGAGGGCTTTTCTTTTCACCTTGCACTGCTAGTCGGGAGGCGGAAGGTGAATTGCTTGATTCATGAACAGCCTATCATGTGGCAATTGCTTCTGTATGGAGCAATAAAATGGCATCTGTGTTGTGGCTGCAACATGGAAATTGCACCTCAGTCAGTTTGGGATAAAGGGAACCACAATGTCCAGCAACACAGTTGTGGAACAAATTGCCTTAGGGAAACTGAAGATTCTCCCGCTTCACATATTTTCAGTGAAAAGGTTGGATAAACATCCACTGGAGGTATGTTATGTATAGGATAGCCTGTCTGATTTGATCTTTTTTTTAATTAAAAAAATCCATTTATTTATTTATTTATTTAATAAATTAATATACCACCACTCACCATATTCTAAAAATATTCTGAAGCAGTCTTTTGGCCCCAAAGTGGCTCACTAAATGTCAAGTTAAAAGAGCAAGTTATTGCTACCCTTGACTAGCAATAACAACAAGCAATGCTTGGGGAATTTGCTCTGCAAACTCTGACGAGAATTGACCTGATCCATACCTCCCACTAACGTGCAGATCAGAAAATCGCTATCTTTTGGATTTTGCCCTTCTCTGAATTTCACAATGGAAGTCTCAAAAAAGGTACCAAAATGAGTTTTGAAAATGCACATCCTAGGTTAAAAAAAAATTAGAAATGCACACTGAGACAAAATACATTTATAAACATGTATTTTTATGAAAAGAAATGTTCAAAAATACATATTTAAATATGACACAGATTAATGTGGAAAGAACATTGAATGAACCTATGAGTGAACACATATGGAACTCACATAGAACAGAAATAGACAGACCCATAAATGCCTAACAAGAACAGCAAGAGCAGCAGCTGTGGCATACCAATAATAATACTGGTAATACCATTCAAAGTCATTCTTCTCAGAATTGTGTATATTGGGCAGTATCCAATTGTGTCATTTCATCAGTGCCAATGGCATTGCACTAGTGGGAACTAAGTTTCAAACTATGCACAGGGGTAGGATACAACTAAAGTTATGTGTACACAAGTGTGATTGTGCAAAGGGTTGCACAATTGGTTGTGCCAACTCATTACTCTACTGTTTGCACAACCGGTTATGCAAGCTAAAGCGCAAGTGCTTGTGCATTTGAACGATTAGGCGGAGGCCCACTGATGTGTTTTGATTTTGCGGAATGACACCATTGGATGCTGCCCTCGATCATTAAAAAAAAGTAGATAATGATCTATCCACACCAATCTACACACAGTAGATTGGTGTGCCCATGATTTGTACTTTCTATAGCACTGTTCAGCAGGGCTGCTCTGAATCTTTGCTACTTTCATTTTTTAGGGAAAAGTAGTGCTATCAATGGGGCATAATATTTCCCCCCAAAAGCTGTAAACCCTAAATGGTCATTTTTGTTTATTGTTTTTCATTTCTATTGCTGCTTTAACACAATTAAAAAAAACTTGGCCTGAGAATAGTCTTGTGACCATCTCATCCATATTTATTTTATATTACTTGTTTGAACATAAAAACATATTTATAAAAAGAGATTACATGATAGAATAAATAAAATAATAGTATTTTTTTTCATGGAATCACGGAGTCAGAAGTACCTAGGAGATCATCTTATCCAACCCTCAGCTGAGGCAGAAAATCTACTGATGCAGCATTCTTGATAGGTGCCCACCCAGGCTCTGCTTGAAAACCTTTAATGATAGAGAATCCACTACCTGCCATGGCCAATTGTTTCACTGTCAAACATGCTGTACCATCAGAAAGTTCATCCTAATGTTTAATGAAAATACACTTTCTTGTAATTTGAACCCATAGAGTCAGGTCCTCTGTTTCTCCTACCGGAGCAAAAGAGCACAAATTTGCTTATATGACACCCATTCCAATACTTGAAGGTAGCTATCATATTACATCTTAATTGTCTCTTCTTCAGGCTAAGCATATCCAACTTCTTTATCTTTCACCATTAGAGTCAGTCTCCAGCCCCCTCACCACATTTGTCCTCTCTGGACATGTTTCAGTTTGTTGATATCCTTCTTCAACTGATGTGCCCAAAGCTGGATACAGTATCCCAGGTGAGGTCTGACCAAATCAGAACAGCTCCTCCTAAGACCTTAAAGAAATTGACATCTCAATAATCTTTAATACAACAGTTAGGCTAATAGTAGTATTATCCCAATGTATATTACAGATTGAATGTGGTGCTGAGAAGTAGGCTTCTCAAAAGTTACCATGGTAGTTCATGGCTGAACTGAGATCTGAACTGGAAGATTTCCAGTCAATATAGAAGCAGCCAGAGTTGACTACATGATGACATCTGTGGGTCAAATGAAACACCCTTCAGGAAAAATTGACCTCCCTCTCAACGGATGAGCGGCTTTGACTCCTCTTTCATTGTGACACTCTAAAATACTCACCCAAAGTATGGCTCTTTTTTTCTTTCTTTCTTTTTTTTTGATGCTGCCAAACTTGCTTGCCATTAGTCCATTCCTTTTGGACCAATGTTGCATTGGAAGGAACATGGCTCCAGACTTCATATCTCAAGCTTATGAGATAAATTAAACTGAGAAACTCAACATGCCTATGAAATATATTTAGAACAAGTATATGAGATACATTAGACTTCCTTGCCTAGAAAGGCCACTTCACAAGTTCCCTGGCTGTCAGAGGAGATGAACCTCAGTCTTTCTCCCAAACGCAGCAGGGTGCCCCTTGTCCCAAACAATTGCCTCCATCTTCTTTTAGAAAACATTGTCAGCAATGATAACCAAATCTGTCATTATTTGATATAAGTATGTTTCATATTCAAATGGGTTTATTGCCCAGAAGTTCACTAGAGCACTGTCAAAGACCTGTTCTTTTCTTTCTTTATTTATTTTTGGAGGTGGAAAATAAAATATGTCACTATACGCCTACCACATAGGATACATATTTTCGTTCAAAATTTTAGTGAGGATGGAACATTGTTTCAATTACAGCCAGTAAAAAAAATACTCTGTGAAATAGCACAGGAAGCCCTTATTCGACACTTTGCTTTGGCTCTTTCCATTGCTTTGAGTAAATCTGATGCTATAAGCATAACTGACTCTCTGAGGACCTCTTAAATAATTTAAAGATGCTGAGCCTCATATTCTGCAGCCGAAAGATGCTGACATTATTTTAAATTAGGTTTTTAGACTTAAAATGTATTGAAGTGCATTTTGGGGAGATGAAGTTTTGCTACCTGTGCTTTTTTTTCCCTGAGAGTACCAGTGTACAGTAGCAGTTAGAGAAGCAGCAGGAGAATAGAAAGAATCACCACCTTTTTACTTAAGGATATTATATTCTCTGTCAAAGACTAACTTGAAATATCCATTTCATATCCTAGAAATGTGTCAAACTTTCTCTTTTGGTTAGCCATCATTTTGTGCCTAAAAGTCAGAAGTGCTCTCTTTTGTAGTTTTGTGAGTGATTTTGATGTTTTAACAAAAAAATATGTTCACTGCAAGTGAGTTCCCCAACCCCCACCCTCATGCAGTAGAAAGCAAGTTTCCTGCTCACAAACAGAACTAAAAGCAGTACAAATGGTCTCCAGAGCTATAATTGTGAAATAGAATATCATATTTGCAAACTGCAGAATACTCCCTCTGGGCCACTGACTACATTTTTTTTTACTCTTTCCAAAAGAAGACTAACAATTCAATCCTATACATGCCCATTGAGAAGTAACCCTTATTGAGTACAATGGGACCTACTTCCAAGTTAATGTGTAGTATACAATTGCAATGTGAGGAAGATATTTTACTAGTGACTCTGGGGAGAGGGGTTGCTGTTCTTTTCAGAGAATAGCTAAGCTTGGCTTCCTTGCTGAACTCCTCTAGAACCATTTTCTCTGCAGCCACTATCTTTGGCTGATCTGTCTAGGACTCCCTCTAGATGGATTCCGTTTGACGCCTGGTTAGCCGATTATGCGCATAATCGCTGAAGCGCCTTATCGTAAATGCTTGTATGCAGGAGGTAATTGAGCACTCAACTGGTGACTTTACCGGTTGTTTCAAATGCGCTTTACAAGTAGTTAATGCAGAGAATCTCTTGTTCACATAGGCAAAATGTGCTTTAATGGCCAGAGCAAAATAAAACTCGCTATTTAACGCGCATTCAATAATGTGCATAAGCGAAGAGAAAACGCGCCTCTACGCCCGATTTACGCTCCATTCTTGTAAAGGTAAAAAATTTAATGCGCCTTGAAAGAGCTTTAAATGCCTCTTGTAGAGGCAGCCTAGGCTAGTGAGTGAAATTGGTGGCTCTGAAACAAGCAAGCATTTGTATTAGAAATTATTCTGGGCTATATAGGCTTCAAGTTAGGCCATTTCTACACCAGGCTGTTTGCTTGGGATGGCCCCTAGCTCATATGATGCGCCGATGGTGTGCGCCGATGGTATGTATTAGGTACTTGTGCACTGATGGTGTGTATTAGGTACTTCTGGGATTGCCCTCCCTCCCTCTACACCCCTATGGTGTAGAAAGGGCCTTTATTAATTTAAGATGTGATACCAATATACCAGAAATACCAATATGTCTGAAGAACCGTGGCCTTCCTATATAGCTCATATGTTTGACAATTATGCTACACTATCTCTTCCCTTTAGCCCAGGAATAGGCAACCTTTTGGGGCCTGTGAGCCCATTTGGCAATTTGAGAGACTGTCCTAGGCACCACCACAGCATGGCTGCCATGGGAAGCATGGCAAAGGCCAGGTAACCTGCTCAGCACAAAGCAGAGGTCGAGCCTCAACTCCAACATACTAAAAAAAACTTCCTTTGAACCTATAATTTCCAGCACCAACCCTATTTCACAGTCTGAGTTAAATAATACCTTCCTTATCTTTCTCTCACAAATCTATGGAATAAGATTTACTACATTATAGCATGGCTCCCAGCAGTTCCAACTGTGCATTGTGGCCTGCTTCAGACATTATCCTGATGGTATAATGGCTGACAGGAAGGCAAACCCTGGCCCTTTCCACACTAGGCATTTTGCCTGGGATAGCCCTGGGTGCTCCCTGTGAGTCCAATTGACGCACAGGGAGTCCCGGGGGGTGGGAGGTGGCCATGGGATTTTCCAGGGATCAGGCAACCCTGGAAAAGCCCAAAGATGTGACAGCCCATCCTGGGTGTTGCCGCGCTTATGCGCGAGTAGACGCAGCAGCAAATTGGGCATGGAGCCACACCACATGACTCTGTGCCAGCAGGGGAGGGGGTGGCACCAGTTTCACCACCCCCAGGAGGACAGGGAGGGGTTGGGGGCCCACACGCACACGAGGTTTTTTTTTAAGACTCACCTTTTGCGGAGGAGGGCTCCTACGCTCTTTCCGTGTTAAAAAAATGGTGGCCATGACGTGCGACAGCCTGAGTTCAGTCACACAATTACGTCTACATTAGGGCAACGAACCCTGAAGCAGGCACTTCTGGGTTCTCTGCCCCTCTACACCCCTCTGGTGTAGAAAGGGCCTCTGTGGGCACCTCTATGTTAGATACAATTGATGGCCAAATGAAGGTTTTCCTTGGTAGAGTCAGCCTCAACCTCATAGGCTTTACACAGTTGTAATGCATTACACTAGCTCTCTAGTGATCCATGAAGTCAAGAGCTGTGAGCAGCATCATACCTGCTGTGGTAGCATGTGAAGTGGACATAAGTCAAGTACCTGGAACCACAAGGCCAAGGCCAAATGTCTATTCTTCCAATGCAATTTTGGTCAAGGGCAAGGGAAGGATCAACACAATAGGTTTCACCAACACAATAGTGGGCCTTTAGATGTTCTAGCAGGAGTGTGGGTTAAATCAAGCCATGAATAAGCAGCTCCCACATTGCTGTTGCAATGTCTGAAGGACACTGCTCTTAATCTGGAGCATAAAACGAATGAGCTCTTAGAGAAGCCTGGGCTATTTTTACAGATCCATTTAGAAATGGGAGGCCATGTAACAAACATTAAGGGGTTACATTAGGAATGCTGGAAAAATCTGCTACAGACTCAGAAGCAGGTTGGGGTTGCTGAGATTCAAATGAGTTCAGCTTCCTATGAATCCATCCTGCGGATTCCACAACAGACTGGCTTTTTCTGTGTCGGGCCGACTTCCAGAGCACTTTTTTTTAAAAAAGAAGCATGCATTGAAGTTTAAGGATTTGATTAGGAATGGATTGGGCAGGACTGGAAAATGTAGGCACAGTCTTGGATACCTGGTGACAAAGTTCTAGGAAGTTCAGCAGAGGCAGGATCTACACTTCTGCTTTATAATGGCAGTGACAACTGTTTGGGCCCAGGACACATTCCTTATACTGTTTTCAAACCATTTTCATAGTGTTATATCCTGCTTGGTGTAGATCTGGCCTCTGCTTTTGCTTAGATTATCAGTCTTGACTCTGAGGGTGTGACAGAGGCACCACATTTTCCAGTTCTAATTTATCAAAGCATAGGCATCCCACAGCTCCTAGCTAGGCTAGGTAGCCAGAACATCAAAATATAAGTTAGAATTTAAACAATTCTTGAAAATAATGCAAACTTACCTACTTGTATGTCTTCAAACAGAACCTAACAGATAGCAGAGTTTGTCACCTTGTGAGTCTTCATTTTTTCAAGGAGCACCATAAGAATTCAGGTTAGTGTAATTATTTTTAAATGCAAATGGTTGTTGTTATTGTTTTAAATGGTGAAATCATCTGTACGTGACTATGACCTACTGATGTAAATGAATCCAGACTCTCTCTCTCTCTCTCACTCTATTGTATTACTTTTTCTTTTCCCTTTAAGCACTTTCACCATAATCCCGACCACTTTTGTCATGGTGGTTTCAGATGGCATAATTGCCGCCCTTGTGCCACTTGAAGGCTTTCATTTCATAAAAGAGAAACTTCAATCGGGAGGTTACATTCCCTTGTTTTGATTTTAGAAGCAAAAAGTTTGAAATGCTGCAATCTGCAGCAGAGCAGAGTTTTGAAGGCCCAATGGTGTTGACATTGGATCTTCAGATTCTATCTTTAAAGATTCTAAGAAATGAAATGCATTTAGAAGTGAAATCCTACTCCTTTTTCTTCTCTTCTCTCTGTTTTATTTTAAGTTTTTGCTTTTGTTTTAAGGATTTAGTTTTCATTAATTGAATGTTTCATGTGCTGATACCCTCTTTATGTTCTCTAACAGGGAAGAATTTCAATGACTGATACACCACAATCATGCAAATTTCCTGCTTTTCATATTCATAAACCCTACACCTAACATAGCCAACTTCACAGCCTCAATAACGCACCTCAAGGGTGTACAGCTGAAAAAGAGGCAAAGTCAGCAACTACTTTACATGACTTTTTAAAAAAAGAAAGAAAGAAAGAGACTTGGAAAAGTTTCAAAAAATTTAAGAGTGCAAATTATTTTTGCTAAGGGCAGAAACAAAGTTTATAGAATCTTAGTTGTTCTTTCTCTTGCAAAGGAGAGGAAGAACAGCTTGGTCAATGCTTTGAAATGAGTGTCAGCTCCACAGGAAGAGTAGAATATATATTCTGGAATATATAAACTGGAATATATATATATATATATATATACACACACACACACACACACACACAGTCCAGCTGCTGGCCTCTCCCCCTTCCCCCCCCCCCATTCTGTTACATCTTACCTCCTATTTCCTTAGGGCCAAATTACAGTCCCTTTCAGTTTTAACACTGATTGTCATACAAAACTCATAATCCCTTTGATGGATTATGGGCCTTTGGTCTGTTTCAGCATGGTTCTTCTTATGTTCTTGCATCTGTGTTTTAAACCAGGTGAAGTAACCAAACAATCTTCAAGGGCAGCCGCATGTAGGGTGCACTCCAGGAATTCAGTCTTGGTGTAATTAAGGCATGCATAATCATGGTCAGACCCACTTTCTCCAGAAACCGGCAAGAAGCTCTTGAAGACATAGCTCTTCACACATGTCAGACAGTATTTCCCCCCTGACACCTCTCAATTTAGAATACAGTGTTAAGGATTAACATCTGTTTCAAAGCATGAAGCCCTGTATTTTAGCCTCCCCCTCCCTTTAGAATAATAGAAGACACACATTTTGATCTTTTTTATATCAAGCAGTTATTAAAGGCACAAGAGCATCTTCAACATGCTAGAAGTAGGTTTCTTCAGCCTGGTGAAATGGAGCTGTTGTCTAAAGAGCACATAAAAGATTGAAACCATCCATTGTGTAACACTGCAAATCAACATTAATCTGCCTTATTTTATGCTATGGCAGTAGAGCCTGGTGCTTCCAATGTCACTAGGGTAGTGAATCCATTCTGTGTTTCAGTCAGAACTCTAAAGGAGCTTTCCAAGGTGATGAACCCAATCCTCAAAATAAGTTCCGCACCTTGGATAGCTCCTTTAGAGTTCTGACTGGGTCTGGCTGAAACCCAGAGCACATTTATATCCCACTAACATCGGATCCACCAGTCTCCACTGCACTAATGGTGTACATACAATGCTTCACACTTACTTGTTGACTGGGATCGGTCAATGTGAACATGTAAGTCTGGTTACAAAGTGCTGGTTTTAACCTATCAATCCCTACATGGCTTGGAACCCAATACCTCAAGGACTGTATGTCCCCATTAAAACCTACCCAGAGTCTGAGGTCAGACTCTGAGGCCTTTCTCTGGGCTCATCTACACCTAAGGGTGTATAGGGAGGGAGGGAGGAGGATTGTGGACTTACCTGCTTCTGCGATCCGCCCCCAGCGTCTAGACCCCCATGCAACATCATGGAAGGGAAGAGGGATGCCGCGGGCATTGTGGGCACCATCAGCCGCTACCCCTGATCTGGGGAAAGGTAGGTTTTTTATAAAACAAACCATGCCCACCCACCCCCGCCATCCCAGGGATGGCAAAATTACTGGGTGGGGCCCCCATGGCCATGGAGCAACCACACGTGGCTCCTTGCCCATTTTATGAACTGCGACCATGCAGCATACCAGCTGTAGCCCTCGAGATGGTCCTGGGACTGTGGAAAAACCAGGATATCCCCAATTTCCATAATCCAGGGGTTGTCCCCAGGTCATCCTCAGTTGATCCCGGGATCCTCTGTGCATTGTATGGATGCACAGGGACAACCTAGCAACGACCCCAGGATAAAGGCCTGGTGTAGACATGGCTTCTGTGTGCCTCCTCTGAGAGAAGCTCAGGGGTGGTGGTTCAGGAAAGGCCTTTTCTGCGATAACCCTGTGTTTGTGGAACATTCTCTGCAAGGAAGGTCACCCGGCAACAACACTGTCACATCCCCCATGCCACTTATAATGCAATAGTATTTAAGTTATGAAGAATGATTATATCATATTTGAGTCTGATTGCTGTGGCAGATGCTGCTGTAGGGCTTCATTCAATGATCAATAAATTTATTGCTCCTTGTATGAAGGTGCAGGGCAAGATCTGAGACTAAAACCAGTGAGGAACCAGGCAGAGATGTTGTGTTCCTGGGGGAGATCAAGTTCTTCACTGAAGTGATAACCCATATCTGGACTGTCCCACATTCAACTACAGTTCACACACATGACTGAATATTCCTCCATATCAACGTATTCTGTACAGCATTGCACTCTCCCTGAAGTGGCAGGTTTGCAGCTTTAGGGTCCCTTTTGACCAGGCTTTTCTAACAAATGCTCGGGTGAGAATGGGAGTCAGGAGCACCTTCCATCAATTTGATCTGTCCATAAAGTCCTCATTTAGAGAATCAGACCTAGTCATTCATACCTCCGTCACCCCCAGGCAGGGATGTCTGAAGAAATAATTCTACTGGGGACACACACACACACACACACACACACACACACGGTCTATGACTTGTAACTACAAGTTGTTGACTTGATTATTTGCAGTCTTTATATGATTGAACCGCATGCACCATTACATAGTGCTGAAGAGAAGCAAAAATAGTGGCAGGTACCAGTTGGCGGTTTACTATATTGTATGGGATTAGACATTTCAGAAGTTACTTCTCATATATTGCTTTATTTGTCCATTTAACAATAACAGAATAAGGCACTAGAATGTCATACATCTTCAATTTGTCCACTGAACAATACTGTAGGGCTCTGAAGCAAATTAAGAACCACTAATGCTGAATTTCACCCCTTTTACTCAGAATCTGCCTTGACAGCAGTGAATGCCAGACATAAGGTCTGAAACAATTCAGACTTTATTTTGTTAGTGCTTGTCTGTCTGAAACATAAAGGAAAATATAATACAAAATGAGTGTTCCAGGATTTTGACCAAAACAGTCAATAACTCCTCTTATAAATTTCTCCTTGGGTAATGTCCTCTACTTTTCTCTATGGATACTTAACAAACACAAGCCAGACAATCAATCTTCACTCACTGTGGAATGTACCCAAGTCTTCATCCTGCTAAAGGATCTTTCAATTGTGTGTGTTGTAACTGAAAGGGAAAGTGCTGTAAGGATGGCCATTTTAATAGCCGGGAACAGTTTGGTGTAGCACAATAGTTCAGTAAGGGTCATGTTGCATATATCACACAATGGTGGGTATATTTCTTTGGTATGTCTTTTTGCCCACAACTCATAACAAGTAACAGATTCATGCCCAAATTTGTGAAGTTTCTGTGTGGAACTGAAATGGCCTTGAAAGATGAAGTTTCAGCAAACTTTAATCGGGTTGGTTTACATCACTGAAACAAGTACTGAGTAAAGTAATAAGCAAATCTATGTAGGGAATAGACCTCAGTAGAACTCTTCTGTGGATTGATTTAAATGGATTTCTGTTGCGTGGTTTGTCTAGGAGTTTTAAGTTCTATATCCACTTCATCTGCCAGTTTCTTGCACTTCTCTATTATTTTGCTAAAAGTATCCTCACTATCGTCTGTGTTGTTCCATTATTCCCAGCAGCTCTTGTAGCTGTGCTTTCATTTCCATTGCATCTAACTTCACAGATTACAGAGTTACAGAGAGTGGTTCTAGCATCAAAAAATGTGGGCTTATGATCACAAGACAAACAATACAAGTTGATGTCCATGATGCACACAACAGCTGGTATGAAAGTTGTCTTGTCTTGGTGTTGCTCGATCCTGCTAATTCCTTGAGTTGTAACACTGCCATATGCATTTCTCACATTTTTCCCCTTCCAAGGAACCTAAGGCAGTACATGTTGGTACTTCTGGATCTCTCAGCGGCTTTCGATACCATCGACTATAGTATCCTTCTGGAACTCCTGGGGGGATTGGGAATTGGAGGCACTGTGCTTCAGTGGTTCCAGTCCTACCTCTCAGGCAGGTTCCAGATGGTGATGCTTGGGGATAGTTGCTCCTCAAAGAAGGAGCTGTTGTATGGCGTACTACAAGGCGCCATCCTATTCCCAATGCTGTTTAACATCTACATGAAAACGCTGGGAGAGATCATCCAGAGGCTAGGGGCGGGATGCTATCAGGACGCTGATGACACCCAAATATATTTCTCTATGCCTTTGACAACAGTGTCAGCTAAGGATACTGTGTCTCCTCTGAATGAATGCTTGGAGGCAGTAATGGGCTGGATGAGGAAAAACAAACTGAAGCTGAATCCAGATAAGACGGAGGTGCTTACTGTCCAAGACCCCAACCTGGGTTTGGAGGTGGGTCAACCAGTTCTGGATGGGGTTACACTCCCCCTGAAAAGCTGTGTTTGCAGCTTGGGGGTACTCCTGGATCCGTCGCTCCAAATGACAGCTCAGATAGATGCGACAGCCAGGAGTGCCTACTATCAGCTTCAGCTGATATGCCAGCTGCACCCCTTCCTACAGTTGTAAAACCTAAAGACATTAGTGCATGCTCGACTTTGAGGCTCGACTTCTGCAATGCACTGTACATAAGGCTACCTCTGTGCCTAGTTCAGAAACTTCAACTAGTTCAAAATATGGCAGCCAGGTTGGTCACTGGTACACCTAGGGGTGACCATATCACACCAGCTTTAAAATTACTTCACTGGCTGCCAATTACTTTCCGGGCAAAGTACAAAGTGTTGATCATCACCTTTAAAGCCCTACATGATTTGGTTCCAGGTTACCTGGGGATTGCCTTCTCCCATACAAGCCACCCCACACACTCAGGTCCTCTGGAAAGAATTTGCTACAGTCAGCCAAAACTAGGCTGACAACTGTTACCCAGAGGACATCCTCTTCTGCCGCTCACAGACTGCGGGATGCCCTACCAGAGGAGAATCGTCAACTTAATAGTCTCTTTGACTTTAAGAAAGCCATAAGAAAGACAGGGGGAGTGTGATTCTGTTGATTCTCCTTGATCTCTCAGCGGCTTTCGATACTATCGACCATGGTATCCTTCTGGCACGACTGGCTGAGTTGGGAGTGGGAGGCACTGCATTGCAGTGGTTCCGCTCCTACTTGGCAGGTCAGCTCCATAAGGTGGTGCTTGGGGAACATTGCTCGGCCCCGTGAATTCTCCAGTATGGGGTTCCGCAGGGGTCAGTCTTGTCCCCCAGGCTGTTCAACATCTACATGAAACCATTGAGCGCTGTCATCTGGAGTTTTGGAGTGCATTGTCATCAGTACGCTGATGACACGCAGCTCTATTTCTCCTTTTCATCTTCATCAGGTGAGGCTGTGGATGTGCTGAACCAGTGCCTGGCTGTGACAATGGACTGGATGAGGGCTAATAAACTGAAACTCAATCCAGACAAGACTGAGACGCTGTTAGTGGGTGGTTCCGCTGACCGGATGGAGGGTGCTCAACCTGTTCTGGATGGGGTTGCACTCCCCTTGAAAGAGCGGGTTCGTAGAACCATCTCTGTCACTTGAGGCGCAGGTGGCCTCAGTGAGTGCCTTCTACCAACTTCGGTTGGTGGCCCAGTTACGTCCCTATCTGGACAGGATAACCTGGCTTCAGTTGTCCATGCTCTGGTAACCTCCAAGTTAGATTACTGCAATGTACTCTACGTGGGGCTGCCTTTGAAGGTGGTTCGGAAGCTGCAGCTTGTGCAAAATGCAGCGGCCAGATTGATAACCAGAACCACTAGATTTGACCATATAAGACCTACTCTGGCCCGCTTGCATTGGCTGCCTGTATGTTTCCGAGCCTGATTCAAGGTGCTGGTTTTAACCTATAAAGCCTTACACAGCTTGGGACCACAATACCTGATGGAATGCCATTCCCGACATGAACCTATCCGAACACTACGTTCAACATCTAAGGCCCTCCTCCGAGACCCTACTCCGAGGGAAGCTCGGAGGTCGGCAACAAGAGAGAGGACCTTCTCTGTGGTGGCCCTCCAATTGTGGAACGATCTCCTTGACGAGGCCCACCTGGCGCCAACATTGTTATCTTTTCGGCGCCAGGTCAAGACTTTCCTCTTCTCTCAGGCATTTGGCAATATCTGAGGAGCCTGGGTTTGTTTTTGTTTTTTGTAGCTTTTTTAAGTGTTGTAGTGGTTTTAAATGTACAGATTGTGTGTATGTTGTATGTTTTTGCTGTTTTAATTTTTGTATATTGTTTTTAATTGTTTTAATCCTATGTAAACTGCCCAGAGAGCTTCGGCTATGGGGCGGTATACAAATGTAATAAATAAATAAAATAAATAAATAAAGACCGATCACTTCTGGAAGGCCTACCCAGATAAATTTTAAGAGTTTTATTGGTATTTTAATAACGTATTAGTTTCATGTGCTTTTAATCAGTTTAATGTATTTTATATTTGATGTTGTTCCCTGCCTCGATCCAGAGGGAGAGGTGGGTAAGAAATAAATAAATAAATAAATTTATTATTATTATTATTACAACAACAGTTTGAAGTAGGTTAGGCTGAGAGTCTGTGACTGGCCCAAGGTCACCCAGTGAGTTTCATGGCCGAGTATGGTCTAGAACCCAGACCTCCAGAGTCCCAGTCCAACAGTCTAACCACTACACCACACTGACTCTCATTTATAGTCATGATTTTGAATTTTATTAATTGCAGTTGTTTTATTGCAAGCCACTTTGAGTACACTTCAGTGTAGAAAGGTAGAACAGAAATTTTTGAAATACATGAAAAAAGTAATTGTTACATTTTAAAACATTTGCTACTGAAGTGTATTTTTAAAATAAGTAAACAGGCATCTATAATGTATTTAAGTATTTTAATTTTTGTTTTCAAATATTATGCAGCTATTGAAGTTGGCAAATCAGATCAAAATAATTATTCATAATACTTCTAACAGTTTATGGTTGTACATTATTCTGTATTTTTTAATCTTTAAACATAAAGACTACAATCTTGTGCGTAATCACTTGGGAATATGCCCCTACTGAACTCAACGGAATTTACTTCTGGGTAAATATGTATAGGATCAGCCTGAGAGAGGGAGGATTCTTTCTTCATCAATGTTCCGTTTTACCAGATTTTTGCATCGTTCTTGATTAGCGATTAGAGATAAAGGCAATTAGTATTCTTCCCACTAAGACTAACGTAGTAACGGAATGTATTTTTCTTGCCCACTTTATGATATAAAATTGACTGGAAACATGAACACTATGCATAAATGAAGCTGTATGATCTGTGAAACATTTCAGTTTTTCATGCCATGATTGTGATGTTCCTTTTCTCTTAGCATAATACACACACTGCACCGATATATAACATTAAGTGATGAGGCTCTAATTTTTAATAAATCCATTAACTTCACACCAGAGCAGAACAATATCTTCAAAGGCATCCAGAGGGTGAGTGTTTTTTAATCAAAGGTATAGAGTAAGAAATTTGTCAGAGATCAAATGCGTTCAACTGCATAAAAAAGGATTGTGATAGGAATGTATTAAGGCATTACATTAGAAGTCAAGAACTAGACCAAAAATATCACAAAAAATAAGAACTTATTCTCTTTAAGAAGTGAGTGCTAAGAAAAGAACAGTGAAGTATGCAGCTGAGCATTGAACTTGGGCAAAGCAATCCTATCAGTGTAGGGCCAGGGGATTGGCGATCCATAGGTGGAAAAACTGCCTTATCCAAAGGACAAAGCAGAGTGAAGAGCGACATTTTTCTTTTACTTCATCCCCCTATTGGATTTTATTGTTTTCATTTTTATGATTTCCCTTTCATTGGTTGCAATGGGGCAAAGGGCTGGCATACATTGACCCCAATTCTTGGGGTGTCCTGGGAAATCGGAAGGCTATGGATCCTGTGGATCCAAGCATTTCTCCCATCCACCCTGAAACACACATGAAACACTCCCTTTTTACAATTACCAGCACTGGAGGAGCTAGTGCTGTGGACATTTCTGCAGCAGCTGGAAGGCTGTGAGGTCAGATCTCCCTCTGTGAAGTTGCACCTTGCTCTAAGGTACAAGATATCTTACCACACAAGAAGATTGCCAGTGTTTCACAGTGTTACATATTGGTGTCCACAAGGCCATGTCTGTTTTACCCAGGGTATTTGACCATTTTTATGGGTTTCATCATGTCTCTGTTTTCAAATATTTTGAAGGCTGATACAACACAGGCCTCAGGTAAGCAACCACAACCTCTGTACACCACCTGCAAAACATGTAAACAATGATGATAATGGCCTATCATACAAGATATTGTAAGTATTACTGAAATTAGTGCTATGTAAATGCTAAGCAGGGAGAGAGATAAATCCATCCCAAACTATCCCACAGCAGAGTCTCATTTTAATGCAACTATGGCCATGGAAGGAAGCATATTCATTAATTCATTCATTCACTGCATTTCTATACAACCCAATGGCCAAAGCTCTCTGGGTGAATCACAACTTGATAAAATGTAATATAAAAACTTTAACATACAAACATTCAAAACAGTTTGAAGCAGTTAAAAATAATTAACAATAAAAGTACCAGGACCTGATTATTATTATTATTATTAAAAAATCTAACAATATGCCATCAAATGCCTGGGAGTAGAGTAAAGCCTTAACTTAGCATTAAATGGATGACAATGTTGCATTTCACAATTGGGGCCACCACCGAAATGGCCCTTTCCCATCCTCTGAACCTCCCTCAGAGGAGGCACTCAAAAACGGGCCTCAGATGTTCATCATATTCTACAGGTAGACCCATACCAGGAGAGGTGCTGTGTTAGGGCCTGATATTATGCTGGTGCATGAGTTGACAGATTCTCCCATTATACAGAGGAAAGAGAGTCGCCCTGGTAAGTGGTATGTGAGTGGATGAGTGGAAATGGCAAGTGAGTGGATGCGTGAGGGAGGTTTGAGAAGAGAGGAAAACAATGTGGCACAGAAAATAACCTGGGAATGGGGATAGCAGAGATGGGAGATGGAACAGAGCAGGCAAAGGTTATGCCAAATGGAACATAGTGTGAAAAAAGGGAAATTCAGAATAAAGCCAGGAAAATGTGCCTATTTGTAGCAAGCAATCAGGTATGACATTATCATCTGGAATATCAAACACATGAGTGCGATGGCCATGTGAAAGGTTAGCCAATAGTACCCCTCTTTTGGTAACAATTTTGCAGTCCCCTCACTGGATGCACAATATACTTTAAAAATGACCCACAGCATCTATGACAAAGTCCTACCTCTAGAGGACCTGTGGCACAGGAATCCACCAGGGGTGGGGGGGTGGGGGGGAAGAGGCATAGGAGCCATGCAGTGCTCCACCGGGTCTGGTCTGGTCTGGTCTACAGCATCTTTGCAAGTTGCATGCACACGGCACAGATACGAATCAAGAAGCTCTGCATTCCTTGAAGCTTTGCATATATGGGTGGAAATGGTTGCAGTAAGGACAGAGATGATGAACGACAAATTACCAAAATAGAAAAGTGCATTCCCTTACCACCCTGAAACCCTTGGTGCCTCTATGCGCAACTTCAGATGGAGGGGGGGGGATGGTGTTCCCTTACTGTGGATCTGCTTCCTGCATCTCTTCTACTTCTGCATTGAGCTGTAATTACATGAGGAAGAGAGCAGGAAGAGAGCAGCAACCACTTGGCTTGTATGGCCACAATGCAGTTGAATGGGACAGCGCTCCCTAGTGGGCATTTCATGGCACAACTTTGCCTGCACACAGCAGGAAAACCCAACAAATATCAATTTATTCCAGAAGAGTCAAGTTTTCTGAGGTTTTATTTTTAGCGTTAGAATGGGAAAATGGAGCAGGAGATGCACAGCAGTTCTAAGTAAGGGCAGAATTTTCCTTCATTCGCTCTGCAGTGATTGCTGGAAGTTGCCCCAACTAGTTAACTGACTGACTAGCTAACTGCTGCTTTTACATACTAGAGCGAAATTAAAAATTCTATCCAAACTGCTCCAGGGGATGAAAGGCATTACTATTCTGGGGCAATATCGAATAAGTACCAGCAACAGGCAAATCAAAATGTACATTTGTTTGTTGCAGAAGTGCTGAGCACACTTCTGGGAGCTAAGATCCGTCTTTCTCATTGCTTGAACCATGCCAAAAAAATGGTAAAATATGTTTGTCCATAGACCCCAGAACACCCAACTTGGTGTTCTCTAGCTGGGAATGATGGGAGTTGCAGTCCAATACATCTGAAGGGCACCTGATTAGGAAATGCTGCCCTAGAAGAACAGGAGAAGATTAATGTTTGTCCCATGGGTCTTGATTGACATTCTATAATATAGATCACTAAAAACCTTTTCCTTCTATGTATCCTAAATTCAGTCAATGTATTGGCTTAAATCCAAGTGGTCCAAATATACTGAGTTGTATACTGGGCTACATGATCTTTGAACACTGTTGATCTTAGCTTTTCATCATCAGATGTTGCACAAAATGTCATTTCATTTGAAGCTGGTCTTTTTGTGTTCTTTTTGTGGTGCTCTTCCTCTTCTCCCGTAGATCATGCATTTCTTCAACAATCTCATATGGCTTTTGTTTTTCATTTTTCACCAAAACTGTTATCTTTCTGTTATTTATTTATTTATTTATATCCTGCTTTTCTTCTTCTAAGGAACCCAAGGCAGCATTTTAGCTTCACAACAACAACCCTGTGAGGTAGGTTGGGCTGAGATTCTGTGACTGGCCCAAAGTCACCCAGTGAGCTTCCATGGCCATGTGGGTTATAGAAGCCAGATCTCCTGACTCCCAGTCCAACACTCTAACCACTATACCACATTGTCATGATGCTTGGCTGTCAGAAGGTAGATCCCAATCCACTGGTAGATCTCTGGATGATTTGCAGTAGATCTGTGAGGGTTTCTAACTCTGTGGGAAGGTCCTTTGGATAGGAAACACCAAACCCATCCTCCAGCATCAGGTACGATTCCAATCCTTTCCCAAGGGCAGTGGGCAACTTATGGCCCTCCAGATGTTTTGGCCTCACCGGTGACTAGGGCTGATGAGAGTTGTTAGGCAAAACACCTGGAGGGCAACAAGTTGCTCACCCTTGCCCTAAGGTAAAGCACCTGTTCTCCCGCCTTCCCCTACTCTCCCAATGACTGAGTACACTTCATGGGTTGGATCCTGCTAACAAACTACCCTTCTCAGGGACTTCTACTACATAGTTCTCTTCCGGATAATCCATTTGCCACAGGTCACTAGCTGTGGGACACCACCTCCTCCAGAAACACCTTCCTAGAACAGCATCTCCAGAGTTTAGGCTATCTGGCATGTCAGACTTAGGCTCTCCTGTTGCTCTTTTGTGAGGAAGGCAACATCTGAGACCTGAGAAAATAGTGGGGGCAGATGCAGTGCCTTCTCTGAGAACTTTGCTGTTTTAGCTCACCTTGGGTATGGGGGTGGGGTAACAAACAGCTACTCACTTTGCAGGACAAATCTTATCTTACCTGGATGGCACCAACCTTGGCTTTTCCTCTTGATTGTGCTCTGCTTCCATCTCAAGTAAGTGGCTCCATTCGCTTGCCTCTGCCTCTCTCCTTTTCTCTTGTTGCCATCTGCCCACTGTCTTCTTTTGCCTCCCTGAATTCACTGCATTCATTCAACTCCTGGGCTCCTTAAATATCGCACCCTGCCCTGCCCTCCCTCTGGTGCATCTTCCCTCCTGGTGAGCCTTGGTGATCTGCCACAGACTCCCAGTCATCTAATAATGGCAACATCTAAAACGTACTGATCAAAAATGGCTTGGCTCATCTCAGAGGCACCCTGTTCCTTAATACTTAGCATACATCCCCAACTTGAGCCACCTTCTTCTGGGAGGACCTCAGGGTTCTAGTGAAAAACAAAATAGGTCCTGTAAGCCCAAGGTCTGCCCACCTCTGGCCTAAAGCATATATTTGTATTTAAAATCCTCTGAAGACTAAAAGGCCACACTCAACACCCTTGCATCAATATTCAACCATTAACAAATGTGAATAAAAAGGAAGTGACAGAGCATTTTACCTGGCGTAATCCAACAGGGTCATCATTCAACTGCCATTACTCAGTAGACAGTTGTCAATAAAATTACTGGTAAATCATGAATCTAAGCCCATGGGGCAGCACAAACATACAGTGTAATTGAAGTCTGACCATTTACTGACATTTCTATCAAATCAAAGTGCCTTAACTGGATGTGCTTTACAGATCTTTGCTTTTGTTTCCAGTTTTAGAATGGTGCTTTAATGCAGGAAAGTCCGATGAACTCACCTTGGAGACCCAGAGCTTTTTTCCATTGAAATTTGCTAAAATGGGGGGGGGGGGGTTAGCAACATGAATCAAAAGCTTGAAGTCAGAGGCTTATCATTTTCCTGCTAATAAATGGCTACCACTGAGGATATTTTCTCTTCTGAATCTGATATCTAATAAAACTTTGCATTGCAGCTAAGCTAAAGTTAATCAGATCTCATCATCTTTATTCCAAAACTCCAGAAGCTCCAGCCACATACAGTGCTGCTTAATTGAGATGTTAAATTGGGTAGTGGTTATCTGTGTTAGCAAATTAATCCATTATGAATTGCACATCCCTCTCTCCCCCACTTTCCGCCATTATTGTAATGGATTTTATTAACCCAGCCTTTGCTATGCAAGAGACTGGGGTGCAGAGGGAAGGTTACTATTGGGGGTGGGGGTGCGAACAGGAAGGGAAATCTGAACATTAATTGGCACAAAACCTGGTGTGTCCAGAAGAACTTTGTATTTCCAAGGAAACACACTAAACGTTTTAAGATTTCTTTATCTTAAAAACTGACTGTCTCGTATTCTGAACGAGGCCAGGTTCTTGCCCTTTGGAATTGCTACCAGAAAGTTAATGAGCAAAGTATTAATCTTCTTAAAGAAATTTAGGGGGGACATTTTTAAAGCAACTAATAATGTGATTCCAAAATTCCCCTAATATCGTTTGACTCTGAATACTAAGTGACATGTGAGCATCCAAGTTTGCAGGGGAATCGTGACAGAAATTTCCAAAGATGAGGGATGTAATCAGGCTGCAAACTTTATGGGAGAAACTGCCTGAAGTTTCTTAGTACTATTATCATTTATCTTTTACATGGCATGAGTGACCGAGTCCATTACATCCATGAGGCTCTGCTACAAGAAGACACTTTAAAGTGACATGTTTTCATCATACAATTCCCATGATGTCTTTTGGATACTATGGGTAGGATCCAGTGCTGTCATTCTGCTGATGGAAGTAGTTCGATCAGCGGAACTGGGAGGGACAATTCCCCCCTCAACCTCCCATGTGCCCTCAAAATATGTTCCAGGGGGCTATGAAAACCTCCAGAGCAGGTTTTTTTTTTTTTGGGGGGGGGGGGGTGCAGAAGACTGCCATGAGGATGAGAGAGGGAGAAAGTCCCATCACAGTAGCAGACGCTCAATAGTGCTATGTAAGATTTAACCCTATGATTGATGAGAGTAAAATATCTATGGTTATTTTTGAGCTGAGTTAAAATTATAGCAGCATTTCATATAATGACTGACAAGAACTATGCTGCCATCATTTTACAATATACCCGCCCCTGGTGTGGCCTATGGAGATGGGGGAAATAGCCTCCAAACCTCCTGCAGTTACCTACTCCACTGCCAAAGCTCTCTGTTTATCAAACGGTATACAATGTTAACCAGGAAAAAAACATGGGCCTTTTAAGGCTGCAGTCCTATGTACTAGGCCTGTGCACCACCTCAGGTCCAGATCCAGATCCAGTTCCGAAGCAGGACATTTCCTGAACCAGATCCTGAACCAAAGCAGTGCTTGACAATATAAAACATATCATTCAATATCAATACAACACATTCATAAAATCATAAATCAATTTTGAACAGATTTAAGGATGAACCAGGTACAATAAAATACAATTTTTAAAAAGTTAAACCCAAATCAACAAAAGCAGCATAAATAATCAAACCTTTAATTTAACACCCAATGAAAACATTTCTTCTTCTTTTTTAAACGTTTTAAAAATGACATCAAATGAAGCCAACCATACGTCTCGTGGGAGGGAATTCTATAGGACGGGCCACCACTGAGAACACCCTATCTCTATTGCATGCCAACAATACAGATTGTGATGGTGGGCCAGCAAGTAGAACCTGTGATGATTGCCTTAATACACAGGCAGGTTCATATGGCTATATGTGATCCTTCAAATTCTGGTGAGCAATGTGGATATTCATTAAACAAAAAACCTACGGTTTACAAAAACAATGTTAAGGCTCTACAGTTTCCAACCAAGCACCAAAAAGCAGGGAAATTGGGAGTTAAGGCTCACAAGCCTTAACGCCACATCCTCCCTAAGGAGGCAGAAAGTGCAAGTGAAATTCTCATTCTCCCAAAGCAGATAAACCATGAGGACAGGGTGGAGAATATGATATGCAGAGGTGACTGTGGGGTTGTGGAAAACTGATCACGAACAACTTAGGGCCACCTACTTCTCTTTTTTTGTTTAGAGCAGCCCTTCCCCAATCTGGTGCCCTCCAAAGGTGTTGGACTACAACTCCCATCATTGCAAGTCAGTATGTCCCATGGTCAGGAATGCTGGGACCTATCATCTCAAAAATCTAGATATGCAATTTGATCTGCAGAAGTGACTGTGGGGTTGTGGGAAATGATGATGAACAACTTAGGACCAGCTACTTCTCATTTCTTAGAGCATCTCCTTATGTTGAGAGTTGCAACCCAACACATCTGACAGGCACCAGGTTGGGGAATGTTGTTCAAGAACAAGGGAAGGCAGAATGTAGATCTTCAGATGTTTTGGAATTCAACTTGTAAAAGCCCCTATCAGCATGGGCAGTTATCAGGAATGCTGCGAGTTGATGTCCAAATCATCAGGATAGATCTATTTTGTGCCCACATCTGTACTAAAGTATGATGTTTTCCAGCATTAAGATATGTGATCAATCAAGGAACTACAAAAGAGCTGCATCACTTTAAATGAACTGTCAAAACCAAATGAAACAACAATGAATGAATCTTGAACACCTAATCCAGAGAGCCCTTCAGACATCAACATTAGTTTTCAACACATGGCATAGGATGTCTGTTTCTTGAATATCAGATAAAGGATTTCTTTTACTTGTTCAGCAGTGTGAGATCAAAGGCAGAGCTACCACCTAATACTTTCATGCGTAAGTATTATTTTAAAATTAAGTATGAATTGATTTTTGTCTTCCCCATAACACATAACATGGGACTTGCAGTGCAACACATCTGGGGAGCACCAGGCTGGAGAAGGTTGACTCCTATACATGTCTTCTCAGAAGCCAGTGCCACTGAATTCACTAGGGATTTCTCCCAAGAGGTATAGGATTGCAAACTAATCTCATCTGAAAGGTGTTCAAGACAGCCAAACTAAACCTCTTCTGCTCCGCTGTTGCTTTGATGAGATGATGTATTGTGCAGGGATTGTGGGGAATGAACAGTATATTTTTTATAAATACATTTAAAGAAAAAAAAAAACATTGGTTCTTTGAAAGGCAGGATATTGACCAAAAGTTGGAAGTGCCTGGCACATGCTCTGGTTCTAGATCTGTAATGAATAGTGCCCCTTTTGTTATCAAGAGTACTGCTATATGCGAGATGTGTGTGAGAGAAAAGTATTGGGCAGACCCTGTATTTGGTAAGGGTATGGAACAGCATTCCCCATCCTGCTGCCCTCCAGGTGTTTGAGACGACAAGTCCCAGCATTCCTGACCATGGGACATACTGACTTGCAATGATGGGAGTTGTAGTCCAACACCTTTGGAGGGCACCAGGTTGGGGAAGGGCTGCTCTAAACAAAAAAAGAGAAGTAGGTGGCCCTAAGTTGTTCGTGATCAGTTTTCCACAACCCCACAGTCACCTCTGCATATCATATTCTCCACCCTGTCCTCATGGTTTATCTGCTTTGGGAGAATGAGAATTTCACTTGCACTTTCTGCCTCCTTAGGGAGGATGTGGCGTTAAGGCTTGTGAGCCTTAACTCCCAATTTCCCTGCTTTTTGGTGCTTGGTTGGAAACTGTAGAGCCTTAACATTGTTTTTGTAAACCGTAGGTTTTTTGTTTAATTAATTTCATGGCTTTGAGTAATGGATGACTGGATATTATACAGTTGACAACCAAGCCAGCGTCAGCCAGGATGTTATACCATCTTGACATCCAATATAAAATCAAAGCTAGTGTTATGTGTTGAACTCACTTTTAACATTAATAAATTAACCAAAATGCTTGCATCTCCCTCATTTTTAAAGATAAAGAGATGAAACCTGGCATCATGGTAGTTCTTAAGTAGGGATATAGTTATGCCAAGTATGAAGCAGATCCGTTCATGCCTTGATTTTTAGGAAAAAATTTGAAGTCAAACTTTGAAGTTCAAACAGAAATCTCTTTGGGTTCCAGGACCTTGAGCAGTACAAGTTTTAAAAATGAAATTAAAGATAAAGAGATGAAACTTGGCACCATGGTAGCTCTGAAGCAGGGATTTAGCCATGCCAAGTTGGAAGCAGATCCGTTCATCCCTTGATTTTTAGAAATGTTTAAAACTTCAATTTAATTTTTTTAATTAACTAAAATGCTTACAATGCCATCATTTTTAAAGATAAAGGGATGAAACTTGACAGCATGGTAGCTCTTAAGTAGGGATTGAGCCATGCCAAATTGGAAGCAGATCTGTTTATGCCTTGAGTTTTAGGATTTTTTTTAAACTTCAAACCCAATACTCCTCTTTGGGGTCTAGGGCCTTGAGCAATACATTAAAAAAAAAGAAAGTAAAGATGAAGAGATGAAACTTGGCACCATGGTACCTCTTAAGTAAGGCTTTAGCCATGCCAAGTTGAAAGCAGATTGGTTCATACCTTGAATTTTAGAAAAAAAATTGAAGTCAAACTGTAAAAAAAACTATCCTAAAAATTAAGGTACGAACCGATCTGCTTCCAACTTGGCATGGCTCAATTCTAGGGTGACCATTAGGGTGTGGCATAGTGGCTAAAGTGTTGGACTGGAAGCTGGGAGATCTGGGTTCTATTCCCCACTTAGCCATGGAAACCCATTGGGTGACTTTGGGCCAGTTGCAGACTCTCAGCCCAACCCACCTCACAGGGTTGCTGTTGTGAGGATAAAATTGAGAGGAGGAGGATTATGTTTGCCACCTTGGGTTTCTTGGCAGGAAAAAAAGGTGTGATATAAATGCAATAATAATTTTTTTAAAAAACTGTCATGATTTCCCCAGATTTCTCCTGGTTTTTGTTCTATCCTCGGTGTCAGGGGGGATGTTATGCAATAGTCTATAATGACCTGGAATTACACACTTTCCCTTTTAAGGCCACCACTAGCATGGCAGGGGGGAATGACATGCTTTCTGGAGGTGTGTCATTCTCTCCCACTGCTCCAATCAAGGTCTTAAAAGGGAAAAATGTGTCATTCCCAGACATTATAGAAAAAGGCCTGATTGGAGCAGTGGGGTGGGGGTGAGAATGACATGCTTTCCCCTCCTCCGCTCCAATTGGGGACTTTAAGGTGGCCCCAGAAAGCCATTTTCCTGCTCCCCCACTAGGTGTCCTCTTTTTTGGTTTCCCAAATATGGTCACCCTACACAGTTCTTGCACAGGTTGCATTTCCATCCCTAGATATTTACTCAAAAGTAAGACCCATTGAATTTCCTTGGTTCTTGAAAAGCAACACACTTGCTTTTAGATTTGCCAGTCTTAGAATTCTATGTGTGCTATGAATGCCTGCTCTGTCTGTCCCTATAGTTTCCTGCAAGGTCCAGTCAGGGGAAGCCAGTAAATTAAACCCAGAGGTGGAGGGAGGGATTCCCTCAAGTTCCTCTGACAGCAGGTGCTATAGAACATGGACCTTCCAGGAGTGTTGAGGCTGGATTTCTGGCAGACCCAGCCAGGCAACTTTATGGCTTGTTAGTCCCTCCATTTGGTAGCCCGCAGAATACCTGCCTCATAAGGCAAATGGCCACATGAGAACTGTTATTATGGCCTGCTACTTTGTTTGTCTTTAGTAGTCTGTGGTCCAGATCTCTTCAGAAGGGGGAATAGTGTTTTGTGGTTGGGGTCAGTCTAAATTATCTCTAGGGGTCCCTTACTCAGTGCCTCTGATAGCAAAGAGATTGAGGATTTTCCCCAACTCTGTTACTCTTGAAGTTACTAGGCCTGTTGAAAATAGATTTTATAACATAAGCATGAAAACAGTGAATACCCCTTTTAACTTGTTAAACCAATGAAAACATGCCACACAAGAAGTCTTAAGATATGAATAGTTTATAAAGAAAAGTAAATGCAAAAGAACATAAGATGCAGAAGTGAAATCTGAAACATTACTACTACTACTAGTAGTAGTAGTAGTAGTATCCTGCCTTTTGCCCAATGCTGGGCCTCAGGGCAGCCTTACAAAACTAAAACGTATACAGCTAAATCCTATAAATAGGAATATACTATATACCATATGAAAAGGAGGACAGGGCTCATGTAACTTTAATAGTTGTAGAGAAAAGGGGATTTCAGCCAGTGTTATTTGTATGCAATTAGTTACTGGTGAAATTCCCTCTTCATCACAACAGTTAAAGTTGCAGGGACCCTGCCTTCTTTTGTATATGGTCACTCTAGTATAGTGCCTGCAACTTTAACTGTTGTGATGAAGAGGGAATTTCACCAGGGACTAATTGCATACAAATGACACTGGCTGAAATTCCCTTTTCTCTACAACTGTTAAAGTTACATGTGCCCTGTCTTCCTTTTCATATTGTCAGCCTAAATATACAAAAGTTAAAAATATAATTAAATACTTTTCAATATTAAAGCATTTAAAACATTTTAAATACATAACAATTTAAAAGTCAAAGGTATAGACAGAGGTCCAGATTAGGGATGTGCACTGACCCCCCGGATCGGATCGGATAGCGGATCGGAATCGGACCTGGGGGGTCGGATCGGATCGGATCGGATCGGAGGCTGGTCGGATCGGATCGGACCAGATGTCCGATCCGGATCGGACGCCATTTTGAATGCTTTTTCCCATAGCCAAGTATTGTTTTACAAAAACGCCTATAACTTTTTCATTTTTAAAGATAGAAGGATGAAACTTGGGGACATTGTAGACTGGTTAGGGATAGTTATCTGTGAGAAATTTCAGAAAGATTGGTGCATGCGTTTTGTGGCAATTAATTTTTTAATAAATACCCAGGAATGCTTATAACTTTGTCATTTTTAAAGTTACAAACATGAAACTTTGCCACATTGTAGGAGGTACCTTGGGACCTATGTGTGTGAAATTTCAGAAACATAGGTGCTTGCCTTGTGTGGCAATTAATTTTAGAAAAATAGGTAGTAGTGGGGTAAATACAGTTACGCCTCCCATTTTTTTATTTTTTAAGATACAAACAGGAAACTTGGGCACATTACAGGTACCACTTGCCTTGATATGTGAGTGAAATTTCAGAAACATTGGAGCTTGCCTTGTGTGGCAATTAATTTTTGAAACAATGAGGAAAGAAACACCTATAACTTTGTCATTTTTAAAGTTACACACATGAAACTTTGCCACATTGTAGGTGGTACCTTGGGACCCATGTGTATGAAATTTCGGAAACGTAGGTGCTTGCCTTGTGTGGCAATTAATTTTTTAATAAATACCCAGGAATGCCTATAACTTTGTCATTTGTAAAGTTACACACATGAAACTTTGCCACATTGTAGGTGGTACCTTGGGACCTATGTGTGTGAAATTTCAAAAACGTAGGTGCTTGCCTTGTATGGCAATTAATTTTAGAAAAATGGGTAGTAGTGGGGTAAATACAGTTACGCCTCCCATTTTTTTATTTTTTAAGATACAAACAGGAAACATGGGCACATTACAGGGAACACTTCACTTGATAGGTGTGTAAAATTTCAGACAGCTGGGTCCAGGCATGTGGTGGCAATTAATTTTTGAAACAATGAGGAAAGAAACGCCTATAACTTTTTTATTTTAAAAGTTAGAAGTCTGAACATTGCTCACTTTGTAGATGGGTTAGGGGTAGATATGTGTCAGAAATTTCAGAATGATAGGTCCAGGCATTTGATGGCTATGGAATTTTTAAATTACATGTTTCAAAAAAAATTCTACAGAGGCCAGGTCTTCCCCTCCCGCTTCCCGCGAAGAAAAGGAAACACTGTCTCGTCTCGATCCCTTTGATCCTTGCTAGTATCCATTACAGGGCTCGTGTCTGCTTGAGTAAAAAAGTGAAAGTAGGAAAGCAGACACGAGCCCTGTAATGGATACTAGCAAGGATCAAAGGGATCGAGACGAGACAGTGTTTCCTTTTCTTCGCGGGAAGCGGGAGGGGGAGGAAAGGAAGACCTGGCCTCTGTGGAACATTTTTTGAAACATTTAATCTAAAAATTCCATAGCCATCAAATGCCTGGACCTATCATTCTGAAATTTCTGACACATATCTACCCCTAACCCATCTACAAAGTGAGCAATGTTCAGACTTCTAACTTTTAAAATAAAAAAGTTATAGGCGTTTCTTTCCTCATTGTTTCAAAAATTAATTGCCACCACATGCCTGGACCCAGCTTTCGGAAATTTTACACACCTATCAAGTGAAGTGTTCCCTGTAATGTGCCCATGTTTCCTGTTTGTATCTTAAAAAATAAAAAAATGGGAGGCGTAACTGTATTTACCCCACTACTACCCATTTTTCTAAAATTAATTGCCATACAAGGCAAGCACCTACGTTTTTGAAATTTAGCACACATAGGTCCCAAGGTACCTCCTACAATGTGGCAAAGTTTCATGTGTGTAACTTTAAAAATGACAAAGTTATAGGCATTCCTGGGTATTTATTAAAAAATTAATTGCCACAAAACGCATGCACCAATCTTTCTGAAATTTCTCACAGATAACTATCCCTAACCAGTCTACAATGTGCCCAAGTTTCCTGTTTGTATCTTCAAAAATAAAAATGTGGGAGGCATAACTGTATTTCTCAGTGGGAAAGTGCAATGCAATGATTCCCTATGGGAAAGTGCAATGCAATGATTCCCTATGGGAAAGTACTGTCCAATGAATCCTTATGGGCAAGTGCTGTCCAATGAATCCCTCATTGTTTCAAAAATTAATTGCCACACCAGGCAAGCACCAATGTTTCTGAAATTTTACACACATATCAAGTGAAGTGTTCCCTGTAATGTGCCCAAGTTTCCTGTTTGTATCTTCAAAACTAAAAAAATGGGAGGCGTAACTGTATTTACCCCACTACTACCCATTTTTCTAAAATTAATTGCCACACAAGGCAAGCACCTATGTTTCTGAAATTTTACACACATAGGTCCCAAGGTACCACCTACAATGTGGCAAAGTTTCATGTGTGTAACTTTAAAAATGACAAAGTTATAGGTGTTTCTTTCCTCATTGTTTCAAAACTTAATTGCCACACAAGGCAAGCTCCAATGTTTCTGAAATTTCACTCACATATCAAGGCAAGTGGTATCTGTAATGTGCCCAAGTTTCCTGTTTGTATCTTAAAAAATAAAAAAATGGGAGGCGTAACTGTATTTACCCCACTACTACCCATTTTTCTAAAATTAATTGCCACACAAGGCAAGCACCTATGTTTCTGAAATTTCCCACACATAGGTCCCAAGGTACCTCCTACAATGTGGCAAAGTTTCATGTTTGTAACTTTAAAAATGACAAAGTTATAAGCATTCCTGGGTATTTATTAAAAAATTAATTGCCACAAAACGCATGCACCAATCTTTCTGAAATTTCTCACAGATAACTATCCCTAACCAGTCTACAATGTCCCCAAGTTTCATCCTTCTATCTTTAAAAATGAAAAAGTTATAGGCGTTTTTGTAAAACAATACTTGGCTATGGGAAAAAGCATTCAAAATGGCGTCCGATCCGGATCGGACCTCATCGGATCGGATCGGATCGGATCGGAGGTTGGTCGGATCGGATCGGATCGGATCGGATTTTCCCGATTTTGGGTCGGATCGGATTCGGATCGTGGATCGGATCCGATCCGATGCACACCCCTAGTCCAGATTATTTGCCAAAGGCCTGCTGGAACAAAAAAGGGTTTGTCTGCATCCAAAAACACATCAAGGAGGGAGCCAGTGTAGACTGCAAGGATTAGAAAGAAAATCCATGTGTGTACCCTATGCAAAATAAACGACACCTCAACTGTTTCTAAACCTTATTAGAAAAACCAATGTTGTAGGCCCAGAAGCACTTTGAAAGGTTTCAACATTGTACTTAAAACTTACACCGGCCCAAACTAATTAAATGAAGTGTTTGAAGCTTTCAACTTTATAGCAGTATGGACCAAACTCTTAGAAAAGAGGGAAATTAAAAGAAAGGTATAGCCACCTATTCCCAGGAGAGATCTGAAGATCAGGTTGTCATGGATCCAGAGGAACCTCACCCTGCTTCACCAGGGAGCAAAAGAGCAAAATGGCATTATGAAGATAGCCCAAAATACTCTCAGAGCCAAAGGAATGCATGTTCCAGAAGAGAAAAGAGAAACTCTTCTTCTTCTTCTTCTTCTTCTTCTTCTTCTTCTTCACTCAAAAGGTCTGTGCTATAGAGGCAGCGGCCATTTCACTCACCCACTCCACATTCTAAGGCAGGAGGGAGGGGGGAGAGTGACGCTACTGAACGTGTGTCAGTGTCGCGTTATGAGGGAAGATGGCCGCCTCATTGACTTGAATGAGAGGTTAAAATAGTCCTCAAAAGTCAACCGAAGGGAATTTTTAAAAAACGAAAAGCTTTCCATCAACTACAGTCAAGGAGGAAGAAGACCCCACCACTGGATTAGTTAATAAGGCTGTAGAAATTATGCAAATTGAGAGCACAAAAAGTCTCAACCCGGAAGTAAATTTTACAAAAGCAGGGAGAGAGGTTTGTATTCCTTTTCTACCTTAAACTGCTCTCCTTCCCTCAATCTTTCACCAATCTTCTTGAAATTTTCAGGTAATGTAAAACAAACATTTCTTTCTGGCACCTGTAAATTTCAGAAAGGTTGATGAATGACCCCCCCCCCAATTATCACTTTAACATGGCGGAATGTGTTTTTTACTGACAACCCTTAACAATGGAGGCACAACTGTGCCTCCATTAATATAGAATTGCAGCAGATGAGTGCTTCAGATGCAAATCTAAACTGAGTACTGTGATATAGACTTTGGGAACCTCTACTGTACATTGTCTCATGTTTTTGTTTAGGTTGTGAGCCTGTGGGAAGGGACCTGTGCATTCATGCTGTATATGCTGAACAAATTGTTAAACGCCTGGTCTCAATTGTATTTCTGCATTCATGAATGTAAATATATATTTTTAATGAACAGCTTGTGAAACAGTACTGTAAATGTTCTGTGCCCATATTTTCAGTGAAGCATTTCAAGCCATATCTTCCAATAACATATTTGAGGGGGAGGAATTAATTTTTGAATGTAGTTGACATCAATATCCCCCATTCTTTCCTTTAATGCAACCAGAATTGACTGCAAGATTAAAACAATATTCTCTACATCTGTTGCTAAATGGAAGTTATCCACCACCACAACCAAAGATTCAGATGTCACAGCTGGAGAGTATTGTTTTGCTATGCTGTTCCACATGGAGCTAAACAAAAGAGGATGTTGGATGGCCAGACCTGCCCAGAGGTATATGTGTGTGGATGGGGAAACAACTGGGGCAGTTTACCCTAGGTAGGCTGACCATATGAAAAGGAGGACAGGGCTCAAGTAACTTTAACAGTTGTAGAGAAAATGGAATTTCAGCCAGTGTCATTTGTATGCAATTAGTTCCTGGTGAAATCCCCTCTTCATCACAACAGTTAAAGTTGCAGGGGCCCTGCCTTCTTTTGTATATGGTCACTCTAGTATAGTGTCTGCATCTTTAACTGTTGTGATGAAGAGGGAATTTCACCAGGAACTAATTGCATACAAATGATACTGGCTGAAATTCCCTTTTCTCTACAACTGTTAAAGTTACATGAGCCCTGTCCTCCTTTTCAGATGGTCAGCCTAACCCTAGGCAACCACAAACTAAGGGGAGCCCTGCCTCAGCTCGTGCATAATGCCAGTCCCTGCCTTTTCCCCATAAAAAAAACCTGGAGATGGTGTATTAGAGTGTAAGATGACACTGAGTCTCAACAGCATATAATAGGGGCAGGAGCTACACTACTACTTTATAATGGTACTGAAGTGCACTGACAACTGTTGGGGCTCAGGTCACATTCCATATACCATTTTCAAACCACTTTCAAAGAGTTATATCCTGCTTGGTGTAGAATCTCTCTCCGAGGTAAACTCTGGCCCTTTCCACACCAGGCTTGTGGCCTGGGTTGGCCCCCAGCTGGTCCCTGTAAGTCCAAATGATGCACAAGGACTCCCGGAGGAGGGGGCATGCACGGGATTTTCCGCGGGAGATGTGGCTGCCCGTCCCGGGTGCTGGCTGCTTACATGTGAGTAAGCGGCCAGCAGAAATAGCAATGGAGCCATGCCGTGCAGCTCCATGCCCATCAGGGAAGAGGGGGGACCAAGTCTGCCATCCTCAAGATGGCGCAGGAGGGCCCCGGATTTCACACATGATTTTTTTTTAAATTAACCTTTTGGTGGAGTACTAGAGCGCTCTTTTCCAATAAAAAAACCAAAAACAAAATGGCAGTCGTGATGGCCCGGGAGCAGCCCGGGTCTTCGCATTTAAATGTGCACTGGAGCGATGAACCCGGAAGTGGCTACTTCCAGGTTCGGCCGCTCCCCGCCCTCTACACCCCTCTGGTGTAGAAAGGGCCTCTTTCTACTTTACCAGCCTTGCCACATGAATGGGTGGGGAAAGCCTGCTTATTGCCAGGCAAGTAGGACCTACATGCAAGAATTCTTTTACATACATTAGGCTGACCATATGAAAAGGAGGACAGGGCTCATGTAACTTTAACAGTTGTAAAGTAAAGGGAATTTCAGCCACTGTTATTTGTATGCAATTAGTTCCTGGTGAAATTCCCTCTTCATCACAACAGTTAAAGTTGCAGGCATCCTACTAGAGTGACTAGATACAAAAGAAGGCAGGGCCCCTGCACTTTTAACTGTTGTGATGAAGAGGGAATTTCACCAGGAACTAATTGCATACAAATAACACTGGCTGAAATTCCCTTTTCTCTACAACTGTTAAAGTTACATGAGCCCTGTCCTCCTTTTCATAGGGTCAGCCTAACATACATACACACACATACACACACACACACACACACACTCACTCACAAGGGTCCTTGTAGAGGGACAGCAACAAGGCCCCCAATGTCATGTCATCTGCTCCAGGCCCCAAAAGCCCTCTGCAGTTTGTTGAGTCAGAATGGGGCTGTCGGATGCCTGTGAAGGAAAGGCTTATTATTCTTCATGGTTCTAGTCAACATATATATTAGGGTAGGCAACAGATAGCCCATGTGCTGTATGCGCCTCTTCCCTGGCCTTCAGTGCACCCCCTGCCAAGTTTGCTGTGGCAAAAACAATCAGCGGTTTGCACCACATTTCAGTGGCAAACTGTGATAGGCCTTAAAAGGCCAAATTTAGCCTGTGAATTTAGTTAAGGAACCAGGATAGACTCCAACGGCTTTGTCTTACTTCCTAGGAAAGCAACACGGCTTCCTCTACATATTCGTTGGACTCTGGGCCAAACTAAACTTTCTTTCTAGCATGCACGGTGGCCCTATACATGCTAGATCTCTCCATGTAAGCACATGCGTCCCTGATTTGGAACAGGACCACAGCAGTTCAGGAGAGGAAGTTGTTCGTAACAAAACAGTCTCCCACTCCCTAGTATCAGTAAAGTGTGGTGTGATGATCAGATTGCCAATAAATGATTATATCCTCCTAATTTTATAGGAGGATACTCTATCCAGTCTTTTGTTTTCTAATTAACATTTCACATTATTTGTCACTAATCATTGTCTGGGTTGCTATATGCATAAAAGTTAAGATTTTTAAAATGATGTCTTTCTACATTATTTGTTGTTGATACACCTGAGTTTGCCTGCGCTGGATCTATATTGATTCCTTGTTGTGTGAGAATGAAATCTGTACTTGCAGCCACATATAGGTTTCAATTTTTGTACCTGCCGTTTCATTTGCCTGCCTCTCTCTTTCTCTCTCTCTCTCTCTCTCTTTGACAAAGGCAGGATGCACTACCCAGCCACTTAATTGTCATAATCAATATGAGACCAGCCTAGTAACTGTAATTAAAACTGTGTGGTCAATAAACAATGTGAGTCTGAAACACTAAGGCCTACATAACTGAGGGAAAATATGTAATTAAAATGAGCAGTGTAGGCTTCATGGGAGATAGGCCAGCCTAATTATAATGGATGACTGTTTAACTTTAGAAACAGACAAATGATTTGTAATGAATATTTTCCCTGCTGATGATAAGCCCAATCTCTTCATAACATCTCAGTGTGAAGGGCAGGAGGAAACATCCACACTACTCAAATATGGTAGAAGCGTGGTTGACAAACATAGTATTTTTTTTGCTTCCAAATGGTAGCAAAACTAGATCTGTCTTTCCCATGACAAAGTCATAGCACAGTGGTAGAGCACCTGCTTTTCATGCAAAAGGCCCTAGGTTCAATCTCCGGCATCTCCAGGTAGGGCTGGAAAAACACCTCCCTGACATCCTGGGAAGTTCCTGCCAGTTAGTGCCCACAATAATATCCTAGATGGACCAATGGTCTGATTCAGTATATTTTACTATTAGGGATGGGCTGGAGGTTAGATCAGAATCTTCTGATAGACCTCCAAGTGATTTGCAATAGAACAGAAACATTTTCTATCTTTTAGAACAAGCAACAGACATTAGTTAAACCCACTGTGTGGAGGGGGAAATAACTGATTAAGCACAGCAAAATAACAGGCAAGGATCATTATACACAACCAATATAATGACTGTGTTCACCTGTGTTCACCACAGTTGACAAAGGACCTTGAGAGTTGAGATATCCGCATGCTCCATGCCCATGAGATGTAACTGCTGAGACCAAAAAGCATAGCACACCACTACCTGACAACCAACAATATAGAAGGGCAATTGGAAAATTACTCTACATTGCCACAGTTCCAGGACCGGATATTGGCATTAGGAATTTTATGCAGGAAGGTCTCAGCACCAAGCCAGAGAGAATGTAATGAAAAGGGTCATGCATTATCTGAAGGCAATCATGAACCTCAACTGGGACTGCTGAGTAGGCCTACACACACACAC
The DNA here is from genome assembly GCA_029215795.1 of Anniella stebbinsi. Classification (NCBI taxonomy): domain Eukaryota; kingdom Metazoa; phylum Chordata; class Lepidosauria; order Squamata; family Anniellidae; genus Anniella; species Anniella stebbinsi. Next base: position 83,202,054 of record JARDYH010000002.1, on the reverse strand, counting down.
ACACACACACACACACACACACCTTTCCCCAACTCCAAAGGAAAGGAAAATGTCTCCAGCCCCAAAGAAAATATGTTTTCCCCCCACCTTGATCCTAGGCTCAACCATTCCATTCCCCACCTGGCAATCCTACCGCATCTTCTGCTATCAGAGCCCACACCCAGTTTTATTGTGTATATATACACAATAAAACGTGGTGGCAGTAAAGCATACAAAACCAAGAGCCAAAGATAAAACTGGTGAGATGTAGAACAGATTAAAAGGCCTGAGAAAATACAAAGATCTTTGCCTGATAGGTGGTGCTGAAAGGATATCAAGACAGGTGTCAGGTGAGACTCCTGGGGGAGGCATTCCATGGCCAGAGTGCCACTACTGAGAAAGCCCGTTCCTCACCCACAAGTCACTTTGCAGGGGCACCTGAAGAAGGGACTTGGAAAAAGATCTTGAGGTGCGGACAGGCAACTTTCAGATACCCTGCTCCCAAGTCCTGAAAGATTGCAAAGGTCAGAACAGCCCATTGAACTGGGCCTGGAAATGGACAGAGAGTCAGTTGGCAAACTTTCTCCTGTGGTGGCTTCATTTCCATTGCCCAGCTGTTTCCCTCCAACCCCACCCAAGCAGCTGAAATGTTTCCAATAGCTATTAGCCACCAGCCATCAAACATCACACTAATTTAATCCAGCATCTTCTAGCCACTGGTGCCTTCTCTTAGCTGAGCACTATGATGCCACTTTTGCCATTGTATGTAGATCTTCAGAACCAAAGAAGACATGTTTCATATATAGAGTTCCTTCCAACACAGCACTGAATGGAGTTGCGGAATCCAATGAATCACCTTTCTTGTCTTCCCATAGGCAGGGCCGTGCAGAGCTGATAATATGCCCTGGCCAGATGGGAAGTGTGTGCCCCCCATTTCAAACTGCTCATTAAGTATTTTTTAATCAGTGGCACTGTGATGTTCTACTGTTAGAAATGTAAATGTGTTACGAAAGTTATTATTTGGAGTTGCAAGTCTGGGTGAGTATGGAATGAGTGGTAAGTGAGAGCTGATTGGTTAGTTGTTTGGAGTGCCTGGATTGGTGGAATGTGGGAGAGTGGGAGGAGCTGGGGAGCGAATGGAATATATATATATATATATATATATATATATATATATATATATATAATGTCAGACAGAGGGAATGCTGACGGGGTTGTTTTGGGATGAATTGAGGAGGGGGATTGATTGTGGGTTGAGCAGGAAGAAGAGAGAGAGAGAGAGAGAGAGAGAGAGAGTATCTAATGAGGTGTTTGGTTGATTGATATTGTGAGAAGAAACAGTTTAGCTTTAAGAACAGTTGAAACATATAAGCATTATACTTGAAACCGCAATGCAAATGAACTAAAGAAACCAATAAGCTTACTGTGCATGCAGTATACTTGATGTTAATAAAACTTGTTAATTTCATCCTACTGGTGTGGTCATTTAAGGTGTACCTGAAGAAGATACTGGTGGCAGCGGCAACATAGATGCTTGTCTGAGGCCATGTTGCTGGGCTGTAGAGCTGTGGGGCCTAATAGTAAAGGCGGGACAGGGGCAGCAGCAGCAAGGGGCTAGAATAAATTATCACAGGCACTGATTCAGTGCTAAATACATATATGAACTAGAACGATTTATAAAAAAGGTAATGGCCCTCTGGAGCTTGTAGTCTGACCGTGGTATTCATGACGGATGGCTTCTGTGCTGTTTCTGCAGGGCAGGCTCCTAGCTTCTCAATGGGCCGCTTACGCTACGGAAGCAGTAGCGTAAGCTAGGGGAGGACCTCCTGGTCGGAGTGCACCCTCAAAACCGTGGGCCCCGGGCCAACTCGTCCCACTAGCCCCCCCCCCGCCCTGCACTGCCCATGGGAGACATGCAACTGTGGTTGTTCATTCTTTGATTAATTTATATGGGGAACATGGATGGGAGGATGCTGTTGCACCATATCCTGCTTTGTTGGTCCCTGGACGACAGTTGGTTGACCACTGTGTGAACAAAGTGCTGGACTAGATGGACCCTTGGTCTGATCCAGCATGGCGCTTTTTATGTTCTTACATTCTTATGATCAATTTAACAACAGAATCTGAGATTATTATTATTTTAGGGTCAACAGGACCGGTCATCTCATTTGGTCACATTTGGCTTTAACATCTGGAGGTTATATCACATGTCAAAGAACTCTTGACCTAAAACAGCCTTCCCCAAACCTGATGCCCTCCAGATATGAAACTACAACTCCCAACATCCTTAGGCTGCCTGCCCAGCCAGCACATCAGGTTGGGAAAGCCTGGTCTAAATTTCCCCTAAGATATGAATAAGCATCCTCACAGTACTGGAAAGCTGGAGATTTGTCCTTGCTGTTTCTTTTTTAGAAAATTATTGATTGATTGATTGATTTTATTACATTTGTATACCACCCCATAGCCGAAGCTCTCTGGGCGGTTCACCTAAATAAAACCTCTCGTTTGGTAGCCTGCCACATTGTTGGCATTATCTGTACGTATGCAGTTGTGTGTGGGTGCATGATTTTCTAACCTTTTCCTCAGTGTTTTGCACTGTTTCCTAGGACATACCAGAACAGGAGAAAAATGTTTGGTCTGATCTTTCTTGTATGCTGCTGGCTCACAATTATGAATGGAGTAGACAGATGAGTCAAACTAGGTGGCATTCCCTCTGTCATCCTCTTCAACATCCTCACTTTTCCCTGACTTCAGGACCACATCTCAATTTGTTCGTGAATGGGGTTTATCAGTTGTGGCTGCCATTGTTCTGTGTCCTAATGGTGTACAATGTAACAAAGGGATGGATGCTTCTGATTGGAGGAAATAAGAATATAGACTGGTTACAGTTTGTTTGAACTTACAACTTACGTCTAACTCTGCTAGTTTAGGCAATAGGTTGCCAGCTCTGAAAAGACAGTGGTACACAAGGTCTACAGAACTTCATTCAAGCTGTGTCTTGATGAGATGAATTCTAATGACTCCCTCCCCAGTTCACTGAAGCTTAATCCCTATTCAAAGGGGATTAGTATTCAAATTTATCATCAAATCAAGAGTGATTAGTGGCCTAACACATATAGTATGTCACTGCAGAGTCTTTGAAATCCCAAATGGTCCATTCTTGCTTCTGTGTGTGGGTTGTGCTGTTGCTGCTGTTGTTCTTGTTGTTGTTTTCAATTTCATAATATATTCTATCACTTAGCTGACTGGCCTTTAAGCTTACTTTGATTTTTCATATGAAATGACTGGCATGGACGTTATTGCAAAAATGTGTGTGTGTTTGTGGGTGGAGGGGGGTGAAGAGAGACCAAAGTCTGGCTGTAGTCTGTGCCACTTAGCAGCTGTATGCTAATGACTTGAAAAAGTTGGACATTTCCTTGGGAGCATGCGAGCTTTCAGTCCTAGATGTCTAAAGAAGTTGCTAATGGGACACTTCATAGAAAGAGATGGTTTTTGTGGAAGGTCTATGATCACAGAGTTTGACAGAAGAAGATCTGCTAGTAATTTATCACTAGGATGAATCTGTCTTAGAGGATGCTCCTTATCTAATAGATTGAATGAGCTTTCTTTCAAAGAAGGAAGGAGGAGATGACAGAACAATTGAATTTTAACATGTTAGTCAGATTTGAAATGGGGCTGAAAAATTCCCTGTCAACTTTAAACACAATAATATTTGAAGATGTAAAAGTGTGTGGTAATCAGGGTACTATTCATCCTTTCTAAGCTCAAAGCTGCCCTTCCAAAGGCAATATTTGAAAAGGTGCTGTTAATGAATATCTTAAAATTTGCTAAGGCTTTGAGAGCTGAGTCATTTACACTTGCTCCACCCCACCCCACCCCCCACGCCAAAAACCCAGGGACAAATATTGGAGATTTACTCCACTTGAGAGCTCAGGAATCTCCTCTTTCTCTCTCCCTGTAAAGGAAAGTTTTATGAAACTTTTAAAAAGTTCCAATTATATATGCTTATTATATGGACAACTGTTTGGTATTCACATGAGACAAAGAATGCCAACTTTTCAACTGGCCCCTGTTTCATATGCAGGAAGAATCAGATAACAAACATTTATCTTCAGGCATAAAAGTCTTCACCTCCCAAATTTGTGCATCAACATAGCGTTAAAATCTTAGCTAGTTGAAAAGCTGGCAACCCTGGAGCATGTCTCCAGTCAGTGTTTTCCACAACTGGATACCTATGAAAGATGTGGTATGAATGGCTCGTGTATGTGCAGCTCTCTTTGAAATCACTGCTTTGAATATCTTCCAAGACTCAGGATGAATCTTCAACTAAACAAAAGGCTCCATTTTAGGATTTATTTTGTAGTGGTGATTGCATGAAAGAATTCTTACTTCCCTGGCATCCTCATATCTGTTCAGTGCCATCCAGTAGAGCTTTTCTGCATGGCTAAAGGCCTTTTTCAAGTTGACTGGGGCGTAGATTAAAATCCTTGAAGACCCAATCTGATCAGATTGCAAATCCCAGTGGCCATGTTGACAAAATGCTCACAAAATGATGGAACTAGATGAGCTAGGCTGACCAGGTGGCTCGGGATTTCCCGGTCCTAACCGGGAATCCAGAGGCCAACCGGGCCAACCGGGCCAACCGGGGGAAAACCGGGGTGGCGGGGGGTCACGCGGCGGTGGCAGCGAGACCCGGAGGCGGTGGAGGAGCTCGGGAAGCGGACGCTCCTGCAGGTAAGCACGAAGGGGGGCTCTTACCTGCTGGGGCGGCCGCTTCCCGGGCTCCTCCGCTGCCTTTGCCGCCGCTGCCGGGCTCGTAAGGCCAGAGGCCGCGCGGAACAGGCAGGAGAGGGCCGGATCCGGAAGTGACGTAACTGGCCCTCTCCCGCCTCTTCCGCGCAGCCTCTGGCCTCCTTGGGGCTCAATCGCGATGGCGATGAGCCCTGAGGAGCCCGGACGCCCACGCCCGCCTCTTCGGCGCGGGCGTCCGGGCTCCTCGAGGCTCGTCGCCATTGCGACGAGCCCCAGAAAGGCCAGAGGCCGCGCGGAAGAGACGGGAGAGGGCCGGTTACGTCACTTCCGGATCCGGCCCTCTCCCACCTCTTCCGCGCGGGCGGCGACGGAGGACCCCGCGCGGCTGCGCGGGCGGCAGCGGAGGACCCCGCGCGGCTGCGCGGGCGACGGAGGACCCGGCGCAGCCGCGCGGGCAGCGACAGAGGACCCCGCGCGGCTGCGTGGGCGACGGAGGAACCCAGCGGTAAGTCCAGGCTGGGGTTTTTTTTTTGGGGGGGTGGCTTGGTGGGGGGGTTGTTTTGGGTGGGGGGGCGGGGGGGACCGGGATTTTGACTTTTAAAATCTGGTCAGCCTAAGATGAGCTCTTGCATAATGAACACTTTGCTTTTGTTTACTTCAGACCTTGAAATACATATCTGTGCTCCCCAAGTCCTGAACTGGGGAAGAGAAGCCATGTACTACCACACACTCATGCTTTCCAAACAGCCGTTATGGATGCAGTTGCTCACAGATGTACCTCCAAATTCATCTTTGACTGGTCTTTACTAGGCTGACCATATGAAAAGGAGGACAGGGCTCATGTAACTTTAACAGTTGTAGAGAAAAGGGAATTTCAGCCAGTGTCATTTGTATGCAATTAGTCCCTGGTGAAATTCCCTCTTCATCACAACAGTTAAAGTTGCAGGCACTATACTAGAGTGACCATATCCAAAAGAAGGCAGGGCCCCTGCAACTTTAACTGTTGTGATGAAGAGGGGATTTCACCAGGAACTAATTGCATACAAATGACACCAACTGAAATTCCCTTTTCTCCACAACTGTTAAAGTTACATGAGCCCTGTCCTCCTTTTCATATGGTCAGCCTATCTTTACGATTTTCCTTCGTATGGGATGTGTTAAGTTCTAAGGATTTCAAAAGGATTTCCTGGCCAAAGCTGACATTGGCAGGATCTACACTACTGCTTTAAAATGGTTTATAACAGTAGTGACAATTGTTGAGGCCCAGGACACACTCCATACACAGTTTTCAAACTGTTTTCAAAGTGTCATATCCTGCTTGGTGTAGATCTGGCAATTGCTCCATCTTTCTTTCCCTTGGCCTGTACTTCCTCCTTCTTTCTGTTCCATGGCACCCTCAGAATTGCATCTGAATCTTGACCTCAGGTCCTTACCTCCTTTTCCTGAGCAGCATTTTATCCTAATGCATGGGAAGGTCATTCCTCCATGTGTCCCCACCCCCAGAAAACTGTGTTCTGTAAGACCATGGCACAGAACAGCTGAATGGTGAATATCCAGCTGTGTGATTTGCAGGATAATTTGGTGGTAGCAAGAGGGAATTTGGTGGTGGCAGCTTGGGCACCTACTGAAGACTTCCAAGGGCTGCAGGTAGCCCACACGTTTTGGGAAATGTTTCTGTTCAGCACTTAGCATGCTTTTCTACAAAATATTTTTTTTAAAAAAAAAATAGTTGCAGTATATTTTCACTTCGATCAATATGAAAAAGAAACTTCTACGGAAGACCGCCAAGCATTTCTGGGTACTTACCTTTCCCCAACATTGTTTCTTTCAAACAGGCATCAGTAAAATGTGTGGTGGTGTATAAAAGTGAGTTCAATAGCTCATTTATGAAAACAATGAGTTTAGAGAAAATCTACTTAAATGGCAGGGGGAAATGGAAAACCACGGCTCCTACAGGTTGAGGCCAGATCTACACCAAGCAGAATATAGTACTATGAAAGCGGTATGAAAGCGGTGGGCCCCAACAGTTGTCAGTGCACTTCAATACCAGTATAAAGCAGTAGTGTAAATCCTGCCTCAGTCTCCGGGCTCATCTTCACCTACCAGCTTTCGGGATGGGGCTTTCCCACTTTCGGGATCATCCCCCAGCATGCACATACCAGAGCGACGTCACAGACATCAGGAGGGATGTTCAGGCGCAGCGTGGGTTGTCCCCCCTCTTTTTTTCTAAGCAGGAGCTAGTTGTGCAATTGCGATCCCGCAAAAAAGTAAGCCCAAATAAAAAAACTTTAAACAAAAGCACCAGGAGCTATCCTGGGGATAGAGAAATTGCTCCCCACGCGCGCACACACACACACACACACACACCTGGTGAGCACGGAGTCATCCCTTGCAGCTCCATGCCTGTTTAAGAACCTTGCTACTCACAGGGAGGAGGGGGCACCCTGGAGCACTGGCCACACCGCCCGCAGTCCTTGGGGTTATCCCCGGACAGTGAGGAAAAATGGGATAGAAGTAGTCCATTTTATCCCAGGGAAAGTGAGTGGTCGTCCCCGGTTGACCCAGGGATCCCGTGTGTCATTTGGATGCACAGGGATGACCTCTAGCTGACCCTGGGATAAATGGTGGGTGTAGACATGGCCTTTATCTCAGTTCTGCCATAGAGTGTAAACCCTGCATTTGCTTGGAGAATGAACAGCTTTCAGTAAGAAAGGAAGTGCATGCAGTTAGAAAATTAAGGAAGTCAAAATCCCCAGTCAATGTCGAAAGCTGCTTGTTTTTTTGTTGTTGTTCTGTTTTGTTTTTAAACTGCTTCCTAATTATGGCTCTGTCTTCCGTTCTCTGGAAGAGCCCACATGGTTGAAGCGGTGCACCAGCCCCTTGTTTAAGCAGTCCGGGCTTACCTTACAGATGCCTCCCACTTCGTCTGCATGCATTACTTAAGCCGTGGTTATACTGTCGCACATTGGCTCCGCAGCTGGCTGTGCTATTGCAAGGGTTGTTATGGATTAAACTGACTCTGTCTCCTGACCAGGTATTAATAGAGTTCTCCTCAGCAACCCACTAGTGATTAATGAGATGAGAAGATAAAATACTCCACCTGCTGCAGCAGCCATGAAAACTGAATTAACGAGTGCAAACACACACAAAAACAGGAAGGAAAGAAAGGAATCTCAAGGCCTCCATGCATAGTATGAGGCAGATCAGCTGCTTATGTACCACAGTGCCTAATGATGCCATTTAAGCATGAGTTAGTGCTTTCTAGATTAGTGTGGTAGGAGGCAGCCAGTCCAGGGGAAAATTATACATTACTATAATAATTACTGTGTTCCATAAAAATGCTTATCTATCGTCAAGACTGTAATCTTAGGAGAAACACCTTCTCCTCATTACTCCATTATGGATCTTTTCTAAGTGCAGTAATTTGGCTATGGAAATACACACTGGAGTAAATATACTGTGATGGGAGGTTTGCATACTGAGCAAAATGAGCACGCACAGATTTCCAGTTTGAGTTTACGATACAGACAAGGGAAAATAAAAGATGTACACAGTAGCAGGCTGTTTACAGCAATGGCATGATGGAAGTTCACATTAAGGATAAAAATTGAAAATATGCTAGGTGCTTTTGAAAAACCAACACCCCTGGGAGGTTTCTGCAATTTTTATACTAGCTGTGAGCCCTCAACATTATCCTGGATTGGGATGTTTCCATGCTTTTCTTGACTTCTAGGAATGCTGCTTCAAGTACTTGGATGCTGAGCTGATTAAAGGTAGCACTACACTTGCTCCATGATTCTCATTCTGTAGATACCCACATTCTGGTCTTTAAAATCAAGTTTATTATATCATCATCATCATCATCATCTTGATTTCTTAGATGCCTTTCTAAAAAAAAGCTAATCGAAGTGACTTACAACAAACAGGTTAAAATGGATCTATAAAATACCCCGTAAAACAACCAAAATATCAGTGATAACCATAATAATTCAATAGATACATTAAGCAGCCCATGATGTACTATCAAATGCGTGGGAATAAAGAAAAGTCTAAACCTGCCACCAAAAACATGACCATTTTGGCACCAGGTGGTCCTCAGTAGAGAGAGCATTCCACAATCATGGCTACCACCAAATAGGCTCTCTCCCTTGTTATCATCCAAACCTCCCTTGTAGGAGGCACTTGGAGAAGGATCTGAGCTGTTGATAATATGGTACATACTTAGGTTCTCTTCTAGGATTGAGCCAAACTATTCACAGCTTTGGCAGTGTCAAAAAATGTCTCCTCTTTTTATTATTTTTTAGAAAAATCTATAAAAATGTTCACATATTCATTTGCACTGCCCATCCATGTTCCAATACTGTTTCAGTTGGCTTTGCCTGCCCAAAGCGATGTTATTATACAGCCAAATTTTACTGGCTATTTTGTGTAATGATATCCTGTTTACAACATGATCCTTGATTAGCTGGAATCAACCATGTGGCTGAGAATTTGTAAAGGAAGAACAGATATAAGAGATAGATTGGGAGGCATATTAAGAGATTAATAAAAACAACAGTACTTTGTGTATTTATTTATTTATATCTCACTCTTCTACTAAAAGTATCTGGAGCAGCATATAAAATAATCATAAAAATATGTATCTTCAATAAAAGCACAACTAAAATAAATTCTAAAAGCAGTAACAGAAAACAGAGGGTGTTATTGCACTGCGTCCTGCTTGTGGTTCCCTGGTTGACATCTGGTTGGCCACTGTGTGAACAAAGTGCCAGACTAGATGGACCCTTGGTCTGATCCAGCATGGTTCGTCTTATGTTCTTATGTTCTTAAAACCCTTTAAAACACAAAACAAAAATCTAACCACAGTAAGGGAAAAATGTATTATATATTAAAACTGGCTGCAGTACACGAGGTATTACACTTTTATTTATTCTTGAAATAAAAGTGCATTCAATTTCTAGTGAAAGAGATCCAAAGAAGTCACCTGATGGATTTTGATTGAGATCTGCATTCCAGAATCCTAGCTCCACCACAGAAAAGGCCCTGTTTGTCATGATCACATAATGAATATCCCAAAATGGCACTAAAAGCAAGGCCTTAGTGTATTGTATTGTATTATATTATATTGTAACCAAGCTTTCTTTTCATGATTAAATAGCTTTTTTAGATTTATCATATTAAAAACAAGATTTAAATCATTTCATTAATTCTGAAGAAGTTTACAAATGTGTAAGGGACCAAAAATCTCAGGAAAAAAATCTGTTATGACAATATTAACCACATGGAATTTATATTGCTCTGTATAATAACACAGATTTTAGCAAATATTAAGACTTTTAAAAATATGTTCTAGACCCTGCTGCTGCCTTCCTCCTATGCCAGAATCTCATTAGTCTCATTGTTTAATAAGCTTTAAGAATCACTTATTCTAAATGTAACTATTATTAAAATGCAGTTTAAAATGCTAACTTCACCTGATGTGAAGGAAATTCTCAACATGTTTAGTTCATGATGGATAATAACTTCTATATGCCAAATAGTCAGCTATCTAATTTATTAGTAAATAAAAACCTCAAATAATTTATTCATTAAAAAGGCCAATGCTGAAAGGATAAATTATTCATAATGAACAACCCAGCCATCCTAACTCTGTATAGAAAATGCACTTGCTATTTGGCACTCATTTATAATATTTCTTTAAAACTTCCATCCCAGTGGCTTCAGGCAGTTTTCAGCAGTTCAAGTGCACGAGAATTTGGAATAAAATCTGCAATCGCAATGAACTACCCTCTCAAAATAACTTAGACTAATTGTCAATCCAGTTCTCCACAAGGGGCTGCACTGGGGGGGGGGTGTATATGTGTGTACTCAAACGTTGTATGAGTTAGACCCCCTCCTACTGTCCTCCTCGATGCAACCAACTGAACCCCGGTCCTATGAAGGTGATACGGCTACATTAAACATCATCGAGTCGGTATCCAGGGAGAGGTAAAGAGAAAGGGAGGGGCAAAAAGAGAAGCTGACATTGTGCCAGATGTGTTAGCTGCGTTGAGCAAGTAAGCAAACATAAACAGCGGTCATTCTGCTCCATACAATGTGGTGTGGTTGCATACTTCTCAAGTACAGATGTCATTTCCTTGCCAAATGAAGGGCTAGAACAGATGAACTGTCTACCAGCCTACCCCACTAGATCACACTACCAGTTAAGTAACCTAAACTGTAGAATCCAAGTTACTGAAGCTGGATGGAAGTCAATGGGGTTGGATCCAGACCAAATCATACTGAGAAAACACCCACTGAAATCAACGGGACTAACTGAAGCCCTATTTGATTTCAGAGGGTCGATGGGTCAAACTCAATGCATGACTAAGGCCAGATCTACACCAAGCAGGATACAGTGGTATGAAATCGGTATATGGCATGTGTCATGCGCCCCAACAGTTGTCAGCGCACTTCAATGCCACTATAAAGCAGTAGTGTGGCTCCTGCCTTTTATATACCACTTTCATGCCACTTTCACAGTGCTATATCCTGCTTGGGGTAGATCTGGCCCAGGTTTGGATACAACCCAATATATATAACAGCCTTACATTCTATACATGTCTACTCAGAAATCCCACTGCATTAAATGGGGCTTGCTTCCTGGTAAGTATGTACAGGATTTTAGCCTTAGTGGTACTTTTCTTTATTCTTTTGATTGGAGAAACAGAAGATCAGAACTGCAGTGGTTATTTGGTGGTAATCACTGAAATCCTTGTGATTCCAATAACATTTTTCTCTCTCTTCTACTGGGTTTGCTTGCTTGCTCTGCACTGACTAACAAAATCTCTAAAATATGTTGTTATTTTTAAGTTACAGGCCTTGATTAGGCTCTGCCACACTTGATTGGCATCCAAATTACTCTGAACTTTGGCTGGGAATTTAATATCAAACTCCGGAGCCCAATGGATAGATAATGGACTGCTCTAGAAACTACAGGAAGTGGCAGAATTATGTCACAGAGAACTTGGGGTTTTACAATGTGTAAATTTTATTATATTGTATTGCATTTGTGTTGCAGAGCCCTGCCTTCTTTTGTATATGGTCACTCTAGTATAGTGCCTGCACCTTTAACAGTTGTGATGAAGAGGGAATTTCACCAGGAACGAATTGCATACAAATGACACCTGCTGAAATTCCCTTTCCTCTACAACTGTTAAAGTTACATGAGCCCTGTCCTCCTTTTCAGATGGTCAGCCTAGGCTTGTAGACACGCTTTGCAGAACATGATGCTCTTTCTTCCCTTCTTATGACTGAACAGGAAGGGCGAGGCTATATGGTGGCCATCTTGAATGCCTCTCTAGGATACAACTGAAGCAAAAGGCACTCTCTTGATTAGACAAAATCCGGAACATTTACTCCATTACTTTATTAATTTCAGGTGAAATCTTCTGCATGCTTAGGCAGAAAAAATCCTACAGCTGGTCGGCCACTGTGTGAACAGAGTGCTGGACTAGATGGACCCTTGCTCTAATTCTGCTTGGCTCTTCTTATGCTCTAATGTTCTAACTCCCAGCATTCCCCAACTATGTTGGCTGGGTAATGCTGGGAGTTGTAGGAGTTTTTTGTGTCTACACATACAAAGAATTGCGCCCTTAGTTGTGGCATTCTCAAGATTTCTGAAAAAGATACCCCTGGGTTTTTACTTGCACATGAAAACAAAGCTGAGAACTAAATTTATAGCTGTTTCCTCCAAACCTGCCTTTCCCCACATAAACCTACTTAGAAACCGGTTATTGTTCCTCTAATTAGCAGGATCCCCTGCCTACTTTTTACCTTTATGGAGGCGCTGGGTTTTCAATGGTGGTTTTATGGTTTTTATGAAATTTTATCAAGTAAGAAGTCAAACCATTTGCTTCATTTCCCAGAAAAAGTATGCACAAATGCATAATTCCCCTTGTCAGATTCTCTTTTGATGTAAGTTTGTAAGTTTATTGTGGTAGCATTCAAAGGCTGCGCCTGAAAAGTTCTTTAACATATGCCATATATTTAACATGGCTTGTGAATTAAAAATAACAGCCTGCCATCTGCCTTTGTGAGCAGATTTTATCAAAGTCTAAATGAAAAAAGCTCAAAGATGTGAATATTGTCAATTAAAATATGAAATACTACAGTGTAAAAGAGGTCAGACTCACCTCACTTGAACTTGAGTCACTAACTAGCTAGTTCAGGTGCCCTGATTTGAATAGACCTTTTTATGCAGGAATACATTGTAAAGCAGATTAACTTTCAAGAATGTCCTTTGTTTTGTCAAATTTTTAAACTTCAGACCTTAGCCTGCATTCGCCACAAGGAACAGAGGATTTCAGCAAGGCTGTAAAAGGAGTTAAGAGGGAAATCCTTCTGACTCCATAGAAATCAATGTGAGAGCACCACCGACTTCAACAGGGGCAGAACTGAATGCTAATGGCAAACCTTCAAAGCGTTTGACTCGTAATGAACATGGACCTGCACCCTGCCGCCTATCATTAGGGTTTGCAATGAATATCCCTCTGACTCAGATGGGCATGAGTGTCCATGCTGTGTTGCAAACCATCAGCCTCAGGGCATTCACGGCAAAGACCATGGACTACCCAGGGGTTCTCTGCAGGAGCAAGGCACCTGGATCACCACACCTTTCCTAAACCTTACATTGGCACCCTTTCTCACTTCTTAAAGGCAATTTTAAACCAAGCAATGCCCACTCTCACCACGAGACTAAAGAAACTGCCCCACTTATTCATGAGCATGGGACTAAAACATCTTTTTCTGAGGATAAGGGCTCAGTATCACTTCATATGAGAACTGCCCTGACATCAACCCTTCCTTCCTTTTGTCCCTCCTTTTATCTTTGGTCCCCCACCTTTGGCCTTCAACCTGGCCTGCCACTGGAATATAGCCTCTGAGAACCTCTCTGGAAATGAATTTGGCCCTTGGGCTGAAGGTGTCTGGGGGCCCTGATTTAGAGGAACATCAGTAAGAGGAGCCTACAGACAGACAGTTGTACACACCCCTTTCTGATGTTCTGCAGAATGTGAAGTTATTGGGGCAGGACCAGAAGGTGTGGTCCAGCTTTCCACGTCTGAACAGAAATGAGGCTATTGTAATAGATCTTTAACCAAACAGCAACTGTTCTAAAATCTGGATCTAGACACAAAATTAGCTGGCTACGTTCATTTGTTTTCCTAGGTCCCAAATCTGGAGTTCTTAATGACATGCTCTGTGCTTCAAAAGTCCATAGAACAAGTTCTAAGTACCCAAGGGGATGTGGGTCTTGTGTTTTTTGAACAGCACCCTCCCGTGAAAAAATACTTTTGAAATGGAAGGGGCATTCTAAAGTATAAATTGTGGCATATCATATATGGTCTGCGATGCATACATCCAAACCCTTTGATGCACCTGAAGTAGCTTTGGATCCCAGCCATCTGATGTTCTTTTTTGACTGGATAAACATTTAAGTCAGGAATGGGAAATACAACTTTATCAACAGGGGCAGGCAATGGACAAGCTGGTGGGAGAATTACAATTCAGTTTGTTTTTTTATCAGAATTTACCAAAATTTGCAACTTTCTTCATATTTGGAATGGAAACAACTTGAAATATCAATAATCTGAATGCAGGAGAAACCAAAACAGATACATCTATCCAGGTCCAGGGCTTGGAGCACTTAGCTCTTACAAGACTGGATTTGAATCCCTCTATATACCATCATCTTACTGCTAAATTAGGGTTGCCTCCTCTTTTTTCTGACAAACTCCTTTTCTTTAACAGTCACATGGCAGCTGCAGGCCATGGATTATTTGAGGGTAACCTAATCCTAAAACAATTCCTGTTGCCTGGGTTCAGGTGACATGACAAACCGTGGCAAACTGCCACCAGGATTGAATATACAAAATGACCACTGGCATGCACCACAACCCACTGTGGCTTAAATAAGCCATGGTGAGCTGCAGTGATAATGCCAACCCAGTCACACTCTTAAGGATTATCACCCTATTTTATTTTATTTTGTTATTATTCATTCAAAACTGAATAGAAATAGATTAATATTTATACACATCTCTCTGGAATGTTGATCTTTGGATGAACACCACAATTTTATTCATCACAAATATAACCTGATACTTTTGCAGAACTCCCACCTTGATTCATTTGAATGGGTGTACACAAGCATTGAATTTGGATCAAAGCTAAGCCAAGTAGAGACTTGTATCAATATATATATATATATATATATATATATGCACATCCTGTAAATGCATTTACTTTCTTGGCAATTGTAAAATTGTTAAATACATTTTGAAATAATATGTTAGAATATAACACATTAGTTCTGTAGAGCCAGATCTACACCAAGCAGGATGTAACACATTGAAAATGTTTTGAAAACTGTATATGGAGTGTGTCTTGGGCCCCAACAGTTGTCACGACTGTTACAAACTGTTTTAAAGCAGTAGTGTAGATCTTGCCTAGGAATTAAGGTGATATTATCCACATCAACTTTTGAAAGCCAAACTCTTCTCCAGATTAAGTTGGTGGTCTCTGAAGATGAGAATCACTTCTTCTTTCAGCAAGTTTTGCCTTTACATATCGCACATCATGCTCTTTATTGCTCCATGGTTCCTAAAGTATCTGCCCTCCTTCATTTTCTGAAATCCTGGGTGATTGAATTGTACTTTGATAGATATCTTTGGAGATAATGTGCTAAAAAGAAATCCAACACCTTGAGCAACATAGAAAGATTTGCGACTGAGCTGAAAGACTACCTCAGTTGCACCAGTCTGTCCTCAACCCCTTCTTGTAAGCATAAGAAGCTTGAAGCCCTCCCAGAAAGAAACCAGCTGCCTGCCCCCCCTTTTTTTTGTACAGTGAGGTGATCTAGAGCTTTAAGAACATCTGCTGATTGAAGCTGTGGCAAAAGAATGTGGAGATCTGTCAAGTAGGCAGACCATTGTTGACTTAAAAATCCCAGCCAAGAATTTTCTTTTAGGCAAGGTTTGCCCCAAGCATAGCCTGCATAACCGCAATTAAACTGAGTGGGGATGATGTAGCTAAATCCATTCTGAATCCAAATATAAGTGAACAAAATAATATATGCAAAAGTGAATGGATCAAAGTAGAAAACATTCACAAAAATCAGCTAAATTAGGCTGACCATATGAAAAGGAGGACAGGACTCATGTAACTTTAACAGTTGCAGAGAAAAGGGAATTTCAGCCAGTGTCATTTGTATGCAATTAGTTCCTGGTGAAATTCCCTCTTCATTACAACAGTTCAAGTTGCAGGGGCCCTGCCTTCTTTTGTATATGGTCACTCTAGTATAGTGCCTGCAACTTGAACTGTTGTGAAGAAGAGGGAATTTCACCAGGAACTAACTGCATACAAATGACACTGGCTAAAATTCCCTTTTCTCTACAACTGTTAAAGTTACATGAGCCCTGTCCTCCTTTTCATATGGTCAGCCTAGCTAAATGTTCAGTGGGAACAGATATTTCTGTTCATTCCTCAGTTGAGAAAAATGTTCCCATTTTGAAATAAAGGAGAAACGTTGATGTTCTGACGATGGGTTGTATCCAGTGCTGTCCTTCCATTCCCAGAGGGTTCTGGAAGAAGCTTCCACGAATGGGAAAGGAAGGCCATGTTTGCAAATACACCCATTCTTCTGCAGTCCCCCACACCAGCTCTCAGAGCGTCATCACACAAGAGTTTTATCCCACACTCACTACTGCCCACTTACAGATATTCATGCGTCCTTTAGACAACGTCCACCTCCCGTGTGCCTCCCACTCCTTCTGCTTGTTTTTCCATCACAAAATAGATCCCTTTTAATCTGTCTATTTTAAAAAAAAATATGGAATGTGCTGCCATTTCCTGCTGTGTGCAGGAAAAGTGGTGTGATAAACATGGCCCCTGAATAGGCCATGTGGTAGTTGCTGCTTCCTCTTTCTCTCCCTGTGTAAAGAGACTGTCGCTATTGTGGGACAGCAGCAGGAAGCCATAGTGACGGTAGGGTTGCGAAAATCCACCTGTCTGATGACGCCCTCAGTCTGTTCTGGAGGGTCTCCCAAAGCTCTAGAGCACATGTGGGAGCACAGGAGGCTGCTGAGCAAAGGAGGAATCACTGAGAATTACCTTCCCCATTATTGTTCATAGAAGCCTCTGCTGAATCAAAGAGCTTGATAGGAGGAAACCCTCAGATACAACTTCATGAGATTTGTCCTAGGGCCATGAACAGGCAGTTGCATGGAGGATGCTTTAAATTGCTCACATGTTACTTGCCCATGTGAGGTGAGACACAAAGACAAGAAACTCATATAGAAGCACCTGTCGCCACAACAGTTGAAACCACCTATGTATGGAGCTGCTGTCAGGTTGGTTATCAGAGACCATGACTTGTTTTTCCTACCTGTTCTGTGCTTCTCTGCCCTGTTACCCCTTGGGCATAAGAACAAGTGTGAGGTATTAAAAAAAGATAGCTGAGCATTTCCAACTGAAAGACAATCCTAAATTCAACTGAAAGAGAGAAAGGCAATCCCTATGTATTCTACAATGTTAGTGCTTAACTCAAGTCATCAACATCATTTATTGTATGGTCACAGACCCATTAGGACCAAGAAAAATACATCCTAATCATTTAAACAGAGAAATATAAACAATGAATCATTACACAACAGTCAGGAGAATAAAAGCATTAAAACATGCACACATTAAAATACATAAACACATTTAAAACAGAATGTGATACAAAAGGTCTCTAAACAAGCTATTTATAGCCCGCTCATTTCTGGCCACTCATGGAAGTTTCTGGATCAATTAAATGACGCTGTAAACAAACAGGATGTCTCCTACGGTTTCCCCCTCTTATTCCATTTAAAAATAAATAAATCACAGATAAGCTGGAATAAACACTTAATGGCGCAAAATCAGCAGCTGGCATTGCGCTATGAAGTTGCCGAGGAAGGGAGGAAAGACTTTAAATGGAGGGAGAAGAGGGTAAAATGCCTCTGATCACTATGTATCTGCTCAGAAGTAAGACCTATTGTGTTCAATGGGGCTTACTCTCAAGTAAGTGTGCTGAGGGTTGCAAACTTACAGCACAATCTTACTTCTACACAGAAGTAAGTCCTGGCTTTCCTGGGGGCTATAAGGGAACAGACGAAAACAAGACACCTTCCCACTTCTTTGCACACATGCCAGGGAGGAAGGGAAGCACTCCCTCGATTCAATCTTGTCTGCCATTTAGAGGAGCCGTAGGAAGCAGCAGGATCTTCCGCCTTGTTACTCTTCTCCTCCCGTGTAATCCAACTCATATCAATTATGCCAAAGAACCAGGAAGCCCAACAATAATGGGTAAACAACAGGATTTCCCCTAATGGAGAGATGCTCAAATATAAAATAGGAGTTACAACGAAGATAAAGGAATCGTCCTACAAGATCTTTGGATGGAAAAGAGGAACTTAGCAACTAACTCTGTTGTTGACTTGTTTATACCAGCCAGAACAAATTCCAAATACTATTCTAATGGCGTTCCAGGACATCTCCTCATAATAGGGCAGAGTAGTCTATTACTTGTGCCTGTGGAGGCCACACGGAAAACAATGTGACCTAAAATTTCAACTACTTCATCTCCACAAGGACACAAATGGTCCTCATATGGGACATGCTGATAGCACCCTTCCATATAGCAGAAGGGAGACAATTAAATCTTGTCCTAGAGAAGGCAGGGCAATACTTGGGGATGGTTGAATTATCCAACTACTTGGCATATCTAAGGAATTCAAAACTTAAACCCAGATGTATTGGAGAGCAACTAGGGTTGGCACCTCTTTTTTATGCCAGGTATCTCATCTTGAACAGCTATATGGCAGACAGGTCCTCTCCATCCTGGGCATAACAGTACTTATTGAATGTGGCTTGTGCAGATGGGTGAGAATTTTGTGTTCATTCAATTTACTGAAATTCACAAAGGTCTTCATACCTGAGGGGGGGGGGGAACTTGTGATTTTAAAAAATCGAATGTTGGAGAAAGCAAACCTGACAGATTCATCCATCCTTGGTTGCTTCCAGATGAAGCTTTTATTGTGAAATAGCACTGCTTCATTCATGAAATTTTATGGGGGTCCAGATGACATCTTTCATTTGTAATCCACCCATGTTTTCCTTCTGTTTCTTCCACTCTTTTTCCTTACCACAAAAAAAAATCCATTAAGGAGGAAAAAATGGAATGGTTGTGCAATGCCTTTTGATTGGTAGTGCTCGGAGCCCTCCATTTAGAAGCACCCGCTGCTTCTACAAGAGGCATTTAAAGCTCTTTCAAGGCGCATTAAAAAATTTACCTCTCCAAGAACGGACTGCAAATCAGGCGTAAAGGCGCGTTTTCTCTCCGATTATGCGTATTATCGAATGCGCGTTAAATAGCGAGTTTTATTTTGCTCCTGCTGTTAAAGCGCATTTTGACGATGCGAACAAGCGATTCTCCGCATTAACAACTTGTAAAGCGCATTTGAAACAACCGGTAAGGTCACCAGCTGAGTGCTCAATTACCTCCTGCATACAAGCATTTATAATAAAGCGCTTCCGAGAAGATGCGCATAATCGGAGGAACAGGCGTCAAACGGAATCCATCTAGAGGGGGTCTAAGTGACACGTTTGATGAAACCAGAATAGAAGAATATAGACATTTTTGCCTATTAGTTTAGATAATATTATCATTATTATTATTATTATTATTATTATTATTATTATTATTTCTCTCAGTCCCACCAACATCCCAGGCACGCCTGATGGGTACACGGGAGAGGGCCTTCTCGATGGCTGCTCCAAGAATCTGGAACTCCCTTTCCAGGGAAGCTAGACTGGCTCCCTTCTTGATATGTTTTTGGAGGCAGGCAAAAACTTTCTTGTTCCAGCAGGCCTTTGGTGAATAATGTGGAACTCCATCTATGTTAATATTTTAAAATTTTAATATGTACTTTAAATGTGGAAATGTTTTAATATTGAAATCTATTTAATTATATTTTAAACTTTTGTATATTTTTATTTATAGCTTTTAACTGTACACGTTTTAATTTTGTAAAGCTGCCTTGAGACCCAGTATTGGGCAAAAGGTGGGATACAAATGCAGATTATTATAATGATGATGATGATGATGATGATGATAATAATAATAATAATAATAATAAATTGGCACTAAGTTCATTTCATGGACTCCTTACCTAGAAAAAATAAAAAAATATGCCATTATTTATCTAGGAAACATGGTTGTTGCAGAAGGACTTCTTGAGTAGGCCCATGTTATTAAAACAACCTACCGTCATTCTGAAATGAGTAGCTCATGATTAAGAGGTCAGTTGTTACCAACATTAGCAGATGTTGTTGCCGTTTGTCTGGCTAAAGTACACGCTGTCTGCAAAACAAAGTCTCCATTAAAAGAAAAACCCAAGTCTATCTCCCCTGGAGGATTAGACCGCCATTTAATTTTTATCCTGGCATCTTGCCATCATAGCCTAGGCTGCAGGAAGAATGTGCTATGCAAATTTTTCTCCTTTCTTGCAGCAGAGAGAGAAAATGTTTCAGTTTGAGCAAGAAAGTTCTGCAACGCTGTTCAACTCTGAATGTTCGCTGTATTGATGTCTTAGGCTGCCTCTACAAGAGGCATTTAAAGCTCTTTCAAGGTGCATTAAAAATTTTACCTCTACAAGAACGGAGCGCAAATCGGGCGTAGAGGCGCGTTATCTCCCCAATTATGCGCATTATCGAATGCGTGTTAAATAGCGAGTTCTATTTTGCTCCGTCCGTTAAAGCGCATTTTCACTGTGTGAATAAGCGCTTATGCGCATTAACTACTTGTAAAGCGCATTTTGGACATCCGTTAATGTGCTTTGCCGCCTCTCGCCGCCTCTCGTGCAGAGGTATTAGGCGTAAATGCGTTTCTGCGATTATGCGCATAATCACCTAACCAGGCGCAAAAGCGAATCCTTGTAGAGGGGACCTTAGTTACAATTTTCAGGTTTGGGGTAGATTTTCTTTCTCTAACGCTGAGCTATGGTAGAGTTTGAAACAAAATGTCAGACTGGGTTTATTTATATTTATTCTGGGGGGTGGGGTGGGGTGGGGGAAAATCCTAGGCATCTATTAGCTTATTACAACAAAAGCATTGTCTTTTAAGCCCTGTTTGGGATTCCCCATTTTGTGGAGGGTTTTAAGTGTGTGCAGTAGCCAAATGCATGAAGATTCCCATTCCATTTAATGTGCAAATGCCTAAAGCTGCAGCAGGTAGAATGAGGGACACTGGTAGGGTGACCAGATAAAATCCAGGTCAGGGCTCATGTAACTTTAACAGTTGTAGAGAAAAAGGAACTTCAGCTAGTGTCATTTGTATGTAATTGGTTCCTGGTGAAATTCCCTCTTCATCACAACTGTTAAAGTTGCAGGGGCCCTGCCTTCTTTTGTATATGGTTACTCTAGAGTGACCATATGAAAAGGAGGACAGGGCTCCTGTATCTTTAACAATTGCAAAGGACAGAGAATTTCAGTAGGTGTCATTTGTATATATACAGAACCTGGTGAAATTCCCTCTTCATCACAACAGTTAAAGCGGCGGGAGCCCTGTCCTCTTGACCATGTACAAAAATGGGCAGGGCTTCTGCAGCTTTAACTTTGTGATGATTAGGTAATTTCACCAGGTTCTGCATATATACAAATAGCACCTGCTGAAATTCCCCTTTCTATGAAACTGTTAAAGATACAGGAGCCCTGTCCTCCTTTTCATATGGTCAGCCTACTCTAGTATAGTGCCTGGATTTTATCTGGTCACCCTAGAGACTGGGGACTGAGGTAGCATGTGAAACTGTGTTCCTACACATTTGAGAATACATGGAGGCAAATGCCTGAACAGGGCCTTGGGGACCCGGGGGGTCACTTTTCAATATTCACGACTGTCCATTCTTCTCTGAAGCATATGATGCAGCCCAGCCCGGCTTCTAGAACAATGTTCTACTGTAACTAATCCTGGTGGTGTAGCAAGGTAATTTTAGACACTGGACATAATCATCTCACAAGGCCCCCATTAGATGGCCATGAGTATTACTTATGCTGAAGCATACAACTAACATTTCTCTTCTCTCCTCTCCCAGTGTCAGCCCCAGTACAAACCAGTATGCCCATGCAAATCTGTTTGCTTCTTCCCCCATCACCTGTTGATCTCTGAATGGTCACTTGAGGGTCCCCTGTGCTGCATAGCCCTAGATTTGGGCCCCCAAAGTCCAACCCTAGTTGCACCACTGACCAATGCTAAGAACATATAACTGAAATAACAGTATATTCTTCCCCTATTTCCTCCTGCTCCATTTCCCTCCCCTTCATCTGTTATCTACTA
This sequence comes from Anniella stebbinsi, assembly GCA_029215795.1. NCBI lineage: Eukaryota > Metazoa > Chordata > Lepidosauria > Squamata > Anniellidae > Anniella > Anniella stebbinsi. The sequence goes on along the minus strand of JARDYH010000002.1, from coordinate 83,179,928 downwards.
GCATGTGTCTCTTTGTAGACTGTGAGTCACTTGGGGGCAGGGACCTGTCTACTCATTTCTGTAAACTGTTGTGTATTGTTTTCATATAACTACCTTGAGGACAAACACTGCAGTCTCTCCTGTCCTCTGTCCAAACTTTCTGCCACTCCTGACTGGCTCTCTGCTCTTGTGTTCTCTACACGACGCCAACTGATCCATTCTCATCCACCAACTTAGCATCTCCATACCACTTTGCTTCCATGCTGCCCTCCAGGGCTTCTGCAGCTTTAACTTTTTGATGATGAGATAATTTCACCAGGTTCTGCATATATACAAATAGCACCTGCTGAAATCCCCTTTTCTATGAAACTGTTAAAGATACAGGAGCCCTGTCCTCCTTTTCATATGGTCAGCCTACTCCTGGGACCAATCTTCATTGGTGATTTAGGGAGGAGGAGGAGGAGCACTTTGAAGTTGTTTGAGTCACATGATGTCATGGTGAATCCACAGCAACGCTGCCACTTCCCTCTGGAAAAAGTGCAGTTTCTGAAAGTCCTTTTAAGTGTGTCTTTTCCCCTAAAATATGGCTCCTGCACAGTTCTGCCGCATTGTGCCCCATCTGCCACATTAAAGCCTGGGGTGCCTGTTTCTGTGACCTGGTGATGACCTGGGTCACAGGGTGGGGCTGCCCTTCCTCCCCCCCATATCCTAAGCACTAAACAGAGGGGAAGGAAAAGGAACAGCCAATAGCGGTAGCTAGCAACAGCGGCATTTCGTAGTATCATTACCACAGTTCACTGAACACATGATTATACATGGAAGGGAAGAAGGAGCAGCCAGTAGCAGTGGTGGCATTTCACTGCAATTCACTAAACATGTGTGAATGAGAGGGGGGCAGCCAATACACCAAGGGAGCATGGACAGGACAGGGAACAAGCTCTCTCATTCGCCGAGGCACCATCAGTGCCATTGATGATGCTCACTTCAATTGGGGGACTCGCCCACCCAACCCTAAAACTAGAAGTGCTCCATGTGACTTATGAAAATGGGTTTTTAGGTGGTATATACTCCATTTTTCCTGCTTTGCGTGCTACTGAAGGGCCAGCCAATTTCAGAAAAAAGCTGAGAAAAGCTGAAAGCACTTCACTACGTGTTTCTGTAAAGATTTCCTCCCCCTGATTCCCGTAAATATCTGGACCACTTCAAGGCTTCACCAATTCACCTTTCTTTAGATTGTGTGGTGCCAGCAGGGACTGTAAATATGCACACACATAGCTGAGTGCATTTATCAGGCAATGTGTGTGTGAGTAGGCATTAATTTTTGTAAAAAAAATTAGTTACTTTTAAAAGGTATAGTTTAACCCACTGCTTTATGAAATTGATCCTATATGTTTCATTTAAGAAAAAGAAGCAGTTGTGTTTCAAACTGCCAGTATTTCTTACCAGCACGATGCTCTGATAAAGGAAATACAAGTAATGCTTCTAACATTCACTGCTGGGTTTGTGTTTTTGTTTGTTTGTTGTTTTGCAATGTAACTTTGTATATATCCAACAGGAGGTCTTTGAATCTTGCTGTGAATCTCCCCACTGTACTAAAATCCCCCCTGCTCCTTCCTCATTGAACCTTGGAATAGTGCTCTTGCTGTAGAATCCAGAACTAGACAGAGTCCCCATGATTCACAACAAGACTGCTCGTACTGATTTCATTTCATCTTGGTGAAGGAGACTACTCCACATTCCAGATCATGCATGCTTTCCTCTCCTTATGGCCAAGTGTTTCTATTCACTCTTCTCATGCAACCTGATTATGCCGAAGCATCCAAATAGATTATAGGCAATTTATATGCTGTGAGAGGAAATGGGATAGGCTCATTAAAGGACCCATATTTTGGCAAAGATTTTAATACATTATTATCTCAGTACTAAAGTAACATCATGTAACAGATTCAGCCCCAAATTGTAAAATGCCAGAGTCATATATTCTTTAAGATGGGAAAAGCTCTTTTGTTAATGCCAGTGGAAACTATTCCCATCATGTGAAATCTAAGGACAAATTTTAGGACACTTACAGTGCTACCCTGTGCATGTTTACACAGGGTAAACCCCACTAAGGTCAATGGGACTTACTTGCTAATAAATGGGTTTCAGATTCCAACCTTAGTCAGTTGTAATTAGTAGAGGTATGCAGAGCAGGTCTTCTATGCCCTGAAATTTGGGGTGGAGCTCCATTGAGGCATTTCTCCACCCTAATTTCTGGAGCAGGTCCCTCTCTTCACTCTTCTGGATGGTTTGGTGAAAAACCACTCCATTTTCCGTTAACCAGTACATTCTCTTTAATGGGAATTAACAGAAATGCTCACAGCTCCATCTGTTTTAAAGATAAATGCATGAAAATTGGCTGGGTGACAGCTTTTAAAGACCACTTTAAGCATGCCAAGTTTGGATTTGCAGTGATTTAAAGGGAATTTTTAAAGTCTGAACCCAAATGTCCTCTCAGGCACCTCTTGTGCCTTGATCTGTATGGTGAGGGAGAGAGAAACAAAGCAGCAGGATAAAAGCGCTTAGCGCAATGGTAAATAAATAAATAAATATTAATAAATACTATTTATTTATTTATTATTGCATTTTTATACTACAACAGCAGCACACAGCTTGCCCATCCTCAGAGAGGACAGGAGGCTTGCAGAATGAGGAGGAAGAGGCATCCTTCCCCATTGTCGGTCGGGCCCATTGGAGCGAGTCGAGTCAAGGCAACAACAGCTTCCCCCTAGGAGGCTACACAGCTTGGAGAAGGAGGAGGATGACGCGGAGGAGGAGGAGGAGCCCCCCCTGCACTGGAAGCCCAGCCAGCCAATAGGAGTAATAGTTTAACTGAAATAAACAACCTGCCTGACTCAGGAGTAGAAGCTTACTCACTCACCATGCCAGCCCAGCAGCACTTTCACACTGTGGCTGACTCCTATGAGTCGAAGCAGAAACGCGCCACCAACCTGCCCTGTGCTCCCTCTCCCCCCCATGGCCAGAACCAGCAGCAGCAGCAGTGTTTCCCATGCCTCATGCTGGACTGTTATCAAAGTGTGCTTTATTAATGGTACACTGCTTGTGTGCACTGCACAACCCTAAAACACACAAACGTACAAGTACAAGAAGACACTTGTAACTTTGAAGCCAAGTGTTGCTGGGAAGGCTCAACTTAGAGGAAGGAGAGCTACAGCACGTCAAACCGTTAAGGGTAAATCATCATCATCATCATCATCATCATCATCATTGTCATCATCATCGTGCAACCCAGCCCTGCAAGGCAGGACGGGCAGGTACATTGGAGGAAAGAGCTTCAGGACCTTAACCCTCTCCTGGAAGAGGGTCTTTCCTATTTCAAAATGAGAACCAGAGGAAAACAGTAACACAAGTCTCTGCAACGCAACAGAAGATCTCTTAGATCTCTCTCTCCTTCCCTCCCTCCCTCTCCTAAATAAATTCAAAATAATAATAATAATAATTAATAATAATAATAATAATAATAACAACAACAATTTATTTCTTACCCGCCTCTCCGTCTGGATCGAGGCGGGGAACAACAACATGATAAAATACATAAAACTGATTAAAACATGACACATATTATTAAAACTGCATAAAAATCCTAAAACATCCTAAAAACATCCTTAAAACATTCTAAAATTCCACTGGATATGCCTGCCGGAAGAGAACAGTCTTTATGGCTTTCTTAAATTCTAAAAGACTGTTAAGTTGACGAGTCTCCTCCGGCAGGTCATTCCACAGTCTGGGAGCGGCAGAAGAGAAGGTCCTCTGGGTAACGGTTGTCAGCCTAGTCTTGGCCGACTGCAGTAAGTTCTTCCCAGAGGACCTGAGAGTGCAGGGCGGATTGTATGGGAGAAGGCGATCTCACTTTATAACAAACACTATCTCACTGTTCTCTCTCTCTGTCTCTCTCTCTCTCTGTCTGACGGAAATGACTGCCGCAAGACCGAGAACCGCAATGGGCGTGAGGAATCAAGGACCATGAGAAAAATGCTTGGCATTCCCTCCCCTGAACACTGAGATTGGAGGAGAACAGAACATGGTCATGGTCAGCACTGTGACAATTCCTAATTGTCAGTATCAATTACCAAAACTACCCCACCCCATCACCCCAAGTTCCTTATTAGGAGGTTTTCAATTAGACACATCACACACACAAAACAGTCAAATAATGTAGGAGATTGGGCGTGTCTCCACTCTGAAATGATTTGATTGGTTTAGATGTGTCCAATCCCCACTCTGGAAGATCGAATGCACCACGGATGTTCGCAGTTATCAGATAATTCTGGGGAAGAGCGCACACCCCTAGTAATCAGACCATTGTGAAAGTAAAGGACAAAATATATCCTGCATTCTTGTGAGTTTTGCTCCTCCTAATCTAACTTTGTCCTCCTATGTGTTGTGTAGCTCATTGGCAGGCAGGTTTTAGGCTAATGGGATCTACTTTGGTCTTCATTCAAACCCTAACATCCACCAACCAGATCCAAGTTCAAAAAGGTGATCAGGCAGGGGAAAATAGAATTGAAAAATAAGGTGTTTCTGAGCATGTGCTCAGCCTAAGAATTCATTTTCAGTACCAGAACTGGAGTGCACATACTAGGGTGACTATGAGCTCCATTACACCTACTTTTTTTTCCTGGTATACACCTGCGATTTTGACCCTCGTTTCATTAGCACAGCAAGCGCTGGTCCCTTTCACGATCGCCGCTATACTGGTGACCTCTCTTTTGACTTGTTTGCTCTCCCGCTATTGTGCCTGTCCCCCTCGCCCCTTTTCCTTCCCCCTCCAGTTCATTGGTTCTTGTGACATGGGAGGCGGGTGAGAATTTGGATCATTCCCCTCACATGCCTTGCCAGCCATCAAGTTTTTAGAGTACCTTTCTCCTGCAGCAGGTCAGAGGGAAGGTGGCAGCCTCATGCAAAGGGCGCTGTGCCTTATGGAACTTCACTTTAAACCCCTCATCACAGCATTGCAGGGACTTCCTTTCCAGCCCAGAGTTGCCTGGCTGGCTCATTGCAAGGTAGTGCTTGCATGTGATGGAAGGGAGCAGTGGTGGCATGTTGTGTGTGTGTACTGCTTGCTGCCTCGCTGCTGCATCTGCTTCTGCTGCACTTGACAGTTTCTGCAAGTCTCCCTAAGAGGAATCACACTGCTGCAAAACTCTGCCAAATCGCTCTTTCCCCCCTCCCCAAGTCGTTGATGGGCGATGAGTGTTTGCTTGCCACTTGCGCACTATGGCAAGCAGTATTTGTTTTTACTGAATTAGTGTTTACGTTTTTCTTGTTTTATGGTATTGTATTTTTTTCACTATTCCAGACCATCTTGATTCTTATTTTAGAAAAGCAGGATAATAATTGCTGTTGTTGTATTAGAAAAGCAGAATAACAACAACAATAATAATAATAATAATAATAATAATAATAATAACAATACAAAAACAAAAACAACAACTGAGTGGTGAGTGACTGACTGACTTCAGAGCATCCTGAAGTCTTACATTACCACAATACCAAATCATCTCCTGAAGTGGGAAATGCTCATTAAGAAGGCTGTAGAGTTATCCTAACAATCAGAAGGTTTCCCAAAATGTGAAACTCTGAAATAACAGAAAGCATCTCTTTAGCATTCAGCCTCAGCCACACTTGTGCTTCATCCATGCTGAAAGCTCGAGATCAATGGAGTGTTGTTAGGGAAAAACAAATGTCAGGGGTTTTGTTGGTGCAGGTTCAAAGCCGCAGTTGCATAACCCCCTGCACACTCCCTGATGCTTGACTTCAAGTGCCGAAAGAGATGCATAATTGACAAGACAGTGAAATGTAGCAGATTTTAGTCAAATCACAATGAAGGGCTTGATTATCTGAAGAGCAGAGAAGCAATTCCAGTGATACATGGAAAACCTGCTTGGCACTTTTATGTCTGCCGTTAACATCTGGCAAATAAATGGTCTTGCTGGCATTCTGACAGCAACACGGGAGCACATTGCACGGTTGCGGAGGGCTCTGGTCTGAACACAGTGAATTTTGCATTCACGTCCTGCTTGAGACTAGGCAAGAAACTGGAATGGCACCTTTGATAACTGGGCACACTGATCCAGCTGTCATGCTTTCTGCATATATCATTGCCAACCACTTCATAGAAAGGACTTAAAACTTCAAGCCCCATGTTATCATCTTCTTTGTACTGTAGGGAAATATGGACTTGGAGTAGTTCCACTTACAACAGCTAAGAAGCTACCCATATTATTTCTTCTGGCACCGAGGAAGGAGTGAGTGAGGCTGAGTGTGCAGCTCTTGGATCATTTGAGCAGGGCTGTGGTCATGTCAGCTGGCTGGGATGTGCAACCGAGTGTCCACAGAACATCCTTCTTTTGTAATGAAATTGTAGAGGTAGTCTTGCATGCGAAGGAGATTGTGTATGCCAGGGGAAGGTAAGCTCCCAAATTCAAGTTAAGAGAAGGTCTCAGGGGGTAAATTCCATTAGGAGATAGAGGCAAAGGTCAAAGGGGTGGGGCAAAAATTGCCAGCATATAGTAGCTTAAAACTCTGAGGCATTTCAAACTATTAGAATTTGGAGCAAATTGCATAGAAGTTGGGAAACTACGAAACAATCACTGGTTGGGGGAAAGAGGCTTGGGCCAAAGGAAGGGGGCATGGCCTGCTGAGGAACCCCCAGGGGGACCAGATTTGGCCCCTGAGGATGAGGTTCCCTACCCCTGGCATATGCTATTAAGATGTGCCCAATGTGTAATTTGTAAGTGATCCTTTCATGATGAAATTGGTACTTACGCTTAGTGGAAGTTGGTGGCTCCAGTGTCAGTGGGCAGTGAATCAGCTCCAGGTTTCAGTCAGAACCAGTCAAACCCCTAAAGGAGCTATCCAAAATACAGAGCCTTCTTTCCTTGGATAGCTCCTTTCAAGTTCTGACTCATTCTGACTGAAACCCAGAGCGGATTCACCGCCTCACTGACATGGAGCCACCAGCCTTCACTGCTTGAGAAGTTTAGTATGAACATTGGTGTATATACGGCAGCCTCCCCCAACCTGGGGTCCTCCAGATAGTTTGGATTACTGCTCGCAGCAGTCCTGACCATTGCCCATGCTGGAAGGGGCTGATGGAAGTGGAGATCCCAAACATCCAGAGGGCACCAAGGTGGGTGATGCTGATATATGGCAAAAGGTAGAGTAGAAGGTTCTTTTAGTCACAGTGTCAACAGTTGTTGCCTTTTTACTCATGCAAAACTAGACACAGAAAAGTGACTTTTGTTGTAGTTTTCATAACAGGAAGATCTGCCTGGTGGCTTCCAGCAATGAAATCTCCTGGTTATCTACCTCCTTTAGTGTCATAACGTAGAGAAATGTACATTACATGTAGTGTCATCAAATCCTTTGTATATATATCTCTTCCAGGAAAGAAAGGGGAAGTGCTGTTAAAGGCTGTTTTACTGGCTGGGGATGCTGGGAGTTGTAGTTAAACACAGCTGGAAGGCTCTTGATTGGGTAAAGGTACTATATATATATTTCTTTAGTAATGTGCATTTCTCATAGCATTATGTCGCTCCTCTTAATATTTAAAAATGCTGTAAGGACAAAACTTTGTTTATAAACACAACAACTTAGTGACATTTTTACAAAAGTCCTGATAAAAAGAAAAACCTGCTGACTAATGCAAATAACGTTCTAATGTGTAATCTGGTGATTTTAAGGGGCATGACTCATAAATATTAGGGTTCAGCTGAACTGTTCACATAATTCACAAGAATGATTTTCTCTGAAAACAAATAACTATACTATTGTCTAGCCAAGTGCTTTGTTGCATCCTCCAGACAGGTGAAAACTGTTGTGGTTTTTAAGTTCTGAAACAGAAAATGACAGGTAGTAAAATACTACCTGGATATAATTGGCTACCCCTTTGTTTAGAATTCTCCAAACTCATTAATCCTTGTTTCACTTTCTAAAGTCTAGCATTCTTTAAGTGCTGCTCTGGAATAGGAAATACATCCTTTAATTAAAAGGATCCAAACTTAACAGAAATGTAGAATTGGAAAGAAAATTTCAAGTCATTGTGATTAACAATGGAGTTTCACAGAATGTAATAAGTAATGAATAATAGGGAATAAATGCAAAATAAAGAGAATACATAGAATTTCAGGGCTAAAATGGACATTTCGGGATCCCTAGAAACCCAGCTCTGTACCCCATGATAATATTCTCTATGTAGTCTACATTTTTTTCAAAATTACCTAATAAAATAGAATGTCCTAATTAGCTTCAAGACATGAAAATGAAAATGCAGAAGCCCTATTCAGGTGTTCAGCATTGGAATATAGTTAACTCACAAGGAAGGACTGTCTGCTAGGCCTGACCTCTCCATCATCATTTCTGTCACCCTTTGCACATAGAGGGTGGTTTTCTGAAGCAGAGAAGTCAAGTTGCATGAAGAGTCTCCACTGATAGAGGAGGTTCTTCACATCATAAAGTCACCCTCCATGTGTAGAGGGTGGCAGAAATGGAGACTGATGGGGCAGGATTAGCATTCTCTCTATCCTTGCATGTTTACTGTACTCCAATGTTGGACACCTGAATAGGGTTTCTCTGACAGTGTCAGAGAAGTGCAATCATACAATTACACCATGTACTTTACAGGAAGGAATAATAAACTTTGAAGAAGAGATGTCCATTCATTTTGGTTCCTCTCAGTTTCTCATTTTTCCAATTGCAAGTTCAGTTTATCCTGAACTTTGGGAATTTTCCCTGTATTAAGTTCAGTTTGTCCTGAACTCTATGAATTTTTTAAAAAATTTGCATGAAAATTCATGCACATCTTTGTCTCCGTTCTCTTTACATGCATTTTGTATGCAATTCTGCCTAATCTTTGTCACACAGTTTTTCAAATCTAATGTGGATGAATGAATGAAATACAATTTTTGAATGTTATTTCCCATGTTATATGCATTTTTGTGTGCATGTTTTCCTAATATGCATACTATGTATGGATTTTTTAATTGGAGCACTCCAATGCAAAATCCAAAGAACTATAAATTCCAAAGGGTTACTGAGTTTCGGTTCACATATTGATTCAGAAGTGCGAAATTAGGTTAAATTCACATTAAAATGCGAACTGAACCGATTTCTCCTCTGTCCGTACTGTGAAGTCTCTAGAACAGCAGCTCCTGAAGAACTGAAGTTTTTAAACAGAGGGTACCAATATCTAATCTGAGAAAAACATATGAATACAACCAGATAGAAAGTGCTCCAGAAACAGAACATGATGGGATGATTCCAGGGAGGGGAGGGGAATTGCTATACGTTTTTGAATCTGGATTATATGCATACCCAAAATGCATCCAGTGGAATGTTTGTCCTATTGTCAGTTTGCCATACACAGTGCTAGGACAGGGAGTTGGACAGGGGGTGAAAAGGCAGGGTGGACTGATTTTAACAACAACAAAATTAAAGCAGTTGGACAAATGTGTTAATGTGGTTGTCTGGACTGTAGCCCTTAAAAATCAAGTCAGTCATCCGTGATCAATGCCTTTTAAGGAAGATAAGCGTGTAATATAAAAGTTAAACGTACGCTTAAAAACAAGTCTATTCTTGAATGCTTCAAAGACTTTGAAGCAAAAAAAAATATCCCTATGTATATACTTCTCTACACAAATGTCCTTCTGAGGAACGTGTATGATGGCTCCATTCTCGTATGCATTCTTGTGCCAGCTGGCATTTGTTAAATATTTACTAGTAGTTTTTCTTATATTTATTTATTGCAGTTATTTATGTTCTGCCTTTCTGAGGTAATGTCAAAATACATTCTTAAAAACTGCATTAAAAAAAATCAGTAGCAAGGGCCTTTTCAGAAGCCTTTCCCAGGTTCTGGAGCTCCCTGACGAGAGAGGTTAGGCTCCCCCAACCTCTCTGTTGTCCCTCCGCCAGCAGGTGAAGAACGTTTTGTTCATGCAGGTCTTGGAATGAAAGTTGGTCTGTTGCTGGAGGGGTTTTTAATTCACTGGGTGCTGTGTTTTTTGTTTTTGTTTTTTTCAATTCTGTTTAAATGGAAGTTTTCAAAAGTTTTTATTGAAATGTTGTTTTTTAATCTGTATTTCATTGTTGTTCATTTTGGGCATGTGTTTATTTAAATAAATAAATATAAATGAATAAAAATAAATATAAATAAATATCGACATACAACAAGGACTTCCAACAGGGCAGTTGTTGGTAGATGGTGGGGGAAGGAGACAGTCCAACTGGAGCAAGTGTGAGGAGTTAACCTCGCTTCTCTCCCTCCCTCCCTCCCTCCCTCTCTCTTAAACTCTTTCCCATGGTGGGAGCTAGTTGTGTGGTTCTTTTAGTGTTGCTCTTTCCTTTCTTTTTTAATGTACATCACCTTGAGCATTGAGCAGAGGGTTGGACTCAATGGCCTTATAGGCCCCTTCCAACTCTACTATTCTATGGTTCTATGATTCTATGAGCACTTTCACTCTTCCCTATTTGCACAAAGTGCCCCCCCCATTTCCACAGATTCACCTGTCCCAATGCAGCCTCCCTCACTGTTTATTTATTTATTACATTTATATACCGCCCCATAGCCAAAGCTCTCTGGGTGGCTTACAAAGAGCGGTTTACGTCCCACATCATTCCAAAGGGAGTGATTATTGTGGAGAGCAGCAGTAGGGAAAAGGGAGCTGAAGATCCCATTGTGCAAGCAGCTTTCCAGTCATGGCACACTTCATCCAACCCAGCGTGCTTCTAATTCGCGATCCAACGTGTTTTGTGAACCTCAGCCCTCAACATGATGAGCCTTCCATGGGCTTTCAGTAAAACTCTTACAAATATTATGTGATATCCAGACATTTATTTTGCTATGATTTTTCCATGCTGTTGTCACTATTTTTGTAATTATTTAAATAATGCCTGTACCATCTTTGGGTGATGTAAAGTAGTTTGGAGATTTTATGTGAGGTGTTTTACCTTGAGGATTGTTTCCTCCACCACAGGAAATAGTTACCTATGAGCTGATAAAACCCCAGGCTTGATTATTCCAAATGTGAAATGTCTTAGCTTGTCCATCATTCCACCGAACAACTTCTGCCTGTGGTCACAGAGGTCAACGGGTGTTTATTTTGCATTTTAAATTATGTTTACATCACTCCCAAGCCCTTCCCTGCTCATAGTGCTTTGTGGTTGTATTTTTCTCATCTTTTTCTTGCTTTGCATGTGTGATAATTTTATGTATGATCTGTTTATGTATGTATGTGCGGATCTTATGGAAGATTTGGAAATAAAATGGCATATAAGGGCCAGCATGACTGCTTGAAAGAATTATGCAAGCTGCATCTAAACACAAAAATTATCATGAAATCCAAATATTGTATGATAGTCCGTTAAGTTTTTAATGGAGGGGAATGGTCAAGTGAAGTTCCTGACTAAGTATTGATGATATACAAGATAACACAAGCATAATTTACATTTGCGCTAGGTTCAAGGCTGGTGGGGCCCTAAGGACTAGAAAATAATGAATAAAATATCATCAACATTGATGAGTTATTCATGACGCTGTTTCTTGCCACAAACCTAAAGCATGCATTTTGCTGTAAACATCTTAGATACTGGAAGTGGATACTTTGTTTGTGCTTCCCCACCACCACCACCACCACCACCACCAGCTTTCTTAAAATCTATGCAGTTTCTATTTTAAAATATTAATTTTTTTAAAAAAAATCCTGTCCAACTTCAGAGGGAGTTCATAGATCATTGGGAGAGAGCATTGCTTTGCATGCAAAAGGTCTGGCGTTCAGGCACTAGCATCTCCAGCTCAAAGGATTTCAAGAGAAGGCGCATGCGCGCGTGCACACACACACACACACACACACACCCCTGAGAGTTGTTACCAGCCAGAGTAGACACAACAGGGATGAGCCTGACGAATAGCTTGTCAGGATAAGTCAGTGTCATGTCCACAGTGGTTAAATAAGAAATCCCTACATTTGTTTCTCGGAATTTTTTTCTTCCAGATTCCCCCCCCCCCCTGTTTTAACACATTTCTTTAAAGAATGTCATGTTCAGAGCAGGACTCATGCTCACTTAAATAGGCTATTCTGAAGCTGGAAGCAGATGTTTCAGCAGAGACATGAATTCCACCAAAAGCAAGTTCCTTCGCTAACAGTTCATTGTGCAACATGTGTGAAGGGATGCAGTGGCAGAGCGTAAATTTTGTTATGCAGGCACTTGCCGTGACTGTGTACACACACAGAAACACCAAAGAGCAGCAATACATAGCACAGTCTTCCCCAATACCTGGTGCCTTCCAGATGTTTTGGACTTCAACTCCCATCAGCCCCAGCCAGCATGGCTAATGGTCAGGAATGCTGGGAGTTGCCGTTCAAAGCATTTGGAGGGTCTCGGTTTGGGGAAGATTGACATAGCATAATACCCAATTTATTAGGATCAGAAGGACTGTAATCCTATGTACAGTCATCTGGGAGTAAGCTTCATTCAGCTCAGTGGTGCTTAAGTTGCTTCTAAATGCAACTAGTAAAAGACAGTACAGTAATGCTTTAACGCACACAAAAAACCGTCAGCTAGATGCAATGCATTGCGGATAGAGGAGGAAGCGAGGAAATAGTGACTCAGACACCAGAGCTTGGATAAACTAGGGCCTCTTTATTTAAGATTAGGTAATTCACCTCTCCCTGGATCTGCACATGGAAGTGTGGGAATCTAGTCACTCTGTCTCCAGGCCACTAGCCTGTGTTAAGGGCGAGACACTCGGCTAAGCCAGGAGTCGAGTAAAACCCGGCTCCTTTCTTACACTACACATGTGTGTTTGAGAGAAACCGCCCCATCTCACCCCCCACTCGTGCCACTTAACTCCGAGTAGGTGAGACAGTGAGGTCCCCAGCGGCAGGCCGTATCCTGGGTTGGGAGCCGCTCAGCCCCCAGAGGACCAGGTCTCAGAACCTGCCACTCACCATAAAGGTGCCCAACAAGTGCTCACCAACCTCATCTGATCTCCTAAGATTCCTGCACAGTCCACCAAGGAGGACATTAAGCCTCAGCTTCATTGCCCGATACCACCCCCTCATGCTCCTGTCCCCATCCCTCCGGCTGCCTCCTTCTGCAAGCCGGAAATGAAAAGAGGCCTGGGATGCGTGCGAGGCCTGCTTTTGTCAGCAGGCCCCGCTCATCCTTCACCTTTCAGGCGATCCAGGTGGGTCATCCTTCCCCCCTCTTCCCCCCACAAAAGCCTCCCCCCTGCCCTAGCCATACCAGCAGGGCGGGAAAGGGACATCTTTTAGCTTTTAATTAGAATTGCAAGCAAACTTACATGGAAGTATTATCAGTTAAACTGCTAGCATGAAATAGGAACTCTATCAAAGAAAAGGAAAGAACTATCCATGGGCTCCATGGGCCAGAACATGGCAAATACTCCAGCAGCTGACATTGCCACTCCTGCTCTGAAAAGGGCCCCAGAGTTCTACCACTCATGTGATGTACAATGGAGCCGTTCTTTATTTTTAATTCCCCTGCCACAGGGTAGTGGAATTTCACACCAAGATATGGTTGGAGAAGCTTAAATCTTCCTTTCCCAGAACACCATAGTTCTGTTCCAAATCACAGCTGTGTATGCTTTCAGGGGAGTAGCAAAAGCTAGGACATATAGCTCCACTCCACATAGTTTAACAAATATTTAGGGCTTCTCCGCATGGGGCTTTTATTCTGTGATTGAAATTGGTTAATCACAGAAGTTTGTGTGATTTCGTCAACCTCAAGGGCCTATCTCATACTTTCCAAGGATTTCCGTGGATTAATTTGAAACAGAAATAATGTAGTAACAAAAAGATCTGATTTCAATCCATTTGCATTTGTCCCGTGTAAAGAGGAAGTGCAGCTATAACCACAGCCACTAGGTGATACAGTTTAATGGAACATATAGAACTCACAGATAAAGGGAAAAGGTGCAGGAGCACATGTAAAGGCCCAATTTTAATCCTGCAAAGAATCCAGAAGCAGAAGTTCTGCTAAAAATTGTGGGATGAAAAGCCTCTGTGTGGAGAACCCCTAATTAATTTGGCCCAGAGAAAAGGCGGGAATGACTGACTGACTGAATACCTGCCTGAGTAGGGAGACAGAATGCCTGCTTCTGTGGGTGGGTGGGTGTACGTGGGTGGGGAGAGAGAGAAGGCTTCAACCTTCTTAGCTTGCTTGCTAGGTTTAATCATCTGTTCCTGTTGAAACTTTTTTTTACCTCTCTTGCTTTTAAAAACTGAGGCAACCAGTACTGATTACTTGTGCTGTACATATTTAATTCTGGTGGTGATACTATTACAAAGCTACCTTACATGGCTGTTGTGAGAATTAATGAGATAATGTATGTGCAGGGTTTGCACACTTTGAAATCTGAAATCTGAATGCTAAGATTTATATATCATTTCTTCTTGGATGCAAGCTCTGCCTCTGGGGATCCCTCGGCTTTGCTTCTGATGGCCCATTGGCACACCTCTGCCCCACTGTGGCCACCAGCCACCACTCAGTTAGATTAGATATACGCAAGATTAATTTTTTGGTGGTTTACTAGCAAATTATTTTAGGCGGTTTACTAGGTAAAAAAAAAAAGTCAATAGAAGCCATATTTCATAGTTAATAGGTTAAATCCATCAAACTTTAAACCCAAACATAAGAAGAGACCAAGGGTCCACCTAATCTAGCATCCTTCTTCTGAAAATTGCCAACCAGTTACCTTTGGGAAGCCTAGAAGCAAGGTGTACAGGCAGTCATCCTCTCAAGCCATTTGGACTTCCTCACATGGGTCTTTCCAGTACTGCTGCCTACTGAATTCCGGAGAGCCAAGTGAAGAGGAGAAAATGGTGGCGGTGGTGGTGCCCTATGAACAACAATAACAAAACTGCTTCACTCAGTTTTCAGGCAGGAAGTAGGCAGCAGTACTGGAAAACCCCAAGGAAAAAAGTTCTGGCTTTAGTCCTCTAAAGGGATTTTCAGAAAGCACATGCAGCTGGGAAGGCTGCAAAGTGCAGGAGAACAGGACCTAAGGATTAGGGTGACCATATGAAAAGGGGGACAAGACTCCTGTCCCTTTAACAGTTGTACAGAAAAGGGGATTTCAACAGATATCTTTTGTATGCATGCAGCACCTGGCAAAATTCCCTCTTCATCATAACAGTTAAAGCTGCAGGAGCCATGCCCTCTTTTGTATCTGGTCAAGAAGACAGGGCTCCTGCAGCTTTAACTGTTGTGATGAAGAGGGAATTTTGCCAGGTGCTGCGTGCATACAAAGGACACCTGCTGAAATTCCCTTTTCTATACAGCTGTTAAAGATACAGGAGCCCTGTCCTCCTTTCCATATGGTCACCCTACCTAAGTTGAAAAAAAACAAAGCACACGTTCACACACCTCAGCCACCTTGTTAGAGTAAGGCAAACCTTTAATCATTGCACATAAGGGATATCTCTAAAAATCTCACTATCTTTGTGAAGTAGGGATGTCACAGGAGTCTGAGACGGGGGTGGAATCTGGTGGACTTCCTCCACCCCCTTCTCAGCCTCCTAGGCTCCCTTTCCTGGACTGCTACCACTTACACACCATGTGCAGCTCCCTGTTCATGCTGCTTGCAGTCCATGGGTGCCCGTTGAGTGCCCCCCTGACTCCTCAGCAAGCTGCCTTGATGTGTAAAATGGCAGCTCATTGTTTTATATAAAAGACATTTTCTGTAAATGGAAGCCGTAGAGCAGCCATTTACCAAAGATTACAGGCATGTATGGTCCATGGGAGCCGAACCAGGAGAAGTAAGCAGCGGGAGTCCGGTTAGCAGCACGCAAGGCAGGCACAAGGTGGTTCGCCCATCCCTACTGTGAAGGAAGCAGAAAAACAACTGCCTCTTTCCCAAGGAAGTGAGGAGGTCACAAAAGACAGCACAGCACTACAAATAACCTCTTCACCCAATCCCCCACAAGGTAAAATACAATCTAGTAAATTAAAGAAGTAACATTTAGCTGCCTTTTCATGACACTGAAAATCTGCTACTGGAGGCAGCTGCCTCATTTTGCCAAATGGTAGAGCCTGCCCTGATAAGCCTCCATAAAAACTAGGGGTGTGCACTGAATCGGCTCCGATCCACGATCTAGAGCCGATCCAGGAGAAATTGGATACAATTATCTGATTTCCGATCCCCCCTCTGGATCGTCCGATCTTCCGGAAGGACCCGATCTGGTTCGGGAAAAATCGGAGGATCGGCGGGCACCCGCTGGTGCCTGCCCGCTAATGGAAGTGGCCAGCGGAGGGAGGCTTACCTGGCGTGGCCTCCTCCTCCTCCCGTTGCCGGCTGTAAACTACTGCAAACTAGGCCTCGTGGCCTAGGCCACGAGGCCTAGTTCGCAGTAGTTTACCGCCAGCAACAGATGGAGGAGGTCGCCCCGCCAGGTAAGAAGCGGGGGGGCTTACCTGGGGGGCTGTCTGCTGCCATCGGCGGGTGCCAGCGGGCGCCCGCTGATGGAAGCAGGCAGCGGGGGGGACTTACCTCCCAGGGCCCCTCCGCTCCCATCTACTGCTGCCCGGGTGGCAGCGGATGGCAG
Organism: Anniella stebbinsi; assembly: GCA_029215795.1. Lineage (NCBI taxonomy): Eukaryota > Metazoa > Chordata > Lepidosauria > Squamata > Anniellidae > Anniella > Anniella stebbinsi. The sequence goes on along the minus strand of JARDYH010000002.1, from coordinate 83,163,324 downwards.
CGGAGAGGCCCCAGGAGGTAAGGAGGATCACGAGGGGGGAGGAGGGAGGGGGGCACTTACCTGCGGGGCCGTCCGGCACCTTCCCCTGCATAGATCTACTGAGGACTAGGCCGCGAAGCCTAGTCCTCAGTAGATCTACACAGGGGAAGGCGCCGGACGGCCCCGCAGGTAAGGAGGATCGCCGGGGGGGCTTACCTGCCGGGGGCCCTCCACTGCCCTCCGCTGCCACCCAGGCAGCAGCGGAATGCAGCTGAGGGGCCCCGGGAGGTAAGGAGGATCGCGAGGGGGCTCCCACTTACCTGCCAGGGTCGTCTGTTGCCATCCACTGGTGCCCGCAGGTGCCAGCAGACGGGAGCAGAAGGGCCCTGCAGGTAAGCACAGGGGGGGAGGGACAGGGAGGGGGGAGTTAGGCCCCCACTCACCCCCTTGCCACCATTTTCCCCATAGATTTGCATTGGAGGAAAGCTTTCTTTCCCCCAATGCAAGTCTATGGGGAAAAATGGCGGCCGATCTGAAAATCGGACATCTGGTTTTCGGATCGGGATCAGGTCCGATCTGATCTGGGGTTCCTCCAATTTTGTTCCGATCTGATCCGGAACAAAATTGGAGGTCCCGATCCGGTCCCAATCCGATCAGGGGGGTCCGTGCACACCCCTAATAATAACAGTGATGAGAATGGAGCGATGTTTGCATTTTATTTCAATTCCACCTTCAGAAGGCTGATAATCTCCGACTCCACAACTTTTTGAAAGAATTTAAACTTCAGTCACAATTGTCTCTGTGATGAAAAGGCTTTATGCTTTCCTACTCTGACCTCTGAATTCTCTCTGTATTATGCATTTATCTTTACAAGGCAGGGATAGAGTGCATTATTTAAAAGAAAAACACCAAGATGAACAAAATAAGAGCACATCTCAGCCTTAATTGACTTAGGTGTGATATCGTTAACCATTCAGCTGAAAAAGAGTTCAACCCACCCACCCCCAAAAAGGCATTACTTAAAATGAAAGGGAGATAATATAACCTCTCACTTAAACAGAGGGTCTGCGTTGCTGTTGCATGGGCATATTCTTTTCTTCTCACTTCCCTACCCACAACAGCTAGTCTATTAGTGAATCCTGTCATTCATTTCTATAGAGCTAACTTCTGAGGAGGTGTTGTTCATTTCAGTTTGCTGCAACAGATACAACAGCAGGATCACTTTGCGAGTCACTACAGTATACATGAATAGGGTTTATCTAGAAATCTTCATATGTGGTGACCTAGAAGCCATTCCATGTTGCATGGCACAAAAGAGATGGAATATTGTAACAGCGCAAAGACCTGTCTCACCTTTCTGTAGGAGCCCCTAAATTGCAGTCCTATCGAACCTGAAACATGCCTTAGCAAAGGCAAAGACTTGGATTCAAAAATATAGCAATTCATCAGAGCAGTTGCAGAAGAAATCAGTGTTTGTCCATGACACTTGATAAACCGTGCTCTGTAACCATCCAAAAAGTGAATGGAGCAGTTGTTCATGTAGTGCAGAATAGGGATGTGTATCGTATTGTTAGAATTTACGATAACGATACTATATGCTCTTTATCGTGCACATGATTTACGATAACGATACGATAGAAAAACCTACGATAATCATTGGAGACGGTAATTTTCGGGCGATTTTATCATTTTATTGGGCTGCCATATAAATATACCTATAACTTCTGTATTTTAAAAGTTAGAGGCTTGAGACTTGGCCATAGTGCTTCTGGGGTATGCCTAAGTATGTGTATGAAATTTGAGATCGATCCCTCCAATCCTCGATTTTATATGAATTTATTAAAGATTGTTTCTGTTCTGACAGATCAAAATGACAGCTCGCCAGACCTGTCAGAACGGAAATGATCTTTAAAAAATTAATATAAAATCAAAGGTTGGAGGGATCAATCTCAAATTTGGCACATATGTGTAGCAACATGTGCTACACATATGTGCCAAATTTGAGATCAATCCCTCCAACTCTTGATTTTATATGAATTTATTAAAGATCGTTTCCATTCCGACAGATCAGAATGACAGCTCGCCAGACCTGTCAGAACGGAAATGATCTTTAAAAAATTAATATAAAATCAAGGGTTGGAGGGATCAATCTCAAATTTCATACACATACATAGGCATACCCCAGAAGCACTATGACCAAGTTTCAAGCCTCTAACTTTTAAAATACAGAAGTTATAGGCATTTTTTTCTTCCTGCCAAAAATATCATTTTTTAACTATAATTATCGTGAAGATGATAATTTTTTTGGTCCAAAATGACGATAACGATAAAAAATGATATTTTTTGGTGTGCACACCTCTAGTGCAGAACTGTGCCCGGATATTGTAATGAAGAAATTTGCTTCTTGCCTCTTCAATAAAGTAAATTAAATATAGCTGCCTCTGTGGTTTTTCCTCCAGTTCCACACAGCCCCACCTCCCTTGTGCAAGGGTCAAACTCAGGTCTCATTAAATTATAATAAACACTGAAATAGAAGAATTAACTCCTCCCCTCTACCACAAATCATAGTAATCATTGCCATCACAAGTTAGGGTTGCCCTGCTCTGGCTTCCAACTGGCACTTAGCTTAACCTTGGTTGCCTTTATTTATTTATTACATTTGTATACCGCCCCATAGCCAAAGCTCCCTGGGCAGTTTACATAGGATTAAAACAATTAAAAACAATATACAAAAATTTAAACAGCAAAAACATACAACATACACACAATACACACATACATTTAAAACCACTGCAACAACCCAAAAAGCTACAAAAACAAAAACAAACCAAGGCCAAATGCCTGAGAGAAGAGGAAAGTCTTGACCTGGCACCGAAAAGATAACAATGTTGGCGCCAGGCGGGCCTTGTCAGGGAGATCGTTCCAAAATTGTGGGGGCACCACAGAGAAGGCCCTCTCGCTTGTTGCCAACCTCCTAGCTTCCCTCAGACAAGGCACTCGGAGGAGGGCCTTAGATGTTGAACGTAGTGTTCATGTCGGGAAAGGCGTTCCATCAGGTATTGTGGTCCCAAGCCGTGTAAGGCTTCATAGAGGTGGCTTTTCAAATCCTGATACTCATACACAATCAGTCAAACATGAGTCTGGCCAAACAAGTGGGTTTAGCATAAAATTTGAGTTTGTAGCGAGATCCTCATTGTTTCTTTCTCAGCCTGCCACAGTTCTGACCTGCAAAAAATATTGAAGCAGCAACTACTTGTTCCGTGAGATATTCGGTTTGCCAGAATATAATTTTTAGAACAGACATCTCGGATCCCTTTTATCCATGCTCAATGGAAGTATGATGTGCTTATAGCAAGGGATGTGTGGTAGGAAATTGGGGTGTTCTGAAATAAGAGAATGAATAATACTTAAAGGGATGTAGGCTCTATATTATAATATAGAGGCTTAGGGCTGAATTCTGAAAAATCTGCAATTCAGTGGAAAATATGGCAGCCAACTGAGTGTAAACAACCACAGTGTGGTCAACAGGGCACCACATTTTGAGGTTCTCTTGCTATGAATAATTCTACCTTTGTGTTTTCCCAGTTGTGACAGGGCCAAATCTACACTACTGCTTTATAGCGGTATTGAAGTGCACTGACAACTGTTGGGGCACAATCCACATTTTGGGCTTTATCACACCTACTATTTTCCCCCGGGTTGCTTCTGCGGCTTCCCCCTCCATTTCGTATTCGAGTCTAGCGTTTTGAATCACATGTGGTTGGTATAGCTGCGATACCTCAGCTTGGCCTATTGAATTTTGCCTGTTTCGGACTTTACCTGTTGAGGGATAAATCGAAACAGAAGTTAAAACCTGCGACCTCAGGGTGAGAGAGCAGCAGGAGGGGAACGACGTCATGTGAACCCAGCGCTGAAGAAGTGGAGCAAAACCAAGGTGGGTGTGCTTAAAACCGCCCATGTGATAACAACCTTCATCATATACCACTTTAATTTTATATATCCTGCTTTTTATTCCACATCCATAACGATTTGACACATGGTGTAGATTTGTATCAAAGCATTATGATCCCATCATGGTAATGGTATATCCCTCTTGCTTATTTATACCTCATAAACACAATGACATTTGTTGCAGTATTTGGGGTAATGTGGAAGAAAACGCAGGAAATAGCACTATGAAAGCTGTATATGGAATGTGCTCCAATAATTATCAGTGCACTTCAATACCGCTATAAAGCAGTGGTCTAAGGCAAGACCTACACCTTGTGTCAAATCATTACAAATGTGGAATTAAAAGCAGGATATAACACTAAAGTTGTCAATGCACTTCAATACCGCTACAAAGCAGGAGTGTAGATCCTGCCTCCATATATAGCATTTTCATAACACTTTCATAGTGCTATATCCTGCTTGGTGTAGATCTCGCCCTAGCTTCATATTTCCTACCTGTATATGTATTTCTGAACAAAGGGGAGGGATATGGATTCTGAAACACAGAGCTCTTGTGTGCCTCTTTTAGCCTGGGGGTCGAATTTTATTTAGGAGAAGCACTCTGGGGCTGCATCCCCTTGGTAGAAGAGGCCGAAGGCAAAAGCAGAGGGTCCAAAGTCCCAAAAATACTAACATATTTTAGCTTAAAGCACTTACTGCTCAACACCGCTACCTTAGAGGGAATTAAAATTCTCAGTGACTGTGAATTGAATCTCTCATTAGCTGCTTTATTTATTTATTTATTTATTTAAGCTATGTTTGTATGGCCACTCAACAGTGATATTCTAGGCTATGGAATCAAGACTTTTCTCTTCAGATTGCATATGTGCCGTTCAGCACGAGGGACTCATTTAGTTTTCCAATGGCATCTGAAATGTTTTAGTTCTCATCTCTTTTTATATACTTAGAGCCTCCCCCAACCCCCAACCCAAAAAAAGTCTTTTCATCTCCTACATTATGAAGTTTTAAAAATGTAAATAGCTGGCCATATGCTTGCATGGTTTTCATGCCCCAAAGTACATACCAATCTACTTCAAACCCTGTCAACTATTTCTTTGCATAATCAAAACCCTCCTACTTTCCATGGTTGATATACTTTCACACCTAAAAAAAAAATCAACTGGCGTACAAGCTTTACAAAAGAACAGAATATTTTCTAAAGGGTTCTTGTTCTTTAAAGAAAAAAAAGGAGGAGTCCAACCAAGCCAAATTTCTGCATATCATACCCTGGAAGAAATACAGTAATAATAACCAAAAGCTTCAAAATTAAAATTGGCGGGGGGGGGGGGGGAACAGTTGTGAATGGATAAGACATTATTGCCTTCACATTGCCAAAGGACTGTAGTTAAACATTATCTGCAACTTTGCAAAAGAAATTTGTGCTGAAGCATTAATAGCAAGCATATCTAGAAAATCTCAAACTCTTTATAGGCAGGTCCATCAACAGAAGAATATACAGTATTATTACGATCACTATCATTATCTAGGCAAATTAATATAAAGCACAGGGAAGGATGGAAAGCAGGGCCAACCCATTTGGCCTAATGAAAGACCGCCTCGATTGTGCTCCTCTACTCTCTAAGTTGCAACTGGAGGAAGAAGTGAGGAGATAACAACATGGACGCCAGAGCTTGAGTTAACTAGGGCCTCTTTATTTAAATTCGGTAATTCACCCCTCCCTGGATCTGCATGTGAAAGTGCAGGAATCTAATCACTCTGTCTTCAGGCAACTAGCCTGTATTATGGGTGAGCCAATTGGCAAAGCCAGGAGTCGGGTGAAACCCAGCTCCTTACTTGCGCTACACATGTGTGCTTGGGGGACACCACCCTGTGTCAACCCCACTCTAAAGAGGCCTGAGATGCATGTGAGGCTTACCTATAAAGGCTTAGCCCCACCCACACCTCGCCTGGTTCAGGTGCCAGAACCAAGTGCAGCGTCTTTTCCTCCCCATCCTAGCCATGCCGGCAGGACGGGAAAGCGACTAGTTATCATACTATTATAGAACTACTGTGAAACTTTAAGAAATGGTGCCTCGAATTGCTAGTTTTCCTCTTCCCTCTTCATCCTCCTTTTCTTTTCTTATGCATTGTGTCCTTTAGATTATAAGCCTGCAGGCAGAGAACGTCTTGTTTCTATTGATCTTCTGTCATCTACTCTGGGAGCCTTTTAGGGCTGAAGAGTGGGGTGAATATGCTTTAAATAAATAAAGTGGTCTCCTTTAGTTTCTCTCAATCCAAATGTGATTACTAGTCTTAGCTGAAATTGGATCACCACATTCTAGTATAACAAGAGATGTTTATTTATAGGATCTGCAGTTTCATTATCAGATGCCAATTGAAATTATTACCTATAGAGACAGGTAAACTAGATCAAAGCTAAGTGACTGTAGTCAAATCCTACTATGTGACAAGTGCTAGGGTGACCATCTGAAAAGGAGGGCAGGGCTCCTGTGTCTTTAAAAGTGGCATAGAAAAGGGAATTTCAGCAGGTGTCGTTTGTATGCATGCAGCACCTGGTGAAATTCCTTCTTCATCACAACAGTTAAAGCTGCAGGAGCCCTGCCCTCTTTTGTATCTGGTCATGAGAGCAGGGCTCCTGCAGCATTAACTGTTGTGATGAAGAGGGAATTTCACCAGGTGCTGCATGCATACAAACGACACCTGCTGAAATTCCCTTTTCTATGCCACTTTTAAAGACACAGGAGCCCTGCCCTCCTTTCCATATGGTCACCCTAACAAGTGTGTTTTCAGTCCATAGGTCTATGGCAGGTCTGCATAGTCTGTGATGTCCCAAGCCTAATAAAGCTCACTAGCTACCAGGTACAGACCCAGGCAGTTATTGAAAAAGGAAATTGAGCTGCTAGTGGGTCATTATATGTATTTGATTTTATGATTTACAAGTAGCACAGGCCTGGTCTAGCTCTATATATTCCTAACCCATGAACAAGCCATGTCTGCCATTGGTTGTGCTTGGGCCTTTTGAGTTGAGCCCCCTTCACACCTTAAATGGGTGTACAATGAATGTATTGCAATGACAGAGGAATGGGATCACACCTGCTGGCCCCATTCCTGACCAATAATATAAGTATTGTAACTGATTTTAAAATATTTTTTCTGGTATCCAATGTGATTCCCAACGTCTTTATGTTAGTGGACACATTTGGAATTTTGAGAAGTGCCCTTGTTGCTCTCACAAAATACACAAAAAGGAGGCAGTGGTTGTAGAACTATATCATATACTGGTGTCTGGCACCCAACCACTCAAAATACAAATAGGACCCCAAAAAATGATAAATCTAACAGTAGTATTTATATTTTTATCAGTGCATAACTGCACTCACATATTTTTCATTAAATGCACAAGTTTTCAAAGTAATCACAGTGTTTTTATATCTGCACACACATGATATATTTGTTTAAATCAATGTTTCAAAGCACATAGGTCCATATTACATATGTGCTTTGAAACATTGATTTAAACAAATATATCATTTGTGAAGATATAAAAACATTGTGATTACTTTGAAAACTTAAGTGCATTTAATGAAAGATATGTGAGTGCAGTTATGCACTAATAAAAATATAAATACTACTGTTAGATTTATCATTTTTGGGGGTCCTATTTGTATTTTGAGTGATTGGGTGCTAGACACCAGTATATGATATTGCTCTCACAAAATGGCAGCCATGGGAGAGGGGGCTTGCCAATTCATAAAATGGCTGCCATGGTGAGCATGAGCAGTCAAAAACCACTCAATTCCCAGAAGGCAAATTGGTGAGCGTAAAAGAAAAGTAACTATCCTAAAAAAAACCTAAGTACAAAGCAGAGGTAAGCCTGAGCTCTACAATACTAAACCACTCTTTTGAAACAAAATAAAGATGGCGCTGGAGAACATACCCACAACCCTCCTGGCTCAGCTTGCCTTTGTGAGCTAAGCTGGGGGGATCTGCCCCTAAAATCCGGGAACTTTTTTTCCTTTTTCTGAAATGCAGTGTTTCATAAATTAACACTCTAATTTGTTCAAATTACGGCCCTCATTTGTGAAACACCATCTTTCCAAATAGGAAAAAACAATGCTAACACTGCCATGCTGCTCTTCTGCCAATTCTGACCCTGGCAGGAAAAGCGGGAGAGATGTGCATGGTGATCCTGACACATGCACCCCTCCCAGTCTTCCTGGCAATACCAACACTTCTTATGCACATCCCTATAAAACCAAACTGTGACAGACACTTTCAGCTTAGACCTGCAACATTAAGCAAATAAGAGATGTGATTTGTTAAAAGACATCATTCCCCAACACCATGGGGTCCCAATGTGATTCTATCTCCCATGTTATATCTGTTTTGATCCTTACTCTTCCAATTTCTGCTTTACAGAAGTATACAGTATAGAGTTAAATGATCATTCAACTATGGAACTCACTTCCACAGGATAATTATTAGAGTTGTTTTTTAAAAAAAATTAATCTGCCCTTCATCCAAAGTGATCAGTTACAGTGTACAATAAATGGTCACAGAATCAGATGTAGGGATGGCCCTCAACTTAAAGTATTAGCTGTGAATATATGAAGAATGATAGTCCCCATAGATGTCATGCAAGGGCCTGAAACGAGATTCTAAATGTCATGACCCAGGAGTCTAGCAGTGACATGGAGTCTAATGTTGATGATCCAGTGGTGCCAACAGAGGAAACTCCAGGTCCAAGCACCATTGCAGAGCCTCCAGAGACCCCTGAGCCTATCCCCAGCACTGGATCAGCACCCTCATCTACAAAATCCCCAAATTCCAGTGCCGACAATGTGCCAGGCATGAGCTCTTGGAGAGATGGAGGAGTACTGGGCTACAAGACAGAGGCCTGTTTCTTTAAGATTTCCAGTCTGAGAGAAAGCGTAGAGTCTGGGACCATAGCATAAAAGGCTTCAGTTTGGACTCAGATGTCAATGGAGCAAGTTGTTCACTAGGAGCTCTCCTGGGTGCTGCAATGACCTGCCTTGACTCCTTACTAATAGTTGCCTGGTTTTGACCTCTTCATCACAACAGTTAAAGGTGCAGGCACTATACTAGAGTGGCCATATACAAAAGAAGGCAGGGCCCCTGCAACTTTGACAGTTGTGATGAAGAGGGAATTTCACCAGGAACTAATTGCATACAAATGACACTGGCTGAAATTCCCTTTTCTCTACAACTGTTAAAGTTACATGAGCCCTGTCCTGGATTTTATCTGGTCACCCTAGTTTTGAAGCACCTAATGGCCACCATTTTTAGATTTCTTCTGTCCAACACTGTGAGTGGCTGTTATTTTTCCCCTCCGTGCATTCTGGCATTTTCTGCTACTGATCACTTACTGAAGTAGAATTAAAAATATGGTAAAATCATTGGTGTGCTCCGTGTTAGGTCAGATCCCAATTCACATATGGGTCACAATCCATAATAGTACATGATGTAGTACATGATATAATATGTGGTGGCATAAGAAAACACACTGTAATTATATTTGGCTTGAATCTATATGGAAATCGTTAATACTTCAGTGTACTGATAATAAAGGCAAATTCTCATTTTTTCAAAAGCAAACAACAGCATATAAACTGTACTTAAGACTATTTCATGCATGACATTTTGTACTTGGAATCAGTTTTTAAGTACAAAATGCTTGTGTATAGTGAGGTTGATGAACGGCTACACAAATTTCAGCTTTTGCCTCTACAATATCTGTGAGTTGCAACCTGAAAAGATTAACCTTCCACTTTTATCTGTTTTATCTATGTTCCAGTTTAAAACTACATTCAGCTGGAACATCATTTCTCACAATGCAACATATATAATCAAACAACATTTAATTTTCCCATATATGTTTACCTTTCACACCATTTCAAATTGCCTTATTTTTTTTCTTGCTAGTTTTGCTTTGAACTAATATAAGTGTTGTCCATTGGCAAACAAGAAATGCATGTTTTTATATAACAGTAATTGTAGTGGAAGTTGTTGAAAATCTCCCATTCACTGATGTACTCAAGTGCTGTCAGTTAAAATATCTTCTACTCTCCCTCTCTCTCTCTCTCTCTCTCTCTCTTTCTCTTTTTCATCCTGCAGTTGCCCTCTTGAGAATTCCCACAGAGATGGTTCTCCCAGAAGCAAGAATATGTCTCCTTTCGTGAAAAACTGGATGTTAATTTGCTGAGCAGTTTTTCTCATTAAAAAAGAAAGAAAGAAAGAGACCAAATCGCCAACAGCATGACTCGCCAGTTGTTTATAAAATTTTACTCTCCCAGGTTGGACACTGAGATGAGAACTACGCATCTCTTCTATGAGCCCAGTTCAGCTTTTCATGGGTAAACAAACATTTCATTAAAATGGTCTAGCTAAGGACAAGCAGACAGATCCGAACTGAGCTGTCACTTTATATTAGTTACACCCATAAACCCTTCCATATAATGGTGCCCTGGTCCCAGGATCTCAGAAAGCCTAAGAACTCTGTGTAGAGAAAATTCTTTTCTTTTCTTTTTTCGTGTAATTATTTGTTTTGAAATATATGTGTATATGTGCATGTATCTGTGTGTGTGTGTGTTGTGTGTGTGTGCAAAGATTCCCAAACATATATGTGTTATTTTATCTTAGTCGAATCTTTGGGTAGAAATGCATTTCTCTATAACTGAATCAATAGTCTAAAAAGCTAAGTGCATGTTGTTTAGCTATTAGCTTCCTTGATCAAATGTACCAGACAGTGAGTAGTGTCTAGGCCATTCACAATTTTTAGGCTGTCCTTTCTCTTATATTTCATCCTTGAAATGACAAAGCAATAAAAAGACAGTGTGTAGTTTTGTTTTGTTTTTGTCAAAAAAAGAAAGCTTTTGTTGTGTCTGGTTTCTCTTAGGGGGCATCCTAATTATATATATATATACAAGCCATCTGGACCTCTCAGACATGGCTTTTGCTGTCTCCCTCCCCCAACCATCCACCATTTTGTTTCATCATTAATAACGTGACAGTAAATCATCCTTGTATACCAAGGATCTTGTTTGCAAAACACCCTTTATTTTCTAGCATATTGAGTCACAAACATGACAGCAAGTTATTCCCAAGATTGCAAGTTGTATTTTTCCTCTCTCACACACACACAAGTCAGCAGCCAAACCACTGAATTAAGCTTTCACATTTGCTTTGACTGCCTGACAACTGATATTACATGACCGTAGCTAGGAGTAGCGTAATACTTTTTAGTGGGATTGATTTCATTCTAACTCGAAGCCTAAGGGTGGGGTGAAGATTTAACTCAAAATTAAATTCCAGCAGGGAACCTTTTAATATAAGGAACAGGGAATGGTCAGAAAAAGAAAGAGAGGAAAAAACTGACAGGATTTAGGGGTGGGGAGGAAAAGAGCCACTGGGGAAGTTCCATTTAAAATGAACATGATTATTTTTAAATGCATTGGACATGGCTGACAAGAAATATATGGGCAGAGTTAAAAGGTAAAAGGAAATAAGAATAGTGCAAACCACAGTAGAGCGGAGATGGCAATTTGAATGAATTATACACCCTGAGACTTTAACAGGACTGCTCCTCAAGACAAAAAAAAAAATAAAGTTTCACTAATACAGTCATTTTTACCCAAACCTAAGGTAATTTTATGTATCATTTATTTATTTATTTATTTATTTATTTATTTATTTATTTATCAGAAAGATATATATTCCTTCACACATTTTGAAAACCAACTTTTACAGTATTTATAATGCATAAGCACCACTTCTTAAATTTTGCAAATTGACAACAGAAGAAAATTAGGGAATGTTATTTTCTGGTTTAGAAAATACACAAACATAAGTACAAAAACGAGAGAGAGAGAGAGAGAAAGAGAGAGATTTCATTTTTTTCTGCATAATAATATATGGGCACAAAGGGATTGTAGGGTTTTATAACTTCTGAGAGACATGTAGCCAAAAGTTCAATCAAGTTAGAGATTGGCTTCCAATGATTTTCCATTTTTAAGCGTTCTGTCCAGAAATGCAGCAGCCATTTTAATTCATACACCTACTACATTTCTGATGCTCAAGCTGTTTGTTCCCCAGTCAGACCAGAAGCCGGAGATATGTCTCCTTTAGCTCCTTACCTCTGTGTGTGTGTGTGTGTGTGTGTGTGTGTGTGTGTGTGTAGTTATATGCATGTATTGATCTAACATATGATTATGTTTCTCATTGCTAGCACATTTTTAAAAATCCCACTGTAACTCCATGAAAGAATGAAGCACAGATATGATTGCAAAGGGACTACGTTGGTTTATATGGTTCCAGCCTTGCTGCATTATAGATTTAAGGGTTTCTTCATAGATGCTTCTTTTGCTCCATAGTTAGTACTTTTCTGCTATATCAAAAATGAAGGAGAATCTCCCCACTCCTTCAAAAAAAGGGGGGGAAAGAAAAGCTGAACGCTGAAAGCAGCGGGGGTGGGGGCGGGGAGAGAGGAGAAAGTACAATGTGGTATCGGAAAATCCTGCACTGACATAGAAACTTCAGTTGTGGGAAAAGTGAAGGTTGTGTGAAATCTCCAGGAGGAATTTATATTTCCCCTATATGATCTGCTGACCCAAGCCAATGGAGTTTTGCACTCATCATCATCATCACCATCTACATTTTAAAAGAAATGACGTTTTGTATAATAGATTAAAGTAGCTCTTGGGACCATTTAGACAGAAGTTTCAACAAGTTTGCAGTTTTGTTGTTGTTTGGTCATAGTCACGCAGTGGTACAGCTAGATAATTTTAGATCTTGAACATAGTCTTACATAGGGGCTTTTTAGACAGCCATGTGTATAAATTCAGTTCTATAGCACATAGCTGACATTTCTCTCCCCTTCTCCCTACTCCCTGGCCATTCTGTGCTAGAAAACGGCTTCTGTACTGCTGATATGTTAGAGCAAAATAAAAGTGAAAGAATGATTTGCCAGCCCTGATAATAAAAAGAAAGGGAAGTACTCTGAGCATGCGCAGTTTTGCATTTCTAAAACCATTTCAATCATAGCACCCTCAGGACTACGGGAATAAAATTGCTTCTGCTCCCATCATTTGATGCTAAAGACGTTTCCTTGGGATAAGCACCCCGTTCAGGTAGAAAAGGATAATACATTTTTTTAAGTAAAAAAAAAAAAAATGATTACCTGTAACTAAGCATGTACATGCCTGGCCTTTCAAAATAAGATGGAAGACAGAATGCTGTGGTGAGCAGTGTCAGCCCTTGTGTGCCTGGAATGCCCGTGCCGGTCTAGGACCACTGTTCCCACTTTGCCACTGTTCCCATCATCTGCCATGGGATGGGTGAGGCCCAACCAACCTGCATCACCATTGTTGACTATATTAATTCTATTTTATTAAAACATTTTCACATCACCCTTCATCCTTACGGATACCAGGTCAGTGTTCAAATACAATTAAACCAATAAAAACCCCTGGTTAACTTCAATTATACACACCAGAGATGTTCAGCAACTGCAACAAAGCAGACAGAATCAGCCAAGTAAAATGCCTGGTAACCAACATGATTTTGAGCTGGCACTGGAACAATTGTAGTCTGGGCACCAGCCGCACCTCCATCAGGAGGGTATTCCGTAGGCTGACCATATGAAAAGGAGGACAGGGCTCATGTACCTTTAACAGTTGTAGAGAAAAGGAAATTTCAGCCAGTGTCATTTGTATGCAATTAGTTCCTGGTGATATTCCCTCTTCATCATAACAGTTAAAGTTGCAGGGGCCCTGCCTTCTTTTGTATCTGGTCACTCTAGTATAGTGCCTGCAACTTTAACTGTTGTGATGAAGAGGGAATTTCACCAAGTACTAATTGCATACAAATGACACTGGCTGAAATTCCCTTTTCTCTACAACTATTAAAGTTACATGAGCCCTGTCCTCCTTTTCATATGGTCAGCCTAGTATTCCGTAGCTGGGGTGCCACAACCAAGAAGGCTCTCTCCTGACCAATAATATACCCAAGATTCTTGTGGAGGGGAAGCCTTCCTGATTATCTAGTCACAGGCAGGCTAGCATGAGGAGAGATACTTTGGTATTTAGGTCCCAAGCCATTTAGTGCTTTATAAATAACACCAAGACCTTGAATTGGGCTTGGGGCCAAATAGGCAGCCAGTGTGGCTCCTTAAATGATTCTGCCTGGCTATTCAAGTTCCCGTTCTAGCAGACACATTGTACACTAGCTGAAATGTCCAGATTCTCCCCAAGGGAAGCCCCACATTCAGTGCATTTCAGTAATCCAGTTGGGAGGTTACCAGAGCATGAACCACTGTGGCCAAACTATCCCTGTTCAGCAACAGCCATACAAGCAGGAGCTGGTAAAGGGCACCACTAGCCATCAGGGTCCAACTGAGCCTAAAGGAATAATGCTGGATCAAGGAGCATTTTATTATTTTAGCCATTTGCAATCCACCCAGAGAACCTTTGTAATTGGGCAGATTAAATAAATAAATAAATAAATAAATAAATAGCATCTCTAAGCTACACACCTGCCCTTTCAGAGGGAGTGCAACTCCATCTAGAACTGGCTGCACACCCAATTTCTGGACATGAGAATCATTTATGCTCAGTGCCCCCATCTTGTCATGATTCAAATTCAATTTATTCAGTGGCACCATCACGGCTGGACATTGGAGCACAGCCCCCCCCCCCCAATGAGGGCTCCCAAACAACCCTCTGTCATACAGCAGCTACTCCTCCTCCTAGCTGACTCACAGACTCACAGTTGCAGTCCTGAAGTGCACCATCTTAAATTAAAAGGGTTTTGTTGTTTGTTTCTTAACTTTGATTAGCAGCAACTTGAACCAATCAGGCACTGCCTTTGGGGGAACACACTCAATGAGGGCACAGGAGCAGTGTCAAAACAGGTAAACCCCATGTCAATAGCGCTAATGCACAGACACAATTGGATCCTTACCTGAAAGTATGCACAATGCTTATTTGATAAAATCTTTGGGAATCTGAAGGATCTATCATGAACTTTATGGCCACCAGACTTTGGATAGGTCTGTATAATGGGCAGTATCCAAAGGGTTCCTTATTTATTTATTTATTTATTTATTTATTTTATTACATTTGTATATTGTCCCATAGCTGAAGCTCTCTACATAAGATTAAAACAATTAAAAACAATATACAAAATTAAAACAGCAAAAACATAAAATATACACATAATATACACACACATTTAATACCTTACACCTCTGCTGATTCCCTTCAGCCCCACTGATTCCATTCTACAAGCGGTGGTCCCACCAGTTCTGTTGCGCTGACACAAGACCCGCCGCTTACACAAGGCACATTTAACGCTTCCTAGAGGAAGCCCTGAAATAAATGGAAACGTTCATTTCTGGAAGTGGGCATGTCAACGGGATTCCCTTATGTGAGCTCTGATGACCTGCCTCCTTCTGGAAACGAGCATATCCACTCCTTTCATGTTGCCCTTGGAAGTGCTAAACCACTGTTGCACAAGTGGTGGGGGCTGCTTGTGCAATGGAATCAGTAAGGCACAGGAAAATTGGTGCAGCATAAGTGCCCCCATTGGATACTGGTCAATGTTTTTGTCATCCAGACCATATGCAAGGTTCATCCAACCTCCCATGTTCAGTGCTTCATCAGGAGCATTTTGCTGACTATTTACTAGGGGTGTGCATCAGATTGGGTCTGATCCACGATCTGGAGCTGATCCAACCAAAATTGGATAAAATTATCCGATTCCGATCCCGGCTTCTGGATCATCCGATCTGATCCAAACCGGTCTGAAAGGACCCGATCCAGTTTGGATAAGATTGGAGGATCAGACCTCCTCCTCCCCCTCACACTCCTTTCCTGCCGGGGCCATCTGCTGCCGTCCGCTGCTGCCCGCGGCACCCAGCGCTCTACTGAGAACTAGGCCACGAAGCCTGTTTCTCAATATATCGCAGCAGCGGATGGAAGCGGGTGCCCCGGCAGGTAAAGAGCACGAATGGGAGGAGGGGAGGGGCCCACTTACCTGCTGGGGCGCCCGCTTCCCTCCGAAGCTCCGATCTACTGAGAAACAGGCTTTGCGGCCTGCCTCTCAGTAGCGCGCCGGGTGATGACATCATCACTTGGTGCGCTACTGAGAGGCAGGCCGCGAAGCCTGTTTCTCAGTAGATCGGAGCAGTGGATGGCAGCGAACGGCCCCAGCAGGTAAGGAGTGCGAGTGGGGGGGAGGAACAGGGAGGGGGGAGTTAGGCCCCCACTCACCCACCCACCGCCATGTTTTCTGTACAGGGGGAAAGCTTTCTTTCCCCCAATGCAAGCTTATGACAAAAACACCAAAAATGGCAGCCGATCCGAAAATTGGACGTCCGATTTTCGGATCGGGCTCAGATCCGATCTGATCCAAGGGACCTCCGATTTTGTCTGAACTGATCCAAGACAACATCGGAGGTCCCGATCTGGGTCCTGCTCTGATCCGGGGGTTCCGTGCACATCCCTATTTACCCAATTAAACTTCGAACCAATTTAAACAATGGGCCTGTTCAGACAACACATTAAGCCATAGGCCACAAATTCTTTTGCAGCAAATGGTTAGTGAGCATGCTTACACTGTGGTTAGGTAGCCACCATAGTTAGGAATGTTTCACATGACACATTAAGTCATGGTTCACATGACACACGAAGCCATATTGTTTAGCTCAAAATGCTAAACCACCCTGTTGTTTGAACAGGGTCACTGTTCTTATGAACTTCATATGAAGGGCTTGCTTGCATCAACACCCAACATAGTGGCTGCAACATTTGAAACTTCTTTCTCATGTTGCACCAACAATTGACAGTTTCTTCACTCTGGCACACAGCTGTTACCAGTCACATGCAGGATTAGTACATTCTTATGGGTAGCGTGATCATACGAAAAGGAAGACAGGGCTCTTGTGTCTTTAACAGTTGCATAGAAAAGGGAATTTCAGCACCATGAAGCACCTGATGAAATTCCCTCTTCATCACAACAGTTAAAGCTGCAGGAGCCCTGCCCTCGTGACCAGATACAAAAGAGGGCAGGGCTCCTGCAGATTTAACTGTTGTGATGAAAAGGGAATTTCACCAGGTGCTGCATGCATACAAATGACACCTGCTGAAATTCACTTTTCTATACAACTTTTAAAGATACAAGAGCCCCATCCTCCTTTTCACCCTACTTATGGATTAACAAAGAGGTAAGGAGCTTTTAAACATTAACTTTTTCTTTAATTTTCCTCTATTTTTTTGCCACTGCCACTACGGATGATTTTGATTAGGGGTGTGCATGCCCCAAAATATTGTTTTTTATCATTATCATCATTTCGGACCAAAAAAATTATCGTCTTCATTCATATTGTAGGTGATCCGTATCGTCTTCACAATAATTATCGTTAAAAACAATATTTTTGGCAGAAAGAAAAAAATGTCCATAACTTCTGTATTTGAAAAGTTAGAGGCTTGAAACTAGGTCACAGTGCTTCTGGGGTATTCCTAAGTATGTGTATGAAATTTGAGTTTGATCCCTCCAACCCTCGATTTTATATTAATTTTTTAAAGATCGGTTTTTAAAGATCTGACAGGTCTGGCGAGCTGTCATTCTGATCTGTCAGAATGGAAACAATCTTTAATAAATTAATATAATATCAAGGGTTGGAGGGATCAATCTCAAATTTCATACACATACTTAGGCATACCCCAGAAGCACTGTGACCAAGTTTCAAGCCTCTAACTTTTCAAATACAGAAGTTATAGGTATATTTATATGGCGGTCCAATAAAACAATAAAATTGCCCGAAAATTATTGTCTCCGATGATTATCGTAGGTTTTTCTATCGTATCGTTATCATAACTCATGTGCACGATAAATAGCATATTGTATCATTATCATAAATTCTAACGATATGATACACATCTCTAATTTTGGTGGCTTGCAGCAGCAAAGTGACTAAACACTTTTCAGCAGCTTCCACATGGGCATTCTGCCATTTAATTCAGCTCATCATGTCCAATATGGTTGGACAATGCAGTTAACATCTTTGTTCTGAGAAGTTTCTTGATATCTTTATGTAGCTCAGATACAGCATTTTAGAATGTTTTATTTGGTCTTTCACCTCCTCCTCATTTTTTATCAGTAAATATGCTGTAGTTAAAAGCAGAACAATGCTTAATTAATACTGTAGAGGTACAGGCTTGTTAGGAACATTCCCTGGAGTCCTGAAAGCTATTATGAGAATCCAACAACTCTCATTCTAAGACCTTGCAAGCACTTTTATTTTCGGTACAATGAATATAAGGCTTGCTGGCCAAGTTACACAGAAGATTAGAGACCAATAAATTCAATAATTGCCCTCTTCCTTAGTAATGAGGATTCCACTTTTGGTGAGACTTTTTTTAAAAAAAAATCAATTACTAAGGAATGAGCAACTTTAAATACATGATGATGTGCAAATATAATGCAAATATTTAATAGAAACACAGCACCAAGAAAATTGTTTTATCTGTTCTCATTATGCATAGAAAACACATTTAAAGAATATAGAAAAACAATAACAGCAACATTAAAAGTCCTGTTCAGGCATCCTCATAGAATCATAGAATAGGAGAGTTGGAAGGCGTCTATACAGAGTCCAACCCTCTGCTCAATGTAGGAATCCACTTTAAAGCATACCTGTCAGATGGCTGTCCAGCTGCATCTTGACGGCCTCTAGTGTGGGAGAGCCCACAACCTCCTTAGGTAATGGGTTCCATTGTCATACTTCTCAACCCAGTTAGAGGGAGAGCATAGAAGCCCCGTCCCCTTCCATCATCCTATTTGTCACCCTTTACTGGTGGCTGAAGAGAACAAGAATGCTGATATTTTTTAGTGTTCTTGTTCACATGGAGAGCCTCCAGAGGTACAACTGGCATCCCTCTTCAGATGATCACCTTCCATGAGTAGAGGGTGATGAATGAGATAACGAGGGTAGCAGGGCTACCACGAATTCCATCTTCACATACTTGGTCAAACCTTGTCGAGAATGCCTGAACAGGGCTACAGTTTTAAGTGTAAACAGATGCATTTGCGTGAGTGTAGGGTGAAATAAAGAGACGAGACAACATATTTGGATTTAAATATGGGCCACATTTATTAAGTCGGATCTGCATAAGGGAAGACCTAAGCGGGCATCTAAGTAATGGCTTCGTACTGAGCCGTCCTAGGAAAGGGCAAGCCATTCTTGCCCCGTGGGGTGGCGCCTGCCATCGCGCCACTCCCGGGGCTTCCCTTTGGGTAGGGAGGCATTCCTGCGTCGCTACCCCCGTGCCACACGGCTCCGAGGATGTGAGTAAGGTTAGCCTCAGAGGTAAGCCTTAACCTTTCAGCTGTTGCCGCACGGCTCCCAGCCTTGGGCTTCAGGCTCTACCCCTCACCACAATGGTGCCTGAGAATGCTTACCAGCCTCCACCCACTCTAGATGCCCGCGCCTAACCGCCAATAATTGTGACCAATTGATCAAATCAACCTATTTACAAATGATCGAATTAACCTATTTACTTCACCCATCATGTCTTACAGTATGGAGTAGGCGAAAAAACACACAAACAATTCAGAGTGTGTGCAAAAAATTCCTACTCGGTCTCCAAAGGGACAACCAGCAAAGCCCATACTGCCAACAAGGGAGGGCGGGAGGGAGCAGCCGTTGAAAGAGGTGGAGGGAGGCCTGCAGCTTGCTTAAATAGCTGCAGCTCCCTCCATGGCGTGGCGCCATATGAAGCGGCCAATAGGCTGCCTCCACGCCTCGTCTCTTTCCCCCACACCGCAATTGGCCCCCACCGCGCCCAGGCATGGCCGGGCACGGATCTGAGGGCACTTCTCACAAACATTGTCCCCAGCATTTAATTTTCTGTAGCATATTATAATATGCCCATCATGTCTGATGGGGCTGTGAACTGCAAGAACCCCAAGGGAAGGTTGCAGTAAGTATATCTCTTTCCCTCCACTCACCGCCCATAATCCCCAGTCAATGAGAGATGGTCTGCCGAATGTCAGAGGTAGTGGGAAGTATTTACCACCATATTCCCAAGGTCAGGTTACTTTTCCCCATATAAGGAATGACAACTGTTCACTTTAGGGCTGAATTAAAATTGTCTCCTGCACAAATTTGTTGCCCTGTTTGCAGGCAGTGAATTTCATAAGGCCACACACACACACAATTTCAACCAGAGAGGCCCCTGAGCCCATCAACTACCTTGTTGTTGGCAGCAACAGCGAGGTCATAGGACCCTACAGATCTCAACCTGCCCCACCCCACCCCTCCCCTCCTCTCCTCTCCTCTCCTCTCCACACCCACAATCCCACCCTCCTTTTGACCTCTCTGAGATCTTCTGCTGTTTCATCCTTAGTAGAGCAGCTGCCCTGGTGCTCTC
The DNA here is from genome assembly GCA_029215795.1 of Anniella stebbinsi. Taxonomy (NCBI): domain Eukaryota; kingdom Metazoa; phylum Chordata; class Lepidosauria; order Squamata; family Anniellidae; genus Anniella; species Anniella stebbinsi. The sequence goes on along the minus strand of JARDYH010000002.1, from coordinate 83,142,946 downwards.
CGCAGTGGATGCAAGTGAAGGGGGAATGGCCAGAATCTGTCAGATTGCCCCTCTTGAAGTCATAGGAGTGTGTACAGCGTCAAGAGGGAACCTGACATATCCATTGGTCTCTGGGGCACTCTCCAAGGGGCCATAGGATTGCTGTGCCCAAGCATGGCTTGCTACTGTTTATAGCTTGGAGGCCTTTGTCTGGGACCCAAGTCTCAGTTGGGTACAATGGTGACGACTGGATGTATGGCAGACAGAGCTGTCATTGGCCCACAAACTAGAAAGAGTAGGGAGCACATTGGTGCGAATATTCCACCCTCCTTTCTGTCACATTTCACTATCCTCTGCCACCTTTAAAGTCTCTTCCTTTCCAGATGCTTTTCCTCCCTGATGCCATAAATTTCCAAGATTGCCATTTAAACTATACGAAGAAAAATCAATTGCTACAGCAATGTATTTTTAATGACACACTCCACAAAGCATGATGAACCTTTAACGTTATAGTGAGGCTATAAATGCGAGGCACTCTTCATAACGCATTGTCTGATGCCTATAAAATGTTATTTAAACAGATTGCTTTGAAAGGCAACCACCTTTATTATGTCATTAGTTTGGTGTAGATTTACAAAGTCTAGTGACTAACCATGACAGACGGAAATACTACTTCACTGAAAATAATGCGAAACTAAACAAGCAGAAATAATATATTTTTAAAAATTAAAAATAGACTGCATCAAAGCAGCATGTCCCTAATTAATGAATTGTCAATGGCTTACCTATATTCTGGGGATGCCGGATCATTTCTTTTATCTACACTTATCTGGAATAAATACCCCCAGACTAAATCAATGCACTTGTAAAATCCAACCACAGACAGCGTTGTGCCTTTTTCATGGGGATAATTATAGACTTGGGATGTTTTCCAAGTCTATTTCCAGATTCTTATTATTTTTAAAGGCCCATTATTTGCTTTTAGTACTAGTGTGGATACACTAGTGTAGATCAGAACCAGAAATGCACTATCCTGCCCCTGCATAATTGGCTTTATTACAACAGGACAACAAACAAATAAATGAATTGGGAATATTTATTCATTTATATTTTATTTATTTAACTTATATGAATACCATCCTTGGTCCAAGGAGCTTGGGGCAGTGTATTTCACCTTCACACCAACCTTGAAAGGTAGATTATGCTATAGAGCAATGACCTTCTAAGGCCATCCACTGAACATAAGAGCATAAGCAGAGCCATGCTGGATCAGACAAAGATACATCTAGCCCAGCATTCTGTTCACATAGTGGCTAACCAGCTGCCCACGGCAGCAATACTCTTGCCCATTTTCCCCAGCAACTGGTGTATATAGGCATACTGCCCCTGATACTGGAGGTAGCATATAGCCACCAGGACTAGTAGCCATTGATAATCTTATCAACGGAGCTTTATAGCCATTTCAGCACTGGCAAAGGAAGTGTAGAGCCTTTGTAAAAAAATAATTAAGGGGAGGACATATCCTTGGTGGTATTCAACTCTTTTGAATTTGTGAAATGGCTGGAAAGGATTACAAGAGAGAATACTCAGACATTAAACTCATCATCATTTTAGGGCAGCCTTCCCCAACCTGGTGCCCTCCAGTTGTTCTGGACTACACCTCCCAGCCTTCCTGACCATTAGCAATGCTAACTGGAGCTTATATGGTCCAAAACACCTAGAGGTTGGAGAAGGGTGTGTTACGGCATGCCCAATTGCATCAGAGGAACTGTCCAATCACTGTCAACAGCATTCCGCAGAGAGTTCAGTACATACCCATTTTTGCCAGTGTTTTTGTGAGGTGGATGGGCAGACACTGAAAAAGGCTCCTTTTCTCAGTGTCAGTGGTGAAAAGCTCTTATCTCTCATAGCTGATTGGAGATAAATGCTTTTCCCTGAAGAGGAGAGGGAGGGACCAGGGGTGGAAGTGTTAGCTGCTGAGTGATTCAGTCCTGCATAGACCTACAACATGATTCAGTTTCTTCTGAGAGTGGTCCTGCAGATGCTTGTCCTGCTTACGTATGAGTAGACATCTAGAAGGTTGGCATTTGGAATGCTATTTGAGATATGCAGTCTGCTTACTTGTGACTAGACATGTAGAAACTTGGTATTTGGGAAACTACCAGTACTGCTTGGATCTGAGTAGACATGTGTAGTCTTCTCTTGCTTTCTTCTGAGTAGGTTTAATGGGAGTAAGAATTAGATTTTGGCCCCAACTACTCTGCCTTTTGCTACCCCCACTTTTTCTTTGGCCCATTGCACAGATAGAATGCAGACTGGAATTCCTGAGACTGGAATTCAGCTTTTGGACAGAAAAAGAGTTCCATACCTCTGAGCTACAGAAATGCTACATCTCCCAACAGCTGGAAGTAAAGATGGTTGAGTTCCTCATATATCTGTCTCTTTGTCTATTTATCTATCTTTGGACAGGAAACTTATGTCTGTCCAAATTATACCAAGTAGGTAGGGGGGCATTTATAACATGTCTATTATAGGCAAGTGATATAGGGATCGAGCCCTGTGGGTCATGCACTGGGCCAATCCCATGCCACTTCCTGCTAGGAAGCTCTCGGATCTGCTGCTGTCTTGCAGTCAGGATGGCTTGTCACTTTGGGAGACTTCTTGCTGCTTCACCAGACTATCTGATTGACAGACTGACTATCTGACTGCCCTTTATGTTTGACAGTCATTGGATCTGAGGCCCTAACAGTTAATGATTTAAGAAATGAGGAAATCACTGAAGCAAGCCACATTATGGACCTTTCCACATCTACAGGTGTAGCAGGCCAGATGGGACAGTGGACCCAGAAGTAGCCACTTCTGGGTTCGTCGCCCCAATGCACACATAAAATGTGATGACCCGGAATGCTCCCAGGCCATCATGGCGGCCATTTTTTGGGTGGGGATGATCCGGGAAGAGCGCAGGAGCACTCTTCCGCAAAATGCAAATATGAACATTTTAAAAACCATGCGAGATCAGCCCCCCAGCCCCCTCCCTGCCCTCCCGGGGGTGGCAACAGTGGTGCCACTCCCTCCCTTGCTGGGCACGGAGCCACGCAGTGCAGCCCATGCCCAGTTTGCAGCTGCGCTTACTCATGAGTGATTGCGGCTGTGCCTGGGATGGGCAGGTACACATTCCTCCGCGGTCCCAGGAACTTCCCGGGACCGCAGAAGAATCATTATTTTTCTGTTTTCTATTTTCTCAGGAAAATCCTGTGCCCACACCCCCACACCCCCGGTACTCCCTGTGCATCATGTGGACTAATAGGAAGCAGCCGGGGTCCATCCCAGGTGAAAAGCCTGGTGTGGAAAGGGCCTATGTCTTGAAAAACAAATGAGTTATCATGTTCAGGTTTCATTGTTTGCTCTCTCTCTCTCTCTCTCTCTATATATATATATATACATACACACACACCCTTTGTACAAGATGGCTTGCAACCATGTTTCATTAAAGCTGTCTACTGTCTCAGTAAGAACAAAGGGATGGTGTGGCTGATATCCATGAAGACCTTGGCAACAACCTCTCAGACCAAATCTGGGAGGAAAGGAGAGCAGGCAACAATGTTCAGGAAGGATGTCAGGGAGGGTTGCTCCTAACACACAATTTTTCCCTGGCTTGAAGCCTTTAGGTTCAGCAAAGAAGGGGATAATGGTGTTGTTCTCCTCTCTCCTCCCCTCCCCAGCTATATTCTGCGCTGAAAAGAGTTGAGTGCTGCCTTACATTTGTGCAACAGTCATCCCAGATCAAGCAACACAGACAGAGATTTCATACCATCTCAGGCACAAAATGTTTAAATGGAAAGAACTTGGATATTTAGCTGCAAGTTATCAAGTGCTAACCCTCTATGTGAAGTGATGAAACACTGAGCAGTGGGCATGTGTAAATGTGTATGACTCCATTCTTAGCAGGAATCACACTTGGATATAGCCCCAAAAAGGAATTCACTTCTGCATTTTGCTTTGTTTTTCCCCACCTCCGTTTTTGAATGCAGTCTTTGGAATATACCTTGTGCCCTCAAGCTGTTTTGGACATTTTCCCCCATCAGCCTCAACCAGAATGGCCAATGGTCAGGAATGTTGGGAGTTGTAGTCCAAAATATCTGGAGGGCAGCAGGTTGGGGAAGGCTGAAATACTGCATTGTTCCTTTTGTGAGGAAGCAGTTAAGATGAGCCTTGCCGCCAGTTCCCCACATGTAGGCCGGCTCTACTGATTCTGCATGAAGAAAGAACTACTTTCCTTTCAATGGCTTGCGGTGCTTTTGAACATCCTGCGCTGTTTCGGAATGAAGGATCACATTGTTTTCTACCTTATGCCACCAACCATTACACTAAGGATATATTTTCTTGAAAAGTTTTTAAAACCCATTAAACAGAAACAGTCTCTCTCCAGTGTTCATGATAAGGCATCAAAATTGGAAATTTCCTGATCTCTGTACATGAATGCTAAAAATATCCTAGCAACATAGAAAGCCAACCTGTCAAGTGAGCAAGATTAAGAATCACTGGTTAGGGGGGAAATTATCCTGAGTAGATTTGCTTCAAAACATTGCCATTCATTTTCTTTTCTTTTTTTAAAGGGGTGGGGGAGAAAAGGAAGAGTGCTGTGATAACATGGCATCGCGAAGGGATGAGCAGATTCCTCCCACCGAGTTTCTTTATCTTCCATGGATTTATTATACCCGTATTCCACTCCTCTTGAATTTCAGTTCAAATACCAAATTTCTAAAAAAAAAAAAATTATAGAATTTGAGAGTTGGTCACAGTTTTCAGTTCCTTCCATTCATTTGCAGTGATTTATTTATTTTGTTACATTTGTATACCGCCCCATAACCAAAGCTCTCTGGGCAGTTTACATAAGATTAAAACAATTAAAATGATATACAAAATTTAAAACAGCAAAAACATACAATATACACATACCTTTAAAACCACTATAATAACTTTTAAAAGCTATAAGCCTAAAAACAAAACAAACCCAGGCTCATCAGATAAATGCCTGGGAGAAGAGGGAAGTCTTGACCTGGTGCTGAAAAGATAACAATGTTGGCGCCAGACAGGCCTCATTGGGGAAATCGTTCCACAATTGGGGGGCCACCATGGAGAAGGCCCTCTCCCTTGTTGCCGACCTCCAAGCTTTCCTCGGAGTAGGCACTCAGAGGAGGACCTTAGATGTTGAACGTAGTGTTCGGGTAGGTTCATGTTGGGAAAGGCATTCCACCAGGTATTGTGGTCCCAAGCCTTGTAAGGCTTCATAGGTTAAAACCAGCACCTTGAATCGGGCTCGGAAACATACAGGCAGCCAATGCAAGCGGGCCAGAGTAGATCTTATATGCTCAAACCTTCTGGTCCCAGCTGCAGCTTCCAAACCGTCTTCAAAGGCAACCCCATGTAGAGTGCATTGCAGTAATCTAACTTGGAGGTTACCAGAGCATGGACAACTGAAGCCAAGTTATCCCTGTCCAGATAGGGGCGTAGCTGGGCCACCAACCGAAGTTGGTAGAAGGCACTCCATGCCACTGAAGCCACCTGAGCCTAGAACCTCCAAGCTATGAACCTGCTCCTTCAAGGGGAGTGCAACCCCATCCAGAACAGGTTGATGACCCTCCATCCAGTCAGCAGTGATCAGATTATGTTGATGTATTGGTTTTGTGTATTTTTAATCAGTTTTGTGTGTTTTATGATGATGTTGTTCCCCACCTCGATCTGGAGGGAGAGGCGGGTAATAAATAAATAAATATATTATTATTATTATTATTATTATTATTATTATTGCAATGCACTAGCCCCATCCCCTGACTCCCCCTTAGCTAGGGATGTTGCAAGCGTCCTCTTGGGTCCACGAGGGCAGCAGATTCCCCTGCATCTGGGCCTCGCAGTCCCAAGCAGACACACCTGGTGCAAGGACAGACCTGCGCTCGAGTGCTTATGAGCCCCTGGGAACACTCAGGAGTAGGTCCTCCTAGGCTTCTGGAATCACAGCATTTCCCCCCACTGTGTGAATGGTGACCATTAATGTAGTGGTGGGGAATACACAATTTCCCCAAACGTGGGGAAATCGTATGTGCCCCCTGCACCAATGGGGGTGTTAAAGGCCCTATTAACACAAGTGTAAATAGGGCCTTTAAGGCTCTCCCCCATTCGCATGGGGAATGCGCAATTTCCCCAAGGCTGGGGAAATTGTGTATTTCCCCCTCTGTGTTAATGATGGCTTCCATTAGCATGAAGGTGAAATATGCAATTTCCCCAGCCTTGGAGAAATTGCATGTTTTCCCCTGCAAATAGGGGCCTTGAAGTCCCTATTAACGTTTGCATTAATAGGACTTTAAAACACCCCCCCATTAGCAGGGGGGAGAAATGCGGCTGCCATTGGTGTGGAGGAGGGAAAGGGGCACTTTCCGGAGACTCCAGAAAGTGTGCTCCCACACACACACTGATGAGAGCTCTAAAGGCTCCACTAACACACTCCATTAAGGGTGAGGGAGCTTTAAGGGCCCCGTCGGTGCAGGGGTGGTGGAGGAAAGGGAAGATGCTAGGGCAGGTGGCCACGGAGCACTCGTGAGCCTCCCAAGTGCTTGGCAGGGGCTCACAGGGTGCAGTTGGTGGGGGTGGGCTGCAGAGGAGGTGGTGATGTGAGTGCTCGCAGGATTAGCACTCCCTGAGCTCTCCCACTACTACCCTTAGCCAAATCATGTGCCCTGTACCCTTCAATAACTAAGGTGATTATCATGAACGTAAGAGGGTCAAGGGCCCTCAGTTCCCCCGGTGATTCTGCCCTTCTCTGTTGTTATTTATGGATGTTGTTTTTATCAATAATCAATATTATCAATTTACACCATCCCATAACAACATTTATGGCATACATAAAAAGTGATAAAATACCATATAAACAATAAAAAATATAATTACGATTTTTTAAAAATCCCATAAAACACATCACAGCAAGATTAAACAATAAAAAGAGGTTTTACAACATTTAAAAGTCAAAGTGTCAGAATCCACTAAAAAACCCCAAAAGGCATCTAATAAATCCAGGGAGATGATGATGATGATGATGATGATGATGATGATTTCAAATGTATGTATCATTTTTCACAAAAGTATCAAAGCAATGAACATAAAATGCAATGGCATAAAAACAACAATAAATATAACAATAAAAACAACAGAATGGCTCAATTCGGACGACACAATAAACAACTGGTGAGGGGGAAACAATTGTCAGTTGTTTTGACTATTGTGTCATCCGAATGCTGCCATAGTCAACTCAGTGCTGATCCTAATCCACACTACAGTTGATTATTTATTACCATGTTGTGTGGGGAGTACCCCCTAGATGAACAACTGTAAAGTTGATTATTACCCCACCATTGACTATCGTGTCGTCCGAATTGAGCCAATGTCTCAGAAGGCAATGCAATAAAACCACCTATGCTACTGTGTGCTACAGATAATATCAGGCTGGGTCACACTTCAGGGAAAACCTGTGTAAAGAGATAAGTTTTAAGATGTCTGAATGTCAGAATTACAGGGCCTGTCTAATATCAATTGGTAAGTGTTCCAATTGAAAAGTATGTGCCAGGCAAGCCTCTCTGAGAAGAGCATTCCATAACTGTGAGAAGGCCTTCTCTCTCATAGTCACCTGGCAGAACTCACTTGGCAATGGCACTTGGAGAAGGTCCTTTGACAATGACCTCAAGGTCTGGGAAGGAGTATCTGGGTGGAGGTTTTCAAGGTTAAAACCAGTACTTTGTACGTATGCACATGCATAAATTGATTAAAGCAGTTGTAATGTGATTGCATATGATTTCATCAAACTTCTTTTCATGCAGTGTTTTCCTGATGAGCAAGTGTGTTCCTGCACATTAGAAAAACACCAAACAAAAAGAACCTTGGTACAACTGTATGCACAACCAAATCAAGCTTCTTATGACATTTCATGAAAGCACATCAGTGTCGCCACAAAAAAAGACTGAAATTAGAAAGGATCCTGGGAGTGGAACACTCAGAAAGAAAAGGAGATCATCTCTTTTCTCTGCCCCCTATTTCACATGCACTGTCTAATCAATTTACCATGGATTATATCCAAAGGTTCCTTTACTCCAATGGAAGAATTCCTTTTGTTGGATGAAGAGAAGCTTTACAACCCAATGTGCACAACCATGGATGGAAAAGTGAATGCATGCATGCTCCGAGAAATTCCTTACACGTGTGAAATAGTTATTTCCTGTTGTTGTTGTTGTTGGGTTTGATGGTTGGTTGGTTGTTGTTGTTTTCATTTGTTTTTTATGTACTGAACACCATGGATAGTGCAAATAGGCACAAATCAATGGATTACCAGCATATTGGCTGTATCTAAAATTCTGATTGCTCATCATTAGACAATATAAAAGCATTCACAATTTCAGAACTGTTACAAATGGGAGGGGAGGTAACATCACATATGATGGAACTCACATGTGTTCTGAGAAGGGCAGAGAGGCTGTGGTGGAGGAACTGTAACTTCCTGTGACCTGCCAGGCTTCTACAGCTCATGGCAAAAGGTGTGGGGAGGCAGGTTTCTGTTCTCCTTTCCTGCCCTTTTTGTTGGACATGGTCAGCATCAGCCTAATCATTATGCCAGCTCAAGGGGGTATTGAGGGGGAAAGGGGGTCTTTGGATTCTGCAGATCCAATGCATCCTCTGACCTACCCGTCCAGAGATGTCAGAGAAATCCACAACAGATGAGTTTGAATTTATATGACTCAAATCTGCAGATTCCGCAGTGGACTGACTCTTTCTGAGTCACATGAATTCTGCAGACTTGCAAACCATTTTTTTCACTTTTTTTTGGGGGGGGGGGATTTGAGCTAATTCACATTTGTGCTAATGTGAATTAGCTTTACTGCAAATTAGTGCAAGTAGGACGAAAATCTGGTTTAAAGAAACGGGATTCTCTCAATGAGCAGATGATGGAAGATGCTTGACAATCCACATAACACAGGCAGATTGGATTTAACAAAATCCATACATCCTTACCACCACACACATATCTTTCCACTTGCTACCACTGTCAGCGCAGCAACAGTGGAGAATTGATGGCGGAGGAGCTTTCCACCACTGCAACAAGGAGGTTTCCATTGGTGTAACTTCTTCTCTGACCATGGACCTGCTCTCTACTGGCAGAGATGAAGGTCCACAACATCAGCCCCCCTCTCTGGGAGCTTTAGGATTGCTCCCTAAAGGAAAGATGGAGAACTATTAATTCTGAAAAGTATTGGCAACCATTCATAGAATTCTAGAATGCCAGGGGAAATATACAATTAATGGTAATTTGATTTTCTGAATTACATAAATTAATTCTTTACTCTGATATCTTATGAAATATATATCTAATGAAGTGGAACTGGGTGTGCATTACAACTTGCTGTTTGTAATACTACAATTTGCAAAGCTAATTTCAATTTCAGCTAATATGAGTGTGTCCACCTCAGTTAGAGGAAGACACAGCAATAAGTACAGCTTGCTACCATGGTATTAAATGTTTCTCCAAACTGAACAATTTTAGAGAATAAAATGTACACATACCCCAAAAAAAAGTTTAGTGAAAAGGACAGGCTTGAATATTTGTTTGATCATACATAGTAAGATATCTGCACAGTAATGAACAGTTAGATTGCACTAAAACTGGAAAGAATGAAAGGTGGAAATGATCTTCAATGAAGAGTATTTTCCACTGGGGACTCCACTGGCATTCAGTTGTCTCATCTAATTATCAGTTTCCTGATTCAACCATTATTCATGAACTTTGCCGTGTTCTTAAAGAGCTCTGAGCTTTGCTTGCCAATGTTTTGGCATATTATGAAGTGTAGTTATGTAGTGGGGGAAGGGAAAGGAGTTTGGGGAAATAATGCATCACTTTTCACTGCTGGCATGCATTTTCTTTGAAAGCATCACCATCTAGAAGAATGCAAACAATAAGCCAAAAAAACAAAACTGTGTTTGCTTTTCAATTCAGCATTGTACAGCATTTGGCTGACATCAGACTCTCTTGCATTATTTAAGTAAACTACAAGGATTTTTTTTGCAGCACATAAGCAGTAGGAATAATTTGCATGGGGATCTACAGCAGTTTCCAATTGATTGTGTCCCTTTCTGAAACAGCATTGAAAGAAATGTGTACACAAAATAACATTCCTATCAAATGTGAGCAACAAAAATGCTGTCATTGATTGTGATGAATTTAAATTGGCAATACTTCTACATATGCTAGACATGAGGCAGAAAGATGTATACACTTTACCCCTTTCTAAGCTCTCCCTCTCTTCAAATTTAGGGCTCTGTGTGTGTGTTTTAGGGGATGTCTATATTGCACCGCTTTAGCTACTGATTCCCCCCACAAACCCGCAGAATCGCTGCTGTGAAGCAGCAACAGTAGGATTACATGGGAGGAGTGAGCATGGGCCATCCAGCCAGGAAAATTTGCAGCACCGTTGTTACAAGGTGGTGATGCACAGCAACTATCAAGTGACTGAAAACCTTCGAAAGCATTTTGTTTGTTGTTTTCTGGCAATTCTGTGCAACATTGTAGCTTTGAAAGCTTGCAACTTCACATCTGTGCTGCTACAGTTAATATCTTTACTTTCGTTCCAGAAGGAGACTTTAATGTCACCGTCGTGGCCATTACTAAACACTTTCCTGGAGCCTGCCCCCTTCGCTGAATTCTTATACCTACCCTGCACTGAAATCTGCCCCCTAACTACACCTACTCTCTTAATCTGAAATGAAGCCACCACTGACACATGCACAAACAACTGTGGTGCCATCAGAACAAAGTATAAACCCGCATTAAAATGACACATTGAAAATGTGCATCTTCACAGGCAATACTACAATGCAACTGTGAATTAGTGGAAGCATCATATAAACAACAGAGTGGATCTGCACAGACACAATGGAACCCACAATCAGGACATGGTGCAACAGCACCCTCCAACCCATGTTCCCCAGCAACTGGTGTATATAGGCTTACTGCCTCTGATACTGAAGGTAGCAAACAGCCATCAGGGCTAGTAGCCTTCCCCTCCAGGAATTTATCCAACCCCCCTTTTAAAGCCATCCAAATTGCTGGGCATTGCCATGTGTTGTGGTAGTGAATTCCATAGTTTAACTATGTGCTGTGTGAAGAAGTACTTCTTTTATTCTGTCCTGAATCTCCCACCAATCAGCTTCATGGGATGACCCCAGGTTTAGTATTAGGGAAGAGGGAGAAAAATGTCTCCCTATCCACATTTTCCACACCATACATAATTTTGTTCACCTCTATCAAGTCTTTCCTTAGCCTCCATCTTTCCAAGCTAAACAATCCCAGCTGTTGTAACCTTCCCTCATGGGAAAGATGCTCCAGTCCCTTGATCATTTTAGTTGCCCTTTTCTGCCCTTTTTCCAGCTCCGCTTTTTTAGGTGTGGTGACCAGAACTGTACAAGAACTCTTTCTTGGTAAGTAACTGCCAGCTCAGATCCCATCACTTGGTATTTTTTGTCCCCAACATGCATCACTTTACACTTGCTTACATTGAACTCCACCTGCCATTTGGATGCCCACTCTCCTAGCTTGGATAGATCCTTTTGGAGCTCCTCACAATCCCTTTTTGTTTTAACCATCTTAAATAATGGTGGTTAAAACAAAAAGGGATTGTGAGGAGCAAACTTGGCCAATTCACTGCTCACTCCTAATTAAAACAGCAGAACATGCACAAGGCTGGAATGCCTCATGGAACAGGGAAGCTGCCTGGAATTTTGATGGTAAGCTACACCCAGCAGAGCCATTAGGTGTGGTGTAGGTAGGTCTTATAGGGGACAAGCGTTCTTCTTTAAACGGTAATGTGTATTACTTCACTTATTTCAAACTGTGACAAGTTAGCCATGCTGCATTTTGGGGAGCCTCTTACTCCTTAGTGGGGCTCTGAACCTCTGCCCCAAAATCCTACCCTGAGGTACCACTAGCTGTAAACAGCTCGTATGTGCATTATACTTTACATATGTCCCTTCATGTGGAACAGGTTGCTACCCATCAAGTGTAACTTTGGTTTGATCTTAGGGGTATAGGGGCGCAATCTTACAGGAGAGGTTAGGAGGACTCCACACTTGTATTAGCTAGTGTATGCATGTTTTCATGTTCCTTCCACAAAACTGTTGTGGCTGGTTTAATTTCATTTATGGATGTCTGCCTCTTTCTTCTGCCCCTCAACAAAGTTTGGCACTGTCCCCATGATCCTTGTGGTTGACAATTACACTGATTTGATGCACTTATATTAAATACAAAACAAAAACCTTCATTAAGAACCACTCACAGAGAAAACTCTAAGCATAGTACTGCTAATTTTCCTTTTGAAAAATGCATATTATCTTCTAAGCCATTGAATTTCATGTATAAAAGCAATAATCCTGAAGAAATTGGTCATTAATGAAGTTAACAACCAGTTTGCTAGAGTGTAAGGTGCTACTGGCATCACCTCAGGTCATTAAGTCAAAACCCATTAATGACTGGGTTTAAAAAAGAAAAAGAAAAAGGCATTTCTTAAATACTAAATCGGCACTTGATGTGCATTTGGATAAGCTGAGAAACATGTTTAAGATTAGAGTTCTTTTATCAGCACAGATATCTTATTAAATCTTGTTAGAAGTTTATGTTTCCCATAAAGGATAAATGGAAGAATTAAATTGATGGTATAGCATCTATTCTCTCATTTTCATCAGTTTCAGGTTATTCTGTTAATTAAACAGAGTGTCTCCATGTCACCCAAAAACTTGCTGCTAAAACTATCTACCCATTATCAGGAATGGATGGATCTATCAATTTTGGTTTGTCATTCTTCCAATCTTAATTCCAATTTATCTGAAACTTTGAATTCGTATGCATTTTTGTATGCAATTTTCCTAATACATGCATTTTTGTATGCATTTTGCCTAATATGCATATTTTTTGTAAGCAATGTTTCCAATACAATGCATTTTGAAGTTGTTTTCACTAAGATTTTTGCACTTTCCCCTCATACATGCATTTTTGTTATTGGAAAAACTTCACTGCAAATTTGGAAGCATGAACATTTTGAAAGGTAATTGAGTTTCAGTTCATTAGTTCAAAAGTGCAAAATTAGATAATTTCATGTTCCAGTGTAACCCCAATAAATGGTATTTATTTATTTATTTATTTATTTATTTCAATACCACCCAATAACTGAAGCTCTCTGGGAGGTTCACAAAAATGCTATGGTGACAATACTCATATCTTGGTAAACTGAGTGTGATCTGGAGCATTCCTAAATGTTTACTAGTAAAAGATGAATTAGATCAATAATTTTAATAAGGAATGGAAGAAATAACTATGCTTGGAATCTTACAAGGAGGATTAAAGAAACATTTTACCACATAGCTTAATTATTTGCAAACATTTTATATCTCTACTCTTTCTATGAAAGTCTAGTTATTGTGTAGTTTGATGAAATCAGTTTGAGAGGAGTAAAGGCTGGGTAACGAGATATAAACACCAAAGGCAGAAAAAGAAAATACAGAAAATATTTCATAATGCAAATTTGTCCTTTTTTTCAGAAATTGGAACAAAAATGGTCCTGGGAGAAAAAAATGGGAGAAAACTTTTTCTGTCGCATCCCCCCATACCCAGCCCTTCACATTTCTAATACTTAGGCTGACCAGATAAAATCCAGGCCAGGGCTCATGTAACTTTAACAATTGTAGAGAAAAGGGAATTTCAGCTAATTGTATGCAATTAGTTCCTGGTGAAATTCCCTCTTCATCACAACAGTTAAAGTTGCAGGCACTATACTAGAGTGACCATATACAAAAGAAGGCAGGGCCCCTGCAACTTTAACTGTTGTGATGAAGAGGAAATTTCACCAGGAACTAATTGCATACAAATGACACTGGCTGAAATTCCCTTTTCTCTACAACTGTTAAAGTTACATGAGCCCTGACCTGGATTTTATCTGGTCACCCTACTAATACTGACCCTGAATAATTTCCTAGACTCTGACCCTGCACCATTGCAAACAGTAGTCCATGGAGCTAGAAGAAAAGCAGCAGCAATGGTGATACCTAGCAGCTCATATGGATTTATATCCATTATTTTCAAGACTGTGTTTATTCACAATTAGAGCTGAATTAAAAGGTCATGTTAATGATTGCAAAAGATTGCTGTATATGTTCTGCTAAAAAAAAAAAAATCCCAAACAATTAATGTAAACTGTAGCATCTACATCCTCATTCATAAATCTATAATTCATAATCCATAAATTTAAAAATCCATAAATATATATTCCCATCAATACAATACATAATATTTTAAAGCATATTTCTCCATGTAATTTTTACAGTGACTGGAAAATTAAAGGTAGGAACTATTCCTCGATATTATAAAACTCTGTGAAGAGCTTAGTAATACAGTGTGGTATTAAGAAAAGTCAGCATTATTCATACTGATTCAATCAGAAAACAAGATAAATTATATGGCTTTATTAGTTTAAAAAGATGTTATTGTATTGAGTGAACTATTACAGCTAATTGTGTGTCCGAAGTAAAGGTAGCATAATGACAGATGTTTAATTATATAAATTATTGGTAATAGAATGAGGAGATGTTTTAAACCCACCTTCATATAAAGATCTGAGGGAAATGACCCATAGTTCAACAATAGAGAACAGTATGTTATTGAGACAGCATGACAAAATGAATGCTAAACTCTTGATGCAGGCTTTGATTAGGCATAATGTCTCCCTTGGGCATGCCTATTGCATCATTTTTAAACCAATAATTGAAACAAAAAAGCAGGGAAGTGTTATATAATTTAAAAAGTGAACTACAACTGTAGCATCCCAGAGATGTCAGTATAACCGGAGCTGCCAACAGTTTCCACACACACCCCTTCCAGCTTACATTTTTGTAATGCAAATGTTTAAAGGAACATTTCTGAGTACTTTATTCAATGACTCCTGAAAGATTAGGAATGTTTGGCATTCAAGTTATATTTGCTTGAGGCAGATGCAATGCAAATATTGCAGTGTGCCCAATCCTGCTTTTTTCTTTTCTTTTTTTAATGAAGCACAGAAACATATAGAAATTCTGGGTCACCTCATCCTTTCTCTCCCTAAAATAGAGATTTTATTTCAAAAAGGATCAGGAACCATCTAGTAGGTGCAAAATGTTCAATGACTATGTTTTCCCTCCAGTAATTTTTAATGGAGGAACTAAATTAGCCATAGTGTGGCACGATGTTAATGCAGCTCTGACTGTTGTCATTTAGTTGTTTGAGAGTAATGAAGTGGTGCATCCTCTAAGCAGAGTTTGAAAAGATGTGACAGTTTCATAGATTGGGGAAAGGTCCTTCTGTGACTGTTCTGAAAGCAACTTCTCTTTGTTCTACCTGAAATCCACATGTATGAATAATATTCTACCTTTGATGATTATTTGTTTGTCTTTAGCTTGTTTACTAAAGGATTTTAAGCTAAGTAGAGGAGATATATGCCCTGATCTGGCAACTGACTCATGTTGCTGGAACCTGATGCATGGAACAGCTATTTTAAGTGCACAGATTTGCAAGGAATCTGGCTCCCTGATGAGAAAGAAAATAAAGGATCCAGAGATCCACCCTCCACATTTACAAGTAAGCACTGATGCCAGTGCATGGTGGCAAGCTGGTTGACACATTTATTTCATTTATAATGCCTGTATATCACTTAATATAGTAAAACATCTAAGCAGATTGCAAACATCATACTAAAAATCACAATTCAAATACATCTATATAATATGCATTATTATTTAAGCAGTTCATATACTGCTTCAAAAGACATATCTATGCATTAATGTGTATGTATGAATATATGCATACAATATGTATATAAATACATTGTGTGTGTGTGCACGCAAGCACACGCAGAGAGAGAGAGAGAGAGAGAGAGAGAGAGAGAGAGAATAAAACAAGAAACAGTTAAAACATGTGGGTGTGGGTCCAGATCCACAGGGAACATTTGTATATCTGCATGTACCATGATGTGCACTGAAGCTGCAAAGGACAGGTGAACATGCATCATGTTTCTCTATGTACATGGGAATATTTCCTTTTCCGATGCTCTCTTGGATCACTTTGCTCAATTTTTCTTCACATATTACTAGTCACAGAATACTAATTTACTTTTGGTTTACAGGAAAGACTTGATGCTAAACATTTAGGAGCGAGTGGGAGATGAGAGGTTCAATACTGTTCTTCTATTCCTTTCTGCATTTGGATCCGAAACATCTGGTTGCCATTCTAAACTCTATGTGAATTAAAAACATTCAAAACTGTCCATCTGCCCCCACTCCCATTTTGCCATTCAACATCTCAAATGAAAAATGACATAGCAAAATTCTAATTTTCAATTTGTGAAATTTTAAACATAAAATCAAACAATTGGATGCTTTAGATTTGTTAGAATCTCTCAATTGTTTTGATTACAGCAGGCTTCAAATCAGATCTCGTAAGCTGTCAACTGTCAAATAATAATTATCATTGCATGTTATCTATCAAATCCTACCAGATTTAAAAAAGCTATTATAGATCAACTATCTAATGTTAGTACCTAACCTTAAATATAGTCTGCATGCCAGCCATTGAACAGTATAATGGTGTAATCGAGGTTTTCAGACTATTTTTCTGGAAACATTGGGTCTTTTGGAAGCTTATCATGGGTTCCTCAATGAGAAGAAAAGGTGGATGTCCATGTGCTAACAACTACAGATCTTCCACGGAGTGCAGAGGATGAACAGAATCTGTCTTAACTTTCTCTGGCAACCAAAAACTTCCATCAGTGAAATGGGGCTGTTGCAGTGATTCCCCCTCCCTCTCTAAAATCTACTCTATGGGGTTCCCCAACTCTCCAGTGCAAATCTGAGGGGACTACAGAGAGGAGCAGGAATCACTGAAAAATGTGTTTCCCCTGTTCCACTGATAGAAGGCTTCTTTCATTGGCTGAGGGAGTTAGTTAGATTCTGGCCATAGGAGAAGTTTTGGTGTGTTCTAGGACAGGGGAAGGCAGATTTCAGACTTGCAGGATCTAGTTTTTTATTAAAATCCTGAGTTCCACCAACTAGAGTTACATGACTGCTCAGGGGGCAGATCTAGTTACATGCTATAAACCCTGAGCCATACACTGGGATGACCTGCATATACAAATATCAATCTGCATCTGAGTTACTGTATATACTATGAAGTATTATTACACTCTAATTTAGAGCTAAACAATTGCTATTATTAAACAATAGGGAGTTGGGAACCCTTCCTGAACAACTGCAAATCATTCAAAGATCTATCAGTAGATCCCATTCTACCTTCTGACCAGCTCTGTTCTAGGGTATTGTCTCTTTTTTCAGTGTGTGATTTTGAGGCCCGACACAGCCCTCCATGGACTGAATGTACACCCTAGAATATGCTCTACAGTTCTAGACAACCTGGATGCAGAAACATCTTAGCTGATATAGCTATGAAAAATAATCCCTCAAGGTAGAAAGCTTGAAATGTGCTGTGATATACCATTCATAATCAGCTATCAATGCTGTCAAATGAAAAAGAAGAAAACCCTGACACCATAGGTTTGCGTGAGGGGTGTGCCGGGTGTGCCCAGGCACACCTTAATGTCTCAAGCACTAACCACCGAATTGGGTAGGGTTCCAGAGGGGGATCCAAGCACAGTGGGAATGGTCCTCTGGCTTCTCCGCTGCTGTGCCAAAGAACTGCTGCCTCCGAGAGAGCACCATTGTTCCCATCAGCAGGAGCGAAAAGGAATCTCTCTGCTGGGAGTTTCTCTAACGGGAGTTACGCTTCAAAGAGGCCAGGAGAAGGCCCCCGAAGGCTAATATCGCCTCATAAACCCCTCCTCCGGCCAGTAACACCGCAAAGCCCCACTAATGCTGGGGCTTACGGAGAGTCTCCTCATTGCCCCCCCCCCTTCACCTGCAATGGCCCTCTGATGGTCAGACAAGCTGAATGCAGAGCATGGCATCAGTATCTACAGTGTTAAATAAATGAATGAATAAAATAATGTCTTTTATGTTTAAATATTCAATAAATGTTTTCCATATATATATATATATATATATATATATATATAGCTTGGTTGCACACCCTAATGAAATGTGCTGCACCCACCTATGCCTGACAGATACCAAATAGTACAAGGAACTGGGTGTGAAATAAAGCCATCCTCTATTTGCAACATTTTCAAGCAGTTGGTGGGATTTATTTATTATTTGTTATTTTATTAAAGGAAGTCCAAAGTTGCTAACAATAAATGATTAAAACCACCTTAAAAACATTTTTTTAAACTCATAATAAATATCTTCTGATACCAAGCCTAAAGAAACTACCACCTTCAGACCAAAAGCCTTTTGTTAGCAATCAAGTTACACAGTTCCAGAAGACCTTCTTAAAGAGCTACATCTTTTTCCTGACTTTTTAATCATAGCAAGTGGGACATGCAACAAAATGTTGCAGTATAAGCTTCTCTTTTTCATGGCTGCTGGAATCCTGCCCTCCTCTTCCAGGATTCTCCATTCAATTTTCTCTCCCCATCCCCAAGTGGGGGCTAGTGGCTTCAATATCAGAGAGGCAGTGAGTCTGCTTTAGGTTTCACTTGGATAGCAACTTTAGGGTTCTGACTGAAACCTGGAGTGGATTCACCACTTCACTGACATTGGAGCCACCAGTTTCGACTGCTCTTCCCAATTCCTGTCCCCCACCCCACCCTCAACAGTCAGCGTTGCCTCACCTCTGGGCATGCTCAGTCCTCACTGGACTTTTGGGTAAGGATTCTGTTAGGTTTTCCCCCTCCTAAAGACTTTATTGTACATCTGCAAACTCTGGGCTTCTCTCAAGACTATTCATACTTCTCTCTTACAATTCAGATCACTATTTGGAAGTATTATTTTGGTCCTGATTATTGCAAATGGAGCAATAATATTCTGGCAGAACAATGTTTTTCATCAAAATTCACAAACAAGGTCTTCTGGGAGCAAATTTGTTTCAACTCTAATGTCTGCTGAGCTGCTCACAACATTTTCACTGCTGTAATATTCAATTTTTTTGTGCTAATTCACCTGCATTCTTGAAATCTTTTAGCCTTTTGTGCCTAAACCTTGCAAATTCTCACAATATTCTATTTTTCAGCAATCTGTCTTCATATTTGCAAATGAAATCTGCATGCATAATAATTAATGGCAAAACCAGTGATGTAATGCAACTATCAGTGAGGAATAGATGTACAAAACTATTCTGGAATTTTACTACTGCTCACTCTCAGTGCTACTCTTTATAATACTCACTGGAAGTAGATGTTTCAGGCTTTGGATTTGTGAGGGTGTGCCATTTATCTACCTCCAATCTGTCTCTCTTTGTTTCATTTAAAAAATGAATTTAAAAGTCCAGTGCTGGGTGGGTGAGGGTAGACTCATTTTGACTTTGTGTTTAAGGTGCCAAAATATGCAGAGCTGATACTGCTAAGAACTGGGTGGGTGAAGAAGACTAATATTTTGAGAATGGTTTGGGATATAAAAAATGACATGATGATGAAAAACATTGAACTGGGAGCCACTAGGATCCAACCCAAGAAATTGTTTAACGCTAGTGCTCTCCATCCCAGAAATTGGGAATCTCTATTTTCAGATTCTACTAAACAGGGATTAAAGAAAGAGCTATGGGTGTACTAGTCTCCCAAAAGCCATCCTTTTTAGGATTGAAATGAAAGTGGGGAATATCTGTGACTGTTACCACTGACAATTAACCCCATTCCTGCTGATTCACAGACCCATGATCTACTGAAAACTATTGATAAAGCTTTACCTCAAGTCTTGTAAGTCCATAGAGAAAGGATGGGCAGCATGCTGTCTTCAGATTGAATGCAACTCCCTGCCCCACCCCCAATGAGTGATTTCCTACTGAATTGTGGCAGCAAACCATTATGGAGGTTTAACAGTGACAAATTTAGGTTAAAATTTGCAAGCCTCCATGGCAGTTTGCTATAAAAAATTTTTTTTAGTAAAGCATCATTTCTTGCAGTTTTTTGCCACCACCACATGGTGGCATGGTGTCAGCAGGAGTGTGGCAGCACTACATGGTGGCATGGTGACTTCCCCACCCCCCAAAGTTGCCCACCCCTGCTATAGCGATGGGGGTGGGGGTGCTTCCAGATGGAGAACTCCTAGCCTAACCACTCAGAAGGCATTGTGCAACTATTCTATTGTTTTCCCCTTAACGGATTTTCTGTGGTATGGAAAAATATGGACGAGGTGATGGAAAGCACAGGAACATTGAAGAGAAAGTTATCTGGAATGAGGCAGTGTGATGGCATGATAAAAGCCTCATTGAAAAGCACCTCTAGCTGCCCAGCTCTAAAGAATGAAGAGGTGGCTCCACCAGTGATGTGAAGGAGCATTTTTATTTAACAGAATTTAACATTATTCTCTCAGTATTGTTTTCTTAAATGGATATCATTGGGGTCAGGAACATAAACCACTTTCCTGACTATACATTTGTTTACTTAAATGTTCAGTAGTTTGCCTCGTATCAAAATGATGTAACCAATTTAATTTTCTCTATATAATGTTTCTGTTTAGAAAGGCTGTCTATGTGTCTGTCCAGCTTCTTCTTCTGACCTGCTCAATTGGTCTGGACCAGAGAGGCACTAACTGGAAGCTCAAAGGAAGAGATTTTTAAAACCTGGGTTTACTCATCTCTGAGAAATATCCCTTCCTCAAAGGAACTACAGAGGAGAAAACCATAGTAATGCTGCCTGTGTAAGTCCAACTTCTCTACCTTTGGGACATCACCAGCAAAACTATTTCATGACATTTTGGTTGTTCCTTATAGAGACTGACTGTTGATTTTGAAACATTTCAAATAAATGACTTTACCTGACCAATCCCTTCCCTTTCCTCATATCAGTTTGAATATAAGCTTTGTACTCTCATCACCACCTGTTCTTAAAAATTCCCCCTTTTGAAAACCAGTCTATTTAATAGGTGGGGGGGGGGTTAACAAACATGTATCTTTCCCAAATAATTCCCCTTTTTATTAGCATTTACTCAGGAAAGGAAAAGGGGGGAGCCCTCTCCGGTTCACAAACTGAATTTCAGGTGTCCCTGATATTGCTGCCAAGTCTTCACAAAGTGCAACATAAAAAAACAAAACAAAAAAAACACCCTTCCTATACATCCCACATCTTCCCGAAATCTTCTATCAAGATATCCCCAAGTAACCCCGTTGGGACAAACTAGGGGTCTGTTATATAAATTCTTCACTTTCATATTATTATTATTTATTACAATTATATACCGCCCCATAGCTCTCTGGGCTGTTTACAAAAATTAAAAGATTTAACACTAAAAAGTCAATATACAAAATTTAAAACCATAAACATAAAACAACCAACATTAAATCACTTTAAAATTTAACTGTTAAGACTAGCCACAATGTCAATATGAGGGTACCACAGGGGAATGGAAGGGGAAATCTCCCAAAGTAGAAGGCATTATTAGAAGCTAAGGGGGCGGCGGGAGGTGGTGGTGATTGTCCATGAAGGGCATCACTTTGGATACAGCTGCTTAATATGAGTCTTTTGGCGGGATTTCGAAAATGGAGGGGGATGTTTCTGGGAGTGATGTGAACTTCTTCATTGGGCTCTATGAGCACCTCCTAGCTGTTAAAAAAATGTGAGTGTGGAGAAAACACTTTTACACTGGAAATCTTTTGCGCACAGAAAGGAAGGGAAGCCCGGCTCCGAGCCTCTGAGGAAACAGGAGCCTCGTGTGTGTGTGTGTGTGTGTGTGTTTGTGTGTGTGTGTGTGTGTGTTGCCTCCGTCTCCTTCGCCCCGCCCCCTGTCTGTCTCTACAAAGCGTCTCCTCCTCCCCCACCCTTCCTCCGGCGTCCAGGCCAGGCTCTCCCTCACCCGGGTTCCCAACTCCGGCGCCTTTCCATTGGCTGAGGCGCTGACAGCAGGAGGAGCTCGAAGTAACCGGTGCAGCCCGCCTTCCGCTATAAGCCTCTTTGCAGCTTTGCCTCTCAACCTCTCTTGTTTTGCTGCGCGTCCCTGTAAAACTGAACAGTGAAAAGAAAGAAAGAAAGAAAAAAGGAAGGAAGGAAGGAAGGAAAAATTGCAGCGGGGAACTGCTCAAACCGGCACAGAGAGATGTCATGTGAAAAAGCACATGCTCTGCCATCCACACAGTCCTGCTTTTTCTTTTCTTTCTGCTGCTCGGTTTTTTAAAAAGAGAAGCCCCCCTCCGCCCGCCCCTCTTAGTTCTTCTTCTTTGTAACTAACAAACCAACAACAACCCCCCCCCCCCTTCGTCTCCTCCTGCTTCTGCCACCGCCGCTGCGTCCTCGGTTCAAGCGATCACAAAAGAAATCTTTGGAAGAGTCGGTTTGTGCTCCTTGAAAGCCAAGGCAGACGCGCGGGGAGGGGGGGAGAGGAGGAGGAGGAGGAGGAAGAAGAAGAAGAAAGCAGCCAGCGACGCTCAATTCAAACAACTCAGAAAGACATTTCTTTTTTTAAAAATAGCTTTATTCCGTAGATAAGAATTGGTGCGTGAGGGAGGGGGGGAAGAAAGAGGAGAGGAGAGGAGAGGAGAGAAGCACCTTGGAGGAATGATTTTCGCAGCAGAAGAGACTTGTTCCCAGCAGCACAGCCTTCGCTCTTGCTGAGAAGGGGATTTTAAGCTGATCGAGCTACATGACTGCGCGGAGCGAGGAATCGCCAACATCATGCGAGGTAAATGGGGGGGGGGGGGTATTTTGATTCTTGGGGACGGCGGGATCGGTTGATCGGGTAAAGTTGCTAAGTGCACCAAAGTGGCGTGAAGTGTTTTCGGGAGGGAGTTGGAGGGGATCGAAGATGGAGAGTGAAATGGGTGCTGACGTTGTCAGAAAGTTCATCAGGTTTTGTCTGTTTGCAATCGTGCTCTGTCCTTGATCCTCTTTTCTTTTAAATAATAATAATAACAATAATAATAATCGTGATAGCGAATCCTTCTAGGGCATGGCTCATTTTGGAGCGCCACTCTTCGTTCTTCAAGTCCATTATTATTATTATTATTATTATTATTATTATTATTGCACTTAGTGAGGTACTGAGGGGCGTTTTTAGTGGCACTTCTGAGCAAGCGTGTGTATTCCGGGAGGTTTCTTTGGGTGAGAGTTCTGATCTGCATCAGAAACTTGAGATCCAAAACTCAGCACGCTCTAGGCTTATAGGAAGGGAAGGCGATGAGTCGGGGGGTGGGGGCGGAGAAAACTATTTCCCATTGTTTTGGAGAGTCGGACAACAACGGTGCTCATTTTTCTTCGGGGTGGGCGCCCACACCCACTACTATTAAACAGGTGGCCTGCGTTCAGGGATGGAGAAGGGATCGTTGTTCTTTTGAGAAAGGAGATGGGATGAGTATTTGAGGAGAGACGTCTTCAGTAGTGTCCTAGTGGAGTGCTAAAGGGGTACTAATAAGCAGGAGAGGGAGAACACCCCAAACTTCAGACGGAAAGGACAGGCTGCAACCAAGCTCCACTAAAATCAACTGTAGCCAATCAAGCTACACTGAAATAACCTGTAGAGAGTTGTACCAATACTACTCTAACCCCGGTTAATTTCGGTGGGTCTACTCTGAATTCGGACGAACAACCCATAGGCGCCAAATGGTGCCGAGCATGCCTTTTCCGGGCCATCTTTGTGGCTGAGCAAGAGTCCTGTGCAACAACGGGAAAGTTTGCAGTCTTCGCCCAGCTAGACCGTTGGTCTCTTCCCCCATACCCTGAAAAGTCTCCCCCACGTTGACAATCTTACATCCTGTTCCCGTCCGTCTGTCTGTCTTTGGGACTAGCAACTCACTAGGTTCATCATGGCACCATCCCTCTCGGTCGGTCCTACTTGCTGGCCCTCGCCATCATTTTGCATCCAAGCCTGGGCTGGCGAGGGGGGTGGGCTTAAGGGGGTGCTGAAATGTCTGGAGGAGAGACTGAGCTGCGGCAGCCGGGGATCCTTCCCTTTCAGAGGATTCTCGAGGTCTTAGCTAGGACGAGTTTCTCTGTCCTCCCCTCAACGTTGAGCTGACTCGTTCTTTGATTCATGAAAAGTTCCTTGAACATACACCTGATTATCTCCCCCCCCCCTTCCCCACCCCACCTACATACCACCATTCCTACCCTCGGTCTCCCCACAGAATCCTTCACGCTCGACTTTTCCTCTGCCTTGGGCTCGTTCTGCAAGTTCTCAGCCCCGTCTTCCTTAACCCACTTAAACCTGAGTCCATTGATAGAAGTAAGACTTGGGTGTTTTTGTTTTGCTTTTTTAACCCTCAGGCCTGATCTCTACTGCATCGAATTGGAGCGGGAGGCAGGGTCCAAAGAGAACTTGCTTGGATTGCTGTCTGCAAACTGCTTCTCAAATCAAATGTCCCTAGTTCCCTCCCCAGAGAAGCATTCATAACTGAAGG
Source organism: Anniella stebbinsi (assembly GCA_029215795.1). NCBI lineage: Eukaryota > Metazoa > Chordata > Lepidosauria > Squamata > Anniellidae > Anniella > Anniella stebbinsi. The sequence continues at coordinate 83,118,420 of JARDYH010000002.1, read as the reverse complement.
GGTGAACCGGGGTCGCGTTGGTGACGGCTTATCCACTGGACCGCCAATGTTCAGCCACAATCATCTTGCCTTAAACTGATGCCCATCTCTCCTCTTGTCCATCTAACGTAGGCTGTGGGCTTTGTTGGGGTTCTTCTGACCAGTGCTTAGCAGACTTTCGGCCAGCGTTCCTCTATTGCTCAGCTGCAGCCGTCCTAAGGTCGTTTCCTTGCCTTCCCTAGATAGTTGTTGCTGGGAACGGCTCGCTCTCGCATGGACCCATCCAGCCGTGTTTGTGGATTGCTTCCATTCGGCGATCCACGAACCCACTTAAGGCGGGACATGCGGGCGGGAGGCGCCCTCCAAAGTTCTGTAACTCACTATAACAAAAAACCAAAGCGGCGGCAACAGAAATCCGCCTAACAACCTAACTCACGCTGGTTGCTGGATTAAGTGCTAACTGCGTGTGAACTTTCTTCTCGGCTGGCTGGCTGGCTCTCCCCGCGATTGAGGAGGAGGGGAAGGCGAAGCGGAGAGATGAGAACTGACAGCATCCCCAAAACAGGAGGGAGGGGGGCGTAGGTTGCTGGGTGAGGCGAGGAGCACATCGCGTGTGAGGGAAAGAAACTGGGGTGGGGGGTGGCTGCTGATAGGTGGAGCGCCCCGCCGTCGCTAGAGCACTGGAGATGGGGTGAGAGGGTGGGAAGGGGAATTCCTTTTTGGTGAATAGGCCGGGGGCGGGAGGGTACAGGATCCAAACTAACTTGAGGGGGAGAGATCCCTTGGGCGAGCTGGTGGTGAAAGGAGCAGCGTCCATTCCGATTTCTTGATGGGAAAGAACTGTACCTAGTGCTTGCAGGGATGGGGTGCGTGTGTGCGTGTGTGAAAGAGAGAGGGGTGGGTTAGTGAGCGCCAGGTGACTTTCGGCGGCTGGCGATTTCCCGGGGGCTGGAGGTCAGGGCTGCTTCGGAACCGAAAGCAGGCCGACGACGCAATGAGGCAGTGAAGGACGCGCGGGTCTGTGCACTGGAGCGGGGTGGGTGCGAATGGTTGCGTGCGAGGGCTAGGACGCGGAGAGTGCCGGACGGGGAGCAGGAGCTTGGGGGTGAGGAAAGAAAAGCCCCGGGGGGTGGGGGCGAGACGGAGATGGCGGTGCGCTCGGAGGCCTCCAGGGGTCTGACAGCAGGGCTTGGGTGGTAATTCGGAGGGTTCGTCTCTGCCACGCCGAGGAGCGGAAGCGACGGCTCCTCTTCCATTTATTTCTCAATGGGAGGAATTGAGCCTGTCTTTCGGCAAAACGATCTCAGACCTTGAAGCTCCTCCCTCGCCCCATATCAGATTGACAGCCGTTGCTCAGTGCCGAGGGAAAGATACTCTGCACATGCTCAATGCCCTTCTCTGCTGCGTTCCTTGCTACAGGTGAGCAGGGCTTCAGGGGGCTCCGCTGCGAACGGCTGTTTTCCTAGTGATTCTCTGGCGGTTCTGATGACGTGATGGGGTGCACCTGAAAGAGGCAGCCACGAGGCCATAAAGTTCAACCCCCACCCGCATGTACGACCCGGAGCACAGACCCAACGGAGTCCCAAACAGATCGCCGTTATCGGGGAGGAAGGGAGCGGAAATGAAAGCACTGCGAAATCTTAGAAACTTGGTCTGCAATTCTCTGCCCGCTTTCCCGGGAATTAGTCCCATTGAATTCAATGGGATTTACTTCTGAAGTTCTGAGTAGATATGTGATGGCGCTGCAACAGCCCAATGCCGTGCATGCGTACTTGGAGGGAATTCCTATTAGGTTCAGTGGGGATTACTCCCAAGTAAGTAAACGGTGCACAGGGAATGTTTTAAGCACACTTAGTTGGGAGAAAATCCCGTTGCTATTAATGGGGCTTATTTCTGAATAAACATGCTTCAGACCGAGCTGAATGAATGGCTTGCAAACCTATGGGTTCCATAGGGTGAGTAGACGGGGATATAGAATCGCTGGCTTATTGTGATAGGAGATTTGGGGACAAGATCCTACTCAAACAGATGCAGATGGGTTGGAAAAGGGGGCAAGTACGTGTATACACCAGTGGTAGAAAACCAAGAGTCCAACAAATGGTACAGTAACTAACTATAACGTCCAGCCAAGTGGAGAGGCAATATTCTCGGTTCTAGTGAATGCGCCTCTTCTATAATCCTTATAACACTACTTGACTGATTAGGGAGTCTGTAGTTCTGAAGGCTTCCCATTCTACTTGCGTAGTACTTCACTTTGTAACTCTTGAAAGGGCATTACTGGCAGGTGATGGTGTATCGTCTGACCATAATTCAGGCAATCCTAGGCGTGCTTACTTGGAATTAAGTCCTACTAAAATCAGTTCTGCTTATTCCAGAGTAAAGAGGGGATGGAATCGGGGTGATGATGCATGTATCCACAAAGCTGTTGCCAGAATACCTAAAGGGGCAGTCCTATTGTGGCAGAATTAAGTTTAAACCCAAAGCTGTGCATGCCTCCATGCCGCTCTCGCTCTCTCTCCCGCCCCCGCCCTCTTTGTGTGTGTGTGTCTGTTTTTCCTGCATGTTTCTGTGTTGTTGGAGTCGGGGCTTTGTCGGGTGCTCCACTGACCCACTTCCTCTCTCAACAAGTCCAGGGACCAGGGCAAGACCCACCCACCCCGCTCCTGCCCCAGCCTCTGGCGTTTGACAGGCAGAGAGATTACTCAGCGAAAGCTATCTATATCTGCTCTTCTTCATCCCTACCCATAAACTCTAAGCGCTTCTCTCTCGTAGAGCTTATATAGGACAGTCTTCCCCAAACTGGTGGCTTTCAGATATATTGAACTACAGCCACCATCATCTCCCAACCAGCTGTGCTGGGGAATGATGTGGAGGGCACCAGGTTGGGGGAGACTGACACAGGACATCAAATACAAATACACAACGCTTTTGCAAACAACACTCACACCGAGTGCCCTGTTTAACCCAATGGGTGGACATGAATTCCATTGAGGATGTAATTTGTGCATAAAATCGGTTTGGGGAATAAATGTGTGCCACTAATACGAACTATTTGACCTGATTTCTAACTCTCTTCCCGCCTAACCTTTACGTGATAAATCATTGTTAATTGTCGGTGCTTCTCCGTGGAGAGAAAGGAAAACCGTGCGCTACTTTGGTACGCGATCGATGGTTTTCCACGCACCAAATTGATCCAGGCTGTGCACACTGACATGGGAGCAAGTCCTATTGAACTCAGAGGGACTGGCTTCTAAGTAAACTGCAAGTTCACTCTAAAGAGGTTTAGAAACTCCATCGAACCAAAATCATTTACGATCTCGCCCTTATAGGATATGCAGATTGCTACACACCCACAGCCTTTTCAAAGGATGCGATTTATACACACGCTCCCTATTGCGAAATCAATGCCCAAACTCTCATGAGGGATGTAGTCTGCACCCCTTTCCTAAGTAAGGATTCCCCTTTTGGGAATCCTAACCATTACCCGAAAGTAAGGCCTAGGCAAATACAACGGCGATTACTCCTGAGGAAATACATTTTGGGCCAGGTTCAGTGGCTACAGGCGTACTGTTTCCTCTGAAACTCGTAAAATGGGGAGGTGCTGCAGGTGAATGTCCGGGCTGTTTCAGTTTAATTGTGACGATCTAGCCTCTCTGTGTGTGTGTGTGTGTGTGATTTTAATCTCGAGTCTTCCCTATCGCTAATGTCCAGGATGAGTAACAACAAATCCTATCACGTGACCTCTCAATGATGACCCTCTATAAAGAAGACTATTGTCTCTTTGCGAGGGCTGTCTGTACAACTGGATGCGTAACTTTCGTAAAAGGGGGGAAAGCTCATCAGAAGAATGTGCTACTTACTGGGACATGGCGCGCATTTCTCCTTTTAGCGCGCTATCCTATGCATGATTGGACGGGGGTGGGGAGTCCTACAACTGGCTGGGGCGTGCTGGGAGTTGTGGGAACTTTCCAAACATGCATAGGATTGCGCCTTTCGTCCTTTTTAACATGTTGTTTTGACTGATGGGGAAATCGGGGGCTGGGTCGGTCCACAGCGGGAAAGAATCACCCCCCTTTCCCAGCACACCCCCGCGCGCGTCTCTTCCCACACAACAAGGGCAGAGGGAGTGGTTTGGGCTGGGGGACGGATGGGATTTAGCAGAGCTTGAAGGCTTCAACATAACCACCAAAAATCACCTACAAAACTATATTGACTAGGATGGAAACCCTTCGGATTTCTAGGCCTCGCAAGCGATGGATTTCCCCCCACACACACCCCAGCATTCCAGAAGCCATGCAGAGGTGACCGAGGCTGCCTCTACAAGAGAGGTTTAAAGCTCTTTCAAGGCGCTTAAAAAAATTTACCTCTACAAGAACGGAGCGCAAATCGGGCGTAGAGGCGCGTTATCTCTCCGATTATGCGCATTATCGAATGCGCGTTAAACAGCGAGTTTTATTTTGCTCCGGCTGTTAAAGCGCATTTTGACTATGTGAACAAGCGCTTAACTACTTGTAAAGCACATTTTGGTCATCCATTAATGTGCTTCGCCGCCTCTTGTGCAGAGGTATTAGGCGTAAATGCACTTCAGCGATTAGGCGCATAATCGCCTAACCAGGCGCAAAAGCAAATCCTTGTAGAGGGGACCATAGATGGTCTTTGGGGACTTCTCCCAACTCCCTTCTGGTTGTTTTGTTCGGGCTGCTGCCAAGGAGTTGCGTTCGCTCCTGGTCCCTTCCGTTACACCCTTTCACAACAAATCCAGCATCAGGACAGGATCATGTCAATATAGGGTGACCATATGAAAAGGAGGACTGGGCTCCTGCATCTTTAACAGTTGCATAGAAAATAGAATTTCAGCAGGTGTCATTGTTATGCAAGCAGCACCTGGTGAAATTCCCGCTTGGTCGCAACAGTTAAAGCTGCAAGAGCCCTGTCCTCTTTTGTATCTGGTCTCGAGGGCAGGGCTCCTGCAGCTTTAACTGTTGTGACCAAGAGGGAATTTCACCAGGTGCTGCATGCATAACAATGACACCTGGTGAAATTCTCTTTTCTATGCAATCGTTAAAGATGCAGGAGCCCTGTTCCATATGATCAGCCTATGTCAATCAGCCTAGAAATCGACGGGGCGGGAGTGGGGAGTCAACTCTGATCCATGCAAACAGTCGCCACCTTGCATTTGGTTGCTAGGCAGACTTAGCGTGTCTCTTAGCCCTGACCTGGAGGTAGTGGGATCCAGCCTTTTACCCCCATAGCTGGTTAAAAACAGCGAGGAGTTTCTTGCAGAAAGTTAAACGGGGAACAAATTTATTCTGGCCCAGACTAAACGGATCTGAGGAAGTGGATTATGATCTGTGGAAGGTTCTGCCAGAATAAATTTGTTAGGTTTTTAAGGTGTGGTGGTGGGGCTCGATTACTGGTTTCTGCAAAGCAAACTAGCAGGTTGTAATCGTATGCCCCTTACATGGAGTAAGTCCCATTAAACGAAATGGGATTTTCTTCCCAGTAAATATAACACAGTACTTCGGCCAGCTCCTTTTACAGTATCCATCACTGGGTAGGCTACGATCTTTTCCATCGATTACAACAATTGAAGACACCCACGTTGACGGTGGCAAACTTCTTGCGTCTACTTGCGATCTCAAATGTACATCTGGGCGTTTGGGGGCCGTTTGCTTTTTATAAGTAGCGGACCTTTTCTTACCGGTGTGGTTACCACGGAAGGTCAGTAAAGGAAAATCACAACGGTGGCAAAAGGCATAGGCGGAATAAATTAGGAAGTAGGTAAACACGGCCTCTTCTTCTTTTTAGTTACTCAAAGCTGCAATCCAACGGCCCAATCCTATGCATGTGTACTAGAAAGCTCCACAGAGTTCAATGTCGCCTTTGCGCCCCAGAACATTGTGTTTAAGATCACAGCCTTAGGCCCTTTGAGTTTAGTGAGATTTACATGCGAGGAAACGCAGGGAGCATTGATGGCTTTATGAGCGTCGTTCAGTCTAAACTCGAACGAGATGCACCTCTCCTTTTGACCTCTCTCCTGAGCCCCTCACTCTGCTGTGTCCCTGACGCAGAATGATCCCCTACCTTTTTTAAAAAAATATATAATAAAACAAAATCTCAATCGCCACCGCCTTCATTTAGAAGAGAAGGCCCTACCGCGTACAGCCAGAGAGGAGGACAGGTCTCCAGTAGTCCGACGGATCCGTTCGATGGGACCGGAGTTGTTGCTTAATGGAATATTAATCGCCCCGAATTTTCAATTTTGTCCCTGAAGGGAAGAGGGGAGGAAAGGCCCAGCGAATCGATAGCCTATTGGCGTCCAGCAAAATCAAACCACGTTAACCTTGCGAGGCTGAGCACGCGGTTGTAGTAGAGGAGGCTGTGAAGGTCTCCGTGTCTTTATGGAGCTGCGCTTTGTTTGTTTCTTGACGTATAAACAATGACTGCAGCCATCGCCACACGCTCTGTCTCAATAGATCCTACCAAGATGTGCCTTCCTACGCCTGCTTAGATACATTTCAGGCTCCAGGTTCACTGAATGATTGAGCCCCAAACTAGACGACAGGGCAGAAGGGCTGGGCTGCCCCAATCTCGTCTGAACAGGGTTGGGGGAGGGGATGGGTCTTAATGCTGGTCCGATTTTAAAAGCAAGAACGGCGCAGCATCCAGTGGCTAACTTGCCCTAAGTTTGCAGCATTGTAATTCTTGGTTAGACGCTGGGGTTGTTTCACATCCCAGAACAGGATCTTTGAATTAAGGCGACTCTTCCTAGTCTTATGCAACACAGGGGTGTGTGGGTGAGCTGTCGAAGAAAAGTTTTCTGGGGTTTTGAAATCGAGGGTTCCAAAATCCTCTTGAGAATTCTCGCCAAGGGTCGATTTAGAGGTGAATCAGAGAAGTATATGTTGTGCCTGGTGGGATGTACACTTCCTCGTGCGTTTTGGCTTCTCCTCTTAAGCTCATACATATCTTTAGCTTGAGATTTAAAAACATCTCTCTGGCCATTAACACAAGCGCGGTTTTAAGCACACTTTTAAGCACACTCACCGTGACTTTGATCCAGATCTTCAGCGAGGGACTTGCACTGTTCTTGCCCTGAGTGCTCTGTTTTTAGTTTCTGAGCCTATCTACACTACTGCTTTAAAACGGTTTAAAACAGTTTATAACAGTAGTGACAACTGTTGGGGCTCAGGACACACTCCATATACAGTTTTCAAAACGTTTTCAAAGTATCCTGCTTGGTGTAGATAGGCTCTCTGTTTCGATTTAACCCTGAATGGACAAAGTCCGTTTCAGGCAAGTTCAGCAGGCTGAGCTGATCTATCAGGTCCCCTCTCTACAAGGATTCGCTTTTGCGCCTGGTTAGGCGATTATGCGCATAATTGCAGAAGCGCATTTATGCCTAATCCCTCTGCACGAGAGGCGGCAAAGCGCATTAACAGATGTCCAAAATGCGCTTTACAAGTAGTTAATGCGCATAAGCGCTTATTCACACAGTCAAAATGCGCTTTAACGGCTGGAGCAAAATAAAACTCGCTGTTTAACGCGCATTCGATAATGCGCATAATTGGGGAGATAACGCGCCTCTATGCCCGATTTGCGCTCCGTTCTTGTAGAGGTAATTTTTTTAATGCGCCTTGAAAGAGCTTTAAATGCCTCTTGTAGAGGCACCCTCAGAAGTTCAGCAGGCTGAGCCATCGGACCAAAACTGACCACGTGTGATTCAAAGGCTACACTCGAATAGGAACTGGGGGAACCTGCAGAAGCAAACCTGGTAGGTGTGATAAAGGCCTAACACAGCAGTGGGGCGGGATGGGGCGGGATGGGGCATGCCAGAAAAAACAACACCAAACTGATGTTTTTGCTAACAACACCAAACTGATGTTTTTGCTTCTGTAAATAATTTGTATCTAGGAGTTAACATGTCCATCTGAGCTGGAAAACTAAAAAGAACTAGCTGATTCATTACATCAAAAGATAAAAACCCCTTTGAACATTTATTCACACACAGACATGAGCGCACATGCGTGCACACACTCATATGGAAACACATGCTTCTAAAAGTAGTGCCCCATCCAAATGAAAGCTCACGCCTGGATTGTGGTTTCACTCCCATTCCAAAATCGTGATGTGAATTTTGATACTCTTCGGAATATTTAAAATATCAAGCATTTTATGCTACTTTGTCCTGTGTTGCTATTTCTGTAGCCAAAATTGTAGAGAACTAACAGGCTTTTGGAAATTACAGATGATGATCTCTTAAGCATGACTTAGCATCACTGTTAAGTGCCAACAATTAGTCATTTATTTATTGTAAATTGTATTAAAGCATGCTGCAATAAGTTTGAAAACTGTTCTTCTTAAACTTCACAGTCAAGTCTCTCAGCAGCCTGTTCCATCTCAACTTTACAATGCTGGCATTCAAGAAATTCTGGAGAGGTTTCTTTAATTGTACTCTGATCCATGGAATACAATACTGCACCCCTCTATCAATAATTTAGGAAGTTTCATGGATTTATGGAACAACATGCAAAATCCCAGATCTGCATAATTCAAAATATGTAAATTCTCTGCAACAGAGGGATGCAGGTAATTTCATAATCTTTTTAACATAAATAAAATTCTTCTTTAATGATCACTAATCATGCATTACTGAAACATGATTATGATTTAATTTTTGAATGCCATCCTAAGGGGGAAATTATATTCATTTGGTGATATATCTTTAAAATAGTCCATGTTGTTGACTAACAGCATCAAGCTTTTAGTGTTGTCAGAAAGGGAAGAGCCCAGGATGGATATTTTTTATTTAGATTGACCACCATGGGCTCAGTTCTTATTGATGTGATCAATCCTTAGTAAAATGAAAAAGATTCAGGGGCGATTTGCATGTGACAAGATTAATTGCATCCATAGAGATTTCCAGGTTTATTAAAAAGAAGAACTGCAATCAGAAAGGCCTTCACTTAAAATGAAACACAAGCCAATTTTGCTGGACTACTTAGAAAATCCAGAGGACATAAACACTGTTGTATCATTCTGCTATTCATATTTCACACACAAATTTACACATTTCCAGCCAGATTATAGATCAAGTCTAAAACAGAAGCAGCAGCATCTTTCTGTGAATCTTTCCATAGATTAGCATTTTTTCCTAATGATGATGTTTACTCATTAACTTTTATTTTTTTAAAAAATTGAATCACATAAAAAGGCTGTACTTAGGTAGAAAAGATGGCAGCCTTTTGTAACAACAGTTTTGTTTATTTTAGCAACGTTTTAAAACACTTAATGTCAGTTCTATCTTGGTCATATGCACAAACTTGTCCTGTTATATTTTTCCAGCCACTGTTTTATAGATACCTTATTCAATTTTAAACATTGTACTCTATTAGAACAAGGGTCTACCCTTTTCCAAGAGCCTATCTACACTACTGCTTTAAAAGTGTTTAAAAAGGTTTATAACAGTTTTGAGAACTGTTGGGGCCCAGGACATACTCCATATACAGTTTTCAAAACGTTTTCAACGTGTTTTATCCTGCGTGTGTAGATAGGCTCCAAAACTGATCCAGAATATTATACGAAATCTTATTTTTAAATTGTCTGTATTAATCCAAACAGTATTGGACAACTTATCATTCTGAAACTATATATTGCCATTAAAGTATATACCTAGTCCCAAGGGCTGAGAAAATTTAGAAGTGGAAGTGTTAATTTACAGCAATCACAGTTTTTATGGGTGATAACTCACATTGTAAAGCACATTTCCATTTTCAGCTGAAAGTATTTGGAAACCTGGTGGTCAAATGGAAAATCCTATGACTCCAAATTGTACTTCCAAGGCAGAGGAAGTATACCATTAATTCAAATAATATATTGTACCAGTAACAACCATGTTAATTATTTTTGTGATGGTTACTTGGTACTGGAAAGCAATGCTGGGGCGGGGGAGTCCCAAGCTGCTAAATAGAACTTTCTTTTCCTTCCTTTTTCAGTTGATACAATAGATTGATAGGGAACAAGACTTGGCTTACATGAAACTGAAGGATGTCTCCTTTTGTAGCTAAAGACAAAAGATGCACATAGGAATAAATATTGATTGAACTAATCATTGAATGAATAGAAATGAGATTTACCAGTGTTATCAATATAAGAGGCTATGTTAAATAGCCCTTCATATTCCATAGTCCTTTCCATCTATGACCCTATCCATTCATGTCTTAACAAGGAAACCTGCAGGTGTTACAATAGCATTATTGGCAAATCATGCTAATTGTAATGGAGGTGCAACTAACTATCTGTAATTTCACAGAAATCATAGTGTACTATACCATGAATACAAAGAAATGCATTCAACACATAAATAAGAGCTTATAAATGACTCATGCAGTTGTTCAAATTGTGTAAACTTGTTTAGACATTAATAGTTTCTTTTTGGGAAAGATAATCCCATGTAATCATTGTTGTATGGTTTAAGGTAAGTTTGAACTCTGTGGCTGAAATACATTTCATTGAAAGCTAACAATATAAGATCTTGATAGGGTTAAAGTGGACAGGGTTAAAGTGGACAGGGCTAGCCTAGAGTTTTTCAAGAAACAATGGGAATAGACTTTGGATATTTCCATGCATGAGACAGAACACACTTATTGACTTTCCCTCAACTCAGTTTTATTTCAAAATGGTGTACATCTATCTTTCTATCCTACATTAGTAATATTTGCATGTATGCACACAGAGCACCATAAAGACTGTAAGTTGTCTTTGGCACCATGTCTGAAAATATCAGATTCACAGGGTTTCTGAACGCTTACTTGATAATTATTGCCAATATGTGTGTCGAGTGCTTTGAATTCCATAATCTATAATATGGTTTTAAATCAAATTGGCAGTGCAATCCAATGTTTTATTATTTTGTAAACTAGAATTTCATACTTTGGGCATGATTCAGCCAAGTAAAACACTTTAAATTGAGCAAATGTTTAAAACTTTCTCAATGGAAACAGGAGAATCTTCAACAACTTTAATGTTTGTTAGAATCATGTCCATTTTATTGTATCTTACCAAAGTAAATTGTGCTGGAAATTTGTTCTGCTAAGTGTTTACAATTTGTCTCAATAGGCTGCCTCCGAATAGCACAAGGACTTTTGATGGTGCTATTGTTGAAGTATTCTGATCAGCTGGCAACACATCTGTAATAGTTTTTAGAAATGGCATGAAGAAGTACGGTCCAAGAACTAGAGGGTTTTTTTTTTAAGTGACTGAAAGATTAAAAGCACTGACAAAAAGAATACTATTTCAAGTAAAGGTCAAGTAACGATGGTTACTTATCAGATGAACTCACTATGTGAGATATTATTTCAACATCTACAAGGAAATTTTGCTATCCTGAGGCTACTCACATGAATAAGGCAAATCAGATTGAATATGTGTATTGTATGCCCATGTAATATCTTGTGGCTCAAATTGTATGAACCACAGAAGACTCTCTGAGACAAGTCAAAGCCATTAAATTTCCTGTTGAAATCTGTAGCAAAGCGATTCATTCAAACAGTTGGTGCCAAAGTTCATAGCTGTAGAAGAAATGTTGTTGTTCTTGTTAAGAAGGCATATATTTCTTCTACGCCATGTTAACTAACAAAGATGATGATTAATAATAATATACAACTTCATCTGGAAGGTTTGGAACAGAAGAAGGGGTTAATCTTTTGTAAACCTCCCAGAGACTTTTGGAATTGGGGCGGTATAGAAATGTAATAAAATAATAATAATAATAATAATAATAATAATATTTCAATAGATATTGTCATGCATATAGGATTGGATCTGGAGGAACTTTATCCAAGGAAAGTGCTTCTTCCAATATAGGAAGGCTTCCTGTTTTAGAAGAAGGCCTTCTACAGTCCACCCACAAGAAGGGAGGTGGCAGGGAGGGGGGAGTTTACATTCACAAAGCGCTGTTTCTGAGCTTGTCATCTTTAATAGTAGATTGCTGTGTTCAATTCTTGGTTGCTGCAATACTATGTACAAGTTTATTCAAACTGCACATGAGGATATGAAATTGTGGGTCACACTGAGCAATATAATCTAACTAAATATGAATGGTTGCAGTGGTATTCCCAATGGATCTTAAGAAAGTCCTGTCAATATTTTTCCAAGGCTATAAACATGGTTGAAAGCTTCAACTTCTGCTACAGCTAATAGGTTCAGTTTTGGTTACCTATGTTAGTCAGCAAGTGTGCTAAAGTTCCTTGAGCAAAAACCATGCTCCCAGAATGCCATGTGTACCCTGATGTGCACACGGAGCTTCTGACAAATGTCCTTTATCATCCCCCTTCCTCCTTTACTTGAGTGGAATTTGGTTTACATGAACAAGACTTTGCACATATGGATGATGCAATTCAAAGTCAATTGTTTTTTTACAAGCCTGATTCTAATAAATGGGATTTGTTTCAGAGAATTTTGCTTTTGGGACACATAGGGCACAATTCTCTGCATATTTGATTATTATTTATTCAATTTATGTCCCGCCTTTATACAAATACCCTAGGCAGCAGAAAAGGTCCTACAACTCCAAGCTGTAGGACTTTTTTCTGTCTAAATATGCAGAGGATTATGTCCTTAAAATTGTTCTTTATTCATTACATTTCTATACTGCCCTGAAACTCTCTGGGCAGTTTACAAGACAACCTTAAACCCATAAAATAGAATAACATAGTAAAATATAATACAAACCATAAGATTAAAACAGAATAAAACCAAAGTAGTAACCAAGACTTAAAAAAAGCAGCAGTGCAAAGATCTAAAAATGCACTCACACAATTTTTAAAACTGAAAAGCCTGAGAAAATAAAAAGGGCTTCACCTTGCGCCAAAAAGACCACAATGTAGACTCCAGGCGGAGTGTCTCATAGAAGGCAGGTGCTGAATTCAACCCTGTGTTGTGCATCCAAATGCCAAAACAAATCACTGAACCATCAGGTTACTCCAGGAAATTATTTGGTTATTACATTAACATCCCATTTTTCTTCCATGCTGGAAATGAAAGCAGCATAGATAGGGTTCTGCTGACAGTCTTGGATCCAGGCACAGGTCAGACCTGTGGTTGCATCTTGTGTCTTCAGACTATCCAGAAATAAAGTGAGAGGATTGTTGAAAGGCACAGGATACAGCTAATTGACAATGATAGAGGAGCAAGATTCTAGTTCTAGACAGTCTGGTCCACAAGAGCAAAGCCAAACTGAGTCCCAGGTATGATTTCAGCGGGTCTAGAAATAGCTTAACTCCAAATCTGTCACTGTGGCTCAAAATCTTGTTTTAAAAAACAAAAACAAAAACAAAAAACCCTCTTCACGAATTTGGACTGAATTACCTGAAACCAGCAGTGCCCTTTCCATAAAGTTGTTATCCGCTAACAGGAAGTGAAACGATTACCTGCGAATAAAACTCTACAATCTACAAAAATCAGTTTGATCCTAGTAGGGGGTTTCGGATGGTTAAACTGAGTTTGAATTCATGTCTTTAGCAGGGACAAAAAGAGAACATTATCAGGAGAAAGAACTGCAACATTTGGAATCTATTCTGGTTTCCTTCTCCACACCAGTTCTATATATTGGCCTGAGTCTGGCTGAATAATGTCATCAACATACGTACCTTTTGGAGACATATCTTTTATCTTGACAATCCCAATGTTCCTTTCTAACAGAGCAATCCTATGCATGTCTACTCAATAGGACTTACTCCCAGGTAAGTGTGTATAGGATTGCAGCCTTAGGGTGCAATCTTATGCATGCAGAAGAAAGTCCTACAATTCCCAGCAAAGCTGGGCTTGGTTGGGGTGGGGTTCAGCCTAAACATGCATAGGATTGCACCCTTATTTACTGAAAACATCTAATTATTGACAATTCACTTAAAAGGGTCTAGTTCTTTTCTGCCCCGTGCTTAAAATGATTCATTAGAATTACCCCCAAACTGCTTACTAGTTTTACCAGTAACTTATTTAAGAGCTGAGTGCTTTTATAAATGCCGCCCTAAAACTTCTTATTTTGAAGGAGAAGGAGAATAAACATGCTGTATATCTAGGTGGGGGGGGGGGGAACAAACTTAAAAGCAGCCACTTGTGTTCCTCTGAGTATAATCCTATGCCTTTTTTTCTCACATGTAAGTCCATTATGTTCAAAGGGGCTTGCTCTCAGCTAAATGTGCATAGTATTGCAGTCTAACTAAAAAATCCAGATAAATAGCATAGTTGGCAAAGTGCACACGGAACCACTCCTGATCTATACTCACACATACCCAACCAGGAAATCCTATGCACAGTGGAAGTCTGTGCATAATTGTTTCAGTGCTTGTGGCTCCTTGAATCTCTTGCACAGGAATCAGAAGGGGGGGAGTGAGAAACATATGGCTCCCTGAACATTTTTGCCACAGCCAGAAACAGTTGTTGTCTTGCCTGACTGCATCAGCCTTTCGTGTGTTTGCTTGCAACAGCTGAAATGCCCAGGAGAAACTGCATCTGGATCACTCAACTGGATTAGGATGTTATTGTTTAAAAGTTTCACAATCCCAGTCTACGCTTGCTTACTCAGATGTAAAGACATATTGAGTTAAATTGGGCTTACTCCCAAACAGAAGTCCACAGTATTGCAGCTTTATTGATTTTGATAGGCCATTCTGCTTCAAAACATGTTATGATTATACTAATCAGCATGTGCTTTATATACAGTTCTTCTGATGTCATCTGGAAGACAAAAGAAATGTAATAAATAATACATACATATAGACACGGAGGGGGCAGATTATGATGCAAAAATAATTTCATAGACTATGCGATACATTTCCGCTTCATATATTATGGGTGGGGAACCTGTGCTCCTTCCGATGTTGTTGGATTATAAAACCCACCAGCCCCAGCCAGAATGACCAATAGTCAGAGATGATGGGAGTTGTAGTGCAACAACATCTCTTGGGCCTCAGATTCAGCACCAGCCTGGTACATATTTTCCCAGTTGCTGCTGTAATTGCCATAGACAAAGAAGAGGTAAGCACCTGAAAAATCTGCAAATAGATACCTTGATTTCTACATGAGGCTTCAGAATGCCATACATTAAACATGAATTATTCATCCTTTTTTCCTCCCCCCCTTTTTTCTCCTGCTTCCCCCCTTCTCTTCTTATTTTGCCCATCCTCTCAGTTTAGAGGGCAAATGGTACAATTATGCTTTTCACTTCAACATTTGTATAAGATGTCTGGCCATGACCCTTGGCTATATTAGAACATTCAAAGGAGGAGCAACATGGGTATGACTTTACCAATATTGCAAAAGTAAGGAAAAATTGGGCTAATTTCAATTGTTGGAAATAATATGATGATGAGTAGACCTATAGCCTCAACACCAATTCATGTGTTTAGTTCCATGTAAAAGGTCAAAAGGTTGTGTCTCAATGAAGTTCTGAATTTGGAAAGCAGAAACTCAAAACTCCAGCATGGAGAAAGTGCCTGGAGAGCGAATGTCTTTCTCAAACTCCAATTTTTCACTCAATATATAGCTAAACTAAATAATTAAAGGATGTTCATGGAATGCTTTGCAAGTGTTCACCTGGTCTGGAACCACTGAGTTCATTTGCCCTCAGTGACATCTAGCCAAATCTATTTGATTGTATAGCATCATGACGGCATCCTATTTAGTCAATGGTCCCAATTTGGCTGGGGTCATCCAGAGAGTATTGTCTTTACTTCCAATTGCTTTAGCTGGTTATATAGTGTTGTGGTGTTGTTTTGGTTTTTAACAGAAAAATTAAAGCCAGAAAACATTCAGTGCAAATGTCAGGGGCATACATATTGCAGAAATTTAGAAACATCTGCAGTCCACACTTTGCATGTTTACTAAAAACTAAGCTCTATTGAATTACTCCCAGCTAAGTATCCAATATAGAGCCTCATCTACAAGAATTCGCCTTTATGCCTGGTTAGGCGATTATGCACATATTCGCAGAAGCGCATTTACGCCTAATACCTCTGTACGAGAGGCGGCGAAGCGCATTACTGGACGACCAAAACGCGATTTAAACTGTTGACATGCGGAGAATCACTTGTTCACATAGTCAAAATGCGCTTTAACGGCCGGAGCAAATTAAAACTCGCTATTTGACGCGCATTCGATAATGCGCATAATTGGAGAGAAAACGCGCCTCTACGCCCGATTTGTACTCCATTCTTGTAGAGGTAATTTTTTTAAATGCGCCTTGAAAGAGCTTTAAATGCCTCTTGTAGAGGCAGCCTAGGATTGCTGTCATTAAATAAATGTCTTTTGTCCCCATTGAATTCATGTGATTGTGGGCTTTCCCATTTTTTTAAAAAAAAATTGTGGGGAGCAGGCTCTATGTGTGCATAGTGCCAGCTCTCCCCATCCATCACAAGGATGGATTATTTTTGTGATATTAATGCTTACTACTATATCTATTATTTCACAAATGAAGCTTTTCCATAATATTTAAACTAAATGTCCATTGATTGAATTGGTGGCTTGGAATTATTCCTCTAGTGTATTCAACAGTGAGTATGACCTATAGATTATTTATATTGTTTATTTATTTATGTATGTATTTATTTATATCCTGCTTTTCTTTCAAAAATAAACACAAAGAAGCTGATGGGAAAAGTTCATACATTACATAAACTACTGTAAAAACTGCTGAAGTAACTGACATCAATTTCTTACAATAAAACTAAAAGTGGGATGAATAGAACAATTCATTATAAGATAAGAGAGGCAACACTCATTCACACTAAAAACTCAGTGAAGTATCACAGGGCTTTTGGCAGCTCATCTAAAGCTTATAAGAGGAAGAGAGACAACCAAACAGCTCTAGGGAGGAGGGAGATCCTGGGATCCCTCCAGATTGGGCCTGGGTCCCTCAATTAATGATCCTTGTCTATGTAGGGCAGCCTATGTAGTGCAGCCTTCCCAACTGTGGGGTCCTCCAGATGTTTTGTACAACTCCCATCATGCCTAGCAAACATGGCCAATGGTCGTGAGAGATGGAAATTGTAGTGCAAAACATATGAAAGACATCAGGTTGGAGAAGGCTGATCTAGTGTTCTACCTTTAACAAATTATCTTAACACTAAATTGCAATTGGTGGGGGGAGCGGGGAGGGACTATGTTCCTTTGGTTTACTTATATCCTATGAATACCTTCTATCATCACCTTTTTCACTCAGATCTAAAACATTTTAGACAATGTATTTTGATGTAATGATAAACCATTGTGATGGAAATGACCCCAGCCTACACCTGTCTTGCAGCACACTCCCTCCACCTGACTCCTCAAGCATGGCTTTCAGTTGTTGTTTTTTATTACCACAGTTTATCATGTCATCCAAATCTGATAAACTGTAGGTATTCTGTGGTTTGTTTGAAACGGGCAACCTCAAAATGAAATTTATGAAGATGGCTTTTTTCAATAAACCACAGTTAAAATTAACCATACTTTAAGGTTTGGGCAATAGTTTCCCATCTCTTCCTCATGATACTGCCAGGGGAGGAGCAAAAAAGGGGTAGTGCATGGGAGGTTAGGTTAATTCCCATCATGGGGCTGTCTTGACGACAAAACATTGGTGCCGAGAGCTCCCAAAACCCTGCGCTTGTACTTCTGTGGGGTTGTCTAGGCTGACCACATGAAAAGGAGGACAGGGCTCCTGTAACTTTAACAGTTATAGAGAAAGGGGAATTTCAGCCAGTGTCATTTGTATGCTATTAGTTCCTGGTGAAATTCCATCTTCATCACAACTGTTAAAGTTGCAGGGGCCCTACCTTCTTTTGTATATGGTCACTGTAGTATAGTGCCTGCACCTTTAACTGTCGTGATGAAGAGGGGATTTCACCAGGAACTAATTGCATACAAATGATACTGGCTGAAATTCCCTTTTCTCTGCAACTGTTAAAGTTACATGAGCCCTGTCCTCCTTTTCATATGGTCAGCCTAGGGTTGTCCCCACGCCAAGGAGCAAGTATGGGATTTGCGTCCATCAAGAGGGGGAGCTGCCGCTGCCTGTGCTCCACTGCCCTGTGTGCCACCCCCACCCCCCCATGCACCACCATGCCACTCTCATTGCCACACAAGTGCAGCTGCACATCCACGCATCCCTCCATTTTTTGGGGTTTTTTTAACCTCCCCCCTCTCTGGGCAGATGGCAACTAATCCAGGGCCCGGCCATGCCTCCGCCCTGACTCCAGAGCTGCAATAGGCAACAGATGCACTGTTGTCACCTCGCTCCAGAGAAAAAAGTTGGAGTGAGTCCGCAACTTTTTATTTTGGAGCTTCGGGGAAAAGCCCTGGGATGTCTCTTCAGTGGCTTCTGCATCATATAAACAACACAGCGCCACTGCGGAACCACCCCGGGGGCTTTCCCCACGTATAGACATCCCCCACAATAAGCCATGGTTTATTGTGACCTCTGAAAGCAGTCACTGTATATGTTTGTACTACTGGAATAACAGCTCTGTAGTGCCAGCATATAGTATAGTCCCAGGTTATGAGAAGTATGCAAGTGCAATGGGCAGAAAAAGTTCTAAGGCTAGTTATTAGATACCCTTTTTGTCATCTGCTGACTGGCTGAAGGCAATCTAAGAGTGAGAAAGCTTGGGAATTGTAACGGCTCGCCCTTTTTAAAAGGCTAGGAGCAACAGCATTCCTTCTGTATTGTATTGCCTTATAATTACAATTTACTGTGCTGCTGTACTCTCAACAGAGGGATCAAATTAATATGGATAGGAAAAGGGAGAAGTGTAGGGGAAGAAAAAGGGGGGGAAATGTGCATATTCTCCTGCATAATTCTGACAATAAAATCTCGTCACATTTTGTAAGGCATCAAAGTAAGAACTGCAAGCGAATATATTGTGTATGGGATGTAGAAGGTCATACCATATGTACTGGAAGTATTCACATTAATTTAATGAGTGATAGAAACAGAATTATTGTAAATATTTTTTAAAAAATTACCCGTTTGTAGTGTAAAATAATGCTTCACTTTTGTTATCACATTTAACTACATCAGCTAATCCTGTGTGGTAGGTTAACCTCAGAAACAAAACTGGAGAGTGCCCATGTCATAGTTAATTATTTAGTTAAAATATTTTTATTTCGAGCTGAAAAGGGTTAATTTTGAACAATATGGATTTGAACCTGGATATTCCGCATCTAAGCCGCAAATCCTGAGATGCATGTGAATGGTTCCATAGGCAATAATACGAATCCTGCATTATTTTGGCTTTGCCATTTGGTAGTGACTGCCGGTCGGAGCAATGACATGACATCTCTTTTTTTCGTTTTCTTTTTTCACTGGCCTTTGTTAAACAAGCTGGTGGTCTCCATCTAGTTCTTAATGAACTTTCTCCACAAAACCTCAAAACAAAGCAAAGTGTGTGTGTTGCGGGGTGGGGGTGTAAATCCTGCATTGCAGTTAGCACTAATTGAAATTCCTGGTGGCAATCTCAGCAGTTAAGGCCAGAGTTTGAAGGCACTGGCAAGAGGGTATCCCCCCACCCCCTTTTCCTTGCTTTAGGCAGACACAATAGTGGAATGGCAGGAGAAAAGCTCATGTTGCTGTTCCTCAGAGAGGCCTTTTTCAGTTTTCATTATATTAATTTGACAAGCCGTCAAGATTTTCGGTATTAAGAGTACATGTTAGAGGAGAGGTAAACATGCTAAGATGTAGTGCAAACCATTTTACCAAATAAAGGCAGCTACGCTGGCTGCCGTCCTGCATTTTCAACGAGTCAGCCCTTGCTTAACTATGTACACATTTACAAGTCATGTATTGGTTCCACCCTCTTTACTCATTATGTGTGAGACGAGTAATACTAGTAGGGGATGTAGATAAATTTATTATATTTCTTTTTAGCAACCAGTCATCATACATTTTCAGTTTCAAAATGGTCCTTTGACTATTTAGATTCGTACTGAGAATTAATCCAGAGAATTCAATCACATTCACCAGGGATGGAGAACATGTGGCTCTACAGATGTTGGTGGACTGCAACTCCCATCAGCCCTAGCCAGCATAGCAAATGTTTATGGATGATGGGAGTTGTAGTCTAACAACATAGAGAGAGCCGTATGTTCCCCACCCCTGGTATACCATTCTTATGTTCACTGCTTCAGGATCTATTTTAGTGATTGAGCAGTATATAAGCATTGGAAATAAATAAATAAATAAATAAACAAACAAACAAACACCAAAAGGCAAAATACAAATGATCATAATGGACAAGTCTAGTATACACCTACAACAGCTACGTACAGGACAGAATAAAACATTCCTAGCTAGACATTCTACAGGTACATCCTTTCCTAGATCTATTGAATGTCGAGTTTCAAAGCTACCACCGTGGCTTTTGCTGTTCTAAGTGTGACAGAGCAGCTCCTTTCAGACTAGTTTCTCAAGTTTGATTTTCCTCCTGAATTTTAACAACCATGGATATTTCCCTTTTGCCTCATCGTCCCCTGTAAATTTCACAGTCCAGTAAAACATGTGTAAGCTCCTCCACCACTAATGAATTACACACAGCCGAGCACACCGAGGGTTGTTGCTGAGATGTGCAGGGTGGCCCACCATGAGAAGCCCATTTAACCAAGCTTTTATACGTGTGATCTTTGATGTGCTCTGCATCAAGTGTTCAAAATGTTGATGATGTTGGGATATAAAATAATGGAGTAACAGAAAAAATATATCGGCACAACAATTTTGGAATAAGAAAACTTCCAAACATTGCAATAATACTCATTTGGCTTTGTCATAGCCCAAGTGAATTGAAAAACCCAAATTCATATGGTCAGTAAGGAGCTTATGTCTCCAAGAACAAGCCCATGTTCACAAAGTCTTCTGTAACCTGTTCTGAAACTCATACTTTTATCTTTTTCACAATCCTTCATTCCCATTTTCCCCATACATTTATATAACTTTTCGCTATTTGTTAGCTATACTGGCCATAACTGCATTTGATTAATCTGCTAAGATCCTAATTTTAAACATATTTTCTTAGATGTAAGACTCACTGTTCTTTGATAGAGCTTATTTCAAAGTAAGTGTAATGTTTTTTACGATCTAACAGCCCTCTCTTAACATATTTATTGGAAGAGAATGGAGTGAGACATCCTGGAATATATAGGACTGGAGCCAAAGGAATATTTACTAGCGCATCTTCCCCCAAGAGGTGCTCTCCAGATGTTTTGCCCTACAACTCCCATCAGTCCTAGCCAACAGGGCCAATGGTCAGGGATGATGGGTTATAATCCAAAACATCTGGAGAGAACCACATTCGGATAAGCTGTAATAGGAAGTGTATCCAATTGAGCTGAGAGTCAAATTATATATTATAATTTGGTGTTGTGTAAGCATTTTTTAAAAGTGCTAATAGATTGCAGCTAGTTTACCAAAAGGGCAATCAGAAGTAAGACCACAGCATGCAAGGAGGGGGTTTAACACTCCAATGATTCTTTTTAAAATTATGCATAAATAAACATGTTTAGAATTATCCTGCAAATTGGTCCAATTTTATTTGGCAGAATGGGGTTTTTTATCCTTCATAGTACAATTTCTGCAGATATTGAGTTCTTCAAAATTTCAAGTTGTTAGAGTTATGAATGTTAATCAGAAAAGATAAAAACCCACATGAATATAGTCTCTATAAAGTAAATTTATTTTATCAAAGGGACTTCAATAGTAAATAGATTTTTAAAGAAATGGTTTAAAAACACGGAGAGAGAAAACAGTAAAAGAAGTCGTATTTGAGAGATAAAAAAACTTGGCAATGAGAGGGATAGAAGTTGATTGTAGTGCTTGATTATCCATTTCCCATTTATCTCATTGTGGCTTTCAAAGGAAAATATTCTGCTACGTAATGAGCAGCATAATCAGATAAACATGCAATGATGTATTGCTTATACAATTATGGATTTCTACTTAGGAACAAATGTGTTCCTTTTTTGAATAGTAAAAAGCAAAGGTACCAGTGATGTTCCATGTGGGGGGGGGGGGGATCTTCAAAATCCATAATTGAGTTTATTAGGACAACCCCAAAATGTCACAATGAGGTGAGCAAGATTTCATATTCTCCAGAATGTTTCATCAGGTTGGTTGGTACACACACTTTTACATCATAAAGTTTTTGGTGGGTAAGTCCAGTGTGGGCACGTATAAGAGTACAATTCACCAAGTACAGTTCCTACCCAGCCTCTGTTCATTTCATAGGGAATTGCCTGGGACAATATCTGATCCAGGGGTGGGCAACTTGTGGCCCTCCAGTTGTTTTGGCCTACAACTTCCATCAGCCCTAGCCAGCATAGCAAATGGTAAAGAATGATGGGAACTGTAGGCCAAAACAGCTGAAGGGCCACAAGTTGCCCATCCTGACCTCCTTTGGCTTCAATATTCCAGACATTTAATGCTATGCTTGGCATTAAAGGAAGGCAAATATCCCCTAATGAGGGTGTGCTAAATGCCAATAAGAGCCAATTTGCACTCTGAATGCATCCAGATAATAGAAACAGATACCAAATATTGAAAATCAAATATTAAATACCATTGGCTACTGATACCAAATGTTACGAAGTATCAAATATCACAGGAAGGAAGCAGTTAGCTGTCAAATATAAAACCATGTAAAATATTAGTGATGGGCTGAGGCTTATAATTAGGATCCTGGAATAATAGATTTGGAAGTTTGTTTGCTTCCTTGCCTGAGCCCACAATGAACCACATCTACCCAACTCACACGCTAGAAATTTGGATCTGGCTCTTAATGGGCTAGAAACTTACTGTTACAGCGGAACTGAAATAGAAGGAATTGACAGCAACAACAACAACTCCTAGGCTTTCAATAGTGAAGCCTTTTCTAGCGTGGTCAGAAACACAGGAATGGAAAATGAAAAATAAGAAATGTAGAAATACTACAAGATTTGAAGATTTAATTGAATTAAGAGGAAGGAAGGAAGAAATTAAAATTAAAAAAGGTTTGACCAGCGAGATATACAAAATATTAGGGGTGTGCACGGACCCCCCGGATCGGATCGGGACCCGGATCGGGACCTCCAATTTTGTCCCGGACCGGTTCGGACAAAATCGGAGGCCCCCCGGACCGGATCGAGTCCGATCCCGACCCAAAAATCGTTAATTTTTGGATCGGCCGCCATTTTTTTCCCCATAGACTTGCATTGCAATGCAAGTTTATGAGAAAAAAATGGCGGCGGGTGGGTGAGGGGGGGCCTAACTCCCTCCCCCCCCCGGGGCCGTCCGCTGTGGACGGCCCCGGCAGGTAAGCCCCCTCCCCCGCGCTCCCTACCCCCCCTGGGGCCGGCCGCTTCCATCCGCTGGCGCCCGCGGGCGCCAGCGGATAGAAGCGGACGGCTCCGGGGGGGGGGTAAGCCCCCTTCCCCGCCACTGCTTACCTTCTCGGCCCGTCCGCTCCCGTCCTCCCCTCCACGCACCCCCTCCTTACCTTCCCGGCCCGGCGGCTCCCGTCCGGCGCCGGCGCCTACTACTTCCAGCAGGCTCCGCGGCCTGCTCTAGAGTAGCGCGCCGGGTGATGACATCACCCGGCGTGCCACCCTAGAGCAGGCCGCGGAGCCTGCTGGGAGTAGTAGGCGCCGGCGCCGGACGGGAGCCGCCGGGCCGGGAAGGTAAGGGCCCCCCTCCCCCCTCCGCGCGCCCCCTCCTCCCCTCCACGCACCCCCTCTTTACCTTCTCGGCCCGTCCGCTCCCGTCCGGGGCCGGCGGCTACCACCAGCAGGCTCCGCGGCCTGCTCTAGAGTAGCGCGCCGGGTGATGACATCACCCGGCGCGCCACCCTAGAGCAGGCCGCGGAGCCCGCTGGGAGTAGCTGCTAGTGCCGGACGGGAGCGGACGGGCCGAGAAGGTAAGCGCCCCCCTCCTCCCTCCCCCCCGCTGTCCACTTTCATCGGCAGGCGCCCGCTGGCGCCCGCCAATGGAAGCGGCGGTGGGCGCCAGTGGGCGCCCGCCGATCCTCCGAACCGGTTCGGAGCCTTTTCGGACCGGTTCGGATTGGATCGGCCGATCCAGCTGCGGGATCGGAAATCGGATAATTTATCCGATTTCCCACTGGACCGGACTCGGATCGTGGATCGGGTCCGATCCAGTGCACATCCCTACAAAATATTCATAGAGGAAGATGATTATCAGGACTCTGTTGAAATTATTAAAAAGATTTGGGAAGACGATGTAAAGGAACAAATTAATGAACATAACTGGGGGAGGATATGGGATGCAAGAATGTTAAAGCTGTTGTCGATTAGAATTAAGGAGAATTATTATAAGAAAGTTTGGAGATGGTATTTAACACCGGTAAGATTTCATCAGATAGATAAAAAAGTGTCTAAGAATTGTTGGAGGGGATGTCAGGAGGTTGGAACTTATTTTCATATGTGGTGGAGCTGTGAATATGTACAAAAAAATTGGGAAAGGGTGTTCAAAGAAATAAGTGAAATAATTAGAAGTAAACTGGAATTAAGCCCAAAGCTGGCTCTACTAGCAATATGGGATAAAGGAAATGAGAATATAAGTAAGAGAGAACTGATAAACAACCTCCTGGCTCCTGTCAGAATGATGATTGCTAAAAATTGGAAAGGGCAAGGGATATATACTATAGAAGAATGGTATAAAGAAATATGGGATATGGCACTTAATGATAAGCTGACGTGTAAAATGAAAATGAAGAGGGGAATGTCCAGTAAGAATGATTTTGGAGAAATATGGAGCCCTTTTTTGGAATATGTATTAAGAACGGGGAAGGGGCAAATACCTTCAAAAGAGTCTTTACAATTTTGGAAAGAGTAATAATGAATAATTGAAGGTCTCCTGGGGGGAGGGGTGCATGTGGGGTATGTTGCTTATGTATTGTGTTTTATGTTGTATTATATTGAAAAATAAAATAATAATAATAATAATAATAATAATAATAATAATAAAAATAAAAAAAAAAGAATCACCTATTGAGGCCAGGAAGTTAAAGACGAAGCTTCTGCCATCACTGGTCTTTCTTACTGTCATTTTCCCACTCTCTTTTTAAGGCAAGTTTATGCCGCCGTGGAAGCTGCTGTGGCAGAGAGATAGTGGCACCGGGAGCAAGGTTAGACAGCACTCCCAAGATTTGTCTTTCCAAACTTTCTCATAGACCTCATGAAAAAAGGAAAAGAATACTTTCTGTCCACAGTTTGGGACTCCTCAAAATTCTGCAGAGATGGAGGGGCAGTGGTAGTTTATTGGAGCTCTGTTTCAGGCCAGAAAACTCTCACCATCCTTAGATTATTACCATGTTGTGTCCAAAATGGAATGCTGCGATAGCCTGGGATTTCCATTTAGGCAGATTAATCTGCTGAATTCCAGAGGAACTGGACTGAACCTTGTGGCTCACGATGTGGCCATCCAGCTCTTTGCTGTATATTGCGTTTCGGGTATATTATGCAGTTCCCTGCACTGGCATCCTGTAGCCGTCAAGAAGGCTCAGCTCATGGTGCTGGTTTAAGAGGTTTGGTACAGACCCATCTAAGATGGTCATTATAAGAATTACAGTTTAAGGATTGGGGCCTGAGTTGCGTATTTACTTCTTTCCTCCCCTTCTCACTTTCCTTTTGTGTCATTTTTCAATTGTAAGCCTGCAGGCAGTGACACAGCATATTGGATGTATGTAAGCCACTCTAAAAATGTCTTTAAACAAATCAAAGGCCCACCTGTATTTATTTATTTATTTAAAATCAGTTAGATAGCCTGCTATTCCTCACGAAGAGTATCAGAGAGGCATACATTGATAAAGCACAACAACATAACAAACAATGCAACTTTCCCCCTCCCCTTCAGTTCTGTTTTTAACTATGTCACATTTTTAGAGCTTTACACTGGTAGGCTGACCATATGAAAAGGAGGACAGGGCTCATGTAACTTTAACAGTTGCAGAGAAAAGGGAATTTCAGCCGGTATCATTTGTATGCAATTAGTTCCTGGTGAAATTCCCTCTTCATCACAGCATTTAAAGTTGCATGCACTATACTACAGTGACCATATACAAAAGAGGGCAGGGCCCCTGCAGCTTTAACTGTTTTAATGAAGAGGGAATTTCACCAGGTGTGAATTGTATACAAGTGACACCAGCTGAAATTCCCTATTCTCTACAACTGTTAAAGTTACATGAGCCCTGTCCTCCTTTTCATATGGTCAGCCTATACACTGGTGTTGGCTTTACTTTTCATTTTCATTTTGTTTAATTCTGTTGAAACTGTTTAAAGGTTTTGTTTTTATGTTTTTATTGCTCCGTATTTTAGGGTTTTAATTTTTGTGAACTGCCCAGAGAACTTGGGTGGTATAAAATGTAATTCAAATAAAATAAAATAAATCTCACAGCAAGCAAAGTATCACCTGTAACTGTGAATTACCTTCTGATTATGTCAAAGAAGTTCATAGAACAATGGTTGAAAACTACTCACATCCAATCCCCTACTTTAGCTTCTGTGCCACAAACACTTGCTTCGCTCCAAACATTTTAGATTTGAGTCTAATTTAAATTTGTGTACAAGCCTATTTCTCTCTCTCTCTCTCTCTCTCTCTCTCTCTCTCTGCCCCATGTGTGTATGTGTGTGTGTAATGTAGTATCCTTACCTGTCCTCATTCTTCAGAGGCTGAAAATTTACATTAAACAGAAATAGAATGAGCATGTGAGAATGTTGGATTATTGGCACTGTTTTTATTTATTTATTTGCTTGCTTGAGGAAGAATTCAGTCTAGTTCAATAAATGTTTAAAATCCAGTATTGTGGCATTGCGTATATTAGACTTGTGTGGAAGACCACTTTCTCTTCTCCACCCCCCCCCCTTTTTGCAGAGAGGGAAAAGCAAAATGGTTTAAAGACTGGAAAACGAAGGGAGACACTTTAGCCTCTCCTTCAAGTACATCTCCCTCCAGAGTACATTTACTTCCATCACAATGGACTAGAAGAGAGATCCTTGTTTAGTGTGGCAGTGCCCCTGAGACCTAATTTAGCTTTTATGGGAAATTCAAAGAGACAGAGTGAGCAAGACAGAGCAGAACAAAGATACAAGTTTGCACAGAGAATATTGATACTTGCCGTTTTCTTCTCTAAAATCCTTAAAAGAGATTCTGCTGGAAAATGCTGACTTGGACTTTTCTGCAAGTAGGTAGCCGAGCTTAAGTGCTGCATGTTAAGATCCACTTATTTATCTTCTGTTGTCAAGAGTAAAGAAAAATATGCAGCCATACTGCCTTGAGCCAACTGTTTTGCTCACTTAAAAAACAACAACATGTTTTTAGATGCACTATTTCAAATGTGTACTGGAAGGAGATGGACAAGTAACATTTAACATTTAAAAAAAACATACCCCATTGCAACATTTGCACAACTAAAACCACATCATCCTTATTTCTTCCTCTTTTCTAAAAAATGGCTTGTAGTCCACCCAGAGAACGTCCACTATTGGGTGGATTAAAAAAAATAAGAATTACTATATTAAATAAACAAATACTTTGAAGCTAGGTAACCACCATGTTTTATTAGATACAAAAACACACATGTACACACCCACAAACTTTCAAGTGAACAAGCCCGACAGGCCTTTTCCATGTGTAACCCACATTAATCACATCCAACAGGGTTTGCTCAGTTTTTGTCCTGCTTACCCATCCCCTGTTGTACCCATTACATAAGCTCCCCTCAGATCCTGAGTAGTGCTACTCTAAAAACACAACATGAAGCTATTGTGTGCATTCAGACATTTTTTAGTGGGAATCAGTCAATTAAATGGCTGTGAAAGGAAGTAGCTGTGGTGCATTGTGTCATTCTGATCTCAGTCACAGCACATGAGTGATTCATTAATGTGCTGTGGGCACTGTTATGGAATAAGCTTTTCATTAGTGAGAAAACCAGATGAATTGTCCTTTTTCATTTGTCTGCATATCTGTGTGTGTTTACTTTTTTTTCATTTGTGTGCATAACTGTGTGTGTTTGCTTTGAGAGTTTTTTTAAATGTTGTTCCATATATTAAGCCCATAAACTGAGAGCTTTTGCCATTAGATTTTTCCCTATTTGTGTGTTTCAAATACATGTATGGAACCAGAAGTGCTCATCTTCAGTGTTGTAATGGACTAACACAAATGTGACATTCCTATCTGGCAAGAATCCCCGCAGCTTACACGTCTTCTGACATAAAAAAATTGCTGCATTTTTAGGTATATTCTTTCCATTTCAATGCATCTGTTTTTAGTTTTCGGTTTAGGTTTACCCCCCACCCCCACCTCTTCAAAAGTGGTTTTCTTGGATGAACTCAGATTTTCTGCCAACATATGGAAAATAAAACCTAACCAAACGGTTTCCAATAATATCCATAGCTACTTTGGTTTCATCAGCTAATTCTAGCTGAACCACTTTCCCATTTCCCTCTGTTCAATAATACAAAGTATCTGATAAATACACATCCTCCAGAAACCCATACCAAGAGCACTAGTTTGTACCACAGTTTGTATCATATTGCTCAGCTGAAACTATTGTTTCTGTTGTTGCTAAGCAGCTAGATTTATAAGCACTGATAGAATTATGCAATTTATCCAGCAAAGTTCAAAGAAAGGGTCAGCCATGTACATCAATACAGTAGCAGAGTTAAATGAAGTAAAATAAAAAGACATCCTCCTTAGTAATACTGCTTTTCATAATACAGAGAGTGCAGACCTATCACAACATGGTTATGCAACTGAACTATACAGTTTTGGTTGATTTGATTACCAAGACAAATTCAAAAGGGCTCCTTTTTTGTTCCCATTCTTTTGCTGTTTGCCCCGAGAGCATAACATGGATAAATGTGATGACTTGTGGAGGGAGGGGGTTGTTGTTGCTGTTTGTAAAAACTGTTTAACTTTAAAAATGTAGTATTTAAATTCTACAAACAAACAAGGCAACTAGTGATGCAACTGAAGATGAATGCTGTGATCATGAATTCAGTGGTTTGTCCCTGACATCCATTGCAAACCAAGGGCAGTATCCAAATGTGACATTCTGCAAATTCAATTAGTACTAGTAGAGCTCTGCCAACTGGTTCTGTTGCATAAGTGGTTGCCCACTATGCTTGAGCAACCACTTGTGCAAGTAGTTCCATATTGTGTTGCACAACGGGTGCAAAGCAGTCACACAACCTGTTGCACAGCACATTGCACAAGGGGTGGGTTGCACAGTGGGTGCAAGCTGTTGTGTAAATGGTTGCACAAGCAGAATGCACAACAGGTAGCGGAATGGGTTGCACAACATATTGCATAATGCAAAACCGCTTGTGCAACCATGCTTACATAACATAACTTTAGTTGAATTCCTCTCTTGCATATAGTTCAGAACCTATTTTCCCCAGACACAATGTCTTTTAAATAACACAGTTGGATACTGCCCTGAGCCTATAACTCTAATGAAGTTCAGGGCCAACTTATAATAGGTTTACCACCAGCAAGGCCTCCCTGGCAGCACTTTCCCTTTTCTCAAGCAAATCAGTCATGTCAAGGGAGGGAACCAGCACAAGAATCCATTAATACTGGGATGCAAGGGAAATCGTAGCAGTTCCCAAAGACAATTGGTTCAATGACTGGAGGCATTTGAAACAACAACTCCCAAGAATCCCAGTGGCCACCCTGACACTCCTGAGCATGTTTAGACATATTCAGGCCTACAAAACTCTCACCTGAGATTGGTGTTTCAAAACTTTCTTAGCTTACTAAGAAAGACACCAAGTTTTCTCTGAGTTGTACAAGAAAGCTTGGAAAAAACAAGCTAATTATGAGGTGAGCCACAGAGAGTTTACCCATTCCTAAGGGCAAACTTAGAAGCCCAAAACCACATGATACAAGCACGTTCCTTTTGTAGTGCTATCTGTCTTGCAACCTGGTAAAATCTGTTGTGCAGAGGAGCTGCAGCAAATATATGACACTACCTTCACAGCCCAGGAAGGATCCTCAATGAAGCAGCTGAGTAAGTGCTCTTCCATGAAGCCATACTTTTATTCTGAAAATTGTTTCACAGCTGGCCTTACTATTGGCAGCTGATTTTGGGAGCTGATTTTGGATGTTATGAAAAGGTGGCTAATTGTTGGTTAGATTATTGTATTCCTACTGCCCAGGAGGGGGAGAGTCAGGGGTTCTGCTAAAATAATTCCACCTGCTTTGAGTTCTATGCACCACAATCAGAGCGGAGTTACCATTCTACCTAAGGGAGCAAATGTCTTGAATTGCTTCTGCTTTTCTATAATGTAGCAGTGTTCCTACTAAGTGCCAGTAAAGATTCTAGCTGGCATGCTATTATTTACAGTCCTTCCATAATAGGCAAAAGGAGGTTTCAAAGCAACTGTGAGCCTATCTACACTACTGCTTTAAAACGGTTTATAACCATTTTAAACACTTCTTTAGTTTTGAAGTGTTGTTGGAAGTGCTGACAGGTATGTTTTAATACCCTTTTTATAACAGGGTCTAAATACATGACTACTTCCATGTGCCATAGGGGACATTCGGATCCTGTCGCTAATGTCCATCCATCTCACATTAGGACATAGTTCTAGAACTTTTTTCAACTCTTATTATTTGAAATAATAAGAAAATGCCGTTGAGGATGTGTTTATATAGTAATTATGAGAGACAGTGTGGTGTAGTGGTTAGAATATTGGATTATGGCTCAGCAAACCCAGGTTCTAGTCCCCACTCGGCCTTGAAGCTCACTGGGTGACTCTCAGCCTAGCCATTCTTGCAGGGTTGTTGTTGAGAGAATTACATGGAGAAGAAGAGGGTCAAGTACACTACTTTAGACACCTTGGAGGACAATAAGTAAAATAAATGTAACCACAATCAACTTTCACACTGAGCATAAACTTAGCGTCGGTGCTTTTTTCTGGTCAACTTTGAGGTGGCCAGAAAAACACAAAACAGCCATGAATCTGCCTGTTAAATATATTAAATCCAGCCTTCTCCTGGATATATTTACACAATGAAAGTCTCACTGTGTTCAATGGTGCTTACTCCCAAGAATGTGTGCATAGGATTACAACCATAGCATACTGAACGATACTTGTAGCACCTCCTGACTTTTCTTGACTGCTCCTGTGTTTTTCTTCACTTTGGCTTCCTTCTTCTTTTCCGATTTTTACCCTTCAGCTTTGTTGTTTTCCCCCCTCATCACTTTCCATTTCTTCAGCAAGAACTGGTTCTCAGCTACAGTCATAAACTTTAAGAATGCAAGCTTTCCATCATACATAACTTTTAAGAATCAAAAGAGAAACGAAAAACCCATCTAAAGAT
This sequence comes from Anniella stebbinsi, assembly GCA_029215795.1. Lineage (NCBI taxonomy): Eukaryota > Metazoa > Chordata > Lepidosauria > Squamata > Anniellidae > Anniella > Anniella stebbinsi. The sequence goes on along the minus strand of JARDYH010000002.1, from coordinate 83,087,099 downwards.
TACATTCATTACCAAGCTCTATGGCATAATGAAGTTAATTTCTGAAATGATCTCATCCCAGAGTCCATACCCTTGAGAGCAGGGGTGGACAGAAGGTAGATCTCCAGATGTTTTTGGACTTCAAGTCCCAGAAGCCCCTGCCAGCATAGCCAAAATATCTGGAGATCTACTATCTGCTCTGCCCTGCTTTAGAGCACAAACTTTTTGACTCTCTGTTCAGATGACACGCTAAGCCACGATGGTTAAGCACTTTGAGCTAAATGTTATGGCTCTGTGTCATGTGAACCATGACTTAGCATGTCATGTGAACCACTCCTAATCATGGTGGCCACATAACCATGGTTTAAACACGCTCACTAACCATTTGCTGCAAAAGGTTAGTGGTCTAACAATGACTTAGTGTGTCATCTGTGAACAGGTGCTTTGTTTCATCAATGCCATAAAAGAGGTTTTCCATTGTTAGAAAACCAAACTTGAGCAAAAAAAAAAAATCCTTATGAGAAAGCTTTGAGAAAGTCTTACATCCGACATTTATTTATCAATGGGCCTGTTCAGACAACATGCTAGGCCATAGTTTGGCCACTAACCCTTTTGCAACAAATGGTTACTGACCATGTTTATATAGCCACCATGGTTAGGAATGGTTCACACAATATGCTAAGTCATGGTTCACATGACACACTAAGCCATAATGTTTAGCTCAAAATGCTTAATCACCATGGCTTAGCATGTCATCTGAGCAGGGTCAATGTGTTTATATTATATGGTGATAGATCGTTAACAGCACATTACAACCATAAAGCAGCTGATCCATATCCATGGCATCTATAGCAAACATTAGAACCCTCCCCTTCCCACAACTCCATTAAAAACCCAGCTAATCTCCCATCCCCAAACTCTAGCTTTTTAAGTACTAGTGGTGTGGGTAGAACTTTACATTCAACAGAGTCTCAGACTGGAGGGCAGAATCGGGATTTGCTTTTCATTTTTGGTTTCATCTAAATCAATTAGCTTGCTAAAAGTTGCATTATTCTGTTAGAGCAAAATGGGACAAATGGTTTTACTCTGGAATTATATTTATAATCTTCAGATAAGAGCATGACTAGGTGAACAATTTTCCTTTTAAAATAATAATAATAATAATAATAATAATAATAATAATAATAATTAATATGCTGGGAAAACACATAGTTCAGCTTTAGGGTTTGATGTTGTTGATTTTTGAGAAAAGGAAGACGACTGAGGAGAATAAACGAGATGTGCCCAGTCTGTCTTTAGTACCTACTGTGCGCTATTAAACCTTGCCAATGTAAAATGCAGACATTATAACAAGTTGGAGAGCATATTGATTTTTTCATTATTAGCTAAAGGTTTGCAAGCAGGATAAACTCTATTCAAACACCATGGCAGCAAGCAGTAATGTTTCCGAGATCCTTTGTAGAATGCAGCGGGAGACCAAAGAGCACTTTGCTTTAGTTAAGTCAGTTATGGCTGGATTTTTCTTTTCTTTCTTAGAAGTAGGAGACTAAGTTTTCTCTCTGGCTTTAGTGACGGTGTGTCAAATAAAGTCCATTTTATTTAGCATGGGTGTGCCTCCTCCTCTGCTTTTGAATGGGATGAATCCAGGGATGTGATCCACACAGCCCTTAGCTGCAGGAGCATGAAGCGCTTGGCATTGGGTACTTACCTCCCTGTCCCTCCATGACTAGTCCCTGCAGCTTGCAGCAGAGAGCCCTGGGAAAGAGACATACAACTGGATGAACACATAAGCTTCCTATTGAAAGGAACTACTTACACACTACAGTGCACTCATGTCTTTGTGCATGTCACCAAAAACTAATCCTGAAGAGAAAGGGAGAGGGGGGGAAAGGGCTGCATCCCCAGAACCCTATCTGCTCACCTCCTATGTCTGTATTTGCACCCCTAGGGGAATAAATCATGCCCATGGTTTCCAAGAACAGAAAATCCCTCTAGCTTTAAAAAAAAAATGTGACTGACTTATAGGATTGTTGTATCCTGTGGTGACCTAGAACTACACTGCTGCTAGTGATATTGAAGGGCACTGATAACTGTTGGGGGCCATGACACATCTACATCAAGCAGAATATAACACTATGAAAGCGGTATGAATCTGTCATGGGCCCCAACAGTTGTCAGTGCTCTTCAATACCACTATAAAGCAGTAGTGTAGATCCTGCCTTTATATACTGCTTTCATACCACTTTGATAATGCTATATCCTGCTTGGTGCAGATCTGGCCTGAGAAAAGATATTATGGGTATACACACACAATTTTGTGATGATCATTTCTACAATCATGCTTCACATTGCACTTGCCAGGAAACAAACAACTGATATTACCCCAAAATGGAAAACATGAGTTACCAGCATTTTCAAAGTATTAGTAAAAGACAAGGACCAAGTTCTCTTTTGAGCGAAGGAACTATGACAATATCTTCATTTATTCAGCTTTTTCTCTTCCTTTCCGACAGTGTTCTCCTCACTAAATGCTTGTTACTCAGACATGTTTGTTCCTGCTGAATGGAGCAAATCCTTCTTAGTACTCCATATGCATGGACAGTTTGTATAAAGAAAACAGTTTTCTGTTTGACCACACAGAGCAACAGCAGGACACTTAATCCATCCAGAAAGTAAGATCTGAGCAGAATCATATGAAAAATTATAACTCTGTTGAATTAGCAGGCAGGTGAATTACTTCCATCACTGGGACAAACCAGTTAAGCCCATGTGCTTGTAGCCTGTTCAGATCTACATGGAGAGACTGTTGAAAAATATTTATGTTTGGGAGCAGTTCCACAAGGGCATCTCATCATGTAACCAGTATCATGTTGGCAGTGCTAGTGTGAAGTAACTGATCAAGCAAATCCATGTGGCAGACAGTATGTTAAGGCCCATGAATGGAGACAGTGCCACATGGAACCTTTTTTCAGGGGTTCCACATGAGAGCCATAATACTGAACTGTTCATACCCATTCTTATCAATGAAATGAAGATGTCCTTTGCGTGTTTTTATTTTTTATTATTATTATTTTGTTTTGTTTTTTAATGTACATGGATTGGTATGTATCCATAGCAATGAATACATATGAAATGCATACAATTTTCTAGCAATTATGCATAGGCTTTAACAAAAGCAGACCAAATATCCAAATAAATATCCATTTGCAGGTGCTGTCTATATTGAAAGCATTGTGAGGTCCTCAATCCATTGCATTATAAGCATTTATCCTTCCAGTATTATCTTTTAGCTGCCAAAAGGGAATCCATTTACACTTACCATTTGTTAATTTACATGAAGCAAGTAAATAATTTAAAAGAGTGTGTCCATCAGTGAATATTAAAGACATGAGGGGAAAGAATTTGTTCATTTTGCTGATATCTTTTTAAATAAACTGGGATCTTTACTAAAATATACACATTCACTCACTTTGGGAGAAAAGTGTGATCTTATCCCCTTTCCAAAATGCATGGTTAGGGATTATTTTGCACATTCAGAGTTTGTGGCTATGCTTTCTCAAATGTTTGAATTTTTGCAACATATGTCAGGTTACCTGGGGATAACTTTGGGTCTTCTAAACACAAATGTGATTCTTCAGTTGAGGACATGCCAAAGCTCATAGATGAGGAAAAATTCAGGGTTTCCAACAGCCGTGATAAATAGAGAAATTAAAAATTTCCACCTATTGAAAATATGGTCAGGTATAAGTAGGTACAATCATATGCAGCAGTCTTTCCCAACCTGGTGCACTCCAGATGTTTTGTCCTTCGTTTCCATCAGCCCTAGCCAGCATAGCCAATGGTGAGGAATCATGGGAGTTGTAGTCCAAAACATCTAGAGGGCATCAGGTTGGGAAAGGCTGATTGATATACAGGCTCAGCTATGAACGCAAGCTGTCAGAATGTGCCTGGTGCATCTGTTTAAAACGTGCAGGGATTTCAGCAGCAAGAAAAAAATGTATTGCTTATTCATATGAATTAGTGAATTATACAACAGATTTGTAAGGCTGTGCACCATGTGATCATTTGGTAATCTGATGCTTGAAAAAATTAGAGCATTATTTCCTGGAGAACATTTTCCAGAGAGGGAGCCATGTTAGTCTATTGCAGCAACAGTAAAATAAAATAGAATAACTCTCAAAAATCAAGAAAGGATCTTGTGGCACCTCAAAGGCTAACAAACTTGTTATGGCATAAGCTTTTACAAACTAGAGGCCACTTTATCAGATGAGTGCAGCATTATCCTAAATTGGCAGGTTTATGTACACATTAACAAGTGTGAATTAGCTTACTAATATTTGTTTGTGTTCTCATCAAGGCTGGCCACTGTCACATTTGTACATACATCTAAGCATTGACTTTTACAGTCTATAACTTTTGTATTTGATTTCCCACGGACCTCACTGCATACAACCCCTCCCCTCCCACCACCTCCACAGTTCTTAGATGAGGCTCAAATGATTTATGATTCATTTTTGGCATGCTTCTGAAGAAGTGTTTTCTTTCTTACCGCTCTTCTTATGGCAGCTACAGAACTGGGTATCCGTTTCTGAATTTTTCAGTAGATAATTCTGAAAGTCTGTATCATCATCATCATCATCATCATCATCATCATCATCATCATCTCTCTGATTCTTCAGCTAATATACTCATCAGTACAGCACATTCAGAATCTAGTATTTGGAAGCAGGGCTAGAGTATTTATGGGGCAGATGTGATGTTGGGAACTCACTTCAAGAACCCGTGTTTGTATATGTATATGTGTGTGTGTGTGTGTGTGTGTGTGTGTGTTGGTGGATGAGTGTCTGGTCAGCAATGTGGCAGGGGGTGATGAAAATGGTACCTTTCTTGTGGGAGCCAGGAACAAACTGCCCCAATTCCCCCCTGCCCACAGGGCAGCCATGTCTGGAAGAAATCCTTGAAGGAAGTAGGATACCTCAGAGGGCAGAAAGGAGATAGCACTGGCTGAAATGTGAAACGATTGCCTGAGTCATTTGGATTGGATAGCCACATGAAGTATAAGCAATCCATGGCTACAGTCATGAGGGCTATGTATTAATACCTCCTGCAATGGAGGCAGTATGCCTCTCAATATCAGTTGCTGAGGAACAAAAGGGGAGGACACTATTGCACTCACGTCTTGCTTGTGGTCTTCCCATAGACTTGTGGTTGGTCAATGTGGAAACAGATTGCCACTCTCTGATCAGATCCAGCACAGCTCTTCTTCTGTTCTTAAAATATGGAGCACCAAAACAGAAAACCTATAAAAAAAAACTATAAAAGAGGGTCCACATATGGACCCTAGTGCTAGGAGTTGGTGGGTCTTTAACCATTTGCCCTCTGCTGTTGTCCCAGTCTGGATTGGGGGGGGGGGGTACCGCATCTCCAATGTATATTGCTAAAAAGTGATCCATTTGGTTTTATGCCTTACTTTTTGGCAATACAGATTGCATGTGTGGGGGACCCGATCCAGGCCAGACCACTGCTAATGGTTAAAGCCCCCTATGCCCCACATTAGGGCCAAGATCCGATTTGGATCCCCTGCACTTACTTTAGAGGGTGAAAGGAAACAGGATAACTTTAAAGTAATGTGAAGTTTGACCCTCATAACACAAAAAGGTATCCTATTTCCTATAGAGGGAAAAAAAAGTCATAGAACCCTATGCAACCGTTATTTCCAATGACTATTCATAGTGGAGTATGATGATTACACTGTTCAAGCATTTATCACACTGGATGGCTGTCTTACAGTTGATTCAGCAGTAACCAATAGCCTGAGCCGTTTGGTCGAGATAGTCATAAGCAGCCAATCATGGTGCTGAACATCTCACTCGTTTGTCAATTGTACAGACTGCTAGACCTCAATCACATTAACTGCATCGAATGGAAAGAGGCATCACTCAAGCCAGCATTTGACTAAGGGTAGGTGAGAAATTCATTCAGGTCACATTTCAGTGCAAACTTACCCAGTTCACCCTTGTCAAACCTAAATACAAATTGGAATACAGTTCGCCACTGAAATCTGTACATTTCCAAAGCTTGCCAAAAAATAATAATCCCAAAACCCAGGCATACAAAAATGTGCACATTAAAAAACAAATTCGCACAAAAATGCCTCTTCCAAATAATGCACAAAAATGCATATAGCTGCAAAAATGCACACCAAACACTTTATTATGCAAAAATGCATACAAAAATGCAGGTTTTTTTTAAAATGCATGCAAATTTTCTTGCAGACTTAAAGAAAATCACAATCTGATGCAGAATCAGGATGGGACAAATTTAGGATTGGAAAAATGAGGAATGAAATTGAGCTTGCCTGATTTGCCTAACCCTTCCACTGACTTCGAGCGTGTATCAGGTTTTGTTGCCTACTCTTCTCCATTGGCCTCTTCTTACATTTATGGCATCTCAAGGCTGCATATCCAAGCAGGGGTTGAATTGTAAGCTATGTATTATGCTTTCAGAATGCAAGGCTATTACTCACACAGATTAAGGCCGCGCAGCGAGGATATTTTTGTTTTGAAATGGAAGCGATGGACTGTCAGACTAATTAGAGTGAAGCACCTGTGTCTCTTTAAGATGGGAGCCTAGATTCAGTGGCTCTCATGGATCACCACAGAGCAAGAGGATGCGGTGGTTATTTCTGCCTGAAGCAGGCCCTTTCATGCTAAATAGATCAAAAGAAGCTCACTTGCTTATTTGTGTCCTGGTGCTTCATTATGAAATGCTGTGGACCATATTATACATGCACTACTGTGAAGTGGGAAAGATGACGGGATGCCACCGGTCCTCCTATGGCTGACTTGGATGGTGATGAGTGCTCTGAGTATTTTGACACAGTCATAAGACTAATACATAAATTACTTCTACAGTTATTGCTTCCTAAAGTGGTTACATCAGGACATCACTGCTTCTTTTTCTGTTTTGTTAACCACAAAACTCAGCTTAGAATTCGATTTGGCAGCTGCTGAGCCTCCTTAATATAGCAACAGATGAACACAGGCAAGGAGCAGATCTATCACTGTATCTGACTGATCTTTCTGCTTATGCACAGTGACAAATTCTCACCTCTCCATATAGATCAGCAGGCACTGTAACCAGTCAGTCACGCATAAGTTGTGACAGCACATCACATGCTTGGCAATTTGGAGCCCTAGAGAACAAGGTGAAACATGTATTTATTTTACATGAAAACAGCAGACTTTTCCAGAGCAATTGCTTTCGGTGCATCTTCTTGCAAAAGACCATAAATGGTCTCCCTAATTTAAAAGACATACAAAAGGGAGAGAGGAACCGAAATGGCTTTAATCATATGAGTCAGTGTCAACTCTCTGTTCAACATGGAGTCAGAGGTTGCAATTAAATTTTAAATTAAATTAGGAAGAGTGGAATAATCCGTGAAAGTGCTCTTGCCTTTCTTTCTAGCACAAAAGTATTCTGCGTGTTGCTTTCGACTTTGAAACTAATGCAAAAGGGAGGGAAGTCACTGCGTGGTTTTTGCACAAGCGAGCGGGAAGCAAGCTTGTGTAATGAGGTTTTCCTTCCCCTTCCTTCCGTTTGTGCCCTCTGAAGTGCCTCTCCAGAAGGTCAGGAGGACTGACCAAACATTGGTGGGCTGTGCCTTCTGGGGCTGCAGCAGGAGGGGGAATTGACCCAATTTTGGAAGGTTTTCCCTTCTCACTGTAGGCCCATAAGACATGGCCCACAATGTTTGGTCGGTTCCCCCCTAGAGAGGCTTTTCAGGGGGGAAAGGGGGTCTGAAATGGAAGATCCACTGCATGAGCTTGCTTCCCATTTGTACAACATACCTGCCTGTTCGATTGCTGAACTCATCAGGAGATGTCATCCTGGCGATGTCCAAGATTTTGGAAGCCCAGCACATGGTGGCTTAGAACAAGTTGCCACTACAAATTAGCCAATTCTTCTGGGCTTTCAGCACTTACTGAAAACATACTTTTTTTCCAACAAGCATTCCCAGGAAGGTAATCTTGTCTTCTATATACACTAATCATATACAGTATTTAATTATGGTCTTATGCTGTATCTTTCTGCATTGCTTAGAAATTTCTTAGACATATAAGTGATATATATACCACTCTGGGTCAAGGCTTTTCTCACTTGGCTCTTCTCAAAACCTGGTAGAAAATGGGTCCTCTTTGAAAGCAAGCTGCTGCCTATTAATGTCTTCTTCTTTTAAGGATAAAAGCACTAAAACAGCTTAAAGTTCTTATACATTTTTTCCATTTTCATATCCAGGTGTCACTTTTAAGAGGGGGGAAAAGAGGGGGGGAAGAGTCTTTGAGGCACACGAAGGAACAGTTACTCTTAGATTACACTGAACCCCCTGAGGTTTTATTATCTGCTTACAATACGTTAAAACGCTAAAAATCCTCCCATCCCATAATATGGATAAATTCCATTAGATAGCCCTTTATAGATGAGAGTCTTTTTACACATTGTGAGTTAGCCAAGGACAAAGCTGGTTTAAAACTCTGGACTAGTTCATCATCCTCATCTGAAAGGTATTTCAAAATCACCCAAGTATCACTTTCAAGTACACTAAGTGGGGAGGGGGGTGTTTTCTTTAATAGAGGCATTCCCCATACTTTTTGATAAAAGATCTTGTGACACACTGGAAAAGGAACCTGTTACTAATTCTCTCTGCCATGCATTGAAATTTGCATAATAAGAAACAAAGCCATTTGATATTGGCGATATGAAATTCACACACAATTTGATGGAATAATCCACTCCATCAGCTCCATGGAATTTGAGAGATCCTGCATAGCTGAACTTGTCTAAGTCCATCAAATGAGCCTATAGCTGAGCTTGGATTTAAGTTGATGGACCAGCACTTTACCCCCAAGTATATCTGTTGACTAGCATGAATAGAAAATGTTGGTCGGTGCTTTGAAAAGTATGCTATTAAGGAGAGTTATCCCCTAATTAAAAGAATCTTCCAGTGCAATCTCATACATATCTATTCAGATGTAAAATGTATTAAATTAAAAATGACTTATTCCCAGGTAAGTGTGAATAGGATTGTAGTCATCCCATATTATTAATAATATGACTTTTAGACTGCAACAATTAGGTATGAACAAATCTGTCACATTCGATTCCACTCAGTTTTTCAATTTTTTTTTTCTTCCATTAAATTCATTATGTCTCATTTCCATGCCAGTTTGTGAATGTGTGGGATTATTTTTTTAAGTAGACACAATATTCAACATGCATTTTTGTGTGCATTTCTCAAAAATGTACACATTTTGTACACATGTTTTCAAATTATGTATATATATATATATATATGCGCATATATATTTGCAGGCAATATTCCCTAAAATAAAATATTGTTGTGTGCGTCTTTGGGCATACTTTTATGTACAATATGCACTTTTGACTTCATTTCTTTGATGTGAGAAGTTTGATCACAAACTTTGGCAAAGTGCAGATATCAACATTTAACTGTGCTCCAGTTCATATCAAGGTTTGGGTATACAAATTTGGTAAATTGGTATAAAAATGTGGACTGACCCAATGTCCAGCCCTAGCAACAATCCTATACCCATTTACCTGGGAGTAAACCTCATTGAATTCAATGGGACTTACATCTGAGTACTCATGTATAGGATTGCACTGCCACTCCACTAATTAATCTATTAGATTTTCATTCATTTCCATGCAAATAAAACAATACCCCTCAAGGGGAAAAAATGTATGGGTTCACACAACATACTAACTCACCATGGGTTATCATGTCATCTGAATACAACATGTTTTCTGCAGGGTGGATTAACAAGTTGTCTGAACGCAATGCATTTTTCACAGGGTGGTTATTGCATTTTTGAAACAGAGTGTTTTCCACAGGATGACTTGTTAACCATGCAGTGTGGTTTATTTTTCTTGAAGTCATCTTGAGAACCCATGGTTTGATTTGGTTAACAAGACACTGTAATTAACAAGCCACTGGAGTTAAAAAGCTACATTGTATGATTAACAAGCCATGTTAACCCACCATGCAGAAAATGTGCTGCATTCAGACGACATGATAACCCATGGTTCAATAACAACCCACACTAAGTGAGTTAGCATGTAGCGTGAACCCACCCAGCCTTTGACACAGATCAAGGATGTAGAACCTCAAGCCTCAACACAGGTTCTAACTGCCTTTAGCAGCTTATGGCTGCAATAACATTTAACCCAATGGAAGGAGCAGAACGGTGGCATGTGTGGAATTTCCAATTGTTCTCATTAAATACTTACTCTGGAGATAAAATAATGGACAAATATACAATGTCAGACCAGTTGTTGATATAGTTAAAGAGTTTATAAAGATTAGCATTTAGTTGAACTGTAAGTAATAAAGTTAAGAAGATGAAAACATACTTACCTATGTAACTGTATGGGAAAAATATCAAAGTGATTGAATTATATACTGTGCTATATGCTGAAATGGAAAAATCAATAAAAATGTTTGTTTTTAAAGACTCTCAAGCCCGGGCCAAATCTACAGGTCTAAATCCGGCCCTCAGGAATTCCCCAGAAGGCCCACACCCCCTTCCCCTTTCCCTGAAACACCAATCTTGGCAGGGATTCCTGGCTTTTGAGCAGTTTTCAGCCCATTCTAAAAGGTTGAAATGCCTCTACTAAGGTTTGGATACTGGCAGTCAGAGCTTTACGTTTAACATGCTTAGATTTTTTTTGGGGGGGGGTCCTTCCTCTTTTGCTTTTGGCTTTATCCACCACTGACCTGCACCCTCTGAAATTTGGCCCTTGGGCTGAGAGAGGTTCTGCTCTCCTGAGATAGATATACATCAGGGATGGGCAAAAAGTAGATCTCCAAGTGTTTTGGACTTCAACTCCCAGCATTCCTGACCATTAGCTATGCTGGCAGGGGCTTCTGGGAGCTGAAGTCCCAAACCCTTTTGCCCACCCTGTTAGACATCACAGCCCTTGCTTGCTTAGGAAATATATACTTCCCACCCCCTAGGCCACAGAGTAGAAGGAGTACTTCTTGAAAGTTGGCACCTTTCATCTACAGCTTTCCTAAGTACTTCTAGTTTTAATCAATTCCTTGAACAAATTGACTGCAAGTAGCAGCTAGTTTGGCAAGAGACCAAATTTGTCCCATCTTAACAAGTCAGGTTTAAAACACAGCCAAGGGTTTTGTCAGTGTACTCGGGAGAATGTGCTTTTGAAGCCACTGTAAAGAAAACGGAAACTGACCTTTGGCGGCAGCAGCCATCCTGTGACTGGTCAGATCAATCTGTACAGCCGAGAAATGCCTTTTCCTCAAATGTCCTTTCTGTGAGTGAGCAAATGACGGTGCCTCTTATCGAGGAGTTTTTCTTTTTCATGGTGTTGACTGTGTCTCCGTTGGATCCAAGAGGTCAGCTATAGGGAAGCTGATATGTTCCTTTACAAGACAAGAAAAGGAAAGAAAAGAGATCACATTCTGAATTTTGAATGTCTGTGAAATTTTGATTTAACTTCAATGGCTTTCATAGAGAATTTTCATTAATTCCACCCCCTCCCTCTTCCACTCTCACCCCAGGTAGGCTCTCAGTGATCTTTTGGTTGATTTGATCTGAAGTCTTTAGCATTTAAAAACTCAACCCTATGCCTGTTTCCTTAACTGTCTTCAGTGGGATTTACTCCCAGGAAGATGCATATTTGTTCATTTTAGTATTACAAGTGTATTTTATTATTACAAGTAGATTCCACCTTCCCTCCAAGGAGTTCCAGGTGGCATACATGGTTTGTTTCTTCTCCACCCATTTTGTTTTCACAACAACCCTGTGAAGTAGGAACACAGAAGCTGCATTCTATCAAGTCAAACCATTTGTCCATCCATCAAGCTTGGTATTATCCACACTGATTGGCAGCAGCTCTCCAGGGCTTCAGATAGGAGCCTTTCCCAGCCCTTTCTGGGTATGCAGGGGATTGAAACTTCAACCTTTTGCATACAGAGCAATTGCTTTATCACTGAACTAGGGTGTAAGCTGAAAGAGTCACAAAGTCACACACTGCACTTCATGGGGGAGTGAAGGTCTCCCCAGTCCTATGATGACCCTGTTCAGAAGACACGCTAAGCGACGGTGGTTAAGCATTTTGGCTCAGCATGTCATATGTGGGGATGTTGTGAGTGCCTGAGCCCCCATGTCCAACTTCCCGGACCCAGTTGGGTGAACCTGACATGAGTGCCAACCCATGCTCAAGGAATCACGAAGCCCCATGAGCACTCAGCAGCTGCCCGCCCACATGCCCAAATCACACACTTCCACTTCCTGCATCAGTGGCGGCCTCCATTGACATTATTGTGCAATTTCAGGAGCCTCTGTATATTGCTCACTTCCCCCCCTCCTGCCAATGGCAGCTTTAAATGGAGTATTCAGACTTTTACCCTTGCATCAATGGAGCCTTTAAGGCTGCCATTGGTGCGGGGGGGGGGGGGAGTGGGCAATTCACCGAAGCTCCCAAAATTGTGCAATTCCCCCTATTGCATCAATGGCAGCTGTCATTGATGCAGGAAGGGGAAATGTGCCATTTCAGTGGGCGGGCAGGTGAGCACCTGCCGAAGCAAATGCAAGTGAGTTTGCCTACCCCTAGTTTATATGAACCATGACCATTCTTAACCATCGTGGCTACATAACAATGGTTTAAACATGTTCACTAACCATTTGCTGCAAAAAGGGATAGTGGCTTAGCATGTTGTCTGGATACGACCATAGGCTTGCAGCCTATGACTTGATGCAGCATCTAGCATCTATACCATTTTTGTTAGCTACTCCCACCAGACTTTTTTTTAAAGTGGTGCTGCCATTTCTAGTTATTTTTCTTTTTAGCATGTTATTAATGTCAGTGCTTTGTTTGGGGCTGACTAATTAAAAAGCAGCATTCTCCAGGGGACCATGAGGTAAACTTGAGAAGACAGTGAAGTGCTACCTTGAGTTTAAGTTTCTGCAGAAATCCAGTTAGATTTTTTTAAAAAAAGGTGAAAAGCTGGTGTCTGTTTTCATTAGCCACTTATCTGATTGCTGTGTTGAGACAAGCCACTTTTTGTTGAAGAATGAGTTAAGACAAATGGTCCAAGGAGAAATGAGGTTTTAAAAAAGGCTTGGAATAGTAGCCTGAAAATTCCGGTGATCCAAAGGAATATTTGGTAGCACCCTTCCACTTCCACTGAATTTCCTCTTCTCCACCCACCCCCCTATTTTTTCTTTCTGTCAAAGCAATGTAACTAACAGGCACAGGATGCCTAAAATGGAAATTGTGTCTTGTTGTCATTCTAGTATTGTCTGTAGCATCTCATTTCCAAGAGAGTGAGAAAGAGAATGCAGGCACAAAGTAAAAGTTGGGATATGTTGCATATCATAAAGCGCTAATTAAAGCGAGTGGTACCCTACTTCCTCCATTGCTTCTCCCTATCTCCGTCTGCTGTCTTGACAGCTGAGGCAGGATCGATCGGTCCAAATTCAAAGATGCACGGTTTGTTTCAGTCTGTCACAGATGTAATGTGCTCTGCTCCATTCATGGAGGCTGTTCAGCTCTCTGCATAGCACATGACTCTAAATCTTCTTTTTCCATAAACTACAGTAGAGGCCTTTGTCCCAAGTGTGATTTAGCTTCTTTTATTAGACCATGACGGGGCTGGCATCCAAGAAATGAGGGAATTCACTAATCTTAATACAAAAAGCAGAAACAAAACACACACAAAACCCAAACCAAAAAAAAGCTATTTTATGTTGTGAAAGCCACTAATCAGATCCAGCTTAGTTTATATGTTTGATTTAATTATATTCTATAATTGCAAAAGTAAACTTTTTTGGGGGGAAAGACTTTTATTTTCATGGCAGGAGTCCAAGTGGCTATAAAAAGAGAGATAGTTGAATCAAACAGGAAAATCTTTTCATGTCCCCGCCTGCAGTCAGGGCTGATCACCTGCCTCCCAGGTGTGAGGTGGGAGCCCAAATACATCATTAACAGCACTATCTGATATGTGCTTGTTCAGACTTGAGGCCCATTGTTGTCAATGAGGGTTGTAGCCATGCAAGTGAGTATAGGATTGCAGTCTAAGATGCAATCTTAAATTCAATGGAGTTTATGTCTGTGTAGCCAGCCATGTATATGATCACACTGTTAAAAGGTTGAAATTCATGTTTGGGACCTGCAAGTAATTGAACGGGATGGGATAAATGATTTGGATAACCTTCCCGAATACAATATTATGATTTATTTCTACTCCACATTTCCTTCCATAATAATTATATACACACAAACACACAACAATATCAAATACACTCTCAAAAGATTGTAGCATGAAAACTTATATGATAATAACAATGCTACAGTACACCCATAAACTAACTTTCTGTTCAAGACTTAATTCAGTAGATCAAGGCTATTACGCTCTGCAGCAAGATAGGTTCTGCTCCCCAAATCCTGAACTTCAGTGGTATAGAAGAAGATTCTTTAGGTTGCACTATTGATAATCATTGCATTTTTGTTTTAATGGATAGGCTTCTACTCAAGCAATATTGGACACAGAAAAGTGGTTTACGTTGTAGTTTTCATGACATGAAGACATACCTGATGGCTTCCAGGAAACTATCTATCTGCTGAATATGTGCCTCTTTCAGTGTTTGCTATTAAGATGCGATCAAAGTGTAATTTGTATATGATCCTTTCAGAATGATTTCTGTTTTTGAGATTAGTATGAGCATTGATTGATTGATTGATTGTTGTCTTTCCCAACCCAGTGCCCTCCAGATGTTTCAGACTACAACACCCAGCATTCCTGACCATTGGCCATAGCTAGGGCTGATGGAAGCTGAAGTCCAAAACATTTGGAGGACACCAGGATTGGGAAGGCTGGTGTTGCGCTCTTCTGCAATTGCCATGACTGACTGCTGAGGTTTGGGAGTAGTTGAGCAATAAGCAATCTATCTAGGCTTGAACCTGAGCAGTACTGTGTAGTGTAGACTGGTATTTTTACTCCCCCCTCCCCATGATGGGAAATTAGGGTCCTCACATGGCATGCATCCCCACTGGACTTTAATTTCATTTCTCTCTCAGTGCCATTTACAGCTCCTGTTCAAAGCCAAAGTTTAAATCCTGGATAGACCATGTGCATGAGACAAGAAGGGGCCTGCAAGTGGATGATGGGAGCTGTAGTCCAACATATCTGCAGGGCACCAGGTTGGGGAAGGCTGGACTGGACAGGAGTAGTTGGATAAATAGTCTTAGGCAGCTTCCTTTGAAGATAAGGTGGCTATAGTGGCTGGGTGCATTGCATCTACTGTGACCCCAGAAGACTCTGCCTGCTTGCCGCCATTTGTTTAGATTCTAAACCACCAAAAGTTAGCACAATCAAACTTCACCCTGCCAATTAGAGCTTTTCAGCTGGAGCGCCAAACAAGACTTAATAGTTTTGCCCTCTGTTGCTTCAGAGTGTAGAGTTTATTTTTATTTATTTATTTTATTCCATTTATATACCACCCCATAGCCGAAGCTCTCTGGGCGGTTTACAAAAATTAAAAACATTGAACATTAAAAACACCGATATACAAAATTTAAAACCATAAAGCATAAAAACAAGTTATAATTACAATATCCTTTAAAACAACAATTCTGGGTCAAAGCACAACAACAACAACAACAACAACAACACAAAACCCTCATCATATGTTGTTAAATGCCTAGGAGAAGAAGAAAGTCTTGACCTGGCGCCGAAAAGATAACAATGTTGGCGCCAGGCAAGCCTCATCGGGGAGATAATTGGGGGGCCACCACTGAAAAGGCCCTCTCCCTTGTTGCCAACCTCCATGCAGTTTAGTTTATGAAGCCCATGTGGAAGAATGGAGGAGGAATTACTATCTGTAAGGTTTCCATAAAAGGCGCACAACCAGCTCCTACTGCTGAATACACTATTTCAGCACTTCAAAGTGTTGCATAGATCTGCGCTCTTAAAATCTCATCACTTGTGACTGACTTGCCAAGGTTCAGTATACCTTTGGTATATAGCTTGGATTTTTCAATAGAGGATTATTTTTAATTTTTAATTTTTTAGAGCATTAACTTATCCTATGCAATATGAGCCCAAACTAGGACCATCCTGGCCAGTGATGTCCTGTGAATGGCCAGTGATGTCACTTTACTAAGCAAAGTCCAGTGGCTCCCTGCCCAAGCATCATCAGCTGGCAAGTACCTAGCTCCTCCTTTGCCCTTCCTCCCTGCTCCGGCCACATTCCCAGTGAGCTGTACAATAACAGATATTTAGGGATCGCCAGCTATTTTCTTTCTTTTTTAATGTTATTATTTGTTACCATTGTCTGCCGGCCTTCCTCAAAGTCATGTGCATGGAGTTCCCAGACAGTCTGCCTTCCAAATACTGAAGTGGCCCAAACCTGCCGAACTTTAGAAATTGACCTCTGAGTTATTATTGCTTAGACAACGCCCCTCATTGATCCAAATGGACTCTTGCTTGGGTGTTGCTGATCAAACTGTAATAGGCTGACCATCTGAAAAGGAGGACAGGGCTTCTGTAACTTTAACAGTTGTAGAGAAAAGGGAATTTCAGCCAGTGTAATTTGTATGCAATTAGTTCCTGGTGAAATTCCCTCTTCATCACAACAGTTAAAGTTGCAGGCACTATACTAGAGTGACCATATACAAAAGAAGGCAGGGCCCCTGCAACTTTAACAGTTGTGATGAAGAGGGAATTTCACCAGGAACTAATTGCATACAAATTACACTGGCTGAAATTCCCTTTTCTCTACAACTGTTAAAGTTACAGAAGCCCTGTCCTCCTTTTCAGATGGTCAGCCTAAGTAACTGTAAGGCTCTTCATTTCAATGGTTTTAGCAACACTGTAGTACCCACCCATCCACCCTTCATTTGCAGATTTCACCCTGCAATCACACTTGGGCTGATAGGCAGGAGTGGGCCACCTGGTGCCCACTAGATGGTCTGGACTACAAATCCCATAAGTCCCAGCATGGCCAATAGTAAGGGATTGTGGGATTTGTACTCCCAAACATCTGGAGGACACCAGGTTTCCTACCCCAGGTTTAGGACTTTTAACCTGGATTTTCCAGATCCATATTTAACATCTTGGATCATACCAGCTCTGTTTTAAGACTTGCATCCATTATGACTTATGGATTCTGTGACTGCTGTTTCAGGAATCAAATGAAAATGCAAATCCTGTTACTAGTAAGATGATCATGTTTTTCATATTACATTTAAAATGTCTCATAGTAAACAAACTGGCCATGATCCATAGGGAGGGAGTCCCTCTGGAAAGAGAGTTCATTGCGTTTAGAAGACTGACTTTATGTATTATGCTTAAGGCTGGTAAGTTTCTGCATCTCTACCAGTGCCATCCTATGGATGCCTACTCAGAAGTAAGCCCACTGAGTTCAATGGAACTTACTCCCAGGTAAGTGGATATATGAGTGCACCTGAAATGACATTACATTTTCAAAAGATTTTAATATCCTTGAGTTTTATTTCTTGGCCACTGCCTGATTTCTTGGCCCATATATTACATTTAATGAAGCTTGTGGTAATTTTGTACTACTCAATTAAACCTCTTTTTGAAGAATGATAATTGGCACTGCTAATTATATGTTGAAATTATAATCAGCTATTCACATAAAATTGTGACCTAACTATTGAATCCCAGAATGTTTAGTGAAAGGTACAATATTTTGGATTTAATTAAGGTAGTTAAGAAGAGGGGAAAGGAAAGACATTTTGAAAGACAGCCGAAGGCAAGGGCATTGTTGGTTTGCTTATTTCTGAGATTCAGTTTCATTGAACTGAAAAGCTAGGAGAGGGTTTTAGTGTGGGGAAAAAGAAACACCAGGGACAAGTAACAGAGAGAAGGACAGTAAAGCTATAGATTTGGATTAAAATATTTGGGCCAGCCAGAAGTGCCACAGGACAGAGAGGCTGCAGAGAAAGGAAGAAAGACTCACGCTTTCCCTACTCCAGCTTTTTTTTTTTTTTTAATTACAACAAGACGTTTCAAAAGCAGGTGCAAAGGAATTGTTTGTTTCTTTCCATTTCTGCCCATTTGGTACTACTGTGATACATTCCTAGGGGAAATTATCTTCGAGAGGGTGGCGGTGGCTGATCTCCAGACATTTTGGGAGAGAACAAATTATTTCGACCCATTCCAGCTTCAGGCCTGGTTTCGGTACTGAAATGCCCTTGGTTGTCCTGAGGGATGATCTCTGTCAGTAGAGAGAGAGAGACCCTTTCCGCACCAACCATTTTTCCCGGGGCTGCCCCTGCCTGCTCGCGGAGAGTCCGCATGACACACAGAGCATCCCGCAAGCAGGCAGGGGCCAGACCTCCTTTTTCCTGGGAGTTCAGGGAACGCTATGATCCTGTTTTGTTCCCTACTCCTGGGAGGGCAGCGAGATGGGTGGCTGGTGTGGCCGCCCAAACAGGGCACAGCCGCACTTACCTGTGAGTAAGCATGGCTGCACCGATGGCCATGGAGCCACACCACGCGGCTCTGAGGCCATGGGAGGGGGGGGGGCAGTGAAATCTCTATCCCCAGGATGGCAGGGGGGAGTAGGGGCACAATTGTGCGGCTTTTTTTGTAGAAATAAAATATGTACATTTGCACAGGAGCAGTCATACGCACCTCCACGGATCTGTCAAAAAAAATGGCCATCGCGAGTTAGAAGCCCAGGCCATCACATTCTGGTGCGGCCTCTGTGTGCCAGACCCAGAAGTGGTTACTTCCGGGTTTCTCCACTTCCTGCCCTCTCCACCCCTATGGTGCAGAAATGGCCAGAGAGAGAGAGAGAGAGAGAGAGAGAGAGAAAGAGGAGAGTGTGACCCTGTCGATACTCCTTGATCTCTATGAAGCTTTTGATACCATCAAAAGGCTTTTGATACTTTTAGAACTACTATATATATGGAAGCCTCATAATTTCCCCACAGTTTCTCTCCTTTGACACCCTCCTGTTTGTTCTTTAGCATCTTCCTTGAGATAGGAGTGTAGATTTCTGCTTCACAAGATCAGCCACTTCCTCTGTAGGATCTGCATTGAGACTGAATCACTTTACTTGAAAAATTAAAGAGTTTTAAAAGAAGTTTTCTACATCTCAGAAGATGCTTCGCATGCTTAGGATTTCAAATGTTCAAACCATTGTGATGGGTGACTGAGCATTGTTCAGGCAATGGGGGACAGGAGTGGCTGTCCCTAGGGAGAGGAGGAAATTTGGGATAAGTTTTCAGACTAGTTGTACTACTCTTGGTGGAGAAACACTTTCTTACCCTGAAGAGAGAAATTGGAATTATTATTGTGCATCAAGACGCCAGATTATTGAGATCATTGTTTTTCTTTGCCAAGATAGTAAAGACAAATAGAATTCTAAAATTTGCTGCTGATCTATATTTCAAATAGCCCCATTTTGAATAATTTACCCCTTTTAAACAATTTACAATGGAAAAAATGGAATAAAAATGAAGTGGAAAAATGAATATAGTTACATCTGCCTATGGTAATGTAAATGTATAGGCACCAGCCACATGGAATTATTAATTTTTTCTTTTCTTTTTTCTTTTCTGTGTTTTTATCTATTAAAATGTGTATTTTTCTCTGATTGGGTTTTATAAGTAATGTTTTCCTATGATGGCAAATTGCTAAGATATAAGTAAACTCCTCTGCACTAAGATCTAAATGGAATCTTTGAGGGAAAAAGACTTTTCATTTCTCATCATAAAGTCTTACAACTTTACCCATAAACTTGTTACACCAGACTACTTGGATTAAAGCTGCTATTAACTGCATTTTATTCTGTTCTCTTTCCCCCCACTACCATTATTATATTCTTCTAAACTAATTATTAAAGGTGGAGTTTAATAATTGTTGTAATATACCTTATATTACATTTTTTTAAAAAAAAAATCAAACCAGCCACTACAATTTCCATGTGCGTCTCTAATGCTCCAATCCTGTATCCACTTATCTAGAAGTAAGTCCCCTCTAACTCAATTCCTGACCGTTGTCCCTACTGGCTGGAGCTGATGGGAATTGAAGTCCAAAACATCTGGAAGGCACCAGGTTAGGGAAAGATAGTGCTAAGCTAGATGGATGGATTGACGGTCCAACGTGGTAAAAGACAGCTGTTTATGTTCTTATTTGACTTCCAAGGGATGTTCAACTATTTCTGCTAAAGATACTGTAAAGCGCAATGGGGGGGAGACATGTGGCCCTCCACATGCTGGTGGACTGCAACTTCCGGCAGCCTTAGCCAGGATATCCAATGTGAGAGACGATAGGAGTTACATCACAGTCAATGGCGAGGATTATTTATTTATTTATTTATTTTATTACATTTGTATACCGCTCCATAGCCGAAGCTCTCTGGGTGGTTTACATAAGATTAAAACAAATGATAGGAGGGCCCATGTTCCCCATCCCTGCTTTAGTGCATATCAGGCAATAGCCTTTATCAGCAGATGATAGCGCAAGAAGGGACATTCAAGGGAGATACTGAGCTGTCCATATGGTTATGGTGCTTCGGTGCTGAAGAGATGAGTAACATTTTATACTGAACAACAGCTTATTCCCTTGGGCAGCAGGGATACAGGTGGAAAACAATTCACTGCAATAAAATTGATAAGCAGACCTCTTTGGCCCCTTGCATACCTTTCTGCATGTGGCTTCCTTGGATCCTGGCCAATATTTGTAGCATATAAAGAATGTACATGTTGCTTGATTTATAACTTAACAGGAATTCTGGCCATGACTTTGTTGGATACAACAGAATTTAAAAAGACTAATGGTCTGATAAGCAAAACCAGGCATCTTTTGTTATATTATATGTAGAAACAGCATGGCATAGTGGTTAGAGAGTCACTCTAGGATCAGAAAAACCCAGAATCAAATTCCCACTCAGCTATGAAGCTCACTGGGTGACCAAAGGCCAGTTACATGGTCTCAGCCTAACCCACCTCACTGGCTTGTTGTGTAGATAAAATTCTAAACAACAAGCCAGTTCCTGAATTGCTTTAAGGGAATGTGAGGCATAAATAGGTAAGTAATTACTGAGCTTCTGCAGCTCTAGGGAGCTGCAGCTCAATTATTGATATTTAACTTTATATGCTATCTTTCTGCCTTATAAGACTTCCCAATCTAGTTCACAATGACCTGGTTTGCATGACATGGTGCAACACCCCCAGGTGCCAAGTTACATATTCTACCCCTGGCCAGGGATTGTTGTGTCATGCAAACCCAGCCAGTTTGGGCCATGCGAGAGTTAAACAATGGCCCATGGGTTTTGTGACTCTCACAGAACCCACAATGGCTGGTTTGCATGACATGCCAATCCCCAGTCAACAGTTAAATATCAAAATGACAGTGGACACACACCACAGCCCCACAAGGGTTAATTAATCCATGATGGACTGTCATGTTGTGTGAATCAGCCCAATATTTAAGGTGGCTCAAAAGACACAATAGTATTCATTACTTTTAAATGGTTTGATTGATTTTTAACAAACAAAACAAAAATTCAGCACTGGACAGCACTTTCTGACAGCCAAGTAATTGATTTCCACATTTACCTGCAGCATGCATTTACATTAATTTTTCCAGAAGTGAAAGTCAATGTAATTATTATTCTTATTATTCAAATTCCTGTTTTGTCTAGTGAAACAACAAAATGACAGAAGCAATTGCACTGAGAACAGACTTGTCAGTTCCTTCTTTCCCAGCAGAATGGAATATAGTATAACTTTTTCCTCCCATAAGAAATCTCCCACAGGTTTTCAACCCATATCTGTGGAAAACAGTCCTGCCAGATCCAATGAAAGCTACATTTAAAGTATCAGGACTTTAATAAGTGCAGAACCACCGATGCTCACTGATCAAAATTAAGCTATCCAAATCGGTATTTAAGAGATTCAAATATTTGCAGTGCATGCTGTATGTATACAAGCATGAAAGTAGCTACTCACAACTTTGCACATTTGGTGCTGAAGTGTTCAAGAAAAAACCCTTACATTACAGGATTACTGGTTGCTTGTATGTCACAGTAATCTACAGCACCCTGCAAAGATGTATTTTTGAGGAATGTGCAAATGGCAAGGTTATTACACAGCAGTCAGAGCCTGTTAGAGAACCAGCCCAATATACCTGATATGCTGTGCATATTGAACTGTATCAAAATCACAATGGGATTAGACAAACAGTATATGATTAAACTACTTTGTCAGTTTGGGAGCTGAGAGAGCAGTAAATCACATGTATATAACTACTGCCTACCTAGGATTTCACACACACACACACACACACACACTGAAAATAGTAGACGGTAGCAAAGGCTAGAGACACAATATTAATTGCATTAGAGATGCACAAAGTTTTTGCCAGTCTTGCATCCGTTGTTTTGAAAGACATATCTCATGGAGCAAGTCTCTTCTCCTCTTTTGCAAGGGATCTTGTCTTTCTATGGGTGCTTCCAGACACCCATACAAAGACCTAGTGCCACCAGTCAGAATTGTACAGCAATTCCATCTTTTTTTCTTTCTTTTTAGTTTTACTTAACTGGTGTTCTACAATCGGACAAAAGGATGGAGAAGACCATGGGGAAACATGGGGCAGTAATAATTAGAAAACAGTAGTAATTAGAATTCTGTGAATGAGGCAGAGTGAAAGCCTTATCTGGAAGCAACCTTTAAAGCCGCCCATAGGCGTGCTCAAAGGGTATGCCAGGTGTGCCCACCCCTTGAGCACCCCTTGAGGTGCTTATTGCTTGAGACCTAATGTCTCAAGAAATAAGCACCAAATTGAGGGGGCCATTGAGTAGGACTCCAGAGGGGGATCCAGAAGCAGTGGGAAAGGTCCTCCAGCTGCCAGGCAGCAGGAATAAAAAGGAATTGTTCTGCTGACAGCCTCTCTACCGGGAGCAGCACTTCAAAAAGGCCAGGAGGAGGAGCCCCAAAGGCTACTATTGCCTTGTAAGCCCCTCCTCTGGCCAATGTCACCACAAAGCCCCAACAATGCTGGGTCTTGAGGAGCATCTCCCCATTCCCCACCTCCCTCACCAGCAATGGCCCTCCCATGGTCAGGCAAGTCAGGAGTAGAGCATCAGTGTCTACAGTGTTTAATAAATAAATGAATAAAAATAATTTACTTCGTGACTGAATATTCAATAGATGTCAGTCTTAAAAAAAATCCCAAGGTGCACATCCTAATGAAATGTGCTGTGCACGCCTATGAAAAGAGCTGAAAGTCAAAGTATTTCAGCATCCCCAAGAGAAGGATCTTGCACCCTTTCCTCCTCTGCCACTAAACAGCTGTTTTGATATTAAACAGTTTGGATTTCAGGGTAGTATCAACCTCTGCACCACCACCGATGTTCCCCCTCCTTGCTATGATGGCTTAGTTTCAAAGCAATTTAGGAAGTCATCAGTCGTGCATTGCACTCAAATCTTAGCTAGAGAGAACTCTAACTCTTCTCATTCAGCACTGTGTGCACGTGAGGAATAGGTGGAAGAAAGGTTCTTTCTATCACTCTGTTCTGAGAAGTGTACCTGATAAGGATGGGAGAATAGGAGAGACTCAGGCTTGTCAAAGCTCTCTGAGTTGCCCCTTTAAGCTCAGTCTGCCTCGTTGCCATTCCTGAATGCAACAGCTTCTTGTTCTTCTTGTTGTTTTTGTTTGGAGGGAAACAAAATGTCCACATTTAGGTGCACATTTTTTTTTTAAAAAAAGGTACACCTAAGTGCATACTCCCCTCCAATTGACTAAAGCATGAACATGCATTTTTGTTTTTGTGATTATATATATATATATATATATATATTGCAAAACGAGCATTTTTAAAGTGCCCATTTTTTTCTAACCAACACAATCATAAGCTCAGAAATATGCACACTTTGCCCTCAAAATGCATTTGTATGCGGGGTTGCAAATGTACCAAATTCTGATGTTTAATAAACTGAAATGAAATTCTCATGCTTCCCTAGCATCTAGAGATATGGGAAACATATAATTTCCAGTTCCAACATATTTCCTGCAACATCTGCTTTCATGCTTGATCATGCTTCTGACAAAATGCGATCTGGCGCATATAAGCTTCTGTCGTGATAAGTTTAACCTTTAAGGTGCCACAGGACACTTCGTTGACTTTTCCTGCAACAGACTCACATGGTTGTGCTTCTGGAATTTCCAGTCCTGTCTTTTTGAAGGGGCTCCAATGTGATTTGCAATGGATTCCCTCAACAAATGCATATCTCTATAGGAAAGCCATTGTGCTTCAGGCATCTTCAGCGGGATGTGTGGATGGGTTTTCACATTTTCTCAAACAAATGGTAGAAAAAGTGCACAAATTCTGTTTTCTACTATCTTTACAAAGAGAAGATATTTCCCCCCCCCCCAAACAGCATGTGAACAAACTCCACTTCTTTATGGATACATAGAATACTTGAACATTGCAGAGTGGCCACAATTTCAAACTGCCTGAAGAAAGAGGAGAAGCATTTCTGAAATAATTCCTGTGTGTTATTAATTTTAGTAGCTGGACACAACTGGGCTGTTCTAAAACTTCTGAATGTGCCCAAGGAAAGAGGATCAATATCTGGACTGGAGATGAGCCATGGCTTACCAGCATGGTATCCTCACAAGTTAAATGAGGTTTCTCCTAACCCCTCATGATAAGGAGAGGCCAGATTAAATGTTAATGGGGCTGCCTTGAAAGAGTCTTCAGAAATTGTAAGTGGTCCAGAAGGCAGCAGTGAGAACGCTGCTAGGGGCTCGCTTATGAAATCATATTTCACCTGTCTTGCAAGGGCTGCACTGGTTGCTAATTGGTATCTGGGCACAATTCAAAGTGCTAGTGATGGCCTTTAAATGGAGTTCTAAGTGTCTTAGGTCCAGGATACCTCAGGAACTGCGTCATCCTGCCATCCCACCCTTGTTCTATATAAGCAAAAAAGCAAGGAAATAAATTGACTGATTGATTAATAATAAATGTCTCTGCTCTCTTTCAATCCTCACTGAACATGCCAGCTGTGACATCATTAATTCCCTAGCCCAGGGATGGGCAACAGGGACCATTTTCTCACCTCTGGGCTCCTCCCCATAGGCCATACTTAGCAGGGCAACAAATAATAATTATAATTTGCTGCCACTTTGGTGCAGTAAAAGGGTCAAATTAATGTATTCTGAACCTAAATTTGACACTTCTTAGAACTTTGTAGTGGGGATGAAGGGGGCTGCAGCTTGCCCACCCCTGCCCTAGGCTAAATAAGTCCAACAATGTAGAGAAGGGGTAAAATAACCTCCACCACAACTAGTCAGTTAAGGAACCAAAAAACAAAAATCCTTGTCAGCCTTGTTCAGGGGCATGTATTATTTGGATATTAGGTGCCAGAATGGGCTGCTGAAGACTGGGCTAGTAAGGAGACATAACCACTTTACCAGGAATATCCACACTGGCTCCCCATCGGATGGGCTGCACAACACCTATTTACTTACCTGACACCTGGCCCTGGCCCTTAAATTCTACTCTTTCCAAGGGGAAAAGGCAAAACCTTCACTGCCCCACATCCATGAGCTGTGGAGCAGTGCTTGATTGCAAATGGAGTGCTTGAGGTGGGGGGATATTCCCTGAAACCCTTCCTCATCTTATTTGCTATTTTTTTCAGCCTTTAACACCCCTGTTCGTCTATGTTTCAACATCATTTAAAACAACAACAACTTCATGCTGGCTATAAAAATACAGTAATAACTAAACAAACCAATAAATATTGATTCCAGACAATTGGAGATCACTTAGCACGATGACATCACAATACCATGTAGCCCATCGGATATGTCGACAAAGCCAATTCAGAGTGAGGACTGGAAGCACTAGCCAAAGACTTTCATCCATGTTTGCAGCCCTTCTGGAAAGATAGCCCAAGGTATGTGCAATCTTTCCCAGCTTATGAAAGATTGCATAGATCCAATGAGGCTTTTAAAATCATTTCCAATGAGCAACTCCCCAAACAGCATGGCAAATAGCTCTTAAACTCTGGGGGAATTTAAGCCCAGCTTGCAAATTGCTAGGGTGCTGATGCTTGGATAAAGTTATTTAATAAAAAGGAAGAAAAGAAAAGAAAAGAGAAAAAAAGAGAGAAGATCCATTGCGAATGCAGATCTTATGCTCATGCTTCCTTGGGACCCTGTCGATAACCACAATAATTGAGCCTTATGTAAAAATCAATAGTTGGAAGAGTACTGAGGTATCTTCATGCTGCTTTTAAACAGAAATATTTTGCTACTGCTAATGTAGCCATTCATATAAATTTGTGGCTGAACCTTATTTTCGAAAGATTAGATGCCCAAGAATAGCCAAGAGCAGCATTTGGGGCATGGCATGTTTGAAGGGATGCATTTCCACTTTCATTTTGGAATTGAGATGGGCATCGTCATGCAGAGCTCCTGGGAGCGTGATCTGACAACTTTCCCCACAGATCCAGGGCTCCTGTCGTTAGACAACCAGACTTAACGATCACCGCAAGTTGTACTGAAATTTTATTGGTGCTCCTTAGTGCGACTGTGGTAGTGTTGACACTAAATCAAATTCAATTAGCCAGGGCTAGCTAATGAGTTGTACAACTTTGTGAGTTGGGGGTGCAGGAGAGGACAAAGCATTTTGCTATCAACCAGAATGGAGACAAGTTGCTAAATTGGGGTTAACGGAGCAAGAGCACAAAAAGGTTGCAAGAATTTCTCCCGAAGCTACTGAGTGTGTGTGTGAGAGGGGGGGGGGGAGAGAGAGAGAGAAGCTTTTCTAATTAATATTTTCACAAACAAGTTGTTCCACTCCTGGAGAATGTGGCAATGGGAAAGAACATGCAAGATGCTCTGTAGCCATCAAGAGCTTTTTGAAATTACTTTTAAATGGTGATGCCATGAAATAGCTCCGAGGCCTGGGGAGACTGTGAATCTAGATGTGCACAAGAGCACATTATTGCCCACTGGGGGCCAGAGCATCTCCTGTTTCTATTAGAGGCCTCTTTGGCTTAGCAGATGAATCTGGGTTTAGTGATTGTGAGCAGGGTCGGGGGGGGGGGTCTGATTTCGTTGGGGCTGTGAATCCATACTGGGTTTCAGTTAAGAACAGCCAGAACACTAAAGGAGCTACCTGAGGTGCTGAACCCTAGCCTCAAACTAGATTTAGCACCTTGGATAGCTCCTTTGGAGGTCTGCCTGGTCCTGCTCGAAACCTGGAATGGATTCACAGCCCTGCCAAAATTGGAGCCACCAGCCTCCATTGAATAGATTGCAGCATCACCAACTTGCTCCCCCCTCCTACCCCCTTCCCTTTCCCCCATCACCGCCACCACCACACTTGCCTCCCTTTCCATATGACCGTTGCCAGTCGAGGATAAAATGAAGCCATGTGCGAAGGCTTGTTGCCAGGGCATTGTCCAAAGGCACATGATGCAGCAACTAAGCAGGTCTGAATATAGTTCTCAAAGGGTGACTGCCTGGAAACCCTCCACATCCTGCCTTGAGTTCCATTATGAAAGAGAGACAAGTTCTAAATGGGACAAATTTGTGGATGAAATCAAGAAACTCATTTTGGACCGTGAATAAAGTTAAATATCAAAGTAAGTTTATGAGCATAGTCAGTTGGTCATAGTTACATGCAGGGGTGTAGAGATACATTTTGAAATGCAGGCGCTCATCCTGCCAATCGCCGGAGCCATGGCCCCAATGACAGTCACAAAATGCAGGCAGCTGTCTTGATCCATCCAACAAATCATTTTGGGGGGGTTTCATTTCCACCAGGAGCAGGTCTTTGGTAAAGCTAATGGGTCTGAGTTCCCATTCAGGACTAAGCCACCCCAAAATGTTTCACATTACAACAGGGAACAATTTATTGTTGCTGGGGAAAGATAATTTTCCCCCAGCTACTGTGACAACTGCAGCTAAGCTCAGAAGGAACAGGGAAGTCTACTGGGTGGGGTGGGGGTGAGTGGCAAATGAGATCAGCATCCCAGCTAATTAAAAAAGTGTCGGTGCTTCATCCCCGTGAGCCCTGGCTCCACGACACCACTGGTTACATGTAATGCCAAAATGGGGCATAGGAGGCAGGGGAGATGCAGATTTGAGAAGGGGACAGGAAGGAAGAGGGCATATACCATCCCACTCCAATCTCTGATCCTAGTGTGACTGATTTGGGTGTGCCTCTCCCTTATGTCATAGGTGGAAACAGAGGACAGGTATGATCATGGAGGTGTGAAGGTGGAGAACCATCAGGATTCCTAAAGCGACGGGCCTTCTAGGTACCGGTCTATATCAGAGGACAGAATTAGCCGCAGTTAGGAGAGTGAAAGTACATGTTAAGAGGGTAGGTTAGAAATTAAAAACATTAATAACAGTACAGTCCTATACATGTCTAATCAAAGGTTAGTCCTGTTGAATTCAATGTCTCTTACTCCCAAGTAAGCGAGTGTAGGACTGCAGCGTAATTAAATGACTAAATACCAAGTTTCAGTCTCCTTTACTTTAAAAAAATCTGGACAAACACCATTCAATCCGGCTAAATTAAAATCTGCCAGGAGCCTGGCTATAATAAAAAGGCAGTATAGAAGTTCCAAAATAAATACGTAAAGTTTTAGTTTCTAAAAAACTTTCAGCATGGTGACCAATGAAGCAATGTCCATTTAAGCACTATAGGAGGGCTGCATAATGATGATTTTGACACTGATGTTTCCATTGTCCGCTGTTATATAAAGCTTTTGTAACGCTTCTGAACTTGAGCTTTTATTTATACAGGAACTTTCCCATCCCCTCCACCTTGCAGTACAAAAGTGTGTGTTTTCCACCGAGAGAGAATTTCAAGGATATCATGTTACATTAAATAGGCTCTCTACTGTTAAGAAGATTCTTCTAGGTGACTAAATGGCAGCAGTGTAATAGGAGCAGTTTGATCTTTAATCATAGTGTTCTATCGTCTTTTTCATATTGTTTCTGCAGCTGATAATGAAGTTGATATTTTATATTTATAGGAGGGCGGAGACTGTCTGTTCCCCACCCCCCACCCCCGACTTGGAGCACTGTTCTGCAAAGAGGTTTTGTAGTGGTTTGCAGAATTGTAGCTCTTTTACTTCTATAGCTTCTCATGCCTTTTATCTAAAGACCTCATATTGTCGCACAGCTTTGATGAAAGTGTCACAATCCTTTAGAAGGGCAGATAAACACTACTTTTAGATTTATTGAATTGGGACAAAGAGGCAGATCTCAAATGGAACTGAAGTTTCTATATTCCAAATCTACTGTCTACATGGGTTAGAGCCAACAGTGTGATGTGGCTGCAAAAAAAGCAAATGCTACTTTGGGCTACATTAATAGAAGTATAGCTTCCAAATTGCACGAGGTACTGGCTCCCCTCTATCCAGCACTGGTTAGGCCCCATCTTGAGTATTACATCCAGTTCTGGACACCACACTTCAAGAAGGATGCAGACAAGCTGGATGGGGTTCAGAGGAGGGCAACAAGGATGATTAGGGGTCTGGAAACAAAGCCCTATGAGGAGAGATTGAAAGAACTGGACTCACTCAGGATGCGAGAACAGCAGGCCGGGGACGACGTCATGCGAGTCCAGCTCTGAAAAAGTGGATTAAAGTCGCAGCGGATGTGCATCAAACCCCGCACGTGATGACGACCAAGATGTTCAATGTTGCAAGCGTCAAACAGAATGTTTGAAATTGTGAAATTAGATTCACATGACTGTTGACAATGACTATCCATATTTTCAAAACATTTTATTTATAAGACGATCTTCACCAGTCTGTCTTGGTATATAGGGACATTATGTGTGAGGATTTGTTAACATTCTCTTGTGATTCACAACAGCATTTGCATTTTAAATATCAGGGCAGGACTTTGGGGCAGATATCCAGTTCACTACTCGGCAAAATAAGTGGGAGGGCTCCCAAAAAGGGCAGGGCTGGTTTACAACTTTTTGAAATAAGAAGTAATACACATTGACCTGTTCACACAACATGCTAGGCCATGGCGGTTAAGCACTTTGAGCTAAACATTATGGCTTAGCGTGTCATGTGAACCATGACATACAGTAGTATGTCATGTGAAGCATTCCTAACCATGGTGGCTACATAACAATAGTTTAAATACACTCACTAACCACTTGCTGGAGATAATTAGTGGCCTAGCCATGGCTTAGCGTGTTGTCTGAACAGGCCCATTGCCATCTAAAGAGGTGTCCCAAAAGACCATTAACTCTAGAGTCTAAAGTTACCTAGTCACATGACTGATTCACAGTAAGTTATATGCTTACATACATATTTATGGTTCATTTGCTTCCGCATCTATTTTTCCTTAGTCCAAAGGTTTGGAGCAGGTCATAAAAGACTCATGCACCTCAAAAGCAACCTCACCCTTGTCACCTACAAGCCTCCAAGCAAAGAAAAAAAATGCATCACCAGAATCAAGGTGGCAAATGTATTTCCAACTCTAAATACTACAATTAATCATATCCTATCAGTCTCCACAAGGCTCAACTTTTTATTGCAATACCATCATAAGCAAAAATAGACCATTTAAAGAAAGATAACTCCACAAAATTCTCCACGGTTTCAAACCACTGAAGCAGCAATGCCAGAAATAGAACACATACTTTGACTCCAATTTCCCTTCTCTAGGAAACAGATGAAATGCTGGCACTATAGCAAGTGATTGCTTTAAGTTTTCCCCAAGGGTTTTGTTTTGTTTTATTGATACTTGCTGCCTTCCAAGTATGTGAGGCATTTACTGTGCACCCAGCATTCCTCAGTCATGGTTGTTTATGGGTTCTTTAGGCAATGCCATGACTAGGCTGACCATCTGAAAAGGAGGACAGGGCTCATATAACTTTAACAGTTGTAGAGAAAAGGGAATTTCAATCAGTGTCATTTGTATGCAATTAGTTCCTGGTGATATTCCCTCTTCATCACAACAGTTAAAGTTGCAGAGCCCTGCCTTCTTTTGTATATGGTCATTCTAGTATAGTGCCTGCATCTTTAACAGTTGTGATGAAGAGGGAATTTCACCAGGAACTAATTGCATACAAATGACACCTGCTGAAATTCCCTTTTCTCTACAACTGTTAAAGTTATATGAGCCCTGTCCTCCTTTTCAGATGGTCAGCCTAGCTATGACCCTCCCATTTTGCTTCTGTTTTTTAAGAGCACTTTCCCAGGGTTTTTTTTTAAGAGCAGGGAAAATGGAGTATTATTTCTGAAAGCAAAATAACATATTTTTCTACTTTTGTAATTTTGTTATTCCGCTGTAGAACATCACCATCTAAAGCTTATGCAGTGGAAAAGCAGGAAAGGAAAAGCTCTTTGTGTAGAGCTCAGATCTCAATTCCACCACGAACCTTATAGTAGGTATAGTAGATTAACAGCCTTGTGTAGCTGTGTATGTTCTGTGTACATCAGTGGTAGGCAGAAAATAGATTGGGATCTGCCGATAGATTTCTGGATGCTTTTCAGGAGATCAGCAGGATTTTGATTCCTGAGAATTCGACATAGCAAGTAAAAATAAATAAATTGCCACCTCTGTCCTTGCATTAGTTGCTTATCTCTCAGCTTATCTTTTCCTCACCCGTAAAATATGAGTATTCACTGGTTGTCTCTTACCGGGTTTTTGTGTGGCCAGTTTTAGAGGATTGTATTTTAATCCCTGATCTTAAGTATCTCAGATGTAGATATGTACTTGTGTTGAATATACAGGTTATCCCAGTGTATATTCCTGGGATACAAGTGGCTCCACCCCCTGGATCACATTTTGCATTTGTCACTGCCCTCCCCAGAGCCACTGTTTTACACCTGGCTCTGGTTGGTGAATCTTGGGGTCCAGTAGTAAAAACAAAATATATTAAACAAGCCTGATGTCTGCCCGCCTGTCCTGTTTGGATTGCATAGCCCAGAGGCTGAAAGAACACAGAGAGAGAGAGGTCAAACCGTACATGACACTAAACATATCACTTAGAAGCAGCTGCCTTGAGTTCCTTGCAAGAGGAAAAAGTCAGGGTATAAATGTAATAATAGATAGATTGAGAAATAGGAATTTATGTCAGGGTCTTTTAAAACAAATACTACACTCAGAAGACCCGGGTTGTATTGGGACTGCAAGGAGCAAAGGGTTGGGCCTTCCCTTCACCATTATGATCCAATGAAAATTACACTTACACACACACACACACACCCCACACACTGCTGTAAGCTTCAGGGAAAAAGTTCTCATTTCTGCCCCCCACCCCGGTTTAGAACCATGGGGGCACCCGGATTTTTATCTGAACCACACGTAGGGAAGACAAAGTTAAACCTCCCTTTGCCATACACTGCAATCTCACTGAAAATTGAGGCTACCAATTATTATTACTTTAAAAAAGAATAACCTTGCTGGACTTCCAAGGAAAATTTTTAACGTCACATGCAATTTGTCCCTGAAAGAGATACAAGAAAAAAAATGCTGCAGATTGATAGGATAGATCGAAGGCACAAGCTGGAGGCAAGATAATTTCTAGGAATTTAATTAGGATACAGCATAGAATTCCAATATGGGGAAATTCCAATATGGCTGTGACATGCAAAATTAAAAGCAAAATAAAATCTCTTGTTGAGGATATGTCCATCAGAGGGACTTTAGTTTGTTCCAAAATATTTTATTTTATCAGTGCAGTGATGGTAGGCCTTTTATATGCTTTAGATGAAAGTTATGTACTTGAAATGTTTTGAAATATATCTTTCATGCCAGTCCCAAACACTTTGCATTAGACTAGGTCTATGAAAACAATAAAGGTTACTCAGATGTAAGAAGACTGGATCAATGGGATTAAGGTGGAGGAAATCATTGATACATATTGTACTTTGTTACATCCAGATAATTTTGTCTTAAACAGACTGAAATCCCTTTATCCTGCAGTTGGATTGCCATAGATTGGCTTTGAAATCAAGTTACAGTTTGTACTTCTGGTGTAAATAATTAGTGAGCAGATTAGGGAGTTAAAACAATTATATATTCATAAGGAAGTAGCAAAACACTAGTCAAATATCCTGTGTAAAAGCTATTTAATGAATCATAGCTTCGGCCTATACTCCAGAATGGAATTGTAAGTAGCCAACTTAGCTGGTAAAATTTTCACATTCTTAATCTATTCATTTTATCTCTGTGAGCTCCCTCTCAATGGAGGAAACACGGCATTTCAAACTGCATTTTGGCTGAGATCAATAACGTTTTTGAAGAGATAGTACTGTGAACTTGGGAAAAGTGGAAGCATTAAAATTTACCAGGCAATAAGGTTGTCTTTACTTCCACGCACATACACACACTCACCCAGGACCAACGTATAAAATGTACTGCCCGTGATTTTTATTTCCTTGTTTCATTTTTCCACTGAGGAACCTCTTTGCCTTCTCTTCATAAAAGCTTGAAGATTTATATTGGTCACTTGGAACAGATACTAGGTAGTTCTTCTCTGTTGTTGTTGTTGCTACTGCTGCTGCTGATAATAAAGGTAATAATAATAATAATAATAACCAATGACAATTAAGTCCCTTTCCTATATGCCTCATTAGACATGCAGGGGGTCTGCTCCAGCTGGAAGTGGTGATGATTCCCATGTACAGAGTAGGTATAGCCATAAAAGTCTATTTCTGGACTGTTTCGGCTTCAATTGTATCCATTCATAAGGTCATTCTGGATCATTTTTTGCATGTATCTGCTATATATATTTTTAAAACTTTATGAAAATTTGGATTATTTTAACATGTTTTTCTCAAAATACAGACATTTTGGTCATTTTACCCTAAAATACACATATTTGTATAATTTTATCCTAAATTATACATTTTGTATGCATTTTAATCTAAAAATATACCATTTATTTTTATTGCAAAATTCAAAGAAGTGCGGAAACTGAAGGATAATTGTGTTCTGAACCATGTTGTAGTCCATGGCCTAATCTACACCAAGCAGGATATTGCACTACGAAAGTGGTATGAAAGCAGTATATAAAAGGCAGGAGCTACACCAAGCAGGATATAGCACTGTGAAAGTGGTATGAAAGTGGTATATGGTATGTGTCAATGGGCCCCAATAGTTGTCAGTGCACTTCAGTACTGTGGCTCCTGCCTTTTATATACTGCTTTCATACCACTTTCATAGTGCAATATCCTGCTTGGTGTAGATTAGGCCCATGAAGCATGAATCAGGTTAGTTTGCTTAAAATGTGGACCAAACAAAATCCTTGAGCATGCCTAGTGCAGAGAGCTGGGTGGCTGCATCATGCCTCTAGTATTTATGAAGCATTTCCCCAACTGCTCAAACAGACTAGCAGAGATCAAGTGCATGGGTCCAATTGTGGATTTATACGTCTAGGTCTCTGTATAATTGCCCTCCCTAAGTCTCCTTCCTAATTTTTCTTTAAAAAAAAAAGTTATATCTTAAATTTGTAGTAATACGCTATAAATTATCCTTATTGGAACTCTTTTAAAAATCTATAGAACTTGTAAATGTTCAATTGTATAGGCTCCCTACCCCCCTCTCTTTGTTCTGGACGAATATCTACCCAACATGGGAAAACCTAAAGGCTCGTTTAGATATGCGTAATGTGATAGAAGGGAAAAGCACCAATGGTAGTTGAAAAACTAAAAGAGACTGGCTCTGGTGCTAATGTAAAAACGTTCTTTATTCAATTATACAATAATTTTCTTTAGAACAATCCTTTAGACAGCCCAACGTTTCAGATAGAAAACAATCCTTCAGGAGCTGTATCAGAAGGCTAGCTGTTCAATGACTGTTATGCAATATTTTTCGACACAAATGTGTCCTGGCGTTTTCTTGCCCGGGAATAATCTCTTAGTGCTGCGTTACCGTTTTAAAGCAGTAGTGTAGATAAGCTCACATTCACAGGAAAACATACTGGTACTGTGGCCCTGCAGCACATCATTTAGGAATTATTTCTATGCAGCCGAAGATGTTTTTGTGCATGGACCAAACCCTCATCCCCCCACCCCACCCACATTTTTGTTTGATTATTTATTTATGCATGCATGCATGCATGCATGCATGACTGGTCCATTGTGAGTTTTCGCATGGGGAAGATTTTGATTGAACTGGCCCTGAGAAATATTACATGAATACAGGCTGGGAGTGAAGAATTATCACTATGATGAATTGGCAAAAAAGGAAACTGATCAATCAAAGTGGAGACACCAAAGATTAAGAATGATTGGAAGCCCCCGAACTCAGAATCTTCCAATCTTCCAATCCAGGGCTGGAGGAGCAAAGGAAATAATGTTTGCTTCTCCAGCCTCCTGGCCTGTTTTTCTCACCAGACAACTTTTTCTTGCTTTTTTGCCCATCTAGTAATGGCACTTCACAGGGGGATGGAAGAGGCTCAGGATAGCTTTTGTCCTGCCTCCCTCAGACTCCTCCTCATCAGAGGATGAAGGGGAAGGGCAAGCTCCAGCAAATCCTGGGGAAAGAGACTAGCAACAGGACCAGAGCCCTTTCAGGGGGCAGGCAAAACCTGGCTGAAGTCCCTCTAACAGAGTCTGACAGAGATGAAGGGGATCACAAGGCTCCTCTAGCCCCAGCTGAGTGCAGGCCGCCAGGGTTCAGAAGGTACAGGCTGTTAAGGGTTAATAGGTTCTGAGCAGCCCAGGGATGACGCTGGAAACAACATGCAACCCCCAGTGTTTGGCCCACCCACCTCTCCGTATGTTTGGACTCCTTGGACTGTGATCCCGAACTCTGCCTGCATCTAGAAGCCCTACTCTGTGACTCCAGGAGGCTGACTATATATGAGAAAGCCCCAGGGTG
Source organism: Anniella stebbinsi (assembly GCA_029215795.1). Lineage (NCBI taxonomy): Eukaryota > Metazoa > Chordata > Lepidosauria > Squamata > Anniellidae > Anniella > Anniella stebbinsi. The sequence continues at coordinate 83,051,218 of JARDYH010000002.1, read as the reverse complement.
GGTGTGCGGTATCGCAGTGCCAATTATATGATGCAAAAGCCACCACACAGTCACCCTGGCACTTCCCTCCGAAGCAAAATAGTTGGGGACTTGCCCCAACTTTTTTGTCCAAAGCGAATGGCCGCTGGAATGCCCCTGCACTGCTCTGGAGTGGGGAGAAAAGTCACCTTTTTATTGGAGGAAAGTTCTTGACAAAGCCAGGGAGGGACAGGCGGTGGCGGTGGCAGCAGCGACTCCCCCCCTTGATGATGATCCATATAAACCCCACACTTGCTCCTGCATGTGGGGAATAACATGGTGCAACCCCGCAGGAGTGAAACTGTGGGGTTTGGGGGGCTTGTGGCATCATCTATGGCATCATCTAGACAGCCCTCAGGACTGCATTATTCAACTCCGCCAGCGACCCAGCCGACTGAGGAATCCCAGCTGCAGTTTGTCTGGCTCAGCCTCCACACTTGATAAGGACAACCATAAATCTCCGCTCTTAGCCAGCAAATGCTGACAGTTTGTATTCTGTCTTCTCCAGTCTCCTCCCTTCCCCACCTGCCAAAATGCCCCTTTCCCCGCCCTCCTCTGCAAGGTCAATTTTCTGACCTCAAAGAGCAGCCAGCATGGTTCTTTCCACTCCGGCTACAAGGGGGTAAGAGAGGGAGGCAATTCTCTTACTCCCCCTTCCAAAGTTGGAGCACTGTCTTGAACCCAGAGGGGGCAATCCCCAGTATCCTATTGCCTTTCAGAAAATGAGCTCCATCACACCTAATTCTTTTTCCTCTGGTTTGCCTTTGAGGCAGAAGTGTGTGAAGCTCACGGTCCCTTTCACCTGAATATGCTGCACTTTCACTCTTTCGCTCATTTGCTCGTCCACTTCACTCCACCCTGCCCCTTCTTTTTTGCCCTCCAGTTTATTGGTTGTTCCTTCCCCCTCTTTAACAAGACATATACAAGCAGGTCCTGTCAGATAAGCACTTCAACCAGACCACCTTTCTGCTGCGCAAAAATGGAATGACCCCTTAGTCTGGCTCTTTGGGGACATCGAGGGAGTACAATCCTGTCTCTGCAGAGATTCAGGTGTTGTACAAGGTCTGGGTTTTATATTGAGGCTTGGAGCCGGCTGCTGGGAGAGATCGCTGGGAGGCATGGCGAATGTGCACTAAATCACTGGTGTGATGGAGCCCAATATCTGGGGGCCACACCACAGGCCACAATCCTGGTGTCACTGGTGCCGCACCCTGTAACACATGCAGTGGTTCCTCTCTGCACCTATTCTGATCAGAAACGTTGAGCTCATCAATATTCTCTTGCACAGGGTAAAGGAAAGCAAGTGGATGATTATGCCTTTGAAAACCTCCATACTCTATCCATCAACTTGTGCCCAGGTAGAAAACATGTAATGCATGAATTGGCCCGGAATTATTCTTCTTCTTCTTATTATTATTATTATTATTATTTAATAATTAAAGTTTATCTGCTAAAGAGCATTAGGGTCACCCTTGCTAAGAAGCATTTACTGCATACATGCTTCTATCTTTTATTTTATGAGAGCTATATGCTGTTTTCCCCTTTACTCTCTAGAATAAGTGCAAGACGAGGAAATGATCTTTTTTTTTTATCCTCCTTAGTTTAACTTGCCAGGTTGCCTGAATTGTCCTCACACATTTCTATTATGGGAGAGAGACGCCTGAACTTTTCATTGGCAGCCTACATAATAAACCTCATATAAAAGAGAGCTCCATGACCCTGCAGTTTTTATGATCTGTGTAGGTGTGAGTCTTTTCTATACGAGTTATAGAGGAGACATTGTGTTTTAAAAGGAAAGGACTGATGTGCTTTCCGAGATTTTTAAATTGGATTTTATGACCTGTGGAAGACCTGTTATTTGTGTGGTTTGTTCCTCTTTTTGTTGGACGACCACTATTTGGTTTGCCTTGAAACTTAAAACTGATCCAGCTTTTCCATCACCTGGATTTTAAAATTTTAATTTGCAGAATTATCTGTTGGGGTTAGATGTTGTATCAGTCATGTTACATGATTGGGAGTCAGTAAGCAGCTTAGGGTGCCTCTACAAGAGCGATTTAAAGCTCTTTCAAGGCGCATTACCAAATTTACCTCTACAAGAGCAGAGCGCAAATTAGGGGTCCAGGTGCGTTTTATCTCCAATTATTTGCATTTTTGAATGCGCGTTAAATAGCGAGTTTTAATTTACTGCGAGAGTAAGAGCGCCTTATGTCCATGTAAACAACTTTCTGAGGAGGCGCATTAATGACCAGAGTGGGTGGACTGTAGTCATGATGTCATGCATAGAACTGCCCCTTCGCTGGAAAAACCTCCCACTTTTTTGTTTAGTTTTATTTCCTGTCTCCTCCTGGCAACTTCCTCCTTGTTCTCCGTCTCTCTGGATGGAAGCTCCAGGAAGATGAGACTCAATGTGAACTGAAAATAAAGTTTATTTTAACTCCCCTGATGGAATATTTCGTTCATGGAGACACGGGGCCAGATGGAGGTGGTTTCACAAGAAGTAAAGGGGGTAGGAAGAATGTGCGGATGTGTGCACACTTAGCGATCAGCTTAGACATATCTTCCCCTCACTTCTTGCTTGGTTCCTGACATGAGCTACGTGTGTGTGTGTGTGTGTGTGTGTGCTCGCTGGGAAGAGGAGGGAGAAGGAATGAAGCAGCATCCCCCTGTCTGTTTTGGCATGTGTGTGTGCGAGGCACATTCCCATTTACTCCTGAGCAGTTCAGTTCAAATGGCAATCGGGTGAAATGGGGGGAGAGAGAGGCAACCCTGGCTATAAATAAGTTTTCAAAGGGTGCTGGAGGAGGAAACTTATGAGGCACATTCCCATTTACTCCTGAGCAGTTTGATTCCAATGGCAATCGGGTAAAAGGGGGGGGGGAGAAGTACCCGAACAGGTTAACCACATCATTCCCGGCACGTAACCTAGGTAACCAAAGGTGGGAGATTCTGGTAGGTGGGGAGAATAAAGGTGGAAAACCTGTTTGAGCAGTTTCCTAGGACAAAGCGCATTACTTTCAGCAACATTTGCATGCATGTCAACAACTTTAAAGAGCGTTTCATACAGCCAGTAATGCACTTCTACACCTTTCGTGTATAGGGATTAGGCATAAACGCGCTTATCAGGAAATGCGCATAATCAGGCAACTGGGCATCAAAGCGAAATCTTGTAGAGGGTCCTTAGTTATCCATCTCGCTGGTTGAGATTATATGATGTGAACCAACCTGTTGTGTACTGTTATTTATTTAGTTATTTAGTGAGTTATTTTACAATATTTGTATACTGCTCTCCATTTAAGAATTTGGGAGTGGTGAACAAATGCAATAAAAGAATAAAAACGCATTAAAAGTACATTTTTAAAAGAATCAAAGTGCAATAAAACCATGGCTGGTCGTTAAGGGAAGGCTTCCTGGAACAACAACATTTTCAGGAGTGCCAGAAGGAATACAAAGTTGGTGCCTGCCTGACCTCCAGAGGCAGGGAATTCCAAAGGATGAGACAACCACACTGAGTGCTCGGCCCCTAGTGGACTCCAATCGGACAGCAGGTCCATGTGGAACCACCAGGAGCATGCCCTTAGGTGACCTCAGTGACTGGGTAGGTTGATAGGGGACAAGGCTCTCTCTCAGGTATCCTGGTCCCAAGTTATTTATTCCCATGATGTGAGCATTGATACATTGATATATTTTGACAAAAGGGTTTTGGATTTATAAAAGACGCACTTGTCTTGAAGCTTGGTTATGAGTCTTGTGGTTAAACTAAGTTCCCTTAATTTGCTAATTCCATATGCCGGGTGCCACCACTGAGAAACCTTTGGGTAGAATCCAACAGTGTCCCGGTACTAGCACTATGAAGTTGTGCAAGTTTTCATTTATGCTAGTAAAACATCATTAGCACTAGCTCTGGGACACAGCTGGATGCCACCCTTTCTCTCCACCCCAGTCACCATCTGCCTCTGCAGCTGGGTGGAAAAGGCCCTAGGTTCTGTTGAAGATCTTTAAGATCAGGCAGATTAATATGGGAGAAAGGCCGCACTTCACGTATCCAGTTCCCAAGCCATTTAACATTATCTTGCTACAGTTACAGGTGTTTAGAAGCGATTGTGCATGCAATTACATCTGCGCAGAGAAAATGTTATGCACGAGACACTGAGTTCTGGTTTCAAAAAGAAGTCCCAAGATGACCTCTCATAAGATGGTGAAGAAACCCCTTACAACTTTGCTGCCTTAAGTGCTTGGAGGATAGGGCAAGGAGGACTGTGAGATAGCAGAACTCAGGTTCCTAAATAGTATTTGAGAAATATTTGTATACGAAATGGAAAGAACCCACCTTGACACTTTGTACACAAGATGGAGGTGAAACTGACCATGAGGAAAACAAGATTCCATCTCTCTTTCATGTAGACTCAACACTGCTGATGTGATTTGACAGAGAGGCCAGGAATACAAAACCTTGCAGTGCTATTTTTAAAGATTTAGTGCTGCTAAGTACAATTGCTTGTTGATCAAGTTTTATATATCGATCTTGGGAACAGCACCCAATTTGGGTGTGGGTGTGTTTTGTTTTGCTGTACATTATACTTCAGGAGTTTAAAGGCTGAGGTTTATCCCTGTTTCTGTTGCTTAGTATGGGAAGAAATGACCCCCCAAACTATTTATAAATAGCAGCCCTTCAAAATGAGCTTCCTTTGACAAAGTAAATCAAAGCGCCAATGGGAAAGTGACAGATTTATATTTATTTATTTAATTGATCTATCTATTTCTGGAATCTATATTTACTATTTCAAAGCACAGTACAAACAGTAGAAAAATACAAACAAACTAAAGTAGTGTCATAAATAACAATTATAATCTGAAAATGAAGGGAAAATTTAAAACAGCAAATCTCCATTTTAAGACACCAAATGGATACCTTCTGAGAGAGCACTGTTTTTGTTTTAAACCTACCGGGGAAAGAAGTAATGCGCAAATCTAACTTGATAGAAGTTCTATAATTGGAGCACCATCACAAAGAAAGCCCCAGATAGCTGCCTACCATGAATTAGTTAGCAAAGACATCAGTAAAGGGGTCTCTTTGAAATACATCCATCAAAGTGTGGCAGTGGAGATAGGGATATATGGGTAGGATCCAATGAGTATCTACTGCTGGTGGGGAGCACCACCAGTTCCCAGTGTGCATGCAACTGTCCGTGGTGGTGGCATACATGCACAGCCCCTACTACTGCCAGCGGTGATGTAGCACTTCCGGAGGGAACATAATGCTAGTTTCCAGAAGGGGCAGGTCATGACCCTTCTGGAAACGAGCATTTCTACTCATTGCAATGCTTCCCCCAGAAGTGCTACATCGCCGCTGGTAGGAGCCACACGCGACCCGCTGGCAGAGGGGACATCCGTACTCACGCCACTGGCGATGGCCCCAGGAAGTCCACACAAGGATAATGCTGGATCCTACCCTATGAGAGCAGGCATTCCTCAGAATGATGGAGTTTGGGTAGACATGCAATCTTAGTTCTCCCTTACCACAATCATATCTGCTTATCTTATTTATTTATGTATTTATTTATGTATTTATTTATTTCATTTTAACTATTTTAGGATGCATTAAATAATATTCATAAATGTAAAGGCCATTGCCCTAAAAAGAGGCTAAGGGTACAATCCTATGAATGTTTAGACAGAAAAAAAAGTCCTACAACTCCTACAACAGCCAGCATGATTGTTGGGCAACTTTCCTCTAAACATAGATAGGATTGTGCCCTTTGCCACTTTTTAGGGCTATGGCCTTTTGATGTAGGAATATTATTTATTGCATCCAAATCAGTTGTTCAAGCTGCAGCCCTAGACCCACCTGGGAGCAAGCCACATTGAACTCCTGCACTTTTGTATAGGGTTAGAAAACGTTGCATTTGGAATCCTTTGTAGAGGGGAATAGCTGGGAGGGTCCTTTCAAATGGAAAAACAAACAAACCAATAATAATGAATGACTGGTGAAAGGAGAAATGGTTAAACACACACACAGACACACTCACACACACTCCTCTACACAAAACCCACCCTCCTGGTTCTGTTTTGTTTGTTTGTTCATGCATGTAACGCGGATATTGAAAAAGATAAGGAAAGTAAAAGACACAGAAAAAAGTGCTATGACCGCAATTTCTGTCACAATATTTACATCATCATCATCATCATCATCTGGATTATATCAATACATGTTGATAAGATGTAGCAATCTTATGAACATTTCAGGAATCATGTCATAAAAGTGGGATGGCCTAAATTCTGTCTATTTGTATCCCAAGTACACATACATTTTATGAATGCTCTCTATTGCCTTCGATAAGGAGATGGATGACACTCTAGGGTGTTGGAGACCAAAACCCAAATTGCTGTAAAGTACACAAGACTCTCTAGGTTTGCATACCCAACATGCAAAAATGCTGTTGACACTGGAACTATTGTGACACTGGAACTATTGTGAAAATAATCTAAATATCCATTTCCAAAAGAAAAGAAGAGGAAAAAAAAACAGAGAGGGCCTGGAACTTGTCTGATTTGGAACTTGTCCATTACTCTCAGCTTTGGTAATTCCATGGGGAGGGAAATGAACTAGAACCAGTTTGAACATATATACAGATGACAGGAAAATTCTGGAAGTCAACCCTCTTGCCAGGAAAAAAAGAAAGAGCCAAGAAGAAAATGGGTTGTTGGTTTTATTTTTCAGCACTAAGAGGCAATTCTAGGTTTGATTTCTCTCACATATTCTTTTTCTGATCTTTTCTCTCAGAGCAGGAGAGACTTTTCTATTATTGAGCAACATTTCACAGACACTATATTGCAGAATGGCCTCTGTGTTATTTCCTTCAAATTCACACCTCAACTAAAAGTGCAATATTTCCATCTGCCAAGGAAGGAGCGGATTGCTTATATGGAGTGAAAATGTGCAAAGAGAAAATAATGCAGACGACAAACAGAGCATGGGTGGAAGTGGGGCTTCCTTTCCTGGGCCTTTGACAGAGGCGTGTCCCTTGGTGCGGGTTCAGGACAGGAGATTTGACTTGCTGGAGCTGCGCATTAGTTGCATTTTTAATTCAATGGGTGAAATATTACCACTCAGTTGTAGCTATGCACATTTCCTCAAAAGTAAATCCTATTGAGTTCAGTGGGGCTTTCTCCCAAGTAAGTCACATTAGGTTCTCTTCATAGCCTGCCTTGCTACCAGTTTCAGCCCAAATGAGCTGTTAGGATCCAGATAAGTGTGTTCTCCCACATACTTCCTTGCAACACAGCTTCTGCAAGGTTTGGGTTGTTTTCCCCCTCGATGTCCCAATGCATTAGGGTCATTCATCCATAATGCTAAATTGTGGCTCAGAGTTACGTGAAGGAACACTCGTGAGTTCCCCTCTCCTCCTTCAGGAGGAAACTGGAAGTAGGGATGGGTAAAGATTTCATTTCAATTCCATTTTGAAAGAATTCACCAAATTTCACAAACTTCTCCATATCTGGGACAAAAACAACTTGAGATTTAAAACATTCAAATATGGGAGAAAGCAAATGATGGATTTATCCATCCAGTCCCTGGGCTTGGATCCCTGTGTCTTCCACCAACCATGTTTCAGGTACTGAATTAGGGTTGCCATCTCCTTTTTCTGACAGGCTCCTCAATGTTTAACAGCTATATGGCACGCAAGTACAACATGGTCCTCTCCGTGCTGAGAATAGCTGTACCTATTGTATTTGCCTATGCACACAGATGAAAATTGCATTACAAATTTCATTTGTGTTTCATAAGAATTTATCAAAATTCACAAAGTTCATATGAAGGAGAGAAGGAACTTGAGATTTTAAAAATTCAAATTTGGGAGGAAATGTAACTGCCAGATTTTACCTTCCCTAGTTGGAAGATTCTGCTTCTGTTTCAAACTAATCATGGTGGCTCATTATATCCAAAACTGGACAAACTGGGGTTAGTCTTAACTATGGTTTAGTCCCTTAACTTAGGAAAACAAGCCAACTTCAAACTGTGGTTTACAATACTGGTTTGTTTCCCTAAACTATAATTAAGATTAACCACAGTTTCCCTAAACTACATTTAAGATTAACCACAGTTTTCTGTTTAGAGTAGACATAATGATAAACTACGGTTACTTGAAAACAGAAACAAAAGCTTCCAATCTCGCAGCCATGCTGGAGGAGAGGGAAGGGGGAGCATTCAAACCTTTGTGTATATAACACAAAATCAAGGCTGTTAAGCTTTTTTTTTTTTAGCCCAAGGGCAAAGTCAATTTCAAAATGCAAAAAGCTGGTACTGTCAGTAAATCAGCCTTAGGAGAGGCATTTCAACCTTTAGGATGTGGAAAGACATGCAAAAGCCAGAAAACCATCAAATGATCAGCAGTCAGGGGAGGTGTGGTAAGGCCAGGAGAAGGGGACAGATTTAGCCCACAGGCCTGAGGTTCAACACCCCTGCATTAAACCATAGTTTAATGTTAAGTCCAGCTCCAAACCAGGTCACATTCTTCCTCCTGCCTTCTTTTCTGAACCCATCCTCACCACCTATGTAAGAAGCAACTCAGAGCCGTGTAGAGGTACAGCATTCATGTGAACCATTCATATTTGACATCATACAACTGCCTCTAAAACCTTAGTGTTTAAGGCAGTTTCAACTGAGAGGTGGCCTCTTGAATCCCAAGGAAAAACATATTTATTTATACCTGGAACAAATAGCAAGTTATTAAAAAAGAAAGGAACAGTACATTCTAAAGGACAGAAGATAAGGAAAATGTACAAATGAATGATATACAAACAATTCATTGGTCATGGTGTTGGTATATGAGACATGGTCATGTTTTAACTTTAGTTACAGAAGCACAGAATTAGTTTTCCCTTTGGAAAAAGTAAATGTTCTGTTTCTCCCATGGAGAGTGAAGCAAATCCACCCCCAGTGAGTCTCCTGCAGACCTATTTGTCCATGCTAATATTCCACTAAAATTAATAGTCTGGATAAACTCATTTTTCTTTTTTAAGGTAGCTTTTACACCTGTTGGTACTCTTGGACCTCTCAGCGGCTTTCGATACCATCGACCATGGTATCCTTCTGGAAAGCCTGGGGGGATTGGAAATAGGGAGCACTGTTCTTCAGTGGTTCCGGTCCTATCTCTCAGGCAGGTTCCAGATGGTGATGCTTGGGGATAGCTGCTCTTCAAAGAAGGAGCTGCTATGTGGTGTACCACAAGGTGCCATCCTTTCCCCAATACTGTTTAACATTTATATGAAACCGCTGGGAGAGATCATCCGGAGGCATGGGGCGGGGTGCTATCAGTATGCTGATGACACCCAAATATATTTCTCTATGCCTTCGACAACATCGTCAGTTAAGGATAGTATGTCTCCTCTGAATGAATGCTTGGAGGCGGTAATGGGCTGGATGAGGAAAAACAAACTGACGCTGAATTCAGACAAGACGGAGGTGCTTGCTGTCAAAGGCCACAACCTGGGTTTGGAGGTGTGTCAACCAGTTCTGGATGGAGTTACACTCCCCCTGAAAGGCTGTGTTTGCAGTTTGGGGGTGCTCCTGGATCCGTCGCTCCAAATGACAGCACAGATAGATGCGACGGCCAGGAGTGCCTACTATCAGCTTCGGATACGCCAGCTGCACCCCTTCCTAGAGTTGAAAGACCTAAAGACGGTAGTGCACGCAGTTTTAACTTCAAGGCTCAACTTCTGCAATGTGCTGTACATATGTTTCTGTGCCTAGTCCAGAAACTTCAACTAGTTCAAAATATGGCAGCCAGGTTGGTCACCGGTACATCTAGGGGTGACCACATTACACCAGTCTTAAAATCACTCCACTGGCTGCCAATTAGTTTCCGGGCGAAGTATAAAGTGTTGGCTATTACCTTTAAAGCCCTACATGGTTTGGGTCCAGGTTACCTGCAAGATTGCCTTCTCCCATATAATCCGCTGCGCAAACTCAAGTCCTCTGGGAAGAATTTACTTCAATCAGCCAGAACTAGGCTGACGAGCATTACCCAGATGACTTTCTCCTGTGCCACTCCCAGACTGTGGAATGGCCTGCCGGAAGAAATTCAACAAATTAGCAGTTTTCTTGAATTTAAGAGAGCCATGAAGACTGATCTCTTCTGGCAGGCCTACCCAGTTGAATTTTAAGATGTTTTTAGTGATGTATTAGTTTTGTTTGTTTAATGTTTTATCTATTTTATAGTCTTTGTATTTGTATTTGTTGTTGTTCCCCACCTCGATCCAGAGGGAGAGGCGGGTTAGAAATAAATAAATATATTATTATTATTATGTTGTTGTTGTTGTTGTTGCTGTTGTTGTGGGGCAGCGTCCGTTGTTTCCTCTCTGTTAATTGTTCAGTGTGGTTCAGAATGATGACCATCTTGTGTTTGGAAGTCAACATGGATTGGTTGATGATTTGAGCTTGTGTCCAACCAATCACAAGACCAGGATAAATAGACAGGGTTATGCCTGAAACACAGGTTAAGGAAAGCTGCTGGTTATTTATAAACATTTGATAAATAAATAACCAGCAGAGAGCTTTGGCCATTGGGCAGTATAGAAATATAAGAATGAAAGAAAGAACACAAGATAATGTGACATTCTAAATTCAATCTCAAACCTTTTCTTTGAGTTGCAAAATACAGACGATCAAAATAATATACAAGGAATAAATGAAATGGGAACTCTTTGGCCAATACTTTTTGGTTCGAAGTCCTGTTTAATTGAAATTTTTCAGAAATCAGTTTCTGAGAATATGCATCTAATTCTGTACATATCTATGCAAATCCATTGGGCCGGATATAAACCATGAATGGTATACATTACATGTGCTAAGATATTAAAGGAATATATAATATACCGGCTATATATTCCTTTAGGTGATGCAAATGAATGGAATGCTTTAGGACAGGGATGGGGGATCCTGTTTTGTGCTGAGAGCATTCTAGCTATTTGCATGAGACCCATTTGGCTAACTATTTACTTGTGCTGCCAGTTAACCACTGCCAGCATCAGCAGAGGTAACAGTAGTAAACATGCATGATGTGCAGGATTCTATGTATGCACTGGATTTTCACATTCCCATGCAAATGGCCAGTTCCCCCTGTTTACAGAGGCATGCTATGTTCTAACTCCACTGGTATAGCAGTAGTTCACCATCAGCACAAGCAAGCAACTACCGCGCCTGGGATGGTCATGTAAAGAGGCCTCTCTTAAGTACTCATTTGTTCCTTTGTAAATGCCTGCTTGTGGATTTTGGAGGAGCAGTGCTTGGTAGATTCACTGTACCTCTTTCTGCTACAAGCATTATTTTTTTGTCTCAGTCTTGTATAATATATGTGAATTGTCCTATATTCCTTTAATATTCGCAAATTGCAAGCTTCCAACAGTGCAATGAGCCCTTACCAGCATCCCCCGCACTAGAATTTGGAACTGCAGCATGAACTTAAAAGGCCCCTGATTGTAATGTGATGAGAACGTGACTTCCTCCAAATGCTACGAAACCTGAGCTTGAGCAAATCTTGTTCAGAGACTCACAAGAGATTCAAAAAATTCTGCCATTCTCCTCACTCATATTTTCTATAAGCAATTCTTATTCTGTTTGTTGCCCTGTACACAACGCTCAAAAGGATTTTTCTCCCCCAAAGGCTAGGCTAAAAGTTAATTTACTTCAGTTTATCTGGAATTATATTTGCATTAGTTATCATGTAAAGACTATTATCCATGTTATATCTGTCAGTGATGATAAACTACATATGGATGAGTGTAAGCCATTCATTTCTTATAGAGCCTAAGTTCCTGAGAGGGTGTCAGACATCTACATGACATTTCAGAGCAATGAATTTTTATATTTGGATATCATGTTAGCTGAAAAATGTGTACAATTGCATGTCAACTGGCAGCTCCCTATTAAGAATGCATTTGAAGAAATAAATACATGGACTATATAGCACTCAGAAATCTGGTAGGGACTGACACACTAATTTACAAAGGCAGTATAGATGGAGTTCATTTGAATTCTGTATAGGTAGTACAAACACATCTGTTGCAGTTTACACATAGTATCACTGTACTGGTGAATAAATCTGCCATCAGGTAGCCATAAAATATTATGGATTAGAGTAATAGATTAGAGTAGATATATTTTCATTAATGGTGATATTGGCTGTGGAGTCCTAGAAACAGCAAAATCTAATGAAAACCTATTTGTCAGACAGTATCAGTCCAATCATTGTGATGCCTTTGCATTACATCATGTTCTAATATTTCAGTAACGGGATGAAAGAAATGTGGGGGGGGGGAGTTGTAGGTCTTTGTGGCACTAAAATTAATAAGGCATTTTACATGTGCATATTTATTGTTTATTTATCATTTGTAAATACTTCCACCCCTCCGTGAAAATGTGTATCCAAAATTATACCCTTTCAAATCCTATATGAACTAGGATTTTGTGTAAGAAATGAAATATAAGCAAACTATTATATTTTATAGGATTTACTTCTCTAACTAAAATAGGGTGACCACATTTGGGAAACCAAAAAAGAGGACCCTCAGTGGGGTGGGGGGTGGGAAAGTGGCTTTCCGGGGCCTCTGGAAAGCATGTCATTCACCCCCACTGCTTTAAAGGACCCAATTGGAGCGGAGGAGGGGAAAGTGTGTCATTCCCGCCCTCCACTGCTCCTATCGGGTTCTTTTCTATAATGTCCAGGAATGACATACTTCTCCTGTAAGGTCCTGATTGGAGCAGTGGGAGGGAAATAACCCACCTCCAGAAAGCTCGTCATTCCCTCCAACCACGCTAATGTGGCCTTAAAGGGGAAAGCTTGTCTTTCCAGGACATTATAGAAAATTACAGAAAATCCCCCCTGACACCCAGGATAGAACAAAAACCAGGACAAATCCGGGGAAATCCTGACAGTTGGTCACCCTAACTAAAAGGTTATGCAAGCGCAGTTACAGAACTTACTATTCTGTAAGTTCCATGGTTGCATAAAGGTGGGATGACATGACCCACTTTCTCCCAAAATTAGGTGAGATCGTGTTCTGTTCCCTGGTCACTGATGTCCAACAAATCTTGCAATCAGGTGTGTCAATGGCAAAGCAAGGACAAGATGATTCAGAAGCCAAATATAATTGAATCCTCCAGGAAATCCAGGTTCACATAGAGCTCATAGAGCTCACCACAAGGGGGACTGGAGAGAAGAAGAAAAAACTGGGGCTGAGAAACAAATGTTCATGTGAATGTATCAACCATCACATAATATGTACATTTAAAATCTGTTCAGGGTCATCTGCAGGTACCCATTTTGTCTGAGGAAAGGCAAGTAACTACCAGGATGGGAGGGACTTCTCTGAGGTGATGCCCCCATACTGGAATTTTGGTCTGGACTGGATGGATGGCTCCTATTTTTCAACGCAAATATCTCTTCATTTTCCCAAGCCTTCTAGACTTAATTTTATCCCACCTAATTGTTCATAACAGCCTTTTAAGATTTTGCTGGCTTTTTAGTCTTCTTTTTTATGACTTCTGTTTTATGACTCTTTATTTGTCTTACTTGTATTTTAATTGTTTTTGCATTTTCCAGAAAATGTCTGTTGAAGAGCAGTATAGAAATTTATATAATATATAAATAAAATATGTTTAGTTTCAGGAATGGTGGCTATGCAATTTTATATTTTGTTAAAGGTTAAGGCTGTGCTCCTATACCTATTTACCTTGGGGTAAGCCCCATTAAACTTAATGAGGTTTATTTTCAAGTTAACATGTCTAGGATTGAACTGTTGGGGAACTAAAACACATAAACTGTATTAATGTTAAATAGCAAAGTAAGAAATTAATTGAAATTAAATGAACTAACAAAAAAAAGACTAGAACTCTCTTTTGAATATAGTAAGTGAAGATCTCAAATGTGATGAGAAGATGATTTTGTATTCTGAACAGTAACTGAAACTGAATTTGAACCATACTCTTATAACTTAAATTCAGCTCCATTTAATTGGTGCTAGGTTCATTTCTCTTAAACTAGAAATGGCCAGTAAGTCTTGGTCAAGAATTAATTTTGTAGCAGTGTCATTGGTGGTATACTGGATAAAGGGTATCTGGAGGTCTAATTTGACCTACAGAACGTATTTTATAGTGACCTAATATTCCTGAAGCTTGTCAAAGAATCTTCTGTCATAGTTACCCTTAAAGATACTACACAATGTCCCTCCAGATGTATAAACTCCGTCATGTATCAGATTATTTTAAAAAGAAAATAAAGAAACTTCTACAAGGTTACAGCAAGGCTTAGACAAACTTAGATGCTTTCTGCTCTTTCAGAAAACAGACTCACTGAAGCTTAACCCCTTCAGATTGCAGGCGGATAAAATAAAATCCCATGTAAACTCACTGTCTGAGGAAAGCTTGCACTTAATGGAGAAAGGGTCCATATCTGAACCTTGTGTCATATCATTATGAATGTGGAAGAAAAAGCAGGAAATAACACTATAAATGTGGTATATGGAATGTGGATTGTGCCCAAACAGTTATCAGTACACTTCAATACCACTACAAAGCAGTAGTGTAGATCTAGCTGGGGTTTGAGCTTAGCCTTGTCCTTGACTTCTGTGTTTTCTACATGCAAAGAATTTTTGATATTGGAGAACATTCAAATATATGAACAGAATAGCATTCTGAAGAGATATGGCCCCAAGATGGTTGTATGGCATAACAACATAAGAACTGCATTGGAACAGACCAAAGGCATTTCTAGTCCAGCGTTCTGTTTCTGTCATGGCCAACCAAATGTGCCAACAGGAAGCTCACAACCAGGATATGTTCATATTCCCCAGCAATTGGTATTAAGAGGCTTATAGCTTCTGATATTAGAAGTTATATCTAGCTATCTAGATCGCTCTTTCTGAACATGTAGGCTGACTGTCTATGGACTTCTTCAGAAAACATGATAAACCATGGTTAGGCCACTAATCCTTTTGCAGCAAATGGTGAGTGAGCATGTTTAAACCATGGTTATGTTAGCCACCATGGTTAGGAATGGTTCACACAACATGCTAAGTCACAGTTCACATGACACGCTAAGCCATAATGTTTCACTCAAAATGCTTAACCACCATGGCTTAGCATGTCGTCTGAATGGGGTCAATGAAAATACCAAAGGTTGTTTTCACTGCAATTAATCCAAAAGCTCTTGTATACATTTTCACTTTCAGATTATGTAATACCCTTTAAGTCTCAGGCCTTCTAAGTCGTGAAGATGATCACTGAGAACAGCTTAACACATGACATGTGGATATACGCCTGGTTAGGCAATTATGCGCATATTCGCAGACGCGCATTGACACCTAATACCTCTGTACGAGAGGCGGAGAAGTGCATAATCGGACGACCAAAACGCGCTTTAAACTGTTGACATGCGGAGAATCGCTTGTTCACATAGTCAAAATGCACTTTAACGGCCGGAGCAAAATAAAACTCGCTATTTAACGCGCATTCGATAATGCGCATAATTGGAGAGAAAACGCGCCTCTACGCCCGATTTGCGCTCCGTTCTTGTAGAGGTAAAAATTTTAATGCACCTTGAAAGAGCTTTAAATGCCTCTTGTAGAGGCAGCCTATTAGAGTATATGCAATTGTTTGGCACATCTGTTTTCTGTGTTTCTAGATCTTGTGTTTCTAGATCTCTGGCAACTCCACTATAACAAGAACCACATGCTCCCTCTTTGAGAACATATATACCCTCCACCTTTGCATCTATACCCTCCACAATTTGTTCCACATCCATACACACACACACACACACACTTTTAATTCTGGCCCAGCCAGAGGCAATTCTATAACAAAGCTCCATATTCAATTGCTTGTGTTTCTTCAGTGAAAGGTAATTCGAGGTGGCTGATTTCAGAGGAACAGTTTTTTGGTACAAGAAACAAATTTTGTCAGTGGTTAGATTCACCGTGCTTATTGTACAATACTCACCAAGGGCACAAGCCTTTGACAAAAGTGAGGTGAGCCTCTTTAGCCAATCACTAGTTGGCTGAATAGTTCCTTCAGAGGTGAGCACCCTTAGCCAATCCATAATTGGCTGAATAATTTCCTCACGTTTCCAGGAAGGGGAAGGCAATAGAATGTCCTTATAGCAGCCCAGCTGAAATAATTTACTCTAATTTGGAAAAAGTTCAGTTCTCTCCTTGAAGCCAGGACAACATGAGATAACACACACAGACAATCCAGTAAGTGCATACAGGCCCATCTCCACGTAATGGAATTTTGACAGGCAGCTGACTCTCAAAAAGAAAATGGATTTCTTGACAGATCCTCAAGCATGATTCAAAATACTCTGCTTTTGGTTTAATACGCTATTTAATTCTAGATCTGCATTATTCTTTAAGAAAATGAAAAATATAATTTGCCATTCCAAAGCAGCATTTTGAGCTAAGATGTGGCTTTCTTCTCTATCCCTGCTGGTATGTGTTGTGAAGAGTGAAGAAGGGGATTTCCCCTTCCCCTATGCACAGTCCAAAGCTCTAAAGATGACCTCCATCTCCTTCATCTAAAATATACCACCTTCTTTCTCTCACTCTTTGTCTTCTACAAGTTTGTTCAATAGCTAACCAGAATATGTGTTTATATATTTGAGGCAGCCTGGATGCATCCATAGACAGGAAGACATGCTTAGCTGGCTTTGAAGCTGGTCAGATCCAATTCACATGGAGATAGTTGAGCAGGTCTGGCTAGATGCAATCCTTGTCTTTTCTTTGGCATGTAGATGCCTCCAAGTGGAAGGGAAAATCTATAACGGCTGGCATCTGATATTTTCATCCCATAGTTAGCCAGAACCAGGGATGGAGGAACCCTGGACAGTTACTGATATGTATGCAAGGGCTGCTGTGGGCAGCCAGTAGATCTTGACTGGTTGTTTCCCGTTCAGACACAAGGGGGATTTATTTATTTATTTATTTATTACATTTGTATAGCACCCCATAGCCGAAGCTCTTCATGGGGAAAAGCTCAAATGCTGAAATGCTGGCAATGCTGCCATGACTTATTGAGATTCTAGCTCCGTAATATTAATAAGACAGGTGTGGTTTTAACAATATGAAGTAGAGCATCCATATTCTGCTTGGAATGGGACAAAGAATGCGCACTTAAGTTGGAAGCAGCAGCAGTATGAAGACATTATGGATAGGCTGACCATATGAAAAGGAGGACAGGGCTCCTGTATCTTTAACAGTTGCAGAGAAAAGGGAATTTCAGCAGGCGTCATTTGTATGCAATTAGTACCTGGTGAAATCCTCTCTTCATCACAACAATTAAAGTTGCAGGCACTATACTAGAGTGACCAGATACACAAGAGGGCAGGGCCCCTGCAGCTTTAACTGTTGTAATGAAGAGGGAATTTCACCAGGTACAAATTGCATACAAATGATGCCGGCTGAAATTGCCTTTTCTCTACAACTGTTAAAGTTACATGAGCCCTGTCCTCCTTTTCATCTGGTCAGCCTAATTATGGAGACATATCTGATGAGAAGCAGCATTATGCAAAAGTTTGCACATAGGGATTAGAGAAAGAAACAAATGAGTTCTTAGAGTGGCTGACACTTTGGATGCACTGTAGAACGAATGTCCACAGCAACATATTCAGTCTATTTCATGACTGGGCATATGTGAAGTCCAGTATTTATCAAAGAAATTAAGTGCTATGTTTGGAACGTCACCTTTTGCAAGCATTATTTGAGAATGAGAAGTTTGTTCTTCATAGTACCAGTTTTTCCCCCCTGAATTATAATAAGAGAAGTGAAGAAAAGGGATAATCACCTCTAAAGCATCTAGTGTGCAGGTCCACTATCATACTCCTACCTTAGGAAAAGGTCACCAGCAAAATGGACATCAAATTCAACTGATTTCTCTTGCAAAGACATCATATAGTAATCCATGGCAAACTAGAAGTAGAACCAAAGTAATCAAATAGTATAGATCTAGGGGAAATATGATGTGAACTTTGTGACTTTCTCTCTGACAGTCATTCTGTTATCCTTACTACTAAGGGCCATTTCACAAAAGACAATCTTGGCGTTGCTACTGAGTGTACTTTCAACAGAAAGCTGCAGCCAATCACAGATCCCTGACAGGTGTGCATGTATAAGAGATATGCAGAACTTTCCCTTTATTTTGTGAAATGTTCCACTAATCCACTCGGTTATATTGAAAATGCTGCAGTAGTTCTAGATGTCGACGTAGTTCCACCAATGCTAAGTTTTGATTTCTGGTGTGGATATTGGATTTAGTGAAGCCACCAAATTTCATGATTAGTTGGTACGTTGGTTGACACTTGTGCATTCGTAATGCTCACCTTTGTAGTGAGTCTGGATTGCTGTCTTGCAAATTCATTATTACATTCTCAATAGGTTGCAAGCTTCAGAGCATGTGCAGTCTGCATCTAAATTACAGTATGAGCTAAATTTGCTGGATTAACCTTTTGCTTTCAGGAGGAAAGTGATGATGTCACTTTAACCCTTTAGGGAAGGTTGGCATTTGAACTCTTTCCACAAACCAATCATGTTCAAAGAAACAGCCATGCAGGTTGTATACAACTCCAAAAAGCAATCCATATATCTCTCCTCTATGTACCATTTTGTAATGACAAGTTAAAATTACATTGAAAGGCTTCATGGAACCAACCTATCAGGAAGGAAGATATAACACAGTGATGCATGACATCATGATACATTATGCAATTCCATACTACAGCTCCCATGACTAGGCTGACCAGATAAAATCCAGGTCAGGGCTCATGTAACTTTAACAGTTGTAGAGAAAAGGGAATTTCAGCCAGAGTCATTTGTATGCAATTAGTTCCTGGTGAAATTCCCTCTTCATCACAACAGTTAAAGTTGCAGGCACTATACTAGAGTGACCATATACAAAAGAAGGCAGGGCCCCTGCAACTTTAACAGTTGTGATGAAGAGGGAATATCACCAGGAACTAATTGCATACAAATGACACTGGCTGAAATTCCCTTTTCTCTACAACTGTTAAAGTTACATGAGCCCTGATCTGGATTTTATCTGGTCACCCTACCCATGACACAGTTTGATATTATGCATGCACAAAAACTTCTAGACTCCTAGAATGAGATCTCAAATTAAAGGATTGCATAGATGAATTTGTTACGTTCCGAGGAAATAACAAACTCATTTGGGGTAAGTTTTCCCATCATTAATGTAGTTCCACTGGTGTATGCAAGTATTCCCGATCCTCCATATGTCAAATCTTTCCTAATCAATTTCTACCAAGAAAATGTATCAACAGATGGATTCTCAAACTGTTGTACATGCTGTTCAGAGGGGAGGCATTAGATGCAGTCAGACGCTCAAGATCATGCACAAATTTGGAGATCTGTGTACAAGCAGATGAAACTGGTAATGATGAAGCTGGCAAGCTTCCCTACCACCTCCTCTGCAGCAAGTAGAGGTAACATTCAGAGGAGGTTTGACACTACTTGTCAGTTTCACCTCCACAGTTTCTTTCTTCTACTTTCTTTCTTGTCAGTTTCAGTACAGCTGCTTTTGCGGCTACAACTGGATAAGGCACAACTTCTTACTTCAACTTAGAGAACTGTAAGCAAAGTTGCAAAGACTTGTAGTGAAACCCCCTTGTCAATTTCACTTCACCTCCGCAGTGAGGGAACATCTCCAGCATTGATTCAGAGATGGTGAGAACGTTTCTCAGGTTCACCATTGTTTTTTGCCACCTTTGTACACACATCTCTGAATTTGTGCAAGATGTTGCACATCCAACCACGTCTCATTATTTTTTGAGCAGTGTGTTCGCTCAAGAGCTTGCACATTCAGCCTCGGATCCTTCTCCCCAGTGAAAATTAAATCTGATATAAGAAGAGTCCTGGATACTTGTCTGTGACATTCATCACACTTCATCCCCCCCCCCCCCGGTTTGTCTCCACGTTTTTTTACCAGCGTGTCAAGCTCATGATTCCTTTCACCTGAATAGCTGCTTTTTCGCTCCTTTGCTCCTTCGCTCTTCCACTCCACTCCACCCCTTCCCTTCTCTTTCTCCCTCCAGTCAGGTCCTGGCAGATGAGTACTTCAACCAGACCACCTTTCTGCCGGGCAAAAATGGAATGACCCTTTAGTGTGGCTCTTTGGGGGCATGGAGGGAGTACAATCCTGTCTCTTCAGAGATTCAGGCATTGTATGATTTTAAAAATGCTTTTGAGCCTAGGATGCAAGCTTTGGGTTTTATATTGAGGCTTGGAGACGGTTGCTGGGAGAGATCGCTTTCCCCTGCCAGGACCTGATGCAACCCATTAAGCCCCCAGTTCCTTTAAAACTACACAGAGGCTTAGGGTGCATTAAATGCACTTAGGGAAAATAATACAGACTTTTAGTGTTCTAGGAAAGGCTGGGAAAGAGGCGGGTGTCAGCAGGGTAAGCACAGTGTCATGTGAGTACTGTGCTGCAAATCCACGCACCAGGCATGGCGAGAGTGCACTAAATTGCTGGTGTGATAGAGCTCTGTATCTGCAGAACAAATATCCATGTTGGAAGCTGAATGTGATGCATTACCACAGCATCCCTATCATGAGCCAGTAAAAACTCCAGTGACATATCTTCTGAGCAAATCTCCAGAGAACTAATATGCCAAGCTGCAACATGGACATGCCAATGTCTATTTCTTATTTCATTTATTTTGCTTCTTCATGTAAGTTGTAACTAAGAGCCAAAATTGTTATTTAAAACAGAACCATTTCCCAATCCAACCAGCAAAGACTAACTTAGCACCTCTGATTGTTGACACTTCAAAGTGAGGGGAGGAAGGGAATTCTTGAAATATACACAAACTAATGGTGTTAGCAGCTGTATTTGAGGCACATTTCAGCTAAAAGCCTGCTGTTACCTGTAATAATCCCCTTTCCTTACTGAGGGAGAAAAGCGTCTGAGTCACCTGAAGAAATGGGATTCATATTTTCTCTCAGACAAGTCCTTTTCTGAGCATGCTGTTTAAAGACTAAACTGTATAAAACAGAATTGACATGATGTAATTACTTGCCTCTTACAGTGTGCTAACTTAATTTGCTTTTCATTCCCAGGTATTTAAAAGACCATTATTTTCGCATCAGACATTACTGTCTGCCAATTAAAGCATTAGATCGATGAAGTAGAGGAGAAAGAGAGAGGATTTTGTTATCAAGGATTCCAGGTAGAACTACTGGTAGAGAAAAGAAAAGGGAAAGCCTGCTTTGAATTGCCTAATGTCACACACACACACACACACACACAAAATACATGTGTGTGTGTTTGCAAAATTCAGTGATGCACTGACATTTTTTTTCAACATTGACAAAGTAATATTTCTCAGTTTTCATCAGTAGGCATTAATGGAAAAGTAATAGGATCTGAGTCCAGCAGTTGCAGATATATATTTTTGCGCTGTTGGATGTGCCATTTAAAGTTGCACCCAATAAGAGTGCATTATTAGAGATGGCAAAAGTGCCAGAGCTTGGTACATGCTTAGTAGCAATACTGTGTTTCCACTAGCTGGTTGGATGTATTACTGATTCTCCTGGATCTTTTCAACTACATGATAAGAAGTCATTAGTGTCCAAGGAAACATGAGGCTAGGAATGGATAATACGGAAGGTCTAACCACCCAAAATGAAAATGCAAGTACTGTCTCGTTATTCACTATCATTTTAAGCAATAAGATATGGTACTAAGATCTGTCTGTCATCTACAGTACTTTGAATTCAGGATGTTTTTCTCCCCTCTGTGTAGTTATGGGAAATGTTAGTACTTTGGAGGTGCAGAAAGTCATAGTAATTGCATTATGCATAAGAATGGTGCAGAAGGAGAATCTAACATAAAAACTATCTTTTTCCTTCTTCTAAATGAGCATTAAAATATTGCATAAAAGGTCATTATAAGCACACCATTAAGACATGTTAATAGAGATGCTATTTCTGACAAGTGTAATGTGATTATAATTCAAGGATTTGAGAATATTATAGAAAGTAGCTTAGTGTTTTACCATGGTCAAATATGATCCTGCCGGTAGAGAAAAGAAAAGGGAAATACTGCTTTGATTGTTCTACAGTACCTTTCATTTAACCTTTGTCTAGGAAATTAAGTTTTTCCCCTAATGAGGAAGTAGGAAAGAAATTTGTACACTCTCAGTAAGGGAATCACACAGTTACAGGTATTTAACACATGGAGGGTTTTATAATGATTATTATTATGTTTTGCTCACTGAATTATTGCACTTGATCATCTACCAACTCTCATGAGAAGATACCTCATTTACATTAGAGAACATGTAGACCATGATCTATCTGATTCTTTTGTTAATCGTTACAAAGTAGAGGCTAATCTCTGTGTTGAAAAATGTGTGCATTGTATAATGTATGAATGGAAGTACAAGTGTGTTCTCATGCAAATCCACGAGTCAGGGAGCTGATATATACATGACAAGCTCCATGCTATTGATATATAGTGGTCCCAAGAGCAATCAAAAGCTTTTGGCCTGGATCCACAGAACTGCACTAGCTCCACATTTCCAAGGGAGCTTTTTGGTTTGTGTTTTTCAAACAGCATCTCTTTGTGCTACATGACAAGCAGCTTCTGAAAGAGATGAGAGTGCACCTTTTTATGACAGGATATAGTTTTTCCATATTTCATGTTGGGAGGTTTCATCCCATCAATTGTAATAACTATAATGATCTCCTGTGGTAATTCTAATTCAAATTAGATATTGCAGTCCCTATATTGCACGTCACCTAACATGCTGTTTTAGGGGTGCTTGGAGAATTGCTCCCATTTGCCATATACAGGAACACCTGACACCATTGCAGGCTTTGGGACTAGTAAAACACTTTCGATAGATGCAAGGCGGTGCCGCTGCTGCTAATGTGCCCTTTGGGTTTTTACTTTGATTTTTCACAATGCTGCAAGTCACCCTTGGCGACTGATTAGTTCCTTGAGACTTTGATAGGAGGATAAGCCATTATCAGGCAGACTCCTGGAGAGTTCCTGGTTGTTTCAGCATGATTATCATGAACATCATACAGAATGCATGTTTGCCTTGGGTGAATCTCCACTAACAGGTCTCTTTTTCTGCAATGGTAGCACCCACTGACCAAGGCAAATTCAGATCTATCTGTACTACTGATGTGGCAGACCAGCCTCTGCCTATTTCATCCTGCTCATACGAAGAGCCCTGCTTGATCAGGCTAACAGTGGCCAACCAGATGCTGTTGGGAAGCCCACAAGCCAAATGCAAGGGCTAAAGCCCTATTTCACTGCTGCAATCCATATATTCCAGCCACTGGAATTCAAAGGCATGTGCCTCTGATCCTGGAGGCAGCACATAGCCATCATGACTAGTAGACACTGATAGCCCAATCTGCCATGAATTTGTTTAATTACCTTTTAAAATCATCTATGTTGGTGGCCATCACCGCATCCTGTGGCAGCAAATTACATTGAGTAGTATCCAACAGGGCCACTGATACAGTGAGTGAGATAGTGTAAACTGGTGCAATAGTGTAAGCTGGCCAGGAAAACCTGTTGCACCAGCTTATGCTATTGGCATTGCATGGGAGGTCAGTTATGCTAGCACTATATCAAGTGCATGAGTGCACCAGCCCCATTGGATACTACCCATATACTCAGTGTATAGTTTGATTGCTGGGGTTTGTGTGGATTAGTCTTGTCCTTGGAAAGTGGGTAGCCTTTTGGTTCCCTTCATCTCTAATCTATGGTCAGTGTAGTGTTCCTATAATTTTACAACTTCATGCTGGGATATACATTATATTATTATTACTTGTTCAGGTACAGCAAGTTTTAGGATTGCAGTTTTAAAGATTTAACTTGCTTGGCTTTGCCTTGCCTGTAGTCACTTATCTTTTAGCACTCCTTGTTATGTTCTTTAATACCATGCCCTGCTGTGCAGTGAGGCAACCATTCAAAATGGCTCTGAGACAAAGGACGCATCTATGCTACAAAGGTATATCAATGTTATATCAGTTTAATTCTCATGGCTTACCCAAAAGAATCCTGGGAATTAGGGTTTAATTAGGGTGCTGGGAATCTCTGTTGGAGATCCATGGCTCAGCTCATGTAACTATCATTCCCCGGGGTTCCTTTGGAAGACAGAATGACAGTTAAACCACTTTTAGGTCCGCAGAGTAGATATGCTCACAGTGTTCAGGCCTTGGGTCATTACTGAGGAAGTAGGACAAAATGGCTCCTGCCATAAGCTTTTTCCTTTTTGTTTTCTTCTGCCTGAGAAAGTAATTTCCCATTTTTACTCCAGGACTGGTTTTAAAGAGGCATTATATATTAAGGCCAGTAGCCATATACTACCAAAAGAATAAAAATCCTTCATGATTCAATGAAGTGTGTGTGTGTGTGTGTGTGTGTGTGTGTGTGCATGCACTCTGAGCAATCGTAGAGGGAGAAAGCTGCATAATACAATTACTATTATTGTTACATCTCTCCAATTAAGTTTATTTCCCAGACCACGGCAGTGACCTTTCAGTCAGCTGAAATCTCTTCCTTCCCTCCTTGCATTAACAAAAGTCGTCCTTCGCATGCATTATTCACTGGCTGCACTTCGAAAGAGAAGTCTTTGGTGTGTTTAGAAGAATGACTTAAAAATGGGTGCCCTCTTTTTTGTCGCCAAGTGCGGTCTTGGTCTCCGGGAGCGCAAATACAAAGTGCTGACAGAGTGATTAAAGTGACGTTCTCGGCTTGTTGTTTTAGAAAAGGTTTGATGTTATATTTTGTATTATTAATGAGCACAAGACTCAAGATTAGAAACCCAGCAGTGAGGCTTTTTTCTGCAGCTGACCTTGCAACCTGGCAGCCAGGGTGCCTCTTTTTCGTTTCATTCCTAATGTGTTCTCAAAACCAGCTTTAACAACGTGGCTTCCACTCCTGTCTGTCTCCCTCATCTACTGCTCTGGAAGGGCAACTCAGATTAGGAAATACACAGAGAAATGGTAGAAGACAGGTTTGCCTGGTTCCATTACTGAACTGGATTGACTTTTATCAGATGACGGATCCATCCATGACTTGGTGTGTACTTGCTAGAGATCTAGGACATCATCACAAAGAACTTCCAACATTACAACAGCCCAGGAGTATTGAACCTCATTCAGCTCAATGGCCGGATTCAGTTTTGAAGAAACTCTCAGGCCCTATTTTACGTACGTGTCAGACACTTAAGCAAAATTATTGTGGCCTGTCCCCATTGCTATCACTGCCACCACCACAGTAGCAGGGATGGAGGAGGAGAAGGGAGGTCCTTCCCTCTCTTGTTCATGTCCCTGCTATGGCAACGGCAGTGGCAGGGCCAGGTGGATCAGCTAGGGCAAGTGTGGGCGCCCGTGAACTGGCATCCAGGGGGCCGAGACAGCAATTTCTTACTGAACACTAAGCCCCATCTGGATATCAGGACCATCCCTATTAAAACTCTTATTGCCAGTAGCTAGATCTTAGGGGAAGCATTTAAGTATTTTAGAATGGAGTCAAAATGGGTGAAATCTGGGAATCCATCAGAGAATTGGTCATGGAAAAGGGAGTGTAGCAAGGGGAAGATGGTGGGACCATTTGATGAACCCTGAAGGCTTGGATTTGGCCTGAGGTTCAACCATCCTACAATAGCCATTATTCTAATTTGTACTTCCCATAGTTTCAAGGAGAGGTTTTTAAAAATACATTCAAATCATGTGAGGGGAGCAGCAGAGTCAACTCTTCAGTCAGCTATAGGGGAAACAGGACCAAAATCATAGGTCTGTGTTGGCCCTGAGGAAGGCCATCAAATCTAGTATTCTTCTCTCTCCAACAGTAACTAACAAGATTCTTGTGGGACCTCACAACAGGGAGGCCATAATGGTCATCACCTGTTACCTGCCTCCAGCATCTGGTACTAGGAGGTATATTGTCACTGGATACAGGAAAACCTGTCTATATCCTATCTGTGTGAATTTTGCTTGTCTTTTACCCATCATTCCATTCCTTTTTTAATCTATTAATCTGTGGATGTAAAAAACCTCTCAAAATACTTATTTAAATGTATGCTTTTCTCAAAATACATCACTTAGATATGTGTTTTCTCTCAAAATACTATTTAGATGTGTATTTTCTCTCAAAATTCATATGCACATGTGTATTTTGATATGTTTCAATTGCTGAGAACTGGGTTGCAACATTTGTAAAAATGCAAAATCTGATAGATAGCTGAGTACCAGTTCACACATTAGTCATTTCATACGGAAATTCACAAAGTCTGAATTCCTCAAGCATCCCTAATTGAACATGGAAGTTTCATTTAGCAATTTTGGTTTATAGCCAGCAAGCAGTGGACAATCATGGCTGCAATTTCATTGGGTTGTGACTCCATTCTGGGTTTCAGTCAGAGCCAGCCAGAACTCTAATGGAGCTATCCAGGGTGCTGAACCTTATCCCCAAAGCAGTTTCAGCACCTTGGACAGCTCCTTGATAAACCAGAATGGATTCACAGACTCACCTCCAGCCTCCACTGCCACCAGGACACCTATGGGCCAAATCTCCATGTAAACACTTACATGGGTTATATAATCACTTGCCTTGCTGGATTTACTATCACCAGTGTTATTCAGACTTTTCTCACCTGAGAATTCAGACATTTGGCCTTGAATATACATGTCTTCCATATGCATACCCAGAATTCTTTGTGGAAAATTTGTGTGTCTATGTATATTTGTGTCTCTCTAACCCTCCCCTGCAAGCTACTATATCCAGCCAGATAATGTCTGTTATCCAGGTGGTTCGGTGCTCCCTAGTAATGGAAGATGCCTATAACCAGGTTTTCCAGATTTGTGGGGAAAGAATTTTAAATGAATGAGGGAAGTCCAGGTATGGCTCTCTATGTAATATATTTATATCCCATCTTTCCCTCAAGGAAATCAAGGCAGACTATATGGTTTGCTCCCTCCTCCTTCCATTTTATCCACAACAACCCTGTAAAGTAGGTTAAAGATATAGGGGCTGGCCCAAAAGTCACCCAAAGAGTGTAATGGCTGAATGTGGGGATTGAACCTTGCTCTCCCCAGTTCTAGCTTGACCCCCATGTGGGGAAGAGGGAATGCATGACTACTAGGGAAAAGGTCCTGCTCTCTCTCCCACACCCCACACCAGATTTCTGCTACTCTCTCTAGAAGCACCTAGAAGGTACTTATAGATAATTCACATTTACACATGCATATTCATCTTCAATCTCCCTGCTCTTTCCAGTTCTTAGAAATCCAGCCTTCAATCTCTCTTGACAAGCTGGACATTTTGATTTATGGAAAAACATAAAATAAATCTCTATCTAGGCTTTGTTTAAAAGCAACAGGAGTGATGCCAACTAGACCCCAATTTCAATTTCCTTTATTTCAGTATCTCTAGATAAAGACTTTTTGTCAACAAAAGCCATTTCTCAGGAACCCAAAAGATTTTTGAAAAATGATTTTCAGTCCAGGCACAAAGACTTTCCCCAAAATATATTATATTTTAATATGCATTAATACTGCAGGTGTAAAATATTATCAACCAAAACTAGGGAAAGGGATCTACAAAGGGAAATTCCACCCAAAGTTTCCTCTTTTTTTCTTTGGACCTGGAAGTCAGTTTACCATGACCTTAATGTTGAAAGAGAACTGTTCAAAAAAATGGCAATGCAATAGCATTTACTGCCTTTGAAACGAGACAAGATCTACAAAGCTGGAAATATTAACTGTTGGCATTGTGCTAAGAACAGAGCAGATTCCCCCTCCCCCATATGGTGGATGTGTTGAAGAGCTCAACAGTACTTGAAAATAATTCCCCAAGCAATATCGCTCTTTGTTAATGTTAAGGTACTTATAGATGCTCTTTAGAGAACCAATGCTTAGAGTGTTGGACTGAGACTCAGGAGATCCGGGTTCTAGTCCCCATTCAGCCATGAAGCTCACTGGGTGACTTTGCACCTATCACTGACTCTCAGCCTCACCTACCTAACAGGGATATTGTGAGGATAAGCTGGAGAGGAGGAAGACAATGTAAACCACCTTGCTTCCTTGTAAGAAGAAAAAAGGCAGGATATAAAAGTAACAATAATAAATAAATAATTTTATCTTCTTAATTTTATACCAGATATGGGCCCTAGAAAGAATTATGAGGTAGTATTAAATACATTAGTGGTTGCTAGATTGGCTGACGCTCATTACTAGGAATATAAAGAGATAATTTAGATACAAGAATAGCTGGGGAAATTGTGACATGTATTCCTTTATTCGTTAAATGGATGGCATTCTGCAAATCTTCCGTAGGGATCCCTGTAGACAGGTTTTATATTTATACAGACATATTTGTCACATGATTAAAATGAATGGTTAAACCCTATATAGAGCATAATATTCTGCCTTTGGTCAAGTGGTTTTTATCTTAGAGAAAGGTTTTTAATATGGACTGTATGTATCGACACTTCATTTCTTTTGAACACTGGTTTCAGAGTGTCCCTGACATGGCTGGCTAGGAATGTATGAGAAGTTTGTTTCAATTCGTTTAGGACCAGAATTTACCCTGTTTGCACCTCTCGAATCCAGATGCAAGAGCAATCTGTGGTCAAAGTTCATACATGCCTGAACTTGTGATGCTGTTTATGGCAGGACAATGGGATACGTTTGAAAAATGTGTGCATTCAAAAAATATGGATTTTTTTTTAAAAAAAGTGTATACAAGCATGCTTAATTGATGGACGAAGATTGCATATTTTTGAATGCACACACACAAATGTGATTTTCAAGAGAGAGGAAAATATTCCAATCTGATACGGACATGAGTCAGACGCGGCTTCAAAATGGAACTCAGAGAACCGTGATGAACTCAAGCTTTGCTGATTTCCACATCCCTTACATGACGGAATTGTTTATTCTGGTCACAGACCAACACAAGCTTTTATACAAAAGGAAATTACTACTGATTAAGAGTAATTAAATAAAAGCGCTACATGTTAAAATGGGGCCAGCATAATTTTTTGCCCCTAATTTGCTTTGAAATAAGAAAGAAACTTACAACCTTCTCAGTGATATATAGGATGAGTCATCCTTCAAACAGAACATCACCAGCTCTTCAGAAAATTGTCCCGGGAGAGTTTTTTAATAAGGAGAAAATCAGCTTCTTTCTGAGTCTCTATACAGGAGTACATGATCTTTATTGCTCCCATTCCGCACGGCCACAGACGTTTGTTAATCGGGATATTATTGAATCGCCCACTTAATGGTGCAGAGGGCAATGGATGCCCTTGCCGTACTGAAGGCAGATGTCCTATAAAAAGAGGCAACTCTGGCAGGATCAACACCACTGCAATAATAATAATAATAATAATAATAATAATAATAATAATAATTTTATTTCTTACCCGCCTCTCCCTCTGGATCGAGGTGGGGAACAACATTAAAAACAAATGATATAAAATACATAAAATAAATGATATAAAATACATAAAACTGATTAAAACATATAAAAACTAAGACATTGTTAAAATGACTGAGCAGGCTTGCCGGAAGAGATTGGTCTTTATAGCTTTCTTAAATTCTGAAAGTCTGTTATGTTGGCGAATCTCTCCCAGCAGGTTTGTAAAGGTATTGACAACTGTTGGGGCCCCAGGACACACTCCGTATACCGTTTTCAAACTGCTTTCAAAGTGTTATATCCTGCTTGTTGTAGATCTGGCCAGAGACTTCGCAACGGATCTGTTACCAAAGCAGCAGACCAAATGTTGCCTTTTTCCACGTGCCCATCCTTGTCTCTTCCTCCTTCTCCGGCATCGTTCTGTAGTCGTGTACCAGCCTAACAGGAAGAATATTAAATTTGTGCAGTGAGTACTAGAGAGAAATACAGGGAAGAAGATAATATTAAAATGTGTAGAAACAAGCCTCATCAGTACTTTGCAACTAGAGGTTCAGTGGCTAGGTCAGTGCATCTGCTTCTTTCCAAATGTGTTCGTTGGAAAACTCTTTTCTCTGACCACTTGCTTCCACATACTGGGTGTGAACCAAAATACTAAGCAAGAGCTTCTCCATCCCAACATGCACACACATACAGACGTACACACACACTGGGAAATGCCTGCATGTGATTCCTCATACAAGATGAAGTGGCACAGAATGCACTGTAGTTGAGGCTTTGGTTCACTCGTATGTGGAAGCACTCAGGGCTAGCATTAGCACTTGGTATCCTTGGGTAGCTATCATGGCCCAAATGTCCCAGCAGGGGGGAAATCTGGAGCAGATGATAAAGAAGTCAATCTTTAAGCACTTTGAAAACAATGCAGTGATTACTAGAAGCCAGCATGGATTTGTCAAGAACAAATCTTGACAGACTAATCTGATCTCATTCATTGATTGGGTAACCTCCCTTGTAGACTGTGGGAATGCTGTGGACATAATATATCTTGACTTCAGCAAAGCTTTTGACAAAGTACCACATGCCATTCTGATCAGTAAACTAGCTAAAAGAGGGCTAGATGGAACAACTATTTGGTGGATTCACAATTTGCTACAGAATCAGACTTAAAGAGTGCTTATCAATAGTACCTTCTCAAACTGCAGGGAGGTAATGAGTGGGGTACCACAGGGCTCAGTCCTGGTACCAGTGCTCTTCAACATTTTTATTAATGGCTTGGATGAGGAAGTGCAGGGAATTCTTATCAAATTTGCAGATGACACAAAATTGGGTGGGATAGCAAATACCCTGGAAGACAGAAACAAACGTCAAAGTGATCTTGATAGGCTGGAGTGCTGGGCTGAACAGAATGAAATTTATTAGGGATAACTGCCAAGTTATACACCTAGGAAAAAGAAACCAAATGCATAGTTACAAGATGGGGAATATTTGGCTCAGCAATACTACAAGTGAGAAGAATCTTGGAATTGTTGTAGATCACAAGCTGAATATGAGCCAACAGTATGATGTGGCTGCAAAAAAAAGCAAATGCTACTTTGGGCTACATTAATACAAGTATAACTTCCAAATTGCACAAGATACTGGTTCCCCTCTATTTGGTACTGCTAAGGCCCCATATTGAGTATTACGTGCAGTTCTGGGCACCACACTTCAAGAAGGATGCAGACAAGCTGGATGGGGTTCAGAGGAGGGCAACAAGGATGATCAGGGGTCTGGAAACAAAGCCCTATGAGGACAGACTGAAAGAACTGGGCATGTTTAGCCTTGAGAAGAGAAGACTGGGTAGAGACATGATAGCACTCTTCAAATAATTCAAAGGCTGTCACACAGAAGAGGGCCAGGATATCTTCTGGGTCATCCCAGAGTGCAGGACACAGAATAATGGACTCAAGTTATAGGGAGCCAGATTCCATCTGGACATCAGAAAAAACTTCCTAACTGTTAGCATAGTATGACAATGGAACCAATTACCTAGGAAGATAGTGGGCTCTCCTACACTAGAGGCATTCAAGAGGGAGCTGGACAATCATCTGTCAGATATGCTTTAAGGTGGATTCCTGCATTGAGCAGGGGGTTGGACTTGATGGCCTTATAGGCCTCTTTCAACTCTACTATTCTATGATTCTATGAGTTTATAACAGTATTGACAACTGTTGGGCCAATGACACATTCCATACAGTGTTTTCAAACCACTTTCATAGTGTTAGGCCTCCTCCACACGAGACGTTTAATGAGCCTTGAAGGCTCATTATAAATTTTACCTCCACACCAGCGGAGCGCAAAACGGGCGTACGGGCGCGTTATCTCCCCGATAATGCGCATTTTCGAATGCGCGTTATATAGCGACTTTTATTTTGCTCCGGCCGTTAAAGCGCATTTTCGCCATGTGAACAAGCGATTATGCGCATTAACGTCTTCTAAAGCGCTTTTTGGACATCAATTAATGCTCTTCGCCGCCTCTCGCCGCCTCCCGTGCAGAGGGATTAGGCGTAAATACGCCTCCGCGATAATGCGCATAATCCCCGAACCGGGCGCAAAAGCGCATCCTTGTGGAGGGGGCCTTAGATCCTGCTTGGTGTAGATCTGGCCCAGAAGTCCTATGTGGCCTTTTTTTTTTTTAACACAGGCCTCTCTTTGAAAGGCTGATAGAAGACTACCCCCTATATTGTCCTCTATATCAGTGGTTTTTAACTGGTGGGTGGTGACCCAAAAATGGGTCACAAGATCCAGATGGGTTGTGGCAGAGCTGTTGCTGCCATGTTGAGCATGGAGAAAATTGTGAAAATGGGTCCGTTGTTGCAGGCTGGGAATCCAAGGTGGGTCTCGGATCTGGGCCAATTGAAGACCACTGCTCTATACCCTCTATTTAATGTCCAGTCTACATCCAGTATAAAGATATAGAACCTTCAGAAGGAAGAGCTGGGCCTTGAAGTTGACACCAGACTGAGCAAGGCACACAGGCCACCGTCTTCTACACTATGGTGACATGCCCTGTATTTCTATTTAAATTAGACTAATTATTTCTAAATTTGCATCCATATAAATTAGCATAAACAAATTTTATGTCAGTAGTATGTCCTCTTTTCTTTTTCTTTTCTTTTTCTTTTATTTTTGGTGATTTACAAGCAACCATCCCAAGTCAGCCCCAGAAAGATTTATTTGAAGTATTGCATTGGAAGCCTTTTGTTTTGTTTTTAAGTGCCAGGTCAAGATGCTACTTTTTAGGCATTTGGCTTGGATGCGTCTTAATTCTCTCCTACATAGTCTTATTCTATCACTGCTCGTGTTGTATCTGACTGCTTCTGCAGTTTGTGGTCATTTTGATTGTTTATATCATTTTATTGATTAGTGGGCTTGCAGTGTTTTTATCTGTATTTTATTTCACTTAGTGGGAGCTCTCCAGAAAGCTGTGATGAAAATATATTAATAAATGCATGGCTACGTGGGGTAGGATCCACAAAAGTATATACACAATCTGTGCTAGTATCCAGAATTTTCTGTCGATTGGTTTCAACTTAGTGGGCGGTAGCCAGTTTGTTGGGAACATTCTGCCAAAACAATAGATGATGCTAAATGCAACCCTTGCTATTGTATCTTTTTTTTATGTTATTAGTAGGTTTATGGTTGGTATTGATTTCCCCAGGGCCATAGCAACTGGGGGTTAACTGTTTCCTACCCAATTGCAGATGAAAAGTTTCTTCCCTCCTCCTTCTCACAGCTATTAGCCCCAGAAGGAAGATCCCATTAGCGCTAATGTGGGCTCCCTCCTGTGGTGGAGGATAATTTTCCTTAGTACTGCAACAGTGGAGGAAAGAGTTAAACTCACATCCCTGTGCACTGCTCTCCAATAAAAAAAATGGGGAGGGGGGGAAGAAGCTTGTCATTAACAATTTTATAAAAAGAAGATTGAATTTTATAAAAAGAAGATTTATTTAAAGTTAATTCATTTTAATTGGTGGTAGTGGTGGTGGTGGTGGTGGTGGTGGTTAATATTAGAATGGAAAAAACAAACCTACAGCAGTACCATATATATTTTAAAATCATGATTCAAAGACCAGATACTACTAAATTTAGTGCTAGCATCAGCTTTATTAAATACTAATTCACCTGTGTGGCAGACAATTCTATATGAAGACAGGGTAAATTTTCAAAAACAACTACATAGGTCCCCAGGAATTTGCTTAAAAATGAAAATATGTTCCAAATTCTTTTAGTGAGGTAGTTCTTTATTACGAAGAAGAAAAAACTCTCTTGAATTTAGAAACCAAAAACAAAACTTTGGGGGCAAAGAAGATACTAATTGTAGGGGAGAGACAGTGCAGTGCAGTGCAGTGGTTAGAGTGTTGGAGTGGAACTCAGGAGGTCCGGGTTCTAGTTGACCATGAAACTCACTGGGTCACTTTGGGCCAGTCACTGACTGTCAGACTAACATATCTTGTAGGGTTGTTGTGAGGATAAAATGGAGAGGAGGAGGAAGAGGAGGAAGAGGACTATATAAGGGTGCCTCTTCACGAGAGGTTTAATTCTCTTTGAAGTCTCATTAAAAAATTTACCTCCACACCAGCGGAGCACAAATGGGGCGTAGAGGTGCGTTATCTCTCCGATTATGCGCATTATCGAACGCGCGTTAAATCGCAAGTTTTATTTTGCTCCGTCCGCTAAAGCGCATTTTGACTGTGTGAATATGCGCTTATGCGCATTAACTACTTGTAAACCGCATTTTGGATATCCGTTAATGCACTTCGCCGCCTCTCGCCGCCTCTCGTGCAGAGGGATTAGGTGTAAATGCGCTTCTGCGATTATGTGCATAATCGGCTAACCAGGCGCAAAAGCGAATCCTTGTAGAGGGGACCTAAGCTGTCTTGGGTTCCTTGGAAGAGGAGAAAAGGTGGGATATAAATGCAACAAAAAATAAATAAGAGCAGAACATAGGCATGTCATTAGTTTTCAAAATACAGCGAAATAATCTGGTTTATATAAATGTGGATCTGTGAACCATCTGTGGTCAGACAATATAGGCTTTAAAACACTCAAACAACTATATACTCAGTTTTCTTGGCTATCTTTTGGTATCTTGATATTATGACGTCTTGTGTAAATTCTTCTTAGTTCCACATGAAAGCAAAAGCTACATATTACATCATGATTGATAGTATGTCAGGGGTTTTTTTGTTTTTGTTTTTTTGTTTGTTTTACTTATAGATTCATGGGTTTCATTCATAGGACACAGAAATGACATGTTGCCAGCTTGTTCTTTGGTTGCCATCTTCTCAGACATAAATGCTCAGCATGGGTCAGGTTCATTTTTGTATTGATTTTCATTTAATCCAAGAGGAAGTGTCTCTCTATTTCTACAACTTAACCCCTTAGAAAGACAGAACATGACTTGGTTTGCCAAGTTGTCCCAAGAGCCACAGTGACTTAGATGTCCCAATTACATGACTCGCCATGGAAGCTATTCTTTTCATTGACACTTGCATGGAAAACGTTAAAAGGACACTTAGAAAGTGCTTTGGAGTTTGCATGGCTGAAGTTCTAGAGGAGAGACAGACCATGGGCTCATCTGATGACATTCCCCAAGGATAATGCCTGCTTCCCACAATGAATGCATTTATCTTTTAAAGTTGCACAAGGTGTCAAGACACCACCATTGAATTTCCTTTGGCACACTTAAGTCGGTTCCAGATAAATGTAACTTTAAAGGGAGGCTCTAAACTGAAACATAGTATCTTTTATGAACTTCTGGGGCTGGTGTGTGTTTTTCAAAAGTCTATTTTACCAAAAGATAAAGGAATGACTGAGAAGAAACAGCTGCTTTCTGGTGTAAATGAACATCGTTCTCTTGGTTTAAGCAGAACTATGCCAAATCATATATAGCAAGCATCTGGCCCGATAGAATTCACTCTGGCCTATGCTGTCCTTTTTAAAAGCTTTCCTCAAACAGAGATGGATGTCTTTCCTCAAAAATAACAGCTTCCAAAAGTCACTCAAGTATATGGAAGCAGACTGGATGTATGGAGCCGGGTTTGATTCATGAGTTGTACTGGCTGATTTAGATAGATAGGAATAGCTGCAAGGTACTCTTTAATCTGACAGGTTATATCTTTATCTAAGATTATGATATTCCACGGATAAAATGGATTTAAAGTGAATCACTTCTTTAAGAATGATTTCAAAAAGGCCATTGTCCTTTTATTAGAGATGGATGATGACTCACCAGTTCATGTCAGATTGACTAAAACATAAGCTAAACCGTTTCCCCTAAAATGGGAAATTAGTTTATTTCTGAGCCAATCCAGGAAAGGGGGGGATCCCGGGTTTACCTGCTTCCAGGATCGTCCCCCTGAGTCTAAACTCCAGCGCGCTGTCCCGGAAGTAAAGAGGGACATTCCGGCGCAGCAGGCTTTCTTTCAGAAGAGGAGACATTTGCGCAAGTGCAAGGGTGCGATCTAGCTCCAAAGTAAGTTTTTTGAAAAAAAAACATTGAAAGTCAGCACCATAAAACACCGACAGCCATCTCAGGGATGGCAAAAAAGCTCACCCTCTTACCCCAGATGGGCACGGAGCACCCCCCTCCCCCCTGCAGAGCTTCATGCCTGTTTGTTGTTCTGTGCTACTCACAGGGAGGAGGGAGGATCCAGGAGTACATGCCTCACCACCCATGGTCCTCGGGGTTGACCCGGGACCATGGGGAAAATCATGATAAAACTAGTCCCAGTTATCCCGGGACAACTGAGAGGTCATCCCTGGTTGACCCCGGGATCAGCTGTGCATCATTTGGATGCACAGCAACAACCTCAAGCTGACCCTGGGATAAATGGCTGGTGTGGATATGCCCTTAGTCCCCTAAGAACTCCAACTCTCCCACCCAACCACTTGACTTCTCAAGCTCCCTCCCTTTAAGCACTAATCCAGTGGTGGAGAGAGGGGAAATGGCAGGTATCTTCCCTGATACTTTTCTGGCACCAAGACAAAAGGCCCCATTGGCCTTTGGGAAAACTACATTTGCCAAGTACCAGGGGAGGGAGGAGCTCCTTATGCACTATTAGCATTACAGAGAAGGGAGGGAAACCTCCTCCTCCTCCTCCTCCTCCTCCTCCTCCTCCTCCTCCTCCTCCATAGCTATGGACAAAAAGTAGGGATTTTTCTCTGGCCTGGCTTTTAAACTGAGAATTTGGGCATTCCTAATGCATTAGGAGCCCCTGAGCAGCCTCCCTCAACCTGGTGTCCACCTGATGTTCCAGACATCAACTCCAAACAGTCCAAACCAGCCTGGCCAATGGTCGGAATGCTGGAAGTTGCTGTCTGAAACATCTGGAAGGGACCAGGCCAGTCCCTTGAGGCTCACGCTTCGGGAGCATCTCTGCTTTATATTGCAGCATTCTAGTTGATAGAGCGCAATCCTAGGTGATTGATGCTCTGAGCCTTCCATTTTCCTAAGGCCTGGCAGGCAGAGCAGGAGGAACAACGGAGGTCTTTTCATCCCCTGTTCCTGCTTTTGAACATCTTTAGCTGACCTACTTCTTGGTGGGCAGGGATGGAGAATCTTGTACATGCAACAGACCCACGGCCTCTCCTTTCCCCTCCTGTCATACCCCCTTTTCTCCCTCCCTGATTCTCTTTTGAGGATGCTCTTGCTCAGAGCTTTCTGCAGTGGCTGCGGCTGGGGCATCCGTACATGGATTTCTCTCCCCAAGGTTGTAGCTGTGGCCTCAGGGTGGAAAATCCACACCATCTTATAGTCCTTAGGACACTTTCTTAGGGACCATGGCATTTCTCTGTTAAGAGTTTCGTTAATCAGCATATTAGTATTTCCATATGTTGTGTTCTTTTTGAGCTACCATAGAAAGGTTTCATTTTGAGATTTTCTTCTATTTTTGCCATGCTTACGATGAAAGACGTAGCAGCTGCTCAGACTATTAAAGTCTTCCTCAAGGACATCACACCCAGATAGGAAAAATCACATGTATGCCACCACATGAGATGAGTTCACATGTGTCTGTTCTGGTGCAAGTGGTGGAAATTTGCTGAAAAGAGAAGCTTCCTGCCATGCATAGAACAAAACAGACGATTGTGCATCAAATCCATACATAACGTTGGTCGGATGCAGTCCACATTCGCTTTTGAAGCCATTTTCCCCATTCGTGGAAGCTGTACACTCACATGTTTAATGTAACATGTGAACGAGTGATAGGTGAACTCTTTCTGGATCAATTTGATATTTGGCTTGGCACACTGAGATGATTTTTTTTAATAGCCCAGGTTATTTCCCCCCTTCTGATTCTAAATTTCTGATCCTGTCACACTCCCAAGAACAACAGCTGAGGCAGTTTGTTGCAGCTAATAATAATAATAATAATAATAATAATAATAATAATACATTTATTTCTTACCCGCCTCTCCATTTGGATTGAGGCAGGGAACAACAGTAAATATAAACTATGAAAAAATACATAAAACTGATTAAAAACATGGCACACATTAAAACAGCAATAAAACATCCTAAAAACATCCTAAAAACATTCTAAAATTCCACTGGATATGCCTGCCGGAAGAGATCGGTCTTTATGGTTTTCTTAAATTCTAAAAGACTGTTAAGTTGACGAGTCTCCTCCGGCAGGTCATTCCACAGTCTGGGAGCGGCAGAAGAAAAGGTCCTCTGGGTAACAGTTGTCAGCCTAGTCTTGGCCAACTGTAGTAAGTTCTTCCCAGAGGACCTGAGCTTGCAGGGCAGATTGTATGGGAAAAGGTGATCCCTCTTTTGCTGTGGCAGATTCAGATTTCAAAGTTCCATAACGCAATGGCAGGGCAATCCAAACGGTCTCCAATTTACTTTGGATATTACTTTGCTCAGTGCTTTTACTGGAGATCAGTGTCTGGGCAATGTGGAACTATGGGATGAGACTTGGAGTTTTAAGGTTTCTTTTTCTGTGATCAGAATGAAATGTTGCAACAGAGGGAAATTAAACACCAATTATTTTTCAAGTCAGGAAAATTATTCCCTGCAACATCAAAGCCTTATTTTTTATAAAATAAAAAGTATTTGGCTATCCCTATTTTTTGACATGCAAGCCTTCATCTGGAGGGTTTCTTATCAATCAAAAATGCAGGATGGCTGGTACTGTAGTCCCTGCTTCTTCAGGATTACAAATCTAGAGTTAAAAACAGAGCCTGTTGACTAAACTTTGGCAACAACATCTATCTATTTATTTATCATAGGGGGTTTTGTGAAGATTTATATGAGTTATTATTGATAATTAATGTGTTCATTTCCATTCTTGTGATAAAAACAATATTCCAATACGGTACAGTGCCACACTTTATTAGCAGTACTACAGGGAAATGTAAAAAAAATGCCTGAAAAGTTAAAGCATCAATGATAGGGTGGCCAATGTGTCCTAGTTTACAAAAAACAGTCCTCTATTTGAAGGTCTGTCAGAGGATAATCCTCTATTATCTATTTTAGGGGTGGGGAACCTGCAGCCCTCCAGATGTAATTGCATCCCAGCTTCCAAATGACAGGATCAGTGGTCATGGATGATGGGAGTTGTGGTCCAACAACATCTAGAAGGGGAGTGTAAAGAGTGAGGTCAGAGGAAATTGAAATCAGAAAGCAGTGACAAAACAGATGTCTGTACTCAAAAGAGTTGTTATGGGTTAACACAGACATCCTTGCAGTAGTGAGCTGGATGACATGCTTAATGTGATAAAAACCTTTGTTCCTGTTCAAGCTGCAGAAGATGGAGTTGAATATTTTGATGTATAGCAGCTCAGCAGTTTCATATTGAAATCTGAGAACCTGTGGCAGACCTAGTTGCCAAATCTGTCCCCATAACTACTCTGGCAACGCTATTACAGGATCTAATAATGTCATTCAAAACATCAGGGTACATACACATGCTTATCTTCCAATCCAATATATGCTAGTAATGCCCTACTGGATTTTACACAGGACAAATCAGCCAGTCTCTGTGCAAATTAATAAACGGACACCAGACAAGAGAAATGGCCATGTTCAAAAATCAGTAAAGGAACACTTCAGCCTCTGAAGACACTTGGCCAATGACCTTAAGGTGGCCATTCTTGAACAAAGGAACTTCAAAGACAAACTTCGATGCAAAACTGAACTACAGTTCATCAAATGATTCAAGTCTATCTGCTATGGCTTGAACAAGAGCAATGGCTTTTTAATCATACTACATGCATGTTGAAGCTTACCAATGCACAGTCAGATGGCTGTGTTATCACTCACCAACTGATTTGTGAATTGCTACTGTTACTGTCTGTCCTTTCTGCATTTCAGTTCCCCCTGACCTCACTGTTTACAATTCCTCCTCCCACAACCATATATATATATATATATATATGGATAATACTTCATGCTTCGGATGAAGCGGACTGTGACCATGAAAGCTTATGTCATAAGAAATGTGTTAGTCTTTAAAGTGCGCCAAAACACTTTGTTGTTTACATTAGCCTGTTTGTAACTTCTTTTCATGGGTCAACTATCATATATAAGACCCCAATATCACAGGCAAGTAGAAATTATCAAAGAGGCAAAGTTCATGCATTGTGAATTTATCACATATATTCTACGTGAACCTTCTACGAATCCATCCTTTAATAAAACGTCTAGTCTATAGAAGTTTTATTGGTTGGCATGAAGTATAGCTAGGTACAATCTTAAAATAATCACATTTAAATCGCATCCGTTTCAGTGAGAGAGACTTAAACACATGCTTATTTTTTCAATTGAAATCAGTAAGTATTAAACTGTTTGGGTTAGATTGGGCCCTGCTGTTTTGCAATCCTGGGAAAAACTATGGCGATTCCTATTGTAAAGTAGACAGCATTGCAATGGATTATAGTTCTTTTTTTATGCATTCAAATTGCAATTGCATAAAAGTAGGTTTACAGTGAAATCCTATACATATTTCTGAGAACATTGCATACAATTTCACCATATTCAGTGAGGCTTACTCCCTAGTAAATCTTTTAGAATGCAGCCTGAGAGGAAAATGTTTAGTGTTGTTCAAAGAAAATATAAAACTCTGGCAGAACTGTTAATATATAGTTTAATACCAAACACTTAGCATCTGCTTGTCTGCAAACATTTCTGGTTTGATTTCCCTTCCCCCACCCACCCCCAAGATTACACAACATATTAACAAAAATGAAATATTTTATGACATCCATCAAAAAAATTCAAACTGCTACTTGGCAAAGTAGTAAATCCATGCTGTCATCTTCAGAGTCTAATTCTAGTACTCACATATGTTTAGCAAGAGTCAGCAGTGGTCTTGGTCTCTATTCTTCCTGCTGCATTTTGCACAAGTTTTTTTTGTATCGTCTATCTTCCTACACGCATTTACTTTGCAAATCTCTTGGTAAAGTAATCTTTACTAAGAAATATTTGCATAAAATCTCAAGATGGCCATAATTTGCATCGTGGCCTTCTACTTTTGCTAATGCTTCAGAATGAAAATATTTCACTTGACTCTTTGTAATACTTAAATTTAGTTTGTTTGTTTGTTTAAAACATTTCTGTACTCCCTTCCTGGAAAAACAATCAAGGCAGTTTACAAAAATTCAGAAAACAAAAATCACACTTAAATGAACAAACAAAGATATAGCAAACTATATATATATATATATATATATATATATGCGTATATGTATATATATTTTGCTGGAATGCAGACCTAGAAACCTCTTTGACTCCAGAGTTAGTTTGCTGAGTTCAAACAAACATTGAAACTGTGAAGCAGGAAATTCTTCTTTATTTACTTAGTTTCCTTGCATTGTTAAACAAAATACGTATTAATTCAGAAGATACCTTTCAATTCCTGTTTGTAAATGACAAAGGAAAAACCAGGACATGTCAGGATTTTTGGTAATAAATCTGGGAAGGGGGGAATTATGAAATTTGAAGAAAAAAATGGATTTTTCCCATCCTCCCCCCACCCAAAGGGCAGCTCTACTTTATAGCCAATGGGAATTAACAGAAATGCTTACAGCTCTGTCATTTTTAAAGATAAAGTAATGAAACTTGGCAACATGATAGCCCTTAGGTAGGACTTTAGTAGGGTGACCAGATCGCCCTGGATTTCTCGGTCCTAACCGGGAAAACTGGTGCAATCCGGGCCGACAGGGGGACTGCGGGGGCAAACCGGGGAAAGGATCAGCTCTCCTCCCGCCCTAAAATGCCCATGCTGCTCCCTTGCCTCTGCAAGAAACAAGTGCTCAGCATTAGGGAGCGTCAACAAATTCCTTGTCTGGTGGCTAAAGCTAACTGCTTTAGCCACCAGACAAGGAATTTGTTGACGCTCCCAAATGCTGAGCACTTCTTTCCTGCCTGCTGCTCCAGCCTCAGCAAGAAAGAAGTGCTCAGTGTTAGGGAGTGTCAACAAATTCCTTGTCTGGTGGCTAACTGCTTTAGCCACCAGACAAGGAATTTGTTGACGCTCCCTAACACTGAGCACTTCTTTCCTGCCAGCGCTGCTCCCCAGCCTCAGCAGGAAACAAGTGCTCAGCGTTAGGGAGTGTCAACAAATTCCTTGTCTGGTGGCTAACTGCTTTAGCCACCAGACAAGGAATTTGTTGACGCTCCCTAATGCTGAGCACTTGTTTTCTGCAGAGGCCGGGGAGCAGCGCGGGCATTTTAAAGCAGGCTCTTCCTCCTCCTTTGCGTGCTACTGCTGTTCCTCAGGTACCTCCAGGGAGCCCAGGAGCAGGGCAAGAAGGGTGAGGGGGCTGCAGGGGGTCACGCGGCAGTGGAGATCGGCAGTGGTAGCGGAGGACCCGGTAGGTCCAGGCTGGGTTTTTTGGAGGGGCGGGGGGCTTGGTGGGGGGGTTGTTTCTGGTGGGGGGTGGCAGGGGTGTCTGATGGCCACATAGCAGGCGGCCTGTTTAATTTTTTTATTTTATGTTGGGGGGGGCTGCTTTGGTGGGGTGGCCATTTTGGACCTGGATTTTGCTTTCCAAAATCTGGTCACCCTAACTTTAGTCATGCCAAATGTGAAGCAGATCCATTCATCCATTGAGTTTTAGGGATTTTTTTAAAGCTTGAGGTTTTTAAATTATTATTTTTCTAAAAAAAATCATTTTTAAAGATAAAGAGATGAAACTTGGCACTTTGATAGCTCCTATGTAGGGCTTTAGCCATGCCAAGTTTGAAGCAGATCTGTTCACCTTTTGATATTTAGCAAGTTTCAAAACAAAATTGAACATTAAAACTAAAAAAATTTAAAAAGCTGGCCGAATGGCCAGCAACAAACGCTGTTAAGCAGCAGCTTGCAGCAAAGTGAGGATACAATCAGAAAAGATATTTGAGGAAGGAGAGAATGTATCACACAGAGTATAGCAACAAAGTACAGCAAAAGCTACAAAAGTAGGAGTGAGTGAAGTTAATTTCAGATACATTGGATTTCTCACTTGTTATTACAGTGATTTTAACATTAAGATGCAATGTAGAACAGATTTGTCTTAATTGTGTGCTGTAAAATCAGACATATGACCAAGGCTATGTTCAGGTGGTTACACACCCCTTGGTGCTGGACATGCCCCCTGGGGGTGGACATGTTGGTAGGGACGCCCCCTTGGGGGTCGACCATGTTGTCCTCCTTTTTGGTTTCCAAAATATGGTCACCCTAGACAAAGCAGCCCTACCCATCTCAAAACTCTGGGGCTAGGGATAAATGAATCTTTCAATTTCATATTCTCCTACATTCAATTTTTTAAAATCTCAAGTTTTTTCCATTCTGAATATGAAGAAATTTG
Organism: Anniella stebbinsi; assembly: GCA_029215795.1. Lineage (NCBI taxonomy): Eukaryota > Metazoa > Chordata > Lepidosauria > Squamata > Anniellidae > Anniella > Anniella stebbinsi. The sequence goes on along the minus strand of JARDYH010000002.1, from coordinate 83,007,915 downwards.
CCAATTTTGGTAGAGTCTTAGAACAAAATGAACAGAACTGAAATTGTCACCCATCTCTTTTGGCCAAATTCAATAGTATACTTTTGCCAGAATGGAGAGGAACCTATTGTTCTTACCAGCAAAAGATGAGGAGCCTGTCTAAAAAATAAAATGGGGCAATACTAATTCACCACCAACATAGCTGAATACACAGGGATTCAAATTTGTAAGATCTAAGCTCTCAAAGCACTGAGCCTGGATGGATACAACTGTCAGTTTCAGTTCTCCCACATTCATATTTTTTCATCTCAAATCCTTTCCATCCCAAATGTGAAAAAATGATCTGAAATTTTCACCCATTTCTACTCTGGAGTTACTTGCCAATTTGACTTTAGATGAAAATCCTTCCCAATAAAATAAAATACAGCTATTTGTTAGTCATACCCTGAACATAAGAAAACCAAGGGTCAAACCATCTATGTCAAATATGTAACATCCAGATTTGGTTTTTATTTATTCAAAAGTGCATAGGGAGGAAAGTTTGATCCTTTTCTCCCCAACGATATGTCCTGCTCCCAGAATCTCCCCCATTGCTGCAATTAGAGATAGTCAAACAGTCCCATTGCCCCAAATAAAGCGAATTTGCCCAGTTGCAGGCCGCAGGCTTCAGCTTCTCCAGAATTATTATTACCTCACTGAACTGAGCAGCATTACCATTATTTGGACAACAGAAAACATTGAACTAGAGTCCAAAGAACAGCCTTTCATCCATCATTTCCTCAAGCAGCTTATTGCCTTGTTTAATGGAATGGAGCAATCTATGCCACTAACACTCTGCTTGTTTAATCTTATTAATGCAACTTAATAAGGCTCCAGGTTTGGATCAGCACAGGTGCAGATGCCACTAAACAGAGCAGCAAAAAGGATAGTTCTCTAAACCCACATACTTCATCAAAATGTGTGACTATCAGCTCAGCCTAAAAACAGATGCAAGTGGTGAGTCTGATTTTTCCCCATTCTTTCATAATATTGGATTGCCACACTGGGGGAAAGATACTAATTGGGTGGGGGAGCATCACATAGACAGGTTGGTCCTTCTTTTGGTTGCTTATTTTCAGTGTTTTTTTTTTTTTTTTTGGTGAAAGCTGTAAATAGATGAAGAAACTGCTAGCTCTAGAAGGATAAATATTCCCCAGCAAGATGACAAACCCAAATTGACCAGATGTACATTTTCTTCCGATGTGGGGGCATATGCATCAAGAACAATTGCTTTAATGCATTTGTCTGATTGCATTGGGGAATTCCAAACAAATCCAGTAAGAAGTGGATAATGGAAAAGGAAATAGTCAAACTGTAAACAGGAGCAGAACCTTCCAAGAGTCAAACTGAAGTGTAAAGGAGTATTGTTTTTTTTAAAATTCGCTGTGACTTTAGAAACCACATTTAAGTTTTGCTATCACCAGGGCTCCTGTTTGTTGGCTGGCATGATAAAATAGATTGGATGTAAAATAGAGTAAGGGTGAGACTGCTCCACCCCAGTGCAGCCATGGAGAATGTTTATAGAGTTCAGGGATAGCAGTGTAAAAATATTGGAGCATGTGAGCTAAGGGATCTTGTGATGAGTATAGGCAAACATTTGTGAAATACTGTTACATCCAATCCTTCAATGCAGAGGGCCTGGAGCTTGTGTCTTACCACTGTATTTAAAAGCCAATGGAAGAAAGGGAGATCCTCGCAGTAGCTGGGGGAAATGAATTTTTCCAGCAACAATAGAAAGTATCCTCCTCGACACTACCTGGTAAACCCATCGCACCAGCAAATGCTATTGACGTTGTGCTAGCACAAAATAATTTCCGTTAGTGGTGGAGTCAAATATATTATAATGCAGATATTTGAGGCTGGCATGGTCTTGAATAGGCAATTGAGATCCACTAGCTTTACAAAAGATCTGCTCCTGGTGGACATGAAAACTGCTAGAACTGGTTTGCTGATATGGGGTCAACACAGATGCTGAACTTTGGACTCTCCTTGGGAGCATGGCCATGAAGATGGTCATGGGGAGTGCCTGCACTTCAGAATTGATCACTACACCCCTGTCTGAAACTCGACTCAATGAGGACTGCTCATTACTCTTTTTTCCTTTCATCTCATCCATCAGAGAATGATAGAAATTTTGATTATGAGCCTGTGGATCTGCAGTGTACATGGTTGGCTTCCTTAAATGGCTATTGAACGTTGCCATTCAAAACTGGCATTAATTTTTAACATACTTTTTGGATCATTCATTTTGGGGCTATTCCACACAGTGCAGAATCCAGTGCAGAACCTGGGTCATTAAGTCCGGGCTCAAAAATTATCTAGCTGTATCACCATTCCCAGTCCCTTGAGAATAGTCATAGCTTTTATCAATTCATTTCCATGTTTCTGCCAGTCTACACACACACACACACACACACACACACACACATGAATGTTTCGTTTAGAGAGATAACAGAGTCCTTTTACCATTTCTGCTACTCCCAGGAGCTGTTTTCTAACTGCTTGATACTTTGACTAGAGATGGAAAAACCCGTTCAATTTTGCTCGTATTCTCATTTTTCCAAAATTTCATTCTATCACATCCCTGCACCAATCTGTGATTTTTTAAAAAGTTCTCATACACATTTCTCAAAATATATGTGTGCGAGATATGCAAGATATATGCATAGATCCAATGTCGTTCTAGCAGAAGATTACTAATTCAACAGGACTTTTTCAGTCTCTCTGTCCCCCACCTGCAGCCCTCCACAACACCTGAAACTCTGCTCCAGAGGGTTTCCCAGACACCTGTAGCAGATTTTGAGGGCGGGATCCAACTCTACCCAGATACCACCTAACGAAAAAATCATACAGCAACACCAGGGCATGATCTACACTACTGCTTTAAAACAGTTTATATTGATAATGACGACTGTTGGGGACCAGGACACACTCCATATACAATTTTCAAACCGTTTTCAAAGTGTCCTATCCTGCTTGGTGCAGATCAGAGGTCTGGTTGTTCTCCACCCTCTCCCCTTTGCCCCTGCCAAGCCCCCTCTCCTCCAAATATTTACAAAAAACAAAACCTCTGTGAGTCATGGTAGTGGCAGCAGTGGTGGCTGCTGTGGGCCAGGAAGGAATTCCTGAACGGACAGTCACAGGGTCAGCATGTTAACTGTGCACAGACACAGTAAAAGAAAGAAAGGCTTCCCTACCTGGAGGGTTCGCTGCACCAAAACTGGGGAGTATTTTTTTTAAAAAAAAAACTGCAAAGGCAATGCCTTTCTGGGCTAGGCAGCCAATTGGATCTGGTCCTGATCCTTCTCAGAGCGAAGGTGCCAGTAAGGGCGCATGGCACCGGCACACGTCAAATCTCCCCTCCTCCCATCGCTGTGTAAGCCAAAGAGGAGGAGGAGGAGGAGGCAGCAGCAAACTGAATGGATGGATGCAAGAGGGGAAGCCTCTATTTTTCTCTGGCCTATCATTTTATTTAAGCAGCCGACCCACTCTGTGAGTTTAATATTGTATTGTATCGCTGCCTGGGAGTGAAGTAGGGGAATCATTTAAAATCTGTCTGAATGAATTTCATATTAACTCTTTGCAATAATGACCCCCTTGGCTCCATCCTTGCTGATCTCCTCTCTGCCCCACTACATATTGCCCACCAGCTGCTACACAGTGCCACTATAGACACAGTACATAAACAAAGTGTGTTCTATGGGCACCACCAGTTTGTTACCAGACTCTTCGCCAGTGCTGGATTTAGGAACAAGCCAAGAAAGCCATTGCTTAGAGCTGAGGCCTCTAACTAACATGACATTGCTTTGGCTTAAAGATGTTGGGAAGTTTGATGTGACTTATGGCAGAGTTGCCTTAGATAGAGAAAGCGTGGCAACACAGCAGTTAGTATTGGGACCAATAAGCACAAACTACAGCCAGTTTAGAAGTTCAAATCAGCTTACTTAATTGGTGCTTTTATACCCATCTTCAGAGAAGGCCATCTAACAATGTTTAACTTCAAGCACCCCTTAACACTGGGTGTTTCATTACCCTTCCTGTTATAATGTAACAACCTTTTTCTCTTTATTTTTTATGGTATGAGGCCTCTGGATCTTGATATGGCTTAGGACCTCAGCATGTCTTGATCCAGCCCTGTTGTTACCTTTTACATGGCCCATACATTCTAGCCCTGTGATCTACAAAACTCCACTCTTTGGCTTCCATGGTACCTAGATATCAGTACCCAACCATGCTTACCCTTGATGCTGGCCCTGATGAAATGCAAGCGTGTGTACCTAGTGAAGACATTTCACTTAGCTTGTAGCAAGTACTTGGAACTAAATGAAGAACTTTTCTTTTTGGTACCCTTTCAATGGTGGTGCCCTTCAAGATGTCCTTCTTGGTGCCTCACCTGCTGCCTCCATAGTAGACTTTTTGGCACCAGGTGACCTTTTAGCCTTTCAATTTTAAAAATGTATGGGTGCTTTTTCTATCCTTGCTCTCTGTTGTTGGCTTTACTTTGCTTTTATTCTTGGCAGTTTTAGCTTATTTTAGATTTTGCATTATGTGTTTATGGACCTGTCTTGATGGCGGCGCCTTGGTGCCAGGATGGCTTGGGCCCTCGCACTCGCACTCCTTCCCGGCATCTGCACGGGAAAGAGCGCAAGTGCAGAGTTGCCACCGCTGCCGCTCCGGGCACCAGGGAGGGAAGAGGAACGGGGCAGACAGAGGGGAATGGAGGGAGGAAAGTGAACCGGCTCACATCCCTCTGGCTGCCTCGTTTCTCTCCCCTCCCTGGTGCTCGGTGCAGAGGCGGCAGCAACTCCGCACTAGGGAGAAACAAGGCAGTGACAGGGAGGTCAGAAGGAGATGAGCTGGTTTGGGCACTATGCGTCCCTCTCTTCCTCCCCCTCTGGCTGCGCCTTTCCTTCCCCCGTTTGCCCAAACCGGCCCTCCTCCAGCTATTGGTGACCAATCAGCTGTCACCATCGGCTCTGCAAGCTCCACAGGGAAAAAAGTCGGGGTAAGTGCCCGACTTGTTTACTGCGGAGTTTAGGGGTTTGGGCCCTGGATGGCTTCGAAGTAGCAGCTGCATCATGTGCATCACCTGCCGCCACTTCGAAGCCACCACGGGAAAAAGCTATCATCTAGAGGTACCCTATATTTTATGTTTTTTTGTATTGTGAAGCACCTAAAGAGTAGATAAATGTAGTAAAATAAACAAACAGAAATAAATAAATGCACCAACCAAGTGAAAAATATGTAATGTTTCTACAACCCCCTTGGTTACTGAAAGTGTGGCCATTACAACTTTACCGGGTGGTCATCATTACTTAGACAGCTATATCCTGGGCAGCTTATATAAACTCCAACTAAAGCTGCTGGAGATTATGTGCAGAATACTAGATCTGATTAGTTAAAATGTGAGATGGCCTGCATAGCATAATATTTGGAATTATAATAGTAAGTCATTTAGGGGAAGTTGCTGTATCAAAGAAAGTGTCTTGAATCATTCAGGCTTGGAGCCTATCTACACTGTACCTTGGAACATTTTAAATAGTATTTTAAAACGTTCCAAATAGGTACGTTCTAAAATGTCTTAGGCCACATTGAGGAGTACTCACGTTACAGGAGAAAAAATATTCAGTCTTCAAAGCTGTGTGTGCAGTCTCACACTCTTCTGTCCGTCTCTTTCTGTTTCATTTTTACAGTGAGTTTAGAGCAAAGCATTGTGGGCTCTGTAGTTCAGTCACCCACTTCCTCCTTAGTTCCCTTTTCATTCCCTAGCTTTCAATGAGTATAGGGCTAAGCATTGTGGGTGCTGTAGTTCACTCGCCCACTTCCTCCTTAGCCCCTCTTTCTTCTCCACCAATCAACTGCTAAGCATTTGGGCACCAGTAAATGAAGCACTGCCCCCACGAATCACAAACTGTAAGAAAGGACACATTATTTTACTTAAAACAATTTATTAAAAGTAAAAAGTTGTATATAGCTGAAGTGAGTTTTCAAAAACCTTGGGTATACATCGTTCAAGGGAGTGCGTCATGTGGCCCAAAGAGTTTTCATAACCCTTATGAAACGTTACAGAGCTAGAGTGTAGATCAGCTCTTGGTGGGTTTGAAGAACAAATAATTCTGCATTTACCTTTTTTCACTGATATCCTTTCTTCAAAGCTGTACTACACTAGAAGTCCCTCCTCATACTCCTTTCTGTCCGTGCAAAGGGTCCAGAATATATATCTTGTATCATTTCATTCAATAAACATGATTGGCCCAGGAACTCAAAACCAAATACAGCTTCATGTACATATCCATTTATTACTATATATATAAATTAATAAATAATAGCCAGGGGCCAGAGAACCGTGGAACCAGTTCTATGAGCCCAATGTGGCTACAGACACAGCCCTCCAATGGCACATGACAAATTGCTTTCAATGGGGAATTTCAAAAACAATTTGCAATATGAGATTGGGAGGAAAGGCAAAAAGCTCGCTAGGCTAGAGCAAGTATGTTGCATGAGCTGAAGAAGACTGGCACTACAACCTCAGGCAGCAGATGCTGGGAGTAGCTCCCCACTATTTACCCTGAGCCCCCTAAGCTAGCAAGTTGCCCCCAGATGTGGTAGAAGAAATGTTCCTTCACCAGTGTTGAAATAAGATAGATTCTATATGTAGAATGCAGGTAGGCATCACCATCTTATCCTTTGCCTTGAACCTGCCCTGGAGCCTAACCCGGATAGATAGATAGATAGATAAGATTACATTACATTACATTACATTAGATGATTAGATAGATGAGAGAGAGAGAGAAACTGGATGTCATTTGCAGTCTATGTATGAGACTTCCTCTTAGCCCCACCAATTGTTGGCTGAGATGCTGTGACATCATGGAAGGCATGCAAATATTGTCTGAAATACAAATGGCTTGAACATACCCAGCAGGATTTTTAAACATGTTTTCTTTGTTGTGCAGCCCCCTATGTGATTTCATAACTTACTTTTTAGAACAGTCATGGCCTTTGGAGCTTCCTTGGATTCCTCTGGGGTATCGGGCTTGAGCTCTAAACCTTCCCCTGAAGGAATCCCTGCTGTTATGTCAGTTCAGAGATAATAACACCAGGGATTCCCCTGTGATTGGGCAAGGGGCGGTGAGCAAGGGGATCCCACTGTTATCTCCAGTCACAGATTAGAGATGACAGCAGGGATGTGGATTGTGCATGAGTCCAGGGACTCAGCCAGCACTGGGAGGAGTTGCTGGCTGAGTCCATTTGCACACCTCTTGTCATCCCAGCTGGAATGACAAGTGGCACTCAGAGATGGAGACTCAGCCAACACCTTCAGCGGTCAATCCTCCAGGCGCCAGCTGAGTGATCCTTCATGTGCCAGCCCAGTGGGGTAGCAAGAGACATGCAAAGAAGATGCATGATTTGGCCATGCTTTCTGTGCTGAGGGAGGCATGAACTGTCAGCATGGAGAGAGGCAAAATGGGTAGGGTGATGTCAGAGGATGTGGTCGTACCCATTGATGTCATCGGGCCCATGTAGGGCCTTGTGGGGAGCAATTTGGATTCCCACCATCAAGAAGTTCCCCACCCCTGCACTACATACATGACCACTGAAAGGAAAATTAATGCAGTGGGCGCTGGGGAATAGGATCACACCCACTATCCCCATACCTGGTCTCTGTGTGTTCATCCATTCATTTGACCTTCTATGCAGAGCTGTTCACATAAAAATTGCAGGTGCGTAGGCACTTCATGCAAGACCTGTACTCTGCATTTGTTTTCAGGGTACAAATTGTGTGGAGACCACCCTTGTGAAGCTTGTACACATGTAGGCTCTGTGCAGAAATACAATTGAAAAGGTGGGGCCAGAGGGCGTGATCTCAACCATCACCACCAGCCTTGCATTCATTCTCCCTGTATATGTTATCTGCCAAGGGGCTTGAGCATTTGCTTAATGAGCAATTAAGATCAACATGAATATGTCATCTGCACAGGGCTTAATTATTTGATTAAAGAGCAATCAAGATCAACATCACTGACAGATTGACATCATATAAGATAGCCTGCTTAGTGTAAAGATACCTGAAAGATTGTTTGAAACCAAGGCAAAGGTTGGTGCCTGGGATGCACATAGAAGTTCTGCACATAGTTCTGAGTTAATGAATGTAGGCTACAAGTTTTTCATTGGTTCTGTGTCTTTTCTGCACATATAAACATGTTTTGAAAGAATGGGGGAGTCTGGGGAGAATGCGATCGACGACTCTGTAATTTTTCAGCCATCCTAAACATGAGAGATAAGGGTGGGTTAAATATATGAAGGGATAACAGATCTCACATGACATGGCCTTAAATAAGCTCCCTAGAAAATTAGCTTTAGGGATTAGCCATTAAGAAATAGACCCATTTTCTGGCACAGGATAAATGGGATAATCAATCAGACAACATAGAACAAAAGAGAAGGAAATGATTGTTCACCTAGACAAGCCCACCTAATGAAGATGACAATGTACTACAAGCAGGAATGAATAAGGTAGGTCATACTGGTTAATGCTCAGATTTCTTACTATCAGTATGACACTAAAATAAATAGGATTGGATCCTGTGGAGAGGATTGTTCCCTCAGCAAATTTCTATTCATGGGATGCTCCCAACTGGTAGAAAAGGGGAAGCAGTTCTCTTGCACTCCTAGAAATCTGCTCGAGATATTTGGAGGACTCTCTTGAATAGTGTGTGTGCAGTGGTGGTGGTGGAGGGCACTGGAGGCTCCAGAGAAGAGGGGATATCTGTGAATATTGCCTCCCTACACCCCATCAGCAGAAACCTCTGTTGGATCCGATTCCCTTCCACTCATGGCTCTTCCATTCAAGAAAGAGAATGCAGGATACAACCTCTTGTTCTGCAAAATGTAACACAAGCCTTCAAATGTGCTTCCTTAGATGCACCTGGTAGGGTAAATTCATCATTTGCCTAAATGGAGTGGAAAGAGCACAGCGTGTACTATTTGGTCACATGCACGAGGAAAGGCAGGCTGAAAAAAAGGGAGAAGGAAAACCTAGTTCTAGATTGTTGAACAAAGCTGCAATGTGAACAAGGTGTAGGAGTTGCGGGCAATCATTAAATCTGCAAAGGAAACCTGGTACACTGGGTGTTAATTACAGTAATTCAAGATGTTTCAGAGAATACACTAGCTTCTTTTTCTTCTGGCCTGTACAGTTAATTGACTCAAGTTTTCTGTTACAAGCCTTTAAACTGTCCTGCTGTCTTCTAGACAAAAGAGGAGTGCCTAGGTCCAACAAGAACGCCATAGAGTCTGCATTTCCCAGCATCTTTGAATCTCTTTTCTCTGCAGTGATACCTGCATTTTCCTGCAGTGATACCTGTATTTCTCTGGAGCACATCAGGCTTTCTTGGCTGTGCACTACAATAAGATGTTGATATGTGGACAGCCTTTGCCTGGTATATTTTCTATTCACATACTTCTCTATTTGTAAAGATTATCACAGGTAGTGATACCATCAAATTCCTTCCACACTGATGGTCTTTGAGCGTGCTCAGGTCCATAGTCATATGGAAAGGGTGGAAGTTCACATCTACCAATTAACACGTATTGAATCCTGCAATCAAAACAAACATGGGGGGGGAGGGGAACGTAGGGAACACAGCAATTCTGTGTAGCTACATAGGTATCTTTATTTCTGGTTCGCAGCAATGCCATCAGTTTAGGCTGACCATATGAAAAGGAGGACAGGGCTCATGTAACTTTAACAGTTGTAGAGAAAAGGGAATTTCAGCCAGTGTCATTTGTATGCAATTAGTTCCTGGTGAAATTCCCTCTTCATCACAACATTAAAGTTGCAGGCACTATACTAGAGTGACTATATGCAAAAGAAGGCAGAGCCCCTGCAACTTTAACTGTTGTGATGCAGAGGGAATTTCACCAGGAACTAATTGCATACAAATGACACTGGCTGAAATTCCCTTTTCTCTACAACTGTTAAAGTTACAGGAACCCTGTCCTCCGTTTCATATGGTCAGCCTACATCAGTTATAACTATGAACTCAGCTCAAGGACAGTTACTGTACATGGAGGGAATTAAGTAGTTCCATCCAATTTGCAAAGCAGTCCTCAGAAGCATTTGAAAATTTGTGCATGTTCATGCATATAACAGGCTTAGCTGCTTCTTCTTAGAGGCCTTTTATAGGGTTAGTCAACTATAGGCTGACCATATGAAAAGGAAGACAGGGCTCATGTAACTTTAACAGTTGTAGAGAAAAGGGAATTTCAGTTGGTGTCATTTGTATGCAATTAGTTCCTGGTGAAATTCCCTCTTCATCACACCAGTTAAAGTTGCAGGGGCCCTGCCTTCTTTTGTATATGGTCACTCTAGTATAGTGCCTGCAACTTAACTGTTGTGATGGAGAGGGAATTTCATCAGGAACTAATTGCATACAAATGACACCAACTGAAATTCCCTTTTCTCTACAACTGTTAAAGTTACATGAGCCCTGTCCTCCTTTTCATATGGTCAGCCTAGTCAACTATGTCTCATGCATTGGGGAGGAGGATAGTAGACAGGCTGTAGAATGATAGCCATGCTACTCTTTATTACAAGAAGAAGAAGAGTACTAGCTAGAGGTATGCTCCAATGCAGGAAAGCAGGTGTGCAGATTGAACTCCTGAGCAAATGCAGTAGCCATGGGATAAAAGGAAAGGGTCCCCTTTTAGGAATATAAATGATCAGTTCTCACAATGGTGGGATGTCAATAGTGGGGGTCCCCCCATGGATCTGTATTGGGATTTGGAGCCAGTACTTTTAACTTGTTCATAAATGATTTAGTGTTAGAGATGAGCACTGAGGTGACCACATTCTTAAACAATACCAAATTATTTAGAATGGTTAAAACAAAAAGGAACAGCAAAGGAACTCAAACAACCTCTCCAGAATGGCATCAAATGGGGAATGGCATCAAAACGACAAATCTGATTCAATGAAATCAAGTATAGTGTGATACACATTTGGGACAGAAAAAAAAATCTGAACTTCACGTATACATTCATGGGGACAAGCTAGCAAAGATTTCCCAGAAAAAAAGATATTGGAGTTGTGGAATTGAAAATAAAACTGCCAAAATAATGTATTTAGACTGATCTATGTTGTGACCACTCTTGTAATACTGTGTAGAATTCTGCTCACCACTCCTTAAAAAGAATATTGTAGAGCTGGAAAAGGTGTAGAAAAGATCAACCAAAATGATAAAAAGTTTTGAATTGGGTTTTTTGACCAAAATGATAAATGGGCTGGAGCACCTCCCCTGTGAGGAAAGATCACAACATTTGGAGCTCTTTAGCTTAGAAAAAAGACAGGTAAGGGTGAGGAGACATAATAGAGGTGAATAAAATTATGCATGGTCTGGAGAAAGTGGATAGAAAGAACTCTCTCTCTCTCTTTCTCTCTCTCTCAATACTATAACCCGGGGGTTATCCAATGAAGCTTAATGGTGGGGAATTCAGAACAGATAAAAGGAAGTACTTCACACAACACATAGTTAAACTCTGGAATTTGCTATCACAAGACATAATGATGGCCATGAACTTGAACAGCTTTAAAACAGGATTAGACAAATTCATGGAGGAAAAAAGGCTATCAATGGCCATACAATATACAATATGTTCCTGAATACCAATTGTGGGGGAGCATGGGTGGGAGGACTTCCCATAGGCATCTGATTGGCCACTGTGGGAACAGAATGCTGGACATAATAGGCTTCAGGCCTGATCCTAAGAACTTCTACATATATGTCCTAAGACTTGCACATGTCCAGAAGAATTTCTGCTTTTTCCCTCTGAACAGCAGACATTCCACCCCACTCAAATACCCCACTACAATCTGCTTTTGAAAGTCTCTCTTTTTTCCAGACCTGCTTGAGGTGGCTGCTAAGAAACACAAGAAGAAAGCTCCCTTGCACACATGGATCTAGTTGCAAGGTTCTTTGGATCTCAGCCATAGTATACTGAATAGACATGTGAACAAATGGTTTGGTTATTATTTTTTAAAGATATCTATAGTTACACAACTTCCAAAAGCTATATATTTTTTAGGAAATTTCAGCTCAACTCCCCAAAGTAGCAATTCTGGAAATAGATTGCGTATCAGGCATTTTGTTGTCACTGTGCAGTCTGAGAAATGTATCCCAGGAGCTCTTTCAAGGCCACAGAGACTACTACAGCTTATTTCCTTCCCCCTTTACTTTCTCTCCAGAAGGAAGTAGCCTTTCTTTTCACAGATGCGATACACTAGGGCTTCTTCTTTTTAAAAAATAATTTGCACAATATTATATGGATGGTACATTTTTCAAGCAATTTCAGTGCTTAGAATATGTGTTGTATGATGAGATTAAAAGGTGACTACCTTCCCAATGACCCTATACATTGCTAGGTTCTGGAGTCCAGTTTGTGCATAATGAATGTGTGTAAACCATTTGTGGCTGTGGCATATTAATCAGCCAAAAAGTAATCATTGCAAAATAATTTTATTTAGTCATATGTCTTCCCCATATATCATACTTATGTCGCAATGTATTTCTAAATTATAATTGTGTGATTGTTTGTTTTAAGTGTAGTTTTTCCTAGGACAGGCTACTTGCTTTCTGTAAAGCATGGCATCTTGATATTCCCTTCCTGTATAATAAGTACACAAGGATTCTTGAACCATGTAACTACTTTCAATGTCTTTGATTGATTAACAATCCTTTGGCTGACTCAGATATGATTCTTTCGCATGGGAAAATGCTCAAGTGGTGAGCTTTATCACCTCATCTTGAATATTTGTGTAAAACAGTCCCCACATGAAAAAAATATATCAAAATTTAACAGGAGAAAATGCTTGCTTACCATTGTTTGCTTAATATGGTAACCATCTCAACTTCTTTCAATGCCTACAAAGGACAGCTCAAAACCTTGAAATACCCTATGGGCCATCTATTCTAAAGCACCGATCCTTCGCCCATCCCTGCTCCAGAGGAAGCATGATTATCCAGCACTCAATGAATATTTAAAGCAAGAGGCAGCGACTGAGCCCATGTTCCTAACAGAGTAGTTTTTAATGAAAAAGAGCTGGCAAAGGAATTCTCCAGACCCCTCAGCTCCTATATTCCCAAAGTACCAATTGAAGACAATGACTTAATTTCAAGTAGACATAGTTAGACCTCTGCTCTGCCCACACCTCCACGCTATGCAGCTTTCCCTTCTGCCTATCAGTGCCCAAAGAACACCCATCATCTTAAGCTGCATTCACCCCAAAATGATAAAGATAAAACCACAAAGATAAACATGGCCATGGCGTAGCAAAGTTAAAGTACGCAGTAAAATCGGCCCAAGAAAATGTGCAGCTTCGGGACAGAAACCATGATGTGGCTGTGAATCAGGGTTTCATCATATAAACAAAGGTGCACAACTTTTCATCCATGGCGGAGTAAATACCCCATGTAGACATGCAAATACTCTCACTTGCAGGCCACATCCAGCTTGCAGGCCGGAGGTTCCCCCTACCTGCTTTAAGTCATGCCTTATTTTGCAGGAAGTATTGCTTCCTGTTTGTTTCTCAGATTAATAAAAATGACATTTGGCAGGGCTGTTAGCGCCCTCTGAGTTACTTTATGACTACATACATAGCATTCATAATGTGATGATGTGGTAAAGTGAGGAGTTTACTACGTTAACAATTAATATGTGAATTAGGGTGGCCATGTGTCCTACTTTATGGCAGATGGCCCTTGGTTAGCAGGGCTATCAAAGGACAATCCAATATTTGAAGGGTTGTCTGGCTCAAGTCCGGTTTGAAAAAAAAGACACATTTTGGGCGATGGAAGATTGGGGAAATAGACTCTCACTAGCGTCCCAACACTTGATATTTGGATGCAGAAATGTGCAGATGCTTATAGAACAATTGGCGTCTTTGTGATAATCTAGTCCTTTGTCATACAGAGTTTCGTGAACTTGTAGAAATCTAATGTTTGCATTTGTGATCATATGATATGAACTGCACCGTGTCAAATGCAATTGAGAGGACTTGTTATTGCACAGTATGTTATGCAGGGCTGGGGGAGAGGTCAAGATCACTGCCTGCAAAATTATTAGAAGGTTAATGAGAAGCAAGAGACTAATCTGGAAAGAATAAGAATGGATTTTCATGAGATGTAATTAACAAAAGGAGAAGTTGGACAATGTCCGGAGAAGTAAATTCAGGGTGAAATCTGTAGGGCACTCTCTCAAGAGATATGGGGGTAGCTCGATACGGGAAATGGGAGTAGCTCTAGGCTATTAAAACTGAACTGGATGAAGTGTTTGAGAATATACAGCAATGTAAGATACAATTTCACAGTCCCTTGTGATGGCTGTGCAGGAAAAGGGCTTGTCCATCCGTCTATTCCGTGATGCAAAATTAAGGAAGAAAGAGAGAAAATTACATTGTCAAGCATGCACAAACTCTTTTGTTTATTTTCCAGCACAAATTGAAGTGATACCATGCAAAATTTGTGGTGACAAGTCCTCCGGAATACACTATGGAGTCATCACATGTGAAGGCTGCAAGGTATGAGATGCATCTCTGTGCGTGTGTGTCTTCTGTGCCTGCTCCCATCATTTCTGTACGTGAACAATTTTGTTTCATTTAGTTTTGGATCAGAATTTAACAACATTTGCAAATGTTTTCCTATTCTAGATGAATGAAATTGAGATTTTGAAAAATAAAATGTGGGAGAAACAGATTTATCCATCCAGACCAAGGGGTTTGAGTAGTTAGGTCTCAAAAGTCTGGGTTTTAATCTTTCTATATACAGCCAGGCTTCTCAGTTTTAATAGCTATATGGCAGGCAGGGACAACATAGAACTCTCCATATTGGGATAGCTGTACCTATTGGATTTCAGCAGTGTAGACAGGGTAGGAATTTTAGTTCAGATTATTGTTGATAAGAATTTACCCAAATTGCATTTTGTCCCATATTTGGAAAAGAAAGAAAGAACATGAGATTTAAAAAATTAGAATGCAGGGAAAAGCAAAATTGACAGATTTCTATATCCTTAGTTATTTATATGTATTCCTACTTCTCAATCCCATGCCCTACACACACACACACATGCAGAGAGAGAGAGAGAGAGAGAGAGAGAGAGAGAGAGCATTTGAAAAAGGCTATTGTTTTTCCATTCAGTTTTCACAATATCTGATATGAGCCACTAGAATTTAATAACAGTGAAATCTAAACCTAATTTGGTGGTTGATGTTAATAATGGACTGGACGAGGGCAAACAAATTGATGGTTAATCCAGACAAGATGGAGGGGCTTTTTGTCAGTTGAAAGACCCTGATCTGGTCCAGAATGATGCGACCAAACTGTTGACCAGGGTGGGTCACAGGGAGCATCTTGACTCCCTTGTTTCAGCAGCTTCACTGGATACCCATCCATTTCCGAGCAGAATTAAAAATGCTGGTTATGACCTATGAATCCCTATATGGCTTAGGACCAGGCTGTCCTGCATGGGGTTACACTCTGCCTGAAGACTCAGGCTCTCAGTTTGGATATTGACTTGGCCACAGCCTTGAACCTGGCTGCCCAGGTCTCGGCAGTGGCCAGGAGTGCATTTGCACAGCTGAGGCTAGTGGGCCAACTATGCCTGTTCCTAGATCTGTGCCCATCTGATCTAGCCACGGCCATGCATGCCTTCGTAACATCCTGTTTGGACTACTGTAACAAGCCATATGTGGAGCTGCCTTCAAACACTGATAAAAAAATTCAGCTGGTCCAGAATGCTGCAATTAGACAGCTGACCAGGGCTAGTTACAGGGAGCATCTGACTCCCATGTTACAGCAGCTTCACTGGTTACCCATCCATTTCTGGGCAGAATTCAAAATGCTGGTTATGACCTATGAAGCCTTGAGTGTCATTCAAATGAATAAATAAATAAATAAGTTTTCCAAAAGCTACATTTCTCCCAGTGAATACAGTTTTATTGGTGACATATGTGCAAAGACCATATGTTTAGGAATTTAGAGTGGAGACTAAGAGCATCTTCAGATGAGCGTTTTATTGCACGTTCATGACTTGCCACTCACGGATCTTCGCGGGTCATTTTGATGACACAGTGATCCTCCTGCATGCTTCCCGCTTCTTCTGTTGTTTTTTGCTACAAAATACCACCCAGAAAATCCATTTCTTCTTGGCCTTGGCAATAATTGGTGCCATTTCCTGCTGTGTGCAGGAGAAGCTGCACTACAAAAATACCCACTGAATAGGTCATGTGGTTGCTACTTGCTTCTTCTTTCTTCCCCATGTGAAGAAAGAGGAAGCTGCTCGTCCCTATTTTGGGACAGAAGCAGGAAGCAAAGCGACAGTAGGGAAACATGATTCCCCCCCTCTGAAAAAACTCTAAAGGTTAAATAAAATGAGATGAGATTGGTTATTTAAAAGAAAATTGCAGGTGTGGGGGGGATGACCCTGATTGGGAATCTGGCATGGAGGTATGGCATTTTAACCCTTTGCCCTCACCATAGTCCCAATCTGTATCGGGGTCTGTACATGTAATTGGTGTTGGGAAATCTCCTATTTGCTCCAATGAGAACAACTTCTTTTTCAATGCAAACTACAGGGGTGGGAAGCTCAACTGATAATTGCATGACAGTAGTCTTCTCTAGTTTGGTCCGTAAGCATACAATCAAGCGCTTCAGGTCTATTCCGCTGATTTCATTCAATGAAATTATGCCCAATGTTTCAGGGCAAGCCACTCTGGCCCTTTCTACCCCATAGGGGTGTAGAGGGAGGGAGGGAAGGAGGGTGATCCCGGACTTATCTAATTCACACCTTCGATGCACAGGGTCCAGCCGGAGGCCATCCCAGGCAAAATGACTGGTGTGGAAAAGGCCTCTGTCTCCATCTCAGTTCCTCAGCTGTAACATTTGGACAATAAAACTGATATATTTACCGTACTGTAAGGATTACAGCAATAATATTACATTATTATTATTATTATTATTATTATTATTATTATTATTATTATTATTCCTCGTCTTCGTTTTTCAGAGGGGAAACAGCTGGGGAGGAAACAATTAAACCTCACATCTCTGTACACTGTGGCCCCAATATAGATCATGGGCTGTGCAGTTACTTTGGAATAAATAAAAAGTAGAGGAACTGAACTGCACACTACATAATTAAGGTAATAAGTAGTTTGACCTCCCATTGGTCACACTTCATTCCCATTGAAATCATTAGGGCTTAAGTTAGCCATGGTGGCTAACTTTTCACATTGATTTTAGTGGGACCTACGTGCAACTAACTTAGTATAGATCCAACCCTATGTTTTGCCGGTTTTCAGCTTTCAAATAGGTACATCATTGTAGTCAAAACAACTCCCATTATAATGTTGTTTTGTTGTGACACATGGCTGGAAATATCCACATCTCTTTACAATGGTCACAGCGCCAGATTAGTCTGACTGATCTGATCGTTTAAAACCCAAAGACAAATCAGAGCAAAAATTGCTTTGAGCAGAAAAGGAGTTCCTCGTCTTCCAATGCCATCTAACCAGCAGTGCTCCAAGACTCAGCCTGTTTAGATGTGATTAGCATTAATGGCTACCCTTGTGTGTGCCTTGTGGGCAAATGATCCCCCTCAGCTCTGCTGCATGTAGACAGCTCATGAAGATAAGGAGAGGCTCTTCCACTTCAGGTTTAACCCTATTGTTTTTGAACCGGGTTTTAAAGTATCACATCAATTAGCCTAATCCCTTCTGCTGCAATCCTGGTGTGGTGGGGAGGGGGCAAAATGCCAGCTTCCATTTCAGCATCACAGTAGAAACTATTTCAGGATTTCTCCAAGTCGTTCTCTGATCTCAGGCTACATACATGATATTGATGTTAGTAGAACTATTTGTTCTGCACGAACAGAGAACAACACACACACATACACACACACACACCTCCCTCACAAGATTTTCTTTTAACTCCCAGTTCAAATAATCTGTGGGTTCTTGGGGTAAGAGGAGTTTTGAAATCCAGTTGGCCATTTGATTCCCCCACTCCCCTGGGACACTCAAAATCGGCCAGCTCTGGCAAGGCTTCACATTTACCACCCTAGCAAAGCGGAGGAGGGAATGTTATAAATATACAAAGGCAGTAAATACATCTGTTTAATCTAAAAACAATGACTCAGATCTGCAATGCAATGCTATCCATGTTTACTCAGAACAGCGATTGCATTCAATGGGGCAAAGTTCCAGGCAAGCATGTACAGGATTGAAGCCTAAACATATTTAGGAATGTAATGGCAATCACAATTGGATTTAAGATTTGTAAGCTTCCCCAGTGTAACTCTCACATCATACATTTTATCTTGCTGTTTCTTTCTTTGTTGCACCTCTGAAAACACTTGCTCTTTTTGTCCCAGTGCTGAACTGTGTCAATGAGTGGATATAAACAATCATTTTCCACGTGGGATTTGCCTGGGGTGCATGTAAGTGCTTATCAAGCAAGTGCTTGATAAGCTGTGTCGTCCTACCAACACAGTGTTAAGAATTTCCCCACACATCAGGTACAATGATGGATATGGGTTGGATCCAGTTTTACACTGGATCCACTACTCAGGCAGTAGTGGACTTGTCCATTCCTTCTTCCCACACAGCCCCCTAAAAGTGTTACACAGAGAGTCAGGAGACCCTGATGAATCAGGGGATCTGTGGTGGGGCAATCCCACAAAATTGGGTAGATGGACTTTGCGTGAGTAGAGCCCTTCCCCTTGAGGAAGGCAGATTCTGGATACAACTCAGCATGTGTAAAAATGTGTGTTAAAATGGTCATTCGTAAAACCCCTAACCATCTTTCCAGAGCTCCATGGGCACACTGTTTTGTGTTGCAGTGGGGAAGAGCTGTAGCTCAGCGGTAGAGCATCTGCACTGCATACAAAACGTCCCAGGTTCAATCCCGAGCACCTCCAGATAGCTGAGAAACACTTCTGTCTGAAACCCTGGAGAGTCAATGTAGACCATGTAGTCTGACTCCATGTAAGGAATTTCCTAGTTTCCAACATTTCCTTGTCAGGTTTTCCAGTCCCAATTTAGTCCCAATTTCATAAGTGATGTGCTGGCCAAGGAAAGAGGAGAAGCTGCTGTATTGAGTAAGGCCTAATCTACACCAAGCAGGATATGACACTATGAAAGCGGTATATAAAAGTTTGGGGCCCACTGACACATATCCTGTTTGGTGTGGCTCCTGCCTTTTATATATCGCTTTCATCCTGCTTTCATAGTACTGTATCATACTTGGTATAGATGAGGCCTAAAACTAAATCCAAACTACAGTGGTTTGTTAATATTCATGCAACTAGAAAGGACTGGATGAAGCTGAACACTGGTTTGTTTGTTTTCATTTTGAAGATATATAGTATGTCTCTTGAAAAGAGGGGTGCCCAAGTTTTCTTAATGCAATGTGCTCTGGCTGGAAACCCTGCTCCCTAAGTACAATTGAACAGAGGCTGGTTGCGGTTTCTCAGTCATTTGTAAAAGTCTCTCCTTTGCATATTTAGGGGCAATTTAATCTTTTCAGGGTGACCAGATTGCCAGGGGTTTCCTGGTCCTAACTGGGAAAACTGGGGCGATCCGGGCTGACCGGGCCCTGGGGGCAAATCTCCGGGGAAACGGTCTGCTGGATCTGGAGCGCTCCCCCTCCTCCCTGTTCAAAGCACTCACCTGGGATCATGTTACTCGCTCGCTCGCGCTGCCGCCGCCCCTCGTCGCCTCGCAGGAGTAAGTGAGGGCACCCAGCTCAGGTGTCCCATTGTCCCCCCCCCAAACCAGCCCTGGAGCCGGCGCGGTTGGGGCGGCGCGGATGAAACTTCCCCCTGGGCGGGCAAGGCGGACTGTCACCCCTCCTCAGCACACTTCCTCCAGCCCCTCCCCGGGCGATCCGGGGCTGCTTCTAGGCCAGAGGGATGGCGCAGGACTAAAAACTGCTCAGCTCGGCCTGGAGGAAGCACCGTTGCTCTGGCCTAGAAGAAGCCCCAGTTCGCCAGGGGGAGGGGCTGGAGGAAGTGTGCTAAGGAGGGGTGACAGTCTGCCTTGCCCGCCCAGGGGGAAGTTTCCTCGGCGCCCCAAGCGCGCCGGCTCCAGGGCTGGTTTGGGGGGGGGGACGATGGGACACCTGAGCTGGGCGCCCTCACTTACTCCTGCGAGGCGATGAGGGGCAGCAGCGGTGGCGGCGGTGCGAGCGAGCGAGCGACATGAGCCCAGGTGAGTGTCCCCCGCGAGGGGCTTGGTGCCCAGTGCTTTGAACAGGGAGGAGGGGGAGTGTGCGAGCGAGCGCTGGGGTGGAAGCTTTTTGCTCCTTGGGAAGCCTGATGCCCCGCTCTAAAAGATGGTGTAGGGCTCCAGATACCATCATCCCCAAGGATGATGGGGGTTGTAGTCCAACACCAACTGGGGTGGTTTGGGCATGTTGCTGGGGATGATGGGACTTGAAGTCCCAACACAATCTCATGGGCACTGCACTCCCCCTTTGGGCGGCCATTTTGGACCTGGATTTTGTTTTCCAAAATCTGGTCACCCTAGTATAGGTTGTAGGTAGAGATGGACAAAACTACCGGTTTCACTTTCTCCTACATTCGTTTTTTTAAAAAAAGCTCATGTTTTTTCCATCCCCTGTATAAGGAAATTTGCACATTTGGGTAAATTCTTATCAAAAAAGAAAAAGAAAATAAATGATATTTTTAGCCATTTGCACCAGCCAAATTCAATTGGTACAGCTACTCCCAGCATAGAGAGAATCATTTTGCACTTGCCTGCCATACAGCTGTTAAAAATGAGAAGTTGGAGGGCAAAAAGTGGTGGCAACCCTAATTCAATAGCACAATGTATGGTCAACACAAATTGATTTCCCAAGCCCGTCTGACAGTCAAAAGACTGATATTACCATGTTGGAAGGATAAACGTTCCCCTCTCATAATGCAATGGACTGAGGACCTAACAACGCTATCAACATTTGAACAGATTGTATATAGGCGACACACCAGAGTGGATAAATATAGGGATATTTGGTCTGCTTTGCTTAAAATGTATGCATAATCTCATTTTAAAGAATGTTGTACTTGATGGAATATTGAGATTTCTATTCATGTAATTTCTTGTTCTGTTTTAGTTTTCTTTTCATAATTTGTTTTGTTTTGTTAAATTCACAATAAATGAAAAGAGCTTAATCATTTTAAAAGAAAATTCAACACCACAAACATGGCTGAGTACAGGGACTAAAACCCATTCAGCTAAGGACTAAGTTTTGGGCCTGGATCGATGAATCTGTCAGGGTCTGTTTCTCAAGTTCTTTCCATCCTGATTATAAGGAAATTTATGAATTTAGATAAGTTCATATTTAAGAACGCACAGCTGTGCATCCTTAGTTAAGGTTCGAAAGGAAAAAATAGGTTATATATAATATGAATGGAATGGAATTCTCACCATCTCTGATCGTATGGCTGTGAATGGGGGGGGAGGTGTTATCAGGATTTGATCCTTACAACAGACATGTGAGGATGGTTAGGCTGAAGGTGAAAATGGACTAAGACAGCCCAGAGTGTTTCATGGTTGAGTGGGGATTTCAGTCCAGGTATCCCAGGTTGAAGTTTATTATTTTATGGCTTTACTTGTATGTGGCAAAATCAGTTTTCAAAACCTACAACACACTGCAAACCAGTTTCATTGAGTTGATGTGCTAGAGTGCCGTATATAGTGATCTAGCTGTTTCTCTCTTTCTCTCACTAGGGATTCTTTAGGAGGAGTCAACAGAACAATGCCTCATACTCCTGCCCAAGGCAGAGAAACTGTTTAATTGACAGAACCAACAGAAATCGTTGCCAACACTGCCGCCTGCAGAAGTGTCTTGCCCTAGGAATGTCTAGAGATGGTAAAGATCTTGCTTCCCTCTTCACAGATCAATCCTTTGAAACTATACTTCATTACACTCTGCTTTTACCACCCGAAGAAAAGCATCTTACTCCTCTATAACACAGATTATTGCTGTTCTCCAAACCTAAGGCATTTTAATAGGGTGTCTATAGAGCAAACAGAGAAGAGAATAACAAAAGAGAAGAGGGCATCATGAGAATGGTAAAATGGTTCCAAACTAGAGAGGTTACACTAGAGGATTTGGAATAGAATTGCTGATATGCATTAGGCTACAGTTCTACTGAATCATAATAAGAGGGAGAGTGCACACAGCCTCAGCTGTTTTAAAATATTTTTACCGCTGCCAGTCATCTAGCAGGATGAGCAACTGCTTCACATTTTAAAACCCATTTAAAGCTTGCCTAGTCAGCTTGGTTGTCAGCTGCAGCAAAAGCTTTCAAAACATCTCTGGCTATGTAAACACTCCTTCCTGCTCGCAACATGACTGTGTGGGACTGTGGCCTTACTAACTGTCAGATAGGGATGTTGGAGGAATCTGTTTTGGGGGTGGAGCTCGCTGGGTTTTCGCCAGCTTGGCCCCCCAGATGCTAGCTCATGAATCCCTGAGCTGTCTTGAGGTGGGACACACTGAGTCAGGCAAGCTCACAAATTTGTCTTTTTTGTGTGTGCATTTAAGCAAAATCACAGGTGGGAGCATTTACAAAAATCACAATTTACACAAAATTGCAGCCTTAAATAGTGTGCTTTGTGTAAAAATGCAAGCATAAATGGTCTTTTACATCTGCAATTTTGCATAAATTGTACTATTTATGCCACAAATTTGCACAAATCGCAGTTTCCATAAATATTAGTACCTGTTATTTTGTGCAAAATCTCGCCTTGTTGATAGAAAAACAATCTCAAGTTCTCACTGGGCCTGCAGACTGTTTTGCAGCTCAGCCCGTGCAGCCGCCGGAGTCAGGCAACTGGCAGGAGTCTGGCAAGCAGAGCATGGACAGGACACGGGGGAGTTTGCCAGTCCCTACTGTCAGGTTATTTCAGGGAAGAGGCCAGGCCAAAATGGATCCCCTATAGAACAACAGCTTTATTGCTAAGACCCATCTAGAACAGCTGTAGTAGTAGCATAGCAGACTGCTTCAGTTCAGACATAGTGCCACTTATGGTTGGAATAGCAAAATAACAGTTAAGTTCCCTATTACACATTCCCCTGCCAGTTATTTTTATCCCTTACTATATGTATCCTATTTTAGATATTCAGTGTCTGGTGATAATAATAGTCCTCAAAACAAACAGGTTTCCTGACAAGCCGACCACAGCAAGTAACAACTTGGCCACTGAACTGTCTTGCAGTGTTTATCTCTGGCTGAGTTGCAATGGGCAGATCGCCTCATACTGTGCCTGGAGGCACATGGGGAATTTCTTCTCATGTTTGTCCAGTTTCTGGTGTTAATTGTAGTTTCTAGAACATTCTTCATCATTGGTTTTGATAATGACCCTGTTCAGGTGACACGCTAACCAAATAAGCATTTTGAGCTAAATTATGGGTTAGCGCATTGTGTGAATGACTTAAGTGTGTTATGTGAACCATTCCTAACCATGGTGGTTTCATAACCACAGTTTAAACACGCTCACTAACCATTTGCTGCAACATGCTCACTAACTATGGCTTAGCATGTTGTCTGAACAGGCCCAGTATAGAATCTGGGTGATGGGTTCTGTTTTATGATGGCTGGGTTTTCTGCTTGACCTGCAAAATTCTTATGCAAGCACTGTATGGTTTATTTCTTTACTTTGGTCTGGTCAACAACACAATCTGGTCCATTCTGAGGGTCTATCGGTGTTGAAGATTTCTGGAGATAGAAAAACTTTGCTATGGCAAGCAATTCTGTACAGTCTTTAAGGCTTAGACTTCTGACACCATGCCAGATAATTTCAGAGAAGAGGTCAGGCCAAAATGGATTCCTAACAGAACAACAACTTGATTGCGAAGGTCATTCTAGAACAGAAGCTGACAACCTCAGTTCGGGCACAGTGTCACCTATGAGTGGAATAGTGGCATAACAGTTGAACTCCCCAATACTGTAATCAACTGGATTTGTTCCAAAGAATGGGTCTCAGAAGGAGACAATATATCTTACTTTCTCAATTAGCAGTTAAAATTTTATGTAAGCTTTTGAATGACAGTCCTCTACAGGTATAGGTGTTCACAGGAAGTGTAATAAAATGGAAATGTGTTGTTAAATGCTCGTATTGTCAGTTCCCTCTTTATAACAAAGGAAACAAAGCTCACTAATTAGGTTTCAAAGAAGACTAGCTCAGAGGTCTTGGATTTCACAGGCCCTCCAGAGATATAGTAGGGAACGCAAAATATGCTACAAGTTGGATAATAATAATAATAATAATAATAATAATAGCAGCAGCAATTTTCCCTTATTGAATTGTTGAATCCTTATCATCTTCAAACTTTCATGCCCCAAAAATAGCCACAAAGGAGATCTCTATCTTAATGTATGCAGACGATGCAGTAATCCTATCGCAGACCAAAGTGGGATTAAGGAGGTTGTTAAGGGCATTCTCTATGTACTGCCAAAAAGAACATCTCATAATTAATTACAATAAAACGAAGGTAATGGTCTTTGCCAGGCGCTACAAACCACATAAATGGCACCTGAATGGGCACCTTATTGAGCAAGTTAAAGTATTTAAATATCTGGGAATAGTATTCCAATATTCTGGAATATGGACAGCTCAGCAAGATTACACAATTGAAAAAGCCACAAGAAGCACTAGAATTTTACTGAGATTTTATCGAACAAAGGGACGTAACTTTATTCCAGCGGCTCTCGAAGTTTTCAAAGCCAAGCCGACAGCTCAACTGCTCTTTGGGATTCCAATTTGGGCCGAAACCAATCTAAAAACATTGGAGGTAGTGCAGTCCAAATTTCTTAGGCAAATTTTTGCAGTACCTAATTGTGTTCCTAATGTCGCTTTAAGGCTTGAAGCTGGTGTTAATTCCATTTACACACAGGTCTGGACGAGGACACTTATTTACTGGGTGCGGCTGCATTTAACTGCCACTGGTCTACTCCCTTTGTTATTGAGAGATTCCCACAAAAGCAGCTGGATGAAAGCTGTGAACAAGAGGCTAAATTTAGCAGGCTTTTCAGCTCAATACTTATTAGGACTAGGTTTCTTTAAATATTGGCCATAATTCAATTACCTTTAGAAACCTGCATAATGGTTATCATCATCATTACCTATTATCCCTATCTAAAGGTTTATATCTTTTATAGGCTATTACCTATATATAAGTTTAATATTATATTACCTATCTATGCCTGAACCAGCATATCATAGGAAATGCATTCGCCATACTGTACCACCATGAGTGCTAAGATCAAGTAGTTGAATAAAGGAAGTATTGAGGTGTTATTAGGATAATTGTGTTACTTTGTGTAGTGAATGATTCCATGTGGTAGTTTCATTTAGTGAAAGCTGCTTTGAGACACAGTGCAGGAACAGATGGGGTATAAATTTTATTATTACATGTATATATTTTAAAGACTCTTGGACTTCACCACTTCACTTCATTGATTGACTGGATATTGAAATTGTTATGGTACTTCCCAACAAGCTAGAGCTCATGTAGTCCATGATGTTATACAAAATATCCTATTATTAGAAAAGCCTGAAATGGGACATCTGTATACCTCACTCTTAAAAAGGAGGATGCAACCTGCACCCAAAAGTGACACAACTTGCACTTTGCCATCCAGCAAAGTGAAATGTGCCACAAAAGTAGCCCCAAAATGGCTATTATTATAAAAATATGAAAGGGGGACATTTGTAAGCCTCTCTCTAGAATCAGGGAGTAAGAGGTTAGATATACCCTCAACTTTTTACATTACCTCCAGGCCACCCAGAAAGCTGAAATTTGGTACTCACATAGGTGGAGATTCACCGATTACTAGACATTTTAACTTAAAACTTGAAGCATGAAGTTTACCTCATTCAGGACAAGCCAAGCTGCATGTCAGGCAGAATGTTGAGCTGTGGTAGTTCCTTTGCCTGCTCAAATTAATTTTAATGTAATGTTCAATTTAAAGGATGGGAACATTCAGTTTCAGTAAAGAATACAGCTTACAGAATGAAGGCCTCATTTAAAAAGTGCTTCTGCTACCACCACACAGCAGTAAAAAGGTTCCTGTTACCTCATCAGAGAACAAGAAAGCAGTGGCTGTTTTTAAATAATATGGCAAGCAGAACTGATGTGACCTCTACATCTAGCAGACTTCAGGTGTGGAAAGAAAGTAGAAAAAAGACAATGTGTTTTTTGTCCAAGGGTTGATTCTCAGGGCCTTTTGGCATATGACTGCTGTCTTATTTTATATACAGGCTTACATTTTGTATTAAACTGGATTCAACTAAATTTAAAAAGGAAGCATTCATCTGAATTATCTCTTTTGAGCACAGTTCACAATTTGAGCACACTGCCATTCAAGCAACATCATTTTTATGTGTGTGGAGATGCTTGATTCTCAACTTGTGCCCGTGGGAAGTTTTGTTTCAACATGGGATAATTTATACAGGTAGGCATGTGAACCAGACATATATGCTGGCAGAGGGCAGATTATAGCATATGCAATGGAAGACAAGGTAGCTGCTCCTTTCGAGACAAGGTAGCTCTCTGCCAGCGCTCTTAAAAGATGTATGGAGTGGATACAGATTACCATTTTACCACCTTTTCCCCCCTCTTTATATTCTGCTCCCTCCCTCACCAGCTTGTCAGCCATGGTAGAATAGAAAGAGGAGGTTTAAAAGTTAGTACCAAGATAATAGATATGAACGCAAGTTGCCAGAAAGCCTTCAGCATTGTAGCCCCTTAAACTTGAGTGTCACATCATCCATAAGTTACAATAAACCACATATGGCGTGAGCCTGGCTACAGCTTTCCAGTCCTGTTTTCTAGTATCTTGGAAATTTAGGCTGCAGTCCTGTTCCTAAACTTGCTTCTGTGGGAGCAAGCCCTATTGTATAAAGCATTATTAAAATGCCTGAATAGGTCTATGGTGTAATGCCACTTAAGTGCTGCCAAAAGGACAAGTGGCATTGTTATCTTTTCAGCGCCAGGTCAAGACTTTCCTCTTCTCCCAGGCATTTAACAGCATATACTAAGTTTTTAATTGATCCCAGAACTATAGTTAGGCCTGGCTGAGAGTTAACAGCAGTTTTAAATGTATACTGTTTTTATATGTTGTTTGTTTTTATGTTTTTATATTTTAAAATTTTGTATATCGATTTTTAATATCCAAAGTTTTTAATTAATCTAAACTGCCCAGGGAGCTTTGGCTATGGGGTGGTATATAATAGGGGTGCGCATGGACCCCCCGGATCAGATCGGGACCCGGATTGGGACCTCCAATTTTGTCACGGATTGGATCGGACAAAATCGGAGGCCCCCCAGACCGGATCGAGTCCGATCCCGATCAAAAATCGGGACTTTTTGGATCGGCCGCCATTTCCCCCCCCCCCCCCCATAGACTTGCATTGCAATGCAAGTCTAAGAGGAAAAAATGGTGGCGGGTGGGTGAGAGGGGGCTTAACTCCCACCCCCCCAGGGCCATCCGCTGTGGACGGCCCCGGCAGGTACGCCCCCTCCCCCATGCTCCTTACCCCCCCGGGCTGTCTGCTTCCATCCGCTGGCGCCTGTAGGCGCCAGCGGATGGAAGCGGACAGCTCCAGGGGGATAAACCCCGTGCCCCCTGCCCCCTGCCCACCTTTCCTAGCTGTCCGCTCCCATCCGGCGCTGGCCGCTACTGCAAGCGGGCTTCGCGGCCTGCCCCTAGGTAGCACGCCAGGTGATCATCACCTGATCATCATCAGGTGATCATCACCAGGTGATCATCAGGTGATCATCACCTGGCACGCTACTTACGGGCAGGCCGTGAAGCCCGCTCGCAGTAGCGGCCAGCGCCGGACGGGAGCAGATGGCCAGGAAAGGTAAGCGCGCTGTGCGCCCCCCTCCCCCTGCCCCCTGCTTACCTTTCCTGGCCGTCCGCTCCCGTCCACCGCCGGCTGCTACTGCGAGCGGGCTTTGTGGCCTGCTCTTGAGTAGCGTGCCAGCTGATGTCATTACCTGGCACGCTACCTAGGAGCAGGCCGCAAAGCCTGCTCGCGGTAGCAGCTGGCGGCGGATGGGAGTGGACAGCCAGGAAAGGTAAGCGCGCCGCACGCCCCCCCTCCCCCTGCCCCCTGCTTACCTTTCCTGGCCGTCTGCTCCCGTCCACCACCCCCTGCCCCCGTTGTCTGCTTCCATCGGCGGGCGCCCGCTGGCGCCCGCCAATGGAAGCAGCAGCAGGTGCCCACCAATCCATCCGAACCGGATCGGAACCTTTCCGGATCGGATTGGATCGGCTGATCCAGCAGTGAGATTGGAAATCGGATAATTTATCCGATTTCCCCCTGGATCGGATTCCGATCGTGGATCGTATCCGATCCAGTGCACATCCCTACTATATAAATGTAAATAATAATAACAATAATACAGCTGCAAAAATAATTCACCAACAACTGGCATCAAATTCAACCTTATCAAACAATCTACACCATACCATACATACTCACCCGAAACAATCTTGGAAAATGCAGATCATAAAATACACTGGGACAGAACAATTCATACTGACCAGACATAACGGTCATAGACAAAATAGAAAAACACGCATACCTCATCGACATAGCAATATCGAATGACAAAAAATGTTGTTGAAAAGGAAGAAGAAAAGAGAGACAAATATACACCACTGGCCATGGAAGTAAAAAACTATGGCAACAGGAAAAGGCCACAATTATTCCGTTAGTCACCTCAGTCACTGGCATCACGTCAAAAGATTACACAGAAAACCTTCAGAAACTGGGCCTACCAAAATACATCCACACCAACATCCAGAAAGCAGTCATACTTAAAACATGCTCAATTGTCAGGAAATTCCTGAATCTGTAAAAGACAGCATGACTTGGAAAAGCCCGTCATGTCCATCTAGAAAAACTGCCACGAGCGAGAAAGAGATGAAACAATAATAATACTAGGGGGACCATATGAAAAGGAGGACAGGGCTCTTGTATCTTTAACAGTTGTATTGAAAGGGGAATTTCAGCAGGTGTCATTTGTACACATGCAGCACCTGATGAAATTCTCTCTACATCACAACAGTTCAAGCTGCAGGAGCTATACTAGAGTGACCAGGTACAAAAGAAGGCAGGGCTCCTACAGCTCTATTAGCTAAATCTAGAAGGAACTATCTGATCAGTTCCATCTCTCCTCTCATGCACCCTAGAGCAGGGGTGAGGAGCCACTGGCTCTCCAGATGTTTTTAGGTTCCAATTCCCTTCACCCTAGTCAGCATAGCCTATGGTCAAGGATGATGGGAGTTGTAGTTATGATCAACCCCAGATCTATCTTTTGGTCTGGCTGAGAGCTCAAAGTTGCTTAAAAATGGATGTTGTCTTTGTATGCTGTCTGTTTTTTTTATGGTTTAAAGTTTTGTATATCAAAATTATTATTATTATTATTATTATTATTATTATTATTATTTCCCATCATCTGGATGAGACAAGGTTCCCCACCCTTACCCAAGACGAGCCTTCTTCAACATGGCCATGCTGGCTGGGGATGCTGGGAGTTGAGGGCACTAAGTATGGAAAGACTTCCCCAGACTGTTGAGAGACTACCATCAAACTGTGGGCACATTACTCTTGTTCTGCATGTTGCATGTGATGTAGATGTAGCTTTGCATTATGACTTTGACTTATTCCAACAGAGGCACGATTTTCTCCCCTTCTCCTCAGGAGGAATGAACACATTTAGCACTTTAAGATTATATGTTGCCAATGTATGTCTGGAAAGTAATCCATGAATGTTTCTTCTTTAGAGAAAATGTCATTCCTATAGAGTGTTTACCTTCAAGTCTGTTATTTCCCTCTAGGCCTTAACTGTAACCTGTAACATTCTTTTTTTCAAAATAAGTGTGTGAAGATAACGGCCCTGTTGACAGGTTGTGATAATAGGGCTTTAGGGCTTGTTATCTTCAGAAGGTACTAATCCTGTTAGTGCACAGATTAAAGGTTTGGGGAAAATTGATAAATCACACAGGATACAAATCTGAAGGCTGTATTTTTTTGTACCTTTTTTTTTTAATAGAGCTCTGTTTTGCTGTTTGGTGAACACGGAGAGATGAAAAAGAAATAGCGGCCCGCTCATTATTCACAGCAGGGAGTTGGCTGCCTGGCACATTTACTTGGAAGTATGTCCTATTGATTTCAGTGGAACTTACTTTTGTACAAGTGACTAGGGTGAGGATCAGACCTAGGCCCTAAGGCTTTGTCTGCCAAAAATATAGCAGCAGGCACACTTCACATGCAAGTGAACAACGGGTTACCACTTTGTGGTGGCGGTATCATATGCTTCAACTCTCCCTGTCAGTTCGATTCGCTAACCAGAGCTTCCAATACTGTGTGTCCTCCATCATTTCGGAGATGAAAATAGGGACAGATGAGTGTGTGTGTTAGTATGTATGTATGTATGTATTTTGACAGGTTTAATTTTTTTAAATGTATTTATATCCCGCCTTTCCTCAGCAAAGTCAAGGTGGCTAACAAAAGTATTTTTAACTCAACCAAAAGAATACTCTCTTGGGTTTAACAATCAATGGGAAATAATATATTGCCAAGTAAAACATGATTGTTCAGAAATATGTTCTCAACCATACAAAATATATAGTTTAATAAGGTTAATAACAATTAAAATATTTATGATAGTAACAAAAATCCGACCAGTAGGCCCAAATACAACATTCATTAGTCAAACACCCTTCTAAATTTATTTTATGGCATGGGCAACTTGTGGCCTTGCAGATGTTTTGGCCTACAACTCCTATAACTCCTCCCCATTGGCTGGATAGGGGTCATGGGAGTGTTAGACCACAACATCTGGAGGGCCACAAGTTTCCCAATTGTGTTTTATGAATTTATACTCCATCCTTCAGTCAAATTCCCAGAATGACTAAACAGGGCAGGCAACATGTTTCCTGGTGGACAACAGAGAGTAGGACAATAGAGACTTGATAAGGTGTTTCTCTAGAAATCCCTGGTGTTGGCTACTTCTTACCAAATCTCAGATAATGAGAGTACCTTACACAGTGTAAGACCTCCCTGGCAGATCTTAATGTACTAAGGAGAATATAGTGGAGATGATGTTCTTTTAGATACTTTCAATCCAGAACATGTAGGGCTTTAAAAGAGAAACCAACACTTTCAATTGGACTTAGAAAGAAACTGGTAACTAGACTTATATAAATCTATGACAACAACCAGTTAGGATCCTGGCTGCTGCATTCTGGATCAGTTGTAGCTTCAAAGGAAGTTCCACATAGAGTATATTACATTAAGAGCCTATCTCTACTACTGCTTTAAAACGGTTTATAACAGTTTTAAACTGGTCAATAACCATTATTAACCGGTTTAAAACTGTTATAAACTGTTTTAAAGCAGTAGTGTAGATAGGCTCTAAGATAAACTTAAGAGCACTCAGACATGCAACATGGTAGTCAAATCCCACAGCAGGTCTGGGAAACCTGTGGCCATCCAGATGTTCATTAACTACTATACCCATAAACTCTCACCATTGGCCACTGGAGAGCCATAGGTTCCCTAGACCTTTCCTAGAGTATAGAGGTGCAGTATTTCCTTTTAGAGGCAGTGAACTTAATCACAGCAGCAATTTATCGCACTCTCACCATGCCTGGTACGTGTTTTTGCAGCGCAGTACTCACATAACGTCGTCCCTGTCCTGCGCTCATCTCACCGCTTCCCCTCTGTTTTCCATCTTATTTTTGGAGTGGGGAAAGTCCATTTCCCCCCCTCAGTGCACAATAAAGCCATTCCTCCCTCCCATGTATTGCTGTCCTTGCGCTATATTGGACCATCCTGTTTTTTGTTGGGGGCGTGTGTGTTGAAGGACGGTCTTGCTGACAAAAGAGAAGGGTGGTGCGATAATACTTTTTCTTCATTTATATTGTTTAATATGATCTTAGGGGACATAGTGTGTTGTTTTACCATAATTGCCCAGTGTCAGGCAACCATACTATTGTATTTGCGCAGAAATATATATATAAAAAATTAACTGCAGGGGGAAGGAGAATGTAGGGGGCGGGGTGGGAGTTTTCACCAGTATAGTAGTAATACAAGTGAAAAGATACATGTGCAACAACGCACAGACATGAAAGTGCCCAGCGCTCGACTCGCTAAGGAAACAGTGGGGGAAACCATGGAAGCAAACCGGTGGAAAAAAGTAGGTGTGATGGAACCCAGTGATTCTCTGCCTTTAACAAGTAGAACGTCTCCTGGCATGGCGATAAAGTGATGGGAAACAAAACTTGCTTACGTCAACTGTTAAAGGCACAGCTTCTCTTTCCCATTTAAGCCATTTCCCCTTTACGGCCGCCAAAGTATGTGGCCATAGATATATTTAAAAAAGAGAGCCCCCATGATAATTTTAAATTATGTCTCAGCTCTCAGGAGGAGGACATGATTTAAAGGTAAGTCCCAGCGGTGGTGGCTCTGGAATGTGGGGGGCGAGGGGGGAAGGGAAGGGAGAGGGGGCTGTGCACAGCCAACACCCAAGAACCCGCAAAGCCAGCTACTTCGGAGGGGCCAAATCTTGCTTCGGTGCTGTGGCAAGGCAGGCAGCTCCTGAAGCACTCTGAGTCAGGGGTGCTGTGCACAGCCCTCCTTTTTTCTTTAAGTGTGGCTGCTATGTGGTTCAGCTGCAGTATGCCCCATTCTTCCAAAAAGAATCCAGCATGCAGGGCATGCCAAGGGGTAACCTGGTCAAGGGTTAGGGCAATCCCTTTGTCCCCCATTGTTTTTACGCCATCACTCTCCTGCAGCTCCTTTCTACGCCTTTCATTTCTACTTCCCAGAAGTGCAGAAAAAGAAAAGCCTAACATTTAAACCATACTGTATGAAACAGTAAAACAAAGCATCAGAAGAGTAAAACTATCACCTGTGCATGTTCATAGTAAAGCAAAGAGGCTTGGGTGGCTGCCAACAGAGATGGGAGGGCAAGGAGTCACCACCACCAACTCCAGACCACTAGCAGAGGGAACTCCAGCCCTTTCCCTCCATGCGTGACTTCCAGACAGAGAGGCCGCCGCCACCACCAAGCCCAGCTGCCTCCTACTGTCATTTGGAAGCTCTTTCATCTATAAGTAAAGCCATCTAAAATCATGATTATGTGATCCAAGTATCATTGAGAGGCTCCTTCATGTGTAAGTAAACCACATCTAAAATCATGTTTGTGCAAATGCGCGATCCTGGTATCATTCAGAGGTGCCTTCTTTCAGAAATGAACTGTGTCTAAAATTGCAATTGCCCAAATGCACAATCCTGCTGTCATTCAGAGGCTCCTTCATTTGTAAGAGGTTCTTTCACTGATAAGTGTAGAATGGGACTGAACTGGGATTGTTACTACTTGGGGGCTGGTTTCATTTCTTCCAGTGATTGGGGAGCTTGAGGAACAAACCTCTCATTTGTTCAGCAGCATCAGTGTAGTTAATGCCGTTCAGTTCAATTGGGGGAACTCCACCCACCAGACCCCGAACTAAGGCTGATTCAAGGGCAGTTTGACCTTTCCAACTGGGTGTTCAGGTAGCGTATGCTCTGCTTTTCTTGCTTCCTGTGCTGCTGATGGACCAAAAACGGTTTCATGGAAAACCGGCTAAAATAGAAAGCCGTTCTCATCCAGTTTCCATAAAGATTGGCCCCTGGTTTGAACCTAAGAGAATTATCAACAAGCTCCCTTACAGAAGTGCTGTAAAGATGAATGAGCTGACTAGCTAACCACTTTGAAGCACTTTGCATCCTACACATTGTATAGACCTAATTGGGATTTTAACAGAGCACCAGGCAACAATGCTGTTTTTCTTGGTTGATTTGTTTCAGCTGTTAAATTTGGAAGAATGTCCAAAAAGCAGAGGGACAGCCTGTATGCTGAGGTACAGAAGCATCAACAGCGACTGCAGGAACAACGGCAGCAGCAGAGTGGTGAGGCTGAAGCCTTGGCCAGAGTCTACAGTAGCAGCATCAGCAATGGCTTGAGCAACCTGAACAATGAAACTGGTGGCACTTATTCAAACGGGCATGTCATTGACTTGCCAAAGTCTGAGGGTTATTATAATGTGGATTCTGCCCAGCCCTCCCCAGATCAGTCTGGTTTAGACATGACTGGAATCAAACAGATCAAGCAGGAACCTATTTATGACCTCACTTCGGTACCAAACTTGTTTACCTATAGCTCTTGCAACAACGGGCAATTAGCTCCAGGGATAAGCGTGGCGGAAATAGGTAAGAAAACCCTTCATTTAAGATTCAACATGACTTTCACAATGACAGTGTACCTATGTTTTGACCTGTGAGGTTTCATTTGGAATGGGTTGGTCCTGAGACATTTGTCTGACTGGGTTTGTTGTGGATTCAGTTAATTCATGATCTGTTTATGAAGCTGGAACACCAAAGACACTGATGAATCAATCAAGTGATAATTACTAAATAGGGAGCTTGTATCAAACGAGCTCATTATCAGGAGGGTTTAATGATCTTTTTGACAACTATACACATTCTTGTCAACAAAGAGTTCTGAAGGTGGATCATTAATAGAACTAGCTCTGAAATTAATTACAATGCACAACTTCATTCTGTGATCTTGCATTGAACACTCTGAACATTTATGCCAGTAAAACTGAACTCCAGAAGGATCTGGTAGATATGGGTTCAAACAGACTCTTTAAACTCTTTGGAGAATTTGGTTTCATGTGTTGTGTAACATTTGTTCAGCGGAGATTCTGATAATTGGCAATGTAACCTTATGTGTCTTGGTGAGCAATGTTTCCATCCAGCTATTAGCTTTTGTTTCCAGTGCTAATCCTCTGTGACTGAGTTTCTCATTTTTTAAAAAATTGTTCTCTACTTTCAAATTTACTTGACTCTCTGGCCTCAAAAACTACAGTCCACAAAAGCTTGTGCCAGAATACATTTATTAGTCTTTATGGTGCTAAAATACTCTGTTGTTTTTGATTGGATGAGTCTCTGCTAGATGCTGCAGTTTACACATAGGATTCTGGGACAAAGTAGTAATGACTGAGCTCCATTTTTGAAAATAATAAAGTCCACCAGTTACTCCAGCTTTGCATAATATCCAGTCTGATGAAGAGTTCTAGAGAACTTGAAAGCTTACTCACTATTCTGGACATTTTGTTTGGTCCTAATTAAGGTACTTCCCAACTGTGGATTTTGGAATAAATATTAACAAATATTTTAAATACACAAGATAGCCAGAACAACCTAAATATCCCACACCAAAATAAAAGTTAGTGAGTAACCACAGAAGAGGAAAGCAGTTACTAACCATAGAAGAGGGAATTTCAACTTTCCTCACTCCTGAATGGTAAGTGACACAATTCATTCTTCAATGCAGCTGTTTATTTATTCATTAAACAAAAAACCTATGGTTTACAAAAACAATGTTAAGGCTCTACAGATTCCAACCAAGCACCAAAAAGCAGGGAAATTGGGAGTTAAGGCTCACAAGCCTTAACGCCACATCCTCCCTAAGGAGGTAGAAAGTGCAAGTGAAATTCTCATTCTCCCAAAGCAGATAAACCATGAGGACAGGGTGGAGAATATGATATGCAGAGGTGACTGTGGGGTTGTGGAAAACTGATCACGAACAACTTAGGGCCACCTACTTCTCTTTTTTTGTTTAGAGCAGCCCTTCCCCAACCTGGTGCCCTCCAAAGGTGTTGGACTACAACTCCCATCATTGAAAGTCAGTATGTCCCATGGTCAGGAATGCTGGGACTTGTCATCTCAAAAATCTAGATATGCAATTTGATCTGCAGAGGTGACTGTGGGGTTGTGGGAAATGATGATGAACAACTTAGGACCAGCTACTTCTCATTTCTTAGAGCATCTCCTTATGTTGAGAGTTGCAACCCAACACATCTGACAGGCACCAGGTTGGGGAATGTTGTTCAAGAACAAGGGAAGGCAGAATGTAGATCTCCAGATGTTTTGGAATTCAACTTGTAAAAGCCCCTATCAGCATGGGCAGTTATCAGAAATGCCGCGAGTTGATGTCCAAATCATCAGGATAGATCTATTTTCTGACCACATCTGTACTAAAGTATGATGTTTTCCAGCATTAAGATATGTGATCAATCAAGGAACTACAAAAGAGCTGCATCACTTTAAATAAACTGTCAAAACCAAATGAAACAACAATGAATGAATCTTGAATACCTAATCCAGATAGCCCTTCAGACATCAACATTAGTTTTCAACACATGGCATAGGATGTCTGTTTCTTGAATATCAGATAAAGGATTTCTCTTACTTGTTCAGCAGTGTGAGATCAAAGACAGAGCTACCACCTAATACTTTCATGCGTAAGTATTATTTTAAAATTAAGTATGAATTGATTTTTGTCTTCCCCATAACACATAACATGGGAGTTACAGTGCAATGCATCTGGAGAGCACCAGGCTGGAGAAGGTTGACTCCTATACATGTCTTCTCAGAAGCCAGTGCCACTGAATTCACTAGAGCTTTCTCCCAAGAGGTATAGGATTGCAAACTAATCTCATCTGAAAGGTGTTCAAGACAGCCAAACTAAACCTCTTCTGCTCCACTGTTGCTTTGATAATAATAATAATAATAATAATAATAATAATAATAATAATTTATTTCTTACCCGCCTCTCCGTCTGGATCGAGGCGGGGAACAACAACATGATAAAATACATAAAACTGATTAAAACATGACACATATTATTGAAACTGCATAAAAATACTAAAATATCCTAAAAACAATCCTAAAACATGAGATGATCTATTGTGCAGGGATCGTGGGGAGTGAACAGTATATTTTTTATAAATACATTTAAAGAAAAAAAATGTATTTATAAATACATTTAAAGAAAAAAAAGGCAGGATATTGACCAAAAGTTGGAAGTGCCTGGCACATGCTCTGGTTCTAGATCTGTAATGAATAGTGCCCCTTTTGTTATCAAGAGTGCTGCTCTATGCGAGATGTGTGTGAGAGAAAAGTATTGGGCAGACCCTGTATTTGGTAAGGGTATGGAACAGCATTCCCCATCCTGCTGCCCTCCAGGTGTTTGAGATGACACCAGCATTCCTGACCATGGGACATACTGACTTGCAACGATGGGAGTTGTAGTCCAACACCTTTGGAGGGCACCAGGTTGGGGAAGGGCTGCTCTAAACAAAAAAAAGAGAAGTAGGTGGCCCTCAGTTGTTCGTGATCAGTTTTCCACAACCCCACAGTCACCTCTGCATATCATATTCTCCACCCTGTCCTCATGGTTTATCTGCTTTGGGAGAATGAGAATTTCACTTGCACTTTCTGCCTCCTTAGGGAAGATGTGGCGTTAAGGCTTGTGAGCCTTAACTCCCAATTTCCCTGCTTTTTGGTGCTTGGTTGGAATCTGTAGAGCCTTAACATTGTTTTTGTAAACCGTAGGTTTTTTGTTTAATGAATTTCATGGCTTTGTGTAACGGATGACTGGATATTATACAGTTGATAACCAAGCTGGCATCAGCCAGAATGTTATACCATCTTGACATCCAATATAAAATCAAAGCTAGTGTTATGTGTTGAACTCACTTTTAACATTAATAAATCAACCAAAATGCTTGCATCTCCCTCATTTTTAAAGATAAAGAGATGAAACCTGGCATCATGGTAGCTCCTAAGTAGGGATATAGCTATGCCAAGTATGAAGCAGATCCGTTCATGCCTTGCTTTTTAGGATTTTTTTAAAGTTCAAACAGAAATCTCTTTGGGGTCCAGGACCTTGAGCAGTACAAGTTCAAAAAATGAAATTAAAGATAAAGAGATGAAATTTGGCACCATGGTAGCTCTGAAGTAGGGATTTAGCCATGCCAAGTTGGAAACAGATCCGTTCATCCCTTGATTTTTAGAAATGTTTAAAACTTCAATTAATTTTTTTAAATTAACTAAAATGCTTACAATTCCATCATTTTTAAAGATAAAGGGATGAAACTTGACAGCATGGTAGCTCTTAAGTAGGGATTGAGCCATGCCAAGTTGGAAGCAGATCTTTTTATGCCTTGAGTTTTAGGAATTTTTAAAACTTCAAACCCAATACTCCTCTTTGGGGTCTAGGGCCTTGAGCAGTACATTAA
This sequence comes from Anniella stebbinsi, assembly GCA_029215795.1. NCBI lineage: Eukaryota > Metazoa > Chordata > Lepidosauria > Squamata > Anniellidae > Anniella > Anniella stebbinsi. Next base: position 82,969,689 of record JARDYH010000002.1, on the reverse strand, counting down.
AAAAAAAAGAAAGAAAGTAAAGATGAAGAGATGAAACTTGGCACCATGGTACCTCTTAAGTAAGGCTTTAGCCATGCTAAGTTGAAAGGAGATTGGTTCATGCCTTGAATTTTAGAAAAAAAATTGAAGTCAAACTTTTTAAAAAAATATCCTAAAAATCAAGGCACGAACCGATCTGCTTCCAACTTGGCATGGCTCAATTCTAGGGTGACCACTAGGGTGTGGCCTAGTGGCTAAAGTGTTGGACTGGGAGCTGGGAGATCTGGGTTCTACTCCCCACTTAGCCATGAAAACCCATTGGGTGACTTTGGGCTAGTTGCAGACTCTCAGCCCAACCCATCTCACAGGGTTGCTATTGTGAGGATAAAATGGAGAGGAGGAAGATTATGTATGCCGCCTTGGGTTTCTTGGCGGAAAAAAGGTGGGATATAAATGCAATAATAAATAATAAAAAACTGTCAGGATTTCCCCAGATTTCTCCTGGTTTTTGTTCTATCCTCAGTGTCAGGGAGGATTTTATGCAATAGTCTATAATGACCTGGAATTACACACTTTCCCTTTTAAGGCCACCATTAGCGTGGCAGGGGGGAATGACATGCTTTCTGGAGGTGTGTCATTCTCTCCCACTGCTCCAATCAAGGCCTTAAAAGGGAAAAACGTGTCATTCCCAGGCATTATAGAAAAGGGCCTGATTGGAGCGGTGGGGTGGGGTGAGAATGACATGCTTTCCCCCCCTCCGCTCCAGAGGGGGGGAAAGGTGGCCCCAGAAAGCCATTTTCCTGCCCCCCCACTAGGTGTCCTATTTTTTGGTTTCCCAAATATGATCACCCTACTCAGTTCTTGCACAGGCTGCATATCCATCCCTAGATATTTACTCAAAAGTAAGACCCATTGAATTTCCTTGGTTCTTAAAAAGCAACACACTTGCTTTTAGATTTGCCAGTCTCAGCATTCTATGTGTGCTATGAATGCCTGCTCTGTCTGTCCCTATAGTTTCCTGCAAGGTCCAGCCAGGGGAAGCCAGTAAATTAAACCCAGGGGTGGAGGATGGGATTCCCTCAGGTTCATCTGACAGCAGGTGCTATAGAACATGGACCTTCCAGGAGTGTTGAGGCTGGATTTCTGGCAGACCCAGCCAAGCAACATTATGGCCTGTTAGTCCCTCCATTTGGTAGCCCACAGAGCACCTGCCTCATAAGGCAAATGGCCACATGAGAACTGTTATTATGGCCTGCTACTTTGTTTGTCTTTAGTAGTCCGTGGTCCAGATCTCTTCAGAAGGGGGAATAGTGTTTTGTGGTTGGGGTCAGTCTAAATTATCTCCAGGGATCCCTTACTCAGTGCCTCTGATAGCAAAGAGATTGAGGATTTTCCCCAACTCTGTTACTCTTGAAGTTACTAGGCCTGTTGAAAATAGATTTTATAACATAAGCATGAAAACAGTGAATACCCCTTTTAACTTGTTAAACCAATGAAAACATGCCACACAAGAAGTCTTAAGATATGAATGGTTTATAAAGAAAAGTAAATGCAAAAGAACATCAGATGCAGAAGTGAAATCTGAAACATTACTATTAGTAGTAGTAGTAGTATCCTGCCTTTTGCCCACTGCTGGGCCTCAGGGCAGCCTTACAAAACTAAAACATATACAGCTGAAACCTATAAATAGGAATATACTAGGCTGACCATATGAAAAGGAGGACAGGGCTCATGTAACTTTAACAGTTGTAGAGAAAAGGGGATTTCAGCCAGTGTCATTTGTATGCAATTAGTTCCTGGTGAAATTCCTTCTTCATCACAACATTTAAAGTTGCAGGGGCCCTGCCTTCTTTTGTATATGGGCACTCTAGTATAGTGCCTGCAACTTTAACTGTTGTGATGAAGAGGGAATTTCACCAGGGACTAATTGCATACAAATGACACTGGCTGAAATTCCCTTTTCTCTACAACTGTTAAAGTTACATGAGCCCTGTCCTCCTTTTCATATGGTCAGCCTAAATATACAAAAGTTAAAAATATAATTAAATACTTTTCAATATTAAAGCATTTAAAACATTTTAAATACATAACAATTTAAAAGTCAAAGGTATAGACAGAGGTCCAGATGATTTGCCAAAGGCCTGCTGGAACAAAAAAGGGTTTGTCTGCTTCCAAAAACACATCAAGGAGGGAGCCAGTGTAGACTGCAAGGATTAGAAAGAAAATCCATGTGAGTACACTATGCAAAATACACGACAGCTCAACTGTTTCTAAACCTTATTAAAAAAAACAGGGTGTCTAGGCCGAAACCAGCGTTGTAGGCCCAGAAGCACTTTGAAAGGTTTCAACATTGTACTTAAAACTTAACACCGGCCCAAACTAATTAAATGAAGTGTTTGAAGGTTTCAACTTATAGCAGTATGGACCAAACTCTTAGAAAAGAGGGAAGGAGCACTGTGTGTGAGTGGGGTGGGGGAAATTAAAAGAAAGGTATAGCTACCTATTCCCAGGAGAGCTCTGAAGATCAGGTTACCATGGATCCAGAGAAGCCACACCCTGCTTCACCAGGGAGCAAAAGAGCAAACTGGCCTTATGAAGATAGCCCAAAATACTCTCAGAGCCAAAGGAATGCATGTTCCAGAAGAGAAAAGAGAAACTCTTCTTCTTCTTCACTCAAAAGGTCTTTGCTAGAGGCAGTGGCCATTTCACTCACCCACCCCACATTCTAAGGCAGGAGGGAGGGGGGAGAGCGACGCTACTGAGCATGTGTCAGTGTCGCGTTATGAGGGAAGATGGCCGCCTCATTGACTTCAATGAGAGGTTAAAATAGTCCTTAAAAGTCAACCGAAGGGAATTTTAAAAAAATGAAAAGCTTTCCACCAACTACAGTGAAGGACGAAGAAGACCCCACCACTGGATTAATTAATAAGGCTCTAGAAATTATGCAAATTGTGAGCACAAAAAGTCTCAACCCGGAAGTAAATTTACAAAAACAGGGAGACAGGTTTGTATTCCTTTTCTACCTTAAACTGCTCTCCTTCCCTCAATCTTTCACCAATCTTCTTGACATTGGTGAAACATTTTCAATTTTATGGCTGTTAGAATGACCCCCCCCCCCCCAATTATCACTTTAACATGGCGGAATGTGTTTTTTACTGATGGCCCTTAACAATGGAGGCACGACTGTGCCTCCATTAATTATATGTATACCTCACTTTTCCATCACTATTTGCTCTCAAATAGGTTACAATGAATATCTACAGTTTTAAAAAGTCATTGGGAATATGTTGGTGGGCAGTCTTTTTTGGCCTTTGCCAATTGGTGATGTATTTCAGGTGCAAGCTTTTTCTGTTTTGAGGGCAGGAGGCAGAATGTGCTGATGATGGATTCAGGAATTAGCTGGTAGGCCAACCCACAGAAGCAGCCCTTTGCCTGATTTGCAGAGTATTTTTGGTTTATTCAGTTTCTAGGCTTTTCTCTAAAAAGGAACTGCAGATGGATTCATAATTCAGATAGGGCCCTGTTCTTCTTGCTTCTCTCAGCTAGGACTTCCAGATCATAGAATAATAGAGCTAGAAGCAACCTTAAAGTCCATCTAGTCCAACCCCCTGCTAATGCAGGAAATCCACTACCATAGCATCCTAAATAGGTGGCTATCCAGCTTCTGATTAAATGCCTCTAACCAAACAGATAGTCAGGCTTAACTTCTAGACAGTCTCAGAACCTCCCTTTCTAGAAATTAACCCTGAACACGAGAGGTAGCTGCATCTGAGAAATGAAAGGATGCCAAAGGCTACCACCAGCTTTGATTCTGTGCTTTTATTACCATGCAGGGACTCATTTCCTGGCATGGAGACAGAATGATGAGGAAAGCTTCATCTATGGATTCCCATTTATCAGGTTGTTGTTTAAAGGCGCAGGAATAGGGCCAGTTAAAAAAAAAAGACGGCAGCCTTAGGAGGCAATGCCCCTGAAAACTGCAGAGCTGGTTCTGATCCAACCAAAACATGAAAGGATTGCAAGATTCTTAAAATAGAAATGTGATATTAAAATTTGTTTGATCTAGTTACATTAGTGATAAACAGAGTATGAGTCAGTGATTCGGAGGAGGTGGGGAATACAATAGCTACCCTGTTAGGTTTCAGGACATCCCATGAGAAAGCATGATTGAGAGTTGAAAAGGTTCTAACCACATTTTCCAGATTGGGATCATAGTCCTCAGCTTCTTGCAAATCCGAACAATGCTTCCTTTTGCTTAAAAGCTGCATAAAAGCCTTGAATGCTGTGCTCTCTATGCAGATTACTAGCGGTGCTTTTTAAAGCATGCTTGCCAAGAAAAGCTTGCTCTGGTATGTATAGGATTGCCAGATCCCAAGCAAATGGGAACTCCTGTGCCTTTAAATGCAAATAAAAGTTTAGCAGATGCTGCTAGAAAAAAGATGCCTGCTGCACCTGCCAAATCTTTCCTTGCTCTGTTGTCCTTAAAGGTTCACAAGGACTTTTTTTAGGAGTGGAGCTGGAAATCCTTGTTGCTTTTCAGAATACAGTTGTTCGTTTTTCCAAAGATACCACCAATTCTCCCAAAGTCCTCAGCTCAGTTCAATGGGCTTAGTGTGTTGTTGTTGTTGTTTTTCCTTTGTCTACACTTATATATTGAAATATACCAGTTTCATACTGATTTGAATTGGTATGGTGATAGTTTTCTTCAAGGAAACTCAGGAATATTTGCTAGAATGCAAAAAAATGCTACGTTAGAAATCCCTAGCCTGTTCACAGGGCTGGATTCCCGCAGGGGTAGCATGGCCATTTAAGCCAGATTAAGTTTGTAGTGCAGAAATGCTCACTGAGTGCTATTCAAATGTCAGCACTTCAGACTTTGCCTCATGCTCCTCCAAAGAATTTACCTGAGGCAGCAGCTGCCCTGAGTTTGAGTTTATTTACTATGTGTCCTTCAATTAGCTACAAGATACCTCCTTTTTTATGCAATTACTTTCAACTAGATTTCTTTCCTGCACACAAACTGATTTGTCTAGGGACTCCTTGTGCCACTGTCCCTTTTATGTTTCTTACCCACAACTAATTTTTAAAACCCCTCTTCTAGAAGTATAGTCCACTCTGCCTTAAAGACCCTTTGTATATATCTCAGCTATGTTTATATGGATCAATGTTGCCATCTAGTGAGTCATTTAACTACTACTATAATCAGAGTCTTCCCACCCAGATGCTATTGAGACACTTATCGAACTAACAGGGTATCTAGTTCTTTTAAAGTTTTAATCATATTCAATAATTATTTTGACGCTGTGCCAAGATCAATGCAAAGGGTGCAGGTGTTCTAAATGGTAAACTATATTAATTATACAGTGTGCAGCAAACCTTGAACAAAAGTTCTTTCCAATTTCTATAACTAAGCTAAACTCATTTTAGTAAAATGGACTGTTTACTAAGAAGTGAGGGCGTCTTTACATTAAGGGGAGATTGTATTGCTTACCCGGAGCATTTCTGCTTCCTGTTTTTGGGCATGATTGTTATGGGCTGCATTACATGGATGGCGACAAGCGAGCATGTGGACTGAATTGAATACTTCTCCTCTAAGCATGCTCTGTTCACTTCCATTGAGACAGCACCATCTAATGGCAAAAGATCCTGCTTTTTTCAGATGTTACCACTTTAAAAGTGTTTCTTTTCATGACGGAATTTCCAGTGGATGCCGTGGGAGACATTATTGTCATTCACAATGTTATTTAAAAGACCTGCAAACTTTTGTGAGTGGCTAATCAAAGTGTGCCCATTGGTCTAACTTATGATCATGAAAATTATTTCCAAGTTAGTGTGCATGTGATTACAATAATTAATGCACTCAGCTTGGATTTTAACCTTGTACAATACAGATTTTAAAAATCTCATTTCACTGCTTTTAATGGCCGTGCATTTAAAGAATTTTACAAGGGGGTCCAAATGACAACGTCGTCAACCTGTCACCATCCCATGTTTTCTCATCACTTCTTCCATCCTTTTTTCTTGCTTCAGAAAATTCATTAAGGAAGAAAAGATGGAATAGCTGCAGAATGCCTTCTGATATTTAGCATTAGAGCCTCCCTGTCTGGAAGCACCCCTTATCTCTTTTCCCACTGAATGTTCACATTTTACAAAAAGTGAAAAGTCAATTAATATAGAGACAATTTTTTCCAGAAAAGCTCAATACAATCCCAGAATATCCTGCTTAAAATACTTGAATTTATACATATTTTGATTTACATGGTCTGCAGTTTAAGGCTCAACATAAAAAATAAGCCTATTTATTTTGGGTAAATAACGCAAGCATAACATACATATCACTCCTAACAGAGGACATAGGTTGTGAGTGCCAACAGGGGGCACTGAGAAACAAGAGGGATGTATCAGCATGCTGAGGGGATACCCTGAAGTTTCCAGAAGTGCAGACGTGTTCAGTATACTTATAAAGGGTGGCATGGAGTGAAGAGGGGGAACAAAGAAATCAGGGGCAAGCAAATTTCTTAAATATTTTGGGGATGGAGAAGTAGTGAACATCACAGGCTTCTTTCTTTTTTCCATCTCTTCAAAACTGTTTTTGCCACTGTAGGAAAGCAGCAGCAACACTCCTTGAATCTTCACCCATTCCCCCCTCCCCTTCCAGTAACATTGCACATCCTTTCAGATAAAAGGTTGGGGGTGTGGGGAGGACGTGACTGCCTCCAGTATGGTATCGCAAGAGGCATTCTAGGCCCGTTTGCTTGGACCAGCAGCTTAGCTTCTTTTCAGCAATAAAAAATAAGGGGAAAACAGGAAGGGAAACCTTTGGGCCACTCCCTATTAACTGTAAATCCGAAGTACACACACACACCTGGAACTCTCCCTCCCAAACATTGGGATGGTTTCCTCCACATCAGTTGCTGCAAAAAAAGAAAAGAAAAAAAGGCTTGGCCAAAGCTTAGGCCCAGACCCAATTAATAGAATCTTACAAAGAGTATTACGGAAGAGTTGATAGTAGCAGCTCCTGCCCAGGCTGTGTCTATAAAAGCTCGCATTGGCGCCTCGTGATCTGACATCCCGCGTTTGCACTCCTCCTGAATAGTCCCCATGGAAAGGAGCACAAATGCGGGATGTGAAACCTCACAGGCCTGCCCCTGCCTCTAGCTCCCCATTCCTCCCCCTCATTGTTTCCTTCCTCCTCCCCGCTGCCAAAGCGAAAGGAATCATGGAGGAGGAAGTCAGCTCCTCGCTCCATTTCTTTTTTCTTTTCTTTTTTTTAAAACCTTTTTGTTGTATTTTGCAGCCCCGCGGAGGCGGCCCAGCGGTCATTGGGCTCGCTGGGCCACCCCATCCCCCCGTCCCAGTGCGCCCACGCCTGGGTCCAGTTTTTTTATTTTTAAAATGCACACACCCACGGAGGCAGCCCGGTGACCATTTGGCTCACAGGGCTGCCTCCTCTCCCTGTCCAGGCCAATTGTGGCCAATCAGGGGTTGTAATTGGCCAGGCTATGCCTCTGCTGTACCACCAGAACAAGGCGACAGATGGCAAATGCGCGGCTGCCCATTGCTCAGAGGAAAAAGTCACGGTAAGTCCCCGACTTTTTAAAAGTGAAGCTTTGGGAGAATGTCCTGGGATGGCTCCACAATGGCTGCTGCATCATATAAATCCACCCCAGGGCTTTCCCCTCATCAAGATGTGCCCCCAGAGGCATCGCTAAGGGCAATAGGCTGATCTTGTTCTCTTCCCAGCAGAAAGTCCATATGGAGGATATAGTTACAACTGTACACAATGGCTGATCATGAGGTTAAATCATAGGCAGGACCCAATATGAACTGTGTATGGAGAACCATCACGTTTATTGAGGGTATATCAAGGATATATTCTGGTGAGAGGAATGTTCAGGTTCAATCTGTACAGTAGAAAAATGTCTGAAAGAAATAAGCTTCAAAATGACTGTATAGATGGTCCTTTAAAATGCAGTAAGACTCAGTTCTAAACATTTTTATCACCACCAAAATTGCTTACATAATTCCCAATACAATACTGAACCCCATGTTATTATTTCCACATTAATTGTAGGTAAGGGGAACTGGGCTTATGATGGTTTGTAATACTTGTGTTTATTTACAAACATATAGGTTTAGCATAGGAGATACTCTAATGGATAGTCCAATCAAGGGGAAAGGAGGAGTCATCGCCACCTATCACCTATGCATTGTTGGCCATTTTAGTTTCCATAGCAACATAGCACTGGGGTATTTACCTAACAACAGGAGTAAGCCAGAAGAAGCCTGGCCAGGGCTATTAATCTCCTGGGCAAACCTCATTTATAGAAGGGACCCTGGAAGTCAGTCCCCCCAGCCAAGCTTACAACAGTATATCACTGAAAGAAACTTGTCATCTCCATAAAATCAGGTCTATACAACGAATATCTCATGGACCAATTGCAGACTCTTCACTGACTCTTTTGGGGAGGGGGATTATGGGTACACTTCATTTAAAGCCCATTCTCATATATTTGTGGGAACATCTAAACTCCCATTTGAGACAATCGATCCTGGGTGAATAATGTGTGGGAGTGGAATTGTGGTTGCAAGCCCTGCCCTTGATCTCTATGTGTTCAGTAAAAAGTGACAACATATACATGTGTTCATGAATCCTGCAAAAGGCAGGGTCCCAAGTCATGCATAGGGTCTGTTCTCAGTTTATTAAATGCACACATTTTAGGGCCTGACACCATGATCTTGCTTCTCCTGCCCACCCACCCATTCACTCTGAAAGGGCTATCAAATGCTGAAGTGGTAAAATGCCTGAATCACCACACCTGGATTGCTAGATGATCCTAGATTTCAGGAGCAGGATTATTTTTTCCAGCATATTGTGGCCCGATACACTGTACAGTCTACTAATGTCTAACATTCTTCCGTTGGTATGATTTGCTGGGAGAGTGAAAGCCTTGTGTGCTATTGCCACTAAAGTCAGAGATGAGTGGGAGGGTGAAAGAGCAGAAATGAAGGACGAAGTGGGAGAATTGAAATGAGGTCCAGAGAGATTTGTGGGATAGAGACAGAGAACTGAATCGTGAGGCAGATGGTCATGTGGTGGTGCATAGAGTAAAGGGAGTGCAGTGGGGTACAGAGAGAAAACACAAATAACATGGCATATAAAGACACCTGTATGCTGTGGAAACAAAGGAGGAATAGCTGAGAGATAAGGCTGCAACGAATTCCATGTGATAGGGAAATAGAGAAAGGGGATAACAGAATTGGGGGTGTGGAGAAATCTGGAGTGGTAGAAAGAGAAGTGTCTATGGGGTGCATACAGTAAAAGAAGAGGAACGAAAAAATGAGTCTGTAGAGAGACCTGGGGTAGGAAAACAGAAAAAAGAGGGAGAAATCTGGGTGGGGGGATGTTGTTACAGATATGTGGTAGTACAGAGAGAGTAGTCGGAAGGAGAGGGAAGAAAAGAAAAGAAGGTGAACAGAGAGAGACCTGTGGTACTGCATACTATATATTTCGAGGTACAGGGAGAAAAAGCAAAGATCAATGGGAAATGGATTAAAAAGAACACACTGAGTTCAATTTGCAACAGAAATGCTTTTCTGCAGTTAACATACTGATGCAACACTAAAATGAGTTTTTAAAAGTTACTAGTAAACACAGCGATTTTAGGTTGCTATAAATTAATCCAGTTCATCATATGTCACAACATGGACCATCTAATAAGGTCACTATAAAATTGCAAATGATGGCCCTTGGCAGTGTTCCTAATTGAGGTTTAATCAATTTACACTAGTGCCAAAGCCTTTCAAATATCCTCCTTTTTGTTTCGAACAGTGTTCCAAGTGGGAGTGGAAGCAGCCATCTGTCTACAGTGAGCTGGGTTTTCTCCCCCTTCGTGTTTTGTTTATGCTGTATAATTTTGAGGGCAGAGGATTTGGTAAGAAGAGGAGACAATTTTCTTATGAAAACGTTCCTGGGAAGTAGCCAGCGTAATTAGCCATGCTCCAGTGTGGGGCATTGTCACTACTGTAACAAAAACATATATAAATGGATAAAATGTTGAGTGGGTTAGCTCAACAAATTCAACAGTATGCTTAGTTGTTGGCAATGATCCAAGGGGGTGTGAATGCATGTATCATGCACACGCTCAATTGTTTTCTGGTTTGTTTTTCAAAAACTGCCCCTGTAGAATGCCCGAGCTCCTCTTTCAAATCTGATGAATCCTCTGGGATTGATACAAAAGGTTTAAAATGGGGGATTGTTTGGAAATTAGTACATTTTCAGCAGCCGCATATACTTTTTAAAAAGCTTTTGCAGCCAACAGTATTTAACACCTGACAGGCTACAGTATTTTATTTTTGCTATGACCGTATGGAGTATTTGACACCTGATGGCATCTTAAATGTGACTTTTGATGTTAAATATCTGCCAGAATATGATATCTAACAAACAGTATATACTATTTGACTTTCAGTACTTGGCAGCCTATCAATATCTATTAACATTTATTCCAAGTGTTCTGTGATGTGTCATGCTGTAGCAGGGGTGGGGAACCTGTGGCATCGCAGATGCTGTTAGACTCTAACTCCCTTCCCCCCAGACAGTATGGCCAATGGACAGGGATGGTGGGAGTTATAGTTCAACAACAGCCTCAAGTTCTACACCCCTGCATCAAACGAAGAACAAAGGATGGGATATGCAGATGAAGGGGTGGGGTTATGTAGCTGGAGCTGCTTCACTACTCAATGGCTCCCATTGATTTCTAAATGGGACAGAAGCCTTGTTCTGGTGTCCGTCCATCCATTTTCAATAAATGGTTGAGGAGCACGCCGGCCCTACCCTCCTCCATCATTGCATCCATCACCCTCTACACGTGGAGGGCAATGGTTTGAACAGGGAGCCTCTTGTATCCACAGAGTTTCTCCTGTTCAGACTGTCGCTTTCCACACATACCGGGTGATGGGTCTAACGATGGAGGCGGACAGGGCTGGAGTGCTCCTCTCCTCATCCATTTATTGAACAGAGAAAGAAGAACACCTGAACAAGTCTACGGTAAATAGGCTGAAATGTGGGGGGGGGGGGGGGGGGAGGAATACTGAAGAACTATACCCAAAGAGTGCTCATCAATGGTTCTTCATCCAACTGGAAGGAGGTATCAAGCATGGTGCCTCAGGACTCAGTCTTGGGCCCTGTACTCTTCAACGTTTATATTAATGACTTGGAGCAAGAAGTGGAGGGAATGCTTATCAGATTTGCAGATGACACAGAATTGGGTGGAATAGCTAATCCTTTCGAAGGCAGAAAAAATTCAAAATAATCTTGACAGGTGTGAAAAAGATCTTTATCGTTGATCACAAAGTGAATATGAGCTAACGGTGTGATATGGCTGCAAACAAGGCAAAGGCAATTTTAGGTTGCATCAATTTAAGTATAGTTTCAAAATCACATCAAGTAATAGTTCCACTCTACTCTCCATTGTTCAGATTTTATCTCGAATACTGTCTCCCGTTCTGGACTTTAAGTAGGATTCTGATAAATTGGAACAAGTTCAAAGAATGGCAACAAAGTTGATCAGGGGACTAGAAAGTAGAGATGTGCAGGGACCCCCCGATCAGATGGGGATCCGGATTGGGACCTCCGATGTTGTCCTGGATCGGTTCGGACAAAATCAGAAGTCCCTCGGATCAGATCCGATGTCCGATTTTCGGATTGGCCGCCATTTTTGGTGTTTTCGCCATATGCAAGTCTAGGGGGAAAACATGGCTGTGGGTGGGTGAGTGGGGGCCTAACTCCCCCCTCCCTATCCCTCCCCCCACTCACACTCCTTACCTGCCAGGGAGGCTGCTTCCCTCCAGTGCTCAGATCTCCTGAGATACAGGCTTCGCGGCCTGCCTCTCATTAGTGCGCCAGGTGATGACATCATCACCTGGTGCGCTACTGAGAGGCAGGCCGTGAAGCCTGTTTCTCAGGAGATCGGAGCAGCAGATGGAAGCGGGCGCCCAGCAGGTAAGGAGCATGAGGGGGGAGGAGGAAGAGGGCCCCACTTACCTGTCGGGGCGCGCGCTACTGAGAGGCAGGCCACGAAGCCTGTTTCTCAGTATATCCGAGCACCGGAGAGAAGCGGCCGCCCCGGCAGGTAAGTGGGGGGCCCTCCCCCCTCCCCCCTCGTGCTCCTTACCTACCGGGGTGGCCGCTGCTGCCCACGGGCGGCAATGGATGGCAGTGAATGGCCCCGGCAGATAAGGAATGTGAGGGGCAGGAGGAGGTCCAATCCTCTGATCTTATCCGAACCGGATCGAGTCTTTCCGGACCGGTTCAGATCAGATCGGACGATCCAAATGTGGGGATCGGAAATTGGATAATTGTATCCAATTTCCCCCAGATCAGGTCCGGATTGTGGATCGGACCGGATCCTGTGCACACCCCTACTAGAAACTAGGTATGGGTATGTTTAACCTTGTGAAGAGAAGACTTGAGGAGAGATATGATAGTACTTTTCATGCATGAAAAGGGTTTCATATGGAACAGTTCTGGAAACAATTCCCTATAATCCAAGACATAAAATAGTAGGCTTAAGTTACATAGGCTGACCATATGAAAAGGAGGACAGGGCTCATGTAACTTTAACAGTTGCAGAGAAAAGGGAATTTCCGCCAGTGTCATTTGTATGCCATTAGTTCCTGGTGAAATTCCCTCTTCATCACACCAGTTAAAGTTGCAGGGGCCCTGCCTTCTCTTGTATATGCTCACTCTAGTATAGTGCCTGCAACTATATGATGAAAAGGGAATTTCACCAGGGACTAATTGCATACAAATGACACTGGCTGAAATTCCCTTTTCTCTACAACTGTTAAAGTTACATGAGCCCTGTCCTCCTTTTCATGTGGTCAGCCTAAAGTTACAGGAAGGCAGATTTCAGTTGAACATCAGGAAAAACTTTCTAATGGTCAGAATGGTCAGATAATGGAACCAACTGTAGGGAGGTTGTAGGTTCTCCATCACTGGAGGTATTCAAGCAGAAACTGGATAGCCATCTGTCATGGATTCTTTAAACTAGATTCCTGCACTGAGCAGGAGGTTGGACTCTATGGCCTAAATGACTCTTTCCAACACTCTATGTTTCTATGGTACTGGAAAGGTTGCCATGGGGATGAGATGGAAGGGGAAGTCTGCTTCTACTAGCTCACTTGTACACAACTAAATCTGGGTCCAATCCAGTGTTCTTAGGCCTGGGCCGCTGGCAGAATCCCACATCATGGTTCCTCCCCCTGCCAGAATCACCTCTCCCAGAAACGGGCAATACTTGCATGAGGAAGTATTTGTATTTTATGGATTGTTCTTTTAACACAGATGAATCATTCAGGATGATATTGGGTGACCCAAATTGAAAATCCCCATAGATTCTACATAGATATCTAAAAGTGAACACATCAAATCCTTTTGCTGATGTCTCTTAAGCATCAGCAGTGAATTCAGTAGCAATATCCACCAGTGGCGTAATCTGTATTGCTGTCATATAAAACAGAGACAGAGACAATTAATTGCTTCTTTGGTTCACTTTCTTCTCCTAGTGCATTCCCATTTACAGCTCCTTCAAAAATGTTCACCAGTTTTTAGACTTATTTCAGAAACATGCCATGTGCTGAAAACGATCAGGCTGTATAGAAAAACTGGTGTCAGTAATATTAGCTTTTGTTAAGAAAGACAGGATGTGTAACTTTTTAAAAAGAACTGAAACAAAAATACTTCCAAACACCACTGAGCGAAGCCATGCAGCTACTGCAGAATTAATTCAAAATGGATCCCTAAGAGAGCTCAAGTTAGGGTATAAGCTGAAATGAGCTCTTAGCAACACAACGCTATCCTAAGGGTAAGTGGCAAATTAAAATTTAATTGAGGATGATTATCAGTATTTTAGGAGACATACTTCAAAGTTCTGTGATTCCCTCTGCATAAGAAGTGGATGCTAAGAAGGCGAGGCTCTCTCAAGAGAAAAGAGGAACAAACGAAAAAAAGAAAGGTGCTTCAGAGACACATTTAACACACTGCTCTCTGAACAATTTATTCTTGGCCAGATAGATAAGTCCCGCATTAAAAGACAGGTGGGTTCTACACTAAACCATATTCTGAAGCCAAATACTTTGCCAACTTACATGCCACATTCTTGGTGTCAAGAATCCTTCTACCGTCCTGCTAGCCTTAGGCCCTGTCTTGATGAGGGGAAAGCCCCAGAGTGGATCCGCAGTGGTGCTTGGTCATTTATATGATGTAGCAGCCATTACAGAGCCATCCCAGGGCTTTCCCCTGAAGCTCCAAATTTTTAAAAAATCAGGGACTTACCCCAATTTTTTTCTCTTGGAGCAAGACAACGACGGCATCTGCCTTCTGTCGCTTTGCTCCAGAGCTGCTTCGTGGGCTTGTCTGAGCAGATGGTGAACCCTGATTGTGTAGAAAAGCCCTGAATCTCATGAAAATGGCCTTGCACTCTTTTCTCCATTTTTATTGTTCTTTTCTTTCATTTCTGGGCACTTCTATTCCTTTTTTTCTATTTTATAAAACACTCAATACCCCGGAAAAAAGTCATATAATATCAGAATGAAAGGCTGTGGAAGAACCAGTCCTGTAGTCTGCTGCTAAGGAAGGAGGGGTAGCCCAGCTCATTCCTATGTGCCCAGTTCACATCAGAAGAAAAGACAGGCCATACCACATTGGCCTGTGAATCACTAGTGACAAAAAGCTACAATCCCAATATGCTATGTTTTTCTCCTTTCCCCACAAAATGTTAGTATGAGTTTAGGAAAATACATTTTGTTCAGAACGGTAATCCCTTCCTCTCATATTCTGTCCATTCTAAAGAGATTTCACTAAAATATTTTCGGAACTGTGTTTGGTTTACTTCAAAACTGCTCACCACCAAAACCTCCTCCTCTTCCCATATTTCAGGGCTTTCAAATTTAAAGCAGAAAACACAATCTCTAAAAAAAATAGACAGAATTATTTTTTAATAATAATAATAATCAGGAAACAGAACCAAAGGCTTGAAAAACTAGTCTCATGTAGCAATTTGACTCCCCCCACCCCATGCCTAAAAGGGTTCTGGCTGCTATCCATCAATATATATATATATATATATATATAATGAAATTTCTATACCATTTTTCATCTCATGTTCCCAAATTGTTGTACTTAAGTCTAATAAAAAATATATTAAAACCTCAATAAAATAATATAAAACAAAGTAATATAAGCTATCTGGCTAATGGTAAAAATACCTGGGACAGAGAATGGGGTAGTACTATGAAATAATGACTCCATTCCAGCATATTGGACTCATTTGCTTGGCATCCTAGTCTTGACAAAATAGTATTCATGAGTTGAAGTCAACTTTTGTACAGGCAGTCTAAGAGCTCCATCACACCAGCGATTTATTGCACTCTCGCCATGCCTGGTATGTGTTTTTGCAGCACGGTACTTACATGACGTCATGCCTGTCCTGCGCTCATCTCCCCTCTTCCCCTCCATTTTCCATCTTACACTGGAGTGGGGAAAGTCTGTTTTTCCCCCTCCATGCGCAATAAAGCCGCTCCTTCCTCTTATGTATTGCTGTCCTTGCGCTATATCGGACTATCCCATTTTTTGTTGGGGGCATGTGTACTGAAGGGCAGTCTCGCTGACAAAAGAGGAGGGTGAGGCGGTTCTCTGCTCAACTGTGAAGGGGGAGGGAGAGAAGGCACCCGAACAAGCGGCAGAGAAGGCGAGTGAGGCCGCTGCCGCCCATCCCGGAACTCGTTCCCATTCAACTGTTCTTACTATTAGCGGAAGTCAGAATTTGTGTGTTCTTAAAAAC
Organism: Anniella stebbinsi; assembly: GCA_029215795.1. Taxonomy (NCBI): domain Eukaryota; kingdom Metazoa; phylum Chordata; class Lepidosauria; order Squamata; family Anniellidae; genus Anniella; species Anniella stebbinsi. The sequence continues at coordinate 82,953,865 of JARDYH010000002.1, read as the reverse complement.
AATGCTGGAGACAATTATTCAATATTAGAGAACAAAAATGATAAATGTTTATTATTAGAACATAACTGAAACACTAATATATAGAATAGTTGTGGAGAGATAAACTAATCTTGTCTAGTCTTCTTGAAGACCTCTTACCAACTGTCATGAACAACCATAACTGTCAACGAGAGCAGTTTGAACCAGGAAGCAAACCTGAGTGAGAACTGCATTATGGGACACACATAGAATCTTCAGGTTAAAGAGATACTAAGCAATCAAAATATAAAAACACAGTACCAACATATTTCTAACTGATTACTACTGATTCTCTTGCACACTTGATGCTGATTACGTCTAACACTTACTCCTGAGTAGGCATGTCTAGGTTTCCTGACCAGAACAATGCCAGCTTCCCCTTGCCATGCCAACATTGACCACAAACTTCTCCAAAAACTAATTGTAATACTTTCTCTTCACTTATATTGTTTAATATGATCTTAGGGGAAAGCATATTGTGTTGTTTTACCATAATTGCAGAGTTTCAGGCTGCCGTACTATTGTATTTGTGTAGAAATTAAAAAAAAATTAAAATATCTATAACAAATTAACAGCAGAGGGAAGGAGAATGTAGGGTCAGGGCGGGAGATTTTGCAGCAACTTTCGGTCACTACTCTCTATTCTGCCTCCCTCTTGTGGAACCTTGGTGGCTACTCCTACGGCTAGTGTTCTTTCTCACACAGATAAGTCTGGAGCTACCAGCACTCCTTATCTATCGGGTTTTCCCCCCTCATCAATTCCTCCCTCTGGAGACTAGGATCACTCTCAAGTGAGCCCTATTCTCCATTCATTTGTTTTTCTAGCTGCATATAATAAGTAGAAGAATCTGTGACTGGCGGATGGTTACCTGCTAGCAACATTTTAGACGGAGGAGGGTGGTTGAACCTTGAACATATGGAGATTCAGACGTTCAACAAGGAAGGAAGACATTGCAAACAGCAACAAGCCATAATACAAAAGCTAAGAATAGCACAGATTATTCCTAATCCTTTCCATAACCAAGAGAGGTTTCCAAACCAGGAACCTAGCCAGGACCAGAGATCGAATCCATTCCACTGCTGTATAGGGACATGCGCCACTTTCTCGATATGACCTGCTAGTTTTCTAACAGCTTGTCCTTGGTCATCAGATGTAATACAGGTGAAAAGATACATGAACTGAAATAACGCAACAACACACAGATGTGAATGTGCCCATCCCTCAACTCGCTAAGGAAACGGAGGGGGAAACCGCGGATGCGTGGGGGGTGGGGAAGTAGGTGTGATGGAGCCCTAAGACTCAAGCTTCTCATTATAATTAAGTTTTAAGACCAGCCAAGATCAGTCCAGGTAGGCTGCTAGTCAGGACAGAGAGAAAAGGCAGATAGAGAAAACCTATGTTACGCTTTCCCCCTCTGGTCTTTTTTCAGCTGAAAATAACTCTTTCAGATCCATGTTGTTATCTACAAGTTTTTAAAGGCCAAAATTGGCATGGGTAGCCTTCCAGTTAGAACCGAAGAAACTGGAACTATTTAAGCCTTTCCTCTCTAGTAATTTTCCTCCCCAGAATTATTCTCCCCAAGCTGCATTTTAACCTGTGCTGGGTCAGGTCCCTGTATTTCCCCCATATATTCCCTCCAGTGGGTGAAAAAATAGCTGGGGGAGAGTGAGTGTGAACTAAAAAAAAACAGAGAGGAAAAGGTTGTGTAGTCTGTCTCCACCCACCATTCTTCTGCCTGATCTCAAAGGCTGATTCTGTTTTGTTTTGTTTTAAAATGCAAAAATAAAAACATGGAAGTCCATATAACATGAAGTTTTAACCCATGTCTGTATGCTCCTGCTTGGTTCCCAGCTCTGAATTATACCCCATTTCCAAAGTTGTAGAACTATGCAGTTTAGAAGCTTGTGACACTTGTGTGGAAAAGCAAACCAGTTCTTTTTCAGGCTTGTAAGAAGCAGCTTATCTTTGGCAAAATCCTTCACACTTTCCAAGAGTTAGAGTGATTGGGGGGGGGGGGGATTTGAGAATTGTGAGCAGCTGATACTTCACAAAGCCAATAAAGGAACATAGTAAAAGTTAAGAATGGAAATGAAATATGGATGGTAACATGAAGTATGAAATCAGCAATAGTACATTGATATTTCTACTGAAGTCAACAATTATCATTTTACAGCAGCTTAACTGGTATCTAACTGGTAATGTTCCATTCCTGTATATGTCCAGATTCTAGCATTTTGTTTAAACCTCCAGCAAAATTCAAATCTTAGCTGGTAACCTTTGACGATACTTATCCTGAAAATCTGCCATACCATAGCCTAAAAATAAGGAACTAAGGTGTCAGGAAGCGAAGCTACTGAAACAGAAATAGAAAAGGTCAGTTGCTATTTTCAAGGCTTTGTGCTATATAACTTCAATTTTGTGACATCAATGCTGTAAACCACACATTGTCATTATCCCCACAGTTCATTTTTCATCATAAACTGGTCAGCCTTCATTACAAAATACATTATGGAGTATTTATTTATTTATTTGAAATTTAATAAATCATAGAATGAATTTAGACAACTAGTTCTTCCTGTTTAATGGTGACTTTTGCTATATCATTGCATTAAGCGATCCCTGTGGAACTGGAAGGATGAGGTTCACTTTTCAATCCACACGAGGCATTTATTGTATGTCATTCCCTACTCATGGTTGTTTTTGGATTCGTTAACTGATGTTGTGACCCTCCAGTTTTGTTTCTGTGTCTAAAGAGCACTTTCAACTATATTTTTAGAGCAGGGAAAATGTGGTATTTAATTGTAAAAGTGAAAGAAAACACTGTTTTCACTTGTGTATTTGCACTATTCCACTATACAACAGTGCCACTTAGAGGTTATGTAGAGGAAAAGCAAGAAAGGAAACACTCTTCATGTAGTGCTTGAATCTCAGTTCTGCAAAAAACCGAAAAGTAGGTACAGCCAATTAACAGCTTTGTGTAGAAAAGATCAATGTCGCAAAGTTCAGCAGGTCATGGAGATGGCTCTGAACACAAGGGAAAGGCGGCTGCTTTCTCTCCCTCTGATGGCCTCAGCAATCAGTTTGGAGCAGGAAAGAACACTCTCAGCTGCAGTTGTATCCAGGTATAATGGAGGTTGCTTGACTGCTTCTCCGTTTGATGGCCAGAAAACTGTTTATACTTCTGCATTACGTGTAAACACATGATGTGGAAAATTCTTGTGCCAAAGCTACATATTCTTGGTGGCAGCTGGCACTGATTCAGGGCATCTCAAATATGTGCCAGCTGACACCAAGTGAGCTTCGGCTATGACGTGGTATAGAAATGCAATAAATAATAATAATCTCGACATAATGCAGAAGTATATGTGGACTTTACACTTGAGTAGAAGTAAGTCTTCATGCAAGCCCGACAACCATAGCATATAAACTGGGCCTAACTCATGAGGATTCACAGATATAAATCCATCCCACATTTTGTTTAATGGATATACTTATGAATGAAAAACATGTGAGAATTAGTCTTGGGGTCCGCTCTCAAAAGGGTGAACACAATCCACTTTTTACCAAATGCCACAACAAGTAAATGGTTCCTGTTCTGAAAACAATTCTAAAATTCCTGATTTTCTTCCCCAAATGGCCATAAATTTCAAGTCAAATATTAGCACTGACCGATGGCATGAAACTTATGTTTAAAGGCAAAATTAAAAAAAAAACTAGTGTAAAAGAGCAAGAGCAATAGGACATGAAAATCAAGAGGATCACAGTGGGAGGTAAACAACAGAATTTAATTATGGCAGGAATACAGCCGTTTAATTTGACTACATATGCAAGAATATGGAAGACCAAGGATGCTTTATGTTTTGATTGAAGAAGAGACTGAGGATAGAGCCAGGGAGGTAAATGACTGGTAGAATGTTACACTTTTCGAAGGAAGGAAGGAAGGAAGGAAGGAAGGAAGGAATTTGATAGTGATCCAACCAGCCTGGAAATTTTGAGTTTCACCTGTTCCAGTCCTATTGGGAAAAAGCAGCTCTAACTTGTTGTTAATAAGATGTTTCATGGTGGATATGTCAAAGGACAGCATAACAATCTAAAGGTGGGAGGGCATATAATTAAATCCAAATACCAGGAGATGTGGATAATGGAGATTCTACTGAATGAATAAAGGCTTCTTAATGTGATTGAAAGCTGCACTAGTCCTTAAGGCTTGGGGCAAAAAGCACATCTCTACCCTTCTTACCCACCCACTTTATCTGGCATGTGCTCTGTTGTTGGTTAGTCTATGAAAAAGTCCACATTAACTAGTATTATTCATGTTTAGATTTTACAGAAACTTTTTTTAGACCTTTCAACCTACTGTCTCCCATTCTAACACTAATCCCTTTTCTCCCTTTCATCAATGCCAACTAAGCAAGCAAGTAAGCAGCCTCAGATGCTTATGCAACTCTAATCAGCACACAGAATGAGCTGTCAGACTCCAGTCCCCGGAGTCCACACACAGCTTTTCTATGATACACTCCAGCTCTGCTGGCCTGCGGCACAAGAATCTCAAGTCTGCCTTTGCACCTGGCTTGTTTTCAGATGTCAGCACACAGAGTCTTCTCAGCAGCGGCTGCTTCTGCTGCCCGCCCTACGGCATTGCACACCTACATAAGGGCTTGCCATCATCTTGAAAAACAATGGGCAAATATGCAGAAACCTGTGATGTGTAGCTTCAGAACACTGTTACTTCAGATGCCAAGCATACAGGAGCATAGAAACTGCTGCTGAACCAACTTATTTCAAGCCACTTCCATGACAACGTAGAATCAGAAGAGCAGAGCTCTGACTGTATAAACTAAACATTAGCTGTGCCAATCAACTATGTTACGAGACGGTTGAATCAAATTGATGTGACGTGTTGCAATTTCTAGGTATCAGTCACTTTTCTTGGCAAGCGAGTTTAGTTATTTTGGCCACTTTGTGGAAGTTTCTTAACACTGCTCTAGTCTAGATGGTTAGCTGTTGGGAAGGTGTTTGGATACAGTGGCTCACAGGGTTGTTTCCTAACCAGAATGTTAGCATTTGACTAGAATTTCAAAATCTTGTCCTATAACCAGAATTGAAGGGTACAAAGCTGGAAATCAACTGAATTATTGTTTCAGTCAGTGCAGATGCACATGAGGATGGCTACATTTGTAGAGAGGTGCATACACACACACTGAATGTGAATATATGCGCACTATACTGCCATATGGAGATCTGTCCTTTTACAAGAGGCATGTCAGGTGATTGATGGCTTACAGACTGTGTGCATGCGCATGCGCACACATGAGATTTAACATGGACTATTAAGTGGCGTCTTTTGTGTCTTATTGGCTTTTTCAGCAATTTGACTTCACAATAAAATGCCTGAACCCGCTATAATTTAGCAGCAGTGGAATGACACATTCTGCCATATAACTGATGAAAAAGTCAGTAAGACAGAACAGAGGCCACTCACAAGACAATCCTATACTTGTTCAATGGAGCTTACACCCATGTAAGTGGGTTTAGAATTGCAGCCTTCATATTTTGCATTGAACCATTTGTATATAACAGTTGCACTAAACTGCAGAGCTAGCTTTCTGTATCTGCTTACTGCTTTGAGACAGGAGCTTGTTGCCATGTCACCATCATTTTGATTATCACATCTCATCAAAGGAGTTGTGATCTAAGGCCAAAGACAAATTTCAAAGATGATCTTGGTGTTGGATGATTGCAAAATTCCACAGTTTACCTTGGATACTTGTGGTCACTTCTATTATAAACGGATGAATAGCACATTAAGATGTTGCAAGATTTTACATTGATTTGCACTACTGATGCACCACTAAATTTGAACATGGCAACAGAATACCACTAAATAAACCTGACCAGTGAAATGTAATAATGGGGACTTCATTCTGCTGCCAATTTATCATACAGATTTTGTAATAATAATAATAATAATAATAATAAATTTCTATCCTGCCTTTTTAATCAAAAATGCAAAATGATGTACAACATTATTAAAGCAACATGATGCAAAGTATAAAATATTTTAAAATGATTATTCCTAAATCAGATATTAAGTTTCTTCATTTTTGTCCTTCTTTCCTAGATCGAATTGCACAGAATATCATTAAGTCACATTTGGAGACATGTCAGTACACAATAGAGGAACTACACCAGCTAGCCTGGCAAACCCACACATATGAAGAAATCAAAGTATACCAGAGCAAGGTACAAAAATGCAATAGGATGTCTTTTGCTTTCCTTCTTCCTTGCTAATAACAGTTGTTCCATGCATTATCTCTTACTGCTAATTGCTGAATGTCCTTGATGACTGCAGACTTGAAAAATGACATTTTAAACAAGGGGTAAAGTCTTACAGCTTCAGTTTATAAGCTTCTTTCCTTATTTATTAATTTGAAACCCCTCCCCAGCTTTCTTTCTGAGAAGAGGCTCAAGGCTGCCAGCAACAAAATCCATAAAATAAGATCAGAGCTAACTGGTATTAAAAATAATAGTCATCAAAACCTCCACCCTGATATAAAAATGTATCATCACAGTAAGTCATAAATGCACACTTAAGAACATAAGATGTGCCCTGCAGGATCAGATCAAAGTCTTATCTAGCAGCATCTTCTTTTCCCAGTGGTCAACCAAATGCCTATGAGAAGCCCTCAAGCAGGACATGAGGGTGATACTCCTCTCCTGCTGTTGTTACCCAGCAACTGGGATTCAGAGACATGCTGCCTCTGATCCTAGAGTTAATATATAGCCACCCTGACTAGCAGCCATTGATAACCTTATCCTCCATTAATTTGTATAACCCCTTATTAAAGCTGCCTAAGTTGGTGGCCATTGCCATGCCTTGTAGAATAATTTAACTATGTACTTTTATCTCTCGTGAATCTTCCACGGTTTAGCTTCCTAGGATGTCCCTGAGTTCTAGGATTATAAAGGGGATACAACTTCTCTCTATCCATTTTTACCACACTAAACATACGTTTATATACCTCTATCATGGTCTTCTGTACTTGGCTTTTTCCCCAAATTAAATGGCCCCCAAGTTGTAACTTTTCTTTGTAAGGGAGTTGCTCCAGTCCTCTGATAATTTTGGTTGCCTTTTCCTAAGGTGAACAAAAATATCTTCACTTTCTACTCTTCCATTGGTGGGATAGTGGTGTTGGATCCCACCAGTTGGGGCATTTTATTTTTTTATCTATCATTTATTTATTATGTATCTACCTCAACTTTCCCCTGAGGAAGTCAGGGCAGCATACATGGTTCCCCCCAATGCTCCATTTCTTTCTCACAACAACCCTGTAAGCTAGCCTAGGTTGAGAGATCATGACTGGCCCAAAGTCCCCCAGGGAGCTTGATGACTGACTGGGTATTGAAAACTGGTCCTAGTTCAGCACTCTAAGCACTTCATCATCCTGGCACCACTGAGGGTAGGTAATTCTTACATAGTTTTGGAGTGTAATTCAGGAAAACGTCTACCTCTACTATAAGAAGTTTGGGAAACACTGCCCTAGAGAAAGAGTTGCTTGTGGCAAATGGGGCACTGTCGGACGCTTCTGGCCCCTTAACATATGAAAAAAATATCTTTTTATCAGTCATGCCTCAACATGCCCGTCATCAATGATGTTTTAAATGATATGTAGTTTGTTTTTAAGCTTTTATGGCTTTAAATTTTTTATATCGTTTTTCAAATGTTTTAATATTCAAAGTTTTTAATTTTTGTAAACTGCCCAGAGAGCTTCGGCTATGGGGCAGTATACAAATGTAATAAATAAATAAATAAATAAAATCAAGCATGTAACCAGGAGTGGGCTGGGGGTGGCTGGTCCCCCCTAAATTTTCTCTGCCCCCTAAATTGTTCAACAAAAAGCATTAAAAAAACAGTTTGCAATTTTGTTTTTAAAAGGCCTGCAAACCAGATGAAACCCCACCCCTACATTTTGGCACCCACCCACCCAGAACATTTAGGTTGGCCCATCATTACAACGTATTCTTTCTTTCAAATTATTTTTAGGCTGCCTTTAAGGGTAGACCTTTAACACAGCAACCAAAGCCAATTCAAAGGATACTTTGAATTATGGGATAGCTTTCAGAAATGATTTTTAAAAATGATTTAAAAAATAGAATATGTTGGTAGGATAAATGGATAATAACTAGGAATCATGAGGAGAGAAACACTGAGGGCTAGAAACTTACTCCCTTCCCTTAAAGATTGTCATGGAATCTTTCAATAAAGATTGTTACTCACAAATTAGAGATGGACTAGACGTAGCTGTCTCTCAAACAACACCCTACTGAGAATAGCCACCAGGTCGTGATGAGGTACAAAGCAAGCACAGGCTTATAGGGCCCCTTGTCAGTTCCCTTGATTCCCATATGGAATGGAAGTTAAAACAAGATTAAAAATAAAACAAGGCCCAGGTTCTTCTTGAATTTTCCTTTATAGTGCAAAAATAGTGTGTGGCAGACAAACTGAATAGACTTGTTGCTGCATGAAAGGGATGAGGAACCTGTAGCCATCCTGATTTTGTTGGACTGATGATAGGAATGGCAGTTTAACAACATCTGGAGGACCACATGTTCTCCTATGACAAATCTGACAAACTTACTTAGAGTCAGTTGGATGGACTAACTTCTAACTGCAAAGAATACCTGTTTAAAAACTTTGGTTTGGGAAGGGTTTTTTCTCAGGACCAAAAAGGAGCTGAGAGAGATGTAGATGATGAGAGCAGGATTTGGTTTTCCCACCATGAGCAAAATGCAAGTTGGCCCGGGTGGGGGAAGGTTTTGTGCGTATTTGGGATGTAGGCCCCTAAACTTCATGGATGCTAATGGGAAACTAAATACTTACAGTAGTACTTCCTACACAATGCTTTCCACACTAGAGTTCTAGATAAGCCAATCAGTAGATGTGTTTGGATGACCTGATTGCATTCGAAACCTAGCAGAAAGTAAGGCATCTACATATTCCAGAGGGCTCACACCCATGCATGGGACAAGAATCACTCCTGAGATCACTCCTGACTCCTGCTGCTTTCTTGTTCTGGGTATCTAAGGCAGGAGCCACACTACTGATTTATAACAGTTTTGAAGTGCATTGACAACTGTTGGGGGCCATGAAACGTTCCATAAACTGTTTTCAAACTGCTTTCAAAGTGTTCTATCCTGCTTGATGTCGATCTAACCTAAGTTCCAACACAGTCTACCTTATCAGGAGTCAAGGTGCTAGGAGATATGCAAAATGGCAGCAAGACTGAGCCTCTTGGCAATAGCAATTGTTATTAATCCTATGAATCTGAATAGCATACTTTGATTAAACAAAGCTGACCAGCTATTTAGCATCCCAAGAATCAACTTACTTTGTGATCATCATCCTTTAAAGAACATACTCAGTCATCTGTTCTTCTTTTCCATGCACATTTCAACATTTCGCCTGGAAGTCAAGAGAAGCATTGTGGCAACAGTGTGCAATCCAGATTACACATGCTATTCAGTATGTGGTGGAATTTGCAAAGCGGATAACAGGCTTCATGGAACTCTGTCAAAATGATCAAATTCTACTTCTCAAATCAGGTGCGTGGAGGGGAGCGAAACAGGGCAAGTATTAAAGCCTACATCACTTAACAGTTAATATTCTAACACCAGTACTTGAGGAATGAAAGAACAAAACCCTACAGGATTAATGACAAAGAAGTTAAATCCTAATGTAGCTCAGAATTTCCTAACACAAATATATTTCTAAACCAATGTGCTGGAAAAATGTGTTTACTGACTGTCATGTGGAAACAGCTCGTGCATCTGTTTTTCTATACATACTAGTGTTTGGAAACAGCAAACTGCTGAGGAGAAAATGTTGACAACAATGTAGCTGTTATGGAGAATAAACAAGGGGCCTTTGCAGCCTCGAAAATCCTTATGCAGATCCATGGGATGGGAGGGTTGTATGCTGTAAATAGAGTGGCCAGCCAGCCCCTTTCCCCAGACTGGCCAGCTTTTTGAGACTGGGATTGACTGTTAGACAAGGTGTTTTGTTTTAAGGGGGCATGTTTTTCTCCAACTTGTCCCGCACCTCGCCCTCCGGTAATTAGTCTTGTTTTGCACACACGTGTTATCTCTGTATGAACACTGGTCAGTATGGAGGACTGAAGACCCCTGAAGCGTTGAGTGTACATGAAAAATTTGAAACGGGAGCTTTGTTTGTAGGCCTAGCTGTGGCTGTATCTTCTATTTACCACATAAGCAAGTATAGGTAAAGGCACTCTACACCAAGCAGGACATAACACTTTGAAAACATTTTGAAAACTGTATATGGAGTATGTCCTGGGCCCCAACAGTTCTCAAAACTTTCACAAACCATTTTAAACTGTTTTAAACCGTTTTAAAGCTGTACTGTAGATAGGCTCACAGTTTTGAGAACTGTTGGGGCCCAGGACACACTCCATATACAGTTTTCAAAACGTTTTCAAAGTGTTTTATCCTGCGTGTGTAGATAGGCTTTTGGATACTCTCTGGAGGATTAGAAAAAGTTCACTTCTGACAAGACAAGACATTATTCAAGGTAGGATATGCAGATGGGACATCATATTATGCCACTGAAAAGTATTCCTAACAGTTTGGCACAGTGCCTAAAATTTGGCTAGGGACTGATTGTGCAGAAATTACCTTGTTGTAACCTCCTTAGCTTTGAAAAGAAGGCAGAAGACAGAAGAAATTATAGCTGCAATGTTATACTCACTTACCTGGGAATAGGTCCCATCAATGGGACTTACTTCTAAGTAGACATGTATAGGATTGTGCTGTAAATAATACTGAGCTAGAAAAGAGACACCGAAGACTGCCCAAAAAAACAGACAGTAAGAAACCAATAGCAACTGCATTATTAGCACTCTAGTCTATACACATGCCTGTTAATAAGTTAATGCAACTGCAGTATTTAGGACACTACCTTTTTACAGACTTTGTGCTGGCTGTAAATTGTGTGAAATGGTTGCTCTTTGCTCTGAGATTAAAGACCTATTGGAGAGAGGCATGTTGAACTATTTGTTGCTTTCCTCACAGTAAAGCACAGAGAAGCGAGGAGGCAAATTAAATAAACCCAAATTAAGGCTGAGCAAGGGCTCAGTGACCCAAAATCTGTCCTCATAATGGAGTAGTCCAGACTTGCTTAATATTCAACCATCACTATTATGATGGCAACCAAATTAGAATAATTCTTGTGAATCCGCCTTCTGCCAGAGCAGGAGATGCTCATCCCGTCATTTGTTTCAACATTCACATACTGCAACAGAGAGCTGCAGACTTGGCTGCACTGTCCATTCTTTCTAGAATAGATCTGGAGATGGGGCTAAGAAGTGGGGCTTGAAGACCTTCTGCTCCCAAAATTGCTTGAAAACATTTTGTTAGGATATTTCCATGTGGTAACTCAGGCCATTTGCTGTCTTTCCAGGCTGCTTGGAAGTGGTTTTAGTGAGAATGTGCCGTGCCTTCAATCCACTCAACAACACTGTTCTGTTTGAAGGAAAATATGGAGGAATGCAAATGTTCAAGGCTTTGGGTAGGCTGGTTTTTATTGTTTACCCAAGCCATAGAATTGTCGAGTAATTTGGATATACAAGAGTGGCGCCTGCACCCATACATTATCAAATCAGTATCAACTCATCACCACTTGCAATATTTGAGATAAAAGACATCTGCTATATCTCACGGCATCTGATTTTCATCAGAATCTTCTGATTTTCCCCAAGCACTGTTTGTTTTTCATATAATTGAGGTCCTATGTAAATAGCACTCCCATGTATTTGAATCTCAGATTATCTAATCGGCATTTTAGATGCTTCTACCATGGCCATTTGGATAAACAGAGGTGGGAATTCATTTCATAGCATATTTATTTTCTGCTAGCAAACAACAATGGAAAACATTAAACTATCCTTCCTAGCCTGTAGTCCAGATGTTTTGGACTACAACTTCCTGGCCATTGGCCATGCTGGCTGGGCTGAAGGGAGTCAAAGTCCAAAACTTCTAGAGGAAAGGCTACTTTAAAGCTTGAAAAGCAGTATTAAAACTCTGTTGGAGGGATATGAATTAGGATTTGGATTAGAATCTAATTTTAATTCATATGGTAGGAAGTGACCATGGTATCCTTCTGGACCAGTTCCCTGGTTTTGGTATTGCTAGGGCTGTGTTACCATAGTTTCAGTCCTACTTCCAGGGTCTATTTCAGACAGTAACACTAGGTGACCCTTCCTCGGCTCCTTGGCTATTGAGCTATGGGTTTCCGCATCTTGTCCCCAACGTTGTTTAACATCTGTATGAAGCGCTGGGAGCAGTCATTAGTAAATTTGGAGCAAAGGACCCTTAGTATACTGATGACACAGAGTTCTATCTCCCTGTGACATCTGAATCAAGTGAGACTGTGCAAGTCCTAGACTCAGTGATGAGCTGGAGGAGGGCCAGTAAACTGAAGCTGAATCCTGGCAAGAAGGAGATCCTGTGAGTGACTCCGAGAGTTAGGCTTATTGCCTTTTCTGGACGGGATTGCATTCCCTCTGAAATATCAAGTTCATAGTCTAGGGATACTCCTGAATCCATCTCTGTTGCTGAAGGCCCAAGTGGCCATGGTGGCTCAGAGAACTTTCTACCAGTTTCAACTGGTATGTTAGCTATGGCCTTTCCTAGACAGGGATGATTATGCCACAGTGGTACAGTCGCTAGTTGGCAGGCAGGCAACAACGTTGTTTTGTTTTCAGCGCCAGCTGAAGACATTTTTATTCAAACAAGCATTTCCTAATTGACCAGCCATGGTTTTATTGCTATAATTTTAAATATTTTAATTTTGTACTCTAGGGCCCACTGCCATTGCTGCCGCTACTGATGAAGGGCAGCTGGGGATTGTCTGGGCCTGGTAATGATGCTGAATAGAACTCTGGACCTACACAGTGTGCCTGAACTTTCTGCCAGCACCATTGTAATTAATATGGCCTCACTACCAACATGTAAACATGGGAAGTTCAGGCAGATAGGCCCAGAACTTTAGTAATGGCTCCTGTCAGGTCAAAGGGAATCCAGCAGGGCTCTGGGCCTGCACACCTGTGCTTAGTACCACCACCATTTTAATTATGCTGACCTCACCCCAGTATGCACACATTGGGAACATAACTGGTGTAATTAAGATGGCATCACCACTGAGTACTCAGCAGTATTAGTACAAGCAGGCTGCCCACCAACTGGTATGTGATTGAGGGAGAATACTGGTGGGGAAGGATTTATAGTATTTATCTGAGGGCAGTGTATCCATGGCCTTCCAAAACTTGAAATCAGGACTAAGGGTAGTCACTTGGGGGAAATGTTTATCCTTGGTTTAGTACCCAATTATGGATCTCCCTTCCAAGAAAGATCTGCCTAGCACCAAATTTGCTATATTTCAGACACCAGGCAAAGGCTGCTCTTTTTGTCTGAGCTTTTGACTGACAGTTTTGTATAACTGTTTTGGTTATGGTTGTTGGTTATTACAATTTGAGGGTGGCTGGTATTGGTTTTTGTTTTACTGTACTCTGAGTTCAATGTGTTTATCTGATGCTGTTTGGTTTATAGTGTTGTCATATTTTTATTTTAGTCATGTTTAGCCTTTTGTGAGCCTGCTTTACCATTCTGTGGTAGAACAGAGACATAAAATTATCCCTGATAGTAAATAAACATTGTGGTGTTTTATACAAATTATAGCATTCCTCAAACTGTAGTTAGACTAAGTTATAGTAATCATGAAGTGGCAAAGAACTAAAGGCAAAGTTGATTTATGAGTTTTAGATGATTTGATTACATTTAGTTCATATCTTCGCATGCAAGCCATATAAATTTAGGCCACAATCCAACATATGGTCTATGTATTAAACTCCACTACAGAAAAACAAGAATTAAGCACATGCAACTGTACACTTGATTGGGACTTCAAATTAAATTTTGCCCTTTATTCTATACTATGGGAAGTCTCCAATGGTGTCATTCTGCAAACTCAACTAGTGCTAGTGAAGCTCTGCCAAACCTTCCCATTGCGCAAGTACTTGCGCATTAAGCCTGCACAACTAGATGAACAACCAGTTGCGCAACCGTGCTTGCTCGAACATAACTTTAGCTGGGTTCTCCTCTTGACCATAGTTTGGAACCCAGTTTCTGTTAGTGCAATGTCATTTGTGCTAGTGGAATGACACAATTGGATACTGCCCACTGTCCTGTTCCAATCCGTCAATTTTTAAAAAAGTTGTTTTCTGATTACTCAGTTCTATTGTATTGGCAGCAACCAATAACCTGATGTAAAACAATGACGTTACACAGAAAGATTAAAAAGATGACTAAAAGCATGCTTCTTCTTAGCATGATTTGTAGTGTTCAGTCGCAAAAGTTGGTTCAGGTTTTCCATTGTATTTTCATGGTTTATTCAATATATGGTGCATTGTTTAGTTTACCATTTGTATAAGAAAGGGGTCCTTCTCTGCCTTTAATAGCTATACGATAGGAAGAAAAATGGCAAATGGGACTTATCCCATTACTGTAAGAAAGCCTTGCTGTGAACTCGGAACTCGACATGACAACCTCCACTGAAAGTGTGTTTCTAATCCTCAATTTACTAACAGTACTCATGTCTTTGCACTGATCTCAATAAGCAGCTATTCAAGGCAGACCACAGACTACTTCTCTTGTAACATTATCTCTAAGCACAAATAGTGGAATGCACACACTGTTATAAGGGAGAACCCTTTCAGGTCCCCATCATGAAATATAGATATAACTGCCTGGAGGTATGCAGAAAGCCCATGCAGTATGGATGCATACACATACCTGCTCACACATACATTCATGTTTAGGGAAAACATCAGATAAGAAGTAACTTTTAGAAGTTCATAGATTTCATGTTGACTTTGTCTTCTGTGCTGCATATAGGTTCAGATGACCTGGTGAATGAAGCATTTGACTTTGCAAAGAATTTATGTACCTTGCAGCTGACTGAGGAAGAAATTGCCTTGTTTTCATCTGCTGTTCTGATATCACCAGGTAGTTAGCTCCAAATAATTTTCCATTCCACTCAGTCTTTTTCAGCCTATATCAATAACTATTGTTCTCACCTAAACGTGTACATTAAATAAGTGAAAGATAGTCTGAATGGATTTACTTTGCTTTGTGTTTTGCCTCTAACTCGATATAATTTACAAATGAAGAAGCTAGGTGTTGAAGCTGGGACATTTGCACGCACCTGCTCATAAGTATATTCATGTTCAGAGAAAACATTGCACACAAAGCAACTTGTGTGCAATCATGTGAATATATCACATGTGTGTGATCATGTGAATATAAAGGAGTATGGCAGAAGTGGGAAGACTTCAGGCTTGCATGATCTATTTTTGTTTTTTACTAAGATCCCCCAATCCACCAACTGGAGCATGGTACAAAAGACACATACTAAGAATTAAAAGTATGACATATTGTTTCTATAGACATAGAACTCAACACAGGTCCCATTACACATTAATCTAGCTCTGTTTAGTATGTTTTATTGGTAGTCATTCAAACTTCAAAAGTATGCTAGAATTAATGCATATTTTCTCCCAACTGAAAAGTTAGCTGTATTTGCATTAAGATTATATTGATGGTTCACATCTGATGTGCAATAACAAAAAAGGGAGGGGGGATAAATTGCAGAAAAAAAAACAGATCTACAGGGGATCTCCTTGCCTATTCCTGTGAGCCCCCTGCCAAATATTTCAGGATATGAAATAATTGGAGTTACAGTAAAATTTCTGGTGTCCCAATAGGCAGGAATCACAAATCTTTGGTTAGAGCAGAAGGTAGAGGGGACATTCAGCATCTATCCTACATATCTGACTAGCAGCTGGTCATCTTGGCCATAAAAGAGCTCTCATGGAAAAGACTGAGAAACAAAAGGATTTGGAAAACAGGCAACTGAAGAGGTCTGCCAGTTGTGGAAAGATTCAGCAGTCATAATCAGAAACCCAAATAGCCTATCAGTTCAAAACACATTTACTTGGAAGCAAGTTTCCTTTTTTTTCAGTGCAGTGTCCTTTAAAGTAATGTGCTTAGATCCATAGATGGCTCAGTCATAGGCTAAGAGAGTGGCCCACTGGATTGGATGGTAGGAAAACGAGAACTTACACTTTCCTCAAAACCTGCAAGATACACTTGTAATGTGTGAAGGGTCTACTCTGGCTGGGAAGGCTGAATGGCAAGGTAGGTGGGAGGAACTACATTGCTGCTAGTAATTAATGTGAAAGCTAGGATCAGTTCAAACCCAGGTACTACAATTTGGCTCTTTGGAGACTGAGAATTAAAATACTTCATTTCCTCCAGACAGTGGGGCTACAGTGCTATTGACAGTAACAATTATCATGGGTCTTCTTTCCATCTTCTTCCTGGCTCTAATTCATGTCTTCATTTTAATTTCGTGTTACTTTATCGTTGGCCAGATCGAGCTTGGCTGTTAGAACCAAGGAAGGTCCAGAAGCTTCAGGAAAAGATTTATTTTGCACTTCAACATGTGATCCAGAAGAATCATCTTGATGATGAGACTTTGGCAAAGGTAGATCTTTAGTACAAACTGACTCACTACTGTGCAGAGAGACAAATATGCACACGTAATTAAACACCTTTTTCTGATTGGCTGTTAGTGATTGTCAGCTCTACACCACATGTCAAATCATTACAAATGTGGAATAAAAAGCAGGAAATAACACCATGAAAACGGTATATGGAATGTGGAATGTACTGCAACAGTTATCAGTGCACTTCAATACCACTATAAAGCAGTAGTGTAGATCCAGCCCAGCATTCCACAATAGAAAAAATAATTACCCAGATCCAGGGATTTCCTGCAGGCACAGGATTTCCAATGTGTATCAAAAGAGGGAGCAGCTCTGCTGTTCATAGGAAATTCATAAGGAAGCCTGCTTACACAGGAGTTTCCTTTATAGGGCTCCATCACACCTACTTTTTTTTTCCAATTTGCGTCCGTGGTTTACCCCTCCATTTCCCCCTTAGCGAGTTGAGCGTTGGGCACTTTCACGTCTGTGCATTGTTGTGCTATTTCAGCTCATGTATCTTTTCACCCATATCGCTACTATGCTGGCGAAATTTTCCGCCGGGCCCCTACATTTTCCTACCCCCTGCAGTTAATTTTATATATATATATTTATATATATATATATATATATATATATATATATATATATTTATTTCTGTGCAAATACACTAGTACAGCAGCCTGAAACTGCGCAATTATGGTAAAACAACACACTATGCTTTCCCCTAAGATCACATTAAATAAGATAAGTGAAGAGAAAGTATTACAATTAGTTTTTGGACAGGTTTGTGGTCAATGTTGGCATAACAAGGGGAAGCCAACATTGTTCTGGTCAGGAAACCTAGACATGCCTACTCAGGAGTAAAAACTATAGAGCTGAATGGGACCAATTCCTGGGCAGCAGTGGCCTCACTCGCCTTCTCTGCGGGATGTTCAGGTGCCCTCTCTCCCTCCCCCTTCACAGTTGAGCAGTTAAGAGAACCGCCCCACCCTCCTCTTTTGTCAGCGAGACTGCCCTTCGACACACATGACCCAAACAAAAAATGGGCTGGTCCGATATAGCGCAAGGACATCAATACAATGGAGGGAGGAGCAGCTTTATTGCTCATGGAGGGGCAAAAAGAGACTTTCCCCAGTCCAAAATAAGAAGGAAAACGGAGAGGAAGAGGCAAGATGTGCAAAAACACATACCAGGCATGGCGAGAGTGCACTAAATTGCTGGTGTGATCGAGCTCATAGAACAAAGCCCAACCAATGGTAATGACCCAATCCTATGAAAACTAGTCCACATACCAACTGCACGTCTTTAAGAGGCTATTCCAGAAAACAAAATCCCCTGCAACCAATGCAAATCCAGCCAACTGTGCACCTGGAACTGTGTTCATGGAGTCTCCCTTTCTGCCCTGGGACTTTTGCCCTTGTGGAAAGAAAGCATACAAATCAAGCAACTGATTGATTAGCCCATAAACCACGGGTGCAGAATCTCTCTCAGCCCGAGAGCCAAATTTATTTATTTATTTATTTTATTAAAACATTTGTAACCCGCCCTATATCATTAAGATCTCAGGGTGGTGTACAGATCAAATTCATTTCAGAGAAGCTTTCAAAGGCTGCATTCTAGTGCTTGGCTGGGCTGATGACAAAATGGGCAGGGGCAAGATACCTGCATATTTTAGCTTGAAGCTCCTACTGCTAGTAACTAGGCCTTAAGAGACGCACTTCAACCTTTGGGAATGGGGGAAAAACTGCAGAAGAGCTGGGAAACCATCTAACAATCAATAGATGAGGAAAGGGAGTGGAGCCAAGAACCTTCTGGGGAACTCTGCAGGGGGACGTATTGGGAGCCCCGGAGAGCCAGATTTGACCCCTAGGCCCGAGGTTCTGTACCCCTGCTGCCATAAACAACGGATACTGCCAAGTTTTAAGGTGAGCTTATAGGCACTAATTCCACAAAATACACAACTTTCAAAAAAACATTTTTTGAAACAAAAGCTTTCATACTATGGGAACTCATACTAAAGGTGGGGGGAATCAGTTTCAATTCCTATAGGGTCTTGTATTAAAAGTTAACAAGAAAATTTATTTACCAGGGCCGAACTATTTATTTATTTATTTAATTAATTAATTAATTAATTTCTAACCCGCCTCTCCATCCAGATCAAGGTGGGAACAACAATAAATATAAATATAAAAACAATAAAATAGATAAACCATTAAAACAGATAAAAACAAATACATTATTAAAAACATCTTAAAACAGTTGTAACTAGATGTTACAAGGGATATTTCTGGTTGTTTAAAATTCTGCGGTCTATTTTATGCTGAATTGTTTTAACCTGCTTTTTGTTCTATTGTTTAAAACTGATTTTAGCAGTTTGAACTGTTTTTACTATAATTTGAACTGCTTTTATTGTATTTCGTGAACTTTTTAATAAACTGGTTTGGGTTTATTTTACAAAGAAAAGCAGGATGTCATTTTAAAACTAGTTCAACAAGCAATAAACAAAATGCAGCTGGAGGGAATTTGGGTATCTACAGTATAGTGGAAGGTGAATCTGACTCTCATGAAGCTGCTATTAGCCACATAAAGGAGGATATACAGGCAAGAAATTCATGGCTAAATAGTAAGTTACTAATCCCCCAGATCCACTGGCTGGGAAGAGTTAAGATGGGATGGAGGTGCCCTTCTACCGGTGGAGGAGCGCAACCAGTAAGAGTGACCCATTTTCACAGAAACCACCACAGGTAGAAAGCTAGTGGCAACAGTGTTACCACTGGCTGTAGTTGGTGTAACGCCTTAACATGGGGTATTTTGTAGGGGGTGGGAGGAAGCAGGGACAGGGCACAGATAACTTTGAATCTGCTGGACCCAGAGCCCCTCCAATCCACAGAGAGTCCCCAGGATTGGGCCCCTCAGCTATGCCAGCCTGGAGCTGGCATACTAAAAATTTCCCATAAAGATGCTCAGGGCTTTAAAAGTGGCTTAGGATAGGCCACTTCATTCTTTCTCTCCCAACCCCACTGTAAGTAATTTATACCTAGGCTGACCATATGAAAAGAAGGACAGGGCTCATGTAATTTTAACAGTTGTAGAGAAAAGGGAAATTCAGCCAGCGTCATTTTTATGCAATTCATACCTGGTGAAATTCCCTCTTCATACCTGGTGAAATTCCCTCGTCATCACAACAGTTAGAGTGACCATATACAAAAGAAGGCAGGGCCCCTGCAACTTTAACTGTTGTGACGAAGAGGGAATTTCACCGGAACTAATGGCATACAAATGACACTGGCTGAAATTCCCTTTTCTCTACAACTGTTAAAGTTACATGAGCCCTGGATTTTATCTGGTCAGCCTATTTATACCCTTCTCTTAGGCCCATAGAGCACTCAGGGAAACTTCACAACATAAAGAATGCAACGTGTGTGTGTATGAAATATAGATTTAAAAATGCTACCATAAATAACCTAAAAGGCACTCATCTATAGTACAAGCACTGGTAGCAGTAAAAATTTAAATACTAAACACCTGTTGGAAGATTTTTCATTTTGAGCAAATGAAGGCCAAAAGGGTGCCTGTCTAACTCCATAGGGAGGGTATTCCAGAGTCGCAGCACTGAAAAGATTGACTGAAAAGCACTGAAAAGCAAGACCTCCAAAGCTGATCTTAAGAGTTAGGAAAAGCCTGTGCTTGAGGTGATAATCCTTAAGGTAACCAGGAAATAGCAACTTCAGGGAGGGAGGTGATCAGGAGAACCCAGAGAGTGAGAATGGGTGACACCCCCCCCCCAAACACACACACTTCCCAGTCAACAGCCCCAATCCAAATCAGACCCCCCCCCCCCCCACTGCAGCTGCTTTTAGAATGAGGAAATGATATTACTACAGCTTCAGTGGTTCTGGTCCTATCTCTCGGGCAGGTTCCAGATGGTAATGCTTGGGGATAGCTGCTCTTCAAAGAAGGAGCTGCTGTGTGGTGTACCACAAGGTGCCATCCTTTCCCCAATGCTGTTTAACATTTATATGAAACTGCTGGGAGAGATCATCTGGAGGCATGGGACGGGGTGCTATCAGTATGCTGATGACACCCAAATATATTTCTCTGTGCCTTCGACAACATCGTCAGCTAAGGATAGTGTGTCTCCTCTGAATGAACATTTGGAGGCGGTAATGGGCTGGATGAGGAAAAACAAACTGAAGCTGAATCCAGACAAGACGGAGGTGCTTGCTGTCAAAGGCCACAACCTGGGTTTGGAGGTGTGTCAACCAGTTCTGGATGGGGTTACACCCCCCCTGAAAGACTGTGTTCACAGCTTGGGGATACTCCTGGATCCGTCGCTCCAAATGACAGCCCAGATAGTTGCGACGGCCAGGAGTGCCTACTATCAGCTTCGGCTGATACACCAGCTGCGCCCCTTCCTAGAGTTGGAAGACCTAAAGATGATAGTGCACTCACTGGTAACTTTGAGGCTCGACTTCTTCAATGCGCTGTACATAGGGCTACCTTTGTGCCTAGTCCGGAAACTTCAATTAGTTCAAAATATGGCAGCCAGGTTGGTCACCGGTACACCTAGGTGTGACCACATAACACCAATCTTAAAATCACTCCACTGGCTGCCCATTAGTTTCCGGGCAATGTATAAAGTGTTGGTTATTACCTTTAAAGCCCTACATGGTTTGGGTCCAAGTTACCTGTGGGATCGCCTTCTCCCGTATAATCCGCCCCGCACACTCAGGTCCTCTGGGAAGAATTTACTCCAGTCAGCCAGAACTAGGCTGTCGAGTGTTACCCAGAGGACCTTCTCTTCTGCCGCTCCCAGGCTGTGGAATGGCCTGCCGGAGGAGATTCGACAAATTAGCAGTCTTCTGGAATTTAAGAAAGCCGTGAAGACTGCTGTCTTCCGGCAGGCCTATCCAGTTTAATTTTAAGATGTTTTTAATAATGTATTTGTTTTTATCTGTTTTAATGGTTTATCTATTTTATTGTTTTTATATTTATATTTAGTGTTGTTCCCCGCCTCGATCTAGATGGAGAGGCGGGTTAGAAATGAAATAAATAATAATAATAATAATAATAATAATCCATTTCAAAAGCAGGATTCATGAAACTATTTCTTCAGAATAATTTTTTTTCTTCCTTTACCTCTTTGTCTGTCTCTGTCTTGCAGTTAGTAGCCAAGATACCAACTATCACTGCACTTTGCAACCTGCACGGAGAAAAACTGCAGGTATTTAAACAATCTCATCCCGATATAGTGAACACACTGTTTCCTCCATTATACAAGGAACTATTCAATCCAGACTCTACCACTGGCTGCAAGTGAAGGGAAAGATAGAATATGTCACATAGTCCTGGAATGCATCACTGTTAAGACAAGAGAATTGTTTTCATGAAGACTTTCTTAAAAATGTCACTACTGCAACACTAGGAATGTCCTGCACTTAATAGAATTACCTTTGACCGCTACAGTTTGAAGAATGTAAATATGCACCTCTGAGTGAGGCCTGTTTTCATTTCTCTTCTTTTTGTTAATTTTCCCCTTTTTATTTTTAACTTACCAGAAAACTGCAAATATAGAACACTGGGTGTTACCTTTATTTTTGATTTGATTTTATTGGGGGTATGTTTTGGGAGACAACTGTTTATAGATGTTTATTGTAGATAGAAATGAAAACAGAGGAGTAATTTGCAGTATTACTCTTGCTGTTTATTGTTCAAATATAATTTAAGAAAACTCCACTAAACTAGGCTTACCTATTTCTATGTTTTTAACTAGTTAAATGCATGTGGCAATTTGTAGCTGTCTTGGAAATAGGTGTACGTGTATGTGATATATATGGGCATGAGCCTTCCCTGCGTGAGTATAGCATCTGCATGGAGGGTTCCCTGGGCGGCTTAAAAGAGCCCCACGTCCCCACTCCCCTCAGTGGATATGCACAGGTGTGTGCATGCAGCATTCCAGAGCAGTACAGGCAATGGGTGGACTGTATGTGCCTTCTGCATCCCCACCCAGCTATCCCTTTCCAATCAAGCAGGTTACATGAGTGAGCTTTGGGGACTACCCCTTCGCTGTAATTGTCCATTATGTATGTGTGAACTGAGGGGAGATGGGGAAAACAGGGCTCTGTTGAGCCCTATGAGGATCATTTGACACACAGGCAAGGATCATGTCCGTTGTATATATGGGTTGTATATATCAGGGATGGTCAACTTTGGTATTCTCAGGGGCTACTCTGTCCTAAGGTGGTCAGTATTTTGCTGCACATGCAACCTTGTTACCATCACATGTGGCTAAACTCTAATAAAATCTCTCAGCTGGGGCATTACGTACAAAATCAGAAGAGAGATGCAGTATTAGGAAATGGGATCGATTTCTCTCTCTCTCTCTGTCTCTCTCTCTCTCACACACACACACACACACACTTTTGGGGAAACAATTTTGCTTTCCTCTGAATAAAATTGCAGGCAAGATTTTAACCACACTTTGATTCAAATTTGATAGCAACACTGGGGGCTGGATGAAATTGCTTTATGAGTCACCAATTAGCCATCCCTGCTATATCCCAATACAGTACATATATACACATGCATATATGGAATAGGCACACATTTGCTATAGCTTAAAAAAAATCCTGTTTTCTAAGGATGCTCTCCTGCATTTTTTTAACTTCCCATGTAATGTGTGAGTTTTATGTTGGGCAATTAGGATTTTGCTCTGCCATCCATCCATATATAATGACAAGATGGTATCATTTCTGATCAGTTTGTATATAATGTGTATGCAGTACGCAGTCAGTGAAGGAAAAGTCAGGTTAGTATTATTGGTGCCAAAGCCTTGTCTGGATAATTCGAATGGACAGAGAGAAAGTTAATGGGGGATATTTTTTTCTCAGTGATAGTGATAAAGCATATATTAAACATAATATTATAGGACACAATGCCAGAGTATTTAAACCACAGAGTAAAATCTACACTATCCCAAACAATACATTCGTTTTGTGAATCAGAAAGATAGTTTATTTTATTAACACTTTCTAAAACAAAAATTGTTATAGGGCTCAATATTGCTCTTATATTACCCAAGGGATAATTGGAGCAAGCCCAGTGATATAACTCTGAAAAGTAAAGTAAAAGTTAGAAGAACAACCAACCAGTCATTGGCTAAGACATTATTGTGAGCTGTGAGTTGTGAGGTAAGAATGGAGGTTTTCAATATGCATTCCCACCATCTAATGCAATGTAATATTCCAGTGTCTGGATAAACAGCTGTTTTCACAGGTTCACTTCATATCCTGGGCTTTGATTGCTCGGTTGTTACCTCTTGACAAAACTGGGCTAGTAGCTCAATCTACAGACAGATTTATCATTAATTGTGATTTATATACAACAGATCCTCAATCCACAATAAGAGAATTATTCTATGTAACATTTCCTCCACCAGCTCTGGAACAGGGGTACTCATATTTTTTTGGCCCTGAGGGCCACATGCTGTCATGGCTTGTGGGGTGAGGTGGACACACACACACACACACACACACACAATATAAATCAGGGCCTAGGATACTTTGTAGTAAGGACATTCTGCACTGTCCCCCCCACTGCCCCCCATTGGTTGTAAAGGTGGAAAGACGTCTGAAAGTAGGAGAAATGGAAATCTCATCTAACTCTACAATGGCCCAAGTTCCTTTTAGCAGTTTTTCTTAAAAGCTACATTGTACAGTACATGCCTTGGGAGTGTGCAGTTATTTAACAGTCTGCAGGAATGGTTATAGAAGATGCTTTCAAAGACACAAGACATCTATATATAACTCCTTCACTGGATATTCTGAGAAGATTGGGATTAATCTTGCTGTCTTCTCCTTATTTTGCATTCCAATTGTTCCCATTTCAGCTTTTCTTGCATCTTTTGTGTGATATGAAGCCAATCTTTGTAGCCTTTGACATTACTTTCCTTCTCAATCACAATAGTCAAGATGATCCCCATATGTTTATAGTTTGATTGTAGTCATTTCTCAGCATTCCAGGTTTTAGTTTGGAAAATATGTAGCAGAACTGCTGTACAAATAACATGGTTTTTGTTACTAAAACCATTGCCACCAGCCTCATTTTCCAAACTAGGAACACATTACCTGGCAGCCCACGCAACAATTATCTTTCCTTCTCCTAAAGTATTAACTCTGCTGTGCTATTGACGATACTGCCTAGGTATTCCAACAGAGGGTGAAATCCAACATCCTGCAAATGGACTCCTGCTCACACAACTGGAATTTCCCCTCCTCTCCTCTGCAGCTTCCTGCACCGCTCACCAAATCTGTTCCAAAGAGTCCCCCAGCCCTCCAGAGCAATTTTGAGGGTGCATGGGGGGGCTGTGAGGAAGAAGGGAAATGGCCCCCTTCCCTTTCCACTGACAGAACCCATTCCATTGCTGGGAGGGGTTAATTGGATACCACCCATAATTTATAAATGTCTGTCCTCTGTTACAAATGAGAGAACTGAATAACAGAATATTTAAGGGCCTGGCCTCAATTGGGGTTCACAGAAATCTTGCACGTCATAGTACTAAGATGACAGTGGAATTATTTCAAGAATATTTTGAAAAGGTCAGGCAATGACATTGAGGGTCTAAGATAAAACCATTTTCAGATCTATTAGTTCCCACACCACTACCATGAGATATTTCCATCTGCTTGGCTACAGTATAGGACCACCATTTTTTTTCTCTTGCAGAGCTCCTGAGAGAAAGGCAGGAATTACACTATACATGTCACTGGTTTTTTTTAGTGACTACAAAGACTTGTTTTACAAAATAAGGGTGTGAGCCACATGCCCATCAATAGAAAACCCTTCATTGATTAGCCTTGGACTACCTCCTGCTCCTCCTGCTTCTTTTCCTTCTGCTTTTCCTCTTCAAATAACAGGACAGAGACAATAGAAGCTGTCCTTGTAAAGAATATTCCTTCTTCCTTTACTTGATTTGTCTCTCCTCCTCTGGAACCAACACAGCAATAACACTTTATATTGTATTCTGATAATGTAAGAGCACTGAGCCACTTTATTCTCAGTGTCTGAGCAGACAGATGTAGACTGCTTGTTACACTTCTACAGGGACTTAATTTTGTATAAATGTCACTCCTGCTGGCTCTCTGTATAAAGAATTAATTCCAAGAGTCATATTTCCTTCTAATGGAAAGATTACTTTACTGATTGCTAGGAAAACAGGGTAATAGAAGACACTCAATTAAACCAAGCTGTTTCCAAATGCAATATATATTTGATGATTGGTTTGTGTTAGGGACCTTGCAGGATTTGAAGCTGGGAGGTCTTGAGCTCTTTCAGCTCTCATCTAACATAATTTTCTTTTTCTTTCTTCCTTCCTTCCTTCCTTCCAAGCAGTAGGATTTGTGTTCAATCTGTTTTTCTCCAACAGCTACATTTACACAAACAGCTACTTTATAGGCTGAATATCATTACTCGTTCAACTTCACTTCTGTTCAACTGTCAATAAGATAAAAATGAAGGAAGAATAAAGAGCTGGTATCCCAACACCTGGTTGGAATATCAGTAAGACTGGAGAATTTCCGTGGTTCAGTCCAAAGATATGGTCACGTTGCCAAGCCATTGCCCTATTCCAGCAATTCCATATGGGGAATGTGACCTGTGATACACAGGAAGATTCACATTATGATTCCTTTGCACAAATGGATCTACAACACTATTGAAAGGAGGAGGGTAGCCCACTCAGCCAAGAGCCCTACAAAACACCTTGCAGAAATGTAGAGCTTTGAATAAGGGTGCAAGCGTAGTCTCCCAGATAGTAATATTAAAACAATGGTGAAATACATATGGAGTTGAAACTTTGAAACCTGAGACAAACAGCTCAATTTCCCTTGACACTAGAAAACTGTGGGTGTTTGTGCATGTTTGTATAACATGACTCAGCCATTCTGCCTCCTCTCTATAAACTAACCAGTGTCTTTGATATGCTGTAAAAACTGTATATCAAGCACTAGCGCCCTCTTATTGTTTCCTTTAAATCTTCACACTTTGTAAATGACAATCACTGCTTGATGCAGATGTTGCACTGTATGCCACTCAGGGATATTATTACCTTATTAAAAACAATAAGATGTATAAAAATGACAGTAATAATAAGAAAACAATTATTAGAAATGTGTTGAAAGGCACACATTTAGATGCCAAAATGTGGAAGACCCAGACAAGGCTTTCAAGCCAGCTATTAGAAATGATGTGGTTAGAAACTGAATTCACTGTTACTGTTTCCTCAGCAACATGCACCACTGATTTCACACTTTGTGAGCACGAGATCCATCTTGTGACTGTTCACCCTTCAGAATCAAATCCTGTGCACATAAATGGGATTTCAAACTATTGGCAAAATTAAAATTTGGTGTAAAAGGTATGTTCTCTAGAGTCAGAGTAGAGTGGATTAATGGCACTGCAATTGTAAACATACTTACTTGAATATAAATCCTTTGTAAATCAGTGGGACTTGGGACTTAATCTAGGTAAGTGTGTTAAGATCAAGATCGTGGACTCGGAAAATTGCTACAGTTTTGTTGGTTTACCACATGGAGAAATATATGGGATAGCCGTCAAAAAAGAACAGCATAAGCAGCATTTCTTCTTATAGTAAAAGACCCCTTCTATATTTGTTGGCAACCAAGCTTTTCAAACCCAGCCTTTATAGGGTTAGAACCAGTTAGACCATCTTTTCTACTACCACATATTCTCCACACATGCCTACAATCATGTGAGAAAGTATTGTGTGAATTGACAGATCTTTGGAAATATTCCATTATTTCTATCTGCACTTTTTTGAAACTGCTGGCATTGCAGGAACTGCTGTAATGTGTACCCCTGTGGTACCATTTCTTATGGCATGCTTTGCTATTCAATCCCATATGGAAGATCGGCTCACATGGCATAAAAACAAAACAAAAAGCACTTCAAATTAGCTTGGGAACTGGCCTTTTGGATTATTTTCATTAGAGACATCGAGCTTGCAGGGCCCTGACTTGCAGGATGTCCATAGCACGAAGGTAGAGTGCAAGATTTTCATGTGTAAGTCCCAAGTTCATGAGCTCATGCCTGCTAGCTGGTGATGTAAAATAACTTTGAGTACCTCTAAACGAGAGCTTTTCCTCGAGGTGGCTTCGAAGTGGCAGCAGGTGAGGTACATGATGCAGCCACTACTTCAAAGCTATCCAGGGCCAAAACCCCTAAACTCCACAGTAAAAAAGTTGGGCACTTACCCCAACATTTTTTTCCTGCAGAGACTGCACAGCCGATGGCGACAGCTGATTGGTCACCAACTGCTGGAAGAGGGCCGGTTCGGGCGCTTTGCATCCCTCTCTTCCTTCCCTTCCGGCCGCCCCTTCCTCCCCATATTTTATACAAACAGGGGAAAGAACGGGGCAGCCAGAGGGGGAGGAAGAGAGGGACACATGGTGCCCAAACCAGCTCACCTCTCTCTGACCTCCCTCTGGCTGTCCCGTTTCTCCCGAGTGCGGAGTTTCTTCCGCTGCACCGAGCACCGCGGAGGGGAGAGGAACAAAGCAGCCAGAGGGATGTGAGCCGGTTCGCATCCCTCCCTTCCTTCCCCTCTGGCTGCCCCATTCCCCTTCTCAGTGCTCAGTGTGGCAGCAGCAGCAGCTCCGCACTTGTGCTCCTTCCCGTGCAGATGCTGGGAAGGAGTGTGAGTGCCCAAGGCATCCCGGCGCCAAGGCACCGCAGTCAAGACGGGGCCTTTGTATGAGACCCTAAATAATGTTTCCAGTCAGAACAGACAATTTTGGACTAGATGGACAAATGATGCTTCAAGTTCAAATCATTAGTTCCTTACATATCAGTTTGGGTTTGAACCATTCAAATATCTATTCATAGATTATCATAAACAGTCTAGAGATTATCAGTTCTGTAGACAATGAGACTGGCTTCTTCCATATGCAGTAGCTCAGGTCCAGCCTTAGCAGCTTTCTAATTCCACAAATATAGAGAAGAGTGGCATAAGTGCTAAAGTTAAGTATTTTCAAAGTGCTATGAATTTCAGTGAGAGAGTTAAGTACCTCCTTAAATCATTCCCATTGATATAACCTGATTTGGAAAGTGCTTAACTTTGCCTGGATCACACTCATTTGGGGAGAAGAGGATTCTGCAACGAAAGGCCCTGCTTGCTGGTTTTTGCTTCGTAGTTTTTCATGCAATCCTAAACAAGTTTTTACAAAAGGAAGTCCCAATGAAGACTGTTTAGGATTGCATGCTTGATCACATATGATTCCATTCGTCCCATACAAGTTAATGGAGTTTTGAATAGGTTTTTAAGATAAAATGTTCTTGAAATGGCAGGGTGTTTAATTAGGAAGCGGATAGCATCTCTTTTTTCTTTTTAAAAGGCCTACATATGTGGACATGCACATATCTTTCAACACACTATAAAAATTAAGAAAAAACATTTTGAGTTGTCCCTGGCATGTCAAGAAATCACTAGTAATGTCGCACAACCAGTACCCACAGATTTTCTATAGTAGTTGTGTTCTTCATGCTGCTAGTCTGTAATTTCACCTTTTTCCAAGTACTGATTGAAGTGCTACAAAAACATCAAAACCAGTTTGAGCAAAGACCATGAGCGGGGGTGGGGGATGATGGCCATACTGTACTACTTCCCAAGTGTCTGAAAATTTATCATCAGTACTCAGTCACAGAAAGCCTTTTATGTTAGGAGAACTTTGTCAACATTTCTTGAAACAGTAAGAAAGTACTTTACTTGAAGCATAGCCAGGACATGCAGCTCGTGCAGGATCTCCATGTTTTATTGTTAATCATAGCCACAATTACTTTCTTTGTACTCTGTTTCTGCCAGCTTCAAGAAACCAGCTAAAGTGTTATGGACGTCTTGGGTACAATCCAATTATAGCAGAGTTAAATGTACACAAATCCATTGAAATCGATGACACTTAAGAAAGGGCATAAGGAAGCTGCCTTATATCATGCCATACTATTTGTCCAACTTGCCCAGTATCGTCTGACTGATATTGCAGGCAAAATTCTTTCCCATCATCTGCTACCTGGTTCTTTTAGCTGGAGATGCCAGGAATTGGTCCTCATATTCTCAACCATTGGCTACAGTCCCTCCCACAAAGCTCCAGATGCCATACACGCCAAAGCCCAAGACACATGGCATTTCTGAAGCCACCAAAATTTCTATGACGCTTCCATGCACACTCTACAAAACTTCCATTGTACGAAGAAGTACAGCACCTTTATTTTGACGTATGTTCTATTGATTTATTACATTAAAATTAAAAAAACCTGAAGTTTGCAACTTCAGACTGTAATCTATGTGCACATTAAACAATACATTCAACTGAAATCATTAAATGTATTTACCCCTAAAATATGCTATAGACTGAGGTTAGCGTATTTTCACAAGTGATCCTAAGGATAATATCTCAATTTCCCTATCTGCAAATCAATTATCTTAACGTACATTTTAAAATGGCTCTTTATGCTTTCTATATCACATTAACACTATTCACAAAGGGTCACACTGGTCACTTGGGCATGGAAGATATCTTCTGTAGTCTAACCTTCTGCCCTGATAAGACTCCTATGTAAATCGTCCCTGACATATAGCTCCTGACTCTTCATAAGAATCTCAAAAGAGTAAGGAATTTACCATTTCCCTGGTTAAGTTGCCCCATTGTCTGACCATCTTTACAGCTAGGATTTTTTTTCTCACACCTAATTCTGAATCTGCTCTACACTATTGATACTCAGAGACAGTTTCTCTTCCTTATTGAGAAGGTATCTAATATTTCTCCAGTGGTAACTAACGAAACAGTACTTCGTAAAAACAGCAATCTGAATGTATAATGACATGGATTGATTGTGCTCATATATTAGTGTTTTATACAAAATAATCCATCTACTCAGTTTACATAAAAAGAATAAAGAAACACACAAATATTTGTGAGGAGAGGTGACTAGTGTGGGGCTCAGTCGTCTGCATTAGACGATGGGGATAAAACTGCGTACAGTGAGTTTAGTAACTTGATGTATAATACCTGCCTATTTTTCTCGTCCCAGTGGTCCAACCACAGAACATAGGATGAGTGAAAGACAACAGCATTGGATATAGCAGCAATAAAATCTATGTGTTATTATTTTTTGTCAGAATATTTGCAGAAAATGTTTGCTTTGCACGCTGTCTTCTGTAAGCTAACATAAAGAAAAAGCTTCATCTACTGTAGATATACCAGTATTGTTTTAAAAAATTCATATGTTGGATATTTTTTTCTTTTTTTGGAGGATGGAGCTGCTAACTTGTGACTGAACATACTGCTGTTGGTTGAGGGGGAAATGTATGCATGTTTCTAGAAAAGGCAGAGACTCTTTAGTATAGATATGAATTGGCAACAGTCAAGTATGTTCAACAGCAGATGAGTTCAGACATAATTTTTTTTTTAATTACCTTAAAAAAAAAAACATTGCCACATTGGGTCCTTTATTATTCAAGCAGCAAAATCACCAAATGAATAGATGAATAATATGGCAACATTGGGCTGCTGCAGAGAACAGACTTTACCTTGAAGAGTGTTCTATTTAAAACAGCTTAGATAAAAAAAGCACTTATATTTGTCTTTGATTAGATTCCCAGCTTAAAGAATTGAAGCAAAATATATTAGTCTGACAGCTTCTTCTAGGGATCAAATGCACTATGATTGTGTTCTTTTCAATGTGTCACTTCAATGTCTGAATCAGGCAAAAAATGTGTTATTTAATAAGATGTTCTATAATAACGTGACCTTTTGAAGTTCTGTCATGTAAACCAAGCATTCCTCTCTGAGTGGTGGGGATTTGCTCCTGCACTTATTTTGGAAAGCCATTGAATGGCATAACAAATGTGTATCTCTTTGCCTCTCCAGTTCTGTAGCATGGCACACAAGACATAGAGGCACAGTGATTGTACTCACAGCCATAAATAAAGCACAACTGAAATAGATTGAGCTTTCCAAACCCAATTTGAAACACTGTAGGTAGGAATGCTTCTGATACCTAACTTTTCCCCTTAGGACTGCTTCTTACATTACTTTTTGATGCACTCACATCAGTCCATGGGCAGATCCTCTGTTTACATGAAAGGAAAGGAATCACTTAGCAGCTAAGCTGTGATGGCATAGCTCTGATTTCTGCCAGGGGAAGCTACAATGGCAAGTCAAGAAAAGGGACAGAGAAGGATATCAGCACCAGTATGGGTTTATTGAGACACAACTGAGCTCAGAGGAGAATCGGCAAGAAAGCCACAATAAGTGTGAAAAAGAAAATCCTGTTCAGGCCCTGCATGAAGAACATCTAAGACTGAGGGTATATGTAAATTAATGTACCTAACTATCTCCCTTGGAAGGACCATGAACTATTTCAGAATAGATTCAGATGAAGAAATTAAGATGGTAACTGAAGTTACATCACCGGTTGTATTTTGTTTTATTTTACTGTGGTGTCTGTGTGAGAATAAAGGACTTACGCCTGACATTCCTTAGAGACCACCTCTGTCCTTGTGTCCTATAATGATCTCTGCAATCCACCAAGGATGCTATCTTAATGAGGCCATGTGTGCCACAGTCAATCTTCACTGGCTGCCCTACCATTTTGGAACTCCTTCCCAATGCAGATTCACCAAAGTCCAGCCCCAGCCTCTTTCAGAGGCATTAAATCAGGACAGGATAGGAAAACTTAAATGAATTTCATGAAATCATATTGTGCATTGCTGATTTTGACTTTGACATGTAGTCCATGTCTTCAGGATAGATGACGCAATCAATCATCTTTCTAAATAAATATTCTGACACGTCAAAGATGTAAGCCATGGCACTTCTTTACTTTTTGGTATTCCTCTGAAATGGGAATGAACCAGGAGGTCAAGAGGCATGGTCTGACATAACAGAGCATTCCTGTGAATGGACACGTTACTAAAAACCAATCCATAATGGCTCTGCCACTTCACTTGTTTTCGACTATCATTTTTGCTAAAATGTTCAAACATGGACATGAATCCGAAGAGTGCATTTTAAAAAGCATTGCCAGAAGCAGTCCTCAGAAGATTGCGATGACAAAGTAACTTGCTTTGGTTGTAAATGAGAGGCGACTTACATAAATTAGATATTGGAATACCTACACAATCTTTTTGCTTGCCACTCAACTCTCTACAGTCTGCCTCATTTGATCAATGTTGACGAAAATCACACACACAAGAATAAAACCTGAGTATGTATTGTAGAAATGTAGAAGACAAATACAATATTTTTTCAAATGGAATTACTTTTAATATATACTCCAGAAGGTCTAATACTATGTATGCTGTCTCTGTACTTTTTCCTGTAAATAACTTTGGGACAGTTAAAAAAAAAACGCTGATTTTTTTTTCTATGTCTCTGTTTAAGCATAAGACTTTGTAATGCTTTTTTAAAGAGAAAAAAAACATCAAAGAGCAAATTATGTACTTGCTTCCTATGAGTGTAATGTACTCTTCAGTTTTTTATGGAAACTGATTGTAATAGATAAAGCCTTTTGAACAGCCTTGGTGTTTAGTGTCATACTCCTGTTTTATAACAGGGAGGGGAGGGAAGAATTGTCAATGAACCCTGTTCCAAGTGAGATTGTAAACAGAAAATTATGCTAGTATCAACTGCATTAGAAAATTCTATTTGAAAAATAATTGCTCAAGCAAATTATATTTCCTGACAGCACATGGGCAAATCCACTGGGAAGTTCTCCTGTTCAGGTCCCACTGAAACAAATGAGAGTTGTACAAGACTGGAGAACTACAAAATGACGGTAATGCATACTGGTGCTATTCCCATTCATTTCAATGGATTTTGCACAGGAATATGTCTTGGTGGATTGTGTTTAATGCCTTTTGACAAACCCTTCCAGTATGAATTAACAGAAATGAATCGCTCTCTCCAATGAACAAAATATTTTTGTACACTTTTCATTTCTTATTTAAATTTGAGGTCAGATCACTCAGTAGCCACAAGATGAAGCCATAACTGACCATCACCAAATAAATGTTTTAAGGATCAAGTTAAGGAAATTATATATCTCCAGTGTATTAACAGCTATGAAAAAAGCAGACAGGAACAAAAATGCACGTGCAAATGATTTGATGCCGTTACAGGTTACCTAAGTTTGATTTTCATGGGTAGTATTTTATGATGACCAATTTATTTAAAAAAAGATATTTAGATTTAAATAAAACTTTCTAATATGGGGGGGGTGTCCCTGGAAATGCTTCCTTGCTTTTACAATTATGAGAGAAACTAATTTTCATATACTTCCAAGTTTCAGCGTTTTAATATTTTTATCTTGTTTCCAGTATCTTTTGTTAACGTGAAGTGAGATGTTACATCTCTGTGCCGTTGGAGCCACAAGTTATTTGGTGCTTGGCTGTAGCTGTTATTGTTGTAAGTTTATTTTATCTCCCTTTTAGGAGTAGTTTGAATTGCAACTTTGATCAAGCATGCTCACCACTCTTGGAAATAATACATCAGGGTTGTGTTGTCGCCTGAAAACAAGCACAGGCAAAAAAAATCCAGCTGAAATATTTCACTTGAAACTCATAGTAAGAATTATTTTTTGGAAGAAAACAGCCTCAATATTAATTCCCCTGTGAAGCTTAATTGTATGATAATATTAATAAAGATGTATTTTATTGGCCGTAGATGCAGGAAACAAACACAGACAGGTGACATAACATGTTTGACATCTGCAGTTTCTTTCTGACCTATCTCTCGCTCTCTCTGCTCTTTCTCCCTTGTTTAATATTTATGTGAACGTGAGTAAAAACTACAGCCTGATTCATTTAGAAAGTGACCATTTTTTTCTTACAAATGTTTTAGGACCAGCATCCCCCTCCCCATCAAAATTTTTAAAAGGTTTTATATTTCTTTAGAATGTAATAGCTTTTTTGTCTTATTTTATGTCTTGTAAGTTATTAGTTCAATACTGTTAGCATTCCATAATAATGCACACATGATTTTTGAATGTTTTCTGTAAATGACAATCAATGTTGATGAAGTTCCTTTCTTTAATGCTGAACAAAATTAAAAAACGTATAAGAAAATAAGAATCTGGCACGAGTTTCTTTCATCGTGAGATCTAACCTTGTCCTTTGGAGAAAATGAGTGGAAATGCCTTTAATGGTTCTCTCTCTCTCTTTCTTTCTATTTAAAAGCCTGTTCCCAAGATTCTTTCACACTGTTTTCATGAACAAGATTCTGCCACACTATTACATGACCAAGAAATAGAATGTTCATTTATGCAAATGAAGGTGCCAGACTGCAGATTACTTCTTTAATTACTCCTATTAAATTATAAAATAAACGGACTCCCCAGGCAATTCCAAATCAAGGGGAGTAGCTGTTATTCTTAGCACGCAGCTAAATTTTGTAATAACCAAAATATTAAAAGACCAAGATGGTAGATTTGTGTTTGTTGAAGGGAAATTGGAGGGAGATAAATTAATAACATTGGGTTCATTATATGCACCAAATATGGGGCAACTGAAATTCATAAATAAACATTTTAAAAAGGTAAAACCATTTTCTCAAGGGCAGTTGCTATTAGGTGGAGATTTGAACTGGAATGTAAAAGGCCCTTCAAGTAAGGACCTTGATAACACAGCAAAGGAGATGAGAACAGGGTCAGATAAGAAAAAGTTGAAGCAGCAATTAAAGCTACTAAAAATTTCCGGAAATGGGATGTCTGGGATTTATGAGGGGTACTGCACCCAGGAGATCAAAACTTTTCTTTTGCATCCGCAGACATTCCACAAAACACATATAGGCTGCCTCTACAAGAGGCATTTAAAGCTCTTTCAAGGTGCATTAAAAAATTTACCTCTACAAAAACGGAGCGCAAATCGGGCGTAGAGGCACGTTTTCTCTCCGATTATGCGCATTATCGAATGCATGTTAAATAGTGAGTTTTATTTTGCTCCGGCCGTTAAAGCGCATTTTGACTATGTGAACAAGCGATTCTCCGCATGTCAACAGTTTAAATCACGTTTCAGTCATCCAGTAATGCGCTTCGCCGCCTCTCGTACAGAGGTATTAGGCGTAAATGCGCTTCTGCAAATATGCGCATAATTGCCTAACCAGGCATAAAGGCGAATTCTTGTAGATGAGGCCATAGACTATATGTTAGCTTCCTCTGCTGTTTTGCAGCAGACAGAAATGGTAAATATTGGTCAAATCAGAATAACAGACCATGCCCCAATTCTAGCAACTCTACGACCTCTACGCCTTACACAGGCTATGCCTATGTGGGCATTTAATTCAAACCTAAAATGTATTAAAAACTGGCTATTGGAAGAGCTAATAAATTATTTTTGAGATAATTTCAAGCAGCCTTCCACGGGACACAATGAAGGCAGTAATGAGAGGACATTGTATGAAAGCAGGGGCAATAAAAAACAAGAAGAGAAATGGATTGGTGCAGACATCAAAAAGGAAATAGAACGGCTTCAGGATAAATATAAGAGGTCAGGATCCAAAAAAAATATCCGCTACTGGAGAGAAAATATAGGGAGTTAGATGTCCTGGGAATTAATAAAATAGCATGCAATATGCTTTATCTAAGACAGAAGTTTTATTAATTTGGAGGAAGGAGTTCAAAAATAATGACTAATAGGTTACGGAAAAAAACAGGAAAAAAGTCATTCAGTTCTTGAGAGGGAAAAGAAATGAAAAGATGTTAGATTCCGAGCAGATTTGCAAAAGGGCTCTATGTCAATAACTGGTATCAGGGAGTATGGCAGATTGCTGTCTTAGAAAAACTGACTCAAAAATTAAGGATAGTGCAAGGACAACTATGTGAAGGCAAATTTGAAGGGGTATGGAGGAAATGTATTGATTTGTGAATAAAGAAGAAGATGGGAGAATGCCTCTACCAGCATACACAGAATCATGGAGAGCATAGGTTTAAAGAATGGAAGCCCCATTCTACACAAAGATGAAAAAAAATAGGGTCTGTAAAAGTGTGATCCAGGGTTTAAGAGGGGGGAGTAAGGAAACAAAGTGTCTTAAGTAAGCTAATGATTTATAATATCAAATTGAGGCGGGAATTTGTAGCGAAATCGACTGTATGTATGATGTAATAATTGGCATATGTAACCAGAGCTAAAGAACAAAAATAAATAAATAAATAAATAAATAAACTACAATCTAGTAGGCAATGCTAACTCATGGACCTGAATAGAGGACAATTCTTCATTTCTGTTGGTCAGGAGAGATAGTTATCTCAGATTTGAACAGCAGTTTGATCTTTTGTAGGAGTATGTAACAGAAATATACAATATTATTTTACTAAAAATGCAAAATGTCTACAAACTTAATCACTCCTCCTCTTTTAATACCAGCAATAACAAGGTACATTTCCTTGCAATCACTGTCCAAAGGGCATCATTCTCAGTCCACTTATGATATAGAATTCATACTTTTTCCTTCAAGCAGTCAATGGCACAGAAAAGTGGGATGTGGAAGAACACACACATACACAGGGCTGCAAAAAGATTATGTGCCCACTCAACAAGCACACAGAATCATTGTAACATAAAGTCAGTATATGCTTTAGGGTGCAAATTAGAGTGACCATATGTCAGGAAAGACCTGGACATGTCAGGATTTTTGAAACAAATCCGGGAAAAGGGGGGGGAATCCCATCCTCCCCCCACCCAAAGGGCAGCTCTACTTTATGGTCAATGGGAATTAACAAAAATGCTTACAGCTCCGTCATTTTTAAAGATAAAGAGATGAAACTTGGCCTTACGTAAGGCTTTAGCCATGCCAAATGTGAAGCCGATCTGTTCATCTGTTGAATATTAGGAATTTTAAAAAATTTGAGGGTTGTTTTTTTTAAGCCCATCATTTTAAACATAAGGAGATGAAACTTGGCATCATGATAGACCTTAAGTAGGGCTTTAGCCATGCCAAGTTTCAGGCAGACCTGTTCATCTGAAGATTTTTAGCAAGTTTCAAAACAAAATTGAACTTTAAAATAAAATTTTAAAAAGCCAGTCGGGCAGGTGGCAACAAGCCCTGTTAAGCAGCAGCTTGCAACGGAGTGAGGATACAATCAGAAAAGATATTTGAGGGAAGGGGAGAATGTATCACACAGATTATAGCAACAAAGTATAGCAAAAGCTACAAAAGTAGGAGTGAGTGAAGTTAATTTCAGATACATCGGATGTCTCACTTGTTATTTCAGTGATTTTAACATTAAGATGTTATGTAGAACAGATTTGTCTTAATTGTGCTGTAAATTTCAGACATGTGACTAAGGCTGTGTTCAGGTAGGGCCCCCCCTTGGTGTTGGACACCCCCCCTGGGGGAGGACATATTGATGGGGGTGCCCCCGTGGGGGCCGACCATGTTGTCCTCCTTTTTGGTTTCCAAAATATGGTCAACTAAGGATATTTAGACAGAAAATGGCTGGCTGGGGAATGTTGGGAGTTGTAGGACTTTTTTCTGTCTAAACATACATAGCATTGTGCCTTTATGCATCTTTAAAGGCAGCTCCTAGAGGGAGAGCTGTCTGTGGAGAGGTGGGCCCAAAGGCCAGAGAGAATGTTCTGGAAATAAGGCCTCTGTGTGTCTGTAGCTGGAGTTTCAATTTGGGATGCCTCGTTTGTGTACCAGAAGAACAAATAAAGCATTTGTCGTGTTCCTAAACTGGATTGCAGTCTTCTCTGAAAAATAACCTGCGTGGCTGAGCTGGTCGAGCAGGCCAAAAAGCTACATAACAGTATTATCATATAAATTACAAATCTTTAACTTACCCAAGCCAAGCTGTTCAGGATTTAAAATACATATGGTTCTTCCCAGCTAGGCCTGATTTCCATCGCAACCAGTATGAGGTGAAGAAGAAACCCTCCAAAGAAACAAAAACCCTCACTGAGCATTGTGTATCTCAAAAGCCTAGTCCCTTTCTAAAAGGGTCATATCCCAAGGTTACAGTACCATATATTGTCAAGTACCACAGAATAACAATGGCTTTAATTCTGT
Source organism: Anniella stebbinsi (assembly GCA_029215795.1). Taxonomy (NCBI): domain Eukaryota; kingdom Metazoa; phylum Chordata; class Lepidosauria; order Squamata; family Anniellidae; genus Anniella; species Anniella stebbinsi. Next base: position 82,915,149 of record JARDYH010000002.1, on the reverse strand, counting down.
TCAGGTTGGAAATAGTCTCTTCTTCTTTTTTTTAAATATATTTTTTATTTTTCAACATAATACAACATAAAACAACATAAAATACAATATATACCGCATATTGCACTGCAACCTGTTTATGAAGCAAACACTGCCACCTTCTAGTAGTAGTTATCTGAAAATGAGCTGTGTCTAGTAGACATTTTAGTCATAGATGGGCACAGCACCTGCTGACACATCCATTTGGGACTAGGCTGACCATATGAAAAGGAGGACAGGGCTCATGTAACTGTAACAGTTGTAGAGAAAAGGGAATTTCAGCCACTGTCATCTGTATGCAATTAGTTCCTGGTGAAATCCCTCTTCATCACAACAGTTAAAGTTGCAGGCACTATACTAGAGTGACCATATACAAAAGAAGGCAGGGTTAAAGCTGTGGTTTAAGGTGTCTTCTGAATGGGGCCCAGCTTTCAGGCTTATCCATGTTGGTTAAAGCCATGGTTTAATGTGTCTTCTGAATGGGGTCAATCTCTAGTAAATATGTTTAGGACTGGGTTCTTAGTTTTTAATAACTGGAAAGGGAAAAGAAATATAATGGTGGATGATAGACTGGCTCAGAGAAATCATAGGCCATCTATAGGTGAGGCACATTAATCAAGGGTGGTCAGAAGTGGATGAGGGAAGTCTCAGAGAAGGCGTGGTGAGTATGGGCATGAAATGAGGGTTTGGTTGGAAAGCACTTCTAATCTAAGGACAGGAAAGCATTAGTGAAGGAAGGATAAAGAGATGATGATAGATAGATAAATAGATAGATGATAGATAGATAGATAGATAGATAGATAGATAGATAGATAGATAGATATAGATAGATAAGTATTCCAAACCTATGTAGTAGAAGGGGGGGATAAACTAAGAATTTTTTTTAAAAAGTTGCAAACCTGACATCACCCTGGTAAATGTTCCATCTAAGTCTGCAGGTATCACCAATATGTAGATGACACCCAGCTCTATCTCTCCTCTTAATCAAATCAAGGTGAGGCAGTGGGTGTTCTGAATCAGTGCCTGGATGCAGCAATAGACTCAATGAAGGTCAATAAACTGATGAAAGTCAATGAACTGATGGAGATCAATAAACTGCGCTACAAACATTAAATTAATAAATACAAGTATTTTCTGTGATTCTTTGGGCATAGTGTGGACAGCTGAATATATCAAGTCAAACCTGGATAACAATAACAATAAATAGATAGCAGATAACAATAAATATATTATATTAATAATTCTTCTATTTCCTTAACAAGCCCCACTGGGGTTCAGAGTAACTCACAGCAGCAATTTAAAAATTAAAACACTACAGCAATCAATTTACAGCATGTAATAGACAAAATGGACTTGCATTACATCAATGTATGTAGTGTTAGGTACAACATGTAAGGGGTATGTTATTAATATAGCATAATTAATATATGAAGGGAATACATCATACTCTGCTGGAGAGACAAGTTATGCAATTACACTTTTAAGAGTTATCTTTTATCCTTTAGTGTGAGGAGTAAAGAGCTTAAGATCTTGTTGCAGAAATGGTCTTTGTACAGATTGATGAGCTTCATGACAGATAGAACAGTGACCAGACATCCTTCATACATTAATCACATAAATTACTGTGTAAACATCTATGCACATAAGCTTTACACAAGCATGATCAGGATTCCAGATCATGCAGAACCAGGAAACAACCTGCAAGGAAACGGAAGTGCATTTTAATTTTATCCAGATTTTCATTAAATTAGTTTTGGCCCATCAGCAGCACACGAAGCAAGAAAAGCAGAGTATACTCCACCTACAAACCCAGTTTCACAAGCCATACAGAGCACTTTAAACAATGTCACTATGGGCTTAGTTGAAGTAAACGTCATTGACCGCAGCAATACTGTTGAGCAAATAAGAGAGGCTTATCCCCTGCCCTGTATGTGCTGTCTTGCTGTGCAGGCCGCCCCATCTTATTCTTCACTGTGTATTGTTTACTTTGAAGTGGAGCACAGTAATGCTACTGCAAAATAGCACTACTGAAGGCTCCCCCACCACTGGCTGTCCTCTCGCCTTCTCCTCCATGTATTGTTTACTTTGAAGTAGATTGCAGTAACGGTCTTGCGAAATACCATTACTGAAGACTCCTGCCACTGTCCACCCCATCGCCTTCTCCTCGGTGTATTGTTTACTTTGAAGTAGATCACAGTAATGCTACTACAAAATACAGCTACTGAAGGCTTCTGCCGCTGGCCGTCCCCTTGACTTCTCATCTGGGTATTGTTTATTTTGCACTACATATTGTGAATAGGTAAAGAGGTCCCACCCCTTGACCAGGTCATTGCCAGTTCACAGCCAGGTCACAGAAATAGGCATGGCCATGATTTAACACTAAGGACTGGGACATACTGCAGCAGAACCGCTCTAGAGCTGCATTTAAAGGAAAAGCAGCGCATTAAAATGGCTCTCCAAAAAATCACTTTTTCCAGAGGGAAGCTGTGTGTCATCTGTCACAAATGACCCCAATGTGCTCTCCTTCCACATTAAATCAGCAGTGTACATTGAGCCCAGGAGTCCATGCTGAATACAGGTAGCCCCTAATAGTCATGTAGGCTACTTTACAAAAAGAACATGTGATGGGGCTAAGAGCCGTCCTGATCATACGAACAGCCTATGCTGAGCAGCTGCTCATCCATAGGTTTTCTTCATCCTCAATACACAGATTTGGGGTGGGGGGAGGTTACCAGGCCACATGAATTTGACAATGGCAGGGTCAGTAACGTGACTTCGCTCTTCGTCCTACACATGAGTAGGCTGACCAGATAAAATCCAGGTCAGGGCTCATATAACTTTAACAGATGTAGAGAAATGGGAATTTCAGCCAGTGTCATTTGTATGCAATTAGTTCCTGGAGAAATTCCCTCTTCATCACAACAATTAAAGTTGCAGGGGCCCTGCCTTCTTTTGTATATGGTCACGCTAGTATAGTGCCTGCAACTTTAACTGTTGTGATGAAGAGGGAATTTCACCAGGAACTAATTGCATACAAATGACACTGGCTGAAATTCCCTTTTCTCTACAACTGTTAAAGTTATATGAGCCCTGACCTGGATTTTATCTGGTCACCCTACACATGAGTGACCTCAATGCAAGTAATGTGTAAATAGGGGTAGTTTGGGGTGGACTTCTCCTATCACTGGGACAAGAGTGACACCACACTAAAAGGCATAGACGCCTACTATGGATCAAAATTTAATGACTATAATGGACATCAAAGCAGAACAACAACATATTCACTTCCATTTGCTCTCCCTTTTCCCTTGGTTTTTTTCTGTGAACACCTTACTTCCTTGGGCATTTGCTCTTCCTGCACAGAATAAGACTTATCAGGTCTTTTCCAGCTAGATTCTTCCCCATGCCCATTTATCAAAGTGAAAAATTAGAACAGGTAAATAATGGCAAATAAAATGCTTACATGGCAATACACACCCACCTCATTGCTGATCTTTTGAGTGTAGGAGGCAATGGGGACAATAGTTACTTTGGTTGCATTCATGATGACATTGGCTATTATGACTCACATCCATTGCCCTCACTAACCTGTAAGATGCACTTCTTTTACTTCCTTGCTGCAGATGCTGCTTTTCACAAAGCTTCCACCGGTATGATATTCTCAATCTTAGTGCCAACCTGGTCTGGTGTAGACACTGCCTCCTCGGGGTCACATTGAAGGGGACGATCAGTTTCCCTGCACCATTCATGATGCCCAGGAGTGAACTCCTGCTCCAAGTGATGTGTACAGTCATCCAAATGGAAAGGTTGACCCAAAGTTTGTGTATTTCAGAACAATCTTGCTTTATAATGAGCAGACAATTAAAGAAGATAATCACTCAGGACACTTCTAACCTCCAAGCCCTTTAAATGAAAATAAGCTACATTCTGAGCTAAGTTAATCAGGCCCAATCTATTTTCCCTATCGCTACAAATCACCGCAGTTTTCAACTAACAAGAATGGGTTGCCCTACTTGATCCGACAGGCCTTGTAAGAGAGGCACTTAGCATAGCATTACCATCATTACATCCCCAGGTTAAAGGCAATGAAACTCCGGGAGCAGCAAAGTCAAATCAGTTCAATTGTCTGATTGTTCATGCTGACAAAGTAGTGAGGCTGGCAGGGGTCCGGCATAAAACTTAGGGTTTTTATAGAGGAGCTCCTTTAAGGTAATTCATTGCCCTCTGCCGTGGTTTTAAATCAGAAGGGATAGAGTGGTCACAGTGAACATGGCTCTCAACGTTCCTTGAGAGCCATGTAGCAGATAGCCAGCTGCTAGGCCAGATGACAAAGGTGCCTTAAGAGCACTTGGTTTTGCTGTAACCCATTCTGGGGAAGTGCAATGGATTTGGCTTGAAGCGCAGCAATAAAAAACGATGGTGATTAATGAAGCAGCACAACTTAATAAAGCAAGTTGACTCCCGTTTCCTTCTCGCAGGCATTTTCACTGTCCACAAAGCAGTTCTTTTACTTACCAGCAGGGACGTGTAAAATGTTAATCATCGATCTGTGGGCCATTAAAGAAGTTGCTTTCCCTCTCTCAACTTGAAAAACCAGGGGGGGGGGGGGAGATAATGGGTTTGGTTAACAGAGCTCTTCAGATAATGGAGGATGTTCAGAGGGAGGCACTGATGGAGTCAGCGTGGGAGCTCAGCATATTAATCCAGCCTTCTCTTAGGAACCATGAGTTCAAACTCTGGGCACTGAAACACATGCCTGGGATGCGGGTCAATGCACTTGATCACCTGCTAACAGCATGGGCTGTCTGCATTTGGCATAGATAGACAGTGAGCTTAGTTAAGTCTGGTAAACGCCACTAGTGCTACCAAGCAATAGGAATGGCCTACTACTTTGACTGAATAAATACTATCACCCTACACTGCATCCACGCAGTCTAGAACTTCATCTACTGTAACTTCGACAGCAGTTCACCAATGTTTCTCCCAGCCTGAAATCCTTTAACTGAAGATGACAGGAACAGAACAATCTGGCCTGATATAAGGCAAAACAGGAGCTTTGGGTTTTTACAATTGACTACACAAAGCCTTAAATGCCAGCAAAACGCATTTATGGCACAACACATTTCTGGTAAAATAGTGGCTCCCTGCTGTTATCCTAATATCCTAGTCTTAATGGTCTAATATCCTAATATCCCCATCTTAATCGTGTGACAGTAATCATTAACTCAGACATTCAGATCTTCCCTCTAATGACAGATAACCTATCATCACAAAACAGCAGAATGTGGTTGAACTAAATTGTCTGAAGGGGTTCAATATTGAATGGACTCTGGAGCCATAACTGGAACCTGCTGTCAGGGCCAGATCTCTGGCATGAAACATATCTAGAAGTGCTAATGAACTGGAATGGTGCCAATGAGGATCACAGGCCACAGTTTCAAGCAGGTTGATTTGGGGTTGTTGTTGTTGTTTTGCAATTTTCCAAAAGCATGGTCTAGTGTGTATTGGGCAATTTCTACTTCAGATAATCTCTACTAACATTTGATCCCCACAATTCAAGAATGGTAAAAGTCAATGCTCACAAAGAAATATGTGTGTGTGTGTGTAAATTATGTAGATAGTTTTACAGTTATATGATTAATACAGTTTAGTATGTATATACAGTAGTTTTTAAGAGGCATTATTAGTAGCAGTATTGAAGTGCCTTACAAACTAAACTTTGTACAAAACACAAAACAATAAATAGTCCCTACTGTAAATTAGACAGAGCTAAAAATGGAGGAATGAGCAAAACAATTAGACACAGGCTACCTAAGATAAATGAGTCTTAAGACTTTTTCTTCTTTTTTATTTTCTCTCCTCTTTCTCTCTCTCTCTTTCAATAGATAGATTTTTTTTTTTGGTATATGAGATACACACTAACAGTGGTGTGCCTTCGATTTTAATTTTTTTTGAAGCAAGATCAAGCGCTTGTCCTGGGCTTTTAAAATGTGGGGAGGAATATAGCCTGGATAAGTTCTACCATCACACTGCTGTGATGGGAGAATCAGATTCTATGCTTCTATCCTCAATCTTACATTATTCTTTGTATCTTCTCCTGCAGAGTCAGCTGAATTATTAGGCAGAATGAGACACAGAATGAACACAGGAGTGTGTTCTACTTAACAGAGAACAGTGCTCTATTTGAAGGACTGTCCAGTCCAATTCTGATTTAAAGATAAAGAACCATGAGAAGACTAGAAGGGGCATGGAAGTTGCCCATCAATAGTTAGTACCTGGAGAGTAAACTGAGCACACACACACACACACACACACACACGAGACCTAGTCTTCCCCACTATGGTGAGATATATTATATTTGTTTTAAATTGTAGAGATTATTTCTGAACATACATTGTCCTCTTTTTTGGTGATGTGTAAGTGGCAACCCTATTGAGGCAGGCCATCAGGTGGCAGATATGGGGGTACTACAACCAAAACTGAATCTTCAGCTTTGGGCTCAAAAATGTCTGGGTCATCTCTGCTGTGCCAAAATGGAAAAAAAAAACCATTATGAAATCTCATTATACGTCAACCATTTATTCGTGCTTGCCAATTCTCTTCTGTAAAAAGCCTCCTGTGAGGAAATCCAAAATGGCATTTTCTGACACAGTCTGGGTTTATGTTTAATCCATATTCTCAAAATCGCTCGTGTCACATAATGATTATTAAATTCTACATTCACTTTAGCTTTATCGTACCACAGTTACCCATGCCAACCAAATCTTAGATCATGTCCCTCTAATTCCAGTAATCTTCTATTTTTCATCAACTTATTCATTAAAGTTTCAATTCCACTCAGTGGATCCTCTAAAGTAAACACCAGATCATCTGCAAAAGCTCTTAACTTGTAAGATTATTTTCTAAATTTTATTCCTCCAATTTTTTCTTCTTGTCTTACAGCTCTGTTCAATACTTGCAACACCAAGATAAATAGCAAAGGTGACATTGGACAGCCCTATCTAGTCCCTCTTACAATCTTACACGGTTTTGACAATTCTCCATTAATGATGATCTGCGCACTCTGTTCAGTATAAATTGACTTCACCCATGTTGTGAAATTAGACCCAAAGTCCATTGCTTCCAAAACTTAAAACAAAAAGTCCCAATTAAGATTGTCAAAGGCCTTCTCCATGTCCAAAAAAATCAAAGCTGCTTGTTTTTCAGGATGTTTATCCAAATATTCTATGATATTCAATACAACTCTGATGTTATCTTTTATCTGTCCTTTCAGTAAAAATCCACATTGATCTTCATGAATAAATTCCTGCAACACAAACTTCAACCTTTCCACCATTATAGATATAAACAACTTGTAATCGTTATTCAACAGCAATATTGGCCTATAATTTTTAGTCACAGTTAGATCCTGACCTTCTTTAGGTATCAACGCTATATATGCTGTTTTCCATGTCTCTTCCCCTCTTTCAAAATAGAGTTCATCATACTTTGCAAAGGTAATAATAATTCCTCCTCAAAATTTTTGTAATATGTACCTGGAAGACCATCCGGTCCTGGTGTTTTCCCCAATTTTATTCTTTTTATAGCTGCGACCATTTCAGCCATAGTGATCTCTCCATTTATCATTTGTTTCTAATCCAAAGAAATTTTAGGCAAATTCTGTTTTTGTAAATATGTATCTATTCTATCCAATGGCATTTCATGTTTTTTATATAAATTCAAATAATACTGCCAGAATATTCTTTGTATCTTCACATCATCCATTATTTCCATATCACCCTCCTGAATTTTCACTATTGACTTTTTTTCTTTTTCTTTCCTCAGTTTGTAAACTAGTCATTTTCCTGGTTTATTTGCACCTTCAAATTCTCTCTGTTTTACAAAATTTAACTTCCATTCCATTTTTCTGACCATCAACATAGACAGTTGCTGTTGCAATATCTTGATCTGGTGGCTAATCCCCACCTTTCTTGGTGTGCTCTTTAACTCCTCTTCCTTCTTTTTAATCTCATCCGTAATAGCTTTCATTTTTTCCTGTCTCTCCCTCTTAATTTGACTTTTCTTCTGAACAAAATATCCTCTTATAAAAGCTTTACTTGTGTCCCAGAAGGAGATGTTAAAATGAAATCAAGAGATGAGTTACTGAGTGAAGGAAATGTTTGTCAGTGGTTCTCATATTTACAAATGATGGAAAGGTTTAAGATAGATAAAAAAAATTGGGGGTTTGAATGTACAAAATCTGAATTTGAGAAAGTCTTATGTACAGATGATGATCATGTTATTTCGAAGACATATAAACTTTTGTTAAAGTAAGAGACTGAAGATGAACAGATAAAAGATTGTATGATAAAGTGAGCTCAAAATTGAGGATACAACATTACTATGGACCAGTGGGAGAATATGTGGTTGAGAGGTTTGAAATTTACATTATGTGCCAGATTGAAATATTTTTTTTATAAAATGATGTATAGATGGTATATATCTCCATCAAAATTGGCAAAAATGTATAAAGGGACATCGGGAAGGTGCTGGAAATGCGAAGAACAGGAAGGAACTTTTTATCATCTATGGTGGACATGTAAAAAAGCAAAATCCTTTTGGACACAAATGCATAAGGTGATGCAAAATGTATTGAAGATTAAAATACAACTACATCCAGAGTACTTTTTGTTGGGGATAATATATGAACAGTTGATGCAAGGTTATGGAACTTAGGGTGACCAGATAAAATCCAGGTCAGGGCTGATGTAACTTTAACAATTGTAGAGCAAAGGGAATTTCAGCCAGTGTCATTTGTATGCAAGTAGTTCCTGGTGAAATTCCCTCTTCATCACAACAGTTAAAGTTGCAGGCACTATACTAGAGTGACCATATACAAAAGAAGGTAGGGCCCCTGAAACTTTAACTGTTGTGATGAAGATGGAATTTCACCAGGAACTAATTGCATACAAATGACACTGGCTGAAATTCCCTTTTCTCTACAACTGTTAAAGTTACATGAGCCCTGACCTGAATTTTATCTGGTCAGCCTAATGGAACTTTATTCTTATATGTGACAATGGCAGCAAGATTAATATATGCCCATAATTGGAAGGCTGAGAAAGTACCGACATAGGAGGAATGGCTGTTGAAAATTACAGAAATGGCGGAAATGGCAAAACTCACTGCGATAATAAAAGATAAAACAACAAATGGGCTCATCAGGGAATGGAAACCTCTGATAGATTTTTTTAAAAGAGAGAGAAGGGAAGGACATATTTGCATGCGGATTCAGCAACTAAATTGGAAGAAAAACAATTGATAAAGATAGGGAAGTCGGGAAATTCACTCACTATTTTGTTTCATTTTTTATTAGGCTTATTTTGATAAAGCATTAAGAAAACATAGATATTTTTGTTTGTTGGAGAAATTCGGTAGTCCATTTTAATGTTGTATGTTGTATTGTATTGTTAGTGTTTTATTTTTATTTGAAAAAAACCATTATGACCCTGTTCACACGACATGCTAAGCCACAGTGATTAAGCATTTTGAGCTAAACATTATGGCTTAGCGTATCATGTGAACAATGACTCAGCGTGTTGTGTGAACCATTCGTAACCATGGTGGCTACATAACCACGGTTTAAACATGCTCACTAACCATGTGCTGCAAAAGGGTTAGTGGCCTAAACCACTCCTTAGTGTGTTGTCTGAACAGGCCCTATGCAGTAATTTTCCGTATGAAAATGTTAGCAAGAATATTTATTAGGTGTCATGATATGTAACCACTTGGAAAATTTAACATTCCCTGAAGTAAGAGGGATTTCTGGATAGCAATGCAGGCGGGATACCCACCCTGGGAAAAATCTTTGCACGTTGCTAGGACCATTTTAGTCCTCTCCAAAGATATGGAAATATATTTCTTTTATCATGCAATAAAGCTAATTTTTATCTGGTCTGGACGTGGTCACTGGAGAGGGGTGAGTGGAGAAGACACAAGGAAAAGCATGGATCTTTCTCTTTCAAAATCTTTACGATTCCATCAGTTCTCATTAAAATGTTTGTTTTATAACACCTCATGCATAAGAAATGTATTTATGTGCTGTTGAAGACTAATAGGCTGTCAAATCTGAGCTCACAAATAGTGCAACGCAGCTGTATTGCAAGTGTGGATAAAGTGACCTCGTACCTTGCTGTTTAAAGGCAGGAAAGGTGAGATTATTAGAATCACACAGAGACAGAATCTTAAGTGGTTACAATCAAAGGAGCACAATGGTGCTAGCAAAATCAAGATGCCTGCCAAAAAGCCAGCCCAGCTGGGATTTTCAGATTGGAATCTGGATCTAAACTTCTCCTAAGATCTCCGCATTAACCTAGACTCTTTATTCGGTTTCTTTTTTCTTTATTTTGCGCTAGGAAACTACTGAAGCCTTCAGAATGACCTTTCCCATCACACGCCTGATGTGCTTTTTAATGACTTTCTGATGTTACCATTAATCATCATCATATTTTGTAGATTAAGAAGAAATTTAGCAAAGGTTTTTGTTTTTGTTTTTAAACAGTCCTTACAAACTACAATACAATACAATACAATTCTGCTCTACAACTCTACCAAGTTTTTTAATCAGAAGAAGTCTTCTGACTTTCTGGTAAGGTGCCAGGTCACTTAACCTGGAGAAACTACATATCTTTAAAAGTGTTGAGGAAGTTAACACTAAGCTGTCTTCTCCTGCTGTCTCATTGTCCAGTCTTCTACCCCATTGTATCTTGTAGCATGCAAGACTCCAGGTGGTTGTATTCTATGAGTCATTGAAATTTATCACGGCAGAATTTGTGCATGTTGTTAGAAGAAAAATGCTTTTCAGTGATCGAAACCTGCTATCCCCATATTTCATTGGGTATCTTTAATGTTTGAAGATAAGAGTAAACCATTTATTATTATTCTAGGGTGACTGTATGACAGGAAAAACCTGGATTTGTCAGGAGTTTTGGTAACAAATCCGGGAAGGGGGGGATTATGAAATTTGACAAAAAATCCAGATTTTCCCCATCCTCCCCAGCCAAAGAGCAGCTCTACTTTAATGAGAATTCTCAAACACGCTTACAGCTCTGCCATATTTAAAGATAAAGAGATGAAACTTCGCACCATGATAGCTTTAAGGAAGGGCTTTAGCCATGCCAAATTTGAAGCAGATCCACTGATTTTTAAGGATTTTTTTAAGTTTGAGGTTTTAAAATATATATATATATATTTACAAAACTGTCACTTTTAAAGATAAAGAAATGAATCCTGGCACCATGATAGATCTCAGGTAGGGCTTTCTCCTTGCCAAGTTTGAATCAGATCTGTTCATCTGTTGATTTTTAGGAATTTTATAAAGTTTGAGATTTTAAATTATTTTTTTTAAAATTGCTGGAGCCATATTCTTCAAACTCAGGTTGTCAAACCTCCTCTTTAGAGTATTGCATATTGAGAATTTTCAGCCCTTGGCATCAAGGGAATCTCAAGTTTTTAGCTAAGAAGGGCTGGGCAAGTAGGGTACCTTTCCTGTTGCAGATTTGGTGGGCAGTTAGGCACCTGGAGCTCAGCAGAGGTGAGGCACCACAGATCAAAATGTGGGAAAGGAGAGGTTAGTCAAAGTAGCTCACAGGGCAAAATGGAACAGGCCAGAGGCCTTTTTCTCAGAGTTCCACATCAGGGACGATGAAGGGTCATCCTTAGAGAAAAACTCTCACGACCAACAGTGAGGTGTCAGTCAAGAGAGAGGCTCTCATCTTTGCAGATGTCCTGTTGATGCGGATGTTGGAACCTGGCATGTCATGTCATTGCTTTGGTTTGCTACCTCTTCCCTTCCATTTCACTTTGTTCTAGGGATGTGCATCGGATCCGATCCACGATCCGAATCCGATCCGCCCCAAAATCGGAACAATCCGATCTGATCCGACCAACCCTCCGATCCGATCCGGTCCGCTGAGGTCCGATCCGATCGGCGGATTGGACGCCATTTTGAATGCTTTTTCCCATAGCCAAGTATTGTTTTACAAAAATGCCTATAACTTTTTCATTTTTTATGATAGAAGGATGAAACTTGGGCACACTGTAGACTGGTTAGGGACAGGTATCTGTGAGAAGGGCGGCGCGTGCTCCTCGCAGGTAGGATCTTCAAGACAGCAGCTTCAGCAGCAGCAGCATCAGGCAGACATTCAAATGGCAAAGTCCAACATTGGGGACTGGGTGGGAGCTTCCCCTATGGGCAAGTATGGTTTCTCAATGGGCAAGTGCTATGCAATGAATCCCTATGGGCAAGTATGATTTCTCTATGGGAAGGTGCTATGCAATGAATCCCTATGGGCAAGTGCTATGCAATGAATCCCTATGGGCAAGTGCTGTCCAATGAATCCCTATGGGCAAGTGCTATGCAATGAATCCCTATGGGCAAGTATGGTTTCTCAGTGGGGAAGTGCTATGCAATGAATCCCTTTAAACCCCCCTCCCCACGAACGTCCCTTTCTCTGCCCAGAGCAGTTGCTACAGAGAAGTAAATCAAGAAGCTGCCTCCTCCCCCTCCATGCTCAGCTCCTCTGTGCGCGCCCCCTTCTTCTCTGCCTGCGATGGGTGGGTAGGTGGGAGACAGAGCTGCCTCCAAGGGGAAGCTCCCACCCAGTCCCCAATGTTGGACTTTGCCATTTGAATGTCTGCCTGCTGCTGCTGCTGCTGCTGCTGTCTTGAAGATCCTACCTGCGAGGAGCGCGCACCGCCCTTCTCGCGCAAGCTATGGGACTTGTGCTTTTCCCCAAGGGGAAGCTCCCAGCCAGTCCCCAAGGTTGCCTTTACAACAACACGGAGTTTTGACAGATAAAAGAGGGAGGGGTAGGCGGGGGGGGGTGCATTTGACAGCCCAAGCCTCTGTGGAAAAACTTTTGTAACTTTTAAACTAAAAAATCCATAGCCATCAAATGCCTGGACCTATCATTCTGAAATTTCTGACAGATAACTACCCCTAACCCATCTACAAAGTGAGCAAGTTTCATGTGTGTAACTTTAAAAATGAAAAAGTTATAGGTGTTTCTTTCCTCATTGTTTCAAAAATTAATTGCCACAAAGGCTATGTTTCTGAAATTTCACACACATATCAAGCCAAGTGTTACCGTTACTACTACCCGTTTTTCTAAAATTAATTGCCACACAAGGCAAGCACCTATGTTTCTGAAATTTCACATACATAGGTCCCAATGTACCACCTACAATGTGGCAAAGTTTCATGTGTGTAACTTTAAAAATGAAAAAGTTATAGGTGTTTCTTTCCTCATTGTTTCAAAAATTAATTGCCACACAAGGCAAGCACCTATGTTTCTGAAATTTCACACACATATCAAGCCAAGTGTTACCGGTAATGTGCCCAAGTTTCCTGTTTGTATCTTTAAAAATAAAAAAAGTGGGAGGCATAACCGTGAGCTAGGCACTGTCTGCACTGCTGGCATCCTAAGCAGAACATTTGAAGTGCGTGTCAGAGAAAAATAGATAGATTTATGGCTTGGGCTGGCTGGTATATCTCTTGGAGACAGAGTTAGACTGAAGACACAACTCAGAGATAGCTGTAGCTGAACCCTGAGAAGCTGGCATGCCACACAGAGTCTTTCAAGAGCGTCTCAGAATCAAGTGTTGGTGCAGATGTTGGCTGGTTGAAGGCTTTGGCTGGCATCAATTTCAGACAGAGTTACAAATCCGAGACAGCTATAGCTTAGCCCTGAAAGGCTGGCATGCCACACAGAGTCTTTTAAGAGCATCTCAGAGTTGGTGCAAACAGAGGTGGCTGGTAGCAGAGCTTTTTTTAAACAAGTCACCAGATGTGACCAAGCTATAAGCTGGGACCCTACCCCCAGCCACAGGGTACAAGTGCACAGCCTGGCTGGACTGTTGGGAGACTTTGGCAGAGAGAGAGGAGGGGGATTGTTTGAGGCTGGAAGCTGGAGACGTCGGCTGGCTGGCATAAGGTAGAGAGAGGCTGAAGGCAACCCAGATTCACCTGTAGCTTGGCCCTCAGAGGCTGGCTTGCCACCCAGAGTGTTTTAAGAGTGCATCAGAATCGAGCAGGTGTGCAGTAGGAGAGGAGGTAGAGGTGGCTGGTGGTGAAGTTTTTTAAAGTAAGTCAACAGACATGACCAAACAATAAGCAATACCCCTGGCCACAAGCGTGCAGCCTGGCTGGACCATTGGGAGACTTTGGCAGAGAGAGAGGAAGGGAGATTGAGGCTGGAGGCTTTGGTTTGGCTGCTGTGACTTAGAGAGACAACAGAGGCTGCACAGACAACCCAGAGACACCTGTTGTAACTTAGCCCTATGGTGCTGGCAGGCAATGTAGGGCATTAGAAAGAGGGTCTCAGAGTCGCGTGTTTGTGTAGGAAGTAGACAGGAGTTCAAAATCTGTATGTGAGAAGTGGTGTCAATGCACAAGCCTTGAGAAGCTAATGTATATAAGTGAGAAGTGTGAATGGGCGAAGTGTCTGTCGCCCATAACACTCACCCTAATGTTAGAGTAGAGAAACTTGTGACAATCATACACAAAGTTAAAAAAAATGTAATTTAAAAATAAAAAAGCCAGCCAGCCAACTGGCTGGCAACAAACTCTGTTAAAAGCAGCAGCAGTTTGCAGCGGAGTGAGGATACAGTCAGAAAAGAATGTATCACACGGAGTATAGGAAAAGCTTCAAAGTACAGCAAAAGCTACAAAAGCAGGAGTAAGTGAAATTAATTTCAGATACATTGTTCTTTATTTCAGTGATTTTACCATTAAGATGTTATGTAGAACAGATTTGTCTTAATTGTGTGCTGTAAAATCAGATATGTGACCAAGGCTATGTTCAGGTGGGCACACCCCCTTGGTGCTGGACACGTGCCCTGGGGCCAGACATGTTGCTGGGCATGTCCCCTTGGGAGCTGACCATGTTGTCCTCCTTTTTGGTTTCCAAACTATGGTCACCCTAATTAACAACAAAATCAACTACATTCAGAATCAACCCCCATCGTCATCACAGTGGACCCACCAGCAGGGTCAACACCAAAACCTAGAAAGAAGAGGTACCTCTAACCCAAGTGCAAAAAAAGCATGTGGCAAGTAGCTGCCTTATATAAAGGGAAAGCTTGCATAATTCACTGCAGCACATAAACCATAACATTCCACACTCCCAAACATTAGCTGTTGACATGGCTACCATTTGTAGTAATTAGGACCACTCAGTGTAGGAAATGAATTAAGATTCTCCACAGGATCCTCATTTGTGTGGTATATATTAAGACTAAAAGGCTACTTATGTAAATAGTTACTCTTACATCACTACTTACTTGTCTGCTAGCTGAGTTGCATCCAATTTAGTAAAGTGGCCACAAAATGTGTAATTTCACAGGAAGTAGCTTAGCCAATGGCACTAAGGGGGTTTATTCACATAATAGTTATTACCTGGTGTGATTTAATGCCCCCTTTCTGGCATTTCTCCATGGAAAAATATACAAACAAAACAGTATTAAAAACCAGCATCTAAAGTTCTCTTGAAGAATGTATGTCCTGCACCTAAACATATTTACACAGAAGCAAGCCCTGTTGATTTCATAACGCTGTAAACTGGTGTACTGGCATGTGGATGCCCCAGGAGCCCAAATGGGGGAAGGAGAGAAAACCACCCCCTTACAGAAAAATATCAGATCAGAATTATCCCATCCACCCCTGCAAAAGAAGACAGCATTTTGTACAGGCACAGAATTGCTGTTCAGTCCCTTCTAGGTTTTTGTGTATGCAGCTTACTTTAGAAGTTTCTATAAGGGTCTTTTTAAAGCTGTCCACAGAACCCATTCATTGAGAGTGCTCATTTATTTTCATGGGCATGTAGGGAGAGAAAATATGCTAACACAATTAATGTAATGTTGCCAAAGTAGGGGCTTCCTCTCCCCCACCTCCTTTTAGCACAACATTACACACTGTTCAAATATTGAAAAGGAAAATATTTTTATTCTCTGTCTGAGGCTTTCCCTTCCTTGTGAGGATTCCTATAAATTAAGAGAACTGAAGTGAATTCAAGACAAAAACAGTTCAGTCAAAAAAATATTTCAAAAGCCCTTAAGGCAATAAGAAATGTCTGAAAGTAGAAAAATGCTGACAGTTACCAATGACAAGAACATTATTTTTTTTCTGTAACATAGGATTGAAACACACACATACACACACACACACACACACACACACTGATGACTGTGTTAAGACTTAGGCTGAAAACTCTACTTTGTCCTTAAAAAAGAAAGAAATGTAAAGAAAAAGGTAATTCAAAAAGGAGGGACAAATTTTGAGGCAAGTTAGCACTTTTGCCTGCCTATTGATACTGTGGAAACTGTTTTCATTAAGCCAATAGAGCAATAATAATGTTCTGTTCTAAGCTAAATCTGGGAGATTCTACAGACTTTTTCTTCTCATTTAGCAAACTGGGGCAGGATCCTGCTGCTTTCCCAAAGCCCCATCTTCCAGTGCTTGATGCATCTCCTAAATGGCACATACGTATGTGTGCACATTTCCATGCATTTTAACCCCTCCCATACATCAGAGGTAAGGATCACATTGGTCATAGTACATCAAGAATGTGGAGGTAGGGCAAAAGTGGCCAGTGCTGCACATTCAGCTTAACGTTTGACAAAATGATGAAAGGTTCTATGAGCTCCACAGACGGGTGAAATTACGCTTGCCGACCGTCACTTCTCCGCTCCCGTTCTTGTTGCTCAATACTTCCTCTTTTTCTCAGGGAGAGGAAAGAGGAAGTAAAAAAAGTGCTCATTCAGGGAGCATATTTTTATCACGCCGCTTCTCCTGCACAGCAGGAGATAGCGGCAACTTCCGTCTTTAAAAATAATACGGACTTACTGGGGGCTTTTTTTGTTGCGTGAAGGCTAGAAGACACAGGAGGCGCGCAGGACATTATGAGAGGGACCTGCGAAAATCGGTGAGTCCCCAGTAACGAGCATGCAATAAAACACTCGTCTGATGATGTCCTTGGTCTATAGTTCTGCAATAATTATTATACGGTCACCACAGTACAAGCATCTCTATTTTCTTATCTGGAGAAGGACTGTCACTCAGTAGTATAACACCTGCTTTGCATGCAAAAGGTCTCAAATTCAATCCCCAAATCTCTGGGTAGAGGATTGGGAATGACCCCTGCCTGAAATCCTGGAGAGCTGATACCAGGTCACTGAGTGTAGACAATACTGAGCTAGTGGGGCCATTGCCTCGCTTGATACATTCCTGTGTGGTCTTGTGAGCTGTATTCATCGCTACACTCCGGATTCTATTTGTATGCATATTGTATTCTTCAGTACTTAGTCTTAGGTTTTGTGCTGTCACAAGTGTGACTTATATTCTTATGCAAGATGGTTACTTTTTAATATTACTCGTTTTCTCTTTTACAAAAATGTTCTCTTTTTCTGGGACCATCTTTTACTATTTGTACAATAAATATCAAACAAGGCTCTTGTCATTTTCAGTTTAGCATATTTCCTTCCCCAAGTGATGGGAAATTTAATATGAGTTTCCTTTGGGGAAGAGAGAATTGTGATATACTTGTAATAAGATGTTTATTTACAAATTTACATTGACCAGGCATTACAGAGGTATAGAAGCAAACACATCGGTGGTGCTGGATCCGCAGAAACATAAACCACTTCAACAGCTTTACCCCAAAACTTTTTTAAAAAAACTTTTTAGAGTACTGATCATTTTCATATTGTGAAGTCTGGAAGCATCCTAAAAAAACCCAACCAACCGTGTGTTTGTGTGTGTGCCTGCACAGGGGTGGTTGCTTCTCCAACACCCCCCACCTCCCATCAATTTTTCTTCTGTGACTTACTTCTGGTTTTGCTTATAGGTTTGCAGCCATCCTAGCTGGGGAAGTGGTGTCTGGAAGTGATGTCTTTCCCTCTTAAAGTTGAGGGGAATTTTGTGTTGTGCAGAAAAGATGGGTATCAGGTTTCTCTGGAGCACTGTATTACTCCATGAACATTTGATCATTTCCTGATTTCAGCCTTCTCTCAGGCTATTTTTTTCCCACCCACCACCGATTTTAGGTTTTTAAAATCAAACCAATTTTACATTTATATAACTTTGACAGGGATAAAGAATACCTTATCCAATTTCCATCTGTCCCTTTCCAGCTCATCTGTGATCTCTATTTATTTTGTGCCATGGAAGTGTAGTCATATTTACAAAGAGATAGACCTCTGGCTTTTGTAAATGCTTGGCATAAGACAGATGTTCCACAGATACAGCTTCTTTCATTACACTGTTGCACTACCAGGAGAAAGTACCTGGTAAACGCTGCCCCGCTTCAGAAGCATTCAAAGAAGAGGATGAACACTCTATTTTTGGAAAATGTCATCCTACCCTAGAACTCCTAGCAGAGGGGAAAGAAGCAGAGAGTTTGCAGAGGGTTTGCAGAGGGTTTGCTTTGGCTCCTGGAAAATTTGGATTGGCAGTATATCCTCCAGACAAAAGAGTTCTCCATCTGGGAAGGGAGGAGGAAAGAAAATCAATCAAAAAGCACCTTCTAGGAAAACTTTCATATTTCAAAACAATTCTAAAGTATAAATAAATTGAATCACTGTTGCGGGCATCCCAATGATCCCACTTGCTTTAATGGATAATCTTGGGATACAGATAAAAGTGCACTGAAGTCAGTAACCAAAGAGTTTCCTTTTCCCAATAGGAAATTTGTTCACACACTCACATGCATAGTAATGGCTTTCATTTCCTTGGTGTACAAATGTATGGATCATGGAGGTATTTGAACATCTACAGTTTGTCCCTTCAGACAAATTAAATAATGAGCATGATTTGGGTGCTCAAAGGCTAGATCCTGCCTGCCTATCCTTTGAATCACAATCGAGTATAATATTCTAGAGGTTCATCACTGGTAGCAGCCTCATCTCCTGTTTCTGCCATTGCGTCTGTTTCTTCTTCGAAAGCTGGATTAAGCCTCCCAGGTGTGTAGTCATTTCTTTTCAGATCTATGGAGAAAACAGGTAAAAACCTCAGATCACAAATGTTCAGCATACACAAAGAGCCAGCTCTTGAGAAAAAGTGCAAGTGGTAAGTCAATCCGTAACATGGTACAGCACAGAAAGCAAGCATGCTTCTATTTTTGGTCCCCTCTACAAGGATTCGCTTTTGCGCCTGGTTAGGCGATTATGCGCATAATCGCTGAAGCGCATTTACACCTAATACCTCTGCACGAGAGGCGGCGAGAGGCGGCGAAGCGCATTAATGGGTGACCTTACAAGTAGTTAATGCGCATAAGCGCTTGTTCACATAGTCAAAATGCGCTTTAACGGCCGGAGCAAAATAAAACTCGCTGTTTAACGCCCATTCGATAATGCGCATAATCGGAGAGATAACGCGCCTGTATGCCCGATTTGCGCTCCGTTCTTGTAGAGGTAAATTTTTTAAAGCGCCTTGAAAGAGCTTTAAACCTCTCTTGTAGAGGCAGCCTTTGTCTTTCCCATATTCCCCTAAACATTCCAAAGAAGTGACACAACAGTGAACTTGTCTTTTGTGCCTCTTAACCTTCTGCTCTGTGATTGGGCTCAAACTGGCCATTCATCAGGAATGGTGTATGGTGTAAGCTCCTGCTGGTGTATCTAAGAAGCTGAATATAGCATAAAACAGATTTTCCCAACATGGTGCCCCAGCCAGCATGGGCAATGGTCAGGAATGCTGGGAGTGGTATTCAAAACATCTGCAGGGCACCAGGTTGGGGAAGGCTGGTCACAGAGAGTTGGATTGATCAAGTTGGGGCAGCTAAGCAATGGGGCAACAGCTGACAGTTGGCAACAAATAGAAACAATAATTTGTCAAATCTCCATGAAAATTCATAGAAGATTTTTTTAAAAAACCTCCTCAGCATCTATTAAAGTAGTATGTTGATGCTAATTATATCAATTCTGGGGTTGTCTATACATCTTCAAAGCCCCATGATGTCTGTGAATCGGCGCTGCATTGGTTATATGACGCAGCCACTGACTCACAGCACCATGGGGCTTTTCCCTGAAGCTGTGCCATAAAAATGTCGGGGACTTACTCTGACATTTTTCTTCAGAAAAAAGTCACCACAGCCCTTCCACCATATGACCTCACTCCGGCGTTAAGCTGGGGGTGGTCTGGGACAGATGGCAACCAGTGAGCGGTCACCGGAAGCCAGGATGAGGGCAGGGGTGAGCTCCAGTTCCCAAATGAGTGCAGCGAAACCCCACTCCAACCTTGTGTAGGGATTTCCTGCCCCCCACCCGCAGCAGAGATACTGTGGAGTTTCTGAGAGAAGGAGCAGCAAAGCAGTGCCTTGAAAACAGACCCTCTTGTGTGTGTTTTAGTTGCCTTTAATAATGAAGTATGCCACTAAAAATTGCCATCTTGAGGTCTGAAAAGCATAAGAAGGTTAGGAACCATGCTTAGTAATCACAAAGACATAAAACAGATGAGTTGAGCCACCTTCTTGACCCATTACTGCATCTCCCCATCTACCTACTTGAGTTCACAATGGGTTTGAAAACTTGTGTTATCGTGGAATTTCCCAACCCGGAACTACTAGCCTCAGGGAAGGCCACTTAGGATGTGTAGCTGATTCTCAGCATGAGAGATGTGTCAAATACACTGAATGGATGAAATAAAGGAGGGAGAGCAACATTACTAAGGAAGCAGAAAGGCTAACAAAACAGGCCTTTTTCAGTCGTGAACACACAGAGCTGTAAGTGTGATCATGACCACTTTTAGTGCCTTTCCTAATCTCTAAGCATTCAACCAACTCTATGTATACAGACCTTACATATGCAGGCCCCAAGAAACAAAACAAAAAGGTTCTCCGTCAAGAAGAGACAGCTTATACACGTACAAGTGGCAAGCTTGTTGCTCTGTACACAGTGCTAATCAATTGATGGGTGTTGAGGTTGGGCCAATGGGCATAATCCCACTTCCCTTGCCATACATCCTCTACGCACACTTTTAGAAGGACTGAAAGAAGGACTTCAGCTGTCCAACGCAACACCTATGCAAGGGGTGGGAAACTTTTGGCCTTCCAGATGTTGTTGGGTTACAACCCTCATCAGCTTCAATAAGCATGGCCAACTGTTGGGGATGATAGGAGTTCAACAACATCTGGAAGGACACAGCTTCTCCACCTATGGAGTCCCAAACCCAAGATAGGGAAAGCAAAACTCTGCACCAAAATTCTGACCTAATAACCCTATTTGTGCAAATAGTTCAAAGCACCACAACTACTTCTCACCAAGTTGACTGATGGGGAAAAGGGGCTGAGATCTCCCAACATGATCCCATGACACCATGTACATTAACAGGATATCACTCTTTCCTATCTTTGCCAACCATGCGTTTGATGGTGGGATTACAAAGTCAGCTGAAAAATACGTGAACAATATTTGTCAGTGTTCTGGACACCACATCCGTTAGTTGTCACCAAGAGGTGCAAATACTTTAGCAAAACCAAAATGCAACAGAGTAAATTAGATTTGTCAGTTCCTAACAAATCTAACACTTCAAACAAAAGAACAGTTTCAAGCAAGATTAATGGGATGAAATAAATTGAAATTATTTCGAGACTGATCTATTAATGTTAATGGTGTTCTTTGGGCTCCTTATTTCAGAATTTAAACTTACTGCTTTAGTCACCCCACTGACAACTGATCTAAGATTTTATATGCAAAAGGGAAATAATTAAATGTTTGCTATGGTAATTTAAATAATTTGCAAAATCAAGAAGTAGAACTGAAGAATGCATTTTAGTTTTGCTTCTGTGGAATTCCAAAGACATATGGAAAGCCTTGACAGACTTCTTAAAATAATTCTTCTTTGGCCTTAGAGATCTTTGTTACCATAAGATCTTTCACACTTATCCCAGAGCTAGAATACCTAGCAGAGACTAGAATGGAGGCAACATAGTAACCACAATTTATCATCCATCCTAGATTCAGGGATAAACTGTTCTCAGGATTTTGTTCAGACATATGTGGAGTTTTCCTACTGCATACCAGGAAGTCTGAGTTTCCTGCAACAGGAATTGCAGCGATGCTTTGAAATGAAGTTTTGGATTGCTTCCTCCCCAAGGTTTGCTGGTCCAAATACCATCCCTCTAGATCTGGAAGAAATGACAGAAAACTAGTGAAAGGTGTAGCCTGTATTTTGATCTATTACCCATAATATTGCAAAGCCTTCAAGAAATTAAAGCACTGACTCTTGATTACTTTGTTCATACATATATGAGAAATGTCAGATCTGCTACAAAATTTAGCCAGTTCAGCAATGTGGCAATCCAGCAGTGATTAGACACCTGGAAAGATCTACCATCTCTGTAAGAACAAGTTGTACATAACATATAAATGTATTGCATACATTTGCCAAGATGCTCCAAATTATGGTATATTTCTGCTGTGTCTCTGAGATCTAAGCAAGTTACCTACCCCTGGCTAAGAAATTAGAACTTATTTGGGGCTGACCTGTGGATGATCTGAAAATATTCCACACACTACTTAGTACTGCTGGCTTTATTAATTTACTCTAACATTTATAGTGCTCATCTCTGGCTTGACTTATACACATAAATCACTATCAAGAGCTATCTGCCTGCAATCCACCACTATGTACTTGTGTGTAGTCTGGATTTTTGTGTGTGTGTGTGTGTGTGTGTGTGTGTGTATATATATATATATATGCGCCCACAATGTCCTTTGGAAACCCCAGCATGAAAAGAACCACTTTTAAACTGGTAACATTGTGAAAAAAGCGGGATTGTCTACCACTAGATGGTGGTGTCTCAATGGAACTGGACGAAGGGGAAGTATCAATTCAAACCACGTGGTCGCCCCTCTCCGGCCATATAATGCAGCCCATAACAATCTCGCCAAAAAGCAGGAAGCACAAAAGCCCCAGGTAAGCACAGCAATTTCCCCTTAAAAACACTCACAATATGAGAAAAGCCTCAGCCTCTATAATAAGTCAGCTGTTTCTTCTTTAAGGCCTACCTGGAAAATATTTAGCTTTGTCAAAGAATTTAGAGAGACTAAACTAACTCTGAGAAGCACCATCTTTAATAGTATATGACATAATCTATTCATGAATTCTCTTATGTTTAGGTAAGGGTATGCTAGCTTTCGTGTGCTCTAATCAAAGATGCTGGTAATTGTAGAACTTTCTTCTGTCTGAACATGCATAGGATTGCACCCTAAGACATGTAATTTTCCATCACTGAATTAGTGCAACACTGTAGAAACAGTAGCATTATAACACTCACAAGAACAGGAGGTCATGTAACAGCATTTTTTTTAAAAAAACACACACACACACAAATATTTTTTCAAGGCAATAAGTAGGATGCGTAAAGCAAAAGAGCCATTAGAGATCAAAGTGTTTGCAACTCCTGCACACAAATTGCCTTTCAAATGTTCCTTTGAATAGATGAGGAACTAAAGCAGCCTTCCACAACCTGATCTTCTTCAGGTGTGTTGGATTTCAAATTCTATAATTCCCCAGCCAGCTGGCTGGAGGATTATGGGATTTGTAGTCCAACACATCCAGGGAGAGGCACCATGTTGAGGAAGGCTGGGCTAAAGCCACAAAATATTGAACTATAACTATTGCAAACAATATTAATGAATGCAATTGATCCATCAGTCAGAAATCACCCACTCCTCTTGGGTGTCCGAAAGTGCAAGCTCCAAGGCACACATCTGTTTCCCGCAAGAGTCTTTGGAAATTTATTTTTTCACCAGAGGAAGATTATTTTCATACTTCTAGTTTTTTTCTCTTGTACACAACCCTCCCCCCTCCCCCAGACACACCTGCTCTAAGAAGAATATCTCTGAAGTTATCACTAGGAGCAGACCTAACAGACATACAAACTCCATCTGTGGTGTTGCTGTCATCCCCCTCTCGCATCACCATCAACATAATATTGCTTTTGTTTTTAATCTTCTCTAACATTTGAAAATCAAACTGCATTTTCCACATTGTTAATGACTTCTTCCTACATTGTTGCCAAATATATTGCTGTTTATGAAAATGACAACGTAATGATTTTTACAATTTGCCAGTTTAAAAAAACACTTTGTAAACCCGTAGACGGAATCTAGTTTTAGAGACCCCCATCTACTGAACCTTAGCTGGACTGCTAGCATGTCCTGTTGCCCCAGCCATTCATCCTTGACTGTATACGCAAAAAAATAAAAATAATAATAGACATACAAGTATGGCACTGTCCAGTTTTCACCTGTGAATCAAGAGAGTGAAATCTGGATGACCTTGGTTATTTCCTAGCGGCTGCCTAGATGATCCAAAACCCCTGTGGTGGGTGTGTGGTGGCGCTGCATTGGTCATATGATGCAGCAGCCACCTCACAGTCATTGCAGGGTTTTCCTGCAAAGCTGTGAGGTAAAAAAGTTGGGGACTTCCCCTGAATTTTTCACCAGAGCGAGGCAAATACAGCACATCTGCTGTCTAACCTCGCTCCGGTGTCATGATGGAGGCATTTCTGGGCACATGGCAACCCCGGACTGGTCACCATCCACCTGGGCAGAGGGTAGGTGGGCGAGCTGAATGGCCGCCGGAAAGCCTGTGCCCTCCCTCTGTGTCGGGATTAGGTGTCGCCACCCCGCAGCACAGAAAGCATGGGGTTTCTTGAAACGCTGTAGCAACCCAGTGCCATCTAGGCAGCCCCGTAGGCAGCCTGAAGCAACACTCTTCAGTTTGTCTGACCTCTGGGTTGATCTAGGAATAATCCTGGCCAACTGATGGGCATTCATTCACTTCAACAAATAGAATGGGAAACACCATTTCAGAAACCCAAGTTAGATACCATTTCATTTATGGCATTATCCTCCGTTCTTGTGCAATCCTAGAATTTGGGGGTCTACTTTTGACAAGCCTCACCCATAAATGTGATGCACTTAGTTTCAAAATAAAGGTGCCCAAGCTTTCTAGAGCTCACAACTCCACCCCCTGCCCCTGAAAATTGCCTTCTGCTGTGACTCAGAGCAGCTAAACATAAGTTTAGGAGGCTGCATATGAATGCAGTCTAAAGTAAACAGGCTCCGAGTAATCCAAGCCACTGTATATTAAACTCAGCATCTTCAGTTGTGTCTAAAGTCAAACCAGAAACCGAGCCTGACTATTCACTATTGGTAAAACAGCTGCCCTCCTTGTAATCAACGCTTTTCGACGGAGAAGCGTCATATCCAATGGTGTCATTTCACTCACACAAAGATTCTACTGCTGGCAGAATTCTATTTTCATCTTTGCACAAGTGTCAGATAATACTTTCATTCTGCTTGTGCAAGGCATTCAGATTAAAATAGGCTAGGACTTGCTTGCACTAGTTTGGGAAGTTGTCCGGCTAATGGCTGTGAACAACACTAACTCCTGTAATTTTTCCACTGGTGTAGCACTCTAGTGGATATAAGCCACAATATATAATCCTCAGCATCTGTATTCAGAACTATATGAAGTTTCCTTCACTGACCTTTAAGCTGAGCTGCAAGTACAATTCATTACAGTGTTCTAATCAGTCAATTAAAAAGATACAAATAGGTAACTGTAATGATAACAAAAGCACAAAGTGCGCCACTGTCAGTAGTGTGTGAAAATATGCATATAGGCATCAGAGGTAATATTGCATGTTAATTGAATCACACGAAACATGTCATCTCTTGTATGATAAAGTGACACTAGATACCCACTGCTTGTCTTCAGGTTTAATAACGGATGGGTCTGTAAGATTCTCTCCAACACCTGCAAAAGTCAAATTTACAAAGGGTATTAGAAGGTAATTGCCTTTTAAAAAATCACTTGTGAAATGGTAACCTATGCAATTATTTTATAGTTATCTAATCTTTCGCTTTATACAGTAGAAACGGAAAAGACAACATTAGAACTATGAAATGCTGCATGCTCATCTCATTTTTAAAGCTAATTCTTCTTATTTGTCCGTTGTAGTGTAATGCCAAACAACTCAGGTACATCAATCTGAATTGCTGTGTGGATACAAATGCACGCCTGGAAATATAGGTGAATATGGACTATATTTCTATGTCAGGGAAAACTGAGATCAAGGACTACATCCCTATTTTGTGCCTGGAGATATAATCCAGGCACAATGAAGGGACATAATCATTGTGTCAGATATATAGAGCTCCACATAGAGGCTATTGGGCTTCCATGTACATACAGCACTATGAAAGTGGTATGAAAATGGTATATAAAAGGTAGGACCCACACTACTGCTTTATAGCGGTATTGAAGTGCACTGACAACTGTTGGGCACCATTGACACATACCATATATCACTTTCATACCACTTTCATAGTGCTATATCCTGCTTGGTGTGGATCAGGCCTTTGCCTACTGGTTAATCCAACTTTGCCATCTTGGATCAAAAGTTGCATTTGGTGTGCATTAATGCTCTTTTATAAGTGCATCAGTGAGCATGAATACTTTGTTACTGTAGAGTTTTCAGATGGTTATATACATCACAGTGCAAGACCAAATTTATCTAAGAAGTTAATGAGAACACAGCTTCCATCACTCTGAGGACGTCATCACATGTGGGGTTTGATGCACACCTGCCACGACTTTGATCCACTTTTTCAGTGCTGGACTCACATGACATTGTCCCCATCCTGCTGTTCTCCCGTGAGCGAGTCCAGCACCGAAAAAGTGGGTCAAAGTTGCGACAGGTGTGCATCAAATCCCACATGTGATGATGCCCTGAATGCTTCATAATGCACTTGGGACTACCGCTGAACCAAAGCTTTCTCAAAAAGATCTAGGGAAAACGAAAAAAGGCAGGACGAAAAAATTAAAATTGGGAGGAGAGAGGGAAATTCTCAAAATTGGAAGAGGGGCTTATCAAGGTGCATCTGCATTGCCTTTTTTCAAGAACAATATTTTTTAAAACTTAGTGGCCAAGCTTACTGATGACACCAAATTATTTGGGGTGGTTAAAATAAAATGGGATTGTGAGAAGCTCACAAAGGATTTCTCCAGACTGGAAGAATGGGAATTTAAATGGCAAGTGTGGTTCAATGTACGCAAGTGTAAAATGATGCATGTTGGGGGAGGGAGAATTCCAACTTCAAGTATAACCTGATGGAATCTGAGCGACTGGTGACCAACCAAGAAAGAAATCTTGGGGTTGTGGTGGACAGTTTGACCCAGTGTGTGGCTGCTGTAAAGAAGGCAAACTCCATGTTAGGCATAATTAGAAAAAGAATTGAGAATAAAACTGCCAATATCATACTGCATTTATACAAATCTATGGTGTGACCACATTTGGAATATTGTGTTTGATTCAAGTCATCATACTTAAAAAAAAGATATTGTAGAGCTGGAAAAAGTGCAGAAAAGGGCAACTAAAATGATCAAGGGGCTGGAGCATCTCCCCTATGAGGGAAGGGTACAACAGCTGGGGTTGTTTAGCTTGGGGGGAAAGGAGGCTAAGAGGAGACATGATAGATGTGTACAAAATTATACATTGTGAAGAAGGCGGATAGGGAGACATTTTTTTCCCTTTTCAAAATACTAGAACCCAGGGTCATCCCATGAAGCTGATCGGTGGGAGATTCAGGACAGGTAAAAATAAGTACTTCTTCACACAGTGCATAGTTAAACTATGGAATTCGCTACCATAAGATGTGGTGATGGCCACCTATTTGGATGGCTTTAAAAGGGGGTTAGATAAATTCCTGGAGGAAAAGGCTATCAATGGCTACTAGTCCTGTTGGCTAAACACTATCTCCAGTGGCAGAAGCAGTAAGCCTATATACACCAGTTGCTGGGGAACATGGACAGTAGGGTGCTGTTGCAATCCGTATCCTGCTTGTGGGTTCCTGGTCCACAGCTGGTTGGCCACTGTGTGAACAGAATGCTGGATTAGATGGATCCTTGGTCTGATCCAGCAGGGCACTTCTCATGTTCTTATGCTGCCACAAGAAGTGACAAAGCTACAACAGTCAGTAACTATCCCTACCCACCAGTTCCTTCTCGGGAAGATACCCAGGTCAGGATGTAGGTTAATTCTAGAGGCATTTGGGGGCAGGTGGAGAGAGATGCACAGCTCTGCATCTGCTCATGATTGCAGCTCAATTTCCGCTTGTAGCAGTGGAGCAAGTACATTTTAAAAAGTAGATTTCTATTGGGGAAAAAAACAATGGTGCTGCTGCTTTACTGGTACCCCCCCCCATCTCCCCAAATTTTGAGACATTCCTCCTGCCAACTGAGAAAAATCACCCCCCCCCCTACTTTTGCAGCTTAAGGATGAGGCCAGAAAAATGGGGAGACATTTGTGATTTAGCTTTGTTTAAGACAGATTTGCCTAAATTCCAACACTGTTCAATTTTAATTTCAAGACTTGAAAACAGGGATAGGTGAAATAAAAGCTTCTCCATATTGTCATGGAAGAGATGGCAATAGAAGCACAACTAACTTAATTGTGATCATTGTTGCTCAAGACAATGTTTCTGCTCCAGAAATACCCATTTTCCCAGCCTCCCGACAACAATATTTGGTTCCTGGGAAGCCTCCACATGGATACTGTTAATGAGGCTGATGAATGACACAAAACCCTTCTTCAGTTGTTCACACATCTCTGCCCCCTGCCATCCCCATGGACCAAGGTGTCAGGTATAGGTTTCAGCAAGTTGTAGTTAGATTTTTTAGAATTAGTTTGGAACATCTGTGCAAGCTTATCTCTGTCAGGATTCTCAGGGAAATAATAATAATAATAATAATAATAATAATAATAATATATTTATTTATTTATCACCCGCCTCTCCCAACGGATCGAGGCGGGGAACAACACCAAACACAAAATACAAAAACTGATTAAAAGCAGATAAAACCAGTACATCATTAAAACACCAATAAAACACCAATAAAACACTTTAAAATTCATCTAGGTAGGCCTGCCGGAAGAGATCAGTCTTTATAGATCTTTTAAATTCCTGAAGACTAGTAAGTTGGCAAATCTCTCCTGGCAGGTCATTCCACAATCTGGGAGCGGCAGAAGAGAAGGTCCTCTGGGTAACGGTTGTCAGTCTAGTTCTTGTTGACTGTAATAAATTCTTCCCAGAGGACCTGAGCGTGCGGGGCAGATTGTATGGGAGAAGGCGATCCCGTAGGTAACCTGGACCCAAACCATGTAGGGCTTTAAAGGTAATAACCAACACTTTGTACTTCGCCCGGAAACTGATTGGCAGCCAGTGAAGAGATTTTAAAACTGGTGTAATGTGGTCACCCCTAGATGTACCGGTGACCAACTTGGCTGCCATATTTTGAACTAATTGAAGTTTCCAGACTAGGCACAGAGGTAGCCCTATGTACAGCGCATTGCAGAAGTCGAGCCTCGAAGTTACCAGTGCGTGCACTACTGATTTTAGGTCTTCCAACTCTAGGAAGGGGCGCAGCTGGCGTATCAGCCGAAGCTGATAGTAGGCACTCCTGGCAGTCGCATCTATCTGAGCTGTCATTTGGAGCGACGGATCCAGGAGCACCCCCAAACTGCGAACACAGTCTTTCAGGGGGAGTGTAACCCATCCAGAACTGGTTGACACACCTCCAACCCCAGGTTGTGGCCCTTGACAGTAAGCACCTCCATCTTGTCTGGATTCAGCTTCAGTTTGTTTTTCCTCATCCAGCCCATTACCGCCTCCAAGCATTCATTCAGAGTTCACACACACCCTTCTGCCCTCTGGCATTGAGCCATTTAGAGCTCCCTGGGAAAGTGATAAGCGTGTTTAGAAAGTGGGGGCTTGTTGAAGGAGTCACTCAGATTGTAGCATCATCTTGGTGGGTTGAGCAGTGCTGCCTTGTTAGGGCACAGGCATGATTTACAGGCCGGGCCCCTGTCTGTCAAGTGGCTTTGAACAGGCCCACACCTCCCATCATAAGCTGGAGCAAAGGCGAGGAGCCTTTGCTAGGATAATCTTTCAACTCATGGCCTGAAATCCTTCCCTGTTTGGATCCATCATTGTTTGGGACTTTGAAAGCACTCTGAACATGGACTCTCTTCAATTTGGACTTTGGATTTCTAAGGACTGTGCCACGAAAAGTACTGTGAGGCTTTTCATAGACTTGAACTTCCATTTGCTGTGGATTGTGTGTTTGTGGTCAGCTAAGCACAACTGCAGGCTGGGATTGACTATTGGACTTTTCCTCTGCTGACTCAGGTGGTGTGGAGTTCCCTGAGCTGAAGTGCAAGCATGGGACTCCTTGTGCCTGAGATTTTACCTTTCCTGTGATTGTATGTGTTATCAACTGCTCAATATAAGGGCAGACTGGGGTTGATTTTTTATTATTGGACTTTTTCTCTGCAGACTCAGGTGGCAGGGAGTTCCCGGTGCTAAAATACAAGCGTGGGAGTTCTTATGCCTGAGATTTTTACCCACTCTGTCAACTTGTTTAGGCTTTGGCCATGTTCCCTGAGTTACCAACGTGAGGTCGCGTGTGGACTAGCTCCCTCGGGATGGTTTGTTAAGCCTTTCAAGAATGTCCCATTGTGACTGCCTGAAGGATCACGTCAGGAATCTTTCCCTCCCTTGGTCGGGTTTGGAACCCGTTTTTGGAACCGTTCAGATAGCAATTGGGAAGCCAGGTTGTTGTTGTTGGGAGTAGGGTTTTGACTGTACATTATCTTGGAACCTAAAGCTTTCTTACCATCTATCAGCTTTAAGTATTTTTGAAGTGTATAACCATTAAGCTTTTCACCGTGAGATTTCCCTGAATAAAAGAAGTCTCACTGATTGGGTGTCCCATGTCAGTTTGCCAGCACGTGTGAATGCCAAAGAGAATGAGAATCCATGACACAAGGCCACCTCCACAGCAGTACTATCTCCATATCTGGATAACACATGGACTGCTTGTTATGCTTTTAGCAACTTCCACATGCATTGAGCTCTGGAGAAACTATGGTCAGGGCAGACACTGTCTGAATATAAACCCAAAGACAATCAAGATCAAGGCCCAGACCAATCCTGAAGCTGAACCAAATATCTCAAGGGGGTTCCCCTTCTTCTTCTTCTTCTTCTTCTTCTTCTTCTTCTTCTTCTTCTTCTTCTTCTCCTTCTAATTTCATATACCTTCCCACATGTCTTCCCGGCTCAGTGCAGAGACCTTCACATTCACTTTAGCTTTCAAAAGAAGACGCCCACACTGCAATTTTAGATCACTGTCTAAACATTTCAGCATTCTATAACAAATACTTGTCTCTTAAATGTTGAATGTAAAGATAACAATAAATGAGGTTAGGGGACTGGAAGGTTTATTTTGCTTGAAAAATGCACCTCAGTGTAATTCAGGCCTTTTGAACACTGTAAATAAATTAAGCCTCTATCTTACAGTACACATTTCCCTTGACACAAATTGCAAACAAGGATACTTAATTTACATTATAGGTGGTTGTTCATCTTCCTAACACTGTTGAATATTTGCCTTAAAACAAACTAGTGCCAACCCAGTTGCTGTGTGTGTGTGTGTGTGTGCGTGCGTGCGTGCGTGCATAAGACCTGTTTTACATGTGGATCTCCTGCATGAACAAAAGCTTCCCCATAGTTCTGAAGGAAGTATTTGAGAACATCTGCCCAATGTCTTTTCCTTAGCTCTTCTACCCCTTCCTACCTACCCTGGGTATTTTAGCTCAAGCTTATAGAAGACCGCAATGGTTTCAGGGATTTTTTTTATTTTGAAGCTTTGGGGGAAAGCCCTGGGATAGGCTCCGCAGTGTCTTCTGTGTCGTATAAACAATACAGCACTACTGCGGAAGCACCCCAGGGCTTTCCCCATGTACAGACACCCCCCAGTTTAAAGATAAAGAACCCTCAGAAAGAAGAGATGGGCCTTGAAGTAGCCCATCAACAGCACATGGAGAGCAAACTGAGTAAGGCTTACAGGTCAACTAGTCACAACCTTCCACAGTGAGATGTACTGTATTTCTATTTCAACTCTAATAACGTTTTTAAAATTTGCCTCTATACATTTAAATTAGCATATGCAAATTTTGTGCACATCAGTGTCCTTTTTTGTTCTCTTTTTTGGTGATGCTTGTCCTGTTTTTTGACCATTCAAAAGGGACCACCCTACTTTGCCCATCCTCCTGTCCTGCATCCAGTAGCAATTGGGAATTTTATTTTGTTTGTTTGCCACACAGCAGGAAAAGAAAGATGATGGGCAAAGGGACTAGTGGACAAGCAGAGTGGGAGGCACAATGGCTCCATTCTTTCCTTCTCTAACTCTGAGATTTTAAAAAAGTCCAGATGAGCTTGCAGAGAAGAACCAGAAACCCTAAGGAAGAGAGTAGAAAAAGTGAGGAGGGAGTGCTTTGGCCCAAATAATTATGGCCTATGTGCATAATACATACTACAGAGATTATCATCACAAAAGCACGAAGATATTATGGCTGTTTCTAGCCCCTGTTTTTGAGGTGCATACCACGCAAAAGAACTTTAAAAGCTTCCCTGCATTTCATAGTATGGTATTTTATTTATTTATTTTCAATATTTGTATAGCGCTTCACATCCAAGTTTTCGGAGTAGTGAACAGCAGATAGGATTCCATAATAATAATAATAATAATAATAATAATAATAATAATACGCCAGCTGAGAATTCTTATTTTAGGTTATCGCTCACCTTGCAAATCCAGTACAAGGAGTTCTCCTCGAGTATACTCATACGTCCAGTGAGAAAAGGCCAGCATAACTTCTTCCAGCAAATTGGTAGGTGTGATCTCATCCCCATTGTTGTTGTTATATTTACGGAACTCTCCCGTCATGTACTTTTCTATTGTCAGCCATTGATTGGCTGAATGGCAATAAATCAAGAAGACCTCCAGGAACCTGAAGGAAAGGATATTGTCATTCAGAGAATTAGCTGAATAGCATGGGTCTTCCCACCCTTGATATATAGAGATCGATTGATTGATTGATCGATTGATTGATTGATCAATCGATGATAGATAGATAGATAGATAAGGCATTGCTCCCTCTTCAAACTTACACCCAACAGAGGATTTTTGAGAACATGCAATAGTATATGTGTGTGTATACATACATATACACATACATACATAACAGTGCAATCCTATACATGTCTATTCAAAAGTAAGTCCCATTGAGTTCGGTGGGTCTTATACCCAAGTAAGTACATACAGGATTGTAGCCTAAGGAATATATCTGGCATAACACATGTGTCCATAACGCATCCACTTTCCTGGCTTAGTGGGATCCTAAATATGGAGAGATTTCACAATGGCCTATTCAGACAACACACTAAATCATGGTTAAGCCACTAACCCCTTTGCAGTAAATGGTTAGTGAGTGTGTTTAAACTATGGCTATATGACCACCATGGTGAGGAATGATTCACACAACATGCTAAGTCATGGTTCACACAACATGTTAAGCCATAATGTTTACCTCAAAATACTTAACCACATGGCTTAGCGTGTTGTCTGAACAGGGTCAATATCCCCACACCTAATGGAAAGTTGTTATCCTGCTACCCAAAAATAAGATTCTGGAGAAATAGATTCTAACATCATAGTAGATCTTGCAATTAGATCTTATGGACACAATTTGGTCCAATCCAAAACCAATTTATTTGTTTGTCACATATATACCCCACCTTTCCATAAAGATGCCCAAGGCAGCTAGCAACAGTAACATCCACAATAAAAAAAAACACTAATACACATAATCAAATAAGCAGTAACGGAATGAATCAATTTAAAAATCAGAAAAAGAGCAGGTAAAAATGGCAAAAATGTAATTAAATGTAAAAATATAGCTTGAAAGACAGAGCAACAAAGAAATAACAAATCAGCCTCATAGACCAAATATCTGTTTCAATAAAAAGGTTTTTGCCTGCCAGAAGGCAGAGCCTACATCTTGGTGCAGTCACTAAGAAGGACCTTTCTTGAATTCCCACCAGACACTGGTGGGACAGAAAGAAGGGCCTCTTTAGAAGATCTTTGGCAAATACAAAAGTACAATCACAACCAGAAGCTGGAGTTTAACATAGGCTAAAACTACGGTACTCATAGTAAATATGAGTAGCAATTTACTGATTTTAGTATAACTTACAAACTGCTATGAAGAAAACATAACTAGAAGCTATTGACTCTCACAAAGCCATTAACACATTTCAATCTTTGCAAAAGCAACAGCTCCCTGTTACCTAAAAAAACCCTGAAAACTCCTGTATACCCTATTTCTATGGGGGCATATCCCAACGTATTTTGTGCTGATGGTTTCTGTTTGAGGTGTTGCATACCCCCAAAATTAAACTTGTTCATAAGAATTAAAACAGGTTGGTGTACATGAATTGTACATATTGATTTCCATGAAATGGAATCTTGATGACATCTATTTATTGGGCTATTTAATATGAAAGAATAAATTATTAAAAATGGGTTAGATCCAAAGGTGTCATTCAATCAGAGGAAGGGAACAGCTTATGGAATGGATTTCCCCTTTCCCCCTTACAGCTACCATGCTCCCGCCAAATCTGCTCCAGAGGGTTGGGAGATCCTCCGGAACAAATTTGGGGCATGCACATTGGGCTGCAGGGAGGAGGAGAGGAGGAGACTGTTTATTGCGTGAGCGGACTTCCTTTCGCATGGGGGTTGGATCCAACTCAATGACATTTTCTTTGAAGGCAAAAGACGTTTTCTACAGTTCCCTGAAGTCAATGAAAACACTCTCATTTACTGCAATATGCTTTAGCTCAAACTCTTCATAAAGATTTTACACCACGATTTTCACAACCTCATTAGAAGCATCTATTTCCGTATCAGACTCATTAGAGGAGATAGATAATAGCAAAATATTGCTCTAGTTGTATACCTCCAGACAAGTGGCAACAAAGTCTTTCAAAATCATGAAAGGGCTCAACCCTTCTAATAAAAATCAGGTTAAAACTCTTTTGAAAAGGAAGGTTGATTTTCACTCTGATAAAACATTAAGATCTTTTTACGAGAGAAAGGCCAATGTTATTCTTGATACTCTATAAAATTGCTTGTAAAACAAATCGTAAAATTTTATTTTAGGTACTCAGAACCAAGTTATGATCTCTCTCTCTCTCATCAAATAAATACAGAAGGATGGGGGAATTTGAAATAGAGCCATATAAGTGAGTGTTTAAATACAGGGCCTCTACATCATAGGGAAAATTAATACATAAACTTGAAAAGCTTTTGTCTCAGTATGGTGGTATCTCATTTGATCAGCTTTATCAGCTTTGAACTGAAGTGAGAACTGTAAAAGACTGAATAGCCAGAACAAGTCTGCCTCAGTCATACAGATTGTACATGCTCAACCTCTAGGATGCATCAGAGGATCTCAGTGAACTGGAGCAAATGTTTTCTTCTATCCCTCTCCTTACCAAGATGCTGCTTTCCAAGGGGTGGATGCATATGTTATAATGCCCATGTGTTACTGCTATTTATTTATGTATTTATTGATTAAAGTTATTATTATTATTATTATTATTATTATTATTATTATTTCTCTTTCTTGCTCGTGGTGATTATTTTAGACGGACGTGATAGGCTTTGCCAAGTCATGCTGTCTTTCACAGATTCAGGAATTTCCTGACAATTGAGCATGTTTTAAGTATGACTGCATGATTATTACCGTATTTCACTGAATGTAAGATGCCATCGATTGTAAGATGCACCTTAATTTCAGGGCCACCAACAGGGAAAAAGCCTTGAATCGATTCTAAGATGCACCTTAATTTCAGCACCCCTTCCCCCCTCCCCACTCACCTCCATCGCCATCACCTGTCCTCGCTGCTGCCGCTGCAGCTCCGTGCTGCTGCCAGCTCTTGCCTCGGCCTGGCAAGGCGTTGTTCCCAGTAATGAGGAGAGTGTTGCCAGCAGCACGGAGCAGCGGTGGCGGCACCGAGGATGGGCAATGGCGATGGAGGGGAGGGGGGAGGGTTAGGGCCCCGCAAATCCCCCCTCCCCCTTACCTTGATTGCTGCTGTCTCAACCTGAGAAGGCTTCAGTACTGGGAAGGAGGCTGAGTTCTCGCAAGGTCTCCCGAGATCGCAGCCTCCTTCCCAGTACTGAAGCCTTCCCAGGCCGAGGCAGCAGCGATCAAGGTAAGTGGGGAGGGGGGACTTCTGACCGGCCTTGTGGGGTCCCTCAGGACACGCTAGGGTGAGTCGCGGGGGGGGGGGGCATGCAGAGCCCTAGTGCCATCTGCAAAACGCGGGAGAATTCCTGTGATTCTAAGTCGCCATCGATTCTAAGACGCACCCCGTTTTTACAGATGTAAACATGGGAGAAAAAGTGTGTCTTAGAATCG
This sequence comes from Anniella stebbinsi, assembly GCA_029215795.1. Classification (NCBI taxonomy): domain Eukaryota; kingdom Metazoa; phylum Chordata; class Lepidosauria; order Squamata; family Anniellidae; genus Anniella; species Anniella stebbinsi. Next base: position 82,878,760 of record JARDYH010000002.1, on the reverse strand, counting down.
ATGAAATACGGTATTATTATTATTATTATTTATTCAATTTATACCCCGCCTATCTACAAAATACCTTAGGTGGCAAAATAATGTCTGTCCTACCTTTCCACACCAAAGTGTACTCAAGGCAACTCACAAAAAGCAAAGTTATTTGCATTTATCACTTGATAACCTAAACTTATAAAATGTCCGTAGTCATCAGTTAGAGATGACTGATAACATATCAAGCAGTTATCAAGCAATGGGATTGGATAGGTTCATATAGAGGTACGCAGACACAATGTAGTTTCAGTTAAGCTGCCTAAGAGTGCTTGTTCTATATACACACAAAATATGTCACAAAATACACACACCCCTCTTGCTGTCCATATAGAGAGAGAGAGAGGGTGGGGGGAGAAGAGATACACAAGCCAAAAGTAGACATTGTCAACACTTTTAAATATAGGACTTCAAGCTCATGCAGGCTGCTTACTTGATGATTGCACTGTTTTAACAATTCTGTCATTTATATCATTGCTGTCTATGTCAAAGTAACACATGTTGTAATATGCATTCCAGTGTGCACATGGTGACGCTGTGCATGTTTCACCATTAACTTCAATGGAGCCGTGTCAGACTACACCTGCATGACAATACTGTGGTCCATCACTGACTCATAACTGGGGTATCCATTCAAGCAATGTGTGTTATACAGAAAGAATGGGTTTAATCCATGTTATGTCTGAAAAATCATCTCCCATACCTTGGGGTATATGGAATAGTATGTGGCTTCACTTGATTGAAGGTATATATCAACTTCTGAGCTGCCCTTTGCTGTTGTATTTCCTAATTAGAGTAAAAATACATGTATTGATACAGTGTTTTTCATTTTTTAAAAAACAGTGCATATAACACTCCACATACATTATATCAACAGTTCTTACAACAGCCCTGTAATAAGGTAAGCTAATATTATCACTATCCCCATTATTATAATTTCATAGAATCATAGAATAGATGAGTTGGAAGGGGCCTATAAGGCCATCGAGTCCAACCCCCACCTCAATGCAGGAATCCACCTTAAAGCATACCTGAAAGATGGCTGTCCAGCTGCGTCTTCAATGCCTCTAGTGTGGGAGAGCCCACGACCTCCTTGGGTAATTGGTTTCATTGTCAAACTGCTCTAAGAGTCAGGAAGTTTTTCCTGATGTCCATCTGGAATCTGGCTTCCTGTAACTTGAGCCCATTATTCCGTGTCCTGCACTCTGGAATTATCGAGAAGAGATCCTGGACCTCCTCTGTGTGACAGCCTTTCAAGTATTTGAAGAATGCTATCATGTCTCCCCTTAGCCTTCTCTTCTCCAGGCTAAACATGCCCAGTTCTTTCCATCTCTCCTCATAGGGCTTTGTTTCCAGACCCCTGATCACCCTCGTTGCCTTCCTCTGAATCCCCTCCAGCTTGTCTGCATCCTTCTTGAAGGGTGGTGCCCAGAACTGGAGCCCTACAGTACCCCACTCATTGCTTTCCCCCAATTTGAGAAGGTACCATTGATAAGCACTCTTTGAGTCTGATTCTGTAGTAGGGATGTGTATTGTATCGTTAAAATGTCCAATAAAGATACGATAAGGTCATTATCGGACATCCGATTAACGATAATGATACGACAGAAAAACCTCCGATAAATATCCAATCCGAACATTGTCAGCCCGATTATATCAGATTATCGGACTGTCATATAAATAAACCTATAACTTCTGTATTTTCAAAGTTAAAGGCTTGAAACTTGGTCACAGTGCTTATGGGGTATGCCTAAAGATGTGTATTAAATTTGAGATCGATCCCTCCAACCCTCAATTTTATATTAATTCATTAAAGATCGTTTAAGTTCTGACAGGTCAGAATGACAGCTTGCCACGTGCATTCATTCAGACCTGTCAAAAAGTTGCATGATCTTTCAAAAATTCATATAAAATACAGGGGTGGAGGGATTAATCTGAAATTTGACACATATGTGTAGCATCATGTGCTAGACATGTGTATGCAATTTGAGATCGATCCCTCCAACCCTCGATTTTATATGAATTTGTTAAAGTTTGTGCAACTTTATTGAGAGCTGGTTGACTGGGCCTCCGTGCCGCCATCTTCTTGTCTGCTTTATTCCCATAGGCTTGCATTGGGGGAAATGCGTGCATAACTTTTTTATTTGAAATTATAATGACATGAAACTTGGGGAGTCAGAATTAGCAAGTTCCAATCTGCAATGTCCAAAAAGTTTCATGTATCTTCCTTTTCAAATGAAAAAGTTATAGAGGGTCCCCCCAAAAGCCCCACCCCCCACTATAACTTCTTTATTTTTAAAGATAAAAACTTGAAACTTGTGGGACACTGAAGATGGGATCTGGCTGGTCATTTGTGAAAAAAAATCAGAGCAATTGCTCAAACCCTCGATTTTCTATGATTTTTTTTAAAGATCGTGCTCGTTCTGAAAGTTGAAGCTCGGTCAACCAGCTTTCAGAAGGAGCACGATCTTTTAAAAAAATCATAGAAAATCGAGAGTTTGAGCAATTGCTCTGATTTTTTTCCCACAAATGACCAGCCAGATCCCATCTTCAGAGTCCCACAAGTTTCAAGTTTTTATCTTTAAAAATGAAGAAGTTACAGTGGGGGTGAAGCTTTTGGGGGACCCCCTATAACTTTTTAATTTGAAAACATAGAGACATGAAACTTTTTGGACATTGCAGTTTGGATCTTGCTAGTCCTGGCTCCCCAAGTTTCATGTCATTATCATTTCAAATAAAAACAGTTATGCACGTGTTTCCCCCAATGCAAGCCTATGGGGAAAAAAGCAGACAAGAAGATGACAGCGTGGAGGCCCAGTCAACCAGCTGTGTCAATAAAGTTGCACGAACTTCAATAAATTCATATAAAATCAAGGGTTGGAGGGATTGATCTCAAATTGTATACACATGTCTAGCACGTGATGCTACACATATGTGCCAAATTTCAGATTTTATATGAATTTTTGAAAGATCGTGCAACTTTTTGACAGGTCTGAATGAATGCACGTGGCAAGCTGTCATTCCGACCTGTCAGAACTTAAACGTTCTTTAATAAATTCATATAAAATTGAGGGTTGGAGAGATCTATCTCAAATTTCATACACATACTTAGGCATACCCCATAAGCATTGTGACCAAGTTTCAAGCCTCTAACTTTTAAAATACAGAAGTTATAGGCATTTTTCTTTAAAAAATCAGTTATATAGGGCACAAAGGGGCTGCAAATTAAATATCAAATTTTCGATAATTATCGTGAAGACGATACGCTTAACCTACGATATTATCGGAGACGATAATTTTTTGGTCCGAAATTCCGATAACAATACAATACGATATTTTCGGGTGTGCACATCCCTATTCTGTAGCCAACTGTGGATCCACCTAATAGTTGTTCCATCTAGCCCACTTTTAGCTAGTTTGCTGATCAGAATGCCATGTGGCACTTTGTCAAAAGCTTTGCTGAAGTCAAGATAAATTATTTTACAGATTGAGGCAAGAGATTAAGTCTTTTTATGGCTGAAATAAGAATTGAACTGCAAATGTATAACTCAGAGACCATGCTTATAATCACTATTGTCGGTTGGATGGTAAAACCAAAACTCACTTATATGAGATGGAGAGGGGGAATGAATAGTATTTATCTATCATATGAGAGGGTATCCTGATCCTGGTCCTTTTTCCTTCATACATCAAAGATAAAATAACTTCCTCTGTCTGACCTACTGCAGAGACTGAAACATGCCTGAGATGCTCCCTATCCAGAATACAGTGACCACCCAGTAACATGAGTGGGTTGCATGCTAAGCCAGAATCTAATTAAGTTTCATAGGAACATAGGAAGCTGCCTTAAACCGAATCAGATCTTTGGTCCACCTAGCCTTGTATTGTTGACACTGACTGGCAGCAGCTCTCCATGCTTTCAGGCAGAATTATTTCCTTGCTCCATCTGCAGAAACTGGGGATCAAACCTAGGACCTTTTGCATGCAAAGCATATGCTCTACCACTGAGTAACGGGCTCTTCCCATTGCTTTCTATATTTATGTTGTCCTTTTCTGTCCATCCAGCCTTGTTTGCCCAGCTGATATATTTTCAGGCAATATTCTGGCGCACAAGAGGACTCAGCTGTAACCCCCACCAACTATAACCCCCTTCTACTTGTGGTAGTCAAGCATTTAACATTAGCAAACATTTTTAATAGTGTATTTCACATAAGACTTTGCTGGACATATGGGGTCAATATGGATTCCTGACCAAGTTGTACTCACTCTGAGGCAGAGATGAAGCACTGTGCCTTCATGGAAGACCTTCTGCCAAGTCTGAACTACCTCAGGAAGGAAAGACTTTACAATGAAGACTTGGCCCAACTGTAGCACATTGTTCTCAGACCAGGTGCAGACGACTTTCATAGCCCTCCGCAGGCCTCCATCCATTTCCTCCTGAGACAAAACTTGAATCATAGCAGCCATGCCACGCTGGGACCAGGACGACATGCTTTTATCAAGGTTCAAAGGTGAACTTTCTTCTAATCTATAGATTGTCACTTCTTCTCCAGCTAAGGTCAACAGAAATTGTAAATATTATTTAGAAAAAGCACAACTCACATAACAGTAACAATGTGCATTGGGTCTGTATTCTTAAAACAATTTATTTACAACGTAGTAACTCCTCGACGTTGCAGCAAAGAAATATACTGTACCGTATCTACAATGTATGTCTTATGATTTCATGCAGATAACCAAGTAACAGTGCAACCCTATACATGTCTTTTCATAAGTCCCATTGCTTATGTAGGATTACATCTCCTAGTGACTAAAATTTCATACATTAATACAGAAATTGATACTCACCAAAAAGCTGCACTGGTGTAAATGGTATTGTTTGAGACAATCTCATTAAATTATTCCTTTCGACAGCTGCAAAGAGAGCGACAGGTCATCTGAATCTTGCATCCTGGATCCTAAGTGCTTTGTGATTATATACTTGTTTCTGGACTACTCCTTAATCTAAGACATGGGCCATTGACTCTTGAGTTAACTGATTAACTTCTAAGATTAAGTGCCACAACGTCTTGTATGATCTGTGTCATCTGATTAGCCTTTGAATAAAGCTAAGTCACTGAATCTATGCCTCTGTTATCCTGTCCTATAGTGAGGAAGCTAGACCCTTCCAGTGCTGCCCTACAGGATGCCTGTAGCATCCCAGCATCAGCATTGGCTTAAAGGTGATAAGGTATGTTGGCCAAGATGAGATACGATAGCAAGGACTGTTCCATTTGCAGCTTTGCTGTAAGATAGCAAGGCGAGAGGGTGCCATTAGCAAGTTTTCCCCTCATTTTGAAAGAAAAGCCGTAACAATTGCTTGCAGATTACCTTTCTGCAGATTACTAAATAGAGTTGTGTCTGAGTTAGCTCTAAGAAAACACCTCCTGAATTTCTTCTCAGGAGTTGGGGGAGAATTCACCAGAGCACAACACGGGACAACATGTGTTGTTATCTCCATTTCACACATTTCAGTACCCAACATGTAAGAGGCTTGCCCAAAATTGAACAAAATGTCGGCAGTACAGACTGGAATTGAAGTGGGTGAGGCTGTATTTCCACCTTAATTCTTCACAGGCCTAATTAATCAGGCATCCTGGGACAGCTAGGGAGCCCCAATGCTTGAAGATGGAGAGGGAGGTTGAATCTGGATTTTAAAAAATATTCTAATGGTAGGGAATACAAGTCAGGGTTAAGAGTCAAGTGATAAACATCAGGGACAGGGTAATATAATCTGGGAACTATCCTCTTAACTCCAGTTTTGGAGTGGGGTTCCCTAACACAATTGCCCTCTGTTGAGTGCACACCAGGGGCAGCATCCAATAGTGCCACTGCGCTCCCGCCATTCCCGTTGCTCTATCAGGACCCATTGAGAGTGGAAATGCTAATTTCTGGAACAAGAGAGCTCAGCAGAACTCCCTTCCGAAAGCTCCACGGTCCTGCTCCGTTTTGGAAAAGAGCATTTTGCTTGTTTTGATCACTGCAAGATCCACCAGCTTCCCATTGTGTTAGCGATGGATCCCACTAGCTTTCCATTGTGCTAGCGATGGATCCCACTAGCTTGGGGGCAGCATTGGATACTGTCCTTGGTTGCCTTGGCACTCATAGGCACATCTCACTCATTGGGGGGGGGGGGTGTTCAATTTTTGCTGATATATTCATCTAGTTTATAATACCTAGAAAGGAGGGAACCACCATTATATGCAAATATGTCATCACTTTGAAATTTCATGTAACTATGTGCTTCCTGAACAAAATTAGGTAGATTGGTGCAACGTTCTAAAATAAATGTGGACTATAGAGACATCTGCTGGCAGCCTTTACACATCACTTCATCCCCCTCAGTAGCAGTGGGTGGGGAAAGCAGCTTCATAGCATTCTATTGAATGTTATATATTCACTTGAAGGGTGTAAAAGAGAGCTGTGACTGATTTAGTGCCCAAATGTTAGCATTGTCCATTAACGAATTTAAGCTGGAGATCAGAATATATGAAGATTTTTTTTTATTACATTTAATTTGGTGCATCAGTTGTGATCCATGGCAGAGAGGAATGATTCACCTTTCCCAAGATTTGAGGATTTATTCTTTTCATTTTGGGGACACAACTGAGACTGACACAGCTAACCTAACTTGCTAGCTCAAACTGCTTTTGAAAATGATTTCATCCCTGTTTGCAGGTACCTATGGCATGACACCCTTGCTCACTGCTTCCAACGCAAGATGAAGATATGAATTCATTTTTAGGGAGTTAATATAGAGGATGGGTTTATAGGATCAGGGGATGGATCGGATGTCTTCAGATCTCTTCCCGCTCCTGTGTGGTATGATTAATTTCTGAACAGGTCTGCGACTGTATAATAAACTTTGATTGATTTAATTCCGTAGAGATTTCTATGGACGGAAAAATAAAGACAAGCACATAGACAAGCTGGATGGAAGGGGAAAACATGCAGTAAAGATTGTGTTTTCATCACAAGTGGGAAGTGATGGCTATTAGCAAACTGTTGTTTCTGTATTTCCTTGGAATCCTCTATCATTACGCTCTGTTGTCTTTGGATGAGAATCTGTCATTTAATCCCTTCCAGGGTTTTTTTCTTTCCAAACTTATTTTGCCAAAAACTACTTGATACGTAGAAGCTAGTGCTAAAATAATAAATAATCTTAATCTTCCCAGGCTCCTGTGTTCGGAATAATCTTAATATACCGCTCTTGATAACGAGCTACTTCAAAGTGAGGATAACAGAAAATGACAGGAGGAAGGAATTAATATGCTTATCAACTAATGCAATGATTCAGCTCCCATTAGATACTCATGACTTACCTGAGTAATGATGGTGCAGATCTTGAGGGGTTTTTAAGGAGGATAAGATTTCTGTGGAGGGAGATGAAAAAAGGATTATTTTTAAAAATAGGGGAAACAGAAACAAATGTGCTGTCATGAGCACCATGTATTCAAGATTGCCACGAAACAAAATAATGGACGTAACATTCTATGGAGGGGAATTACTTTAACTGTGTTATAAAGTCCAAAATGTAGGCTATGTAAATTATCAATAAAACAACATATACTTATACTGGGGACTACAGAATGACAGGCAATATTCACCTCAAGGAAAATCAGTTTCTCTAAAGCTGAAGAGCTGATAATTGCACTTTAAGGATGGTAAAAAACATTTTACTGCCCACTATGCTTCATGATCCCAAAGGCATGATTTCCTCAATCCTTTGCCTACTCACTATGCATCCCATTAACTACATTATGACTGTGGTGTTGTAGTAATACTGGTTCATTAATCTGTGACATCTAAAATGTTGTACAGTCTAAAACAGACAAATAACAGTGAAGCAAAACTAATTTAAAGAGACATTTATACACTGGTCCAGATTCCACATTGTCTTAAAACAAACTGATCTTACCAGAGTCAAGGGCTAAATACAAACAATATGCCAAAGCATGGTTAAGGATAACCATGGTTTGGTGCAATCTAATCTGAATGGACAAAGCATGGTTTGCATCTGCTGGCAAACCAGAATCAGAAACCATAGTTTGTGCTAACTATGCTTTGGCCTAAATTGACTGACATTAGTTAGTCATAATTTCTGGGGTCCTCTGAACCATAAGAATAGGAATGCTTGCAGGTGGGAAAAAAGCAGCTCTATACTATTGTTTGTGTATACGTTTGGAAGCTCAAACCATAGCTTGGATTCTAAACAAGGGTTAGTGCAAGCCATGGTTCAGGGTGACATGTGAACTGAGTCACCATTTGCTTTTCTATTTGTTTCCTTTCATGAATCTTGGTGTTCTACTTTGTTGCTGCAGTGGATAAGGGTGCATCTCCCAAAGGCGTATTAAGATGTTCATATTTTGGAGTTGGGGAGAAAGAGACACCCTTATTCACAGTAATGGCAACAGCAGCAAAGTGGATTATTGGAACTGCATAACATTTAATACCAAAATGTGCCAAGCACTGGAGAAAACACTGAATTGACTATCTCTGCCAGGGGACTTTTAATCTACAAGACAAGACATGTTGGGGAAAAGGACAGGGAATGTGTCATTATGAGATAGGGACTTCAGACCCCAGTGGAAGGGCAGGAAACATGGAGGGGGTGCAGAATCTAAGTCTGGTGGGCCAAATCTGGCCTGCTAGTGCTCCTCAGGTGGCCCCAACTTCTTTCCTCCAGCCACGGATTGTTTGATGGTTTCCCAGCTTTTGCGTGTTTCCATACCCACTCACCCCTATCCTAAAAGGTTGAAATGCCTCTCGTAAAACTTAGTTATTGGTAGTAGGAGCTTTAAGCAAACATGTGCTGGTGTTTTGGGGTATTTTGGTCTCTCCTCCTTTGCCTTCAAGCCCTGCCCACTACTGAAATGCTACCAGAACCTCTGCAATGAATTTGGCCTTTAGGGTGAAAGAGATTCAACACCCCTGAAATATAGAGATGTGGACCAACCCCCAAGAAATTGTACTAATCTGATCAACACTCTTTTATTTTCTAGAAATGCCTACGGATATTTCACATGAACAGAAGCTTCTAAATTTGACTCTGCAGAAGAGCTTGATAGCAACACGTCAGGGAAGATTTACCTTGGTTTGCTCAGTAAAGGCTTTGATAAAGAAGCAGGTCTTGAAGAAAGGATGGAAGCTTCGTGAATGGAGAGGAAGATGCTATATCAGGAGATGCAGAGTAAAGACCAAAGAGGCAGACAAAGGCGACAAAAATGGATGAATCTGGGCTGAATGGAGGGAGCAAGACGTTGTGTATAATATGAGAGAGGAGATATAATCAGGGCAGAACTCTTAAAGGCAAAAGGACTAGTGCTGTGGAGTGTGACTGGGGTGGGTGAGCTTTAGGAGGGGTGTGACCTGAGCAGAGAGGAAACAGAGCTTTGATAGAGGCATTCAGAAGCAAGCACAGAGGGTGTTGCAAAAGAGATGACAGAGAGGACACGATTAAAGCACAGGTGATGTTGTTGGATCCCTTGAAAAGGTGCAAATCAATGGAGGAACTAAAGAATGTAGAAATGTGAGTTTTTAAAACTTTTCTATCCCTGTGACTCCTCTGAAGACAGTTTGTCAAGAAACACAAACTTACGAAGTCCGCCTTGAAAGTGTCTGTTCATTACTGAGCCCTTGTGGAGCCTTTAAGAACTAGCACCTGAGACGGATTTTTCCTCCTCCTTCCCAATCCCTTTTTCCTTTGGTGTCATGTCTTTTAGACTGCAAACTTAAGGGGAAGGACTGTTTATTACTGATCTTGTCAGCTGCTCTGGGAGGTTTTTTTCTGGCTGAACAGCAGGGTAAAACTGCTTCAAATAATAAACAAATCTACTGAAGGATGATGGAAACATGACATATCCTATAGGAGAGTCCGCAAAATTGTGAGCCGGCGTTAGCAGACTTTTTAAGACTGGCCTCTAGCTTACTTACTGTCAGCTCCATCTGAACTGGTCAATCTATTAAAAAACAAATGTTAAAGTTACATTTTCATAGTCTGATGTACTTGAAAAAATAACTATATAAGTACATAATAAATGCTTGAATGCATGGGAAAAACTTACAAAGGTTTTCATTTGTCTTTTACAAATAATAATTACAACAAGTTATGTGTTGCATTCATACACTGGCATACGTTTCTTAGTGACACTCATGAAAAGCTCTATTTCCGATCACTATTTCCTATTTTTTTACTTGTCCTGTATTTGTTCATCTTTCTAATGGGCCCAATACAGAGAAGCTTGTGTGCAACTCAAAACTATGGGTAAATAGGGCCACATGTACGGTAAATAGTGCTTCAGACAGAGGAGAATATGAATTCACATCCATATTAAGAAAAGCATCCCCATAGTCTTCTATACGAGTGTCAGGATTGTTCAGCACGGGTAGCAATGGCACATGTGCCATTGGCACATGCACTGAGAACAGCCAGCTTGCTGGCACCACACAGAAACCAAGAGGCTGCCTTCACGGTGCCGAGTTGGTGCCACTCTGCTGCCAAACCCCACGGTATCCCTGCTGCAGGGTGGCGTCGAATAATCCCCACTGAACCATTAGAGCTCGCCAGGCCCACCTCTTCCCCTGGCTTCCAGTGACCAATGGGAGGCTGCCTTTCACCAGGGAATGGCTCCCCCCCCCCCACCAGCGCACTGCCCGAGTGAAGACAGATGGCAAAAGAGCCGCGCTGACTTCACTCAGGCAGGAAAAGTCTTTGACTTTTCAGCTGCGGATCTTCATTTCTTTGCCCTGGGGTGGCTCCGAGTTGGTGGCTGCGTCATATAACTGATGCAGCGCAGATTCAGAGCCACCCCGGGGCAAAGACAACGTACAGACATGGAGATAGTGCCTGAGGGCCATCAGCTCAAGTTGATTAAAAGCCCCATGGGTGGCTCTGCTAACAACAATAGTAGGAATATGCCATTAAGCAAAGAAAGGGAAACATACTTGCTGATACAGGAGTACTTACGACTGGCTCCTGCTCAAATTATTCTGCCTATTTTTCCTAGTCCAAGTCACACTGTTATTTAAATCCTGAAAGGAGAGAAAACAGCCAAGGTGATTATTTTTTTATGTACAATTTTTTTTCAACTAAAAGCATATTTTGATTTTGTGACTCTTTGGACAGTGTCCATTCATACTCACAGGGCCTGTTCAAGAGACACCTTAAACTATGGTTTTAACCACGGTGAATAAGGCTTTTTGCCTTATTCACTGTGGTTAAAGCCATGGGTTAAAGTGTCTTCTGAACAGGGCCAATGACTCTTTTCATCGAACTAACCAACCAAGTATATATATATGTGTGTGTGTGTGTGTGTGTGTGTGTGTGTGTGTGTGTGTGTGTAAAAGTGTAAGTTATGCTGACATCATCAGAAATATGACAGGACTCAATCCCTCCAACCACCACCATTTCTGTGAGAAAGTAATCCTCTACCCAAACCACCCAAGCAAGCCTCCTTATCTGGTTGTCATGGCAGCATCCGGTGTCTCTCTCCCTTCACTGACCCATCTGCAGCAGCTACTGCAGTAGCAATGGCAGAGGCAAAGGGAACAGCTATTACCTCCTTCTGGTCTTGACATCTGAGTTTCTACTATAGAAGCAACTCATATACCAAGGACGAAGGGTGTAAGGTCTGTGGCCCCAGCTGCCACTGCAAGCAGAGAACAGGAGAGAGGAAGGAAGGAGTGGGGGTGAGAGGTTAGTACGTGGTTTGGGGGGGGGTGTTCTTCTCCAACTCAGATTACAACCCAGGAGAAGAACTCTGAGGGCTGTGAAACTCTCATCAGATGGGAGGAGAGCATTATGCATCAGCAATGTTCATATTTTGAGTCAAAGAATTACTAACTTCAATGGCATCATTACCCATCATACAGTATGCTATTTTTTCATTCCCCTATAAAATCTCAGTTCACTTCATTCTGGCAATTTCCTTTTCAACTATTGTCAACCTTTCTGCCTTTCCCACTTCTCTTGATGCTATTGGCTAACATGCTCTGATGTCACAGTAGGGAATTGCAGGGGAGGAAGGATGTCATTGCTCCCTTGGCTGTCACTGACTTTGTTGCTCTGATGTCACAATGGGGCCTGGAAAGCCTAGGGAAAGGTAAATGAATGACAAGGAGGCTTGCCAAAAGTTAGAATTGGGATTCTGATACCCATTAGCATGTTTTGTTGAATTTAGCAGTGTCATCAGAGTTTGGACATTATGGATTTCTTTCTACATGATGAATCAGTAGGGCACCAAAAAGGGGGGGGGGCAGTTTCCTGTCCCCAGTTTGCAATGATTTCCTGAGACACTTCACTTAGGAGCACTATGTAGATTGGTAATGTTTGACCATAACTGCAAGGTTTCTCTGGTTTGGTGCCATATTTTATATCACTCTGGTGGAATCAGAAGAGGCCAGGGACATCAGTTAGAGGGTCCGATCATTTCTACTGTCAACCCTCTTCTGATCAGCAGACTGTAGTATTCAAGTCAATGGCAAAGTCGTAATTGGTTTGAATTGTCCTGGTTTTCAAGTTAGTTTAGAAACATTACTTCAAATGATAATCTAAAGGTAAATGGATAGTGCAAAGTACAAATAGCAGGCTCTTCCACACATCTGTATGTTTAATCCTCAAATCTGCTAAATCCTCAAATTGCAAGCAATAGTATCATCACCAAAAAGTTGGAACTTGCTCAAACATATTAATATATTGAAGAACTAGGTTCTTCAATACAGTCAACTCCACTCACTATTTTCTTAATGGCCTAGAGAATTACCACATAAAACCTCAGTTTTTTAAACGATCCTCTTCATATATGCTCCCATTTCATGATTCAGTGCTTTAATGTCATTTTATTAATCTTTTCTGAAGGCTTAGTTACTTATTTCTTCCACAGCATCTTCTGTGCCTGCTACATAAAATGAAATTTCTCAAAAAGAATATATTTGCTGTGCCTAGCTGTGAATTCAGGCTAAAGAAACACAATAGTCGATGGACCAGTATAGATTTATAGAATGTAAAGAACTGTCTTACAATGGGAGTGTTCAAACGATCAGCAGTGGAAACAATGCAGCGTTGGTTCCCCCCACACACACACCCCGAGTGTGTCGGTCATGTGACCGGGATTACCCTAATTATCCATGCTGTTCATCTGAACCCAGTGCACTGCTGTGGGAACTTTTAACCCAACCCTACAACCCCTACTGCAAGCCATGGGTTGTAGGGTGGGTGAAAAGTCACCACAGCCACACCACATGCCCGGTTCAGACAACACAGCAACCCGCGATGCAGCACAGATAATTTGGGTATTCCCAGTTGTGCAACCAACATGGGCGGTGGAGGGGGGACGACACAACCAATGCTGTGTTGTTTCCCCCACTGATTGTCCAAAACCAGGTCAATATGTCCTCAAGCCTTACCTCCTGGGATTGCCTCAGGTAGTCATAAATCTGTACTGTGTGTCTCACGGTTTCTTGATTTTTCATGTTCTGATGCATACAACTCATATGATCCAAACCTAGCCAAGTAAACAAAAACAGCAAGAGCGAATAAGAAATTAAAACAAAAAAAAGTTCCAAAAGTAAGTAAAATAGTTGGCATTAATTTAATAGCTGATTTGAAGCAAGGCTATCCTTATTCGGTGCCTCTGGGAAATATAGTTTTCATGGGGGCTGCAATGTCATTAGCTCTTGGAAAAGCTACATTCCTCAGGGGCTACTTGTGGTCTTGTGACCTGGTGCTCTACTTCTCACCATGGCAGGAACCGGATGAGGGAAAGCAAAAGAGACCCTCCTTCCCTTCTACCTGTGGTTTGTCACCCCCAGAACTCTACTGCCAGTCATGACATCCCCGGATATGGAGCTAAAGGGAATGCAAGAGGGAATTTGGGAATTAGCAGGTGAGGGTAAAGCAGCTGGGTAGGAGAAAGTTTAAAGACATGTGGGGTTCGTCAAATTTATATGTTGGGCCTAGATATAAGCTAACTATTTTCCAGTTTTGGACACAGTTGCTCAGCTTATTCCTGAGGCATTCCGATGCATGCTGGGAAGGGACACGTCATCCATCACTACTTTTCTCTACAGAATCTGTGCGTCTTTTTCTGGTGCTCTGCAGAATCAAGCTGTCTGCTAGTTCTCAATATTGCTATGTTCTCTACAGCAACAGATCCCAAACCTATCCTACTACTTAAGTGTCATTGCTGAGGGAGTAGAAAGAAATTTTCCACTGGAGCAGAAATAAATAAATGTCCTATTCATGAGGCGAATTACTGCGCCACAAATGGAACTTAATATACAGGTGATCAAATTGAAAGAAATGCTCTACCAGCAGGCAGTGTGGAATGCTGTTAGAACAGGAAGCACTGTTTGCTCTGCTGAGGAGCAGTTCCCAGGTTTTTTGAATACTTGCTTGGAAGTTCATCTGGTATCTGCCACGGATGGGTCTGCAAATTATCACCATCCTGTCAGCCCCAAGGCTCTACCCATTCCTCCTCTCTCTCTCTCTCTCTCTCTCTCTCTCTCTCTCTCTCTCCCCCGCCCTTATTTTTGCAGTCAGGTAGTCATGCCAATGCTGGATTTACTTGTTCTCCAGACTGTAGACTCCCAGTATTTGCAACCTTTCACAAGAGTGCCTGTCTCTACAATTTGTCTTTGGCTGCCACTGACATGTGTATCATTGCTTTATTAAACAGCAGTTGTGTCAGCCATAAGAAAAATAAGAAAATCCATAGAAGATATAAGGTGGAGGATCAAGAAATGTCTTCTACTTTCTTCTTCCAAGTGGCTCTATGGGCACGGAAACTATTAGAACACCTGGTGGAGCCCTATTTGAATTTCTGAAAACCCACTTCTTCTTCTTCTTCTTCTTAGTAGTAGTAGTAGTAGTAGTAATACCTTTATTTATATCCCGCCTTTTGCCCAATGCTGGGCCTCAAGGCGGTTTTACAAAATTAAAACATATGCAGTTAAAAGCTATAAATAAGAGATATACAAAAGTTAAAAATAAGTTAAATAGGTTTCAATATTAAAACATTTCAACATTTAAAATACATTATTAAAATTAAAAGTCTTAAAACATAGTTGGGGTCCACATTATTCTCCAAAGGCCTGCTGGGATAAGAAAGTTTTTGAGTGCCTCCGGAAACACATCAAGGAGGGAGCCAGTTTAGCTTCACTAGGAAGGGAGTTCCAGAGCACTGGAGCAGCCATCGAGAAAGCCCTCTCCCGCATTCCCACCACTTCTTCCATATCATCTTAAAACCTTAGAGCTATCCAGGTGTTTCTGAAGCATGGTGATTAAACACTTGAGAAGGGGGCACTACTAGCCCCCCATCATTGCTCTCAACACCCTCTACACATTCTGGATTATACACACACACACACACACACACACACACCTTTCTGTAACATTTTGCCCAATCAAAATATTTTGAAAGCTTGTATTTGTTTGGTGATCTTGTTAAGCTGGCTTAATAAAGGTATTACACAATATGGATTTTGGAAATGCTTTATTAGGGTTACATACTTAGCTGACTGAAGCGAGATACTGTTAGCCAGTTGGCTCTGTGCTCCTGGTTGTCTCCCAAAGATCTGCTCTCAAATGGCTCTGAATTAACTTGGGTGCTCTGGGGACAACTGTCTACTGTAATCATCTGCCAAGGAAAAACAGAGAACATAAGTTGCCAGCAGGCCTGCTAGCATAAGCCTTTCAGTCAGCCCAAAAGGAATACCCAGCATGTGTGGGGTGGGTGGATGTACAAACATTTCATGATTCAAGCAAAAACAACAAGGAGGAAGTGCAGCCATCACAAGTTTCTGTCAAAAGTCAGGGCCGTGTTTTTTTAACTAAAAGTGAGATTTGTATACTTCATGGATCCAAAATGCAATAAAGGAGTGGAGCAGATGGAGCTGGAGCAGAGGAGACATGACTGGAGACTTTACACAAGCCCCAGTTCTGTTGAAAAGTCAAACTGAAGAGGTGTGAGATTAAGTTACTGCAGATTTCGAAGCACATTCTGTCTACACACAGGATGAAATCCAGTGCCAGTTTGTGCCCAGGTTCTACAAATTTCAATCAAAATGAAAATATGGCTACTTTCCAGAGGTTTTGGTCTTCAAAATTCCAAATCATTAATTTTATCAAAAGCTTAAAGGTTCAGAATATGACCTTTATAGAGTCACTGAGCAGGAAGTGATCTCCAGGGGTTAAGTACTACATTATACCTCTGCTTTGAATCTTCAAAGAACCTTCAGTAGAGCTGGACAATGTTTCCCTTGGAAACATCTTCATCAATGGTTTATTTAAAGTGGCCATGTGCCCTACTATACAGAGGGGTAGCCTTCTATTTGTAGAGAGGTTCAGTCCAAGTCTGGATTAAAGCTAAAGAGCCATCAGAAGAGGGAGGAGGATCATTGAAGCTGCCCATGAATAGCCCCTGAACACATAGGTCATCTGGAGCTTTTCTACACAAGGCTGTAAATTACTATATCTAATTTCAATTTAGTCGCAGGATTGAGATCTGGCTCTACACAAAGAGCTTTTCTTTTCCACTACATAATCTCTAAGTGGCACTGTGCTATAGTGGAATATCGCAAATATTCTCCCATACGAGCCTGTCCGTGCTCTGAGATCTTCTGGAGAGGCCTTTCTCTTGGTCCCACCAACATCACAGGCATGCCAGATGGGTACGCAGTAGAGGTCCTTCTCATTGGCTGCTCCAAGGCTCTAGAACTCTCTTCCAGGAAGGCAAGACTGGCTTCCTCCTTGTTACGAAGGCAGGCAAAAACTTTTTTGTTCTGGCAGGCTTTTGGAAATACTCTGGCCAGTGTTAATGTATTGGATTTTAAAAAAATTGTTACTGCTTTTTAATTTTTTTAAAAAAAGTTAGTAATTTTACCGTGGGTTTAATTCTATTTTAACTTTTGTAAATTTATATATTTTAATTGTATATGTTTTAATCTTGTAAATTGCCTTGAGTCCCAGTTTTGGGGAGGAAAGGCTGGATAATAATAATAATAATAATAATAATAATAATAAGTAGGAAAATACCCCCTTTTTTGTCTTTCAAAACTAATACCCCATTTTTCTTGCTCTAAAAAAACCCCAGGAAAGTGCTTTACTTTTATTTAAGCAGGATCTTAAAAAACAGAAGCGAGACTGGAGGATCACGATGTTGTCCTAACTCACAACAGTGAGTAAAGGAATCACGAACGCACAATAAATGACTCATGTAGAAAAGCTCCTGGTCACAGCCTTCCCCATTATGATGAAATGTATTGTATTTTAGTTTAAAATATAGTACTTATTTCTAAATTTACATCGACACATATAAATTAGCAACTACAATTTGTATGCAATTTGTATGCAAATTGTATGTTTCTTGGACAGACACAGATTTAGTGGTCACCCTAAAATTACATGGAAATTAGTGATGCAATTAATTAAGGCTGAAATGCTAGGAGTTCAATCCTCCCTGTGCTAAAAACATTTATCTCCCTTAATTATAATAAATCAAACATACAGTTCTTCAATTTTACAATCTTGTTCTAATTTCTTCTACTGAGCACATCTCAAATTATTTCCAGACACCTAAAATAACACATTGCTGATTATAACTATCTTTTACCTAAGCTTATATCAACCTGGTGCCCTCAAAATATTTTGAACTTCAACTCCCATCAGCCCAAGCCATCATGTTCAATAGTCAGAAATGCTGGGAGCTGAAGTCCAAGACCTCTGGAGAGTTCCAAGTTAGGGAAGGTGGTTTACACCCTTAGGGTAAACTGAAACTTCAAAGATAAGGAAAATTAAAACAAAAGATAACATTTTATGCTAAGAACCAAGAGCAGCACTTGAATTACATGGGTTGGGTGCAGAGGTGGCTCAGTCCCTTTACCTGCATGCCAGACCCTGCAGTTATTGTTTTTAGAAGACTACAGAGGAGATAACAATTTGGCTAAAATTGAGGGAATCAGAAGATGGGACATATAGATATCATTAAGAGCCCCTACCTCTCCACATAATTTGAGCACTGACTGGGTGGTCTCCAGATAAGCAATGTTTCATCAGCCATGCCAGCAACATTTTCTTTAAAAACCACCTTGAAACTTGAGCTGAACGTTCATGGTTTTATACTTCTATATTTATTACGTTTTAAAACCAAAACCAAAATGGCACCTACCGGCACCTGAAGAGTTTTCCTTCTCTTCCTCAAAGATCTCCTTTCTTTGTTTCCAAGCTTTGCCTTTGCCCATACTGACTGACATAACTCAGTAGATTTTGATAGCTCTGAGAGGGGAAGGGAGGGGAAAAACAGATTCATAATTCAACGAAATCTTTATAAAGCTTCATGCTGAAATGACTTTTATCACTATTCCTGGGTATGTCTGTTCAGACGTAAGTCCCACTGAGTCAACTTGCCCTGTATTTAGTAGGGCTGTGCCCTCTGCTCCGAAAATTCAAGGCTTCGACGGAGCTTCTACGAAGCTTTGAGTTTTCGGAGCAGAAAGGGGACGGTTTACAAACCATCGAATACCCGTGGAGCAGAGAGGAGCCCTGTTGGAGCTTTGATCCATTTTTGGATAACTGCTCCATTATAGCCTATGGAAATTAACAAAAACTGTTACAGCTCCATCATTTTTACAATTAAAGGGGTGAAACTTGGCACCGTGATAGCTCTTAGGTAGGGCTTTAGCCATGCCAAGTTTGAAGACGACCATTCGTGCCTTGATTTTTAGAAATTTGCTAAAGTTGGTATAACTGCTCCATTGTGGTTGTAATTAGTTTTAAAACCTGGTGAGCCTAATGGCTTCCACAAAGCCTGTACTGTCTCCCCTCGTTAGGACAACTTGCTGCCACCTTGCACCAGCGAGAGCACACGGGTTGGTGGCAGAACAGCACCAACCTGGTGCCGTGAAAACAGCCTCCTAGACACCTGAAACTTGGCATGCAAATTAAAGGGCAACAGGGCGTGTGCACCTAGGGGTTATTTTGTTTTTTAAATGCATTTATTAATTTAATTTAATTTAAATGTCTCCATGAGTAACACCTTGAACTACTAAGACTGCCCGCCCTAACTAGCACATAGATTTTCAGCCCACACACTATGAAGCCAAGGAAGATTCGTAGGTTATCACAAAGATGAGTGGAATGGAGTAGCAAGAACCATCTCTTGGGGATGTGAAAACCTGTAAAATTGCAGCTTGGCAAAGTTCTCCAATTTCCACCTTGTAGCTTGTCTGTCCATATCAGATTGCAAGCTCTAATTTTTTTTCTCTTGTATTCATGCAAAAATGTAAGCGTGTTTCAGTACACATTTTTTAAAGGAAACACTTTTTTCCCATTTGACTAAAGTGTATTAGTGTGCATTTTTTCAGAAGTACAGACTTTTTTTCAGGTGTGCTTTTTAAATATATGCATTATTGAATGCACTTCTTTTTTCTTTACAAATGGTACCTCAAGCTCAAAAATATATAGGCTTTGAATGCAGATTGTGTTCAAGTTCAGGGGTTCAAACTGGGTATATTCTGGTCTAAAATAAACAGAAACTAATTTCTTGCACATCCCTAGCTATAATCCAAAAGTGACTGGGACCATGACCCCCTAAATAGCTGTAAAGGGCTTGAAACATCTTTGTGGCAAGTGCTTTTCAGCAGGATAACATTAATTTATTTAAAACATTTCTATCCTCCCTTTCATAAAAGTTCAAGACGGCTAAAAAAAATGGTAAAGAAATACAAATATAATTTTACTAACTAAATTCTTTTAACTAAAAAAAAACACATAATTTTAAAAAGGGGGAAAACACAGCAGTAGAAGACTGGAAGATAAAACCATTAGAACAGCAGTAAAACTAAATCTGACAACATTCACTAAACAACGTGTTGGCATTGCCTTTTATTTTGTAGGGTTTCCCCACTTTCTCTGTGTGGTGGGAACAAAAGCCACTTCCTTTGTAGAAAGGCCAGTTTCTTCTAAGTGGGTTGATCCAGACTGACATGCTGCGCTGGAACGGGAGAAGAGACTGTGAGCTGTCACTACTGCATCCCGATCTGTCAGAACCATAGGAGAACGATTGCGATTCCTTGACCTGCACATGTTGAGGGCTACAATCGCAGTCTTTCTTATCAGTAGAATGGATGCATGGGTGCTGCCTTGACTTGCTGCTAAAAAAACTCTTTCCGTCATCTTCCAAAAAACCCCAATTCACGTAACCTCCTTCTGTTTCCTCACTAGGTTGATGAGAAGGTTGAGAAGGTTGAGAGTTCTCACTGGCAATGCTAGGTGTTTGGATAGATAAAGAGCGTTCAACTGGAGTCTCACTGTCCTTCTTGGCTGGTGAACATCCCAGTTCCTGGTCTTGATTGAAAACTGCCTTGCTTTCTGCAGCATCAGGAGCACTGTTTACATTCGGTTGAGCAGTAGTGCTGCAGTGCTTGCTTTGAGTCTTAGGTTTCAGTCCATCTTCACTGGGCTCATTCAAGCTAGTTGTAAAGGTCAAACTTAAGCCAGCATCTTCAGAAGGTCCTTGCTGACTAGAAGGAACCAGAAGAAATTGTCCATATCGAGGGGTTGATTTACTCTCTGAAGATGCTCTAGAGGTTAGAGCGTCGTTTTCAATGTCCTGCTCCAAACATTTGTCTGTCGGCTTGATCTCAGCGTAGTCTATGGCACCAAGAATGTGATGAGGACCTCTCACTGACCACCGGCTCCTTGTCAGGCTTTTCTGAAGAGAAGGTGGCATGCTGTAGTAATTGTACTTCTTATCACTCACACTTTCCATACTGCTCAAGACCTTTGAATACATAGCATTGCTCCAACTATGGGGAAGCTTCTGACAGATTTGATGCTTCGTATCCACAAAAAGGGCTTCCTCGACTTGCAAAGTGTCCACAGCTGAGATGATTTTCAGTGTATCAACAGTTAAAACAGATAGGTCTTGCAAGTGTCCCAGCTGGCTGTCCAGAGCAAGCAAAGCATCTTTGATATAAAATACTTTCTCGTGCACTTCCTTCAGCTGTGAAAACATCTCCTGGACTCTGAGAGAAAAGAATGTACATATATTACAAAATCGCCTTCATATGCATTCTTCACTACCTCAATGAAATGTATTCATTTCATTTTCCAATTGGTAAATAAAACCACTAACGAATTCGACAGGAGGCCAAAATGTTTAAATATCCCACAGGGGACTTAACATCCTGCAATTTTCTGGCCATGTTCTATTCACATGAGAACCTGTTGTAGTAAATTAGCCTTTGATACAGTACTCTTGAGCAGCTTTTAAAAACTACTGATCTATAAGCCAAAATTGCTGGCTTTCTTGTTTGAGGCCCAGAGAATGGCCTGAAGTAAAAGCCTTCTCGAAATATCAAAAAAGATTTGGGCCTGAACAGTATTTGGTCTGGAGAATGCCTAAACATAACACACACATTGCTTAGAGTTTCTTAAAGGGAAGGACAGGTGCAGATATTTTAAATACACAAGATAGCCAGAACAACCTAAATATCCCACACCAAAATAAAAGTTAGTGAGTAACCACAGAAGAGGAAAGCAATTACTAACCATAGAAGAGGGAATTTCAACTTTCCTCACTCCTGAATGGTAAGTGACACAATTAATTCTTCAATGCAGCTGTTTATTTATTCATTAAACAAAAAACCTACGGTTTACAAAAACAATGTTAAGGCTCTACAGATTCAAACCAAGCACCAAAAAGCAGGGAAATTGGGAGTTAAGGCTCACAAGCCTTAACGCCACATCCTCCCTAAGGAGGTAGAAAGTGCAAGTGAAATTCTCATTCTCCCAAAGCAGATAAACCATGAGGACAGGGTGGAGAATATGATATGCAGAGGTGACTGTGGGGTTGTGGAAAACTGATCACGAACAACTTAGGGCCACCTACTTCTCTTTTTTTGTTTAGAGCAGCCCTTCCCCAACCTGGTGCCCTCCAAAGGTGTTGGACTACAACTCCCATCATTGAAAGTCAGTATGTCCCATGGTCAGGAATGCTGGGACTTGTCATCTCAAAAATCTAGATATGCAATTTGATCTGCAGAGGTGACTGTGGGGTTGTGGGAAATGATGATGAACAACTTAGGAACAGCTACTTCTCATTTCTTAGAGCATCTCCTTATGTTGAGAGTTGCAACCCAACACATCTGATAGGCACCAGGTTGGGGAATGTTGTTCAAGAACAAGGGAAGGCAGAATGTAGTTCTCCAGATGTTTTGGAATTCAACTTGTAAAAGCCCCTATCAGCATGGGCAGTTATCAGGAATGCCGCGAGTTGATGTCCAAATCATCAGGATAGATCTATTTTCTGCCCACATCTGTACTAAAGTATGATGTTTTCCAGCATTAAGATATGTGATCAATCAAGGAACTACAAAAGAGCTGCATCACTTTAAATAAACTGTCAAAACCAAATGAAACAACAATGAATGAATCTTGAATACCTAATCCAGATAGCCCTTCAGACATCAACGTTAGTTTTCAACACATGGCATAGGATGTCTGTTTCTTGAATATCAGATAAAGGATTTCTCTTACTTGTTCAGCAGTGTGAGATCAAAGACAGAGCTACCACCTAATACTTTCATGCGTAAGTATTATTTTAAAATTAAGTATGAATTGATTTTTGTCTTCCCCATAACTCATAACATGGGAGTTACAGTGTAACACAGCTGGAGAGCACCAGGCTGGAGAAGGTTGACTCCTATACATGTCTTCTCAGAAGCCAGTGCCACTGAATTCACTAGGGCTTTCTCCCAAGAGGTATAGGATTGCAAACTAATCTCATCTGAAAGGTGTTCAAGACAGCCAAACTAAACGTCTTCTGCTCCACTGTTGCTTTGATGAGATGATGTATTGTGCAGAGATTGTGGGGAGTGAACAGTATATTTTTTATAAATACATTTTAAAAAAAACATTGGTTCTTTGAAAGGCAGGATACTGACCAAAAGTTGGAAGTGCCTGGCACATGCTCTGGTTCTAGTTCTGTAATGAATAGTGCCCCTTTTGTTATCAAGAGTGCTGCTCTATGCGAGATGTGTGTGAGAGAAAAGTATTGGGCAAATACCCTTACCTGTATACCCTTACCAAATACCTGTATTTGGTAAGGGTATGGAACAGCATTCCCCATCCTGCTGCCCTCCAGGTGTTTGAGATGAAAAGTCCCAGCATTCCTGACCATGGGACATACTGACTTGCAATGATGGGAATTGTAGTCCAACACCTTTGGAGGGCACCAGGTTGGGGAAGGGCTGCTCTAAACAAAAAAAAGAGAAGTAGGTGGTCCTAAGTTGTTCGTGATCAGTTTTCCACAACCCCACAGTCACCTCTGCATATCATATTTTTGGTGCTTGGTTGGAATCTGTAGAGCCTTAACATTGTTTTTGTAAACCGTAGGTTTTTTGTTTAATGAATTTCATGGCTTTGTGTAATGGATGACTGGATATTATACAGTTGACAACCAAGCCAGCGTCAGCCAGAATGTTATACCGCCTTGACATCCAATATAAAATCAAAGCTAGTGTTATGTGTTGAACTCACTTTTAACATTAATAAATCAACCAAAATGCTTGCCTCACCCTCATTTTTAAAGATAAAGAGATGAAACCTGGCATCATGGTAGCTCTTAAGTAGGGATATAGCTATGCCAAGTATGAAGCAGATCCGTTCATGCCTTGATTTTTAGTAATTTTTTAAAGTTCAAACAGAAATCTATTTGGGGTCCAGGATCTTGAGCAGTACAAGTTTAAAAAATGAAATTAAAGATAAAGAGATGAAACTTGGCACCATGGTAGCTCTGAAGTAGGGATTTAGCCATGCCAAGTTGGAAGCAGATCCGTTCATCCCTTGATTTTTAGAAATTTTTAAAACTTCAATTAATTTTTTTAAATTAACTAAAATGCTTACAATTCCATCATTTTTAAAGATAAAAGGATGAAACTTGACAGCTTGGTAGCTCTTAAGTAGGGATTGAGCCATGCCAAGTTGGAAGCAGATCTGTTTATGCCTTGAGTTTTAGGATTTTTTTAAAACTTCAAACCCAATACTCCTCTTTGGGGTCTAGGGCCTTGAGCAGCACATAAAAAAAAAAGAAAGAAAGTAAAGATGAAGAGATGAAACTTGGCACCATGGTACCTCTTAAGTAAGGCTTTAGCCATGCCAAGTTGAAAGCAGATTGGTTCATGCCTTGAATTTTAGAAAAACATTTGAAGTCAAACTTTTTAAAAAATATATCCTAAAAATCAAGGCACGAACCGATCTGCTTCCAACTTGGCATGGCTCAATTCTAGGGTGACCACTAGGGTGTGGCCTAGTGGCTAAAGTGTTGGACTGGGAGCTGGGAGATCTGGGTTCTACTCCCCACTTAGCCATGGAAACCCATTGGGTGACTTTGGGCCACTTGCAGACTCTCAGCCCAACCCATCTCACAGGGTTGCTGTTGTGAGGATAAAATGGAGAGGAGGAGGATTATGTATGCCGCCTTGGGTTTCTTGGTGGAAAAAAGGTGGGATATAAATGCAATAATAAATAATATTAAAAAACTGTCAGGATTTCCCCAGATTTCTCCTGGTTTTTGTTCTATCCTCGGTGTCAGGGAGATTTTATGCAATAGTCTATAATGACCTGGAATTACACACTTTCCCTTTTAAGGCCACCATTAGCGTGGCAGGGAGGAATGACATGCTTTCTGGAGGTGTGTCATTCTCTCCCACTGCTCCAATCAAGGCCTTAAAAGGGAAAAAACGTGTCATTCCCAGGCATTATAGAAAAGGGCCTGATTGGAGCAGTGGGGTGGGGTGAGAATGACATGCTTTCCCCTCCTCCGCTCCAAATGGGGACTTTAAGGTGGCCCCAGAAAGCCATTTTCCTGGCCCCCCCCCACTAGGTGTCCTCTTTTTTGGTTTCCCAAATATGGTCACCCTACTCAGTTCTTGCACAGTCTGCATTTCCATCCCTATTTACTCAAAGGTAAGACCCATTGAATTTCCTTGGTTCTTAAAAAGCAACACACTTGCTTTTAGATTTGCCAGTCTCAGCATTCTATGTGTGCTATGAATGCCTGCTCTATCTGTCCCTATAGTTTCCTGCAAGGTCCAGCCAGGGGAAGCCCTCAAGTTCCTCTGACAGCAGGTGCTATAGAACATGGACCTTCCAGGAGTGTTGAGGCTGGATTTCTGGCAGACCCAGCCAGGCAACTTTATGGCCTGTTAGTCCCTCCATTTGGTAGCCTGCAGAGCACCTGCCTCATAAGGCAAATGGCCACATGAGAACTGTTATTATGGCCTGCTACTTTGTTTGTCTTTAGTAGTCTGTGGTCCAGATCTCTTCAGAAGGGGGAATAGTGTTTTGTGGTTGGGGTCAGTCTAAATTATCTCCTGGGGTCCCTTACTCTGTGCCTCTGATAGCAAAGAGATTGAGGATTTTCCCCAACTCTGTTACTCTTGAAGTTACTAGGCCTGTTGAAAATAGATTTTATAACATAAGCATGATAACAGTGAATACTCCTTTTAACTTGTTAAACCAATGAAAACATGCCACACAAGAAGTCTTAAGATAGGAATGGTTTATAAAGAAAAGTAAATGCAAAAGAACATCAGATGCAGAAGTGAAATCTGAAACATTACTGGTAGTAGTAGTAGTATCCTGCCTTGTGCCCAATGCTGGGCCTCAGGGCAGCCTTACAAAACTAAAACATATACAGCTAAAACCTATAAATAGGAATATACTAGGCTGACTTTATGAAAAGGAGGACAGGGCTCATGCAACTTTAACAGTTGTAGAGAAAAGGGGATTTCAGCCAGTGTCATTTGTATGCAATTAGTTCCTGGTGAAATTCCCTCTTCATCACAACAGTTAAAGTTGCAGGGGCCCCGCCTTCTTTTGTATATGGTCACTCTAGTATAGTGCCTGCAACTTTAACTGTTGTGATGAAGAGGGAATTTCACCAGGGACTAATTGCATACAAATGACACTGGCTGAAATCCCCTTTTCTCTACAACTGTTAAAGTTACATGAGCCCTGTCCTCCTTTTCATATGGTCAGCCTAAATATACAAAAGTTAAAAATATAATTAAATACTTTTCAATATTAAAGCATTTTAAACATTTTAAATGCATAACAATTTAAAAGTCAAAGGTATAGACAGAGGTCCAGATGATTTGCCAAAGGCCTGCTGGAACAAAAAAGGGTTTGTCTGCATCCAAAAACACATTAAGGAGGGAGCCAGCGTAGACTGCAAGGATTAGAAAGAAAATTCATGTGTGTACAGTATGCAAAATAAATGACAGCTCAACTGTTTCTAAACCTTATTAGAAAAACAGGGTGACTAGGCCGAAACCAACGTTGTAGGCCCAGAAGCACTTTGAAACGTTTCAACATTGTACTGAAAACTTAACACCGGCCCAAACTAATTAAATGAAGTGTTTGAAGCTTTCAACTTATAGCAGTATGGACCAAACTCTTAGAAAAGAGGGAAGGAGCACTGTGTGTGTATGGGGTGGGGGTGGGGATAGAAAGGTATAGCCACCTATTCCCAGGAGAGATCTGAAGATCAGGTTACCATGGATCCAGAGGAACCACACCCTGCTTTACCAGGGAGCAAAAGAGCAAACTGGCCTTATGAAGATAGCTCAAAATACTCTCAGAGCCAAAGGAATGCATGTTCCAGAAGAAAAAAGAGAAACTCTTCTTCTTCTTCTTCTTCTTCTTCTTCTTCTTCTTCTTGTTCACTCAAAAGGTCTATGCTAGAGGCAGCGGCCATTTCACTCACTCACCCCACATTCTAAGGCAGGAGGGAGGGGAAGAGCGATGCTACTGAGCGTGTGTCGCGCTATGAGGGAAGATGGCCGCCTCATTGACTTGAATGAGAGGTTAAAATAGTCCTTAAAAGTCCACCGAAGGGAATTTTAAAAAAACGAAAAGCTTTCCACCAACTACAGTCAAGGAGGAAAAAGACCCCACCACTGGATTAATTAATAAGACTCTAGAAATTATGCAGATTGTGAGCACAAAAGTCGCAACCCGGGAGTAAATTTTACAAAAGCAGGGAGACAGGCTTGTATTCCTTTTCTACTAGGGATGTGCACTGGATCGGTTCCGATTCACGATCCGAATCCGATCCAGGGGGAAATCGGATAAATTATCCGATTTCCGATCTCCCCGCTGGATCGGCCGATCCAATCCGAACCGAACCGAAAAGGTTCCGATCCGGTTCGGATTGATCGGCGGATGCCCGCTGGCGCCCGCCGCCGCTTCCATTGGCGAGCGCCAGCGGGCGCCCGACGATGGAAGTAGACAGCAGGGGGGGCTTCCCTAGCAGGGAAGGTAAGGAGGGGACGCGCGGAGGGGAGGAGGGGGCGCCCGGAGGGGAGGAGGGGGGCCCTTACCTTTCCGGGACGCCCGCTCCCGTCCGGCGCCGGCCACTACTGCTCCCGGGCTTCACGGCCTGCTCCCGGGTGGCGCGCAGGGTGATGACATAACCCGGTGCGCCACCCGGGAGCAGGCCGTGAAGCCCGGGAGCAGTAGCGGCCGGCGCTGGACGGGAGCGGACGTTCCAGGAAGGTAAGCAGGGGGAGGGGGGAGGGGGCTTACCCCCCCCGGGGCCGTCCGCTTCCATCCACTGGCGCCCGCGGGCGCCAGCGGATGAAAGCGGACGGCCCCAGGGGGGTAGGGAGCGCGGGGGAGGGGGCTTACCTGCCGGGGCCGTCCACTACAGATGGCCCCCGGGGGGAGGGAGGGAGTTAGGCCCCCCTCACCCACCTGCCACCATTTTTTCCCCATAGACTTGCATTGCAATGCAAGTCTATGGGGGAAAAAATGGCGTCCAATCCAAACATTTCCGATTTTTGGATCGGGATCGGACTCGATCCGGTCCGGGGGGCCTCCGATTTTGTCCAAACCGATCCGTGACAAAATTGGAGGTCCCGATCCGGGTCCTGATCCGATCCGGGGGGGTCCGTGCACACCCCTATTTTCTACCTTAAACTGCTCTCCTTCCCTCAATCTTTCACCAATCTTCTTGAAATTTTCAGGTAATGTAAAACAAACATTTCTTTCTGGCATCTATAAATTTCAGAAAGGTTGATGAAACATTTTCGATTTTATGGCTGTTAGAATGACCCCCCCCCCCAATTATCACTTTAACATGGCGGAATGTGTTTTTTACTGACGGCCCTTAACAATGGAGGCACGGCTGTGCCTCCATTAATAAACAAATTCTGTAATTTAGTTGTATAAACCTTTGATTTGTCTATCAGAGGCCTTCAGCTTCCACCCCTCATATGTTAGTTAATTAACTTCAGGGTATCTTGCTAAAACTTTGCCTAAAAGTGGTTCATATTTACTGCTCGTCTTGGTTGAATATACTGGGACAATGCTCTGAATCAGTATTTAAGGTGGTGTCCTTAAAGAGTAGAACATATTGCTGCATTTAATGTACTAAGGGAGCTCACAGAGTTGAATTAGTTTTCTCCAGAACTTGTCTTAGTATAGTAGCATTAAAATTCTGAACATATTTAATATTAGATATTTAAACTTATTTTTATGTTACTAGAACTTTGATGGATTGCAGTAAGACTTATATTGTTGTGGCAAGAGCTCCGTTACCTTTCCGTTGTCACACGGATCCTTTCACTGTCACTGGAATGCACGGTTTCCTTTTTCTCAAGAAGGTACTCTTCCACACACTGCTCTTCAAAATCATGAAGTTTTTTTAATTCCTCATCACTCAGGTACAGCTCTGGATAATGACAACAAGAAGGAGGTTTTACTGCACTGACACAGATGGTTTTGTCTCAGTGCCATACATCTTCCTCTACCAAGGGAAGGTCCAGCTCCAGCTCCGGTTCAAAGTGCTGGTATTAACATTCAAAGCCCTAAACGGTTTGGGGCCAGGTTATCTGAAGGAATACCTCCTCCCATATGTGCCTGCCAGGACCCTAAGATCATCTTCAGGGGTCCTTCTCCGTGAGCACCGCCAAAGGAAGTGAGGCAAGTGGCTACCAGGAGGAGGGCCTTCTCTGCTGTGGCACCCCGGCTGTGGAATGAGCTCCCTAGAGAGGTTCGCCTGGCACCTACATTATACACTTTTTGACGCCAGGTGAAGACCTTTTTATTTTCCCAGTATTTTAACAGTTAATCGTCTTAATCTTTTAACTTCACTCTTTTAAATCATTATAAATCTCTGCATGGCTGCTCAGTTTTATCCCGGTTGTACTTTTATATTGTACTTTTATATTGTGTTTTTATACTGTGGTTTGTTTTATACTTTGAATTGTAGTTCATGGTTTTAATTTTTGTGAACCGCCCAGAGAGCTTTGGCTATTGGATGGTATAGAAATGCAATAAATAAATAAATAAATAGTGCCCACAATGCTATTTTTCTGCACCAGTCTAAGGCTTTCCTGCTGCCCCAGGCTTTCAAAGGTGTTCAGGGTACAACCCTATGGGTGGTGTCCTTGTTTGATGCAAGCCTCTGAACGTGGAGGCTTCTGTATATCCAATGTCCTTCCAAGCTACTGCCGACAGGGCAGTCAGAAGATGGAGGTGATTTTTGTCTCTCCATCCTCCATTTTGGTTCCCCCCCTCTAGATGGGCATCTGAGCCTTTCTAAAGAGGGCACACTGGCAGGGCTGGGACTGAGGAGGCCATAGGATTCTTAATCTCCTGGCCTCTCCATTCCCTTCCCCTCCCCTCCCCACCCACCAGAACACCCCCTTTTCCTTCCCTCTGAGGAAGCATTTGTCACCTCAGCAAACAGCCGGCACAGTTCTTTCCATAGCAGCTATGAAGGATGGGGAAAGGATCAGATACCAAAGTCCCCCTTCCAAGTTTACAGCAGAGTTTATGGCTTTCTGGGGGGGGGGGATTTCGAAGAACCCTATGGGCCCTGGGACACTCTCCTAGGACCACAGGATTGCTCTCTTAGAGTATCTAACGGGGCAGTATCCAATGGAGCCTCTCAGTCTTCACTGGTTCCATTGCGCTGGTGGGAGTGACCGTTCACGCTTCTAAAAATAACCCCAGAAATAAGCAGAAATGCAAATACATTTTTAAAAACATTGTAACAGCAACTAATAAATGTTGAATTCAGAGAGTGCATTTTTTATTAAAGCATCACATCTCTATTATGCAATGAGACTGACCCAATAATCCCATCCATCAGCCTTCCCTGACCTGGTGCCCTTCAGATGCTTTGGAAAACTCCCAGCATTCCTAACCTTTGCCCATACTAGCTAGGACTGATGGGAGTTGAAGTCCAAAACATCTGGAAGGCACCAGGCTGGGGGAGGCTGCCATAGATTGTAATCTACTTTGGAACTAGATATGATCTCTTTAGAAGTATTTGCTGTCAATTTCCACTGGGTGGTGCTATCATCTTGAGTCTTCTCATATTTTGGTAATGTATTACCAAGCCAGAAAGTATATTAGGGACTAATGCAGCTCTACTGAAACAGGAACAGCAGTTTGGGGTAGGTGGGTAGTGGGGAAGCTTCTTCTCATTGCTTCACACTAAAAGCATGTTGACTCAGTGCTCTAAGTACATGGACCATACCTTACTTTGGTGATTAATGCAACCATAAAGTTGGCCTGCCATGAGAATACGTTTTTAGATTCCGTGACTTTATATATGGTTTGGCCCTGGTACAAGAAATATTGCTTACTCAGTTCAACATGTCCTTCCTCGTGATCCAGTTCATTTGTCAGCCGGCGATGGCAGAGGCAATTTATGAGGATGCCGATATGGCTCAGTATGATGAAAGGAGGTGGCAGCCATGGTTTTTCATGATACGTCATGATGTAGCGGTAACGGTTGTATTTCCAGAGTTTGTTTGATATGGATTTCATATCAAAATAAACATTACTGTAGGTTCAAGTGGAAAAGAGGGTCAGGAGGAGATATTCATATGATATTTTCCTAAATTATCTTAAAAAGATACCTGCCTCTAAGTGAAATATAGTATTCAAATTAAAGTAACCAAGCCAAGGTAAATTCATTAACAAAACCTGAGTGTCAAAGTGATGTGAAAAAGAGACAAGCAAGTGTAGAGAGACTGAGATTTACAAAGCTTGCTATCGGAACTGGACACATATTTCTTACTAAGCAGTGACAGTGGTTATATTCATAAAGATTTTATTAATCAATCTTAAGAAGCTTGTATGACTGGGAATAAAGATCCTATGACTGACATATGGGGGAAGCCAACCCACAAAATACAGGTTTCTTTAATGCTCCATTTTATATCATACATCTTACAAAGCCATTCAAATAACTAGATGAGTAATAGTTATTAAACAGTAGCTTTCCCTTTGATCTTAGACAGCTGAAAACAATCCCTAAAGTTGTGTCCAAAAGTAGTTCAATAAACATAAGTATTCAGCAGTCTAAGTCACTTGTAAGATAGGGACAGATGGTATCTACCAATATTAAATGCCACAAACATGTCTTTGGATGGATTCTGCTCATTTCTTTTGTTTTAGTCTTGGACATCAGAGGCCATTCTACACCAGTACCGTATCCCAGTACTAGAACACCTGGATTATGCACAGGGAACACAATGCACCCCCCAACCCATTGTCTTTATGCTGCTTCACTCTCAATATTTCATTTTTTCCAAAGCTACTTTTATGATGACTTCTTTAGTGCTGCAACGTATGTGTTTAAATTGAACTCTTACCGATGGGAGTGGCTGTAAAGCTCTAGAACCGGTTTTGCAACATTATTCCCCACTTTTTCCCCTCCAGTGTCTCT
The DNA here is from genome assembly GCA_029215795.1 of Anniella stebbinsi. Classification (NCBI taxonomy): domain Eukaryota; kingdom Metazoa; phylum Chordata; class Lepidosauria; order Squamata; family Anniellidae; genus Anniella; species Anniella stebbinsi. Next base: position 82,846,946 of record JARDYH010000002.1, on the reverse strand, counting down.
AACCTCCCCCGCCCCTGTATTTTCCTCATAGTGCTTACGATGTGATTTGCAGGCAAGATAGCTACGATTTTTTTCCGCCCAGCTTTTTTTTTGTTTTTTTTTACTGCAAACCTACAAAGTGATGCAGCTGTGAAAAACCATGCAATTCATTTTTAAACATCCATTCTTGCATCAAAGATATGCCTGCAAACTGCTGATTCAAAACACCAACAGTCCCAAACAGAAACAACATTTTTCCATGTATTAATTAACACGTGCCCAGGGATGTGCGGATTTTGTGAAATCCATCCCGCATGTGCTTTGTGGATTGTGCCAATGTCGTTCATTCTAGTGTCCGTTCACCGTTCACAGACGGATTCAATTTTTTTCTGTTATGCGAAAAAATACGCAAATAAGTCCATAAGAAAGTTTGCAACAACTTACATAATGTATGTTAGTACATAACATTTAGCATATTGTCCCCCCATTCCAGCATTCCATTCAACTTTTCCACACATATATTTTCCAGCATAGCATACGCCTTTGCAGAAACGTGTCTATTTTCCTATGAATGAATTTGCATAAATTTTGGGAAAGATGTATATATATATTCATTTTAATCCGTCTTCAATTTCTCCAGCATCCCTAGTGCTTCTCCAGAGTACCAATTGTGTTTCAAAAAACCCAAAAAACCCTCGCACTGCAGTACCTCGCAAACAAAAGAGGCTCCAGTGATGATCCTGTCTTGCATATTTTAGGCCCAGAAAGATCACTTTAATCTATTTCCACTTTCTGAAAAGCCCCCAGGGTTTGGTCCCTTTAATACAATTAATCTTGTACAAATACTAGTAGTAATGCCAATGGAACGTCATGGATACTTACTTGAAGAAAGCAATCAGCAGATTGACCATGATGATGTATTGTACAAAGAGGTAGACAGCTTGAAGGAATGGTGTGAGGAAGGAACCTGGTGGACACCCTGAGTTTAATTCACAGGCTGCAATTTTAGAAAAGGACATAGGCTAAGAGCTTCAGCCAGGATAAAAATCAAGTGTGAAGCTTCACTGGCTTTAATGCTAATGAAAGAATAATTAACAGCAATAAAATGCAGCATCTCCAACCATTTAAATTGATTTCTTCTATTCTGATCTACATGCCACAATGAAGGAGATTTTCTCTATTTACAGGTTTAGATTTAAAGACATCTAATAAAATTTCAGGGTTCTCATTAAAGCACATATCATATTAATGTCTTTTCCAATTTCTACTAAAAATGAGAAACCACTGAACTACATCTTCATTAAAGATTCCCATTGTGTTAAAGCTCAAATGCTCCATATACCAAGGGCCACTACCATCCCTCAAAATATCTCATCATTAAACTTTTATATACCATTTCCACTATGCAAATGATCTTTGATCATTATCTCACTACACTCTTATGAAGTCAGTTAATATTACTTTCCATTTAATAGAGAAAGATCTATAGTTTCAATGAATTAATATCAACATTATTTTATAGGGTAAGCCCAATCCTATACATGTTTATTCAGACATAAGTCTTATTGTGCACAGCAGGTTTACAGCTGTGTAAGCAATACATAGGATTGCAGGGTGTGATGGAAAGACAACAGTGTGTCCAAGGCCACTCTATGGCTCAATTCGGACGACACAATTAACAACTGGTGTGGGGGAAACAATTGTCAGTTGTTTTGACTATTGTGTCATTCCAATGCTGTCATAGTCAACTCAGCGCTGATCCTAATCCACACCACAGTTGATTATTTATTACCATGTTGTTTGGGGAGTACCCCCTAGGGTTAGGGTTAGTCAACCCACCATTGACTATCGTGTCGTCCGAATTGAGCCTACGAGTCTATGGGGTGCTTCTAGATGGAGGAATTCCGCCTTTTCTTCCTTAACAGATTTTCCATGGTAAGAAAAAGGATGAAAGTAGTGGAAGGAAAGCATAGGGGGATTGCACATTGAAGATGGGAACATCTGGACCAAACTGACAACATTCTGTGAATGAAGCAGGGTGACTGCAGTTAAAAGTCTCATCTGGAAGCATCCTTGATTTCCTGAATTCAACATCCATCTCTAAATGAGTAATCACTAAACAAAGGTCCAGATATGGAACACTGTCACAGCCATCATGTAAAGTAGGAGTGCAGAACATATGCCCTCCAGATGTTTTGGCCAACAATCAGTGTCAGCTCTAGCCAGCATAACCTCTGGTGAAGGATGATGGGAATTGCAGTCCAATACCATCTGGAAGGCTACATGTTCTGTGCCACTGATGTAAAGTCTTTCGATCCAGAAAGATTTCAGACCACAACTGCTGTCTCAGCTTTTCACTGTATCGCAAATGGATGAAGGTTTTTCATGAATGAAGGTTTTTCACGATTACCGTACTAGATGCTCCAAAATAAACGTCTCCATCACATTTTCAACATTTTAAAGAGTCTTTTAAATTTTTTTCATTTGCTTTAGACATTAGAAAGTTAGTTTGAAAACATGAACTTGTAAATGGCAGCTGGTTGCCTAACAATCCACTTGTTTATCCACTCACTCAGGTCTGTGCTTTCTTATTTATTTATTTATTGCATTTCTATACCACCCAATAGCCGAAGCTCTCTGGACGATTTACAAAAATAAAAAACCATAAAAACCATTCAAAATATAAAAGCATAATTCAAAATACAGTATAAAAGCACAACCAGGATAAAAACCATGCAGCCCTCAAAGAGCATGGTGAAAACATGATGCACTAGGGCAGCTGGTCTTTTCTGGGCCTTCCTCTGCTCAGGAGTCATTGTGTGCTTCCAGACAGAGGTCTCCAACCGCTGTTAATAAAATGTCATTTGCAGCTATTCTGCCTTTCCCCCCTTAATAGTTTTTTTTAAAAAAAAAAAAGATGGAAGAAACAGTGAGGGAAAACGGGGTGCTACTGACTGAAGAAGACTTTCTGTGGACCCTTCTAAAATCCTGCGAAGGAGGCAGTGCAATTGCACAATGAAACTCTCGTCTGGAAGCACCTTTGATCATCCAGCCTGTCTCTCACTCTGGTGCTCTAGAGTCAGCAGAAGGGGGGAGAGAGACACGGCTGATGGGCCACACCTCTGATTAGCCAGGAGTGATTGCTGCTCATGCCAAGGAAGTTGCATGGTATCAAATTATATCTGTGATTTACATCTCATGTTGCAGAGAACAGCTGAGAGAATCCCCTACCATTTCTTACCATGACCAGCCCATAAACTGTGAGTGGCTGTCTTAAGAGATGTAATTATTTCCAGAGGGGTAGCTGTGTTCGTCTGTTGCAGCACAAACCACCAAGAGTTTGGTGGCGCCTTAAAGACTAACAAACTGATGCTGGTGTCCACGAAAGCGTCTGCCAGAATATATGTGTTAGTCTGTAAAGTGTCACAAGACTCCTTGTTATTTGAGCTGTATAATTATGTACATATATGTTGCAATCATACAGCGTTTCAGAGAAAGTGCACCTACCATCAATTTCTCCTGCATATACTTCCCCAAACATCATCCAATAAGGCTGGAATACAATATCTCGTGCAAGAGTCCATGATGGCTGCTCATGTGGAGAAAGTATTGCTTTTCGAGAAACTCCAAAACTTAACAATACTATAGCCATCATAATTACAATATAGAACATGTTTGCTGTCTGCATGAAAAAAAGAAAATTAAGCACAGTAGTCAAGAGTGGTATGGCTTTGAAGGCAAAAAGGGGAAACATGTTTTCCTTTGCATAGGGAAGAACTCTCTTTTGATTTGGCTAAACTTGGCTGGGCAGCTTACTAAGAAATAATGTGACAGCATCTCATAAGATATATTCATGCTAATTTATTCAGAATGAGCTTTTCTACATGAGACTGTTAAATTAGCTGTTAATCTGCTGAACCGTCTTTAAGTTTCATCACAGAGCTGAGATCCAAGCAATTTACTTTGCTGCTTTTCTGCTACATAAGCTCTAGGTGGCACTGTGGTATAGTGGAATAGCGCAAATACACAAGAGGAAATTGGGCCTTCTTTTGCTTTCATAATTAAATGCCACACTTTCCTTGCTCTAAAAAACCCATTCTTGTAAAGAATCCATAAACAACCATGACTAAGGAATGACAAGCACACAAGAAATGCCTTATGTAGAAAAGCCTGATGTCTGCAATCCTGTACTTACTTATGTACAAGCACCCAAGCCAGAAGGACTGTGCCCAAAATGTACTATTCATGCACCATGAGCCTTTGGTATGGTCTATACAGCTGGTCTAGTCTATACAAAGCCAGCTTTAAGCAGTAACAGACTTGCAGATCAGTCTTTCCTTCCTCTGGAAATAATTCATATATATAAAGAAGCATGTTTCCTGTCTCCTCCACTTCCAACCAGGACAGATGGGATAAAAAAAATTATACTCCCCTGACTATTGGAATGAGAGCATAGTTTCTCTTCTTTCCTAAAGAGACTGGTATGGGATGAGGCATGATAACTAGGGATGTGCACTGACCCCCCGGATCGGATCGGATAGCGGATCGGAATCGGACCTGGGGGGTCGGATCGGATCGGATCGGATCGGAGGATGGTCGGATCGGATCGGACCGGATGTCCGATCCGGATCGGACGCCATTTTGAATGCTTTTTCCCATAGCCAAGTATTGTTTTACAAAAACGCCTATAACTTTTTCATTTTTAAAGATAGAAGGATGAAACTTGGGCACATTATACACTGGTTAGGGATAGTTATCTGTGAGAAATTTCAGAAAGATTGGTGCATGCGTTTTGTGGCAATTAATTGTTTAATAAATACCCAGAAATGCCTATAACTTTGTCATTTTTAAAGTTACAAACATGAAACATTGCCACATTGTAGGTGGTACCTTGGGACCTATCTGTGAGAAATTTCAGAAACTTAGGTGCTTGCCTTGTGTGGCAATTAATTTTAGAAAAATGGGTAGTAGTGGGGTAAATACATTTACGCCTCCCATTTTTTTATTTTTGAAGATACAAACAGGAAACTTGGGCACATTACAGGTACCACTTGCCTTGATATGTGTGTGAAATTTCAGAAACATTGGAGCTTGCCTTGTGTGGCAATTAATTTTTGAAACAATGAGGAAAGAAACACCTATAACTTTGTCATTTTTAAAGTTACACACATGAAACTTTGCCACATTGTAGGTGGTACCTTGGGACCTATGTGTGTGAAATTTCAGAAACATAGGTGCTTGCCTTGTGTGGCAATTAATTTTTTAATAAATACCCAGGAATGCCTATAACTTTGTCATTTGTAAAGTTACACACATGAAACTTTGCCACATTGTAGGCGGTACCTTGGGACCCATGTGTGTAAAATTTCAGAAACGTAGGTGCTTGTATTGTGTGGCAATTAATTTTTGAAACAATGAGGGATTCATTGGACAGCACTTGCCCATAGGGATTCATTGGACAGTACTTGCCCATAGGGATTCATTGGACAGTACTTTCCTATAGGAAATCATTGGAAAGCACTTGCCCATAGAAAATCATTGGAAAGCACTTGCCCATTGAGAAATACAGTTATGCCTCCCACTTTTTTATTTTTGAAGATACAAACAGGAAACTTGGGCACATTGTAGACTGGTTAGGGATAGTTATCTGTGAGAAATTTCAGAAAGATTGGTGCATGCGTTTTGTGGCAATTAATTTTTTAATAAATACCCAGGAATGCCTATAACTTTGTCATTTTTAAAGTTACATACATGAAACTTTGCCACATTGTAGGTGGTACCTTGGGATCTATGTGTGTAAAATTTCAAAAACGTAGGTGCTTGCCTTGTATGGCAATTAATTTTAGAAAAATGGGTAGTAGTGGGGTAAATACATTTACGCCTCCCATTTTTTTATTTTTAAAGATACAAACAGGAAACATGGGCACATTACAGGGAACACTTCACTTGATATGTGTGTAAAATTTCAGAATGATAGGTCCAGGCATGTGGTGGCAAGGTGTCTGCACACACCACTTTGAAGACTGTAGAAAATTTCTCCTGTAACGATCCCAGCGAGAGAGAGTGATCCTAGGCTCAGCCGTTCTGCTTGAGTGAAAGTATCAAAGCAGACACGAGCCAAGTGCTACTTTGTTTCTCCTTTTGTAATGGATACTAGCTCAGTTGCAGCCAAGCGTGCAAGGATCAAAGAGATGAGAGAAAGTGTTTCCTTCTTCTTCCCGGGAGGCGGGAGGGTGCAATTGACAGCCCCAGCCTCTGTGTAAAAAAGGTTAATAACTTTTAATCTAAAAAATTCGTAGCCACCAAATGCCTGGACCTATCATTCTGAAATTTTACACACATATCAAGTGAAGTGTTCCCTGTAATGTGCCCATGTTTCCTGTTTGTATCTTTAAAAATAAAAAAATGGGAGGCGTAAATGTATTTACCCCACTACTACCCATTTTTCTAAAATTAATTGCCATACAAGGCAAGCACCTACGTTTTTGAAATTTTACACACATAGGTCCCAAGGTACCACCTACAATGTGGCAAAGTTTCATGTATGTAACTTTAAAAATGACAAAGTTATAGGCATTCCTGGGTATTTATTAAAAAATTAATTGCCACAAAACGCATGCACCAATCTTTCTGAAATTTCTGACAGATAACTATCCCTAACCAGTCTACAATGTGCCCAAGTTTCCTGTTTGTATCTTCAAAAATAAAAAAGTGGGAGGCATAACTGTATTTCTCAATGGGCAAGTGCTTTCCAATGATTTTCTATGGGCAAGTGCTTTCCAATGATTTCCTATAGGAAAGTACTGTCCAATGAATCCCTATGGGCAAGTACTGTCCAATGAATCCCTATGGGCAAGTGCTGTCCAATGAATCCCTCATTGTTTCAAAAATTAATTGCCACACAATACAAGCACCTACGTTTCTGAAATTTTACACACATGGGTCCCAAGGTACCGCCTACAATGTCGCAAAGTTTCATGTGTGTAACTTTACAAATGACAAAGTTATAGGCATTCCTGGGTATTTATTAAAAAATTAATTGCCACACAAGGCAAGCACCTATGTTTCTGAAATTTCACACACATAGGTCCCAAGGTACCACCTACAATGTGGCAAAGTTTCATGTGTGTAACTTTAAAAATGACAAAGTTATAGGTGTTTCTTTCCTCATTGTTTCAAAAATTAATTGCCACACAAGGCAAGCTCCAATGTTTCTGAAATTTCACACACATATCAAGGCAAGTGGTACCTGTAATGTGCCCAAGTTTCCTGTTTGTATCTTCAAAAATAAAAAAATGGGAGGCGTAAATGTATTTACCCCACTACTACCCATTTTTCTAAAATTAATTGCCACACAAGGCAAGCACCTAAGTTTCTGAAATTTCTCACAGATAGGTCCCAAGGTACCACCTACAATGTGGCAAAGTTTCATGATTGTAACTTTAAAAATGACAAAGTTATAGGCATTTCTGGGTATTTATTAAACAATTAATTTCCACAAAACGCATGCACCAATCTTTCTGAAATTTCGCACAGATAACTATCCCTAACCAGTGTATAATGTGCCCAAGTTTCATCCTTCTATCTTTAAAAATGAAAAAGTTATAGGCGTTTTTGTAAAACAATACTTGGCTATGGGAAAAAGCATTCAAAATGGCGTCCGATCCGGATCGGACCTCGTCGGATCGGATCGGATCGGATCGGAGGTTGATCGGATCGGATCGGATCGGATTTTCCCGATTTTGGGGCGGATCGGATTCGGATCGTGGATCGGATCCGATCCGATGCACACCCCTAATGATAACAGCTCACTCATTGTTATCAGAGTCTATGCCAACTCCCTTCCAATAAGCATCCAAGGCTAGAGCAATATTAAAGTGTCATGGTTTTTTCCCTTCCCACAACCTTTGCATCACAGGTTTATGACCCTGGTTTGTAAAAGGAGTGACAAGCTAGGCTCCCCCAGTTCAGATAATAGGCTAAACAAACCATTCTTGGCCTGTTGCAAAGTGAAGCAAACAGATTGCATGCTCTAGCATGCAGCCTGTTCACAATAAAGCGGGAATTGTGGCTTAACATTCCATGTGAATACAGCCAATGTCACATAGAGAATACTTGTACAAAAGGATTTCACCAGTTTGAGTTTGCTCGACATTCCTTGAGCATTCTGATGTTCCATAATTACATTATGGAATTCATGGTACCAGGAAATGAAACAGCCATTAGGCTTAGATGACCATTTGGATTTTTTAAAAAGAAAGGTGAAGTCTACCGGTAGTGACAGTGTAAGAATAAATGAAACCTCTGTATTCTGAATGAGTATTCCTCTGATGCTGAGGACAAACTACATGGCATTTGAATTTCCAAAGGCATCTGGATGGACATTTTTGGGAATGGAATAATGGACTAAGTGGGCTTGGTCTAATCCGGCAACTCAGTTCTTTTAATCTTACGTAACAAGAGTAGCAAATAAGAGTTGTCACCTTTTTTTCTGGCATGGCTCCATATACATGAGGATTCAAACTCCATCTGTTACAATTCCACCACTCAGATAGCTATTACAGCCTCACCAGAAGAAAAAATGACATAATCACTAGGAAAAGGGCCCTGTAGATAAATACTTACCATTTTCCCAATCATAGTCAGATAAGGACCTGCATGTTGATTCACAGCAAAGAAATCAAGGAGCTTGGCGTACCAGAATATTATATCCAGACAGTAAATTAGCCTTCCTGCTGTGTGAAGTGAAGGTCCAGCCAAACGCAAGCCAAATCCAGTTATGAACAAGATGATGGCAATAGAATCTGTAAAATTCCAGTACTCATAAATCCATACTTTCACCTTTTGGCTGAACTTTCCTGGCTCCGAAATAAATACCTGAAGGCAGAGGGAAAGTCAGCTTAATTCATACGAACAATATAAAGGATATTATGTATTTCATGGAGAGATGTAAAGGGCAGGAGGGAAAAATGAGGAGGTCACATTTCCCCCCATTTTTGTAGGTCCCCTACAGCTCAACTCTACTCACACACATTTAACAAAAACAGCCAAATGCATAATTTCCCCATACAATCTAAATCATACTGAAGGTATTACCAGAATTCTCTTCTGTAAGTTTTTTCCATAATTCCTTACAAGATCTCATTAAGCACACTTTCGAGAAGGCAGAAGAAGCTACTACACAGTGTTCCCCAGGAAAACAGCATGTAATATTCTTGCCATCTTTATGAAGCGAATAACAAATTCAAAACATTAGCACCCAGAGTCTCACAGGATCACCTCTGAAAACTTGCCATCTTCATAATCAATTTCTTATCCATAATATAGTCATTATAATGGTTTCCATGAAAGGGATGAATCAGATAGAAATGATGAAATGTTTCACATATTAAAGATGCTCCTGAATAAGAATGTTGTCATGGGTTGTCGCTTTCAGAAGAGACTAACATCGAGAGCAGTATGTTTGTTTTATTATTTGACTTTTCTCTTTTCTTTTTTAGTGTCTCAAATCATGAAATGTAGCCTTGTCAAAGAGACGCAACATGAGAGAAACAGCACATCTAGATCACAATTCTTTATCAAGGAGCTGTCTTCACAGCACAGGGTTGGCACTGCCTCCCTCTGAAACCCTGCAGTTTTCCTCTTCCGGGATGGCAGCAGGTAATCCCAATGCCAAGGAGGGAGTGCAGGGTTTCCAGTGGCCATTCAGGTACTGCAGCCGCTCCCCCGCCTGGTGGAAGGCAACCAATCAGCAGCCTTCCACCAGGGACCGCTCCCAGATTGGCCCCGGGGTGATGTCAGATGGAGGAAGAGCTGTAATCACGTCGCTCCGACTGAAAAAGTTGGGGTAAATCCCTGACTTTTTAAATCCGCAGCTTCACGGGAAAGCCAGCGGTGGCTGCAACACTATGCCTGCATCGAATAACTGACGCAACGCAGTTATTGCTTTCCCCACGTATAAACAGCCCCCAGGTTATTCTGACCTGCTCTATTTTTTCCTAATACCCAGAAACCCCATTGTAAATGAACTAACTGCTGATGTTCCTGTTTATGTTTAATTCCTTTATCTGTTCCTATCTACTTCAAACAACAGGGGGAGAGTCACACCTTGTTCATTGGTCAGCCCTTGTCAAGACTGAAGTGGGGGTTCTGTCTGCTGGTGCTTCCTGGCAAAGCGTTTATGGTGCATTCACCCTTTCTCATTCATGGAATGTTTGCAAACCCTTCCTTTTACAGCCTCTTTGAGGACTGATGTCAACTACTAATTGGTTTACATTACCAGAAGAGTGGATGCGCTGGTTTTCAGGCCCCAGAGCTTTCCTACATGAGGCTATTAATTAGCGATTCATTTACTGCGTCTGCTTTTGGTTCCATCACAGAACTGAAGTCCAAGCACTACAAGAGGAGCATTCCTTTCCTACTTTCCTGCTACCTGATCTCTAGGTGGCACTCTGGTATAGTGGAATACCACGAAGAGGAAATTGTGCTTTCTTTCAGTTTCACAATTAAATGTCACATATTCCCTGCTCTTCAAATACGCACCGAAAATACTGGTTAGACACAGAAGTGAAACAAGAGGGCTTATCACAATGTCAGGGAAGAACCCATAATCAACAATGGCCAGAGAATGACAAGAGGACGTTAAAGGCCTTGTGTAGAAAAGTCCCCATTCAAAGTGCTGGTGCTGACCGAAACGGCTTAAGAGCAGTCCATCTGAAGGAGCCCATTTTCCCATATTGTCCTGCCTGATCTTCTTTAGAGTCTCTTCCCTATATGCCTCCACCCATCATGGTGCAATGGAGAGCACATTGTGTAGTGGCCCCGTCTGTCCTTCCCAGGGAGTTCTGCCTGGTGTCTTCACTATATACATTTAGACCCCAGTGTGCTGCCTATACAACACTGGGTTGCCACCGCCTTAAGCAAAACCCCATGCTTTCTCTGCAGTGGGAGGTGGCAGCTAATCCTGACACAGAGGGAGGGTGCGGGATTTCTGGCAGCCATCTACCTGGAAACGCCTCCACTGCAACTCCAGAGCAAGGTTAGATGGTGGATGCACCATACTCACCTCACTCTGGGGAAGAAAGTTGGGGTAAGTTCCCAACTCTTTTAAGTTGCAACTTTGTGGGAAAGCCCCACGATGGTTGCAAGGTGGCTGCTGCATCATACAACCGATGCAGTGCCCCCATGCCACCACCACAGGGCTTCCAGAACATCTAGGCAACTCCCAGGTTAAGAGATCCCTCTTCCAGCGGACATTTTAGTTCTAACCTGGTGCTCTGACCATTAAGTTTGCTGCTGGCTCTTTAATATTAATTAAATTAATATTTAAACCAGCTGGGGTGCAAGGTCAGAAGGTTGGAAAAATCTCTGCTTGGCCCCACATTTCCATGTCATACAAATGGTAAAACAAAAACAAAGTTTAGGTTTTCCTATTGCAAGGTCACATGGCATATGCTGTACACTTCTGGCTTGTTAAAGCTGAAAATGAATCATTCAGCTTCTCCTCAAAGACTCTGTACCCTCAATTCATCTCCGTTCTTCCTACTGAAACATACTTCTGTTTCTGTTTGTTCATTATTTCACTAAAGTGACTGCAGACATACAATTGCTAAGCTGGTGTGTGAGAGAGGTTTTTTTTTTAAAAAAATAATAAACTAGAGTTTTGCTGAAATAGAAAGATAAGGTTGTAGATGACAATAAATATTATACAAGCCCCAGGAGGCATGGAAAAAAGCAAAACAACTCTTGTAGGTGAAGTAATAAATTATTTTTACTTTGGTACAAACAAAAGAGAATAAATCTTTGTCATTTATCAAGGGCACACTGGTCCTGAAAGGGAGGTTTTTGGAATTAGGAAAGTGGAAAACAACATGTTTCCTCCTTGAACAATAAGAGTGCCTCAAAGGGCTTTTTCAGCATTGCTAAGCAAATTGGGAACTGGAATCTTTGGAAGGCCATAAACAAAATTCTTGCATATTATATGGCAGAGTCCAATTATACACCGCTATGATCACACTGATAAGTAACAAGTGAAAATAGTGATGTTAAAATGCTAGCCCCCAGACCTTAGGGGGAAAGGCATGTATAAATAACTTTATGTTTAAGAGTCCCATTGAGCTGAATGATGCTCCTGTTAGTAACAACATTTAAAGAAATGAAAAGGCTAAGGGTGCAGCAATTACTTGATAACAATCTAAAGAAAAAATGTCACCAGCATTGCACATAGCAAACTCCTGAGAAATTAATTAAGTGTGTCGAAGACACATTGTCCTGAAAAATATTAGTAGACCAGAACCAGTACATGAGTTAAGTAATTGGTTCACAAAAGAATAGCCTCATAGTTACATGGCTCATGGTCAGGAATTCTGGGAGTTGCAGTTCACAAGATCTGCCAGATTGGGGAAGGCAGGTCACAGGGTGGCAATAGCAGATTGGCTCTTCCACAGAAGGTTATTCTCTCTCCCTTTCTATACAGTGAGAAGGAGTATTGTACTACTGCTGCAGAACTGGATCTAACTGGATCCTTATGGCCAAGGATAAAATTCCAGGTTTTATTATCTGGAAAAACCCAACTGATACAGGAAGTTACCACATCTAAATGAGAAAGATCAGAATGTCCTGTAACTACCAAATAGAGGCTTTGTTAAACATCCTTAATAAAATGTTTTTTTTTAAAAAAAAAAGTCTAAGGAATCAAAATGAAAAAGACTTTGCAACACCAAAAAAAAAAAACCCTACAGAAAACAACTGCAAACAAAAATCCTAGAGATTAAATCCTATGTACATTTCTATATTTAAAAACATATAAAGCCTTACACGACTTGGGACCACAATACCTGTTGTGTTTCCCAACACCTCTTGCTTTATTGGGAGATAATAAAGAAGTCTGACACAAAGCTTTATTCAGGCAATAAACATCTTCTCCCAGCTGAAGAGATGCTAATTTTCTAGCAACTTTTCTATATGCAAGATTATGCAAAGTAAGTGAGAAAATTGCCTTTTCAAAAAGAGAAACCCCTTTTCCCAGTACGCTTTAACTTCAGGGAGGCTGGTGTTCATGAAACTTTTGACCAGAAACTAGCCAGGCCGACCTTCTCCCCCCTTCCTTTGTCTTAGCCTGCTTTAGTCTCCGACAGGCCCTCGGATCCACCAGGCTTCCAGTGTCCTCCCCCTCGGAAGAAACCTGATTCCCAGCTTGTGAGTTGTTTACCCCCTCAGAGATAAGGGCTGGAGAAAGTTCATCCCAGCTGCTGAAGAGCCAGTGGGAGCCAGCTCCCCCCACTCCTTGTACAGGGTAGTAAATTTCTGGCGCTGCCTCTTCTGCATCAGAATCTGACTCTGATTGATCCCCTTGAAACTCTTCTCTCAGGCCGGGGGAAACAGGCTTAGTCACAACAATACCTGACGAATGCCTCTCCTGACATAAACCTACCTGTACACTATGCTAAACATCTAAGGTCCTTCTTTGGGTGCCTTCTCCAAAGGAAGCTCAGAGAATGGCAACAAGGGAGAGGGCCTTCTCAGTAGTGGCCCCCCAATTATGGAATGACCTCCCAGATGAGGCCTGCCTGACACTAACATTGTTATCTTTTCGGCGCCAGGTCAAGACTTTTCTCCCAGGCATTTAGCAGCAAATGTTGAGTTTTTAATCAATTCCAGATCTATCTTTAGGTTTGGCTGAGAGCTAAAAGTTGTTTTTAAATGGATATTGTCTTTGTATGTTGTTTGATTTACATTTTTATGGTTTTAAATTTTGTATATCGATTTTTAATATTTAATGTTTTAATCTTTTGTAAACCACCCAGAATTTGCCAAAAAAGGCAGAGGACCCCTATTTTTGAAAAATGCAGTTCTAATCTTTAATGAGAATTTTAAGTTGATTAAAATTAATGGTGACTTCTTTCTCCTTGTATACCCTAAATATAATTGTAGGTACAGACCTACTATGAACATGGATAGCAGCAAAATCAGAATGAAATAAAGGGCCTACCTCTCTGACTTTCTCGATGGAAGTGGTGAAAATGTAGATGATCACAAGCCATTCCTGTACACTGGGTGTTGGTTTCATCTCCACCAGGACAGTAAAAGTGAATAATATGAGAAAGACTAAATAGGCCATCTGAAGAATACACAATACACATTCCATGTAAGCAGGCACTTGTGAGAAAAAAATAGAAACAAACAGCTCACACAACACAATATTCCTACCACCACCACTTGTGTGAATTCTTCAGTAAGTGCACGCATGAGCAAGTCAGACGCTCATGGATGTTGAGTATAGCAACATCCAGCATTCAAGAGAGCAGAAAATTATGCCTACAAGACTGCAGGAGTTTCCACGGCTAAGAGTTCCAGGTTCACACATTACAGTTGTATGAAGAAGCCTGACTCGGTGGGGGAGTTTGTGTGGGTGGAAAAGTAATGTGTGAATCAGCCCAATCAAGAAAGCCAAAGAATAAAGATAATATAACTGAACATATTTTGTAGCGTCTCGCTTAGAAGCACCCAAGACAATTACTCTTTGTTGTGTTCCCTCCTCCCACAGGTGGACATACAGGAAATGTAGACCTGGTATTGATCTGTTCACTTGTCTGCCCTTTCATCTTGGAGGGTCAGTGGGTGAGGATTGGCCTGCTAGCTGCTAGTCCTCACCACTCCTACATATTTGTTGACTTGCCAAATGCCTGGTAAATAAATGGATAGGAACCACCACCAGCAGCACCACCACAGGCAGCATCGGGGAGCCCACCCAGAAGCCATCTTTCCAAGGGACACCCAAAATCTGGAAACACTGATATTTTTGGGAAGCCTATGACAGATGTAGTGCCAGCCACTGAAGTCAACAAATCAACACCCATGCATTGTCTTCTTAATGCAACATTCTCAAGACTCTGAAGCCAACTATCTGAATACCTTTCAGAACCACCTCTCCTGTTTGGAACATCACCATTTCAAATAAGATCTTTAATTTAATCAAAAGCCGGCTACTAGACAACTGAAATCAGATATTTAAAGAAAATGCTTAAAGCACTAATGTTAATTTCATTGATATCTCATGCTCTGCCCAAGTGGCTCTGTTTCAGTGTAAGTGGAGTGGATATGTTGTTTACATTTTAATAAGAACTTGAGTGAAAACATTTACGATATCAACAGCGACTGACCGTGTGAAACCAGAACTTGACAATTGGGGCGTTGTAGAATTCATAGACTTTCCTAGTCCCAGGAAGGCTTCCCTGCTCATTATTGATGGGGAAAGTCTGGCTTTCATCTTTTTTTTCCATTCCTTTCTCTAAATCATAATTGCACTTTATAAAGAAATAAGATGTACATGTTAGTGGTCAGCTTAAATTCTGTTATCCAATTTATCTAAATAAGCAAAAAGGAAGAGGAAACTGGAACAACAACTTGTTGGAACAGACTGTGTTGTATAACTCCCCTCCCAAAAATATAGTATATTCCATTCACAACCAGAGGAACTCGATTTACAATAAACCACACCACCATGAGTTTAGGATTCAAGCTTAAACTATCATTACAAAAGCTAATATTAAGATTATTATTCTAAACTTGAAATCAGTAGGCTGTGTTCAGGTCTAAAGACTTTTAATTAGGAAAAAGAATTAAACACTAAGTATTAAGTGATGCTTCAAGGTTCTTTCAAAAATAATAATGACAGACTGCAGACATGCCCTGAGTTCCCAGGAATGGTGTCTAAGGGGCTGTAAGATGCTGTAGGTGTCTTTATCTGCAGGTGGAGAGGCAGGTCCACCCTTGGAAATGTCCTTTCTGTGGCAGAGGAAACCTCTGCTGCCACCCATCCTCCATAGTCAGTGCTGCAGCAGTGATAGCAGCAGAAAGTGGGGTATGTTGGATGGAGATCAGGAGAGGGCTTGCATCCGCTGGATCCAGAGCCTGCCAGTTCCGTCGACAAGGGTGAAAAAGTAGATCAGCATGAAGCTTAATATCTTCCCATTGTGACCCATGGGAAGAAAAATGTATAAGAAAAAAAAAACTGGCGGTGGGGGAAGCAGAAAACTTCCCGCACTCCCCTTTCAGCCCTGACTAGCAAGAGATTGCAAGGCTTTGGATTTGGTGGTGGCTGTGGTATGGATTCTCCCTGACCCAGAAAGGCAGGATTTCTCTGCCACTCTTATCCCCATCATCAAAACATGCAATGCTCTTTATCTTCCCTAGTTTCTCTCAGGTTTGTTGTGCGTATAATTATAAGCTCCCTTTCATGTAGCACGGCAGTTGGAAAATGGCATTTAGATTTAGCCTCATTTAATAGTATCAGAGTCTTTAGATTTCAGTTCTTCTAGTATACACAACAGTTAAACAGAAAACACTTAGAAATAAAGCCTCGATATTGCAGACGCTTCGTAAAATCTAAACCTGCTACCATACTCACCAGTGAGAGGTCACCTTTAACAGTGGAGGTACTAGGGTCACCATGGTACCATGTGAACTGATGGAACTCCTGGGATTGAGGCACATGTGACATCTCAGCCTTGCTTTTGAAGTCCAACATCAAGATGGTGGGAGGCAGAAGAATACTTAGAATCACCTAGAAGAGCACCGCCTGGTTACTAAGCGTAGATTCAATATTATTCTTTCGCCTTCACGTAGTACTGACAATGCACTAGACAGCAGCAGCTGATGGCTCCAAAATGTGAGGGTTCTCCAAGCTCCACCAACCCCTGCCAATCCACTGTTGTCATAATTTCCTTCTGTTTCTCTACCCAAAGCTTCCAACCCAGCTCTGTAAAAGGAAGCTCCTCCTATTGGGGCTAAACCAGAGGAGACACCATTCATGCGATTTAGCAATTGCATGAATGACATTTTAAAAGTAAACAGCAGGTGCAGGAGGGCCAATCTGGTTTAGGACCTCGGTTCAGGGGTTTGGGGGGGGGGGGGGGTTAACCCTTTCCCTCCCATTATGATCCCGATCTGGATTATGGGGCCTGCCACTTCTATCCCCATGCCAGGGTCATTGTCTAGATCAGACCTACTATTATTGCCTTTTAAAAAGCCACTCATGCAATTGCTAATTGCACAGCTAACTTGACTTTACATCAGCCTTATATATCTCCCACCATTGCTGTAACTGGAAGTCATTAGGTTGGGGAAGAGTCCCTTCCATGGTCAGATGTGGTTTTCCTTTTGTATACCAGGTGGTGCCACCATTTTCCTGGTGAAAAAAAGCCAGGGAATTCTGCTGCTCTCATGGCCCAATTCTGAACTTCCCAGAGGTATTAGCTGGCTGCTTTTGAAAATAGAGTGATGGACTAGGTGGAGAGAGGTGACTTGCCCCAGACTACAAATTGAACACAAGGCAGAGGTGGGGCTCTAAGCCCAAAGAAGCAACTTCCAGCCCCAAGCAATTTTCTCTTTCAAAAAAATACCACTCCTGGTCCAACGTTTGCTGCAATGCCATGGTCTGCCCTGCTATGTATTTCTTTTTCCCATCTCCTTCCTCACAACATCTGTTTTTTGCAGACAGACGGAAAACAAGCAGAGGCAGCCTCACAAAGTAATGTTGCACATGTTACTACTTCTTCACACGGTGCAGCAGTAACTCATGGTATTGACAGCCACAAGATGCGGTGGTGGCCATTTGGTTGGAGAGGCAGTGAAGGAAGCCTCCTAAAGAGCTCTGGAGATACTCTAGAGAGTCACCTCAGATGCTCAGATAGTGTTTCCAGTGCAGTCCAGTGGGTAGTGACATTACCCTTTGGTCACTCCAGATGAGTTGGAATCACCCCGTTCTTGGGGCTCTAAAAAGGGCTTTTGCCTGAGTCAGCAACTATACTAACTTCCTGGGATTTCAGTTTGGGCAAAATTTAAGAGCATCTCCACTTTTATGCTGGCTCCAGATGAATCTACTCACTTAACTCCTCTACCACCAATCTTGGCTGAACACCCTCTATTACCGGCAGGGATCAGGGTCTCCCAAATCTTTTTTCATTCGAGGCCTGACTCAGCCAGTGTGGTGCATGGCTAGTTCTGCAATCCAGCTGCTTTGTGGGCTTGAGACATATATAACTACAAAGAGTGCATATTTTTAACCAACATTAATTGGTATTTGGTGGAAATTCTTAAAGGAGAATGCTATGCCTTGTCAGGGGGATTCAGAACTTAAATTTTTTTGATGATCTTATCCGGTTTATCCAGGTTTGTGTAATTTTACTTATTTTAATTAGAGATCCAGAATTTTACATTCATTCTATATGATCTGGGTTTGTGTTAACTTTATGTAAATGTGTTATCTTTCTAGGGATATCTCATTTGTTCTGTTAAATATTTTGTGGTGGACTGATGGCTATATTTTGTGGTGGACTGATGGCTATATACAAATAAATCTGATCTGATCTGATCTTCTAGAACATTATATTTGCCCATCCGCCCACCTACCCATAAAATTACACACATGGTATTAGTGCTTCTTACTCTTCCCCCACCCCAATGTTCTTTCTTGATGCACATTTAGTACTGGTTCTTCCTCCCCCCCCCCCCATGCTCGTTTATTATCCTCAGGTAGATAGGAGAGTAAAAAAAAATTAGTATTGCTTCCACTTTTTCTCTCCCAAATATGTCAAAAGATCATGATGGGAAATGGAACCAGCCCCAGCAAAACAGGCCCACAGGATGCAGTTCCTTGCAAACTATTGCCTGGGAAAGAAAATGGTTCTGAATCCATGTCTCCTTGCTACACACTAGAACAAGTGAACCAAATGATATGCAGTTTCTTTTGAGGCTTTCATGGTTTCAAATTTTGTATATTGGTTTTTAAATGTTCAATGTTTTTAATTTTTGTAAATCGCCCAGAGAGCTTTGGCTAGGGGGTGGTATATAAATGTAATAAATAAATAAATAAATAAATAAATGCAGTAGCCAATGTTTACTTTAAACGCGATTAGGAGGCAATCAAATGTAGGAGTCTGTTAATCCGTGTTTGTATTGGCAGAAAACGAGCCACGGTGCTCCTGTGGGATTGCAAAACTGATTTTTTTAATGGGCTACAAGAGTGCAAGGTTCATTGCCTTCCCCTCAGTAGTCCTAGACGGAAATGCTTTCGAAGAGATAATAAACTGCTTCATACTTGAGAAACAGGAACGACTGTCTTGTAAGAGCTTCCCAGGTAGAGCTGATTTCTCAGAACTCACCCTCACCAACAACATCCCCGCTCCATATAATCCTCGCCCATTTGTTTGTTATGGCAGAAGGATTACGTGCAGTGTCCATCCTGCCTTTTTCTTCCCATGACCAGAGATGACACAGGCTAAATTCGGACAACACGATAGTCAATGGTGGGGTAACAATCAACTTTACAGTTGTTTATCTAGGGGGTACTCCCCACACAACATGGTAATAAATAATCAACTGTGGTGTGGATTAGGATCAGCGCTGAGTTCACTATGGCAGCATTCGGATGACACAATAGTCGATACAACTGACGATTGTCCCCCCCCCCCAAGTTGCTTATTGTGTCGTCTGAATTCAGGCATTGTTTGCTACAAGAACCAGAGCTCCATCGGGAAGCGCTCCACCACTAGTGTCAAACTACACATTCTACTAACTGCATTGGTATAGCTCAGCCTATTTCTCTTTACTTTTGTGTAACTGTATATGGTCCTGATCCAGATTGGGACCATGGTGCAGAAGGGGGTTAGAATCAATGGAAATTTCTTTTTTAACCACTGGGGGGGTAGGCAGGGCAATTTCAGGGGGAAATGGGTGGGCTTAAACTCTCCTCTCCCAGAGCACCATGGTCCCAATTCAGATTGGGACCACACACACTTATACGAAAGTGAAGAACAAGAGCAGGCTGAACTACACCAACCTGATAGGTAGAATATGTCATTTGGCCCTAGCTCAACAGACTTGTCACAAAAGGTTTGATCAAAATGAGCATTCCCAACCACAGATAGAGCAGAAAGCAGTTGTGGCGAAAGTGCCGTAGCACTCACAGCAATTGCTGCTAGTTGTAATGGGTGAACCAGGGGAACATGGATACTTCTGTTCATGCATCAACATAGCCAACTTGTCTATGGGGAAAAACAAAACATCTTTGCACCCTAGGAAAACATCACATACTACACCAGCCTTCTCCAACTTGGTGTTCTCTGGATGTTTTGGACTACAATTCCCTGAAGCCCCAGCCAGCATGGGTAATGGTCAGGGATGATGGCAGATGTAGTCAAACACATCTGGAGGGGCACCAGATTAGGAAAGGCTTCACAACAATCTTTGTGTCATCAAAGTTATGGGAGAAACAGGTTCGCAGGATGCAAAAGATAAATTTTATTGATACAAAGCCTGACGTGTTTTGGCCTGTGTCGGACTTAGTATAAATAAATCCTTTGCATACTGAGAACCTGTTTCTCCCTTCTTTTCACCTGACTTGGATACTCTCCTCCTTTGGTTTTTGGTAATCAAAGTTATGACATTACCAAGCAGTGCATTAGTGGCAAATTTTGAAGTTCAGGCTCTCATTATGACAGTCCCTATAGCCAGTCCCCCAAGGAGAGGCCAAAATTGCAGGCTACGGTGATGATCCATATCATCAAACCAATTCTAGCAGTTTTGTCTCCACCAGGAACAGGTCTTTTGAAAAGCTAATGGATCTTAATTGTCCATTCAAGACCAAGCCATTTCAAAATGCTTTACCTTACAACAGGGAACAATATATTGTTGCTGTGAAAATGGATTTTCTCCCAGCTCCTGTGAGAATTGCAGGTAATCCCAGAGGGAACAGGGAAGTCTGAGGGGGGTGGCAGATGACATCAGAGTCCCTGCTAATAAATAAGTGCCAGCACTGCATTCCTGCGAGCCCCAGCTCTACTACACCACTGCTGACAAGGACTTTTCCCATGCCATGCCTGATCTCCTTTTCTGAAAAACTTCTCCATCAATAACAAAAGAAAACCATTGAGCTAGAATGAGCGGCACCCTCATGCAGACACACTGTAAGACAATTGAACAACCCAGCACAAAGCCAACGAAGTGCCTTCCAGCTGTTTTGATGAGGGGTTATCGAGAGGATCTTTTACCTTGAACCAGGAGTTCTTCCGCATTTTCAGCCGTCCCATCCACATATCAGTCAACAGCATCTGTGTGCATGTGTGAGACACAAATGGTCGCAAACCCACCGACACAGCCAGCTTCAGGCAGGTTGAGTTGCTCCAATTCTTCAGCTCATATGTCAGTAACTTCATGGCCATCTGCTCATTTTTTCTGAATGCATTATCCAGGACATCTAGAGCAAGCTGACCAAACTCACTATGACAGCAAAAAAATGGGAGAGAGAGAGAGAGAGAGAGAGAGAGAAAGATACTGCTAGGTTTAGAGTACTGACTGAGCAAACTAACCATGGCAGCCAATATAACTTGTATAAAGATCCTGTCATATGTAGAACCTGTTCCTAAATGTCAACTTCAAGTAAGTCTGCTTAGGAGTGCAGATTTATACAACATTATCTTTTCCCTACTGTTTCCCATCCACGCTCATCACATTGAAATACCCTTCTGGTGATGCAAAAAATCTTCTAATCACAGCTGCCAACATTTCTATTTTGCTAGCATGTTTGTATACGTATTTATTTATTGCATCTATATCCCACCTTTTCTCCTCCAAGGAACCCAAGATGACATACATAATCCTCTTCCTCTCCATTTTGTCCTTACAACAATCACCCTGTGGGGTAGGCTAGGCTAACTGGCCCAAAGTTACCCAGTGAGCTTCCTTGGCTGAGTATGAACTAGAACCGAGATCTCCCAACTCCCAATCCAACACTCTAACCATTACATCACACTGGCTGTCTTGAATATAGTTGAACACTGCAGTATAATCAGCAATCCATTTGTATCTAGGGCAAAATTCCCATTAATTTTAGTGAATTTGGGCTGCATTCATATAGCATCTTCTGAAAAGCTTGTGATGCAGTCCTATGCATGTTTACTCATAGCTCCACTATATTCAACAGGGTTTCCTCCCTCACAAGTGTGCATCAGATTGCAGCCTTAAATATTCACCAGATTCTATGAATTCAGTGCAATTAAATGAAGCTGGAATTGTTGGGGGAGAGTGAAAGAAGAGGTGGAGCTCAAGCTGGTGCTAGAAAGTAGTGCTTTATTTTACGAAGACTGCCCAATGCCTTAAGGATCTTACTCAGGGGCATTAAAACAAAGGACATTCAAATATGGATATTAAAACTATTGAATATAAATAATGTAATATTGCATAAATAAGTCATAATGTATATTGGTCAACATTTATGCAACAATATATAATTTTGTAAGGCACAAAGAATTCAAATAAAAATATAAAATGTCTATAACAAAAGTTCCATTGTATTCATACACTAGAGAGCAGAGTAGATCTTTTTAGGAAACGTTTCATATTAGCTACAAAAGGTAGCATATATGTCTTTTAAAGTGACAGTCATGGTTAGAATCATTGCCTTTTCTTTTTGTGCCCTACAGGCAAAATAGATCATCATCTGAATAAGTGACCTGATGAAGTAGGAGTTGGTAACTAAAATATTGATACTGAAAACAATAGTGAAAAATGTTTTTGTTAAAAAAAAAAGCAGCATTAAACATTGGAGTCACTTAAAAATTCTCCATTAATTTGTCATAGTGGCTACTCAGTGTCAAGAATGTTTTTCATCAGATAATTTTATTTTTATTATAGTGGGGAAATGTAAGCCCTTTAGCTCCTTTACATTTCAAACCAGCCTGATCCTTTAAAAAAATATGCTTTCCTTTCTTGTTAAACCAAAGGACACCTTTGAGCTCTCATCACCCATAATGTTATAGAGTCTTAGTTGATGGAGAGAAAAATGTCTAACCATTCTAAGCACTGTAGGTCTTTATTATCTGAAGTGAAGGAATAACTCCTACTTTGAATACTTCTTCAGTTCTTCTGATATGTTGTCCTCCATGTTGCTTTCCTTGGCTTCACGTGCCATGGCTCTGTAGAGTTTGCAAGCTACCACTGCCTTGACCATCGCTTCCTTTCCATGCTGCCAGAAGAACATGGCCATTTTCTGCCTTTTCATTAACACTGCCCAAACCAAGAGATCGTTATATGGGTAAATAAAGCCAACTGACTGTTGGTCATCAGAGACAGTAAATTCATCTTTGAGCTTCTTTTTGGACTTATGAAGAACAGCTGATTTTTCCTGCAAGTTAATCAATAAAAATCTAGGTAAGTTACTAGACATCTAGCAGTCTGATTCTATTACTCTTTACTCCATTCAGCTCAGTTTCGGGTGCCTTGGGGCTATAAGCCATAATCGAACTAATGATCATAAAATACATTGAAATGACAACTGCAATATACAGAGAATTTCATATTCACCAAAGGAACTGTAAAACATATAAAACACAAAACTCTGTAACTAGCAGAATGTAATTAATAATATCAACTTTTCATTTTTGGTAGCTAGACCAGGTTTTGCAGAATAAAACTTCTTCATTAATTATTTGCCAGCAACTTTTCATGTGACAGACCATATATCTGCCCCTGCTAAAGCTGTAAAAAGGGTGAGTTTGGGGCAGTTAACAAGCCACCCACAACCCTAAAACAGCCCATGGATTCTAAGTGGTTTGTCAACCACCCCAATAACTCACACTGCTAGGTTCACATGTAATGACAAGCTACAATGTTCCCTCACTGTGTTTTGAATAATCAAAATGGCCACCACAACAAGAAACCCTGCGGGGAAATTCACCCATGGTGGCTTCTCGTTACATGTGAACCAGATCACTGAGTCAGCCTCTCTCACATACACATACTCTCTAGGTGAGCAAACAGAATTTTTCCATCAAGCGCTCTTCTAACTAACTGAACGAGTAAATGAAGAATTCACGTACTTTGTATGGCTGTGCTGTTCTGATAAACTGGGAATGCAAGGTATTCTCAGCAGATCCACATCTGCTCTCCCTCCGATTATGCTGATTAAGAGAGAGGCTCTGTGCCAAACAGGAGACAACACCCTGGTTCCAAAGATTCCAGGAAACATGAAACAAAGAGAAAGAAAAAAATAGAGCTAGGTCATCATTACGATCTGATACTGACAGTCTTCACCAAAATGTTCTCACATTTAGAGGTTCATAATCATCTTTTTTTTTTTAAGGGAGTTAGAGAATACAGACCAAAACAATATATGACATGTCTGCTTATAGCCAACTAGAGATATGAAGGCCTGGGGGCGGGGGGCAAGGGAGGGGAAGCACACAGGTTTTTGAAGGAATGTAAAGGCCTGGAAACAAGGCTGGTTTTCCTCCAGTCCTTCTCATCCCTATACCTAACTTTGTTTTTTTGTATAAAATGCAACTGCAGAAGCTGCAAATGAAAAAAAAGACCAGTGTGGTAATGGAGGCTGGCAATTCTTAGGGTGCTTCTACACGAGACATTTATTGTGCCCTCATCATTCCTATTCATGGTTGTTTACAGGTTCTTTACAGGTTTGTTTACAGGGCAGGGAAAGTGCAGTTTTTAACTCTATAGGCGAAAGAAAACCCTTTTTTTAACTTGTGAATTTCTACTATTCTGCTACACCACAGTTCCATCTAGAGGTTATGCAGGGGAAATGCAGGAAAGAAAACGCTCCTTGTGGAGTGCTTGGATCTCAATTCTGCAATGAAACTGAAAGTAAATGCAGCAGATTAACAGTCATTTAGCATCCTGGTCTTGGATACCTGGAAAATGCACTCTAAAATAATTGTCAGGATGTGTCCACATCTAGTTTTTTTAAACAACAACAGTACACCCCAAAAGTTGACTTTTTCTTCATAGCCAAAAATGCAGGCAGCTGTCTTGATCCATATCAACAAACAATTACAGCAGTTTTAACTTCACTAGGAAGAATTCTTTTGTAAAGACCTGGCCACGGTGACACATGGCTTAGTTACATCCTGTTTAGATTACTGTAATGCGCTCTATGTGGGGCTGCCTTTGAAGAGTGTTTGGAAACTTCAGCTGGTTCAAAGAGGACCTTCTCAGTGGCTGCCCCGGGGCTCCGGAACTCCCTTCCTAGTGAAGCTAGACTGGCTCCCTCTTTGGCGTGCTTTTGGAGGCAGGCTAAAACTTTTCTGTTTCAGCAGGCCTTCGGGGAGTAGTTGAGACCTCTATGGATGTGCTGCTTATAGTTTGGATTTTTTTTTAATTATTTGTATTTAAAACATTTTTAAATGTTTTAAATATTTTTAAATGGTACTATGTTTAATTATATTTTTAATTTTTGTATATCTCTATTTGTTTTAACTGTACATGTTTTAATTTGTAAGCCGCCTTGAGTCCCAGTATTGAGAAAAAGGCGGGATGTAAATAAATATAATAAAAAATAAAAATAATAAAGCTAATGGAGCTTAATTGCCCATTCAAGACCAAGCCACCCCCAAAATACTTTGCATTGCAACAGGGAATAATATTTTTTTGTGAGGGAAATCCATTGTCTCTTCAGCTGCTGTGAGGTTTGCAGCTAAGCTCAGAGGGAAAATGGATTTCTACAGGTGACAAATGAAGTCAATTAAAAAGTGTCAGCACTATGTCCTTGTGAGCTCTGGGTCTCCTACACCACTTCACACTTAAACTGACTTGAAAAACATTTCTAGCCACTCAGATGTTATATAGTCAAGTAAGTGACATTTTCCAGGTGCTATTACTTTATTTATTTTTTAAAATAAAAATGGAAAGGTGTTTTAGGACTACTTAAAAGATCATTAAAAAAAGGGGGGTGATACAGTACCCACCACAAAGGTTCTACTGAATGGGAGCTGACCTAGCAAAGATTCACTTGCCATGTCAAAACAATACCTCTATAAAAAACAGAAGAGCAGTGCTACGGTGGTTTCCCAGTCTCTGAGGCAAGCATACATTCTGGCAAACTGACACAGGACACCCAAATCAGTGAGACTTCTTTATTGCAGGAAATCTCATGGCAAAAGCTTACTGGTTACACACTTCAGAAATCACATAGCTGATGATAAGAAGCTATAGGCTCTAAGAAATTCCAGAACAGTCAATGTGGTTTCCCCGTTGCCATCTCCACGGTCCTGAACACAAGGGAAGGTCAATCCATACATGGGTTCCAAAGCCGGACAAGGGGAATATTCCTGACATGATCCCTCAGGCAATCAAAGGAGCAAATTCTTGAAAGGCCTAACAAACCACCCAAAGAGAGCTAGTCCAACCTCGGATCATATGTTGGTAACTCCAGGCAACATGATCAAGGCCTAAATAAGATCCAGGGAAGAGTAAACCCATAGGCGCAAGGAGTTCCAAGCCACTGCTTTTCACATTGGCAACTCCACACCACCTGAGTCCAGGCAGAGGAAAGTCCAAGAATCATAGATCAAACCCAGTCTGCCGGTACACTGAGCTGATGCTAAACAAAGACACACAATCCACAGCAAACGAGAGTTCAAGTCTATTAAAAGCCTCACAGTACTTTTCATGGCAAGTCCTTAGTAATCCAAAGTTCCATTTAGGAGGAGCCATATGTAGAGTGCCCCCAGGGTCACAGGCGATGATGGATCCAAATAGGGAAGGGTTTCGGGCACTGCAAAGGCTCCTCACCTTTGCAATCAGCTTAAAAAGGGAGGCGTAGGCCTCCTCCAGACCACTAGACAGACAGGGGCTTTTGGCCTTTCAGCAATGCCCCTGTCCAAACAGGGTGGTACTGCTCAGCCCACCAGGATGAAGTTTCAATCTGGGTAATTGTTCTGCCACCCCCACCTCTTCCCAACTCCTATCAGGTTCTCACAGACAGCTTCCCTGCTAAGGCCAGAGCAAGCAGGTGGGCTGCAGGGAATAGGGCAACTCCCCATCCCTGCTCTGAGAACGCTGACAGAGACCAACTCACACAGATCCTGACATTCCACAGACCGGATAGGCCTTCCAGACTAGTTCTAATTAAGTCTTAGCTAAAAACGACAAGGCCCCACTGCAGTCCCGAAACCTGTC
Organism: Anniella stebbinsi; assembly: GCA_029215795.1. Classification (NCBI taxonomy): domain Eukaryota; kingdom Metazoa; phylum Chordata; class Lepidosauria; order Squamata; family Anniellidae; genus Anniella; species Anniella stebbinsi. Next base: position 82,819,997 of record JARDYH010000002.1, on the reverse strand, counting down.
CCTGACATCAGGGCACCTACACTTGTGGAGAAGGCATTACTCTTCTATCCTTCTCAAAAAAAGTCAGAGTTTCTGCAGTGAGAAAAAAAGACTGAAGCAGCAGTGGAAAAGCACAGGATGATTACAAATGGATGACAATATCACACTGACCCCCTGTAAAACATGAGTGAACCATCCATGGCAATTCTACAGTAAATGCTTACTTGGAAGCTGCCTGAATGTGGGATTGTCATTTTATATTCCAATTCTGTTTTGGGCCCAGCTCAGCCCCAAATTGTCCCAATACGTTTATGCTAGGCCATTTCCCAAAACTACATTTCACTTGCAGAAATGGCTGTGACCATTTCATTGAGTTTACCTTGTGTTTCCTGTAAAGGCTGTTGTACAGAACTCTGAAGTGTTTTTTTGTGTAGCTACTCTGATAAGCTCCACCAATCAAGTATTCTATTACCAGACCAATGTCAATCAGTGATATTGTATAGTCCACTGGAAGAGTACTCTGTAACACAAATATTTGACATTTTTTACAACAATACATTTTTAGCATATATACATTGCTTTAGAGTGTTTGAACTGCTTCACGGTGGGCTGTTCAAGGCCATGTAAGATGTTCTCGGCTATAGTGAGATTTGAACCAGGACTTTATGACATGCTAATCACATTTCACGTGGTCAGGGTATTTGAATTTCTGAACCAAGCTTCCCTAAGGGGTATGATTGCGCTGGGCCATTTGACAAGCCCCACATTCTGGCATGCAACTACTGCAGAGCTAGAGCGAAGTTTGCATCTCTCTTACCGCTAATTGCACGTGGCTGACCTGCACGATGGGGTTAGCAAGCCTCGGTGGCATGTTAACCCCATCACACATGTCAGCTGTATGCCAGGCGGATTTCACTAAGCACCCTCGCTAGGTCGACTTGCCGTGTCGTCCAAATCCGCATGGCATGGCTTGTTTGAAGGGGGAGCAGCCCTAAAATAATCCACAGGCTGTTGTTGGGTCGTTTGAGGGTTGCTGTCCTCCCCCAAACAAGCATACACCGCGGGGGAAATAAGCCATGATGGCTTTTTAACCATAGCGAAGACAAAAAGGAAAAACACCATGCAGCGTGGGTGTAAAAGAGATAAACTCTGGTGTTATGAAAATACTCAAACTCTTGTTTATTGCTGTTAAAAGTAAAATATCCACATGCTCGATGTTTCAGAAAACAATCCTTCGTCAGGAGCTGGATATTACATGGGCTCTGCCCGAGAGTTGTTTTTATTGTTAGGAGATGCCATAAAAACAACTCTCGGGCAGAGCCCGTGTAATATCCAGCTCCTGACGAAGGATTGTTTTCCGAAACGTCGAGCATGTGGATATTTTACTTTTAACAGCAATAAACAAGAGTTTGAGTATTTTCATAACACCAGGGCTTTTTAACCATGCCACAATCATGCAAACCGGCCCAATGGCTCTCAGCCTATTGCGGGAATCACAGAGATCAGGAAAATGGGGAAAGCTGGGCTGCACAAGACTTGCATGGCTTTGAGGAGCACTGTGGACTTGTGTGACCTGTTCTTCCCCTTCCCTTCTGATCTTTGAGCCCCAACACCTGGCAGATGGGTGGGTAACATGTAGCACATTGGCACATGCCTGGTCCCCTTAGCTACTTTTGCTCCAACTGGCATATTTGCTGCTGTGGTAGGGGCAATCAACCCACCAGTAATTTGCCTTGCAAACAAGGCATGTGCCTTGTTTGCAAGCCAAATCACTCTTCTGGAAGCCTCCTGGGAGAGTGATTCTGCTTGCAAACAAGGTGCACGCTACGTTTTTAGCTGCCACTGCTGCAGGGGGAAATTCAGCAACAATTTCAGCACTGGCAGCAATTGTGTGGGGGCTGAGGGATGGAGAGCAGCCCCTGGTGGGTTCCAAGGCAATGTACCCATGCACCCCGATTCCCAGAAGTTGCCTACCCATGATCTAGAACAAAGATGAATACCATTAGTTAGCCTAACTTTATTTTGTCTCAGTTACTATTAGGGTGGTCCAAGTAATTTTAGCACTGGCTTAGGGAACAAAAATTGCCAGAATTTAGATTACCTGTTTCACATCACAGATGAGATGATGTAGAAGAAGATTTGTTGGGCCTTGTTTCTGAAATTTTAAAAGGAAAGGCAGTTAATGAAATAAATGCAGCTTCAGCCACCTCCTTGTCATTACTGTCTCCTTTTTTAATTTTGGTGGAGGCTATGTGAGTTTGGGTACCTGTGCAAGTGTAACTCCCCCATTTTTCATTCCTCCTTCATAAACCTTAATGCACTTTTTTGGATGAGATGAACACTCTCCACCAAAACTAAGAATATATTTGTTAGTCTTTAAGGGGCCACAGGACTCTTCGTTTTGGGGCTTATGTGAATCTGTCCTTTACGTTTTCATGAGCCTTCAAATGGAAAAATGAAATCAGTTGCCATTTTCTCTGGCATGTGTTAACCTTGGGGAAGCGCAAGCACTTAAAGAACAAACTTTCATTAGGACAACACTGAAGGACTACGGTACTGGTTTAATTTTATTACACTGGTGTTGCTTTAAATACCATGCATGTTCACTGGGTGAAATCTCCAAGCTCTGCTATGGAATAAGTTTGGTGTACCCAGGTATTTCTATCTGGATCCAGCCAACTCTCAGAATGTTTACTAACAACCATTTTGGATTTTAGATGTCTCAGTTCTATGAAGAATTTGACAGAAAAGCAGATTCTGACGGCTTCAGTGTCACAGGAAATATCTGCATATGATAACAAAGCCACAGCAAATGATCTCAAATAAGAAAAGTTAGAGAACATTTTATGCTCTCTTTATAGTGAATTAGATCCCCAAGACAGAAGCAATGAGGATTTTTCTATTTCTATATCCACAGTACTATCCAATTTGACTTTAAGTGACTTTTTCTACCTAGAACACCACCTAAAGTTGATTTCCAGCTTTACTAATATAAAAACTACCATGTTTCTTTTAACTTCTGCCTAGCAAGGAACCTAGCATGGAAGCAGACCTGGATAACTGCTGGACTTTCCAAAAATGTGGGTCAGCCTTAGCTTCTTTTTCCCAGAATCCTAGGGGTAAACTGAGACCTGCAGCTCCAAGAAGAGACTAATTCAATCAAGTCTGCAATCTTCAAGTCTAGATGCAGATCTTATGGGCTTGGCAACTTGTGGGCCTCTGGTTGTTTTGGCCAAAAACTCCCATCAGCTCTAGTGGTGAGGAATGCTGGGAATTGTAGGCAAAAACATTTGGCGGGCCAAAAGCTGCCCACCAACCCTGGGCTACAATATCAAGCCAATGTTTTTGTCCCTTTTTTTAGTTTGTTTTTTCTCCCTTCTTTCGTCTACCTCCTGCTTTATGTAACATCCAGATGAACAAAGAGTTCTAAACAACTTGAAATCTTGCTCACTATTTTATGTCATTTGGGTTGGTCCTAATTAAGATATTGCCTAACTGTGGGTTTTGGAAATTTTTTGATCGACCAGTTTCCTTTGCTTTTTATGACATCTCTATGTGGTTTATTTAATCTACCCATCCGTGCATCTACACATCCAAAGGGATGAAGAATCCATGATTCACTAGTTTGCAGGAGCATCTGTATATATCCTGGGTGTGCATCTACATGACAGACACTTACCGAGATCTATGGTCGGGATTTAAAGAACTACACAACTAGTTGTGTGTGCCCAGGGAGTCTTCAGCTTTGTGGGTCTTGAACAGCAGCCCTCCTCTTTCCATTCTGTATGGGAAAAGACTTTTGAAATTGAAGGTAGTAGTAAAAAGCAGTCTGTGATACTGCATTGGGATGGGGTCTGCTGTTCAAAGAAAAAATGCCCAAAACCCAACTGGGCATGCCTAAAATAGCTCTTTGGATTCCAGGTGAAAGGTCCAAACATCTATGTGAAAATACAGGACCTTGAGTACAATTTACCTTTTGCTACATTAGAACTATCCCTCAATATCAACAGAGACAGTGCATATTTATGCAAAATATATTTAGTATTGGGAGTTTCGGGCACTCACAGTATTGTATAGTTCTTCCAGTCGCGATATGGTAAGAAAACGATGCAGATTCACTCCATGTTCTATTAACAACTTCACAAATTCTACACGATCCATTACCAAAGCATCCAGCATGGCTTGTTCCAAGGAGCCAACCTTCAAACATTGGTGGGGAATGCAAAGGAAATTGGGGAGGGGGGGAGGATTGATTATTAATTATAAGTTTTAATAAGTTAATTATAAATTTTAAAAAATAATTCTTTGGCAGGATAAGACTAGCAACAGATCATAGAAAGCAGAACTGCAAACATTCACTCATAGAACATGGAAACCAAATCTTAAATTACCTTCCAGTGCTGTCCATAAACCAATATATGCTTCTTCGCAATGTCCAGTCTGTTCCAGGCCAGTGCCAGATTTAGCTGATCTGGAGCAGACATATTTGTCCCTATGTATAAGCAAAGTCTCTGTTAGGTATTAAAGATGCACTGCTTTTTACTTCCGCTTCTTAAATTCTTATGAATTGGTATGCCTTTGGAGGAGGATGCTGAAAAGATGATGTGGAAATACCTTTTAAGAGTGCAGTCAGGATTGCCATATCGATGTCCTGATGCTCCTCTGATTCTGCATCAAATATAGTTATCTGTCAAAATAGTAAAACATTTACTGGAGGAAAGAAGGAAACCATTAGACAAGTCAGGGCTGTTCTGTCTGGCAGGGGACAGAGTGATAGGAAATAATTGAATTAATAACATGCCAGAAGATTACTAAAACCTGACCATTGTGGTTTAACAATTAAAAATAGGGAAATGAGTTTATTTTTACATGAATAAGACCAGTAAGAATTAATCAAAGAATTAATCAAACCAGTAAGAATTAATCACAGACATAGCTGTGGCATGGAGGTTGAAGGGATGGTGCTCCCAGGAAAGTGTGCCCCATTCACACTTTCTGAGTGCAATTTATACTCTTTTCTAAGCATGAACAATAGGAGTGCTTGCCATCCTTTAAGGACACTGCATATGGAATGTGGAATGTGTATCACGGAATTGAGAGCCGCGCACTACATGAAGAGCATTTCTTTTCCTGCTTTTCCATTACATCACCTCTAGATGGCATTGTGGTATAGAACAGCACAACTACACAAGAGGAAATCACAGTTTCTTTCGCTTTCACAATTGAATGCCACATTTTCTCTACTCTAAAAAAAACTTGCCGAAGGTGCTGGTCAAACACAGGAGTAAAACTGGAGGGTTGTCTAAAGAACCCTTAAACAACCATGATGAGTGCATGATAAATGCCTTGTGTGAAAAAACCCAGAGGATCAGCAAGAAAAGTAGGATTCTGACTGAGAAGCATTAGCACTATGAAAAAAGGAAAAGGAGCTCCAGGAACTGAAATTAGTTCCGTCCTCAGCTCAAGAGCAAGAGAAACTCCTAGATAAGGTTTTCTACTGAGCATGAAGTTGAGAGAAGCCCTTAGAGGAGCCCCTGAGGGAGGTTCCCCAGCTGTAGAGCTGGAAAATTATTTGCTTACTCTAGCATCTTGACTTCCCCCAAACAGTCATACTGAAGAATGGCTTTACATATTGGGAAGAGAGCAGCAAGATCTAGGCCACACCCATCTTGAAAGAAGTTACTTCTCTCCTCCTATTCCCATTTGTCCTTTGAACGTTTCTCCAGATGGGATCCAAATTAGGGCTTAACGTCTTAATCAGTAACTTAGAAGCAACCTGCTAGCAACTCCTTCAACAACAGTTTTTATCAAGCCATTCCAGAAATGAGAAGGTGAAAGCTTATCATACTCAGTGGCCTTGCGCATTACAACATGCAACAATTAATGGGCAGATGACTGAACCACATTTGCAGCTCTAATTTCTGCTGCACGCTTCTGCCACAAAATGTCCTCATGTTACCTTCTTATGCAGATGTCACATTGATACTGAGCAAGGGGAATTATGATAAGGCTTGCCCTGTAATCATTACTTTCAAGATGATCATTTTATTGGAACAACATCTGAACCTAAGTAAAAATGCAATGGCCCTGTAGAGGTGGAGAGTAATAAAAAGGATTCCATGAATTCATTGTACTTACAGAATCCCTGTGTTCCATACACTCCATTAAAATTTTAAATAGGTGTTGGGACTGTTTCTGTCCAAAACTGAAGGTGTTCTGAATCATTAATAATATCTCTTCCCTAAGCTGAGGGCTCAAATTCCTGAGAGAGAAACATATACACAAAAAGATAATATTAGATCGCTAGATACTTACTGCCATTTACCTTAATAGTGTAAATATTTTTCAACACATGAGTAACACACAAAGCAAAGCCTCCCTGCTCCTTTAACTTGTACAACTTGTACCACTATAGCATCACCTGTAAGCAACCAAAGTCAAGCTTCATCCACACAAAAAATGAAGGATGCAATCTTGGGATAGGTACATGTAGATCTCCAAAATGATGCAAATTTATAGGAATTCAGACTACGTAACACACACACACACACACACACACACACACACATATATATATATATATATAGCACTAATTGCATTATATAACTGCAATTGGCAACCAGATTGGCTGGAGGCCAAATGACTTGCTAGTACCTACTGTTGACATATGCATGCTGTTTTTCATTGACAAATTGGAAACAAGCTGGGTAGGATTTTCAATTCAGTGCAGCCTACTTGTATTTCTTCAAGCTTTCCCTTCCTGCTGAACTCACGGGCCTGGAGCAACTCCCCTGTGAGAAAAGGTTACAACATCCAGGGGGATGCCTATACACGTGGAAAGCCCCACAGTAGCTGTGAATGTGCGCTGCGTCAGTTATATGATGCAACTGCAGATGTGCAGCCACCATGGGGCTTTCCCGCAAAGCTGCGCATTGAAAAAGTCGGGGATTTACTCTGACTTTTTCATTGGGAGTGAGGTCAGTACACTCCTCCGACATCTGACCTCATTCCTGGGGCAAATCCAGAGGGTAGTCCTGTGAAAGGCGACCAGCGATTGATCGCCTTCCACCAGGAAGTCGGCAGGGGGAGAGCTCTAGTAACCGGATGAACACTGGAAATCCTGCGATCCTTCCTTGGTGACAGGATCACCTGGCGCCACTTCAAGTGAGTAAAACCACAAGGTTTTGAGGGGAAGTGTCACCAATTCAGTGCTGTGAAGAAAGGGTCTGGGACTATTTAGCTTAGAAAAAAGTTGAATACAAGAGACATGAGAGAAGTGCACACAATTATGCCTGGTATAGAGAAAGTGGATAGAGATAAGTTTCTCTCTCTCTCCCATAATACTAGAACACGGGGTCATTCTCTGAAGCTGAACGATGGAAGATTCAGGATACACAAAAGGAAGTTCTTCTTCACACAGTGCATAGCTAAACTATTGAATTCAATGTAGTGATGGCCATCAACTTGGATGGCTTTAAAGGGGGATTAGACAAATTCATGGAAGATGAAGCTATCAATCGCTACTAGTCATGATGGGTTTATATTACCTCTAGAGAGTATCAGGGGCAGTATGCCTTTCAATTCTGGTTGCTTGGGAAGATGAGCAGGAGGGGGCTGTAGCACTCATCTCCTATTTGGGGGCTTCCCACAGACAGCTGGCTGGCCCGTTTGTGAACAGAATGCTGTACTAGATAGACCTTTGGTCTGATTTATCATGGCTCTTTTTATGCTCTTAGGTTTAACTTTTACATTTAAACAAATAAACAGACAGGATCAGCTATGAGGCACATATTCCCAGCACTGCACTACACTTCAGTCAATGAGAAAGTGAAGAGCAGTGAAATAGCAGACAGCCAGTGTGATGTAGTGGTTAGAGTGTCAGACTGGGACTCAGAAGATCCAGGTTCAAGTCCCCATTTGGCCATGAAGCTTGCTGGTGATTTTGGGCCAATCACTGACTCTTACCCTAACCTACCTCACAGGGTAGTTTTGAAGATAAAATGGAGAGGAGGAGGAGGACTATGTAAGTTGCCTTGAGTTCCTTGCAAGAGGAAAAAAGGTGGGATATAAATGTGATGATGACGACATTGCAGAGAGGATAGAGGGGAAGAGACCTGTTTAAAAAGCCTGTGAATACTTGGCTGTGCTCCTCCTTTCTCCTGACTGAAAAGTCGGGATAAACGCAAGGAGGGTGTGTCCACCTGAAACTCGGAGAGTCTTACCACACCCCTTAAAGCTGAGGTGGGGAACCTGTGCTCCATCAGATGTTGTTGGACTCCAACTCCCACCATCCCCAACCATTGGCCATGCTGGCTGGGGCTGAAGGGAATTAGAGTTGAACAAAATCTGGAAGGCCACATGTCCCCCACCCCTGGCTTAAAAAAAAAAACAGGCTTGAATGAAATGCAAGATTTCTCAGTCAGACCACTGTTTACTATGGTATACTATAACTTCCCCTTTTAAAATATTTGAAGACACCTTTTGCAATATGTTCTGAAATTAGAAACCAAACCAAATGCTATAACTCGAAAATACTCACGTCACGTCTGCTGTGTGCTTATGGGTAAAAGCAAGAAGGTCGGCAGCTCTACCAGTTCCCTCATATACTACTACAGGGACAGCAGGCTTGTCTGTCACATATTCCCACACTGTCAGGATCTCGTTGGGACCGCCTTCCACCACCAGCCCAACTAAGGGCACTCCTTGGCCCATTCCTATGCCAAACCACACAGAAACTATAACCAGCAGTACAAAGGCAGAGTTCCTCGATACAGATCATAATCCACTGCTGTTCCCATCAATGGGAGGAAAAATCTTAAGAGAGAAAGCAAGGCTGTCCCCTGATTAAAGAAATCTTAAATCAATTAATCCAACTGGGCCATTCCATTAGCACATTGCACTAGCAGAAACTAGGTTCCGAACTATGCGCGAGAGAAGGATCCAACTAAAGTTACATTTACGCAAGCATGGTTGTGCAATGTGTTACGCAGTCCGCTTGGGTTACGCAACTGCTTGGCTCCATTCTGCAGCTAGTTGCGCAACTACTTTGCACTTGTTGTGCAAACCGGCTGTGCAAAAGTAATGGGCAACCGCTTGTGCAACGGAAAGATTCGTCTGAGCTCCGTTCCTGCTATTTGAGTTTACGGAATGTCACTGTGGGATACTGCCCACTGGGTTTTAGTCAATTAAGCAATTGATCTGATTGATTAATTTGCACGGACTTCCATGTGAGTAAAAACAATGTTTTTAAAGCAAACAAGCATACTTTAGTGTATCATAGTAGGCATTTTATTAGATGATGCATTCCCACTGTGTGGGAGGGAAGGAAGGGTGCTTAAGAAGATATGCAGTTTTTAATAAGTAGTTTACTGTTAACTAGAAACAAATGGGAAAAATCAAATTATAAGCTGAGATCTAGACAGATACCTTGGGCTAAAATGTCTTAATACAGGCAAAAAGAAGCCGGTTCATAACCAATCCAATATAACAAATGTATTAATAATAATTTAATGTGGAAAAGACAAGAATAATATTGACATAGAGCTATGACATTTTTTGTTTGGTGGGAGGGTCTTCGTTTTAATGCAAAACAAAAGGAATAAATGCACATAAACTTATTATTATTTTATATTATTATTATTATTATTATTATTACAATATTTATACACCGCTCAATATCTAAAACAGATTCTGAAGCGGTGGACATAGGTATAAACAGTAAAAAGAAAGAAGATTAAAAAGCAAATTAAAATTGTACAATTTAAAATGTAAACTTGTAATAAAATGTGCTAAAACGTAACAGTCTCTTTCAAGAAACTCTGCGAATAAGTTGTTACTGGATTCCAAAAGAGTTGTTACCAATTTATGGAGATGAGAAAGGAACACTACGCAAGAGCAGAGACTCCTAAACAAATAACTGCTTTCAAACGGAATTCTTTATGGAGCCTGCATAGTGTCATTTCACCAAACAATAATTGGACCAACTTTTGTTCGGCTCCCTTTGAAACCAACGTTCAGAAATCCTTGCCAGCCTGGTCAATAGTCAGGAATGCTGGGAGTTGAAGTCCAAAACATCTGGAGATCTACTTTCTGCCCATCCCTTGTCCTGACTGCTGTCACCTCTCAGACAAGTACATGAAAGAAGCAGCTTCTTACAGAATGAACATGAATAAGGGTTACTTACTTGTATGTATTTTCTGAAGCGACAGGTACTTCTCTAGATTTCTCCTGAGTTTCATCTCGTTGCCATACTTGCCCACTGTGCCATCATCAGCCAGTATGAAATGGGAATGCATGCTGTTGAGGCTGCTCAGCTTGCTGAGAGGATTGCCCAACATCTGATACAGGCAGACTACCTGCATAGAGATTTTTTGTTTACAGAGGGAACCCAAAAGCAATCTGCTGGCTTTCTCAGGGTAAGCCTCTTTCAATAAATGTGATTTATTTCTGAGTAGAAATGGTTATCAGTGCCAGCTCATTGTTCCTTGAGAGGGGAAAATTAAAAAGGACAAAGGAGAGAACCGGTAACATTCATATTCGAAGGTGTGGAGATACAGGGATGCACATTTCCAAACCCCTGATGGCGAGCATAGGGAGAAGCCGAAGGTTACCTCCTTCCATTCCTTCACTGTCCTATAAGAGTAGAGATTTAAAACAACAGGCTGGCATCTCACCCGTTTCCCTTCTCCTGTGCTCAGGGAAATACAATGGATGACACCTGCCAAGCACCACCACCAAGGAGCCAGGAGCACCAAAGAGCACCAGGAACCCCACTGACAGGGAGGTGGAGGGGAGGGGAGGCAGTAGAACGGCAGCTCCTTACTGTGCCCCTTCGCCGCCCCTTTGCTCAAGTTCTCACCTCTGCCCCTTACATCTAAGTATGTTTACAAAGCAGCAATGGCAACTATCCCTTCCTCCTAACAGGGCTCTTCCATCCCTTCTCTCTGCTCATTGCTGTTATGGAAAAGGCACCCCTTTCCTCTTTATATCTGAGAAGACATGTTTACAAAGCCCTGATAGTTCACTCCTGCACACATCTAGAAAAGCCCTTATGAGTGCAACTTTCCTTCCTCCTCTCTGAACTTTCTGTCTGTAAGCCTAGGAGAATGGCCTCCCACCCCTTCTCTCTGTTCCTTGCATATCTGAGTAGACATGTTTAGCCAACATCTCTTTTTTGGAAATTAGCTGATTAGCAGCTTGCTACCTGCCCCATTTTTTCTTGCCGCGAATTGATGTGGCAGGAAAAGCGACAAAAGAAAAGGTTCAGCCCACCTACAGTCACACAATATCAAAACACCCACCCACCCCAAACACACATAGTAAGCCAAATTTAATTTGGGGATACGGGGCATACTCCACTGGAACTGCAAGGAAGCCAGGTTAAAAGAAAAATGCAGCACAAAATGCCTTTGTGAAAAATGCGGGGTTTTGTCCAGAAAGGACGGGTTTGCTGCAGAGTGGTAACCACGTCATGTGTCATGGACGACTGTGAGCTGCAGTAGCACCGGGGTAAACCTCCCATGCAGATGGGCTCCTGAAGGCAGCAGGCTAACTTAAGGGGCACAGAGTAGGCTGCAAAGCATACAGCTCTCTCCTTCAACACCTTGCTGCTGCCTTCCAGCATCTGCCACCTGCGGCAACTACTTAACCTTGCACAATGGTAAGGCTGGCCCTGCTAGTCAACATGGGATTACAAACGCATCCCCCCAAAAAGTAGCATTTTCTCAAGCGAAGAACTTTATGCTTGTCTATTCAGAAGTAATTCCCACTAAGTTCAAATCTCTCCCACAACATTGCTACCATTTCAGAAATCAAATAGTATTATGTTGCTATATTTAAAATGATGTGAACACACTTTTTAGCATGTACATAAAACCTGTAATAAACAGTTGCAAACTCTTTTTCCCCTGTACTTTTATAGCTGAACATTCCTTCCATTATAAATCCCACAATAAAGATAAAAGTTGGACTTAGTTCTGCATGTAAATGCCCACTAAAAATCAAGGATAAAATTTTCAACTGCATGTGCAAATCAGTTTATGTTCATCTATCTTTAAAGTACATCATAATTGCCTATTTTAAAGAAGAGAGGTTCAAAAAGAACATGATAAGGCAGTTTTCATTTTGAAAACAAGAGAGATGCAATTAAAAAACACACAACCACACCCTATTACCACCCCAGAAATATTAAGATTTGTGCTACTCACACATACACAAAAACATAACATGCATTTTTAGCAACAAAGCATTTCATACAACTGTAAAAAAGCCTTGCAACTGTTAATTTACAAGAGTTGTGACCCAGATGTAACACATGATTATATGAGAAACTGATGTAATGGACAGAGTAGACTTGGATCATAAAACTCGAGTTCAAATCCCCATTTAGCAATAAACTTCAATTGGTGACCTTGGGCAAGACACCTTCTTTCAGTCTCTAAATGATTTCATGATACTATTGTGAGGGCAAAGTGGGAATAACCCCACCCATGCCTAGAAGTAAGGAGATATATATACTAATCAAACAAGCTGATGTTACATATGAGCTGGTGCGCTCGTGTCAGCTTCAGGCAGTTTGGGATGACACTGATTATTTAGTTCCATTCCAGCCTGGCTTTGGGACAAAAACTGCCTTGGTCACCCTGCTGGATGGCATATGCTGGAGAGGGGTGGAGAGTGTGACCCTATTGGTTCTTCTGGACCTCTCAGCAGCTTTTAATACCATTTACCATGGTATCCTTCTGTGCCATCTCTCTGGGATGGGACTGAGGGGCATGGTGTTATAGTGGCTCATCCTTTCTGAGGTACGGACCCGGAAGGTGGTACAGGGGGGAGAGCTTTTGTTTCATCCCTTGCCATTGATATTTAGAGTGTCTTTTCCCCCATGTTTTTCATCATCTACATGAAAACTCTAAGGTATCATCAATACATGGATAACATGCATCTCTGCCTCTATTTCCCAACATCTAATCCCATGAAGGCAAAACATAATAAAGAGTATTCATTAACTTACATCTTTTCCAATGAGGTCCCGCTGGTTCTCAATTATACCCCAAGGGGGGATTCCAACGGCACAAATCTTTCTTAAATACTGTGAAGCATGAATTTTCAATGCATCTCCCACATGCTTGGACACCCCTAGACAAAATTATTCTGATTAGAATACAGTTGGCATTTTGCCATCTCAGCACATTTACAGTAGGACCATATTGGAAAAAAGGAAATGTTCCTTACCTTAAGAGAAGCAACGCAACAAAGAATCTGTTTGAGTTATTAAAGCACTATTATGGAAGATGTTGCACCTGTGGAAATGCTCCACAATAATGTGCAGTTGTTACTCAGTTATTGCACATGATCCAAATGGATTTCTTCAAGATATCAGTCCTGTTCCCAGCAAAATGAAATACTATCTTGCTGAGATGAAGCAATATTTTTCCATGACAGCCTCTACACAAGGCATTTATCATGTACTCGTCATTCCCTACTCACAATTGTTTATGGGTTCTTTAGATGACAATGTAACCCTCCAGATTCACTTCTGTGTCTAACCAGCACTTGGTGAGTTGTTTTATAGCAGGGAAAATGCAGTATTTAATTGTGAAAGTCAAAGAAAGCATGATTTCCTCTTGTGCTATACTGCTACATCATAGTGCCAAGTAGAGGTTATGTAGCGGGAAAGCAGGAAAGGAAACACCCTTTGCGCAGTACTGGGATTTCAATTATGTGACAAAACTGAAAGTAGATACAGCAGATTAGCTGTCGATTAATAGCCTTTTGTAGAATGGTTCTATGTGTCAAAAGGGATAGCAAGTGCTGTGTGGAACATGGATGCACAAATGCCATGGTTACATATTTGACCTCTGGGCCTGTTATGTGTGAATGCCTGACATTTTGACTGAATTTCCAGAAGCTAGGTTTTTGTAAAAGTCAACAGCATCATTTTCATCTAAGGTGCATGCTTAAAGTTTGCAGCCAATATATGGTCCCTAGATGCCATATTGTCGAATTCAGCCCTAATATCCCCTTTTACACACTGCTGCATGCAAGTCTGCATGGTGCTTGCATGTAGTTCCTCTGTAGCCTGCTTCTACATACTCTACTGAACAACATGGTGGTCTCGCAGTAGCAGCTGTGGGATTTGTTGTCAATTCCTACACCCTGACTTCTTCCAAGGCTTGCCTCTGGCTTCAACCAGGTACCTGAATTTTTCAAACCAAAAGGTAGAAAGCCAATGCTGATAGTGCCTCTGATACCACTGGTGATCAGTGAGATAACTTTCCCTGCCATAAACATATAATTTGGAGAACTATTCAAAACATTTATTTTGGAGTATATATATATATATATATATATATATATATATATCTCAAGCAAATAGCTCATCAAATTTCACAGGCAGTTGAAATTTCACATCAGTTAAGCAATAGGGGTGGAGGTGGTAGCTACTAGGTCTACTTTTCAAACCTGGTCCTGCCCCCTTCCCACAGCGCCAACCATGGCTTCCAGGTCCTGAGAATCAGGTGAGAAACACTTCTCCTTCCTCACTCAAGAGCTACATTCCTTTCACCCCAATCCTAACTCATGTATGCTTCTCAGGGGGAGAGAACTATTGCAAAAACATTTCTCTCTTCTCCACATCCACGGAGTAGCCTTCAGAAGGACAAGTTGATCATAAGAACGTAAGTGCCATGTTGGATCCAACTGAGGGTCCATTAGTACAGCACTCTGTTCACACAGTGGCCAACCTGTCAATGGTAGTTGCTGCTCAACAGGATGGGAGGACTGGCTCCCAAAGGAAGAGGACAAGGCAATTTCTTGTGATCATACTTGGAATCCAATACACAGTTTTATGGTCTTATCATATGGGAACCTTTGGATTAAAGTATGTTCAACTCTGACTTCAAAGAGTTCTAATTTGTTGGAAGAGATGAGGGAATACCAAACCATCTATGGGGAACTGGTGCAGCCTCTCCTGCTCTGGAGTTCTGGTGCCCAATCCAATACGACAATGTTTTGGACATAGGGCTGTGGGGTGGGAAGGCGCAGGAGGGTTCCCTGCACCTCCTTATCCTGCCATCATTGCCACAAACGAGGCCTACAAGGGCAGCCATCTCTTCATATCATGATGCAGCATGATTTAGGAGGAAAGCAAGCCTGAGTGACTCTCCCCTCAACTAAGGAAAATCTGTCTGAGACTGGAGCTTAATTTCTAGCCAGCAGTAGCCAAAGGGCCAAACTAGATGTAATGGTGGCAGTTCGGTTCACTTAAACCAGAGTGTGCTCCAATCTCATATACAGCACGGGGTGGGGTACAATTTTCAGAGCAAAGATGGCACACAGGTGAGGGGGATGCTAAATCCTCCTCCTGTCTGTAGTTTACCTCCCCTCAATTAGTCTCCAAGCTGCTTCTCTTGGGCAAAGTTCAGATTACAAAGAGCTCAACTGGGAGGGAAGTGGTTGGAGGGGAAGGCGTCAGGAAACTTGAGCAGCAACTATTGGAAGAATGCAGTTCCCCTAATCGCCTTAGACTCTAAAAATTCAACTGTGCAATTAGGGCAGACTCAAGTTTCAACAAACAGGTGCACTGCTGTCTCGTTGGTTTTCTGGAGTTGCCTCTGCTTGTAAGAAGCAATGTGTCCAGGCATCCATGAGAGAAGGCAGTGTGATCCTCTGCCCAGAATATCCCAGTGTACAACATACTCAATAAGCGTGTGCACACCAAGATACAGAAGATATCGATCCTTGACACTCTAGGTAGGGTTGGGAATGATACCTGTCTGAAACCCTGGAAAGCTGCTTCCAGTTCATGTAGAGAATACAGACCTAGCCACACCCATAGCCTGACTCTGTTATCAAGTAGCTTCCTGTGTTTCTATGTTCCTAAAAGATTACATTACATTAAAAAAAGGAAGAAAGACAAAGGACTGTACCAGTGTTGATGCCTTCTGTTAGTATCCATGCTCCTGTAGTCTTAGCAGCTTTGATCAAGCCTTTGCTGAAAAGCTGTTTAAGTTTAGATGGAAGTTTGAAGTTCTGGATGCCACCATGAACAGAAATGACCAGTTTGGGCAATTCCATCTGCCATTCTTTCACCATGAGTTGCAACAACTGGTCTAGCTTGGTATCATAAGAGGTTCGGATATACTGTGGGGGAGGGGAGAGGGATAAATTACTGTGGTTGTTAGAACACATACACACACTGTGTGATAAAAGAGACTATATTGTTTCCAGAGAGAAGATAGTATCTTACATCTAGCCTCTTCAGTTTGATGCAAGCTTAGTTCTTAGTTGTCATCCATCCATCCACCTACACAATAGCCAAAACTCTCTGAGCAATTTGCGGGATAATAAAATATAATATACAACATTCAAGAATTTAAACAGTTTGAAAACAAGTTGAAAACAATTCACAATCAAATTGCTGGGATAAAGAGAACCTAAAACGCCCCATCAAATGCCTGAAAGGAGAGGAAAATCTTAACCTGGCACCAAAAAGATGACAATGTTGATGCCAGATGATCCTCACTGGGCAAACATTCCACAATCAGGGGGCCACCACCCTTGTTGCCCTCCTCTGAACCTCCCTCAGAGGAGGCACCCAGATATTGATTGTGGTGTATAGGTATTCAATTGCTTTCACATATTTTCAATTGCATAGTATTGTCCTCAGTTTTCAAAGTCATGCTTACAATGATATTCAGACACAAAAAAACATGGTCACCATGATGTAAAGTTGCCTCACCTTTTCTTTTCCTGGTTTCAAAACACTAACAGGAATGGAAATCCATTCATTTTCGGGGGTAGGGGGATATCACTAACCTTAGTAGTTTTTGGCTTAGCCTACATCTAGGGTAGAGAAGCCCCCAATGTACTTGTCTGGACCCCATTGACTTACACACACACACAAGCACATATACACACCTCTGTACATAAATAGTGCACAGTTGGCTTTGCTTGCCCCTCACCTTTCCCAATATAGGCCCTATGCATTCTCCAAAATCTTGAGTTTATAAACATGAATATTTATCTGTCTGTCTCATCACTCAAAGCTGAACATGCTAACAGCCTTCATTAAAAATAAAGGCAGATGATGTGAAGTATCAGGAACACTAGCTATAGTGTTTGATTCGTTTCACACATGCATATCCTGCCTTGATGTTGCACTCATCCCATTATGGGAGACCATGTAGAAAATACAAACTTATTCTTTCAAGAAGGGTAGCTATGTTAGTCTGTTGCAGCAAAAAAAACAACGAGGTCTGTGCACCTTAAAGACTAACAAATGTATTCTGGCATAAGCATCTGATTAATTGGACAAGGTGCCAAAAGACTTTATTCTTTTTCTTTTTATCTAACCTCAGCACTTTATGTTTAGCCGTAATATTATTTTCTGAAGTTTTACAGTCATAATGCTATTGAATCGAGTTAGTGATTCATTAATTGTTACAATCTAAATTTTCAAAGGGTCCAAACCTTGGCATGGTAGGTGTGATTACCATCTTGGAAATTGATAGTACCAAATGCATCAGTGGGGCTAGTCTTTGTGTTCATTTGGACAGACCATTCCTCATTCTCTTTCTCCTTTGCAGACTGAAAGACAGGCCAATCATAATCTATTCCAAGATGGTCGCCAATTAGCCGTCCACAGCAACATCTCAAATAAAAAGACAAGAAAGCCATTAACTACAGCATCAGTTCAATAAATGACGTACTACAGGACTATTACATAGAAACGCTGACTAGCTCATGTTAATGTATTGTATTATAATGCTATTACACATTTCTCAAGTTTTACAGAACTCCTGAATAAATAATCCGCAAATCTTGCTAAATGTCTTGTGATGCTTGAAAGCACTCTTTCAGCAAAATGCAACAAAGATAGACATCCAATACTACCTGCTCAGATATTACTCACAGAAAAGTTTACACTGAATTCAACGAAGAAGCAGAACAAAGGATTTTTCAAACATATCCACACAGAACAGCAGCTGGACGGCTCTAACCTTTCGCAAGCAGATTGACCTAACTAGACATGGTGCTGGAGATACATGAATAAGATCTTCCCCTGTTTCGTAATTATTAATAGCATCTGTGGAGATGCCTGATTAGGATCAGGACCACTGGGGGAGGGAAGCTAACCAATGTTAAAATCCTCCCCAATGCTGCTATTTGTCCCACAGGGCAAATATCAACACCAGAAGGGGTGGGTGGGAGGTCAGATCAGGATAAGCCTTCACCAATCTAACCCAGCATTAGGATCCAAATTTGAATCCCCCTCCCTCAATGGCTGCTATTAAGACTTAAAAGAAAAACAGAAGATTCTATTCAAATAATAATAATAATCCCCCACATCTCATTTAGTTTTGCCTTAACAGAGTATAACATACCCAAGGCCACTGAGGGAGCTTCCATTGCTGAGTGAGGTTTTCAACCCAGGTTTCTGTGTTTTAAGTTCAATCATCTATCTGTGCCAGGCTGGGCAACTCATGACCCTACTACTACTCCCATCAGCACTAGCTAGTTGAATTTTAAGAGTTTTATTGGTATTTTAATAATGTATTAGTTTTATGTGCTTTTAATCAGTTTTATGTATTTTATATTTGATGTTGTTCCCCGCCTCGATCCAGAGGGAGAGGTGGGTAAGAAACAAATACAATATTACTATTACTATTATTATTATTATTATTATTATTATTAGCCAGCATAGCCAATGGTGAGTGATGATGGGGAGTTTTGGACAAAATATCTGGAAGGTCATGAGTTGCCCACCACTGTTCTAGGCCAAACCTCTATAATATAAGATTTGGTCCACTGATGATTAGGTAGCCATTCACACTAGTTTTTTGTTTGTTTGCTTTTCTTCCATAACCATGGAGGTCTTTCAAAAGCAGCATGTAGCTTATCACCCACGGCAGGATTTCTAGTAAATCTGTTGGTAACTTACTGAAATATACAATTCACAGTATTATTAATAAGTGATGCTTATATAGTAATTGTATCCTTAATTAAGACTATACTGTGACCATTCTTTATTTTAGAAAATACAGTCCCCAATTGTTCACGGTCTTACCGGATTAAGTTCTGACATACTTGGCATCCTGCAGGACATCTAGAAAAAAGAATCCATTAAAAATAACCGGTACATACTTGAATTATTTTATAGAATTATGTCAATCATAAAATGTATTGCATGCTGCATAGCAAAGACATCTGGGAAGGCTGTGGTGGATTCTTTTCTGGCATTGGTCCAAAAAACATGTGCAGCTGTGAGCTGCATTACCCAAGGATTGTACGTACCAGCCACTAGTTTGGGGAGGGGAATAGGGAAGGTATTTCATTTCATCATACACGTTCTGAAATGAATTTCAGAGAAGCTCTCAGGAACTGCATTCCAGGGGCGAGGCAAAGGGGGTAGGTTCGTAGGAGAGGCATTACCACCTTTTAGAATGAGAGCAAACTGCACAAACCCAGGAATGTACCAAATGGTCTGTAGACAGGGAAAAAGGGATGGGTCCTAGAAAAAGGGAACATGGCCAACTGGGGAACCCCAGGGGGCCATATTAGAATCACAGGATGGCCAGATTTAGCCCCAGGCCTGAGGTTCCCCATGCCTGTTGTAGGGGCTGTATGTATACGTTTAGTCCAGCATAGATGCAGTTGAAATTCTTGTGTTTTTTTTTAATTCTTGGCACCGCCTTTTGCACACAGGTTCAAATGGAAGCAGCTCATTTCTATGTGCAGATTAACCTTGCTTGACTAAGGTATCTGGCTCCATGGCATGAAACATTATGCTGCACAATTTTATTTTTCCAAAAAAATCTTTAAAATGGCAGGTCATTCATTTAAGTATTTCATTGTACCAGTATCACAAGGCAGAATCTCACTTTTCACCTGAAATCTCGTTCACACTGTCACTTGGCTATACAGAAAGCTTCGTATTTGAAAATGCAGTTATTTAAGAGAACAGCTTCAAATTTAGATAAAAAGGCCACTATTTCTACCTTCCACTCCTAATATGCTTGCAACACTGATTTAAACCATTAATAACAGATACTGCATCAATATTAGCCCAAATCACCTTTATTGTATCTTACAAAGTGATCCAAAAATCAGATACCATAAAATCCCAGTAATATCAGTTGCATGCAAGATTGCAATCTTATACTTAAATTATCTTACAGCGGGACCAGACTTACTTGAGTTGGTGTGCTCTGTCTTGGTTGATGAATACAACTCAGCAATTAAAATAGCTGTCCTAGATAGTTGGACCAATTTAGATATATAATACAGTATCTTCCGTTTCTATACTTATCATCGTTTTCACCTTTGTGGCTACCAATACTGGTGCCATCCAGATCCTTTGAACTTTAACTCCCATCAGCCCCAGATAGAATAGCTAATGTTCAGAAATGCTAGGAGTTATAGTCCAAAACATATGGAGGATGCCAAGTTTAGGAAGGCTGTTTTACAGTGCTATGAAAATGGCTGGACTTTTCATAATTACCCAAATCACTTGTGATGATTTTTTTTCTTCCTTCATTATGTAAGCAAATATTAGTGTACGACAGCCTTCTCCAACCTAGAACGCTTCACATGTTTTGGACTTCCTCCCATCAGCCCCAGCCAGCATAGCCAATGGTTAGGAATTCTGGGAGTTGTAGTCCAAAACATCTGGATGGCACCAAGTTGGGGGAGGCTGTTCTAGGACCTAACAGAATGGCTGAATTCTGTTAGGAATGAATTACATGCTGGTAATATACCGCTGGCAGTATCCTAAATAAATTAATACTGTGTGAAATGTGCCTGCCACTTTAAGGGTACGAAGAGAAAGAGTAAGAAATATCAAGTTATAATATGGCTGCAGTTTGTTAACTAAAGTTGTGATTGTGTTTGCAGCAGCTGGAAGTGTCTATATTTACTTACATAATGTTGACATTGTTAAAGTGCAAATTAGATGTTCTTTATAGAATTTCTATCCTTGTTTATCTTCTATACTGTACAATTCAATCAAAACAAAATGAAGCAAAATACCTGTGAGGGTCTTTGGAACTCGGTATGATTTTTGAACACTCTCTTTTACTGAAGACACCTTCAATCCAAGATTTCTGGGACTAAACAGAAATATTACATCTCTAAGAGATATACCTTACTTTGGTAGACAACAATCAGAAACTGTTCAATAATACCTGAAGTACATTCTGGACATCTGAACCATCTTGTGATATTTTCATCCTGATGCATAACTGAACAAAGGTACTGTTAATATTGCACATGAGATCAGTTTGTACCAGTCTTGTCCAACCTGGTGCCCACCAGATGCTTTGGATGCCAAGAGCATCCCTTCAGCCAGCATGGCCAATGGTCAGGAATATTGGGAATTGTAGTCCAAAACAGCTGAAGGGCAATAGGCTGAGGAAAACTGCTTTATACAATCTTTTTCTTCACTGGCTGGTTTCGCACGACATATTAGGCAACGGAGGGGGAGATAGCGTACTGACCGTGTGTTAAGTAGGCGGTGCTTCCCACACAACACGTTGCTCTGGCGTCCGTTGAGTGGCTGAAAGTTCCGGCATCCATCTTGGCTGCAGCATCTCCTCCCTCCCCCTCCCTCAGTCCTCCAGCCATATCCCAGCATGCACCACAAGTTCTGCCGGCTGTATCAGAGCAGCTGGGGTTTTGGCTGCTCTGGCTGGCAGAACTCTATGACCAAACAGAATAGTCCACGGAGAAAGGAGGGTTGGTTTCGGACAACACTTTAAACAACGGGCTTTGGGCTAAACAATGTGCAAGCCCAGTGTTCCTCTTCGTTGCTTAATTGGGGGGAACAGCGTACCAGCAGTTGTGTGTGCATGGTGTGTAACCCTCCACACGACACAATAAGCAACACAACTGAAGGTTGCCTCTTCCCCCCTCCGTTGATTATTGTGTCGTCCAAAACCAGCCAGCATGTCAGAGGATTGTAAACTAGTCTGTGTTGACCTCACCTCTAGCAGTTACTTTTAGAGTTGAGAATTCCATTTCATTAAACACTGCTTAGAGAAATAAACGAAAGCTCACAGTCTTCCCAATAGCTGCCAGCTCTCACTCACTAGTAGGGATATACTCTTCTAAGAAGATTAACCACTTGCTATTCCTTTGGCAAGGACAGCTACAAGAAAGACTTAGCAAAGAAGTTCCAACCTGTCAACAGTCTAGATTCTTGTTTGAATGCCCTCTGCCTACTATTAAAATAGAAACACCTTTTAAAGCCGAGTAGCAAAAAAGTCAGAGGGGCTTCCAAATGAAACCCATCATATGCTCAATGAATGGCCACATCCCATGGATACAGGCACTCCTCTCCCCAACTGCCATGTAGACTGTGCAGACCTCCCCTCCTCCACCCCCACCCTCTCACCCCAGTGCCACGTTGTAAGGTCTACTGAAATCTCAGTATATCTGCTGAAATATATGCTGATCTACGGAATGTATGTTGATCTAGAGAGAATCCCAGCATCATGGAGAAAAAACTGATAGTGTTGTCATGTTTTATCATTTTGAATGTGGATTGAGGCTTCTTGCAATTACCTGCCCTTTAATCATTTCCTCTTTGCTCCTTTTTTGCTGGAAGAGACTTCTGCTTTTCAGCAAGTTGTTCTTACACTGGCAGCTGCAGCATTCCTGAATTTACCTCTTAATTAATAGCAAATTAGGTCTGGGAATGCTGGTAGTTACAGGATTTTTTTCCTGTCTGGATATGCACAGAATTGCACTCTTAATGACAAAACCAGCAGGTTTATAATCTATATGGAATGGGGCAATTTGTGGAACTCCAGATGTTTTGGCCTACAACTCCCATGATTCCTCACATTGGCTATACTAGCCAGGTCTGACAGGAGTTGCAGGCTAAAATATCTGGAGAACCGCAAGTTGCCCACCCCTGACCTAAACAAGCAGACACAGAAAAAATGGGGGAATTGGGTAAGTGAAGACAATGGAGATACTTTGTTATGATCTCAGTGAAGTAGAGACGGACTGGAAAAACATAAGCCTTCAGATACTTCCTAAAGAGTGATTGGGACTTAATCATGTGGAGGTTTTCTACATGTTTATGGAAATATTTTTGTACGGAGAAACATTCAGCCACACATGCCACCACTTACTCTGAAGTCCATTTTGCCATCTCATCTATTGTTTATATGAATTAAGCTTTAGCCCTCAGGAGCTGCCAGGGCACACGAAGGAAAAAATAGCTGCCACAAGCAGGCGGGTCACATGCACCAGGTCTTGACATTTGTTCTGCTCTAACTTGATCTCATTGTTTGGGCTTTCCACCTTAAACCATACTTGTTTTAGCAATTGACACAAAGCTGATGCTAGACCGGAAGTCAAAGCTTTTTGATGCAGTACACTAATTAAACACTGATAAGCAAGGGATAACATGTATTTAGGCAGCTCTAGCCTTCATTTCACTAAATTCCAGTCTGCACGAGTATGGACATAAATTAGCATTGTTCAAAAACTGACTGGCAAACTGGAAAAAACTAGGTTGCAGTAAAAATACAAGCATTAGCATTCCAGAACTGTTGTACCACAAGCTTATCCTGGGGTGAAAATAGGGTTGCCAACTGTCTGACTTTAAAATTAGTCAGACTCTGTTTTCTTGGTTCCAGATGAGGCGGCTTTTTTAAAAAATAAAAAAATAAAATGCTGCCCAATAAGCAATTTTATTTTCATAATATGAATTAGCCAACCTTACCATGAAACAGTGTAACTGCAGACAACACTTTATTGGTGTAATTTCTCCTATATATACATACTAGGGAAGGGTGTGCCATTGGATTTTCTGGGTCAGCCAAGTAATTAACATATGAAACTATGGAAAGACATTTCCCCTTCTTTGTAGGAAAGAAAGCAAATGTTACCAAATAGTAATATCAGACACTATCGGGCCATCTATAACAAAGTCTTACAAAACCTTAAAAACTAACATTTATTGTGGCATTCGTTTTTGCAGACAAGAGTTCACGTCAGATGAATGAAGTGTTATCTTCAACTAGCAAATATGTCTGCCTCTTGAACACACACACACATACACACACACACGTGTGATACAGAGAGGGGGGTAGGGCTATGAAATGCAAAAGGTACATCTAACACTTACGATACCCAAAGTGACCATTCACAAGAACAGTAATTGGAGATCATCCCAGCTTTGCTATGCTAATATGCATAGTGGGACAGCAAACCATTGTCACATTTCAAGCCTAGGGAAATAGAACTTTATGTGTAACTAGAATTGAATTCCTTGATACATTCTAATTCAGTAATTTCATACTAGAGTGTCTCTGAAATATCTTTGCTGGAGAATAGCAACTTTCAGATCAGCGGTAGAATGTCTGGGGAGATTGAATGCTGCAGTTTCTGACGTTAGATTTGTGTTCATTTATTCTTTTTATTTATTTTAAAGTATTTTTAGGCTGCCTTTAAGGGTGGAGACTTTTGCATGGAAATTGAACAGATTGCCCTGAAGTGAATGAGTCCTTGATGTTGGGGCTGATGTAATTGGGACCTGTAACAATGTTGCCTAACTGGATACTGGAACAGAGCTGGTATCTGAGCTTGTTGCAGGGTCTGGTATTTGTCTGTTATGTCACCTGTGAGAATAGCTGTTCTCAATTAGGGTCTGTCTTTATGCGAGGACTACAAGCCAAGATCCAGGTAAGGGAAGTATCATTGTCTTCAATGGGCTGTAGATCACTGATGATACATCAAGTGCTTTTAGCTGGGAGCTGTAGGTAACAAGTGATGTCCTGCACTTTCTCTTCTGGGTTTGTGCTACCATTAATTATTTCTGAGTTCAAGTCTGACTGTTGATCTTTTTGTTCCTCTTCATTTTATTGGATGGGTATTATAGTTTAAGAAATGCTTGATGAAAATCCTTAAAGTATAAGTTCCAATCTGATGAGCTGGAAAAATGTGGCTGTGTCATAGGATTTGGCTATATAAGCAATGGATCGTGTCGTATGTTCAGAGTTGAGGCTAGAAGTGTGCAGCGGTCAGTTGTTTTCCAGTGCTTATATGTCAATCATGTATTGTCCAAACAATACTTCCGTGACAAAAAAAAGACCCTGGTAAGTCCGATTTATTTTTAGAAACGGAACTTGCCGTGATCTCCTGCTGTGTGCAGGAGAAGCGGCACAATAAAAACGCCCACTGAATGGGCCACATAGTCGTTGCTTACTTCCTCTTTCTTCTCCATGAGAAAAAGGAAGTATTGTGAGACAGAAGTGGGGATGGAGAAGTGACGGTAGGGAAATGTGATTCCCCCCCCCCCACATCTGATGAAGCCCAAAGTACAATATTAGCAATCATGAGGGACTGAAACCTGCAGTTGGGGGTGATAGATAAAACCTATTCACATTTAATAGGACAATGAATAAGAGTGAATATATCTCACATTTTTGGGACATACTCCAAGATTACAAATTTATGGTATGGGTAATGAGTTTAAAAATATGTTAGTTTATGAGTTTTCTTTAGATCGATTGGTGATATTAGGGGTTTGTCTTAAGGTATAACTGCAGCACAGGATAGTGAAATAGTGATTCATCTATTGACAGCAGTATAGCACTTAGAGATAGAAATCCACCTACAATTGAGTGGTGCGTAAGGATTTTGGACATGACCTTTATGACCAAGGCCAGATCTATACCAAGCAGGACATACTTTGAAAATGGTTTGAAAACGGTATATGGAATATGTCCTGGGCCCCAACAGTTGTCAATACCGTTATAAACCATTATAAAGCAGTAGTGTAGATCCTGCCCAAATAAACAAACATAACAAAGATACAGAAAAAGGAAATTAATGGATGACTGATTTAAAGAAAAATAGAACCTCTTCATTTTGTATTGTAATGAACGAGTTCAAGGTGCAATTCAACCTTACTCCCTTTGGGGATGTCTTACATTATCTTGTATATAAGGTAATGTGTTATTTTGTTATAATCTTATCATTTCTGCTATTTTTGTAAGAAACTTTGTTCCTATATTATACTTCTTTGTTACCTGTTCGTATTCTTTGAATGTGTAAATAAATAAATGAAGGGAGGAACATCAAATGGGGGGAAAATTAATTACAGCAGCCATATGGGCTATACAATAAACTGATGTCCACCTGACCACAATATATCCTTTTGGAATAAAAAGCCCCCACGCTTTTCTTCAATCTAAATGGCATGTTGAAGCTAAATATATTAGCTCTGAGTGAAAGTGTACTTCACACATTATTTACAGGCAGTGTACAACAGTATTATGGCCTATATAAATTGACAGTGCATACCTAATTGGAAACATTATTTCAGGGAGTGAATATGAGTTTTAAACAGATTACAAAGACAGGGGGACATCATGCTTGCAGGGAGAACCTCAGGACAAATAATTGCACCTGCAGCATTAACATTGGAACATTGCCAGCATTCACATCATGCTAATACTGGCAACTCTGCACTGACATAGCAGCTAATATGGACACATAAACTCCAGTTACCTGCTGGCTCAGTAACTCCTAAACGTTCTTGATCTGGAGGTTATGTTCCACTGAATAAATGGGGCATTAGTTTCTAATAAGTGCTTTTGGGATTGGAGTCATAGGATCGGACCATTACTTTCTACCTCAAACTAACGTATGTTTGCAAGCAGAGTTGCAATTTCAAACAGTGATCTTGTTAATCCTACCTTTAAATGTGCCTGAGTATGGGAAAGAACGAACCCTTGTACTCCACCACCGTTGTTTCACTTGTTTCCTTTCGTTGCTCTCAACCTCTAACTGCTGTGGAGTCCCAGAGTCCTGCTTGCCACAGCAGGAGAAACTGGGCAAGAGGTACAAGGGGCTTTATCCTCCCTTGTTGCCCCAGAGGTTTACGGGATAAACAAGATCTTTGACATGGAGGCTGGCAATACTATTTGTAACTACGGCTGCCAACTGTTTTCTGGCAGGTCTCTTGTGCTTTTAACAGCTGATTCCGGTGATGTCCCCCCCCCCAAAAAAACCCACTGAGACGAGTAATGGCAAAAGCTTTACCTACTGAATACGTGCTGATAATGCAGCTGCTAAAACGAAAAGAACCCTGCCAGAAAGAAAAACAAACACATTTTGGCAATCCTGTTGAAATCAACACTGCTAAAACTAGTGATGCCAGGTGGCTTGTATTAAAGGATTGTTCTTTCCTCCACCTACACACTTAACTTGTTTTGCAACCTAGAACACTGCAGTCTGTTCTCCTGAATATACTGCCAAGCCATAAACGCTGTTATAGGTCTCTCCTCTTCACTTAGACTCACAAAGACTCAAAATACACAATCACCTCTTGAATCACTGAAGCCACAGAACCAAAAACACACACACACAATTTCTCTTCCTCAAATACTACTATACCCACACTCACAAGCATATGCTACATAGCTTCTGGATTTCCTTCCTGCTTTAGCATATTGTTATGGCAATAAGGATAGCAGAATGGCTAGGCTAATGTGCAAATAGATGCAAGGTTAACTGCAGAAGGGAATTTTAAGATGCTCAAATTTCAATCTGGCTGATCAGTAGCTGCTAGAATATACTAAAGGGACTAGTTAGAAGCTCCAGTCCAAACTCATCTAATTGCACAGCTCTAATTGCACGACTTTTTACCTTCACTTGAACTTTCATTTTGTCCAGCTGTTTCTCTCTCTGGGACTCTGCAGGTCGGGGCTGGGCTCATAAACCAAAGTTTTACATCTGTTTTCCAGTCCCTGAAGCTCCTGCAACAACACAGTGTATGCAGGAGGAAAGAAAGTCCATTCAAATCTCAAGGAATACTTTGCTTGATCCTTGGACCACACTAGAGGATGGTTAATGTTCCACTTTCCCCTTTCGGTAATTGGCAACTGTCTTTATGGCCTGGGTTCTTCCAAGTGACTCTGTAGGTTACATACCAGGGCTCTGTCTTGCACAACACTTAAGCATTTAGGCCAAGGTGCGTCATCCAATTTTGGTGGCTCTGCCTTATGCAGCTTGTTCTGCTTTAAATACCCAGATGGTGTTTCTCCAGCCCAGATGAGATACTGTGCGGTTGCTCACTACTCTTAAGTTAAAATAATAAATGGGAGGGAGTAAATTTTCAACCCTTTTGGAGCCTTTACTTGGAACTTGTCAAGCAGGGTTGGGATGGGCCAACCAGGCAACCAATCTCAGCTTTCAGTTTGAATGGAGTCTGGTGTGTGATGGTATAGCTGCTGTCAAGGGTTTTGGGTTTTTCTGCAACACATTTAAAAGCCAAATTGGCAAATATATTTTACTTTAAGGTCATGAACTGTGACTGAGAAGTGGCTTGCATTCTCTAGAGATCAACTCACATCTAATAAATAAAAATATATATTGTGTTGCAGTGGCTGATATTGTCTATTTTGTAATTAATTTGAAATGCTATAACATTAGTATTAGTGAATTATTATTATTATTATTATTATTATTATTATTAATTATTATTATAACAATGTACTATTGCAATTGATGTATTGGTATGTATTCCTGTTTTTATATTGCTGTTGTGTTATGAGCCATCTGGGGCACATTTTGTACAAAAGTGGCATTCAAATTAAATTACAATTTCTAGGGTATGAACTCAATGTAACATACATTCATGGTATCTTCTCAAAAACCAAACAAAAACCAGAAGGCTGTAAGAGTTGAGGCATGGCGGAAGAAAAAAAAAGCTGATAAATCCTTTTCTCTCCCGTTTTCGATTTAAATACCACCCAACTGAAAACTGCCCTGAGTGGATAACAGTCATAAAAACCTGAAACAGTAAGGGCGCAATCCTGTTTGGTATCCTATGCAGAGCAGGAACAGCATGGAGGAGATTTTCACCTCTGCACTGCTCCTGCTCTGTATTTTTGCTAGATGGGCGATTGCACCCATCTAGCTGGGGCTCTGCAGAGCAGGATTAAAAGAGACTGGGGCAGCCCTAGGATACATTGTAAGCTGGCTGCCCTGGTCTCCTCCCTTCCCCTCCACAGAACCGCCCCCTTTCCCTTCCCTCCAAGTTTGCCAGCATGGTTTTCTCTGCACCAGCTGCAAGGGGGAGGGGAGCTCAGACACCTGTGTCCAAGGTCAGAGTGCTGTATCCAGAAATTGGAAGTACCCAACAGCTCACCAGACACTGTCTAGGGGCCACAGGATTGTTCTCAAAAACCACCAACATAATACAACCAATGAAAATATTGAAAAATTAAGTTATTAAAAACATTAAAAAATATTAAAGCGCTAGCAGCAAAACTGATATTAAAGACTAAGGGCATCATCAGACGAGAGTTTTATCGCACACTCGCTACTGCCCACTTATGGATGTTTGCACGTCCTTTAGACGATGACATCCGCCTCCCGCTCATTTTTCCATCGCAAAACAAACCCCTTTTAATCAGACTGTTTTTTTAAAAAAAAAAACAGAATGTGCCATGATCTCCTGCTGTGTGCAGTAAAAGCAGTGCAATAAAAATGACCCCTGAATGGGCCATGTGGCCTTTGTTTACTTCCTCTGGAAGAAAGAGGAATGAAGGTCAAAAGCGGGGGCAGAGACAGTAATGCGACCCCCCCATGTGATGATGCTCTGCATGACTGCCAGAAGAGTATGGTGTCAGGGTGGTATACAATAAAGACTCCAAGCAGACCCCCCCCCCCCCCGGGAAGAGCATTCCACAGATGGGCGGCCAACATAGAGAAGGCTGTGTTCAAAACCTATACATTTTTCTGTTCATAATTCTACATCCACCCACATTGCAGGGAATAAGATTTTAATTTCCATATCGCATCCCATGGTGGGGGTGAGGGGAGTGGTAACAAGATGAAGCAATTCTTTATGGGGAAAATGACCAAAGGGAAAAGGATCAAGCATCCCTAGAGTATTCTTCTGCTTAAGCTCAGCTTTGCATATAGAAAGTCCCAAGTTCAATCAAGGCTCTGGTCACAAGTGATGCAAAAAGCCTTTGCCTAAGACCCTAGAGAGGTACTGCCAGTCAGAGTACATAATACTGAACTAGAAATAACTTTATGAACGCAAAGTTTCCTGACACTGCCTGTGGTCTCTCTCTCTCTCTCTCTCTCTCCCTCTCTTTCTACACACACACACACACAACATGGAAATGTACAAGTTCAATCACCTTTCAATTTGATCACCTATAATTTTTCCAGTCATATGGTTGACTGGATCAGTCAACTAGAACAAAACGTAACCACCTACAAACTACTGTCCTGGGTTACACACACATATTTACCACCTGATACGTGGTAAATGGAATATCGCAAACAAAATACAGAAGTTTATTGTTGAAATGCAGGGTTAACCCTGCATAAACTTACAAAGGATAACCTCTAAAAATGCACACTTGTCAATTTGTTGCCACATTTACATGTGGCTAACTTAGCTATAAAAGTAGGGTGACCAGATAAAATCCAGGTCAGGGCTCATGTAACTTTAACAGTTGTAGAGAAAAGGGAATTTCAGCCAGAGTCATTTGTATGCAATTAGTTCCTGGTGAAATTCCCTCTTCATCACAACAGTTAAAGGTGCATGCACTATACTAGAGTGACCATATACAAAAGAAGGCAGGGCCCCTGCAACTTTAACTGTTGTGATGAAGAAGGAATTTCACCAGGAACTAATTGCATACAAATGACACCGGCTGAAATTCCCTTTTCTCTACAACTGTTAAAGTTACACGAGCCCTGACCTGGATTTTATCTGGTCACCCTATATAAAAGCAACCACACAAGTTTACACATAACCCATGTTGCTCAATGGAACTTACTCCCTTGTGCAGCCTGTTTGAAATTCCTAAAAAAAAATCCTCTATATCATTAAGGAGTAATCTCTTGCCATGATTTCTCTTACTAGTTTTAGAAGGTGACTAGTGTCTAGCTATATCCTCTACCTTTTTCTTGACCACTTTTCAGAATGTGTTTTTGGATTTGTCCACCACTTATGGAAAAAGTCCTCTAATATTGAGATTTATTGGTTAAATATTTAAAGGATACTGGGTTTTTTATTTTAAATACTTTTATTAAAAAGAATCCATAAGAATGAACAGAAAACAATAGCTCTCCTTTCTTAAAAGTAGTACAAGCAGTAGTTAACATATCGCGCCCCCCCATTAGCTTCACTCTTTGAATAGCTGTTACAAAAAAAAAAAAAAACCAGACTTAAAGGGTTCAAGAATTGCCATGGTTAGATTTGTTCAAAAGTTTTTTTAAAAAAGAATCGAACTCTTATTTGGTACAATTTATAATCTAAATTGTACAACTAAAATTTAGGTGTATGATTCCAATTCTTCATGCTGCTTCATGGGTCCTGGTGCTCAATTACAGATGCATAAGCATGTTAAAGTCTTAGTGATTTTTGCTGAGGACCAAAGCCAAAATTTCCTTACATTTGTCACAATCTTACTCTTTTGTCCAAAACGATTTCCATAGTCCTTTGTAGAAAGTGACTTACAAAGCGGAAATGAAACTTGAAAAAGGGTTGTGAGCACAAGAGTGTTTTCATTTCAACTTTACCTTCTCCAGTCCTTAACTTTTCATAAAGATCATATTAGCAAATGTTTGTCAGAAATGCACGTCTGCTAAAAAAAAAGAGAGAAGAAAAACAAAACAAAAAGAGAGAGCACACGTTCCAAACTGAAGCCAGTAAAACATTTTATACGTTCTTTTTCCAAATGTATTACTCATATCAAAACTTAAAACATCGCACCAGAAAAGTCCACTTACTTACCTTCTTCATCCTCATCACTAAAACAAAACATTTTTGTAGCCTTCAGCCACTGGATTTAAGACTGAAGTTTCCATCTACCTCACAATCAGATAAAGCTCGCTTAGTACTAACAACTAATGGAAACAATGCTGAAAAGCAATGATTACAAATTTCCATGTGCTTAACTTAAAAAAAACTTTAATGGGAGAGGGGAAAGAGATGGGACTCTGAAAACTCTGGTGAAATATCTGTACTGCAATTAAACTGAAGAGACAATCACCTTATAATCAGGAACATGTGACTTAATCTGGTTTCAAGTTTATATGCCGCATTAAGGAAATGATTAACATCCATAATGTCACTTCTTTGAAGTTTCAACAGAAGCTTGGTTCAAAATAAAAGCTTACCAAAAATAGAATTTCAGATTTTCTATAGCTTAGGTGTTTGTGCATCTCTATTACCTCCTAAAGAGAATGGTTGACAGGTTTTTGCTTTATAGTCACCAAAAAGCAATTTGGACTACATTAGTTCTGAACTAATTAATCTCAATAATATAAAGATAAAGGAAACTGTTCCCAAATGGTAGCAGTTGCTACAAAATACACTGCAACAATTATCTTCAGAAAACTTGTTCTTTGTGCGTATCCAAAGTTGTTCTTATAACTATCTTATTGTTCAGATAAACTTGTATACTGCAACAGTTTATGTTATCACCCTAGGTGAATATCCAGGCTGTCGTGGGGGGGGGGGGGGTCAATACCTAAGGGCATAATCCTATGCATGTTTAGACAGAAAACAAATCCTGCAACTCCCAGCATTCCCCAACTAGCATGGCTGGATGGGGCATGCTAGAAGTTATAGGACTTTTTTTCTGTCTAAACGTGCACAGGATTGCACCCTAAATTATACTGCACGTATAACATTTTTTTCTTACAAAAAAACCTCTGCCAACACACATTGCCCCCATCCCAACTCCAACACTTGCTAAGGAACGTATTATTTACAGTAGAAGTGAATGTATCAATAGTTCTTTCTATAATGGTGGCTCCTGACTTTCCCATGTGTTATTTCTGTACCTTCCCATGCCTTCCCGCAATGGTTTTTTCCCCTTTTTGCTGTGTGATCCACAATAAGGAAGTAATGCTGGTAAAGAGATAAGCCAATCCAGAGATCCATGGATAATCATTCCCAAACCATCAAACAGATGATAAACAGTTAGTGGATGAGAGTACATTTCCTTTTCCCTCCCAAGGTAAGAGAAAGATGCAGAGTGCTTCACAGGTAGTCAGGATACCTGGCCTGGACAAAGAAAAAAGAAAGGTGGATATCCACATGCAACATCTTGTATATACAAGAAGGAAGAATATGTATGAACATCCCCACCCTCTCATCTGATTGGGTTAAGTGAGGCTGTAAAACTATACCCTCTTATCTGGAAGCAAGCCCCATTGCACTGAACTAACTTACTTTGGAGTAGGCATGTGTGAAGAAATGCCCTATATATAACTACTGGTGTTCTGTAATGTTTCCTTTGTGTGGCCTCTGTAAGGCAACAATATGGCTGGTTTCACATGACACATCAGGCAACGGTGGTGGGGGAAGCCACCGTCAGTTGTGTTGCTTATTGTTGTGTGGAGGGTTACATGCCACTCACACACAACTGACGGTACGCTAATCAGCCCAAATAAGCAACAGAGAGAAACAACAGGCTTGCACGTTGCTTAGCTCGAAGCTCATTGTTTAAAGTGTTGTCCAAAACCAACCCCCTCTCTCCGTGCACTAGTCCGTGTGGGAATAGAGTTCTGCCAGCAGGAGCAGCTGAAAACCCCCGGCTGCTCTTATATAGCCAGCAGAACTTGCGGTGCATGCTGGGATACGGCTGGAGGACTGAGGGAGGGAGGAGACGTAGCAACCAAGATGGACGCCAGAACTTTCAGCTGCTGAAGGAACCGAGTAGCAATATGTCGCGTGGGGAGAACTGCCTACCTAACGCACAGTCAGTACCCTCTTAACCCCTCCACTGCCTAATGTGTCGTGCGAAATCAGCCAGTGAGTAGGCCAGAGACCTTGTTTTGTTACTATCAAAGGACTGTGTAGTAGGTTACTTAGTGATATTATGAAGGGAAAGAGAAAGACAATTGCTTTGAATATCGTTAGATGGGAGCTGGATCAGGTAATCTCAATTCTGATTGGTTGGGGATTCTAGCTAAGTGGAAAAGAATAGTTGGGAAAGGACAGTTAAGGTATGGCAGCTGGGAGTCTGTAGGTCAGGGAGAGTGTCTGCTGGTTGGAGTGGGGTGTTTTAAAAGGACTAGAAGGAAATTGAGGAGAAAGTGGCCTGTTTCGGACAACGGCTAATCAACCGGGGGGGTGGGAACAATAGTCAATTGTGTAGCTCACCAGCAGCATTCGAACAACATTTTAGGCAATGGAGGCAGCATTCAGATGACACAATAATCAACACAACTAACGATTGTTTCCCACCCGCTCCGTTGATTAGCATGTCGTCTAAAAAAGGCCAGTGAATAGCTAAGGCCTAGATAGTAAGCTATTCCTTCTCGGTAGGATAACCATATGTGGCTGATGAAAATTAAGTGTAGGCAGCCGATGGCTGTGTTATACCAGAAGGGTGCCCTGAGACCATGCCAGGAGGAGGTTAAATAAGCAGGCAGTGAAAAAAAATATGTCCAAGCAATGAGGAATACAATAGGACAGAGAAAGACTGTGCCTAGAAGCTGGACCTAGTTGTAAGGTTATTTAGCTGGGGTGGAGGTTTAGGGAATTTGGCCTGAGGTAAAAGAAGTCATTAGAGGCTTATAACAGCAACAGTGGCTCTTGGGTACTTAAGAATTCTCACTAAGCACTCTTGAAAGCCCCAAAGAAAATATTAGTAATCCCTTATGTGTAAAATATCTCTTTAATAAATTACGTATTCAATAGTTCATCTTATCTCTAGTGTTGGTACCCAAAGCCTCCTATACAAGTTACTAGGAGGTTTACATTTATTCTAACAGAACTGGTGGCAGCAGAAAAGAGTCAGTTATGGTGGCAGGGAATTCTATAGGCCCTGAAAAATAAGCATTTGCTATACATAAGAAACCCCATAGGCGGGATTGCCCAGTGAAGGAGCAGTTTCGCCATAGGTGGTGGCAGTGCTGGGGAGAGGAAATCCCCCATATAGAATTTGACTGTGAAGCTCTACTTTATAGCTATAAAAAGTGTACATGGGGTTCCATTTTGACATAAAGGTAAAAGTCGAAGTGTGCGTTTCCATTTCCATTCTTAGAGAATACTAGAAAAGCAATTAAAACTATTTCACAGGGTCTAACGAGATTTTCAGATTTACAGGCAGAAAAAAAAGATAAACAAACTCTGTTAAAACTAAAAACAAATGCTATATAAGTCCCCCCTCCCCCCATATTTACTGACATAGTACCAAGGAAAATAATTATCAGCATAAAAGAACACCAGTGTGAACACTTCATAGTTTTAAGAAATCTAGTAGTTTTATTACACAATGAAAAATATTTATTAGTTATACCAAAGTTATGGCATACACTTAAAGAAACAGAAGTAACTTGACAGAAAACTAAGTAACAAATGGTTGAAATCTACTGATAAGCTTCTGGTTTCTGGCAGTCATTGCTAGCAAAGGTGATTCAGGGGTAGAGTACATTAATACTAATGCCAATATCTGGCAAAAACATCATACTATATACTCAGAATTGGAGCCTCTCCTCGATCAATAAGGCCTGAGAAGGGTGCCCAATTGTGTCATATTGCTAGGCTGACCAGATAAAATCCAGGTCAGGGCTCATGTAACTTTAACAGTTGTAGAGAAAAAGGAATTTCATCCAGTGTCATTTGTATGCAATTAGTTCCTGGTGAAATTCCCTCTTCATCACAACTGTTAAAGTTGCAGGGGCCCTGCTTTCTTTTGTATATGGTCACTCTAGTATAGTGCCTGCACCTTTAACTGTTGTAATGAAGAGGGAATATCACCAGGAACTAACTGCATACAAATGACACTGGCTGAAATTCCCTTTTCTCTACAACTGTTAAAGTTACATGAGCCCTGACCTGGATTTTATCTGGTCAGCCTACATATTGCTCTGGAAGATTCTCCTTTCTCATCCATTATGGTCACTGTATTTGGCTAAAGTCAAAGCACAGTAAGCTATTAACATCATCTGTACCTTCCCACAAAAGAACTTCAGTTAATCCCAGGAAAGAATAAGAAATCTTGTGCCATGGCCATTCTTTGCAAACAAAGTTTGCCACAGTCATTTTCATTTTGCATAGAAGTGTGGAATTTCATTTTTATTTGGTTAAGCTGTTCCAGCAACAAAGACAATTTAAACAATTCATTCATATTCTTTTGACTGGCTCCACATTAGCACACACCCTTCTGGAGCACTGCATGCTGTTCATTTTACTAGCTATGAAAGTAAAGACTTTTTGTGACGATAGTATCGATTTTCAAACGTTCCTGTGGTTCTCTAAGCTTCACATCTCTTCGTTCCATACACCGTCAGTTTCTCTAGACAACCCATTGCCAAGTTCTACTGCCATTCTTCATTTTAGGAAATGTTATCCTTCCTTCTAGGCAATTTTCTCTCCTACAAATTATCATCTCTGCTTAATTTTCCAAGCAGAAACAGAACTGAATAGAATCCAACTTCTGCAAAATAGATTTGCCAATGGGTCATTTTTCAGGTCTCCATTTCTGATAGGCCAACGCTGCTGGAATTTCTTGCTTCTACTGTGTCAATTTTCTCTAAATCCAGAATATCAGTCAAATCAATGATAGGTAATGGAGACCTCCAGTACTGGAAGGAGTTGTAGTGCCAGAAATCATCTTCATGCTACAAAAATAAAATATTATTAACAGATATCATTGCAGCAATAAATTCAATACCTCTGAAAAATCCCTTGGCATATGAAAAACCAAATTCCAGGAATAGTTTCAAAACTTTACATTTATTAGTACTCCCATTGCTTAACGAAAAAACAAGAGCCAATTTCTCAAGAAAGAAAGAATGTGTACATCATAGAAATCACACAAACAGCCAAAAGTTTTCTAGCTGCTATCACTGCAGCAGTTCCCATTGCTAAGGGAGACTGCTATTCAATTTTTAAATTTAGCTTTTAAAAAATGTGCAATCCTCCTCTTCACATGCATGTTCTTTATATTGGTTTGTAGCAGTATGCACTAACAGTTACACACACACACACACAGAGTGTGTGTGTGTGAGAGAGAGAGAGATTTAAAAAAAACCCAGTATCTCCTAGTATCAAGTGTAACAGACTTAAGAAATGGTTTAACTTGTTCTCCCTCTGGTGGATTAGCTGGAGAAAAAACAATAATATCCTATGAAATCACTAATCTGAATTATAAAATAAGGATTGCATAAACGGCCAGGGATCCACAAATTTTGACTGGCTTTGGTATCTAACCAAAAATTTGTGGTTGTTAGAACCATGCCCTAAAGGGTCGTGACGCTGGGCCCGCTCAAGCACAGTATGAAATTAAGGAATATACCCAGATTCCCTCTCCAGCCCCAACTGTTGGCAAAAGGAGTGGGATATCCCAGGAAAGACTAAATCTTACCCCCAGCTCAGAGCTGGAGGAAGGACACGTCTTGCTTTGGTTCTTTGCCTGCTAGGCACCTGGAGTAGGAAAGAAAAGCATGAAGGCACCAATTATGGGGAAAAGGAAGAAAGGAGGTCGCCAGATGCAGAATTAAGTTGCAACAGTGTGCAAATACCAAACTACGCTGGATACAGAATGCAAAGGGACGGAAATAAGCCGCATGGCTCTGTCTACCTTCTCCAGTTCAAAGCTGGTGAGAGAAACAGGAGCATATGAGCTTGCTTTACCTCTGTGCCCACCAAGCACTCCAAGTGCCTAGCAGGCACAAAGAAATCCAACACATCTCCACTCCCAGCTCAGGCTCATTTTGGCTTTGTGCTTGTGCTTGTGCTCAGCAAGTGCTGAACAAAAATAAATCCCAGACTTCCGCCCTACTTTAGGGCTAGGGAAAGGACAAAGATCATCCCCCACTCCACCTGTGAAGCAGTTTCATTAGCAGAACTTTCACACAATGTTTTAAGACAGACTTCAATCTTTTCAGATATGGGGCCAACCTTTAGTACAAACATGCCTTTGAGGACCTAGTTGTGCATGGTAGCAGTGCTGCTGTTGCAACCAGCCTTAAGTCTGGTTGTAACCAAGTAGAGGGTCCTGATCCACCAGATGAAGATCAATATTTTAAAGAATGTAGTAAATACAAATACTTCTGTTGATTCTGCTGCAAAGGGGCTACATAGTAGGCATAAAACAGATTTTGTGCTAATAGCAAGGGAGAAAGTTGTTCTATCAACTGTGGTGGGTGGGAAAAGAGATTACTATGAATTAAGAACATAAGCAGAGCCATGCTAGATCATTCCAAGGGTCAATCTAGTCCAGCATTCTGATCACACACTGGACGAACAGCTGTTGACTGGGAACCCACAAGCAGGAAACTTGTATTATTTTCCTCCTAATTTTACATACTATTGTAGCCTGATATCTCAAAACCAGATCATAATGTTAAGCA
The DNA here is from genome assembly GCA_029215795.1 of Anniella stebbinsi. Taxonomy (NCBI): domain Eukaryota; kingdom Metazoa; phylum Chordata; class Lepidosauria; order Squamata; family Anniellidae; genus Anniella; species Anniella stebbinsi. Next base: position 82,781,660 of record JARDYH010000002.1, on the reverse strand, counting down.
AAAATAATACTGCAGCTTATAACACAATTTACTAATAAATAATTTGGCGTAAAATCATAGATTTAATCAATGTCATTATTTTCAAGTCAGATTTTCTACATAAACACCCCCCAAGGGTACCCCTGACACACAAGGTTCCCAAGGGACCTTATGTTTTTCAAATAACAGCTCCATCTCCATGGCAAAGGGCAAGTCACTTCTACTGTCCAAAAGGTCTATGGAATGGCATAATAATCAACTGTCCAAAGGGAAAAATCCAAAGCTCCTCTTTAGGTCCTAGAATAGAAGTTATATTACATCTCTCAGCCACTGCTTGTAAAATATTAAATAGTCCAAATCATTTAAGAATTAATACTTATATTCTAAATTACTGTAAATGGTTTGGTTTTCTTCTATGCAGCCAATATCTGGTTTACATTGTAAATACTTATGAGAACATTCAGTTCAAAGGCAGTAAATGTATTGCAAATAAACAAACAAGTTGTTCTTATCTATCTTCTTTCTAAAAATAATGCACAGTGTAAGTAACTGTAAAGAGCAAAAGTCTCAGGTTCAATCAACTGGTGACAACCAATAAGAAAGAGATCTTGGATTTGTAATGTTTAGTGCAACAAAAATGTTAATTTAGTGGAATGTAGGAAACTGCCTTATACTAACTTAGACCAGTTGCTCAGCCAACTCAGTACTGTTTACAATGACTGGCAGCAGCTCTCCAGGGTTTTAGAGACGTCATTCCCAACCCCACCTGAGGATTCCAAAAGTTCAACCTGGGATCTTTTGCCTACTTCCTATGTGCTACAGTCCATCCCCAGATGGTGATGAAGAAAACAAATTCTATGATCAAGATTAAGAAAGGGATTGAAAATAAAAATTGCTATTATCATAATATTTATAAATAATTGATTGTGTGATAACCATTTGGAATACTGCACACACTTATAGGCCTTCTCCATCTCAAAAAAGGGTAGCTTAGAACTGAGCAAGGTGCAAAAACACAATCAAAACAATCAAGGGTCAGAGCACGTTTAGAGGTCTGGGGGCCATTTTTGACCCCCCCTAGCAGAATCCATGGTGTGCCTAGGGGGGCCTGAAAAAAAGTTTTAAACGGCGGTTTGCTGATGAAATTCAGCATAGCGCTAAATGGTTAAATTTAATACTCCATAGCACTACAATGGTTAAATTTAGCTTGTTCCCAAATCTATTGGTGTTATATAGTGGTTATGGAGCACCTGTAGGGCCAAATTTATCTTACGAACAAGCTAAATTTGGCCATTTGGGTACACTGTAACTGTTACAAATGCCACTGGGGGGTTAAAAAGGAATTGGGGAGAATATGCAGCCCATGATATAGTTCACCCCTGCAATAGAGGTTTATATAATCATTAATGGTGCAAGAAGAAAATCTCCCTTGCCTCATTCATGTACTAGGACTCAGGATCACTCAATGAAATTGATCTCCAGTCAGGGCATTTATGAAATTATCTACCAGATATGATAGCTATGGTAGCTCAGAAAGGAGATAAAACACATTAATAAATGAAGGTTTATCAATGGTAGCCATGATATTGAAGTTCACAGACAATATACCTTTGACTACCAATTGCTGGAGGGCAAATAGGAAGATCATCATCTTCGCTGCAAACACATGACATCTGCTTTATCATTTACCATTTTATATTCATTTCTGGACTCTCCAGATCTGTGAACTTAACTAAGTAATGCTATTGCTCAATCACCTGAAGTTGAGCTCAATCAAACAGCTGGGTGCCCAGTGCTCCCTTTATAACAAAACTTCATAGCAGTAAAGACCCATGATGGCTCCGCTTCCTTTACAGCTCAAGTTGGTCCAGGACTGGGAAAACACCGAGTTCAAATCCTTACTCAGCCAGGAAGCTCAATTGGTGACATTGGGCCTGTCACCCCCCCCCCCCCCCAGCTTGACCTAATTCACAGCCTTGTTGGGAAGATAATAGGTTGGAGGTGCAGCTACATATATCAACCTGAAGCCCTTGGAGGAAGGGTGGGATGTAAATACAATCAATCCATTTATTCCTCCCTCCTTTTCCTCTGATGTCTTCCTCATTGTTATTTAAAGTAAGTTAATTTGTTTCGTTTACAAAACCCTGAAGCACAAAGTATGTTGTTGTTGTTGTCACGAAAGGAAACGACCCCAGGATGGAAATGAATCTAGTACGCGAAGCGACAGCCACCACCAACCCGTACAATTTGTACGTTTACACCACCGCCGCCCCCTTGACTACGGCTACCGGAAGCTTTCTAGAATAATCGCGGGGACTTTTCCGCCCCGCCCCCGACAGAGAGGGGCGGGTCCAGCGCCACTTTCCTAGCAGCCCCCAGTCAGAGGCAGCTGCCACGCTTTTCCTTTGCCGGCCCCTCCCTCAGTCTCTTTACCTGCGCCAGTAGTGTCGGCGTCCGGCGGTCCTGAGAGCCTTCTGCCAACGCCGTCGTCTCCTCTTCCATGTCTACGCCGGTCAGCTGCTGGCTCCGCGTCGTTCCTTCCAGGCGGCTGGGGCCAAGGGCCCGTCCCCGCTCTTTCGCAGGCCCCTTCAACCCGGGGGGCCGCTTCCCACTAGGCTCTGCAGCGACTTCTTCCTCCTGCTGTTTTTCTCCCTCCGCCGCCCACGCCCGTTTCCGCTTCTTGCCTCCGCCTTCGTGCCGAAGCGCAGCGCATCGCGGCTCCCGCCGTTCGAAATCGCTCCGCGAACGCTTCGGCAGCGGCGCGTGAGGAAGCAAGCTCTGGCGAGGCGCGCGGCACGCCAAGGCCTCCGCTCCGCGTTTAGCCATAAAGCCCTGGCTCGGTACGACCCCACGGAAGGGAAGGTGTGTGTGTGTGGGGGGGGGTCTTCAACTAGCCGCGCACGCGTAACTACTCGGCGCCACGCTCGAGGGTGGAGGCGGGGCCAAGGGGAAGTGCGCGCGGCTAAAGGGGGTTGCAATCCGCACTGCCCGGAGCCCCCTGGCGGAGACAGCCGGCCAAGCGTTGGCGTCCTGCAGCGCTCATGCCTTCTTCGGGGACCGATTCCTCGAACCAGGTTTACTCCTCCCTCCGAGTGAGCCTAAGTGGGATCATAGCCAAATCCTAAATTCAATGGGGCGGAATCCCCAATTATGTGTGCATACGAACCTGTAAGGCTGCAAGATCCATTTAATTAGTGGAACTTGGATGTAAGCGTGCTTTCGATTTGATTAGTTATGTAAGCATACATAAATCTTACCTACATACATAATCTTACCTACACTTAGACGCTTCTTTATAAGCGATAGCTATGTGAGCACGCTTTCAAAGAATATACATGTTTTCTAGGAAATGCATGCTACTGAATTGAAGGGGATTTCAAATAAGTATAGGGCTGAAGCTACAAGGAGCTTCCAGATGAAGGGCTCCTAACAGTACTAATCAGAAGGCATCCTGCAGCCATTCTATCTTTTTCTCATCTGATTTTTCATTGTAAGCTAAAAGCCAAACAAAAGACTGAAGAGGCAGAGGGAAAGCACAGGTTACAAATAGAAGAAAGCATTTTCAGGACCCCCACACCCTGTAAATTTCAGTAAATGACAACAGGGCAATGGGGTTATAAAAATGTCTTCTGAAAGCACCTATAGTCCATTTCAGCTTCCTGTTTTGTTGTGAAGAGCTGCTGCTGTTTCATTCTGGGTAGAAGGCTGTTACCATGTTTAACTAGCGCCATTTCAACAGTTCCTTGCCCACAGGTGAAAACGGTTAAGTGAGGTTGGAATAAAGATGTATAGAAAAATGAGACTTCAACGCTACAAACATAAAAGCAAAACGCTTGGAGGTGTAATATTAAATACTTGTGTATATATTAAAATATTGTCTTGTTTACAAAAATGGTAGTATCCAATGGGGATGTGTGAATCTGCCAATTCTGTTCCACAAGAGGACCCATCCCTCCGATTCCGTTGTGCAACTGGGACTCAAGTGCCCCATTGGATGCTGCCCAGAGTAATTAAGGCATTGGCTTCCTTTCTCACATCTAAACATCAATTTCTTTCTCCTGGCAGCTGTGTTTTGATTTTAAAATTAAAGCGCCAATGTTTAACATGTTTTCAACCTTAAATATTTTAACTTGTCTGGATCTATTTTAGTCTGGGTTATGGCACAGAAATAGCATTGGTTATCCTGTGTAACCAATGGCAGGAGTGACACCCTATTGATCACACTCAGTATCTTGAGATACCATCAATCAAGGTATCTCTGGGGTAACTGTCTGAGGTGAGAGTGGAGGGGGGGCTGCATTGCAGCGATTCTGTTCCTACTTGGATGGCCAGCTCCAGAAGGTGGTGCTTGGGGAATATTGCTTGGCACCATGGATTCTCTAGCATGGGGTTCCTTAGGGGCTGTTTTGTCCTCCATGCTACATTAAACCACATAGTGGAGTCATCCAGAGTTTTGGAGTGTTACCATCAGTATGCTGATGACACTCAGCTGTACTACTTTTCATCATCATATGAGGCTGTGGATGTGCTAAATCAGTGCCTGGCTGCGACAATGGACTGGAAGAGGGCTAATAAACTGAAGCTCAATCCACAGGACTCAAATACTGCTAGTGGGTAGTTCTGACCAGATGAAGGGTGCTCAGTCTGCTCTGCATGGGTTGCACTCCCCTTGGAGGAGCAGGTTCATAGCTTGGGGGTTCTCCTGAAGCTATCACTATCACTTGAGGCTCAGGTGACCTCAGTGGCATGGAGTGCATTCTACCAGCTTCTGCTGCTGGCCCAACTGCACCCCTATCAGGACAGGGATAACCTGGCTTCAGTAACCTCCAAGTTAAATTACTGTAATGCACATTACCTTGAGCTGCCTTTGAAGTTGGTTCAGAAGCTGCAGCTACTGCAAAATGCAACTGCCAGATTAATAACTGGGACCAGACCATCTGAGCATATAACACCAATGCTGGCCTGCTTGCATTGGCTGCCTGTATGTTTCCAAGCCTAATTCAAGATGCTGCTTTTAACCTATAAAGCCTTACACAGCCTTTACCTAAGTTATCACATTGTTCATGTATTTATTTGTTGCATTTATATACCATTGAATATTAAAATCCCTCAGCAGTTCAGAGTGAAAGATACAATTTTAGCTGTAGATTCTGTGCACCACAAATTAAGATTTAAATTATGTATTATCTAACATTTGTCTGAAATTGTCAAAGTGATGCTTGTGATTTAGTATTAAATCATAACTATGGCAATGTTGCTGTTCTTTTATCTACAAGTTATTTAAATAAGCAAAGCTTCCATCTTTCAAATAAAGTCTATATGATTTAAAATTCCCAATCAATGTACTAGCTAAATCAGGGATGGGTACTACAACACCCACCATCCTTCATTAGCTATGCTGGCTAGAGCTGATGGGAAAACTAGAGGGTCACATGTTCCTCATCCCTGTGCTAAATCAATATTACTGGAGCAGCTAAGGCCTAGATCCTGTGCACTTAAAGATAAATGAGAATAACTGATAGTAACCAGGCTTGCTTAAGTCCCTTAATTTGCTAGGGGACATCAATGAGCAGTTTCATAGGAATACTTGGGACCTAGGATTAGAAGGCAGACAGCTCCAGGTAGGGCTAAAGCAATGGCTTGGATCCAGGGTTGCGGTAATGGAAGTCTGCTTGCACAACTGGACTTCCCTGTCATTTCCTTACCCATGTAGCCTCCCCCCACAATCTGCTCCAGAGGGACCCTCACCCCTCTGGATCAGATCTGGGAGGCACGGGGTGGGGAGAAAGAAATCCATTCCACCATTGGATCCAAGCCTATGTACCCAAGTGACATGGCGGGGGGGACCAAGGTTGGTCTTAAGCACACAATATATCACTGTTCACCACAAAATGTAGTGATGGCCTTCAATTTGGCCACCTTTTGGGGTGATTAAACAAATTCATGGAGGTTAAGACTATTAATGTCTGCTATCTCCTATGGGCTATATGCTAGGCAACATGCCTATAAACACCATTAGGTGGGAAACACAACAGGCAGGGTGCTATTGCACTCATGTCCTGCTTAAGAAGGTTCCTACAAGCAGCTGGTTTGCAATTTTGTGAACAGAATAGTAAACTAGATGGATGCTTGATCTGATCCAGTATGGCTGTTCGTATGGCGGACAAATGAGGTTTAGAACAGATGTTGGATCAAGCACACCCACTAAGGCCACCAATGAACTTTTGCGGACTTTTAAGTATTTCCACATGTTTATGTACATGTGGATACAATCTACCCTAGTACTCCAATTGCCCCTACAATTCTGTTGTGGTACCTGCATCTATGCCCATATGTGCATAAAGGTACAGGATCCTCTACAGATGGAGCAAGTGAAGCAGAGCTACAAGGCTTTATTAGTGATTAATTCACATTAATCATCTTAACTATGGTATTCTTTGTTTAAAATAAGCAAATGGTCAATCCTTGAAATGCAGACTCCTGGTTCTCTGAATGGAAGTTAATAAAAAACTGCAGAAAAGGCATTAAATGTTACATATAGTAAGTTCAGTATTATAGAAAAGCCAACAAAATATTGGCCATGCTTACAGCAAAGATTAGTAGAAGAAAAGACAATTTTGCTACTAATGTAATTGGAAGTCATGTTGCAATAAGGTTCCCAATTAACCTTTTCATAGCTGATTGCAAACTTATTTTAAAACAAGATGTTTTACATTTTTCTGTTTACTCAAATTTAATTAGTTGAGTATGCACCTTTAAATTTTACACTACATAGTATTTTAAATTTAAAAGGTCAATACTGTCAGCCTCCGTTGACCAGGTAATTTCCCCTTTGTATATAAACATCACGGGATAACAAAGACACAGATTAATCCATGATTAGTCCCATCATATACAGAACATGAATTACAGAGTTCAACAGTGGAGAGACAATCTTAATTCCTAATATTCATCAATACTTTCCCTGCCTTCACTCTAAAATTCCTTTACATGTTGAACAAAAAAAAATCTTAATATTCTTCAAAAATTAGTTATTGCTGAATTTTGGAAAGTAAATATAGACAAGTATTTGGAATGAAAACCAGGGTTCAAGTGGGGAATGGTAAAGCAACTAGCAAGACAAAAGGTTGTCTTTGACTAAACTCCAAATATGTAACCTAAAATCTTAGCAGTTTTTTATGAATTTAAGAAACTTGATGTGCATAGTAAAATTATTTCAGCTCTTTATGCATAAAATTCTGATGCATAACAATGTATACTGTCAAGCACAATCTTGCTTCAGTCTCAATCCACGTGGTAATATTACTGTTGGAAGAAGCAAAGAACAAACTTTGCTCCAATCCCAGCAGTTATATAGGAATGGTAACAGAGAGGAGGGAGTTCTATCTAAGGCCAAGGAACAGCCACAGGTGCTGCTTCCTAAGGCATGGCTGTACTATGTTCACTATGCCAGTGCACTGCCATGTAAATTGACAATTCTAAGTATAAGGAACCAGGAAGAGTAACAGCGCAATCCTATAAATGTCTACTCAGAAGTAAAACCCCCAAGTTTGATGGAACTTACTCCCAGATAGGTTTGTATAAGATTGCAGCCTCAGTTGAATCAACATCTGGAAGTATTGGAGTCTAACTGCAGGAGTACATCTCAGATGGTAACTAAAAAGTTATTGATTATAATAGAGAATTTCTGCTTTCCTCTGAATTTTATTTTGGTTAAACCCCTTAACTTCCTTCTTATTCTGAGCTACTCAGTTCAAATTAGTAAGAGTTTTGCTCACTGATTTTAAATTTATTTAAATTTAAAGCATCACTTCTTAACCAGACCTTGCTAGCACAGGAAGAACTCCAAACTGAGACCCACTCACATCCCCTAAAGTTCAATGATACATTAGTATGACTTCAATTATTTTAAGCCATGTAAACTCATTTAGCCCACCAGAAGCATTTTGGATTGTATCTGCCATACAAGTCAGTATATTTAGTATGGGTAAGAGCATCTAACGCATCTTCATATCTTAGGAGATTTGAAAATGTGGATGTTTCAGTAGTAAATTTGACTGTGGTTAATTTTTTAAAAAATCTTGTACATACTTTGGGAACCCAAACAGTCATTAACAGTGCATAACTCCAAACATAATTAGAACATTAAGCTATGTAGGAAAGAAGAGGACAGGTGGGTGATTAACATGAAATCCAGATAAGAATCTCCATCAGGCTGGTCAAGCTAAATGGTAGTAGCTAGAACGTACAGCACGTAGAGATGGCAGCTAGCTTCATCTATCCATCCAGTTTATAAACATATATATCATGGGTGGGTGAGCTTGGTAAAATTGCCAATGCTACTGTTCCAAAGAACAGTAGCTAGAAGTTGGTTTTGGTTTCTGTGCTTTAATTCCATCAAAAGATACTGCCTTAAAATCATAGGACAATCCCACACAGAATTAAGTATATTTAACAGCAGCCGTTTCAGTGTTGGATTGTGGCAATAAAGTTCAAGTGATCGAAGTATTAATATATAAACATTACTGTTAACAGTCTAATTTTAATAGATACCTGTTTTAGTGATTGCTGCCACACATTCATATTTCAAATTACTTGTCAAATGATTGACATGGCATGACCAAAAGTGGCATCATTAAGAGTTTCAGCCCCAAATGTCAATTGTTAAAGGTCATTATGATGACATGTGCGTGCATACGTTTTACAAATTGTTTACATTTTTGCAACTCTTTGATCAGGAGATGGCCAAGTTCACATGACACTGCTTGTGAAATCTGCACACGTACCTACCCAAAAAATCCAATGTGGAGCAAACGTCACCAAAATTTAAATACGTTAGCTCAGGGCTGGGTGTGTGTTTGTATTTATTTTTCTACACAACAGGGACAAAGGACACCAATGTGCATCCAATATAATGTTAGGTATTCTTTCAGAGAAAGATAGAAATAGAGTTTTGCATATAACAGAGAATTGTGAATGTTAAAAGTATCTGACTTCTCAGAAAAGATTAAGTAATCAGAATTTAAAGGAAATTTGTAGGAATAGTTACACTCCACATTCATGACTGAAATACAAATATCTAGAAGTAAATATCTGGAAATCATATCAGAGAATAAGAAAATAAAGAGTTACATTCTATGAGGAAGAAGAAGGCACCGCTGATGTGAGGTTGTGTCCAGTCATCACCTAGAGGTCATTTGTGCTAACATTATCAACATAATGCCAGCATTTTCCTCCTTGGAAAATCCATTTCAGATACTGCTCTCTGGTTTCCTAACCACGAACATCACACATTCATAGTAGTATTTCATCATAGATAGCTCATTCACAGTATACGTTGTCAAAACAGATTCATGCTCCACCTGAAAATAAACGTTTTTGAATACTTTTATGGATTTCATTCAAAATATTGATATATATTATTATTACTATTATAGACATTTCAACATCACCCTTGAATTGAAATTCTCCAGGCAGTTTATATAAAACTTACGATCACCCCTCCCACCCCCGCATTAAAACTACTGATAATAATTAAACACAAAGACTAAATAGGCAGCAAGATCATAAGAGCTAGGTTTTTAAAAAAAAAATCAGCAGGGGTAAAATTAAGCCTAGAGGCGGGGAATTTTAAAAGAACACTTATCTATATGGGTTCACTGTCATCATTAATCAGTATTATACTCTGGGCTAGAGCCTTTGATTATTAGCTCCAACAACCTTTTAGTGAAATAAACGATTTTCAAGTTAATAGGTATCAAATGCACCTTGATTTATCTGAAAAACCAGAAACATAGAAAATAGTGAGCAAATCAAAAACAAATCTTACATGTGCCACCTGCAACAAAATGTAGCACTGTATCTATCCAGCCCTAACAAAAGTGTTACTTCATATTCAGGGCTCTTCAAACTAGAGCAGGAGCCTTGGATCTCATGGGGCTGGGAGAGGGTGGGTAGGACACCCTTTGTCATACTCCCCTGCTATGCTATATAATACTGGCTACTAGCCCCAAACTGAGCACCTTATTGTTATATCAGCAAGACAAGGACGTTTCTGGAGAGTGAAGGCGAAAAATAACCTTTTTCTTTTCTTTGGTCCTGAAACACCTTTGTGCAGTGAAAGTTTTTTTTAAAAAAACTTCACTGCATACTTCTCTCCCTCCAAAATACTTCTATAAGCTGTTAGGGTCCTATAAACCAAATTCTTCTTCCCTCGACTCCATTTCCCCCCTCAACTGACACCTGAATGGTCCATATATCCTGGAAGCTCAAAGATTCTTGTCATGCCATTTTATTTTTATTTAAATTCTTTTAATTTATGGAAGTATATACTTTTGCACACCTAGTGAGTTCCCCAAATAGGCAGAAACTCAAACTTATTTTTGGTGGCCTGTTTCACTTCAAATGGAAAGGCACTCAGCTATAAACATATATGTTGACTAAAATGGCATCATAATGATAAAAGGCTACACGATAAGGCCGGGTAAAGGCAGCATCTGAATTCCAATAGCCAACGTTTTATATAGTTGCTGTCATAACAAAATACAAAATCCCTTACCTCTATATTAAATCCATATTGTAATATAACATTTTTTATATCTTCATAGCTCAGCTCAATAGATAATTCATTTGCTAAATTTTCAAAGTGGTAAAGAAGAGGACCTAGGATACATCAAAATAATCAGTACATGTTTATAAATTCTACATGCCCTATGAGTACTATAGTTCAAGAACTACCATTGTAAAGCCAGCTTCTAGTTGTTTTAAAATATGTTGTATCTGCTCACTGGAATTCTTGACCCATTAAACTTAACGAATTCAGCTATGACTAAATTAAGTTTCACTGATTTCAAAGGGTCTACTCTAAGTATGCTTAAGTCTGGATCCACCCCCTTATGCCACATCTGTCTTAGTCCAATTTTGAATTGGATTGACATTAAAAGAATAAGATTGTCAAATGGTTAAAATCCACATAGTTCAAATAGGTTAACATCAAGCAATATATCTGGATTTTCCCTTTAATTCTAATAGCAGAAATGGTTCAGCAAATTACCTAAATTGATCCATATTCCTCCTGGTTTGAGTATTTTCCATATTGTATCAATGTAATCTATGACATTATGTGCTGTGTCTATGAAGAAACAGGTTGCTATGCAATCCCATATATCTGTATAAAGAAAGAAAAATGAAAGTAATCTAGCTGTAAACTTTTTATTGTGAAATACATTAGTCACACTTTAAAATTAAAATAGATCCAGCTCTGCACAAGTAAAAAGGCATTCTGCATGCCCAGTGAAACATCCTCAATTTCTACCAACTTCCTCCCCCCGCTGCAGCCCTCTGCAGTGCACCAAATGGTGTTCTAGAGGAGTAGCTTTCTGGGGAGCAGGGTGCAAGGTCTGAAGCAGGAAAACCACATTCTGCTCATGATTTGTAGGATCCAACCATTTCTCAAAAATAAATTGAGGCACCATATTATTCTTAGGTTTGTTTAATTGCTTTTGGATCCCTTGGGCCTGAACAGAAATTTTATGTACACAAAAAGACAGAAGTTACATGCAAGAAATAATGGTTCAGTTCAGACAACACATAAATCAATGCAGTGTGAAAACTCCACTTAACGGTTGAGCTTTTAGGGAGTACTCCCTACACATGTTCTAACTCTACCACTGTGTGACTGGGCTACCGTGGAGTTGAGTAAAATCCATCGTGACATTTGATTTACAGTTCCTCTGCTCTTTCTCCTCCTCCAATCCTCCCAATGGTATCCCATCGGCCATTGCTGCAAAAAAAAAAAAAATCCCAGCGGCTCTCCTAGAGTGGCACTTGCTCCTTTCACCACTCTTGCCAGGGAACTCTGTAGCCAGTGGGAAAAGTCAACTCAACGCAACAGAAAACTCCAAAGAGCCTGCCAGACAACATGCAATGCAACGGTTGTGAAGGAACTCTCCCCTGCCCAGCATGGATATTCTGCATGGAGTGTTTTCCAAAAAAAACCTCCACTGTTGCATGGAATTTTCCCGCCAGACAACACATTTCTCAACGGTGGTGTAAAAACTCCACCGTGGAGTTCTAAACCCACCACTGAGAAACGTGTTGTATGAACTGAGCCACAAACTTTCTAACATCAGCAATGAGTCTAGCTAGAGATTTTGCGGTGTCTCAGGGACTAATGCAGGTTATGTAGAAATGCCAATTGCTTACTCCATTTGTCCTGTTTTCTATAATGGTAGAACTATTTTTAGGATTGATCTGCTAAACTGTTTATTTTCCAATTGAATAGCTAAGATGGTGAACTTGTCAATGCATTCTTCTAGTAAATGAATACTGGCCAGTAAACAAGTTCACCATCTTAGTTTTTCAACCAGAAAATAAACAGTTTCACAGATCAATCCTAAAAAGGATTGGCTGGTGGAGGGGGGATGTTACTGCCTCATTCACAGCTCACATCAACTAGGACGAAAGTTGGTTGGGTGGAGGGCACTTTTTCTCTCAATTTTTCCCTGATGGAGTGGGAAGGTAATTTGGTTTTCCATCCCACTGGTCATAACAGAAGGAAATTTTGCTGTGCCTGCTCCAAGCTAGCATAGGTGAGGGGTCCATGCTAGCATAAGTGAGCCTCCTTCCCGCCCCACCCAAAGAATACCACCCAAGTGCCCCATTTCAGGGCTTTCCAGCTGCTACTGCCAAGAGAAAATTAGCAGAGGTAGTCTTCCACCCACACAGGTGTGGCAGGGTCCTCCACCAATGTGGAATCCTCCCACACAGGGAGAGGCATCAGAACTATATCTTAACTCCCTCCGGCCATCAATATTTGGGGGGGGAAGGGAATTAAGATTAGTCTCCAAGCTATTTCTTTTAAAAGGATGTTTATTGAAAAAGAAAATTAAAAGACAAAGAAGAAATGAAAACTTTTATCTACAAAAGAATTGCAAGACGTAGGACATTACTACAAGGTACCTTTAAAAAATACCAGTCACATTTATTTTTATTTTTCAGTTACATAACAAAATACATTTTTTTAAAAAAAATAATCATTACATAATCAAAGTTTTGTTTTACGGTAGCCTTCCCCAAGTTGGTGTCCCCTAGATGGCACCAGGACTTCAACTCCCATCAGCTCCAACAAGCACCACCAATGGTCAGGAATGCTGGGAGCTGTAGCCCAAAACATTTGGAAGGCAGCAAGTTGAGGAAGGTGTTTTATAGCTTTATTTTACATAGTTAGACAAGTATTTGATGTGTTCATTAATCTGAGAATCTTTGTATTTTTTTTCTTACTTACTACACTCAGAGTAGATTTCTTGAAAATCGCCTGCTGTCATAGAAAAGTTTGCACCAGGAGGAAGACTGTGAGGGTCAACGTCAGGGAAATAAATGGGCTGTATCTGATCAGAGGATCTCTTGTTATTGCTAAACTGATGAATCCAGGGATATAGTTTATATGAATTAGTTTCACAGCATCTGTAATACATGATTATTAGACAGTTTTACCTTGTCACTTAGAAAATAACCATGGAAAAGTTGAAAGGCTTAATATTTTTTGTTTACTAATACCACAAGCTGATAGTGAATGTCTATATGTGTGTGTTTTTAAATTGTTCCTGGAAGATCTCCCTTAAGCTTCCATTATTTATTAATAACGTATTAATAACATACTACATAGGGTTATAAAAAAAGCAATTAAAGAAACCATTCCCAGTTTAAAAGTTGGCTGTATTTAAGAAAATATAGTAAATTTTAAGATTCTTAAAGCAATAAATGGAAGTTAGATGTGCATTTTGTTATTAACCAGCTGTAAAATTAAGATTTGGCAGCTTGCAGGCTCACCAGCCTACTTCCAGATTTTCATTACCATTTTTATATTTGTGCAACCCCAGCTCCTGCAATTCATTTTGGAAGTTATATGCCCTTTATAAGATTTGTCTTGATTATAAAGATAGCTTACATCTATATCATGTTAACTGTTTTGAATATTGATTTATATACATGTACACACAGAGGTTCAGTTCAGACATAACGATGGCAGTCCGATAAACTATGGTTTCTTGGCCCAAGAATAAGCCATGTATTTCCACTTTTCCTCCTTGCCCCGCCACTGCCCTCCTTCCCATATGCACTCAACGTAGTTGCAGATTTTGTAGCTTGTTTACACTATAACAGCTTCCTGTTACATTTGAACTGGGAAAACGTAGTTTAATTCCTGCTTACTAACCAGCATATGAGGCCAGGATCAGATTCTGCTAAATAGGTAAGGATTAAGCCAGAGTTTCCCAGTTCAACTCTAATTGTTTAAAGAAGCCACAATATCAGCACCAGCCATGCCAGTAATACAAATACAGAACAAGATGTACAAGGAAACCAACAACTAAAATAAGCTTATGTACCTGTTGAGTACAAAATTAGAAGAAAAGAGCATAAAGAGGCTCCATTCATTTCCTTGACAAGTATAACCAAGCATAGCTATTTCCCAGGCCAATCTACCTAGCCCAGCACCAGGTACCAGGATATTAACTTTGGAGAGATCCCTGAAACACAACAAAAATAATTGTTAACCCTTTTTAAAGTATCTTTGATAGAACAAATATGGTCAATATTTATATAAACTCACACAAGTTTGATCCCATTTATCTGGATAATTTGTGCTCTTTCCTAAACTTGATTTACCCAGTATTTTGACAAATGAATAAATCCTATTTGGCTTCTATCAACTCTGTAGGGGGAGGGGGAGACTATGCCCCTCCAGTGTTGCTGAACTACAACTCCCATCACCATTGGCCATGCTAACTCGGGCTGGTAGGAGTTGGTGTCCAACAGCTGGAAGGCCATAGGTTCAACATCTTCTATTGTGTATCATCAGAAAGTAATCTCCAAATTTGTTAATGTAAGGATGATCATGTTTTCTTCTGTGCTGTCTTACAAGACCCCTGTATATTCTAATTAGTTCTGGAGACAGTTCTGAATAACTATTGGCTTTAATATTTTCAGAAGGGAGAACAGCCATTGTTTCTTTGATCTCAGGTTGGACTTTGCACAAATAATCTTATGCACATTATTCACGACTTAAGACCCACTTTCTTCAGTGGGGCTTGATTCAAGGTAAGTGTGCACTGGATTAGACTGCAATCCTATGCACACTTATGTAGAACATAAAATTATCTTACTCCCAAGTAAATATGCATAGTGTTATGTTGCTACCTAGTCTGCAGAGAGCTCCAGCCAGCCATTGTGCATTTTTCAAGCATAGGATCATGTCTTAAGACTCTCACGTTGCAGACAAAGCTCAATATGCACCTTTCCACAAACATCTCTTTTACACACATATTTTGTTTAATATTTAGCCTGTTCTGTGAAATTTGAAAGCTAGCTGACAACTTCTGTTACTGCTACTTGTATTCTGCCTACACGTTTTAGCTCCACAATTTTTTAAAATATACAATCGTAGTAAAACAAGCAAGTTTATGGATGGCTTATTGTATCACCATTCTCCTTTAACAATGAATGCAGATCTTTTTTCAGTCACACATCCTGATGATATAAGATCACTGCTAGTCCACTGGAAGGAGTACTTGTGTACAAATCCCTGAAAGCAGCTTGAACATTTGACTATGGTCTTTGGAGGCATGTTCTAAGTCAGGGGTGCAGAAATGGGGGGGCAGATGGTATCAAGGATCATGGCCCTCCCCCTTGACATCACCTCCCTTTTTTCCATACCATGCCTCCTCCCAACACAATGAAAGGGATCTAAGCTATCTCTGAACTGCAGTAGGGTGCATCCAAGCCTGGAGGAAGCCCAAAAAGCAGCATGGCCCTGGATTGGGGTGCCAGAGGTACTGCAGACCTGTTCTAAGTCAATCATAGGCTTCCAGCATGATAGCTCCTTTTCTGGAACTTTCACTAAGTATACTCCAAATATTTAAAAAGTCAGCTGAGTTCTCTCTTGCAATGCAATTCTATTCTTTCATTAAACAGGAAAAACATGGCCTGTAATATTGAACAACTGAATAAACTTGTGGCTATATTTTGGCTCATAAAAATAGTCACAGATTGGCCAGATGCAGGTGTTACTAGTTATGTTGACATGTAAAAAAACCAAAAAAATATCAGAATAGAGAAAAATGGGTACCAGATAGGTTGGAGAGAAAAAAGAACTTGGACAGGCATTCGAAAATTAACCTATATCCCACTTATGTCACTGAAATGGTTGAGTGGGATGTCTGGTTGGCTCATTTTTATAATATATTAAGATTTCTGGAACTTAAAGCAATCTGGTTCAGGTGCATTCATTTCAATGCATGAGGAGCTTTCCCATCCAGAACAACTGCTCCATTTATTTTAGGTGAGGGAACCAATCTGTGTACATGACTCTTTGCGTTCCCACATGCTCTCTGGCTAAGGGAAGCATACTCTGAAGCTAATCAAATACAGCAAAACCAAACATAAGAAGAGCCATGCTAGATCAGACAAAGGGTCCATCTAGTCCAGCATTCTATTCAGAGTATCCAATCATCTGCCTGCAAGAAACTCCCAACCACAAGAAGGACATATGTAATAGTACTCTTGTGGTCATACTCCCCAGCAAGTGGCAAAAAGCTTCCAATACTGGATTATAACTACCATGACTAGACGCCAATGACAGATTTAACCTCTATAAACTTTAACCATCAAGTGAAATATAAGTGACACAAACATATTACGAACAAAACTGAAATTCTCACATGTATTTTTTCAGACATACAGTGTTAAGATTTAAGCAATGCGCATTTTTCAACATCTCACAGGACTGTTTAAATGTTAACACTAATGTTCAATTGTAAGATTTGCCTTAGTTGAATAATGGACTTATGCAGCAACCACAACCCATTACTTTTAATGCACTGAAAATTGCACACAATGAAACCAAATGTAGTAAGTTGTATCAATTAATTAAAAAAATGAAATCCAAAAGATAGAGTAAAGAGAAAAGCTAAATCCAACACAATAGGCTGCTCACATGATAGGCATTTCCCCCCACCCCAAATCGTAATATGATTTTAAAAAAAAATACTACTATGAAGGGCTATGGCAATGAATGTCCTACCCATTCAAAGAGTTATTGCAGTTTCAATTAATGAAACCCATAAAAACAATTTTATACAATTACTTTGCTTATTAATTTTAGCAAGTATGCAATTAAACATTTCCACTTGCAAGTACAATTCAAAATGTGTTTTAAATCTGCAATCTTAAACACGCCAACTAGAAAGTAAGGTCCACTGAAGACAGTGTGACTTACTTCTGAGTGAACATGCATCAGATTGTGTTATAAAACTTCTATATCATAGCGTCTAATTTTGCAATTTCAAGATTTTTTTAAAGCATCAAACTTATTTCTACTTTGAATCCAGCTTATTTACTGCCACAATACATATACATATATATATATATATATACACACACACACACACACACACACATATATATGTAAAAGGTTTTAATGGTAGTGCATTTGTGTAGCCCAGAAATGGAAAATTTCAGTGAACCTATAACAAGAGGGGCACTAGCCTTCCAGATATATGTATACAGTGCAACTAGCTAGTAAAAAAAAGTTATATTTTAGAAAAACAGACAACTTCCACTGCTAATGCTCAACTGTAATCATTTTTCTGGAACTTAAAACTACCAAATACATGGAAATATTGCCTTTTCCACTAAGCTGGGGGGGCAGGGAGATTTTTTTAAAAACCCAAACCTTTTTATTTAAATGTATAAAAACTTACCGTAGGTTTTTCTATTATTGAAGACATTCTTGAATGCCTTGAATCTAACAAGGGAAGGGTATTCATGTTATATTTTGAATGAATGAGCTGTTGTGCCTTTATCTTCTTTAAAACTCTGTCTGTTGGCTAAGTAATGCAGTAGCACTGAGTACAAGCTAAGTTAAAAGTGGGATTGAAGAAAACTGGTTATTTCAGACTAGCCCACCATAGTCACAGTTGGAATTTTGTCAACAGGGTCAAGAGACACATTCGAAGAGGCACACAATGGATAGAGACCGCCATGCACGCTCACATTTATGGATATAAAGAGCATAAAATAATAAGCACCATGTGAATTACAGTATTCCATTAATTATTTTCTGATTTTGCTTTAAGGATATCTTTCCATCTCTCCTCCAATGTGTGGCTTGATCTCCTGCATGATTTAGGTAGAGACTGGCTCCATAAAATCTTCCAGTAGCTTAGCTTCTCTCCACTTGTGCTATACTGTGGTTATTCTGTCTCATAACAGAGGGTTGGACTAGAGAGCCTTTTAGCCCCTTTCAGCTATGGTTCTATAACTCAAAGTCAAGATATAATCAAATCAGATATTTACATCTCAAAATATGATTCTACATGATTAAATATAATTAGTATACATGAAGTTTATACTTGCTAATCCAAGGCATTACCCTTTCAAACCTAAGTGAATTGTTGTCTCTTCAATCACAAATTTGAACCCTTGCTCTGAGCCATTGGATCAATAGCTTTAATTTTATTTAAAAGGTATACCAATGTTTCTCCTTATGCAATTAATAAGTGAGTTTTCAGATAATAATTTTAAAAAATCCTTGCATTGTTGTGCATACCTTCACTTCAAATAAATCTTAAAGGATTATTTACCATCTGTCTTTTGGAAAGTTCTTTACAATTTCATTAATGATTGGCTGATAGCACGAGTCTCTCTCAGGTTTCCCAGTTTCACTCCAATCTCTTACAAACTGTTTCAAAGTTGATTTTAACTTATCCATGTCAAAAGTTGAAGCTGGTGTAATCTTTCGGTTTCCCTGATAAAAGTGTAAAAAAAAAAAGTTAGTCACTATAATAATCCAGAAACTGGGGGTGGGGGGGAGGGGAGACCCAACCCAACCTAACCCAACCCATGTAACTGTTGACCATAATAAATAGCTACATCACTGAGTGGTTAATTGAAAAGTATTTTCACACAAGTGCTCAACGTTAATAATTGAGTTCTAAATGAAGTAAGTTACTCTAAACCAGTCCTTGACATACCATTCTCTATTATACTTACGACATTCATTAAAAAAGTAGGAAAATGTTGACAAAAACTCATTGTAAATAGCTCACTTGGTCACTTGTGACAATTTAGAATAAGAGGCAAGGCAAACAAGACAGAAGAAAAGAGTTAGTTCTTACTACTTTAAAATATCAATTTGCTAAAATAAATAAGTATGGGCAGGTTGGCTAGTGAAAACTACTCTACAGGCTAGTAACTATTGTGAAATGTTAAACTAGTTACGGAGATTATATATTTGCTCTCTGTAGTAGATTCCATTGAAAAAATAAAATGAATCACCATCAGAGAAGCTTCCACTGGGGCAACCTACTGTTTGAGAAATCAAAGAAAAAAGAGATTCCATAATTCCCAGTCCCTTCAAGCTTTGCAAGGAAAAAAGCCCCGCCACCTAAAGAGAATGTTCTTAACTGTAGTCCAGGTGCTCGTAAATATAAGAGCTAATCTACAAATCTCTAAAATAAAAGTTTGATAGCACCTTGAGACTAATGTAAGGTTTTTATTACAAAATTGTAATTAAAACATTCTTAAAAGTTAATCTTAAGGTGGCAACAAACATATTTTGTACTTTCATATTATACAAATTCCTAGATTTTATGGTTTAACTGTAAAAATATGGTTTATTAACAATTCATATGGCTATCACATAATCTAATCAAATAGTTTACTATATATTATATCCACAATTGATTTGCCCTACAAATATACGTAAATTATGGGAGAGGAAACAGAAAATCATGAGGAAATAAATAAAAATCTGAATACAACTGAGAAAAAACTTACGTAGCTATAGATGTGAAGATCCGGGGGGGAAATATTTTTGCCCCCCCCCCAGAGAATTTTTGGGGTAGGGGCAGTTCTGAATAATTGAACAATTCTGGCTAATGAAATATTTTGTTTTTGAATGAATAAAATGTTTAAGACATGATATTCATCTATTGCTATCCAGCTTTTATTCCCCCAAAATTTCTAAAACGACATTACAGAAAGATGCCCTACTTAATATTCTGGATTGAGAATTCCTCAGACAGCCTTCAGCTCTTCCTGCTTCCTCTGGCTTCAAGGATGATTCAGATGTTTCAGGAAATACTTGCTCATGTTCCAAAAATGCATTACGTATAATTTAGTTTTCTCGATAAAGTTAACATGTTTGATAATTTAAAATTAAAAGCATAGTTTATTTGGAGAATAATTAAAAAAATATTGTGTCTGCTCTTGAATGTTTTTAATTTTAATGATATTTATGAGTACACCAAGTTATACATAGTATACTTTATGTTACCAAAGCAACCTTAGACCTATAAAGAGTGCTAAAAAGCCAGTGCAGTGTAGTAGTTAGAATATTGGACTGAGACTCAGGAAATCCGGGTTCTAGTTCCCACACGGCTATGAAACTCATTGGGGGACTTTGAGACGGTCACTGACTCTCAAACTAACCTACCTAACAGGGCAGTTGTGACGATAAAATAGAGAGGAAGAGGACTAGATAAGCTACCTTGGGTTCCTTGCAAGAGGAAAAAAGGCAGGATATAAATATAATAAATAAATTTAAAGGGGGATACTGCATATTTTCCCAAAAACATTCTTTTTTTCTAGGGAAAAAATTGTGAAACTTTTTAAAAATGTATTAAAATTCCTGGAAATTTTACATCTATATAAGCAGCACAGAAATAAAGCTTTCAAAAATATAAAGTAAACATACATCATCGTCATCATATTCTTTATTTTCAAACATGTGAGTGCAGTCATTCACAATTGACTGCAAGATTCCTTGATTGTGGTCAATGCATTTCCGAATCTTGTCAAGATGAGGAAGGAACCGAGGAAGCATTTTCTGTTGACTGGCTGGAAGGGATCTGAACTGTCTTTCTGCACGATTCACTCTTTCATGCATATTGATTCTAGAAATGAAAAAAGTAACATGAATATCAGAAACTAATATAAACAGAATAAATATGATGTTCTTTGCTATCAGTCTTGTACATCTACTAAGGATTCCCACATTGGGACAGTTTCTAAATTATACTTGCATAAGATTATTAGCAGACGATACAGCATTGCATCCCACTATGTAACCCAAACCAGTACCTGACAATAATTTAGGCTAAGTAAAGATATGATTACAATCCAGTCAAAATTAGCCTGTTTAATGTCCTACAGATTACAGTGGAAGATTTAAAAATGTGCTTGACTCTCTTTGAAATTGATGGGACCAAATGTGCTTGGTTTTGACTGGATTGTACTGTATTTCAGAAGGATGCTTAAGCAATGAGTATTATATAGTTTAACTTTCACCTGTTGTCAAATGTATTAATGGACTTTGCAATAGAGTATTTATTTATTTATTGCATTTTTATACCGCCCTATAGTCAAAGCTCTCTGGGAGGTTCACAAAAATTAAAACCATGAAATCATTTTAAGAAATATAAAACAACAATCTAAAAACACAAAATAACATACAATATACATACGCACATTTTCAGAAATCTCCATGCGGAAAGACAAAGTGTTTTTAGATTTTTGTACTGCTGTTGCCCTCTGCTGTTGGGTTTTATTCTGTGTATATTTTGTTTTAGATTTTACATTGTTTTACTATCTGCAGGTATTTTATGATTTTAACCTTATTTTGCAAACCACCCAGACAGCTTCAGCTACTGGGTGATATAGACATATAATAAATAAATATAAATATCCTCACAAGGTCTGGTTTACATGCTCAGCATAGGTTATTGCAGTTTGGTTTATTCACTGATATAATTAGCAGCATGGATCACTGCAGTTTTGTTTATTCACTCTTATAACTATTACCTTGTTGTGTTAACTTTTAAACTGCAAGATAAAGAAAATGTCATTTGTATTCATTAGGGGAAAACCCAATATTGCATTAGCAAGACTAAACAAAGTCTTTACTGTAAACATGGTACAGGAGTTAAGATAGATGCCAATTTCAAGTTTCCATTCATTTCAGAGTACAAGTGAAGTAGTAAGTGTGTAAGCTATTATCTTAAACTGAAGGTTTTGATATTGTTTTATATGCAAGATAGGAGCATCATATATACTTATTAGACTCAAAAGTGATCTTGCCTCTTTGCATCCATACTACCCAACAAACATGTAATCTGTTTCATACCAATTTAACTCTTATGACTTGCCTAAACGAACCCTGATCATTGTCATGAGGGAAAGTAGCTGAGAATTTTGTTACTAGATCCTCGATCCTGAACAACAGTTCCCAAGGGCCTTTGGAAACGCAATATCTATTCAGCCTGTTTCCCGGCACAATCCCATGCATGTCTATTCAGAGGTAAGTCGCACGGGGGTCTATGGGACTTATACACAAGGGTGTATAGGATTGCCGCCTTAGCTTGCGGTGCGGATATGCCCTAAGGGTACTCTCTAATGCGTGCTTACTTGGGAGTAAATCCCTTTGCATTCATTGGAAGTTACTACGGAGGAGGTATTCATGGTAATAATGGGCTGTAATGGGAATAATGGGAACCAGAATTGTACCGGGGATTCCAGGACCCCCTCGCAGTTAGGGGGTTGAGGGCTATCAACGTAACTTGGGAGAGGGGTGTCGGTTACCCATAGTAACGGAAGGCGTTGATAATTCTCCGGAAGTGCTCCCGCTCCAGCTTCTCCTCCTCCTCCTTTCCATCCGCCGTCGACACGAGCTGTTGGAGGGGCTGCGGTTCCCGCCCGCACCGCTCGCTGCCCAACGTCACTTCCCCGTCCCACAGCGGCTCCTGCGCGTCTTCCCCGCCTTCGACGCTTTGCCGGATCCCTCGGCGTATCGCCTTCACCGGCGGCAAAGCGCACGCGGCGGCAACCGACATCACGCGCCCCTTCTTCCAATGCTTAACGACTGTCGCTTCGCGCGCCCGCTTCCCGGCTCATGGGAGCGCTTCCGGCTTCATAGGGAAGCGACGTCCTAACCAACCACCTTCCGTGGAACGTGATGATGCCGTCACCAAAACGGCGCGCGCACGCACACACCCCCGTCAATTTTTGCAGGCGCGCAAGCGCACCAATGGGAAAGAGGAGGCGACGTTGCGCAAGCGCAGTGCGTACTAAAGCTTCCGTCGCGAGCTGAAGTTCTCGAGAGAAAAATGGGCAGAGATAGGTTGAGGGAGGCCGGCGGTGTCGTTAGTGACCAGAGGCCTGGGTACTGCATGCAGTGCATTTGCACAGGTGCGTGTGTCCGGAGTTGCAGGGGGCAAACAGCAGCGTCCGTTCGCCCAGGGCCCATAGTGGCCGTAATTTGTTCCTGCCACGATGTTCAGTAGGATTGCAGCCTTATTGAACAAAGTGTACATTGAACTGCAGTATACATCAGTTGCAGCCTCATTGAACAAAGCGGCTGTCACGCCCATGAATATGATCTGGCTTTTAAGTGGAGCTAAAAACCCATTGAAAAGGCTACTCGTGTATGCTCGGTCTTTGCTCCCCGAACAATAACTTGCGCACATACCACATGGGCGTCGTGAGAAATACGGCACAATGCCTATGGAGCTATACAAAGGGTTACATGGATTGGTCCAATAAGGCGAAAAGCAAGAGGATGCACAGAAATATCTTCACTCCGGCTTTGGAACAAAGGACCCCAAGTCCATTGCATGTAGCCTCTGATCTTTTTCTAAGGATGGGGACAACAGCTCCAATTGAAAGGGAAAAGGTGCCAATGACTGGAAATAATTTTAACAGGCCTGCCTTCAACAGTACTTCTAGGGCACCTTGGTTTATACTAGTAGTACACAGGAAATGAGATCATGGGTGGGTCTTTTATAATCTGGTCTTAAATGATGTGTCTGTCGTACAGATTACAGGCACAACAGCTCACACGCATGTAGAACCTGGAGCAGTGACCTATAGTATTAAACAAAAAAAATTTTTTTTTACTTTTGTATTTCCATCACATCTCTACCCTTACTTAATTTCTAGATCTATGAAATAAAAACAGCCAGGATTCTGGTTTTCAAAAGCAAATTACAGAAGTGCCTGGATTGTAGATGGAACTTCAAACACATTTGACACTGGGGCAGTTCACCTCTATCTTATATGATGCTTTCCCCCAAAAAGGTGAGATAGCTGTTTATATATTTTAAGTGTCCCCATCTAGCTACAGCAGACCTTAATATTTAAATATCTGGATCTCACTGCTAGAGATATTTGTGGGGTGGGGAGTGGCAGTGGTAGTAGGGGAACAAGCTATGTTGCAACTGCAACAGTACTTTATTCTGCTGCTATAAGTGGCGACTACCATATACTAATCAATGGGGAGGAAAAAGAAAAACAATTATCTGTTAGGGAAGCCATTTTCCAACTTTGGGACAGAAACTGGTGTAATCTATCCTCACCATGTCATATGCAGCTAATACCTGTCTCCATCCACGATTTCAGACAAAAGCAATCTCTTGAAAGAATTTAATTTCTGTTGGTGCCTGTTTTAATCACTGCTGCTTTTAGACAGCAAAATATTGAATCTAATGTCCGTTCACTTTCTGCTTATCCTTTTTGTAATGTACTTGATTTAAGATTCTTCTTCAGAGCCAATAGTTTCAGAAAGAGACCAGTCTGTAAGCTTAGATGAACTCAAGACAGTCCTGCTGAGAAGATCATGCTCTAATCAATAGTTATCATGATGCAATTTACATTACTTTAGCTTTTCAAGTAGTCAGAAAAATATCTACTCTGTTCAGATGACTAGCTCAGTTGAAGGTGTAAACATTCCACTATAATTATTTTCCCTATTTCATAAAATCAAGAGGGTCATAGGAAAGGACTCAAAGTTGATTTACATTTATTAAGCAGTATTTAAAAATCCATATTTCCCGTTGCCAGAGTTTGAATACATGGAATATTTTTAGATTTCCACCCTTGCAAGAGGAGCTTGATGACCCACTCAAACAGACCCAGCTTTCTATGCCTTTCACCACTAGAATAGCAGATTATTGCAGGATGCATCCCTCTGGCAGTGTTACTGGGGGAGCAGATTGAAAAAGATAGAAAGTTCCCCCCTCCCACACAGCAGTGGAGAAAGCAGTGAATATTGTATGACGGAAGAAAATGAGGGAAGTTGTATGATGTAAGAAGAAAAATAGTTAAGGAATTTAGCAGTTATGTGAGAAAGAAGCGATGCAAGAGTTCCCTTCTGTCCAGAACCAGTGAACTTTAAGGGACTGGAATGAGTATGCCCAAATTGATCTTCTGGCAGCACAAAAGGAGCTAGCAACTCCAACTGGAAAACACAGGCACAGGAATACCATGGCACTTCGTCTGGTCAGAGCTGCTTTAGGAGGGCTTCAGTTAGCTTCTTAAAATATCCTTTTTAGCCACAACATATATGTCCATATTTTAATGAAGTTAGTTATTGCTTTCATCAAGGAGTACAGATTCATACGTGCATCATACTGCCTTGTTCACCTAGGGGGGAAAAAACCACGCACATTAGTTCAAACACTGCTGCAGCTTCTTTATAGTCACTCATCTGTTTCCAATTTTATTCTTGCATCTTCCGATTTGGCAGAAATTTGAGATGTTTTACTGTCAGATTGAGCTAATTCTTTGATGAACTACTGAAACACCAATATATAGAATCCTCAGTACTATACATTTTACTTTACAAGGGCTTGCAATATTTTTAAAAAAAATAATTCAGGTATCCACACCTGAAGTAAATCCCATTTAATGTAACTTCAGAGTAGATATGCTTAGGACTGTAACTTATGCTATACCTTCATGTCAGTGAAATATATGTCAATAACATTTTCCAAGTATAGTTCTACAAAATGCACACCTTAAGCCGAGATCAGGGTTTCTGTAATGAAGAATTTGTTAACATTCCTCAAAACTGGATACATACTTTACTTATCGCCTCAAAGATTATTTTGCAAGTGGAAAAATTTAATGCCCAGAGAAGCTCATTCAGGGACAAGACAGACCAGCCTGCTAGAAGTAGGGTGAGACCCAAGACTTGCTCCAAGGTAGAGAAGATCCGCCAAATGCTCTATGGTGGAACCCCTCTGACATCAGCATCCACACATGCATAATTGGGCCCCCTCTGACAGATTTAGTAGTAACAGGCAGTTGCAAACTGCTTATTATTGTAATTACCCACAATGACCTGATGTAGCATCACTTTGGGGCACTGCCATTAGACAAGCTTAAACCCAGGGGTGGGTGGCATGAGAAGGGGGACAGCCCTAGAGCAGGCATCAACACTGGTGGACCCTGCCAAGGTGTTTAGATCATGGCAGCTGTCCAAGGTCGTTAGGTATTGACACTAGGTCTCAAAGCAGCAAGTCTTGTAGATGGGTGGCAGGCAGCCTCTTCTTATAGAAGGAGGCTTTTGACTCGCAGGAGGCTTTAGTTAGCCAATTCATTCTTTGCAGCACACCGTTTGGAATGTGCTGGCCTAAACTAACATGCTACTTCACATAATTGGTACAAACACTGCACGAGGACATCACATTGATGTTTTCTTAATGTAACACATCTTGGCCCAGGCCAGCTACTTACTTCTTTTCCACTTCATGAGCTATATCATCACAAATCCTTGAACAGAGGTTTTCTTGCGTTTTTGTTCCATCTAAATAAACTGGAAGAGAAGCAGTAGAAAGATCTGATCACCTTCAGCAGAGCCAGAAATTCTCAATATACATTGCCTTCTGCACAAGAAGACCTAACTGAATGGATTTATCCTGATGATAATATTTCAGCACTATATGCCATGCATAATTCTCCCTTATATTTAGCTTCACATGTCATCAGTGACCCGGGTTAACACATAACGCTAAATCACGGTTTATCCAATCCATGGATGGTTGAATTCTGGAGCTGTCATGATATGTGAACTCAGTCATGTTAACAAACCAAGGTTTGTTAATCAGAAACAACCCAGAAAGACCCCATGGTTTGTTGTTGGGTAGTGAACTCTGGGCTGTTTAAACCTTGGGCTGTCATTACATGTGAATCCAGAACCATGGGTTGTTTCACCAGACTACAGAGGCAGTGGGGAAGAGTGGTTAAAAAAAACAACCCACAGCTACTCTACATGCCAGTACTACAATGCTGCAAAGGCATTTGGGATACAAGGGGAGCAGGCAAAGGAGGAGGGGGAAAATAACCCAGGGATTGAGAAAAGAAACCGTGGTTTGTTCGATTGTCTGTCAGGCAAACCTGGATAGAACAAACAAACCAAGGGTTAAATAAAGCATGTTTTTTTGTTATGTGTGAACCAGGTCTATGTGAAAAGAAGCTTTTTAAAAAAAATCAAATAAGGCTGAAGACTCGACTCTATATTAACAGTGTGATCTTATAAAAGTCTACTAGTAAGAGAATGTACGGGGAAAGTTATTATTTTCAGCTACAACTGCCTTACCCATTCCTTCCCACCCACATCTGCTTTATTAGACAAATGCAAAGCCAGCCTTTTGTACAGGGAAGAGCTGTAACTCAGTGGTAGAGTGCTTTAAATACAGAAGGACCCAGATTCAATCCCCGGCATTTCCAGGTAGGGAAATTCCTGCCTGAAATACCTGAAGAGCTTCTGCCAGTCAATGTTGACAATGCTGGGCTACAAGGACCAACAGTCTCAGTATAAGGCAGCTTCCTGCATTCCTCTGAAGTGCTTATGCCAACATCATGTACTTCAATGAGCTACATGTATATTAAGATATTTGTCATACCAACGCCAGTTTCACTTTCTTCCATTTCTGTCTTATGTTTCAGATACATGGGCCACACATGTCCATCGAAGTATCCTGGTGGGTCTGGTGGATCATAAATTCTATTGCTACATTAAAAAAACATATACAGGAGTTCCACTCATACACCTTGCTTAAAAGAATTTATATCCAAAAATACTGAAAGTTTAGGCCAAGGTGATCTAGTACAGGAGTGGGCATTTTTTAGGCTTGTGGGTCCACCAACTGGAGCCAAATACGATGTGGTGGTTCAGGTGGGCAGACATACACTAAGAATTAAGGAAAAGGGTACCTCTGAGCACATGCTAAGTCCAGGGATTTGTAAGCGGTATCAGCACCAAGCTAACAAGGTCTTTCACAGAAAACCCCACCCTTGGTCCCCCAGTATTTTTTCAGCAACCTAATTTGGGGGGGGGGGGGGAGAGCAATTTAATTGTTGCTATTGTTAGACAATTGGGAGTCAGAAACCATATTGTAAATCTATAAGTCTGCTTTCTTACCAGAGTGATAATTACTAAAAGGCTTGTTCATACTATATTTTGCTCCAGTTTAAAGACAAAGTTAAATACCATGTCTCAAAGTGACCAATACCAAGCCTGTAGGGCAGGTTCCTCTAATATAATGCTGGTTTCAGTTTTGTGAGAGGCCCCTTCAAGTATACTTAACATGGCCTGATATATATACATACAAACTACCAAGTGTTTTTCCTGCTAGCCTACTGTGTCATGATTTGTCATATGAGGAGGCAGTAAGAGACATGAAGTAATAATAATAATAATAATAATAATAATAATAATATTTCTTACCCGCCTCTCCGTTTGGATCAAGGCGGGGAACAACAATATGATAAAATACATAAAACTGATTAAAACATGACACACATTATTAAAACTGCATTAAAACATCCTAAAAACATCCTATTCTCTACCAGTTTTAATAACAGGCTGTGCCTAACATTATTGTGCTATTCTAGTTAGGACTATTAGAACTGGTATACCAACTCATATGCTAGAGGGTGAGTATACTCACCAAGCCAATTTTCTGTTCTGTAATGAATGCACATGTGTATGTTGTGAGAACAAAAATTGGTAAAAATGTCCCATTTAGACTTTGAACAGGTGGTTCGAGCTAATTTCCCCTTTTTTAAAAGTAGCTGTTCCCATTTTACTAAGAGCAGAGTGCAAAAATCCACTATGAGCACACCTCAGATTAAAGGCACCCTTAGACCACATGTGTTACATTTGTGTACATACAATGTATGTGTCCATATGAACATGATGCACATCAAGCAACAGCAACATGATGAACATCAAGCAACAGCAAGAGCAGAAAAGGAAAACAGGATCACCATCAACTCAGCTGAGCTTTAACTAAACAAAGAAACTGCTTATTATGCTGCTCTGTGTGTGCGTGCAGGTGCATGAGCGTGTATGGTTGTAGCTATGGCCAAGGAGTAATGTATTGGATTAGGCATTGATTTTAGGAACACAGTACCTTCTCCTCCTCTTACATTCTTCATAAGGAATCGTCAGGAAATACTTTCTATCCCATATATCACTGAGAGGCCTGCAAGAACGAACAAACAAGTAAGAGATGCTTGTGTGCTATGTACTATTTACTGTAACATGCTAAACATGCTTACTTGTAGTTATACAGAAGAAAGCCTTCAACAATTAAGACATAAATGTCTTCTGTTCCTTTCTGATCATCATGTGTACTACTTAGTGGTCTTGTCAATGCAGAGTCTTCTGGGTTTGTCATCCAAGAACGTATGCTCGCCACCATTTTTTCCATGCGCAGGGCATCAAGTACTAGAAGAGACACTTTAATCTTAAAATTAAAGGCAATGTTACAGGGCCTGCGTTCTTTCCATTAATGAGATACTCAAGCATTCATGCCTGAGGCATATAATAAGCAGAATGGAAAAGAAATTGCACTCAGATGCAGCCAGTTTCATTATGGGATTCAGCACTGGCAGAGAAACCAGACGACACATGAAATAACCCTTGAGCATTTGACTGTTATTCATCAAGGCTGAAAATAGTCAGGGAGCATGGGCCATTGTGTAACTAAGAAATGCTAAGAGTATGGAGGAGCAGCACATCAAATCTTATTCCAGTCCCCAAATCTGTAAAATTCTCTACAAAGAACAGAGCAAAGGACATCAAGAAGATGGAGCAGATTAGTAACTTCCACGCAATAGCAAGAGAGAAACGATGGTTTCCATTTGTCATAGGTGGGCTGTGCACGTTCAAGTTTATATACTAAATCATATAGATTTAAAGTAGAATATCAATGCCTCTTTAAAGCAAGATGTATTAGCTTGGAAAATACATATCTATAGCCATTTCACAGCATTACAGTACTGAGAACAATGTCTACATACAGGATATTTGCTTATAATTAATTCTGCAAGAGCTGTGTGGAGGAAGTTGGCCAACACATTTCAGTTTGACCTCTTTTTGCACCAGAAGTCACCATTCAGTTTAACCTTAACTTAAAATTGGAGGAAAAGGCAGTTTATTGGAAAGAAAATGTATGACCATCATGGTTATTAAACTCCAAGTGGATTTACTATTTTCTCAAGAAATACAATCAAAATGTGATCTCCCTAGCAGATCAAATTTGGAAATAAACAGAGTTTTGCGGTTTAAATAGTCACTTTGGGACAGATGTCTGTTTTGTTTCATCTGAACTCAGTATTATTGGATTTTTAGAGATGCTTAAGACTGTGATTCCTCAATATCATCACTTAATGAAAGAGGAAGTGCCACATTTAGAGTCTTAAGATGTAACTGGAGCTTAGAATCCAGCTAGACCATCAAGTCTTTGCACTGTAATCAGGAGACATTGAGCAAAATATCCAAGGATGCTTCCAAAGCAGGCATGTATCATGCCACCATCCTGCCTCTTCCACAGAATTTTATGTTTGCCATCTTCCATTCATGACCACCTTGTGCCTTTCCACCATTTCTTCCATATTTTTTCTTACCATGGAAAATCCATTACGAAAAAGAATGGCTGCACAATGCCTTTTGACTGGTAGGGCTAGGACCCTAAGTCACCAACAGATCTGCCACTAAAAAACCCACCCACTCACTAAAATTGTTCAACTATTTTTTTTCTATTAAAATGGTTGGAGAAATGGTGAACATTAATGTGTTGAGATGGTCCTGTAGTATCCTTGGACGTTGAACATGATTTTGATCAGACATGGCTTCATATGTTAATTTTCCTTGAACTCTTATTGTTTCTTGGAATTCACAAAGTTAATAATTGCTTATTTCATTGCATTGACTGGCTCTCCAAAAGCTTATTGCATGTTGCATTTATTGCCAAATGTCTGGTACTGCAAGCTTTAAAAGCTAAGGACCTACTGAAATCCAAACCTAAGTGGCAGAAATGGTACATTTGGCTTCTAAAGAGAAGATTGTTTCTACAAGACAAACTTTACAAACAGTTCAAAATGATGTCTCAAACCCATTTTTAGAATGCTTTGACTGAACACTAGGCTACTGATATTCCTGCTAAGCTAATGGGACTCTTTCCTGCTCATTCTGGGTCCCATTCCTGAGTGTATCTCTTTTCTTTTTTAAGCGATGTAAGCTGTGCTGTGGTATGAAGGAGATAGCTGAAGATAAATATATAGATTGTATATGAACTTCAAATTTTCTAGAAATGGTGGTTTATCTCAGTATAATGATTTTTGCTTTTCTTGATGTTTTAATAGCAAAACCCATTTCAAAACAAACCCCAAGTAATTATTTTTAGTATCCAGTCTACTAACCATCATACTGCAGAAACCCATGGTCATCTACAGCTACTTCAGATTCTGGCTGGAAAGAAGAGACTCATTAATTTTGTGGAAGGAACTAGACGGTGAAGAAAAAAAAATACCTCTTCAATTTGTAAATTTACTGGAGTCAGTGAGAGGTATCCCATGCTGCTCAAGTGCCAGTGGGACCCACCAATAGCGCAATGGGAAGCTAGTGTGAGGATGTACAGATTTTGTTAAATTCATTATGTCGATTGTCAGCCATCTTTCAGTCTATCTTCCACTTAATGGCGGAATTGGATTTTTTTGTACAGGAATCTTGTTCATTTGCCAACATGCATTTGCGAAAATCCACTCCAAAAGTAAAAAGCTGGTCTGCCAGTTTACGAATTCAGAAAACATCAGCCTACTGTAGAATCTACAGGCCAGATTCAAAGAAATCTAATCTCATTTGAATCAACTGCAGATTTCTCTGATATCCTTAAACTAGCAGTTCCTTAAGAAACCAGAAATGATCTGAAATTGTCATTCCCGGAACAGGGCAGGTTCCTTCTCACAAAGGAAGTAGCATTTCAGCTTGTTTCCAGAGTTACTTTAGGAATCACTCATTTCCTGTTGAGCTGGTAGTGAGTCCCATGGGCACAACAGAATCAGCAGAGGGGCAGTGGCAATATTGGGTACTGACCAGAAATTCAGAAGTAAATAGTAGCATCAGCTGGAAGGCTGGAGAGCAAGACCACTGAAAATGGGGCACAAGGTATCAAGGAAAATAATGGGGTGGATAGTATCCAGGAAGGTTAAGCATTTTAAGGGGACATTAAGTCTTAATATGTCAAGAAACTGACAGCCAGATTAGCAGTATTTATCTGGGATTAGCAATCAACACTCCTATAATTCTGTATCAAATAAATCCAAATCCTGCACATTGTGAAAATCTATATTGGTGCTAAATTTGCAACAACAGAAGCACACAAAACGAACCACATACTTATTATTAAAAAGTTGGTATTTGCCGAATTCGTCTGAAGTCATCAAGGATCAGGACGACTGACACTGCCATCCATGCATTTTCCTTCAATGTATGGAAGATGGTAGGGCTGGACCATAGAGATATGATGGAGGTGGTGGGGCCAGCAATCATAACCCCACTTTTCCCCTTACACAAGTCTAGTTGCATGGGCTACACTGGATTAATCTTCTGAATTGAACTAAAATATTCCATTGTATTGTATACCAATATTGCATACCAATACTGTATTGGTTAAAGTCCCTTGAATTTGTTACCTTAAAAAAGTCATCTTGAGAGATTATGGTACAGTTTGGAAACAATTCCTTAAGCTTTCTCGCCAGAGTCGTCTTCCCTCCGTTTGTTACACTGAATTGGAGATTTGAAGAAAGAATATTAGAACAGCAGGTTACACAACGCACACTAGCAACCACATCATTCAGATAATCCTGTGTCAATAGTGCTGCTTGCCATACTATCTGCATTGTACCCTGGCAAATACAGTTTGGCTAGATATTTTTAATTCTTTCTGACAGGACGTATTATTAGGGTCAAAGGCATATTTAGTGCAAGAGCCCAAGGGCATTTTCAGACAACTTTAATTATCTTTCACACAATAGTTACTCGGTTGTTGGGAACTTTTTCTTAATAGCTCCTTTTCCAGGGAGTCACATTTTCTCACAAATCAGTCTTGTGTCACTAGAAGAAAGTAATCCTCCCCCACCCCCAGCTAGCATGGCTCTTGCAATCATTTGTTCAGTTTCAAGTGCATGAGTGTGTTGGGCTGATTAGCGCTGCTAACAACTGTCACTCACACACAACTTTAGAACAGGAATGGGGAACCTGTGGTTATCAGTCTCCAATGCCCATCAGCCCCAGCCAGCATGGCTAATGGTCAGGGCAGATGGGAGTTGTAGTACAACATTATCTGGAGGGCCGCAGATTCCCCACCCCTGCAGTGGGAGCTTCCATACAAAGGGCTTCCATCTTTCCCACCGTAACACATCTTTTGTGTTACATAGACTGGGGGGAAAACACAGGAGGATTACAAATGGAAGACAACGTCATCTAGACCTCCCGTTAAATTCCATGCTTGAGGCAGGGTGATTGCCAAATGAAAGCCTCATATGGAAGCACCCAGGATCACATCAGCACAGGCCAACATCACCCCATCCCCACATAAGAAACAAAGATGAGGTATGCCAAATACTAATTGCTCCACCTTAGAAAGGTAATTAGGCAGAAACAAACAAGTTAAGTCAGCAAAGTGAAAAATGGAGAAGAAAAATATTTAACCAAATTCCACAGTTGGCCATTTGAACACCTTTCCACCACTTGGTACATCTGAACGTTAATAAGTAGGGGTGTGCATCGGATCGGATCCGATCCACGATCCGAATCCGATCCGACCCAAAATCGGGAAAATCCGATCCGATCCGATCCGATCCGGACAACCTCCGATCCGATCCGATCCGATCCGATGAGGTCCGATCCGGATCGGACGCCATTTTGAATGCTTTTTCCCATAGCCAAGTATTGTTTTACAAAAACGCCTATAACTTTTTCATTTTTAAAGATAGAAGGATGAAACTTGGGCACATTGTAGACTGGTTAGGGGTAGTTATCTGTGAGAAATTTCAGAAAGATTGGTGCATGCATTTTGTGGCAATTAATTTTTTAATAAATACCCAGGAATGCCTATAACTTTGTCATTTTTAAAGTTACACACATGAAACTTTGCCACATTGTAGGGGGTACCTTGGGACCTATGTGTGTGAAATTTCAGAAACGTAGGTGCTTGTCTTGTGTGGCAATTTTTAGAAAAATGGGTAGTAGTGGGGTAAATACAGTTACGCCTCCCATTTTTTTATTTTTGAAGATACAAACAGGAAACTTGGGCACATTACAGGTACCACTTGCCTTGATATGTGTGTGAAATTTCAGAAACATTGGAGCTTTCCTTGTGTGGCAATTAATTTTTGAAACAATGAGGAAAGAAACACCTATAACTTTGTCATTTTTAAAGTTACACACATGAAACTTTGCCACATTGTAGGTGGTACCTTGGGACCCATGTGTGTGAAATTTCGGAAACGTAGGTGCTTGCCTTGTGTGGCAATTAATTTTTTAATAAATACCCAGGAATGCCTATAACTTTGTCATTTTTAAAGTTACACACATGAAACTTTGCCACATTGTAGGCGGTACCTTGGGACCTATGTGTGTGAAATTTCGGAAACGTAGGTGCTTGCCTTGTGTGGCAATTAATTTTAGAAAAATGGGTAGTGGTGGGGTAAATACAGTTACGCCTCCCACTTTTTTATTTTTGAAGATACAAACAGGAAACATGGGCACATTACAGGTACCACTTGGCTTGATATGTGTGTAAAATTTCAGACAGCTGGGTCCAGGCATGTGGTGGCAAGGTATTTTTGAAACAATGAGGAAAGAAACGCCTATAACTTTTTTATTTTAAAAGTTAGAAGTCTGAACATTGCTCACTTTGTAGATGGGTTAGGGGTAGATATGTGTCAGAAATTTCAGAATGATAGGTCCAGGCATTTGATGGCTATGGAATTTTTAAATTACATGTTTCAAAAAAATTTCTACAGAGGCCAGGTCTTCCCCTCCCGCTTCCCGCGAAGAAAAGGAAACACTCTCTCGTCTCGATCCCTTTGAAGTTGCTAGTAGTATCCATTACAGGGCTCGTGTTTCCTTTCCTCCTTTCACTTTTCAAGCAGAACGGCTGAGCCTAGCTGAGTTTTGCAGCCATGCGTGCAAGGAAGGATCACTCTGGTCTCGATCCCTTTGATCCTTGGTAGTATCCATTACAGGGCTCGTGTCTGCTTTCACTTTGTACTCAAGCAGACACGAGCCCTGTAATGGATACTACCAAGGATCAAAGGGATCGAGACGAGAGAGTGTTTCCTTTTCTTCGCGGGAAGCGGGAGGGGAAGACCTGGCCTCTGTAGAAATTTTTTTGAAACATGTAATTTAAAAATTCCATAGCCATCAAATGCCTGGACCTATCATTCTGAAATTTCTGACACATATCTACCCCTAACCCATCTACAAAGTGAGCAATGTTCAGACTTCTAACTTTTAAAATAAAAAAGTTATAGGCGTTTCTTTCCTCATTGTTTCAAAAATACCTTGCCACCACATGCCTGGACCCAGCTGTCTGAAATTTTACACACATATCAAGCCAAGTGGTACCTGTAATGTGCCCATGTTTCCTGTTTGTATCTTCAAAAATAAAAAAGTGGGAGGCGTAACTGTATTTACCCCACCACTACCCATTTTTCTAAAATTAATTGCCACACAAGGCAAGCACCTACGTTTCCGAAATTTCACACACATAGGTCCCAAGGTACCGCCTACAATGTGGCAAAGTTTCATGTGTGTAACTTTAAAAATGACAAAGTTATAGGCATTCCTGGGTATTTATTAAAAAATTAATTGCCACACAAGGCAAGCACCTACGTTTCCGAAATTTCACACACATGGGTCCCAAGGTACCACCTACAATGTGGCAAAGTTTCATGTGTGTAACTTTAAAAATGACAAAGTTATAGGTGTTTCTTTCCTCATTGTTTCAAAAATTAATTGCCACACAAGGAAAGCTCCAATGTTTCTGAAATTTCACACACATATCAAGGCAAGTGGTACCTGTAATGTGCCCAAGTTTCCTGTTTGTATCTTCAAAAATAAAAAAATGGGAGGCGTAACTGTATTTACCCCACTACTACCCATTTTTCTAAAAATTAATTGCCACACAAGACAAGCACCTACGTTTCTGAAATTTCACACACATAGGTCCCAAGGTACCCCCTACAATGTGGCAAAGTTTCATGTGTGTAACTTTAAAAATGACAAAGTTATAGGCATTCCTGGGTATTTATTAAAAAATTAATTGCCACAAAATGCATGCACCAATCTTTCTGAAATTTCTCACAGACAACTACCCCTAACCAGTCTACAATGTGCCCAAGTTTCATCCTTCTATCTTTAAAAATGAAAAAGTTATAGGCGTTTTTGTAAAACAATACTTGGCTATGGGAAAAAGCATTCAAAATGGCGTCCGATCCGGATCGGACATCTGGTCTGATCCGATCCGACCAGCCTCCGATCCGATCCGATCCGATCCGACCCCCCAGGTCCGATTCCGATCCGCTATCCGATCCGATCCGGGGGGTCAGTGCACATCCCTATTAATAAGGCTTGGCCATTTTTGCAGCCTCCTTGTCCACGCCATGGTAAAAAATGGGAGTGATTTTGCAAAGAAGGCACATGGTTTCCTTGCAATTTTGGCAGGGATGGGATGTGCTCCCCAATGGCTTCTAGGAAGGCAATACAACCCCCAGCCCCAGAAGTTGCCCACTCCAGATCTGAAGCAAAACAGATTTTGAAACTACTTTTTCACACTTACCCTCCAAGTCCAACGACCAACTTTTTCATGATCCTTTTACAACCTAAACATTAAAGTGAGATAACTATTGTATCAAGAACAGATAACATGTTGTCCATAACCTACTTTATTTGATTCATGGATTATTGTTAAATTTTAAACGCCCAGTACATTTCTAGATTTAGTTACAAGGAGGGTGGGCAGGAATTATTTAACACCAAAACCATATTTGTTGAGTCTGAATTTTATTGTTTCCAATTTCCTCTTGCTTTTCAATGTGAATATACATCTCCCTAGGATTTGCAACAAGAATATGAACTAGCTCTGTTAACAAAGGGCATTATGAAACTGACGTCCGTAACAATTAATCTGTGATGGTTCATTCACACAGGAGACATTATTTAATGCTGCTTTCTCAGATATTTAGAAATACAAGTTGTATGGAAAGGAGGTAGAACCCAAACCACACTGGTATGCAACATGTTCACCCCCAAAATGTCAAAAAACCAAGTAATACCACATAAAATGTGTGTACTGAACACGATAATGACAGAACATAGCACAATATAATTAATTATAAATACTGTTTATTCAGCAACTCAAGATAAACAGTCAAGACAAAAAGCCCCCTTCAACAGATTTGGAACTGTGGAGTAAACAGAGTTTTGGAATTGCATCAACCTAAGATAAAGTTGAGTACAAATTGTCTCTGGGGCCTGCCTTTATATTACTTTTGAGTTATTACAAATTTTAGAGCATATTATATTGTACAG
Organism: Anniella stebbinsi; assembly: GCA_029215795.1. NCBI lineage: Eukaryota > Metazoa > Chordata > Lepidosauria > Squamata > Anniellidae > Anniella > Anniella stebbinsi. Next base: position 82,743,961 of record JARDYH010000002.1, on the reverse strand, counting down.
ACAGTCTGATGCAAATTAAAATTTATGGGATCATCATCATACTAGAATTTTACAATAGAGAAAAGTTCCAGTACAAAAGTTTCATATGGTATTTGCCATGGAATTGGGTGTGTGTGGTGGTGGTGGTGGTGGTGGGCTAGATTTGTCGTGACTCTAGTCCAGTTCATAGACTAGAGATGCAGCTAGTCACTCTTCTCATTGCATCGAGATTAGTCGGTTAAAACTTAAAGCTTTCCTTTCACAGCATAAATGAACATATTGCTTTTAATGTTTATACTGTTTTATGTATGGCTGTAAGCCGCCTTGGGAGGGCTTCTGCCTTGAAAGGCGGCTAAGAAATGTTTTAAATGAATAAATAAATAATATCAAGGTTGACCTTTACAGGTTTCTAGCAATATTTGGGCAGATTAAGCTACACAGGTTTGAGAGTTCTATGACGATTTGTGCATTTGTGAACATTTTTCACTGCTGCGCTAGATCTTGAAACAGTAGAAAGTCCCCATTCAGATTATGAACTCCTTCAGCAATCCCAGGATCTCCAGTGCTTTACACTGCAGATTGCCCAAACAGCATAATAATCCCATTCAGGCAAATATTATATGTGAATATGTCACACTGTTCTTGAAATACTACAGCCACTCTAAGGATATGACACAAAGCACAGGTTTGCATGATATGGTACATGCCAACACTTCAGGGGTAACCTCTGAGAAAGTGTTGTTAGGATACAGGTGCAAAGCTATTATTACAAGCACAACTAGGGCCCCCTCCACAAGAATGCGCCTTTGCGCCTGGTTCCGCGATTATGCGCATTATCGCGGAGGCGCATTTACTCACAATCCCTCTGCACGGGAGGCGGCGAGAAGCGGCGAAGCGCATTAAAAGATGCCCAAAAAGCGCTTTCCAGGTAGTTAATGCGCATAATCGCTTGTTCACACAGCGAAAATGCGCTTTAACGGCCGGAGCAAAATAAAAGTCGCTATTTAACGCGCGTTCGAAAATGCGCATTATCGGGGAGATAACGCGCCTGTACGCCCGTTTTGCGCTCCGCTGGTGTGTAGGTAAAATTTATAATGAGCCTTCAAGGCTCATTAAACGCCCCGTGTGGAGGAGGCCTAGGTTATTTGTTGTTAATCTCTTACCCATTAGAAAGCAGTTGCTGCCAAGCCAATTACATAACTACATAAATATGAAGAGCTTTGAACTGTCATGTAGTCAGTGATGTGATGCAAGTCAAGATTTCAGCTCAACAGGGCATGAGTCCAAACAAATAAATACCAATGGGGAACATTATATAGTGAGTGACAGAGAGACTGTCATAAGATGTATTCTGCACCATTGTGCAACAATACACACTACAGGGAAAGGCTGTTAATAAGGAATCCCATCAGTTACAGCTTTCATACATATATTCAACACAAAGGGCATTTAATGAGCTTAGCATCCCAAATTTAAGCACACTAACCAAGAAACAAGTCCCATAAAATTTAATGGGGCTTCTTTCCTAGTAAGTAGACTTAAGACTCTAGACTTGAATCTGAACAGCTTTTACACAAGCTAGAAAGTGGAAGTTTTACATGTCTATCCAGGAAATGCAGCAAAAAGCTCAATCACAACTTATTCCCCCCCTTTCCCTTTCATCTCAATAGCTGCTCTTTCGCTCCTTCCTTCTTCCACTCCACTCCACTCCACCCCTCCCCTTCTCCTTCTCCCTCCAGTCAGGTTCTGTCGGATGAGCACTTCAACCAGACTGCCTTTCTGCAGGGCAAAAATGGAACGACCCTTTAGTCTGGCTCTTTGGGAGCATGGAGGGAATACAATCCTATCTCTGCAGAGATTCAGGCGTTGTATGATTTTTAAAAAGGCTTTCGAGCCTGGGATGCAAGATTTGAGTTTTATATTGAGGTCTGGAGCCGGCTGCTGGGAGAGATCGCTTTTCCCTGCCAGGACCTGATACAATCCATTCAAGCCTCCAGGTCCTTAAAACTTCATGGAGGCTTAGGGTGCATTAAATGCGCTTAGGGAAAATAATCCAGACTTTTAGGTGTCAGCGAGACAGGCACGGCGTCATGTGAGTGAGTACCATGCTACAAATCTGCACACCATGCACTAACTCGTTGGTGTGATGGAGCACTTGTAGCACCTTGAAAACTAACACATGTATTCTGGCATAAGCGTTCTTGCACTATAGCCCACTTCATCAAAAAAATATTCAGGAACATGGTTTCATATTCAGATTCTTGGTATAGAATATGTAAAAAAGCTTTAAATATCACCCTCTATAAAGGAGCAAGTGTCTCCGAAAGTTGAAAAAGAACCTATCCACAGGTATCCGACTGCTAAAATATTTCCCATGAGTTTCTTCACAAAAGCTGCGACAATATAAAACCTCTGAAACGCTAAACCAAGCTTCTCTCTATTTCTCTTCAAACCTAGCACCAATTGCCTGCTTTTGCGAGAGCAGCGGAAGAGTAAACTGAATAAGGCTGCAACCCTCTGGCATATGTTTACTTAGGAGCAAGTCCCATTGAACACAGTGGGACTCCAGGACAAACATGCGTAGGACTGTACAATCCTCTGTATGTTTACTCAAAAGTCCCACTGTCTTCAATGGGGCTTGTTCCCAAGTAAACATGGCGGACTGCAACCTTAATTCTGAACAAATACTTATATCGAACTACTTGTTTCCTTACATTCTACGCTCTGGCTTCTCTTGGTTTACAAAACAAGCTCTGCATCTTTCAAATCCGTGCTTTAAACAAGACGAAAAGAAAACATTTCAGTCAGGAGCTATTCCAGCGTGCACGTTATAGACTTACATAGGGTTGGGCAGTTGTTTAACCATGCACTTTTTGTTTGGTATATTGTTTGGTATATACCCAGCCTTACACAGAAGTCAGCATTGTCACTATCCTCACCCGAGTTCGTATAAAAAGTCTTCCCGTCCAATTTCCTGCAAAGCACCAACATCAGAGACTTTTATGCAACAAAACGACAGTGAAATCCACGGCGCCCCACTTACCTTCCTCTTCTAGGCAAGCCGCGCGGACAGAAAATCAAGCGTGAACTGCGTTCATAACGCGTGCAATGAACAACGCATTGGCCCATTAGACTTTCGCTTAAAAGGCCGTTGTGCTCCGCCCTATAGGGAAGGGGGGCGAAAGATGGGCAGAGGGCGATCGTGCTCAATGCAAACACAGAGTGATCTTATTCCTGCATCCTGATTGGTCAAGCCTCGCGGCCTGGGCATCTTGGCCCAGGGAGCCGCCCCTCGAGAGTAGAAGAGGCAGTGTGCGTTGTGATTGGTTCGGTGTTTTGCCGTCCATTCCCTCCCACGCGCGCCGCCTGCTCGGCTGACTTGGCTTGGACAAGCTCGTGCCTGCTCCTTCTTTCCGCTCCCCACACTTTCTGCCGTGCCGCTTTGCGGCCCCTAGAGGGAGCAGCGCCCGAGAGTTCGTTTTGCTGCTGCGGGTGCGATTCCCACTTCCTCATCGTTGCAAAAGCGGCTTGTGCGCTGCTCAAAGCCCTCTGCCGTGGGACGTTCAGCAACCCAACCGCCCAGTCCGTCGCTCTCGACGCTGCCTCTCCCCGGAAAGGGGTTGCTGGTGCTACGGTGACCCTTCGGAAGCGAGCCAGCATACGACTCACGGCCGGGGAGTTGCTTAGCTTGCAACTTGCGCGCCGCGATGTCCAAGCCGCCACCTAAACCAGCCAAGCCAGGTAAGGGAGGTGCCCCGCGTCCTAATCCTCTTCCTCCTCCTCTTCCTGGTAGCAGGCATCTTGAGCTGCGGCTGCAGCAACAGCAGCAGCCGCCGCCTCGACCCGGGGCTGGGGGAGGGGAGGGCTTGGAAGTGGGAAGGAGCTGTCCCTCGAGAACCAGGGAGGGGTGGAGAGAGGAGTGGGTCCAGGCTGACACGTGGATCGTGGTTTCGAGCTAGTAGAGCAGCACCATACGTAATGGAACCCAGTCTACCCAACGGCATAACTTGGGGCGATCCGCATTAACAGTTACACATTACGCGTTTGGCAGCCAAAGTGAATTGATCCTTAGTTCCCCTTTTTCCTTCCCCCTTGCTTGCTTTCTCCCTTTCCTCTTCTCCGTGTCTCCCTTTGCGATGCGCAGATGATAGAGAGGAAGAGGTCACGGAGGGTGATGGTCGCGTTGGAGCGAAGGGGTTTTCTCCGACCCGGGGTGTGGCTCTGAGCGAGACTGTCACTGTCAAAAGAGGGAGGGAGGGAGAGACGGAGAGCGCTCGCCGCCGGCCGGACTTGGGGCAGGAAGTGCGCCTGATTTCTCGATACGCCGTGTGGTGCTGGAGGGGGGGGGGGGGCAGAGCAGATGGCCAATGCGAGGGTTATCGATCGTGTGAGATCTTTTTACAAACTCTCCTGCGGAAGAATTTCCGCCGCCTGGGCATTTGGTGCATTAATGCAGCTTACGAAGCAGTTAAAAGATATATGAGCGCAAGCGCCCCCCTCCCCGTCCTGTTCCGCCCTCCGCGGCATAATCACGCACGTCAGTCTTAAGATGAAAAGTCTCAAGAAGAAAAAGGCTTACTGTGCCCGGAGGTGGGGAAAGGTGCCCTGACAAGTAGCCCTTCTTGGCAACTTGCATGTCCAACGTGCAGCAAAGCATGGAAAAAGAAAAAAAACATTGGGTAGAAATCTGGCGTCTGGAAGCGATTGAAGGAAGCAAGCGCTACTTCATAGGATTCCCCTCAACTACTTGCAAGCCGAAATAAAGTTTATGTATTATGGAAGTAATATCATCTGAAAATGTATTAGGTGTCCCTCCTTTTAAACAGAAAAAGGATATTTTCCTCTATCCTATATCCAAATTGGCTGTATGTCAGAAGTTCCTTTCTACCATTTATTCGAAGTCATTCCAGTGGCTTTGACAGAATCACTGACTCAGGAGTGTAAGGCCCCCTCCACAAGAATGCGCCTTTGCGCCTGGTTCCGCGATTATGCACATTATCGCGGAGGCGCATTTACTCACAATCCCTCTGCACGGGAGGCGGCGGGAAGCGGCGAAGCGCATTAAAAGATGCCCAAAAAGCGCTTTCCAGGTAGTTAATGCGCATAATCGCTTGTTCACACAGCGAAAATGCGCTTTAACGGCCGGAGCAAAATAAAAGTCGCTATTTAACGCGCGTTCGAAAATGCGCATTATCGGGGAGATAACGCGCCTGTACGCCCGTTTTGCGCTCCGCTGGTGTGTAGGTAAAATTTATAATGAGCCTTCAAGGCTCATTAAACGCCCCGTGTGGAGGAGGCCCAAATTGATTTCAAATTGTTGCTTATTACAGGCCAGGCCAGGCCATTCAGATAAAACATTTATCCCATGGAGAGGAACACTAACAAATAAACCATGCTGAGCAGCCAGCTGCTGGAATCTCTGCCCAGGTTCTTAACTATTCCCTGACTTTTCTAGTAGGTCACATTGCTGATCCAAGAGAGGGAGGATGTATGCATTTTGTAGCAGACCATCATCTACGGGATGCCTTCTCCACGCGTATTTGGGGCACTTCTTAGGTTGAATCCATTGTGAGGGCCCAAGTGGGATAGTGCAGCCCCCCTGGTTCTGTGCCATAGGGAGGCCAGTTTTGTATTGCCAATTTTTTTTTTTTAAAGAGAAAATGCATTACCACAAAAGACAAGAGATCACACAGATTTGCATAAATTTTGCATATGGTAATTTCTGGATATAGATGCAAATTTGGAAATAATTACTATAATTTAAAGAAAAAATACAATACTTTTCACAATAGTGGAGAAGTTTGTGACCAGGTGACTTGCCTGCTCAGATCTAAAAATAATGTTTAAGATGCCTGGGAGAATAGAAAGATCTTCACCTGGTGTGGAAAAGACCAAAATGTAGTCACCAGGAAGGCATTCTATAGCTGGGACCCCACCACTGAAAAAGCCCTCTCTCTCTTGTTCATGTAATACTTTATATAATATAAATTTATCTTTCTCTGGATAACAGGTAGCAGAGTTTTTATCCACACGATATTGAGTCATAATTCTGGAAAGAATATCTAAAAAAAAACCTCCTTCCCTGCAAAGTCAGGATCCTCCCAGTGAGAATTGGGGTTGTCCCATTTCAAATGCCCAATTTGCCTGTAGGGAAATAGATTCAGGGACCTAAATTTTTTCCTCATGGGGCAATTGCAGCACTGAGGGGGGCATTTTACTTTGGGAAAATGACACAGTGGGGAACAGCTTAAACCCTTTCCCAAACATCACAGTCCTAATCTGAATCATCACCCCTTCCCATTGCTTTTTAAAAAATTAATGTGAAAAATCTGGTTAATGGAACTCATGTGCATCACCTAGTTTGGCCCAACACTCCAAATATTCGAAATCTTTTACTGGAAGCATATCTTTGTCTGGTGCTTTATTACTTAATAATTTCACAATCCACTGGTTATTTCACAACTCAAATTGCCCAGAGATGTGGGTACTCTTCTTAGCTACCATCTTTCAAAGGCTTAGGGGTCCATAACATGTTAAAATTAGGCAAAGTCAGGAACGTTTGTGTTTGTGGATTTCATTAAGGGCCCTGTAACTTTCTTCCCAAGCTATTCTCTGGTTATCACAACCTTTATAAAAACAGTACTTCTGTTATCTTTCTACTGCTCATGCAGGTCCGTAAGATATTAGAGCCAATTAAGAACTTTATGGTTGGGGGAGATTGAGGGCTTTGGTGGAAGAAGGGCAAATGGTGCAGACTCAAGAACATCTAATTCCTTGTTTCTCAATTTACATGGCAGAAATTCACAATCTTAAAAGTGTCATGAATAAGATGAAAGTGGTTTAAGTTTAAAAGTCCTAATTTACTGTCTGAAGTGTTTTATGAATCACTCTATCAGTTGTTGAATGAAGCTCTGATTCCAGTTTATTGCACACACTTCTGAGTTTATATACCTTTTGGGATTGCATATAACAACTGTAAAGTCACTAAAGGCCCTCAGCTCAGCCTTTGAGTTTGCTACCTCTTGCAAATCTAGTACAATAATCTATTGTTTTGGTTTCTGGTTGAAAAAGGTGCACCATCATGAAGATGTAGCTTCTAATCAGCTGTCTGCAAAATCTAGCTTTTCACCTCCCTGCAGTCCAGAACCATTATTTGAGGGGCAAAACAATGTTCTCCAGCAGACTGCTCTGTGGTGACAATTGCTTGGGTATTTGCTGCCACAGATTTTCCTGTTTACATTTATGAATTTCCATTTTGGCCTTTCAACAGAAACCTTAAATATGTTGCAGTTTCAAAAAAGAGAGACTAACAGTCCAATCCTATGCATTTTTACTTGGGAAATAGCTCTATTGATCACAGTAGGATTTATTTGTGAGTAAATCTTACCATTGCACTGTAGAAAATTAAGTGGAACATGCTGGAAAGTTAAGAGTTAAATCTTGTGCATGTTTACTCACAAGTAAATCCCTCTGTGCTCGAGTATGTTTAGTTTAGCGGCCTTAAATTCAAAATGACAAAACTGTGGAAAAACATACTTTTTAGAGCCAGTGAGAATAAAAATCGACTGTTCTTAGTTTTTAATTTGAGGTATAAATATCAATAATATAGAGAAGAAAACATTTCTTAGTTTTTGTGGTATGTTTTTCTTACATACTGATCTCAGTAAGTGGGCAGCTTCTGGGATTCATTCTATAGAGTTCTTTGAATGCTAAATTTATTTGGGCTGCTGAGTAATGAACATTGTGAACAATACAACAATAGCTGGATGAAAGCCGTTTTAAAGAGCTAATTCTACCACACACATTTAAGTTTTGTGGAACAGTAGCTTTGTTTTTAAGTATTAATAGAATAATTTTTAAATGCCAGGCTTCAGCCTGACTTCCCCTTCACTTTATTCAGAAGGCATAAATAACCCTCTTTTGCAAATGAACTATTTTCATTTTTTTTTAAAAAAATCATTTCAAGTTTGTTAATTATTTTGCTAATATTTTTACTAGAATTTCTAATTCACCTTCCTCAAAACATAACCAAGTTGACCTACAAATGTTAAAACAGTAAAAAACAATTATTCCAGCCAGAGGGTCCAAGATGTCACTAATCCCTTCAGAACAATACCTACAAATTCCCTCGGGTTTGTTTCTTTTCTTGCTCTTGGTTCAGCTCAAGAAATATACCTGATAGGCCACGTGGGTCAGGAAGAAGATGGTGTCTGTCAGCAGAGGGCTCAATTTTGTTTGGCTTTGAAATATGCCAAGCTTATTTTCAAGTTTTTCTAAAAGTCACCCCGGTGTAGTGGTTAAAGTATTAAATTAGGACTAGGGAGACCCAATACCACTTGGCCATGATGCTCACTGAGGGTGCATTCCTATGTCTAAACATGCATAGGATTAGACCCTGAGTGATCCTGAACCAGTCACTATTTTCCTACCTAACCTATCTCACAGATTTGTTGGGGGTATAACATGGAGGGAGAAAATGTACACTGCCTTGTGCTTCTTTGGGGAAAGGCAGGATATAAACAAATAAAATATTTTGGGGGGAAGTATTTCTGAGCCATGACATGAGCCATGTGAAGTCTTCACTTCGCTGCCACACTTTTTTCATGTATCAAGTGAGATTTGAACAAGAGGCTTCCAGCCTTGAAGCTCATACTCTTACTATATTTTATTATGCTGTTGTCATGTTTAGAATGTTGTCGTTTTTAGTTAATCGTTGTTAACCACCCAGAGATCCTTCGCTATTGGGTGGTATAGAAATGAAATGAATAACTATTACATTACACTAGTGACTTGGCCTAGAAAGAGGCCATTCTAGTTGCTAGATTACACAGAAGTGACCACAGCAAAGTAGTCCCATGTATTCCATTTTCAGACCCTATTGGGCTCAAACTACGTGACATTGATTGCATGTAGTTCTCCCTGTGCCTCATTTGTTTTCTGTTCTTTTAAACATCAGAGCTGAAATCACCAGGGAAGGGAGACAGCCTAACCTTTTGCTGTCTACCAGTTTTCCACAAATAAGTCCCCCCTCCCCAGGCAGATTTTAGTGCATTGAGGAAAAAGAAATGGATAACCTTATTTTCCCTCCCACAGTCTAGACATTTTTGGAGGGAAACAAATCATTTGGAGTTGAGGAAACAAATCATTCTTCTCTGCCAGAATAGAGTCAGAGAGAAAGAAGTTATGATTCCCCCTTTCCCAATCTCCCACTGAAGATTGCAGGTGTGTGGGGACTGCAGGTGATTAACTACAGGTGCTGAATCACTGTGGGAGAGTGTGCCCCAGTGCCCCCAGAAATGTGCCTATTTTGGAGCCAGGGAGAGGGCCTTTTCGGTGACTGCACCCAGGCTCTGGAATTCACTCCTGAGGGATGCTCACCTCACCCCTCCCCAATGGCCTTCCAGAAGATGATCAAAACTGTCATTTTTAGGATGGCTTTTTGGGCCACAAGTGGTTGCTCCCTTTTTGAAGTGGCTTCGATTGCTGTGGTTGAATTATTTTTGTGGGTTGTTCGTACTCTTAATCTCCCTGCTTTCATTTTTAGGGATGCTTTATTGTATATCATGTTGTCAAACTATTTTTAAAATGATTAAGTTATTATTTTAACTTTATGGTGTTGGCTGCTTTGAGCTTGTTGGGGAAAGGTGAGGTACAAATGCTTTAAATCAATCTATCAACGTTCTGTGTAGTATGAATGCTAGACACTCACAGGTGTCACCTTTCTATGTAGGCCAGTCCAGGACCAGAGAACATGATGTTTCATATTGCATTAGTTCTTCATCATTTCCGAAATAGGCATGGGCATTCCACCGCAGGCAACTTTACTTGCAATAGGGAAGCAATTTCAGTTCCCTCCTCCAGTGTCGAAAGCTTTTCTTCCCTAGAAGTTCAGCCCAACCAAAAATGTTGCAATGAAGCAACTTCACATGTGAAAATGTGCTCATTTGGCGTGTGTGGTGGGGCTGAGGTCAGTGGGGTGAAGTGGGAGGTGGAGGTTGCAGAGGTGAATAAGAAAGACAGTAAGGCTGTAATGTTGAAAATAGTTTTACACCAACCTTCCCCAAACTGGTACCCTCCGGATGAGTTAGTCTACAACTCTCATCTTCCAAAGCCAGCATCAGGGTTAGCCTTGGACTAGTTGCTGACAACTGGCACAGTAGGCTAACCGTGCAATCAGCCCTCTAAACCCCAAGGGTAGATTTAATCTGATTTTTTTTTGGGGGGGGGGGGAAACGTTAAACTTTTGCCCCTATTTTCCATTTAGTGCAGAGGCAACCCCTATCCCCCGCATCTTCAGAAGCAGAAATATTTTCATTTATAATAAAACGTGCCAAAATGTCTTTTCCCCCACTAAGCACTGAATCAGCACAGAGGGTCTGATAAAAACAACAAAGGAGATGAGCACAGCTGTCCACTCTGCGAAGAAACAGAAGTCCCGTCCACAATGCCCAAAGGAGGTCCCTGAGAGAAGTGCCGTAGGCAGGATCTACACTCCTGCTTTAAAACGGTTTATAGCAGTAATGACAATTATTGGGGACCAGGACACGTTACACATACAGTTTTCAAACCATTTTCAAAGTGTCATATCCTGCTTGGTGTAGATCTGGTCCCAGCTGCTTCCTCAGGGAAACATGGCCAACAAGGCTGAATCAGCCCTCTGAGGACAAAGGAAGTGGCTGCTCTCAGGGGAGGCTCTCACTCCCTGCCTCCAAGTGGGAGCAGCAGCGGAGCAGGACGATAACCCGCCTCAAAAGCCTTGGTCACGTGGGGTTTTTGTATTTTTTTGGCACCCTGCTAAACTTGGGGCCCTAGGCGACCACCTGTTCAACTATATGGATGGGCTGCCGCTGGCCAGCATGGCCGTTCTGACTATGGAAGATTAGAGTTGTAGTCCAACTCATTTTGAAGGCACCAGGTTGGGGAAAGCTGTTTTTCACAAATGACTGCAAGGTGATTCAAAGGAATTGGTGTAAAGTCAGAGGGAAAGGCCTGGTGTTTAAAAACAGCAGCCTGTTTTTTGAGGAAACGCTACTACTTAGTTGAACACAGCGCTCGCAAAGTGCTGCTCTGATTTAAACAGTATCTAGATCCTTCTAAAAAAACTTTTCCTCATATCTGGGAGAGCAATTTAATTTTAAATTATTACAAAAATATTGCTTAAGAGAATATTAGGTTGCCTTTTTTTGTAATTGCTGTGATCCAATTATCACTGCTTTTTTCCAGTAGCCCTTGGTTTTTCTGAATGTCATGTCTGAGCCGTATTTCCAAACAAACTAACTTCTGAGGAGTGGGGGATGGTCTGAAAACTTCTATGAACAGTGTTGTCTTCTTGCCTCCTGTGTGTCCTTTTAAAGGAGCCATAATACATAAAAGTCCAAAAGGAAGCAGTCTATGTCTCTTGTGGTTGCTGTTGACATAAGCAGAGAAATAATTAGAGCATAATTTCCTCCCTCCTGGGTTTGTCATGAGTATCAATGGGGGGAAATGGTAACATACTTGACAGATTAACACTCGACCTTAAATTTATTAGGATTTCAACAGATTTTACTGTCATGTAATAGTGGCTTTTGTGTGCATTAAACACAGCTTTCCCCAAGCTAGCACTCTGCAGATGTGCCATTGGCTGAGGCTGATGGGAGTTGTAGTCTGGCACATCAACTTGCAGGAGAGGGAGGCCTGCTGCCAGGGGAGGAGAGGAGTGTGCCTGCCTGCCTGCCTCCTGGCCTCGCTGCCACCACCACCACCACCCTCCTGAGGACCTCAGCCTGGCAGACTGCCACTCCCTGCAGGACCAGGCCCCCAGGTACTGAGCCAGCTGCTGTGGACAATTACATCTGTCCCCCTCCCTTCCTGGGAGGGATATTTCAGCTGCTGGCTGAGGGGGCCTGGGAAAGCCATCAACCTGCAGGAGAGGGAGGCCTGCTGCCAGGAGAGGAGAGGAGTCTGCCTGCTGCCTGTTGGCTTTTTGTTTTTGTCTTTGATTGTTTTTTGTTTTTGTTTTGTTTCGTTTTTTCCCCTTTCCCCAGGCTTGAGCTATGTGCCTGGGAGGGAGGATACAGGGCCAGGTGGGGGGGGATCTGAGGGGAGCACAATCAGTGTAGTGACAGGTAGAGGGAGATATGGCGTTGTGAGGAGGACTTGCCAAGTAAGGGGAACAAGGCCCAGACAGTTAATGGCTGTGCCTTGTTCCGGTCCCCCTCACACCCACAGGCTTGTTGGTTGCCTTATCAGCCAGCCCTCAGGCCTCCGGGTGCTGCTTTTAAATGCTAGATCAGTGCATAATAAGATCTCCCTCATCCACGACTTAATTGTGGATGAGGCAGCCGATCTGGCATGTATAACCGAGACCTGTGTGGGAGAGCAGGGAGGAGTTAGTCTCTCCCAGTTATGCCCACCGGGGTACTTGGTTCAGCATCAGGGCAGACTTGAGGGCTGGGGAGGGGGGGTTGCTGTGGTCTATAGGAATTCCATCCCCCTCTGCAGGCTCCCTGTCCATGTGACTACTGGTCTGGAGTGTTTGCACCTTGTGTTGGGCCAATGGGACAGATTAGGGATTCTGTTGGTGTACCTCCCACCCTGCTGCTCAACAGACTCCCTAGCTGAGCTGACAGGTGGTCTCTGGTGTACTGTTGAGGTCCCCCAGACTCTTGGCTCTGGGGGATGTCAACATTCATGCTGAGGGCACTTTATCTGGGGCAGCTCATGATTTCATGGTCTCCATGACAACCATGGGACTGTCCCAACATGCCATCGGCCCGACGCATGTAGCAGGGCACACTCTAGACCTGTTTTTTTCAACTGGACATGGAGATGGGTGGATCTGAAAGTGGGGGACTTTACATCAACCCCTCTGTCATGGTCAGATCACCACCTGCTGAGGTTTAGACTTACAGCGTGTTTTCCCCTCTGCAAGGGTGGGGGACCCATTAAGATGGTCCGCCCCCGGAGGCTAATGGATCTGGATGGTTTCCAGAGGGCTCTGGGGAGTTTTCTGGCTGAAAGGGCTGGCTCTCCTGTCGAAACCCTGGCTGATCTGTGGAATGCAGAAATGACCTGGGCGGTTGACACGATTGCTCCTGAGCGCCCTCTCCTGTGTAGAGCTCGTACGGCTCTGTGGTATACCCCGGCGCTGAGAGTGATGAAACAAAACAGGAGACGGCTTGAGGGCAAATGGAGACGAACTCCTAGTGGATGCAATGAAACACTGGTAAGTGCCTATGGTAAGCTGTATTCAGGGGCAGTGAGGGCAGCAAAAAACCAATACTTTGCTGCCATTATTCAATCATCAACCTGCCGCCCAGCGGAGCTTTGTCCGGGGGCTTTTACGTGCTGGCCCCAAGGACATGGAAGAACCATCTGAGGCCCACTGTAATACATTTGCTGGGCACTTCCAGAATAAAATCTCTGGCATCCGTCAGGACTTAGACTCCAGTGTTATAGCAGGTGAATCTAGTGAGGTATCCAGAGCACAGGCTTGTCCTGTTTTCTTGGATGAGTTTCAGTTGGTGCAGCTCGAGGATGTTGACAAGGTGCTTGGACAGGTTCGTGCAACCACTTCCATATTGGATCCTTGCCCCTCTTGGCTAATAAAAGCTAGCAGGGATGGAACAACTGGCTGGGCCAGGGAAGTGATTAATGCCTCTTTGCAAGAGGGAGTGGTCCCAGGCCTCCTGAAAGAGGCGGCAGTGAGACGACTCCTAAAGAAATCTTCCCTGGACCCTGAAAATCTTAATAACTACAGGCCAGTAGCAAATGTTCCATTCCTGGGCAAGGTCCAGGAGCGGGTGGTTGCGAGCCAGCTCCAGGCACTCTTGGATGAGACTGATTATCTGGATCCATTTCAGTCGGGTTTCAGGCCTGGTTTTGGTACGGAAACAGCCTTGGTCGCCCTGTATGATGACCTATGTCGGGAGAAAGACAGGGGGAGTGTGACTCTGTTGATTCTCCTTGATCTCTCAGCGGCTTTCGATACCATCGACCATGGTATCCTTCTGGGACGAGTGGCTGAGTTGGGAGTGGGAGCCACTGCATTGCAGTGGTTCCGCTCCTACTTGGTGGGTCGGCTCCAGAAGGTGGTGCTTGGGGAACATTGCTCGGCCCCATGGATTCTCCAGTATGGGGTTCCGCAGGGGTCAGTTTTGTCCCCCATGCTGTTCAACATTTACATGAAACAGTTGAGTGCAGTCATCCGGAGTTTTGGAGGGTGTTGTCATCAGTACGCTGATGACACGCAGCTCTATTTCTCCTTTTCATCTTCATCAGGTGAGGCTGTGGATGTGCTGAACCAGTGCCTGGCTGCGACAATGGACTGGATGAGGGCTAATAAACTGAAACTCAATCCAGACAAGACTGAGACGCTGTTAGTGGGTGGTTCCTCTGACCGGATGGAGGGTGTTCAACCTGTTCTGGATGGGGTTGCACTCCCCTTGAAGGAGCGGGTTCGTAGCTTGGGGGTTCTCCTAGAACCATCTTTGTCACTTGAGGCGCAGGTGGCCTCAGTGGCACGCAGTGCCTTCTACCAACTTCAGTTGGTGGTCCAGCTACGTCCCTATCTGGACAGGGATAACCTGGCTTCAGTTGTCCATGCTCTGGTAACCTCCAAGTTAGATTACTGCAATGCACTCTACGTGGGGCTGCCTTTGAAGGTGGTTCGGAAACTGCAGCTAGTGCAAAATGCAGCGGCCAGATTGATAACCGGAACCAGTAGGTTCGAACATATAAGACCAACTCTGGCCCGCTTGCATTGGCTGCCTGTATGTTTCCGAGCCCGATTCAAGGTGCTGGTTTTAACCTATAAAGCCTTACACGGCTTGGGACCACAATACCTGATGGAACGCCTTTCCCGACATGAACCTACCCAAACACTACGTTCAACATCTAAGGCCCTCATCCAAGTGCCTACTCCAAGGGAAGCTCGGAGGTCGGCAACAAGAGACAGGGCCTTCTCTGTGGTGGCCCCCCAATTGTGGAACGATCTGCCCGACGAGGCCCGCCTGGCGCCAACATTGTTATCTTTTCGGCGCCAGGTCAAGCCTTTCCTCTTCTCTCAGGCATTTGGCAATATCTGAGGAGCCTGGGTTTGGTTTGTTTTGTTTTGTTTTTGTAGCTTTTTGAAGTGTTGTAGTGGTTTTTAAATGTACAGATTGTGTGTATGTTGTATGTTTTTGCTGTTTTAATTTTTGTATATTGTTTTTAATTGGTTTTAATCCTATGTAAACCGCCCAGAGAGCTTCAGCTATGGGGCGGTATACAAATGTAATAAATAAATATAAATAAATCTGCGGGGTGCCAGATTTGGGACCTCTGATTTAACATAAAGCCTGTGGTATTTGCATGGTATTTGGTTGCTTAATCCCTGTATTTTTGGGTTATGTCTACATCTCTCTCTTTCAGTGTGGTTGTGGGAGATCCATGTTTAAATGTACAGATCTGTCATTATTCTGCCTATTTTGGCCTGAAGACCCATTAAAGCAGCTGAATTTAACAAAGTGTGGTGTGATGGAATGGTCATTTCAATGTGGGAGGAGCAGGGCTGGGAGAACGAGAGATGTTTTGAGCTCTGTTTTCCACCTTGATGCTCAGTTCGCCTTGTTTGCTTTCTTGAACATTGAACATCTTTATGTACCAAAATGTGCATCTGCCTGTAGATTAAAACATGAAAATATGTCCTGGGGGGTGTCTTTTAAATGGCACATTTTTCAAAAAGGATGCATTTTGCAAAGTTGATTGCAAGCTTGAGAATGTGCAACCTTTTTCCCATTCAGGGTTGTGAGCAGGGCATGTTCTGCTGTTTTTTGAACTGAAACAAAATTGTCATACATACCTAGGAAGGAGTTAGTTGTGGGTGGATTGCAACTGAACTCTGTATGATTTGGAGCGACTAGAACCTCATCCCAAACTTTTTCTGGATGGGGCTCTAGTCACTCCAAAATCATGTAGAAATTGGTAGCAGTCTACCTATGACTAACTCCTTTCTTGGGATGTATGAGAATTTTGTTTCTGTTCAGTATGAGTCGACCAGGGTCCAAATAGCTCTGACAGTGACAGATCTGGGTACTTAAAATGGATCTGACCAAGAACATAAAAAGTTGAGGTAGATCAGGGGTGCAAAAGCTCAGACGTGCACGCCAAATCCATCCTACCTGGGGTGGGGTGGCCAAACCAGACTTCCGGGGTTACCCAGATAGCCACATCCCCTTTCCCCCAACTGCAGGTTGTTTGGTGGTTTCCCGGCTTTTTTGCATTTCTCTTCTCATTCTAAAAGCTTGAAATAACTCTGCTAAGGCTTAGCTCCTGGCAGTAAGGGCTGGTATTTTATTTTAGTATTTTGGCCCCACCCCTTGCTTTTGGCCCTGCCCAAGACTGGAATGCGCTCCCTGAGAACCCTTCCAAAATTGAATTCAGCTCTTGTGCTGAAAGAGGTCCAAGACCCCAGGGCTAGGAGGCTCATTGGTAATAGGAAAAGGGGCGTGCAGGTGAGGGTTCCTCCTCTTACCTGGTGATGGCCTCTCCTTTGCCCTTCCAACCCGGTCTTTTTATTCTAGCTAAGCACACTTTGAGTATGGGAACTTGGCTGAAGACAAAAGCATCTGGGCCAGACATCCGGTGGCAGTAAGCTGTGGGGGCGAAAACCTCTGTACTTACCACTCATGTGTCCATTCTGCTATTAAAAGGGGACATAACTGCTATTAAAAGGGGACAGATCAATATTTAAAGATCTTCCACCACAGATCTGCCATCATCCAACCTAGTTTGGTTGTAGCCCCATTAAATGGTGGCATGTCAAAAAAACAAGCCTTTAATATTTTTTATTGTTGCTCCATGATTTTTAGAAGGCATTTATTTAATTTTAAAGTCGGCTGCATTGGAACGATTGTTTCATTGGACTGTATGTCACCTTGATCTTGGCAAAGGTATCTAATAACTTTTGCAAGCAAGTACATAAAATAAAATTTAGTCTCTGTGCTTGACACCAGGCAGTTCCAATGGTATGTGGCGATCTGGACCCGGATTAATATCAGCTTGGGTTAAAAAGTTAATGCTTTAATGAAAACACACTTGAATCTGCAAAATAACAGAACTGTTCAGCATTGTCCAGAAGTCAACAAATAACACAAATATAAATCTTAGCATGAGTTCTGGCTCCAGGACTTGGATAACTATAGTGCCAGCCCAAGACCTCTTGCTGTTTTAACCCAAATACAACCTCCATTCTTCCTCAGCTAAGACCAGCACTTCACTCTCCCACTACACTACTTGCTCTGCCAAGATGCAATCTTATGCACACTTTCCTGGGAGTAAGGCAATAAACTGAAGGAGACTTCCTTCTGAATAGGTATGGATAAGATTGCACTGCAAATTAGGAGATAAGAAGAAATTCTGGTTTCCCGCATGATCGTTGTAGTAGCTTCTTCCTGTTCCTCCCCTGCTTCTTCTTAGTCCCTTTGGTAGTTTCCCCATCTGTTGTTGAGGTTGCCATGTCCTGCAAAATGTCCCAAGGCTTAACAAATTTTGTTTCGTTGAATATTCTTCCTGCGAATGCACTTTAGATATAATCTCCCAATTGTGTTATGAGGGTTAACCTCTGTAGCATAAAGGATTGGTTAGAAATCCTACTTAAGCAGGAGCCCTAGTTAATGGCATTCCTATTATACATTAAATACACAACTGTAATAACTGTTTATTGCGTTTTTATCCCATTCCATGGAATACCTGAGTGGTGTACATGATTCTCCCCTGCCCATTTTATCCTTATAACAACCCTGTGATGTAGGTTAGCCTCAGCGATGGTTACTGGCCCAAGGTCATTCCATGCTCGTTATGAGAGAGCAGGGATTTGAACCCAGGTCTCAATAGTCCAAATCCAACATGAAGCACAACAGCACACTGGATATCAGTAGGCCTGTTGCCGTTAAAATGTTATTTGCGGATAATATTATTTGCAGTTGAAATGTTATTTGCAGATAAGAGTCCTTATTTGTGTGGGCTCTTCACATAAATGTTTAAATCTCCTTTACAGAAATACTCGGTCGTTAATGCTTCTCTTTGTGTGTGCGTTTTCAGGACAGGTCAAAGTTTTTAGAGCCCTGTATACGTTTGAACCTAGAACTGTAAGTATGCATTTCATCTTTTCTCAAAAAATATAAGGGGGAGTTTATTTTTGGCAGTTAAAGCCAGTCTTTTCTTTATGATCATAAAACATTGGAAGTAGACAAGTCATATGGATCGTAACCCTATATAGGATTTGGCTGTCAGTGCATATTTCAAGCACTAGTGTTTGCTAATACTGGGTGCCTCTAAATGGCACACCGCACAGCTTCAGCTCCTTGCGGCGTGGCGCGCATTGACATTCCTTCCGGTGATCTACACCGGAAGGAACACCAAGGCAGCTTTTCCTGGCTCCGCTGTCGCATCCACAGCAGCTGGAGCGGCAGCAGGGAGCATTGGCTCCCCTACTCTCAGGTAAGTGTTTTTTATTTATTTTTAAAATTAGGTTAGGTTTTTTAATTATTATTATTTTAACTTAAATACTGTAGAGTACTGTAGAAGTTAGGGTAAGGTTTGGTTTTATTTTTGTAATGGGGGGAGGACTGTGGAGGTACGGAGGTGGTGCAGTGAGCTTATGGATCGCTGTTCCATCCCCTTCCCTGCCCAGCCCATGGCAACCAATCAGTGGTCGCTATAGACTGAGCAGGCCTCCCAGAAACGGCGGAGAAAAAGCAACAGACAGCAGAAGCCGTCTTTGCTTCGCCACAAACTAAAAAAGTCGCACTAAATGCCCAACTTTTTTAGTTCACAGCAAAGCCCCTTTGCCTCTAGATGGCTTCGGATTGGCGGCAGCATCATGTAACGCAACTGCCGCCATTCCAAAGCAACCGCGACGGATGCTGTCCATCTAGAGGTACCTACTGAAGCATGCACGGTCTTGTGGGTGTACATGGCCACCTCTCTTTGGGGTAAAAGTGATTGTGTAAACACATTGCTGGCCTCAGCAGTCACTATTCCTGAACAAACAACTTTAAAAGGACAAAAGAAGTAGAAAAGGAAGTAAAGCACAAACTTTACAAATTTCAGATTGAGCACAGTGTGAGAGAAGGGTTGTTAGGCCTCATTGTCTCTTGTGCTCTTTCTGCTTATGGAGACATACGGCATGGGAATGCTGTGTCATCTAAATTTTTGTGCAGCCGCCATATGTTTATCTGAATTCGTTAAAGGGAAAGCATTCACCTAATGATTGTGACGACAGATAAATTGATTGTTGTATAAAAAGCTCAACAAAACACCCCTTTAAGATGTTGGAATGGTTTACTCTTGCTGATTCAGCACATCTTCTGAGCAGTCACAGAGAGAGCTATTCTTATAGCCTGGCAAAAGCTTAAAGGTATCATTCTCTTACAAATCCTTTCAGTAATGCCTTGCAGAATAAGGAAACTCAGAGAATTTCTGCTACAACACTGGATAAGGAATTCCCTCCCTCCCTCCGCCCGCTTGCTTGCTTGCTTTCCTCTTATTTCTTTCTTTTAACTAATACAAGGCTTTAATTAAGCTCTGTGCTACCGAATAGGCTTCCAACAAACTGGAGCCCAGAGGTGAAACAATTCCGTAGTAGTTTCCCGGTTTAAAGTGATATTTTAAAATTAAAATATCAGTGTGGCCATGCCCCCACAGATCAGCTCTCTTAACCTTCCCTTACCAGTGCTCTCCTGCCCCATGTTCTCACCCCACTCTCTTCTGCCCCCTCCCCTTTCCTTCTGTTCCTTCATCCACATTCTGAGGGAACTGAAGGAAAGAGGATCAAGCCAAGCACAGTCTCCATAGCGGCCCTTCAGAAATGGAGTGTGTGTTCTCTTCCAGTCTCTCTCAGAAATTGACCCCCCCCCCAAAAGGAGAGCAGCAGCCAGCAAGCTTCCCTGTGTTAAGCTGGCTGGGAGAATGCACTGTGGACTGTCATTCTCTTTCTGTGTCTCTCTCCCCTTGCTAGAGAGGGAGGGAGAGACAGAGAGAGCAAGCAGCCAATGAGTCTTGCTGGATTTGCCCAGCTGGGTGAACATGGCCAGCCTTGTTTGGTATCGCATCTGTCTTTCTCTCTCCATCCCCTGAGAAACACAGTGAGGGATTACCTAGAGTCTAACTTTACTCACCAGGGGTGGCCAGATTAATCAACTTTGTCAGCCAGATTTAGAATGTCCGTGGTGGGCTCATTTGAAATCCCCCCGTGGCTTGGAGCAGAATGGATCTCTTTTATCACAAGACCAGGGAGCAATGACCATTTTTCCAGGTGTAGGAAAATGCCTGGCCAACGTGGCAAGCAGAATACGAGCTATATTGCAGCAGACCCCCAGATGCAGGACCTGCTGAGGGGGAAAGGCGTTAAGGGCCCTATGTGCTTGGGTGTGTGGCTGCATGTGGTTTGGGGCTTGTGTCTGAATGTGAATGGTGGCAGAGGAAAGTGTGTGGAGTGGCCTTGAAAGGAAGAGGAAGAGGGGATAGGTGTCCATAACTCCCCTCAACAAGAAGCCTTCCCTCAGCTAAGTATAAGACTTGAGGGACAAATGACACAGGAGATCTGTGACTGGCCCTCTGAATTTTGTTGTTCTTGTTGTTGTTCTGATTAAAATGAGTGCCCCGTCAATTACTAAGTAATTTTTTAAAAAGTCAAAGAGAGCCAATTGAGGATCCCTCCCATTGTGCCCTTCCACAGTGGTTGTTCTTGTTAATTGGTTTATTCCAAGACAAACCAGCAGGTGGCAGCAGGGGACAGCAAAAGTCCCATTTTCTTTGCTCCCCCCCCCCCCCTCAACAATTAAATCAATATCCTTGGAGCAGAGATGCCTAAGCCTTTTTCAAGGCAGGATGGACCACTGTTCTTGCTCCTCTCCATTTCTCCCCGTGCACTGCACTGAATCCTCAGCTCTGGCTTCCTTCCTCCTCTTTTCAGCTATCCAGGGTCACTTTTTGACCCTTCTCAGCTTCCTTACCTTCCCATTTCCAAGTATAGGATTATCTTCTCACCTCCTCGGCACACGCCTTGTGAGCCAGGGTTATGGTGGTCATGCCTAGGCTCTCAAAGACCTTTTGTAAGAACAGACCACTAGAGGTTTTCTGCTCACAAATCTCACAATACACGTCAGCATAGGATGCCCATTTTCACATATCTAGTACTGGGTAGAAAGCATTTTAAAAAATTAATTTGCCAAGAGTGCAGTTCATTGATTTTTTTTTTTAAATGATGTTACATTTGTTCCACTATTCAGCACCCGGCATCCATGAGATAGCTGCCGAGGGCCCAGTGGTGTTGATGCCTCCTGTGGATTGGGGCTACCCACCCTCCCTGGATCAATTTTTACATGGCAGTAGATGGCTGCAAGCTGCCCACCGTCTAAAATGCTCTGCAGTGCCCTGGAGTGTCACTGTGTTGGAGGATTGTGGAAAAATCAAAATGGTGGACGGCTTGCAGGCACCTGCCACCATTAGTGGGGCCCAACAGATAGCCCTTTCCTGCTGAGCTCCTTGAACCTGTCACTAGCCCTGCCTCTATTCCCTTCTTTCATGAGAAGCGCAGCCAGCATGGATTAGGCAGATATTAGCATCGTCATCATCCCATTAGTCACATCGGTCACTGGCATCACATCGAAAAACTATACAGACAACCTTCAGAAACTGGGCCTACCAAAATACATCCGTACAAACATCCAGAAAGCAGTCATACTTACAACATGCTCAATTATCAAGAAATTCCTGAATCAGTAAAAGACAGCATGATTTGGCAAAGCCTGTCATGTCCATCTAGAAAAATAGCCATGAAGAGATAATAATAATTAGGGGTGTGCACCGGATCGGGTCCGATCCACGATCCAGACCCGATCCGGGGGAAATCGGATACAATTATCCGATTTCCGATCCCCGCATCTGGATTGTCCGATCTGATCCAAACCGGTCTGGAAAGACCCGATCCGGTTTGGATAAAATCGGAGGATCGGACCTCCTCCCGCCCTTTGCACTCCTTACCTGCCGGGGCTATCTGCTGCCATCCACTGCCGCCCGTGAGTGGCAGCGGACGGCCCCCGGCAGGTAAGGAGCGCAAGGGGCAGGAGGGGGGCCCACTTACCTGCCGGGGCGGCCGCTTCCCTCCAGTGTGCGGATCTACTGAGAAGCAGGCTTCATGGCCTGCCTCTTAGTAGCGTGCCAGGTGATGATGTCATCACCTGGCGCACTACTGAGAGGCAGGCTGGAAAGCCTGTTTCTCAGTAGATCCACATACCGGAGGGAAGTGGACACCCCAGCAGGTAAGGAGCGCGAAAGGGGAGGCGGGAGGGGGACCCCACTTATCTGCCGGGACGGCCTCTTCCCTCCGGTGCTCGAATCTACTGAGAAACAGGCTTCGCGGCCTAGTTCTCAGTAGAGCGCCAGGTGATGACCACCTGGTGCTCTACTGAGAACCAGGCCGCAAAGCCTGTTTCTCAGTAGATTGGACCAGCGGACGGCAGTGGGCGCCCGGCAGGTAAGGAGCGCAAGTGGGAGGGAGGGACAGGGAGGGGAGAGTTATGCCCCCACTCACTTGCCCCCATGTTTTCGCCATAGGCTTGCATTGGGGGAAAGCTTTCTTTCCCCCAAAGTAAGCCTATGGCAAAAACAGCTAAAATGGCGTCCGATCCAAAAATCGGATGTCCAATTTTCGGATCGGAATCTTGTCCAAACCGAATCAGGAAGCCTCCGATCTGATCCGAGGCCTCGGTTCTGATCCCGGTTCCAATCCGATCCGGGGGGGGGTATGCACATCCCTAATAATAATAATGCAAAAGCTCTCCTACAAACTTGTTTTGGAAACTCTCCCAGAGGCACATGCAGACCTGGAGTTTCAAGTCAGGATGCAGCTCACACTGCCCGTTACTGTTTGTGCAAAAGAATGATAATTTGTACGTCTTCTTCAAGCTAAGCGAAACCATCCTAAAACTTTGACTTGGAGTGGGAGGGTTGGCGTTGGGCGTTAACCAAAAATGCCATGCTTTTAAAACTATGCTTTAAATCAGCTCTTCAATTCAATCAGCCTATTTATTGTTTTCAGCCAGATGAACTGTATTTTGAAGAAGGGGATATTATCTACATTTCCGATATGGTGAGTTCATAAACACAGTATGTTAACAAATGTGCAGTATCATGTAGACAGAATACATATCAGACAGAGTGTTGGTTTCCTTTTTCACTGTTGTTTTTCTTTTTCCTCCAGAGTGACACCAATTGGTGGAAAGGAACCTGTAAAGGAAGAACTGGATTGATCCCCAGTAACTATGGTATTTTCTTGATTCATTTTGCAAGATGTACCTATCTACCATAGAAGCAAAAGGAATTCATAATTGTATATTTTTAGGCAGTATATATGAGTAGGATCCAAAGGGAATCTAGTGCCCTACTTCTAATCTAATGTCATAACAGGCCACCAGTATATGAGCACTAGATATAGCGTAAAGGGCTACTCCAGAAACAGGTGGTTTAACTGGAGGAGTGCTTCACTGCAGTCCTGCATGCCATCTGCAGGGCTGAAACAGTGTGCCATTTTATTTATTAAAATGTATTTTCCACCCTTCAGTCGTATTATCAGGACATCTTCCAATAAAAAGACAAATAACTAAGACATAAAAATAAGCTAAAACAGTAAATCTATAAAAGCAGCATAAAATGATATATGAACCAAAATAAAACAGACACAAAAGTTTAAATGCCTAGGAACATAAAAAGGCCTTTGTGTGGCACTGGAAATACATCAGATCCATTTTATGAATTAGTTGTGCAGTCAGGTTTGGAGATGGGACAGTAGGTTTTTCCTGATATTTAAAACAGTACTTTTCTTTTAAATTTCTTCTCCTATTGAAACCAATGGGTAGAGGTCTCTGCAGGCACCATTTATAACAACAGCAACCACCTCAGAGGTCCTAGCTCTCTCTACGGCGTCGGAGGGTTTTTTCTAGACAAACTTATGGTCACTGGGATGCTGTCTAGGAGCCATAGGATTTAACTCTAAAATACAAAAAAAAAATTAAAATACGTTGAAATACTTAAATACTGGGATAACAGGAACGTGTTAGCCTGGCACTGAAAAAGGCAGCAGTGTGGGGGCCAGGTAAGCTTCCCTTGGAAGAGCATTCCAGAGGTTAGGGGGCACCACAACAGAGAACCTCTCTCTGGTTGCCACTTCTGAGCCTCAGATTGAGGCAGTACTTGAAAAAGAGCTTTCTTGGGCAACTCTGGTTGAACCATTCTGGAAGCCGGGTTCTGCATTAAATGAAGCTATTCTAATGACTACACATAAAGTGAAGAGGTGGGAAAGGGGAGGAGAAACAAAGTCCTTCACATTTTGCAACTTCTCTCTCTGTAGTCAGCAATTGGGATTTTCCATTTTTTAATCTTTTTTTCACTGCAACAGCACACGGGACAGCAAAATGCTTGCAGATTCCTGCCTATCCAGAAGCACTCTGCCTAAAACTACTGTAGTTCGTACTTCATCTTTCCCCTAATTTTATGTTTTCCATGGAAGCGATTGCCATGGGATATGCAAAAGGCTTTGGGACACTGAAACAGAGAGGCTGCCAACCAAATTTTGAGTCCTATGTCAGCAACTGACTGACTCTCATAAGACTGTAAAATTAGTGCTCTAATTATCATGACTCTTGTTTTAAATTCATGTTGTTTAAAAAGATTGCTTCTTGTCCTGATAGAACATGTGGAATGTCCCTTGCTGCAGGCAGCACAGTGTGAATTGTTGCATTTTTGATTTTGTGCCAACAATCCCAGAGTCACAGAGCTAATAGATCAATTGTTTCTGGAATTGCATTTTAATTTGTCACACAATAGGGTATGTCTCTGAGCATCATCAGGCGGGTGGATTTTGCTGTTGCTCTGGCCTCCTGCTACTGTCCCACAATAGCGGGGAGATAAAGAGGAAGCAGCAACGACCATGTGTCCCATTCAGGGGCCATTTATATTGTGCCAGTTTTCCTGCACACAGCAGGAAATGGTGGTACATTCCGGGTTTGTTTGTTTTTAAAAAAAAAAAGACGGATTAAAGGGGGTCTTATTTTGTGACGGAAAAACGAGCAGAAGGAGCAGGAGGCGGATGACGACGTCTAAAGGACATGCGAACATCCATAAATGGGCAGAAGTGAGCGTGCGATAAAACACTCATCTGATGACGTTCTCTGGGTAAAGACTTAAGTTCCAATCCAAAAGCTCCTGTGTACATGCATCCATTATGAATACAGAGCTCTGCATGAGCAGGAGCTTCCCGGATCACTTCAAAGTCAGGGAAGCTCTGTGTGTGTAATTCCATTGCATGTATATTTTCATTCACAGAAGTGAATAAGAAAGGGCGCCATTAAGCACAGTCATGATCTGTGGAGCTTTGTTTTGTTTTTATTTATTTGTAGTTTATACAATATGGAATTTAATGTATGTTTTACATCCATGACTATTGATGAATACTAACATATTAGTGCATAAAAGGAAGAAATTAAAGTCCCTTGTCTCAGGCCCATTTAGCAGGAGAGCTATATGTGGTGGTGTAGTGATTAGAGTGTTGGACTCATGAGAACCCATGTTCTAGTTCTCACTCAGCCATGAAGCTCAGTGGGTGACTTTGGGCCAGACACTGACTCTCAGCCTAACCTGCCTCACAGGGTTGTTGTGCGGATAAGATGGAGAGGAGGAGGAGGACTCTGCAAACCGCCTTGGTTTCCTTGCTAGAGGAAAAATAGTGGGCTATAAGTGTAATAATAAATTTAAAAAATGCAGAAGTCAATACTGCTGGTTAAAATGTTATATGTTTTTGCTTTTGTTTTAGTGGCTGAACAAGCAGAATCCATCGACAACCCTCTGCATGAAGCTGCCAAGAGAGGTAGGTGCAGAATCGGATGGGGTTTGTAATAAGCAGATCCAAGATGTATTTTTGTATGATCAGTTATACAGCAGCAACAGACAGGCCATGGCCTAAGTAACCATGTCTGTTCCCATTGAATTCAGTGGGGATGAAACTGATTGGGCTGCTGATTTTTTTAAAAAATATAAATGTTGGCAAGATTCAATGTTGTGCGAATGCATTTCCACTCATGCAACGGCTTTTCCTTCCCATGGAGCTCCTCGTACCCACAGAACACGAACTCGCCTCTTCTGCCCTGGCTGGGACAAGCAAGCAGGGCTTAGGAAGTAGTGGTTCCTCCATCCCTCCCCAGTTTAGGATTGCTCTGTCCGTAGTGTTATTTCTGAAGGCACCTTCCAGTTGTTTTATTTAGCTGTTGGCAGCATTGCAGGATTCAAGCAAAAGGAACCCCAACATATGTGCAGGAGATACTGGATCGGTGCTTTTGTAAATCAGTTAAAGAAGCATTTTACATACAGGAGTTTTAGAAACATACAGTGCAATCCTATGCAAGTCTACTCAGAAGTAGAATCATAGAATAGTAGGGCTGGAAAGAGCCTATAAGGCCATCGAGTCCAACCTCCTGCTTAATGCAGGAATCCACTTTAAAGCATATCTAACAGATATCTGTCCAGCTGCATCGTGAAGGCCTGTAGTGTGGGAAAGCTCACTACCTCCCTAGGTAATTGGTTTCATTGTCGTACTGCTCTAACAGTCAGGAATGTATTCCTAGGTAAGTAAGTATAAGATTGCAGCCTAAGACTTCTTCCTTATTGGACATTTGACTATGCAGTCAATTCAAGAAGTGTCTTGAATGGAAGATAGCATCTGTATAGGATTTCCATTCATGCAACAATAATATGATTTGATAACTTTCTTTTTTGCTAATAAATTGACCTGCATTTAAACTGAAACACATTGTATAATAGTGGCTTTCATGATTCTCAGTACGTTCAATTTAATAATTGTTTTTGTTTAAAATTATGTTCCATCAAAAATATTTTTTTCTGTTTCAGGAAACCTGAGCTGGTTGAGGGAATGTTTGGATAACAGAGTTGGGGCCAACGGCTTAGATAAAGCTGGAAGCACAGCCTTGTACTGGGGATGCCACGGTGGACACAAAGGTAAGGGTGGAAATGCTGTCAATTTCAGTTTCACTCAGTTTCTCATTTTTCCAGCCTTAAATCCATTCTGTATCTGCATCAGTTCACAAATTGTTGTTAGTCTGCACAAAAAAATTGTATGAACTTTTATGAGCATTTCTCCCAACATTCATATTTTTGTATGCATTTTTGCCTAATATATTGCAAGCAATTTTCTCTAATAAGAATACATTTCCAAACATTGTTTTCATTAATATGAACATTTTTGTGTGCACCTTTCCTTAATATATGCATGCTTGGACACAATGTTTAATCAGAGAATGGAATAACAAAATTCAGAGAATTGTAAATATTGTAGGATAACTATGTTTCAGTTTCCGTATTGATTTGGAAAGTATGACTTACCTAGGTTAAAATGCAAACCAAATGAATTTCTCTCCCATTCCTACACTAAAACCTAAGATTCTCTCCTAGTGTTTTGTCAATTCAATTTCCACAGGATTTTAACAAAATGATATGGACATTCTGAGCTGATTGAGTAGATGCTGACTTTCCTGTTGTATTTTGAGTAGAAGAAAACAAGTTCCAATTTTTCATGAGGTTTTTCTTTTTCTTTTCACTTTATGTAGACATTGTGGAAGTGTTATTGACGCAGCCAAATATAGAACTAAACCAACAGGTAGGGAATCACATATCAAATGACTTTAAATAATTGATTTGCAATATATGATTGGTTGCAATTGGTTTTAACCCTGATGGTTATTTCCCTTTTACTTGCACAGAATAAACTGGGAGACACAGCTTTGCATGCTGCTGCATGGAAAGGTTACGCAGATATTGTAGAAACACTGCTGGCAAAAGGTAATTTTTACTTACCCACTCATCCATGTTCTATTATAGACATAGGCTCAGTTTGGGTGTCCATAATGAGTACAGAAATGTATGAGCTTTATGCCCACTCACTCCGTCCTCATGCCACACTTTTCCTTTCTTGATGCACCACATTTCAACACTTCCTGGATTTGTAAACCAGAGTTTCCTGTTACAGCCACACTGGGAAATATAGTTACCAGGATTAGAACAAGCCAGGATCTTAAACCATGGTGTGATGTTGGTTTAAGTTGTTCCATTCCTGGTAACCACAATTCCCTGGTTCTGATGTAAAGGGAAACTGTGGTTAATTGAGGACTTCCTGGGTTAATCATGGTACACTGAGAAAAGAGAAGAGAAGTGGAGGTTCAAGGATAGAACATCCAGGCACTTCTCTCATTTGTACATCTGAACTGGACTATACACATTTGCATGCCTACTACAGTGCATGTTGTAAGTGGGCTGATTTTGTAGACTCGTTTTATCTTCTACAAGACAGTTACCATTTTTTTCCTGTTCAGTTCAAATCCTAAGAAGTCACCAAAGCTTCCCAGGTTGTCCATGGATAGAAATTGTTGGTGACATCTTAAGATGAGCTTCATAGGTCCCTTAAGTCAAGGAGATATGGACCAAGATCTCTGCGTATTCCATATTACTGTCTCCTAGGTCACTGTTGTTACCAGGATGTAGAACTTCAAGCAATTACTTAGAATCCTGCATCCATAGAGGTGCAGAATCAGACCAAGAATGCAGTAGCAAACCTGTTAAATTTCTACTACAGACATTAGTTCTCCAAAGGGCGCCATTGCCAATGGGCTTTAGAAATAATACTGTGTCATTCCTTCTATAACATGCCTTTTCTTCTTTCTATCTGCTTAGGGTGAGTATGGGGCAGTTTTGGGTAGCTTTATTCTGGGTTATAAAGGCCACCTCATTTGTCCTAGAAATTATTGCGTTAATATTGAGGTGATATTAGACATAATGAAAATGTTAGTCATAATGATAGAAAAACAATGTAGATCCTGCACTGAGTACAGAGTTGGACTAAGGGTGCTTCCAGATGTGGCTTTTCTGCAATCATCCTGAAACACAGAATTTTATGGAGTGCCCAGATTATGATGTCTTCAGTTTGTAACCCTCCTCTTTCTTTCAGCTTTTTTTTATCAGAAAAAAAAATCAGTTAAGGGAAAAAAAGGCAGACTGGCTCCACAATGCCCTTTGATTTTTAGCACTAGGAGCTCTCTGACAGGAGCACTTTAGATGTCCTCCATGTTCACTTCCAGCTCTATGATTCTAATATACGATCTGAACTTTAATTAAACCTTGAAAGCCACCATCGGCCGTGGCTTTCTGCAGTGGCGTAATGGCATCACTCTGTCCCCTGGCAACTTTGCAATGAAAGTCCTATGTACTTTGCATTGGACTGGGAAACCAGTTCAGTTTTAGACAAGAACTGCTAATAAGGAGAGTGAAGGTATGTGACTCTAGCTTTTATGGTTGATGAATTAATGGAGGCACAGCTGTGCCTCCATTGTTAAGGTCCGTCAGTAAAAAACACATTCCGCCATGTTAAAGTGATAATTGGGGGGGTGTCATTCTAACAGCCATAAAATCGAAAATGTTTCACCAACCTTTCTGAAATTTACAGGTGCCAGAAAGAAATGTTTGTTTTACATTACCTGAAAATTTCAAGAAGATTGGTGAAAGATTGAGGGAAGGAGAGCAGTTTAAGGTAGAAAAGGAATACAAACCTGTCTCCCTGCTTTTGTAAATTTACTTCCGGGTTGAGACATTTTGTGCTTACAATTTGCATAATTTCTAGAGCCCTATTAATTAATCCAGTGGTGGGATCTTCTTCCTCCTTGACTGTAGTTGGTGGAAAGCTTTTCGTTTTTTAAAAATTCCCTTCGGTTGACTTTTAAGGACTATTTTAACCTCTCATTCAAGTCAATGAGGCGGCCATCTTCTCTCATAGCGCAACATATGCTCAGTAGCGTCACTCTCCCCCCTCACTCCTGCCTTAGAATGTGGGGTAGGTGAGTGAAATGGCCGCTGCCTCTAGCACAGACCTTTTGAGTGAAGAAGAAGAAGAGTTTCTCTTTTCTCTTCTGGAACATGCATTCCTTTGGCTCTGAGAGTATTTTGGGCTATCTTCATAAGGCCAGTTTGCTCTTTTGCTCCCTGGTGATGCAGGGTGTGGTTCCTCTGGATCCATGGTAACCTGATCTTCAGATCTCTCCTGGGAATAGGTGGCTATACCTTTCTTTCTATCCCCCCCACCCCATACACACACAGTGCTCCTTCCCTCTTTTCTAAGAGTTTGGTCCATACTGCTATAAAGTTGAAGCCTTCAATCACTTCATTTAATTAGTTTGGGCCGGTGTTAAGTTTTAATTACAATGTTGAAACCTTTCAAAGTGCTTCTGGGCCTACAACGTTGGTTTCGGCCTAGTCACCCTGTTTTTCTAATTAGGTTTAGAAACAGTTGAGCTGTCGTGTATTTTGCATAGTGTACACACATGAATTTTCTTTCTAATCCTTGCAGTCTACACTGGCTCCCTCCTTGATGTGTTTTTGGATGCAGAAAACCCCTTTTTTGTTCCAGCAGGCCTTTGGCAAATCATCTGGACCTCTGTCTATACCTTTGACTTTTAAATTGTTATGTATTTAAAATGTTAAAAATGCTTTAATATTGAAAAGTATTTAAATATATTTTTAACTTTTGTATATTTAGGCTGACCATATGAAAAGGAGGACAGGGCTCATGTAACTTTAACAGTTGTAGAGAAAAGGGAATTTCAGCCAGTGTCATTTGTATGCAATTAGTCCCTGTTGAAATTCCCTCTTCATCACAACAGTTAAAGTTGCAGGCACTATACTAGAGTGACCATATACAAAAGAAGGCAGGGCCCCTGCAACTTTAACTGGTGTGATGAAGAGGGAATTTCACCAGGGACTAATTGCATACAAATGACACTGGCTGAAATTCCCTTTTCTCTACAACTGTTAAAGTTACATGAGCCCTGTCCTCCTTTTCATATGGTCAGCCTAGTATATTCTTATTTATAGGTTTTAGCTGTATATGTTTTAGTTTTGTAAGGCTGCCCTGAGGCCCAGCATTGGGCAAAAGGCAGGATACTACTACTACTACTACTACTACTAGTAATGTTTCAGATTTCACTTCTGCATCTGACGTTCTTTTGCATTTACTTTTCTTTATAAACCATTCATATCTTAAGACTTCTTGTGTGGCATGTTTTCATTGGTTTAACAAGTTAAAAGGGGTATTCACTGTTTTCATGCTTATGTTATAAAATCTATTTTCAACGGGCCTAGTAACTTCAAGAGTAACAGAGTTGGGGAAAATCCTCAATCTCTTTGCTATCTCCAGGGACCCCTGGAGATAATTTAGACTGACCCCAACCACAAAACACTATTCCCCCTTCTGAAGAGATCTGAACCACAGACTACTAAAGACAAAGTAGCAGGCCATAATAACAGTTCTCATGTGGCCATTTGCCTTATGAGGCAGGTGCTCTGCAGGCTACCAAATGGAGGGACTAACAGGCCATAAAGTTAGGCTGACCATCTGAAAAGGTGAACAGGGCTCCTGTCACTTTAACAGTTGTAGAGAAAGGGGGATTTCAGCCAGTGTCATTTGTATGCAATTAGTTCCTGGTGAAATTCCCTCTTCACCACAACAGTTAAAGTTGCAGGGGCCCTGCCTTCTTTTCTATATGGTCACTCTGGTATAGTGCCTGCAACTTTAACTGTTGTGATGAAGAGGAAATTTCACCAGGAACTAATTGCATACAAATGACACTGGCTGAAATTCCCTTTTCTCTACAACTGTTAAAGTTACAAGAGCCCTGTCCTCCTTTTCAGATGGTCAGCCTACATAAAGTTGCCTGGCTGGGTCTGCCAGAAATCCACCCTCAACACTCCTGGAAGGTCCATGTTCTATAGCACCTGCTGTCAGATGAACCTGAGGGAATCCCACCCTCCACCCTTGGGTTTAATTTACTGGCTTCCCCTGGCTGAACCTTGCAGGAAACTATAGGGACAGACAGAGCAGGCATTCATAGCACACATAGAATGCTGAGACTGGCAAATCTAAAAAGCAAGTGTGTTGCTTTTCAAGAACCAAGGAAATTCAATGGGTCTTACTTTTGAGTAAATATCTAGGGATGGAAATGCAGCCTGTGCAAGAACTGAGTAGGGTGACCATATTTGGGAAACCAAAAAAGAGGACACCTAGTGGTGGTGGGGCAGGAAACTGGCTTTCTGGGGCCACCTTAAAGTCCCCAATTGGAGCAGAGGAGGGGAAAGCCTGTCATTCTCACCCCACTGCTCCAATCAGGCCCTTTTCTATAATGCCTGGGTATGACACGTTTTTCCCTTTTAAGGCCTTGATTGGAGCAGTGGGAGAGAATGACACACCTCCAGAAAGCATGTCATTCCCCCCTGCCACGCTAATGGTGGCCTTAAAAGGGAAAGTGTGTAATTCCAGGTCATTATAGACTATTGCATGAAATCCCCCCTGACACCGAGGATAGAACAAAAACCAGGAGAAATCTGGGGAAATCCTGACAGTTTTTTAATATTATTTATTATTGCATTTATATCCCACCTTTTTTCCGCCAAGAAACCCAAGGCGGCATACATAATCCTCCTCTCCATTTTATCCTCACAACAGCAACCCTGTGAGATGGGTTGGGCTGAGAGTCTGCAAGTGGCCCAAAGTCACCCAATGGGTTTCCATGGCTAAGTGGGGAGTAGAACCCAGATCTCCCAGCTCCCAGTCCAACACTTTAGCCACTAGGCCACACCCTAATGGTCACCCTAGAATTGAGCCATGCCAAGTTGGAAGCAGATCGGTTCGTGCCTTGATTTTTAGGATATATTTTTTAAAAAGTTTGACTTCAAATGTTTTTCTAAAATTCAAGGCATGACCCAATCTGCTTTCAACTTGGCATGGCTAAAGCCTTACTTAAGAGGTACCATGGTGCCAAGTTTCATCTCTTCATCTTTACTTTCTTTTTTTTTAATGTACTGCTCAAGGCCCTAGACCCCAAAGAGGAGTATTGGGTTTGAAGTTTTAAAAATCCCTAAAACTCAAAGCATAAACAGATCTGCTTCCAATTTGGCATGGCTCAATCCCTACTTAAGAGCTACCATGCTGTCAAGTTTCATCCTTTTATCTTTAAAAATGATGGAATTGTAAGCATTTTAGTTAATTTAAAAAATTTAATTGAAGTTTTAAACATTTCTAAAAATCAAGGGATGAACGGATCTGCTTCCAACTTGGCATGGCTAAATCCCTACTTCAGAGCTACCATGGTGCCAAGTTTCATCTCTTTATCTTTAATTTCATTTTTTAAACTTGTACTGCTCAAAGTCCTGGACCCCAAAGAGATTTCTGTTTGAACTTTAAAAAAATTCCTAAAAATCAAGGCATGAACGGATCTGCTTCATACTTGGCATAGCTATATCCCTACTTAAGAGCTACCATGATGCCAGGTTTCATCTCTTTATCTTTAAAAATGAGGGAGATGCAAGCATTTTGGTTGATTTATTAATGTTAAAAGTGAGTTCAACACATAACACTAGCTTTGATTTTATATTGGATGTCAAGATGGTATAATATTCTGGCTGACGCCGGCTTGGTTGTCAACTGTATAATATCCAGTCATCCGTTACACAAAGCCATGAAATTCATTAAACAAAAAACCTACGGTTTACAAAAACAATGTTAAGGCTCTACAGTAGGGATGTGCACTGGATCGGACCCGATCCACGATCCGAGTCCGGTCCAGTGGGAAATCAGATAAATTATCCGATTTCCGATCCCGCAGCTGGATCGGCCGACCCAATCTGAACCGGTCCGAAAAAGCTCCGAACCGGTTCGGCGGATCGGCGGGCGCCCACTGGCGCCCACCGCCGCTTCCATTGGCGGGCGCCAGCGGGCGCCCGCCGATGAAAGTGGACAGCGGGGGGGGGAGGAGGGGGGCACTTACCTTCTCGGCCCGGTGGCTCCCGTCCGGCGCCGGCGCCTACTACTACTAGCAGGCTCCGCGGCCTGCTCTAGGGTGGCGCGCCGGGTGATGTCATCACCCGGCGCGCTACTCTAGAGCAGGCCGCGGAGCCTGCTGGTAGTAGTAGGCGCCGGCGCCGGACGGGAGCCACCGGGCCGGGAAGGTAAGGAGGGGGTGCGTGGAGGGGAGGAGGGGGCGGGGGGAGGGGGGCCCTTACCTGCCCGGCCCGGCGGTTCCCGTCCGGCGCCGGCGCCTACTACTCCCAGCAGGCTCCGCGGCCTGCTCTAGGGTGGTGCGCCGGGTGATGTCATCACCCGGCGCGCTACTCTAGAGCAGGCCGCGGAGCCTGCTGGAAGTAGTAGGCGCCGGCGCCGGACGGGAGCCGCCGGGCCGGGAAGGTAAGGAGGGGGTGCGTGGAGGGGAGGAGGGGGCGCGCGGAGGGGGGAGGGGGGAGGGGGGCCCTTACCTGCCCGGCCCGGCGGCTCCCGTCCGGCGCCGGCGCCTACTACTACCAGCAGGCTCCGCGGCCTGCTCCAGGGTGGCGCGGCGGGTGATGTCATCACCCAGCACGCTACTCGAGAGTAGGCCGCGGAGCCCGCTGGTAGTAGCCGCCGGCGCCGGACGGGAGCGGACGGGCCGAGAAGGTAAGCAGTGGCGGGGAAGGGGGCTTACCCCCCCCCCGGAGCCGTCCGCTTCTATCCGCTGGCGCCCGCGGGCGCCAGCGGATGGAAGCGGGCGGCCCCAGGGGGGGTAGGGAGCGCGGGGGAGGGGGTTTACCTGCCGGGGCCGTCCACAGCGGACGGCCCCAGGGGGGGGGAGGGAGTTAGGCCCCCCCTTACCCACCCGCCGCCATTTTTTCCTCATAGACTTGCATTGCAATGCAAGTCTATGGGGAAAAAAATGGCGGCCGATCCAAAAATGTACGATTTTTGGGTCGGGATCGGACTCGATCCGGTCCGGGGGGCCTCCGATTTTGTCCGAACCGGTCCGGGACAAAATTGGAGGTCCCGATCCGGGTCCCGATCCGATCCGGGGGGTCCGTGCACACCCCTACTCTACAGATTCCAACCAAGCACCAAAAAGCAGGGAAATTGGGAGTTAAGGCTCACAAGCCTTAACGCCACATCCTCCCTAAGGAAGCAGAAAGTGCAAGTGAAATTCTCATTCTCCCAAAGCAGATAAACCATGAGGACAAGGTGGAGAATATGATATGCAGAGGTGACTGTGGGGTTGTGGAAAACTGATCACGAACAACTTAGGGCCACCTACTTCTCTTTTTTTGTTTAGAGCAGCCCTTCCCCAACCTGGTGCCCTCCAAAGGTGTTGGACTACAACTCCCATCATTGCAAGTTAGTATGTCCCATGGTCAGGAATGCTGGGACTTGTCATCTCAAACACCTCGAGGGCAGCAGGATGGGGAATGCTGTTCCATACCCTTACCAAATACAGGGTCTGCCTAATACTTTTCTCTCACACACATCTCGCATAGAGCAGCACTCTTGATAACAAAAGGGGCACTATTCATTACAGATCTAGAACCAGAGCATGTGCCAGGCACTTCCAACTTTTGGTCAATATCCTGCCTTTCAAAGAACCAATGTTTTTTTCTTAAAATGTATTTATAAAAAATATACTGTTCACTCCCCACTATCCCTGCACAATACATCATCTCATCAAAGCAACAGCGGAGCAGAAGAGGTTTAGTTTGGCTGTCTTGAACACCTTTCAGATGAGATTAGTTTGCAATCCTATACCTCTTGGGAGAAAGCCCTAGTGAATTCAGTGGCACTGGCTTCTGAGAAGACATGTACAGGAGTCAACCTTCTCCAGCCTGGTGCTCTCCAGATGTGTTGCACTGTAACTCTCATGTTATGTGTTATGGGGAAGACAAAAATCAATTCATACTTAATTTTAAAATAATACTTACGCATGAAAGTATTAGGTGGTAGTTCTGTCTTTGATCTCACACTGCTGAACAAGTAAGAGAAATCCTTTATCTGATATTCAAGAAACAGACACTCTATGCCATGTGTTGAAAACTAATGTTGATGTCTGAAAGGCTATCTGGATTAGGTATTCAAGATTCATTCATTGTTGTTTCATTTGGTTTTGACAGTTTATTTAAAGTGATGCAGCTCTTTTGTAGTTCCTTGATTGATCACATATCTTAATGCTGGAAAACATCATACTTTAGTACAGATGTGGTCAGAAAATAGATCTATCCTGATGATTTGGACATCAACTTGCGGCATTCCTGATAACTGCCCATGCTGATAGGGGCTTTTACAAGTTGAATTCCAAAACTTCTCGAGATCTACATTCTGC
This sequence comes from Anniella stebbinsi, assembly GCA_029215795.1. Lineage (NCBI taxonomy): Eukaryota > Metazoa > Chordata > Lepidosauria > Squamata > Anniellidae > Anniella > Anniella stebbinsi. The sequence continues at coordinate 82,707,740 of JARDYH010000002.1, read as the reverse complement.
CTTCCCTTGTTCTTGAACAACATTCCCCAACCTGGTGCCTGTCAGATGTGTTGGGTTGCAACTCTCAACATAAGGAGATGCTCTAAGAAATTAGAAGTAGCTGGTCCTAAGTTGTTCATCATCATTTCCCACAACCCCACAGTCACCTCTGCAGATCAAATTGCATATCTAGATTTTTGAGATGACAAGTCCCAGCATTCCTGACCATGGGACATACTGACTTGCAATGATGGGAGTTGTAGTCCAACACCTTTGGAGGGCACCAGGTTGGGGAAGGGCTGCTCTAAAGAAAAAAGAAAAGTAGGTGGCCCTAAGTTGTTTGTGATCAGTTTTCCACAACCCCACAGTCACCTCTGCATATCATATTCTCCACCCTGTCCTCATGGTTTATCTGCTTTGGGGGAATGAGAATTTCACTTGTACTTTCTGCCTCCTTAGGGAGGGTGTGGCGTTAAGGCTTGTGAGCCTTAACTCCCAATTTCCCTGCTTTTTGGTGCTTGGTTGGAATTTGTAGAGCCTTAACATTGTTTTTGTAAACCGTAGGTTTTTTGTTTAATGAATTTATAATAGTGATGTTCTGTATTTTGTTTGCATAAAGGTGCCAGAACAGATTTGAAAAACAACGAGAAAAAGCTGGCTTTGGACATGGCTACTAATGCTGCCTGTGCTTCCCTGCTCAAAAAGAAACAAGGGCAAGGTAAGTTTTTTGCCTGGTTTTCCAAACATTCTTCTAATGTGCTGCCTCAACAAATGAATGGTGAGTATCCCCAGAACAATTACATAAAGTGGGATTATGTGATAAGGTTAGGAATGGTCCCTCTGCTCAGGGCAGACATGTGATAGTGAATTGTTACCAAGAACGCTTCTAGATGAAGCTTTTATTGTGCAACCTCCTGCTTCATTCATGGAGCTTTATGAGGACTCTAGACGACGACATCTTTTTGTAATCCTCCTGGGGTTCCGGACCTCTTGTAATTTTTTCTTATCACAGAAAGTCCATTAAGGATGGAAAGTTGAAACAGTTGTGGAGTGTCTTTTGATTGATTGATTGATTGATTAAGTGATTGCACTAGGAGCTATCAGTGGGAGGTCCCTAAGAAAAACTGTAATGCACTAGAAAAATGGCACCCTTTCAGTATGTTCAAAGGTATTTTAAGAGCCAGGGGGAGATGAAATTGTTCTACATAGACATGGCAGAATGCCAAGCTGATTTGGGAGGAGGCTTTTTTAATTACTATAAGAATATCAAGATACATACAAAATGTGATGAAATTGGCTTAATAGGACTTTGAAGTACAGGAGATGACAAATCTTTTAAAACACTCAGAATGTCTTTCCCTTCTCTTAATTGACAATTTTACATGGCTTTTGTTCTTCTTTCCAGACATAATGCGAACATTAAGCAATGCAGAGGAATACCTTGATGACGAAGACTCTGATTGAGTTGCATGAATATTGTCTTGAAAAAGCTACAACCTCTCTTGCCTCCACCTTTCTTAAATCCTTTCTCTCTGTAATCACAAAATGTGCTTTTCACACATACAGTGATGAAGTGTTACAATAATTTCAAATAACCATGGTGAGAGATGCACAGGGTAAAAATCTCCGCATTAAGGGCCAAAAATTCTCTAGTTGCATTTAAATAATTTGTCTAGGTGAGCGTACATGTATCATAGATTTTTCCACCAATTCCCTATTAGACTGGAAACAGGCCTTGCCCTTTAAAACAAGAATAATATTGGGGATATGGAGATAACTGTCTGTTTGCACAGCAAATAGCCATTTAAAAATATATCTGACATGATTAGCATTATTTTACAGAGGGAAACATCTCAGGTAGAAGATTGGTTGTTTTTTCCACAGCACATCTTCACCTTATTGTGTACGTGTGTGTGTGTGTGTAATTGGGTCCCCTGTGTGTCAAGGCATTGGGTGCCCAAATTTCAGGAGTAGGAAAATATTTTATATTGGGAAAATATCCTTAAGGGAGTTGGAGTTAAACAACTGTTGTGTTTCCCACAAAACCTGGCTGTGGTCATGACTGTTGTATGCATACGACCTATTGTTGCCAGAGGTTATCCATGGCAGTAGAGGTCAGATCTAGCCCTGAGCAGGGACAGGGAGTGAGTTGAATTAGCTGAGAGAAAAGTACACAACTTGGTTCATCAGCTGATACAAGAAACCACAAATTCCTCCATCCAACTGTTCCTTAGATGATAAAGGGAAGTTTAGACCTCTCTTCTATTCTGGAATGACTGCTGGGAGAAATCAGGCTCAGAGATGAGAGTCTGATAGAGTCTGATGTCTAAATCTAAATCCATCCAAAGCAGTGGTCACCAAAGGCAAAGGGAGGCTGAACCCCACTTTTCCCTCTGAAATGACGGTAAGCGTGGGGAAATTTTTTTTTGGAGCCATTCATTTCTTCCAAATTGCACAGTCCCTGCTTTGTACATGTACGTGTGTGTGTAGGGAGAGGGAGAAAGTGTATATATGATTTTTAAATTTTCATTTTAGGAGAGGGGAGATGAGATTAAAAGGTGAGATCCTCGAATTTCTTGCTTTATGGCTCACATCCAAAGTCCTTAGACCAGGGGTAGGAAACCTGGTGCTCCCCAGATGCTTTGTACTACAGCTCCCAGAATCCTTATCATTGGCCATGCTGGCTGGGGCTGGTTGGAATTGTAGTCCAAAACTTCTGAAGGGCACCAGGTTCCCCACCCTCGTGTTAGACAGTCAGTATTTTCTTTGAAGGCAGGTATTAAGAATGTTGGCCTCTATCCAATGGAGCATGCACATAATCTGATAATCAGCAGTCATTCTAACTAATTGTTGAATGGGGAATAGGATGACAGAGGCACATTATGGCTGTGTTCGGACAACATGATAGCCAACAGTGGGGTAATACTCAGTTGTTTAGGGGGTACTCCCCATATGACATAATAACTGTGGTGTGGATTAGGATCAACGTTGAGTTGACTATAAATCCATACTGAGTTGACTCACTCCCCCCCTCCTTCCCCCCCCCAGTCCTCTCGCTAATATGCCATCAGCCATTGCTGCCAAAAATCTATCTTGCCGGCTAGACTAGAGCCGCAGTCACCACTTTGACCACTCTTGCCTTGCGACTCTGGCTGACAAAATAACCAACAGCCACCAAGGAAATAACCAACAGTGCCCTCCACACAACACGATAACCAACGGTGGTTCAAACAGCCAACTCTGCACAGCATTGGTTATTTGTGTTGGTTATTTTGGCCATATAACCAACCGTTGGTTAAAAAGCTCCCACCACATAACACGATAACCCATGGTTGGTTAATGAACCAACCGTCAACTATTTAAACCACCATTGGTTATCGTGCTGTCCGAACCCAATCTAAATCTAACCTTTTGTTTCTCCTGAACAGCTAATTGATGCTAATGGTGCCCATAGCCATGGCAGCTGGCTCAAGAGGGAATGCACTAAATCATAGCTCATATTCACAAAATATGTGTGTAGAAACTATTTTCTGTATGGGCTTGCAACCTAGCCCAGTCAGAAAATTTATATGGAGAAGGAACTTACTCTTTGACTCAAAGTGCTTGCATTGTAGTAACGTTTACAACGTATTTGCATTCATATTTGTAGCATGAAGGTGTGGACTGTTTCTCACTTTATGCTCGCTTTGCTTTCCCCTTAGCTTCCTCCTGTCCTTCAAAGGTTCTGGCTCTCTTTCCCTACTCTGCCCCCACCCCAAAATATTTCACTTCAGAGTTGATGTGTTCCAGAAATCATTTATCAAGTGGAAAACCACAAACCAAAAGTATCTCCAGAAAAGGATACAGTATGAATAAATATTTTAAATGCTTTGAAACTTAATTGCACTTCCTCCTTAAGAATGTAAGAATTTGCCTGTGTTGGAATCAGTCGGGGCCTTCAGGACTGGCTCTACCGTTAGTCAGAGAGAGGCAGCTGCCTCAGACAGCCAATTTCAAAGTGTCGTGAAAGAGCAGCAACGTGTGCATTATTTATTATAGTTGTATTTTTGCTGCCAGGGAAGAGGAGAGGCATTAGTGAGGTATTTTGCCTCAGGTGCCAAAATAACTTGACTGGTTTTGGGAACTGTGCAACTTGACTGTTGGGGGGCGGGGGGAGTGGTAGAGGCACCATTTGTTGCTGTGCCTCAGGCAGAAAAATATCTTCTGCTGGGGTGGCAGAAGCAGTGGGGAGTCTTTTGCAGTCATGCTGAGTGGATTACACAACTGCAATTTTTACAGAGTTAGACCTAGTAAAATTATCCTCAAATGGGAGTGAAGAACCTGCAGTCATAAATCTATTTTTTTAAAATGTGTTTGCATTATGGGTTTGATGCGAGCTTTACTGCAAGGCTAATTATTGTTTCACACTAATTTATGCCTCCCAGAAAAATCATATTGCATTGGAATGAGCTCTTTCCCCCTTGTGCACACATAATTAAGTTCTTAAAATTTTCATCTTATTTTACAAGGCTCTTATAGCTCCAGACATGTTTACAACACCAATAGCTCTGTGGATTAGTAATTTACGCTAGATTGTATGAGTTTTCGCTTTACATTCTTATCCTATCTGTATATTGAAGGTAAAGGTTGCATCATACCATGAGCTGTAAACAGTGCATACATACAAGGAATTCTATTTCATTGAGATCATTTTTACTTTTCTATTGACTATAAGATCTTCCTTAAAGGATATTTATTACTGGTTTATTTGCACAATGTATATTTTATCATGAAAATCTGTTACTTTTAATAAGTGATTCTAAGCACACCAAAGAATGTGGGGTGGTTGTTTTTAGGTCAAAGTTTCATCTTGACACTTCCCAAAACCCCTTACTTAGTAATATGGATATTGTCTTAGTTACAGATATGTCACTTCCAATTATAGGGCATCAACCTAATATCAAGCATTTACCTAAACTGCTTTAAGTGTAATTAAAACTATGCAATGTCATTTCAGTTTATTAATGTTTGATATTCATTAATTTATTATCTTTCCAAGGCTCAAAGTGGTGTACAAAACCTTATTACAGATTAAGAACAATAAATTGAAAAACAGTGCTCCAACCCAACTACCCAATGAAACCAAAACAAGCCATAAGAGACTTTTTATATTCTGTCTGCAGGATGGAGACAGGGAAGCAAAACATAATGGTTCTGTTTCTTACTTCATGTGCTGATGGAACTCAAAGCAGAGATGGAGAATTTGATCAGTTTGCGTGAGGGACAGTACCAGGAATGGCAGACTCAGATATGCGGGATGTAGTCTATGGCAGGCATTTTATTTATTTTAAAAAACATTGATACTTCCCTTCAATTAGAACATTCCCAGGGTGGTTTAAAATCATATAAAATACAACATCAATACAAAGAAAACAATGGGTTGGATCCAGACTTGATAATAATTATTTATTATTGCATTTACATCCTGTCTTTTTTCCTCCAAGGAACCTAAGGTGGTGTTCGTAATTCTCTCCATTTTATCCTCACAACAACAACCATGTGAGGTAGATTGGGCTGAGAATCTATGAATTGCCCAATGTCACCCAATGGGTTTCCATGGGCGAGTGAGAACTAGAACCCAGATCTCCTGACTCCCAGACCAACACTTTAGCCACTACACCACATATCCATTTAAATCAATGGAGCTTAAGTTAGTCATGCCTAATTTAAGTCCCATAGAATTCAATGGGTATGCTTTTAAGTATGGCTAAGCCTGAATCGAGCCCAATAGATAATAACTACATATAGGGCTAAAAACTATGGTAAAGTTTAAGAGCCTGGGAATTAAAAAAGTAATTTTATCTAAAAGACTGTAACACCAGCAAGCCTCCCCACAAGTATGGCATCACAGCTGAGAAGGACCTCTTCCTGGTCACAACCACTTCAGCTCAAATGACAGAGGCATCCAGAGAAGAACCCACAAAGATCTTAGTGTCTGGAAGGTAGGAATTCCAATCAAAGAGCTACCACAGTACTACATCACATTGGGTTGTATCCACATTTAGACATGTGCAACAACCCTCACACCCTTCTACATATGGCAGCCCTCCAGCTCCCTGGAAGTGCTACCCAGAGGGTTAGGAGGCCCTGCTGAATGTGCTAAGTTGGGGAGAGGGTATCACAAAAATTGAGTGGAGGCACCTGGATCCCACCCATTTAGTTTGATCCCTGAGTCTCATTCCTTTCAAAGAGATATGTAGTACAATTCAGTGCATGCTTATTAAAGAGCAAGTCCCACTGAGTTCAATAGGGCTTATTCCCAAGAAACCGCGTACAGGATTGCAGCATTAATCATCTATCATGTCTAGTTAGTATGATTGGGACCTCTGTGTTCAACATTTGAATGAACAAACCTGATGCGTCTAGAATGATAGCACAACATACATTTAGGGTCTTTTACTGCACTTTACTTGAGAATTAATAATAGGAAAGGACTAATGTTGCCATTCTGAATATTGAGCTGGGACAGCAAATCAAATTGTGTTCCACAAAATGCAGTTTGGAGACTCCTGCACAATCCCATAAAAGGAAACCAGATCAGGCAAGCATAACTGAAAACCTACAGATTTTCTGCATTCTGGTTCCCACTATTTGATCAAAAGTAAATTAATAAAAAACACCAAAACAGCTACACAATCCATTTAGTGCTCATTGTCAAGTAAGCAAAAACTTGTCTGCCAGTGCTCGGCTGTGAAAAACCTCAATGTGGAGTAAACTTTGCGTAAGTAAGTCCACAAATTCTCAAAAAAGCAAAACTCAATAGCTATGGTGCCTCTATGTTTATACTGTAGTCAAGGTAGACATTTAGCTCCACCATAGCATCACTCATTTCACTGGAATCCTGACATTTAACTTTAACACTAAAATTATATGGTAGATTACTGACTCTCTACACTTTCTCAGCAAAGATTTAATTATAGGATATAATGGAAATGTTTGACTGACTGACTGACACATAAATACACTGTAAACTCCAGTCGTCAACAAAATTGTTCATTTTTCTGAGACACCAGTCATTTCTTCTTCTTTTTCCTTGAGGGCTCAACTAGGCACTTTAAAACAAAAATTAAGAACAGCTGGGGCAGTGGAAATTGTGTCTCAAACCCAGCCCTGGGGGAGAGGAGATTAATTCTTTCCCCAATTAAAATCTACCCCAGTTGTTATTTGTTTCACAGGGGAAACCATATCAGTTCCTGCATGTGTTCCCCTATGACACAAATGACAGCTTGGGAGGGGGCATTAATAAGGGAAATGGTGAAGTTGAAAGGGTTAACCCCTTCTTCCCCAGCACATAATCCCAATCCAGTCTCCAAGTGGCAGCTATTGTTTTAAAATTAACCCACAGGACATCCTGAACCCAGATCTCCCACACCACCACATCTGGTATGGTACTGAGTATGTCTGTGGGGAGTGGCCTCTCCAACCTGCTGCCCTCCAGATGTTAGTACCACAGCTCCCAGGATTCCATGCTGATTGGAGCTGATGGGAGTTAATGCCCCAAATTGCTGGAGGACAACACTGATAGAGGCTGGTTTCAGACAACACTTTAGTCAATGGTGGGTTGAGTAGCCGACTTACAGTTGGTTTTTTTATGGATGCTCCCCACACAACATATTCCTACACAACTGTGGGTGGTTGGGGCTGGCGTTGAGTCGACTAATAGTTAATCCGGCATTTGACTGTCACATCCCCTGCCCCTCTCCCCTCCCTCCTCCCGGTGCTATCCCAGCAGCCTCTGCAAATTGCACCAGTTGTAGCAGAGTGGCAGCCGCCGCTTTGGTCGCTCTTGCCGCCTGCCTCTATGGGCTTGTGTTTTAACCCACTCACCACATGCCATTAACACACTCACCCCTCCACACAACACTTTAAACTACTGGCTTCGAGCTAAACAACTTGCAAGCCAGTTGTTTCTCTCTGTTGCTTATTTGGGCAGAATAGCGTACCATCAGTAGTTTGTGAGTGGCGTATTACCCTCCACACAACACAATAAGCAACACAACTGATGATTGTTTCCCCCCACTCCGTTGCTTAATGTGTTGTCCAAAACCAGCCATAGCTGTATTCGGACAACACATTAAGCAACGGAGTGGGGGGGGGGGGGAACCGTCGTCAGTTGTGTTGCTTATTGTGTTGTATGGAGGGTAACACGCCACTCACAAACTACTGATGGTACGCTATTCTGCCCAAATAAGCAACAGAGAGAAACAACTGGCTTGCAAGTTGTTTAGCTCGAAGCCAGTAGTTTAAAGTGTTGTGTGGAGGGGTGAGTGTGTTAATGGCGTGGGGTGAGTGTGTTAATGGCGTGTGGTGAGTGGGTTAAAACACAAGTCCATAGAGGCAGGCGGCAAGTGCGACCATAGTGGCAGTGGCCACTCTGCTACAACTGGTGCAACTTGCAGAGGCTGCTGGGATAGAACCGGGAGGGGAGAGGGGCGGGAGCTGTGTCAGTCAAATACTGGGTTGACTATTAGTCCACTCATTGCCAGCCCCAACCACCCACAGTTGTGTAGGAATATGTTGTGTGGAGAGCACCCACAAAATAACCAACTGTGAGTTGGCTACTCAACCCACCATTGACTAATGTGTTGTCCGAATGCAGCCATAGAGTCTGAGGGCTCAATTTGAAATGACATAGCAGCAGCAGCAGCAGCAGATCTGAACCATGACTGTGGGAGTGAATTAATTCTTCTGTGAGCTTTCCCCCTATTGGGTATGGGGATGGCTGAGGCCACCTTGTAATCTCAAAACAGGTGAGTTTTGAACTGAAGACTTCCTAATCCTTAGTATAGTGCTTTTTTTACACTTCACAAATGCACATTTTGTTGTATATAGTTTCTGCCTTAAATGTGTTGTGCTCATGCATCAAATTCCATGAAATTCCTTTGAACAAAGATTGATATTAAAGCAAGTATTCCTTCAGGTTCCTGGCTCTCAAACCACATATCAGGCTTTAAAGGGAAGCACTAATACTTTGAATTGTGCTCAGAAATGGTACAACACATTTAAAATGACAAATCACATTTAGTAACTTAGAAGCTGTATTCTGAACCAAACAGATTCTGAACAGTCTTCAAAGGCAGCTCCACACACAATGTATTAAAGTAGTCAATCTGTAAGGTTCCCAGGATATGGATAACTGTGGCAAAGCTATGCAGGAGAGACTGCAGTAGTGCATCAGCCTAAGCGGATGAGAAGCACTCTTTGGCCAGATCTACACCAAGCAGGATATAACACTGAAAATGGTTTGAAAATGGAATGTGGAATGTGTCCTGGGCCCCAAGAGTTGTCAGTACTGTTATAAACCATTATAAAGTAGTAGTGTAGATCCTTCCCTTGTCACATGCGCTACCTGGAACTCCTGTGACAAAGCTGCATTTAATAGTATCCCCAGATTGCAATCAGGATATCTTACAGGGAGTGCAGATCCATCTAAAGCAGGTTAAAGCAGATCCATCTACCTACAGGACCTTCATCTTTTTAGACTGAGAGCCTATCTACACTACTGCTTTAAACGTTTTAAAGCAGTAGTGTAGATGGGTTTCAGTTAATTGACCAAGATATAAGCCGGATCAAATAATGCTAGTATTAGAAGCGAGCCATGCTAGCTAACCTTTCCTTAAAATATAAAAGTGTGAAAATTACAAATTTCCAAAATCAGGGTGTGAAACATTGGGAGTGATAATTGAGGTGGAATTGTGACATATTTGTAGAGCTGTCTGTTGTTGTTTTTAAACAACAGATTCACATACGGACAGTGGCTACCTTTGCTTGTTTGTTCTATTTATCAGTTACTCAATAATGTTAAATAAATAAATAAATAAGCAATTTAAAATCAAATTCCAGTTGTTAGAATTACTTGGACCTTTCTTTTACAGCTTTGTGGCCTTTATCTTACAAAACACATTCATTTGAGTTATTGGCACGTACAATGTATGTGTGAACATAAATATGGGTGCCACTTAGCATACTGCCTGATATTTTGTTCAGTTACACCCCTTTGATTCCATTAGGTTTCTGTGCAGAAAATTGTTTTTAATGTTGGTAGTCAAAATATTCTTATTTCAGCCATTAGAGGTCACTGACAGCAGCAGCATATATAGAATGCCTTTGGTCAACCTGCAGTTCCTCACATATAACACCGCTTTTTTGGGGGGGTTAACCTCCGTTTCAATTGTACTGCACTCCTGTGGTGGGTTAAAAAAATGCTACAGTACAATTTCAGCATTGAACTGATAAAGTATATATATATATATATATATATACACATATACATATATATATATATATATATATATATATATCTCACATACATACACACACATATACATATATATAGTTGTAGAATTTTTGTGTATAAAGTTAATTTTAAAAGCCACTGAAAAGTAAGTAATGTTAGTTGGTAGTCAAACAATCCTTAGTTTCAAACACCAGAGGTCGCTGACAGCAACATTTAAAGTCCTACGTCTGTCATTCTGTACTTTCTTACCTGTGGAAGGATGGTGTTTTATCTCAGCCTCAGCTATACGGTATTCCTATGATATGTTAAAATACCACAATATAGTCCAAGCTTTTGAATTAGTGAAGCTTTTAATGTTTTAACTATGAGGTGCATAGCAAGCACCAGTAGATTATTTTATTCATAGTGCTGAGGGAGGGGGAGGGAAACTGAATTAATAACTCAATTGTCCACATGACAAAGTAACGATATTGGAAATGATCTACTAGTGATACTTCCTGCATAAGTCCTTTTGTCTGGCTGCTGTTGATCTGGCGGAAGTAAACAAATCCATGGGGAACCTCCATTTTCAGGCCTTCAGCAACATTCCATCAGGCAAAGAATGATCAGATTATGAAACAAAATAGTCCACCCAGTGGAGGCTGGTGTCGCCAATGCCAGTGGGGCAGTGATCCCATTCTGGAACCTCACTGCAAGTGGTGGGTGGTATATTCCTCATGGCCTCTTTCCCACAGAGTTGGAGCACACGTTACAGGAGCCAGGGGAATGCCACTGAGAATGGCTCTTCTGTAGTGAATTACTCACCCCACTGCTGTAATATGAAGGACTGTTGATTACATAGAGTCGATCCATCATACAACAATGTACTCTTGCTATGTGTTATCTGAGGCAGGGACGATTCAACTCAGAAAGGCTGTTATGGGCTGTAGTATGTGGTCTATTTTTTAGTGTGAGATGACCCTGGTTGCCCAGGGACAGTAGCCATCCACAGCTAAGACTGCTTAAAAAGAAGGGAAGGGAATCAGGACAAGGGCTCTTTAAATGGCTCAAGGATTGTGAGAGAGGAGAAGGAGGTGGGGCAGAAGCACAGGATAAAAGCTTGAAAGCTCAGGAGAGAGAACACTGGAGGAAAGAGGGGTGGCTGAAGAGAGAATCAGGAAAGGAAAAAAAAGAACAGAAGATGTTACAAAGGGTAGCAGAAAGGGGGAAAGAGCAGTGGCATCATTAGTAGCCAAAGTGCTGAAGCAGAGGAGTGGCTGCTATGAAAAATAGGAGAGACTTTCCAGTGTAGTCAACAGCAGCCAGGAAAAGCATAAAGACAGGGGTACAAGAAAATACTTGCTCAATGCCATGGTGAACTCAGTACCACATCATTCTGATTTTACAACTAATATACTGTTGACGTAACTATCACAGGATCAAGTTTCAAATCTGATTTCTGTTGCTAGGGGTGTCAGACAAGGCTGTATGTTGGCCCCTTTGCACTCTATTCTTAATCAAGTTGGCTCCTCATCTCTATGATGTTGAGTCTCCTGGCCTTAAATTATCTATTGTAAGTTTCCCCCTATTGTTATATGCTGATGGTGCGGTGTTGCTCTCATTATCTAGAATAGATTTAAACCATTTATTAGCTGCTTTTGGGCCTTGTTCCAAGAACAGTCTGATTATTAATTACATCAAACCTAAGGTCTTGGTGTTTGCTCAAGCCTGAAAGCGACATAAATGGACCCTAAATGGCAACAATATAAAGCAAGTTGCTCATATAAGCTGTCTAGGTATACAAATGCAGAGCAGTGATGCTTGGGGTAGATCTACACCAAGCAGGATATAGCAGTATGAAAATGGTATATAAAAGGCAGGAGCCACACTATACTGCTTTATAGCACATTGAAGTGCACTGACAACTGTTGGGGCTTATTAACACATACCATATACCACTATGTCCTGCTTGATGTGGCTCCTGCCTTTTATATACCACTTTCATACCGCTATATCCAGCTTGGTGTAGATCTGGCCTTGGTCTGAACAACACAAGCAGGCAATTAAGTCAGCAAACTTTAGCCAACAGGCCATTTTAAGGTGTGTGTGTTTTAATAAGATGGTCACTTTCTAGTAGTTTCTACCTTCTGCTATTTAATTTTTTTAAGCTAAATCTTTGGTCCAACTTATTTTTGGTATCTCAATTTAGATTACTGGGTTTAACTCACAGGTGGAAGGAGTTCAGTCTAGTTTCCCTAGGAAGATTCTAGGTTTACCTTCTTGTGTTGGAAATGCAGCTATTTACTTGAAAGTGGGTATTCAATCAATTGAATGCTAGGCTTGGATGAATGCCTTGAAAGGTGGCTACATGTGCATTTTTCTGTAGCTCCTGCTAGTTATATTCACTTACTGCTTTCTGCTTCTTCTATTAGTCAGTAGATGATGGAGAAGAAGATTTTTAGGTTGTGCTTTTCTCGTGAAGCTTTGGGCAATTACTACTTAAAGAAGGCATGGCAATCTTATGCAGATATTAATTGATTTAGATCTCTAACATCTGAGAGCTGCAGCTGAGAAATCTTGTTCCCTTTTATCTCAAGTAATCCTCTAAAATACAGAATTGTTGGTGCATACAGGAGAGCATTCATGCTTGCTCTTTTCAGTGTTTTGCCCTCTGCTCTGTTTAGTGGATGACTCAATAAGAACCCAGTTAATGAATGTCTATTGTACCTATTCCACACAGAATGGATGCAATAGAGTGGAATGGGTGCAATAGTGTCTATTGATCATGTACTTCTGTATTGTAATCTGTATTACAATACAGATTACACAAGTACACAAGAGTGCAGAGAGAAGCTGATTTTTTCCTGATTAAGAACTCTCCCAGGAAAATCTTCTGTAGAGCTGGTGATGTTCTGTTTGAAGGACAATTCATCCCATGTCATTGGGAAGGTTGCTAGGTTCTTATTTCAATGCAAAAGGGGAGGGAATTATGTTGGCTCTGTTGTAAAATGTATTGCTTTTATTTCTCTTCATTAGCTGCATCTTTCTTTTGAACAAAAATTTGTATTAGTCTGTAACCATAACAAACCATTCATATTATTCTCCTTTGCCTTCCTCTTCTGACTCTTCAGTCTCTTTGCCCTCTCTCATCATCCTTTTCTTCCTCTTTTTCTACCTTAGCAGTAACTTCAGCTTCCCCCACCCCCAATTTGTATTTCATGCGATTGCTCAACAGCCCCTGCATGAGTATTTTCATTTGGAACTGCGCCCCTTCCTAGAGTTGGAAGACCTAAAGATGGTAGTGCACGCGCTGGTAACTTAGAGGCTCGACTTCTGCAATGCGCTGTACATAGGGCTACCTTTGTGCCTAGTCTGGAAATTTCAACTAGTTCAAAATATGGCAGCCAGGTTGGTCACCGGTACATCTAGGAGTGACCATATTACGCCAGCTTTAAAATTAGGGATGTGCACTGGATCGGACCCGATCCACGATCCGAGTCCGGTCCAGTGGGAAATCGGATAAATTATCCGATTTCCGATCCCGCAGCTGGATCGGCCGATCCAATCCGAACCGGTCCGAAAAGGCTCCGAACCGGTTCGGAGGATCGGCGGATCGGCGGGCGCCCACTGGCGCCCACCGCCGCTTCCATTGGCGGGCGCCAGCGGGCGCCTGCCGATGAAAGTGGACAGCGGGGGGGAGGGAGGAGGGGGGCGCTTACCTTCTCGGCCCGTCCGCTCCCGTCCGGCACTAGCAGCTACTCCCAGCGGGCTCCGCGGCCTGCTCTAGGGTGGCGCGCCGGGTGATGTCATCACCCGGCGCGCTACTCTAGAGCAGGCCGCGGAGCCTGCTGGTGGTAGCCGCCGGCCCCGGACGGGAGCGGACGGGGCGAGAAGGTAAGGAGGGGGTGCGTGGAGGGGAGGAGGGGGCGCGCGGAGGGGGTAGGGGGGCCCTTACCTTCCCGGCCCGGCGGCTCCCGTCCTGCGCTGGCGCCTACTACTCCCAGCATGCTCCGCGGCCTGCTCTAGGGTGGCGCGCCGGGTGATGTCATCACCCGGCGCGCTACTCTAAAGCAGGCCGCGGAGCCTGCTGGAAGTAGTAGGCGCCGGCGCCGGACGGGAGCCGCCGGGCCGGGAAGGTAAGGAGGGGATGCGTGGAGGGGAGGAGGGGACGCGCGGAGGGGGGAGGGGGGCCCTTACCTTCCCGGCCCGGCGGCTCCCGTCCGGCGCCGGCGCCTACTACTCCCAGCAGGCTCCGCGGCCTGCTCTAGGGTGGCGCGCCGGGTGATGTCATCACCCGGCGCGCTACTCTAGAGCAGGCCGCGGAGCCTGCTGGAAGTAGTAGGCGCCGGCGCCGGACGGGAGCCGCCGGGCCGGGAAGGTAAGGAGGGGGTGCGTGGAGGGGAGGAGGGGGCGCGCGGAGGGGGGAGGGGGGCCCTTACCTTCCCGGCCCGGCGGCTCCCGTCCGGCGCCGGCGCCTACTACTACCAGCAGGCTCCGCGGCCTGCTCTAGGGTGGCGCGCCGGGTGATGTCATCACCCGGCGCGCTACTCGAGAGTAGGCCGCGGAGCCCGCTGGTAGTAGCCGCCGGCGCCGGACGGGAGCAGACGGGCCGAGAAGGTAAGCAGTGGCGGGGAAGGGGGCTTACCCCCCCCCGGAGCCATCCGCTTCTATCCGCTGGCGCCCGCGGGCGCCAGCGGATGGAAGCGGGCGGCCCCAGGGGGGGTAGGGAGCGCGGGGGAGGGGGCTTACCTGCCGGGGCCGTCCACAGCGGACGGCCCCGGGGGGGGGGAGGGAGTTAGGCCCCCCCTCACCCACCCGCCGCCATTTTTTTCTCATAGACTTGCATTGCAATGCAAGTCTATGGGGAAAAAAATGGCGGCCGATCCAAAAATTAACGATTTTTGGGTCGGGATCGGACTCGATCCGGTCCGGGGGGCCTCCGATTTTGTCCGAACCGGTCTGGGACAAAATTGGAGGTCCCGATCCGGGTCCCGATCCGATCCGGGGGGTCCGTGCACACCCCTATTTAAAATCGCTCCACTGGCTGCCAATTAGTTTCCGGGCGAAGTATAAAGTGTTGGTCATTACCTTTAAAGCCCTACATGGTTTGGGTCCAGGTTACCTGCGGGATCGCCTTCTCCCGTACAATCCGCCCCGCACGCTCAGGTCCTCTGGGAAGAACTTACTGCAGTCGGCCAAGACTAGGCTGACAACCATTACCCAGAGGACTTTCTCTTCTGCCGCTCCCAGACTGTGGAATGACCTGCCGGAGGAGACTCGTCAACTTAACAGTCTTTTAGAATTTAAGAAAGCTATAAAGACTGTTCTCTTCCGGCAGGCATATCCAGTGTAATTTTTAGAATGTTTTTAGGATGTTTTAGGATGTTTTAATGCAGTTTTAATAACAATTGTCATGTTTTTAATTAGTTTTATGTATTTTATCATGTTGTTGTTCCCCGCCTCGATCCAGACGGAGAGGCGGGTAAGAAATAAATTATTATTATTATTATTATTATTATTATTATTATTATTATTATATTAACTGAAGGTAATGCTCTGTGATCACCTACCCTGGTCCTGCTTACCTTTATCACCCAGCTGCCATCCATTTTGACCCTGCAGCTACTTACCTCACCCTGCAAGCACTCATCCCGGTCCTGCAGATTAAGGTGGTACAAATTTTGTTAAAATGGTTCCATCTGTGTTTCATGGATTGTCAGGTATATTTCATTATTATTATTATTATTCTGTCATCCACTCATTAACTGAATCAGATGTTCTTTAGGAATGAATGAGAATTTTGTTCCACCTGCTCAAGTGCACATTTGGACAAATCCCACCCCCCAAAAGTGAAAAACCAGTCTGCAAGTCCATGCGTCTTTTTTTAAAAAAAACTGCTGCGGAATCCCCAGAAAACGGAATTTATTTAAATCCATTGCTGATTTCTCAAGCATTTCTTCTGCAGATACTTATTGAGGGTGACCATATGAAAAGCAGGACAGGGCTCCTGTATTTTCAACAGTTTGATAGAAAAGGGAATTTCAGTAGGTGTCATTTGTGTGCATGCAGCAACTGGTGAAATTCCCTCTTCATCACAACAGTTAAAGATGCAGGAGCCCTGCCCTCTTGTGTGTCTGTTCAAGAGGGCAGGGCTCCTGCATCTTTAACTGTTGTGATGAAGATGGAATTTCATTGCTTCCTGCATGCATATAAATGACACCTGCTGAAATTCCCTTTTCTATCAAACTGTTGAAAATACAGGAGCCCTGTCCTCCTTTTCATATGGTCAGCCTAACTTATTATATTATACCACCCATATCCGTCCTGGTCCTGCAGTTACTTACCAGTATTGTTCTGGGGGTTTTCCACCTTTTCTTGCAGCAACTTACTGAGATCCCTAAGAAGTGAATCTGATCCTGAAACTACTGATGTGAGTGACCCTGTGATGTAACAAGGGTTAATAAAGTCTATAGTTACTGCATTTATGTGTTCACATCATTCCTTTGAGATGAAAACTGTTAAAGGGGACATATTCCCCTGATTGAGGGGGCATCCCTTGTGGCAGTGATACAGCAAATAAGATTTTCAAAAGCATAACAAAGAGGATGAGTATTTGGTCTCATTCTTGTTGAACCTTCTCTTGAAATCAGAAGACTGCATATGCCATTAGAAGTAGCATATGTACAAACAAACTCAAATGAGGAGTCAGGGCTGAGCCATGGGCAGCAGTCTGGAGTGAGACAGGAGTCAGAAACTGAGGGTCAGGACCAAAGAGCAATAGGGGTCAGAAGGCAAACAAAGAGGCTGTAGCAGAGATGACGCCAGAATTCAGGACAGAAAAGTACGCCAGAGTTTAGGTAGACCTTGGTCCTCAAGCAAATCACCACTGAGATAGGAAGTGCTCTTCTGGTCCAGGAGGAGCCAATGGCCTGTATGGATGGTTAGTCTGTCCAGTGCCAGAAGGCTGCAGTCGTGAGATTCACCACATGTGGCAGTGGTCAGCAGTTCTGGACATCTTTCTGGGAGGCTCACCATACTGGCCAATGATCAGCAGTTCCTGACAGAATTAGATGCAAATGAATCAACTCTTCAAACATAATTATACTTTGTATTTCTATTGCCACAGGCCACTATAATCTTACTCACAGCGTCCAATTCAACATATAGCAGGTATTTTCACACTGTAGTAGTGTCCAGATTATCTAGGTAATATTAAGTTTCTGCATAGTTGTTATAGCTCCCCCCACTCTCCATGCACACACAGCCCTCTGTTAAGGAAACTGTTCCAACCATATAAGAAGAACGAACAAGGTTTTTAAATTTTTTACTGCTTTCCATGGCTGCATGCAGACTTGTCTGTTTTCAAGGAAATAAGCTTTCCAAGACTGGTAAATGGGAAATCAATTCACCTGACCAGCCGAGAACTATGTCGACAGAATTTATAGTGTCACTACTGCATCCTTCCTGGGTTAATATGCAGTATTTTCACATCAAATGATGAGAAGAGGGGCCTGAAGGGGAAAATGGGCTTGTTAGATTGCAGACAGATTGGCATCCACCACAGAAAGCTGGCTTGGTATGTCACAGCCCATTCAAATAGCATGTTATACACTTCATGAGGGAAATGCCATGCAGACATTTATAAAAGCATATATGAACAGTAGTGTTGGAAACTGAAAAGTGTATTGGGTCACATCCCAATTTTACACACTATTGAAGGATTTACTGTAACTCATCACATAAGGTTGGATCCAGCATCAGCATTCTGCTAGCAGAAGGATACTAAATGGAATGGGACCTCTGTGCCCTCATCCTGTCCCATCCCCCTGTGCCCCTCCAAATCTCCTCCAGAGGGTCCCCTAACCCTCGAGCAGATTTGGAGGGCACGTGGGGGGACTGCACAGGGGAGAGCAGCCATATCCATTCCACTGAGGGAATGCAGTTGCTGGATCCAAGCCCAAATCCATTTAGTATTAGCCACATTCTGGGCTATTGGATTGTCTTCAGCCAGTCTCCCTTCAAGAGTAAATATTTCCAAAAACCGCTTGGGGCAGTTTCAAATGTGGTGAAATGAACCCGCAGCTTCTTCATGTTTCCCAAGAAAGCCAAAACAGATTTTGGGGCAGCCATGTCTGTTGTTCATGGGTCTGCCTCATCTAATTTTCACAATGAAAAGTACGCCACTGTGGAATGCCCTTCCCAAGGAGATCTGTCTAGCATCTTTACTGCATTCATTAAAACCTTCCTCCTCCAGCAGGCATTTAATCTTTTATCTGTTGCTCTGATTATTAACTTTACTGCTGGTTCTTTAATACTTTAAATGTTTTTAATGTTATAATAACTTGATCTTTTAATTGTTGTATTTATTGTTTTGGTTGTTGTTTATTGTTGTTTGGTTATTTTTTTTCAGGATTGTAAACTGTCCCAAGTTGGGCAGCATGTAAATTGAATGAATGAATGAATGAATGAATGCATGAGTGAGTGAGTGAGTGAGAGGGGAGCTGAACCCCATCTCGCCTTCAACTTAATTTCCCACACTCAGGTCTATGCAAACTCATTGAGGGCCTGTGGCTCAGTGGTAAAGCACATGCTTTACAGGCAGAAGGTCCCTGGTTCAGTCCCCAGCATCTCCAGGTAGGGGTGGAGAAATTCCTTCCTGAAACCCTGGAGTGTTGCTGCCAGCCAGTGTGGACAATACTGAGTTAGATCAATGATCTAACTCAGTATATGGCAGCTTCTTATGTTACTATATTCCAGGCACTTTTGTCTAATATCAGGCTATGGAGGAAAGTGCTGAAGTGTGAGAGTGCAGTAATATAAAACAGGGAAGGGTTCAGCTCTCCTCATCCATGCACACGATTCACGATTTGTTTGAAAAAATCAGACCCTCCCACCACTGGATACATAAGCAGGATGGCTGCACCTCTCTTATCTAGTTTAGCTTAGGGTGACCATATGGAAAGGAGGACAGGGCTCCTGTATCTTTAACAGTTGTGTAAAAAGGGAATTTCAGCAGGTGTCATTTGCAGGCAGGCAGCACCTGGTGAAATTCCCTCTCCATCCCAACAGTTAAAGCTGCAGGAGCTATACTAAAGTGACCAGGTACAGAAGAGGGCAGGGCTCCTGAAGCTTTAACTGTTGGGATGGAAAGGGAATTTCACCAGGTGCTGCCTGCATGCAAAAGACACCTGCTGACATTCCCCTTTCTACACAACTGTTAAAAATACGGGAGCACTGTCCTCCTTTTCATATGGTCACCCTAGTTTAGCTCTAACTACAGACAATTCTGAATGCTTACTGGCCGAGGGCCACTCTACCTATCCTATTTTGTTGCCATGGGTTTGTATCAGTATTGTGTGTACATGGATTGGAACCACAGTATCATGGCTTACCAATGCAGTGCCGGTAAAATAGATGTAGGTATAATCTATATCAGGGGTGGGCAAACCGTGACTTTGCCCTACAACTCTCATCATCCCTCACCATTGGCTATGCTAGCTAGTACTGATGGGTGCTGTAGGCCAAAAAATCTTTAGGGGCATAAGTTGTCCACCCCATTGTACTCCAATATAGGTAGGTTAATATCAGCATCAGTGCTAATGGCGTACAGTAGCATGTGACTAGTTTTGCCAGGATGTATCTGAATGTGCTTCCAATAGGAAGTAATTCACTGAGGATGGATGACATCCATGTGGACATGAGCATCTGCGTAGTGCACATCTGAAGTTCATCTATGGTTTTGGGTCCAGCAAGTGAAATGCATATGGAAGCTTGTTTCCATATACTGATCTCTATCTCTGGAATGGGGCTCAGTTTTTTTGTTTTAGCATGAATTTATGTGAACCTATATGATGTCTCTAATCATGGGAAACATATAATATCATAACGAACATGTGAAGCCCTACATTCGCAGCATCATTATGTGCAACCTCCACTGTAAAGTACCGACAGCAATGCACACATGTGCCTTAATGCTACACAATCAGAGTGATGGGACTGTGATCATGACTATCGCTGCGTGCAAACTTGTTAAAGGATCATTCACTTCAAACTCACTTTAAATGGATATAAATGACAGCTGAATCTGGCTCATTGGCTTTCTTGGCATAAGAAATAGCACTACTGGACCATCCCCTGCTCTTAGCTCCCATTAGTTGCCAGGGGAAGATTACATTGGATCAATAAGATTTCTTACCACCACCTGAGTTTCTAACTTGTGGTTTTCTATTAATTAGCCACTAACTAGCTACAGCCAGCTTGAAGAAAGCTTGCTGACACTAGAGTTTTCTTTTGACAAAGTTTCTTTTCTTTTACGTCCGGCTGAGCAATGAAATATGAAAGGACTGGCCAGGAGCTCAAGGCCTGTCAGGAGAGCAGAGATTTCAGACTTGAGCCATGAGAGCAGAGCACATTGATGAATAGCTACATCACAGTGAGAAGAGGAGTACTGGCTGCCCTATCCCATCAGCAACATATGTTAAAGAACGATCAATCACACCAGTCCAGAGGGGCACTCTTATCATTGTTCTGAACAGCCTGTAAACTGAGTGCTCATAAAATTTCACAGACAGGGCATGGGAGCATTTGAGGTGGGAAGAGGGGGTGGAAGAGGCCATTTGCCTTTCCACCCTCAGCCACTTCCTCCTCACATCCCTTCTTCTCACAATCTAGCCTTTAATCTTTGTAAACCGCCCAGAGAGCTTCGGCTATGGGGCGGTATATCAATTTTAATAATACTAATACTAATACTACTAATAATAAATATTCCTTACACTGCTTTGCTTCATCCCATCACTCATTCTCCTCCTTTTTTCTAGCCTAGGGTGGCCACTTATAACCCCTTGCAAAGAGGAAATGTATCACCCAAAAAAAAGAGGACAAAAGGGAACAGTACTTTGCATAAAATGTGTATATGATAATTTATATGTATAGATGCACATTTAGTAATTATTACAATTTAAATAGAAATATAGTTCATCACATTATCATGTGGAAAACTGTGACCAGCTTACCCATGCACCTTCCTGTTCAGTCTGTTGTTCAGATGCTCACTGTTGGTGGGCATCTGTTCTTATGGCTCTTTGGGCTTATCTTGACAAGGGGAAAGCCCTGGGGTGCAGCCATCGCGGAGCCGTCCCAGGGCATTCCCCTGAAGCTCCGTTTTAAAAAAGTCAGGGACTTACCCTGACCTTTTCCTGTAGAGCAAGGCGACGCCGGCGCATCTCCAACCCCTGCCTGGACAGGGGTGAAGGGGCAGGCCAGCGAGCTGAATGGCCTCTGGAATGACTCCACACATCCTCCAGCTTCCAGGGAAAAGAAACAAATGGCAGGCTCCAGGTGGGGGGGGGGGGAAATGGGCAGGAGGGACACGTGGACGGGGGGGAGCAGCACTCATGCAGCACCACAGCAGAGAGTGGACCAGCACACACGGGATGGCGGTGGCTCCTCCTCCTTTGCAAACCCCACATTCGCTCCCTGCAGTGGGAACAACCCTGCAGGAGTGTAAGTGTGGGGGTTTGGGGCTCATGGCACCAATGCACCATCGTATAGACGGCCCCTTTATCTTTAAACAGGAAGTGACAGAACAAACTTTCAAATAAAGGACAGATCCCTGGCAGACATCCCTTGAAACAGAAGACTGTCATTATACAAAAAGGACACTTGGCCACTGTATACCTAGCCCCATTCCCCTATAGATGGGGGAGAAATTTGTTCAGTTCGCATTGTAATGCGAATTCAGCTGATTTCACAGTTTCAAAATACCAAAGCTCAGCTATCCTTGAAACTTCTCCAAATATTGCAAAGGAGTTCTCTGACTAAAAAAAACAATGTGTACAAAAAAAATCATGTATGAGTGAAAATTACATTAAAATGCATTATATTAGGAAAATTGCTTGCAAAACTGTATATTAGGCAAATGTATATTAAAAATGTAAATATTAGGGGGAAAGTACATAGAAACATTTATGAACTTTTAAGTGAACAAAAAATTCCCAAACCAAACTTAAGACCAGAGACGGAAATTGACAGATTTGTTCATCCATAAGGCAGAAGCTGCCTTAACTTGGGAAAGACCATTAGTTCTGTCCCTAGTCCTGTCCAACCCAAGTTAAAGCTGGTCTCCAGTAGGGATGTGTATCGTATCATTACAATGGCCGATAACGAACCGATAAGGTCATTATTGGACATCCAATTAATGATAATGATACACATTTCCTCAGGCCCTGTCTGATCCGATCCAAAATCCATATGTCCGATCGGATTATCGGATCTAGGGCCGGCCCTCCCTCCCACCTCTCACTCGTGCTCCTTACCTGGGCCTTGTCCGCTGCCATCCGCTGCTGTCCACTGCTAGGAACTACTGAGAACTAGGCTTTGCAGCCTAGTTCTCAATAGAGCGCTGGCACGCCGGGTGATGACGTCACCCGGCGTGTCATCACTCTATTGAGAACTAGGCTGCAAAGCCTAGTTCTCAGTAGTTCCTAGCAGCGGACAACAGCAGACAAAGCCCAGGTAAGGGGGACCCCTCCCCTCCCTCCTTCCCCGTTTAGCAGTACTACAGAGAAAGCCTGTTTAGCAGTACTACAGGGCGGCGGTGCTAGCGATGATGGGTAAGGAGCATGAATGGTGGGAGGGAGGGAGGGCGGGCCGGCCCAGTGTTTTTCCCCATAGTCTTGCATTGGGGGAAAGCTTTCTTTCCCCCAATGCAAACCTATGGCGAAAAACACTGTTAGTGTATCGGAACTT
Source organism: Anniella stebbinsi (assembly GCA_029215795.1). Classification (NCBI taxonomy): domain Eukaryota; kingdom Metazoa; phylum Chordata; class Lepidosauria; order Squamata; family Anniellidae; genus Anniella; species Anniella stebbinsi. The sequence goes on along the minus strand of JARDYH010000002.1, from coordinate 82,684,759 downwards.
CTGATATTTATCGGATTTCCGATCCGTTCAAATCCGGGTACCCCTCGATATGATTGGATCCGAATTTTTTTTATGTCAGAATTTCCAATAATGATACGATAATTTCGGCCGTGCACATCCCTAGTCTCCAGTGTCTCAGACAGAGGCCTTTCCCATCCTCATCTGCCTAGGATCCTTTTAATAATAATACTTTTTAAAATAGAGACACTTGGGATTTTAAACTAGTGAAGCATGTGCTGTAATATTGAGGCATGGGTCCTTCTTGGGCAGCCAGATGCAATAGATGACAGGGCTCCCTCTCCTTTAATAGTTGTGTAGAAAAGGAAATTTCAGAAGGTGTAGCCTGTAATGCAAACTACACCTGCTGAAATGCCCTCTTCTACACAACTGTTAAAATTGAAGGAGCCCTGTCCTCCTCTAAAGGGCTGGCCAAAGACATTTTCCTTCCTGAGGCCAAAGACAAGATGGTGGCTGCCCCTCCCATTGCTATGTACAAAAGCTGACAAGACTGGCAGTAGATTTCAATGGGTCTGCTCTAAGCATGTCTAAGTCTTGATCCAGCATAATATATTGTAGGAGTCTCAACAGCAAAAGTCTCTAATTGGTCAGATGAGTGAGGAAGGTTTTATAGAAAGCAGGGAGTATTAAGTAACCCACTCAGGCTTATTGCTTAAGAGGCTTTCTTGCAATTCTGGCTGGTCGCTTCATAGATTCCACCTTGCCCAGAGCTTTATGGCAGTGTACATGCCGAATCCTTGCCTGGTATCCCTCAGCTCTCTCTGTTTTAATTCCTCACATCTGGATGTGCCGTAAGATTTGCTGCACCTGGTTATAATGAAGCCTATTGATGTCTGCACTAGCACAAGTCTTTGCTTTGCCTGGATTACATTTCTACATGGGGCCAGCATTGTGGCCAGGTTATCTAGAGGATTGTCTCCTTCCATATATAACTGCCCAAACCCCAATATTGTCTTCAGTGGTCCTTCTCTGCATGCCCCCCACCCCACTGAATGAGGTGAAGGATAGAGTCTTTTCAGTGGTGACACCCCAGTTGTGGAATGACCTTCCCAAAGAGGATCGCTTGGTGCCTACATTGTGGTCTTTTTGATGCCAGTGGAAGACGTTTTCATTTTCCCAGGCTTTTTAACCCTTCACTTAAAAAAATTGTGCTAGTGTATTTTTAGATCTTTGCACTGCAGCTGGCTTTTATATTGGTTACTATTTTGTTTTTATTCTATTTTAAACTTATGATTTTATATTATGTTTTACGATGTCATTGTATTTTATCGTTTTGAGCTTTGCCTTGCAAACCATCCAGAGAGATTTGGCTAATGGGCGGTACTGAAATCTAATAACTAAATATTTATTGATGGAAGATGATGCTTGAGAGAGGGGTACAAGGTATATAAACAGATGTTTTAAATGTCTTCCTTTGCCTTGCTACTTGTGTGCTCTGCTATTTTGCATAGTAATTCCATATAAAAACCAAGGAAGAAAATGATAGCTGTTAAAGAAAAAAATATTTCCTTTTTGTTTTAACATATGTAACCTTTATCTATTAAGATATGTTTTCGGCAAGGTTGATTTGTGACCAACTGCTGCAGTGGCCATTTCTTTCTACTGCTTTCTTTCTAGTTTCTACTGCTGCGGTGGCCATTTCTTATGAAATGATCTGTAGTATGTATAGCACAGAAGCAGCTGTTCTCCACATGGTCATGGAAGACTTAGGCCTATGGGGTCAAATAAACAGTTGTCAATGATGCTGAGAACTGAACTGAAGACAGGTTGGTAGGTCTTTGATCCCCCTGCACTTTTCAGAATAAGGAAGTACTACCAGATGTCCCAACACTGCAGCTGCAGTGAAGGGTAAAACACATTCAAAGGTAGCATTTTAGCTGGATCTTCTGAACAGGCCCACTTTAAACCCTGCTGGTTAAGGCTTTTGGTTAAACAGCAAGGTTTAAGGTGTCTTGTGCAATGTGTTTTGCTAAACCCTGCTCACTCACTAACCACCATCGGACTGTCTGCAGCAGGGTTAGCGGCTCTAACCGTGGCTTAAAATGTTGTGTGTGACAGCACGGCTTGTGGTTAGTGCTAACCCCAGAGAACCACAGTTTTGCTAATCCCAGAGCCTGAAGTGTCATCTGAACAGGCCAAAGGTTTTTAAAAACAATGTGTTGTTACCAGCTGTCTTTCTAAATGAATGAATGAATTGATTGATTGATAAACAAACAGCAATTCATAATACAAAACAAGCATAAAACAGCAGGTGAAACAACAAAACAAAACCTACTTCCACTATTTTACTAAGGACCTAAATAGAAGTTACACACGTTGGCTGTTTCATAGGAAAAAGCAGGTTTGTGGGGAAGCAATTTAGAGCGTCATCAGACAAGCATTTTGGTGCACACTCATTACTGGCCAATCAAGTTTTTTGGTGGGTCCTTTTGACAACACCATACGCCTCCCATGCATCTCCCACTGCTTCTCGTCTTCTTTCCATCACAAAATAGACCCCGGTAAATCCGATTCTGAGCATCATCAGATGGGGTGGGGGAGGGCAATCACATTTCCTTACTGTTGCTTTCTGTCTCACAATACTTCCTCTTTCTTTACATGGAGAAGAAAGAGGAAGTAAACACTGACCACGTGGCCCATTCAGTGTGCGTTTTTATCCCGCTGCTTCTCCTGCACAGAGCAGGAAATGGAGGCACGTTTCACTACAGCTGAATGAAGTTGGGGCAGGATATGTGAAGGAAGCAGATGGCGGTGTCAAAAGGACCCGCGGAGACCTGTGAGTGGGCAGTAATGAGCATGTGATAAAATGTTCATCTGATTATGCTTTTTGGGAGGTGGGGAAGCAAAATGTGCTGCTATTTCTTGCTGAGTGCAGGATAAGCAGCGCAGAAAAAACCGCACATGGAATGGGCCACATGGTCTTTGTTTACTTCCTCTTTCTTTGGCGCCTGAAAAAGAGGAAGGCTCATCACAGAAGCACGATTCAAAGCAATGGGAGGGAAACACAACCCCCCCCATCTGAAGAAGCTCTTAGAGTGAAGAATCCAGGGAGTGGGGTCACATCCCATCTCCCCTTCTGAATCTCCCTTATAAATGGCCTTCTCTCAACGCTGCTTTTTCTTATTAAAAAATGTCCACAGGGCAGGTCTTTTATCCATAAGTAGTTATGCCTGTTAGCTGCAAAACGAGACCATTCTTCTCATGGAGAGATATTTGTATATTTTGTATATAAGATCGTTCCTCTCTTCTGGGATTTTTGTTTTATTACGAACACATGTCATCATTCCAGCTCCATGCAAAAAGGCACTTTACGAGATACTTGTAGATTTCAATGCCATAGATCCCTAATGAAACAAAGTGTTTAGTGTTTTTCACTAAAATACATTTCCAGAAGTGATTATTCTTCCGTGCAGATAAAAAAAAAAGTGCAGGCATTACCATGCATGATTTCATAGGCAATATGAAAAGCAATGCAATTACATTTATGAGCACCGATAAGATGCTCACCTGATAATCATCAGAGGTCAAAAGTTTAAAAATCACACAAGAACAAGCATTGCACATTAAAAACTAAACTGAAAAAAATGTAACGATGCAATCAGACTATCGCATTTCTTACATGGCCTGGATAAAGGATATCTATTTGTGTATATATATTCCCCCTCCAAGTTATCTAAGCACATAGAATTCCCCATTGTAGCTTCCTCTCCTCTCCCCCTTGTCAATATGTGTTGATAGTATCTTTAAACCTGCACTGGGAAGCTAAATATAAAGAACTCCTGGGCAATTTCTCAAAATTGTCTTTGCAACCCCCACCTCGCACCTTAAGAGATAGTAAAGATTAATTGCGGGGCTGAGGGGCTGTCTGTACATGGGAAAAGCTCCGCGGTGGCTGTGGATTTATGCTGTGTTGGTTAGACGACACAGGTGCAGCTTTGCAACCACCATGGGGCTTCCCTGCGATGCTGCAGTTTGAAAAAGTCAGGGATTTACCCTGACTTTTTCAAATGGAGCGACGTCAATATGGTGCTTCCACTGTCTGAAGTCACTCTGGGACAAATCCGGGGGTCAACCCAGGGGCTGTGCTTGGTGGAAGGTGACTGGCGATTGATCACCTTCCAGCAGGAAAAGGGTGGGGCTGCTCCGATACCCAGATGGCCGCCCTGCACTCCCTCCTCGGCATCGGGATTACCCGCTACCGCCCTGGGAGAGGGAAAGAATGGGGGTTGAGAGGGAGACAGCGCCAACTCAGCACCATGAAGACAGCCCCTGAGACTGCAATCCTATATCCATGTAACTGTGAGGAAACCCATTGAAAACAATGGTCTGAGTAGGCATGTATAAGATTGTGTTGCAAGAAAATTAATTCAAATACTATCAATTGTGCCTCCTTGCTTTGACTGGCAAAGAGGATTTGGCATATGACTGTTTCTGAGCATCTAGTTACACAGCCATAAAATGGGGCTAATGGTTGTTTATATTCTAGTGTGTCTGAACAGGGCCTCTTTATTAATACTGTACCAACAGATAATACTTACAAAAAAAGACATATCAAACAGTTCCACAAAACAAAAGTAGGAACAATTCTATCTCCATGCATTTAAGATAGGCATGGATAAAGCTAACAAATTAGCCCTTCTTTCTTGCAATTGTGAATAGATACTATGAGATCATCTGAGTTTGAGTTCAACTGTGAGATCTCTTTTCAATGTTTAGGCTCAGCCCTAGAATATGTGAAGTAATCCCACAAATAATAACAAAAAAGAACTCTGAGCATATGCCAAATGAGCTTCTCTAACCTCTGGGTAATCACAACCTATAGGATAGGATGAAAGCTGCCTGGGTTCCAGGAGGTGTTAAGCCATACTATTTCATTTTAGGCATTAATCATTGCTGAATATTATTTTACTATTTGGTTTCTTCAGTCCACTTCATCCTTGAAGGACCAAGGCAAGTAATATCTTCTAGTAGAAGTATCTAACAAGATATTGTAAATAAAATTTAAAGTAATAATGCTGCTATAGGCCAACAAGAATGCATAGAAACTATGGATATTGATGTGATGCTAGAGCTACTAGAATTTTTTTCCACATAATGTTTTCATGCATTTTAAAGCAACATAGGATTTTGATTACTATTGATCCCTTCTTGTTTGTTAAATTACTGTTTGCTTTTATTTACAGTTAGAGCCAAGGCAGATAATAGTAGATTCATCCACCCTGTGTGCAATGCAATTTCTTTTCTTTTTTTGCAGCCATAGTTCCTTGCATATAAAATCCCACTGCATGTGTGGAGAAGTCATTTCCAGTATATATATCTATATATCTATATATCCCATCATCATCATCATCATCATCATCATCATCAGAAAGCAGACAGAGAACTTGCCTGCGGCATACTAGAATTGCATGCCAATTAGTAAGAAAGCATAGCTGTATGCACTGTGGACAAATGTGAAAATATATGTTCACAGGCAGCCTTTGAAAAGTATGGCATGGCATGAGTATTCATGTGTATGTGTATAGCTGTCTAGAAAAACAGCAGATATACATGGTGAATTATTGTACAAATCTGCTCTAAAAATTGGCCACAGTGTACTTGAATAGCTAGACAGATATGCAGTTTTCCATCAGTAGATGGCCATATTGTCTTTTCATTTCATTCTCCTCCTTGTGGTACTTAAAAAAACACATTTTAAAAGGCAGACATACTAAGCTGGACCAACATGTTCCCTTTTTGCTTTTTTATGGAAAAGCAAAGGAATTCTTCCACTGTGGAGTGCATACAACACAGAACTAATCAAAGTTGTTTCCAACAAACTTTCTGCAAAAAAAAAAAGAAAAAAGGAAAAGACTCTGTCAACCCCCTCCAAAGGTGATCACCTCTCTGACCGTCGAACACCACATGCATTTCTGTTTGATTAAAAACTATCATGCTGCCTCAAAGCACAAAACAAAAGACAGTAAGATCCTTCAAAGTCGTAAGGGCTTGTCTGTTAATCATAGCACTTCTGAAATAAGGTCACTTCTGTTTAAACACTTGTCAAGCGGATCTTAGAACCCTTTGCCTGAACATTCTCCCCATAAAAGCTTTGTTATTTGATGATGCATATATTTAAGCACTCTAAAGGTTAAAAGCCAAGTAATGGCAAATGTCTATCAGCAATGCATGCACACCCCTCCCAATTTTTGACCATATGCAGTTTTTAATCTTTAATAAGATGGTCATATTCTATACAACATTTTAACACACGTTCTTTTCCCCATGCCCTTTGAAAAGCCTTCAATGCCTTGGTATGCATTTTGTAATAACAGTTAACTTGCAATGCAATCACATTCATGTTTACTCAGAAGTAAGCCCCATTGTGTTCAACAGGATTTAGGGCTCATCTACACCTGCAGCACTTTGGGGACTGGAGAGGGATGATCCCGGAGTTTTCCACTTCCGGGATCGTCTCTCAGGGCCTACACACCAGCGAGTTGTCCCAGAAATAAAGAGGGAAATTCTGGGACATCATTGTTTTTTTTTAAAAAAAGAGGAGACATTTGCACAATTGTGTGGGTGCGATCCTGCATGAAGGAACATTTATTTAAAAAACAACACAACGAACTCGGTACTGAAAGACACCGAGCGCCATCCCAAAGATGGCGAAAATGCTCTCCCCCTCACCCCTGATGCCCACAGACTCCCCCTGCACAGCTCCGTGCCCATTTCCTGAGCCCCACTGCTCGTAGAGAAGAGGGAGGACCCCAGGAGGGCGAACCCAGGATGGTCCCAAAACGGTGGGAATAAATGAGGAAAAAAGCAGACCCAGCTATCCCAGAAGAACTGAGTGCTCATCCCCGGTTCACCCCGGGATCAGCTGTGTGTCATTTGAATATGCAGGGACGACCTCGTGACCACCCCAGGATAAATGGCAGGTGTAGATTAGGCCTTAATCTCAGGCAAGTGAGCACCAGATCGCATCTTTAATGGTGATGTGCAGAGCTGGACAATGTTGAGGCCAAGGGACATTTCAAGAATTACATTGCTCAGAGACTGTCATATTCCAACTCCTCTTTGTCAGTCATTGAGACAACTGTTCACTGCTTCTTTCCCCTTGCTGTGAAAGGCTTTTAAATGGTGAGCCTTAGCATACCAAAGCTCGCTGTCAAGTAGAGCTCACACTGCTGTGGATTTTAGGCAGTGCTGCTCAGTTGCTCGCTCAGACTCCCTGGTAATTTCCAAGAGCAGCTGGGAACTGAATAAAAGGAAATGGGGTCTCATTGATACAGATGGGCTGTGCAGGCATGTTCCAGATATCCCGTTATAGAAGGAATAGTGACTTCCAGAGAACATGGCAGGAATTCAGGACAAATGTGATTTGGGTTGCCAGGCAATAGTTCCTGTGAGATGATTGGAGATGCTGCAGTTTTTGCACTTAGCACTCCATTCTTCCACTTGTTTCCTCTTCCATGTAATGATCTTGGCCCATAAATTAATGGAGGCACAGTCGTGCCCCCATTGTTAAGGCCCGTCAGTAAAAAACACATTCCGCCATGTTAAAGTGATAATTGGGGGGGGGGGTGTCATTCTAACAGCCATAAAATCAAAAATGTTTCACCAACCTTTCTGAAATTTACAGGTGCCAGAAAGAAATGTTTGTTTTACATTACCTGAAAATTTCAAGAAGATTGGTGAAAGATTGAGGGAAGGAGAGCAGTTTAAGGTAGAAAAGGAATACAAACCTGTCTCCCTGCTTTTGTAAATTTACTTCCGGGTTGAGACATTTTGTGCTTACAATTTGCATAATTTCTAGAGCCCTATTAATTAATCCAGTGGTGGGATCTTCTTCCTCCTTGACTGTAGTTGGTGGAAAGCTTTTCGTTTTTTAAAAATTCCCTTCGGTTGACTTTTAAGGACTATTTTAACCTCTCATTCAAGTCAATGAGGCAGCCATCTTCCCTCATAACACAACACTGACACATGCTCAGTAGCGTCGCTCTCCCCCCTCCCTCCTGCCTTAGAATGTGGGGTGGGTGAGTGAAATGGCCGCTGCCTCTATAGCACAGACCTTTTGAGTGAAGAAGAAGAAGAGTTTCTCTTTTCTCTTCTGGAACATGCATTCCTTTGGCTCTGAGAGTATTTTGGGCTATCTTCATAAGGCCAGTTTGCTCTTTTGCTCCCTGGTGAAGCAGGGTGTGGCTCCCCTGGATCCATGGTAACCTGATCTTCAGAGCTCTCCTGGGAATAGGTGGCTATACCTGTCTTTTAATTTCCCCCACCCCACTCACACACAGTGCTCCTTCCCTCTTTTCTAAGAGTTTGGTCCATACTGCTATAAGTTGAAACCTTCAAACACTTCATTTAATTAGTTTGGGCCGGTGTAAGTTTTAAGTACAATGTTGAAACCTTTCAAAGTGCTTCTGGGCCTACAACGTTGGTTTCGGCCTAGTCACCCTGTTTTTTTAATAAGGTTTAGAAACAGTTGAGGTGTCGTTTATTTTGCATAGTGTACACATGGATTTTCTTTCTAATCCTTGCAGTCTACACTGGCTCCCTCCTTGATGTGTTTTTGGAAGCAGACAAATTCTTTTTTGTTCCAGCAGGCCTTTGGCAAATCATCTGGACCTCTGTCTATACATTTGACTTTTAAATTGTTATGTATTTAAAATGTTTAAAATGCTTTAATATTGAAAAGTATTTAATTACATTTTTAACTTTTGTATATTTAGGCTGACCATATGAAAAGGAGGACAGGGCTCATATAACTTTAACAGTTGTAGAGAAAAGGGAATTTCAGCCAGTGTCATTTGTATGCAATTAGTCCCTGGTGAAATTCCCTCTTCATCACAACAGTTAAAGTTGCAGGCACTATACTGATCACGAACAACTTAGGGCCACCTATTTCTCTTTTTTTGTTTAGAGCAGCCCTTCCCCAACCTGGTGCCCTCTAAACGTGTTGGACTACAACTCCCATCATTGCAAGTCAGTATGTGATCAGTTTTCCACAACCCCACAGTCACCTCTGCATATCATATTCTCCACCCTGTCCTCATGGTTTATCTGCTCTGGGAGAATGAGAATTTCACTTGCACTTTCTGCCTCCTTAGGGAGGATGTGGCGTTAAGGCTTGTGAGCCTTAACTCCCAATTTCCCTGCTTTTTGGTGCTTGGTTGGAATCTGTAGAGCCTTAACATTGTTTTTGTAAACCGTAGGTTTTTTGTTTAATGAATATAAACCACAAATGAGGGCTAGCAAAAAGTTCAACTTCAATCTGGAAAGTGACTCAGCAGTGTGTCAAACCTTTCTCTGCTCTACCACACCTATGTGATTGTGCACGTACACAAATTACCATTTTCTGATAAAGTGTTGACTAGTATCCCATTTAAGAGGATGTCTTTAAATTTTAATCCATCACTGCAGAGTATGTCCTTGCTATGTCCTGTTGGATAAGATTAGAATCTTGCAGCAACTGCAGCCCGTCCGACTGCCTCAGAGAAATTTAAAAGCGAAGGCACGATCTCTAGGGAAAGATATGGTAATAATTGGATCTGAAGACTCACATCAAGTTGCGAAGACTCACGGTGGAATCCAACTAGATTCCCTCTGCTGACAGAATAGGGAGAGGTGTGTTCCTGCAGTGTTTCCTCCTTGCAGCCTCCTGCACCTCCCAAAATCTTTTCAGAAGGTCCTCTCAATCTTCTAGAGCAGATTGGGGGGGGGGGGGTGAGCATAGGAGTCTGAAGGGAAGAGGAGAAATTGCTAAAAATCACATCCTTTGCCAAGCCACTGATGGAAGCCTTCCATCGGTGGAAAGACACCACTTAGATCCTACTCACGTTGTCTGAGTATACGCGAACAAATGTATCTTGAATTAACATACAGATAAACTTTTACAGATGGCCTTGCAAAATACTTAATTACCTCCCGGGTGTGGGGAGGAAGTGTTATTCACAGAGCCTCATCAGACGGGGTGGGGGGATCGCATTTCTTTACTGTTGCTTTGCCTCCTGTGGGCATTTTTATCACGCTGCTTCTTCTGCACACAGCAGGAAATGACGGCAGATATCATTATAGTAAAAAAAAAAGATTTTCCAGGTCTTATTTTTTGATGGAAAAAAGCTGAAGCAGTGGGAGATGCGTGGTAGGCGGACGGTGTTGTCAAAAGGACCCGCGAACATCTGTGAGTGGCCAGTAACGAGCATGTGATAAAACACTTGCCTGATGACGCTCATAGAATCAGTAAAAGCATGTATAAATAACTAAGTAAATAGTGTATGCCTGTACACTGAAAGCTTGACATATTCCTCCCTGACTGTATGTGTCTTACATATGTTCATTCATATAATATCAGTGATACATGCTACTGTACTCCCTGAGGGTTTCTGTCAGTGCTGCAGATCTTTCAGTTTCTCACTGGGGTTTTGCAGCTGGCTTGGTTTCATTCTGAGCAGGCATTGTTGACCTTCCTGTGAGTTCTTCAACAAAGAGAAGGTTACAGCTGTGTTGTATCACCACAACCCATTTCCCCACAGGCCATGTGTCCCCAGGCATAAGCCAATCCTACCTCTCTGTGCTGAGGAAACATTTTTTCTTTGCCCTGTTGGGTGTAATTAAGATAGGCTTCTTTGTAATGGCAGTGGCCACACAAGACTCCTTTGTACTTCTGGCAGCAGAAAACAAAAACATTGTTTCCCATTCCATTCTATGCTTGTCAGTGCAGGAGACATGGCAAAAACAAACTGAAATGTTACAGTTGCCCTAATAAGATATTAGAAGTGAGAAACTGAAAAGACACAATCTTCATTTTCTTCTGAGCTGCCAGCTGCACCAAATCATCCATTACCCATTTGAACTTGCCACCTTGCATTCTACCTCTCCAATAATCGGTATCGTTTTACTGTTTGTCATCACAAGCCATTCAGGACTAATGAGCTGTCATTCAGACTGAGTTGCTGCAAGTGCACCTGGACACAGCCACAAAAAAAAGGGGGGGGGAGCCAAAAATGGTTGGGGAAACTAGGTATAACTTGTCACAGGATTTTATTTTAATTATGAGAAGGAAACTGAGGCCACCAACTTTGTAAAGGCAGATTAGGAAGATATGATTCGCCATGGGCTCCTCAGGTTCTTCTCATCCAAGGCAGGCAGAAAAAAAGCATTCATGACTCATACCCTATGGCAATGGGGTACCAATTGCCGATATGCTACTTTGCTGTAAAAAGGATAACATAATTAGGATATTAGCCAAACGTGACCACCAATTTTTCTAAAGAATGCCTCGTAACTTCCATTAACAATGTTACTTCTTGATGTAATCTGTTGTATATATGTACATAAAGGGCATTCCATTTATTTATAGTTCTGAACCAAAAAAGAAACACCACAATTCATTTGCATCACCACACATGGTCTGGGAATTGGAGGGAAATGGCTGAAGTTCTCTTCTTGCTAGATGTCTGGTGGACCAGAGCAGCTGTGCAGCCACACTGCAGGCTGGGAATGCAACCCAAGAGTCGATTGGCTATTGGGAGGGCAGCAGAATGAGGAAAGCAGCTCTACAGCATCAAAAAAGGAAAGGCCAGTCCTGTCTATCATTTCCCTGCAGTACATGTGCATTGTTGTAGTGTACTGCAAAGGCAGGGGAACCTGTGGTCCTTCAGATGTTGCTGAACTACAGCGTGCATCACTCCTAACTGCTAGCTGAGGCCGATGGGACTTGGAATCCAATAATATCCAGAGGCCTACAGGTTCTCCACCCCTCATATACTGAAATTCGAGTCCTCTGCTATATGCAGCTGTTAACATTTAATGCTATACAGAGACAAATGTGGCTGAATCAATGTGAAGTATGGATTTCTTCCCAGTTCATAGCTGTCCTTTGGATGTTTCTGTATCCCTGGCACTGTGGACTATAACTCCTAGACTGCTAGGAAGGAAGGAAAGCAAAGAGGAAAAAGTGAAAATGTACAGAAAACGTGTACTGTTACCCCCTCATTTCTTGTGTCTATTTCCACACAGGCTGCGATTGAAGAAAACATTTGTGAACAAACCTCTACTACAAGCAAATGTTTTAGGCAGCGTTAGGCAAAGCTATCATAATATTTCTCCTTCTTTTCCTCTTTCAGCATGTAAAATAAAATGCGTAATCTCTGGAATGTACATTTTCTTTTACTATTGTGGCACTTAGCAGGGAAAGCAAAACTGATGGCTAGCTTGGCAGCCAACAACTTCAGCCAGTAAAAGCCCTCCACATCTGTTTCCCTAATGAAGAAACCATAGAGGGCATGTAAATAATCTTTTCACCTCTGTTTCCCTAGTACTTTCAAGGGGTCTGATCCCCTCTACAGATCTTGCCATCTTCTTGAGTGGAGCTGGACTATTTGAAATGAAGGAGAAGGACAAGATCAATTCTTAAAACTCTTAAAAGGCTATGGTACATACATTAGGAAAAAGTGTGTTTAGCTCCTCTGCTCCCCGGGGAGCCTAAATATTTAATTTCCTTTAAACAAGAATGTTGTTTTGTGCAGGTGTTCTTTGAAAAAAAAATTAAAAAGTCAGTTTAAAGATAACTGTTTCGCTTCTAGTCCTGTGCTTTATTACTCTTTCTACCAGAACACTCTCCCACGCATACCCCTCTCAAAATTTGTTTACAGGTAGCCGTCTGGTCTGGGATCTAATGGCCTGAGGATTCTAGATAGCTTCTATCCTCTATTGTCTTTATAGCTGTCACCAATTACCAACATACTTGAAAGCACCAGCATTCATGCTCTGCTGCAAGATCTCTAGGGGAGGACATCCAGGAGTGATCCAAATGACATGAGAACAAATATCTCAGGATCTGACCTTGCTTTTCTTCGAGCATATCTGACATTTGAAAACACCCACAGACTGGGTTCAGATGACACAATAACCCATGTCTTCTGGGATTTTTTTTAACCCACAATGGGTTATTTGCCTGAAATAACCCATTCTGACAGCCCACGGTCTGCAGTAGGGTTTATTTAACCCACTGTGGGTTATTGTGTTGTCTGTCAGGCACTGTGGATTAATTTACTGGCCCATAGAGTCCCATGGCAAGATGGGATCCTATAGCTGCCAGCATTCTGTAAACCCTTGAATGTTTGCAGGATCGGCACCACCCTTCATAGCCAGCATCTGCTAGAGAGCCCCCCCCCCCGATCCACCTTTAAAATCCTGCGTGATTACACTCAGGGGAGGGGAAACGCTAGGTGCACCAAATAGAGGGTAGTGCAAATAAACAAAAATAAATAAAATGGCAAAAAATGTGCATTTCCCCCCAGAGCCTAACGTGCACAATTGCGTAGGTATAAATTGGCATGAATGCAATCAGTATTATCCTCAGAACAGGGTTTGTACATCCTCACCATCACCCAGCAGTGAACCACACAGAGTGCAAATTCTGGTCGCCGGTGCTGAGGCATGGCCGAAGAGAGGGAAAAATCTGCTTGTGCATGCATCAAGTGGCACCACTTAGCAGCAACCAAGGAGGGCATAATTCATGCAGTACAGCTGTTGCCATGCTTAAAACTAGCAGCTGGGAACTTTTCATGCGGCACTGCATAGGTGACAGCTGCTGTCACAATTACTACAACTATCATCTTATTCTGTTACAGCCTGGTGAAATGTGAGAAGCCCCACCAATTTCCAGTGACTGCCGCAGCAGCAATCCTAAAATAATGATTTCTTTCTTTCTGTGTGCACAGTTAGATTCAGATCCAGTTTACACTGGCATAAGTATAGCAAATATTTATTCGTTACCAATTGCTGAAGCTCTCTGGCCGGGTCACTAAATAATCCCAATCATACAGATCGCTGTTGTCTCTGCAGTAACCTACCCAATGCTGCTCAGTGCACAGTGCACTGCTATTAAGAAGGAACATACAAGAAGAATGCTTGGAAATAATAAGGGTTCATTCACAAGTGGCTGGTTTCTTGACACTGATTACTGAATACTCAATAAGTGGCAATTGTATGTGTGAACCAAGTTCATCCAAGAGCATTGTGCTTACTCGCAGTATGAAAGACCCACCTGTGGAGTTGTGTCTGTGGTGGTCCATTCACATATGCAAAATATCACTTGAACTTCCTGTCATCAATGTATGAACCAGCCCTATGCTTCTTATCAGTAAGATGTGAAGTAGTTCTTAAGCTGTAGGACACATGCAATTTTGTGCTTGTAAAATATGGATTGTGTTTGTGTGAGCTATCATTAGGACTTCAGTATGCAAATCATCTTGAAGCTAAGAACTAGGTTAATACTGTTGGATAATAGGAACAACTCTGCATGCTTCCAGCCTCGGGGGGAGGGGGGGATAGAGAATGTGCTTGTCTTGTTCATCCCCCTTGTTGGCCCGTAATTTGATCATTTCCTTTCTCCTACTTCCTCTTCCTCTTCACCTCTGCAACAGGCAACATGTGCTCTCTTCCCCTGAGGGAAGTAAGTAACTAGATTTCATGCCTTTGCTCACTTACACTCATGCACCCAGCTTTAGGGGTGCTTGTAGTTGAACAGTGTTAGCTGTCATTGATTATATGTATAAAAGCACTAATAAAGTAAGTTGATTTGAACTTTTTCTAAACTGGCTCTAGCCTGTGTTTATTCCATGTAATATCAAATGTATTGTTACCACACTTTCTTTGTATGAGGCATCTCTGCTGTAAGTCACACCAGACTTTCCAACAGAAATAGCCAACATGCGTATTTCTGCCAGCAATAACTCAGGTGGATTAAACTGAAAGTTCTGCAAAGATTAAAATAAATGAATTCACACTCATTTACTAATCTCTCAAATTGCTCAGTGCTTCCACGTGATCTATGTAGTGAAATATGCATATGAAATATTCCAGAAAGTATCTCACAACTCTGGAATGCCAATAAAAATGGGTAATACAAATTATGGAATACCATCAAGTCATGAGTAATGCAAATGATTGGTATCCAGTTGTGAGTCCATGGAAAAGATCTACATGATCATTCACCTATCCGTGTGACTGCATCAAGCAACTGCAACACTTAGCCACATGAGATTGTCACATGGAAAAGCAGCTTTTACATAGCAGTAACTACATCTAAAAGGAATCCTAAATGACAGTCAGTTCCCTGGTGTACACATTACACAAACCCAGTATTTACTTCTGTGGTAAATATAATGTGTTTTACAGCAGGGTAGGAAAAATCTGGTTTCCATGTTATGCTAGAAGTAGACTCCAGTTATCTTATGGTAAAAATTGCTGCTTATCTCTGATAAATTACCAATAACCTCTACTTAAAAATAGGTTAGAGACAAACACAGTCATTTTGTCTTGATAAATACCTTAGGTATTTATTTATGTGCCAAACGTTGTGATAGGTCATGCACAAAGTTTCTTCTTCATGAGGTTAAGGGCCAAAACAGACATTAATTTAAATCCAGATCTAACAGCAATGTCTTTGTAAGCTTTTACTCTAGAATAAGTGCTGGGGTGGCACTGAAACAGATTGGAATACTAGCAGTGGGAGGTATGGATGTTTTTAAAATCTGGATAAGGATCTAAAAAAAAGAAGATGTAACTGCTAGATACGGATTTCAAGCGATTTGTGTTTCGGCCCTCTGTTATACTCAAATTATTCTTAGCATGAACTAGTATCCGTGGTACCTCACAACAAAAACAATTTTAAAAGAGCAAATGTTTGATGGAAAGCTGTCGAATAGCAGTTTCTAGTGTAGCAGCTTGGAAATGCATGCAAGAGTACTTGGCTACGTTTCATCACTGCATTTGCTTGTACGTCAACTGTTTTTAAGAAACAGCATCTTAAGATGTGTATACAGAGTATATACATCAACAAAATGGCCTTTTAATCCTTTCATAAATAAGTCACAAAACATATGCTAGCAGATAATTGCAAAATTGGCTTCATTCTCCTTCCATCACTAACGATGCCTCATTTTAAAAGAAAGTCAGAAGTTGGGTTCCCCCACACCAAAAATAAATAAATAAATTGGGGCTGACACTTGAGGATTGGAAACCAGAGATGCCAAAATATTTTACATTAATTTTTACTGTGGCTCAATACATTTACTCAGAAGGATGTTCAATTGAACCCAATAAAATCAATTCAAGTAAGTACTTAGGATTCATGCTGCCACTGGGTAGCTGATAAAAGTGGGTGAAATATCAGTGAATCAATATTATATATCATAGAGTTGGAGAGGGTGTTGTTGTTGCTGCTGTGAAATAGACAGGGTTCTCTGGGCAATCTACAAAAGATTAAAAACTATTGTTCTTGTTATTATTATTAGCTGGCTACAACAGAGAGGGCCTTCTCAGTTGTGGCACCCTGCTTACAGATTACCCTCCCCCAAAGAGGTTCTCCTAGTGCACCAGGCAAGGACCTTTCCTTTCTCCTAGGCATTTTAGAGACTGAGAGCCTATCTACACAGTACCTTGGAACGTTTTAAATAGTATTGTAAAACGTTCCAAATAGATGCATTCCAAAATGTCTTAGGCCACATTAATGAGTACTCGTGTTACAAGAGAAAAATTCTTCAGTCTTCAAAGCAGTGTGTATGGTCTCACACACCCTTCTGTCCGTCTCTGTCTCTTTCGTTTTTACAGTGAGTTTAGGGCAAGACATTGTGGGCGCTGTAGTTCACTCGCCCACTTCCTCCTTAGTTCCCCTTTCATTCCCTAGCTTTCAATGAGTATAGAGCTAAGCATTGTGGGTGTTGTAGTTCACTCGCCCACTTCCTCCTTAGCCCCTCTTTCTTCCCTACCAATCAATGGCTAAGCATTTGGGCGCCGGTAAACGAAGCACTGCCCCCACAAATCACAAACGGTAAGGAAGAACATATTATTTTACTTAAAACAATTTATTAAAAGTAAAAACCGTTGTATATAGCTGAAGTGAGTTTTAAAAAACCTCAGGTATACAATGTTCAAGGGAGTGCGTCATGTGGCCCAAAGAGTTTTCATAACCCTTTTAAAACGTTATAAAGCTAGCATGTAGATCGGCTCTTACTTCTAGATTTTTATAACTATTTTATCAATCCCTATGCTGTTTGTTGTTTTGTATTGTATTTTAGCCTCTCTGTGTAGCATTTTCAGGGGGATGGAGGGGCTGCCATGGAAAAGAGGCGGTGGAGAAGACCATTTCCACCAGTGCAATTGATCCAACATAAATCTCGATTCAACCCTAAGACTTTGCCCTCTTCTATATGACAGTCCTCCAAGAATGTCAAGAGTGCTATCATGTCTCCCCACTGACACTTTTTCTTCTCTATCTTTTTTCTTTTAAACTTTCGCATTTTTGGCAGGTATCTGTGATTTTATATCCCCGTCTAATACAAGCATGTTTGTGCAGTGAAGGCTTAATTTAAACATTTGTCACCAACCTAGAATTCTTCTTCTTTTCCCCCTCGATTCAATTATCTCTGTGTGTGCAAACATCTAAGGGAGAAACCGAACATCATTTTGGTGATAAATAAATGAGTAGAGACAGGAAATAAAGAAGAAGGCTACCAAAACAATAGACTCAATCTGCAGTGTGTATATTGACAAATCATTGGCTAAATCATTCATATATATATATATATATATATATATAATATTCCCCAGTGAGCAATTTGAATCTCATCTATCTTCCATGTAGCACATACACTCAGGGTAACCTTTAAAATAATCTCATATTTCCTTGGACTCTCTTTTATTGTAAACTTTAAAGAGAGAGGAAATTGCCTTTAGAGGAGGTGATTTCAAAATCATGAATTGAAGGCTCAGTCTATGAACTGTTGGCTCCTTTGCCTGTGACTACTCATGCTCTCAAACCAGACCTCAGTGAGTGAAGCATTTTTATTTTCATCTGCTGCTGCAACACTTATCCCAGGCCTCCAGGCCTTCTAGACACTGGCCTGGTTCATACACAATGCTAACCCATGGTATAGAATGTTGAATTCTGAATTGTTATGATGTGTGAACATGGCTGTGCTAAGAAACCATGATTTGTTAACTGAAGAAAACCCATGGTTGGTTGTCGAGTTGTGAACTCTGGGTATCACCCTGACACTGCCACCCCTGACTCCCCATTGCACAAACACCAAAGACTGACAGCAGAATAGCAAAATTCTACTTTGAAGCAGCGAGTAGCCTCAGTTTTGCATTCCTGCTGCATACTTAAAGTATGAGTTACTGAATGGCAGTGATAATGGGCAGTGCTACCAGCTTAATTTTTCTTGAAAGACAGAAGGGGTGTTTTCAATTTGTGAATGTTTTGAACTGTGCTCCATGGAACACTTCATCCATGGTATCCTGTCCAAGGATAGGGGGCCAAAACAGACATTGCTTTAAATCAGTGATAGTAGCTATGACTTAAAAAAATGTTCAGTGTAATTTGGTGCAAGGGGCCTAACCTGGACCATAAAAGCCTTCCAAACAAGGGCCCTGATCTGGATTGGGCCTACTTCACCGACTCTAGAATAAAAATGAAAAAAAGAAAAAGAAAATGTAGCTGCTATACACAGGTTTGAAGTAATTGTTTTGGCCCAGAGAGACAAGAGAAAACAGGTTCCTACAACACCATACTATAGATATGACATTACGCAATCGTGCAACCATACAGTTGAGATGTATGTCTCGTATCCTGGTACTCCACCAAGTTTACTGAGTGGCCCTAAAGAAAACATCAAGAGTTAGATCCAGATTTAGGCATAGGCAACTGAGCAGGTGAAAGTGGACGTCCCTGCCGCTGCCTCCCCATGGCAGCCCCTCCAGCCCCCTGAAAGGGCTACACAGAAGGTTGGGGGACCTTGCTGAATGGGATGAGGTGAGGCATGGGAGAGAAGAGGGACACCCCCCCCCCCAAAATCAGATGGAGGCACCTTCCATGAGTGGCACCCTTCTGTCCTTGGAAGGCACATCCTGAATCCATCTCCACTTCTGAGTTCTACCTGCCTCATGTTTGTGAGAGGATAAATGAGATTAATAATGCATTATAATGCACTGAAAGTTCTATTATGATGCAATTGTAACCTTTACCTCAAGAAAAAAGAAAGTAGGGTAAGAAGCCATGGAAGAGAACATAATCTCCTTCCCCATAACTTAAAGGGCACTATCCTTTCAGGGCCAGCACCAGATTTGAGGTTAACCAGGCTAAGTGCCCTTGCATGGTCCCCCAGAGCTACCATGGTCCCACCCCAAAGCTTACCAGGGCATGCATATGGGTAGTAGCTGTGAGGAGAGGTGTAGCATGAAAAGCAGCGATAACTCTAACCACCTGGTTCTTCGTCAGCCCAACCCTGTGAAGAGCAGCACTAGGTGAGACAGCATTATATTGTACATTGGGGCAGGGCCCACGGGCAATGTGGATAATGACAATGCTAGCATATGCAGCTGCCTGGCCTTTAACTTCACACTACAAACTATAAAATTAATAATCATAATCATAATCATAATAGCCCAGTGTCCTCGGACATTTGCCACACCATGCCAGGTGCATACACCAGGCCTGAACTTTTTATCTGGCAAAAGAAATCCACTGTCAACACAATCCTTTTATCTATCCAATTTGCTTTTACAATTCCATTTCCCTGCAAATGCTAATACACTCCTAACAGCAATCTTTGATCTGAACTGTAAATTGAGCATTGAAGAGCAGTCCAGGGGTTCTTCATTGCTATTGAATTTAGAATGTCCCTTGAGTTCTGCTTCCATGTTTGATATTAAATAGTACTACCTCTGGGCTAAATTACAGCTTCTTTTATTCCCTCAAAGACCGTGTAACGTTCCAGTAATGTACCTCAAGCAATTATACAGTTATTTCAGATTTTGCAGACTATATTCCCAATTGTCTTGCTTAAAAAAGAAAGAAAGACTGTAGACCCCCATTCCCAAAATCAGCTTTACAACTTCAAGTCCCTCACTATTAACTTTCCGGAACGCTAAGGGCCATAATCAATTGAAATGGATTTGAGACTATTTATGAAGAACAAACAATGGCTGTTGAGCAGAGAACAGCAATACCAGCACAAGCAGTGATGTTTCTCCCTAATAACTTTGATCTTGCTTCTGTATTTGATCGTTATGTATTAATTAATTGCAATACTGCTTAGTGTATTGTATAATTTCATTGCAATATTGAATTTATGCTACGATAAATTTATTGAATTGTTGGTTTGTTTTATTTGAATTTGTTCAACATGTCCTGTAACAGGTTGTTACTTGAAGTATGAAGGGGATATTGGGTGTGGCTCAATGCTCATACAAGCAGAGGTCCACTTACACGTCCATTCCTTCCCACTGCAGTCCTCCATGTTCATCATAATTCTTCTCCAGAGGGTCCACCAACCCTCCAGAGCAGATCTGAGGAGGTGAGTGGAAACCTGAGAGGGGGGTCCGTTCCACCAGCAGTTCCCTCCCACTAGTGGAAGGGCTGCTCTGGATACAACGCATTGTGTTTTGATATATGCAGTTTATTGTGAGCTGCATTGGGTCCAGTCTACCATGGAAAAATGGTAAGGAAATATACTGTATTTGTGGATGGATCTCACTAATCTATACTTATATCAATCCTTGGATTTTTACGTTTAATTTCAAGACATTACTGCACCTTCTCACCATACTGAAATGACATTTTAACACACGCTCATGCTCCACGTTTGGATAAATGAACATTAAAAATGGCGTTGGGATGGGGGGAGAATATGAGGACCTTTCTTGTCTACAAGCTTTCTCAATGCTCAAGCAAAGCAGCAGCCTTCTGGCTTGGACAGATGGTTTGAAGGTCAGGCTGTGGATCTAAGCCAATGCACTAAACAGCTGGCCTGATGCAGAGAGTTCACACACAGCCTACTTCCAAAGGTTGGACATGTTATTGCCTAAGGTATGTTGGCTCTAGCAGATCTTCTTGAAGTGATCTCCGCCTCTATATTTTCTCTGCCAGGAAAAGATCACAGTTCAATTCCTCGTGGCTTTCTTTTTTTAAAAAAAACATGTGCTATTTCCTCAGAAAGGTTTCCTAAGTGCATGCGGTTGATTTAACAAAATAAAACTAAAACCAGCTTCTCCCACCTTTCCTTCCATAAAAAAATCCAGCAGGTTGGGTGGCTGGTTGCAGTTACACAAGCACTGGCTGACTTGCTGGTTGCTGTTTTTTAGTTCAACATAAATAAATGAAGTCTCTCTGTGTGTGTACACACACACACACACACACATTCCTGCTAACACTTCAGGATTTTTAAAGAAAGGCAGCAGAAATTTCATCAGAGAGCACAGCCAATATCTGCATGTGGCCCACACACATTGCCCGTCTAGACTGATCAACCCAGACACCACTACCATATGTTTTCAAATGAAGTTAGATCTCCTGATCAAAGAACTGGGATGGCTTAAACATTCCATGTATCTTAAGTATGTACCTTCTCCATGACTGCATAAAACTTTTATACAGTAAATGCCAGCTGCTTCAGATTCAAGGCAGTGCTGCCTTATTTAAAATGGATTAACGAATCTCCAGCATCCCAGATACGCAACGGCGAAATTCATGTCAACCTGGGTTGCAGAATGACAACTTTTTTCAATAAAAACACTCCAGCCAAATTTAATCACTGTAAAGCCCCATTGATTTCAATAGAAGAGAGCTAAGTGCCTGCTTAATTTTGGGTGGTTTATACATCCAGCATTTCAAGACTAAAGAGAAAAATCACAATATATATATATATATATATATATTTGCTGTGTGTACATTGTAAGACCAAGAAGAATTTTAAAAGCTATGAGAAAGAGCCCCATATTACTTGCTATAATGTCATAGGATTATTATTATTATTATTATTAGCAGAAGCAACATCAAGAAGTATGGGAAGAAGAAGCAAAAATGAACAGCTGCTGCTGCAAGGATTCTAGATGCACAGGGAAAGAAATACAGCACGATATTTGATAAGCCTTGTGTCATTCATTTCCAAAGCAACCTTGCGAAGTGGAGCATAATTGCTCCCTTGTCACAGCCTCTGAAATCCTAGATATAGTCACAGCAGTGATGTGAGCCACTGGCTCTTGTGATACGATGCTCCTGTGAATGCATATGTGCGAACAATGTCCATGTCTTCACAAACCATGCCCCAACGCAATGTCTGGACCTCTCTTGAGACACTGAGGATGCTCTAAAAGCTGTAGCTGAGGTTGGACTCAAACCTTGGGATGAGTAAGAAATTCATTGGGTGCCCATCTACAGGGAGTCGCTTTCCAACGCGATTCAGTTTAAACCCACTTTTTCATCAAATTGAAAGAAGGAAAGGAAAGAAATGAAAAGAAAAGATGCTTTTGTGTGACAGATTGCACAAGAAACAGCACATGTGGGTGGAATCGTGCAGCATCAACTAGCTTCCTTTTTTTTAAAAAAGAAAAGAAAAGTCATGAACCTTATTATGCAGGAGCAAGATTTGAAACAAAAAGGCAAAGCAATTCCATGCCCCACTCCCCCTCTCTGCTTCTCTGCTGAGTAAGTGCAATGGAAGACAATGGGAATTACTTCTCAATATACATGTTTAGTGGGCTATTTTCAGCATGCTGACTTTAAGGCTCATTTGTGGGAAAACAAAACACAATCAACTTTTAAAGTCATTAACCGTTCCTCAAAATAAGTGTGATTTGAAACAAAAGGCAAAGGAATTCCCTTCCCTACCCTTCTCTCCCTCTGCTTCCATGCTGAGTAAGTGTAATGGAAGACAATGGGAATTACTTCTGAGTAGACATGTTGGGGGGGGGGGACAAAACATGGTCAGTGGAGGGTGAAGCCAACTCTTCTCCTCAAGCCCTTTCCTTGGATGATGCAATTTTTCCTCCCTCCTATCAGGCTGCTCCCCCACCAGCTGGCACTGAAGGGCACACAGTTGAGGGCACACAGACTCCCAAACCACACTGAAGCCAGAGCAACAGGAAAATCTGTCACAAAACAACTTTGCAAAAGTATGGGGTTTATGGCATGAAAACCTGTGGTTGCTGTGGAATGTGCCACGAATGTATTTGAGGTGCGGTAGCACCAGGGTAAATCCCCATGTAGATGGGGTCTGGGTCTGCATTTCAATGTAAACTTTCCAAATTTGCAATTCCTGAACCTAAACTGGAATACAACTTGCTGCCAAAATCCATACATTTCCGAAGTTTGCAACGACAACCAAACAAATTTAAAAAATGAACGCAGGAATGCATACATTTCAAAAATTTTGTATATTTATAAAAATTCAAAAAAATATATTTATTTGATGGGGGAACTGCGTATGTTTGCAAAAGTGCAAACGAAACTGCATGCATTTGGAAAAATTTAAACATTCTGTTTTTAAAAAGTGCAGCCAAAATGCATACCATTTTTGTGCAGGTGAGAAATCCCTCCCCCCCATTGCCATTGAATTCAGAATCGAGACAGATTGAACTTAGCATTAAAAAAAGAACCTGAGCAAAGTCGAACTTGACAGATTCACCCATGCCTAATCAAGCTCTGTGCTCTCAGGCTCAAATACAATCTTCTCCTCACTGACACCCACATGGAAAACCTCCTTTACCACTTCCGGGATCATTCCCCTGAGTCCATATGGCTGCACATCATCCCGGAAGTCAAGAGGGATGTTCCAGCGTGGCAGGCTTTTTTTTTCTTTTTTTTTTAAAAGAGGAAGCCTGTCACACAATTGCACAGCCCCGATCCTGTGCAAAAAGGAAGGTTTTTAAAAAACACCGAAAAGCTCAGGCTGCCTCTACAAGAGGCATTTAAAGCTCTTTCAAGGTGCATTAAAAATTTTACCTCTACAAGAACGGAGCGCAAATCGGGCGTAGAGGCGCGTTTTCTCCCTGATTATGCGCATTATCGAATGCGCGTTAAATAGCGAGTTTTATTTTGTTCCTGCCGTTAAAGCGCATTTTGACTATGTGAACAAGTGATTCTCCGCATTAACTACTTGTGAAGCGCATTTGAAACAACCGGTAAGGTCACCTGTTGAGTGCTCAATTACTTCCTGCATACAAGCATTTACGATAAAGCGCTTCAGCGATTATGCGCATAATCAGCTAACCAGGCGTCAAACGGGATCCATCTAGAGGGGGTCTCAGTGCCGAAAAGCACCGGCAGCCATCCCAGCAATGGTGAAATTGCTCCCCTCACCCCCAATGGGCACGGAGTCACTCTGTGCAGCTCCGTGTCCGTTTGAAGAGCCCCACTACTTGTAGGGAGGACCCAGGAGCCTGTGCCACTCTGCCCGCGGTCCTTGGGGTTATCACGGGACTGTGGGAAAAATCGGGAAAATCACAGTCCCAGTTATCCCACGACAACTGAGAGGTCATCCCCGGTTGACCCCAGGATCCCCTATGCCTCATTTGGACGCACAGGGATGACCTTGAGCGGACCCCAGGATAAATGGCTGGTGTGGATTAGGCCTTAGTTTTTAGAAGCTGACCTGTAGCACTGAAAGCAGTGGATGGATATAAAGAGTGTATGATGTGGCCTGGTGCAGGCTGACACCCAGTATGACACCCAGCTCTATCTCTTCTTTTCATCAAATCCAGGTGAGGCAGTGGTTGGTCTGAATCAGTGCATGTGCATGGTAGCATGGTAATAGGCTGGATGAGAGCCAATAAACTGAGACTCAATCCAGTCAAGATGGACGTACTTTCAGGGGGTGGTTCATCCGCCCAGCTAAGTGATGTTCACTCTGTTTTGAAGGGGGTTGCACCCTCCCACAAAGGATAGGTTCATAGCTTGGGGGTGCTCTTGGGTCCATCATTGTCACTAGAGGCACAGGTGGCCTTGGTGGCATGGATCACCTTTTATTAGCTTAGGTTAATATACTAATTACGTCCTTGCCTGGACAGAGATAGCCTCGTTACAGTTATCCATGTTCTGGTAACTTCCTGTCATATTCTCTACACAGTATATATGATGCCACGTCATCTTCTAGCATACATCATGTGTATAAAACACAAAAATTTGACACAGCAAAGATTTGACACAGAAGAAACAAAAGTCAAATCTTTCCAACCTCGAGAAATATTTTCTCCATTAAAACGTCCAGAATTAAAACATGGCATTCTGATCACTGACTGAAGTGAACTCTAGTCCACAAAAGCAAGTCATAATAAATATGAGTCTTTAAGGTGCCACAAGACTTACTTTTTTGTTTTTCCTTTAAGTGATACTCTTCTTTTCTCTACCTGCAGGCAATAAAAGTATTAAACTTTTCAGAGGAACACAAGAAGGGATTGTGACATATAATAATCATAACTGTCTGTTATATCAGCCAAACAAACACAATGGCACCCACATTCACACAGGACATTTCCACCAGTCTGGAGTCTTCTATAATATAGTTATTGTTGGTCTTGAAGCCACCAGTCCTTTGCTGTTCATAGCCATCTTTGAACCTGAACTGATAAATCAAAATTATGAAACGGTTAGATGGCTACAATTTTATATGTATTTCAACAGAAATGTGTTATGTTTTAGACATATGATATTTATGAAAGTGTCCTTTGTTGATCCCACATTCAGCAAGGTCAATCTCTTGACCTAAGAAAATAATACATGCTTTAAAAAAATCAATAGAAGTGCTGCTTTTAGCTCCAAAGCTGAAATCTGACAATTGCATCCATTTTCACGTTGCTTGGGACTGCCAGCAAAACACATTCCCAATGGTCTAAAGTCTTTAAAATAATGCAGCAAATACATTGATTGATAAGGGCAAGAGCATTTGACCTAACTGTAATTCTTCAGTACACAGGCAAAGTTCATCTCAAGGTTCAGCAAAAACCCTGGAATAGCATATGAGGAAGTACAATTTTTGAAAAATCTAAGCTTCCTAAGTGGAATTTTGGAGTTATCATAACTTAATGAGAACATCAGTGTAAAGCAAGAGGAGGAAGTGTTGGAGATGTTGGTCTTCCTTGCTGCCTGCCTCCCCCTATGAAAATCGATTCAAAAGTAAGATGATGTGTCTGGATACAACAACTTTTTTTTTCTTCTTTTTTTTTTGGATGTTGGTCAAGTCTGGAGTTACTGGGCTTTTGCAAAGCAGAACTATTTAAATCCTTGTTGAAGACTGTTGCCTGCTTTATGTCATTTTGAGCTCTTAGTTCAGAAACACAATGTTCTGGTTAACATGTTTTTTGCATCATGGTGCTTGTTTACGCAGGGATGGCAATAGCAATCAAGTGAGGTAATGCCTTCAGCATCATATAGGATTGAAACTATGCATTTGATTCTGGAGAGGAGTGAAGCAACATTTCTGGAGGAATGCTGGGAGACTGTGCAGTTCTGGATACATAAAATATTGCAGTCATTATAGCTAAAGATGGATGATGCTACTGTTAATCATGGAGGACGTGGAATAATGCATAACACTGCTAATCATTTAGCACAAGTTCACCTTTCTTATAACATTCCCAGTGTTTGGAGAAGGAATTTATTTTCTTCCTAATAAGGAATAATGTACTGATAGTAAAATCATAGAACTTTTCTCATTTTGCTCTCCTCAAGTTCTTGTGAATTTTGAAAGCCGACGTTCTTTATATTAACTTGCTCAAACATGCTAAGTATGCTAAGGTTGCAATCTTATATATATTTATCTGAGAGTAAGTCCCATTGAACTCAGTGGGATTCGCTTCTAAGTGGCCATACATAGGATTGTGCTGCATATTTGTTCATTAACCTGTAAATGGTCCTCTTTCAGGATCTTGCAGTGCACCTCTTGAAAGTCTATCTTGCTGTATCTCAGTTGCCGACAAACAACATTGCTAAGAAATAAACTCTCTGTTATACAAATTATAAGGCTTTCAAGAGGCTGAGTGCCTATCCACGTTGCCCTTAAAACGACTTATATTCTGTTTAAAAACATGGTTTTTAAGTCATTTCATTACGTGGTAGGACACACTGAGCAGTACTTATGTTTCTAGTGACTGCTTCCTCCGTGTTCACTGGTGTATTACAGGGTTAATTCCTTGACTCTTCTTGTTTAGTTTCTGTTTTGCAGGCTTCTTGAGTTATGGAGACAGAAGTGGGCGGGTCAAGCAGCCTGCAAAACAGAAACTAAACAAGAACAGACAAAGAATTAACCATGTGTCACAGCACTGAACACTTTCAGGACCGAGGAAGCATTCACTATGAAACATAAGTACTGCTCAGTGTGTCCTGTCATGTAATGAAACGACTTCAAAAACCACGTTTTTAAATAGTATATAAGTCGTTTTAAGGGCAATGTGGATAGGCTTTGAGTAGCAACTAACTTTTGTTGGATGATGCCTTGGCTTGCTTCCGTTTAAGCATAAAGAGGTTAATCATCCAGCAGATATTTACTAACCAAAGCAGTGGGCTTCATTCATAACCTTCATAACAGTTTAAATTTAAGAGATGTCTTTCGCAGTCTATTCATAGAATGATTGGAACTACTGTTTCTATAGCTGTTGTTCTTTATTACAGTCATGAAGTCTACCTTTCCTCTAAGGAACTCAAAGCAATGTCCATGTGTCATTTCATTTGCTCACATTACAGCCTTATGAGGTAAGTTATTCTGAATGGCCTACGGTCACCCAATGACCTCCAGGGAGATTTGTATTGTATATATTAGAACAGCAGTACAGCCCAGACTTTTTCCAAAATCTCAAGTATGTATTATTAAAATGACCTCGGAAAACCAGGCTAGAAAACTTGGATTGGATGAAAACAAGGGCCCTTTCCACACCACGCAAGCTCAGTTTAACTGAGAATTGTCCCTAATTACTGATCCATCTATGCCCAAGATTGTTCTGGCCCCTGAGGAGGATTTCTTCCAGGTCACTCACATGGGCTTCTGGCTTGCCTCTTAAAGAGGTAGAGCACTACAATCAGATTGCCATGATCCAAGTATACTCACTCTTTAATCCAGGGGAGGGAAACCTCCAGTCCACAAGACTAATCCAGCCTACGCTGGGTTGAACACCCTCTTCAGGCCCTGCCCCCTGCCTTCCCCATGCCCCTGGTTGCGATAAGAGATAAAGTAGCAAAATACATTTCTGGTAAAGTTCCAGAATCACACTGTAGTTGTATAATGAAACATTAAACATCCTGACAAAGGAAACAGACTTTGGACTTCACGTGCAACGCAGTCGATTTTAATCTGGCCAGGAATCCAGAAGCAGAAGCCATGGTAGGGGTGCAGGATTTTAGCTTCATGTGCAGAAGCTCTATAACACATTATCTTACTTTTTTTTCTCCCTGTGAATTATAAAGCTAAGGATACTTCAAGTTTGGGATAAATGATGAGAAAGAGGTTTTCATGGGATGTCACAGAAACCCTAATAAAAAAAGCTAGCAACAATGACTGCAAAGTTATAATGGCTGCAAGCCACTGCCAGTCATAGAAAGCAAAGAACTGCAAGCTTGTGATACTCAGAGGCAGAATTACTATCCACATTAAGGTAATAGGATTTTGTAAGGCATGCTGTAAGTAATCCTCAAATTGGAGTCTTACACAATTTCAACAGTTTGAGATATTTCATCTGATCTATGACTATATCAATGATTCATTATTTTATATTCAATTCCTGTTTGAAATATCCCAAGATAATTCCTACATTGTTATTTCTGTGCCTAGTTACTCATTTATTATACCCTCCTTCACTTGCATTCTCAAGGCAGTTTGCAAAAAGAAAGTGAAAAGATGGTAAATTCCTTGTTTTCTCTGCTGCACACAAAGCTCACAAATGCAGATTATGGATATCATTATGGTTACCTGGTTCACAAAAATACAGACAGAAAGTACCAGTTGCCTTTAATGATGGCTCCGCCTCCCACACTCATCTCCATTTAGCAGAGGAAAAGTCGTGGAGCCAGGGCTCACAGGGATGCAACACCCCTGATCTTCATACTTTTGTCTGTGGGTCTTAAAAGAGCCCTCCATGTGAGGAGGGCTCTCTCCATATGCTCATGAGTCTTGGAAAATCAGGGTTCCCAGAGCCATCAGGGCATGCAATTATATGCACATGTGATCTTGGCAGTCCTTCATATCATGATTGCATGGGGGTTTATTATTTATTTATTACCCTTATGGCCCACTTTTTCTCTAAGGAGCCCAAGGTGGTATACACGATCCTCCCCTGTGAGGTAGGTTAGGCAGAGAGTCAATCACTGCCCCAAAATCACCCAGTTAGCTTCATGGCCAAGTGGGCATTTGAACCTACATCTCCCCAGTCTCAGTCCAACACTATAACTACTATCCCACACTTGTCCCAGCTTCAGTCTGTACTAGGGCCTATCTATATACCTACCCACTTCAGGTATTTGACATTATTATTATGATGATGATGATGATGATGATGATCATCATCATCATCATCATCATCATCAGGGACACTGATGTCATCTGTTAACCACCATCCTCCTCAGAATTCCCTGTTCCCTCTAAGTTAAGCTGTGATTGGCACATTAGCTGGGCAGAGTTTTCACTCCCAATATATTGTTCCCTATTTGGGAGTGGGTTGGTCTTGAAGGGGCAATTAAGATCCATTAGCTTTACAAAAGACCTGATCCTGGCAGAGATGAAAACTGCTAGAACAGGTTTGTTGACCTGGATTGAACAGCTGCTTGAATTTGAAGGGGGGGGGTAGCTATGGGGACAGCCATGATGAGCATCTCCACTTCAAATTTTACCACTATACCACTGGGAAAATCCATGGTAGAAAACTACCATTATCAATAACTTGAGAGCTTTATCCAAACAAAACAATAGTTGGGCTGGTATATCTACCAACAACATCAGCACAAATCCACGTTTTCTGGCATAGCAATTGGCACATATTACCCTCAGCACTTACATTTGTCTGAGAATTTATAATCCATAATTTCAAGATGATAAAAAGGTACTTACACCAGTTGTTGAATGGCTGCATCCATTTAATCTTAACAAGGCATTACTGCATTGTTACACGCGAATACTATAATATAATAAACTAATTCAGCCAATGAAGCCATAATAAAAACTTGGATATGTCTAGTGTCTCAGATTCATTTGACTATAATATGTTGTGCAAGAGTGCACACGGAGACACAGATAACTGCAAATAAAACATAACAGCAACCTGCCAGAATTGTACACAAATGGCTAAATCAGAGCATGTCTGACCAAACCATAAAAGATTCAATTGCCTGGATCCACGGTCTGAAAGACCCAGTAAACGTGTGGGTAAGTGGAGGGTAAGCTGTAAGCAAGTACAATTTGTGACATTGCACAACTTCATTACTGATCACTGGGGATGTCTGTGAAGGCATCAACCACAACTTCCAATTTCCTGGCTTTGTGGAGCTCAAGTCAACATGAAAGAGTCTTAACTCTGGTCTAAAACTGGCAGGTTTTTTATCATTGAATTTGCCTGAGTTTTAAAAGGGGAAGTTAGTATTACAATGTTCTAAACCTGCCTCCCCCCCATACAAACCGAGAAACAAAACACAAAAGTCATCATCATCAACAACAACAAGAATTACAAATGAGTAGACGTGTCCCTGTATGGTCAGAAATTATTTCTGAGTAATCCTGAACAGGCTTTTAGCATAGTTTTTCTTTTTCCTCCCTCTCTTCAACAGTGATCAATCTGTCAGACAGAATGACTTCCTTAGCCCTCAAACTTGCCACACTCTTGCCTCAGTTGACAGTTTCTGCTGACAGGAGAACCACACTGGATAACTTGACATACGTCAAGCATCAGGATTCTAAAATCTCTGGGACAGTTTGCCAGCCAGATGAAGCTCTCCTTTGCAGATAGCCATTCTCCATGTGCAGAGGGCAACAGGGACAGCAAGGGAGAGGAGCAGAGCTAATAGACTCATTCCTGCCCCCCCCATCCTTGTGCACAGAACTTATACATAAGCAGAATGAATAGGTCTTGATTCTCACAACCATCTCAATGAGCGCATATAGAATGTGAACACATGTTCAGTGTAATGTGTGAATATCCCCGGTGTAAGAAATTAACCCTGCGCATCCTTTTCCTACAGCACAGATTGGGGCCCTCACACTACCTTTCTACATTCAAAAAGTCACCACATGGCCTCCAATCCCCATATTTCATTTACCAGCCACATGGAAAGAAGGATTAAGTATTGGGGCCTGTGTTGAGTTGGGTTCTGTTTCTGCCAGGTCCAAGTCATCAATCAGGTTCTTTTGGTTATCAAGATAAAACAAGCCACTTCTACAAAAAGATGACAAAAGATGGAAAATGAATGCAGAATATATACACGTAAATAAAGTTAACATCTCCTTCCAGCTAATCAAGCTTTCATAGCTGGTTGTCTATCAGGGGCCCAAACTAAATGGAAGTTGTCCCTTGGAGCCACAGCAGGTTCTCCAGGCTGGTTGCAGGGTTCCTCCTGAAGCAAACTCAGTGCCTGAGACCTGTGCACTAGATCTTATCGGCTCCTCTACTCAGCAGCTTACAGGCTGCATCCCTCCCCCACCCCTCAGAAGAAGCAGGGGGCTTCCTCTCACAGGTTCCCAAAACATCTCAGCTTGGGAAATTAATTGCCTTTTCTAGTGCCTCGTTAGGAGTGAAAACCTCCCAGCTCATCTTGAGATAAGACTCTATGCCATAACTATGGAAGACATAACTATGAGAGGCACCATCCAGGGAACAGGCCTGCTCTTGTCAGCTAAAGCCTGCTAAAAAGGGAATTTCCATAGATGTCATTTGGATGCATGCCGTACCTGGTGAAATTTCCTCTTCATCACAACAGTTAAAGATGCAGAGCCCTGCCCTGTTGACTAGATACAAAAGAGAGCAGGGCTCCTGCAGCTTTAACTGTTGTGATGAAGAGGGAATTTCACCAGGCACTGCGTGCATACAAATGTCACCTGCTGAAATTCCCTTTTCTATAAAACTGTTAAAGTTACAGGAGCCCTGCCCTCCTTTCCATATGGTCATTCTATCTTAGCAGCATTTTGGAATTCTGTGAAGTCCATATTTCTGCTCACCAACAAACTCACTGCTGGGCCTTTGTGCTGCATTTCTCCTCTCAGAACATAGAATACATTAGATTTTCTCTGCAATACCCTTTGAAAACATTGGAGGACCAAATCAATGAAAGACAGGCTTACTCAGCAAACCTGCATATAGGTAGGGTGACCATATGAAAAGGAGGACAGAGCTTCTGTATCTTTAACAGTTGTATTGAAAAGGGAATTTCAGCAAGAGTACCGCCCTCTTTTTTATCTGGTCACTCTAATATAGCTCCTGCAACTTGAACTCTTGTGATGAAGAGGGAATTTCACCAGGTGCTGCATGTATGCAAATGACATCTGCTGAAATTCGCTTTTCAATACAACTGTTAAAGAACTGTTAAAGCCCTGTCCTCTTTTCCATATGGTCAGCCTACATATAGGACATCAGTAAGTTTCACCAAAATTAAAAGAAATATACGAGATGCTGTCATGCAAGTTGGAGTAAAAAGTGTTAATGTGTCCATTTTCAGCACTTTTTAACTTGCTGTACTTGTGGCAACTTTTATTGTTTCAGCTTGAAATTTTGTACATTTGTAGGCCTCATTAAGTAGATCATGGATGACAAGTGTCAAAATTAACTCAACAGGTGTCATTTTTATAATCAATACAATTTTGAGGCTTATAATGGCAGAAACTTTTTGGGGGGGAGAAACAAATTACTCATCTGATGAGCCCCTTTAACTTTAATACCAGGAATTTATTAATGACTTAAAAAAATTAACCACCTGTACATTCTGAGGTGTGCACAACTCAACATGTTCAAATAGAAGAGAGAGATGAAAATTGGAAACCAAATTTAGATAAGACATAGGGAAGCCGTTGCTATTTCATTAAAAGCAAAACAATGCAGGTGTTAAATATTGTTGAGTTTTCATCCTCCTAATTTGTGTGATTTGCCTGAATAAAACAGACTATAGAATATTAATTCTATTTGTATTCTTTTTCTCTTGTTTATTTTATACCATGTTAGCACATGCATTCTAACCTATCAGCTACATCAGAAGAGGCAATGAGAACTAACGATTTAGAATTATTTCCATTAAAAGCATAAGAACATAAGAAGAGCCATGCTGGATCAGTCCATCTAATCCAGCATTCTGTTCAGGAAAGCCACAAGCAGGATATGAGTACAACAGCACCCTTCTGCCCATGTTCCACAGCAACTAGGGTACATAGACATACTGCCTCTGATACTGGAGGTAGCATATACCCATTAGGATTAGTAGCCATTGACAGCCTTCTCCAGGAATTTGTTTAACCCTGTTTTAAAGCCATCCAAATTGGGAGCCATCACTACGTCTTGTGGTAGCAAATTCCATAGTTTGACTATTCACTGTGTGAACAAATGCTTATTTTTATCTGTCCTGAATCAGCTTCATGGGATGACCCTGGGTTCTAGTATTATGAGAGGAGGAAAATGTCTCCCTATCCACATTCTCCACACCATGCATAATTTTGTAAACTGTTTTGTTTAAGTGCCATGTATTGCAGCTATGTCTTAATAATGTATGAAGACTTAATGTCAGAACTTTAATGTGAATTTGATATTAGATTCATGTGTTCCAGAATCACTTTCAGATGATTGTTCTATACAGTTCTTACTATATAGATCTTACTTACACATAATTCTAACATTATAGTTTCATAGACTATTAGATTATGAATGGTGACTCTCAAGCCCATTCCAAAAATGGATAGGGAAGACCTATCACGTAATTACTCTGGAAACATAAGACAATTTATGCAAGAACATGACTAGAAACCCAGCAAGCAGCCATCGGCAACTACTCAAGATGGTGCCAGCATAGATAAAAAGAGCAAGTTCTTCAATTAAATCATAATGTATATGCAAATAAACAATAGCTGAGCTTCTTCCCCAGGAAATAGCAGCCAGAAAACTCACGTTCTTGAATCTTTAGTGACTGCACAATTAGGTGCAACTATTCATGTGTTCCTCTTCCTGTGTTGAATATATGCACAAGAAGAGTGCTCCAGCCCCGCCCCCTCCATCATCAGACATTTGTCACCCTGTATACATGGAGGGCAGCAGTTCAAAACAGGAAACCCACCTGTACCTGTGGAAGCCCTCCATGTGATTAAGAGCTTCCATGGGTCCAGGATGCTCTCCTGTTCAGTCAGTCCATCACCCTCCACTTGTACAGGGCAATATATGTGATGATGGAGAGGAGAGGAGCTGGAGTGTTCCTCTACTTGCACAGTCATTCAATGTAGGAAGAATGTATGAACAGGGCTATAGTTTTGGCTTCAGCTGTCCATTTCAGTGGCAGAAAAGGCACGTTCTAGTGTGGTTTATAGCCCAAATTCTAGGTCAGATGACTAGCTGCTTTTCATGTAACGGAGCCTGCAAGAAATATCTCTATCAGCTGCAGATACATTGACCACCCCATTTTTAAGGGAGTTTCCTAGTACAGTATTAGTCTGTAAAATTTCTGTGTAAAGTGTATACCATACAAGTGTAGCTT
The DNA here is from genome assembly GCA_029215795.1 of Anniella stebbinsi. Lineage (NCBI taxonomy): Eukaryota > Metazoa > Chordata > Lepidosauria > Squamata > Anniellidae > Anniella > Anniella stebbinsi. The sequence goes on along the minus strand of JARDYH010000002.1, from coordinate 82,650,273 downwards.
GGCCACAGAGAGGGAATATATCAGCTCCCTCATCAAGCATGTATTTGAGAAGTTGCTACTTCAATATACTATTATTCTACATAAGAAGAAAAACTGAAGTAAGGGAAAATTCAAATGTTCCTGACTCCCCCTGTAGAGAACTGTGACAATATCTTGCATTCAGATGAAGACAACAAGAAAAATAAAGATACTGCAGCAGACAAATGCTTAATATACACAAGCAGCCTCCTGGGCCTGGAAATAATGTCTTTGATAGGAAGAACCCCCCATCCCCTGACCTCTTTTATCAATTGCATTTCTTCTAACAAAGGTTTTTCCCGCCCTCCAGAAAACCCTCAGTCCCATATTCCTATTCTGTCCAGTTAAATCCCACCTTGGATCGTCCACTGGCTGAAATGTCTTGTGTCTGCACCCTTGTTACTTATCTCCAACTGTTCGGAAACTAATTTAAATGTAAATCAAAATCAAAACACTTCCTCAGAATCTGAAATACTCACACTTCCTTTCTTCTTTGCACTATTTTTTGCACTATTATTTTTCATCTCAGTGAGTTTAGTCTCTGTTATAAACAGAGAATATGATAGCATCATTAACATTTTAATACCCTCCTATTATTATTATTATTATTATTATTATTATTATTATTACATGTTTACATACAGCTTTAGACTCAGCTTTATGGATTGGGAAAGCTTGGGCACAGACCTCTAAAGACAATATACTCAAAATCCATGCCAAGCAATGCATTACTGAACTCCTAGTCACTTTGAAGGAACCATAACCTATAGGAGTTATGCTTCCAGCCCAACCTTATTAATTGGAAAATAGTTCCTTGCTTCTCAACCCATTGGGCTTAAAATATGCCTGATAGTCCAGAGGGACTTATTTAAAGATTGTGAGCTATTCTACACTCAGATTGCCAAAGAGTGGGGTGGGGGCGGCGCATGTACCGTAGATACAATTCACTATAGGCGCTTCCAGATGGAGAGCTCACAGCACTACCAGTGAGAAGGCACAGTGCAGCTATATCTTCTTTTCTTTTTAGTGGATTTCTGCAGTAAGAGAAAAGCTGGAAGAAGTGCTGGAAAAACACAGATAGAAGCCTCATCTGGAAGCACTCTCTGGGCTAATCTACACCTGCAACCCTTTCGCAACGGAAGAGGAATACTTTCGAATGTTCCCCGCTTCCGCTATCGGGGCACATGCGACTGATCTTTATCACAATTATAGGAGTGCCATTGCAAGAGCATGTGTGCCCCATTATGGCGCTTCCGCATGTGTATTGGTAGAAGTGGTCGGGGCTTGGCAGATGGCTACGGAGCACAGATTAGAGAAATTCATGAATATTAGATATACGTCTGTAATTATCTCTGGTACTTGAATGTTATAAACTCCCCTGAAGTCCTCTATTGTTTGCTGGAGACAAACAATAGAGGGAAAACTCTCTCTTCTATGCCCTTCTTATTTATTAATTTATTTATTACATTTATAGGTAGCCTTTTTTCCTCCAAAGAACCCAAGGTTGCATACATAATCCTCCTCTTCTCCAATTTATCCTCACAACAACAACCCTGTGAGGTAGGTTGGGCTGAGAGTCTGTGACTGGTCCAAAGTCACCCAGTGAGCTTCTATGGCCATGTGGGGACTAGAACCCAGATCTCCTGACTCCCAACCCAACACTCTAGCCACTACATCACCCTGGTTCTTTTCTTGTGAGTTCTGGCTTGTATATGAACTGCCTTACCTGGACTAGATGGACCAAGTTAGGCAGTTCATATATTCTCAAAAGCAGGAAACAATGAAATCTATGATAACCCTATTTGAACTCTGTGAGAATCAGAATGGCTTATAGTTGCCCATTAAAAAACGAGCAAGTAGGAATTTCAACTAAGTAAAAATTTTAATTTAACTGCTTTGATTTGGTAACAAAGCATTTTTAAAAATAAGTTGCCACAGGTGGTATTTTGAGGAGTGCCTCTTACTCAAATATATAGCAGAAGCAAGCAATTTCTTGTTTGAGAAATTAACTATTACAGAACCTTTTTACTGAGCTGGGACATCTGTAATTCACAAAATTACATCTACATAGAATAGCCATTCACAGCAAATGGCTCCAAAACATACAGTTTTAACCTGTAATTAAGTGAATTGATTAATCACACACATTAATTGATTAGTGTTTCAGCCCTTCTCATGCAGTAGAGCGAGCTAAGAAGAAAGATAGCCTTATTTCCTTACAGCAAATGGTCACTCATTTTTGTGTTCTGATCAATTCTAATTTGCAAATGTAATGGTCCCAGAATAATATTCCTTCCAAACATCCATGTCTCACAGCTAGAGGCTATAGAGGTAAGTAGATACTACATTATAGAGCTCATCCATAGAGAATTTTTTGTCAGACACAAATAAGCATGTTGCACAGAACCTCTGCTATGACCCAGCAATAATGGAACAGCAGGGATCTCCTCCACTGTCAAACAGTAAGTAAAAAAACAATGGTTGAAAGATTTAAAGGTCACTACGGTTCATCAGCAGGGACAATATGCTACATTGCCCACTGAGACGTATGTTTGCCACATGAGGTGAAGTGTCAGAAAACTCATTATTTGTCAGATTGAGCTACCCTGCTGCTTCTGAGCATGCTCAAAGCACCCCAGGCTGCTTAACAGCAACAGTTTTAGTATGACACTGCTGCCTTGCCTTGATCCCATTTTCAGAACACAGAAATTATGATTGTGAGTGAGACTTCATTCCATACAAATGTGTTAGAACTGATGTTCCAGAATATACAAAGGAGACAACAGAATTCCAGGTGTTTTCAACTGCCCAGAGAGCTTCGGCTATTGGGTGATATTGAAACGCAAATAATTAATTAATTAATTAATTAATTATGTTTTTGGTGCTTATACAGTAGCACAGATGGTAGGTGCTTCCAGACGAGGCTTTTATTATGCAGTCACCCTGCCTTAGCCACAGCAGTTTATGAGGGTTTCAGTTGACAACATCTTCCACTTGTAACACTTCTGGGGTTTTTTTCTCACCACTTTGTCAGTTTTTTCCTTCTCACAAAAAAAGGGGGGAGGAGGAAAAGATGAAATGCTGCACAATAGGTTAGACCTAGAGATGTGCTCATGGAAGAAGTGTAGTCCTATGAAAACATTGCCCAGGCAGTAGCATACAGTGCACTAATTGATATTTGGCTTTAAGTAAGAGCTCACAAACAGCTCCATAACATCCAATCATATGGTGCCTCATTCATGGGATGTCTTCCCTGCTGGAGGGAGAACACTTGTATGAGAGGGGTCATTATATGAGTGGATGCCACTGAAGGTGGGGGATTGAAGGTGATCGAGGAGACTTTGACCATTACCACACCAGTGTCTGAACAAGGGTTTGCTCTCCCCAACATTACATGTGTACTGTGAGGATCATCAGATGGGGGCAAATTGCATTTCCCTACCATCGAATGCCTCCTGCTTCTGTCCCACAATAGGAAAGAGTAGCTTCTTCTTTCTTTACACAGGGATGGAAGAGGAAGGAAGGAAGCAATGACCACATGGCACGTTCAATAGGCAGGAAATAGCACCAATTAGCATTACAGCCAGAAGAATCAGATTTTCTGGGTAGTATTTTGAAGCGGGGAAAATAACAGAAGAAGTGGGAGATGTATGGGAGGAATGCATCATCATCAAAATGTCCCACAAAGATCCTTGAATGGCCAGTCACGAGCATGCCTCTCTTACTTTTCCTTTGTCGCTGATGTGTGTGTTCATGGTGAGGCTTCACTACCACCGCAACTACAATACGATATAAAATGATACTATGATATAAATAAGATCCTTGTGTCTTCTTCTATTTAATAATTTTAATAGAAAAAAGTCAAGATATTTTCATTGCTATTACTGAGGATCAAATTCTATGCTAGCTTGGAGATTAGCGTTCATACTTTAGCCAAAGGTATAATAATATCCACCCAATTTGTATTCATGGTCAAAGAGAACAGCTTTGATTTGAAACTTGTGATTCTATGTGGAATACATTCGCATCAACAGTTAAGAAAGAGAAAAGGTTTTGAAATAAACTTTGAACCTTATTTTAGAAAGAGGCCATGTTGATGTCCTGCAGCTAGACAAGTTCAAACATCAGAGAAGTATATTTGCAATATTGCTCCTGTTTCCTCTTTACCAAATGAAAAACTAAAATAAGATTGCAATGATCTGGAAAGCATTTGTGAGAAGAAAGTAAAAAGCCACAGCCTGACTGGTTACCTTCTGAAGATGGAGATATAAAAAGGGCCTGATGTTATTTTTTCCCCCTTGTTAAATTTCTTCATTGGAAGAACTGTTTCCTCTGTAACCAGACAAATACAGTCCAGAGGCAGAGAAAGTGTGAAGAAAGGCCCAAATGTGGAATGCGTTAATAAAATCCTTTCATCTGCTAGCTGCTGGTGGTAGGGTAACAGAAACGGGAGTAGGGTGTATTATTTTTATTTTATTTATTTGTCCTGTTCTAACAGAAGAGGAATCGACATCAAAATGATCAAGTTGTTTCAGAGAGAAACAGATGTGCCAAAATGTTTGTTTTGAAAATTTGAGGGGTGGGGGAGAGATTCCTTTAACACAGGCATCAATGAAACTAATTTCACCAATCCTCAAATATGTCATAACTAACTGGTGGTCTTTAATAGTATGTGCAAACTTGTGAATCAGTCCAAGTGTTCCTTAATGAAGAGGCAGAATCTTACAAAAAAAATAAACAAATAAATAATTTACACGCATGACCTAACCAAATTTAAGCACTTCTAATCCCCATTGATTTTAATCAAAGTTAACCAAATGCTTGATTTTCCCAATGAAACTGATAGGATTTATAAGGCCTTAATTCTCCAAGAGTTCATTTGAGTCACGTTTTTCCTATAGATATATGTCGCTATATAGAGGGTGCTATGGTGACTGTGCAGGTGACATTAACAAGAGCTCTACTAGATGAGACCAATGTCCATCTAATCTAGTGACTTGTGTTCACAATGCTAGACTAGATGTGCCTTTAGTCTGATCCACAGACCAAAGCCAGCCAAACACTTCCAGGAAGCCCACAGGAACTGTGTAATAGCCAGGCAGATGTTTCTGGGAATCCCACAAGCATGAAGGCCAACAGCTCTCTTCAGTTCCTTGCCACTCAGCAGCATCTGGTACTCATCATGTTTCTGAACAACAGATATCATGACTAATAGACATTGATAGACTTATCCTCTGTGAATTTGTCTAGTTCCCTTTGAAAGCCACCTGCAGCTTCAGATTGTTTGTTTCTTACCTCACCTCGCTATTCACCATTAACACTATAACTTCCTTTCAACACAGACATGTTTTCATGGCTTGTAAAAATTGTGCTGGTGCAGATATTGGGGACACCCAGTCCTAGTATGGTCTATCTTAAAGTCAAGCCATAAATGTTCTTAGAGCTGAAGTTGTCATCATCGTCATTGTTATCATCAAATATCATGAACTGTGATAAAATAATTGTTGCCTATGTTTCAGTTACATCAGTGCTTAAATTATGCAGCCCTTGGTGGACTACACAAGCGACACCATGCCCTCATCTACACCTTGAGGCCTTCTGAGACTCAGAGTGGGGGAGGATCTCAGGCTTTACCACTTCTGGGATCGTCCCCCTGGGTTCATACACCAGCTTGTTGTCCTGGAAGTCAAGAGGGACATTACAGCATGGCGATTTTTTGAAGGAGGAGCTGGTTGTGCAATTGTATGGCCCTGATCCTGCGCAAAAAGTGAGCTAAAGAAAAACCCTAAAAACTTGGCGCCGAAATGCGCCGACAGCCATCCCAGCGATGGCAAAATTGCTCCCCCCAATGGGCATGGAGTAACCTCATGCAGTTCCGTGCCCATATGAAGGGCCCAGGAGACCTAGGAGCCTGCGCCACACTGCCTGTGGTCTTCGAGGTTGTCCCGGGACTGTGAGAAAAAGCGGGATACGTGCAGTGCTATTTATCCCAGGACAACTGAGAGGTCGTCTCCGATTGACCCCAGGATCAGCTGTGCATCATTTGGATGCACAGGGACAACCCCGAGCTGACCCTGGGATCATGGCAGCCAGGTGTAGATTTGGCCCATGCCTTCCCCAAGTCTTTTCATATTGTGGTCCCCCATAGCCTCCTAAAAATAGTAAGGGGAACCAGTACAAACTGTAAGGCAGCTGGGGCCACCCAGTAAATTTGAGCACTGGTACTGCCACAATCACACCTAATAGCATGGGCTTTCCAATATATTGGCATGACTGGTGAACCACAGCCATGCAACCAAAATAAAGGCTCATGTACCAGTCTCCACTGAAGTCCATAATCGCAGATGGCCGTGCAGAAAGGGCTTGGGGCCTTTGTCATTCTGCCTCAGCATTGTAAGCCCAGGATGCTGCAAGCATCCAGAGGTCAGTTCAGAATAGAGGTGTAAAATTTATGGAAATTTTAAAGCCATGGGGTGGGGAAACCATTTTACCTGGATTTTTCGGCCTGCTTGGGGGGGGACTTTGGGGGGAATTGAAAAATAAAAAATGTATTGCTTACACACTCTTTACAGATCTACAGTCACTTTGTTGCTTTCAGGCAGTCTTCCCTAACCTGGTGCCCTCCAGATATTTTGGACTTCAGCTCCTATCAACCTCAGGCACAATAGCCACTGGACAGGAACGCTGGCCATTGTAGTCAAAAACATTGGTAGGGCACCAGATTGAGGAAGACTGTTTAGGCATGTAAAGCCTTTATGTTCTTAAAGTTATATTATATATAACAGGGTTTGTTCATAAACTTATCATTATATTTGGAAACTTTAAAAAGTGAACTCAGTTAGTAAATTTGCAATTATTGCCTTAATAATCTATACTTTTAAAACTGAATAAACCAAATATGATTAATTTATTATTATTATTATTATTATTATATTTATTTATATCCCGCCTTTTTCCCAATAATGGGATTCAAGGCGGCTTACGAATTAAAACATGTACAGTTAAAACAAATAGCAATATACAAAAATTAAAAATATAATTAAACATAGTACAATTGTAAAATATTTAAAATATTTAAAAACATTTTAAAGACACATAATTTATGAGCAAACCAAGTTCTACATATTGTATTTTAGATTCCTAGTTTATATCTGACCAGAAGGAACTTCAGCAAGTAGTCCATGAAACATGTAAAACATCCTAGCAGCCAGAAACAGCAGGAAACAATGAAGACGGAGGAAGACAAGTCCAGAAACAAAGGATTCAGTAGACCCAAACCCAAACTGTCAAGAATGTACATTTTCATTTATATTATGATATGACGTAGGGGTGTGCATGACAAAAAATATAATCGTTTATCATTATTGTCATTGCGGACCGAAAAAAAATATTGTCTTCATTCATATCGTGGGTGAACCATATCATCTTCACGATAATTATCGTGAAAAAATGATATTTTTTGCAACCCTATTTTTAAAGGAAAAAATGCTGTATAACTTCTGTATTTTAAAAGTTAGAGGCTTGAAACTTGGTCACAGTGCTTATGGGGTATGCCTAAGTATGTGTATGAAATTTGAGATCGATCCCTCCAACCCTCGATTTTATATGAATTTTTTAAAGATCATTTCCGTTCTGACAGATCAGAATGACAGCTTGCCACGTGCGTTCATTCAGACCTGTCAGAACGGAAACGATCTTTAATAAATTCATATAAAATGGAGGGTTGGAGGGATCGATCTCAAATTTCATACACATACCTAGGCATACCCCATAAGCACTGTGACCAAGTTTCAAGCCTCTAACTTTTAAAATACAGAAGTTATAGGTATATTTATATGGCAGTCCGATAAAACGATAAAATTGCCTGAAACTTATTGTCTCCGATGATTATCGTAGGTTTTTGTATCGTCATCATTAAACACATGCACGATAATGACCGTATTGTATCGTTATCGTACATTTTAACGATACAATACACATCCCTAATATGGTTACTCTATTCACATGTTGGGAAACTGGACATGCTTTGGCACATCTCAAAATATATATCAGTAAAAGATACATTGGATCAATATTTTTTATAGGAAATAGAAGAAATAACTATGCTGAGAATCTTACAGGGATGAGTAACACACACACACACACACACACACCCAATGGCTTAATTATTTCCAGACATTTTATATGTGTAGACTTTCTATAAAAGTCTTCTGTTTACATAGTTTTTAGAAATCACTTTCAGGGGTGGGGGTAAAGGCTTGGTAACAATATACAAACCCTTGTCTTAAATTCAAAAGAAAGTATTTCATACTTTTGTCCAATTTTTCCAATTTCTCGGAAAAAACAAGAATGGTCCTTGGAAAAAAATGGAAGAAAACTGTTTTCTTTCCCTATTTTTTTCTGGGTTCCCTCCCCTAGGCCTTCACATCTCTAGTCCTGAACATATAGCAAGTCTTGGGATGCCATCCAGTTGCATGATTGGTTTTCTTAGTTTCCATGTATAACAAATCTATTCAGGGAGTGCATATGTTTTGCATGCAGGAGATCCCAAGCTCAATTCCTGACATATTCAGTCAAAAAAGAAGATGATAAGAAAAGAGATCAGGTAACAGAATAGAGGGGCAAATAGTGTGACATGTTACAAGGCAAATTTCCATGTTCCTATACACAGTGATATTTGATACCCCAAACCGCTACTGACACTTAGGGGTTCATCTTGGTAATTCTTCATTTAATTATACATCTTTTTAGAATTTCATTGCTTACAACTCCTTGTATTTCCCAAAGCTGGTTTGATAGAATATCCACATATATTTTACATTAGCTGCATTTGATTAAAAGACCCCAGGGCTTTAGACTAGAGAACGCAAAGGGGGAGAGAGTTGCATTGATTCAATATGTCCTTGCCAGAGCTGGGAGGACAGCTGGCAGCATCAAATGAAGTTCATTACAAAGCTAGCAAGTCAAATATGAGGGGGAAGATGGTGTAGTGTAGAGAGACAGAAGTCTCCTTATTCAAAACACAGCCCAGTCATACTGCTATAACAATATTGGATTAAATATTATTATTGGGAATCATGAGATGTGACATACTGTGCTCTCCTCCCCACTGCATCCCCCCATGTGTCCCCCAAATCTGTTCCAGAGCACTACAGGAGGAGGGGATAGCTGTCCTGCTGGCAGTTTCTGTTCCGTTGGAAGATGGCCAGTCTTGGACTATCCCAACATTGGGACAACCCGTTGATCTATCACCTTGCAGGACAATGTTAATGAGATATTGTATGCAAAATGCTTTGGGCACTTAGGAACATTGCTGTATGAATACTTGGCTCCCCTACATGCCCAACTGACAATACTGCCCACATCACTGCTCAACCATGCTTTCCAGTCTGGTCATATACATTTTGGGAAGGGGCATTTCTACTAGGGGTGTGCACGGACCCCCCGGATCGGATCGGGACCCGGATCGGGACCTCCAATTTTGTCCCGGACCGGTTCGGACAAAATCGGAGGCCCCCCGGACCGGATCGAGTCCGATCCCGACCCAAAAATCGTTAATTTTTGGATCGGCCGCCATTTTTTTCCCCATAGACTTGCATTGCAATGCAAGTCTATGAGAAAAAAATGGCGGCGGGTGGGTGAGGGGGGGCCTAACTCCCTCCCCCCCCGGGGCCGTCCGCTGTGGACGGCCCCGGCAGGTAAGCCCCCTCCCCCACGCTCCCTACCCCCCCTGGGGCCGCCCGCTTCCATCCGCTGGCGCCCGCGGGCGCCAGCGGATAGAAGCGGACGGCTCCGGGGGGGGGTAAGCCCCCTTCCCCGCCACTGCTTACCTTCTCGGCCCGTCCGCTCCCGTCCGGCGCCGGCGGCTACTACCAGCGGGCTCCGCGGCCTACTCTCGAGTAGCGCGCCGGGTGATGACATCACCCGGCGCGCCACCCTAGAGCAGGCCGCGGAGCCTGCTGGTAGTAGTAGGCGCCGGCGCCGGACGGGAGCCGCCGGGCCGGGAAGGTAAGGGCCCCCCTCCCCCCTCCGCGCGCCCCCTCCTCCCCTCCACGCACCCCCTCCTTACCTTCCCGGCCCGGCGGCTCCCGTCCGGCGCCGGCGCCTACTACTTCCAGCAGGCTCCGCGGCCTGCTCTAGAGTAGCGCGCCGGGTGATGACATCACCCGGCGCGCCACCCTAGAGCAGGCCGCGGAGCCTGCTGGGAGTAGTAGGCGCCGGCGCCGGACGGGAGCCGCCGGGCCGGGAAGGTAAGGGCCCCCCTCCCCCCTCCGCGCGCCCCCTCCTCCCCTCCACGCACCCCCTCCTTACCTTCCCGGCCCGGCGGCTCCCGTCCGGCGCCGGCGCCTACTACTTCCAGCAGGCTCCGCGGCCTGCTCTAGAGTAGTGCGCCGGGTGATGACATCACCCGGCGCGCCACCCTAGAGCAGGCCGCGGAGCCTGCTGGGAGTAGTAGGCGCCGGCGCCGGACGGGAGCCGCCGGGCCGGGAAGGTAAGGGCCCCCCTCCCCCCTCCGCGCGCCCCCTCCTCCCCTCCACGCACCCCCTCCTTACCTTCTCGGCCCGTCCGCTCCCGTCCGGGGCCGGTGGCTACCACCAGCAGGCTCCGCGGCCTGCTCTAGAGTAGCGCGCCGGGTGATGACATCACCCGGCGCGCCACCCTAGAGCAGGCCGCGGAGCCCGCTGGGAGTAGCTGCTAGTGCCGGATGGGAGCGGACGGGCCGAGAAGGTAAGCGCCCCCCTCCTCCCTCCCCCCCGCTGTCCACTTTCATCGGCAGGCGCCCGCTGGCGCCCGCCAATGGAAGCGGCGGTGGGCGCCAGTGGGCGCCCGCCGATCCGCCGATCCTCCGAACCGGTTCGGAGCCTTTTCGGACCGGTTCGGATTGGATCGGCCGATCCAGCTGCGGGATCGGAAATCGGATAATTTATCCGATTTCCCACTGGACCGGACTCGGATCGTGGATCGGGTCCGATCCAGTGCACATCCCTAATTTCTACAGCAGCAATTTGGGGGCATGGTCAGTTGCCTTCACCTTATCTTAAAATAAATTGCAGGGGCTGTGGCTGGGTTCCGTGGAAGTCTAAAATGACCTATTACATTGGTGACGTGGAGTATATTTACTTATTTAATAATCTGCTAACAGTTTTACAATTTTTGCTGTCACATATCCCTGAATTACAATAAAAGTAACAAAAAGGTACTCCATATCATCCCACCTGTTCTGTACAGATCAACAAATACAGCTATTGCCTGCTGAGATGTGGCATGTAAGAAATCAATATCAATGAAAATTCAGAGTGTTTTCAAAAGAAACCTTTCAGCAAAGAGGCTGAAAGCTCAATAAATATTCATTCCATATAATCATCTCATGCTCATACTGTTAAACAAAGTATTGTATGTATTGTATCTTAGTGTGCTCTGAATCCCTGCATAACAAACATAACCAGTGTCTATTTAATCAAATAGTTCCACTTTTATCTTTCAAAGGAAAATGTCTTGACAAATTATATATATATATATATATATATATATATATATATCTGAGGTCAAATAGCAGAACCCTTTGGGCTCAGGCACATGCTGTCTTACCATTCTCTTCCTGGTAGAGGAGAGAGAATGTTGTTTGTTCTGCAGTGGTGCTGACTTGCTATAAAACATTGCAGAATGCCCTTCTTGTTGTCATTAGAACACCTGCTATTTTCAAAATTATGTTTCCTCAATTTGGCTTATTTTTTCTAAATCTGTCATGTATCGAATCATCAAATGGGAATTTATGAATAATGTTATGTTACAGGACCTTAAAAACTGTTTCGGATAATAATATGTGATGGAAAGCTTGGTGCAAAAGAAGCCAGAAAGGAAAGCACCAAAATTCAGAATAGGAACATAAAAACTATTGTGAAGAAGAAACCTTCCAGTTTACAAGCTCTGTAGCTGCAGTTAATGTTCTTTTCACATGCCAAATTTCCCATTTTAATATTGTCCAGTGACCACAACCAAAGCTGACAGACGCAATTAGATCAGCTGACTGTGTCGTATGAAGTGCTAGAAGGGCAGCTTATCACCTGCTATGTAACCTGACATATTTGTAGATAATATATACATGACTGCTGGTGCTGCCAAAGACAGAGTCGGAGGCTCCTGGCACTGTCAGTCATTGCTGCTCCACTGCAAGTTAAAATTGGAATTCCCACTGACTGCCCACACTTCAAGGAGTCAAAGCCTAGCACTGTTTTTGTGAGTGCATAAAAAATGGTGGATGCATTTTTGGGTAGAAGTTCCATCTACATAGTGGCATAGCTGGGTGGACATTGTTGTCTCCTTCCCTTTTCTGACCCTTCATAGTCACAACACACCCAAAATGTTTTCCAGACATTTTGAACTGGATGCTTCTCAGAACCAATTAAGCACTTGTGGGTATCCACAGGAAGGGGCAAGAGGGAGTCAGTTGACCACCTGCTCTGGAAAAGCCATAATCCCCAGATTCTGAGCTTTCATTTAAAAAACAAACACCCACGTCTCTAGTGCTTGTAGAACCAGAGATTAGAGAAAAATCTTAACCACTATTTTGCCCATTTTTGCCAGCAAAAATAGCTGGCTCCCACCTTTCAGTGTTTGAGGCCAATGAAAGCAGAACTGGAGCTCCATCACACCTACATCCCCCCCCCCAGTTTGCTTCTGCGGGTTCTCCCTCCGTTCCCTATGCGAGTCTTGCGTTTTGAATTACACGTGGTTGGTATTGCTGCGATACCCCAGCTTGGCCTGTTCTTATTTGCGTTTCTGGACTTTGCCCGTTCAGGGATAAATCGAAAGAGAAACGAGGAATGGTGCGCTCAGGGTGAGAGAACAGCATGACGGGGACAACGTCATGCAACTCCAGCGCTGAAAAAGTGGGTCAAAGTTGCGGTGGGTGTGCATCAAACCATGCGTGTGATGAACACCCTAGCAATGTTTGACACATTCAGTCATTAATTTTAAAGCCTGACTGGGATGGGTGGGTGTCTTTCTTGGTGGGAAATGCCTGCTGCCTCAAAAAAAATCAATTTAAAAATCCAGGGTTTTAGTGTAGCTCAGATTGGATAGTAATGTGTCCAGCCAAAAAGAAAAGGTGGGAGCAAGACATGAGTTCATGATCTTTCTAACTCAGGGATTATTGACATTTTTTCCGAGTTTGTAAACATTAAAAAAATTACCCAGACAATGCCTGCAGATTAAGTTCATCATTATTATATCTATATTGCAGGAGTCCTAGCTATGGCTGGGAGAGTGTGAGTTACCCAGTCCTGCAAAGTAGTCCAGTGTTGTTATTCCCATTTTACTGGGATCAAGAGGTTAGAGTAGTGTATGACAACTCTGCAGTGTAGGTCAGTGTTGTGTTATCCATTCTCCTGGTGTGTTGGTTGTTTTAGGGGAATGCAGGGTGGGCTGTAAAGTTATTGTCAAAGCAATAATAATTATTAAGGTCTAGCGAAATCAGAAATAGAAGACTCGTTCTTTGATGTTGCTGAGCTTTTTTTCTTTTTTCTTTCTTTTTTTCCCCTTTTGCCCAATCCACAGTGGGCCAATACCATTATTAGAATAAATTCCATAAAATTGTGCAAGCTTTCAAATTCTACAGAACAGAAGTGGGAGAAGGTAGATCTGAATCTACTGGTCGGTCTTTAGGCAATTTGCAGTAGATTGACAAGGATTTCTGACAACCAATTGTTTAGAAATAACAGCAACAAGGAGGCTAAGGGGAGACATGATAGAGGTGTACAGAATTATGCATGGTGTGGAGAATGTGGATAGGGAGACATTTTTCTCCCTCTCTCAATACTAGAACCTGGGGTCATCCTATGTAGCTGATTGGTGGGAGATTCAGGACAAATAAAAGGAACTACTTCTTCACACAGGGCATAGTTAATTTATGGAATTCACTACCACAAGATGTAGTGATGGCCACCAATTTGGATGGCTTTAAAAGGGGGTTAGATAAATTCCTGGAGAAGAAGGCTATCAATGGCTACTAGCCCTGATGGTTATGTGCTGCCCCCAGAATCGGAGTCAATAAGCTTGTGTGCACCAGTTGCTGGGGAACATGGGTGGGAGGGTGCTGTTGCACCATGTCCTACTTTGTTGGCCCCTGGTCGACAGCTGGTTTGCCACTGGGTGAACAGAGTACTGGACTAGATGGACCCTCTGTCTGATCCATCATGGCACGTCTTATGTTCTTAACAAAATGAATTCCCTCTAGCCTAAATTATACTACTGAAATGTAGTTTAGCTGGAGTTGATGATGCTTCTTATGTGGAACATGACTAGAATACTCTTCTGTAGTAATGCTGTCAAATTCCAAGGATTGTCTGTCATTCTACGTAGGCTTCTAAATGCCATGGAAAATGACTTGAAGCAACAAAGCATGTGCAGACACACAAGCTGTGTGTTGTTGCAGCATGTGCTAGTTGTTGTGAATTACAATCACACAGCACTGTGCAGCTTTAACACCCTTCTGGAAAAATTCCTGCGGACACCTATAACTGGAGCTATTATACTTTCATTCATTCATTCATTTTAAATATTTTTATCCTGTCTTTTAGGTCAATTCCTCCCAAGGTAGCTTCAGCAATGAATAAAAATAATACAATCACTGGGTTGTTGTTGTTTTAAAAATAAAGTCAGCATAAAAGACAACAAATGTGTCTTATGATTCTATTTAAAATCAATCAAAGAGGGGCCTGATGAAAATCTCTGGGAATGGACTTTCACAGATGTGAGAATTGAAACGTGTCTGTCTTTGGTAGTTGAAAACCGTATCTTTTTTGGAAGACCAGAAAGCAGAACTCCTGAGGTTGCTCTTAAGGCACAGGTAGGACCATATGGGTTTGTAGGATAGGTGGTCCTTCAAATAGGAAGATAGGAAGCTGCCTTTTATCAAGCCAGGCCATTGGTGCATCTAGATCATTAATGTCTACACTGACTGGCAGTATCTCTCCAGGGTTTCACATAGGAGATGCCAGGGATTGAACCTGGAGCCTTTTGCATGCAAAGTACATACATCAACAACTCCATAGTACCAAGCCATCTCAAGAAATTGGCAATCAGATTTGGCGATCAGATTTGGCCCATAGGCCATCTATTTCCAACCATCTCTGTCAGACCTGCACAAGTTGTGAACCATCAAGCCAAACACAGAGCATAGTGTGTGGTGGCTCTGAAGAAACTTGATGAATCTCCTTTTTTTCCTGATTTCCCAGTAACAGTAAAAAACAGGGATGGGAAGGGTATCAAGCGCTTGGCCGACCACAATATCTGGCTTGATGGCTCACAAGCTGTAATGATTTGGTCTACTGTGTAGACTCTAGTCTACACCCTGAAGTCGCAGGACGACAAACATAAATGTCCGCACTTATAGCCTCCAGCATGTGCCAGATGAAAATAGATGCACAGCTTTGACATTTAGTGTGAAAATATCTTATCGTAATGGTGTAATGAGCTGCAGAGGAAGCAAGTTACTTTCCCTAGGACTTGTGACTGGCTTTCTGTCCACAGCTAAAAAGAATTCAACAACTGAACTTTAAAATGTAGATTTCTTTACCTCCTAAAAGTCATATTTTCATATTTATACACTATCTGTATGATTTTCTACATTTCGTTCATATCTATCGGCAAAAGAGGGCACCAGAAAATCAACTAGTAAAATAGTTATATTTGCTACTACAGCATATTCATTAATTGATAGGTACACTTCAGGGATGCACTCCAATTAAATACTGATACTGTAGACATTGCAAACTGTGTGAGAAAACACTGTTCATCAAACATGTGACAATAAATTGGCTGATCTTATTTATTTGCTGCATGTAAGCCTCTGCTGCACAACAAAACAGTCATAAGTCAAAATAATATCCCTGCATGGATAACTAAGCAAGCCCAGTTATGTGTGTCACCCTCCTCTCCTCTTTGACACACTCAGGCCTGACACATTGAAAAGGGCTAGAATGTGTAAACCGAGTGTGATTAAAATGGCTGTTCGGCAACTAAAAAAGAAAACAAAAATGGCAAACCTAGGGAAAAGGCGATTTGCCAGCTGCACTGATAAATTATCGTCATGGCTTCAGTCTGAATACAAAAGTGTTTTCAAATGGCATGATGTGACGCAGAAAGACTCACTGTAGTCTAGCCATTCCTGCACCTGGCTTTGCTCGGTACCTAAGCTGTTCTTTACCTAATATAGAGCATGTTTACATATCGCCTGTCTGAGACATAATAAATGTACGGATTCCGAAGTGGTTGCTTCTAAAGTTGGCTTCTCACTGTACATCTGTCTGGCAAGAGAACAATAAGCCAGATCAAAGCAGACAGCGGCCCTCAGGCAGCTTATGAGGCTATTGTGCGATTCTGGGGATGCTTATGCAGCGAACACGTGCTTCAAATTAAATGGGACAAATGTGCGCACTGTGAACGATTCACTTTCACTCCTGTGAATCAGGCTCCCCTTAAATGTCTTCTCTCCAGCTGCTCTGCCAGCATACTCCTCACTAAACACATTTGTTAATAGTATGTCATGAATAAAATTTCTCATACTCCCTTCATTGCATGAGAAAACTGCAGTGGAAGAAAAAGCCCAGAAGAAGCCATGGAGAGGCAAAGACAAGAAAAGGTGCTTGGTGCTAACAGACATCTTCACATCCTTTCAGAATACTGAACTGATACTGTCTTTTAAAATACTGCAATTCTGTAAATTTAAGGTTAATGAGATGCATCTGCCAATACATGGTACGCATTTTGCAAATACATGCTGCAATGCTGCCTTTCTCCTTCAGTGTCAGGACCATCTGGTCTTCAACCCCAAATGGCATCTCCTCCTTCTTGTTGAACCAGGCCAAGGCATGGCTTGCAGATGGGCTTCTCTGAGAAAATGTCCTAGATAAACCCAACCCCAGAACATCAATTGGGCTTTGCTGGCTTGGATCCCGATGGTTCTGCAGTGGTTTTGCAAGCTTTCCAACCACAGTTAACATAGAGGGAAGCAACATGTGACAGTGGCAGACCTGTGTGTGTTAGATTGCAGTGCAAAGCTCAGCATTGGCAGGATGGAAAGGGTCTTGAACTATGATGCCATCCTACCGGAGTGTTCAAAAACACACGCATATACATGGTGTCTCTCCTGGTACTTTTTTCTGCTAGGATTCTAAGGCCAGATCTACACCAAGCAGGTTATAGCGGTATGAAAGCGGTATATAAAAGGCAGGAGCCACACCAAGCAGGATATAGCGGTATAAGGTATTTGTCAATGGGCCCCAACGGTTGTCAGTGCACTTCAATACTGCTATAAAGCAGTAATGTGGCTCCTGCCTTTTGTATACCACTTTCATACCACTATATCCTGCTTAGTGTAGATAGTAATAACCCCATCAGGATAATGGCAGTGGACAGAAGGTGATTTCTGGATGCACAGGTAGGTAAAGGACTGCTACCCAGACTTTGCTTTAAAATTGTCAATCTTCCCAACTCCCCCCCCCCCCCCACTTTAAAAGACTTTGGTATAATTCATGATATTATAACATCCATTTTGTCCCTTATCTGGCTCTTCTTCCAGCTGTTTTCCAACTCACACATGCATGCTTGTCTTCAGGAGCTACTGCTGCCTGATTACCTGTCTGCCAAAGCCTGCTTCCCAACCCCGCTGGACATATCTCCTGCCTCTTAACATCAGCTTGAACCCTGAAGATACTTAATCCACTGCACTGTTAACCCATGAATCTCATTCTTCAAGATCCCCTGTGCTAGATCCTTAGTGCAATTGGATTGTGACACTGTCGGTAGCCCCGTACTGACACTCTTTCACCATTTAATTTAATAATGAATGATTTATCTTTGGTGGAGTGGGACACATCAGTAATCTACATTGGGAGAAGGCAGAAAGTAGATTGGACGAAGGGCTGTAGTTCAGTGGCAGAGCCCTTGCTTTGCATGCAGAAGGTCCCAAGTTCAATCCCTGGCATCTCCCACTAAGGATGTTTTGTTTTTAGGTTTATAGCTTTTTAAAGTTATTACAGTGGTTTTAAATGTATGTGTATATTGTATGTTTTTGCTGTTTAAATTTTTGTGTATTGTTTTTAATTGTTTTAATCTTATGTAAACCACCCAGACAGCTTCGGCTATGGGGCGGTATACAAATGTAATAAAATAAAATAAATAAATAAAGTAAGGCTGGAAAAAATCCTGCCTGAAACCCTGAAGAGTTGCTACCAGTCAATGTTGACAGTGCTGGGCTACATGGACCAATGGTCTGACTCAATATAAGGCAGCTTCCTATGTTCCTCCTGGTCGATCTTTCACTGATTTTGAGTCCTAATTGTTTAACAATAGTATACAATAAAA
This sequence comes from Anniella stebbinsi, assembly GCA_029215795.1. Taxonomy (NCBI): domain Eukaryota; kingdom Metazoa; phylum Chordata; class Lepidosauria; order Squamata; family Anniellidae; genus Anniella; species Anniella stebbinsi. Next base: position 82,631,889 of record JARDYH010000002.1, on the reverse strand, counting down.
CACACACACACACACTGAAGAAAATGAACAAAGCTTGGGGGAAACTGTGTAAAAGGAATGTGAGTTCACTGATGGAACTCAAAACAAATTCCTGGGCTGAGAATGTGCTGGATGTTAATTCCAAATGTATTCTTTTGTACTCTGGATCCTGTCGGTGGAATTTAGGATTCAAGTAACAAAACAAAAACAAAACCCAAACACACCACCACAAAGCAGATCCTTCCTGCTAGAAGCAAGCCCACCTCAGATCTACACTTTTTCATTTTGTGCGCAGAAATATTTTCCACTTAAATTTTAAGAGGAAGAATTTAAAATGCTTTATTATTTGTACTAAAGGTACAGTAAATTTGTAAAATGTTAGGGTATCCAAGGTAGAATACAATCTAATGCATTCAGTCTAATGATGTCTGGAATTGTTTCACCTAAAACATAAGGCTAAAGCTTTTTGGGTGGTGGTGGTGGAATTGAGATAATGTTCCAGGTTTTAAAATGTACATGTATCCAATGTACAGTTGGAAGACAGACAGCAGCAGTGTGCATCTGCTCTTATAATACAAATGTACACCAATCCTTTATCAATGTGAAACTTAAAAGAGTAATGATGTCATTTAATATCCGTGCCTTATTCATCTAACAAGATGTCAATGATAGTGTAATCTGAAGTTTGCGACATGGTCAACCCTGGCCAGACTTGTCTGTCTGAACTACACCATTCCCTTCACAGAGAGCCCCGTGGAGTCATCCCAAACTGAGGATCATTTTATATAGTTAAGCTGGGTCATTTTCCAAACTAGTGATCTCATGAAGAAAGACTGAATTCTCTGACTTCTACTTCTGGAGAGTAGAATACTGATGTGAGATATATAAAAGTTATGGCCTAATATCAGATGGCAGCTGAAATTTAGCAGTTACTAAAACACGATCTATTGAAAGTACACTGATATGATATTAACATGGTCAGAGGCAGGAGCTACACTACTGCTTTAAAATGGTTTAAAACGGTTAATAACAGTAGTGACAACTGTTGGGGCCCAGGACACACTCCATATGCAGTTTTCAAAATGTTTTCAAAGTGTTGTATCCTGCTTGGTGTAGATTGGTCCTCACAGAATGACATTTAAAAATATGCTGATCGCCACAAGTGCTCTTCAAGACAAAAAGCGGAAACATGGCCTTGTGAACAGGATGAAAATGCATTTTGTGTATGTGTGAAAAAGAGATGGTGGTGGGGGGGAAACAGGACCCAGCTTGACAGTGAAAACATGCTGTGCTGGTGGATTTGGGGTTGGAATGCAGCCATGTTCCTCTGTCTAGGAAATGCCACCATTCCAAGGTTCATTGATGATGCCAAAGAGACTAAAGGGGAGGAAAGGGACAGCAAGAGTCACAACAGCATTCAAAGATTTTGGCTCTATGAGAGGGTTAGACCTTAAAGCTGGCCCAGAATTTTAAATAAGTGAATGAAATCAAATAAATATACAAAACACTGGCTGCATTCGGACAACACATTAGTCAATGGTAGGTTGAGTAGCCAACTCATAGTTGGTTATTTTGTGGGTACTCCCCACACAAGTGTCCTTCCCGAGTCCCGGTCACGTGCCCGCAGGGGGGGGCTGTTGCAGGCGGGGAGCGGAGAAGAGACGTGCCTTCTCCTCATTGGAGGAGGCTGTCTGGCGCCACTGCCAGAGGTGGGGCAGCAGCGCCAATATTAGGCAGCTGCCCCCAACCTCCGGCCTCTTTCGTTTTCGGCTGCATGAGGAAGGAGACCGAGTCCTTGGGCGTGGGAGTGCGACCGCATGGGCGGCAGCTCTAGTGTTTTGGCTCCTTCTGTGCAGCAGGGGCGAGAGGCAAGAGAGTGGGCGGCTGAAGGCGCCGAAGAGCGCTGAAGATGTCCTCGAACGGGAGCGTTGGGGCTTCTCCAGAGCGAGGGAGAGAGTCCAGGCGGGTCGGCGCCATTCGCCCCTTCGGCGTTCTCCACAGCTGTGGAGGACACGCGGCGCCTAGTCCATGGTGTTGCCTCCCTTGTTTTTGGCCTGCTAGGGGCCTGAGGCTGTCTGGGGGGTTCCTCGGGAGCAGGGAATCACCGCCAGCAGTCTCATGTAGTAGAGCGGAGTGGCAGCAGCAGAAGTTTAAACCCTAACGGTTTGGAGAGGGGGAGTGCGGGGCTTAGTATTGCGCCTGTGGCGCTTCTTTTCACTGAAGTCGGGTTTGGGGGGTGCTGGGCTTGGGGCCTTTCAGTCTTCTTGCCTGTATTGTTAACCTCCTTTGGGCTGTTTGCGCCAAGTTTTCAGGGGCTAGTTTTGGGGGTTTGAGTTTAATTCAGCGTTGAACTAGTTCATTTATAGTGGTTAGAGAGTTGGACTGGGTCGCTGGATCCTCGTTTGTTCCATAATTCTTATTTGTAGAGTTGAATTGATAGTTTTTCTTAGCTTGTGTGGTATAGTGGTTAGAGTAACGAACGGGGACTGGGATTCCTGGGTCCACATTCCTTTCAGGAACAATTATTGATACATTCCATAGAGTTAAGTTCAGATTTTGAGAATGCCTCCTAAAAAAAGAAGGAAAGAAAGGGAAAGGAAAAGCCGCTCGCCCTCCAGCAAAATGGCAAGCCAGCCGGCAAGCCTCATCATCTGATGATGAAGGCACACCTAATATTAATGAAATATTGGCACGTCTGGAGGTGGTAGAGAGGGATAAAGGAATAAGCCAACCAATAGGCATGGAGGTAAGGCAGGATGTACTTCATGGGTCTATTGCAACTACTAGGCGTTCTCAGAAAAAAATGTTGTTATCTATGGCAGCATGTTTGGATGCAGTAGAAGCTTCAAGTAGTAATCAAGCTACGCTGAGTCCACCAGTCATGAATCCAACACCTTCGACTACAGCTGACAATAGTACCTCTGGGCAGGAGCAGCCCAATCCTGATTGGTTCGGTCAAGGTGAGTCTGGTCTGGGGCCTTCATCCCCAGCACAGAATTTGGGGCAATATGGTCCTTGGGGTTGGCTTCCATGGCTCTCCATATTCAAATGGCCTTTTGGGCCACCTGCTACTGAGCAGCAGGAGGTCCAAAATACAAGCCCGCCATCCAATGTCACACATTCATTAATGTCAGGGTCTAGGGATGGTAGGGATGAGTCCACAAATGTCTCTAGAGATTTGCCCTCCAATGAGCAATGGGAATGGTGCACCTGGGAATGGTGCACAAGGCCACAAGTATGGAGGATTTAGGTAAGGAGGGGACTACACCCCAGTCTTCAGGGTCTGAAGTGTTACATAAGAAAGTTCAGGCGGATATTGAGGTTGTTGAACAATCAATATCTACTGCAACTGGTGCTTGCGCATCAGTTTGGCGGGGCCCTACAGGACCTGGCTGGGCAGGTTTGTCGCATCCTACAGGGACACAGGACCCATATGCTAAGGCTGATAGGGCAGCTATTCCCACAGGGTCTACTTCATCACCTATGGGTTATCACTTATTGGCTTCTACTAGGGAGAAAATCCTCTGGGGGGAGTTCATTGATGGTTTTTTCCTTACTGTTTCGTGAGTCTGAATCGAAGGAGAAGGATAAAACTGGTGACAGGGATCATGACAAGTTTCATCGCAATAAAGTTAGCCGTACTTGGGCGAACTGGTTACCAGGGTTTTTTATTTATATGGGCATTGTACAACAGAAATTCCCCGAGCATGCCTGGATTTTGACAAAATATTTGGACATTATCTATCGGGCCTACACAGAATATGAGGGTGGGGCATGGCTGGCCTATGATGAGGCTTTCCGTATGAGAGCCGCATTTGACTCCTCCCTTAGATGGGATATTAAAGATCAGGATCTGTGGCTTCAGTTTATGATGCCCACCAGGCCAGATTTTGGTGAGAGGTCAGATTCGGGGCACATTTTAGCCAGGCAGACACCTGCATCAGCTCCTCAGCTAGGTGCAGGGCAAGTGGTTCAACCCCACCTGCTATGCTAGGAGTATAGTGCAAAGGGAGCATGTCTCAGGGTGCAGTGCAAATACAAACACATATGCTCCATCTGCGGCGGCCTGCACCCTTTCCCTAATTGCCCAAGAATCAGGGGTTGGAAAGGCCCTGGACAAGGCGGGCAGGGTAACCAAAAACCCGGGAATAGACAGCCTCCTCCAAAAGGGCCCCAGCCCAGTTAAATTACATTCTCTCCGGAGATGGTTGCTTCGTTACCCTCAGAGGGAGGATGCTGCTTACATTGAGTTAGGTTTTAGGGATGGTTTTCGCATACCTTTTCAGGGACAGCGCATTCCACAGTTTGCTAATAATCAAAAGTCAGTTAGGGACATGGAACAGCTAGTTAAATCTAAGATACAGAAGGAATTGGCAGCTGGTCGAGTTATTGGTCAATTTTCCTTTCCTCCAGTGCCGAATTTGAGAGTTTCCCCATTAGATATAGTGCCCAAGAAGGAACCAGGGGAATACAGGTTAATACATAACCTGTCTTTCCCAAAAGGTGGCTCGGTGAATGATGAGATCCCCGAACAACTGTGTTGGATGCGATACGCATCAATTGACTCAGCGGTTTCTATGGTCCGCTCTCAGGGCAGGGGAGCATTGTTGGGCAAGTGCGACATTAAGTCTGCATTCCGCATTTTGCCAGTCCATCCAAATGATTTTGAATTATTAGGTTTTGCTTTCCAAGGGCAGTTCTATATGGATAGGGCCTTGCCCATGGGTTGTTCTATTTCATGCACCATGTTCGAAAGGTTTAGTACCTTTTTGGAGTGGGCTCTGAAAGACATGACAGGAGTGAATAGTGTGATTCACTATTTGGATGATTTTCTCCTGGCGGGTCCACAGGATTCCGCGCAGTGTTTCCTGATGATGCAAGCTTTTGAGAAACTAACCCAAGAATTAGGTGTTCCTCTCGCACAGGAAAAAAAACGAAGGCCTGAGCCTGGTACTAAAATTTTTAGGTATAGAATTGGATACAATTCATCAGTGTTCTAGGCTCCCGCAAGATAAGTTAAAGAAAGTTAGGGTGCTGATAGCTGACATGCTCAGTGCCCGTAAAGTCACCCTCTTGTCGTTACAAGAAGTGGTGGGGCACTTGAATTTTGCCTATAGGGTAGTGGCGCCGGGTAGGGCCTTTTTGAGACGGCTATGTACAGCCATGACAGACCTTAAAAGGCCGTTTCACTGTGTAAGGGTGACGGCGGATATGAAAGGGGATTTGCGGATGTGGCTGCAATTCCTAAACACATTCAATGGTATCTCCTTTTGGAGGCATGACTTATTGTTAGAAGCCGATCTACAGGTTCATTCCAATGCTTCAGGAGCATTGGGCTTTGGGGTCATCTGGCAAGATCGATGGTGTTCAGAGAGGTGGCCAGCAGCTTAGGTGGAATCAGGATTAGGCAAGGATCTCACCTTTTTAGAATTCTTCCATGTTTATGTGGCTGTGCACCTTTGGGCTGACATGATGTCCAATGCAATTATTCAGTTCTGGTGTGATAATGAAGCCACCGTAAGTGTTATCAATACTCTATCTTCCTGTAATCCCAGGGTAATGGCCTTGATCAGAGTCTTTACACTACATTGCCTGAAATATAACATCTTGTTTAAGGCAAAGCATATACCAGGTTTGAATAATTCTATTGCTGACGCTTTATCGCATAACCAGGTAGGAAGGTTTCGGGAGCTGGTGCCATGGGCTCAGACTTTTCCAGAGGCCATGCCACCTGCCTTATGGGAGATTGGCGATCTGAAACTGAACAAGCAATGATGCATTCTATTGCGGACAGCACTAGGAAGGCTTACACCAAGGCAGGTAGGCAGTTTCAAGAATTTAGGTCTGAGATGCTTTTACAGCAGCTTTGGCCTATCCCGGTAGAGCATCTTATCCAGTATGTGTCCATTCCCGTCGGAAAGGGCTTGCAGCTAGAACTATAGGTGGGAAGTTGGCGGCAGTTGCCTTCTGGTCTAAAGTCAAGGGTGTGCAAGACAACACCGGCGATTTTAGAATCAGGAGGATGTTGCAGGGATGGGCGAGGGTAACTCCACGAATAGCTGATGCTAGACAACTTTTATCCCCAGATATATTGATTGGTTTATTGGGTATCTGGCCTTCTGTTTGCAATTCTAAATTTGAAGCTACATTGTTTCATGCGGCTTCTCTGACCGCATTCTTTGGAGCTTTTAAGATATCTGAATTAGTGGTGCTGTCAAAGGATGACAGGTCCGACAGAGCACTGTTCCAAGATGTCTCGTTTAATCAAGATGGGGTGTCTATACTTCTTAGAAGGTCTAAGACAGACCAAGGCGGGTGGGGGACAGTAGTGCCTCTCTTTCCTTCAAAATTGCCAGAGTTATGTCCTATAAAGGCCTTAAGGGAATTTGTAACAGTTAGGGGGGGGGGAGAATGGACCATTATTTCGGCATGCAGATGGTACACCGTTGACAAAATATTAGTTTTGGGTGGTAACTAAATTGGTACTGCAGGCTCTAGGATTGGGAGGTTGTCGATTCGGAACACATTCCTTTAGGATAGGGGCAGCCTCTACAGCTGCAGCTTTAGGATTTTCAACATCAGAATTAAAGCACGTAGGCAGACGGCGATCTAAGGCGTATAACGCATATGTTCAGCCGTTGCCTAAGATGTAAGGGATTCGGTGGCTGATATCCTTCTTTTTCTTAGATACCTGGAACATGCGGGAGCCGGTGCCGGTGCTCATATGTGGGCACAGCATGATTTTCTGGGCAGGAAGGAGGGATTCTCAGTCGAGCTGTGGGACTCAGCTCGGACTTGGTCAGTGTGCCAATGTCCAGTGGTTGGGCAGACGTGGCATGCGATGGGAGCACCTCCTGCCCACATTGTTCCTGGAAGGTTTGGTGTGTTCTCCTCCACAGGTGCTGGTGTTACACCTGGGCGGAAATGACCTTGGTTTGTGCAAGGGCAAGGCCTTGATAGTTCAGGCTTTGGCGGACACACAGGTGATACGGCAACTCTGGCTGGGTATCACTATTCTTTGGTCCTGCCTAATCCCCAGGCGGGTATGGAGGCATGGTTGGGATCCGCGAGCCCTGGACTGGGCGTGGAAAAAGGAGAACAGAGAGATCGCCATTGCCCTAAGGTCACACGGGGATGGGATCATAGTTCACCCGCAGATAACACAGACCAGGACGGAGCTCTATAGGCCAGATGGAGTCCATTTGACCGATTCTGGAAACGATTTATTTTTGGAAGATCTGCAAAGGACCCTGCGAGAGGTTATGTGCAGGTTTTTGTTTTTTTTTACTAAACAGAGGTTTGTCAATCTCCTTTGGCGTTAGGGGTGGGCACGTTTAGCAAAGAGGGACGGTGATCATTCTGTGGCACAGTTAGCTGGTGACAGATGAGATTTGAGGGCCTTCCACTAAGGGCTTTGCGGCCTCGGTGGAGGGATAGTACTCACCTGTGAGGCCAACTCACCTCGCTCTACCCGGATTATGCGGCCTGGGGGGGAGCGACATGGGAAGGCCTCCCCTCCCCAAAAGGGGTATGCCTGGGGGTGGCGAGCTAAGTAACGCCACTCTCCAGGCACAGAATGTTTCGCCCATTTAATCGCCTGATAGTTTTAAGGCGAAGTTAGGGCCCGCCCAGTGCTTCCTTTGCAGATTTTCAATAAATGTGGCCCAGATTTGAAACCATATATCATGGGTCATCTCTTTATTTCCGTGCCCTCTGTGGGTGGTTGGGGCTGGCGTTGAGTGGACTAATAGTCAACCCAGCATTTGACTGACATAGCTCCTGCCCCTCTTCCCACCCCCTTCTTCCTTAGTCCTCCCAGTTATATCCCAGCAGCTTCTCCAAGTTGCACCAGTTGTAGCAGAGTTGCAGCCGCCGCTTTGGTCGTTCTTGCTGCCTGCCTCTATGGGCTTGTGTTTTAACCCACTCACCACACGCCATTAACACACTCACCCCTCCACACAACACTTTAAACAACTGGTTTCGAGCTAAACAACTTGCAAGCCAGTTGTTTCTCTCAGTTGCTTATTTGGGTGGAATAGCATACCATCAGTAGTTTGTGAGCGGCGTGTTACCCTCCACACAACACAATAAGCAACACAACTGATGATTGTTCCCCCCCCCCCCCCAGTTGCTTATTGTGTTGTCCGGATGCAGCCACTGTCTTTTAAAAAATACAATAAGTAATGCATTTTAAGAGTATTTGATCGGGTTACTTTTAAAAACAATAACAATCAGACATTTCAATGCTTATGAGAAAAACCGCAGGTGGTTGATAATGTGATAACCCTGTACTGTGCTCCCTAATAGGTTGTGCTTTAAATTGGCTAGTACTTGATTGGAGTGACCAGATGCAGCAGAGAACAAGAATTTCAGCACGTGTGCCTCGCTATTTCAGTTTGCTGCAGGGGCAAGAGAAAAAATTCAGCTTACAAAATTATGAAAGGTACCTAAGAAAACTATCCCCAACCTGGTGTTCTCCAGATGTTTTAGACTACAACTCCCAGAATTCCTGACCTTTGGCTATACTGGCTGAAGCTGATGGTAATCAAAGTCCAAAATATCTGGAAGGCACCAGGTTAAGGAAGGCTGCTCTGTTGCATCTAGTTACTCTAAAATAAATATAAATAATATGTATTTGCCTTCCATGACTGGGTAGAAAGAAACCCAGTCCTGTGAATTTCCTCACATTGCTGCAATGATAGGAAAAGCCATGCTTCCAATATGCTTCCATATTGCGCAGCTATGTAACATGCAGGAGTGACTTTCAATGTCAGGCATTAGACACCCTCTTAAATCTTGCCACCATTTTTTCTACTATGTAATTCACTATAAATAAACTTACATTTGCTGTGTCATCCTATATATAAACTTACATTTGTTGAGCACAGAACCACAAGAACTGCTGAGAACTGGGGCTAAACGTAAGGACAGGGGTGCTGTCTAAATGCTCAGAAAACCTCGGGGTGGATGCACGGTGGCACAGTGTCGATTATATGACACTGCTGCAATCGTGCACCCACCTTGGGGCTTTCCACCAAATATGTGGAGAAAAAAAGTTGGGAACTTACCCTAACTTTTTTCTCTGGAGCGAGGCGAGGCTGCTCAAGATGGTGTCAAGACAGTCCCAAAGCTTCACTCCGGAGTTACAGAGGAGGCGTGGCTGGGCAGTACCTGGTGGTACTAGCAGAGCATAGGGGTTTTTCATTCATATGAGGGGGGTTGTGAAATTAAGTGAGCATGTTTATTGTTATAATGTTGAATATATTCTTTAAACTCTTATAACTTTGTTTTTTTAAAAAAATCTTTTACATGTATTGTTTTATAGAGTTGTTCCTTTTATATTGAAATTCTTATTGTTCTGGAGCAGATTGGATTTATGTATGGATTTATGTAATCAACACTTATGATTTTGTAACCTGTAAATATTATACATACATTTTTTAATATTTACTTTAGACTGTCCTGAAGAAGGACAATATATTGTCTGAAACGCGTTGGTAGTATATTTTATTTTTATTAAATCTTTCTCTCTGGTTCCATCCCTTTGCCTTTGCCTTTTTTTGGCTTCCTTCCTGGGGTTCCTTTTCTTTTTGGCACCTGGTGGAAGGCAACATGTGATTGGTCACCTTCCACCAGGATTGGTCCCCGGATGGCTGCCCAGAAATCCTACCCGACACCACCTGGGGGGAGGGAAAGCATGTTTTTTTTCGAGGGATGTGGCGCCAACCTGGTGCCATGAAGACACCCCAAAGGGAGGGTCCTGGATGCCTATACCTGAATCTAGAAAAGAGGTAGGCAGCCTTTTTTGGTCACAAGGCAATGAATGGGCAGTCAGGGGCTGTATGCCAGAGGGTGTAGCCAGAGCCAACTGTGAGCAGGGTCCACACTGGTGGTGAATGGGGCCAGGGCCAGCAACCCCTTCCCCCATACACACATATGTATGCACACACCCCACAGAAACACAAACAGCAGCAGGAAGCAGAATTTTCTTTGGAAAGGTAGCGTGCAGGAATGTTCCGCCATCCCAATCCTGCCAGTTCTTCAGCAGGCTGGGAAAGGTTTTCTTTTCGGGTGTAGTAGTGCACAGGAATGACTCTTTTACTGCACACCTTCCCCTCATTAAAATCACACTCCTGCTAGCTGGCCAAACAACTGCTTGACAGACTGGTGGGAGCATGATTGTGATGGTGCGGACGGCATATGGGGAAGGTCATTCTCAAGCACTGCACTCCCAAAGGAAACGCCACTCCCTGTAGCCTGTGAAGCAGCTGAATGGCAGGCTTGGAGGAGAGTGAACAGCGCAGTGAGGTGGCAAAATTCAACAAGGACAGTGGTGGAGGAGCCCTGGCTTAGCCATTCACTCGGACCGAATGGGAGGCCTCCGAAAGCTGCATGTGGCCTGAGGGTTGCCCACATATGATCCGCTCAGGATCCCTGAGATTGATGCCTTGAAGCCAGGAGTGCAGCAAGAGAAGATGCTGCTCTGTTTACCAAGCAAAAGCAGAAGGAAAGTGTTAGTATTTATACTAAACCTATTCAACCAAGAAAGAGGAGGAAAATATGGCTTATGATAAGACCTGGATTTGCCTTCCCATTCAGTCTTATTTATATGCCTTATTGTAAGCTGCTGTTACTACTTCTATGGATAGAGAAACAGTTACAGATAGAGACAGAGATCTAGCGACCTCTCAAAGTGACTATGCAGGAAAACCCAATAAAGACTGGCAAGGACTCTGCAAATTAAAAGTGCTATATCAATAATTAATAACCAGGAGGCTTACTTTAAGCAGCCCATTAACAAATTAAAGCTTTAGTTGGTTAATTCATGGGGGCAATTTCAATAGGAAATGGCAAATTTTATTTGAGTCAAAGGCATATTGTGGGGAAAGTCTGAGCGATTTTGATTTCTTGTCTGTTTACTGCATAGGGAACGATAAAGAACATAAAGATGGCCTAAAAGAGTAATGAAAAGCCAGATGGTTATTCAACTACACATATTACTTGATAACGCTTTTATCTATTAATGATTTCATTATAACTTGTTATTTTATCTCTGTTTTATTGTTGGCCACCTTGAGCATTATATTTTAGTAGACAGGCAGGATATAAATTTAATAAATTAAAAGAAAACATTAATTGGTTGACAGCCCAATACAATAAATACTAAATACGATAAATACTGCTTTCCCTTTTGCACAAATCACAAAAGGGAAAGCAGAAAGAGACTGGCTGAATTTGGACAACACAATAGTCAATGGTGGGGTAATAATCAACTTTACAGTTGTTCATCTAGGGGGTACTCCCCACACAACATGGTAATAAATAATCAACCGTGGTGTGGATTAGGATCAGCGCTGAGTTGACTATGGCAGCATTCAGCCGACATGATAGTCAATACAACTGATGATTGTTTTCCCCCCCCACCAGTTGCTTAATGTGTCGTCCGAATTCAGCCACTGTCTTTGCACCAATGCCTGTTACTACAAGACATGCATTAATTCATGAGAACTGACATCCTTAACCTAAACAGGCATCAAGTGACAACACTATGCTATATCCAGAGTCATAATCAGGCACTGCTGCAGAGTCTTCCACTTGACTGTTTGGGGGGAAAGAAGATTACATACATCTCTTGAATTGCTTAATTTATGGGAGCCTGATTGATCTGGTTCCCACCTGAAACCCAGAGTGATGAAAATGATGGCCCTTTCTACACCATAGGGGTGTAGAGGGAGGGAAGGAGGGCGATCCCGGAAGTACCGAATACATGCCATCGGCACACAGGGACCAGCCGGGGGGCATCCCAGGTGAAACGCCTGGTGTGGAAAGGGCCATAGATCACAAATGGATCAGTTTAAAAGTTTATTGAATACACAAAAGATGATATATGGAGGTAGAAAGAATAAACAAGAAAGCTCACATTCTTTTAGGGTACAAAGCAGTTGTCCACCTTGTTGCATGTCGGGGTCCCCACAATGTACGGCATGCCTCTTCTTGGAGCCGAAGCAGATTCTCCAGGCTGGTTTGCGACTCCTCCTGAAGCGAGACCGGCTAAATCTCTTTGTTCCCAAGTTTACATAGGAGCATCATCAGACGGGGGAAATTGTGTTTCCTTACCATTGCTTTCTCCTTACTTCTGTCCCATGATACTTCCTCTTTCTTCACATGGGGGAAGGAAGAGGAAGTAAACAATGACCACATAGCCCATTTAGGGGGAGTCTGCACCAGCTGTTTATTGCAGGATTGGGTTAGGGTTAGGGTCACTTATGGGCCAGATGATGTTTACCTGCTCCTGCAGTTATGTCGGGTCCACCTCTCAGTAATTCAGGAATATTGCTGACTGCTTTTGTCATGTTTTTTTCCAGCTCTCTAGCTACAATCCTGAAGTCAATGGCTGGTGTTCCCCCTTTGCGAAGCTGTTGCTGTTCGGCTCAAGTTCCTGGTTCAGCGAACAGCCAACGAACTGCCAGGGGCATATCCAGCAGTTTCAAAGGTGTGTGGGAGTGGACCTAGCCACCATTTTCATCACATCTTTTGGATGAGTATTGGTGTATTTTGGCGCTGAGAGTGTGTAGTTTGTTTTAGTACAAACATATCTGTGTACAGCAACACATATTCGATGGATTTCCTATCCACCCCATGTGTTGCTGTGCATTTGCGTTTGTGTGCAATCCTTATGAGTCATAAAAAATAGCCCCATAGCTGAGACATCTGCATAGCCCCATCCACTTCTGCCGATCCACATGCAGAAGCGCCGTCACAGGGCACACATCCTCCCGCAACAGCATTCCTGAAATTGCAGAAAACTTCGCTCATGTGTGCCCCATGAGTGCTGATCACGGAAGCGGGAAAACTCTCAATCACCCTTCCTCCCTTGGAAAAGAGCTGTAGGTTTAGATTAGGCTTCAGTGGGCATTTTTAACAGCTGCATTTCCTGCCCACAGGGTGTCGCAGAGGAGAGGCAGTGGGGCCAGTTGGCCCGGGGCCCACAATTTTGAGTGGGCATGCTGACGAGGTGGTCCCCCCTAGCTTACGCTACTGCTTCCATAGCATAAGCGACCCATTGAGAAGCGAGGAGCCCGCCTTGTGGAAACAGCGCAGAAGCCGTCCGTCATGAATACTACCATCAGACTACAAGCTCCAGAGGGCCATGCCGCATGCGGGGCGGGGATATATGTGCCTAAATTGTGATGGTTGTCCTTACTTCGTCTCTTTCCGCAATCTTCTCCATGGCATATAATCTCTGGAATGGAGGGTGAGGTAATGATGATGATAGTTATTAATGATAATAATGATGATATTGTGAGGGTAATGATGATGCTAATGTTTGATAATGATGAAGGACTGTTCTATTGTTGTTGCTTCTGTTTGTACAGCAACTAAAACTAAATGTTAATTTCTGATTCAACATTGAGGTGTTGTAGAACAGGTTTAATAGGAAGGTGTTATGTAGAAAGGACATGTTGGTGGGCATTTAAAAAACATTAAAAATACTTAATGAGCAGTTTGAAATGGGGTGGCACACTCTTCCCATCTGGCCTGGGCATATTACCAGCTCTGCATGGCCCTGCCTGCACACAGCAGGAAATGGCGGCATGTTTCGCTTTTTTAAAAAATGGATTTACCAGGGTCTTATTTGTTGCAGAAAGAAGACCAGAAGTAGCAGGAGGTGGATGTCATCATCAAAAGGACCCTCTAAAAACCATGAGTGGCCAGTAACAAGTGCAATAAAACACTCATCTGATGATGCTCATAGATCTTTGAGACATTTTGCCCTACCCTAGAACGTGATGAACAGTTTTCTTTAGAAGACCAAACTTTCCCAAGCGAAGGAACGAAGGCTCCCAGGTTAAAAGATGAAGTAATGCACAACACCCGTATCACTGAGAGTAGAGACAAAAGATATGAAGCTACAGCTGCTTGGTACTAATTGGCGGTGTGACGGAAAGGTCAGAAAGCTTTGCTACTGAAGAGGCCCACTTTGGCTACCTGAAGCCTTCTAAAAAACTTTGATTCCCTACATTTGACTATACTATTTTCTATCCATGCATAATATGATCATAAAAGTATATACACATTGGATATTGATATATAGATTAGACAGATAGATAGATAGATAGATAGATAGATAGATAGATAGATAGATATTGTACACTGGACAGACCTGTGAGAACTCACTAAGCCTCCTTGGCATTTCTTCTGGTCAAAACCACTACAATACATACATAAAATGTCAATGGACTCACAATGGCAAAGGGACAGAAAAATGGCAATGCGCAGGAGCATTGAGCAAAAGGTCCATATAGCAAATGCTGACCCATGAAAAACCAGAGAATGCGAATGGATGCTGACTAACTCGACTCTTCACAAGTCTCATGAGATCAGACGTCCAGCCCATGCTGCAAATCAACAGTCCAATTTTCACTAGGGGAAGATGTGCATATGTGCTATAATGCAAACATGGCATAGAATTCAGAAGTCACAAAGTACTGTGCACTTAGAGTGACCATATGAAAAGGAGGACAGGGCTCCTGTATCTTTGACAGTTGTGTAGGAAAGGGAATTTCAGCAGGTGTCATTTGTGTGCATGCTGCACCTGGTGAAATTCCCTCTTCATCACAACAGTTAAAGCTGCAGGAGCTATACTAGGTACAATAGACAGCAGGGCTCCTATAGCTTCTATAGCTGTTGTGATGAAGAGGGAATTTCGGTAGGTGCTGCATGCACACAAATGATACCTGCTGAAATTCCCTTTTCTGTTCAACTGTTAAAGATACAGAAGCCCTGCCCTCCTTTCCATATGGTCACCCTCTGCGCATTGTACAAAAACATCAAGGAAAGCAAGAAAAAGCAACAAAGAGCTTATAATATTTTAATGGCAGTATCCTAGTGCAGGTACAGAGCATATTGCAGTGTACCAAGATGGTTAATGCTTTCTGCTAAGATGAGACTCCATTTTAAAGGGTGGTCACAACTGATGACATTAACTTGTGGAGAAGGTTTTGATGTGTCCTCCCCTTACAGAATGAAACGCCGCTCAAAGAGCTGATATTTTGTGTGAAGTACAAAAACTAAAGACAACTGGCTTGAAGAATGCTGAGGGTGAGAAAACAAGCAACTTATCTAAAGGAACAGCAGGAGTGTCTGAAATGATTCGATGAAGCAGAGAGGCAGCAGAAGGTTAGTGTACATATGCCAGTTGTTTTAAGATCTACTGACTCATGTTTACTGTTGTTGTCCAGATGGTCTATTTAGACACGTTGTGCATGTTAATTCGTTACACTGAATGCTTTGGGAGGGGCAGGGGAAAGGAAAAGAAATTGAGACCTTCAGCAACATTAACTTAAAGGGGAGAAAAAAGGTTTTGAGCATCTGAGTCTCTTCCAGCTGTGCACTTGTTATTTTCAACTTCTTTCCTATATTCTCTGTTGGAAGGGGCAATCCAATGATCTGTGCATTGACATGGGGAATTAATGATACCAAGTTAAGAGGGAATGTCTTCCAGTTATTAAGACCCGAAAATAAACCTTCGCCACAGCTATGCACTCATTAGAGCCTCTTTCAGATGCTTGGTGGGTGGAGTGGGGTGGGGTGCTCTGCTCAATGAGTGGGCATAGCCATGGGGAAGCACCAGAGTAGCAGACGCTGCCCCCCATCATAAAAGCATTCCATTACTTCTCTCCAAATTCCATGCATGTAGGCCCATTGCAGATGTAAAACAGAATGTGCATACAGCAGGGCAGCACTGCCCCCACAATGCTGCCTATCCCACTATCCCATCCAAAGCAAATGCATTGAATGCAGAGTCCCTTCGCGATAGCCTGAACATGGCTGTCAAAGCTAGGCCATGGCCAGCAGGAGCTGCACCAAAGAGCAAGCCAGGACCAAAGAACAACCAAGAAGCATGATTGACAAGCAAGGTAGAAATCAGGTCCAGGGGGTATTTGAACACACCAGAGTTTAGGAAGACCTTGTTGCTTAAGCAAGACTTAACTACAACAGGAAGTGCTCTGTTACTCCTTCCTGTGGATCTAATAGCCAACCTGAGTGGGTGGGATCAGTCTGGGCCATAATAAGAATAAACTGCCTGGGGTAGAATATGCTGCAATATGCAGTTCAGTGGTTGACCACATGGGACACAAGCCCAAAACACATGACAAGGCCTTAGGTGTTCCAAGGATTATTGAGATGAGAAGAATTTTGAACACTTGTGCTCATATCAAATGGAAAGTGCATGAAGCATCCAGATCCATATGGAAGGAGACCTTTTTAAAACAGCTAAAATCCCGCTGAAGAACTGGTTGGTCAGGAAAGGGGAGGAGGAGAGGGAACCATCAAACAATTAGAGGTTAGGGGAAAGGGGGTGGGGTCAGGGGAAAAGGGCATGGCCATCTAAGGGACCCTGGAGGTGGGCAGATTGTGTCAGATTTGACCCATGGGACTGAGGTTCGACACCTCTAATCTAGGGATGCGCATGGAAAAAGCTTCTTCATTTACATAGTGCTCTTAGGGCATCTTTACATTAAGGGGAAATTGCATTGCTTACCTGGGGTGTTTGTGCTTTCAGCTGTTTGGCATGATTGCTATGGGCTGCATTACACGGATGGAGAGGGGCGAGCACATGGTTTGAATTGAATACTTCCTCTCTAAGTGTGCTCTTTTCACTTCCATTGAGATAGTACCATCTAGTGGTGGGAGATCCCACTTTTTTCTGATATTATCACTTTAAAAGTGCTTTGTTTCATAATGGAATTGCTGCATGAGACATCCTGGTTGTTCACAGCTTTGTTTAAAAGTCCTGGAAACTTCTGTGAGTGGCCAATCACAAGCGTGCAATAAATCACTCATTTAGAGGAGCCCCTAGTTGGATTACAGTATTGATCTTATTATTACGCACATTCATTTCTGAAACGATCTGTCAAAGAAAATTTCCATGATTTTCCATATAAAATTCTTCAGATTCAAAACCTTGAATACCTGTGATTTTGAAATGAAGAGTGCAAAAACATGTTTTGCAGACTTACATGTGGAAAGCATGTCAAATTTAACTATTTTTATTTGCTTTATTTGGAGTATATAAGTTTTTATATTCAGTTGGGGTTTCAATGCTACATCACCCTCAATTCTATTTTGAAGTTTTGGTCAAGTAATGATTTTGTACTATCTCATGTTCTGAGACTGCCAGTTCTCCAAGAGAAATGTGCTCAGTGCTTAATTTTACTCTTCTGCTCAGTGTAATGGACTTGCTTTAGAGACAGGTAAGGCTGAAAATCCAGGCACAGAAACACTGCAAAGAAGCAAACCAAGCAGCACAGGAATGTGAGACTAAATCAGCCTTTCTTAATCAGGTGCCATCCTGATGTTTTGGACTACAATTTCCATCAGTGTCAGCCAACATAGCCAGTGGTCAAGGGTGATGGTTATTTATTAAAATTACTCATAGACTACCTTTCATCATAATAGATAATGGGCAGTTTACAAAATAGGGCTGGTACAATTAAACCACAATAAAACATACAACAGATACCCCAAATTCAATCATTAATTAGGACAGTAGTAAAAATCAGTGTCTGGTATGAATAAATCTGTTTTTAATAGCCAGTGGAACATCTGCATCATATGTACAAGTCGGATCTCTGTCAGATCCACAGTATGGGGGCCACCACAGGGAAGGCCCTCCTTTGAGCCACCATAAGATGTACCTCCACTATAAATGCAGCATGATTCGGAGGACCTCCTCCATGACCTCAGAGTATGGGAGGAGGTCCTCCAATCATGCTTTCCCAACCAGAGTACCAGGTTGAGGAAGCCTGAACCAGATTCTAATATTCCTAGAGATAAAATAGAAAAATGGAGAATGTTGAGAAATGAATTTTTCAGAATACATGTAAGACCTTTACATTTAGCAAGGATGGAACTAGGAAGCACAACAAGGAGAAACGTTATGAATGTCTCTATATTTAATTCAATCACTTTAAGGGTAACTGAATCCATGATCACTGAACCGCGTCTCCTCACATTACACAATAACCTTACAGATGATTTTTGAAATGCAGGTAAATCATCAATCTAGCACTCATAAAAATAAAAGTGGGATCGCTAACTAAGGGAAAGCTAAAATCACAATGCAGACATGAACATGGTTACCATAGATACTGAATGTTCAAACTAAACTAAATTCTCTCCCAGCCAACCAGGCCCTCCTCAACAGCCTTTATAAAACCAGTGAGAGTGGACAGTCCTAAACATCACAGTGAAGGTAATAGCATGGAGTCCAGACAGTGACAGCAGAGAGACCTGCCTAATATGGAGCCAAATGGGTCCATTAGAGAATCCAACAGGAGTCAGGTGGAGCAGGAAAGTAGAAGAAAAGGGTGAAACTGATGCTGAAGAAGGGGCTGCATAAGGGGAGTAGGCCAGCCAAGGCAAGGGAAGTGGCTGATGAGAGAGAGGACTTTAAGGGACATGTTGTGAAAGGGGCCATAGCCTGAGGGAATTAGGAAGGATTTATCCCTGCACAGCCCAGGATAGAGCACTATATTCTGAGGGCTTTTCTACACAAGGCATTTGTTGTGCACTCATGATTCCTCACCTCACAATAGTCCATGGGTACTTTACATAACATCCTTCTCCTCTGTAACTATTTTAGAAAGGGGGGGGGGTTCTAAAGAGGAAAGTCTGGTATATCCATGGATGGTAGCATAAAACCTTAGTGTATTTGCACAATTCTGCTATACCACAGCACCACCTAATGGTTGTGTAATGGAACTTATAGAAAGGCACAGAACGAAAACCCCTAGGAAAAAACGTGTAAAGGAGCTGGCAGCAGAAGCTTGGATAAAGTGGCAGGGTTAATGTAGAAAAGCCCAGAGACTGTGAGAACCGGAGCTAGAGAGAAAGTTGGCAAATATAGAGATCCGCCTCTGTGTTCAGGGAAAGATGTCTCTGGAGTGGGACTGTTAACAACAGAAGTACTGACCTCTATGTACACTGGCAAATGACTGCATGTGCTTTTCTTTGGGCCATGGTCCTGGGTGATGTGTTTGTTGTTGAGCTCACCCTGCTCTTTGGATCCCAGTCACGAACTTCTACACGGAGGAATCTCCTTTTGTACTGAGTTCATAATTGTGTCAGAACAGGTCAGAAATATCATTTCAAATTCCGCTATAGTGATGGGCCTTCTGTACTCCCAAGGCATTCATTTTGCTAGGTGACAAGTGCATGGTATTATATGCATGAGCCATTAGTGTTCTACAGACTAACATTTTCCTATACCTGGAATCAGTGACCCTGTAAACTGGTCCCATGTTAAAAGAATAACCAATAAATTACTTTCAAAGCACTGGAAGAAGTTACAGGGAACCATACCATACAGTAAATGACAAGAGTCTCAGTTACTTTGCCCAGGAGGGACCTGAGTACCTGTTTTGTGCTGAAAGTACAGAGAGTCAGCTATCAACAGTGATCTGCTACCTGGTTAACCACAGCCAGTCTGTTCAGTGGTGCCATATTCCAACCAATTGACTTTAGGATGTGTGAAATTCACCCTGCATTAGGAATGGCACATGCTGTGCTTCTCCTCATGGGGCTTTTATCCTATGATGGAGATTGGTTACTAATGGAAGTTCAACGTTGTCAAGCTCCAAGGCCTGTCCCCTGCTTTCTGACCTTTATCCCATTTTTTAAAATATCAGGGATAATGAGCTATTTAAATATTGTGACTTTATTTTCTCCATGATAAAAGGAAGTGGTGCTATAACACAGTGCCATCTAGTGGCTATATAATGAAACATATAGAGCTTGGAGATAAAAGAACTTCTGGGAGGGGGAAGCAGGAGATTGTGAAAATGGGAGATCTTAATCCTGCAAAGAATATGGAAGCAGAAGCCCCAGTAAAGTTGTGGGATAAAAGCCTGCTATGTAGAAGCCCACTGAAAACTCCCGTATAGCACTCTTTGGCTATCCTACCATATAGCATGCTATCCATTATTGGAATGTCAGTCTGCCCACAAGATTGTGGTTTGCCCTGGTATATAAACATTTTCATATATGTGATAAAAGGCATACTTACAGTTAATTTGAATTAACACCATTTTTGCATGAAAAGCTATGGCTAGTGAAATGGGTTTGTTAGCTTTACTTGTAAAAAGTAGACCACCAAAGCCCTTTACACTGAAGTTTTAGCAGGAGGTGTCGTTATGGCACTTGTAGGCTTTTTTTTTTATGAAACGATCATACATCTGACTAAAATGAATTGAATGGTTCAGTTCACAGGGTGTGCTGCTTTTCATCAGTCAACTGTATGGAAAATCCAGCAAGTGAAAAATGAAACACTGATGAAGTCAAAAATGGAAACCTTTTGAACAACTGCAATGCTCACTGTGGCCATATCAAATACTCTTCTGCTTGAGAAAAAATAATACAGCTTTAGGCTAAAGACTTTCCTTGATGGAAAGGAAACAGAATACCTCATTGTGGACACAAGCTATAAGAAGAAAAAGGCAATATCGAAGAAATCAAGTTGAAGAAAAAAAAAGATAGAAAGAAAATATCCAAAAGGAAGAGTTTAAATAAGAAAACATGCCTTGATAAACTCAACTATGATAGTAACAACACTCCAAAGGACCAAAACCAAAAGGAAACCCTAAAATAGTGTTGAAATACTAATGCCCTCCAGATATATTGGACTATAATTCCATCAGCCCAACCCAGCATCACCCCCTGTGGATATTTAAAGAAAAGTGATTCCGTCCACAATAAAATTATAACTGAATAATAAATTGGAAATAAAAAATAAGGATGCAATTTTGCTTAACGTAGAGCTTTTCTACATTATGCAAAAATCCTGGGCTCTTACTGGGCTTTCATCTTCTGGATTTTTACGAAGGGCAGCTTTAGACAGTGAACACATGATTTGGAATTGAAAACGTCCCTTCTCAGTAACGCTCTATATGTTCAATGAAACATTGCCATCTAGTGGCTAAATTATAGCGCTGTGCTGAATTATGCATTGCTGATATAGAGCCATTAACTATTATTTCAGCTTTGAAAGCAGGATAAAGGGATAAAAGTTCAGGAAACATCCTGGAGGTTGACAATGTCATGTAAAGTACCCATAAACTTCTGTGAGGAACAAATCACAAGCATTCAATAAATTGCTCGTGTGAAGAAGCTCATAATATCAAAACCTGTGTATCTGGTGGAAAATAGGCCTGTGCAAGCCTCGGGCCTCGGAATCCCAAATCTGAAACCCAGATCCCATTTTAGGATAGATCTGACTTAAAATGGCAGATCCGCCATTTCCTCGCCTACTCTCAGGCCCGGAAATGTCTACAACTCCCAGAATACAGTGCCTGGGAGGGCTGAACTTACCATGGCCCAGGAGCAGAGAGTAGAGCTACCATTGTTGCCATCCACCATGGCATTGCACGCTCCTCTGCACTGGTGACTGTATGTTCCCGGCACCAGCACGTCCTCCTGACACACAGCACCATTGCGTCCTTTCCGGGGAGATCTCGTGAGATCTTTCGCAGGGAAGCCGGTGATCTCGTAAGAATAGTTTGGATTTCTGGATCCGAGGTCAGAGACAGTGCTCCGATCTTAGATCCAGGAGTCTAAGTTCCCTCCCCCATGAGAGAACCATGCCAGCTGCCTTGCTGAGGTTGCAAAAATGAACTCGAAAAGGGGGTAGTTTGGTATGCAGGGATGGGGCAAAAAAGCCCATCTAGGAAAATTCCAGAGTGGTAGGGGAGCGGAGGTGAAGATCGCCTTTGCGCTTCTCTCACACTACATAGGATGCCCATCAACCTCTGAGTTCAGAGGCTGACGGGCATCCCTATAGGACTACGCCCTTAGAATGTTAATAAACATTCTATGAGATGACAGCAGGGTTGCAGGTGACCAGTTAGACTGTTTATATTTTGATGACATGCAGATTGTCATGTGAACATTTTTCAAGTGACTGTAAAAAAGTTGAAGGTAAAAGTAGATGGAGGTTTGCTTGCAGAACTTCATTTAGTTTTCCATTTTATTCTTATTGTTCATATACATTCAGTGAAACAGTAAACCATATGGTACTGATCTTGTTTCCACTGACGCCACTGTTAAAGTCTCCAGTGACCTCAGCAGGGAACAAAAGCAAGGCTCTTCTTAGTAGAATGGAAAGTCATGAAGGTAATAAGCATCTATCTGTAGCCAAGAAAACCAAGGCTCTTACAACAAAACTGAAATCTATCCCATTTTTGTGTATATTATTGTAGGAACTGAGCACATTTATATCTCTATACATTTACTTTTAGCCATCTTATTAGTCATGATAAGATGTCTAATAATCTTTGCATATTTAAAACTATAAAATTTGTTATCATAATTGGATATGAATTTATTTAACAAAGTGCTATATTCAAACCCCTGTCTTTTTAGAGTTAATGCTAAGCGTTTTGGTGCCCTTGCCAAAATATTTAAATGATGTCCCTTTTTCAAAAAGGATATTAAAGTTCATGGACTTGGAAACCCCTGTTAACGCATCTGTCTACTTTATAGGTCAGGGGTGTACAACCTTTTTGACCCTCAAGGCTGCATGTGATGTGGTGTGGCAGGTCAGGGAGTGGACATGATGAAGAGCGTACACACACACATGTGTATACATGCACACTTATGTACATACACACATATACACACATGACTCCTGCTCAAGATTGCTGGAATGGGGTAGAGGCTGCTTGGGGGCACTTGGGGAAGAAAGAGATAAAGCTTCTTTTCCCTGCCCCAGAGGCCCCGATCAAGGTCACTGCTTCCTCACTGACATTAGCTGCACAGAAGCAGAAACCTCAGCTGCTTTGGAGTCACTGAGGGAGGAGGAGTATTAAGGCCCAGTGATCCCAATTGGGGTTGTTGTCCCAGTACCGGAATATCAGTCTTTTCCAGCTGATCAACTGGGCTGCAGGAAAAAGCGGCTGTGTCTTCTGCTTCAGGATTTTTTGCTGGATTAGATCAGCTTATTTACACAAGCTTTTTTTCTGGGTAGTTTCTTTCTCCGCTTTTCTATATGTTTCATTAAACAGCACTAGATGGCACTGTGATCTAGTGATATTGTGCAATTACAGAGGGACTTCATAACATGATCCAGAGAAAACACCAGATGTTCCTCATTAAGAAAAAAATTGCAATAATGGGTGCAAAGACAGGAGATGCCCTGGAGGATGACAACGTTGTATAAAAAACCTGCGAACCACCATGAATGAACAATCATGAGCACACAACAAAAGCCTATGTAGAAACGTTCAGAGAGTGGCCAAGGTTGACAAACCCTGACAGAAACGTCATCTCATTCCCCCCCGGTCCCCGTTTCCAAAACAGTATGTGCCAACTGCCCTCTTATGGAGCCTTTAGTATATATAAAGCAGGTTGGTGGGGAAGGTGGCAGTTACAACTGAGATGGTTCACACAACAGTGAACGTGCCCAGCCAGTAAACCTATGGTATTTATAGAGTAACCAGTGTATTGTGGCATGAACTTCAATGGTCATATTTTATCAAACCAATAAAGTGGACTTAGCAGGTGGCAGGTACATAGGTCTGTGGACTAAGGTATACCAAAGGGTTGACCAGGTTAATGACTAACAAGAATGCAACACACAATTTATGCAACACTTGCTATAGCACAGATGTGAACAGTAAACAATTGCTTGCATGATCAAGATGAATGCTTATCCAAAAAGGCCTAAATGGCATACTATAGGTAGCCATAATTCTTGTTCAAACAGTCAAATTCAGTTTTACAGTCTCCTTCTCAAATGTGCATTGACCTTTTTCTCTGTTTGTTTATGTAAAGGTCAGTGATAAATAAATATCCAGGTAAGCTGAAATGGGAAGAATGAGAGATCTGGTTGATACATTACCACAGGGCCATTTTGCTTCATTTGTTGGACTGGACATGTGGCACCCCTTTTGTATGCAACAACATAGTGACCTGGGTACTTCATGCTGGCATGGAGGCCCTGCTTGTGTGTTTATGTATAGTAAAATTTTGATTATGGCCCAGGATTTTTGTAAGATGTTCTAAAGTGCTTATTGGATATGGTCAAGAAAATAATGTCCAGGACAATGTACTATCCCCTCAAACATGATTATTGAAAATCTAGTATCATATGAAACACAAGTAAACAAGCCTTTTAATCCTGCTGCAGGTGTTTACCACTAAGAATATGAAGAAGGAGAGGACTTGTATTTGGCCATTATTAGTTTCTTGGGAGCGGACAGGGACTGGCTCTACCATTAGAAAGAGCTGTGGTCGCCTCAGTCAGCAGGTTCCTGGGGGCAGTTGTGTGGTAAGCAGAACTGTGTGCTGTGTGGTCAGCCCTGCCCTTAGGGGTTTAAATAAGAATTAAGCTAGCCTGCTGCCCTCAGGTGGACATAAGATTTGACTGTCAGTCCTATATACATACTGAGATGCCATGTTGTTCTTCACCTCAGGCAGCAAAATGTATTCAGTTCAT
This sequence comes from Anniella stebbinsi, assembly GCA_029215795.1. Classification (NCBI taxonomy): domain Eukaryota; kingdom Metazoa; phylum Chordata; class Lepidosauria; order Squamata; family Anniellidae; genus Anniella; species Anniella stebbinsi. The sequence continues at coordinate 82,607,414 of JARDYH010000002.1, read as the reverse complement.
CCTGGGCATTCAGACAAAAAAGATTGCTTCTTGTCCTGAGACAGAAAAAAGAAATTGAGGGCATGTGGAAGAGACCTCTTTGTATGCGAAAGGAATTCTAGGCCAGGTTCCATAGATTCTTATTGCTCCCCCTGACCACTCTTCATACATCTGCAGCAGCCAGCCTGCTCTACATCTGAGTGCTACTTGAGCAATTTAGAACCCAGATCATGCAGGATTCTAAATCAAGTGGAGCGTCTACATGCGTAGAGTTGGCTCCTGGCTGCAGAGCTTCCCTGTCTATCTCCTGGAGGACTGGGTGGCAGGGAGTGACAGAATGGGGTGGGACCAACGCGCATGTTTCCACTCTCTCCTCATATATGAAGGCTAGAATGCCAGGACAGGGCTTACATTTTTATGCTCATGTGTCATGCGCCTAATCTTAATCATCCTTCATTTATAGACTTTTGTACAGTCGATTATTATTTAAATATATCAAGTTGAAATATTGCCTAGATAGTGTTGGGATGAGAATGGTGCTAAAAGAAATGGATCTGGTAATTAACTCTCCCATTTGCTAGTGGTTTGATGAAAAATATGTGCAAAGTAAATGAAATGCAAAAGCTTTGCAATGCATTATAATAATGAGTTCCACATGGGGAAAGAGTTCGTTGTTAACTAGGAGAAAGGAGCAGAGATAGAATGACCATATATACGATATACAAATTTAATTAGAAGTTTATAAAAGATATTTACACATGCGGGTTCTGTCTATGAGCCTATCTACATTACTGCTTTAAAACAGTTTATAACAGTTTTAAACCGGTCAATAACAGTTATTAACCGGTTTAAAACTGTTATAAACTGTGTTAAAGCAGTAGTGTAGATAGGCTCTATCTGGAATGGCTTATATTCCTTTATTTACTTATTCAGTAAAATTCAGAAACAATATAGATAACACTTAGGGCCTGTTCAGATGTCACACTACCCCACCATGGATCACTCAAAAGCATAGTGTGTTAGCGTGTTGTGTGGCAAGTGTCCTCCCCCCCCACACACACACATTGGGCAGAGTACCCACACCCACTATCCACCTGCTGGGAACTCCATTGTGGGAACTCCATGGATTTTTCTCTTCATTTTGCAGAAAAAAATAAAAAATGGCAGCGACCATAGAGTCCACTGGCAAGAGCAACTACCACTTCTGGTGACGCGCTTGCTGCCACAGCTTTTCTCTATGGTTGGAGGCCATTATTTAATTTTTTTTTAATAGCGCTGCTGCTGGGCACCCATTCGGAGCATGGAGGATGGTGGGATCTTTGATTAAACCTCATGGAGGAATGTGATATAGCTACGGGGGAGGGAGTGTTGGCAGCAGAACCATGGGGCGTGGCATGGTTCCCCTTCAGGCCTGCTTGTCATGGATCTGTTAGCCCTCCCCTCTCTGTAGTTCCCCTACCCATCCACCCTCTGTACACTTATGAAGAGGGCCTGTGATGCTTTATTCATTTTCCTAAGGTCAGAATTACCATTGACCATGACGATATTGATGCAGAGTTACCCCAAAAATCATCATTAAGATTTGGGCTGATAGTCTGAGTGGACTGACTCCCATCATAACTGTGCCCATTTTTACAAATGAATGTGATAAAATATTGACAGATTCACATGTGATTTCGTTGTTCTCTTTACAGTGGGAGCCTGTGTACATTTCTAGGTGAGGACATCAGAGCAATTGAACTTGCTTTTTCTGTACAGCGGTTTCCAACACATGTGACATTCTGCGCATGCACTATTCCTACTGTGTGTGTGTGAAAGAGGATTTCTGGATCCAGGTGTCTGGAATTACACCACAGGAAATAGTTGAAGTATGAGATGCACTGGGTGGCTACTAAAAGGAAGTCCTTCCCAGATGTAGCACCTCCTTGTGGAATTCCCTACCCAAAGAAGTGTGCCTGGCCCATAGATTGTCATCTTTTTGGCACCACAAAGACCTTTTTCTTTTCCCAGTCTTTTCAATGGAAAATTCTTATACTGCTTTTAAAATTCTTTTCATTAATATTATCTCCTGTTGTTGGTTGTTTACTTTGGCATTAGGCTTTTGCTGGTTTTATTCTGCTGTGGAGATCATGCTTGTATTTTGCTTCTTCTTAATGATTTTACTGCAAACTGCCCAGGGAACCATGGTTATTGGGTGGAATATAAATGTTGAAAGTAATTACATTTTTATTAAAGAAATCAGAAGGAGCAAGTGAACTTCTGATGCCATTGGAGGTTCTGCCATTAATTGCGCAATGGAATTGTAGCTGCTAGATTCAAAGTGAAGATTGAATTGTTCCCACTCCCTCAGCTAAACAAAACAAACTAGAGAAGAAAATGGCTCCATCCCCACAGCATGCATAGTAAAAGTAATTCCGCTGCCTGTTCTAAAGATATTTTTCAACCTGGAAAGCAGCGAATTTATTTCCTGATTCACTTTCCTTATTTTCAGAAAGATGTAGCTCAGGAGCCCTTTTAACTATTTCCCTAGGACAAATGCAGCTAAGAAGAATAAATCAAATAAACCTACTGATCTATATTTGATGTGGCATTAGCTAATGTTGCTAAAGAAATACTTTGTTTTTTATTGATCAAACAGACAGCAAGAAGCGACTGCATTTGTCATTTGACTTCTTTTCAATAATATTGCTCCACTGAATATACCTTGGCCTCAAACAGCACCTGTGAAATAGGGTTGCCACATGTCCCATATTCTATAGGAGGATATCCCTGGTTTATGTATGCATATTCCATTTGCTATCTGCACTGGACCATTTGTACTTGTTTTGAGAAAAATCAATAACAAAAACCATCTGTTCTAGAATAAGTAGCAGACACACACTTGCTTAGACCTACTTGGAGCTATTTCTTCCCCAGGCATCATTTCAACAGCCATGTAAGGTGGGGTCTTCACACTGCTCCCTGCTTGACCTGGCCTTGGTCTGGGTCCTAGCGCTGGCTCTTTTACATATAGATTAGATAGGAATTAATCTCTAAAAATCAGCAATCAGCTCCCCCAAAACCAGGAAATGCATCACCCCCCCAAAAAAATCCTAAAAGGTTAAATTTGCATTAAAATGTTAATATGCTAATTTATATGTAGAGATGCAAGTTTAGAAATAATGACTATAATTGAAATGTAATTACAGTGCGTTTCACCACAGTGGGGAAGACTGTGACCAGGTGACCAGTGGAAAATAAAATAAATATAACTTAATATTATAAAAAACCATAAAGAAAATCTCCAAGTAGCATATGGGTTCTATCCATATTTTTGTCTGAAAAGTGAAGGAGGGAAATTAAGTTAAATGTACTACTCTGCTAACAACTAGTCTTACAGTTGAAGTCATTTTCTTTTCTTCTTTGTTTATTTGTTTGTTTTTGTATTTGGAAAATTAATTTAATTTAAGCAGAATATAATGTATTCTGTTTAATATAATTTAAACAAATACAATGCATTTCACCGCAGCGAGGAAGACCAGGTGACCTGTGTGTCTCTGTCTGCTGTGCAGCTGCGAAGTGTTGATGGGAAACTCAAAGGCCCCAGATCCCCCTTCTTACGATCCTGTAACTGGAAAGTGGAATTGGTCTGGACAGCTCTTCAAATAGAGGACTGTCCTGTGTAAAGTAGGGCACATGGCATCACTACCAACAAACAAAACCATGTCCATTCGTAAGAATCTGATTAGGCAGTCCTTCTTAAAGGTTGAACATCTGGGAGGATACAAAAATGCAAATAGTGGAAAGGAAAATATCCTTAACTTTCCCAGATGTGCAAAAAAGTAAAATCTAGACCCAGGAAGAAAAAGTATTTTACCTTCAATGAGTTATTACTTTTGTATCAAACTCCAGAGTTCTGGTAATCTTCTGGAATGGGGAGTATTTGCTCTCCCAAGACTGCATAAAAACACATGTGCCTTCTAAAAAAACCTGTGCATTGGGAAAAGGAAACAAAGGCACAGTTAGCTTCAGAATGTAACGTTATTGCTTCGGAAGTGTGATAAAATAGCAAACAAGCAGCAGCCAGCTCCACAAAAACTTAGCATTCCAACTGGTTGGTGTATGGATGTGCTATGAAGTGTGTTGAAAGCAAAAGTAATATTTGAGTACGATGGTGGCTTAAGAGGAAACAAGGAAACCTGTGTCTGCATCACTTGACATTCCTAACACTTTAAGAGATGAGCTGAATGTATTGCACGCAAGGGTGCATGCAAACATAAGACTAATGAAATTTACAGAAAACTGCCCTTGAAGAATAACATGATAGGGTGAAGAGGAATTTCTAGAGCAGTGCCTACTCTTGGTTGGCTTTGGTTCACTGTAACATTGTGGGCCAACTCTACAGAAATGTGTGCCAGGAAACCACACAGCAGCCTTCCCCAATCTGAAGTCTTCCAGATGTCTCAGACTACAATTCCTTCAAGCCCCTGGTCAATTATCAGAGATGATGGGAGTTGTATTCCAAAAATGTCAGGATGGCACTAAATTGGGGAAGGCTACCATAAACAATATGTGTCCACAATTATATCTCAATGCTGCTGTGTACACTTACAATGAAGCCTTTGAATTTTCTGTCTGCATGGCTGTTTGGGAATCTTTCCTGGGTTTTAGCAATCAGATTAATACAGTAAACACAGCCATGCGCATGCAGCTGTGAGCAGATGTTTGTATAGAGATCTCATTCTAATTTTATTTTGAACTGGGGGAAAGAGTAGCAACAAATGGCTGCAACCGCTGTGAAAGTAAAGGGTCCTGAAAAGCAACACTGACAGCTTTGCAAAAGAGAAAAGGGTTACCCAAGACATGCTGCCATACAAACCATGATGTAGTGCAACTGCAAACAAAAATGAATGTGCAAGAATCAAACAACTGGGTAAGCAATGAACCAAGGGCAGACACAGTGGCTGAATTCTGACGACACAATTAACAACTGGTGTGAGGGAAACAATCGTCAGTTGTTTTGACTATTGTGTCATCCGAATGCTGCCATAAGTCAACTCAGCGCTGATCCTAATCCACACCACAGTTGATTATTTATTACCATGTTGTGTGGGGAGTACCCCCTAGACGAACAACTGTAAAGTTGATTATTACCCCACCATTGACTATCGTGTTGTCCGAATTCAGCCAATGTGTCTGTGGAAATCCACAGTATGGTGTTAGGAAAATAGAATCAGCAATAGGATTTCTCCTGTGGGTTTCACATAGGCTTAGAGACTATCTACACAAGCAGAACTAAACACTTTGAAAACATTTTGAAAACTGTATATGGAGTGTGTCCTGGGCCCCAACAGTTATCACTACTGTTATAAACCGTTTTAAACCGTTTTAAAGCAGTAGTGTAAATAGGCAGAGTTGTGTTCAGGCATTCACTCTCCATATGATTATTATGCTGTGAAGGAGAGAGCAGAACTATGCTCTTTGGCCTGTTCCCCTTGTCATGTTCCTGGCACATGGCTCTATCAGCTTCCATCTGTTGGAGAGGTAACTTCTGCAGCGGGGAGTCTGCTTTACTTGTATAGGCTCCTGGTATGACTGAGCCAAGTGATGGGAATACATACCACAGAAGGGGTAGGGGCTGGATTTATGTAAAGTAAAGAGTTCAGGTTCCCTTAAATTTCTGTCAGTTGTTGTGCAAAATTGAAATATACATAATTCTCTCTCTCTCTCTCTCTCTCTCTCTCTCTCTCAAGGAAATTGCATTGTATTGGTAGCTAGGCATATAAATTGCAAAACAAGGGAAATGTTAGAGGTTTATAATAACTTGTATTTTTTAATTTATAGTATTTATTTATTACGTTTCTATACTGCCCAACAGCCAAAGCTCTCTGAGCGGTTCACCACAATTAAGGGTGATTCACAATGGTAGTATTGGTTCTAATAATAGAATAATATGAACATCCCAGCACATGCTGTGCTTAAATTGACCTATTTCTATTTCAGGTGATTTAGCCATGAAGAGAATGACCCTAACACACTGTCGTGTGTGCTTAAGTTACATTTAAATCAATAAGATTCAATCACAACTGTGTTCTGAACTGAAGTATTGTTAATTTTGGTATATGAGTTATTTAAGAAACTAATTATTTTCTGTTCCTTGAGTACATGCAGATGATATGGAATCAAATGGCACTAGTCTGAACAACTCTGAATGGGAGACTGGCAGGGCAAAATAAGAAATCCTCATAGACAATGACCTGGTTGATACAATACAACAAGCCAGGGTATGATTTGAGTATGGGCTGAGTGTGGGTTGGTCATTGAACTGTGGGTTGTTGTTGAATCATGGGTTGTGTTGTGCAAACCCAGCCACACTAAAAAAAACCATGGTTTGTTAACCACAAACAACCCACAGTTCACAACCCAACAACAAACCATGAGTTCTCTTTGTAGTTTGTTCATGGCTGGGTTCATACAGCACAAAGACCCACATTTCGAAAACAAACCATACTCAACCCATAATCAACCTGTACTCTAGCTTGTGTTGTGTGAACCCAGCCAGTATCTTTCTGTATAATACTAGGTAGAAAAAAACCAAACATTTGTAATATATAGTATGGCTTGCTTGCTTGAACCAGGTTTCATTCAATGCATTCCTTGCTTCACAGCAGAGGTGCAGAACCTCCAGGGGCTCTCCAGAAAGCCACATCTTCCCTTGGTCCCATCCCTTTTCCCCAAACACCAATTGTTTAGTGCTTTCCTGCCCTCTGTGCATTTTCCTCCATGCTTTTCCCCCATGCTAAAAGGTGGCAATACCTCTCCTAAGCCTTAATTACTGCAGTAATGGCTTTAAACTAAAATATGTAGCCATCACTGAGATGTGCTCCCCAAGAGCTTCTCCAAAATGGAATTTGGCACTTGAGCTGAACAAGGTTCTCCACCCGTTTTATAGGCTCCTCTAAGTTCATATGTTGCTTCACATAATCTGGCTCACATGCCGAGAATGTCAATTGAGTAGATTTGTGCAGAGTTTGGCATGTGATGAAGCAGCCCTGCCGTGGTGTCACTTACATGTCCAGCATACAACACAACCAACATTTAGACCTGCAGCCACCAATCCTCTTTCAGGAGGTTTAAGCTGGCACTGTTGATATGGGTCCAGTTGTAAACTGGGCATATAGTGAAGCAGCCACTATTTTGCTGTTTACTGAACTATGCACAAACAAATTAAATAAATAGGTTGCTTCTATGCAGATTTCCTAGCCCTACGAATAAAAAGGCATTGTGCAGCTATTCTCTCTATTTCTCCTTAACAGATAGTTTCTGGTAAGAAAGAAATTGGAAGGAGTGTTGGGAAAACATGGGAGGGTTACAAATTGAAGACAACTTCATCTGGACCACTTTAGAAATTCCATGAATGAGGCAGGAGCAATTGCAGAATAAAAGCCTCATCTGGAAACATTCAGATATTCATTACAAGAATGTGAACATGTGAATTTGGCTCAGCCTTTTAGGGATATTTTTGAATATGAGGGGAGAGAAATGCAATGATGCAATTCATCTGTCTTTTCAGCTATACAATTCTGTGCCCTTACATCATTCTAAAGGCTTTGTTTTTGTAACAAGTGCTTTATTTTGAATGACTAGTTGTGATTTATTTTGCAAAAACCACTTCACCAAAGGTTTTTTATTTTTTTATTTTAAAGTTTTATAGTATTAACTAGTCACTTCTTGGGTGCCGGAGGGAGCACTCTGCAAAAAGAAGCCCTTTATTTACATCTGCAATACTCTGAAGGCAGATGGCTTCAGACATTCATCTAAGGAATGTTTGGCCAACTGGGAAAAATATAATAACAATCCAAAAGCATTTAAAGAAGGCAGCTAGCCATCCATGGGATCTGTAGAAGTGATTTTCTTTCTAGGGGGAAAAATAACAACAGCAGCAAGGAAAAGTCAGGTAGGGATAGCTATGGGGTAGTATGCTTACCCAGACCTACATCTACAGAAGCCTTCGGAAGTTTTAAGCTGCAATCTTAAACACACTTACCATCAAATTCAATGGGACTTACTTCTGAGTAGAAATGCATAGGATTGCATGTAGACATTTTAAAATAAATAAAGGATTGCTACAGTTGCACAGCTGAATTTGTCAGTCTCAGCCTGTCTACTGCCTTTTGTTTCTAATGAGCATTATCAAAGTCCAGATGAGCAATAAAGATGCCTCAGGAGCAAATGTGTGTGTTAAGAGGGCCACCAAAACTATCCATTTACAGAACGTCAGTTTATACAGTCCTTAAAACAATTTGATGACCTGAAAACGTGATTTGTGGTCCAAATTCTGCTTAGTGAAAACAGCTTGCAAAACACCATGAGTATTAGGTCTTCCAAATGTCACTTACAATTTAACCCACCCTTCCTAAAAAAGTATGGAGTGTTTTCATTATGCTGCCATTACAAATCAGTGGGGCCTGGCATGTTGCTACAGGGCTATGAGTAAGGTATGCCACACTTTTAAAGTAGGCTGACCTGATAAAATCCAGGTCAGGGCTCATGTAACTTTAATAGTAGTAGAGAAAAGGGAATTTCAGCCAGTGTCATTTGTATGCAATTAGTTCCTAGTGATATTCCCTCTTCATCACAACAGTTAAAGTTGCAGGCACTATACTAGAGTGACCATATACAAAAGAAGGCTGGGCCCCTGCAACTTTGACAGTTGTGATGAAGAGGGAATTTCACCAGGAACTAATTGCATACAAATGACACTGGCTGAAATTCCCCTTTCTCTATAACTGTTAAAGTTACATGAGCCCTGACCTGGATTTTATCTGGTCACCCTATTTTAAAGACTTTTCAGAAGTCCTTCTTTCCCCTTCTCACACCTTTGCATTTTAACCAATGCCATGTTTCTCTTGTTACATCTTTGCTACCCTCATGCCTTCTTAATGCACCACATGTTTTCTGGCCAGTTTGGGTTGCCATCCTAAACTCACTTACATGGGAGTAAATCCCACTGGATACACTGAGACTTACTTCTGAGTAAACATACTCAGGATTATGCACCATGTCTTTAATTGCTCATAGGTTACCATGCACAATTCCTTTGTTTGTTTGTTTGTTTGTTTATAAGGTTTACATCCTGACTTTGCTTCAAATGATCCTTAAGGTGGTTTAGAACAGATTGTACACATATACACAAATCCAAAATCCACAAAACCCAGCAGCCCTGATTCCCCTGGCCAGTGGATGGTGCTAGAGTGTATTTCCCTATAAATATTTCAAATAAATAAACAAACAAACCCCTTTACCTCTGCAGTTCTAGGGTAGCTGGCAGCTGGAGCCCTGTGCAGCTGCTCCATCTTTGGCCGATGGATAGGACCAGGTTAATCTTCCCCATGCCATGGTGTTCTTTCTAGGAGGCAGGGATTATGGTAACTTTGTAGTTACTCTTGGTCCTTTGGCTGATAGGAGCATGCTTCCCTTCAAATTAGGTGATTGAAGAGGTACATGTCCTACACACATAACATTCGTGGCCAGTCAGGGGGGTGGGGGAATCCATTTGCCTCCTTCTCTTGGTCAAGGTAACTATGGCTGCCTCTACAAGAGAAGTTTAAAGCTCTTTCAAGGCGCTTTAAAAATTTTACCTCTACAAGAACGGAGCGCAAATCGGACGTAGAGGCGCGTTATCTCTCCGATTATGCGCATTATCGAATGCGCGTTAAATTGCGAGTTTTATTTTGCTCCGGCCGTTAAAGTGCATTTTGACTATGTGAACAAGCGCTTATGCGCATTAACTACTTGTAAAGCGCATTTTGGTCATCCGTTAATGCGTTTCGCCGCCTCTTGCCGCCTCTCGTGCAGAGGTATTAGGTGTAAATGCGCTTCAGCGATTATGCGCATAATCGCCTAACCGGGCGCAAAAGCGAATCCTTGTAGAGGGGACCTATGTATTTAATCTTTTTTCCAAAGTGCTGATATAATCTTATTGCTTTGTCCTTACCAATTGACTTTATGTTCCCAGTTCTATCCATGGAGGTGGCAATGTTTTTTTAAAAAAATATTCTGTTGACTTGATTGATGGAGGGTATTGTTACATCTGAACCCACTCTTGAGTGCAGGGTGAGATCTAGTTAGCCTATTCCTGTTCTTGCATACTTTAAGTCACCACCCCACAACACATAAGTTGGAGCATGACAAGTGCATTGGCTCATCTGTATTAATCCTTGGATCTGTGAAAGAACATCCCCACCACACACCTTTTTTTGGCATTCAAACATCTTTCCCTATATAATCAGAGATGCAAGGCACAGATAGAATAAGTCAGTTAAAAGCTTTTATTCTTGACAACGGTGTGCATTTATTTAACAGGCAGGCTTACCACCTTTGCCACACACATTCTCTTTGGTGAGATAATATTCTTGGCTCATAGAGAGAGCTCAGCACATGGGACTCATAAAAAGGAGAATTATGGGACATTGTTCCCTATGTAGAGTTAACGCTGATGTCTAGTAAGGAGAAGAACATCTGGTACTGTTCTTGTGGAATGGGATGTTATTCTTGGATCAAGAGGCGCCAGTCAGTGAAGTCAACATTATTATAAGCCCATATTTTGCATGCTCATTGAGAGTTATTTGAGAATGTAGGTTTTGAATCATTAGCACTCTGGTGAAGAGGAAGTCCCTGGGATGTACCAAAGGAGATAAGGGGAAAAATGGGGGAGGGGCATAAAACATTAACATATCTAGCTTTCTCCATGAGAACCACTTTACCACAAACACAGAAGAGATCTGGAATCATTTCTCTGTTATGTGATGTAGCCTACTTCTTTTGAAATAATAATAATAATAATAATAATAATAATAATATAATCCCTCACAAACTTCTCATCCGGCACACAGAATAGCCCTTGGCCTCAAGGACCTCTTTCCCCTTCAAAAACATCTCAAGGGCAAACTACAGGTTTTTTTTCCCTGCTCCAGCAGTCAGAATTCCATGCATTCTCAGTCCTCATTGGACTATTTTGGGATTCCCCTCCTGTCTTGGGATTTTTGGGGGGGTGGGGGGAAGGCAGTGGACACACAAATGCCCAATCCCAGCTATATTAAAAGTTTGGATTTCTCCATTGATTTCTATTAATCCTGAAGGACATTTAAAAACAATTTCTCAATGTGCACCATCAAAGTGACCTAAATAAACGATAATTAGTTCTTTCTGACCTTTCTAGGAGCTTCTATACATGAGCAATTTATTGCACCTTCATGGTTGGCCACTCATGAAGGTTTGTGGGTCCTTTACATGATGCCATCAACCTTCAGGGTGTCTCATGTGCTTTTCTCCAGTAATCTTGCTTTTTAAAAAATGGAGATAATCCAGCATTTAAAACAACAGTGGGATTAATTCCACCACTAGATGGCGATGTTTCAATTAACTTTATGGAGCATGACCCAGAGGGGAAGTTTTCAATTACAAAGCACGTGGTCACCATGGGTCACTGTCTAAAGAAGCCTGTAATGACTGTGGAAGGATCCGAGGGGGGAAAAGCCTGGTATGGGTGCAGTTTTTTCCCCTTAATGTAGAGATACCCTATATCTGTGTCTTCATGTTCCATCCATTCCATTTCACACACACCTGGTCAGTCAGTCAGCATTCCATGCCCATTGGTTCATCATGGGGCTGTTTTGGGAGATTTCACACACACCCTCTGGTGGGCTTATAAAGATTTTTTGTTGTTTTGCAAAACTTGGGGTTACATCTGTCTTGTTTGTGTGAGTGGTGGTATTTTTACTACATAAGCCTGAACACAAGAAGATTTGAAATAAAGGGACACGGTGAGAACATAGAGTTGCACTGGGATTTGTAGTAGGACCGTTGATTCTTATTTTATGTCTTTTTGTTGCTGGCAAGGACCACTTGTAAGATAGTGGTGATGTCAGTAAGCCAGGACAGCCTTTCTCCTTTTTCCTGTTTCAGAGTTGGCTTTGGTCACTTAAGATACTTTGGGGGAGGGGGATTCTACCTGAAAACTAGTCAAAAGATATTCTGGCATCTTTTCTGTTGGCTCTTCTGTCATATTTCCAGCTAAGGTAGATATTCAGGCACAAGTCTGAACATATTGATCTGCGTCTTCACTTTATTAGGTCAATATTGCAGGCTTAAGAAAGCCTGTTTTGTATTAATGTCTGAAGGACTGGAGCAAAATATCTCTATTGCTACAGAACAATAAAACCTGAAATGGAGTGGGGGAATCATAATACCCTAATGAGGACTGTTCATGTTCAATGGGCAGCACATGCTTGATAGTAGGGCTGAACAACAACAACAACGACCAATGTTTTTCTGAGTATAAAAAATGCACTCCCGCATTCAACAGGCTTTCCGCTTTGAAAAAGCAGTAACAAATGCTGCCTGCATTCCAACAGAATCTACCACTAGTGCTAGTTCTTCCTAAAGCAACTGGAAGCAAACCAAAATACTCATTTCTGGAATGGCACAGGTCAGTGGAGTTAGGAGAAGGGAACTCCACTGATGCATCCCATTCTGGAAATGAGTATTTTGTCTCATTTCTGGGATTGCTCTAGGATGCAGTAACTAGTGGTGGGTCCCGCTGACACAACAGAAATAGTGAGAGGCACAGCAGCAAGCAGCAGTATTGGATACTGCTCAAAGTATTCTAGTCAAGAAACACTGCTGTCTTTCTGAAGCTACCACTTGCCCTGAATGATTTCAGCATATAGCCTAATCAGATTGCCTATATAGCATCATGACATCATCATGTTCACTACATTATCTCTGATAGGGTGGGATCACTCATGTGAATAATAGTAATAAGTCACTGCCATCAGCATGCCAGGAAAAGCTTCACCTGTTGATTACTACCAGTCAGGTATGTATTAAAGACAGAAAACCTTTGTTCATAATAAAAGGTGGCAACCCTTACAGTAAATAATATGAACATATGGTGTATTGTGAATGGTAGCTGTCACTAACCAAATTGCCTGTTTGCTCTGGCTCAGTTTGGTTCATTACTCTTTTCCTTTGAAGTAGTTTTGTCAGTAGCAAGAAATTGTAACTCTTGTTGTGCAGCTTCCTATTCACATCCCGTTAGGAAACCCTAAGGATGAATTTGGCTCCAGATGTTTATTACTGTGGTGTGAAATAAATACTTTATCTGTCACCACCAAATTAATTTCACTCTAGGTTCTCATCACTTATTCCATCAGAATGGCTTTCAGCAAGAAAGCTTTAAATTGAGAATAACTGTCTTTTGTGGATTAAACAAGTATAAAATCTATTGTGCCAACTTGACTTCCAGTACTATACATTAATTACTGTTACTAATTGATAGATATGATTTCCTTCCTTGCACATCTGGACTGATGTCCAGAGATAGCGATAAAAGAAGCAATTGCCTTTTCTTGTAGCAGTTTGCTCTTATACTGGTGGTTTTGTTTTCAATTTTCAATTCAAAACTGTTTCCCTGTCTTTCTTGAGCATAGATAGTATATATTTCAACATTTGGAAACTAATGGTGCTTTTGTGTAAGAAATATATGGCCGTAGCATGTTCTCTTCCCAATGCATTTTTTAAAAGTGAAACAAAAAAGATATCACAGGCACCTGTGAATTGCAGTGTCAAGAATACCTATGCAGTGGCATTCTGATTCATATTGTACTGGTAGCAGAATTTGGCCCTGTACCTGGGGTAGTATAGTGTAGTTTTTGGGCTAGTTGAATGTAGCATTGTACTTGAAACTTGAATTCCAATCCATTCTCAGCCATAATGATCACTGGGTAGCTAGTCATTCCATCATAATCTACCTCACAGTGTTGTTGTGATCTCAAATAGAAGAGAAACTATGCATACTATCCTAAGCTGTTTGGAGGAAAGCTGGAATAGAAATAGGATAGATTCATAAATAAACCTGCCAGCTCAAAAATTGATGGTTCATACAAGGTAGATCAAGGCAGATATGATTCAGATCATGTCTCTGCCCACTCCTTCCACATAATCCTTTTGAAATGAATGGGAGCTGCTCAGGAGAAGACTTGGTGGGGTAATAACTGAAATGCTGCATAGCTGAAATTTCCCCTTTTATTCCTTATCTCAACCCAGAAATCCTAGACTTTTCTCATAAATAAAGTACTATCATATCTATGCAGATCAGGGTCCTTGTTTTCTTGTTAAGGAAGTTGGTTTCAGTTCCCTCAGCGTGAGGCCAGCAAAGAAATTGGAAGGATATATTTTAGCATATTAATGTTCATTACATAGGTTTTCCCAGAATGCCAAGAAAACCAGAGAAAAGACTTCTTGGTCACCAGTTGTTGTGAACTAAATAGTCAGATGAAAGAGAATAAGAGAAGTGTTCAGTATGTTCAGCTTTCCTTCAATCATTCTATAATGCAGCCCTCAGGGTGTCATTTTCAGATGCCTTAAATGATACAGAGATGTTAAGGTACTCATCACCAGGCATATGCTTCAATCCTATGCATTCTGACTAGAGAGTAACTGCCAACAAACACGATGAAATTTCCTCCAGATTAAACATGCATAGGCTTGCAGTTAATGGGGTACTAGCTCTACAGTCCTCCTTGAACTTTTCCTAGCGGCTTTGTACTGTTTCGTTCACTTGTTCCCCATTCCCTGGTTAACCTGCCCTGACTTTCTCTTCCTAAAACATGCAGCCTTCATAGGCCCAAATAATGCACCAGCAAGTCTTATGGAATCCAAGCATGTCCTGTAGGTTGTTGATATGTAGGCAGCATAGGGTGGCCATGTGTCCTCTTTTACAGATGTCGGTGCTATCTTTGAAGGGCTGCCAGAGGACTGTCCACTCTTTTGAAGTCATTCTGTATTTCACTGGGCTGTCCAGTCCAAATCTGGTTTAAAAATAAAGACCTATCAGGAAGGGAGATCTGGGCCTTGAAGTTTCCCATCAACAGCACCTGGACAGCGGACTGAGTAAGGCACACAGATCACCTGGTCAGTCTTCCACAATATGATGAAATGCACTGTATTTCTATTGACTTTTTAATAACTTTTTCTAAATTGGCATCTATACATAGAAATGAACATATACATATTTCATACAAATCAGTGTCCTTATTTTGTCAATGTTTTGGTGATGCATGTTATCTTTTTGGGCAATTCACAAGTGGCCACCTTAAGGCAGGACCATAGACAAATGCCCTTCCCCTGCATCTTGGCACTGGCCGCAGGGAGGAAGTTGCGGGCAAGGGGAAAAGAGACATGCTCTCTCCCCATTGGCGCATATTTGGCGCCACTGAGCTGGGTGGTTGCACTTATATAAGGTAGGGTGACCAGATTTTGGAACCCAAAATCCCAGTCCCCCCCCGCCACCCAAAACAACCCCCCCCACCAAGCCACCCCCCCACCCAAAACAAACCCCCCCCACCAAGCCACCCACCCCCAAAAAACATTAGCCCAGACCTACTGGGTTCTCTTCCGCTGCCGCCCCCGCCGGGTCCGCCCCCCCCCCAGGTTCCCCGCCGCCTCCACCGGGTCTTCCTCCGCCGCCGCTGGGTCCCCCACCGGCCAGCGGCCGTGCGGAAGAGGCAGGGGAGGGCCGGATCCAGAAGTGACGTAATCGGCCCTCTCCCGTCCCTTCTGCGCGGCCTCTGGCCTCACGAGCCCGGCAGCGGCGGTGGAGGACCCAGCGGCGGCGGACCCGGCTGCCCCAGCAGATAAGTGCCCCACACCCCACGCCCCGCACCTCACGCTCCTTACCCGCAGGGGCGTCCGCTTTCCTCCGGTGCTCGAATCTACTGAGAAACAGGCTTCGCGGCCTGTCTCTCAGTATCGTGCCAGGTGATGACGTCATTAGCTGGCACGCTACTGAGGCACAGGCCGCGAAGCCTGTTTCTCAGTAGATTCGAGCACCGGAGGGAAGTGGATACCCCTGCGGGTAAGGAGCGTGAGGCGCGAGGGAGGGCACTTACCTGCTGGGGCGGCCGCTTCATGGGCTCCTTCGCCGCCACCGCTGCCGGGTCTACCGCCGCTCCTCACTTGCTGCCACCGCCGCGTGACCCCCCGCCACCCCGGGTTGCCCCCACTGCCCCCCAGTTGGGCCGGTTCGCCCCAGGTTTCCCGGTTAGGACCGGGAAACCCCGAGCCATCTGGTCACCCTAATATAAGGCAGCTGCACCCAGCCCTACAGGCTCTTCGAAGCGCGGCTGGAGAAGAGGACGTGGGAGCCAGAAGACACCACGAGCTGGGTGGCTACTCTAGAGCAGCTTACCTGGCAATCAGTGGAAGGAAGAGTTTCTGGCTGCATTCCTGGCCCTCCTCAAAGCCCGGCTGGGCTGCGGGGACACACGAGAAGGTGCGAGTGGCCTAGAGAGGCACAGGAGGCCTCCCAGCTTCAGCAGGCTGCTTCTCCAGAGTCAGAGGTGGTAGCAGCTGCAGCGTGTGCGCCGCAAGGCACCCGGCCAGGCGCGCCAGGCCAGGAGGCCTTCCAGCTGCGGCCGGCAGCTTCCCCAGCGTCTGAGGCTGCAGCGAGGCAGGCGAGGCCAGGAGGCTTTCCAGCTTCAGCTGGAGCCTCTTTTCCAGCAGCAGCGTGGGGGGAAAAGGTCTAGAAGAAGGCCAGGCAGGAGGCGGAGCAGCTTATACACTCTCTCACACGGTTTGGAGTGAAGGGAGGGGGGTTAAAAGAAAGCAGCGGCGGCAGTAGCGGCAGCCTCATGTTTGTAACTACAGCCAGTTCCTGGGGAGTGAGGACGTGGTGGCTGCAGCTTGAGGGAAAGGCCAGTAGGGCCTTTCCCCCGGGGGGAGGGGATGCAAGCCTGAGCTTCTCCAGAGGCAAGGCAAGGCGGGCCTTTTATGCCCAGTTCTATCCTTAATTTTGAGAAGCCTTAACTGGAAGGTTAATTTTGAGAAGCCTTAACTAAACCCATTCTGCCTCCCCGCATGCCTCTTATGGGGCATGGCTAAGTGAGCAGAGCCTCTGCTTTGCATTTTGGGGCCCTGGATTTATATCTACCTCGTAAACTCTCTTCACATTGATTCCCCCCTCCCATCTCCAGGTTGGGCTAGAAAGGAATCCTGCCTGAATCCCTGTAGAGTTTTGCCACTCAGTGTCAGCAATACTGGGCTTAAGGGACCAATAGTGTAATACTGGGCTAGGTGGATTAAGGGCCTGACCCAGGATAAGGTAATGTCCCAGGTTAATGGATAAAGGCACATTGTTGGTGACCCAGATGCCTTGGGGATGGGAGTTTTGGGTTAACACCTCAATTTTGGGGTAATATTCACTGCTTACATTCTCTGGTATATAGCTATGCCCCCTGAGAAAGGCAATGTGAGAGATCATGGAATAGTAGAGTTGGAAGGGACCTAAAGGCCATGGAGTCCAACCCCCTGCTCGATGCAGGAATCTACCTTAAAGCATCCCTGACAGAGGGCCTCTGGTGTGGGAGAGACCACGACCTCCCTAGGTCGTTGGTTCCATTCTCATACTGGTCTAGCGGTCAGGAAATTTTTCCTGATGTCCAGCCGGAATCTGGCTTCCTGTATTTGAGCCCATTATTCCATGTCCAGCATTCTGGGATAATTCAAAAAGAGATCCTGGTCCTCCTCCCCATGCAAACCTTTCAAGTATTGAAGAATTCTATCATGCCTCCCCTCAGACTTCTTTTCTCAAGTTGAAATGTGTCCAGTTCTTTCAGTGTCCTTATGGGGCTTTGTCTCTTGATCCCCGATTCTCCTCATTTCCCTCCTTCGAACTCCCTCCAGATTGTCTGCATGCTTCTGGTGGTGTGGTGCCCAGAACTGGACACAATACTCAAGAGTAGGCTTAACCAGAGCTGAATGGGGGAGATCACTACCTTGTGCGATTTGTAGACTATACTTCTATTGATGTTTCCCAGAATGGTATTTGCCTTTTTTGCAGCCACATCACACTGTTGGCTCGTATCCAGCTTGTGATCCGTGGAGTATGCTTGTGGGGCATATTCTGGGGTCACCTGCTGGAGCTAGCCTGCTTGGATGCTGTAGGAGCCTCCAGGAGTTCCACTCCCAAGGCAGCAGCAACAACACCCATTGGAAGCAGACCCCTGTGACAGCAATACTCACATGCCCATCTGAGGCACATGACCAGTTATTTGCAAGTGGAAGCACGGTAATCTCGGAACATGCATGCCTAGATGTGGTAGGAGTCTCCAGGAGTTGCACTCCCAAGGCAACAGCAACAATGGCAATACAACACACATTGGAAACGGACCTGTGTGAGAGCAATACTCTCATTCCTATCAGGCATGTGACCGGTTAATTTCAAGTGCAAGCATGGTAACTTGGAACATGGTGAGAAGGGTCAGGGCCCACCGACCCTGCACCGGAATGGGGGACCAAACAGAACGTGGGGTTGCTCACACTGTTGTCGCATTTTCATTTGCCTTTGCTCTACCCTAAGGGGAATCTACAGATGACCCAGGCAGTATGCCCATCACCAACCCAGCACATTCTGTTGATATTACACACCAATTGCAGGGAACCACCTACCTCTAGAGGGGTGTCTGAACAAACAGCCTTGGTTCTGCAACTGGTTGTGCCAGCAGAATGGCAGGTTTTCATGGCTGGTGGCTGCCAAAACATGGGTGTGGCTTGGCCAGCTGGGCCCCAAGGCTGTTGCACACTAATTGGTGTGCAGGAGCCATATGCCATGGCCAATGCCGACACTATCCCACCTTGAGCAATTTCCACTCCCTTGCACCCTCCACCAGTGGAAAGCCTATGTAAGGTGATTTTATTTGACTTTTCCCCTCTGTTGTGAACCAAAGCAAGGGGTGGGGTGATGAAGAATTCGTGGTCAGGAGCCAATAGTTGCTCGCATATGGGCTAATTGGCTGCCAAGAATCCTGATGTAGGAATGTTCTGCAAGAGAAATTCCCAAAACGCAGATGGATCTGGATTAAATACTGTGATATCTTATACCAGACATATATGGAATTTGGGGGGGGGGGGGCAGGCTGGCCTACAACAAGGCATTGCATATAAGAGCAGCCTTTTGACTCTTCCACTCATTGAAATCTTAAAGACCAGGATTTGTGGTTGCAGCTTATGACTCCGGCCAGGCCTGGATTTGGGGATATATCCCACAAGGGGCATTTCCCTGTGCAACAGACCCTGCCTAGGCCTGGGCTGAGCACTGGCAGGAGATTCAATTCAACTACTTTGTGGGCATTTATCTCGTGTGATTCTTGCACCAGAGCCCAATGCTGCTAACATCACAAATGTTCCATCAGTGGTCAACATACTTTTACCAAATGCCATAGATCTAGACAGTGGTTGTGTCCTGGTCAAGATCGATTCAGTGGTTCCAAGCCTGGAGGCAGGTTACAGCCCAATTAAGAACAAGCACCTTCAGTAGTCCGTGAGGTGGTACCCTTGGCTGGAAGATGTTTATTATTGATACAGGTTTTGGAGATAGGCTTTTGAATCCCATTCCAAGGGCAGCACATAGTACAATTCATAATATCGAGATATCAGTAGGGGTAGGGACAGTAGGTCTATGCAAAGGCTGGATAGCTGGCTTGCAATTGGGAATCAGAAAAGACTTTAATTGCTTAGAATTTTCATGTTTGTACAAATGTCTAATCCACATGGCTTCTTTCGATGCGTCAGTCAAGCCACCTTGTCCATCAAGCCATCTTGCCCATTAATAAACTACGCTTTCACAACCCTATAGAAAGGGCGGTGGTGCGAGCCTTTTCATCGCTTTCTGCACAGTATCAGGTAAGGCTTCATGTTCCTGGTAGAGGTCAATGCCATTGCCATCACCCTAACGCCATTGCCATCACCCTATCACAAACCCAGATACAAGGTTTAGGAACTGGCTCCTGGGGCCTTTTGAGACCAGACCAGTGGCATTATTGGAGTCCGGTGGTTTAATGGCAGGCAGGCTTGGACGCTTTTCATAGCTCTTAACACCACGACTGCTCACGTTAACTCAGGTAGGGAACTTTCTGTCCTTGAGTCTGCCAAGCAACTGCAGTGTTGTGGTCCTCACCTGTACATCATCATAAACACGGTACCATTCCCGGTGGAAGGGACAGTAAGCCAGGACCATTTGCGGTCTGAGTTTGGCTCTTGCCTTAGGGTTCAATTACAGGTGTAAGGTATAACACCATGGACATAGGGTTAGGTGCACCCTGCAGGGTTGCACAAGAGAATCACCTATTGGTATAGACTAGGCAGCCTTATCAATCTTATCGACAGGCTATGAGGAACTGGCCAACAGGATAGAATTTTAAATTGTAGCTACCTCATTCCATGCTGCTGCCCTCACTGCATCTCAGGGCATGCAGAACTCCAAATTGGTGGTGTCATCTGAGGAGGACAATTTCTGGCTGAAGTCTTAATAACAGGCTATTTTGTTCTCTTTTGTTTAGTGAGATTTAGCTTAAAGGTGAAGACAGACTAGAGAGGTCTTGGTATGAGTGTCTGCTGTCTCCGCTCAGTGACTGAACTATGCTCAGTGAAAGAATGGAGGCATTTCCACCAAGGAGGGAAGCAGAGTGCAGATCTCTATTCTGTCATACTGATGGGGCCTCCTTAATGACATTCTGGTTCCTGGCTGTGGTGAACTGGCTTCTATGTGCTTGTTTAGTGTACCTTTATTTCAGTACACATTCTTTCCGCACCAGGGTCACTTCTATGGTGGCCAGCTATGCTTTGCATTTCATGGAGAACATGCTGAGAACAGAAGGAATCTGAGGCATTCCGTTCACGTTTTGGAAGAGCTATAATGCTGTTAAGTTTTCAGTTCAAGTTCTCATGCTAATCTTCTTTCTTTAGATTGCTGGAATTGCAGAAACCAGTGTGGGTGCTCACCTGAGTGTGGCACGGTTTTCCGGACCAGTTTGAGGGCTGCCCAGTTGGGCTGCAGAATTACAGCTTGGGCCCAGCCAGAGGGCCAGCGTCCAGTGGTTGGACAGATGCGGCATGTGGTGGGAGCGCCTTCTGCCCACGGTATTCCAGCATGGTCTGGTGCGTTTGGTTTCTGCATCGCTATGAAGCGATATGATGGACCTGCCTGATTCCCAGAATGGTCTGGATGAACGGCTGGATCCGAGAATTGTGCTACTGCAGTCCTGCCTGATTCCCAGAATGGTCTGGATGGACGGCTGGAAACTGCGGGCCCTAGATGGGCCTGCCAGAAGTTAAATAGGATTTTAGATCTCAAAGACAAGGAGGGAGCTTATTGACAGGATGGTGTACATTTACCGATTCGGGCAATGACCTATTCCTGTCTGATCTGCAAAGGGGCCTGCGAGAAGTTTTCGCGCAGGTGGGGGATGAACGATAAAGTAATAGGCTTTTTGTTCCCCTGTGGCTGTTAGGGCGGGCATGCTTAGAGGAAAGGGATGGTGATCATTCTGCGGCACTGTTGTTTGGTGACAGGTGATACCTGAGGCCTTCCGCTGGGAGTCGTGCGGCACCAGTGTGGGGGATAAGGCCACCTGTTAGGCCGACTCTCGTCACTCCAACCGGAGTCGTGCAACATGGAAGGTGAGTGGCATGGGTCGGTCTACCCTCCCCAAAAGGGGTATGGCCTGGGTGTGGCAATCATCTGACGCCACTCGCCAGACATAGAATGCTTCGCCCGAAATAAAATGCCTAGCTAGTTGCTGGCATAGTTTAGGGCCTGCCCAGTTTCCCTTTGCAGATCTTCAATAAATGTGGCCCGAATTTGATACCATTTACAGTTGTATCGTCTCGTTATTTCCCCCTTTCGCCTGCAAAAGTGGGCCCAATGACAGCACCATTGTTCCTGGAATACTGGATGACCCTATTCATGGTGGTTAAGCATTTTGTGCTAAACATTATGGCTTTGAGCATCATGTGAACCCTGACTTAGCATGTTGTGTGAACCATTCCTAACAATGGTGGCCACATAACCACGGGTTGAACATGCTCACTAAACATTTGCTGCGAAATGGTTAGTGACCTAACCCTGGCTTAGTGTGTCGCCTGAACAGGGTTGATTGCTCCACCAAGGATTTTTTAATGCACTTTTTATTGTCACATCAACTTCTGTTAAAAGAATGAGAGCTTGCATCTAACCCTGATGGTTCTGGAAGGGCTCGTGGCCAGAACATTACCCAGTTGATGCACAGCTAAAAATTCAACCCTGTCCATCAACAGGAACCTTGTGAACAAAGCAAGGCTGAACACTTCCTAGCAAGGCCTAGTTTTGAAGCTCAGGGCACTTCTGCATAACAAATGCTGGTTTCTTGTATGAAATGAATATTTTGTCCTTGCTGCCTTCCTCAACCTCCAAAAGTTTGGGACTATATCTCCCATCATCCCTGAACACTGACCATGCTAGCTTGGGCTGATGAGAGTTGTAGTCCAAAACAACTGGAGAGCACCATGTTGGAGAACTCTGTTTAAAGTGAGGTTCAATGCAGGTCTTACAGGCCTATTCTCCAATTTATGAGAAATGTACAAAGAAAAGGAAAAAACATCAGGTTAGTCCATATGACTTGTAAGTCATGCCAAAATATGGATTTTGTTGTTGATCCTTACTGCAGCTGCCTGTATGATCAAGCAATTGCCTGTTGGTTCCACCACATCTCAGAGCACAAGGAACTGAAGAAATGTTATTACGGTCAACTCATTGTATACTGAATGGAAACCTGGACACATGGTGAAACAATCGGATGTCTACTTCATTATGCAGCCATCTGCAATTAGGATTGACTCGGTTTATATCTCTGCACCTCATGTCATGTGAATTGACCCTTAAAGATGGGTCAACCAGTGAACTTCTTTTCTTTTTCTTCTGGAACTGTTCAGAATGCATCAGCACTGGGAAATGGAGCATCCTTTTTCAAGGTTAGAAGCGATCATTTTTGCTAGCATTCTGCAGACTGGAGATGGCCACAGTAATATGTTTGTATAGCAGATAAAATCACAAAAACACAGAAGGATAATTAGCACATTTTAAGTAGAATTATATTTGAAATGAGCAGCACACCGAACTCTGACTCTGCTGAGGAATGTGGGAGTTATTTTGCAAGTTTCATTATCTCTTTTGAATGCCTATTTTGGATCGTTATTGTCAGTTGGCTCCTCTGCTTTCTTCAGGGCTGAAGTGCCAGGCTACTGACTCAGCCTATAGATCTTAAAAAAATATTTGGGGGACTTTATACATTTGTACTGACATAAGAGAAGTATAGAACTAAACTAGGCTGACCATCTGAAAAGGAGGACAGGGCTCATATAACTTTAACAGTTGTAGAGAAAAGGGAATTTCAATCAGTGTCATTTGTATGCAATTAGTTCCTGGTGAAATTCCCTCTTCATCACAACAGTTAAAGGTGCAGGCACTATACTAGAGTGACCATATGCAAAAGAAGGCAGGGCCCCTGCAACTTTAACTGTTGTGATGAAGAAGGAATACCACCAGGAACTAATTGCATACAAATGACACTGGTTGAAATTCCCTTTTCTCTACAACTGTTAAAGTTATATGAGCCCTGTCCTCCTTTTCAGATGGTCAGCCTAACTAAACTCTCTGCAGTATTTCACTGACTTTTCTATAGTGATTAGCATGAGAATTGGATGCTTTATGTGATTACCAAAACTACCTGTGAATGCTCTTCTTTTTCTTTGTGACACTTAGAAAGTTAATATCCAAATGCCATTGTACCAGAAAGGAGATATGTTCAAAGTATTTGTTAGGAAGCCAAGCATTTTTATTCCTGTTAGAGATTATGGGCTTTGTGTTTGAAGAGAAACTATGCCCACATGTGTGTGTGTGTGTGCACACGCACACACACACACGAAGAGCTTGCAAATATTGTAAAAATTACTCAAGGAAGCAGTTACATTAATTTCTGCAAAATATAGAATGCGCCCATGACCAAAAGTTCATTGCTGGGAAATGCTCTGAACCACAGTTGTCTGTTTATCTACTTTAGCTGCTTCAAGCATAACTAGACCTCTGCTCTGACTAGGAACTATTCAAGGCCCCCTCCACAAGGATGCGCTTTTGCGCCCGGTTCGGGGATTATGCGCATTTTCGCGGAGGCGCATTTACGCCTAATCCCTCTGCACGGGAGGCGGCGAGAAGCGGCGAAGCGCATTAAAAGATGCCCAAAAAGCACTTTACAGGTAGTTAATGCGCATAATCGCTTGTTCACACAGCGAAAATGCGCTTTAACGGCCGGAGCAAAATAAAAGTCGCTATTTAACGCGCGTTCGAAAATGCGCATTATCGGGGAGATAACGCGCCTGTACGCCCGTTTTGCGCTCCGCTCGTGTGTAGGTAAAATTTATAATGAGCCTTCAAGGCTCATTAAACGCCCCGTGTGGAGGAGGCCCAAGTTACCATATCTGCTTGTTCTGAAACAGTTCGTGTTCACACCTGCCACTTTAAATTGGCATAACAACACCTCAGCCTACTGCTCTGTACATTTCCCATGTCAAATAAATTGCCATTTTATTGCTCACATTTACAGAATGAACCACAGTACTCCCCTAAAGCCTTTGTCATGCCTAGAGATGTTGTTTTTTAATCGCTGATCTTTCTCTTTTGTGGAGGGTACATCTGAAACCTGTCAGTCTACACTCTTGCATTAGCACTTTGCCAGCCTATCAATCTCTGCTAGAAGCATCTATTAGATGACTAAACCAATAGATACACAATAGATACTTATATTTATTACTACTAAAATGAATGTCATCGTGTACATGAAAAGTTTTAAGTTCTTGAATAGCTCTTAATATCCGAAATAGTGGTTAAAACCTTTCTGAAAATCTACAATATTTAATGTATGACATAGCACTGAATCTTTAATAGAGACATTTGTTTGCCTTAACCACATTGCCAGGAGTTTTCCTGGTTTCTCATAGCCCCTGAGCCTTGTAGTCATTTATTATTATTTATTATTATTAATTATATTTCTATACCTCCCTGTAGCTGAGGCTCTCTGGGCAGTTTACAAAGATTAAATATTAAACATTAAATTACAGTAAAAAACAATAAAAATACAGTATGCTAGTTTAAAAACCATTTACAGAAAACACACAAACAGTATACATGAAAACAACATATATCTAAAAACAACATTGAGCAGTCATCCATAATATTTAGCTCAAGCCTCTCTTTAAAATTCTTTAAAGTAGTATGTTGGTTCTTTATCACGGACATATCCACCTCCACAGACAATTCCTTGGAGCATGATACATCTCTCTAGCATCACATTTACAAAACCATAGACTTTCCAAGGCAGTTTACAACACAAAAAATACAAGTCAACAAACATATGAATAAATAAATTAAGCAGAAACTGTTTTAAAGAAAACCAGTTACAATAAATACAATTTAACAGAAAGATAATGCAAACATTTTGGCACGTGTATCTGCTTTTTCCTGATCATTTGGAGTACTGGAAAAAGAAAGTTGAAAACATTGTAAAGATCAATGTGACAACTGTGGGATAGAAGGGCATATGCATGGGCCCATGTCTCCTCATCAAGTTGTATAGCAAGGGCAAGCAGGGTAAAGTTGATATAGTGCTATAAAGATGGCATGAAGCCAATCGTGCAGTGGTTAGAGTGTTGGGCTAGGGCTGAGGAGGCCCAGGTTCAAATCCCTACTCAACCATGAAATTCACTGGATGACTTTAGGCCAGTCACAATCTCTCAGCCTAGCCTACCTCATAGGGTTCTTATGATGGTGTGGAACCATGTATACTGCCTGAGTTGCTTGGAAGAAGTGCACAATATAAATATGATAAATAATTAAATAAATGTTTACTCACAGAAGATAGACAGCATTGTGGGACAAATATGACATCTGAAATACACACTAGCTGTAACTACGTTCGTATGGATAGGGCTTTCTCAGTAGTGGTCATAGGATGGTGATGTGTCCTCTTTTCCAGAGGACAGTCCTGTAATTGAAGGATTTCCAGACGTTTGTCCTTTATTTGAAGGACTGTCCAGTCCAGGTACAGTTTAAAGATAACCATTGCAAGGAAGAGTTGGTCCTTGAAGTTGTTCATTGACAGCACCTGGATTGCAGACAGGTTTCCTGTCACAGTCTTCCACAATATGGTAGGATGTACTGTATTGTGAACACCCCACTTATGGAACTGTTTGTAAAAGGATGTCCAGTTGACCTCCTCAGTTCCAGTATTTAAAAAAGCTTTCAAAACTCACCTGTTCCAATTTATTTTTCATTTGTCTTATTGGTCATACTGCTTTTTTATTCATGTTTCATTGCTGTGCTCTGGATATGTTTATATATATATATATATATATATATATATATGTCAAATTCTACTTTAATGTGCTGTTCGTTTTTTATATTCATTTATTTATTTAAAATATTTATATAGCACCCTTCATTATCAAATCACAGGTTGGTGTACAAAATGCATGAAAACCACAATGAAAATAAAATACAAAGGGAAAAGCAACAGTAAAGAGAATTGTACCATTTATATTTAAAGGTTTTATTAGAATATATTGTATTTTGATACTTCTATTTTCCCCCCACCACATCAGGTGGACTTGGTGAAGAAAGGCAGCTTAGCGAGATATAGAGATATATAGATATAGATACACACACACACACACACTCATAAAAGCAAATAAAAACTGGTCCCATTTATTTCAATTCTACTTAGTCATAACAAGGAAGTGTGTTTAGGATTAAAGCTTTAGACACCAGGCAGAAATAATCTGTGGTATATCAGCAGTGGAGGTATTTCATTCAAGGAGTGATCGCTCTTTCTTCCCCCACACCCACATTTTCAGTACAATCTAAGGTGAGGTAGATTTCTGGGGTGTGACGAATATTCCTGTTTGGTACATAAACCATTGTTTTGCTTTACAGATTATAAACTGGCCTGAAGATAGCTATAAATCTGTGGTTAAGCAAGGAGCAGGCTTTCACTCCCCGTCATGCAAATAATATACTTGCTTGCTCTTAAAAGTGTAGGGCTGACTTTGAATTGACCCTGTGCTTTTATACCTCAGTGGAGATCCATGAAGAGATATTTATAATACTTGTGGACAACCATATTACACCAGTGGGAGTTTTTTTCATCAGCAGATGAATAGCAGAAACATGGTTAGGCTAAAACGTGGCAGATATATGCAATAGGCAGATGGAATCTGATTTATCCGGCAGTCTCTTTCATGCTGTAGTCTTCTATGCATCTTCTCTTGGGTAGTATGGCATTATTTTCTATAACAATAAAATATTTAAAAATAGGGTGGGGAAGAGCACACATAATAAAGTAGCACTTGAATAAAAGATGTTTAAATCACAAATGATATTTCCTGGCTCCTATAAACACAATATATTTTCTTGGAAGCTTTCAAGAATGTCTCCTGCTCTCAATGCCCATAGGAAAGCAAGTAACAAGATTATTATTCATTATTATGATCATTGCAGAGAACTCACATATTTGTGATGCACTACAAATCGGGAGAAATCACCGATTTGCCTTGAAAAGGCTACAAATGCAAACAAGAAGAAATATAACATAAACGTGGGAAGGAAGAAGGTACTCACATAGTAAGCACCACTACCAGGACATTCTGGTACACAGCAACAATTTAGGCCAGTCTTCCCCCATCCTGGTGCCCTGCAGATTGTTGGACTACAATTCCCAGCTGGCTGATGGATGCTGGGAGTTGTAGTCCAACAACCTGGAGAGCTGGGGAAGGCTGATTTAGGCAGACTGTGAGGTTACACATCTGTCCATTCTGAGTTTATAATTATAATTGTGTAATCTTGTTACAGATCTATAGTTTGGTAAATATCTCTAGAATGACAATGGTAGAGTTGTATTTGTGAACTGATTGGCTGAGAGAGTGAGAAGGTTGGGGTTGGCTGAGAGTGAGAAGGTTGGGGTGGAGTATTTGTGTGCTATATAAACTGGGTGCTGTGCCTATGGGAGGCAGATAGGGATGAGATGGGGACAAAGTGAGGTTAGAGCAGAGTTAGGATTGAGTGGAGGTGGAGAGATTGAAAGAATGATCTTGGAGTATTATGGATGAAAGAACATATATTGATAGAGCCATTTAAGAGTTACTTGTTTATTATTCAACAACCTATTATTGTAATTAATGAAGTTGTCTTTGTTTAAAAATACTATGCTTCCTGGTCATGGCTGGTGGAGATGATAAAGGGTGAATATAAGGTTAAAGTGGACAGGATAAGGGTTGGGCTTGAGCCTTAAAGGTTCTGCTGGCAGCGAAACACAGTGTGTGAGAGAGAAGGCTTGGCTTGGGGGTGAGAAAGGCCTTAGAGAAATGGAATTTTCACTAGGATAGGTGTGGGAACACCACACAGAAATATTAAAAATATTGCTTTAAAAGGTAGATTATTTATTTGAAGGCTATTTTCCATCACAGCCTGCCCATGCCATTGGTTCCTTCTGCCCACTTATTTATTGGTCACCCATTAATCATGGCCATCCACTTGCTTGCCCAGCCATGGACTTACATGGCAGCTGCACCCAAGTGTGAGAAGCCAACTACCATTTTAAGTTAGCACAATGCCCTGGAATGATGCTATGTTGGCTGCTCTGGGCTGTTCCTTGCTGCTGCCATCACATAAGCCCACTGTCAAGCACCAATTGCCCCTGCTGGGGTGCTCGGCCTCTGGTAGCTGCCTGACAATGCTAGGGCTGGTGTAGCAGAGAAAGGTTTACGGGAGAAAGACTTCTGGAGTAAGCAATTTAGGATATATGGGGATAATTTAAATAGGGTGACAACATAAAGGAGGACAACATGGTCAGCCCCCAGGGTGTGTGTCCAGCACCATGGGGGGGGGGGGGGTGCCCACCTGAACATAGCCTTGGTCATATATCTCATTTTACGGTGCATAATTAAGACAAATCTGTTCTACATAACGTCTTAATGTTAAAATCACTGAAAGAACAAGTGAGACATCCAATGTATCTGAAATTAACTTCCCTCACTCCTACTTTTGTAGCTTTTGCTTAGGGGTGTGCACGGACCCCCCAGATCGGATCGGGACCCGGATCGGGACCTCCAATTTTGTCCCGGACCGGTTCGGACAAAATCGGAGGCCCCCCGGACCGGATCGAGTCCGATCCCGACCCAAAAATCGTACATTTTTGGATCGGCCGCCATTTTTTTCCCCATAGACTTGCATTGCAATGCAAGTCTATGAGGAAAAAATGGCGGCGGGTGGGTAAGGGGGGGCCTAACTCCCTCCCCCCCCGGGGCCGTCCGCTGTGGACGGCCCCGGCAGGTAAACCCCCTCCCCCGCGCTCCCTACCCCCCCTGGGGCCGCCCGCTTCCATCCGCTGGCGCCCGCGGGCGCCAGCGGATAGGAGCGGACGGCTCCGGGGGGGGGGGTAAGCCCCCTTCCCCGCCACTGCTTACCTTCTCGGCCCGTCCGCTCCCGTCCGGCGCCGGCGGCTACTACCAGCGGGCTCCGCGGCCTACTCTCGAGTAGCGCGCCGGGTGATGACATCACCCGCCGCGCCACCCTGGAGCAGGCCGCGGAGCCTGCTGGTAGTAGTAGGCGCCGGCGCCGGACGGGAGCCGCCGGGCCGGGCAGGTAAGGGCCCCCCTCCCCCCTCCCCCCTCCGCGCGCCCCCTCCTCCCCTCCACGCACCCCCTCCTTACCTTCCCGGCCCGGTGGCTCCCGTCCGGCGCCGGCGCCTACTACTACCAGCAGGCTCCACGGCCTGCTCTAGAGTAGCGCGCCGGGTGATGACATCACCCGGCGCGCCACCCTAGAGCAGGCCGTGGAGCCTGCTAGTAGTAGTAGGCGCCGGCGCCGGACGGGAGCCACCGGGCCGAGAAGGTAAGTGCCCCCCTCCTCCCCCCCCCCGCTGTCCACTTTCATCGGCGGGCGCCCGCTGGCGCCCGCCAATGGAAGCGCCGGTGGGCGCCAGTGGGCGCCCGCCGATCCGCCGAACCGGTTCGGAGCTTTTTCGGACCGGTTCGGATTGGATCGGCCGATCCAGCTGCGGGATCGGAAATCGGATAATTTATCCGATTTCCCACTGGACCGGACTCGGATCGTGGATCGGGTCCGATCCAGTGCACATCCCTACTTTTGCTGTACTTTGTTGCTATACTCTATGTGATACATTGTCCCCTTCCCTCAAATATCTTTTCTGATTGTATTCTCACTCCACTGGCTTTATAATTTTATTTTTATTTTTAAAGTTCAATTTTGTTTAGAAACTTGCTAAAAATCAACAGATGATTTGTTTGAAACTTGACATTGCTAAAGCCCTACTTAAGAGCTATCATGATGCTAAATTTCATCTCCTTATCTTTAAAAATGATGTTTTTTAAAAAATAATAATAATTAAAGCCTCCAATGTTTAAAAAAAACATTAAAATCAATGGATAAACAGATCTGCTTGAAACTTGGCATGGCTAAAGTCCTACTTAAGATATATCATGATGCCAAGTTTCATCTCCTTATCTTTAAAAATGATAATATATTTTTTAAAAAATTTAAAATCTCAAATTTTTGAAGTTCCTAAAAATAAACAGATCTGCTTCAAACTTGGCAGAGCTAAAGCCTTACTTAAATGTTATCATGATGCCAAGTTTCAACTCCTTATCTTTAAAAATTATGGAGCTGTAAGCATTTTTGTTATTTCCCATTGACTATAAAGAAGAACAGCCCTTTGTGGGGGGAGGATGGGAAAAATTCAGATTTTTCTTCAAATGTCATAATCCCCCCCCCCCCTTCCCAGATTAGTTACCAAAAATCCTGACATGTCCTGGTTTTTCCTGACATATGGTCACAACCAACACAGCCTTCTTATAGAAGAGGTTACCCCTGCTGGGAGAAACTCCACACCATATATTCTCTTTACTGTTTAGGCTGACCATCTGAAGAGGAGGACAGGGCTCCTGTAACTTTAACAGTTGTAGAGAAAAGGGAATTTCAGCCAGTGTCATTTGTATGCAATTAGTCCCTGGTGAAATTCCCTCTTCATCACAACAGTTAAAGTTGCAGACACTATACTAGAATGACCATATACAAAAGAAGGCAGGGCCCCTGCAACTTTAACAGTTGTGATGAAGAGGGAATTTCATCAGGAACCAATTGCATACAAATGACACTGGCTGAAATTCCCTTTTCTCTACAACTGTTAAAGTTACAGGAGCCCTGTCCTCCTTTTCATATGGTCAGCCTATTACTGTTATAATCTTACACTTGAACATGATATGTGATGTGATTGTTTACTGAAGTCTGATTGGTTACTGCACTCTTTTAATCCTACCTCTCCATATTTATAGAAATCTCCCAACTTGTTGATCTATCTGGGGCCTAAACCTTATTGAGCAAGAATTTTCTTGCAATGTTCTCTTTTTCCAGTTCAACCCACCTGCTAGTAATAGGCCAAAAGCAAACTTTGGTTCAGACAGACTTTTAAGATAGGCCTCTGATAGGCCTGATATGACTGTTGCCTTAACATTTCCTATGCTGCTCTAGTATAAACAATTCTTCCAAATCACTCCTTAAACAGACATTTTCCGTGACGCCCTTGCTTAACCATCCAGTCTTCATCCCCAGCCAAACCCCCCCCCCAAAAGAAAGGTTGAAGGACCAGCAGCATACAAAGAGACACTTCTCCATGGTTTCTTCCTGCACTGTTGTGATAACATACATATGAAGGGCTTGCAGATTTTCACAGGGTTTCCCCCCCTTAAATTGACATTTACACAAATTGCAGCTGGAATTTGCATAATTCATGCAAATTTTGGGCTCAGTTTGCTTGAATTGTGCAAATTGCAGTCATAGTATGCTTAATTTGCACAAATCGTGGGTACAATTTGTGCAAATTAAGCATATTACAGTTACAATGTGTGAACATGTCCATGAAAGAAAGAAAGAAGACACTGATGAGTTCCCGGATTTCATGAAAAAGCTCACAAATGCAAACTGAGCATGGGGCTCTGGGGAAATCCAGCGAGCCTAAAAAGGGCTCTTGGAGTCTTATGCTTGAAAAGGCTTTTGTTTATTCCTTTATGAGTTGTGGAACACTCTATTATGTTTGCAATGTGGATTTCCTGCTTCGTTTGCAGAGCATCCCTAACACAGCAGGTGAGGAAGAGGTGAACCTCAGCATCTTCAGGTAGGGCTGGGATAGAGCTCTGCCTGAAACCCCAGTGAGCCACTGCTAATCAGTGCAGAGCAGCTTTCCCCAACTTGGTGCCCTCTGGATGTTTTAGATTCAACTCCCACCAGCCCCAGCAAACATAGCTAGCTACATGCCATGACTCCTTCCTAAAAGAATTTTTCTTCAACTTGGCCAGCCAATATTTGCATGGGCAGGAACAATGGAATCGGAGCTGCCTACCTGTCTCGTTCAGATACACATTACAGGAACAGAATAGAGAGAAGCTATGGGGAATCAGTTCCACGTCACTGTGGGTAGCTGTCAATCCTGTGTAGGTGTAATTGCATTTGCACACATTTATCCATTTTTGTTGCTCTTACTCCTCTCCTTGGCAGAGTCCTGTCTTTTCTGCTTATACTGTAAAATTAACAACAACAGCAGCACCAACCATCACCGCTTCAGCCACACACAGCTCTCTGACTATCGCAGATCATTCTTACTCCCCAAGTGCTAGAATTTCAAAAGAGCTTGCACACTACACTTCTCCAAGACATTTGTCAGTTACAGCAGTTCTGTGGCCACCACAGAATGGAGCAGGAGGGGAAGTCTTGCTGTGGGGTATGTGGAGGGAAGGGTAACCACATTGGTATTCCCCCACCCTCCCTTGAGACATGACGATATGTGCAGCAGGGCAGGGGATGGGGGACATCATGTTCCTTTAAAAAAACAAAAACAAAAAAAAACCACACAGGAAACTCCGCAAACTGTTCATTCCATTGTTTGTTAAATAATTAAATTCACATATTTCTGTCCGTTTTAGCAACTATATCCAAAGAAAATTGCTACCTTTGCCACCGTTTCAAACGGAACTTGCCAAGGTCTAGCTCAATTTTTAATAGGCAATTGCAAATTTGCCTATCAAAAGTTTGGGGCTATAAATTGTATCCCGAATATCTTGATGGTTTTGTAACTACAGGAGTCCTGCCAAATGCAGCTGTTAACTTATGCAGAGATACTGATTCTAATTAAGTAATCGCAGAGGTTGCCTTTGAATTATGAAGTCATAATCTGCTCCCTTGTGCTCAATAAATACTATTGCTACAGTCTGTGGTGTTAATTTCACACTACAGTGGGAGCTCGGAGTTGTTGCCAAATATAATCATAAGTCACAGGCAATTTGGATTATTACTGTAGAGTACAGTGCATCAAGAATCGTGGTAGCTTAAGTTATAATCACTTCTTAAACTCATTAGCCGAGCTTTTGAATAGTATAACTTTCCTGTCTGTGATAAAGCTTAGTTATGAGTTGGCCTGTGCATGAACTGCAGAGACAGAATAAAAACCAAGTACAACAAACATTGTCAGTAGGTTTTGTTTGCTTTGGGGATCATTGGCCTGACATAGCCTAAAATTGTTTTTGAGCCATTTTTTGCTGTCCCTCTTCTCAACTTTCTGGAGGCAAGTGTTGAACCGCCAGTGCCTCCTGCTGCCATATTCCTCCACACAATTGTGTACACATCAACTACATATCCACATTGGAAAGTCTAGCGCGGGGCTCCACTGTACATGTGGGAAGTCAGGCGCTCAAGCATAACTTGCTGAACTATGAAACACCACATGCCCTGCCAACTGGTGAGGCCCTTTTGTCCAGCAAATACTAGTGTCTGCCAATGCCTCATCCAGGCTTCAGGCTAGGACACAGCACAGGAATATAGGACATATTTCCATAGCTACAGGAGCTGCATACAGATTGAGACACAACTCACTACAGCATTTCAATGGCAAGGCACCATCCTGGAATGTGTGAACAAGAAGAATTATATGTCTTCTCCTTCTGTTACCATGTGTCCTAGTGCTCATGGACATGTAACTTCCTAACGACCAAGGTGGGCCTAAGGGGAGCTTTAATCAGAGGTGTCGTGCACGCACAGAGGATTTGAAGGAATCTTAGGTATAAGAAACAGGGCACTCACGTAGGTCATGGGAATAGAATAGGTTGTGGGGTTTTGATGGGAAGGGAGAGACAGGCAAGAGAGAAGTTGATGGATTGTTGGCTGAGGAAACCAAAGAGGCAGGCTTTAAGGACTAAGCTTCAGATCGTGTGATTTTGAATGAAATGAAGTTGCCAGTCAAATCTTTTGCAGAAAATATCTAGCACGGGGGCCATTTTTACGACAATGGAAGGAAAGCACGTCGTGGTATTATCCACAGCATTATGAAATTGATATTGGTCCATGTGTGTTACACGGCGATGGACCCCCCCCCCCAACCCAGTTTTTCAGCACTTGAAAGAAACATACTTCTAGATCGGGGGAGGGGGAGATGGGCAGAGTAGAACCTCATGTCATCAACCTGACAGATGCTGCCCAGCAAATGAGAAAGGCTTATTTCCTGCCCCTATCCAGGCTCCCTGCTGCTAGTACATTATAACATACTAGAAGCAGTATTTTCTTGAAGAAAGGTTAGAGACTCGCTCCCCATGACAACACCAAACCAGTGCAAATAAGCCCCAGTCAGGGAAATCAAGCTCACTATGACAGCCTCCTCTCATCAGAAACTTGTGGTAGATCGCTACTTCGATTCAGTGCAAAAACACAGTTGTGTAATGGCAAAGGAAAGAGTAGAAGCTCTCTGTTCGCAACTCTGAAACTGTGCAGTTAGAAATGCATAAATGTACAAAGAAAAAATAAAAAAAATAGGAACAGAGATAACTGCCAAATAGGGCAAAATGGGGAGATGAGGGATTTATTATTATTATTATTATTATTATTATTATTATTATTTACACTTATATACCGCCCCATAGCCGAAGCTCTCTGGGCAGTTTACAAAAATTAAAAGATTGAACGCTAAAAAGACAATATACAAAATTTAAAACCATAAACATAAAACAGCTGACATTTAAAACATTTTAAACTGTTAAGCCTGGCCACAAAGTCAGTTAAAAACT
The DNA here is from genome assembly GCA_029215795.1 of Anniella stebbinsi. NCBI lineage: Eukaryota > Metazoa > Chordata > Lepidosauria > Squamata > Anniellidae > Anniella > Anniella stebbinsi. Next base: position 82,572,407 of record JARDYH010000002.1, on the reverse strand, counting down.
TAAGTTGTTAAAATGCCTAAAAGAAAATAAAAGTTTTGACCTGGTGCCAAAAAGATAACAGTGTTGGCACCAGGCGGGCCTCATCGGGGAGATCATTCCATAATTGGGGGGCCACCACAGAGAAGGCCCTCTCCCTTGTTGCCGTCCTCCGAGGTTTCCTTGGAGTAGGCACCTGGAGGAGGACCTTTGATGTTGAGCGTAGTGTATGGGTAAGTTCATGTCGGGAAAGGTGCTCCATCAGGGATTGTGGTCCCAAACCATGTAAGGCTTTATAGGTTAAAACCAGCACCTTGAATCGGGCTCGGAAACATACAGGCAGCCAATGCAAGTAGGCCAGAAATGGTCTTATATGTTCGAACCTTCTGGTCCCTGTTATCAATCTGGCTGTTGCATTTTGCACAAGCTGCAGCTTCTGAACTGTCTTCAAAGGCAGCCCCACGTAGAGCGCATTGCAGTAATCTAATTTAGAGGTTACCAGAGCATAGACAACTGAAGCCAGGTTATCCCTGTCCAGATAGGGGCGTACCTGGGCCACCAGCTGAAGTTGGTACAAGGCACTCTGTGCCACCGAGGCCACCTGAACCTCAAGTGACAGAGATGGTTCTAGGAGAACCCCCAAGCTACGAACCTGCTCCTTCAGGGGGAGTGCAACCCCATCAAGAACAGGTTGAACAACCTCCATCCGGTCAGAGGAACCTCCCACTAACAGCATCTCAGTCTTGTCTGGATTGAGTTTCAGTTTATTAGCTATCATCCAGTCAATTGTCGCAGCCAAGCACCGGTTCAACACATCCATAGCCTCACCTGATGAAGATGAAAAGGAGAAGTAGAGTTGTGTGTCATCAGCGTACTGATGACAACGCACTCCAAAACTCTGGATGACCGCACCCAATGGTTTCATGTAGATGTTGAACAGCATGGGGGACAAGACTGACCCCTGAGGAACCCCATATTGGAGAATCCACGGGGCTGAGCAATGTCCTCCAAGCACCACCTTCTGGAGCCAAACAATGCAGTGCCTCCTACTCCCAACTCAGCCAGTCGTCCTAAAAGGATACCATGGTCGATGGTATCGAAAGCCACTGAGAGATCAAGGAGAATCTCCCCCTGTCCTTCTCCCGACATAGGTCATCATACAGAGCGACCAAGGCTGTTTCCGTGCCAAAACTAGGCCTGAAGCCCAACTGAAATGGATCCAGATAATCAGTCTCATCCAAGAGTGTCTGGAGCTGGCCAGCAACCACCTGCTCAAGGACCTTGCCCAGGAATGGAACATTTGCCACTGGCCTATAGTTATTAAGATTTTCTGAGTCCAGGGAAGCTTTCTTCAGGAGTGGTCTCACTACTGCCTCTTTCATACGATCTGGGACCACTCCCTCTCATAGAGAGGCATTAATCACTTCCCTGGCCCAGCCGGCTGTTCCATCCCTGCTAGCTTTTATAAGCCAAGAGGGGCAAGGATCCAAAACAGAGGTGGCTGCATGAACCTGTCGAAGCACCTTGTCCACGTCATCGAGCTGTACCAACTGAAACTCATCCAAGAAAACAGGACAAACCTGTGCTCTGGATACCTCACTAGATTCACCTGCTATAACACTGGAGTCTAAGTCCTGGCGGATGCCAAAGATTTTATCCTGAAAGTGCCTAGCAAATATATTACAGCGGGCCTCAGATGGTTCTACCATGTCCTTGGGGCCAGCATGTAGAAGCCCCCGGACAACTCTGAAAAGCTCCGCTGGGCGGCAGATTGATGATTTGATGGTGACAGCAAAGTATTGTTTTTTTGCTGCCCTCACTGCCCCTGAATACAGCTTACCATAGGCACTTACCAGTGTTTCATTGCATCCACTAGGAGTTCATCCCATCTGCCCTCAAGCCATCTCCTATTTTGTTTCATTAGTCTCAGTTCTGGAGTATACCATGGAGCCATACGAGCTCTACACAGGAGAGGGCGCTCAGGAGCAATCGTGTCAACCGCCAGGGTCATTTCTGCATTCCACAGGTCAACCAGGGTTTCGACATGAGAGCCAGCCGTATCAGCCGGAAAACTCCCAGAGCCCTCTGGAAACCATCCGGATCCATTAGCCTCCAGGAGCGGGTCATCTTAATGGGTCCCCCACCCGTGCAGAGGGGAAAAGCTGCTGTAAGTCTAAACCTCAGCAGGTGGTGATCTGACCATGACAGAGGGGTTGATGTAAAGTCCCCCACTTTCAGATCACCATCTCCATGTCCAATAGAAAAAATCAGGTCTAGAGTGTGCCCCGCTACATGCGTTGGGCCAGTGGCATGTTGGGACAGTCCCATGGTTGTCATGAAACCATGAAATCCTGAGCCGACCCAGATAAAGTGCCCTCGGCATGAATGCTGACATCCACCAGAACCAACAGAATGCCCACTTTTCCATGAAGAAGGAAAAATCCAAAATTATTTTGGGCAGGATCTGAAGCCTTCCTGTGAGAGCACCCCACGACTGCAATTTTGCTGCATTCCAGCAAACAGAGTTATTGCTTCCTAACTCTTTTAACTGCAAGCATCAGAGAAGCTAAAAAACACAACTTCAGAAAAGTGAAATAATGCAGCGAGAAGGAAGTGCATAATCACGGTTCTCAATGAGAAAAGGCTAGGAAAAGGAGTGAATTGGGAGAGATGAAAGGGCAGGCCTACCCATTGACCACGTCACATCCAGGTCACAGAGGCACACCCAGGATTTAATGTGGAGGAACAAGGGCATATTGCAGAGAATGTGCCTGGGAGCTGCTTTAGCTAAAAAGAATGGAGTAAAATGACTCTCCAATACTGTAGCTTTTTGAAACAGAAGCGGCTGGTTGGGAGCACTGGCCATGATGTCCTGTGCTGCAAATGACCTCATGACCCATGAAGCCCCAGGAAATCCCCCATGAAGACAGTCTCATGCAGTCCTTCAAAGATGAGTGCTGCTCCACCACTAAATAAGCATAATATGTTAAGGAAGTGACTATTTTACTGTCACATAAGGATAACTGCTAAGGCTACGAAGTTTGAGTTGTGATTTATTTTTAAAAAGGTTGTTTTTAATAGCTTTGATGAAGAAATATCAGCTTACGACATGAGAAGATTCAGCTTCCTAACTATGCTGGGTATATAAACAGGATTTTATATGACTGCAACAGAGAGCTACACTTGGTTTTAAATTTTGACTATTCTTTTAAAAAAGAAGAATAAATATTACAGTATGGTAATAATATTTTACCTCTTGTCTTTTATCTCAGCCTTGCTTATCTCTGTTCTTAATATGTTTCCTTTCTGCACCCAGTACCTTTTTGCTAATCCTTTTGGTTTTATTTGTCGCTCTGTTCCTTATCTCCAAGGTCCCCTGCCTCTCCAATTATTTTGTTTCCCTGCTATCTCCTTTCTCTTTCCTGTGTTGTTCATTTTTAATTTTTCTTCTGTTCAAGCTCCCTCACATATGTGTACTTTAATTCTTTAAAAGAACCTCATACCAAAAAGAGAAAAGCTAGAGGCTATTAGGTTACCCTCACTATTTCTAATGTCTTATTTCAATCAATATTAGCATGGCAGCGATATGAAAGTTGAATGCAAAGAGCTTGTAATGTTGACAGAGCAAAATTACTATTGCAGCAATTATCATTCTGGCTGAGAGGAGATCTGATTTAGAATGGAAACAGACAATAGTGTTCTCAGAGTCGACAGTGATACGATAGAAGAACACCTCCATTTGACTGTTGTGTCTGATAAACTTTTTGTAGTTCTTCAAATATCTGTGAAACCTGTTTGGCCAGAGAAAATAGTAGGATGAGATAAATGATTGTCTTCACAACAAGAAACAATGGTTCTATCAAAACACCTTCAACTTTCTTTAGAACTATTGGCTGGAATAAACCTTAAAGCTTTCAGTCACAATCCCAAATATTTATCTTCTTCTCCGCTGACTCCTGAGCTATACATACATCAGTGCTCATTTCCAGTTGCAATTCTCTGATGCCTTGTTGGTATAAACCAAGAGCTGTTTGCAGATATCAGCAGGACATCAACATTGCACTCACCTAATCCCAGGTAAACTGTGTCTATCCCTCTACTTTGTGTGTAGGTCAGTCGTATCCGCATAGGGGACTCTTTATTCCATTTCTCCAAGTTACCTTTTGTTAAACTACTTTTATCAAGGTGGTGGATGAAATTATACCAGTGAAATACTTATAAAATACTTATTGTATAAATTGTATATACTAATTTATAATTATTTAAATGCTATTTTTCCTTCAAATTGAATACCAATTTCCATATTTCTTAAAGACAAAGCCTCGCCTACAAAACAAATATAACTTACAGACACATTACTACTGTTCATTCAGCACATACTCAAAGCCTTTTAGTATCAGTACAGTACAATAAACAATTTCCATTGTGTGAGGCAACAATACAAAGACAATAAAGAACACAACTCTTTCTGGACACCAGTGGAGAATAGGGTTGCCAACACTAATTGAAGTTATGCTTGGAGATTTTGTTCTTTCACCCCAAATATTTTACAAAATTGCTGAAATCTCCAGAACTACTTTCAACAGTCTCTTGGAGATTAAATCTGATTGCTAGACACCCCAGGCCAATCCTGAAGGGGTGGGGACTCTAGCAGAACTACGCAATTTATACTTTTAAGAATACTCATGCTTTTTGTTTTTAATCTATCAAGGAAGTATAAATATTAAGCACTTCAGATCCCTACATATCAATGTAGATAAACTCCTGGGAGTCTTTAGGCCGCGCACTATGAGCCTATCTACACACGCAGGATAAAACACTTTGAAAACGTTTTGAAAATCGTAAATGGAGTGTGTCCTGGGCCCGAACAGTTCTCAAAGCTGTTATAAACCGTTTTAAACCATTTTAAACCGTTTTAAAGCAGTAGTGTGGATAGGCGCTATCTCACAGATTAACCACAAGGTTTTTGTGGGGATAAAAGGGTTTGAGGGAATGATATGTCTGCCATTTAGAGCTCCGTAGAGGGAAAGGACACAAATCTGAACATAATTCCATGCAGGGAGGGAGAGGACAATTGGGTACACATTTGAACTAGGGGTGTGCACGGACCCCCGGATCGGATCGGGACCCGGATCGGGACCTCCAATTTTGTCCCAGACCGGTTCGGACAAAATCGGAGGCCCCCCGGACCGGATCGAGTCCAATCCCGACCCAAAAATCGTACATTTTTGGATCGGCCGCCATTTTTTTCCCCATAGACTTGCATTGCAATGCAAGTCTATGAGGAAAAAATGGTGGCGGGTGGGTGAGGGGGGGCCTAACTCCCTCCCCCCCCCGGGGCCGTCCGCTGTGGATGGCCCCGGCAGGTAAGCCCCCTCCCCCGCGCTCCCTACCCCCCTGGGGCCGCCCGCTTCCATCCGCTGGCGCCCGCGGGCGCCAGCGGATAGAAGCGGACGGCTCCGGGGGGGGGGTAAGCCCCCTTCCCCGCCACTGCTTACCTTCTCGGCCCGTCCGCTCTCGTCTGGCGCCGGCGGCTACTACCAGCGGGCTCCGCGGCCTACACTCGAGTAGCGCGCCGGGTGATGACATCACCCGGCGCGCCACCCTGGAGCAGGCCGCGGAGCCTGCTGGGAGTAGTAGGCGCCGGCGCCGGACGGGAGCCGCCGGGCCGGGAAGGTAAGGGCTCCCCTCCCCCCTCCGCGCGCCCCCTCCTCCCCTCCACGCACCCCCTCCTTACCTTCCCGGCCCGGCGGCTCCCGTCCGGCGCCGGCGCCTACTACTACCAGCAGGCTCCGCGGCCTGCTCTAGAGTAGCGCGCTGGGTGAGGACATCACCCGGCGCGCCACCCTAGAGCAGGCCGCGGAGCCTGCTGGGAGTAGTAGGCGCCGGCGCCGGACGGGAGCCGCCGGGCCGGGAAGGTAAGGGCCCCCCTCCCCCCTCCGCGCGCCCCCTCCTCCCCTCCACGCACCCCCTGCTTACCTTCTCGGCCTGTCCGCTCCCGTCCGGGGCCGGCGGCTACCACCAGCAGGCTCTGCGGCCTGCTCTAGAGTAGCGCGCCGGGTGATGACATCACCCGGCGCGCCACCCTAGAGCAGGCCGCGGAGCCCGCTGGTAGTAGCTGCTAGTGCCGGACGGCAGCGGACGGGCCGAGAAGGTAAGCGCCCCCCTCCTCCCCCCCCCGCTGTCCACTTTCATCGGCGGGCGCCCGCCGATCCGCCGATCCGCCGAACCGGTTCGGAGCCTTTTCGGACCGGTTCGGATTGGATCGGCCGATCCAGCTGCGGGATCGGAAATCGGATAATTTATCCGATTTCCCACTGGACCGGACTCGGATCGTGGATCGGGTCCGATCCAGTGCACATCCCTAATTTGAACATCAAAGCCTACTAAGCTAGGCTTACTTTTTTTTATTCAAAGGGGGGGTCATTAATGCAACCAGGCCTCTTGCAAACAGTCGGGAGAATTTGCTCTTTAGAATTATGCCTTTTCTTCCTAACATGCCAAATTAGCTAGTTGGAGGGAAGTGGTATCCGAAAAGTATCTGAGGGACCAGCCCTACTTAAGACTCACTGAATTTATGTGATTGGTGGCTGAAAATTGTCTTACGACTGTTGGCAGCCTTAGCTGAAAGCTTTGATGATTCCCTGAGCAGAGGGGCCCAATAGTGAACCTAGCAATTCGACCCTCCTTCCACTGAGAGGACTTGAGCCAGGGAACCTTGTCATGTGAGTCTTTAGTCTGCAGGCCCCTCTGCCTTGCCCTGACAGGATAAGAGAGGCCTGAATGAAAAGCCAGCTTGAAATTAGAGGCTCAGACTTGAGAGAAAAGCAATGGGACTGGACAACCAAAAGAAAAACAGGATTAATTAGTCAATGACTTATCCTAGGTCACACAGAAAAATTTAACTGATTAATTTAATGCAATTAAATCTTTAAATGTATTCCACCCCTTTTTTTTGCTTTGTTGTAGGGGAGGCGCCAGTTTGGCCCTGTGGAGAAGCTTCCACTGCTTGTTTCTCTGGACTGTTGTTTTATCTAGTATGTTCAGTATTCTGGACTAATTTTAAATACAAGGTTTCATTTGGCTAAGATGTTTGCCAGCATTTAAATTAGTTGACTTAGAGCACATGGAAGACATTTATTTTGTCTCGGACAGGTACTTTCCTTGAAATTGTTGTTAGTTTTTTGAAATATAATTTTCAAGTATTTACCCCCTGCCTCAAAGACCAGTTTTTAAAAATTTTAAAAACCAGGCATAATATTCTTCACTGTGGCTTTTGCCTGGTTTTCTTATTGTCTGCCTTACGGACATTTGCATGTTAGACATGTCAAATTCCTTCATTGAGGAAGGTTGGGTTTTGTTTTATTTTTCAATAGTAATGTCTAGTGTGATTGCAAAACACATGTCAATAGATAACTTAGTCCTAAGTCTCAGCCTTAAACAACAGCTGCCGCCATATGATCCCAGCTAACACAAATGAGTTTCACAGAGCATTCAGGAAGGAAAACATAGTAGGTGGCACCAAGAACAGCCAGGCCTTGACCAGGTTTCCTGAACTGGGAGTGGAGATCCTAACTTCAAGGAGAAGTTAATGATCCTTCCTTACAAAACTGCTCTTTTGCAGTCAAACTGTTATTTTCTCTCACTGATTGATCTAGCCCCCCCCCCCAACCCGCTCTTGATTTACATTTCTTGAGGTGCTTTGCCTTGAATACCAGCTGTTAATGTCATCAGTGGCCTCTGTGGTGTACTTTGTGCAAAGTCAAATGAGTACAAATTTGGTTTCTAGGAAATCACCAAGTCTGGATAATGAACCATGGAATGGATTCTTCTCCCCTTTCTACCTCTCATAAATGGAATTCAGTCCAAATTTGCCATAATAGGTTATAAGTTGATAATATATACCCAGTAGCTCTTCAGAAAGCAAAAACAGTAGAAAATGTAAATTTTGCATCAGCTAATACTTGACTATAGGTACAAAATTTCATTCATTCATTCCTATATTTAAAAGCACTGGGAAATCATCCAGCCAGGATTTTTGAAGCTGTGATTAAGCTGGTATTGGTAAGTGAAGTGAAGTAAATGATTCATAATATGTTCATTTTAAAAAAAACTTACATCCCACATCACTGCCAATCTAAAACCTAAATGCAAATATAGAGCTGGCAAGATAAACATTAAAATTAACCAAAGTCTTTTAATATGTTTTTAGAGGAAAGTCCTGTTTTCTACCCTGAATGCTCTGGATCAAATGGACTAGAAATTATGACAGACTTGTTAATGTAAACTTGGGTATGCCCTCAGTCACATACAAAGATGGTGCAGGAATCTTACTGAATTCACCCTGGGCCACCACTTTTTGTTAAGATGTATCTAGTAAATCTAAAATATAGGATTGATTAATTATTTTTACAATCCCTCAAACATATTGCTTTTGTCCCTCAAAGTCGGCACAATGGAATATAAAATGACAATCTTATTTATTTATTTTATTTATTTTATTCCATTTATATACCGCCCCATAGCCGAAGCTCTCTGGGCAGTTTACAAAAATTAAAAATATTGATAAATTAAAACACCAATATACAAAATTTAAAAGCATAAAGCATAAAAACAAGTTAAAATTACAATATCCTTCTGGGTCAAAGCACAACAACAACACAAAAACACAAAAACCCTCATTATATGCTGTTAAAGGCCTGGGAGAAGAGGAAAGTCTTGACCTGGTGCCGAAAAGATAACAATGTTGGTGCCAGGCAAGCCTCGTCAGGGAGATCATTCCATAATTGGGGGGCCATCACTGAAAAGGCCCTTTCCCTTGTTGCCACCCTCCATGCCTCCCTTGGAGTGGCAAGCGGAGGAGGACCTTCGATGTGGATCATAGTGTACGGGTAGGTTCGTGTCGGGAGAGACGTTCCATCAGGTATTGTGGTCCCAAGCCGTGTAAGGCTTTATAGGTTAAAACCAGCACATTGAATTGGGCTTGGAAACGTATAGGCAGCCAATGCAAGCGGGCCAGAAGAGGTCTTACATGCTCGAACCTTCTGGTTCCTGTTATCACTCTGGCCGCTGCATTTTGCACAAGCTGCAGCTTCTGAACCGTCTTCAAAGGCAGCCCCACGTAGAGTGCATTGCAGTAATCCAATTTAGAGATTACCAGAGCATAGACAACTGAAGCCAGGTTATCCCTGTCCAGATAGGAGCATAGCTGAGCCACCAACCGAAGTTGGTAGAAGGCACTCTGTGCCACCGAGGCCACCTGAGCCTCAAGTGACAGAGATGGTTCTAGGAGAATCCCCAAGCTACGAACCCGCTCGTTCAGGGGGAGTGCAACCCCATCCAGAACAGGTTGAACACCCTCCATCCGGTCAGCAGAACCACCCACTAACAGCATCTCAGTCTTGTCTGGATTGAGTTTCAGTTTGTTAGCCCTCATCCAGTCCATTGTCGCAGCCAGGCACTGGTTCAGCACATCCACAGCCTCACCTGCTGAAAATGAGAAGGAGAAATAGAGTTGTGTGTCATCAGCGTACTGATGACAACGCACCCCAAAACTACGGATAACCACTCCCAATGGTTATGTAGATGTAGATGTTGAACAGCATGGGGGACAAGACTGACCCTTGAGGAACCCCATACTGGAGAATCCATGGGGCTGAGCAATGTCCCCCAAGCACCACATTCTGGAGCCGCCCCGCCAAGTAGGAGCGGAACCACTGCAATGCAGTGCCTCCTACTCCCACTGAGAGATCAAGGAGAATCAACAGAGTCACGCTCCCCCTGTCCTTCTCCCGACATAGGTCATCATACAGGGCAACCAAAGCTGTTTCCATGCCAAAACCAGGCCTGAAGCCGGACTGAAATGGATCCAGATAATCAGTCTCATCCAAGAGTGTCTGGAGCTGGCTCACAACCACTCGCTCAAGGACCTTGCCCAGGAATGGAATATTTGCCACAGGTCTATAGTTATTAAGATTTTCGGGGTCTAGGGAAGATTTCTTTAGGAGTGGTCTCACTACTGCCTCCTTCAAGCGGCCTGGGACCACTCCCTCTCATAGAGAGGCATTAATCACTTCCCTGGCCCAGCCGGCTGTTCCATCCCTGCTAGCTTTTGCTAGCCAAGAGGGGCAAGGATCCAATACAGAGGTGGTTGCACAAACCTGTCCAAGCACCTTGTCAACATCCTCGAGCTGTATCAACTGAAACTCATCCAAGAAAACAGGACAAGCCTGTGTTCTGGACACCTCACTATATTTACCTGCTATAACACTGGAGTCTAAGTCCTGGGGGATGCCAAAGATTTTATTCTGGAAGTGCCTAGCAAATTCAGTACAGCAGGCCTCAGATGGTTGTAGCACATCCTTGGGGCTGGCATGTTATAGCCCCCGGACAACTCTGAAAAGCTCCGCTAGGCGGCAGATTGATGATTTGATGGTGGCAGCAAAGTATTGCTTTTTTGCCGCCCTCACTGCCCCTGAATATACCTTACTATAGGCACTTACCAGTGTTTGATTGCATCCATCAGGAGTTCGTCTCCATCTGCCCTCAAGCCGTCTCCTATTTTGTTTCGTCGCTCTCAACTCTGGGGTATAGCATGGAGCCGTACGAGCTCTACACAGGAGAGGGTGCTCAGGAGCAATCGTGTCAACCGCCCGGGTCATTTCTGCATTCCACAGGTCAACCAGGGTTTCGACATGAGAGCCAGCCCTATCAGCCGGAAAACTCCCCAGAGCCCTCTGGAAACCATCCGGATCCATTAGCCTCCGGGGGCGGACCATCTTAATAGGTCTCCCACCCTTGCAGAGGGGAAAAGCCTCTGTAAATCTAAACCTCAGCAAGCAGTGATCTGACCATGACAAAGGGACTGATGTAAAGTCTTCTACTTTCAGATCACCATCTCCATGTCCAATTGCAAAAACCAGATCTAGAGTATGCCCTGCTACATGCGTTGGGCCGATGGCATGTTGGGACAGTCCCATGGTTGTCATGGAGACCATGAAATCCTGAGCTCCCCCGGATAAGGTGCCCTCAGCGTGAATGTTGATATCCCCCAGAACCAACAGTCTGGGGGATCTCAGCAGTACACCCGAGACCACCTCCGTCAGCTCACCTAGGGAGTCTGTTGAACAGCGGGGTGGGCGGTACACCAACAGAATCCCTAATCTGTCCCGCTGACCCAACACAAGGTGCAAACACTCCAGACCAGTAGTCTTTCCATCTTGATGAACCATTTGCTCATCATGGCAATTGCCACTTAAAGGGGTGCAATGGACAGAGTATAGGACATACTGTTAAATGGGATATATCTGTCCATAATTATAAACATATGATGTTGCTTAGACCATAGGAAAATATGCAAATAACAGCATGAGCCTCCACAATCCGTCTTCCTTCCATTTCTGTTAACCTAGCCTGCTTCATATATATATATATATATATATATATTCATTCAAATAGTACAGGACAATTCCTCTATTGATCCGCTTTCATTATCAGAGTCAAGGTATTCCAGCACCACTCCTATTGTTTCTATAATTTTCTGAGCTGTACCAGTGGAAGATGGAGCAGCTTTGGCCATTCTAATTAAGCAGAGGGAGAAGGGGGAAGTAATTGTTCGTTTGCTGTTTGCTTAGAACTTCTGAAGTTGAATGTATATATTTCTCATGTAGGTCCACATGGAGAGAGAGCATATGCATCTTGCTGCAGTGATGCTGGGGAGATGTATTTATTCATATTTATATGTTCTAAACACCCATAGTAAGAAGAGATGCCACACACATATAAAGAACTGCCTCTCTCCACATTTGAAATAATGTTCAAAGTTACTCTCAGAAGTTTAGATTAGTTAGCAAGATTTCAGACTGTGTTTTATGCATTATTGGTTTTTTTTTGTTTATTACTAAACAAACATATATGATGAGAGGCATTATGGAAAACTGGTAGGGCAAAGGATAATAAAATGTCACTTCTTTATATTGCCTGCTAATATGTATCACACACAACAATTAATGTATTCACTGGCGCCACATTATTCATTCCCCAACTATTATTATATTTTGATCACATTTCATTCCTCATCTATTGCTTTTTGATCATAATTTTGGGTCTTAATAACATAGTTATCTTTGCCATTGTTTATTCTCACATCTGAAATAAGATGCATTTTTATGGCTTGTTTTTGTATACTTTGTGTTATGCAATGAATCAATGCATAAAAACTTGAAAGAAAAAAATGGCAAGGCAATCATATAAAATAGATAAGGGAATAGAGAAAAACATGAGGTAGAAAATTTGTACACCTATACAGAATACATAATGATGGTGGATTTGATAGGAATATTTTTACAAGCCAGAAAAGTACTCAGATCCGACAAGTGGAAAAGTAAATAGAAACAATAAGTGGGCTGTGTGAGTGTCTTTCTAATGGAAAGCAATGGCTTTTAGACCAAAACAGTTCTTCTTGCTTGTTACACTTCTAAAATCTAATTACATTTTGGATTTGGTGTTTCACAGAATCTTGAATGCAATTGTAAAGATGTTAAATGACAATGATTGTTCCAAGTCAGGAGTCATCATACTTTATAGTCACTGTAAAATCTCACTCAGATTTATTTAGGAAAATCTGTTGCTTTTGTCTTCAGTAGCAGTACCAGAAACACCAATATGAGAGCTGAAGCAATATATATACATATGTGTGTGTGTGTGTGTGTGTGTGTGTGTGTATATATATATATATATATATATAGTGTGTGTGTGTGTTGGTTCTGTAATTGCAACTGTCTTTACGCATTAGCAAAGCAGTTCTCTATTTGTGATAGCTAACAGATCTAAATTAGTTGACCAGAGCCCAATCTACACAGCCGATTTGATGCGGAGAGAGAGCACATTGGGGTCATTCACAACAGATGATGCTGTCGCCAAGCTTCAGCACCCTCGCCCCTTCCCTCTGGAAAAGGTGTATGTGTTTTTCTTTAAAGCAGTTCGCAAATGGTTCCGCTGCAGTTTGCCAGGTCCCCCGCATTAAGGCCGTTATCACACGCACGGTTTTAAGCACACTCACCACGACTTTGATCCACTTTTTCAGCGCAGGACTCGCATGATGTCGTCCCCCTTGCGCTGTTCTTGCACCCTGAGTGCTCCGTTTTTCGTTTCTGTTTCGATTAAAACCTGAACGGGCAAAGTCCGTTTCAGGCAAGTTCAACAGGCTGAGCTGAGGTATTGGAGCAAAACCAACCACGTGTGATTCAAAATGCTAGATTTGCATAGGAAATGGAGGGGGAACCCACAGAAGCAATCCAGGGTGGAGGGGGGGGGGAATTGTATGTGTGATAAAGGCCTACCTGGATGTGGTGTTTCTGTGACCTGGCAGTGACCTGATCAAGGGTTGGAGGTGTCAGGGCTGCATCCATTCACATAGAGCAACCTCCAGTTCATTCATTTCCCAATCAAGCAATTGTGCTGGGTTGCTCCTTCAGAGTAATACAGTAGTTTGCTCTCTCTACCCACCTTTGATTCATTCATTTCCCCAGTCAAGGAATCGTGCTCTGTCACCCCATCAGAGTAATGCAGAAATTTGCTTTCTCCACTCAGGAAGTTTTTGATTCATTCATTTCCCCAAGGAGGGGTAGACATGAAAAGAGGGGTAGCAAGGAGCAAAGGGGCAAGAAGCCAGCCTGCTGTTCTCAATGTGTGTTTATACGGAAGAGCAGAACATGGCTGATTTTCAAAGTCAATATCCCCATTTAACCCTTACTGCTGCTGAGAGAGGGTGAGAGTGAGGAGAGGCATTGAGTAAATGGGCTTACTCAGAAGTAACTTGGGAAGGAGGAATTGGGTGGGGAGCGAGCTCCTGCACCTGCTAAATTCGAATTGTGATATTCTCATGGGACTCCACATACTCAACCCCAAATTATTGTGGTTTCAGATGCCATTTGGCATGTGCAAGCAATTTTTTAAAATGTATACATCACTTTAGTGGTGACCATGTGCCATGGGAAGAGGAAATCCAGATTGGTGAAACTCCAGATTAATAGGGAAACACCTCATTAAGTGTTTCCATGTGCTCAGTCCCCAGGACATTTAAAACAGTGGAGGCTGGTGTCTCTGATGTCAGTGAGTCGGTGAAGCTGCTCCAGTTAACAGGCAGAACTCTAAAGGAGCTATGATTGGTTCTGATTGAACCCTGGAGCAGATTCACTGACCCACTTACATCAGAGCCACCAGGCTCTACTGATTTAGACTGTAAAGGAGTGATTAGAGTTGCCAATCCAATATGGCGATTTTGTGTGTGACTTTAATCATTACACAGAAGAGAGAATTTCAGTTTCTTTTAACTTAGTATTGCAGATGCCATGAAGAACAGATGTAGCCTCTCAGCCAGATCTTTCTGGTCCAAGTTATGACTGATTCAACCCAACCTGTTGATCACTGACCAGTTGCTGGTTCTTGGGGCTATTTAGAAATTCTACTGGGGAACATTTTGCAGCAGACATTCCAAATGTCTCAACTTTGGTGTTGGTGGGCTGCTGGCATTGTCCTCTATATTGGTTGTGTTTCCTGCTACCCTGATATCTGAAACCTTTTCTGGCAGAATCCTGGCTCCTGATCTGCCTGAGTGCCTGACTCTTGTTTTTCCTGTTGGGTCCATGTAATTGTTAGTCCAGCTGGAGACTAGTGGCATTCTAATGAGCTTGGGTCCTGATGCTGACCAGACTTATGAGTTATTATGGAGTCATGGCAACACTCAATGCCACATGTGATCAGAAATTCAGGTTCAAGTTACAAAGTGCACTGACTCACACAGTATTGAAAAGGGCAAAGAAACTTAAAATCATTGTCCATGCACACAGCCAGATTTTTTTTAAAAAAACATTATTTGACGTTTTGATCCATGCTGAGCCAAGAGTAATGACAGTGCAATAACACAGAGAGCAAAAGGGGATCATAGGATTCTCTCCTGTTTGTTCCTATAGAGGAGCAAAAAGCACCAAATAGGTCCCTGTGCTCTGATAAAGTGGAGAAACGGTAGGAATGGTGGTCATCTGAGGCCGGCTGCCTTTCGTTTTTTTTATTATTATTATTATTTGTTATAACCAAAGGTCATCACAGCACGTGAACAAAGAGAACAGCACATTACATAAAAGGCATAAAAATAAATGTCAGAGGTAATGTAGTAGACAAGTTATATAAGGTGATTACTGTGTCAGTGAATGGACATTGATCTAATATATTTACTTCTCCTAATTGTGTCCACAGTCACAGCATACAGACAGGTCTTATAAGTTACATATTAAACAGAGTCAGCTAATACAAAACCTTCTGAGTATTCAATTTCCAAGTATACTCACACAACAATCCTCTAATAAAGCACTATGTTGGCCTATCATATAAGGGGCAATATCCTCATCTGCATTTCAGCCACACATACAGATGGTCAAAAGCTGGAAAATTCCAGCATATCTGTCATCAAACTCTGTTGTGGGCATTGATTGAAGAAGCAAACCTTTACCTTTTTTAGTACAAGAAATGCCAGTTCATGGAACCTAAACATTACTAATCCATCATACTAGCATCTTCAACTTGCCATAGGCACACAAGAATTTTTTCAGATAGATCCGAGAGATGGAGCAGGGTAGGGGACACAATAGCACGAACGTGAATGATGTGTCCACATAGCTCAATTTCTCCCCCCTCCCTTTGTGTCATTTCATTTCCGGTTGGCATAATATAAGCACAACTTTTTTCTCCATGATTTCTTATTTTAATGGTGTAATACTTGTGCACTTTTGGAGTTAGCTCCTTTTGAAAATGCATATTTGCAAATTTCCACCATAATAGTCGTGCATAGTGTGCGAGCAGG
The DNA here is from genome assembly GCA_029215795.1 of Anniella stebbinsi. Taxonomy (NCBI): domain Eukaryota; kingdom Metazoa; phylum Chordata; class Lepidosauria; order Squamata; family Anniellidae; genus Anniella; species Anniella stebbinsi. Next base: position 82,556,572 of record JARDYH010000002.1, on the reverse strand, counting down.
TGAAATGACTCAGGGCATCTTCTCCTGCGACTTACCACTTCTCCCTGTTCTGGATTCTTTTGGGCGTTTAAATGGGGTCTTTATACAGCCAGGTTTCTTTTTATGCATAATGCTATGTGCCATTTCCAAGGGTGGGTGGAGCCTAGCAGGATGTTATCAATTGTCCACCCCTCTGGGGTAGCCCCTCCCCTTTCTCTGTGTGTAATGAAACACTTCTTCACAACTCAGACGTCTGTGTCTTAGGAAATCCGCCCCCCCCCCCCCAAGTCAGTATTGTCCCTTTAAAAACAACAGTAACACTGTTCTCATTTGTGTATACACTGGGAGAGAAGATTGGGCAGAATGGGGTACACGTCACTCCTGTGTGTGCGCATGAGGATTGAATAGAAAGGGCTAAAAGTTTTCCAAGTAGCACGTGCAGAGCAGACCCATCCCATTGTTTTGATGCTGATTCTTCACAAGTTCAGAAGTTTGCATCTTCAGAGGTCTGCCTCCCCAACTCCACATGCAAACCAGTATGGTTCCCATAAAAGTAACAGTAACACTTTACTTGTTTGAGTATACACTGGGAGAGGAGAGGGGATTAAATGAAAGGGGGTTGCATGTGCTCACGTCTGTTGCAACCACCATCTCCCTCCCCGTTGCTAGGGTGCCCATCCGTCCGGATTTGTCCGGACATGCCTAGAAAAAGGCGGGCAAATCCAAATCCGGGGGGAAAACCCATTTTGGGGGGGCAAATCCGGAAATTTAGCCCCCCCCCCAAAAAGCCTGTTTCGGGTACTTACGGTTTTGGTCTTCCGAGGCCTGCCAAAGCCATTTCTGGGTTCCTAGAGGGCCGTCGCTATGGCGATGGCCCTCTAGGAATCCGGAGATGGCTTCAGCAGGCCTCTGCAGGCCAATTTCAAGCACTTCCGGTTTCCACCTTCTGAGGCCTTCCGAAGCCATTTCTGGGTTCCTAGAGGGTCGTCGCTATGGCGATGGCCCTCTAGGAATCTAGAGATGGCTTCATCAGGCCTCTGCAGGCCCGTTTTTAGGACTTCTGGTTTCAGCCTTCTGAGGCCTTCCGAAGCCATTTCCAGGTTCCTAGAGGGGCCGTCACCTCTAGGAATCTGGAAATGGCTTCGGCCGGCCCATTTGGGGCACCTCTGAGGCCTGTCCCTGGTGGGTCATCCTCATCCACACTTACCAAAACTCAGTCTGCAAACCCCTTCCGGCTCCCACTCGACGATCCTGGGCCTCTTCTTGGACGGTGCAGGCAGAGGACAAAAAGCAGGCAGAGCAGCAGGTAGGACAGTTTTATCCTGGGAGTTACAAGGTTCTGAGAATTTTTCCAAAACTGCCCTCCACCTGTTAGGATCTCTCCTCCCCCAGGTCTCATTCTGTACTTTTCTAATCCCCTTCTCTGCAACCCCTTGCTACCACTAAGAATATTTTCAAGGTGAATGTAAAAATCCCCACCATTTGCCTAGAGAAATGGGGGGGAGAGTAGAAGCAAGCATAGGAGCAGCCTTGGGAGAGGTATGTGTGTGTGAGTGTATTTATGTGATGGGTGCTTGGGGTGCATGTTCATTTGTCTATGAATGGATGTGTGTGTGTGCGTGTGTTTTGGGGTGGGTGATCCTGAGAGAGTTTACTTGTTTGCAGTGTGTGAGTGTATTTATCTGATGGGTGCATGTTCATTTGTCTATGAATGGATGTGTGCGTGTGTGTTTTGTGGTGGGTGATTCTGAGAGAGTTTGGTGTTTGTGTGCATGTTAAGAGTATGTGGGGAGCTATAGTTTTGTATGTGAGAGTTGGGGGAATGATATGGAGTTGATATTCCTATTTACGGGAAATAAATTTGAATGAATTTTCTAAGAATTCATTTAGAGATGGTTTGAGCAAATTGGTTTAGCTGTCTGGAAAACAGGTGTTGTGCTGGAACAGAAAACTGGCTTCAAAGCAGTACCTTTATCTGGTTACCTCACCCATTTGCTTTTCTTTGATTGTTTTGTTGGAGGAGAACATTGAAATATATTGATGTATGAATTGAGTTATTAGCAATATTTATTTACTGCTTCTTATTTGAATAAATCATGAAACAGTTTTAAAAAAGAATATAAAAATGTGCAATGGTATCATATTAGAAGTTCATTTGAACATACAGTAGCTCATGGCTGTGTGAAAGGTAAAGTAAATGGATGCAATTTCAATGGGCTTTTTAAACATCATGAATACATAATTTATTATCCATCTCTATTGGAGGATGATTGTTACTGGCCATGGTGTTTTTACTTCATCTATGTGATATTTGCTGGTGCTAGCATTTGTTTTATCCTTTTAGTAACTGTACAAAAACAGATGATTCTTGTTAAATACAGTATCCTCCTCCAAGCTGGTTCTCTCCAAATGTGTTGGATAAAACTCCCAATGCCCAGTCAGCATGACCAGATAGGAATCACAGTCAAAGACATTTGGAGAGGATCAGGTTGGGGAAGGCTGAAATACATAGAGTTCTAAGTTTTTTTTAAAAAAGTCATATTCCTCCTCAGTTTATTAATCTTCACAAGATCATATCTAGCTGAGCTGGAGTCTAGATCCACATTGTATATTGTATCTTCTATATATTTTCTCAATTAATTCCCAAAACCCGTGTCAGACTGTTAATGATTTTTCCGTTTAATTCACTAATCTTTTGGATCTAACTATTAGCTCTTGTGCCAATGTGCATGGTGGGTGGGGTGGGTGGAGAAGGGTTTTCACTTCTCCTGTAATTGCTAGTTATTTTATATCGTCCACCTGAAGTTTCTGAAATCTGCAAGCCCAAAGTAAAATTGTTAAAAGTCCTAAAGATATTTCCATCAAAGTCCATTGGAGTTCTACTGATGAAAATTCTGACCAGCAAAATATCTCAACCTATGCCAATATGAGTAAGATTTCCTAAAATCTTTGCTGGGTCTCTCTTTTCCTCTTCCTTTTCTGCAACGTTTTTGTCATTAGGTACTGCTATGTCAATGAGGTAGTTGTGTTTTTCTTTTATATGTATGACTGTTGTGTCTGATCGCTTGCAAAGTATTGTCCCAGAATTGTTCTGTCCCAACATAGTATGGCTTGGCTTGACTTGTTTGAGTGTGTCTGGATCTCCTAGGCTCTGAAAGCATCTTTATGGAAAGCACCTGCTGGTTGCATGATCGAGGAGGCCAGGTTCTGTGAGTGCATAGTTGTCCTTGACAGGAGGGCCTTGCACTTGCTAGAGTAAGGTGAATAGATGAGAAGAGGCTGCAATCCTACAGTCATTTATCTGGGAGTAAGCTTCATTGAAATCAACAAGTGTTATTTCTAAAGTTTCTTTGGGCAGTTTTCTTTGGGTCCCTGACTGGGATTTCTATTCTCTACACACTGAGGCAGTGTAAATTCAGGATATACTTGGATAAAAGGAGGGAAAGGTCCTTGTCTAGCATTGTGATAATGGGCATCTGTTCTGGCCTTTCTTTGTATTGCTACTGACCATGGTTTTGTTTACATGGCTAATGAACCAGAGATACCAGTAGTTGAAACAAGCTAAGAGGTGAGAAGTGACTACAACAAGCCTTTAATCCATTTTGTTCCATGGCTAATGTTTGCAGGGTAATTGTATTTTATACTCTTCCTGCAATGCTAGGTTGCTAGTTTGTTGTACTAGATTTTTCTGCACTTGTCAACTGCTTCATTTGTTCAGTGGTAGCAATGCCGAATCTGTAAGTATGGATAAGAGAAATGTTATGGGGAAAGAGTGTTAAATGTTAGGAAAGTTGGGACTATGGTCATCCAGTGAAGGATTTGCAGTCAGAAAACATATTTGAGGGAAGGGGAAACTATCACACAGAGCATAGCAAAAGTTTCAAAGTACAGCAAAAGCTACAAAAGTAGGAGTGAGTAAATTTAATTTCAGATACATTGAATGTCTCACTTGTTCTTTATTTTAGTGATTTTAACATGAAGATATTGTGTAGAACAGGTTTGTCTTAATTGTATGCTGTGAAATCAGATATGTGACCAAGGCCATGTTTGGGTGGGCATGCCCCCTTGGGGTCTGGACATATTGGTGGGCATGCCCCCTTGGGGCGGCCATGTTGTCCTCCTTTTTGGTTTCCAAAATATGGTCACCCTACCGTTGCCCATCTGCTTAGGCATGCCTGGAATACAGAGCCGAGCAGGAGCGAAATGGGGGAGGGGCTGAGGCCCAGGAGGAGACACTCCCAACTGATCCTGATGTCAATGCCGCATCGCCCAACACCCGCCCACATAAAGCAGGACATAGAGAGATGGGAGGATTACACAGGGAGACAATGGCAGTTTCACTGCATGACCCCCCCCCCAAAATACCATGTTTTCCTCATAGCCAAAGAACATGCAAAAAGGGGGGAAGACATGAGACAACAACTGCATGGCGATGACGTCGTGTAAAGCACATGGGAAAAGCAGTGAGCGAACCATGATGGTTGCACAAAAAAGGCCCATCAGCTGCACAGGCCCATAGAAAGAGACAGAAGTGGGAGGAGGAAAATGATAGTGGAGGTAGGCTGACCATTTGAAAAGGAGGTCAGGGCTCATGTAACTTTAACAGTTGTAGAGAAAAGGGAATTTCAGCCAGTGACATTTGTATGCAATTAGTTCCTGGTGAAATTCCCTCTTCATCTCAATAGTTAAAGTTGCAGGCACTATACTAGAGTGACCATATACAAAAGAAGGCAGGGCCCCTGCAACTTTAACCGTTGTGATGAAGAGGGAATATCACCAGGAACTAATTGCATACAAATGACACTGGCTGAAATTCCCTTTTCTCTACAACAGTTAAAGTTACATGAGCCCTGTCCTCCTTTTCATATGGTCAGCCTAAGTGGAGGGGCGAAAAAAAGTGGCAGGGGGAGGGACAAAAGGTAGATATGAGGATGGGAGATTGGATTTTATACTGGGGGAGCAGGAGGAAAACTGTGGCAGTGTGATAGATGCTGTGAAATACAATATTTAAATGGGGAAAATGGAACACAATGAGGTGCACCCACAAGAAAGCTACCATGTGATCGGACTCCTAAGGTGGCAAAAAGCCCCCAAATCAGCCCAATGATGACTGAGAATATTCAGTTGTCACTGAAAATCAAGGGTCAGTTGGAACAGGAAACTGTGGGGAGGATGCAATGAAATTGGCTGGCTGGAAGTAGTTCTGGCAACCTGAGAAGTCTTGAAATGCCACTAATCTGCTGAAAGGTGGGCAGCAGAGGCTAGCTGAGAAAGAAGGTGAGGAGTACAGAGTGGATGAGTAGGAGATCCTAAGTTGGGCATTTATGTGTCTTTTTCTCCATTCTTCCTTCCTCCATTTGTCTCATCTTTCCTCCTCCGAGAGAAACAGAAAGAAGAGAATAGAGGAAGAGACACATAGATATAAAAATTCAGAAAGAACCTTCTCATTGAGCCTATCTACACTACTGCTTTAAAACGGTTTATAACGGTTGTAAACCTGTTAATAACCGTTATTAACCAGTTTAAAACTGTTATATACCATTTTAAAGCAGTAGTGTAGATAGGTTCCCAGTCTCCATAGGTTGTCTCCTGCTGATAAGCCAATTTTAAATGCCTCCAGGGACAGAAGTGGGAGTCGGCCTTAGAAATCAATGGAGAAATCAGAGGTAGTAATATAGTTTTAATTGAGCTGAGGAAGAAAGAGATGGATGAGCAAGGCTCAATAGGGGGAGAAAGCAGAGGTGAGAAGTGAAAGTGGGAATCAAGAGCAAATGAAGAGAGGAGGAGGAAGGCTGAATAAGGAGAAGAGGAGATGAAGAGAAAACTGGAGAAGGGGACAACAGGGGGCCTATAGCTCCCTGTAGAAACCAGAACCATAGCCCATTGAGAATGCACATTTCCCCTTTCATGAGTGGGCCCTCAGATGCCACCTCTCCACGGAAACAGAGCTACTCTGTCAATCCTGAACCAATGGTTCCCTCAGCTGCAGGCTCAAGTAATGCATTCACTGCAACATTTTGTTGTTGGGCCCAGTTTGCTAAGAGTATTTTCTTTGACGCTAGGCCTCACATAATATGTTAAAGAGATTCCTTAGCTGAGGTCCCTTATAAAATAAACGTCTTGCAGGGTTTCAAAAGCATCAATAATATAAGGGAAAGATAATTTATTTATTTTATTTATTTTATTTATTTATTTATTACATTTGTATACCGCCCCATAGCCGAAGCTCTCTGGGAGGTTTACATAGGATTAAAAACAATTAAAAACAATGTACAAAAATTAAAACAGCAAAAACATACAACTTACACACAATCTGTACATTTAAAAAGGCCAAAGTATGGTCTTTTTGCAATTGACAAGTATCTCCAACAGCTCACTTCATTACTTCCAAATGCATATTTCCTTGAATTGGGCATGTCATTATCTTAGTTTCTCTTTGTGGCCTCTATAGATGTTTTTGGGATTTTTAAACAATCATTTATTTATTTATTTATTTAAAAAAGGATTAAAGGGGCTTTTCTAGCACAGGATGTCTCTGGGATTAACCAGAGTTTATTGATCATGACATTGCAATCCCTGCTGATACAAAATTTTAAGATAGAAAAATGTGTATAAAACCCAAACTCCTACACTTGTTTTTTTTTCAGACATTCCTCTGATTGAAGGTTAAAGAGATTACTGACCATCATGAAAGATCTATAATCACAAACAGGCACATGACTCTCCAGAGAATATTATGGTATTTACTTTTTAAAAGCATATATATATATATATATATATATATATATATACTTCCTAAGGACACTAGGGGTATGGATGGTTATTGTTCCAGGGCGAATACATTCACCAAGAAGCTTTCAGGTACATAGGTAACCCTAGGATATAGTAATGGATAGCATGTTAGTAATGGATATGTTAGACCATGTTAGTAATGTATAGGTTAGACCATCCATCTAACTCCATATCAGAAACTCACAAAACAAAATTCTAGAGCATTGGTCCCAACCCTTTTGGGGTCAGTGAGCACATTTGGAAATTTGAGACTGTTTTGTGGGCATTCTCACAAAATTGCTGCCTTGGCTGGTCATAAAATCATGAGACTAAAAGAAAAGTAACTTGCCAGGAGCCTAAATACATGGGAGAGGTGGTTTCTGAGCTCCAAAACACAAAACAAATATATTGGGCCCAAATACAGATGGTGCTGGATAGCAATACTTTGCTTTGTAGCATGCCAGCATCCCAGTTAAAAATAGTTAATTAAAAATAAAAAATCAAGAGGGACAGGGAGCCTGCCAGGAGAAGTAACTGCAGGGTACCAACCACAGTGATAGGGCTTTAATCAAGGCTTTTATCAGGCATCCATGCATTGATGATATTTGCACATATCAACTGAACCCTCATTGGAATGATTGGGGCCTTCCCTACACATAAGAAACTCATAAGTAGGTCCGCAAGAAAGTCATGAATCCATGTGGGACTTCATTGTGCAAACATAGATATTTTTATCTTTATGTATTTATTCTAAGCTTGTGATGACTTTTTTTGCCAGTAAAACCCCCTCATTCAGGTTGGGAAAATTAAATGGCAAGAAATTAAGAACCATGCTGGATCAGACCAAGAGTCAATCTAGTCCAGCATTTTGTTCTCACAGTGGCCAACCAGCTACTGACCAGGAAACCACAAGCAGGGCCCTCCCACCCATGTTCCCCAGTACCTGGAGTACATAACCTTACTGCTTCTGCTACTGGAAGTAGCACATAGCTATTAATCCAGTCCCCACAATATACCCCTGTAAAAATTTTGAGGTCCTGAGATTTTCTCTGCTGATATATGATTTTGAAGTATTGGATTAACATAATAATTTGGGTAGACATTCTGATTTTTGTACAATAGGCTGACCAGATAAAATCCAGGTCAGAGCTCATGTAACTTTAACAGTTGTAGAGAAAAGGGAATTTCAGCCAGTGTCATTTGTATGCAATTAGTTCCTGGTGAAATTCCCTCTTCATCACAACAGTTAAAGTTGCAGGCACTATACTAGAGTGACCGTATACAAAAGAAGGCAGGGTCCCTGCAACTTTAACAGTTGTGATGAAGAGGGAATTTCACCAGGAACTAATTGCATACAAATGACACTGGCTGAAATTCCCTTTTCTCTACAACTGTTAAAGTTACATGAGCCCTGACCTGGATTTTATCTGGTCACCCTATTGTACCACACATTTTTAGGCACTATTTTCAAAAGGTGGACAGTTTTCTTTAGGTTTCTAGTTTTCGTCAACCACAGAAGTTACTATCTTGTGTTTGGTATCAAATTATAAGTTTTCAGGGTCAAGGACTTCAAAGAATATGTTATTTTAATTGTCGAAGTACTCTTTACACCATTTTCCAAGATGGCGCTGAAATGTTGTCTCATTTTCTCATTTACTTGACATATCAACTTACAAATGTGATTTTGGCTTCAAACTATAGTTTTTTTTGGGTCAAGGAGGTCAACATGGCATTAATTTTGATGGAAAGGCTGTCCTTCCACCATTTTTAAAAATGGCAACCCAACATTTATTAATATAAGCAATCATATTTAATGGGTTCTTCTCTTTTCAGGTTTGGTGAAATGAAGAATATGAAATTATGATTGAAAAGGCTGGAACTAGTGTTGATTTCCAGGATAACTCTTCATTATCAGGGACACATGTCACTCATGATACAGCTCTTGTACTCTTTCAAAATTGCTGTGGTGGAGTAGGGCCTGGCAAACCAACAATGGCCCTGTTCAGACAACATGTTAAACCATGATGGTTAAGCATTTTGAGCTAAACAATGGGCCTTTTCAGATGACACGTCAGTCTCTGTGGTTAGTGAAACTGTGGTTCTCTGGGGTTAGCACTAACCACAAGCCGTGCTGTCGCACACAACGCTTTAAGCCATGGTTAGAGCCGCTAACCCTGCTGCAGATGGACTGACTGTGGTTAGTGAGTGAGCAGGGTTTAGGAAAACACATTGCACAAGACACCTTAAACCCTGCTGCTTAACCAAAAGCCTTAACCAGCAGGGTTTAAGGTGTCTTCTGAACAGGCCCATAGTATCTAAAGACTTACTAAAACATAAAAATATACAGAAATATTAAAGCAGTTTAACATAAGCATTTTTGTAGTATTTTCCAAACATTTACAAAAATTTGTGCATTTGACCACTATGTTTCGACACGGACATCCCATTGTACTACAAACCTTACAGTTACATACACATAAAAGTTCACTTGGCAGGAAGTTCAAGAACTTTCTTGGTCGTAGGACATCATTATCATTTTCCCAACCACAATCGCATGTGTCTATTTTTGGATGAACACTTTCTAAGAGGCAAATACATCTTCTTAACAGATAGAATGCTCTTGTGATGTGCCCTCTTATAGAGCACGATGTGGGAAGAAGCTTACTGATTGGTACAGATCTTTTATACTCACTGAAACGCAGACTGTCAAAAGTGTCACATTTTGATTGAATTTTCCAGACATGTACAAGGTACTTCTCCACTTCCTCAAAATGACAGTTATCAGGTGTTTCCCCAAATTTGGTAAGGTATTTTGTTGGTTTGGCACTTAGAGCTCTAATTTCATCCCAATTTTGCTCATTTTGTCATCTCCTGTTAGAATATGAGCCTTTATGACCACTTTTGACATCTGTGGACCTAACTTTTTGAAGAATTCATGAACTGGAATGGAGCAACGATTCTATTCTGTTCCAAAACATTCCCATAACCCAACTGGACATAAATCAAAGAAGCAAGTTGACATCAGTATCATTTGAAAGCACAACAACTCTCTCTGTACCATTGTGAACTGCCCAGTTTACATGTGGAACAATTCTAAGGTCAGCCTCTTCCAATGTATTTTTTAGTTGTTCAAGAACATGAGTCCCTTCTCTTGTGAACTGAACTGCTAGATACCAGTGGACATATAGCTTTTCCTGCTTCCTCTTGCACTCTTGTTCATGCTAATTTCTGCAGATTTGTCTCGTTTAAGGTAGATGACCAGAATTTTTCAAGCTGACAGGTATTGGTGTATTGCTTTCGATTACAGCCAGATCTATTGTACCACTGGTAGATTCTCTTATCCTCCTGTATTCCTTTACTGACAGCTGCAAATAGCAGTCGAAAACAAAATGAAGTTCTTGAAGAGAACATACAGATGTTGATCCCATAACTACATTGTTAACAACTTCTCCAAAGTTTTTCATTGCTGACATCTTAACCATTCATGTTTGGGACATAAAGTCACCTACAACAGTGGTTTTCAATGGTGAATTCAAAATCCTCAGGGGAGAGATGCTTCTCGAGCTATGCTATGAGAATGTGTTTTGCTGGTTTTGTAGGTGCATTACCTTCAAATGTATTTGTTGACAGTACATCATGCTCCAGAATTTTCTCTATTGAGTCTCCCCTTTCTTTTGTAATCTCCATATCTCTATGTTCTTGATCAATTACTTTCTTAGTTATAAGTTTGGGTGTGGTAGGCTCTGGGATGCTTTTTCCAGCAAAAGATGGTAGCTTTACTTTAGAGATTGTGTCTGACAGCTTTTTCTTTTTTGATATTACATCTCTCCTGCCTGAGGTGCTGATACAGGTCTGAACCATGCCTTAAGACATCAAGAATTCGATCCTTTATAATGTCATTCACATGTTGTTTTGTTACAAAGCTGTGAAGCCACACTGACTCAGTTACTTTATATGGATTTTCATGCTGTTGAATGAAATCTAGGAGTCGTGCAACATTTTCATCAAAATGCTCACCTTTTTCCCCAGAAGCTCATGATGGGGTATGGTATCACATCAATCGACTAAATCAGAATGGGTAAGTTCTTGAAATAAATCGCCTATCATCAAAACCTCAAAGTACGCTAACTGCCACTCAGCAACCTAATTACTGCTTCGTGTTTGCCCGACAATGTCTTTTGAACTATTCTGGGATCTTTGAATGGTTTGCTCCAACTTCATATCAGATGCTACAGCACTTAATCTCCCCTCTTTATCCTTCACAACAAAATGTCCTTCAATGAATTTTTGGTAAAGGAAGGGCTTCTCATGCTCCAGTTTCTTTACTCTCTCCAGGTACCAATTGCCATACTGTAGGTAATTGATGCAGTCAACGTCGTGAAAAATGGGAAGCAAAGTCTGCACAGTTTCAATATGCAGATTCCAGTTACCATCACAATAAACAACAATCAAGTTTTTCACTATGGAAACTATCTTGAGGAAGACTTCCCAGTTCTTACACAGTTCAGATTTCACTCCACACTCTTTAACAAAAGCTTCAAACTTCGTTCTCAGATATTCAACCTTCCCACTTAGTGCATCAAACATTTTGTGAGCTTTTATTTTGTTTTGGTCTCTTAAGTCAAGTACATCCTGCACTTTGAATGACTTCCACAAACACTGATTTGCACCAAAACGCATCCCACTGTGTTTGCATTGCCTCTGATATTATTATCATACCTTGGAAAGACCAAACATATAATGAGTTCCATTCAGTACAGACTGAATAGTTTTAATGCCAAAAAAAAATCTGCTTCAATAAGGGCATCATCCATGCCACTTCCACAGTTATATTTTCCTGCACACCTTAATGCTACTTTTGTCATATGGAACATGCCCATCATGAGATACAGATCAGTGAATTATTCTGGACTAGACAAAATAATGTCTGTTACATTATGAAAACCCCCTACATCACAGAAAATTGGTAGGACAGGCTGGTCTTAGTTGGACACGAACATTTTAAATATTTTTTAGAGCTGTATACACAGTCACATAGTAAGTGGATGTGGTATAACTGGCAAGAAACCAACCCTTGACAATGGAACTGTATCCTTGGAGATTATGGCACAAATTCCACATCATGTAGGAACTTTCTTTTTTTCTTCATTTGACGGACCACACCTAAAAAGCATTATGAAAAAATCATTCATAGATGCTTTTGCAACAGCATCATCAGAAGACATGATATCATCTGAGACAATGAAGGCCTCTGGAAAACTAGCTCAAATGACTGGAATTTAGTAATTTTTCACCTTCTGGCATGGCAAGTCTGAAACAAGTTTGCAGTTCCGTTTCTCTATGCCTGTTGCTGCTATCGGGCCTGTTTAGATTATGTGCTAAGCCATGGTTAGGCCTCCAACCTTTTTGCAGCGAATGGTTAGTCAGCAAGTTTAAACCATGGTTATGTAGCCCATGGTTAGGAATGATTCACACAACATGCTAAGCCATAATGGGCCTGTTCAGAAGCCACCTTAACCACAGAGCCTGAAGTGTCGTCTGAACGCTCATACTGAGAAAAATATACACATGTGAACCAATAGTAGTAGCTGACTAGTATATAAAATAAAATATTCTCAAATTTCATTCCTTTTTCTTAATTAATGATGTAATAAACCATAATATTTTAGCATACATCATGAAAAAATGACCATATAAGCTACACATTTTCATTAAATGGCCTATTGCAGAGATAAGTGTTTGGATGCCATTTTTAAAAATGGTGGAAGGACAGCCTTTCCATCAAAATTAATGCCATGTTGACCTCCTTGACCCAAAAAAACCTACAGTTTGAAGCCAAAATCACATTTGTAAGTTGATATGTCAAGTAAATGAGAAAATGAGATAACATTTCAGCACCATCTTAGAAAATGGTGGAAGGAATACTCCGACAATTGAAATAGCATATTCTTTGAAGTCATTGACCCCAAAAACCTTTAATTTGATACCAAACTCAAGATAGTAACTTCTGTGGTTGATGAAAACTAGCAACCAAAAGGAAATTGTCCGCCATTTTAAAAATAGCGCCTAAAAAGTTTTGCACAAGAATCAGACTGTCTATCCAAATTATTGTGCTAATCCAATACCTCAAGATCACATATCAGCAGAGAAAATCTCTGGACCTCAAAATTTTTACAGGGGAATATTGTGGGGACAGGATTATATAAGGACTAGTAATCATTGATAGCCTTCTCCTCCAGCAGGCAGACTTTCTCTGGTCTTTGCCCAGCTGGCAATGAAAAGACAAGAATAGGTGCCAGGCTAACCTTCCTGAATTTTTCTATTGCCAATAACAGAAACCCAGATATGGTTGAGGCTGAATGGGCATCATGATCCCAGGAACAACATCTGTATAAGTTCCCTTGCATATTTCCATATATTTCATATTGGTTTGCAAAACAAATGCCAGGTGCCCTTTACTTAGAAGAAAATCCCAGTGATGTGTTTAGGGTTAGGGTTCAGTATGTTGAAATGCAGGAAGAACCCTTGCAGGGAAGAACAGAATTCTGCTAAAATTATTTACACATTGACACCATGTTGCTATTAACAACCTTGTTCCTTTTACTGGAATGACTAAGGAAGCTGCTACAGGTGGGGAAATCTTGAGTGGGCATTGTGACTTGCAGTGGGGTATACAGAACGGAATCAGAATGAAAGTCAACCTAGTTATGCTCTTGTCAGTTAGAGAGCTACAGATTTCCTTTTTATGAAATGTTTACTTCTATTCTGAAGCAATTTAAGCTGCAACCCTATACACATTTACCCAGGAGTAAATCCCAATAAACTCCATGGGTCTTACTTCCCGATAGATGGGTATAGGATTGCACTGTTATAATTTTAGTCCTTATAAAAACCCTTCACAAAGGAGGCTCTGCAAAAAGAATGAAAAAACTTGTAGTTTAACTTTAGGGAAAGAAATCATAGCCTCTCTCAGTCCATATACTTCCCTTTAATGTACGATGTCAGCATGGATGTAATCCACAAGGTGTTACTCCCTTACAAGAAGCATCTTTGAAATGAGGAGGAATGGAGAAGCGGCCAAAAGCAGTGCTTGGAGGATCATGCTCTCATTTCATTTATTCTTGAGGCACCAAAAATAAAAATCAATCAGACTAGACAAAAGCATTAATTAGTTTTCAATTGTGTGTTTTGTTTTTAAGAAGCATCATGCTTATGTAAGACCTGCTCCTAAATGCCTTGGAATGTGAACTGTGGAAAGTGGGAAATGCACAGGCTGGAGCGCAGAGAGACAGTGGGATGTGAATTTTAAAAAGAGGCAGTTGGAACTGGGCAGGTAGAGAAGCTAAGAAGAAGAAAACATAGTTGGAAGGGAATCAGAAAAGACCACGGAGCAGGGCCAAGCCAAGACATTTTGCAGCTTGTGTTGGAGGACAAGATGGTGCCCCACTCCATCCAGTGAACAGAAGCTGGCAGGACTGGCAGTGGAAATTTACTTCAGCACTTTAAATGGGATAGTGTCCGCATAAGAAGAGCCATGCCGGCACAGACCAAAGTCCCATCTAGCATAGCATTCTGTTCACAGAGAATCTTCCACCACACTTATTTATTTATTTATTTATTTATTTATTATTTGCAGCATTTGTATACTGCTCCACATTTAGACAGATTCCGGAGTGGAGAAGAATAAAAATACAAAGTAGGATAAAAGAATAAAACATCAAGTTAAAATAATTACTTTTTTTTTAAAGGAACTATTCTGATAAAGCAATCAAAGAAAGCTTTCTGAAATAAAGATTTCAGGAGGCACTGGAAACAACACAATGTTGGCACCTGCCTGACCCCCAAAGGCAGGGAGTTCTATAGGAAAGAGGTCTCCACACTGAAGGTTGTTCTCTGGATAGACTTCAATCAGGCCATAGGTCCATCTGAAACCACCAGGAGCATGCCCTCTGATGACCTCAGTGACCAGGCAGATTGGTAATGGAGAATATACTCTCTCAAGTTCCCTGGTCCTCAGTTGTTCAGGGCTTTGTATACCAGCATTAAAATCTTAAACCTGGACTGGTAGTGAATAGGCAGCCAGTTCAGTTCCCTCAGCAAAGGAGTTGCATGGTGAAAAGGGGCAGCTCCGGACAGCAGCCGAGGTGTTGTGCATTGCATTAGCTCCAGCTTCCAGAGTAGCTTTAAATATAGCCCCACATAGAGCACATTGCAGTAATCCAGTCTTGAGGTTACTACTGCCTGTACCACTGAGGTGAAGCTATCCCTGTCCAGGAGAGGCCATAGCTAGCAAACCAGCTGAAGCTCATAAAAGGCACTCGGAACCACCATGGCTACTTGGGCCTCCTGCGACAATGTTGGAACTAGTCCCAAAATTATGGGACTGATCTTTCAGAGAGAGTGCAGCCCCATCCAGAACAGGCAATGAGCTTATCTCCTGGATACAGGTGTCATAAATCACCAGTGTAGAACACAATAAGCTAGAGAGAAGCATCCGTATAACAGTCCGTGCTCAAAAGCTGAAGTATCTGTCAGAAGCCAGGTTGAACAATACTTGACTCAGGAAAGCATTGAAGAGGAGTCAGGGTCCGGTCCTGGGTCAGGATAAGTCCAGGCAAGAACAGGGATCTGGGAGGCACACAACTAAAATAAGGCACCAAACACAAGAGTTGCTTCCACCGATTTTACTGAGCACCGGCCAGTCTTTTATGGGAAGTGTGGTAATTGGGAATTGCCGTCAGCTGCAGCCCCTGCCTGTTCCCGTGAAGTACCACTCCCCAAACACTCCCAGGCTCAGCTGTTCCTCTTTTCTGGCTAATCCCTTAACTGAAGCACAACAGGATCAACTCACCCACAGGCCTTCTGTCTTGCCAAGATTCACTTTCAGTTTTTTTGGCTCTCATCCAGGCCATTAGTGCATTTAGGCACTGATCCAAAACTTGCACATTCTCACTTGATTCAGATGTTGCAAGGAGATAGAGCAGCATGTCATCAGCATACTGATGGCACTTGGCTCCAGATCCCCTAATGACTGCTCCCAGTGGCTTTATATAGATGTAAAACAACATTGTGGACAAGATGGTACCCTGCGAATGGTACCCTTGAAGAGATGGTAAAGGGGGCATTACCGTGGATGGGGAAGGGACTGGGGAGGGCAGTTTATAAGGAAACCTCTGGCTTCCTCAGCCTCCTTCCCTCCTCAGCAAGATGGGCAAAAAAGCCCATCTAGCTAAATCACAGGGAGGGAGGGAGGTACAGCAGGGTTGAAGATACCTTCTGTACGCCTCCCACTCTGCACTGGATAGTTCAGAAGCTTATGACTATCAAGGACAGATCTGATAGCATTCTACCCTAAGTGAATGTATTTTTAATAGATCTTAAAGCTAAGTATCCTGAATGATTGCTTGTCTGCCCCTCCTCCTCCTGGTAACAGAACCCTGAGATATTACATTTGTTTCCCCCTCTCTCTTTTCTGCCACACCTACCAAACACAGCACCACATCTGAGGCCTTCTTTGGACATAAGTTGCTTTCAGAAAGCAATAAAAATGGTGTTATTCATTCAGTTTTTGTTGTTGGTATTATCTCAGTAGGGATTATTTCAAAGAGAAAATGTAACCACCCAGCCTACACAACATTTCTTGTCTACACCTTCTTTACCAGTGTTTAAAATCTGCTGTGACAAATTATAAGATATTAATAGTAGGATAAAAGCTCAATTGCAGAATAAGAGTATTCTTTATTTGATGAAGTCACCACATACAGAGAGCTTTCCCATAAATATCTGAGAAGTGAAAGCCTCTGTCACAGATTGAAAACCAGAAAAATGTCTGCAATCAATTTGAAATCTATTCAATTTTTAAAAATCAGAGACAAAAGTTCAGCATTTAGCAAAACTCTCATAAATCTCTGAGTCATAACTGGCATTCAATCAAAAGCAGCAGTTATTTACACTATCATTCAAGCTATTTTGTCAGGCATGGTCAACATGTTTAGTCTTAGTCTAGTGTTTTGTAAAAAGGGGAATTGGCCCAATGAAACAAACAGACCAGGTTCATTACATGGAAACAATAGGAGGAACTCAGGAAAAAAATGAGAGGGATTTTAAGGCTGTAGACAGACTGGGCTAATCCTGTTTTGAGTTGTTGAGATGTTATATAAAGTAGAGATGTGTCAGGAATCAGGTTGATGGATGTGGTCAAGTTCTTCCTGAATTAATGCAGTATTATTAATTGAACTGGCTAGAAATACACTTAAAACATCATGTGGGGTTTCCTGCAGCAAACAAAGGATGCATGGCACTAACAGTTTTTACTCTAAGAAATTGGTTTATAGGCTTGGTATATAGGCTTGGCTTAAATCAATATGGGGCTCAATGGGAAACACAGAAAGTCACTTTGCCTACAAGATGTTCTAGTCTTGCTCCTATGTGCAACTTGCAGTAGGCTGATATGCCAGCTGCGCCCCTTCCTAGAGTTGGAAGACCTAATGACAGTAGTGCACACGCTGGTAACTTCGAGGCTCGACTTCTGCAATGCGCTGTACACAGGGTTACCTCTGTGCCTAGTCTGGAAACTTCAACTAGTTGAAAACATGGCAGCAAGGTTGATCACTGGTACACCTAGGGGTGACCATATCACACCAACTTCAAAATCACTTCACTGGCTGCCAATTACTTTCCAGGTGAAGTACAAAGTGTTGGTCATAATTTTAAAGCCCTACATGTCCAGGTTACCTGTGGGATCGCTTTCTCCCATATAATCCGCCCCGCACTCTCAGTTCCTCTGGGAAGAATTTACTACAGTCAGCCAAAATTAGGCTGACAACTGTCAGGTCCTCTGGGAAGAATTTGTTACAGTCAGCCAAAACTAGGCTGACAACTGTTACCCAGAGGACTTCCTCTTCTGCTGTTCCCAGACTGTGGAATGGCGTGCCAGAGGAGATTCGTCAACTCAATAGTCTCTTTGACTTTAAGAAAGACATAAAGACCAATCTCTTCCGGCAGGCCTATCCAGATGAATTTTAAGAGTTTTACTGGTATTTTAATAATGTATTAGTTTTATGTGCTTTTAATCAGTTTTATGTATTTTATATTTGATGTTGTTCCCCGCCTCGATCCAGAGGGAGAGGCAGGTAAGAAATAAATAAATATATTATTATTATTATTATTATTATTATTATTAAAGGCCAGGCTGTTTGCCAATTAAGAAAATAGAGTTTTATTTACTGTTTGATATATGAGATGAAGTATTCAGGACTGCTGATACAAATTCTGAAGCCTAGTGCTCCGGGCTATGGATGAAATGAAACACTAAAGCTGGTTCTTCCGTTGTTTAACTTTGAGCATTCATCGGACCTTGTATCAAGTGCCCAAATTACACATGGTGGGCAGCAGCAGAGGAGGCCTGGCCCTCTTACATTTTGTGGTAATAATAATAATAATAATAATAATAATATATTTATTTATCACCCGCCTCTCCCAATGGATCGAGGCGGGGAACAACACCAAACACAAAATACAAAAACTGATTAAAAGCAGATAAAACCAGTACATCATTAAAATACCAATAAAACACCAATAAAACACTTTAAAATTCATCTAGGTAGGCCTGCCAGAAGAGATCGGTCTTCAGGAATTTAAATAGATCTTTTAAATTCCTGAAGACTAGTAAGTTGGTGAATCTCTCCCGGCAGGTCATTCCACAATCTGGGAGCGGCAGAAGAGAAGGTCCTCTGGGTAACGGTTGTCAGTCTTGTTCTTGTTGACTGTAATAAATTCTTCCCAGAGGACCTGAGCGTGCGGGGCGGATTGTATGGGAGAAGGCGATCCCGCTGGTAACCTGGACCCAAACCATGTAGGGCTTTAAAGGAAATAACCAACACTTTGTACTTCGCCCGGAAACTGATTGGCAGCCAGTGAAGAGATTTTAAAACTGGTGTAATGTGGTCACCCGTAGATGTACCGGTGACCAACCTGGCTGCCATATTTTGAACTAGTTGAAGTTTCTGGACTAGGCTCAGAGGTAGCCCTATGTACAGCGCATTGCAGAAGTCGAGCCTCGAAGTTACCAGCGCGTGCACTACTGATTTTAGGTCTTCCAACTCTAGGAAGGGGCGCAGCTGGCGTATCAGCTGAAGCTGATAGTAGGCACTCCTGGCAGTCGCATCTATCTGAGCTGTCATTTGGAGCGACGGATCCAGGAGCACCCCCAAGCTGCAAACACAGTCTTTCAGGGGGAGTGTAACCCCATCCAGAACTGGTTGACACACCTCCAACCCCAGGTTGTGGCCTTTGACAGTAAGCACCTCCGTCTTGTCTGGATTCAGCTTCAGTTTGTTTTTCCTCATCCAACCCATTACCGCCTCCAAGCATTCATTCAGAGGAGACACACTATCCTTAGCTGATGCTGTTGTCGAAGGCATAGAGAAATATATTTGGGTGTCATCAGCATACTGATAGCACCCTGCCCCATGCCTCCGGATGATCTCTCCCAACGGTTTCATGTATATATTAAACAGCATTGGGGATAGGATGGCACCTTGTGGTACACCACATAGCTGCTCCTTCTTTGAAGAGCAACTATCCCCAAGCATCACCATCTGGAACCTGCCCGAGAGGTAGGACCGGAACCACTGAAGCACAGTGCCCCCAAGTCCCAATTCCCTCAGGCGTTCCAGAAGGATACCATGGTTGATGGTATCGAAAGCCGCTGAGAGGTCCAGGAGTACCAACAGGGACACACTCCCCCTGTCAATACTTAAGCGTAGATCATCCACTAAGGCGACCATAGCAGACTCAACTCCATATCCTGCTCTGAAGCCAGTTTGAAATGGGTCTAGAAAATCTGTATCATCCAAAACTGCTTGCAGTTTGAAGGCAACCGCCCTCTCGATCACCTTGCCCAAAAATGGAAGATTTGATACTGGCCTATAGTTATTAAAGTCCAGGGGATCCAGGGAGGGCTTTTTTAGAAGCGGCCGTACTACCGCTTCTTTTAAACATGATGGAAAACTCCCCTCCCTGAGAGATGCATTAATAATATATTGTAATTGTGATCTAACTGCATCTCCTCCCTGGGCGACCAGCCAAGAAGGACAGGGATCGAGAGGGCAAGTCGTCCTCCTTACTCGACCAAGCAGCTTGTCCACGTCCTCGGTACTCACCAACTGAAACTGATCCAGTGTAATTCTACTCGCGGAGTTGCTGGACACTCCATTGTCAGCCTCTGCTATAACGACAGCATCTAAGTCGGCTCTTATCCGAGAGATTTTATCTGTGAAATGATCGTTAAAGGCATCACAGCGAACTACCAAGGCTCTAACATCGGGTTCAGGTAGCCCCCTTAGTTAGTATTTTGTAAAAGGCTGTAGGAGTGGCATGGCTTGACTAAACTGGGGAGAGTTAGGAGGCAGGGCTTGTAGATTTCATTATCACCCCTACCTTTTCTTCCATAATTGGAATACTGCCATGTATTGGAGTATGGAGTGTGTATATACACTGTGATTGCCTTTGGGCTAGGGCCAATCTGTAGCCAAAAGGCAACTTCCCATTCCTATTAATGTGTATCCATGTAGAATAGGGATGGGCAACTTCCAGAGGTCAGCAAGCATATTAGACCTCTGGAAGCTTGTGACTCCGATTTTGATGTGGCTGTGAATCATTCTAGGATTCAGGCCTCATCTTGACAGTGGCACCTTGGTGCCAGGATGGCTTGGGCCCTCGCACTCCTTCCCAGCATTTGCACTGGAAGGAGCGCGAGTGCGGAGTTGTTGCCGCGCTGAGCACCAGAGAGGGAAGAGAAATGGGGCAGCCAGAGGGGTAGGAAGGGAGGGACTCAAACCGGCTCACATCCCTCTGGCTGCCTCGTTTCTCTCCCCTCCCTGGTGCTTGGTGCAGTGGCTACGGCAACTCCACACTCTGGAGAAATGGGGCAGCAAGAAGGATGTCAGAGGGAGGTGAGCTGGTTTGGGAGCCATGCGTCCCTCTCTTCCTCCCCCTCCGGCTGCCCTATTCCTTCCCCCATTTGTATAAACTGCTGGAGGAGGAGGAAGAGAGGGACGCATGGCGCCCAAACCAGTTCACCTCCCTCTGACTTCCCACTCGCTGCCCCGTTTCTCCTAATCAGCTGTCGTCATTTGGCTCTGCAGAAAAAAAAGTCGGGGTAAGTGTCTGACTTTTTTACTGTGGAGTTTAGGAGTTTGGCCCTGGATGGCTTCGGAGTGGTGGCAACGTCATGTACATCACCTGCCGCCACTGCAAAGCCACCATGGGGAAAAGCTCCTGTTTAGAGGAACCCTCAGTCAGAACCAGCCAGAATTCTAAAGGAGCTATCCAAGATCTTGTACCCTATCCACTGTGTTGTACACCACTGGTGGCTGCACCCCTGTCCTCCACCAAATTGCCACCAAACTTTGGTTGCATAGCAGCAGCAACCTCCCCCAACCCCAGCACTTTTGCTGAAAAACAAGGCAAGCCGGGAGTGCATGCCTTCTTTTCAAACAAAATCACACCCCTCAGAGGCGTCCAGGATCACAATTCCGCTTGAAAATGAAGAGTGTACTCTCTGCATGCCTTGTTTTTAAGCAAAATTGCCACTTCTTCCCCATTGCTGCACCACGGCATATTCGGCAACAGCAAAAGGGGCGATGGGATGGCAGTGGCTGCAAAAAATGGTTGAGCCCCCCCCCCCTTATGTGGTTTACAGACCATGTGTCGGTCACTCCTGGTGAAGAATATTAGGAGTGTTAGCATCTAACAAAGCTATTTTCAGGGGATAGAAGGTTATTTTTGTATAGCAATATCCCTGTAGCTGAAGGAACGACATTTGTCAGCTTATTTTCTCCAACCTCACCATAATATTCGGAATTCCAGTTGCTGTATTCGCTTTACCTTCTTGATGTTGAGAGCATATTATTACACCCTTTAGAGTGTCAGACCATCATGTGTTATTAAATGCATTACTATGCAATCTCATCAACTGCAGGGCTTGCTGAGTACTTGGCCTACGAAGTGCTTCTCTGCATTGTCATTGTTTGATAACATCAGCATCAGTCAGTTTGTTACCTTGACTGCCAGACTAGCAAAAGGAATATCAGGGTGAAATCCAGCACTACGAGATAGGAGAGTCTCTTCCTCGCCTTGGCCCTGAAGTCTGCCCCTGTGCCCCCCCCCCCCAATCTTCTTTGGAGTGTTCCCAACTCTCCAGAGCAAATTTTGAGGGGGGGGACTGCAGTGAGATGGGGAATCACTACCCTCCCCATTCCACTGATGGAAGCAGTTCCATCAGGGAGGAAACTTAACAGGATACCACCCTTTGTGTAGTTTCAAAAGTGCAAATCCCAATAATGTATGACCAGTCTGACATCAGAAATAAAAAGTGATTTGATTGTCTACATAAAACATCCTCATTCATCAGTAGCAAGGCTGAGCTACTGCTTTTCGTGGCCCATGAATGAAATGGGAAATGATTTGCCTAAAATATATTATTAAAGAAAAATAAGTAGTCCACAATATATACCCTAAAAATCTATGATGTGTTGTTGAATTCCACCCCTAAACACACACACACACAGGTTTAGTATATCCTTCAAGTTATATTTCTTGCAAGGGGTTTGGCTCAGTTTTCTGCAGCAAGTGCATGTAGCATAAAATTAATGACAACTGATAGGCCCATCAACCTAATAAGAACAGGGGAAATTTCATACATTCACTCAGCTAAAGACATAGTATGCATACATACATATGTGGTAATGTAAGTACAATAAAACTCTGCTGAATAAGACCAAGGTGTAGCTGTTTGTTTGTTGTTTAGAGATTTTCTATGCCACCTTTCAATCAAATGATCCTGTGGGCAGTTTACAACATTGTAATAATATCTGTATACACACACACACACACAAATCCAAAACTCATGTAATCTAGGAGTCCTCGGGATAAAATTACATGTTAATTTCAAGATCTTTTCCCCCTAATTTTTACTCAAAAGTAAGCATGGCAGACCCAATCTAGGGGCTATCTATACATTTTAAATGCCCTGTAGTGGCTGCACAGTGGCACTGCGTCAGTTATGTGATGCAGCCACCAATTCACAGCCACTGCAAGTCTTTCCAACAAAGCTGCATGTTTAAAAAGTCAGGGACTTACCTTCCACTTTTTATGCTGGGGCGAAGTCCCTACGGCTCGTCTGCTATCTGACCTTACTCCAGCGTCGAGCCATGGTCATTCGCAGGCAGAAGGCAACCTCTGATTGGTTGCTAGAAGCCGGACAGAGGGCAGGGGGTGGGCCCAGCAAGGCAAAAGGCCACCGGAAAGCCCCTGCTGCTTCCTGTTGGGGGGATTACCCGCAGCCATCCAACAGCAGCAAAAGTGCTGGGTTTTGCCCAAAGTGGCAACAGTGTGGTGCCGTGAAGGCAGCCCCCTGGAGTGGGTTCATAGTATGAGATTTAGGAGAGCTTTAACCCTTTGCCCCTCACTGCAGTCCAAATCTGAATCAGACCTGGCGCAGCTGTGATTTTCATTGCCAACATGTGAATGTTTGAAGCAAATTTGCTCTGGGATAACTCATTTTAGTGTTTGTCATTTTAGCAGACTTTCTGAGCATGGCCCCATAGCCATGAGTGAGCTGGGGTGGCTGCCCCCTAACCTTTATCTTTCCCGTCAAATTGTTTACAAACAAATAATTCAAAATAGTTTATAGTTTTGTCTTCAAAAGGCTTGCAAACTAGATAAACTGCCCCTCTTATTTTCTTGATGCTCCCCACAGAACTTTTTGGCTCGCTACAAGCCTGGCTGTGCATCAGATGCTATAAAAAGCTGTGTTGAGTAAGATTTGTGTTACTTACCATTAACACACACACACACACACACACACACGTACACATGCTATTCCCCATAAAGCCCAGAAATAACTGACTACTATCATCATAGTATGTTTCTGATCTCATCCTATCAGGAGTTTAAGCAGGGCCAGATCTACCATTTTCAGCAGTAAGTGAAGACCTGGCTCTTTTGGCCATCTGTACTGGGCTTAGATGAAAATTTCATGTAAACTCTAATTGAGAAGTAGTAGTAGTAGTAATGTATGATTCTGAATGTTTGATACTTGGCATTTTCTATTTTCTTTTTTACACTTAATGTGTAGTACTTGGACTACTTTGGTAGGAAAATATTTTATCAATGCAGTTTAATATTTAAGGCAGTAATGATGTGTAGTTTTCCTATTTTTTATAACATATTTAATAAATTTATGTGATACTAACATACATGCTTAGTAAAATGTCAGTATTGTAGAGCGATTTTATTTGCCTTCCAACTGTGAAAGGAAAGATACACACATACCATATGAAAGATAATGCATCTACTACAGACTGCATGAGCTTTGCCTCTCAGTGCATAATTATTGGAAACCATATATTATGCCCCATGTTTCAAGGCCAACAAGCTGTATTTTGAAGGCCATCCTGCAGCACTTTTAGGCCTCCTCCACACGAGACGTTTAATGAGCCTTGAAGGCTCATTATAAATTTTACCTCCACACCAGCGGAGCGCAAAACGGGCGTACAGGCGCGTTATCTCCCCGATAATGCGCATTTTCGAATGCGCGTTAAATAGCGACTTTTATTTTTCTCCGGCCGTTAAAGC
The DNA here is from genome assembly GCA_029215795.1 of Anniella stebbinsi. Taxonomy (NCBI): domain Eukaryota; kingdom Metazoa; phylum Chordata; class Lepidosauria; order Squamata; family Anniellidae; genus Anniella; species Anniella stebbinsi. The sequence goes on along the minus strand of JARDYH010000002.1, from coordinate 82,532,182 downwards.
GCATTTTCGCCGTGTGAACAAGTGTCTTCTAAAGCGCTTTTTGGACATCAATTAATGCGCTTCGCCGCCTCTCGCCGCCTCCCGTGCAGAGGGATTAGGCGTAAATGCGCCTCCGCAAAAATGCGCATAATCCCCGAACCGGGCGCAAAAGCGCATCCTTGTGGAGGGGGCCTTAGTCATCCCCACATTCACTTTAAATTTGCATCCAAACTTGAGGCCTTACAACATGTTATTGTGTTGACTAAGGAAATGAGGGAAGACTGGACTTCCCTACTTGCGAAGCAATAGCCTCATCTACAAGAATTCGGCTTTACACCTGGTTAGCCGATTATGCGCATATTCGCTGAAGCGCTTTATCGTAAATGCTTGTATGCAGGAGGTAATTGAGCACTCAACAGGTGACCTTACCAGTTGTTTCAAATGCGCTTTACAGGTAGTTTATGCGGAAAATCGCTTGTTCACATAGTCAAAATGCGCTTTAATGGCCGGAACAAAATAAAACTCGCTATTTAATGCGCATTCGATAATGCGCATAATCGGAAAGAAAACACGCCTCTACGCCCGATTTGTGCTCTGTTCTTGTAGAGGTAAAATTTTTAATGTGCCTTGAAAGAGCTTTAAATGCCTCTTGTAGAGGCAGCCAGAGTCTCATTCTTATCTGGGGACACAAATAAAGGTTTTGGGCTAGGCCATAATAACACAGCTGAGAGCTTCAGATTTTCTTCTGAGAAGGGGATGGTGTTCTAGTCAAAACAATATCATTTGTCTGCTTAGTTCACAGACTGATGTTTCTGGCATTCTGTGGTTGCAGCACACATCTGGAGCAGGCAGAGGTTCAGGACCTAAATTCCCAGTCAATTGTGTTAATATGTTTGCGTAGGGAGCCTTCAATACAGTAATTTGCCTCAGATGCTGTAATCCCATCCTCCTCTCAATACATTTTCCACAGAGGAGTATTCAACACTAAACCAGATTGGCAATTTCAGGGCCCTTACTTCTGACACATCAGGAGTCATCAGTTATCTTACTGGCTTGACTCCCAAAAATAGGCTGACCATATGAAAAGGAGGACAGGGCTCCTGTAACTTTAACAGTTGTAGAGAAAAGGGAATTTCAGCCCGTGTCATTTGTATGCAATTAGTTCCTGGTGATATTCCCTCTTCATCACAACAGTTAAAGTTGCAGGGGCCCTGACTTCTTTTGTATCTGGTCACTCTAGTACAGTGCCTGCAACTTTAACTGTTGTGATGAAGAGGGAATATCACCAGGAATTAATTGCATACAAATGACACGGGCTGAAATTCCCTTTTCTCTACAACTGTTAAAGTTACATGAGCCCTGTCCTCCTTTTCATATGGTCAGCCTACCCAAAAATTCAGTCCATGAACCTCAACAATGCCCCCAAGGTATGTTAGTTGTTTCCAGGCCTTTCAATGCTTTCCTAAAATGGGGAAGCTTTGAATACAGAATCACCGGTTCATGGAATGTGACTGAGACAACTTAATGGAGCACATTCTGCCCTTTCACCTCTGACATTAGTGGAGGTGCCAGGCCTTTTGTTTATTTGTACTAAAGGTACAGGACAAACAGCTGTGAAAATCTTCATAAAACAGAGTTACTAAATCAAGTGGTGTGCATGAAGGAAGAGAAGATTTTTGTTTTGTTTTGTTTTTGTCCAGTGTCTTTTAAACAGAGACAAAGAATTCTGCCAAAGGTGATTTATTCTTGAAACTGAAGCAAAATAACATGAATTCCCTTGTGGAAAAAATATTTCACCTACCTCTAAAAAGGAAAGAAAGAAAGATGATGACACAAGAGAGTAAATGGCCAAGAAAATAGAACCTTATGGCTGACAAAATTCTGTGTTACAACATTTTCTTCTATTGTTCCTACAAGAAATATTCACCAATACTACTAAACAAGTAATAAATGTTTAGTAACTAACAATGAAAACCTATACATGTCTACTCATGAGTAAGCCCCATTGAATTCATTGGGGTGTACTAGCTATGTAGGTATGGGATTGTAGTCTAAGCAACTTTAACTGTATGATACTTGTCTTTGTAAGGATTTTCAAAATATTTTTTAAAGTTTCAATCATTTAGCCATAAATGCTACGGCTGAAGCCATAAATATATAACCCCAAAAGGTTACACTGAAGTTCTTGGTTTTAAGCCTGTTAAGCCTCATTGATATCAGTGGGAGTATATTCTTCTCCATTCTGCACTACATGTACCATGTTCACACTTTTCACAAGCTTAAATTCACACTTTTTATTCCTCCTCCACTTGTGCTATATTAGTTCAGTTCCAGGTTTCAGATGCCCCTTATGTGTATACTGAAAAAGAGACTTCCATAGATCATGGAATCCTGCACCTTTGGCCTTGAATGGAAGTACAGAGGTTTCGTTTAGGGAGTAAACTATCATCAACAGCAAACAGCCAGCAGTACACAAAAAATATTTTCTTTTGCGCCGCTATGGCTTCAAAACTCATCTCTTGCATAAGTACTACAGAAAACCTATGCAGATCTTTTACTACTACTACTACTACTATATTTATTTCTAACCCGCCTCTCTCTCTGGATCGAGGCTTTTAAGTCACAAATAATCAGTATTAAGTCTGAAACAATAATGCACAATCAAATAGCCAGCACTCTGTTGTATTCGTTTTTTTCCGCTAGAGCGTTGTCACACATGATAAGTCATCACATGTTCTAAAATGTTGGCCATAGTAGCTTCCCACTACATGTATACATGGAAAAATAGAAAGGTGTAGTCAACACACATGATAATGTAAACTCAATTTCCCTATGTGCAAGTGACATTAATGTTGGAAATTTTCCACATATTTCCCCCTCTAAATCACCCTAGTGGACCATGAATTACAAACAATTCTTGAAAAACTATCAGGACATTAAAACTGATTTCAATTTCAATTTGATTACCTATATTAATATTACTAATTTTCCACAACAGACTTAGAACATTATCTAATGGAGAGAGCAATCCTGTAGCCCCTAGACAGTGTGTGTGTGTGTGTGTGTGTGTGATTGTTTGATTTACTAGCTCTGGGGTTGGAGAAAGGGCTCCTACCTTGGAACCTGTAAACCATGCACCCCATTCCTTCCCAGTCTCCCTCATAGCCAACGCAGAGAGAACCATGCTGGCTACCTCTCCACACTCAGAAACCTGAGCTTGGAGATGGGGAAAAGGGGGTGGTTCCAGGGTTGGGGAGCGGAGCAAACTGGAAAGCTGCCTTATGCAGCTTCCTATGCTTGTCCCTGCCTCCTTGCCTCCAAAGTACCACAGCTAGATGGGCAAAATTGCCCATCTAGCAAAAATGCAGGGCAGCCAGAACACAGAGGCAAGGATCACCTTCATGCTCCAGCCGCCCTGCATTTGGATACTCAGCAGCCTCCAACTTCAGAGGCTGCTGACTATCATCATAAGATTGCATCCTAAATTATCTTTGGAAATGGTAATGCAAGATAATTTTCATGTAGCTTTCACTATGCAGTATGGATAGTGGAAAGTAAAAACAAATGTTTTAGAGCAGTAGAAGAGGAAAATATTTCTTGCTGTCAGAAGTATATAGATTACGTGGATTAAAACTAAAGAATAACACATATCTCAATTCAGATTATATTGAATGGGGACTTATTTTGGTGATGTAAAACATCAGCAAATGAGTTTGATTTTTGTTCCTGATCACTTTAATTCCTTAGAGTGTTGGAGAACCATAAATATGATGAATGCTTTTTCTGCACAGGAAATATTGTGGTGCTGCTTATTGATGCCTTTAAGTCTATGCTTTCTAGTATTTCAATAGCTCACTGCAAGGCTGATTGACATGATAGCTCTTCCTATAACGTCGTGTCACTCTGAAGCAATATCCAGTTGTTGTGAATTAATGGAACTGAGATAGTGAAAGGTACTGCATAATAACTTTACAAAAAGGATAAAATCAATTTATGAGAGGGCCAGAACCGTACTGGCAACTACCCAGGGTAGTCAGGAGTTAATATCCCTGGCATACAGGATGCTTCTATATTATCAGGAAATGGAGAAAGGAGTTGAGTAGAATTCTCCCTAGAGCCAACTTTACACCATCTGATGCCCACCATAACTCCCATCATCCCTGAGCATTGCCACATTAGCTGGAGGTGTTGGGAGTAATAGTTCAAAGCATCTGGACTTCATGGAGGAAGGCTGGTCTAGGTTTGTGGTCTTAAACCCATTTAAATTTGTATCAAATATCCCCCCTACAACATGATTCAGAAGAAGCAAGGTAGCTTTTTACTGAATTCTTTCCAGATGTCTTAGTGCAGTAATCTGTAGCCCATTTCAGACCTTCTCCATGCACATATATTAAGCATGCAAATGTTAAATGCATGGGATGACCAGTAATTCAGCATCCTATCTTCAGTCTGAGTTGGCTTTGTAACATCAATGGCTATGTGACAATGCCATAAAGCCAATTTGGACGGATAGACTAATTCAAAAGTCAGATCTGATTAGGTAAGCAGTTCGGGGAAAACTTTTGTATTTTATGGTTTTAAGAGAGTTTTAGCCATTGGGCAATATAAAAATGCAATACATAAATTATTGATCATGGAAACAATTGTTATAAATCATGAAAAATATGTGAAAAGGAGGAAATCTTTTCAACATCCCAAACCTCCTCTTGCCTCCCAAATGTTTACAGATGAATATTTGGTGCTGCCTATTTAAAGGGAATTTATAGACTTCTAGACTGCTCCATTAAACTCATTTCCCTTGTAGGATAACTGTTTTTGTAAGAAACATTAGACGGGGTAGAATCCTATGCACATTTAGATAGAAAAAGGTCTTACAAGCCAGCACTTCTAGAAATACATTCTCACAAAGAAAACAACTCATTGAAACTAGATCAAAAGTTGAAAGTCCCCTTCATGTTACTCCATTAAAAAAAAAAAGAACAAAACAAAACAAAACAGGCCAAACGTTTCCTGGGTACTCATTTTAGAACACCTGAACCCCCCTTTTTCTTTTTACTTTCAGCCTCCCCCCACCCTGTTTTTGGAGCTTAACTAAATATGCTAGACATACTGTAATTTAAAGGTGAAGCTGTTTTTGAATCAAGAACAAATAAAGGATTGTCTTATATGTTTAACTAGGTGTAGGTATGAAAAATACTGAAAGACTGCATGTTGTTGTATAGTTAGGGTGACCATATGAAAAAGAGGACAGGGCTCTTGTATCTTTAACAGTTGTATAGAAAACGGAATTTCAGCAGGTGTCATTTGTATGCATGCAGCATCTTAGCTCAGAGCTGTCACATAATGGGCATAATCAAGCTAAACTTAAGCACTTTTAAATCTTCTATGGAAATAAATAAAACTTCAGTGTGCTTAACTTTAGCTGAATTATCCCCCCCCCCCCAAATATCTGTAAAATGACATACAAAAACATCCCTCAGTTTAAAGCCATTAACTATGAATGGTGCTGTCAGGGCTCAGTCCTGGCGAGACCTGAATCTGGGGTCTCCCCAGAGGAAGAAGGGGAGCAGAGGAGCAGAAGCCGACAGTAAGCCTCAGCACTACCAGCAAACCTGAAGAATCCACTGTTCTAGCAGAGCTTTCAGACCCTGAAGTTAAAGCCACAGGATTAGATTTCTCCACACTGGATATCTGGGCTCCTGGGTGTCTTTGGGGGACCTTCCTCACTCCACCACATCGTTACAGGGCCACAGGCCTTCAGGTAGATGTGTCCAGAGCAAAAAGAGAATGTACTAGTTTGTTTTAGGGTTACCTAGAATTGTCTGAAAATAAAAGACAGCTTGACCATAAGGGTGTGCTGGGTGTGCCCATGGACACCCTAATGTATCAAGCAATAAGTGCCGAATTGAGGGACCAGAGGGGGATCCAGATGCAGCATGATCTGTCCTCCGGCTACCCCGCTGCCACCGCCCCGTCAGTGTGCCATTGCTCCCGGCAACAGGAGCGAAAAGGAATTGCTCTGCTGGGAGCCAAGCTTCAAAGAGACCAGGAGGAAAGGCGCCAAAGGCTAATATCGTCTTGTAATCCCCTCCTCCAGCTAGTGTCACACAAAGCCACATCAATGATGGGGCTTGAGGAGCATCTCCTCATCCCCCCTCCCCTGTAATGGCCCTCCCATGGTCAGGCAAGCCAAACGTGGAGTAGGGCATCAGTGTCTACAGTGTTTAAGAAATAAATTAATAAAAATAATATCATTTATGATTGAGTATTCAATAAATGTTCGCCTTTTAAAAAAAAAATTTTAAATTACCGTGGTGCACACACCTATGAGCTTGACCACCAAGAGATGGTTCCTATACCATTTCATTTGTAGTGGTTTATCCTCAGGGAATTGTCTACAGTTTTCCACAATTCTTTTTATTCGTTTATTAAGGTAGGCTGACCATCTGAAAAGGAGGACAGGGCTCATATAACTTTAACAGTTGTAGAGAAAAGGGAATTTCAACCAGTGTCATTTGTATGCAATTAGTTCCTGGTGAAATTCCCTCTTCATCACAACAGTTAAAGTTGCAGGGGGCCTGCCTTCTTTTGTATATGGTCACTCTAGTATAGTGCCTGCAACTTTAACAGTTGTGATGAAGAGGGAATTTCACCAGGAACTAATTGCATACAAATGACTCTGGCTGAAATTCCCTTTTCTCTACAACTGTTAAAGTTATATGAGCCCTGTCCTCCTTTTCAGATGGTCAGCCTAATTAAGGGCCTTTTTTCCTCCTGAGAAACCCATTTTTCTTCAATGGTCACTTGAGGATATTTCACCTTAGCTATTTTTCCACCTTTTTCCATAGCAATATTTTTGGTAATAGCATTCTGCAGAATTTACAAGACCATAATACAAATAACAGCAGAGTTGAATGTCGAAGAACTGAATATAACTTTAAAATAATAATAATAAAAAAAAACATTTGTATCCATTTATGTTGGTTCTACCCTTTTTAATGCTGTTTTTCAGTCAGACACCTTTCACAGAGACCTGAGACATGTGCCTAAAATGCCAACTTAAAACAAGCTATTTCTATATAAGTTATTTAAGAGCTGTTCCTGGCAGTACAGCAGTCACTCTGAATGAGTAAAGGATGAAAACAGCAACAACATTAGTTCCTCAATGAGACAAGTACTAATTTTTTGTTTTTGTTTAGATAAGGGCACCTTTTGTCTAAAAATGGATGTTGTTCACTTCAAACAACTTTTCCCCGTCCCCAGCCAACTATGTGAAAGAATAATCTCTTAAATCTTCCTAAAGAGTGTTTATTATTACCATGTGCAAAAAATATTTTGTTTAGGCCAGGACTCCAATGCAAAATCTCTTATTTGGAGAGTGAAACAGGGAAATCATATGGTCAGCAAATGAGAATTATGCATGCAGACTTTACAGCATAAGCCCTTTGGCCTAGATATTTAGTTGATAATATATTGGAATAGTTATGTTTGCTGCTGTAATTTAGAAGTTATACTACATTTATAGTATAAGAAATATCAAGCCTCCTCGTTGTGTGTTATATTCAGTGTTCCTTTTTCACCCTTGCTAACTCCATCATTCTGTGTTTCCTTGTTTGCCCCTCATTTTTCAATGAATTCACAATCCACCAGGAACTACTACTGTTCACACCAGGCACAGTGCTAACATTAGGTAGAGCCTCAGGCAACAAATGTTGGGTGTCTTTCAAAAAAGTGTTACTTATTTAATCAGTTATTGTAGTTTTACTGCCAAGGATGGAGAGAAGTGCTTGTGGGATTTTTTGCCTCATGGGTACTATGCACCTTGATTTAGATGAGTGAGGGGTAACATTTGCTATCCTCCCTTAAACAGCAAAATGTCTTGGCCTGGCCTGGTACACACCCAACTAAAATTAATGTGGGGGCTGTACATAGGCCATGTCTATACCAGCCTTTTTCCCCGAGGTCGTCCCTGTGTCTAAATGATGCACAGGGCATCCCGGGGGCAACCTGGGACCGCAGATTTCCCAATTCTTTCCATGGTCCCAGGAACATCCCAAGGAGCAGGGGCAGTGTGGCTGCCATTCCTGGGTCGTTCCTTCTTCCCTGCGCAGGGAGGTTCCATGCCCATGGGCCCTCCCAGCAATTTTGCCATCCCTGGGATGGCATGGGGGTTTGGGTGCAGGGTTTTTTTGGTTTGTTTTTTACCTTTCCCCCCAGTCGACCGGCCCCTCTTCAAAAAAAAAAGGCGCCCACGATGTCCCTCTTTCCTCCCGAAATGTCACGTGGGCGTAAAGACACTGGGGGAGGATTGCGGAAGCAGGTAAGTCTGCAATCCTCCCCCTCCCTCCCTCCTTCCCTCCCTCTACACCCTTAGGTGTAGATGAGCCCATACAATCCCTTTATACAATCCCCATGTATTTAAATTGGAATTTCAATTGTAATAGGCAACAGTGAAGTCAAGCGAAGCCTGCAACAACATGTTGTAGTGTGGAGTTCTCTCTGTTCAAGATTTCAGCTGCTCCATTCCACCCCACCCCCTACAACAGTTAGTCAGCTAGCTTTCCATGCCCACTGAGCATACTAAGTCCCCACTGGGCTGTTTTTGGGAATCTCTCTCCCACCAGGTATTTCCCTAATGATTTTTTTAGACTTCTGCAAACCCTAGCATTACCCTGTGCATGCTAATAGCTGCTGTTTGGGCTATATAAGGACAGGCACATGGAGAATTGAGATTGTAATTATTATATATGACTATGCATTTTTGAGTGTGTTGAGTGCTGCACTGTGTGCATGTGTGTGGAATTAACATTAATCAACTAATTTTGGTCTCTATCTCCTATCGATAACATGTATAGATGTTTTAAACATGTATGTTATGACTTCAACTGTAATCTTTTGTTTAACACATAGAATCATAGAATAGTAGAGTTGGAAGGGGCCCACAAGGCCATCGAGTCCAACCCCCTGCTGAATGCAGGAATCCACCTTAAAGCATACCTGACAGATGGCTGTCCAGCTGCCTCTTGAATGCCGATGATGTGGGAGATCCCACACCCTCCCTAAGTAATTGGTTCCATTGTCGTACTGCTCTAACAGTCAGGAAGCTTTTCCTGATGTCCAGATGGAATCTGTCTTCCTTTAACTTGAGCCCGTTATTCCATGGCCATGCAATCTGGGATGATCGAGAAGAGATCCTGGCCCTCCTTTATGTGACAATCTTTCAAGTACTTGAAGAGTACTATCATGTCTCCTCTCAGTCTTCTCAAGGCTAAACATGCCCAGTTCTTTCAGTCTCTCCTCATAGGGCTTTGTTTCCAGATCCCTGATCATCCTTATTGACCATTTGGACTCACTTCCTCAAATGGTCTGCTATTATTTGTTTCAAGATCTCTGCTATGGCTTTCAGGCTTGCTTAGTTTGCTGCCTTAAATGATCTCCTCTGTCTTTGTTTTAAGATCTGTGCCTGCTTACTTGATCAGCAGTTTGTGGTAACAATAGTGGACACTTATAAGAAAGGCTTTAAGGAACAGCCATACTTCTAGTGAGAATGATTCCCCATCCCATGGACACCAAACTGCTTTCAACAGATAATGCTTCTTGAGCCAGTAGTAACTCCAGAGTGAAAATTGATTTGCCTTGCAATTTTGTAGCTATTTGTATGGTTAGCATCCAGTGTTGTCTAGTATCAGTCCAGTTTGTTCCAAGTAACTTTGATTCAAAGGAGAGCCTGGTTCTGTGTAATATATTATATTACATAACCCTGCTTTTTAGACAAAAGATACACATTGTATGAAAAATCCCTGCATTTTTTATATTGCAGCTTTGTTAGAATCGATAAGGACAAATGCTCCTTATTGTGAACAGTCAAGCAGTCCTCTTGACTAAAACAACCTTTTCTAACTAAGGCTGGAGAGAAATTTGTTTGGCTCACATTTTAATGCCAAGTCATCCAATTTCTCATTTGTTGAATAAATGTGCAAACTGAAACTTCATTATTCTTCAAAATGTGATCTGCTCCAAATTCCGCAATGGAGTTCTCCAATAAAAATGCATAGAAATGTTTACATTAGAGAAACATTCACATTTTTTAAAAAGTGTATATTTCTGAAAATAACTTTAAAATGCATTATATTAAGAAATGTACGTACAAAAAATGCTTGAATTAGGAAAAATGTGTCAAGTAAGAAAGGCTCAGGATTCTGCATATCCACTGCCTTCCCTGACATCCCCTCCCCAGACGTCTCTGGAATGCCCGATTTTGGCTCATACCTGCAAGAGCAGAGCATTCCACAGCCACACTGGGGTCAACCTGAAAGAGAAGATGTGCGGGGTGGGGGCTCTTCACTGGTGGAGCAACACTTCCACTATGCCTTATGGCCCCTCAGTTGCCCTTCTAGGAACACAGGGCTATGCACTTAAGAACCCGGAATTTAAAACATGTGATGTTCCAATCACTACTACTTGAAAGAGTAGTAATCACCACTACTACAATAGATAAAGAATGTAGACAATTGTGAAGTATGACCCTGCCTTGGCCACTCCTGCTCTTTGATTTGTTTTTTGTTTTTAGAAATCAATAGAACTCATATCCAAATAGAATTGATGTGTAAAAAAAGATGGGGGCAGTTAGTGTAAAAATTAAACACATTTGTAGCCCTTACTGCTGCAATGGAACATAATTGTACTCAGGTAAGAATGAAAAGTTGATAGTATCTTATAGGCTTGTCACCTGTGCAACACAATACGCTCACCTTTGAGGTGAAAGGAGGGGGGAAAGAGCAGTGTAAGAAATGCCAGAGCCCAGGGCTTTTTCTCAGGTAATTGCTCATCATGTGGCCTCTGTTAAAATCATTTGCTTCATCCATTGACATCGTTAGTGCCTGGAGCTTTCAAAAACAGGCAACACTCTGTACTGACAAAACTTTGAAAAGATTGTAATGCTTTGAACCTCCAAGTGGAACAAAAAAGAGAAAACAGCTAAATGGCTCACATCCAGCGGTCTTTCTCCAGGGCCCTGCACTGTCAAACAATGGAAGTAAAGTGGTTCAGGTCACTGATGACAGGAATATTTCTGTCTGAACCTCACACCTAACCTAGTGTCCCCCCCCCTTTATGACTTTCTCTTGATGGATAAAAAATGTTGAGAATATATGGTAGAGCTCTGCAAGCAAAATACAGCAAGTGAACCTTCCCAGTGTAGCCTCAAGAAAGAGCTTATTGCATTAGCTAATCCCAGATGTTGCCACTTCTTTCCTTTTCCCCCCAGCAGCGCACCAATACTGGTGTGTTGTTCTGGAGCAGCCTTAGGTGACAGTTTGTAAGTGTGACAACCCCAGGAGTTTGGTTTCATTAAGAAATACTCGTGGGCCAGGTCTACAACAAGCAGGATATAGCGGTATAAAAGTGGTATATGGTAGGTGTCAATGGGCCCCAACAGTTGTCAGTGCACTTCAATACCACTATAAAGCAGTAGTGTGGCTCCTGCCTTTTATATACCGCTTTCATACCTCTTTCATAGTGCAATATCCTCCTTGGTGTGGACTGAGCCGTGGACTAATGAATAACTTTTTTAAAAATCTGATCAATTTTTATTTGGTAAATTGACAAGAAAGGCAGGATAAAAATTATCTAAATAAGCTGAAATACCAGACAGTCAAGGGATGCATGAGAGGCATCGCAGGGAAGCATAGGCTAAACCTGGCCCCTGCCACTAATGCTCCTCTCCCCACTGTTCAGCACATGTGAGAAGGGGCTCTACACATGACCTTCTGCTTGGGCCAGAATTCCCCCCTTGCTATGGTATCCACATAGAGCCTCTTATGCATGCAAGACAGTAGGATTGGAACCACCATATGTATTGGTGACAAAGGTGAGGGCAGCCTGAGGCTCTTCTCATGAACATGTGGGGTGGATTGTCCAAACCCACTGCTGATAATAGCTATTGTTTGGGGATTTCTCATTTAGCTATAGCTATATTTCTGTGATGTTTTTATTTTTTATTTAGTTATTTGAGGTATTTTTATGTCTCTCCTCAGCCACAAAGTCTCCCAGAGCAGTATACGGACAATCAATTAAACAAGGCAGGCCCTGCCCACACATTTACAATCTAAAAAGACATGACACATGAGGAAAAAGGAATGGGGAGGGAAGAAGGTGGGGAATTATGCTTTCAGCAGGGTGGATGGAATGGCCCTACTTTCCCTCTTATCTTTCTCCATATGGACAGAAACCATGTATATTCAAAGTCTAAATATTATAATCAAAAGAATATCCATTTTATTTCCATTGAACTCACCTCCACAAAAGGTACACCATCCAGCAAACGTTAGTTTCAAATTCCATTGAAAATAACTTATCCTCTCTTCTTGAGTGAGTTCATTCAGAGTTATTATTATTATTATTATTATTATGTGCATTTATATACCACCCCATAGCCGAAGCTCTCTGTGCGGTTTACAAAAATTAAAAACATTGAACATTAAAAAAAAGATATACAAAATTTTAAACCATAAAAAGCATAAAAACAGGTTATAAATACAATATCCATTGTATTTATCCCACTGATATTAACTGGGAGTTATTTAGTTATTATTTCAGTTAGTTCTAATGTTCAGTGGAAAAGATTCCCAGAGCAGCTTACATAAAATCAGTAACAAACAAGGAAAGGTGGTTCCCTGCCCACAGGCACACCATCTAAAAGACATAATACAAAAGAGAAAAATGGATAAAGAGGGAAGAGGTAAAAAAACAAACTCAGGCACCATTTCGTAAAATTACAAAGTTCTTACATTGGCCAGCAGCAAACACCTGATTTTACCCTCATACTCTAGGGTGACCATATGGAAAGGAGGACAGGACTCATGTATCTTTAATAGTTGTAAAGAAAAGAGAATTTCAACAGGTGCCATTTCTGTGCATGCAGCACCTGGTGAAATCCCCTCTTCATCACAACAGTTAAAGATACAGATACAGGAGCCCTGCTCCCTTTTGTATCTGGTCACTCTAGCTATACTATATAGCTTTACTAGAGTGACCAGATACAAAAGAGGGCAGGGCTCCTGGAGCTTTAAAAGTTGTGATGAAGAGGGAATTTCACCAGGTGCTGCATGCATACAGATGATACCTGCTGAAATTCCCTTTTCTATGCAACTGTTAAAGATAAGGGAGCCCAGTCCTCCTTTCCATATGATCACCCTATGATCACCCACCTTAACATTTTATGACAATATGCTGGCTAAGAGAAGAATATATGCAAGGTTAACATTGTTTCCTTTCTCTACCTAGTAAGTCACACAATGAGTCAGAGAGAGAGAAAATGTTTTCTCATTCATCCACTTGGCACAGCCATAATAATCTGAAAATGCCTTGATGATTAAAGTCAGGATCTTAAAGTTTGCTACTTTGAGTCCAATGAGAAAACTGAATGTAAAATGATGTTTACAAGGTTAATAGATATTCCAAATGAGTTCTGGAAAATGAGTTGATGTATCTTTTATTTCCGTTTGAGGTTGTACCACTAGAGGGGGCTAATTTTTAAATCAGATCAAGTCATAACAATTAAACTTGGCAATAGAGAGAAGTATTATTTCTTTACGGGATTTGTTAAAGCAGGGTGGGAAGTTTATGTTTGTTCTTTTAAAATGTTACTTGAAGAAACCGTCTTTGTCATCTAAAATGACTTTTCTTAACCAGGACCTGAACCCTCCAATCATCTTCCATCATCATCACCATCTATATCAAACATCAACAACAAATGTGCTTATATATTTCCCACCACAGGGAAACATAGAAGCCATCCAACATGGGAAAATGAGATGTTGCTGCGTAAAGAAATTTTCATTTTAAATTTATTTTAAGTTGTCATAGGAAATTTGATTGATGTAGTATCCCTATTATTGACAGTCAACTAGACAAACTAAACCATATTGTGTTCAATTTTGGCAGCCTTTAAAAATAGAAGTCTGGGACTCCTCTTTCTCCTGTTGTATTACTATGAGTTAATAATTTCACTCAACTCTAAGTGTATCACCACATTTTACATGGCAGTCGCGTTTGTCACTGGTCTACTCATTTTACACCATTTGTTCCACTGAAAACATGTATAAAGTGTGAATGACAGACACACGTTTTTAAGCACCTGGGGCTGGAAGTTTTGATCAGGCTCGGATCCTCAAGAAGCCTACAGATGTGTTCAAGGATGTGTTGTCTGTTGTTGATCATACTTTGTACGTTTGTTTCAGGAAACACCGATGTAATACTCATGTACTTGCAGGAAAAAATACAATTGCCAGGAAAAAATGTGGAGCTGCTGCTCAAAATAGTTGATAGCAGGATGAGCACACAAATGAATGTCTAGATTGACAAGGGTGTTATCACACTTGTATCTTCCTTGTGGGTTTCCCATAGACATTGGTTGGCTACTATGTGAACAGAATGTTAGACTCTGAGTTCCATCACACCAGTGATTTAATGCACTCTCGCCATGCCTGGTGTGCGGATTTGCAGCATGGTACTCACATGATGCTGTGCCCGTCCTGCTGACACCCTGCCTCTTCCCCAGCCTTTCCTAGAATGCGAAATAATAATAATAATAATAATAATAATAATAATAATAATATATTTATTTATCACCCGCCTCTCCCAACGGATCGAGGCGGGGAACAACACCAAACACAAAATACAAAAACTGATTAAAAGCAGATAAAACCAGTACATCATTAAAACACCAATAAAACACCAATAAAACACTTTAAAATTCATCTGTGTAGGCCTGCCGGAAGAGATCAGTCTTTATAGATCTTTTAAATTCCTGAAGACTAGTAAGTCTGGATTATTTTCCCTAAACGCATTTAACAAGCTCTAAGTCTCCATATAGTTTTAAAGGACCTGGGGGCTTGACTGGATTGCATCAGGTCCTGGCAGAGAAAAGCAATCTCTCACAGCAACTGGCTCCAAACCTCAATATAAAACCCAAACCTTGCATCTCAGGCTCAAAAGCATTTTTAAAAATCATACAATGCCTGAATCTTTGCAGAGACAGGATTGTACTCCCTCGATGCCCCCAGACTAAAGGGTCGTTCCATTTTTGCCCATGAAAAAGGCCATCTGGTTGAGGTACTCATCTGCCAGGACCTGACTGGAGGGAGAAAGAAAAGGGATGGGGTGGGGTGGAGCCGAAGAGCTAACGAGCCAAGTAGCGAAAGAGCAGTTATTCAGGTGAAAGTGGTCATAAGCTTGACATACTTTTGCCTTGGAGGTAAAAAAATGCAGAGGCAAACCAGGGGGGGGATTAGGTGTGATGGAGGTCTAGATAGGCCTTTGGTGTGATACAACACATGTGTCTTTTGTTCTTTAGTCACAAGAATATTGCTTTAGTGCAGTGAAACAATTAGTGGTGATGTTATACCAGACATGTGAGCTGATACAAAACATTGCATCAGCTAGGGTGACCAGATAAAATCCAGGTCAGGGCTTATGTAACTTTAACAGTTGTAGAGAAAAGGGAATTTCAGCCAGTGTCATTGGTATGCAATTAGTTTCTGGTGAAATTCCCTCTTCATCACAACAGTTAAAGTTGCAGGGGCCCTACCTTCTTTTGTATATGGTCACTCTAGTATAGTGCATGCACCTTTAACTGTTGTGATGAAGAGGGAATCTAGACATTCATTTGTGTGCTCATCCTGCTATGAACTATTTTGAGTAGCAGCTCCACATTTTCCACACACTCACAATATTATAATAAGCTGTTCCAATGGGATTTCAACAGGGGCTCCTCCCTGAGATCTTCTCCAAAAGTGGCAACACTGATTTTCTCCAGTACTATACTAGAGCTGACCAACTGTACTAGAGCTGACCATCCGCAGCCATAGCCCCATCCTCACATATAGAAAGGGCAGGGTTAATGGAAGAAATGTGCACTCAAAATAACATGAAACATGCATTTTAACAGTCAGGGTAATCCAAAATGGTACAAAGAATTGTGATGCAACAGCATCCATGACATGGCCATGCTCCCTACACTCATTGAGGCATAGTGACCATAACTGGGTCAGGAATCACCATTTTCTAGGAAAATGAGTTGCTAGTTTCTCTACTGTTTTAAGTCCTTCAACAAGGGTTCCTATTGTGCGGAGACATTGATCGGCTGGTTCAGCAATACACCTGCTGCAACTGCAGTGGCTGGAAGGATTTGATAGGCAGCAGCACAGGGGTGTTGTGCCCTTCATCAGGGAGTCTTGTAGTTGTGTCATTTCTCTGTGCCATTTCAGCTAAGCTTATCTATGGAATAGGCAGCACATTTAAGTAGAAGTATATTCCAATGAAATCGGTTGGACTGACTTTGAAACAAATTTGTTTGAGGATGAAGTATTAGTTATTGGCCATCATTTAAAATGTTG
The DNA here is from genome assembly GCA_029215795.1 of Anniella stebbinsi. NCBI lineage: Eukaryota > Metazoa > Chordata > Lepidosauria > Squamata > Anniellidae > Anniella > Anniella stebbinsi. The sequence continues at coordinate 82,515,806 of JARDYH010000002.1, read as the reverse complement.
TGGGAGGTTTGTTTGTTGTTGTTTTTTGCCTGATATAAAGAACTAACCATATTAACTGGTTTTAATATTACTATTGAGTGTCAATTATTACTCCTGAGCAACATTGGCACAAAGCCATCTGGAGAAATGGTAATCTCCCTGCCTGCATTAATAAGCTTACCTCCAGCTAGCTCCATTAGTCTCTTGCTTTCGTTAAAAAAAATATCTGTCAACCATCTAAAATATAGGAAGAGAAATATATATATAAGATCACAAGATAAATTGCTAGGGAGATTGATGCCTTTCAACTCCAGACCTGGAAAGAGTGATCTCTTGCTGACATTCTACAAAGTGACCATGTGATCACGCTGAGAAATTATTTAGCACTCTGGGCTAATGCTGGCACTGAACGATGAAGGAGTTTGCAGGCAAAAAGATGTTGAAAGACTGACATCAATCAGAGTTAACGGTGGTGTCTTTGCTGATGCGGCACACCCTGGGGTGCTGCCAAAACATCTCCAGAGCAAAGGATGATGAGGCTATGAAGGGCTCTGATGATGACAGATGTTATAGAGCCCTGCAGGCTTCTGAAAGCTGAATTGTTGTTTGGAATGATTTCAGTCCTTTTTTTCCTCTGTTCAGAAGACACCTATCCTATTAGAAAGGTGCGTATAAATCCCTGTACACTCAACATTCAAAGAAACAGGTACAATAGATGGGCAAGATGGATAAAATATTCCATAGCAACCCACCTGGCCAGGTTATTAGGATGAATAATGTTTGCCTTCCTTCGATATATACCTTGCTCCAAGACAGAAGGAAATGAGCTGCATATTCTATGTGTTTGTGAGAACAGTCGTGGGAGGTCTTTTAGAAGTAATGGAGTAAGCTCCAAAATGAGATTTCTCACTGAATATGCCTCATTTATCAGCATACCTACATTTAAATCACAGAGTTGTTAAGATCAAATATTGTGGGTAGGGAAGTTCTCTGATGTACCTGGCACCATAGTAGTGTTGAAAGCTCCTTTCCTAGCAAAGGTCCATGGGCCTTTCACATCTGCATAATAGGGTTCAGGTTCTTGCCTTCATGTCTACGCCATGCAGTTATCCAGGGGCAGTCTCCAGGTCATCCCTCTGCATCCAAATGATGCACAGGAGATCCCAGGGTTAACTGGGGATGACCAGAGACTTTCTCCAGGATAACTGAAACCGGGGATGTCCCAGTTTTTCCGTGGTCCCAGACCACAGCTGGTGTGGCACAGTCGCCTGAGTCCTCAAACAGGCACGGAGCTGCACGGGGTGGCTCCGTGCCCTTGGGGGGGAGCAATTTTGCCAACCCTGGGATGGCAGGGTGGGGTGAGGGTGGGAGCACATTTTTTCCTTACATTTTCCATGGATCGGGACCATGCAACCAGGTACCTCTTCTAAAAAAAATTGCGCCTGTGACATCCCTCTTCCCTTCCAGGACGTCGCATGGCCATATAGATGTTGGGGGAGGATCACAGAAGCAGTTAAGTCCACAATCCTCCCCCTCCCTCCCGCTACACCCTTAGGTATAGATGAGCCCTTAATTTCATATGGGCAATAGTGCACTTGTTGGATTTCCTTCCCATATGGATCTGTCAAAGATAGGGGAGGCTCTTTCAGGAGAAAAGAGCTGTCAACCCCATAAAACCATAGGAAAATTAAAACAATTCTTTGATGCTCTGTTCATCACAAGTGGGTACCATTTCCTTTTCCTGAAAAAGCCACATAAACATCAAGGCAAATAAACAACATGTGATTAAATATTCAGACAATCAGGAGTAATCATATAATAATTGCAAGTACATGGCAATAAATAAATAAATAAATAATTGTGCAAAGCCACTCTTAGGAAAACTAGTTCCACTGCAAACGTTGGGGAACTGCCTTGTCATCTGTTACTTTCCTGTTCTAGCTCTTATTGCTTACAAGAGGCCTCATGGTACCACACCTGCTAAGCTACATGTTAGTTGCAATTATATAATAAAATATTTCAATCAAAATTATGAATAGTCCTATAGGTTTCTGCCACTATAGATGCACCATAAAGGCTGTAGGTTAATTGCCCCCAAGTCTTGCCTTTCTCCCCTAATCAAATGCTGATACTGTGACACCCAACCAGCTTGATGTTGAATAAAATAACTTCATATTCAAATTACAAGAAAGGTGGATTTTCAATTAATTGTTAGGAACTATTTCCTGATAGTACAAGCTATTCATTGGTGGAACAGACTCCCCCAACAGGTGGTGGACTCTCCATCATTAGAAGTTTTTTTAGATGAGGCTGGATGGCCACCTATCACAGATACTGTACCTGTGGACTTCCTTCATTAGCAGGGAGTTGAACTAAATGACCATTAAGATTCCTTCAAACTTTAGAGTTCTATAATGTAATGCTACAAATGGTACTTTTGCATCCTGGGTGGTATGAATGCAAAAAGTCATAACCATGAGCCATAAAGTTGGGATCAGTCATTGTTCCCTGTCAAAATATTTACTTGCCATAAAACAATAACCCTTTCTACACCAAAGGGCCTTCCGGAATGCAGGGGGGAGGATCCTGGAATTTCCTGCTTTCACGATTGTCCCCCAGAGTCTAGATGGCCACGCAACATCCCGGAAGGGAAGAGGGACATCATGGCCACCATTTTTTTTAAAGAAGAGGGGCTAGTCGTGCAATTGCAATCCAGTGCAAAAATGAGTTAAAAAAAAAAAAAAGAAGCTGCCCCAACCTTCCACCATCGCAGGGATGGTGAAATTGTTTTTTCCCCACCCCCATGGACAGGGAGCCTCCTTGTACAGATCCATGCCCACTGTGAAGGCCGCGCTGCTTGCAAGGACACGGGAGCAGCAGCCACACCTCCCGCGGTACTCAGAATGGTCCAGGGACCATGGGGAAAATCGGGATAAGTGGGGAACCAGTTATCCTGGAAAAACAGAGGGGTCGTCCCTGCCTGCCCCTGGGATCAACCCAGGGACAACCCAGGTGAAAAAAACATAGTGTAGACATGACCAAAGTCTACAGATTCCTGTGCCGTTGGTAGAATAATGTTCCTATGCTTTGCATTGAACTCATTGTATGTTGCCTTAATTGATTGCATGTAGAAAGAAGATAGGAGCGGAGATAATCTCTTATTAGTTTCTCTAGTTTAGAGGCACCTCTTCAGAGCTCTGTAAAGGATATTTGTGCTGTAATTATCCCTCTTCCACTCCTACAGAGAAAGTCTTGCATTGGCAACAACATGTTTGAACTATGCTATTCAGCAAGAGCCCTTCATTCCTTAGCTCTCCAATACAGAAGACTAAATTCCATGGCAACGTCAAATAAAAAAGGATTTTATTAAATAATGCAATCAGCTGTAGTTTACCCTTTGCTACTTAATTTAATAGTAAGCCCACTCGGCTCTTTAAGCTTCTTTCAGTGAACCACGGAATTTGATATTAGAACTGCCTAACTGTATTATAGAATTTGCATTATAGAATTTGTTGCAGAATACTTGAAAGGTTTTGAACATTTTAGGTCCTGGGGTGGAGGAGGGATCGGCAGGGAGGAGAGAAATGGGGAAAGCTCTTGAAGGAATGGAGACACAGCTCTAGATTGTAAGTTGATTGACAGCAAAGCAGATAGCAATAAGCATGAATGGCATGAACGTAAGTTGGGGGTGGCATGTTAAAGAAGCAATCCATCAAGGGAAAAAAGAGACAAATTAACAAAACATCAACACAGCCTGAAATCCTTAATGTTCCTGTGCCCACACACTAGTAAAAAGACTAACGTGAAGAAAGAAACAGCTGTAGGCTTCTCCACTCACAATTCCCTTTTAAAAGTTTTGAATTATACCAGAACCCCAAACCAATTACCAATTACCAACTTCCTTAGTTTCATTGAAGCCCTCTGGTGGGCCACTTCCTCTGTCAGTGAGCCTTAGCAGGTTTGCCTGGCTATGGTGGATGACTGGATCTAGCCACAATGCTCCACACTGATGCTATGGTGGGGGCATGTGAGAAATTAAAATGGGTGGCTGGATTTGGCTTGGTGTTGCCAGGAGTGCCAGGACAGAAATAATAATAGTAATCATAATCAGACCAGACATAATGGTTATAGACAAAAAAGAAAACACATGTACCTCATTGACATAGCAATACCTAATGACAAAAATGTTGTAGAAAAGGAAGCAGAAAAGAGAAAAATATACACCAATGGTGATGGAAGTTAAAAAATTATGGCAACAGGAAAAGGTCACAATTATTCCATCACAATTATTCCATTAGTTGTAATCTGTCACTAGCATCACATCAAAAAACTATACAGAAAACCTTCAGAAATTGGGCCAACCAAAATACATCCACACCAACATCCAGAAAGCAGTCATACTTAAAACATGCTCAATTGTCAGGAAATTCCTGAATCAGTAAAAGACAGCATGACCTGGCAAAGCCCATCATGTCTGTCTAGAAAAACTGCCATGAGCGAGAAAATAATAATAATAATAATAATAATAATAATAATAATAATAATAGTAAGCCATCAACACCCATGCAATACCCATTCTCACATACTCACTTGGAATCATACACTGGTTGCACACTGAACTCGAAGAAATAAACAGAATCAATTGCACCGAACTCACAAAACACCACATGCTCCATCCCAACTCATGCATTGAAGGAACAACAATCAGCAGGAAAGAAGGAGAAAGAGGTCTGCTAGACATTAACAGAATTCATGCTAAACAGATAAAATCACTCAGAGAATTCTTCCACACTCAGAGAATTCTTCCATTCATAAAGCCATAGTAACAGCAAATAACAATTACACCCCACTCAACCTAGCACTACAAAACAAAGACCAAAAATGACCACTCACACTCGCAGAGAAAAAAGAAAAAGGGGCACAAAAAACACTCCATGGGAAGCACTACAATATAATACAGAACCCACAAATAAACAAAGAACAATCGTACGAATGCTCAGGAAGGGTGAACTATTTCCAGAAACTGAAGGATTCCTAATAGTTATACAGGATCAAGTTATAGCCACCAAGAACTAAAAAAAAAACATCATAAAATATAACAGTGTATCAACAGACCTATGCAGGAAATGCCATCAATTCCAAGAAACAATAGACCACATAACAGGAGGATGTAAAATTCTGGCAGGAATGGACTATACAGACAGACACAATACAGCTGCAAAAATAATTCACCAACAACTGGCCATCAAATTTAATCTGATCAAACAACCTACACCATACTATTCATACTCACCTGAAGCAATCTTGGAAAATGCAGATCATAAAATATACTTGGACAGAACAATTCATATCGACAAGACAATACCCTGCAATCGACCAGACATAATGATCATAGACAAAAAAGAAAAACACACATACCTCATCGACATAGCAATACCGCATGACAAAAATGTTGAAAAGGAAGAAGAAAAGAGAGAAAAATATACACCACTGGCCATGGAAATCAAAGAACTATGGCAACAGGAAAAGGTCACAATTATTCCGTTAGTCACATCAGTCACTGGCATCACATCAAAAAACTATACAGAAAACCTTCAGAAACTGGACCTACCAAAATACATCCATACCAACATCCAGAAAGCAGTCATACTTAAAACATGCTCAATTGTCAGGACATTCCTGAATCTGTAAAAGACAGCATGACTAAGTTTTGAAAAAAAAATTAAAAAATTTTTTTTTAAATTTAAATAAATAAATAAATAAAGACAGCATGACTTGGCAAAGCCCATCATGTCTGTCTAGAAAAACCGCCACAAGTGAGAAAAAGATGAAATAATTAATAATAATAATAATAATAATAATAATAATATAATGGGGGACCAGGGCTGGTTTCAGTAATGATGCTGGGGCCCTGGCAGCTCCTGAAACCAGCCAGAGCTTACATTTTTATTATTTATTTCTATGGTGCCATCCAGAGTACACAGTTTCTATTAAAGGAAATGACAGTATCTCTACTGAAGTGAATTGAGGGTCTGAACTGAATCCTCACTTGTGAGCCCTTCTCAGTACTTTTATTGCAGAGATGGGGAATCTCTAGCCTATGTTCTAAATTAATCCATTCCAGTATAACACCTTGACTTGTTTTATAACACTCACTGAAAACTTGGACTCATAACTGTGTACAATTAATATGTGGAGTTGGAGAGTAAGATTACACTCACTGGTCACAATTTCCAGGTGTTGATCATACCTTATGCATATAAGCTTTGGTACCTTTCATTTTTTGCAGACACCTCCTGTGCACAGAAATACAGAAGCTCTGTTTACTCCATATCAATGCATGATCAATGCACGGAGGTCAGGGTGGAGCCTTCAACCAGGATCCTACTTCACTGTTCATGCATTTATTTTATAGTTTCCCATCATCTGCCCAGGACCTCAGTGAGACCAAAACAGCAGCATCTCTATAAAGGGACTGGAAGCATGTTATGTGGCAGTATCCAACCGTGTCATTCCACAAACTCAAATAGCACTCGCGGAGCTCCACTGAATGTTTCCATAGTGCAGGTGGTTGCCCATCAACACGTTGTGCAACCGGTTGTTCAAGAAGTTTCACAACACATTGATGGGTTGCACAATACGTAGCACAAATGTTATGTGGAATGGGTTGCACAAGTATAATGCATAGCTGTTCGCGCAACCATGCTTGTGCAAACATAACTTTAGTTGGATTGTTCTCTCGCGCATAGTGCAGTAGCACAACACCATTTGTGCTAACGGAATGACAAAATTGGATACTGGCCCATGGTGGCACAGTCCAGTGGAGTGTTTAAAGTTGAAAAATATGCTTTAGTGAGAGAGAAAGGAGGCTGGAAATGCAAGTATTTTGTGATGGAAAAAGAGATAAAAGAACTGGGGTTTTACAGGGAGAGAGCAGACAATAAGAGAGCAAATCTATGGGCTAGACGCCTAAATAACAGAAACCTCCAAGATTGGAGGCTTCCACCCAATCTATGTCTTGCCAGGCTTTTGCCAGCAGGGAACAACGGAGGCCTTTTTGCCTCTCCACCCTGCTTTGAAACAATTTTCATTGGATGGGCCTCTGAACTCGTCTAACATGAGTTAACTGCCAGAGGCAGGGACAGAGTCTGAGGCGCCTTTGGATCCATTGGATCCATGACCTCTCCCCTTCCTGCCCACTGGCCTGCCCTGTCACCCACCCACCCACCCACTTTCCTCCCTTCCCAAGGTAAAAGTCCCAGGTGAGAGCTCAGAGCCTTCTGGGGCAGCTGGGAAAGTCTGGGGAGAGGTGAGGGGGGTTGGGGGAAGAGGAGATCCACAGTCCAATCTCCTCCTTTGAGGTTGGAGCTCTGTCTTCATCCTTGAAAGGGAGATGTGATGTATCTTATGGCCTCTCAGGCGCAATCTAAGGGCCACAGCATTGTTCTCTAAGAGCCTGTGTCCAAAACAAAAACAAAAACCCTGGAAGACAAGCAGCAGTGTTGTTGTTATTATTTTTAATTATTATTGTCATTATTTATTGCATTTATATACCGCTCCATAGCCGAAGCTCTCTGGGCAGTTTACAAAAATTAAAAACATTGAACATTAAAAAACTGATATACAAAATTTTAAAAGCATAAAAAGCCTAAAACAGCTTATAAATACAATATCCATTTAAAACAACTATTCTGGGTTGTTTTTACCAGCCCCCTTTGTTTTTTCCCTTAGCTAGTTTCTCTTAAACAGTTACAGTTTAATACACATTTTAGATTTGTATCTGAAGATTGTTCTGTTCCCCATGTATGCCACTTTTCTTTTATAAAATCCCCAAATGTTTAGTCACCAGTAAGGTAAAGTGCAAGATGGACAAAAGCAACAGGGCTTAGAGTACAAATGTAAGTAACACAGTAAAATGGAATAATGCATCTAGTGCTAAGAAATCAGAAATCACAAGGCTTTCTAAACATAACAAAGAACAAAATCTGTGTAAAAGAAGACTTCCTTTTCCCCCTGATATTTGAAAGGACAGACTTATTCTGGCTTAAGTGACGAGTACCTCAGCATCTGTTTTCCAACTGGACCTGGTAAGGATGCAGTTAATGGCTGGGTTTGGACCATCAGCAGGGGAAACAACACAGCGTTGGTCATTGCCTTCATCCCTGCACAAGCTGGTTGCAAAACCAGGATTGCCCTAATTGCCCATGATGCAGATTGCCATGTCATCACTGGCATATTGACTTTTCACCCACCCTACCACATCTACTGCAAGCTATGGTTTGTGGAATGGGTGAAAAGTCACTACACCCATGCTGAACACTGGGTTCAGATGACACGACAACCTGCAATGCAGGTAATTAGGGTAATCCAGGTTATGTGATTGGCAGGAGCAGGGGAAACAACCAATGCCGTGTTGTTTTCCCTGCTGATCGTCTGTACCCAGCCACTGACTTCCATGGTTGTGTTTGAGCAGAGTGTTCATTATGAACCCCTGAAGCATTTGGAAATAAAAAAAATATCCTATGGTGGTTTTTATACAAAATTCCAGGGAAGCAGACTTAATACTATATCTTGATTGGTTTGATATCATATCCATGGATTTGTCTGAGGACATTTCACTACCTGAGTTATATTGGAATTTGGCTTGTGGTAATAATGTCCCCAAAACCATTTGCGTGAGTTCCTTTGCATTGTTGTGTGAGGATCCCAACTAGAACAGTTAACACTGCAGGAGCTATACTAGAGTAACCAGATACAAAAGAGGGCAGGGCTTCTGCAGCTTTAACTGTTGTGATGAATTATTATTATTATTATTTATTTATTTATTTATTACCCGCCTCTCCCTCTGGATCGAGGCGGGGAACAATATCAAACATAAAATACACAAAACTGATTAAAAGCACATAAAACCAATACATAGGGTGACCATATTTTGGAAACCAAAAAGGAGGACAACATGGCCACCCCTCCAAGGGGGCGTGCCCACCCAAACATGGCCTTGGTCACACGTCTGATTTCACAGCACATAATTAAACAAACTTGTACTACATAACATCTTAATGTTAAAATCACTGAAATAAAGAACAAGTGAGACATTCAAAGACATTTGTAGCTTTTGCTGTACTTTGAAGCTTTTGCCATAGTCTGTGTGATACAGTCTCCCCTTCCCTCAGGTATCTTTTTTGACTGCAAATCCTTCACTGGATGACCATAGTCTCAACTTCCCTAACATTTAACACTCTTTCCCCATCACCTTTCTCAAATCCATACTTACAGATTCAGCATACTGCTACCACTGAATAAGTGCAGAAAAACCGAGTACAACAAACTAGCATTCAGAAAGAATATAAAATACTATCCCCCTGCAAACAAAAGCCATGGAACAAAATGGACTAACGGCTTCCCTCCTTTTATCCAAATATCTCCTGAATTTACACTGCCTCAGTGTGCAGAGAACAGAGATTCCAATCAGGGACCCAAAGAAAACTGGCCAAAAAACCCTCAGAAACAGGTCCCATTGATTTCAATGAAGCTTACTCCCAGATAAATGAATATAGGATTGCAGACACTTAACATCTGTGCATCTTTCTTTAGCAAGTGCAAGCCCCTTCTGTCAAGGACAACTGTGCACTCACAGAACCTGGCCTCATGGATCATGCAACCAGCAGGTGCTCTCCAGAAAGATGCTTTCAGAGCCTAGGAGATCCAGACACATTCAGACAAGACACACTATGCACTCACATATTATCTTGCTGGGACAGAACAATTCCCAGAATGACCAGATACAAAAGAGGACAGGGCTCCTGCAACTTTAATTGTTGTGATGAAGAGGGAATTACACCAGGTTGGGGGGAGGGAGGAATCCACAAAGCCACACTGTAAAATAATCATAATCACAATCTCAAAGCCATACAGAAAAGAAATGTCTGTAACCGAGCTGAAAGTTGTGAGTATATATATCCCTTCGCATGTAGTATAATAATCATCATCACCTGCATCAGCACAAAAGCAGTTTTGGAGCCACATTTTTTTTAAAAAAATCATCATCATCCACACACACCTCACACACGATCACCAAAGGCAATAAAAAATAAAATCTACATACCCCTGCATACCCACCCAAAGTGGGGGGAAACCCCACCCTTCCCCAAGACAATTTAAAAAAAAACTCCCCACACACACTTAACCGGGGGGGGGGGGGGAGAATAAAAATCCACCCCACACTCATCCAAGGCAAAATAATCATAATCATAATGGCTAAAAATAGAATACAAATCCACCACACACCAACATACTCACCCATGGCAAAACTGATAATAGTTTTTAAACTCACCCAAGGCAACCCACTCTCTACACACATTCACCCAATTAAGAGTCTATCTACACTACTGCTATAAAACAGTTTTAAATGGTTTAAAACGGTTTATAACAGTTTTGAGAACTGTTGGGGCCCAGGACACGCTCCACAGACAGTTTTCAAAACGTTTCCAAAGTGTTTTATCCTGCGTGTGTAGATAGGCTCTAATTCATCAAAATCAGTACCCAAAGAATGGATAGAAAATCAGTAACAACTTATTTCATCATTGCAGCCAGAGATAAAATCTAATCTACCCCCAACACCCCACTAGACTTGGATTGCAGCTAGAGACAGTTCATTTGGCCTGCATTACTTTAACACACACACACCACACACACAGGCGCACACAGGAGCAGCAATTCCCAGGTGGGCGCACAGCGGAGGAACGTGCCAGTCCTTCTATTTTAAAAAGGGGGGAGATTAAGTTGAGGTAGCGCACTAGGTTAAAAAAGTCAGTTGAAGCCAAACCGTATTACCTGGTGGTTGGAGGGGATGAGGCACCATCAGTGTAAAGCCCCCCTCTCTCTAGGTCTAGGGAGCAGGAAAATAAAATACCATCAGCCGCCTCAGCAGCCCCACTGGCCAGGCCCTGGCTAAGCAAACACGGAGGGACCACGTCAGCCCAGGTGGAAGCGAACCCAGGCAGCGGCTGCAGCCGTAATAACTCACATGCTGGCCGGAGGCCCGAGCGCTGGGAAGAAGCCCGAGCAGCGGCTGAATCAAGGCGCGGCTGTGGAAGACGAGGAGGAGGACGGGGCAGGCGGCGCTGGCTGGAGGCCCAGGCGCCGGTGGGAGCAAGTTTGGGCGAGCCGCATGCAGTGCACGCGGAGGCTGAAAACGGAGGGGAGCTGAACAAAGAGCAACCAAATCGCCATGTGCTCATAAAAACGGGGAGGAGGCGCCCTAACTGGCCCGGGAAGGTGCAAGGTGAGCCACAAGCACCGCCACTGCTTTACCTCCTCCGCTGCCGCTTCTCTCTTCATGCCCCACTGCTTCAGCGTCCTCCTCTGCTGCTTCTCCACCACCAATTCTCCGCTGCTGCTGCCACCACCACCGGTTCTCCTCCTCGGGTCTCCTCCTCCTCCTCCTCCTCCATCCGTCCGTCTTCTCCTCCTCCTCTGTCTGTCTTCTTCTTCTCCTCCTCTGTCTGTCTTCTTCTCTTCCTCCGTCTGTCTTCTTCTTCTTCTTCTTCTTCTCCTCCTCCTCCTCCTCCTCCTCTGCCGTTGCCGCTCTCATCGCAGCAGCCTGGGCCCTGCTGCTGCTTCTGCTGTAAAAAGCCCCTGATCGGCCCGGGGAAGGGGCTAGAACGACGCGCACCCGGAAGTGCGGGTGTGCGTCGTTCCAGCCTCTTCCCCGGCCAATCTGGGCCTTGTTCTTGGCCAGCGCAATCGCGCTAGCCAAGAACAAGGCCCGGATGGCGGAGGGGGGGGGAGGCCGGAACGACGCGCACCCGGAAGTGCGGGTGTGCGTCGTTCCAGCCTCTTCCCCGGCCGATCTGGGCCTTGTTCTTGGCCAGCGCAATCGCGCTAGCCAAGAACAAGGCCCGGATGGCGGAGGGGGGGGGAGGCCGGAACGACGCGCACCCGGAAGTGCGGGTGTGCGTCGTTCCAGCCTCTTCCCCGGCCGATCTGGGCCTTGTTCTTGGCCAGCGCAATCGCGCTAGCCAAGAACAAGGCCCGGATGGCGGGGGGGGGGGGGGAGGCCGGAACGACGCGCACCCGGAAGTGCGGGTGTGCGTCGTTCTAGCCTCTTCCCCGGCCGATCTGGGCCTTGTTCTTGGCCAGCGCAATCACGCTAGCCAAGAACAAGGCCCGGATGGCGGGGGGGGGGGGGAGGCCGGAACGACGCGCACCCGGAAGTGCGGGTGTGCGTCGTTCTAGCCTCTTCCCCGGCCGATCAGGGCCTTGTTCTTGGCCAGCGCAATCGTGCTAGCCAAGAACAAGGCCCGGATGGCGGGGGGGGGGGGGGGGAGGCTGGAACGACGCGCACCCGGAAGTGCGGGCATGCGTCGTTCCGGCCTCTTCCCTTGCTGATCTGGGCCTTGTTCTTGGCCAGCGCAACCGCGCTAGCCAAGAACAAGGCCCAGATGGCACGGGAGAGGCCCAATTTTTCCGGACTTTGGGGGATATTTAAAAATTTCCCCCCCGGACTCAAATTTGGCCCCTTTTCCCTGACATGTCCGGGGGGATCCGGACGTCTGGTCACTCTACCAATACATCATTAAAATACCAATACAACACTAATAAAATTCATCTGGGTAGGCCTGCCGGAAGAGATCAGTCTTTATAGCTCTTTTAAATTCTTGAAGATTGTTGAGTTGGCGGATCTCTTCTGGCAGGTCATTCCACAATCTGGAAGCGGCAGAAGAAAAGGTCCTCTGGGTAATGGTTGTCAGCCTAGTTTTTGTTGACTGTAGTAAATTCTTCCCAGAGGACCTGAGTGTGCAGGGCGGATTGTATGGGAGAAGGTGATCCTGCAGGTAACCTGGACCCAAACCATGTAGGGCTTTATAGGTAATGAAGAGGGAATTTTACCAGGTGCTGCATGCATACAAATGACACCTGCTGAAATTCCCTTCTCTATACAGCTGTTAAAGATACAGGAGCCCTGTCCTCCTTTTCATATGGTCACCCTAACTTAGTCCCAATGTGTGATGCTTTGGAAGTACAAGAGCAAATGGGTAAGGAGACAAAAGGCAATGAGGTGGAAAGTTTAACATAAGCCATATGCAGGATAAGGACATTATATAGGATTCATGTAGGATTTCCCTTCTCCCAACACGTGAGTTGCTTCACTTGTATGAGTCACCTGAAGGTATTTGCTTTGTAAGTACCTTTCTGCAGCTCTGCTTGTTGTCACTGGTCATCTCGAGCATGCAAAGGGATGTGTCATGGGTTGGTGTATGGAAAGACATAGGAAGCTGCCTTATACTAAGTCTGGTCCATTTAGCTCAATATTGCCTACACTGATTGGCAGTAGCTCTCCAGGGTTTTAGACAGAGATCCTTTCCTCCTGGGACGTCGCACAGCAGTCTAGACGCTGGGGGAGGATCATGGAAGTAGGTAAATCCGCATTCTTCACCCCTCCCTCTACACCCTTAGGTGTAGATGAGCCCAAAGTTTCCTAGAGTAAAAGAATCCAGTGGTTATTTTTAATGGTAAAATAAAAATAATTTTTTTAAAAAAAAAAAAATACTTTAAAATTAATGTAAGAATAATAATAATAAAAGGAGAAATTAGACTGCAGAAAGAAGTTTAAGCTTAAGAAACAGTAGTGGGTAAGAGAACAACAACAACCCCCCAAAGGCATGTGAACACATGAGGAAAATTAAAACAGTCAAGCGAAGGAAGGAACAGAGCAGAAACTGGAAAACTCTAAACTACCTGACTGCCATTTTCTCTACAGACAGAATCAATTAGATGGAAAGCATCATCAATAAGCTAAAAGGGGGAAATAAGTCAACAATGCAGAGAGAGTGTTGAGATGCAGTAGCAATAAGAACCCATCAACTCAGAGCTTTCAACATCTTGCCTCAGAACATATTTCAGCAATACACTGAAATTGCCCTGTTAATTGTTTGTCTACATGTTTTCATGCTATAAAAGCATGGAAAGTTTTAAGTTCAATCTGCTATTGCACATTCTCATCATTCATTTGAAATGTTTCTTTTAAACCCTCCAATAACCAAAATATATATGGAGGAGAGAGAAAGAAAATGAGTGAGTGAGAACAAGATTCCTAGTGTAAACCAAACTCAGATAAAAGGAATAAATGAAAGCAGGACCTCAGTTGGGATTGGGCTTTGTTTATGTCTTCCCCACCTCACAAAATAATAATAAATATGGATGAGATGAAGAAGTTGCTTATATTGATTATAAAACAGAATGCTCATTTCCTTTAAGGCATTGCTGGTAGCAGCAAACCAGGGAGGCATTGGATGAAGTTCTGCATGGCTTGTGCTGACATTGTTGGTGGACTGAGCTTTTTATGTAGAGTAGGGTGACCAGATAAAATCCAGGTCAGGGTTCATGTAACTTTAACAGTTGTAGAGAAAAGGGAATTTCAGCCAGTGTCATTTGTATGCCATTAGTTCCTGGTGAAATTCCCTCTTCATCACAGCTGTTAAAGTTGCAGGGGCCCTGCCTTCTTTTGTATATGGTCACTCTAGTATAGTGCTGCACCTTTAACTGTTGTGACGAGGAGAGAATTTCACCAGGAACTAATTGCATACAAATAACTCTGGCTGAAATTTCCTTTTTTCTACAACTGTTAAAGTTACATGAGCCCTGACCTGGATTTTATCTGGTCAGCCTAATGTAGAGCACACATAACCTTAAAATGAAGAGTACAGCAATTGAACATAATGGCTTTCAAGACATATCTTAAATCTGTGTATGGGAGAAAATGGGCAATGCTAGGGGCTGAATACTGTTTCAAAGGGGCATTTCCAAGCCAAGCTATTGGGCTTTTTTTAGTCTACACAAGCATTGGAGTGTGCCCTTACAGTTACTACTTTTACATCTGCTAATTTGCTTAATATAGCAATAGGAAAAAAAGAAAACAAAAGAGTGGGGGAAAGGGGGCATTTGAAAAGAAGGAAAGGAAGATAAGGAAAAAAATAAACAGAACAGGGTGTTGATAGTGGATGGGTGGTACAGGGGGAGGAACATGTCCTCTACTACTCAATCTGCACAGAGTTCTAAAAATTCTGCCAGACATTTTGGAATGTATTTTCCTTCACTCTTTTTATGTAAACTATTGGCTCATTAGCTGGAAGCTCCGAAAAGTCTTTCACCCCTTGAACTACAATGCCTGCCTATAAAAGGAGCAAATTAACACCTTCTGCGTCAACCAAGTGTTGATATACACATTTTGGTTACATTTAGCCAATGCAGTGCAGGAGCTTGGATGCTATGTACAGATGTGGGACACCCACATTTATATCCCTGCTTCACTCTGAAGCTCACTGGGTGGCCCTAGGCAAGTTACTATCTCTGTCTAGCCTGAGAGAGGGTTGTTTGTGAAAGCTGGGTGTTTATGGAGCTGCTGTGAAACTCAGCAGCAGCTTGCTTGTTGGGTGGTATGAAGTGCTGCTGCCAGGAAGAAAAGACTCCGAAGCTCTTTGGGTCAATGAAGTTAATCACACACATTCCTTTGAATCCCAGACTATGGCTTAATCCACACCAAGCAGGACGTTGCACTATGAAAGCAGTATGAAAACAGTATATAAAAGTCAAGAGCCACACCAAGCAGCAGTATGAAAGCGGTATATGGTATGTGTCAATGGGCCCCAATAGTTGTCAGTGCACTTCAATACTGCTATAAAACAGTAGTGTGGCTCTTGCCTTTTATATACCGCTTTCATAGTGCAATTGGATCTGTTTGTAACGATGACAGCATGATCATTTATGCTCCATCCTGACTTTTCTTCTTAAGTACACTGACCCACAATGGATCAGATTGCAGTCATCAAACTACTTTTTCCAACGGTGCCTTCTAAGATGGCGATGGGCAAAAAGTAGATCTCTAGAAGTTTGACTTCAACTCCCAGCATTCCTGACCATTGACCATGTTGGCAAGAACTTCTGCCCAACCATCTGGAGATCTACCTTCTGTCAAACCCTGTTCTAAGACACCATCCAGTATTGTACACCTAAGCCCCATTTTATAGTTATTAGCTATGTTATGTTCAAGTCAAATTATACACTGACAGAACACAAAACAATTCCCTTAAGCCTCTTTTAAGTTGCATAATTTTGCCTAAAACACCTGAACTGGATACAAGCCAGTTAATTCAATTACACTAATAGTGACTTTGCTTCACTAGATTCTTGTTTATTGTGTTAATCACTGGATATTAAAATGTGCTTACTGTAAAAGCATGCAGATGTAGTCCCAGTTCTCTCTTCTGGAAGCCAACCTAATTTTTTGGATCAC
The DNA here is from genome assembly GCA_029215795.1 of Anniella stebbinsi. Taxonomy (NCBI): domain Eukaryota; kingdom Metazoa; phylum Chordata; class Lepidosauria; order Squamata; family Anniellidae; genus Anniella; species Anniella stebbinsi. Next base: position 82,499,533 of record JARDYH010000002.1, on the reverse strand, counting down.
TCATATCCAAACTAGCAAGATGCAGTCAACAGCTGAAAGTCAACTATAATGACTACTAGTGTTTGTTTGTTTTATTTATTTATTTTATTATTACATTTATATCCTGCCTTTTTTCCTGTTGCAAGGAACTCAAGGTGGCTGACTCAAGGTGGTCATTCTGCTCTCCATTTTATCCTCACAACAACCCTATGAGGTAGGTTAGGATGAGAGTCACTGAGTGGCCCAAAGTCACCCAGTGAGGTTCATGGCTGAGTGGGGACTAGAACATGGGTTCTCATGAGTCCCAGTCCATCCCTCTAAACACTACACCATACTGGCTCTCTGGATTATCACTCCAAAACAAATCACCACACTTGGTGTCCACTATGTAGAATGCCCCAACACCCCAGCCCCCTGTCACAGGATATAAGAAACAAACACACACCCCCAGGAAAATAGGTTCCATTCCTGAAACTGGGGCTGTGAGGATGAAGAATTGCACACAGGTAAGCCAGAGAGGGAAACTGAGCAAATGAAGGAGATCGTAGTACAAAGCATGACACCTGAACTCCCTCCCCATTCCCCACCCTTCAGGAAAAGCTGAGAGTGTGCAAAGTGCTCATACTGCTGGCTGTACACTCCTGACTCAACTTTATTTGCAGAATATGAGTCAGGACATATGGAATAAAACGAACAGGAACTGAAGACAGTGTTCCAATGCAAGTCCCTACAATGGATAGATGAGTGTCATCTTGATGACTATCTCCCCGACAGGTAAAGTTCCAGTTGTGCTCAGCTAGGCTGAGGCATGTGAATGGAAAAGCATCTACGCGTTGGATGATATTGTCCATCGTTGCCCACCCTGAGGGTCCCGTCGAGATGAAAAGTGCAGGATAAAATGTTTTTGTACAGAAAATAAATAGAAACAAATTACTAGGGAATTAATTATAAATACTCAACTATAGGGCTGTCTACTGTGCACTTGCTGTTGAAGCTTCTGACTTTCCTGATCAATCCCAGCTACAAAATTCTGATTCCTAATTCTCATAAAGACAGTAATACGTATGTGCTTTGTCAGTACTCTCTCTCTGTGTGTGTGTGTGTGTGTGTGTGTGTGTGTGTGTGTGTGTGTAAGCATTGCTGCCACGTTGGGATTCAATCCCTTCATCTTGGAAACTCCATGCAAACCTCCCACAGGGAGCGTCTCTTTCTAGCTGCCCGCCTGCCTGCCTGGGTATTGTGAGTACCGGGTGGGGTGGTGTCATGGGGTTGTTCAGACATCATTTTGCATTGATAGAATTACCATCAATATTGCTATGTTAACTCTTGCATCTGTGGCTATTATTGTGCAGCTATTGCTGCTGCTGCTCTGCTGTTATGAGTACATAGGATAGCATAGCAGATGTGCAGGGTAGCAGGGCCATTATGGCCTTGTGCTTTCTCTCAGCCTCAGTTCGTGAGCTAAAAAAAAAAGAGTATGTTTTTTCTTGCAGTGTCTTTCCTTATAAGGTGATTGTAAATAATTTCAAAACACTTGGTATATTAAAAGTAATGGTAACTGGTAAACATAAACATGATACAATGGTTGTTTAATGTATGAATAGTATTAGCTCGATGAGGTTTAACAGATTAAGAGCGAGCATGTTCTTAAACCACACATGATCTCAGAAGATCCCATTATGTTGCACTCACTTTCTGTCCTTGGGCTTTTGGATAGATTTTTAAAAAATAAAATCTGTTCAAATGCAGAGAGGTTCTAAACAGTTCCAAGATTTAAATCATTTCACAAAATGAATGAATTCACTGCTTAGAAAACCAGGGGGGGGGGGGGAATTGAAATAGGACTGAGATGTTTCTTACTAGAAGCTGAGGACCTTCAACTGGGTGTCAAGGAGAACAGAAGGTTAACAGCACTTCCTGAACAATCAACCAGGCTGTGTTTTGTTTTCTATACTAGGCTTTTCAAGGTGAAATTTTTGATTGTATTTTCTTCTCACTCGTCATTTGAAGGTTGTGATGGCAAACCATCAGCATAACACTTACAATGGTTATGTGTATAAGAACAACGTATCCAGCTATTCAGTGATGACTTCATTGTGATAGCATCATTGAAGAAACAGTGCTTAGCAATCAAGTTCCCTGGACCTCGGAAGATTCAGGATTTTTCTGGTTTCTCTTAACCCAGAAAAATCCCATGCATAATTAAGCATAATAAAGAGCCTGATTTAGAACCACTCAATTGCTACTTTCATTCCACAGCTTCTTTGGCTATCAGGTAATCAGTAACCATTTTCTTCCATCCTAGGCCTCCTCCACACGGGGCGTTTAATGAGCCTTGAAGGCTCATTATAAATTTTACCTACACACGAGCGGAGCGCAAAACGGGCGTACAGGCGCGTTATCTCCCCGATAATGCGCATTTTCGAACGCGCGTTAAATAGCGACTTTTATTTTGCTCCGGCTGTTAAAGCGCATTTTCGCTGTGTGAACAAGCGATTATGCGCATTAACTACCTGGAAAGCGCTTTTTGGGCATCTTTTAATGCGCTTCGCCGCTTCTCGCCGCCTCCCGTGCAGAGGGATTGTGAGTAAATGCGCCTCCGCGATAATGCGCATAATCGCGGAACCAGGCGCAAAGGCGCATTCTTGTGGAGGGGGCCCTAAATATTTTGGATTATGGGAAAGCCATAGCTTTGGCTGCAATTTGCCAGAAAAGAGAAAGCAGCTAGACATTTCATATTTCTCAGTGGATGATAAGGTTGCGGTTATGGTTGTGTTGAACCCTTTTAGTCTCAGGTAGTTGAACTGCACTCTCAGATGATAAACTTATTGTTAAGTGTGTAGAGTATAGCCAATCCTGAATTGTGAGCCTATCAAAGATAACATGGCAAACATAGGTAAAACCAAAAGGCAGAGCAAGTGCAGAAGATAAAATAGCTATTTTGCCAACTTTTACATTTTGACTGTGGATTTCTAAAATTGCCCAGGTCAGTAAAGCTAACTATGTCTTGGGTTCATCCAGAAACACATTGCTCACATTCATTGCTTCAACAAATGCCCAAAGTAGGTGAGTATTTCTTGATTTTTGTGTGTGCTATCCATACTGATGTATTTTAGGGCTTTTCTGTAACATTTTTAATTAGCATTTCTACAACATGGACAACAATTATGTTACCTTTAAGGAATGATGTTCTTTTGTGGGACAGTTTCTCAGCTATCAGTCAGTGGAGATATAGAATGCCTTGCTTCATTCTACTTTCCTTTAACATTTTAGGTTGCCTAGGGAGCTTCAGGAAGTAGGTGGATCTCAGAGGAGATGGCTGAGTCCCACTTTTGTCATTTTTCTTTTCTTATTTTTTATGAGTTTTTTTCTCTTGTCGGTAGTCGCTGGGCCTAAAGATCAAAAAGTCCCGGTCATTTAGCATTACTCAGATCATAAACAAAAGCTATCAAAGGAAAACATGAGCTCTCAGACTCCCAGAGACTTTTGAAGGTGAAAAATAGCATCTAAAAACGAAAAGAATGTCCTTGAAGATATGTTTTAATCAAACATTTTCAGTACTGTCTGGGGGTTTGCTTTAGTTTACAGGCTGATCCTGCAGATTGCTGCGTGGTCTTATCTCCTAGTGAGTTGAAAGCTGTCAGAGCTCAGGGACTTGTAGAATTGAGTCCTTCACTATCAATTGATTTATACACATACACATGCAAGCACAAAGTTTACGATAGGGGGATGTATATGAATTTAATTTCAATCTGCAAATAATTCAAACTTGCCCCATTTGCAGCCCCAAACATGAATGGGAACACTTTAAAATATTCACACATTCTTGGACTTGTTGTTGTTTTAATACACACTTTGAAATGTGCATTTTCCAAAAAAAAAAAAAAAAGTACTCATTTTCACGTTTTAGCCAATTTGGGTGGGGGAGTGCACACATTTTTTAAAATGTACATAGAAATGTACATTTTTACTGTTCAAATGAACTGAAAAACAGTTTGCAAATGAGCTTCAAAGTAAAGTTCAGACATGTTTGGCATGCTCAAACATCCCTGATTCTCCCACCCCTAGTTTACAAATACATGGGAAGGGAGTGGAATTTTTACATATTCCTTTTGTACACATTCCTTTTCATTTTTTAATATGTTCATCTAAACCAAGTCATTTGCTTTAGCCTGAGCTCCAGGATCTGAAGCTGCAAAAGAGACAAATGTAGGTGCAGTTAGAAGAAAACTCAGGCTAAATTATGACAAAACACAGCTTAGAGAGCATCTCCATTTCTGCACTGTGATAAGTCCTTCATTGGCTGAAAACAAATATCCACATAGAAACTTGGAATTAGCCCCAAGGGCTGTGCTCAAAGACCTACGGGTTACCTTTTTCTGCTTTATTTTCTGGCTCAAGACCACACCAAGGAACCCTGGAACCCTGATTTGTATGTCTGGATAAAATGCTTCCCTGCTCACACTCCTAAGGGCTTTATCACAATGTACATTTTCCCCCCAGTTTGCTTCTGTGATTCCCCCTCCGTTTCCTATGCGAGTCTAGCATTTTGATTTTCACGTGCTCGGCATTGCTGCAGTACCGGCGATACCTGCAATAGCTGCCTGTGCCTTTCGGACTTTGCCCGTTCAAGGATAGTTCGAAAGAAGAACAAAAAATGGAGCACTCAGGGTGTGAGAAACGTGTGAGGGGGACGACATCATGCAAGTCCCATGGTGAAGAATTGGATCAAAGTCGCGGCGGGGGCGCTTAAAACCATCCATGTGATAACAACCTAAGATACAGCAAAACCAATTCATTTATTTAAATCAGCAATGGGGGAGCTATCGTCTTCTAGATGTTGTTGGACACCAACACCCATTAGCCCCAGTCAGCATGACCAATGGACTGGGATGATAGGAATAGTAGGTCAACAATATCTGGAGGGCCAGCCCCAGGTTTAAAAACCAAAGAAACGAACCGAGAAACTGGCTGCTTTGTCAAAACGCAAACAATGATCCCTCCAAGGTTGAGGAAGGTCTGTCCCAGAACCTGTTTGCACAGCTGAACATTGCCTGATTTCTTCTTACTGTTCTCCATGTACACAGCTGCAGACAAAATGTCTGATGCAATCCATTTCCAGGTTGAGAGCTGTAACAGAAGAATGAGTGGGGGGATGATTGACGGAAGAGACCAGAATGGATTCATGGGTGTACTGTCACTTTGAAAAGTCAGTTAGTGATTAGGATCTGGGTGGGGGATAGAAGACAGGGAGAGGAGTTACTGAAAGTGAAAGTGTTAGGTTATTAGAAGTGTTGGAGCCTAGTAACTGATTTGTGTTGGAATGATAATACAGAGCCAGTATTTGTTTTGTTTTGTTTTTGTAGTTTTTTGAAGTGTTGAAGTGGTTTTTAAATGTACAGATTGTGTGTATGTTGTATGTTTTTGCTGTTTTAATTTTTGTATATTGTTTTTAATTGTTTTTAATCCTATGTAAACCGCCCAGAGAGCTTCGGCTATGGGGCGGTATACAAATGTAATAAATAAATAAATAAATAAATAAATATGATTAGGCTATTAGAACCATTATTTATTGCTTTTTATCAGATGACTTCTTGCTCTGGATAGCTGTATATTTCATAAATAAATATGGCTTAAATTCAATGTTGTGTGAGAAGAATTATTCTCACACAACCAGACTTCATTGTATTCTGCTTTACAGGCATGATTTTTCTAGTGGGTACAATTTTGCATGTACCATTTCCTGCAGATTTACACAAACTTCTGTATCCGTTTGTAAATCTTAGGGCATGTCTACACCTAAGGGTGTAGAGGGAGGGAGGGGAGAGGATCGCAGACTTACCAGCTTCCGTGATCCTCCCCAGCATCCAAATATGGACGCAACATCCTGGGGGGAAGAGGGATGTCGCAGGTGCCATTTTTTTAAAATGAAGAGGAGCCGTGTGGCCCCGATCCATGGGAAAGGTAAGTAAAACAAAAACCACTCCCAGCCCCCTCCTGCCATCCTAGGGATTGTGAAAGTGCTTCCCCCCTCCCCCCCATGGGCACATTTTAGGATCCAGGATGATGGAAAAACTTGGATATCCCCGGTTTCCGCTATCCCGGGGTTATTATGGGGTCATCCCTAGGTCACCCCTGGTTGCCCCAGGATCCCCTGTGAATCATGTGGATGCACAGTGATGACCTAGGCTGACCCCAGGATAAATTCCTGGTGTACACATGGCCTTCGTAATTAATTCCTGTTCCAAATTGTTCAGGGCCTAGTTAACAAAATGAAACTAAGAGGTATGACCCACCCACCCATGTTTAAAGACAGACCATTGCTCATTAGAAGAGTATAGGGTTTGCACACTGAGGGTTCCACGTTAAATCCTAGAATCTCCAGTTTTAAAAGTTGCAGTGTACAAAAGGTCTTTTGCCTCAGGATCTAGAGAGCTGGTGGTGGTTGCAATAGGCAGTCGTGTGCTAGAAAGACCAGTGGTCTATCTGCAAGACAGCTATATATGTTGTATTCTGTTTTCTAACCTTGAACAGTAGATTTTGTGGGAAATCTATCCACCAGTTCAAATTTTGGTTCATACTGCTTGTATGTCAATTCATTCAATATTCTTAACTGTTCACTTTAATTAAAAGCTGCGTTCAGTTTTTTTCCCCCCACTCATGTGTCTTAGGTCCCCTCTACAAGGATTCGCTTTTGCGCCTGGTTAGGCGATTATGTGCATAATCGCTAAAGCACATTTATGCCTAATACCTCTGCACGAGAGGCGGCGAGAGGCGGCGAAGCGCATTAAGGGATGACCAAAATGCACTTTACAAGTCGTTAATGCGCATAAGCGCTTGTTCACATAGTCAAAATGCGCTTTAACGGACAGAGCACAATAAAACTCGCTGTTTAACGCGCATTCGATAATGCGCATAATCGGAGAGATAACGCGCCTCTACGCCCGATTTGCGCTCCGTTCTTGTAGAGGTAAATTTTTTTAAGCGCCTTGAAAGAGCTTTAAACCTCTCTTGTAGAGGCAGCCTTACTTGCAGTTGCAGTGCATAGCAGTTCTTATTGTGCATAGATGCCACACTGTCGTCCTGAATCAAGGATTAAGAAATGGTGAGGAAAATGACTGTTTGGAGCAAAGGAGTTAATACATCATGAGAATACAGATGGTTTGGCAGGGATAGGTTGAAATACCATGAGAGTAAGTATGACTCATAAGCAGATTTATTGAAAGCGTAATGGATTTTAGAATGGTTGCCAAAAGGTTTGGAGCTTTTGAAGGGATGCAACTATCATATATGAGCCTATTGCTGATGATTTTGCATAGTTTTACAGCAAAACTGCCACCTGCTATTCCTGGTCCACTTGTCCATAAAATTACCCCACAAAGGCACACAGTTTGTTCCCTGGCTTACTGCAGGTAAAATGGTATCTGTGGCTAGCACATGCAGCTTCCTAGCGGAGATAGGAAGGCTTTACTCCATGGCTTTTTCATAGAGTACTATTATATATGAGTTGGAAAAAAACAAGCTCAAAAAGTCCTGTTCTGCAATATGACATGACAGGACCATGGTCATAAGGTCATGTTTCTGTGGGAAAATAATACAAGGTGTGAAGTTATTCATTTTTCAAATAAGCATTGATACTAATGTATCAGAATCATCCTTTGATACTGATATATCCAAGTTCAATGTACATTAATGTGGTTGCCCTAACCACTTGTCTTAGTCATACTTCTCATTACATGAGAGCTTTGTGGATGAATTAAAAAAGAGCAGAATGAAAGTATTGTTATATCTTTTTTTTAGGGCGGGGGGGGGGGAGGAGGAATTCTAACAGCCATTCAGTTATAACCCAGAGATGGCAGCTTAACCCAGTTAGCTTGTAAACCAAGCACATCCAGCAAATGCTGAACCTGTGATTCCTCACGTACTGAGTTTGGGATTATGAATGAAACCTCTAAATCAGAATCCCCACACTCCCCAAATGTAAACATACATGCTGCTGCAATAGTAATCCTTCCTATTGAGTATGAGAGGAGCCAGAGGTTCAGACATTTGCTGTATGTGCTTGGATTACAATGAGGCTACGCTACTGTAGCTCAGGTGCAAGAACTTTGAAATGGTTTTTAGGTTCCTTACTGTCTTATAAGAAAGGATGCTTTATGCTTGTGGTTTCTTTTTAAATGAAGCTGTTCACCAGATCCACCTGAGGAAACAGTTGTGCATTTTAAATATATATATAGGAGTAAACCAAAAAATTATGTTGGATGATATTCTGAGCACACTGTTTGTGTGCTCACAGTGAAGAAATTGGGTTATAATATTATGGTAAATGCTCTCCAGGTCTCCTGTCTGCACCTGACACCAACAGGCAGTTGCCAGAGACTCTCCACTGATATTGATGCTTGCCCTTGGCTTCTGGGTGGGTCTGAGAAACTGCCATTTTAAATTTCCCACAATGCCCCATGCTGATGTTCTGGGGCTTTGTGGGAAATTTAAAATTGTGACTTCCCAGCTTTATATTGCTGCCACCAGGTAAGCCAGTGGCCAGATGGGTCATTGGTGTAGGAGGGTCCATCCAGGTGCAACTTTGCCAAGGGCCCCTCAACCCTGGATCTGCCCCTGATGCATTCACATGCAGAACTACACAGCAAGGTTCCCTGTTTGGCTTCTGCTCTGCTCTAGAGTCTATAGCATACACAGTCTAATATTAATCCAGGAGCCTATCTACACTACTGCTTTAAAACAGTTTTAAACGGTTTATAACAATTTTGAGAACTGTTGGGGCCCAGGACACACTCCATATACAGTTTTCAAACATCTTCAAAGTGTTTTATCCTTCGTGTGTAGATAGGCTCCAGGTCAGAGTACCCAGCAGTTCTCTTAATATTTTGAACAGGATGGCTTTCTGTTATTGTTGGTAGACCTAGCACAACAAAATAGTAATATCAGTCTTTTTAATATGCTAATTATATTTTTAAACAGAGTGAAACATCTGTACCAAATATCTGTATAAATGGGATCTGGGTTTTTCTGTTCCACAGGAGCACTGGATGTACAACTTAATTGAGTATACAGCATCATCATTTAAATTCCTTTTAAAAACTTTCCATGATGACTTCATTACACCCAGTGCTAAATTAGACATCCTCTTTTTAAAAAAAAAATGCAAAAGAAGAATGGCTGTGATCATAAGAATTCTCATCCCTTTTATGTTATGCTAAAAAAAAGTTTTTTTTGCCCCTAAGTTGTTGGTCTGTTTGACAGCAGGACTATTCCGGCTGCAATTAAAGCAATTATGCAGATCACACATTTTTCTAGTTAAATTCATGCCGGTTTCTTTTTCCAAGGGAAACCTCTGTTAGTTTGGGCAGATAAGGAAAGGACCTTCTACCACAAGATGTAGTGATGGCTGCCAATTTGGATGGCTTTAAAAGGGTGTTAGACAAATTCTTGGAGGAGAAGGCTGTCAGATGGCTACTAGTCCTGATGGCTATATGCTACCACTGGTATCAAAGGCAGTATGCCTTGTTATATCAGTTGCTGGGGAACATGGGCAAGAGGGTGCAATTGTACTAAAGTCCTACTTGTAGGTTTCCCTTGGGCAGCTGTTTGGCGACTGTGTGAAAAGAATGCTGGACTAGATGGTTTGATCCAGCATGGCTCTTTTTAGGTTCTTATGTTCTTATCACCTGAGAACAGCAGGAAAGAAAATGACCATTTCCTGTATAGGTCCAACTCACAGCAAAAGAGCTGTTGCTCAGTGATAGAGCAGCTGCCTTGCATGCAGAAGGTCATAGTTCAATCCCTGCCATCTCCAAGTAGGGCTTAGAAAGACCTCTTTATGAAACCCTGGGGAGTCACTGCCAGTCAGTGTAGACAATACTGACAATACTAGATAGACAATACTAGGTAGACCAATAGTCAGAATAAGGTGGCTTCCTATGTTCCTAACATTATTTTAGAGTTCCTATAGCCTTCTTTGCTGTTGAGACTGCTAAAGATCAACCTTTCAGCTGTATTCTCTGAACATGTATCCTGCTACAAAGAAAAAGAAAGAGCAGAATTGCTAAAAACCAAATGACTCCAATTCTTAAGAGGTTCATTCAAGTTGTGTGGGAAGCAGGTTACAAAAAAAAATGCAATCCACATTATTTTCTCATTCTCTTATATGGGAAAAAAGAGCTGCCTTATGATGTATCAGACCAGTGGTCAATATAGACCGGTATTCTACTCATTTCAGGTTGCCCCAGAAGTCCTAAATCCCCATTGGGCAAGTAGTGGGGGCCACTTGTGCAACAGAATTTGCGAGATGTAAAAGAATTGGCAGGGCTGTAAGCATGTTTGTCTTTACCTTGATTTTCAGTGTGTTAAGCCCCTGGTATGGGTCTCTGGCTCACTGGTAGAATGTTTTTCTTTGGGGAGGGCATTTCATGATCTGTAAAACACAAGTAGTTTGAGTACACAACAGTGGCCGGTCTCCTTGAGGTTATGTTGAGACCTGCCCGCATGAGACCAGATACAATACAAAGAGTGGGCAATTCCTTGATCATTTTTCACTATACCACCAAGGGCAATGGCTCCTGTATCGTTTGATTATATTTACAAATGCTTTGAAAACTACTTGAACTGTACTTCTGGACAAACATCTCAACACAGAACACCCCTGATTTTACAGAAACCTACCTCAACAAATCACCATTTTGCTGACAAGGAGCTATGGTCACTTATGGACACTCTTGAACTTAATTCTGTGGATGATGCCTGTAGAATTTTCAATCTTGTGATGGAAGGAGAGTTTGCTGATGGAGAAATAAATTGGGGACGTATTTTAACCATTTTTCTGTTTGGGGGCATTCTCGTAAAGAAACTACAAACTCACGGAATTCCTATGACTCATGAAAATACCAGGCAGATGGCTAAATTCATGACAGAATATATACTCAACACCAAGGCATAGTGGATCAATGAAAATGGGGGCTGGGTATGTCTCCTTTGTGGAAATTGTGTGAAATGCAAACTGTACTACTGCTGTACTTCTTAACCAAAACTAGGCTGACCATATGAAAAGGAGGACAGGGCTCCTGTAACTTTAACAGTTGTAGAGAAAAGGGGATTTCAGCCGGTGTCATTTGTATGCAATTAGTTCCTGGTGAAATTCCCTCTTCATCACAACAGCTAAAGTTGCAGGGGCCCTGCCTTCTTTTGTATATGGTCACTCTAGTAGTGCCTGCACCTTTAACTGTTGTGATGAAGAGGGAATTTCATCAAGAACTAATTGCATACAAATGACACTGGCTGAAATTCCCTTTTCTCTACAACTGTTAAAGTTACAGGAGCCCTGTCCTCCTTTTCATATGGTCAGCCTACCAAAACTGTTTTATTCTCTTTATCACAGGAAAATGGTTTTTTAAGCATGCTTAAGATCAAGAAACCACCCTATCGGATGAGTGCAAAATGCCTGGCTGTTTTTGTTACATGTTGCACTCTGAAATGGCTATTTTTTACTGCTGTGTCTGTGTATTAAAATACATATTTTGAGTTTATTTAATCACTACTTTATTCAAAGTAACAAAAATGTGTTGAACTGTACTAAAAAGGCCTCTGCATGGTAAAATCACTGGGGTTGTGAATTACCTTAAAACAAAAAAAATGAGGAACTTGGGTTTTAATTAAAGTGGCAGCAAGATTGTGCCTGGGATAAGCTGCTGCCATAACCCATCTTATAGCCCCAATTTTAAAAGATTCGTAGTGAAAAACGTAAAACATCTTATATTTAAGTAAAAGTATCTACATTCTCTTGAATACACCGCAGTCATCAATCATCCCAGTCATCTGCTTGGACCAATTCTTTTTATCATGGAAAAGAACGAGTTTCTACCCCCAAATCAAAACACTGTCAATCCAATCAAAATTAAAACAAGCTTGTATTTAGGATATTTAACTGTGATAAATAAGCAGAAACAATTTATTTTTAAAAAGACAGTTGAAGCAATAGACAAAACCACTCACCGTTTTTCATGCAGGATAACTTCTGATTCCTCCAGAAACCAACGGTGGCTAGCCCCTTGTGCTCTGTGTCTTTATACAGCTTCAGCTCAGGATGCGGCCCCTCTGCCTAGGTTTTGCAGTCCCTCATTGGCTGATTTAAAATATTCACAGTCTTCAGGGACCTCCAGGTGTAAGCTTTTGTAATGAAAATGGCTCCATTGCCACCCCTTAATTGTCAGATCCTGACAACCCACACAATAGTGATAGGATTATGTCCTAGGGGCCTGGAAAAATGTCCCAGGTGCTACCATAGCCAAACCCTTCATTGTTCAACTCCTGACACCTCACCCAACCCTGGTGGTATTATGTCTTGGAAAAATGCCCCAGGTGATAGATCCTGCCACCCCACCCCACCCAATGGTAATAGGATTATATGTGGTGGAAATAAATATAATCAACCCTTTGCTTGCAAGCAGCTCTGCTTTTCTTTATTTTTTATATTCCCAATGATGCAAAACACTTTAACAATGAAGGAATTTATACAGAATTTCTAAAAACTGCATTTACAGAGGTAGGAAATGACTTATAGTGCCGATTTTTGATTACCCATTCTACATGTTGAAGATAGGTATGGTCAGATGGCTTCATAATTTTTTCAAGCTGCGTACGTGGATTTACAGATCTACTAATCTCTGTAGTCAGAATTAAGACCTGGTCCACATTCTCTGAGGTCAAAGCAAGACATTTTAGAGAATAAGCAATGAGGATAACAATATGCAACACAGGCTGAAACCACAGTTTTGCACAAAGAATGCGTAATTTCTGGGAAATGTCCATTGTACATTCGTGAGAGCTCTGCCTGGGTGCATTAATAGTACATCCAATACAGCTCTCATACAGATACTGGTTTAGACAGTGTCTCAAAATGCCATAAATGGTGGCTCTGACAATGCCACGCATAGCTCCACGACGCTGTCTTGGTAAAATATACTGTGTTTCATCAATCTGTAGTCCAAGAAGATTTTTCAGTGTGAGATGAGCAGGCTGGTTAGTTGCCAATGCTTCAGGAGCCTAAAATATATTTTAAAATTATTAACATCATTTTTGGGAAAACTTTTTATACAGGACACAGACACACACGTGCGCGCACACACACACCTGAATGTGAATGTTGCCTGCAGAAGCCACGTTCCAGAGTTCTGTAGGTGACGGTTGTGCATTAGCGCTGCCAGACTTTTCAAATTCTTGAGCTGTTCCAGCATCTGCAGCTGGCTCTTGGAAAGTTAAGAAGATTAGTAATCTTCTTTAAACTTTACAAGTGGTTTCCCACACAAATAGCCCCCCAGAAAAAGATGTAAAAAGCTATTTTACCTGCATTATAGAGTTTTCTAACGAAATTGAATCCAATAAGCTTTGCCATATATTCACGATATCTTTCTCTTCCTCCTCTGGGGTCTTTGTTGGTGGGAGCTGTTCATCGTCCGAGCTGGTACTGATATAACGCTTTCTGGGTTTAGGCCTGTCTGGTGGCAGCGGGGTAGACATCTCTATAGGCCTCATTGGGGTGCTGGGGGATTCCATGTTCTTCCAAAAACCAGCACCTGTGACCAACGGCTTGCCCTGGCTGTCTGAAAAGCTCAGCACGCCCTGTCCTAGTGTTGGGGGCTCTGAAACCTCTTCCTATTGGCCGGGGGGCAGGTCACGAGCTATTCCTTAGCCAACCGGTGAGGGGCTGTGGGGAGGCATGCCTGGGCTTGTTCCTATAGGCGTGTCACCCAGACGGCCCCATGTTATTCCTTAGCCAACCGCTGAGGGGCTGTGGGGAGACATGTCTGGGCATGTTCCTACAGGACGTGTCACCCAGAGGGGCCCATGTTACTGTTGGACCATTTCCGGCCACCTGGGGTTTGTTTACTATGTCACTACCGGTTCCGTCCACTTGGGGTTTGTTTACCTACGTCACTTCCGGTTCTGGCCACAAAGGGGTGTGTGTGTGTGTGTGTGTTGTATACCCATGTCACTTCCGGTTGCGGCCACATGGCGTTTGTTTATATACGTCATTTCCGGTCACGTGGTCTTGTGTTGACAGGTGATGACATCACTTCCGGTCACGCGATGTTTGTTTACCTACGTCACTTCCCGTCACGTGGTTTTGTTTTGACAGGTGGTGACGTCACTTCCGGTCACATGGTGTTTGTTTATTTCCGGTCACGTGGCCTCATTTGCATAATTTTGACAGCAAGTAGAGCCATTATACTACTGTTGATTATTTATTACCATGTTGTATGGGGAGTACCCCCTAGATGAACAACTGTAAAGTTGATTATTACCCCACCATTGACTATCGTGTTGTTCGAATTCAGCCAATGTGTCTGCCCCCAAAAGTATGTCTTCTTAGGTTTCATTTGCAGGGGGATAAGGGGGGAAATAAAGAGATGAGACACATATATATATGGTGTAAATTATGGGCCACATTTATTAATGATCTGCAAAGGAAGACTGGGCGGGCCCTATTCTACCGCAGCAACTATGCCAGGGGTGGTATAGGGCGAAAACATTCTATGTCTGTTGAGTGGCGTCTTGCGATCGCCACCCCCAGGCCATACCCCTTTTGGGGAGGGTAGGCCTTCTCGTGTTGCTCCCCCCCCCCAGGCTGCCCAACACTGGGTGAAGCAAGTTGAGTTGGCCTCACAGGTCAGCCCTATCCCCCCACTGGGGCTGCACGACCCTTAGTGGAAGGACTCAGACATGACCTGTCACCTGAACGGTGCCACAGAATGCTCACCATCCCTTTCCTAATCATGCCTGCCCCTACCTGCCTGAAATTAGTGACCAAATTAACCTGTAACTGAAATATAAATCATTCCTAAGATTTACTGTATGAAGTAGGCGAAAAAACCCATAGGCCAGGCCAATCAATCTATGGGCCAAAATTCCTACTTGGCCCCCTAACAGGCAACCAGATGAACCCAAACTGCATACTGGGAGGGAGCCGCAAAAAGAAGAGGCAGGAAAATGGGTGCGGTGGCCTAATCTAGGCTCATCCATCCCACCCCGGCATCTGGTGCCACCAAGCTCCCACCAATGGGGAGAAGGCACATCTCTCTCTTCCCCCCCCCACCCGCAACTGCCTCCCCACGCCCACATGCCGGGACACGGGGGAAGGGTGTTTTTCTGTAAACACAGAGGGTGGGGGAAGAAATAGACAGGACGGAGTGCAGTTGAGTGACTGATAGGTCCACCTTCTAATCATAGGACACATTTAAACAAGGGCTTTCCAATCACTGTGCTTTGGGGGAGGACTGAGTCAGATAAAATTGTTCCTCCCAGCTTCCTTTTCTCAGACCTCCATCACATCTAATCCCACCCCCCGGTTTGCCTCCACAGTTTTTTACCTCTGATGCAGAAGTGTGTCAAGCTTATGATCCCTTTCACCTGAATAGCTGCTTTTTCACTCCTTCGCTTGATTGCTCTTCCACTCCACCCCACCCCTCCCCTTCTCTTTCTCCCTCCAGTCCGGTCCTGGCACATGACTACTGCAACCAGACTTCCTTTCTGCTGGGCAAAAATGGAATGACCCTTTAGTCTGGCTCTTTGGGGGCGTCGAGGGAGTACAATCCTGTCTCTGCAGAGATTCAGGCATTGTATGATTTTTTAAAAATGCTTTCGGGCCTGAGATGCAAGGTTTGGGTTTTATACTGAGGCTTGGAGCCAACTGTTGGGAGAGATAGCTTTTCCCTGCCAGGACCTAATGCAATCCATTCAAGTCCCCAGTACCTTTAAAACTACACTGAGGTTTAGGGCGCATTAAATGAACTTAGGGGAAATAATCCAGACTTTTAGCATTCTAGGAAAAAACAGAAAAGGCTGGGGAAAGGCGGAGTGTCAGCAGGACAGGCACGGCATCATGTGAGTACCGTGCTGCAAATCTGCACAGCAAGTATGGCGAGATTGCACTAAATCACTGGTGTGATGTAGCAAGTAAATAGGAAGGAAATCTGAGGTTCTGTATTGGGTTGGGTTGTGGGTGTGAGATAGCTTCAGGTTTTGTTTGTTCATGATTTCAAAATTCTCTCCTTTCCTCTTTTCAATTATTAAATCAATCCTTCTCTCAGACTTTTTACTGCAGAAAGAAAAATCTTTCTTTCCAATGCCACCACACTTCCCTATTAAAAAAGAGAGAGAGGCTCAAACTGGTGTTCAATCATCATAACTCCCCAGTCCCTGCACATATCATTCTAAAACATTGCTGATTTCTTGCCTGGGGATACCTCTATGTTGTATGACATTTTCATACATATTGCTCCAAAACCAACAGGGGGAGAAAAAGGAAGTGGCTATAACTTTTTCCCCACTTTGTCAGAATTGGATGAAATTTATAGACATAATAGCCCCTTAGGAGAAACTGCACCTGCAAAGTTTCAAATACATTTCTTACAACAATTCTGAAGAACCCAAAGAACTCTTATTCCACATAAACCACGGCACTTCTCCTTCTGAAACGTTGCAGGGGTTTTTATTTTTACTTAGGGCCACGTCTGTGTTGTCTGTCTTTTTTAGAATAATAGTCCACAAGAAACATATGGGGATAAGTTTTTCGTGAATACTCTCAAAATTTAAATGCTGTTCTTGCACAAAGATTCATGCACCTATTCCTCTGAAACTGGTAGCCTTCAGAAAAGGCAACTATGCCTGCAAATGTCTTCCTGGTCTGCCAAGAAATAAAGAAGTGATTGGTAATTCCCTGTTTTGTGTTGTTTTAAAATCAAACTTTAAAGATGCATAATGTAAAACACTATCTGAAATTTGGCAGTTATGCCAATCTTTGGATTTTCCATGTTCATCAGAGGGAGGCACAAACCTTAAGATTTTGAACTCGACTCAGGCTTGTACTCCACTTGCAGTGGTCATTCTCCAGATCAGTATGAGCTGAGTTGGGCCATTTTCCAAGGTACCAAATCATGGTATGAGCTGAATCTCGTGATTGGTGCACACCCCTACTACCAAATACTACTGAGTGTTCCTTCCAATTCTGTGCTAGCCATCAAACACTGTCAAATATAACATACCAAGGGTTTCAAATTATCTTCTTGAAAACTATGGAAGCTTCCAGAGGTTCTTCAATTTAAAGAACTGCTGAAAGAAGGCTTGCTTACCAGATTTTCCTCTGCAATGCAGGTTGCATCCAAGGTACAAATTCAGTTCATAATAGACAATCATGAGTCCCAAAACTACCACATGTGAATTGAGCGACCCTAGGACATGTCTCACAATAATCCTCTGAAATTTATTAATAAGGAAATTATTTCCTGAAGGTACAAAGTTTGAAAAACCATCATGATGTACCAATGCTTACAAGCTATCAGTACCTTCAAATATTAAATTCTATTGCACATCAGCTATAACACATTGAAAAATCTCAACTGTCTGATACCAAATACCAAAATAAAATATCAGTTGGTCTCAAATATCTGGGACCTGAAGAATATCTGAGCATCCAACTATGATGTGGAGAATATTTGACATCAAAATTTGCATGAAGAATTTGAGAAGCAAATTTATTTCAGCTCCAGTTTAAACCCAGCCTACAGCAAAATCTCATTGATTATGACAAAGCACACAGCTGCAGAATCTATACATAGAAAAGACAGCAGAAGAACCTAGTAAGCAAAGTAAATAATGCTAGGCTCTTTATTTCCTGCTGAGCAGCTGTACAGATATTACAGGAGCTGATAGACCTGAAAAGCCAAGATGGTCGTATTATAGGATCAGGCCACTGAAATTTATACTGAAACTAATATGCCCACTGGGCTATATTAGGCTACACAGTCACTTTAACTGCAGTGTGAATTGAGTTGTCAAAGTCCATGTTTTTAAAGATGCTTGCTCATCCAAGAGGTATATTTCTGAGCATCATTGGCAGATCAGATTGTGAATAGAAATAAGTGATTAAATTAATTATTTAATTAACCATTAAATAAATTAAATATTTTAAATTATGAAGGATAATTTATACTTACATAGGCAGATATATGGACATAGACATATCACCAAAGATTTCTGCTTCTGTGTGCCTTTTCTCTACTCACCTCAGTGACACTGCTAATTGCATTGAATGCAAATAATTTTATTATCAGTCTCTCACCAGGTGTTCTTGTAGCTTTTGCAAAGCTCTTGGCTCTTTGAAACTCAATGTACAAAACAAATGAGAGAAGAGCTGACTAATACTAATATTTCATGTACACACACATAACAAAAACATTCTTACTGCTCAGGTACCTTAACTCCCAACTAGTTCTTTAAAGAAAGCTTATCAGTCGTACCCCTGGATCTGCAGTGCATGTCTTGAATGCTAATTTAGTTGTATCGTCTATCTGTGGTAACAAATAGGTGAATCACATAAGACCAGACATTCTCGGGAGGATCAACCTATATTTATAGCTTTACGGAAAGTTCAGTGTTAGGGCTAGCCACAAAGATGATCAGTCCTTAGCTATTTGGGAGAACTCCCATGATTCAGTCCCTTACAAATGAACTGGTATAAAGTCCTATGAAAATGTCCTATAAAATGATGACAGTGACATAGCAGCAGTACTGAGTTGCCAAACAGAGAACTGGGTTCAAATCATAGAATGGTCAAGATGAAAGGGGCTTTTATGGCCATCGGGTCCAACCTCCTGCTGAATGCAGGAATCCACCTTAAAGCATACCTGACAGATGGCTGTCCAGCTGCATCTTGAAAGCCTGTAGTGTGGGAAAGCCCAATACCTCCCTAGGTAATTGGTTTCATTGTCGTACTGCTCTAACAGGAAGTTTTTCCTGATGTCCAGCCAGTATTTGGCTTCCTGTAACTTGAGCCCATTATTCCATGCCCTGCACTCTGGAATGATCAAGACCTCCTCTGTGTGACAACCTTTCAAGTACTTGAAGAGTACTATCATGTCTCCCCTCAGTCTTCTCTTCTCAAGGCTAAACATGCCCAGTTCTTTCAATCTCTCCTCATAGGGCTTTGTTTCCGGACCCCTTGTTGTCATCCTTGTTGTCTTCTTCTGAAACCCCTCCAGCTTGTCTGCATCCTTCTTGAAGTGTGGTACCCAGAACTGGATGCAGTATTCAAGATGAGGCCTAACCAGTGCCAAATAGAGGGGAACCAGTACCTCACATGATTTGGAAGCTATACTTCTATTAATGCAGCCCAAAATAGCATTTGCTTTTCTAATGCAGCCACATCACACTGTTGACTCATATTCAGCTTGTGATCTAAAACAATTCCAAGATCCTTCTTGCTTGTAGTATTGCTGCGCCAAGTATCCCCCATCTTGTAACTGTGCATTTGGTTTCTTTTTCCTGCATATAGAACTTGGCATTTATTTATTCTGTGTTTTTAGGCTATCACGATCACTTTGAACTTTGTTTCTGTCTTCCAGGGTATTAGCGATCCCACCCAATGTTGTGTCATCTGCCAATTTGATAAGCATTCCCAACACCTTCTTGTCTAAATCATTAATAAAAATGTTGAAGAGCACTGGGCCCAGGACTGAGCCCTGCAGGACCCCACTTGTTACCTCCCCAGTTTGAGAAGGTATAATTGATAAGCACTCTTTGAGTCCAATTCTGTAGCCAACTGTGGATCCACCTAATACTTTAAGCTTGTTTGCTAATCAGAATGTCATGGGGCACTTTGTCAAAAGCTTTGCTGAAGTCAAGATAAATTATGTCCACAGCATTCCCACAGTCTACAAGAGAGGTTACCCAGGTTTGGCCCATGCCTTAGCTATTGGAAGTTAACCCCACTTTCTTCTTTCCCAGTGAACAGGCCTACAACTACCTCCGGAACTGATCTGAGAACAGGAATAGACACCGTTGTCACACAGTGCAGCATCTATCTTTATTCCAGCCAGTGTGGACAAACAACATGGCTCAATTCCATCCATGAGATGTGGGTTGTTTTCACACCTGGGCCAGATCTACACCTTGTGTCAAATCATTACGACTGTGGAATAAAAAGCATAATATAACACTATGAAAGCAGTATTTTCAATTTGGATTGTGCCCCAACAGTTATTAGTGCACTTCAATACCGCTATAGTGTAGATCAAACGTAGGTGAAATTCTCTAAAACTGACATAATTCACTCAGTTATTATTATTACAGAGAATCCAGGTGATGTTTCTACCACACCTTTGCATTCTAGTGTTTTTGTTTTATCTTCCTGACTTTTTAAAATAGCATTTTCAAACTTGATGGTCATGCTGCCTGTGGCAGGGGCTGTTTTTAAAGCTTGGCCTGTGGCAATTTTTCTGATATTGAGTATGTTTGCAGCACCATTCATGCTGGTGTGGACTGATAATGTTGCTATTGAAGCACCAACGTTGATGGCCTGACTTTCTGCATGACTTGCATTGGATCTTTAAATACTGGGAACTCTCACTGAACCGAATTGCACCTACTTCTGAGTAAACATACTTACAACCTTGCCCATGGGGATGGGTATTTGTGGAAATAGATTAGTCCTATATTATGTGCCACATAGTGCCATAACTGTAATTCCTCTTTTAGCTGATTGCGCAGGAGGGTCAGATGACATGTTACATTACACCTGATTTTTTAAAAAAAGTATGCAGAAGTTGACCACTTTTATTTTGAAGGCAAAGCAGCCATTGGTTCGTAATCTGGATCATGCTCCCAATCCAGATTGGTTTCCTTAAAAAAAGATACCTCCCTACTTGGTTGATATTTGCCCCCGTTTTTCCTTCAAAATTAAAATGACCAATGCAGTCACACTTTTAAAAAAGTATATTTAAGCTCATATGCAGTTTGCCTTTAAAGCAGGGCTGGGCAACATGAGGCCTGCAGACTGCATGTACCCCCCCATGCCTTTTATGTGGCCCCCACTGCTTACCACAGCCAAATTTGCCATTTCAGTGGTGGCAAAAAAAAGTGGCTGTTTGCTCCCAAATTTTGGCTGTGTGGCGGCAGCCGGAAAGGGCCAATTTAGCATTAAAACAAGGTACCCACATGGCTCTTGTCTTGTTTTAAACTAAATTGATCCTTTTCCACTATCATGCTGACAAAATGTTGTGACAAACTGTCAGTTATTTTGCTGCCACTGCCATGCCAACAAAATGCAGTGGTATGGTGGCAGCAGCTGCAGGAGTGTAGTCCCTAGTGGGTTCCGGAAGAGGAAGTTCCCCTCCCTGCTTAAAAAGATCCTAATGTGGAAAGGACCTTAGACTATCACAGCTTTTAAAGCTAGAAACAATTTTCTTTGGAGTGTACTGGAACAAATTAATGGAAATAAATCCACTGAATCACTTGCATTAATTCTACTGGTTCTTTGTGCTCCTTACAAATAACAATCTAGCCTCAAACTCGCCAGAGCTTTCAAAATCAAATATAAGAAATCCAGATTAAATAAAGTGAGGTAGTGTAATTACACCAATGCTATAACTGGTGTCCCATGCACAAATATATGCTCTGTCTTTGAGCATACATTGCGTAATCATATTTTCTAAGCATTTTCTGTTGAAATTCTACTTGTACAATAATGATGTTCTCTGACCCATGTTGTTCTGATCTGCAAAGTGGAGAACTGGATCTCTCTGATTATTAGACACAAAATTCGTGGCTATCCTTTTTAAAAAATTTTAATCATCCACCGTTTCTCATTTCTTTAGCTTAATTTTAATTTAATTTATATCCCACCTTACAGATTTAGACTGGGGAGTCATAAATTCACATCCCAGCTTAGCCATAAAATGTAATGGATTTATATCATTATCACTCAGCCTAACTTAACTGACATGACTGCTGTTGAGAAGGCAGGACAGGAACAAGTGCCATGCACTTTGTATAGTGGTAAAGTGCTTGAGAAACAGAGCATGGCTCAACTATAGTTACATGCTTGTGAAGTATTAAAATGCTGTCTCCTCGCAAATGCACCAAACTTGACATTCCATAGCCTACTGGCTTCCCTTTTTCAGCCACCTGAGTCGTCATGTGTGCTCATTTTCTTTACCTTGCTGGCAAGCGCTGCCCCCTGCTGGGATCACTAGCTCACTTTCTTCTTGTGTTTCTCATTCCCTGTGATTACCTTCTGCTCACCCACTTTTACCTCAGGTCCTGACTGCAAACAATTGACTAGACTTGTCATTTCCTCTTGCTCTTGCTTTTACAATTTCTTACCTGTTGCTTCCCTCAGGCTCTCTGCACTTCTTTCTTCCACTGCTGTTCCTGAGCAGCTGCAGAAACTGTGCATCAAGGAAATACAACAGAAAATGATTTTCTGTCTGCTTCTGCCACTAACATTATCCCTGCAACAGACAGCTGTAGTGGAATGGTTGGCTTTGGGTATCATAGACTACCGCAGAGCAAAATACGATCTAATCTGTCTTCTGATGTGAGACAAGACTCTTTATGGACCACCATCTTCCCTCTCCCTCATGAGATCACCCAGCTGATGCATCTTTTCCCCCCTGCACAGCATCATTTTTTTCATTAGGGCAGGGCCAACCTGAGTCACTGTGCTCCTTATGGCAGAACAGCATAGGGCACAATTCAAGGTGTGTTGGACCCAAAGCTGATCGAGATATTTTGATGTCTGAAAATCCCACAACTGCTTCTCCCCCTAACTGGTAGTAAAAATATCATCATAATAAATTAAATATGTAACTTCCCTTTCATGAAATCTAAAATCAGCTGCCTGAGGCATTCACTCCACCCTACCTAATGGTAGGGCAGGCCTACCATGAGCTGCTGTCAAGGGTGAAGGAGATATTCCGATATAGATATTCCTTTATTTATTTTTGAAGATGGAAAAATATGGCTTTTCATTTGGCAATGTTAAAGTTTTATTCCAAAATTCATCATTTTCTCTTGAACACATGTTCACATAATGTGATTAACACATAAAAGAACCATTTATTAAAAGGGAAAGCTGTTTATAAGGGTTTAATCTCTTGAAAGATCAAGAAAGAAAGAAGAAAGAAAGAAGAAAGATTGTTAGCCATCTCGTTTGACCAATAATATCAGCTAATCTTTCTGTATTTCACATATTTCTTACTAAAATAAAGTCTTAAGAACTCAGTGGCTATACTGTTATTATACTGATATTATTAATATAAGAAAAGACAGAAAATAACGCACAAAGACTCCCACCTTGCCTAGTTTGGAGTTTATAGATTTCAGTGAGGGTTTACTGAGCTTTAATAGTTTCAGGATTGCGTCCTTGGTTTTCTACCAGAATAACTGAAACATTTTTGTGATTAATCTGATTTCCACATGAACTGTAGCAGTTTAATTTCCCAGCAGTGGAACAGGTGATGGCCTCAATATAAAGAAATACAGGGGAAAACACACCTTCACTTCAAAAACTAGTTAATGTTCTTCTAAGTCTTTATACTTGGAATCTCATCACACAAAACCCAAACACACTTAAAACAAACACATGATGAAATACTTAGGGACAAAATGGACGTGACACAATTAAAATTGTCCCTTCCCCAGAAGCTGCTATTAACCCCACTGGGGAATAAAGACATGCGCAATATCAGGCGCTTGTCTTCTTTTCACAGAAGGACTAGTAGCTGCATGGCAGGGTACTTTTAGTCAGAAAAGCAGCAGGGCAAGGACTAAAAGACTCCTTTCCATCCCTCAGAACCACTTCTTCAATCAAAGTTGGACTCTCCCATCTTGTGGTTTCTTTAAAAGAAGCACAGTGTTAGGATATCTGGTCATGGATCTTCTATTCCATGTCATTTTTATCCTTATATAACTGTTTCAGTGTTTAGTCTATTCCTGCCTTCCCCAAACTGGCACCATTCAAATGTCCCAGCCAGCATGGATGACTGGAGTTTATTTATTTATTATTTTGTTTATTCATTTATTACATTTTTATACAGCTCATTAGCTGAGGCTCTCTGGGCAGTGCACAATTAAAACCATAAAAAACAAGTAAATAGAAGAAGTAAGACCTCAGAAGTAGCATAGGATTGCAGAGCACTTCTTTCCAGTTTGCTTCTGAGTGACCACACTATTAGAAGTCAGTTCTATACCTGTTTACTCAGAAGTAAGTCTCTCTCTGTTCAATGGGGTTTACTCAAAGGTAAGCCTGCATTGGATTTTAGTATGACTTGGATGTAAATGCAGTTGAAATCAATGGGATTTACTCTGGAGTAAGAGACTCAGCAGATTTCTATTTTATGAACTGGAAATGCATAGCTTCGCATGATCAAAATAATGGAAAAGCGATCCTTCACAAATTCAAAAAGGTGGAAGATCGCACTGGTGAACTATCAGGAAAAGGTTTAAAGGGGGGAATTAAAACATTCTTTAAAAATCAAGGGATGAACCAATCTGATTCAAACATAGCATGCCGAAAGCTCTATCAGCATGCCAAGGCAGGATCTACACTATTGTTTTATATTGGTTTATAATGGTATTGACAACTGTTGGGGCCCATAACACATTCCATATACCATTTTCAAACCCCTTTCAAAGTGTTATATCCTGCTTGGTGTAGATTCAGCCCAAGTTTCATCTCTTTATCTATAAAAAAATTACACAGATGTAAGTATTTTGGTTAATTTGCATTTAAAAGACTCCTAAAAATCAAGGCATGGACCTATCTGATTCAAACTTGGCATGCCTAAAGCTCTACTTAAGGGCTCTCAAGACCCCAAGTTTCATCTCTTTATCTATAAAAATTACACAGATGTAGGCATTTTTGTATATTCTAATAGGAGCTCCAATGAGCGAGGGGGAAAGACTGCCACGTCCATCACAATGTTCATCAATGACAAGAACCAATGAACTGGAGGGGGAAGGAGAAGGGGTGGGGCAGTTGCAATAGCAAGGGGAAAGCAAAAAGAGAGTTCACCAGTATAGCTACAATCATGAAAGGGAGGAGCACTTGCAGAGCTTCTGAAATGGAGGTAAAACATGCGAAGGCAAACCGGGTGGGGGGGAATAGGTGTGATGGAGCCCAAGGTATGTTTTGAGGAGCCGTTTAAAAGATGTTACACTTTCCAGATGTGTCCAACACATCTGGATGGTACCAGGTTGGGAGGGGCTGGTCCATTGTGCCTTAAGTGCTCAGACAGATAAACAACAATTTTAAAAATCAAAATTAAGATTGTCCTTTTAAATAGACCTAAATGAAGAAAAGGATGATATACTAAAGGCAGATCTACACCAAGCAGGATATAGCAGTATAAAAGTGGTATATGAAAGGCAGGAACCATACCATGCAGGATATAGTGATATATGGAATGTGTCAATGGGCCCCAATAGTTGTTAGTGCACTTCAATACCGCTATAAAGCGGTAGTGTGGCTCTTGACCTTTATAAACCACTTTCATGCCACTATATCCTGCTTGGTGTATATCTGGTGAAATTTCCTCTTCATCACAACAGTTAAAGTTGAAAGGGCCCTGCCTTCTTTTGTATATGGTCACTCTAGTATAGTGCATGCACCTTTAACAGTTGTGATGAAGAGGGAATTTCACCAGGAACTAATTGCATACAAATGACACTGGCTGAAATTCCCTTTTCTCTACAACTGTTAAAGTTACATGAGCCCTGTCCTCCTTTTCATATGGTCAGCCTAGGAAAACTATGTTTCAATATAGTGACATTACCAAACAGAAGCTTTTCAGATTGTATTTCAAAATTAGTCATCATGAGGGGCAGAGGAGGGCAGCTGCCTGGTAGATGTTAATAATCATTTTTAGGAAATCTAGAGAGAATATCTAACAGCAGCCATGAATAGATGTGGAATCAATCCAACATTCCCAGGACATGGTATGAGGGTATATGAAGCAGTGAACTTGCTGAAACCAAGCAGGTTTGGAGCTGATTAATGCCTGGATGGAAGACCTCCTGGGACCATGACAGAAGAAAGGTGGGATATACATACCGTATTTTCCGGCGTATAAGACGACTGGGCGTATAAGACGACCCCCAACTTTTCCAGTTAAAATATAGCGTTTGGGATATACTCGCCATATAAGACTACCCCTCTTCCAACCCTGGAGCAGGCCACGAAGCCTTCAACTGTATCATGCATGCTTATGCTATAAGGAGAGATCTACAACATCCAAAACTTGGGTTGCTGCCTATTTTAGGGGCCTGCTCCTATGCCTTTAACAGCAACCCAACACACGCATATGTAACAGTAAAGCCTTTTCTGGCTTGAAGAGAAGTGTTGTACATCATCACCCACTGAATTTCTGTGTCAGAGGCACAGGACTAGTGTCTATATTAAATAGGCAACCCCAACAAAGAATTGTTGGCATCAAAGAATTCATACTCAAGCTTACTTAACACCAGCAACCTGTTTTACTCAATACCAATTTAAATGTGACACTAGGCAGCCAAGACAAACTTAGCTCTGAAGATTTGCACAACCCTGCTGTTTCCTTTAAAACAGGCTCCCAGTCCCTACAGCTACACTACACACTTTGGAGAAAATACATCCTACTGAACGACATCAGACTCTTGAGTAAGCACTGAGCATTGGACTGAACATGTATAGTGTCAGCATGCCAACGCAGTACCTGCTGGGCTACCAGTTCCTGGTGTGCTTAGAGTACACATGCAGGTGATGACCTGGTTTAAATGAGGCACCAGTGCAAAGCCCTGTGGGTAAGCTCATCTTCTCTGCCTGGTGTCACATTTAAATGGGGCCTCACAAGCTCACATCACAGGAGTTCGAGGGAGAAGTTTCCCATTTCTTACAGTGCATGCAAATGCATGAATTGGGGTTCTAACGTCTGCCAGTTATTGGGAGTACATTATTTTTGGATAGCAAAATATTCTGAATTAATGTACACAGAGACTTGTGCGTTTGCGGATAACATAGTGTCATACGTGGACCTCAATCCCTGTGAGAAGAGAGCACAATCCAGAAACAATCTTCCCCAGCCATATATAAACGACCCCTGCCCCGTCAACTAAAACACCCCCTACTACAGGAGGGTGGAGTATAAAGGAAGAGCTGGAAATACAGCAAGGGGGGCGGCGGTGGTGATGGTTGCTCCCACTTCCGACCCATCATTAAGGGTTATTAAGGGCCACGTCCTGCTTCCAAATAGGTCAGGGGTCGCATGGAGGCAGGCAGCGCACCTGAAGGAACCAGGGCTGCCTTACAGTCCCCTCACCGCCAGGCAGCTCCTTTCCCACACCCCACATGGCAAGGGGGCGCCCCAGCTCTCAACAGACCCTGTCCGAAGCCGCCAATGTCCCCTTTCTCAGGCCTCACCAATGCCACAGGCCGCAGCCTGGGCAGTGACTGCAGCAGCAGCCTCCGAAGCCGCCCCCTCCCGGCCCGACCCTGGCAGGAGAGAGGAGAGAGAGAGAAGAAGGCTCCGGCCCGGCACCTGAGTGTCAGGCAGGAGCGAGGGCCGGCAGGCAGCTGGTCCGTGCGGCGACACCCCTCCCGCCGCCCCCCAAAGAGGCACCCGCACCCCCTTCCCTTCCTCAGCCGGCGGCTCCGAGCCAGCGACTTACTCGAATCTGTCCCCCTGGGCTGGGCTCCTCTGCGCGGGGCGAGAGCGACGACCAGAGCAGCAGCAGCCCCAGGTAGGAGCCGAGCAGCAGCATGGTGCGCAAGAGGAAGCCCAGCTTCAGCCGCATCCTCAGCACCCGGCCCGACCAGTTCCCCTCAGCCCCTCGCCACCGCCACTAGGCTCCCGCTTCTGTCCCACTCCCGGCAACTGCTGCTGTGGCAGCTCCTCACTTGCGCCGAGCCGAGCTTGGCGTGGTTCCCCCTTCTCCTCCTCCTCCTCCTTCTTCTTTTGCTGCCGCTGCCTGTCCTCCCCCACCCCTTTCTCTCTCTCTCAAGCAGGTGCCCGGAAAGGTAAGGGCCCCCCTCCTCCCCTCTGCGCACCCCCTCCCCTCGGCGCCCCCCCCTCCTTACCTTTCCGGGACGCCCGCTCCCGTCCGGCGCCGGCGGCTACTGCAGCCCGCCTCCGGCCGTCCTATACCCAGCGTATAAGACGACCCCCGACTTTAGAGACGATTTTCCAGGGTTAAAAAGTCGTCTTATACGCCGGAAAATACGGTAAATAAAAACAGCCATATAGACAAAAAGAGATACTGAGGTGTGGTATGCTGAACCTGTACCTTTGGTTAGTTAGCATTATAAAGGCACAATCCTATGCATGTTTAGACAGAAAAAACATAGCTGGCTAGGGCATACTGACTTGTAGGACTTTTTTCTGTCTAAACATGCATAGGATTGCACCCTAAGTATGGCTTTGATACAGATTAGATAGCTTCATTATAGCCAAGGTATATACCAAAATTAAAATAGAGAGCACCATACTTTGTAATGCTATTGCAGTTATTTGGTAATGAATACAAAAGTTAATTCAAAGGGGTGTATCCAATGTTAGTCTAAGGGCTCATCTGCATCTAAGGGTGTAGTGGGAGGGAGGGGGGAGGATCGTGGATTTATGTGCTTTAGTGATTCTCCCCCAGCATCTAGATGGCCGCACAACGTCCCGGAAGGGAAGAGGGATGTCGTGGGCACCAATTTATTTATTTTTAAAGAGGAGCTGTGTGTGGTGAAAAAGGTAAGTAAAAAACCCCCGCCAAACCCCACACCCAACCACCCCCGCCATGCTAGGGATGGCAAAATTGCTACCCCCGCCCCCCTGGGTACAGAGCCACTCCATGCAGCTCAGTGCCCTTTTGAGGACCTGGGAGCCCACACCATACCAGCTGCGGTCCTTGGGATTGTCCCAGGACTGCAGAAAAACTGGGATATCCCTGGTTTCAGTTATTCAGGGTTTGTCTCTAGGTCATCCCCAGTTGATCCTGGGATCCCCTCTGTGTCATATGGATGCACAGGGACGACCAAGAGACGAATCCGGGTTATCTGGCAGGTTAGACATGGCCTAATTTGAGTCCTATTCATTTCAATGGGTCTACTCTAAGTAGGTCTAACATTGGATACAAACATTAACTTTTGTATTAGTTACAAAATGATATAGCATGAAAAGTTCCTATTAAAGTTTGGACTTAGTGTGCTAGGTACTGGACAGACATACTTATTTGTAAAAACAAAAATAGTGAGGTTGTGGTAAAAGATAAATAAGGAAAGTGATACATACCTAAAAGCTATGTATCACAGTTTGATGCCTAAACACAGCATATATTGTGGGCTTTAAAACATGTGTACTTTGTTCTCAGCTCCTGCTTTGAGTCTTGGTATCTTGCTATATATAGCTCAAAAGTCACTCAAAAGTATTTATGTTTCCCAGCTCAAGTGGAATGTATTTTCAATAAGAAGTAAAAAGAAATATAAAGTCACTATATATCTTTATGAACTGATGTTTCACATAGCCATATGAGCAATGAAAATAGCTGATGCAGAATTGAAAGTTATAGTCCTGTCAGTGGGGAAAATCATAATGGCACTGAATGAATTCTTAGACTCTGTATATCAAAAGTATGCTAAAACTAGCATTTATGAATGAACTCATTTGAAAATGCAAATGCATCTCTTTGTAGGATGAAAATGCAAAACAGAAACAAAAGTATTTTTTCACAGAAGCTATTATTCTTAATTAGTGTATGCCAACTCAAACCCATTGAATGTATGGAACTACTTGAATGTATAAGAAAAAGTTATGTGAAATGTAGGAATTTTCTTTATAATTATTACACTTGTTCTAGTTCCCCAGAGTATGAGTAAGCCAACATATACATGGAAAGCAGATTAATATCTAATGATTATTTGGGACCATGGTTGTGTCACACTGTCTGCTCAAATACTGGCCATCTAATGTAGTGTTCTCTCATAACGCCCATATAACTTTGCAAATTAACATAACCTTCCATCACAGAATCAAAGGTAGCCCTAAATACCTTTTGGAAAAACATAAGTGTACAAACTAATGAAAAAGAAGCACTTGTTTGTGTTTAGGCTACCGAAGGCATACCTGTAGGGCTATGTATTTAAATTGTTAGCTACAAAGGGAGTGGGACATGTAGGGAATCATATCGCTAGATAGTCAGCAAAACTACTTTCCTTTATATATGAAATGGAGTATAGACCAGGGACTCAAAATGTGACAACAGATTGTTAGTCTTGCTTGCCTTTGCCATCATCTGAGGATTCATCAGTTGATAAGAGAGATGGCTGAAGAGAAACAAAACAAAATCTAAAGTATACACAGATACATGTCATAGTGCTAAGGAGCAGAGATTTGAATGCAACTCTTTTATTCGCGTTAGGAAACCTGGGAATTTACCAAAGGGAGAACAGAGATTCACATGCCCTTGTAAACTTGTTGAAAGAAGAGAACCTTATAAACTTTCTGATGGACGTGTGTGGAATGCTTGTTATCTTGCTCCAGTAGACTGCAGAAATGAGATAGATACTCATTTTGTGTTAGAAGACTTGCCATTCTTACCCATTCTAGAGACTGTGCCATCATCTGGGGTTGACTAACCAGAAAATGAACTGGATAGATGGCCTGTCTATGTCCGATGACCACCTGCATGGGTTATGTTATGTAGTGCTGGGTTGTGGGACTATGGGGTTTTCTTAAAAGAGGGGGAAATGTGGGGATTTATACCTTTAAGATAGCAGGAATTATATCCAGCTGAAGGAAGGTAGCCTATAAAAGGAAATATGAATGGGGAAACTTAGCTAGGCACACTTGCTAGTGCTGCTAGTTTTGTTATATATACTATTAAGTAAAGGGTTTGTGTTTTCCTCTGCCTCTCTTCCCTATTCCCAAGGATCTGTATCAGGAGCAGTGCTTTTTAACTGATTTGTAAATGATCTGGAATTAGGAATGAGCAGTGAGATGGCCAAATTTGCTGTTGATGACACCGAAGTATTTTGGATGGTTAAAACAAAAGTAGATTGTGAAAGGCTCCAAAAGGGTTCCCTCCCCCCAAACTGGGAGAATGGGCATCAAAATGGCAAATGAGGTTAATATAAGCAACTGTAAAGTGATGTGTGTTAAAGGCAAAAAAAAAAAACCCAAACCAATTTCAAGTATAAGCTGAAGGGATCGGAGCTATCAATGACTGACCAAGCAAGAGACCTTGGGATTGTGGTTGACAGCTGAATGAAAATGTTGACACAGTGTGCTGCTGCTGTGAAAAAGGCAAATCCCATGTTAGGCATAATTAGGAAAGGAATTGAAAATAAAATTGCCAACATAATACTGCCCTTATAGAAATGCATGATGTGATCATACTTGGATTACTGTGTACACTGTGTGCTGCATTTCAAACTGGATATTGTAGAGTTGGGGAAAATGCAGAAAAGGGCAACCAAAATGATCAGCTCCCCTTTGAGGAAAGGTTATAATGTGACCAGATGCAAAAGAGGTCAAGGCTCCTGCAGCTTTATCTGTTGTGATGAAGAGGGAATTTCACCAGGTGCCGAATGCATACAAACAACACCTGCTGAAATTCCCTTTCTATACAACTGTTACAGATACAGAAGCCCTGTCCTTTTCATATGAACAATCTGTATAATAGGAAGCAAGTAAGATTATTGTTGTTTCACTCATATTTTGCTTGTGTGCTTCCCATAGGTTTCTGGTTGGCCATTTTGTGCAGGGCTGTCCCTACCATTAGACAAAGTGAGGCAGCTACTTCAGGCTGCAGATTTTAGGTGTCATGGAAAGTGTCATTACTTATTTAATTTTGTATTATTGTATTATTGCAGGGATGGGTAGAAATGCCTGTAGGATTTTCTGCTTCATTTACCAAAAGAACTTGATTTGCAACATTCAACTGCACATTGATTCAAAGTGATTTAAAATTTAGTAGGAATACGAAACCATTATATTCTTTCCTACGTTTTCACTAATCAATTTCCAATGCTGCTTTTTTTTTTACAACCTTTGTATTGGTGCTCATCCTGGCTTCACAAGATGCTTTTCACACCACTCCTCTTATTTGCAGTGCTTCCATTCATGGTTTCTTCTGAACAATTGTTTTCCTTCCCACCTGACCTCAAGAAACTGTGCTTTCTACAAATCACTGTTAGTTAATAAGCCAGGATATTAAACCAGAATAAAATCAGATTCTTGTACAACCACAGTTTCTCCAAGTTCAGACAAAACAGGAAACTGTAGTTTAGAACAAAGAACTGAAGCTACAAATATCCTTCTCTTTTGTTTGAAGGGGAAGGGTGAACGCATGAGCTCCAGGCTCATCATAACAAACCATGGTGTGTTGTTATATGTCAACCTGGACAACTAGTAGTGCTTCTTGACTTGAGACACTGTTGACAGAGTCCTGAATGTGATGAAATTGGTATACAATGGAATGAAGAAAACAGCTCTAATTCTGGCTAATCATTAACAGCCCTAACTAAAACCTCTTAAACCAAGAAGTAACCATAAATCTTGTGACATTCCAATTTATCTGTTTGCTGTGATGAAACATGTCTTGTTCAGATGTGAAACTCTATCACTGTATAGCTTGGGTGAAATTTTCAATGCATGCCTTTTGCAGGGACAACGTAATGCACATAAAAATAATTTGAGGGGTTCTCTAAGGTTCCATTCTATCTCCCATTTTTTCAATATATTCAATGGTAAAAAAAATGCTGGTTTTATTTTACCCACTGGTGGAAACACACCGTGATCATATAGACATCTGCTTAGGCAAATAGCAACCTTAAGGCAGGCTCTTTACTGGAAAATCTGGCTCTTCACTGGAAAATCTGACTCTTCACTGGAAAATCTGGCTCAGACAAAGACTTAAATCCTGGAAAATCTGGTTCGGAGAAAAACCTGCGTCAGCACCATGGTCTCAGTCCAAATTGCCTTTCACCCAAATAGCTGCTCTTCAATTAAAAAGAATTGAGAGATCCATGCCTAGTTGCATCGTAATACTCAGCTCAGGTAAGACAAAGATATTAGTCCTCTTTATGCATTGTTCCCATGAAGCACTCACCTGAGCATCCAGAATAGCGATGTGTGGATCAGCAAAACTCAGTTTTGTTGAGGTTCTCCAGATCCACCACAAAAGCCATTCTGGTCTGTGTCCATACCAGATTGCAAGCTTTCCCCACCTTCTCATATGAAAATTTGTGTTTTTTCAATCTCATTTTTCTAAATATAGGTATCAATTGTGCACATTTTTCTCACATGGATTAAAGCATATTTCCGCACATTTTTCAGAAGTGCACATTTTTCATATTCGTTTTTCCAATGTAGACTTTTTTTAAAGATGTCTGTTTTATTTTTTTCTGTGACTAGCATCGCAAGCTCAGTAATGCATGGATGTCTGGTCAAAATCAAACTGAAACAAATTTCTCATATATCCCTAATTCAGAAGCAGTTGTTTACACTTAGGGATTCCTCTTTAGATATTCATACTAAATGCATGCTAGGGCTTCTCCAAGACATTTTGCTGCTTGAGGTACAGCAGCTGGTGCCCTCTAACCCATCCAAGTGACAGTGCATAGTGCCCAAAGCCACTAAAGTTATTTTGACATCTGAGGCAGAAAATCCCACAAGCACCTCTCCTCATCTCAGGCAGTAAAAATACCATAAGAAATTAAATAACTAAGTTTGCTGCCCTTTCACAACACACATAAATGGTTGAGGTAGGCACGTCACTCTGCATAATGGTAAGGCTGACCCTCATGCGTAAACATTGGGCTAGCTCAGCTCTGTGATATTGGGGTGGGTCAGTAGCATAGCCCCACTCCTCCTACACATGAGTGTTCTCCATGTAAATAACACAAAAAGGGTCTGGGATTGTCCCTATAGTAGGTGGTCATACTCCTTCCAAAAATCAGGTTTACATTCAGCTGCATTGCTTCTGGATTCTTAGTTGGCTTTTGTAGCCAGATGTGCCTTTCATCAGCTTCAGTCAGTGTGCCTGTTGTGCCTCTTGTGGAGCATAGAGATCTTCCCACTGCCGTATATGCCCTCATAATATCCCCATTTGGACTACTGTAATGTGCTTGTATAAAGCTGCCCTTAAAGACCCCTGAGCAAGTTCAGCTGCTGCAGAATATGTCAACCCTGGCCAGGGCTAGTTATTATAAGTTTATACCTGCGCTCAGGAAATTTCATTGGCTTCCAGTTAGTTTGGGGGTGAAATACAATATTTAAAACCTTAAATAGTCAGGCTCAGGATAAGTGCTGGATAGTTTCATCTGTATACACCTGTTTGTATATTGTAGTCATCTGGGCGAACCTTATTCCAGCTGTGTTGATTGTTTACAGCTGAACCACCTGCTACAGAAAGTGAGGGTGCCTCTACAAGAGAGGTTTAATGCGCTTTGAAGGTTCATTAAAAATTTTACCTCTACAAGAACGGAGCGCAAATCGGGCGTAGAGGCGCGTTATCTCCCCGATAATGCGCATTTTCGAATGCGCGTTAAATCGCGAGTTTTATTTTGCTCTGGCCGTTAAAGCGCATTTTCCCCGTGTGAACAAGCGATTATGCGCATTAACTTCTTGTAAAGCGCTTTTTGGACATCTATTAATGCGCTTCGCCACCTCTCGCCGCCTCCCGTGCAGAGGGATTAGGAGTAAATGTGCGTCTGCGATAATGCGCATAATCGCCAAACCGGGCGCAAAAGCGAATCCTTGTAGAGGGAGCCTCAGACATTTTCAGCAGTGGGGCACTGTTTAGGTCAATCCTTTTTACCAGGTAAGTTAAGATTTGGCTATTTCAAAAATAATAGTAGGTTAAGAACACAAGAAGAGCCCTGCTGGATCAGGTCAACAGCCTATCTAGTCCAGCATTCTGTTCCACAGTTCCCAACCACATGCCTATGAGAAGCCCACAGCAAGTCACGAGTGCAAATAGATAGCTTTGGCTAAATAAATAAATAAATAACATCCCCCCCCCCCAACATGTTCCCCAGCAACTGGTATTGAGAGACATACTGGCTCTGACACTGGAGATAATATAAAGCCATCATGACTAGTAGCCATTGATAGACTTAGGTAAAGTGGTAGGTGTATATTTCTGTTCTAAAAATTCTAATTTTGCTAGCTGCAGTAGTTTTATTTTTTTTAATGACTTACTGTGGTTTTTACTGTATTTTATATTTTGTAAGTCTAGATAGGCATGATAATAAAAATGAATAAATAATAATAGAACCTTTTGCTGAAGTGCAGATAAAACTGATGCCATATAATATAATGACCAAAGCAGCAAGCAGGTAGGTCCATGGAGAATCTTCTCTCTATCCAGTCCATATTTATTTTGTATTTATTTATAACATTTATATACTGCTCCACATCTAAACAAATTCCAGAGTGAAGAATCCATACCCCTTTGTAGTTTTCTTTATTTATATTAATTTTTGCTAATCCTTATACTGTAACAGTATATGGAGTCATAATTTAAGTGGCTGTTTCTCCTGGAATTTAGTGAGAGTTTGTGAACACTTTACAAATCCTAGCAGTCATGTTAAATATATAGCATTGGCTCCAGATTTAGTCATACATAGAGTAGATCCATTGAAATCAATGGGATTTAACTTAGACATGACTAATATAAATCTCATTGATTTCAATGCATTTGTTCCAAGTATGACTACATCTGGATCCCACCCATATTAAATAATAATGAATAATAACTCCTGTAACTCTTTGACAGCTAAATAAAATGTTTTATAGAAGCATTTGTTTAGGTGTAACTCATTTGGGGTTCAAGTGCCTTAACACCTGAACATAATGGGCATGACCTAACTGGTTAAGCATTTTTAATCTTCCTTTGATTTCATTGCGAGATTTAAGCACATCCTTAACACTTACCCACTGAAGTGAATTGGAATTATAGGTGCTTAATTGTGGCCAGATTGTGATCAATATCAATTGGTTAACAGTATTTGTGTAGATTTGACAGTTTAATAAAAGTTGCCAAATATTATTTTAAATGACAATCACTATCTGATATCCATAAATGCCATGAATAAAATCAATAACAGTATGGATACCATTCTGTTAATGTATTTAAAAAAAGAATGACTATCGAGATTATTTGGAGGCAGGGCTATTTAATTAAACCAATAGTTGTTTTGAAATGAATACCATCTCAGAGAAAAGGGGGGCAACACCATATTGTTTGTAATTAGGAATGTGCATTGAATTTGATCAAATGCCTGATTCCAATACAATTCAAGGGAAATTGGACATCCGATTCCCAATTCCGATGCTGTTCCAAAGAGCTCCAATTCTTTCCGATCTGATTTTTTTGATCAGAGAATTGGACTTCCATTTTAAGTGTTTTCCCCTAAGGGTTGCCTTGGAGAAATAAATGCCTTTAACTTTTTACTTTAAAAGCTAGAAACATGAAACTTCGCCACATTGCAGATGCCATGTAATTAGTCATGTATGAGAAATTTCAGAAACAATGGTGCAGCCTTTGGTGGCAATGAATTTTTGAAAAGTAGGTTGCATTACGCTTATATCTTCTTTTTAAAAAAACATGAAACTTGGGCACGGTGGGGGGAAGAAAGGAGGAGGGGGTAAAATTGACAGCTTCATCATCCAATCTTGCTGATTACTACAACTTTAATGTGTGTATGTTTAAAAATGAGAAATTAATAGCACTTTGCATGGACTGAATTTCCTGGGAAATCTGATTTTTTAGAAGTACCTTGAGAGTAAACCCTGCACCTCTGCCTCTGAAATTGGCCACAGATGACAACCAACAGCCCATCTGTAAGGTCCCCAACTTCCATGTAAGTATCTTGAGAAATGAGAAAGTTATAGCAGCCTGAAAACCTGCACTTTAACACTTCTTTGCGAGTAAACGCCAGCAGCAATGTTTCTGAAATTTCTCAGACATGACTTATGTGGTATCTGCACTGTAGCCAAGTTTCATGTTTCTAGCTTTTAAAATAACAAAGTTATAGGCGTATTTTTCCCAAAATTCAAGTCTATTGGGGAAAATAGGAATCTGAAGCTCGAATCGGAGGTCCGATTCTCGCATCGGAATCGGATCTGAAGCAATTTGAGGCAAGTCCAATTCGATCTGAATCGATTCAGGTCTGCATCGGAAGTTGCGATTCTGATTCCGATCCGATTCTGAAGGGCCATGCACATCCCTATTTATAATAGCATTTTTTTACATATTTCCTGAATTAAGAGAACTATATGCAAGCTGATTATTAAGGATGCTACATGACTCACTGATAATTAATCAAAAATCATTTTTAAAAACTATGATTAATGTTTTGATCCAGGGATGAGCAACCTGGTGCTCTCCAGATGTTTTGGACTACAACTCCCATAATTCCTGACCATTGGCCAAGTTGCTTTGTAGTCCAGATTCTTTGTAGTCCAAAGCATCTGGTGGGTGTCTGGTTGCCTACCTCTGTGTTAATTAATCACCAAATTCCACAATTGACTGGATTCACATCTTCTATTATTTGTTTGTGTTCCAAGACCTGTGTAGGCTAATTATTGCTAGAGATGGATACAAACAACAGCTGGTGTTTTATATGTTCAAGCGTTAAGTGGCCATTGCTCCCCACCTCCATTAAGCTTTGGTGAGTATTTTTTGTACTAGGCACAAACTAAATGAGTCTGACTCTAGAAAGAACTTTCTGCATAAACTACCATGTGAAGACTGTTAAGTATTGCAAACAGGTTGTCCAGCAACAATGGTATAGTGGTAAATTCTAAAGTACAGTAATTCATCTTGACAATCCCCATAGTCATTCTCCCAATGAGTCCATATCTATAATATAGGAATGTGTGTGTGTGTGTGTGTGTGTATTGCATATGTGTACATAGAATAGCTTGCAACAATAAGTTGTTGATGGGAAAATATATTCCCTCCTCTCTCCAGCTACTGTGAGGATTGCTGCTAAGGTCAGAAGCAACATGGAAGTCTGAGGGAGGTGGCAGATGACATCATCATCCCTGCTAATGACAAAGTCCTGGTGGTTCCACCCTGTGAGCCCTGGCTCCAGTACACCACTGTCTAGCTGTAACTTCTTTTTCTGTTTTGACAGCAACATCTCTCCCCCATGCACACCTGTTGTTATTATTGTTTACCATCAAGTCTGAAGAAGAGTTCTGTGAAATTTGAAAGCATGCTCACTACTTTGTGACTTTCATTGGGTCCTAACAAAGGTATTATACTACTTCTGCTGTGTGTCTCTCCAGCACAAACTGCCTGCAGTAAAAAAGAACTTCTCCCCCCCCCCCCAAAAAAAAAAAGTTTAAAAAAGCCGTCTTCTTGCACAGGTACTGCTGCCTCTGCTCTCTTCTCAGAAGGGAGCGGTTAAGTCAGGGCGGTCTCCCTTCTTCCCAACATTGTCGGAATCGGGAAGCGCTAGGACCAGGCATGCTCTGGGAGGCCGCTGGCATCGGACGGGAGGGAAGTTGAGAATCTCTTCTATGCAGAGAAGGCTGCTGCCGCCGCCGCCGCTGCCATTTCCACTCACGCTCTCCGCACTTCCCGCTTACAGAAAAAAAGGTGGGGGGAGAGAAGAGAGGAGGGGGAGAAGAGGGAGGTTACAGAGACTGACTGGACTGAGGCGTTCGGCTGCCAAGACTCACACACTGCCTGCTGCTTTTGCTGCTGTTGCTGCTGTTTCTACTCTGGACAAGTGAGGAGAGCAGACCGAAGAGGGAGAGAGGGACGAAAAGGGAGACGGCGGCTACGAGAGCTGGGAAGAGGGAGCGAGAGAGGAAAGCCCTAGGGAAAGCAAGAAAAAGAGGAACCCCCTCCCAGTCTTCTCCCTTGAGACTCTCAGCGGCGCAAGGGGGGAAAAAGGCTGAAGACGAAGAAAGTGTGAGGTGGGTGGCTGGGCGAAAAATAAATAAAGGTTCTTAACTTTGAACGCCTTGAAACGGAATTGGGAAGCGTGGAGGAGGCAGCCGTCTTTCGAGCCCAGGTCACTTAAGCCCCCGCCGGAGGTCCAATGCGCTATTCCAAGCTCTTTCTGGTTTCCTTCTTGATGTAACTTTTTGGGAGGACTTGTGGCTGCGGTTGCTGGCGAAGGTGCTTGGAGGTGAGCGGAGAGCCCCGAAGGAAGGAAAGAGAAGAGAGGCAGAGGCAGCAAGAGGGAGAAGAAAGTTTCTTTCGTAAAACCGGGCGAGCTCTTTTCGTTTTGTTTTTTTGGTCGTTGCTTCGCGGAAAGGACAAGATGATGTGGACGAGCGGTGGGGACCTTCTGTGCCTGCTCACCCTCTTACTGGGTTTCTTGCTGCCCGCCTGCAGGACTCGCTTGTACACCAACCATTGGGCTGTGAGGATAACTGGCGGGATCCAAGAAGCCAACAGGATAGCTAGCAAGTACGGCTACATCAATATAGGACAGGTAACCCTCCCGGCGAAAGGCCACGCGCTCTCTCGACCACTTCGCCTCGCACCGGGCGGGAGGGCGGGCAGGCAGGCACACATCTGCGCGAGCTGCTGCCGCTGCTGCAGACGGGGAAGGAGGCGGACGCCCCTCTCCCCTGTCATCTCCTGCAGGCAGTCGCGAAGGTTACTGAACGAGGGAGCGCGCGCCACAGGGCGACGCAAAGGGCAGGTAGAGGTCTGGCCAGGTCTCCGTCCCTCCAGTGTTGTCGAGGAACCGTAAATTCTGTGGCTGGGTGTTGGGAATTGAGGCGGGGGGCATTGGGAAGGGGAAGGAGGAACTGCAAGCTGATTTTAAGCACACACTCACAGAGAGAGAGAGAGAGAGAGAGAGAGAGAGAGAGAGAGAGAGAGAGAGAATGGTTGGAGGAAAGGGGCAGGTTCTTGTGGTTGTTGGGAGGCTCGTGAGGGGAGGACGGCTGCTGCTGCTGCTCGGGTGCTCGCTGGGAAGCTTCCCCGCAGCCAAGCAAGAACCTGGAGGTGATTTTCGTGAGATCTTAAAACTGGGAGCGAGGGAGGGGAGCGTGTTGGAGGGAAGGGAGGCATCTTCAGCTAAGCGGGGGCTTGTGAAGGGCTGAAAGAGCAAAGCCGCTGAAGAAGAGCCCTTTCCAAACTTCCTGTGTTGAAGGGGTACAAGGCAGGGGACACACACACAGATGGTTTCCTCCATGCCCACTGTTAATTTCTGAAGGGAAAGGTGCCGGGATTTAACCCTAACCAGAAGACAAGTCCATTAGCTTGGAGGCAAGACAACTACCACCCCCTCCAATAATCCTAGAAGTGTAGGGCTGGCAGTGATGGTGGTGGTGGCCCTTACTCACATGTTAACGCACAGGAACACTCTGTTTTGGTTATTGTGTTCCAGGCAAACACTAAACTGATTGTGCGTCTGAGCCCCCCCGAGCTCTGCCTCCGTTTGAACCCTCTCCACTCCTGTCCTCCTACCCCCCGATTTTTCTCTCACACGCGAAAATAGTCTCTCGCACACCTTTCTCGGAATCCTTGCCTTGAGGCTCCTTTCCAAAAAAACGTCAACAGGTTTGGGTTAAACATGTTATAAAAACGAATGTGTTTTTAGAAGTGAGGGAAGGGGGAATGTGGTGTTGGTGGGAAAAGTCAACCCCGGTTTTGTTTGTGCCCCCTCACTGATCGCAAAAGACGACCGACCGTCACGTCAAACGCTAGTAAGAACAAACCAAGGGCACAGCGGCACTTTCGACCAGGTGGATTTCCCGGCTGCCCTTGGAATCCTGCTCCCCCCCCCCCCCTTCGGCTGGAGCAAGGGCTCCCTCACTTGACCCGGAAAGCAAGAATTCGATGCATCTGCTCCGATGCTTTGTTTCTCTCCGGGTTCGCATTTCGCTGCCTTTAGGATGGTTGTAACATACTATTGGGGAGACAATGATTTGGGGGGAGGCGGAAGGGGAAACTGCTAGCGTCTCGCAGTCAGCACGTTGTCAAATTATAGTCTGGCCCTTCCCCATGTCCTGAACTCTCCCTTGCTCTTTGTGCAGTGAACTTTGAGCTCAGCAAATGGAAATCAATTTTTCAGCAAGCAGATGGTGTATGTCCCTCCTCATGCAAGGGCCAAGATTTTGCCTCGGCTTCCGGAGACAGGATCTAATTTTGTGTCAGAACTTTTCCCTGCTAAGGTTGGTCCACTGGAATATGCGAAGTAGCAAGGAATGCCTGTGCAAAGAGAGTGTCTTTTTATCCCTGCCCCCCCCCCCCCCCCGCATGCCTGCTTCTGAGATTAGGGCACAGGGCTTCTGAATCTGGCGCTGAATCGTTAATAATTCTATAGCCCAAGCCCTCCTCTTCCTCCTCCTTTCAAAGTAATTTCTGGTGGTGGGTAGAGAACACCCCCCCCCACACACACACACATCGACTTAGGCTGCCTCTACAAGAGGCATTTAAAGCTCTTTCAAGGCGCATTAAAAATTTACCTCTACAAGAACGGAGCACAAATCGGGCCTAGAGGCGTGTTTTCTCTCTGATTATGCGCATTATCGAATGCGCGTTAAATATCGAGTTTTATTTTGCTCCGGCCGTTAAAGCGCATTTTGACTATGTGAACAAGCGATTCTCCGCATGTCAATAGTTTAAATTGCGTTTCGGTCGTCCAGTATTGCACTTCGCCGCCTCTCGTACAGAGGTATTAGGCGTAAATGCGCTTCTGCGAATATGCACATAATTGCTTAAGCAGGCGTAAAGGCGAATTCTTGTAGATGAGGCCTTATCTGATAAAAGGATAGGGTAGAAAAGGGGGGAGTTACAGAGGACATAAGAACATAAGGAAAGCCATGCTGGATCAGACCAAAGACCTATCTAGTCCCACAAGCAGGACATGAGCGGAATAGCCTACTTGTATTCCCCAGCTACTGATATTCAGAGACATTCTGCTTGGAGGTAATATATAGTTACCATGATATAGCCTTATTCTCCATGAATTCAGCGAACCCCCTTTAAAGCCATGTAAGTTGGTGGCCATCATTATGTCTTGTTACCCTCTTTTCTACTGCACAATGTCTTGTGCTGATTATTGGGGTGGGGGTGGGGCGGTAAAAACAAGTCCTATTAAAAACCAGAGTGCACTGAAACCATTGTGCAAGAGAAGATGGAGGTGGAAACGTAGCTCTGCAGTAGAAATTTTCTGCAAGAAATGTTTTGAGGAAAACTGTACATAAAGTGCACTGCACAGATGTAAATTTCAAAGCGCTCCAAAAAAAGCACTTAAACTTAATCTGATGGTATTTCATTCTCTATAAGGAATTGGCATTAAGTTTCTTTAATGAGGTGTATCTGGGAGATCGAAAAAGGATTAAAACATATGTACACTGATCTGACAATTTGCATCTAGCTAGTTAGGAAACACCTGGAATTTGAAGTATCCACAGATGTTTAGTTAGCAAACACCTGGAACTAGCTAGATTCCAAAACAGTCAGTGAGAAAAGACTTGGAACAAGGCAGATACAAGCATTGAGTAAAGAAACACCTGCTGGATCCAGAAATACTTGGAAAAGTCCCCACTGCTATATTCTCATTCTAGACAAGAGGAAAAACCAATAACAGGATTCCTATTTCTGACATAGTCTCTGTGACAGCATATCACAAGTTTCATGCCACTTAGCCCTCTAAGGTGTGAAATATGTTACCCAATGCTTATTCTTTATTATTCCAGTACATGATAGTTTTTCCTTCTAATTAACATATTTTATTACAGTAATTACAAAATTCAGGACACAAGCTTTCACCTATATATTACAGACTTTTATTTGATGCTGTATGGATTCACAAAATACAGTTGAACTATCATAACATTTCCCCCCAGCTCTCTCAGATCAAAGGACAGTGACACTTGCTCAATTGCTATGTGTGTCATAAAATCAATTCACACATACTGTATGATTACAGTGA
This sequence comes from Anniella stebbinsi, assembly GCA_029215795.1. Lineage (NCBI taxonomy): Eukaryota > Metazoa > Chordata > Lepidosauria > Squamata > Anniellidae > Anniella > Anniella stebbinsi. The sequence continues at coordinate 82,456,830 of JARDYH010000002.1, read as the reverse complement.
ACGTTTCAAAAACACTTCAAGAACTTCCTTCATCTTCTATGGAAATATGGTGTTAGTGCATGGTATTGTAAAACTATTTACATCATAAAAGTTGGTTTCTACCATTGAAGTTATATACACTGTAAAACACAGTCAAAGGGAACTGATTTATAGCCTCTTTGTAGAACTACTTGTCAATTAGAAAACTGGAGTTGTTAGTATTTACAATCAATAAACACAAACATGGCAAATAACACAAACATGGCAAATAATGAAGTATAAACTTAAGCTCACCTTGACTAGAAATAGCATCGGTGTGCCACAACATCTACAGCTATAAACATTTATTGTATATTGTTCCTATGTGTAGCATAATTTGTACTGCTTATTCTTATTTTGGTTTTCATAGCAGAATCACAGCAGGTTCACAGAAAGTTTTACAACTCTTTTGTTTAAGAAAATAAATGGCATTAAAGATACAGAGAAGTATTTGTATTAGCTCATGCAAGCAATGTAGCGAATATGTATTATGAGAGTGCCTATGTGTAATAACACTAAATATTGCGGTATTAATAGAACGCTGGTTAAGCTTTGAGATGGGGCATTTACTGGACAATAGGGAAAAAGATTAACAAATTTACAAGAAGAAAAATACTGATATATTTTTAAAAAGTATATATTAATGTTGTGATGCTATACAGTTATTCCATTTTTGACACATGTGTGCCTTGTGAGCAATACTGTTATCTAAGTATCTTTTATGTTATAGTATGAACAGTGCTGTATATAATCAATCAAATCAATCAAATATTTATTACGGTCATAAGACCAGCATAGTATATACCTCATTATGTTATTATGAGACATGGAACAGAAATAGCAGTCCATGCTCAAACACAAGAGTGCTTGTAGAGAATTCTGTACTTGTTTTGGATGTCATGAGTTGTTGATGATAGTTATTTTATTCTACCATGGCTCTTCATTTATTTAGTTTACCTCATCCCTGTCTTTTATGAAGATTAAACAAACAAACAAACCAGAAATAAATAAGTTGATGCCTCTTAGAGGACCATTGGCCATACAGTATACAAGCCGTTGAATCAGAACTGTCTGTTAGACAGAATGGACATTTAATTAATTCTCATTAATATAGTGAACAAGGTTGGTTCAGGTATAGTATTATTGCCACTGATTTGAAAGAACTGATGGCAGGGTTTATGGATGGAAGATTACAGACTTCTGTCATGACCTAAGAGCTCAAGGTCTCTGTTTATTTGTCATCCTTTGTGTTCCACAAGAGAGCAAATACTCCCAGGGATATTTTTTAACTGATTTACTTTTAGGACACAGTAAGAGGTCAGAAAGGGAGTAATCACACTGTCAGTAATTCTCTTTCACAGGTAACAAACTGTTTTTGTTCACAATCACTTTTCTGGGTAAGTTTATACAAGAAATAGTGCATAATTTTATCCATATAATTAGCAATGGTCATCTTATTAAGTACACCACATGCTGTGACTGGAATGTGAAGGTTCTTGTAATGTTTTGTTTCTGATCAGACACATAGATATGTTTTTAAGCATCACATATGAAATACACATCTGTAACAATTTTATCTCTCTACATAGTTACTTTCAGTTCTGTCAAATTAAGGTTACTATTTAACTTGCATACTCATATACAACAAAGGAGGGCCTGTAAAATATAGTAGCACTGTAACTATTTTGTATTTTTTATTCCATGTGAACATGATAGCAACAACAGTTTATAACAAATGGAAGACTGCTACAGGCTCATGTTCTGGGAGCTTTCTTTCAGGATTGTGTATTACTTTCTTTCACTCTCTATATTAGGATTTACACCTTTATTTTTTTCCTGATCCTTCTAAACAAAACACATTTTCATTAATATCTTTCAGGAATTGCAACAATCTTTCTTACTCTCTTTATCCACATGTATAAAACATGATTAGCAATAAGAAGGGACCACTGTAGCTACAGATGTATAACAGCAGTATATCAGGCAGTATTTACACTCTACATATTTTTAAAGTAATGATGGCAATGGCACAGTATGCTTCTTAATGTATAACAAAATGTATATAGGTATCAAAATATGATGCTACACTTGATCTTAGCCAAAAGGCCCCAAAAAATTATGCACATCAACATATACATGGCTTTTTAAAAATAAGGTATAGATAAAAGCATTATGGTTGCATTTTAAAAATAATATTCAAAAAGTGAATATTTGGAAAGTCCAAAGGGTAGGAATTTTCCCCCTCCCTTAAGGAATTTTAGGAACACAATAAAGGAACACATGATTATTCTTGTTGAAAATATAAGGGGCAATCCAGAACAACTGAGAGCAATGGTTTTGCCATTACTTGTTGTTGGTTTGTAACCTATGAAGCTGCCTTATACAGAGTCAGACCACTGGTCCATTTAGCTCATAATTGTCTCCACTAACTGGTGCCAGGTCGCCAAGATTTCATATAGATCTTTCCCAGTCCAACCTGAGATCTCCTGCATGCAAAGAATGTGCTCTCTTTGTAGGCTGGGATTAATAGCTTGTATCCAATGTTAGTCTAATTTAAGTCCCATTTATTTCAATGGCTTTAATCTTAAATAGGACTAATTTTGGATACTACCCCATGAAAAGTAAGAGAATTATTTAGGCACAATGATACTGAAGTCTTTGAACATGAGGTGTTCAGTCAACATTAATTTCAGTTTTAATATGCAAGAATAAGAAAGAAAAAATACTGTATTGTATAGACAGAATATTAAATTTGGGCTTTGGGGGACATAATGCTAAACTGAAGTTTATTTTTATTTATTTATTTATTTATTACTTATTTATTACATTTTTATTGCCCAATAGCTGAAGCTTCCTGTGTGTTTTACAGACTAAACTTATAATAATAAAATACAATACTGTAGAAGAGAATAATATAAAACCCTGAAGTTTAAAGCAGAATAAAACGAAAGCAAAGGCCAGAATAAAACCCATCATAGCACAAAGATCAATTTTTAAAACTAAAGGACTAAAAAGCCTGGGAAAATAAAAAGGTCTTTGCTTGGCACCAAAAATACCACAACATAGGTGCCAGGCAAGTCTCCCTGGAAGGGAGGGGGGATAACAACCAAGGTGCTACCACTGAAAAGGCTGTCTTGTTAGTAGCTACCATCCTCACCTCATTTGGTGAGGGCCTGGAAAGGCCTGGAAAGGACCTGTAAGCCAGCGCAGATCATAAAGAACTGGCCTAATATGAACAAATCGGCCAGTTCCCTTTAAGAATTTTGGTTATCGTCCCCCTTGCCCCATTATGGAATTATCTCCCTGATTAGACAAACCCACATGGCACCAACATTGCTATCTTTTCAGCACCAGGTCAAGACTTTTCTCTTTTCCCAGGCATTTAGCAGCATGTGATGAGCTTTTAACCTATCATGGATTTGTTTTTATGGCTTGGCTGATTGCTCAAAGTTGTTTTAGATGTATGTTATATATGTGTGCACTGTCTGTTGCGTGTTTTTAAATTCTGCACATTATTTTTAATGTTTTAATCTCTGTAAACTTCCCAGAGAGCTTTGGCTCTGCTGTAGCACCCCGGCTGTGGAATGAGCTCCCTAGAGAGGTTTGCCTGGCATTTACATTATATTCCTTTAGACGCCAGGTGAAGACCTTTTTATTTTCTTAGCATTTTAACAGTTCTTCAGTTTGATTTTTTACCTTGATGTTTAAATTTGTATTTTAAATCCATATTAATTTCTGCATGGCCACTCATTTTTTATCCTGGTTGTGCTTTTATACTGTATTTTAAATTATGGTTTATACTGTCGTTTTATATTTTAATGGTTTTTATGGTTTTAATTTTTGTAAACCACCCAGAGAGCTTTGGCTATTGGGCGGTAATGCAATAAATAAATAAACAGTAATAATCTCAGTGCCCTAGTTTGGACTAGCTGAAAGTTCTGACCATATTCAAAGCAGGCCCACCTACAACACATTGCCTCTTGTAACCTTATCCAGACATAAGGTTACAAGAGTGTGGATAACTGCAGCTATCTCTATCCAGAAAGTGTCATAGTTGGTATATCAGCCAAAGTTGATAAAAAGTGCTTTGTGCCTCCAGTGACAATGTTGGATCCAGCAGCACCCCCAAAATACGATCCTGATCCTTTGGTGGGCATACACCGCCCTCCAGTTTAGAGTTATGTGAACAACCCTTAGACTTGTCACTTGTGCACTCCCACCCTCAGTGAGGAGATCAGAAGGTTTTTTGCTTCTGCTTTTGAACTAACCAGAGTTCTTCATTATGTCCAAACTTGGAAGAACTCTAGTTAGTTTAAGCTGCTGTTCGTCCTAATAAGCCAGATAAAACAATGACCGTAGTACCAATCGTATAAACTAACCAGAATTCCCTCAGTTTGAATGAAATGGGGAGCTCTGGTTAATTTAAACATGGAAATAGCTGAAGCTCTCTGAAAACCACCCAGCTTCAACTAATGGGCAGCATAAAAAATGTAGTAAATAAATAGATTCTTCTGATATTCTCCTCATAATCATTCCAGAAGAAAAGAAGGGAGGGTAGAACATGTGAGCCTGAAGCTCATTCACATAGTTCTAAGTAGGGATGTGCACTGGATCGGACCCGATCCACGATCCGAGTCCGGTCCAGTGGGAAATCGGATAAATTATCCGATTTCCGATCCCGCAGCTGGATCGGCCGATCCAATCCGAACCGGTCCGAAAAAGCTCCGAACCGGTTCGGCGGATCGGCGGATCGGCGGGCGCCCACTGGCGCCCACCGCCGCTTCCATTGGCGGGCGCCAGCGGGCGCCCGCCGATGAAAGTGGACAGCGGGGGGGGGGGAGGAGGGGGGCACTTACCTTCTCGGCCCGGTGGCTCCCGTCCGGCGCCGGCGCCTACTACTACTAGCAGGCTCCGCGGCCTGCTCTAGGGTGGCGCGCCGGGTGATGTCATCACCCGGCGCGCTACTCTAGAGCAGGCCGCGGAGCCTGCTGGTAGTAGTAGGCGCCGGCGCCGGACGGGAGCCACCGGGCCGGGAAGGTAAGGAGGGGGTGCGTGGAGGGGAGGAGGGGGCGCGCGGAGGGGGGAGGGGGGCCCTTACCTTTCCGGCCCGGCGGCTCCCGTCCGGCGCCGGCGCCTACTATTCCCAGCAGGCTCCGCGGCCTGCTCTAGGATGGCGCGCCGGGTGATGTCATCACCCGGCGCGCTACTCTAGAGCAGGTCGCGGAGCCTGCTGGAAGTAGTAGGCGCCGGCGCCGGACGGGAGCCGCCGGGCCGGAAAGGTAAGGAGGGGGTGCGTGGAGGGGAGGAGGGGGCGCGCGGAGGGGGGAGGGGGGCCCTTACCTTTCCGGCCCGGCGGCTCCCGTCCGGCGCCGGCGCCTACTATTCCCAGCAGGCTCCGCGGCCTGCTCTAGGATGGCGCGCCGGGTGATGTCATCACCCGGCGCGCTACTCTAGAGCAGGCCGCGGAGCCTGCTGGAAGTAGTAGGCGCCGGCGCCGGATGGGAGCCGCCGGGCCGGAAAGGTAAGGAGGGGGTGCGTGGAGGGGAGGAGGGGGCGCGCGGAGGGGGGAGGGGGGCCCTTACCTTTCCGGCCCGGCGGCTCCCGTCCGGCGCCGGCGCCTACTATTCCCAGCAGGCTCCGCGGCCTGCTCTAGGATGGCGCGCCGGGTGATGTCATCACCCGGCGCACTACTCTAGAGCAGGCCGCGGAGCCTGCTGGAAGTAGTAGGCGCCGGCGCCGGACGGGAGCCGCCGGGCCGGAAAGGTAAGGAGGGGGTGCGTGGAGGGGAGGAGGGGGCGCGCGGAGGGGGGAGGGGGGCCCTTACCTTTCCGGCCCGGCGGCTCCCGTCCGGCGCCGGCGCCTACTATTCCCAGCAGGCTCCGCGGCCTGCTCTAGGATGGCGCGCCGGGTGATGTCATCACCCGGCGCGCTACTCTAGAGCAGGCCGCGGAGCCTGCTGGAAGTAGTAGGCGCCGGCGCCGGACAGGAGCCGCCGGGCCGGAAAGGTAAGGAGGGGGTGCGTGGAGGGGAGGAGGGGGCGCGCGGAGGGGGGAGGGGGGCCCTTACCTTTCCGGCCCGGCGGCTCCCGTCCGGCGCCGGCGCCTACTATTCCCAGCAGGCTCCGCGGCCTGCTCTAGGATGGCGCGCCGGGTGATGTCATCACCCGGCGCACTACTCTAGAGCAGGCCGCGGAGCCTGCTGGAAGTAGTAGGCGCCGGCGCCGGACGGGAGCCGCCGGGCCGGAAAGGTAAGGAGGGGGTGCGTGGAGGGGAGGAGGGGGCGCGCGGAGGGGGGAGGGGGGAGGAGGGGGCGCGCGGAGGGGGGAGGGGGGCCCTTACCTGCCCGGCCCGGCGGCTCCCGTCCGGCGCCGGCGCCTACTACTACCAGCAGGCTCCGCGGCCTGCTCCAGGGTGGCGCGCCGGGTGATGTCATCACCCGGCGCGCTACTCGAGAGTAGGCCGCGGAGCCCGCTGGTAGTAGCCGCCGGCGCCGGACGTGCCGAGAAGGTAAGTGGCGGGGAAGGGGGCTTACCCCCCCCCCGGAGCCGTCCGCTTCTATCCGCTGGCGCCCGCGGGCGCCAGCGGATGGAAGCAGGCGGCCCCAGGGGGGGTAGGGAGCGCGGGGGAGGGGGTTTACCTGCCGGGGCCGTCCACAGCGGACGGCCCCGGGGGGGGGGAGGGAGTTAGGCCCCCCCTTACCCACCCGCCGCCATTTTTTCCTCATAGACTTGCATTGCAATGCAAGTCTATGGGGAAAAAAATGGCGGCCGATCCAAAAATTTCCGATTTTTGGATCGGGATCGGACTCGATCCGGTCCGGGGGGCCTCCGATTTTGTCCGAACCGGTCCGGGACAAAATTGGAGGTCCCGATCCGGGTCCCGATCCGATCCGGGGGGTCCGTGCACACCCCTAGTTCTAAGCTATAGATTAACATTGACCTGGTTTGCACAATCACTCCAGCCCACCATGGCTTATTTAAGCTATGGTGGGTTGTGGTACCTGCACATGTCAGGTTGCCAGTTTAACCCCCCACAACTGTGGCTTCTTATGTTGTTTGGACCTAGTGAGGGTTGCTTGTTGGGTGGTTAACAAACCACCAACAACCCTACAACAGGCCATGAGTTCTGGTGGTTTGTTAACCAACCCAACAAGCCAATCTCGCTGGGTTCGGACAACACAAGGACCCACAACCAGTGAGGATAATTATTTAAATTGGCCTGGCAAATAACTCAACACACAAACACGTAGGCTGGCTAACAACCACCATAGCTTATTAACCACCCCTGTGTTGCGCAAATCAGTCAATTATGTCCTAACAGCCCTAAGCTCCTAAAATAAAACACTGAAGAAAGTAGTCTTTAGTGTAATAGTGCATTCATTGCAGTGTAGTGCATTGGTAGCATGAGCTAGGCATGCTTCCTTGCTCTGGCATGTTATGCAGAGGTAGGCAGGATTGCGATTTTGTAGCCACATACATTTTAAAAGGTCTTATTTCTTTCCGTGTCAGTAGCAGGCCTGCTATCTAGCATGAGACTGCTTGTGTGTGTCCTTCAAAGAGAAGTGCTTTTTGTTGCATAACATGCTTAGAAGATTTTAAAGAATGATTTTTCTTGATGAAGTTTTAGATTTGGATGGATGTTTTTATCTCTGAATGCAGGTAAAGAGGCAGCGGCCTGGTTTAGTGGTCATTTGGTGATTACTTTACAGGCTTTGGGATCATGTGCTTCCTTCAGCCTTGCACACTCTGGCCTGGTTTGCACATAACACTAAGTCATGATGGGGTTTGTTGAAATGAGGCTTGCAATTGTGTCTGAACTTGGCATGTTGGAGAAATCCAAAATGGATTCATATGACTTTGAATTTCTATGAATCTGACTTGCAGATTCTGCAGCAGGCTGACATTTTCTGAGTTGCATGCATTCCATGGATTTGCAGACCATTTTTTTAAAAAAAAACTTTCTGGAATTGTGGACAAATATGTAAGTTATTGAAAAATATACTAATATTATTACATTTTTAAAAACAACAACAACAACTTTTTTAACATCTCTGGTCTCTCGTCAGCTGTGCAGCTCTGTTTTTGTGTGTTCTCTGCTAAGTGATTGCATTCTGAGCTAAGAAAAATATGTAAAATGTTAGGTGCCAGTGAAAGTTACAGAAATTGTGGTGGACTTTTTTGCGTATTTTTCTGAAGGAGAAGTAAAATCTGATTTGTCAATGAGTGTATGATGGCGCAAATGACGCCTGATAATCCATGAGATACAGATGGAATGGGTTAAATAAATCCACACATCCATGGTCAACCAGGTCAATAATCTTGGACACTTTAGAGTCAATGGTAGTTTTAAAAGTAGATTTTTATATAATGACGTTTCAGCCAGAAGTCCCAAAGGTATGGAAAACTGTAGCTAAAAGTGAATTAGGTAATTCTTCAAAACAGATTACTAATTAGAATGGTTTTTCAGAGAAGGCAATAGTTAGATCTTACAAACCCAGAAAGCTTTGATAATGATGTTAATCTTGATGGTAATTTAATTTTGAGAGAAGCAGTAGCAAAAGGGTTGTCATTGGATTGGTAAAAAGAATTTGGTCAGTTAACCAGTCAAAATATGCCCAAATATTGTAACATAACAATCAGACACTGGGTTTGGCATTTCACAAACTTTTTGTCCGTTTCTTGCAAACTACTCTATTTCAACAGTTTTTCAGGCAGTCTGTAAAGAAGCATGAAAGTGTTTGCATCATGACTTCCTCCCAAATGCCCATTCAGAGAGAAGGCATGTCCTCACTCTGAAATGCTTTCATGACATTGTGAGAAATTTAAATCTGGTTGGCTAAATAGCACTGTCACAAAGCCACTGTAGAATGAGTCTTTGTGATAGAATACATGGCATTATACATTATTATATTCACAATGTGACCTCTGATTGACTGAAATCAAAGTCCCGCAACAAGAAGGTGCAGTCAAAGGTGGGGCAGATGGTGCTGGAGCAGCAGCCAAGATTAAGTTGTGAAAACCAGTGGACGAACACAAAAAATATAAACATTGGGGAGGTGATTGTTTAGTAACATTGTTCAGTGCTTAATGCCAACTGAATTGTGGTTATTCAGTTGTTAATGTGTCTTTTACACAAGGCAGTGATGCTAGCCACTTTTAAAGAGGCAATTGTGGGACTACTCCTGAAAGAGCCAACCAACTGAAATGGAATCCTGATGAAATGGAGGCTCTGTGGTTGCCAGCTCTGGGAGTTGGGTAATTACCTGTTCCAAATGGAGTTACACATTGCCTACAAAGACCTGGTACATAGCCTGGGGGTGCTCTTTGATTCGTCTCTGTCACTAATGGGCCAAGCGGCCTTAGTAGCAAAGAGTGCCTTTTATCGGCTTTGGCTTGTACGACACCTATGACCATTCCTGTACAGGGGATAGCCTGGCCACAGTGACCCATGCATTGGTAACTTCAAGATTGGACTATTGTAATATTTTAATGTGGGGCTTCCATTGAGATTGGTTTGGAAGCTGCAGCTAGTGCAGACAGCAGCTAGATTGCCTGGTGGAATTTTTTACTGTGCACATGTAACTCCTATGCTGAAAGCTCTGCACTGGCTGCTAATTAACTACCAAGCCATGCTCAAGGTGTTCTTACTGGTTTATAAGGCCCTAAACAACTCAAGACCAGGCTATTGAAGAGACACTTTCTCCTATATAGACTGTCCTGTGTTGTTTTTTTTTACATTTGGAGGGAGAGACCTTGCTTACCATACTATGGTCTTCAGATGTTCACTTGGTCAAGGTGTGAATGAGGACCATCTCCCTTGTGAAGCTCACCATGTGGAATGATCTCCCCATTGAAATTAGGCAGGCTCCTAGTTGTAGGTATATTCCTGCTTGTGCTTGATACTAGGTGAGATAAAAGCTGAAGATTTTTTTAAAAAATCACTCAGTAGTTATCTTTGGTTTTTAATAGCCACTTTGGCATGACAAGCATACATCTACAAACAGGGCCCATTTACCACAATGGAAATTCTGTGTTAATGTTCTTGGAGAGCGTATATCCTATTACAACCTCTTGAAGAGGTTCACTGAAGTCTTGTCATCCAAACTGCTCTTCTTTAAGTTCACAGACATATTGCAACAGCAGTATTATACTACAGCTTTGTGAAAGAGGAGGGAATCTGAATGCAGCCATGAAAATTACAGTATACTGATGTATCATCTTAAGTCCTGTGGCTTTCCCCATTTCCTGTAAACACAACATTGTGCCAGAAATACATTTGTGCCTTTGTGCTAAAACTTTCCTGATGGGAGAGCAGCTTAATCAAGGACCATAACCCTAATGCCCTCTGTGATCTTAGCAAAATCAGCCAGGAGAGTTGATAATCAGGATTCAGCACATGTGTTTCCTTTAAAGTGAGATTATCACCAAGACTGTGGTTTTGAAATAAGGAGCAACATTTAGTCCATTTTAGGCATTCATTTTTCTTTTTGTTTTGTCTGCTTCTATTAACAATTTTTAAGCATGGAGCAATCGACCACAAACAATCAACACTCTCAGGGAATATATCAACACTCTCTGCTCTACAGCAGTGCTAGCTGTGGGAGTTGGGGACTGTCATGCAGCAGACCCTCAGATAGCTACATTGACCCATGAAAGGTTAATGTGCTGGCTCTATACTGCATCCAATGAGAATGATGGTTTCTTCTGTCCAATTGCTCATGTCTCCACCTCCTCCTGCCAGCCATGACACATGGCACAAACAGAGATACTGCCACACTAAACTTGGAGGAGAAGGTTCTCTCACTTCATTCAAAATTTTTTTTTCCCTCCCAGGCATTTAACAGCTTAAGTTTGAGTTTTTAACTGAGTCCTTAGCCTAGCTGAAAGTTTAAAATTGTTTTCAATGTTAGCTGTTTTTATGTTTTATGGTTTTAAATTTTGAATATTGACTTTTAATGTTCAATCTTTTAATTTTTGTAAACCGCCCAGAGAGCTTTGGCTGTGGGGCGCTAAATAAATGTAAATCATAATCATAATAATCATAATTCTGGCCCTCCTCTCCAAGTCAGCAAGCCTCAAGAGAACTTGTGGGGAGGAGGGTGGTTCTTGTCTTTTATTTCCCACTAGATTTTGGAGAAAACCGGAGCAGCATGAGTGTCCAGTGACATTGATATTTTCCCTTGTGCATAGTGTGAAGTGAGTCATGCTGCTGCTGGCCTTTTTCAAAGCTCAGGAAAAAGGGGCAAGGGGGTGAATTTACTCTCAGTCACTGCTGTTTTCCCTCTCCAATGAGGTGGGGGTGGGGAGGGGAGCTGAGTAGAGTGGCCACTTACACATGGCCAAAAAAAGAGAATATGCATCACCAAAAGGGTGGTGGTGGTAATGGTTTTTATAAAACATTCATATGTGAATTTACATGTATAGATGAAAATCAAGAAGTTATTATTATAATTTAAATAGACATATAATGCATGCCACCAAGACCAGGTGACCTGTGTGCCTGCTCAGAATGTGTGCCAAGTAGTATCGGTTGATGGGCAACTAAAAGACTCCTGCTGCTTTCCCTACTCATGATTCTTTATCTTTAAACTGGATTTGGATTGGACAGCCCTTAAAACAGAAGACATTTTTAAACAGAAGTGTGCCCTCTGTAAAGTAGGATACAGGGCCACCCTACCTCAGTGTTGGCAGAGTTGTTGGTACCACTTTATTTTCTCTATCGCTCCTCCACAAACACCTACTGGCACAATTGGTATGCTGGGATGTTACTGAACTATTTCTAATTGGTTCAGGTGTGCCTGGATGTGGGGTGGTGATCCTCCCCATCTTTCCAAATACTTAATTTATTATTACATTTATATTCTGCCTTTTTTCCTCTTGCAAGAAACCCAAGGTGGTTTACATGGTCCTCCTGTTCTCCATTTTATCCTCATAATAGCCATGTGAGGTAGGGTAGGCTGAAAGTCAGTGATTGGCCCGAAAACCACCAAGTGAACCTTATGGTTGAGTGGGGACTAAAACCTGGGTCTCTTGAATCCCAGACAGTCCAATACCCTAACCACCACACCAAACCCTGTTCAGAACCCATTTTAGGGCTTACTCTGTGGCAGTAAGGGCAGAACAGAAATATCTCTTCTCTACCTTCACTGTGTCAGCACAATGTCATTCAGCAGAGCCATTTCATCATCCATCTTCCCAACCTTTTGACTTATTCAGTGAGCAACTGCAGGCTGCTTCTGTCTGTCTGACGTATGTGAGACTCCCATTGTTTTCCTGGCCCTTCCCTTTGGTTGCTTGTCAAAAGAGTCTTTCCCTCCCTGGATCGTGAACCCTTGTCCCAATATGGATGTGTGTGCTCTCTGAAGGCCTCTGCAGGGGGACTTGCAGTAATGCGGTCATTGCTGGCTGTGCCAGTGGAGCTGATGGATTGGGAGCACTCTGGTGTCGTGCATGCTGTAATTCAGGGATGTGTGCTAGCACGGGCTCCCATCATGAATTAATTGGCACTTTCTGTGCTGGGGAAGTATGTGGAAATTGTAACTGGTACAGTCCCTGATTTCCATGGATTCTGGGGGTATATCTGCCATTTTTATGGCACTTTTATATTTTCTGGTTTTGTGAGTTCCGCATCCCCTTTATTGACCATGCATCAGATATGGTCATAGTTCCACTGGTGTAGTGTTGGTCAGAGGGGGCCAGTGGGGCCAGTAGGCCTGGGGCCCACAATTTTGAGGGGGCACTCCGACGAGGAGGTCCCCCCCAGCTTACGCTACCGCTTTCGTAGCGTAAACGGCCCATCGAGCAGCGAGGAGCCCGCCTTGCGGAAACAGCACAGAAGCCTTCCATCGTGAATACCATGGTCAGACTACAAGCTCTAGAGGGCCATGCTGCAGAACTGTTCAGCAGAACTGTTCAGGGTGGTGAGGGGTCTAACTCAGGCACCTTCCCCCCTGAACCCGATTTTACAGCCTTCGGCAGCTCGCTGTGATGCCTTTAATGACCATTTCACAGATAAAATCTCTTGGATAAGAGCCGACTTAGACGCCATCATTATAGCAGAAGCTGACAATGGAGTGCGAGTGGAATTACACTGGATCAGTTTCAGTTGGTGAGTACTGAGGACGTGGACAAGCTGCTTGGACAAGTGAGGAGGACGACTTGCCCTCTCGATCCCTGTCCTTCTTGGCTGGTCACCCAGGGAGGAGATGCAGTTCAATCATATCTACAACATATTATTAATGCATCTCTTAGAGAGGGGAGTTTTCCAACATGTTTAAAAGAGGCGGTAGTACGGCCGCTTCTAAAAAAACCCTCCCTGGACCCTCTGGACCTTAATAACTACAGGCCAGTATCAAATTTTCCGTTTTTGAGCAAGGTGATAAAGAGGGCAGTTGCCTCCCAACTCCAAGCAGTTTTGGATGATGCAGATTTTCTAGACCCATTTCAAAACGGCTTCAGGGCAGGATACAGAGTTGAGACCGCTATGGTCGCCTTAGTGGATGATCTACGTCTGAGTATTGACAGGGGGAGTGTATCCCTGTTGGTACTCCTGGACCTCTCAGTGGCTTTCAATACCATCGACCATGGTATCCTTCTGGAACACCTGAGGGGATTGGGAATCGGGGGCACTGTGCTTCAGTGGTTCCGGTCCTATCTCTCGGGCAGGTTCCAGATGGTAAAGCTTGTGCAAAATGCAGCGGCCAGATTGATAACTGGAACCAGTAGGTTCGAACATATAAGACCTACTCTGGCCCGCTTGCATTGGCTACCTGTATGTTTACAAGCCCAATTCAAGGTGCTGGTTTTAACCTATAAAGCCTTACACGGCTTGGGACCACAATACCTGATGGAACGCCTTTCCTGACATGAACCTACCCGAACACTACGTTCAACATCTAAGGCCCTCCTCTGAGTGCCTCCTCCGAGGAAAGCTCAGAGGTCAGCAACAAGAGAGAGGGCCTTCTCTGTGGTGGCTCCCCAATTGTGGAACGATCTCCCCGATGAGGCCCGCCTGGCGCCAACATTGTTATCTTTTCGACGCCAGGTCAAGACTTTTCTCTCAGGCATTTGGCAATATCTGAGGAGCCTGGGTTTGTTTTGTTTTGTTTTTGTAGCTTTTTGAAGTGTTGAAGTGGTTTTTAAATGTACAGATTGTGTGTATGTTGTATGTTTTTGCTGTTTTAATTTTTGTATATTGTTTTTAATTGTTTTTAATCCTATGTAAACCGCCCAGAGAGCTTCGGCTATGGGGCGGTATACAAATGTAATAAATAAATAAATAAATAAATAAATGATGATGATACCATGAGGGGGATGTGATAATGTTTGATAATGATGAAGGACTGTTCTATTGTTGTTGCTTCTATTTGTACAGCAACTAAAAATAGATGCTGATTTCTGATTCAACATTGAGTTGTTGTAGAATAGGTTTAATATGAAGGTGTTATGTAGAACGGACATGTTGGTGGGCATTAAAAAAAACATCAAAAAATACTTAATGAGCAGTTTGAAATGGGGGGGGGCACACACTTCCCATCTGGCCTGGGATTATTACCAGCTCTGCACGGTTGATATCCCCCACCCACCCCATGTAAATAGAAGATTGCTATGTATAGGAATTTCTTATCTGAGTCCAGCATCTTATCTTCAGGATTACATTGGCACTATTACAGGGGAGAATTAATATTTATGCAGTCTCTGTATTAAATGTCACTAGGGATTTTTTTTTGTCTAAAACCATTTTGATTGTTTACAAATATAACATTTTATGAACACAAACTACTTATTGATTTAGTCCTTAGACTGTATCTGCATGTCACTCATCACTGTAAGTTTATTTTGATGCTACTTGTTACTGTTCTATTACTTTATTTTTGTTTAAGATGCTCCTATGCCCAGGATGATCATACTTACCAAATTAATAGCATAATCCTGTGTATGATTACTCAGAAGTAATTCCCATTGTGCACAATGGAGCTTACTTTCTAGTACATGTGCTTAGGATAGTAGCATAAGGGGATTTTGGATGCCATTGGCATGAATCCAACTTCGTTGAAGGATTAGGGACATTGTTCTCTCCTCCTTTGTGCAGCCCCCTACCAAATACGTTCCAGAGGGTTCCCCAACCTTCTGGTGTAAATTTGGGGAGCAATGGTGGGCTGCAGGGGGAAAGGGAAATTCATTCCACCAGCACTCTCCATTTTGTTGGCTGAACCATCGGATACAACCCACAAATTTTATGCAGTTTTCTCAAAAAGTTCTCTTTTCAGATGCTGTATCCTAAATAATATTTACTCAGTATTAGCTCTTACTCTGCTCATTCATGTTAACAATTTATTCACAAGTGAAGGATGTCGCTACAACATTGAATATTTTATTCCTGCAGTGCAGTGGTATCAAATTTATGTGTGGTACTTCTTGCACTGATCAAATAAATGCTGTGTATGTTATTATTGATATATGTGCTATGGAGAGGTTTGCTGTTTTCCATGCTTTGTTAAACCTGTTTTTAAAGACAGGCTCATGATTCAGTACAAAGTCTAAGTGGGCTGTTACAGTTTTACTACTGAAGCTGTTGATGCTGATGAAATGAATAAATGAGCTGGTGATTCTAGAGTTAGTAAAAAGAAAATACTGTACTTATTCTGACCAGTTACTTCTGGTTTCAGATCTGTAAGGCAAAGTACAGTGTTAAAAGGTTTATTGATGGTGATTTTAAGTGTTTTATGGAAACAGCATGACTGTTGTAGGCTACTGCATCAATTACCATGAACTCTATATGCTCTTTTGACAGAAGTGCAAATGTATATTTTATGCTGAAGATAAAATAACTAGCAACACATCTGACTTAAGACTCATCAATATGTCAGATTCTTGCTTTCCTCTGAGTCTGATTATATCAGTTTAACTGCATTGATTTTAGTTATTTTACTTCTGACTCACATGGCATTAGATCAGAGTAGATTCAGAATTTAAGATGTTTTATTGATAAGCTAATAATCAGTGTCAAGAAAACTGAGCAATTTGCATTTCCCACCCTGGATTGTTCTTTTTATAGTTCTTTAGCATTTGGGATGAACAAAAAATAAGGGATGCTATAGAGAACTGTTCTGTAAGGGGCGCTGCTTATTTTGAGTGGCTCTATTCAGGAATAAAGATAAGGATGGTTGTTGTTTTTACATGACATTATTATTATTATTATTATTAATTACGTTTATATACCGCCCCATAGCCGAAGCTCTCTGGGCGGTTTACAAAAATTAAAAGATTGAACACTAAAAAGACAATATACAAAATTTAAAATCATAAACATAAAACAACTGACATTTTAAACATTTTAAACATTAAAGTTTTAAATTTTGACCTTTGTGTATTATGGTTTTAATTGTGAACTGCCCACAGAGCCTTGGCTGTTGGGCAGTATAAATATGTAATAAAATAAATAAAAATAAAATAAATAAACCCAGGGCTTAAAATCATAGCAATATAGGGATGGAAGGGCCATTAGATCCAATCTACCTCATGCCACACGTGTATCAGTCCTCCATAGATAAAGTATATCTTGCAACACTACATTATTATTGTTATTATTTACATTTCTATACTGCCCCACAGCCGAAGCTCTCTGTGGGGTTTACATGAGATTAAAACGATTAAAAACAATGTATAAAATTTAAAACCATCCAGATACTTTTGCTCTAAAACATGGGTGGGCAACTGCAGGGGGGCTAGGAGGCATTTTCACCTCCTGGTCCTTCCATGAGCTGCACTCAACCAGGTGCCAGAACCTCCCCGCATTGATTTTCCATGAAAAATCGGACACAAACTGCCGAGGAAGCCTAAAATGGCTGAATCTCTGTCAAAAGAAGAGAGATTTTGGCACTTTAGGATGCCTTAGCAGCTTGCTGTCAATTTGATAGCACGAAACCAGTTATGTTTTATCATTTATTTGCAATATTTATATACCACTCCGTATCCAAAGATTTCAGAGTGGTTTTTGCTACTGCTGGCTGCAAATTTCAGCAGTAGCATGGGGTGACAATGGTCACATGCAGCCCATGGCCTTCATGTTGCCCACCTCTGATATAAAATAAGCTTCCCCTCTGGCACATTCCTAGGATGTTTCCTCCTATTGGTAGCAGATTTCGTTCTTATGGAGAATAAAGCTATCAATGATTACTGCTAATGATGACTTGGAGCCTATCTACACTACTGCTTTAAAACAGTTTAAAGACAGTTTATAACAGTTTTGAGAGCTGTTGGGGCCCAGGACACACTCCAGATACAGTTTTCAAAACATTTTCAAAGTGTTTTATCCTGCGTGTGTAGATAGGCTCTGAATGTTACAACCAGTATCAGAAAAAGTGTGCCCCTGAATACCAGTTGCTGGGGAACACAAGCAAGAGGGTACTGTTGCGTTTGTGTCCTCCTTGTGGGCTTTCCATAAGCATTTTATTCGTCAGTGTGGGAACAGAATGCTGGACTAGATAGGCCTTTGGTCTGATCCAGGAGAGTTCATTTTATGTTTTTTCCATAAAGTTTATTTCACTCTCGGCTATTCTTCTTCCCTTAGTCCCTGGTGCCGACTTTGCTATGTTCTGTAAGCTTTATTACCTCAGCTTTCTTTGCCAACTTCCAGAATTCTCTGAATATGCTGTGGGCTAAAAATATAAGTTATATAGTTCCTTTAGCCATTAAGTCACAATTGTCTTGGACGACCAGTATCTCTCAGGTCCAAATCACATATGACAGTATGAGTTTAAATATAGAATTTCCCCATCAGATAGGAAGTGAGGGGGTCAATGTAGGTGAAGAGTTGATAACCCTCCCCACCACCTGCACTTCAGGTAAGCTCCAATACTGGAAGTATGGTCAACTAGCAGGAAAAGCACTTGAAAAGAGGGAGTTGCAGGGAGATATGCTGCAGATAAGAAAAGTTCAGTTCCCGAGCCTATCTACACACACAGGATAAAACTTTGAAAACATTTTGAAAACTGTATATGGAGTGTGTTCTGGGCCCCAACAGTTCACAAAACCATTTTAAACCATTTAAAACCGTTTTAAAGCAGTAGTGTAGATAGGCTCCCCATCATTCTTTTGTTTTTAAAATTGGACCCTGAACACCTTTTTTCTACATAATTGGACCATGTTTAAACACACAGAACAGCTACCATCTAGTTTAGTCCTCAGCCCCCATTTGAAATATGGGAACAATAATATTGTACTAAACCTTAATGCATCATCATCCATTTTCAAAGCATCTAAAATTTACTAAGTGCTCTCTCTCTCTGTACACAGATCAAACGCAAGACAGTTTGTACTCACAGGCTTGCAATCTGAAAGGCAGGGCATGAAAAGACAAAGGGGTGGGAAGGGAAACAAGCAAACTCAGGCACCAAATTCCATAGCTTTTCTTATGTAACTTATTTCTCTCGAGTGATCTCTATTCCAGAGATTTGCCTAGGAACAGATTGCATTGCCATGGAAAAGCAAAGTTGTGCAATTATCTAGTAGTGCATCTTGTGCTTCCACATAAGAGGAACAGCATCCCATTCCTGCAAACTTTCGAGGGCTTGGAGACCCCTCACCCCTTTTTGGTGCAATGCTCCCACCAGTCAGGCCATCCCTTCCTAACTCAGCAGATGCTTCTTCCCCTTCCATACAACCCATGAGACCGAACCTCCACCCCCAACTTTTCACCATCACCCCCTGCTAGCCATCTAATGCTCCCCCAACCCAGAACTGATGCCAAATAGTGCCTTTGTAGATTAAAAGCAGAATTAAGTAAGCCCAGTATTAAGCAAGCCAAAGAAGCCTCTTTGCATGCCAATATTTATTATTATTATTATTATTATTATTATTATTATTATTATTACTATTATGATTATTATTCTGTATTTCTGGTGAGAGGAGAGCAATCAAGTGCTTGGAAGTTGGGGGCAGGAAAAGAATAAGAACTGGGGGAGAGGGAGTAGGAGTGGGAAGGGAAGCATACTGTTTGTTTCAGCTGTGGTAGCACATGTGTGGACCCCACATATTAAATTTCATCCCATTTCTGCAAAGATTCAAGGAGTTGGAGTCCCCTCCCGCTTTTGTTGCACACAGGTAGAGATAGGAGACCTGGCAAAAGCTTGGAAGTCTGGATTGGAATGTGAGGCACCAAGTGGGAAGACCTTGGAAATTGGGGCATCATTGGGTGGGGCAGTGGGAGTGCAGGGCAGTGGGTAAGTGTTGACACTGTTTAAGAATGGGGAGAGCCTGTAGAGACAGAAGAAGTGACCCTAGTACAAAGCCAACAGGCTGTGACATAGCAGCAGCATGAGGGATAGCAGGTTATGGTTTCCACTGTAAAGGAAGCTGGGATACCTACCCGGCTGGGCAGGAGGCGGAGGGGCGAGGGGAGTGAAATAACTATTCTGTGTAGCTTGTTTGCCTGATTGTCTGACAGGAGCACAATAGTTTGCGTGCATAACCACCAATACAACATAGCTTGCCACCCACCATGGATTAGCACAACGTGTGAACCCCTTCAAATAGTTCAAACAGCAAAGGAGCCAAATGGCAGGTGGTCCATAGACAATTTAGTGGAGTGGATCATACTGTCCCATCTATCACCTGCAGCCTTGAGGAATGGCTGCTAATATATGTACCATTATGGGGTTGTCATATAGTTTATTGAAATAACATATATGAAATTCTTCAGACACTCTAAAATGTTATGCATATCCTAAGTATCATGGGTAACTCATTGTTGTTTCTGCTTCTCTTACTTCTTCAACCTTTTATTTCACTAAATATTCTTAACAAGAATTTTGATAGACATTTTAAATATAGGTAAGTCTCTATCAAATGTAGGCATTTGATAAATCACAATGATAATGAGGCATTGCTAAATTCTCAACTTTTTCTGGAGTAACTACTTATTTTTTAACGAGATGGGGTTTTGTACCATTACTTGCCGGCTGATTCAGTATCAAAGAATGTTATTTTGGATGGATGGATTTAGGCTATGTTGTTTAATGATGCATCCATACAATGTGCTTTTAGCCTCTAGGCACACATTCTAGTGAGATTAAAACACACACATTGTTACTAGGACCTCTTGTCTTTTTTGTTTGTTTGTTTTATAAAGAGTTATTGTATACCAGATATATGTCAGTGGCATTCTGGAGTTTGATTGAATTCCACAAAAC
Source organism: Anniella stebbinsi (assembly GCA_029215795.1). NCBI lineage: Eukaryota > Metazoa > Chordata > Lepidosauria > Squamata > Anniellidae > Anniella > Anniella stebbinsi. The sequence continues at coordinate 82,436,622 of JARDYH010000002.1, read as the reverse complement.
ATTTACTCCAAAGGGTCATACTGTAGCCTAATGAGAGCTGCATCTCCAAATGTACGAAGGTGTTGAAAAATCTCAACAGGTTTTAGACGTAATGTTTGGATGTTTATCAGGATCTTTCATAATGACTAGTGCAATTTTCTATAGTATTATTATTTTTCTCTAACATCGATTCTACTAGAAATGTTGCAGTGTAACCACCTAGGAGGAATGTTCCTGTTCAGAGTTCCAGCCATCAATTACCTGCAAGCTGTGAATTCCAGTTGTCCAACCCATAGCCACACCAGTTCTCTGTTGTTTTCCAACTGAAACTGAACAGTTGTGGCTACTGAGCATGTTTAGTCTTCATTGGCTGGGGTTTAAAAAAAAAAAACTTATGCAAACCCTAAGGTTCCCCTGAGCATGCTAATACCTCCCTTGTGTTTCCCGGTGACCCTGTTTGGCTCCATTTCTATTGGTACTCACCACCTGAGTTCACCCTTATGTTTAAACATTTATAAGCCACTTTTCCACCCCCAAAAGGATCCTCAAAGTAGTGCAGAATAAATAAAAAGAGAAAAATTATTTTCTGATTTTTAAAAAATATATAACAATACAATTAAACAAGAAAATATTTGAGCAGCAACTTAAAAAGCAAACAGGTTGGCAGGGAGAGGGAGTCTCCTAATATTGATTGGAGGAGAGATATTCACCAAACAACCAAACGTTAATAAGGAAGAGGAGAGATAAAGGGAGAGATGATCATCCCACATTACCACCAACCTCATCTATGAAAGTGGGAGGTTATTATTATTATTATTATTTACATTTATATACCGCCCCATAGCTGAAGCTCTCTGGGCGGTTTACAAAAATTAAAAGATTGAACACTAAAAAGACAATATACAAAATTTAAAACCATAAACATAAAACAGCTGACATTTAAAACATTTTAAACTGTTAAGCCTGGCCAGTGGAGCTAGGCTTTTCTCAAAGATCTCACAGGCAGGCAGAATCATTTAGAATGTTGACAGACAGAAGACCATGGTTAAAAGTATTTTCTTAGCAGAGATGGGTTCCCTGTAGCTTGAGTCCACTGATATGGCAGGAAATAATTTGCTTAATTCATGCACAGTTTTACTAAATAGTGCCAATACTAGAGAATCTTGCAGACCAATGGTTCATGAGTCAATACATAACTTGTGTCAACTGTATAGCTTACTTCGACATAGGAACTCAACACAATTCAGATTTTCATTTGCAATGAGTAACTGTGCTTGTCTAAATTATAAGAATCCTAAATTATAGGAATCATTTATATAACACATTTGTATCTCACCTTTCTTCCAATAAGCTCGCAGTGGCATAGATAGGAGTCATTCCATGTTATCCTCCCAACTGCAGTTTGTTGTAGACTAGGCTGAGAGAGACGACTGGCCCAAGGTCATCCAGTGAGATTCATCGCTGAGCAGGGATTTGATCTAAGGCCAATCTAAGTTGCCAAGCTCTACAATCTCAGACCAGTACCCTGTCTGTACTGGTCTCCATGCTGGGTCTCAATGGTTCTTGGAAAATGGCAGACAGTCATATAGGAGTCATCAAAATCTTGGAGCTTCTCAAACGCAAAAAGCCTTTTTCAGAGGGTTAGGCTAAAAATCCTTCCATTAAATTTAGATAGAAATTGTATGAAATGGAAGCAGTAAGAGAAGAACAGGCTTCTACAGCCCATATGCATAGGGTGTACCACATCAGGAGGTAAACTAGAACCTTGGTGGATCGGGGGAAATGACAGGAAACAAGCCCAGAATAGGCAAAGAGACCAGGCAGAATTCCGAGCGAGGCAGTACAGAGGAAGGCAAAGGAGTTATGAGTAGAAGCTGTTGATCAGGACATCAGCAACCTCTCCATGATTCATTTTAAGAAGTGTTTGGAAGTGAGCAAAGGAAGCAGGGGCATTAAAGTGGGCAAAGGAGAAGTTATTCTAGACATAGAGATCTGAAAGTATTTAAAAAAAAACAACAGGTGAAATTCATATTAACAGTGCTGCATTGCGGTGTCCCTCTGCTGATGGAAATCTTTTCCATCCAGTGGAAAATTCCATCAGCAAAACAGGGAGGGAGATGATTTTCACCAATTTCACTTCCCCCTGCAACTCCCCACTCCTACCCCAAATGTGGTCAAGAGGGTGGGTGACCCTTTAGAACAGCATGGGAGAGGGAAAACCAACAAAATCACATCCCTTCCAGTTCTCTGAGTGCCAATTTTTGGCAGGAGTCAGGATAATAAATAAATAAATACTACTGACAGGAGCCTCCACTGGATCAAAGAGCTTTCCACTGGATTAAAGAGCTTTCTGTCAGTGTGAGATTCTATTGGATACAACCCACTCCTAAACATGAATGGAATTATTTCCCCTTCATTTTTTATAAACACGCAATATACATGAAACATATTCTATTGCTATGCTTATAGATGAGACATGAAGAATATTCAGAAATTGCACAGAATTTTGTAATACGTTTGCACAATGCACATTGAAACAGAATAAGAATTATACATTACTACATAAGCATAATGCCCAAATCACAACTCACTCTCTCTCTCCGTGTGTGTGTGTGTGTGTGTGTAAAAATGAGTCATATAGTTACTAAACATGTGTGTCAACAGATCTCTTTTTGTCATTTGAGAATGTACCAAGACGAAGGCTGGAATCATTATAGAAGCATATGCATTCTAGTCATGACAGTTATGCCAGACTGTTCTTTGGCAAATATTAATCTGCCCTTTGAAGGAGTGTCATTTCTCAGTGACATAGCATTTGATGTCTAACTATATTTGTGGATTCAGCATCTTCAAAGTGGAAATGGAATGGGGCAAAAGATATCTTTGAAGCCAACTGAAATTCATAGAAGCATGCTTAGTACTATGTTCTTGCTTCGGACCAATTGCTTGATTTGAACTGATAGTGTTTCAAACAGATCCATTGTAGCCTTTGCCATATGTTCATTAAGAGGAGATGTTATTTTTTTTCTTTCATACTGTCTGTAGTAGGGGGAAGCAATATAATGTAGATGTGAAATAGTGTGAGGTTGTAGATATTGTAGATGTTGAAATGCACACACTCTTCATAAGTGTAGTTGTACACAAATAATTACATTTAAGAAAAGTTATGTTTACAGAAGTATCAATATTTGATACTAATAAATCCATATATGGAATATCATTTTAGATTTTCATTACCTATGCCTACAAACTAGGGTTGTGAACAGGGAGAAAAAGCTGCTTCAGAACCCACTTTAGTGCTGTAAATAGAGTAAACACATAATGCAACAACCCATACTCTGGGTTGTCATTACGTATGAACTAGGTCACTGAGTCAGGCAGATACCATACCAGTACTCAGAGACTTACAGACATTCAGAATTTAAATCAAATGCAGCTAGGACCAGAATTGGGGAGAGGGGTGAAAAAGTGATTAATAACTAATACTCAGTACAGATACAAACACACAGCATCAAGAGTAAATAAAAACCAGGTTGCAAGGGATTGCATTTTAGGAAATAATTTTAGGGAAGTATTGCACTGGATTGGAATAAGAAGGCCAAATAAGCAAAACACAACCAATAATGCAATGATTCTTTCAACATGAGAGCTCCTAGAAGAGTCACAAAAGAGCCCTGAAAACACTGAAGCATCATCTGATATGCTATTTCACTGACCCTTTGGCTTAATCCAAAGATATTGGATTAAGATATTGCAATATGAAAGCGGTATTAAAATGGAATATAAAAGGCAGGAGCCACACTACTGCTTTATAGCGGTATTGAAGTGTACTGACAACTGTTGGGCCCATTGACAAATACCATATACCACTTTCATACCACTTTCATAGTGCTATATCCTGCTTGGTGTGGCTCCTGCCTTTTATATAATGCTTTCATACTGCTATATCCTGCTTGGTGTGGATTAGGCACTGTGATTGAAGGGCCCTGTTAAAGTCATTCCCAGTTGAAACCTACAGCTGTCAGTTACAAAACTTCACCACCCACCTTCCTCTTGCCTAGCATTTTTCTATTAGGGAGAACTTGGAAGAGGTTCAGAAATGCATCTGTAAAAACATTCACCTGAAATGCCTCCAAAGCGGGTCTAAGGCTTTGAGAATAGTCCAGTTCACTTTGAACCACTTCAGAGCAGACCCACTTTGCTTTGGAGCAGGTTCCAATATCTCCAAAATGGCCCACTTTGGCTTGGTATTCAGGCCTTGTCTGAAATGGATGCACACCCTCAATCCAAACTGCAAAGAACTGGAATTAGGTTGAGTAGAAGCATAAAAAAAAAGTATTTTGATGTGACATTAAAATAGCTGGATATGTTTAGTCAAACAAGAGGCTGAGAAGGGACTTCTTCAGGTTGTACAATGTTGCTGTGAAGTAAATTCCACTCACAGGGAAGAATTAGGTAGATCAAAGGAGAAACAAGCTGTCTGCTTTTTAAAAAAACACAAATAACCTAAGTTGAAAAAGGCAAAAGCAAATTCTGCATCTGCCTAAACAGTTCGTTGGAACTTGTGAACTTTGAAATGAAGCTCTTTCTACTGTTTAGCATCTACACAACTTGGCTTAAAATGAAAACAAAATCCCAAACCTGCTAGATAAATGGACAAGATGCAGCCAACTCACCCATATTATGGATTCAGTACAAAGTTATGTGGAAGATAATTTAGTTAGGGTGCAATCCCATGCATGTTTAGGCAGAAAAAAGTCCTAAACTCCCAGCATTCCCCCAGCCAGCCATTCCGGCCATGTGTTTCTGTCTAAATATGCATAGGATTGCACCCTTATTTTGTGGGGGTCAACCTAGGTTTTATTACCTTCACATTCAAGATGCCAATAGTTCTATCTGGTCAGTGAGAAACTTCCATTCTTAAAAAAAAAAAATACTGGCTCTCTGTTCAATGAAAACAGGTATTATAAATTAATTGTAAGCACCATTTCCAATTAGACCAAGGGCTAGTTAGCTTCTGAATATATATTTATCTGACATATATGAAATATAGTGTTTTGAGTCAATGTGTTTTCAGGGGGAGGGTCAAAATCATGAAAACAATATGATTTCATTGTTTTAAAGGGAATTCAGGTTTCTTTCTTTTCTTTTTTGCAGAAATAGTCAGTTAGGTTGATGAAGATAAATTACTGTTACTATACTCGGGGGGTAGGATCTAGATTAGTCATGCTTAGAGAAGACCCATTGAAATCAGTGGGACTTAAGTTAGTCATGATTTGCTCAGAATCCATACTGTAATGCACTAAGGAATGTAGTGATGGTGAAGTCTTTAACAGTGGCTAGCTGAGGTACTCTAATGTCACAGAGAAGTGGAGTAGGCAGAAGAATGCTTAGCTCACATTGGCTGAGCATCTCAGTAGCAAAATACCCTGGGATGGATCCAGATTTAGGCACATGCTGGCAGAAGGTTTCTCCACTCCTCCCTCCCCACATATACAGGAAGTAATACGTTTGGAAAAGATGGAATAATTTAATTTCTGACTCATTTTACAATAACTGGAATCGTCAGGGTTGAGTAAAACATTCCTCATTAAAATATAGAACATTTTGAGCTGCACTAATTGGAGAAAAGCAATACTAGCAGATTAAATTGCATTGAATATTTTGACTTAATAACTATAGTATGTTAAACATGAAGCTGGAACAAATAAATATTATCTACTTTGCCCCCAGGTTCTTGTATCAAAATCTATATAGGATAGAACCCTTCCTTACCAAAAGGGGCACACAACTCCAACTGACAATTCCTTGGACCTGTAGACTCTGGGTTCATCCATTGACCAGAGAACCAAGGGGTATTGGGAGATGACATACCCCCCCCTTCCAGGAAGAGCATCACAGTAAAGGGGAGACCAATCTAGTGCCATACAGTATATTAGCCAAAGAGGAAATGGCTGCAGGGAGCTGGTTTCACCATTCCCCTGCCAGAAGGAACACCTATAAGAACTTTGGAGCTAAGAGCTGGTGCCTAGGTTTTACTCCCGCACCCCCTCATCTCTCCCAATCCCTTTTCCTTTTGTGTCATGTCTTTTGGATTGTATGCTTGAGGGCAGGGAATGTCAGATTATTAATCTTTATAAACTGCTATGGGAGCCTTTTTTGGCTGAAGAGCAGGGTAAAGAAGGCATATATGTTATTGGAGTTCAGTAAAGCAAGATTTTTTGACAGTGATCAGTCCATAAACACAGTCCTTCACTGATTATTGTGAATAATCACATGCGAATGATTTGCCCTGGCCTTGTTAGGTAAGAAATTGAAATGAAATCTGCTGGTTTATTGTTGTCAGAATAGCTAATTAGAATCTCTTATAAGGAAGAGTTAAAGGAAGCATTGTCAGGGAAAAGGGAGCCACTGCTAACTCTTTGCATGCTTTACGTTACGTATATGAGTGTCTTGACTGTCAAACATCTCAGTGACATAGAGTGCACCCAATCCTAGCAACACCTACCTGCTGCCTAGCAATTCTTCCTCTTTCCCTCCACAGTTTAAATAATCCATTGCACATGGTAAAGTGCAATGGACAGCAGAAAGAGTAGCATTTAAATATAGACACCTATGTGGCACCTGTAATTTAATAAAATAGGGAGATATGCAAGGAAGAAGCAACCCAGGACGGTAGTCTGAGATAAATTGAAATTTTAGGATCATTCTGCCTTAATTCTTTAGTAGCTCTTCATACTTATCTGTGCATAAATGATTTCAGAGATATGATTGAAAGAATCATAAAGCAATGCTTAATATACAGTTGACAAGTTATCTGCCCATGTTCTAATTTTTCATAAAAGGAATAAACATTTCAAGTTATTTGTTTTATTTCCTTCAGACACCCTCAGAGTCTACCTTCTCACAACCATTGTCACCAGCTGCTATTGCTCCTCCTCCTCTTTCTCATGATTGGTTGCTTGCTTGATAGGCAGAGAGCCAGTGAGCAAGTAGGCCGTGGCATCCACTGCTCCTCCTTCTCACCACCACTGTTGTTTGGGCTGAGGGGCAGGTTAACAAGCAGGTTGCAATAGTGAAAAGGAGAAGCAACCCCAGGGGGTTCTTGCCAGTAAGCAGTTGTCCACCCATGGCAACCTTTGATGCTGGTCCAGTAGAAATGTATTCTTTGTGATACTTCAGGTGGATTTTTGTGTGTGTGAACTAATGATATAAATAACTGAACAGTACTTTTACAATAAATTTCCTTGAGCATACTAGATATAATTCTTTTTAATAAGCATATTGCTGTTTGATTATTTTTATACTTTCCTTGTAAAGACAGTTTGGATATAGATTGGCACAGAATTACTTAAAATGCTGCATATAAATTAAACATTAAAAAGATAGATACAGACAGAATAAGCAGCTCAGTTATAATCTTTGGTTATACAGTTACTGCCTCAAGGACAGTCCATCTATTTCAGATCATATGTCATCCTTTTGAAAGATGAGCACTGAGGTTCAAGTAACATTTCAGTACAGCAGGAAATTGCATAATTTATAGACCTTTTAAAAAAATGAAAACCAGACAAATGACTTTTCATAAATAAAATCTCTCTCTCTCTCTCCTCTTTTCCCCCTCTCCACCTTTTCTCTCTCTACAGATTGGAGCACTGAAGGATTACTACCACTTCTACCATAGTAAAACAATTAAAAGGTCAGTTCTCTCAAGTAGAGGTACTCACAGCTTCATTTCAATGGAACCAAAGGTAAGATAATCTAGCTAGTCAATCATATAAGATGCAAGCATCTGCATTTTTAATTTGAAACTTTATGCCAGGAGATGTTCACTTGGATAGCATCTAAGATTACAAGAGCTTACTTATCATCTGTTCATCAAGCTTCTGCTTCACATTAGGACAGAATGAAGACAATATTGTATTATTCACAGATGTGCTGTCCTAAGAATATCATGTCCAGCATAGTTTATGGGAGGAGCATATTACCTGGTAATCTGTGTGACACACACTTCACTAATTTAAATTGCCCCAAACTAATATAACAGCCTGTTATTTTCTCTGTAAGCAGTGACCCTTCTTAGAATGAAGAACCTTATCTTGTGGCAGTAGGCGGAACTGCTATTCAGTCTCACGTAAACGCAGGTTGCACAGCAACTGTTCTTGCTAGTTTACAGCTTTTGGTGAAGTAGGTATAACTGTTTTGCAACCTATATTCATTCACAGGCTACAGTCTTCAAACCGCTTTCTTTAGAGTAGTCCAACTGTTTTGGTGGGTCTGCTACAAATATAAATGACTTGAGTGATAATGCATATAAGGCAAAAATGTCTTGCTGGTTGCTGGTTTTTTCCCTCTTTCCCTTTCTTTCTTAACAACAGACCAGTTTTTTTCTTTCTAGGCAAAAGAAAGAGAAATGCTGCACCTTTAATTTCTGCCTACATGCACGTGTACAATGTACAGTGTTGCTTTAAGATAATGCTCTATGAAGACTATTTTTAGTGTGTTGGGAACACTTGAATTTTTTTACCATTATAACTTTTTTTTTAAAAGATATCCTTATTTTTGTTGAAATTGGTAGAGACTTCACCCTTTGTACAATACTTTTAATAATATGTTTTCATCATAAATGTATAACTGTTAAGCATTAAGTTATGTGATCAATATGTACTATTATTCTTAGCATAGTGCAAAAGTTTTGCTCTCAAATGTTCTAGGGCAGATGAGTCTTTCTGGGAGTGCAAAATGCCTCCCCAGGGCCATGCTAGACACCGAAAAGATCCGGGGCTCAGGCCTATAGGACCAAAAAAATAATAATTGCATATGCTAATTTACATAAGCAAATATATGTGCATTATTAGAAATAATTACTATAATTTAAATTTTATAGAAGGCAAACTAATTAACCTCTTGCTGGTTTTCCAGGCAGAATTGTACAATGTCCCAAGTTCTGCTTGTTTAAAACTTACCCTCCATGTACCCCCACTTTTCCTTGGTCTTTTAGGCCAAATCCAGATGAGGAGGATGGACTGTTTGGGACCATGAATGAGCTATATGGCACCTAAAATATTTACCAATAACTGAACATGGCATATTGACAAGGGAGAGTATGGAATGTATTGTAAACAATAATAACCCCATACTCTTAAACTGCAAACTTCCACAAGAGAGTAGCCCCTATTAAACATAATGAAATTTACTTCTGAGTAAATTCTCACATTCTCCCACCCCATTACCAACAAGCATAACACCACTGGGCAGAGACTTACTAGAGAATAACCTCCGTTAAACATAGTGACATTTATTTATGAGTAAATCCTCACACACACTCTCCACCCCACCCCATCACTAGTTATCACAACAGCACTGAATAGAGACTTCAGGATGGGAAGATAATGCTTTGCTGATCCTGGTCCCTGAACCAGGTGAGGCAAAGAGAGTGTCACCTGGCTTCTCATTTCCTTTCAGATACTTTGTTTTTCATTATTAGTTTTTTTATTATTATTATCAAAGTTATCAATATCCAGGTTTCTTTCTAGATCCAGATATTGGAACTGCCTTCATGAAGTAGAACAGCAAATGGTACTTTCTCCTCAAACTGGTGCTAAAACAAGGTGCTATAGTTATAATCAAAACCAGTCAAGTTGTTTTGGTCCCTGAGACAGAAAATCCTACAAGTACCTCTCCCCTTCCCTGACAGTTTAATAATAATAATAATAATAATAATAATAATAATAATAATTTCCTGCTTTTTCATGACATTCCAAATCAGTTGGCTGAGGCAGCTGACTCATGCTCTAAAGTGTGTGTGTGTGTGCTGTAAAAGACCATGTAGAAAGGGATATATGGACAGGGGTTAGGAGACCATTTGATTTCAGGGGTTGGGGACACAGCAAGAAAGTTTCATGGGAGGCTGCAGAAGGGGAAGCACATGTGAGCAAAAAGCCAGCTAATCCAGAGGGATCAAATGCAACAGAGATCATCAGGGCCCCTCTGTCTTTATTTCAGCTACTGCCATTTTTCTTCATTTACATGAAAAGCAACATTTTACAAAATTACTTTCTGTACATTGGACACTTGTCCATGAAAGCTTATTATGCCACAGTAAATTTGTGAGTCTTCAATGTGCCACAATACATTGTTGCTTTTAAACACAAAAGAGCAAGAAAACCTATACTCTTCCCATATCTATTCACCTTTATGTAGTGCAAACCTCTGATGCTGAAGAGGACCATGCATATGGATGATGCAAAAAGCAGGTGCACTCTAGAAAGATGATTGCAGAGTCAAGGAGCTCCAGACACATTCAAGCAAACCAGCAAGCCATGGCAAGCTGTACACTCATGCATTACCTTGTCTCAAACACTTTTTGCAAGCAAACTTAGTTCTGTTTGCCCCAAGGTAAGGAGCCTGGGCCAGCTTGGAGGAGGCAATAGATAAAGGAAGACTCTGGCATTCCATTTGTTATATGACCAGCCCCTACACCTGCTTTTCCTCTTGTCAGGGCTGCCTTCAATGGCCCAGGGCACAAGTGCAATTTCCCAATAGCAATTGGCTGAGCAGGTTTCTGCAGAGTCAAGCCCACCCCAAGAAGGCCAAACGACAGTGGTGCTGTTAGGCAAATTTGTACTGTGGCCTTAATGAAAATAATGACCAGACTGTGGAAGGAAAGGTGTCAGTCTTCCGTCTAATTTAAAAGGCTGTGCCTTCATGTTACACTCCCTATTGGCCTGCTAAATGAGTGAGTCCTAAGGTCTCCTAGTAACTGCAATGCTACAGAGTTTGGAGGGAAGAAGCAGGCTTATTGATGATGAAGGAGATGGATGTCAATTTGAACACTTCTAAAGAACTTGAGACAGTTCAGAAAATCCAGGGCCTATGCCTAGGTGGGCCTGTCCATAACATTGCCTCTCCACAAAACAAAACCTCCCCAAAGTATACCTTTTTCCAGATTGTTAGCAGCTATTGTGTTCACTCTCTCAACTACTCATATGGTGCAGTTTTAAGCCTTCTTCCTCACTGCTTGCTTCCAGTGAGTGTAATGATGTCATATACTCCCGTCCTTCACATTGCCTATGTGCCAATGTCAGGTAAATAAAACCAATTCAGAGTAGAACCAATGCTTTTGGTGTTGCAGTGGCCTCCTTCTAAGGGGATGGAGAACAGTGCAGAAAGGGTAACAACAATTAATTCAGAGTAAGGGCAATGTTTCCTATATTGGACCATCCTCACTGTCTGAATAAGGTGTCTAGGGTTAGAGGCAGAACACAGAGAAAAGTGTGCTTGCATACTGGGAGTTAGGAAAGAGGGGAGCATGAATATTTTTAGCCTTGTTTGTCATGCCTCCCAAAAATAAATGGTTAAAACAGTATTTTGGTGAGAAATAATTTTTGTGTGTGAAATGCAGCACCCCTCCCCCACATGTTGGTCTAGCCGCAATTATGATTCCCTAATTTTATAATATATATTTGTGATTTATAAACTCTTAATTTCTGTGATTTGCAATCTCTCTAGGAATTAATGTTTCTTTTTTTTCTTTCTTTCATCGGAATATTGCCTCCTGCTTATTAAGAGTCATGTTTCATTTGATGTAGTAACACAAATTGACATGCTTATAATGAGGGTGTGTTTAGTCCCTGGAATGCTAGTTACAGCAACAACAATTTTATCATGGCTCATGATATTTGATTTACATCTTGATTCTGAGACTTGCTCTGCCAGCACAGTGTCTCTACAAAAGACAGGTATATGCCAGCAGGGCAATGATGTTGCAATTATGTTTGAGGTTTGCAAATGTTGAGGACTGGGGTGCTAAACAGATTGCAATATTAATGTTTTTATCTCCTTTGTCACAAGAATGAATCCTAGGATACTTTCACACTACTTTCTCTGTTGTGGCATCCCGGCTGTGGAATGCCCTCCCCTTGGAGGTCTGACTGGTGCCAGAACTGGCTTCATTTCGGCACCAAGTTAAAACATGGCTTTTTATCAAAGCCTTTGATGGCTAAATTCACCAAGCCTGCACATCGTTTTAATTGTTTTAACTAGTTTTACTGTTTTTGAATTCTATACTGTTTTTATCTTATTAATGGTTTAATTTGTTTTTAGTTGTGTATATTTATTGCTTTATATTGTTTGCCCTGAGATCCTTGTGATATAGGGCGGGATACAAATGTTTTAATAAATAAATAAAATAGTTCAACATGGAAGGGATTTGGGGGGAATATTACACCGGGAGCCTATCTACACAGTACCTTGGAACGTTTTAAATAGTATTTTAAAACGTTCCAATAGGTGCGTTCCTAATGTGGTCTTAGGCCACATTAAGGAGTACTCACGTTACAGGAGAAAAAATCTTCAGTCTTCAAAGCGGTGTGTGCAGTCTCACACCCTTCTGTCCATCTCTTTCTGTTTCGTTTTTACAATGAGTTTAGGGCAAGGCATTGTGGGTGTTGTAGTTCACTCGCCCACTTCCTTCTTAGCCCCTCTTTCTTCCCCACCAATCAACAGCTAAGCATTTGGGCACTGGTAAACGAAGCACTGCCCCCACAAATCACAAACGGTAAGGAAGGACACATTATTTTACTTGAAATGATTTATTAAAAGTAAAAACCGTTGTATATAGCTGAAGTGAGTTTTAAAAAACCTTAGGTATACAATGTTCAAGGGAGTACGTCATGTGGCCCAAAGAGTTTTCGTAACCCTTATAAAACGTTACAAAGCTAGTGTGTAAGTCGGCTCCAGGAGCTTTTCTAAGTCATTTCATTTCTCTGGCAATAGAAGACCATTTGTTGTTCTGTGGAATGCAGGGTTTTTCACTTTGCTAGTATTCAAGTCACAATATAATTGTGACGGGGGAAATGCAACTTTTTCCCCAGCTAGTGGGCAGGTAGTCTTTGTTTATTTGCATTTCACAGAGTATCTTAAAGTTTACCACAAAAGCTAATTTGGTAGCAATGTATGGACAATCAGCAACTTGTAAATTCTTCTTTAGATTCATTGCTGTATTCCCATTCCAATAAAAAACAAAACAAACTGGAAAACCATCTATAGAATTTCTTATTAGAACTGTCCTCTGATTTGTTTGGTTTTACTAGCAATGTAGCTGGAAGAAACTAATTAATTATTCATTGGAAAACTGAAGTCCTGCCTCATAAAAAGTTCTGTTTGAGTGTTTGCATTTGTAGCTTATTTTCTTCATAATTATCCTGGTTTTCAGCCAATGGCTCTAAAGGTTCAGCCTTCATAGTCTTAATTGCACATGTATTTCTTTAAATGGCATATCAGAAAATTTCCCCCTCTATACTAAATGTTCTCTCTATTAAGTTGTTTGTGAGGTTCCATTATACAGACAATCTCCTTGTAGATTGCTGGCCAAGAAACAGTTTCATCTATAACTTTACAATGATTCATTTCCTAATTAGTGTGACAAATAGATTAGGAGGCGAAATGTATTAAATGCGATAGCACTCATTCGTTTCCTTTTGCTTAGTGTACTTATTAGACTGGCTGCAAGGATGGACTATCACTCTGAGCTTAGTTAGACACATTGGGATGCAGCATGTTGTGGAAAAAGAAATGATACCTACCTGTCTACTTTATCCTATTATCAGACCATCTCAGAAACCTAACCTCCAGAAAACAGGCAGGTATCATGTTCCCACAAGTTACAGTGTTGATAGCAATTGTCCTGAAGACAAATTAAGGATTTTTAGGCTGAGGGAAAGCTGGTTATTGTTCCATTAACTTGTGACAGATGTAATGCAAACCTGATGAAATGTAAACATTTAATGACAGTGATCTTGCAAGTGGGGGAGGGGTTCCACTGTGGCTCATTATGTCAGCAACAACATCAGCATAATGAAGTATTTATATACCCTTTTCACCAAGTGTTCAAATCACTTCACATTCATTAGCTCAATATTTACAGCAGTCTTGAAAAGTAGGTCAGCATTATTATCATGAATATTATTATTAGACATGGGGTGCTTGTGCTGAGGGGGATTAGTCTGTCTAACAGGAATACGTGGTTGGACAGAAATCTGAACTGGAACCTTCCAACTCATTGTTTTTTAAGCTAATAAAGACTGGAGAAATAGTCTCCTCCAACCAACCCCAGACAAGCTATCTGATGCTACCTCCCATGACTATGTTCAGATACAGTGAGAATACAAGGTATCCATCTCCTGTTCATTGACATTGTCATGTTTGGGAGGTGTATCTTTAAAAACACAAGTCTGAGCTAGGTACTGCTCCGGAATACCACTAGGAGCACTCTTCCAGAGGCTTGTGCCACTGTTGTTGTAATGGACTGTGCTTTAGGAAACTGCTGAGAAATTGCTGGTTCACAGATATTTTCAGGGCAAACTACACACAAGAATATGTAATGAAATCTCAATGCTTTGGGAGGGGTGATTTTGAGCAGAGGAGTGGTAGGTAGAAGCAATGTTTAACCTTTTCCCACTTTGGCCCTTTCCCAGTCCAAATCATGCCCTCCCGAAGCCAATTGAAAATTTCTGCTGCTGCATGTATAATACCACAGGGAAGCAGTCCCATCATGGATACAGCTACATATGAAAGAGAACTAAAACTGATAATGTTTTATTGGATGTATAGAATGGCTTAGAAGTAGTGATTTCAGGACCAAGGGTAAGCATCTTGGTTGGAGGGTAAACCTAAATCTCCCTATGACAGAGCAAACCTAAAATAAAATAATGATGTTAGTCCTTCTAAAATATTATATTCCAACAAGGATAGCAATACCCACAAATGTAATAGCTGAGATTAAGCCTCTATGGCAAAATGAGATGTGGGTTAGTGTTAAATTGATATAAATGGATTGTGTTATGGATTTTTAATTTGATGACTTCTTTTAATATTTAGAATTTTGTTTGTCAGGATTGTAAGCTGATATTTTATCGGTTGGGAAATATTGTAGAATTTTACACCTGATTACATAAATAATAAGTCTACATTCAGCTCATTACTGCCTCCAGATGGAGAGGCAGGTTAGAAATGAAATAAATAAATAAATATTCAGAAGACTAACAGCTTCTCTGGTGGTGGTGGTTGTGTTGTTGTTGTTGTTGTTGTTGTTGTTTATATCCTACCTTTTTCCTCTTACAAGGACCCCAAGGCAGCTTACATGGTACTCCTCTTCTCCATTTTATCCTCACAACAACCCTGTAAATTAGGTTATGCTGAGAGTCAGTGATTGGATTAAAGTCATCCAGTAAACTTCACGGCCAAGTGGGAACTCTAGAACCCAGGTCTCCAAGTTTCAGTGCAACACTCTAACTACTACACTACATTGGATCTCTGAAAAGGATAACAAGAGCTGGGTGCTATTTGCACATTGGTAATACTGCATCCCAAATCTTTCCTAGTTGTTCCATGTAGATGTTAAATAACATAGGGGACAAGATCAGACCCTGAACAACATCATACAGCAATAGCCAAGGAGTTGAATAAAAGGCCGTCGACATCAACTTCTGAAACCAAACCTCAAGGAAGAACTGGGACCATTTTAAAATGGTATCTCTCAAGCACACCCCTGCCTGGAGATCCAGAGGAGTACCACGGCCAGCGGTATTGAATTCAGCTGAACAATCCAGCCGAACCAACAGTGACATACTCTCCCTGTCTAGCTCCCAACGTTGATCAATGTGACCAAAGCTGTCTCAGTCCCAAAACAAGGCCTGAAGCTAGCTTGAAATGGGTCTAGACAACCTGCTCCTTCCAAAAACTTCTGAAGCTGAGACATCACCACACACTCAAGTACTTTGCCCCAAAATTCTAAATTGGAGACTGGTGAGAAATTTTCCAGCATGGTAAGCCCCCAGAGAGGGCTTCTTTAATAAAGATTACACAACAGCTCCATTAAGACTGGATAGTATAACTCCTTCCTTTATCACTCTCTGTACCCCTTCAACCAGATCTCCTCTGACTGCCTTAATCAACTAGAAAGGGCATGGGTCAAGCACATACATCATTTATCTAATGTTACTAATGATCTTGTCCACATCCTCCATCTATATAAATTGAAATGTATCTAGTACAGCAGGACAAGCAGACACTGAAGGTACATCATTATGAACTGCTGTAATCATTGAATCCAAGTCAAAGCAGATGTGAGAGACTTTATCTACAAAATGTCTGGCAAAAAAGTTGCAGCCAACAATTTACTTGTCTTCCTTGCCGGTCCTTTATGTAACAGACCTTTAACAATTTGGAATAGCTCTGTGTGGATGCTATGGATAAAAGTACAATTTCTTTGCTGTCATCGTTGCCACAGCATGGACCTATGGGTCCTAGCCTGTGTCTGATCAGATGCACCGTGATCAGATTTCCTCTACAATTGCTCTTGTTATAATTCATGCTGCTTCATTTTCCTGAGCTACCCGGAGAACCAGGAAGCCCTCCTGGCTCCATCAGCAGGGAGAGGACACTAAGGAGCAAGCTTCATTCAAAAAGCCACTTCATTCTTTGAACATCTTCCAGAGTATAAGTACATCACCCACATTTTCTAAAATTAGCTGTTGTAACTTTGCCTCCAAACAAATGTCATGCCACTGACTGTTGTTCCAAAGCTATTGTGGGTGCAATAGCCTTGAAGTGCTATGCCTGGCTCTGATCTTCCAGCAGGCCTCCTTGGGAACCAGTGACCTCACTTTCAATATATTGTCTGTTTTTATGGTTTTGTGGTTCTGTATATCAAAATTTTGTATATTGATTTTTAATGTCCAAGTTTTAATTCTTGTAAACCGCCCAGAGAGCTTCAGCTATGGGGCGGTATATAAATGAAATAAATAAATAAATAAATAAATAAATAAAGTTGATGACAAACTCTTCAATTCTAAAACTGATAACTCCCTGGATAAAATCTTGCACCACAGCCTGCAAGATGGGTATCAATCTTCCTTCACCTTTTAGCATTAATTTTACTCTCAGCATAAACACTCTTTCTTTCTAACCAAGCGTCAATCCAATCCTTGTCAGAAGGGCTCTGACTCTTTCAAACATTGTTTTTGATTGTCCCCCGGTGAGGAATCAACTTGCTCACTTTCTCCCAGCGAGGAAGCCCATCACATTTGACTCCTGGGTCCTTCAAATAGTTGCCAAGGGGTAGTTTGATGCTCTACGTCGCTCTGTAAAGCATCCCAGATAGCTACTAGCTACAGATGATGCTACATTGGATGAGAGGGAAGGGCTAGTAGTTTGTGCAAGTTAAATTTGAAAAGTAGAAGACAGAGTATAGCTGCTCTCTGAAGCATTCTTTCATCTATACAAAGTAGGAAGAATGCCATACTTTAAGAGAGCCAGACATGAAAAGTGGTTAGGAGTAGGGTGGGTTCCAATTGGGGAAGATGTGCATTTTCCAATCAGGAAAAATGTGTATTTTTAAAATACACATTTTCCCCAATTGAAAAAAAAAATGTGTTTTGAAAAAAAAACATTTTTCA
This sequence comes from Anniella stebbinsi, assembly GCA_029215795.1. NCBI lineage: Eukaryota > Metazoa > Chordata > Lepidosauria > Squamata > Anniellidae > Anniella > Anniella stebbinsi. The sequence continues at coordinate 82,419,184 of JARDYH010000002.1, read as the reverse complement.
TGACCAAAAATGTGCATTTCCCTCATAGGGCAAAGCATGAAAATGTGGATTTGAGGGAGGAATTTGTACAAATGCACAGTTCAACAAAATGCTTGCATGTGAATTTTTGTAAGTGTGCATATACACAATTTTTTAACACATGTGTATTTTCAGAAGTACATTTGTGCATGTGTGCATTTTCAAACATGAATGCAAGTTTGGGTAATTGTGAAAAAAATCTTGAGAATTGCATTCCTGCTCGTATTTGCGTTCAGAGTTTTAAACAGAAAGAAAACTCTTGTACATCCCTATAAGTGGTACACACACACACACACACACACACAAAAGCGGGGGAAGGACTCATCCAGATGATTAATGGTTTAACAGGCCATGGCTCTAAACTATTATAGGCTCAGTCTTTTCTTCATAAACTCAATTAAACTGTTTTGTGAGGTCCTTTGTCATTGTTTTCTATGAACTCAGCAGCTTCAATTGGTCAAGCACTACTCCTGCTTTTAATTCTGGTAATAGCTTTTTCACCCAGATAGTTTGGAATGAAGCAAATAGCAGGTGTTCATGATGTGCATTAGCAATTGGACACATCTGTATTTGGATGGCCAGAAGAATTCCAGACAGGAAATGAAAAGCAAATAAGGAAAAAATAAATCCCTTGCTTATAATGGTGGTGACTTATTTAAATCAAATTATTCTTAAGAGACAAAAGTCATGCCTTTTAACATTAATCAGGGTGTTGTTTTCTGTTTTAAAAGATGGCATACTTGTAAAAGTAACGCATATGAAATTTCTTTATTATTTTGCAGCTTGATTTGGCAGATGCAGAATAATGTGTGTGTGCATGTATATATGTGTGTGTGTGTGTGTGTATAGCAATTGAATGATTTAGTCAGTCTTCAAAATGAAGCAGAATATTACAGAGAAACAGAATTACCCAAAGCATATTTGGAGAGTTCAACAGGATAAGAACTAAGGAAAAAATATAAAAGAAAGAAAGATTGTTGTCAGCTGTAGTGTTCAAGGGATGTTAGGATCCTTTGCTCAGTTTATGTTGCCATTAAAAGAAAGACAGCAAGTAGCTGTTTTGGCTGATGGGCTGATGTGATTCAAATGAATCCGGAAAGGAGGAGATGGAGACACAGTGGTTTTGGATCAAAACGAGGGACAACAATTTGGAAAAAAAGAAAGAAATGCTAATTGTGTAGGGCCATGTGCCCTAAGATCCTTCAGTAGAGGATTTAGACGAGTAAAGGAACATCTTGGAACAAAACTATGCAGAAGACACTGTCTAATAATAATAATAATAATAATAATAACAATTTATTTCTTACCCGCCTCTCCGTCTGGATTGAGGCGGGGAACAACAACATGATAAAATACATAAAACTGATTAAAACATGACACATATTATTAAAACTGCATAAAAATCCTAAAACATCCTAAAAACATCCTTAAAACATTCTAAAATTCCACTGGATATGCCTGCCGGAATACAGGATACACCACAGTCTCTGAGTTTAAAACTTGCATAACAATTTGAGATGAAGGTATTTCTCTGGCTTTTAAGAATGTAGATGTGTATGAAATGCATCTTGACCACTTTGCACTGCCTCTCTCCTCAGTGACAAATACAAATGTATACTTACATTCATAGGTCCTTAAGTCTCTCCTGCAAAAACTAAAAACAAAACAAAGTCCCTCAAGACAATCCAGATCAAGATAATCAAAGTACTGAGGGAGCTTGTACATGTGTTGGAATGGAAGCATTAGTTTTTTATTTTAATACAGCTTTTAGCATGCATGTTGAATTTATAATATATTTAGTTATTTTCATCCATAGTTTTTTGCCTTCTAATAGGAAAGGACTCAACAAAACTCTAAATATGGAAGTGGTGTTTCCAAGTCGTATGGCTTCTAGGTTAGACTGAAGGCAATATACTTCTGATCTTGTGAACCGTTCCCAAACCACCATAAGATCATAAATACTGATAGCGAACTCATATAGGAATAGTGAGTTGTGACAGCTATGTAGCCAAAATGGGGCTACTGAGAAACAAGAGAGAGATTAACATGCTTGGGGAATCCTAAGTAGAAATTGTTTTAGGGGGGAAATCCTAAGGAGCAGCTCTTCCACCTGAAAAACAGCCCAGTGAAGACTAAATATACTTCATGGCCACAGAATACTGTCTGGGCGTGGGGTGAAAAAAAAAGAAAGGGAGGAGGCATTGGAGTATCCTGAAAGAAGGCTTGGCTGGGTGGTTGGAGCAGATGCACTCCACACTGCAAAATTTTGTTGCAGGTCCCACTTGTCTTATTGTTATTGGTAATTTATTTATTTATTTATTTGTGTGTTCCTTTTAGTCATATGTACTGTACAGGGCTTCCATAATGAAAACTACAAGAGAATAAAATCATGGTTTAATAATTAACTAAATAAAAACATATCAGCGTAATAGGCTATAAAAGAGCCATCAGAAACTTTTTCATAAAGTTTTGTAAAATAAAAGAAAAGCCTTCAAAGACTGCTTAGAAGCAGAAATAGTGGTGGGAGGGGGCTTGATGAAATTCCTCCTGGAGACAATTTTATAGTTGCAAAGCCACCTCTGAAAAGATCCACTCTAATGTTTACTAATATTGAGCTGGAGAGCAGGGCCTTGGATGCCAGCCGTAGGATTCGGGTAAGTTCATATGAATGAACTATATTGAGCAGTATCCAATACTGCATGTGTGCCAGTAGGGCCCTAAAGCAACCGGAAACAAGCTGAAATGCGTTTGCGGGAAATGTAGGGTGTGAAATAACGAGACAAGACAAGAAAATGGATTTTAAAAACAGGGCCACTTTTATTATAGATCTGCAGTATGGGAAACCTATGCGGACATCCTACTCATCAATGGGCGAGCCATTCACCACCTGAGAGGTGGCATGATTCCAAACGCCACCCCCCAGGCTTGCCCCTTTTGGGGTAGGGAGACCTTCCGGTGTCGACCCCTCCTCGCGCCGTTTAGCTCCGAATGGGTGAGAAAGGTTAGCCTCAAAGGTAACCCTTATCCCTCCAGCTGCCGCTGTAAAGCTCACAGCTGAGGGGCCTCAGACATTACCCATCACAACAACAGTGCCTGTGAATGCTCACCGACCCTAACAACGCTCCGGATGTCCGCAAAACCTGCCATTAGATTGTGACCGAAATGATATTAACCAGATCAACCTAATTACCTCTCCTTACCTGTCTTACAGTGTCAAGTAGGCAAAAAAACTCATAACATAAAGCTGATTATGAGCAAAAAAATCCTACTTGGCCCTCCTAATGAGCGACCAGCGAACCCACACTGCCTACAGGGAGGGAGGGAGGGAGGGAGCCACAAAGATGTAGAAAGAGAGGCCGCTGGGAGGGGTGAGTACAATAAATACTCCCTCAGTCCCCTCCCAGCCACAGTGTCACCACTGAGGAGCCCTCCAATGGGTGGCTCCGCTGTCTTGCCTGTCATCACATGCCCACCGCAACCTCCTTTTCGCGCCCAGGCGTGTCGGGCGCAAAAAGGGCCCCTTGCGGGAAATGTAGGGTGTGAAATAACGAGACAAGACAAGAAAATGGATTTTAAAAACAGGGCCACTTTTATTATAGATCTGCAGTATGGGAAACCTATGTGGACATCCTACTCATCAATGGGCGAGCCATTCACCACCTGAGAGGTGGCATGATTCCAAACGCCACCCCCCAGGCTTGCCCCTTTTGGGGTAGGGAGACCTTCCGGTGTCGACCCCTCCTCGCGCCGTTTAGCTCCGAATGGGTGAGAAAGGTTAGCCTCAAAGGTAACCCTTATCCCTCCAGCTGCCGCTGTAAAGCTCACAGCTGAGGGGCCTCAGACATTACCCATCACAACAACAGTGCCTGTGAATGCTCACCGACCCTAACAACGCTCCGGATGTCCGCAAAACCTGCCATTAGATTGTGACCGAAATGATATTAACCAGATCAACCTAATTACCTCTCCTTACCTGTCTTACAGTGTCAAGTAGGCAAAAAAACTCATAACATAAAGCTGATTATGAGCAAAAAAATCCTACTTGGCCCTCCTAATGAGCGACCAGCGAACCCACACTGCCTACAGGGAGGGAGGGAGGGAGGGAGCCGCAAAGATGTAGAAAGAGAGGCCGCTGGGAGGGGTGAGTACAATAAATACTCCCTCAGTCCCCTCCCAGCCACAGTGTCACCACTGAGGAGCCCTCCAATGGGTGGCTCCGCTGTCTTGCCTGTCATCACATGCCCACCGCAACCTCCTTTTCGCGCCCAGGCGTGTCGGGCGCAAAAAGGGCCCCTTGCGGGAAATGTAGGGTGTGAAATAACGAGACAAGACAAGAAAATGGATTTTAAAAACAGGGCCACTTTTATTATAGATCTGCAGTATGGGAAACCTATGCGGACATCCTACTCATCAATGGGCGAGCCATTCACCACCTGAGAAGTGGCATGATTCCAAACGCCACCCCCCAGGCTTGCCCCTTTTGGGGTAGGGAGACCTTCCGGTGTCGACCCCTCCTCGCGCCGTTTAGCTCCGAATGGGTGAGAAAGGTTAGCCTCAAAGGTAACCCTTATCCCTCCAGCTGCCGCTGTAAAGCTCACAGCTGAGGGGCCTCAGACATTACCCATCACAACAACAGTGCCTGTGAATGCTCACCGACCCTAACAACGCTCCGGATGTCTGCAAAACCTGCCACAGGGAGTGACAATGCACTTGATTAGTCGCTCCCCCCACACCTAGATCTAATAACATCCCACAAACCCAACTGCAGATCTTTCAAAAATAAATCATTACCAGGGTCTGACAAATGGACCCCATCCTGCCGGAAAAGCTCCCTCCGCGTTAATGCAATCGCAGGGTGTTGAATGCTATAATTGCCGTGTTTAATTAGTTCCTTAAATATTTGATTATTGACTTTCTTCCACACTCTTTCCATGGCCCCTTGGTCATTGCCCTCTCTCCAATTGAGCCGAGGCAACAAACATGACCAAATAATTACAATGCCGGGCCAACGCAGCTGAATTGTTTCCAAATCGGCAATCGCTTGCATGAAGAGGGCTTTGCCTTTAAGCAAACCCAACTAAATGATGACCACGCCAGGCCAACACAGCCGAATTGTTTCCAAATTGACAATCGCTTGCATGATGAGGGCTTTGCCTTTAAGCAAACCCAAATCATTACCACCCAAATTAATGAGTAGAACCTGTGGGGGGACACTGGCCATACGCTGCTGGAATAAGGTGGCAGGAGGCGCTCCCAACGCATGCCGCATTTACCGAGCCACAGAATGTTGGCGTGGCGGCTCAATCCAAGCTGTGTCCCAAAGCTGGATCTGGAAGCCCTCCGACCGGCCCAGAAGATCATGCTGTGCCCACAGATGATCACACGCACCGGGGCGGAGCCTGCACCGGAATCTAAAATCAAACACAGAAATGTTAGTATGCAACGCCACCGGTAGACAAACTGGCTATCTGACATATGACTGATATGCTCTGGGCCGCCATCTGCCCACTGCCTGAATTTGGTTTGCAGCAAACCCAATAGAAGCCGCTGTAGAAGCAGCCCCAATATGAAAAGAGTGAGTGCCAAATCGGAAGGCACCCAGTCCGAGGGACTGTAATGCCTGTTTTGTGACCGACCAGAACTGATACTTTGTCAAGGGCGAAGAATCCAGGTGGCAAAACAAATAACCGCTGCGATTGCCCCGCAGCGTCAGAAAAACGTTTAATGCCTTAACTGGGCACAACTCTGAAACAGGCGCTGGAAAAAGGGTGATAACCTTTTCCCTGCCTTGTTGATCCGTTTTGGAATGCCTAAGGTGTAATGTAACACCCAGGGAGGAGACCTGAAGTTCATCAAGTAAAAAGGCACACTTTGAAAAATCATTTTGGAAAGGGGCCACCACTTCTGATATTCTTAATGCTCCAAAAATGCTGTTAATGCTGCTGCATGAAACAGGGCCGACTCATAAGAAGAGTGGCAGAGTAAAGGCCATAGAGCAAACAATCCTTTTAGAATATCAGGGGATAGTGGTCGTCCTGAATCTAGCACACGAGGGGTTGCTCTGTTCCAACCCCGTAAAATGCGACGAACCCGGAAATCCATTGTATTATCCGCTATGCCCCATATCCTGGACAAAAATGAAAGGGCAGCCAATTTGCCCCCAATGGATCCTGCGGATAGGCCTCTCCGCCGAGAGGCCACGCAAAACTGCAGCAAATGCTCCACCGGAATCGGCCAACGCTGCTGACACTGCATGCGGGCTCTGAAGGAAAGAAACTCCCTACCTGTCCTTGAGTAAGAACCACGAGTGCTAGGTGCTAAAGATTGCCATGTTGCACGCTCCACTTCCTCCTGCCAATCTCCCATAGGGTTGATGGCATCGCCTCCAGAATTGGCTGTGCCCAGGGTGCCAGTTCCTGAAATTTCTGAACCTGCTGACGCGATAAAGCGTCAGCAATGGGATTTTCAAGACCTGGAACGTGCCGTGCTCTAAGTAATATGTTGTAACGCAGGCAATGCAAAGTGAAGGCCCTGACTAGCGTCATAACCCTGGGACTGCGAGATGGCAGTTTATTGATAACCTGGACAGTAGCCAAGTTATTGCACCAGAAATGAACCACCGAATCGTGCATCTCTTTGACCCATATATGCGCCGCCACATATATTGGAAAAAATTCCAAGAACGTGAGATCCCTGCATACATCGGTGGTGAGCCAATTTTCAAGCCAACGCTCAGAGCACCATCGATCCTGCCAGATGATAACAAAACCCAGAGCCCCCGATGCATCTGAATGTATTTGCATCTCAGCTTCTAAAAGGAGATCCTGCCTCCAAAAAGAAACGCCATTGTATTCCTCCAGGAAACAAAGCCACATCATGAGATCATCCCGAATTGCCCGTGGCCCGCACCCTATGGTGCGGACGACTAAGGCCCTTCATGGCAGCACAGAGGTGTCTCAAAAAGGCACGGCCGGGGGCAACCACCCGACATGCAAAATTGAGATGACCCACAATTGACTGAAGCTGAACTAACGTTAGCTTCAAAGCATTAATTATCGCTAAGAATTTGCCACGTAAAGCAGTGATCTTATCCATGGGGAGCCGACAACATTGTTGTACGGAATCCAACTGGATGCCTAAAAAATTGATGATATTCAACGGTCCATTAGTCTTTTCTTGTGCAAATGGGACACCCAGCTCCTCCGTTAACTCTTGAAACATCCTCATCAGGAATGTGCAGCACATGGTGTCACATGGGTCAGCAAATAGGAAGTCATCCAATAATGAATGCAATCCTGAGACCCCGCCCTCTCACACAGGGCCCATTCTAAGAAGGAGCTGAAGGTCTCAAACCTGGCACAGGAAATGGCACATCCCATTGGTAGTGCCCTATCAACATAAACTTGTCCGTCAAAGCAAAACCCCAACAGATCAAATTCCACAGGGTTGATGGGTAAAATACGAAATGCGGATTTAATGTTGCATTTTCCCATCAAGGCACCCTGACTGCATAGATGCACCATAGTTACAGCTGCGTCGAAAGAGGCATAACGCACTGAACAAAGGTGATCTGGAATGGAATCATTAACAGATCCACCTCTGGGAAAAGACAGGTTGTGAATCAACCTGAATTCTCCAGGCGCCTTTTTGGGAACAATTCCCAAAGGATAGACCCTAAGATTGGGAATAGGAGGGGAAAGAAAGGGGCCAAGAACCCTTCCTGTGTCCACCTCTTTGGCAATCTTCTCACGAATCAATGGTTCCGTGAGACTAATTGATTTTTGATTCCTTGGAATATAGAAACCTTCAGAAAAGCCTAACTCCAAGTACGTCGCATCCTGGCGCATCGGATAAGGCGCCAGCAATTGCCTTAATGGCCCTAACTTAAGAGGGCTGGGACCCTTTGGTAGGCAGCTGCTGCCCTCCAGACTTCCTGCCCCCTTGTGCCTCTTGACCTTTACCGCACCTGCCGCTGGTTCTGGGGCAACTAGAGGCCGGGTGTTGACCGGTGCATATTGGGCATTCGTGGCGATATCCACACATTGAATGGGTACAGCACACTGTACTCCCAGCGAGGCAGGCGGGGTTGAACCCCCTGCCCCGCACTCCCAGCAAAAGTGGGATGTTTAGCTAAGAGATGCCCACTATCAGCCCTTTGCCCAACACCAGGCCTCGCTGGTGTCATAAATTGAAGCCAGAGATTGTGGTCCTTGACATCCCACAACAGCAAATGATCAAAGGCAGCCCTACGGTGGAATGACTCAACATAAGCGAGCCAGGCTACGCCCTCATATTCCGAAAAAGCTCGATAAATCATATCGAGGTATTTTGTCAATATGCAGCCACGATCGGGAAATCGTTGCTACACCACCCCCATATAAATCAGGAAACCAGGGAGCCAGTTGGACCATGTCCTGGCTACCTTCTTCCTCTTCATCCTTTCAAATTCCTTATCCGCCAATTTATCTTTCTCCTTGTCCTCTGGTTCGCGGAAGAGCAAGGAGAACACATCGATAAAGTCACCTTTTAATATCTTTTCCCTAGTGGATGGTAAAAGGTGGTAACACAATGGAGCCGACATGCTCTCTGTGGGAATGGCGTCCCTAGCTGCCCCAGCATAGGGATCCTGAGCACTAAGAAGCGCAGCTGTCTTCCCGGAAGCAGCAGTGCCAGCCGGGCCCTGCCATACCGCAGTGCACACTTCGTTCACTGAAGGTGCCTGTGGAGCGGAATTAGACCCCTCGCCTGCGCCAAGACCCTGTTGAGAGGGGGTTAAGGAAGACCCTGCCATGGGCGCTACTGCGGCCTGCATCGCAGGTCCCCACAGTGGGGAAAAGGTTCCCGCTAAAGCTGGGCTCACCGAAACTGACTGCCCACCTAATGTATTCCCGCTGGTGGGTGCTGGAAAAGGCCACTCAAAGCCTGTTAACCAAGGATGAAATGGCCAAGGGGATAGAGGACCCATTGATTGTGGATGTAAATGTGGTGCGACTGCGTCTGTCTCACCTGTCACCTGAGCCTGGTTTTGCCCCCCAGGTGGCGGAAGTGGCACAATGTTGGTATTTGTCGCAGCCGCCCCTTGATTCACTTCTGTAGCAGGACCGTTGTCCCCGCCAACCGGATTAAATGTTGACCGGGTAGGGGCACTCGGCCCAGTGGAACTAGATGTCGCCTCAATGACATCCAGCCGTGCTGCAAAAGATGTTAACATTTGATCCTGTACCTGTGTCCTCGTTAACCTCCTGCCCCGCACCACTCTTCCCTCTAGAGTTGTGGAAACCGGAGAAGGGGCAATCCCCTTTTCCCTTTCGACCACTATTAGTCTAGAAAAGATCGCATATATTGGGGTTTTCGTCATCCTCAGAAGAATATGCATTCTGAGACCTCACGCGCTTGGCAGGGGGACGGGGGGCTGTCCCTTTCCCCTTCTTACCACCGATGCCCTTCTTGGGAGACATCACTTATTGGATATTAAATGGAAAAGAATGAAATATAAAGGAATTGTCAGCCTGGGTGGGTTTTCTCCTTAGAGCGTAATATGAAGTAAGGGGATCCGCCTGCAAAGAAAAGCTCAAGGCAGGGAAGAAAAAGCTAAATTGTATCAGGCGTGCCTGAAAGCTCCCTGCCACGCTTGCCTAGCAACAAGAAATTGGCATGCAGCCAAATGTAGGGAACAGTCTGCCCTCCCTAAAAACCCTGCGGCCTACAAGCCGAAGAAGCCTCCTCCGCCGTCAGTGATTGGGCTGCTACACTGCCACCCACCATTGGGGCAAAACGCACACAAAACAGAGAGAACCATCCGGCCCTCCCTGAAAACCAGCGGGCTAAAGGCAAAACAGAGTTTGCCGCCGCCCGCGATAGGGCTGCCGCACCGCCACCCACTTCATAGGCCCCAGTACGCACTCAGAGAAGAGGGGGAAAAGTCCGCGCCCCCCCCCCCCCAGACCTGCGGCCTGACCAGCCAAGGAGCCCTCCCTGATAAGGTTAATGTGCCGCTGGCCGCCTGGAAGGCCACAAGATGCACCTGGCAATAAAGGGGGAACCATCCGCCCCCCCTTTAATCCACGGCCCTATTGCCCAAAGAGCTGTCTCCATTGGGGCTAGCTGCACTGCCGCCTGCCCCCGGGACCCAAGACGCACCACGAAAAGAGGGGGAACCATCCACCCCCCCCCCGAAACCTGCGGCCTAATCAGGCTGAAGAATCCGTGTCCTTGCGCTGTCCTCGGACGTGCTGCCGCGCCGCTCCCTCTCTCCCGAAACAGAAGCCTCATGGTGCAGGAGGCGGCTGGATGAGCTGCAGCTCAGCCAAGCCGCAAAGATGTAGAAAGAGAGGCTGCTGGGAGGGGCAAGTACAATAAATACTCCCTCAGTCCCCTCCCAGCCACTGTGGCACCACTGAGGAGCCCTCCAATGGGTGGCTCTGCTGTCTCGCCTGTCATCACACCCCCACCGCAACCTCCTTTTCGCGCCCAGGCGTGCCCGGCACAAAAAGGGGCCCTTCTGGAGCAGATAATGTCTTGAGGTAACATTCCTCCTAACGCAGAGCTGCTAGTAGTAGCACTTACAGTGATATTTCAGTTGATATTGTAAAATGCAAGTTCTAGTGCCTCTGTTTAAAAGCTGTTTTACCTGTGTAAAGACTTTATCTTATTTTGGACCCAATACCAAGTGGCATTTGCCTTTAGCAGTTTATTTAAGGGGTGCAGTATTTATGCCAACATTAGTAGAAATCTGCACACATACTGTATCAAGTACCTTTTAAGTTCTACAATGGATTCTGAAGTGCTAATTCCTGAAATAGCTTCCACCTTCTTAGGATCCTGGCTCACATCATGTTCATCTATGTGATGACTGAGATACATGAGTGTCTTCTGGCATAGGAGGCATTTGCTTTCATTCAGTTTTAAACCTGCAGCTTTTGTAGTTGGTAAGACTTGGCCAATCTCTTATTTGTTCTTCCTCAGTAAGGCGATAAACTAAGATGTCATCCATATAAATAGACACACCATCCAAGTGTTGCAACAGCTTTGTAATTTCTCTTTGGAACAACTCTGGGTCATTAGAAATCTTGAAGGGCAATCTATTAAAGAAATATCTCCCAAATGGTGTAATGAATATGGTTAGTCTGGCACTCTCTGGTTCCTGCCAGATCTGCCTGAATTCACTGGCAGCATCAATTAGTCGAAATTCACAAGTACCTGCTAGCTATTGAAGACTATCATTCATGATAAGGAGGATGCATTTTTATCTTCTTACAGCTTACAACTTATCAACTGATTCAAATCCACACATATGTGTCCTGAGCCATTCTTGTTTGGTACTGACACCACTGGTGCACACTAGTCATGGGTTCTGTGGTTGTTTCTATGACCCTGCATCAAATAATCCTATCTAATTCAGCTTTTACCTTGGGAAGTAATTGAACTGATATTGCTCTCACTGTATGGTTTGTTTTGGGTACTGGTTTTCCTTGAACCTTATCTTCGTTGTTCAGTCTCTCAGTTTCCTATCTCTTTGAGAGGTTCTGCAGAGAGTTCTTCTAGGTGGTGCATTCTTTGGGCTGTGTAGTGGCTCAGAGGTTTGTTAGCCTTGTTTTGCGTTCCACCAGTGAAGTATCCTGCACAATTTAGATTCTGTTTTCCATGGCCAGTGAGGGTTGTGGAAATTTGATAGAGACAGGGTGGGTTGTAAAAGCTCCTGTAGAGGAAAGAAGGATGAGGGCTTCAGAGCTGATGGGGGCAAGAGTTGCCGCTGCCACACCCCAAATGCTTGTTTTTTCCTGGGCACACAATATCCAAAACCAAAATCAATCTACCCAAATACAAAAGAAGGGCCCTAGACTTACATATTGTGGGAAAGAATATGCACAGCAGGAAGATAGAATGCCCTTCAAAGACTGCCACCAATACAATAAGATAGGTCGTTTTGCAGCTGTGTGACACTTAAGGAGTGTCAGAGGTTGCAAAACAAGACAAAGTTGAAAGAAGTTCTTTTTGGGACTTGTTATGTATTTAAATAACTCTACTGGATGTGACTTAAGTATGATTCCTGTGTAGGGATGTTGCGGGCACCTGACTGGGTCTGGGAGTCCAATGGACTCCCCCATGTTTGCCCCTGGACCCAGCTCCGAGTGCCTGCAAGGCCCAACAAATGCTTAGAAGCTGTCCACCCTTGACCGGAATCTCCATTATGTGCCAGAATGGAGGCTCTGCAAATTATGTATTTACCCTGTTGCATAAATGGCAGCCGTAAAAGCCCCGTTTATACAAAGGGGTAAGTGCTTGACAGCTGGTGGGGGTGGCAGGGGACTCCTGCCCCCATTGGCTCTGAAGCTCCCGTGGTTTCTCCTTCCTTGACAGCTGGCAGGGGCAGGAGTTACTTCCACAGTGCCAGCGCCCCAAACGCTTGTTCTTTCCTTGAAAAAAGAAAACGTGTTTGGGGCACAGCAGCAGCAACTCCTGTCTTCACAACTCTGAAGTCCTCAGGAATCATACTTAAGTCACATCCAGTATTGATTTTTAATCTAAGATGCTATTAATTTGTAATGACATCTCCTGTGGACCATTAAAGTTATCTAGGGTCTTGTTCCTTTGTTCTACATCCTCACAAGAACCTGACTTCTGACACCATGTTTAATTAATTACAGTGACTGCAATATATTAACAATAACTCCTTTATTGTCTACAAACTATAGAACAGCCCTAGCAAACTCACTAGTGCATTTTTCTTCCTTGTGCTTCATTCCTTTTGCTTTAGAGTATCACTTTTCCATAGAAGGCATTGTCTGTCAATCTCTATTGAAGGTCACATTTCACTACTTCCTCCATATACCATTCACTCAGATACCTCTCCACTTCTTTTTTGCATCTGGCACTGGAGACTTCTTCCTGTTGGCTTCTTTGGACCTTTCTAACTCAGCTTTCTACTGGAGAAGCCTCCATACCTTCTGTTACTTTGATATGTCCTGACTGTGAACATTCACAATATAATAAAGACAGAATATTGAGAAATGATATTTGTTAATATAATTCAGCCTTCAGATGTGTTGTGCCACAACTCCCATCATTCCCAGTCAGCCTGGCCTTGGGTAAAACAAAGCAAGAGACAGTTACATTCAGTCTTTATGTTTTCAGAAATGTGAACTAGCCATTGCTTCTTTGTCCCACAATCTATATTTAACCTGATACGTGCAGCACCTACCATGACTATTTGCTCTGCAATTTCTATCTTGAGAATGAGTCTAAGCTGTGGACGTCATGGCTGTAACATCTGCCCAGTCTTTGCCTTTTGTCATCTCCCTCCTCTTACTTTTTTTTTATCATCACCAAGCCTGATGAAGGATTCCAGAGAACTTGAAATCTTTCACGTTCTTTGGTGGCATTTTGGTTGGTACTCCTAATAAAGGCATTGCCCAACTGTAGGTTTTGGTTTTTTTCACACGGGTTTTGGGTTTTTTGCCTCACTTGTTATTAAATCTTTTCTCCTTTGGTTTCTGGACCACAACCATCCAGACTACACCTCTGTATTCTCTTCCTGGCAATAGTATATAGTTCCTCCTATCCCTGATTTCCTGTGTCAGATTTATATCCAGCACCCCTCTTTTGCTTGGACATTCCTTCAATTCCTTGTTTCTTTCACCTCTTTCAACAAAGCATTTATTAGTCTGTTTCTCTCCCTTCAGTCCCCTGACCCCTTCTCTGGACTCTGTCACCGGCCCCCTCCACAAGAATGCGCCTTTGCGCCTGGTTCCGCGATTATGCGCATTATCGCGGAGGTGCATTTACTCACAATCCCTCTGCACGGGAGGCGGCGGGAAGCGGCGAAGCGCATTAAAAGATGCCCAAAAAGCGCTTTCCAGGTAGTTAATGCGCATAATCGCTTGTTCACACAGCGAAAATGCGCTTTAACGGCCGGAGCAAAATAAAAGTCGCTATTTAACGCGCGTTCGAAAATGCGCATTATCGGGGAGATAACGCGCCTGTACGCCCGTTTTGCGCTCCGCTCGTGTGTAGGTAAAATTTATAATGAGCCTTCAAGGCTCATTAAACGCCCCGTGTGGAGGAGGCCACCCTCACCTTCTCAGCATTCAGCTCTACAACTATCTCTTCCACCTTTCCTCCCAACATGACACAGGTTCTATCCTCCCCCTAACCCATATCTAGGTTTTGTGTGATTTTACTCACAGCTAAACTGACCTTTCATTGTCATCGCATAATCTGCTCTATTTGTTAACATTACAGGACTGAGCTTTCATCTCCTCCCATAGCTATTAGAAAGTTGTGAACGTTGAATAGTGTTACAAGAGAAGAGAAATGGAAGATTCCATTCTTGATTCTCAGCACCTCTCCTATGGGTGGGTGGGTGCGTCGGTGGGGGTGTACTGCAGACAGTGATTTGTCGGGACTAAAAATCCCACAGTTTGTTTCTGTCTTCTTGTGATCCAACAGAGTCATTTCTTTATGCCTTGTGCTAAATTGGGTTCCCAAAAAGCCCAATTTAGTTTTGGCCAAATTCTTTTGTTCTTTCATTAGAGATTTCTCAAACATACATTAAAGCAGCTCAAACAGAATAATTTATTTTGTAATACTATGGATTATATAGACAGGAAACATAACACATACAGAAACAGCCAGAGTGAGTTGGCTGTCTCAGGCAGTGGCTGTTGAGCAGCAGCAGACATACCCCCAGCCATTCCTCCTCTGAGATACCACTGCTGAGCTAGTGCATTAATTTATTTATTTATTTATTTATTTATTTATTTATATCCCACCTTTTTCCCAGGGCTGGGACTCAAAGCGGTTCACAAAGTTAAAACATGTACAATTAAAACATGTAAATATAAGTTTACAAAAGTTTAAACAGAATTAAAACTAAAGTAAAATGATTTTTTTTAAAATAAAAAAAATAAAAGCAGTAACAAATTTTAAAAACAAAACAAAACCATACATTAACATAGGTCCAGAGTATTTCAAAAAGCCTGCTGGAATAAAAAAAGGTTTTGCCTGCCTCTGGAAGTGCAGCACGGAGAAAGCCAGTCTGGTTTCCTTAGGAAGGGAGTTTCAGAGTGCAGCCACGGAGAAGGCCCTCTCTTGCATACCCACCGGGCGTGCCTGGGATGTTGGTGGAACTGAGAGAAGGTCCTCCCCAGAAGATCTCAGAGCACGGGCAGGCTCATATGGAAGAATATGGTCTTTCAAATAACCTGCACCCGAGTCGTATAGGGCTTTATAGGTGATAACTAGCACTTTGAATTGTGCCTAGAAACAAACCGGAAGCCAGTGGAGCTGTTTTAACAGGGGAGTTGTATGCTCCCTGTAACCAGCCCCAGTCAACAATCTGGTCGCAGCTCTTGGAACCAGTTGAAGTTTCCAAGTCCTCTTCAAAGGCAGCCCCACATACAGCGTGTTACAGTAATCCAAACGGGATGTAACTAAGGCATGTATCACCGTGGCCAGGTCCGACATCTCAAGGAACAGACACAGCCGGCACACAAGCTCTAACGGTGCAAATGCATTCCTTGCCACCGCTAAAACCTGCGCATCCAGGCTCAGGGCTGAATCCAGGAGTACAGCCAAGCTGCAAACCTGTGTCTTCAGGGGGAGTGTAATCCCATCCAGCACAAGCCTTGTCCTATTCCCTGATCCTCCTTTCAACTAGCAGCAATGATATCTGCTTGAATTAGGCAAAGCCCCCTGCCTCCTCAGCTCTTTCTTTCCAATGAAGTGATTTGTTTTGGTTAAATAAAAAGTTAATACATTCAGGAGGGGAAGTGTCATAAATTTACATTAATATGGGATGGTCCAGGGGCTTTTAATCCATTTAATCTTCTCTTCTATAAACTTCTTTAAGGAAAGAGCTATGCAAAGTGGCCAGGCAGCCTGGTAGCTGCAGTGTACTTTCAAAATGGGAGTGCGAAATATCCCTGCTACATGATGTCACTGCAGTGTTTCCAAAAAAGATGGCTGCCCTATAAGAGAGGGTACCATCTTGTCCTTCAACTCAAGCCACAAAATGTATTGGGCTGGACCTGGACACATAGCAAAGCAACGACTCTCCTGTTAAGCAAAAAATAATGTAGGGAGTGTTAGGAAATTGTAGTTCTTCTTGCTTCCATGCTTTTCACAGGCCTTCAAAAGTAAGTAACTACCCAATAAAATAATTCGTATGTTGATCTATCTTTTACATGGCCTAATTTCCAGAAAATTGGTGATACCACCCAGTTATTAGTAGGATTCAAAATGTAGAAGTTGTAATTCTGTTCAAGAGATAACAATGTTGTTGTTGTTGTTGTTTTTAATCCTTAAATCCTTCCCCATTAACTTTGTTACTGGTGATTAACTCTTTTCCTGTGCCTCTTGTATGGAATGCTACTTACAAAATACTTCAAAAAGTAAAAGGTGTTTAAGTCCATGTTTTGGTATCGGAATATTACTATCTTCATAGAGTCAATAGTTCAGAAGAAAATGAGGCGAAACTGGAGCTCAGTTCAAGGACATTAAGTAATCAATATTTCATGCCATGGCCCCTAAAGAAAAGTGGGCATTGTTCCTCTACCAAGTCCTCATCCTACTATGGAGCTTTAAGCAGATGTGACAGCAGTTTTGCACCTCTCTTTCTCTGTAGTGAGAAAACAGATATAACAATAGAAATTTGCCTATGTTCATTATGTAATGAATAGTTTGTTGTGTGCTTACTAGTGGAGGGAATTCAGTACCCAAACACTCTTTTTCCTTCTGATCAAAAGTAATAGCAGACAGAAAGAGGCAAAATTCCAACTGAATTCTATTGTTAGGAGTTGTTAGAGAAGACTACTTTGCTTAGCTGAACATGTTCTGTTGACGTATTTGAGATTCATCTTTTTTATTAGAAAATTTATAATATGCCAGGTATTATTAAATGAAAAAAGCCCAAGGAGGGTTTTTTTTTAATGCTAAGTTTAGGATAGCATTGGAACCACTGCACTTTATAAATTTAATAGGGATAAATGCCAAGTTCCACACCTAGGAAAAAGAAACCAAATGCACAGTTACAACATGGGGGATACTTGGCACAGCAATATTACAAGTGAGAAGGATCTTGGAATTGTTGTAGATCACAAGCTGAATATGAGCCAACAGTGTGATGTGGCTGCAAAGAAAGCAAATGCTATTTTGGGCTGTATTAATAGAAGTATAGCTTCCAAATCGCGCGAGGTACTAGTTCCCCTCTATTTGGCACTGGTTAGGCCTCATCTTGAGTATTGTGTCCAGTTCTGGGCAACATACTTCAAGAAGGATGAAGACAAGCTGGAGCGTGTTCATAGGAGGGTAACATGGATGATCAGGGGTCTGGAAACAAAGCCCTATGAGGAGAGACTGAAAGAAGTGGGATTGTTTAGCCTTGAGAAGAGAAAACTGAGGGGAGACATGATAGCACTCTTCAAGTACTTGAAAGGTTGTCACACAGAGGAGGTCCAGGTCTCTTCTCAATCATCCCAGAGTGCCTGGCCATGGAATAATGGGCTTAAGTTACAGGAAGCCAAATTATGTATGGAAGGGGTTGATTGCAATGGGGATAATTTTATTTAAATAGTGGTTCATATAGAGTATTTTTAATTGGCATTGAAATGTGGAAGGATGGGGCGACCCTCGGTTATGTTTGGGGCGACCCACAGAGGTGGTGTATGTATTGATTGTAAAGGCCATTGTGCCATATGCAAATAAACTTTGACTTTGACATCAGGAACAACTTCTTGACTGTTAGAGCATTATGAGAATGGAACCAATTGCCTAGGGAGGTCGTGGGCTCTCCCACCCTAGAGTCATTCAAGAGGCAGCTGGATAACCAACTGTCAGGTATGTTTTAAGTTGGATTCCTGCATTGAGCAGGGGTTGGACAATGGCCTTATAGGCCCCTTCCAATTCTACTGTTCTATGATTCTATGATTCTGCTTTGTAGTTTACCTTTGTAACCAACCATACCTTCCATACAAATACCTCTGTTCTGCATCTCTTGGCCATGTATAGCTTTGAGGGCTGTTTCTAATTTTGAGTTAAGTAGAACAATGATTACTTGTAAAGACAATCATGATTCTGACAAATGGAACTTCCAGAGTTCTTGAACGAGGTCTTGTGTCTTCTGCCAAAATGTATCTGCTTGCTATATATGTCTTAAAAATATAAGAAAAGAAAATCTGATGTAGTCTTACTTTAATTCAGTATGAATTAAACCTTTCTCTGAAAATGCTTGTTAAATCCTATAGCATTCTGTCTCTCATGAACATCTAGAAAAATTAAATAAATATTAAAATAAAAGAATGAAAACCTATTTTATCTCTAGGTGATCATTGCAGAATAAGGCAGAATTTGCCTTAACATCAGTTTGAATTCTACAGCTGTCTCATAAGAGAGCTGGGTGAATAGGTAGTCCGATTTTTGAGGATATCTATCTGCTATCTGTTTTACTTGTGCTCTAGATCAATGGGATTTAACTTAGCCATATCAGTTTGGAATATGGAAATTATTGACCTGTAATGTTTAAGAAAGCAGCAGGCAACCAGGCCTGAATCAGCTTGCACACTCACAAATAAGACATGTTTTCTTAACCATAGTTATTTGATAGAGCAAAATGGCTTGATGGTGAAAAGTGACGAACTTTTGCTGCTGCAATATTCTTCATGTTTTTGAGGGGGTTTTTTTTATTAATGGATAAAAAGCACCAAAGGAGTCAGCTTGCCTTTGGGACATTATAACTGTATGCAACTTGCCTTGGGGTTTGTGGCAAAACATCTGCAAAACTCATTGTGGTGGTGATGCTATTCATACAGCATCATACTTTCTGGGCCTTTTTGTCACTAACAGAATGTATGTATGCCACATCCTAGGGTAACTAACCTTATGGGTTAAAATGAAATGGTACTATTACCCTAGCATAAATGCTGATGGGAATGTGAAGCACTAGAGTTCTTAATCTGGATTTATTCTTGCATTTATTCTTGCACTGAGCAGAATGTGGCTCAGTGCAGTAGTAGTCAGTAGAAGAATTCATTTTGTAAATGGTCTGAGGATATTTGAAATTAGTATATGCAGATTTCTTAAGGACTTATATGGGTTATGGGAAGTGCTATAAATCTAGCCTAAGGAAAACAGAGATACATTAGATAGCTCAACCATTCTTTTAATAAAATATTGACATATTTTATTACTACCTAAACACAAAAGCTAGAATATTGCAATCCCAATATTTTAAAGTCCCAAAGTAATTGAAATAAGCAGATTATTAAAATGACAGCCCTGAAATAGCTTCCTTGATTAATCGGCAGATAATTTGCATTTCTAGAAATTATGCATGTTTGATGACATTTCTTCAGTAAAGTTGTAGTACTTTGTTTTGGTTTTAAAATAATAATAATATGAACTTTGACAGTGCAATGGGAAATTCATAGATCAAGTATAAAAGTGTAATTAATCAAATGGTATGATCCTAAATATGGGAGCAATGAAAGGTTAAATTCTTACACATTTGAGAGCTCACTTCCCCCATTCGTTTCTCATTCTCCAGTGGTGCAAAGGTTTTCATCGGAGCTAGAGGATGTGGATAAAAGTGAGGCAAACTGTGTTGAAGTGCTTGACAAAACAGACTCATTGCATTGCGTTGCCTTGGGCAACTACCTCTCTGGATCTCTGATCATTCCTTTTGCTCCTAGAGAATTACTGAGGGAAGACATTACAGAAACCACCGGTGGTTGAGAAAACTTCCATTGGATAGGTTCTTACAGTACATACTCAAAACATAAGAGTTTTATAAACTATTCTTGTTGATACAGGCTACAAATTCTGTGCTATGATCTCTACTGCCAAAGCCATATGCTTCTCCCCCCCCCCCTTTTTGCTCTCATGTCCAGTATGTATGCTTGTTTGGGAGCTCTAAGAAAATTCAGAAAGTTGATGCTTATAGATGCGTACAGTATCTGGCCATGCTATATCCAGGTGAACAATCCAGGAACACAAAACTGTAAGCAGTTGGAAGAAATACACTGTGAAATACACGGTAGGCTCCTCTAAATGAATGATTTATTGCATGCTGGTGATTGGCCACTCACGGAAGTTTTTGGGTCCATTACATGATTTTGTCAATGACCAGGATGTCTCCTGCAGTATCCCCTGGAAATCCCAGTATGAAAAGAACGTTTAATGGGTAACATGTGGGAAAAGTGGGATCTTGTGCCACTAGATGGTGCTGTATCAACAGAAGTGAAGGAGGGGAAGTATTCAATTCAAAGCATATGGTCCCCCATCTCCTCCCATGTAATGCAAACCATAACAATTGCACCAAAGAACCAGGAAGCACAAAGCCCTGGGTAAGCAACATGATTTCTGTTTAATGTAGAGACACTGGCTCAATTCGGACAACACGATAGTCAATGGTGGGTTGACTAACCCTAACCCTTACGCTAACCTTAGGGGGCACTCCCCACACAACATGGTAATAAATAATCAACTGTGGTGTGGATAAGGATCAGAGCTGAGTTGTCTATGGCAGCATTCAGATGACACAATAGTAAAAACAGCTGACGATTGTTTTCCCCAAACCAGTTGTTTATTGTGTCATCCGAATTGAGCCACTGTTAGACAAGGTTTGAATGTCAGGCCTGAAGGCAGCAGTGGACATAGAATGGGCATCGGCTTCGGAGAACACACTGGGTTTCCATGGTCTCATTGACTACTATAGACTTCTGGATATAGTTAAAAATAGATTTGACCTTTAAAGTCCCAAATTGCTTGAAATCTGTTTACCTCAGGTGTCACCCTCCTAGTCCTTTATTGCAGGTTTGGGGCAAAACATTGATTGTGAAATTAGGGTGTAGTGGACTGGCAACCATTCCTGGCTCAGTTTATGATCTCTCAGGTTCTAACATGGGAATGGGTGTCTTCATGGGTTTTTTCCCTGCGGCTTGGGTACATTGTGAGATCCTTTGCAGCACACGACGTTGTGGTTATCGCACACCAAACCAGCCACTTCCATCTCGAAAAGTGACAATATTGCAGAGTAATTTTACTGTTTTTTTTCCATTTAAGTGGCTCCTGTGCGCTTGCTCTGCAATGTGCCCCCATTCTTCCACATTAAATCCTGGGCATGGTCAAAGGGTGGGGTTGCCCCTCCCCCATCACTCCTTTTCTTAGCCTGTTCCATTGAGAAACATAATTCTGTGCTTCCTTATTGCAGCATTACTCATTTCTCTGACGTTGTGTTATTTAGCTTTTCTAACGTTTGGAGTAAATACGGGTAGGAAGCTATAACTCAGTGACAGTTTGCTGGAATGGGGGGAGGGGCAAAACTGGAATGGTGTGGTGCTTTCATAGGGAGACTTCAGACCCTGTCCAGGATCATTGGGGATTTTTGCTTCCTCAAGGAAAATTGAGCCATTTTCCCCATCACCCCATTCCCCCCTATTCGGCCATTGCCTCTGTTCCAAACCATCCCCCCTTGGGACATTTCTGCATATACAATACTGTGCACTTCTGGAATTGCAAGCAGGGAGCTTTTATTCTTTCCTTGGCCACTGCGCAGTTGTGCATCTCCAATATATCAAAATAGAGATCTACCCTATTAGTTCCTTTCATTCCAGTCCATACAACCAGTAGCAGGAGGAGCCTGGAGAGGGGTGGATACAAGCCTTCTGATTGATGACATTGGTTCTACTCCACCTCCACCCAACCCAGAAGTATGTTTTTCCCAGCACTGAAAAGCCAGGTTTTAAGCATGGCTGGCTCTGCCATGTAACATTGTAGAGCAAAGCCAATTTCATCATATTGCAGAGAATTCAAGCAATGCACTTTCCTCCTATGCTCATGAAGATGGGGGAATGGTGATGTATATTAACGGATGGGGGGAAGAGAGAGAGAGAGAGAGAGAGAGAGAGAGAGAGAGAAGAATTGGGGCAAAAATCCACTTGGGCCCGTGAGGTCAGCCTTCGAGAGCAGTTGGGCGTAGATCTGACCTGCTCCCATTTTCCTTTTCCCCTGCTGCGTTAATAGCAGCCACCATTAATGCAGAGGGGGAAATACACAATTTCCCCAAGGCTGGTGAAATTGCATTTCTCTCTTTCCCTCATCACACCAAGGGGAAATCACATATTTTCCCTCTCCACTCTAATGGAGGGCCTGGGAGAATTTCACAATTTCTAGAGACCCTGAAAAGTGCACTTTGCAGAGGGCTAGGGAGGCATGCCCCGCCTCCTGAGCGCTCAACAAGCCTGGCTTTTTGGAGTAAGGCTTGGCGAATTTGTGTGGCGGGCCCCATTAGTTCTCTATTCCCAGAGAGAGAGAGAGAGAGAGAGAGAGAGAGAGAGAGAGAGTCATATGTACCTATGCACTCTCAGTGGCTCCTTGTACATTGTTCTATGGAAAGTGGGAGATAAGTTATATTAAATAAATAAAGCTGCTTCAGTTAGAGTAGTGCAAATGCTAGCAGTGAACCCAATGCAATTTAGCAATGTGACCAGCAAATGACAGGGGCTTGTCCTGTGTGTGTATATGTGACAGAATGGTGGAGTATGGGGGCATAGCAGTGGGTGGCTGGCAGGGAAGTAACAGGGGAGCTCCATTACACTGCTGCTGCCTCTACAGCCCAGCCACAATTTCTGGCTTTGCTTGAAATAAATGAGGAGATGGCGAGAGAATGGTCACTTTATCTTCTAACTTGTGCTCACCGCCCAGTGACATGTGCCTCACCAGCAAAGAAAGTTAAGAATAAAATGTTCTTCAGAAACTGAATTGAAAGTGTGGGGTGAGAGGAGCAGAAGTGAATCAGAGAGAAAGGGTTGGGCCTATGGACACTGCTGAACTCTTGAGAAGAAAAGGAAGAAAATTGGAAATCACTTCTGATAAGTTTACATTGATGTGACTTTATTTTACTAGTAAAATACAATATTCAAACTCTGAAACCAAAGAGCTACCAACAGATAGCTGTAACAGGGAGCCTACAGTGGGGATTGGGTCCGATCTGATCCGAGGGACCTCCAATTTTGTCCTGGCTGATCCAGGACAACGTCAGAGGTCCCGATCTGGGTCCCGATCCAATCCGGGGGGTCCCTGCACATCCCTACTGGATACCAGAGGTTTGATTTGAGGTGCTGTGAAATGGTAAGTAAGGACATATTACCATTTTTAAAATGATTTATTGAAAGAAAAAAACACTATAAATCGTAAAAAAAACAGTGCAAAAAAAAACCCTAATATAAAACGACATAGTACTTGTGTCATATGCCCCAAAGCATCCTCGAAACCAAACCTAAATGTTTCAAAGCTTATGTGTAGATTGGCTCATGGTTAATAATAATTCAGTGCTAGGTCTCTCATCTGCTAGTTCTGCAGCTTTCAATATTTACCAAGTAGAGAAACAGTGGTATTGCGTCCTGATAATATGTGTAAGTTTTGGTAGGAATTTTCCTGCTCACTATATTTCTATGATACAGAGACTTAAAACAACAACAACATGTACCGAGATTCTCAGCAGGCAACTTTATTCTATAGGCCAGGTTTCTGCAGTGTATCCTGTTGTTATACAGTGTACGCCTATACAGACAGAAGTAGTACTTTCAAAATATTTTCTATCTTTTTTTCTACCACTTAGCTTGTCCCAACATCTGTAGACTTGCTGTTTTAAATAAATTATACTTGAGCAGTGGAGTGCATGGCATAATAATATCAACTGCTTTGATTGTGGGCTAGTCATTAACTCTTGGTTGCAAAAGTGCTTTGAAAGTCAATGAGAATGTATTGCGTAGCACTGTTGGATACACTGATTTTTTAAAAAATCAACCTTAAGGACCCTGCAGTTTATGAAATGATACTGACAATAGTTTTCCATCCTCTTGACCTCTGGCAACTCCCTCTTTACCCTATTATTCTCACCTATTTGTATGTGCTCCTAGTTTCTGCTGTTAAGATATGGTGCCAGTACAATGTTAGTAATGTAAGCCATGCAATGTTTCAAAAAGTAGTCATATTTTGATTACTAATATTGTTTTCAAAACTTCCTGAAAATTATAATAGTTCATAATTTTAAAACAGCAACATTTTTTTACTAACCTTACTTTTCTTTTTTCACAAAACCTATTGATGCCAATCACTATTATTTTATAGTTTTGAATCATGATTGTTGTTAATGCCTTGTAACTTGAGGTGAGCTTGAATTGTTTTCCTTTTTACTATCTTTGTTCTGTTTTTCTCACCATTTTGTTGGCATTGGTGTTACTGTTATGCGAATAACTTTCCATATGCTGATTTTCCCCATCTCCTTGTATATTTCTTATTTATTGGTTATGGACAATCATTTCAGAAATGGGACTGGGAAATCTCTAAGCCATTATGAGCTAAACCCAGTCCTCCTCTTCCGTTTGAAACGTTCCAAAATCTATTTAATTACGATGTAAATTGCTACGTTTGAAAACGTAACAAGCCACATGAGTAGTCCTTACTGTTGGGGACTATAGTTTCTTATGTTTTCAGGTCGTTTTGTAATAGCACACTGACTGTTTGCTTTGTTTCTTTCTGTATCATAGCTTCTTCTCCCTGTTCTTGACACGCCCACTTCCTCCTTTTTCAATCTTCCTGTGACTTACTTTCAGTTTTGATTTAACTATGTAAGAGCATGCATGGATTTTCAAATTGTTCTGGATACTAGGGGTGTGCATCAGATCGGGTCATCACCTGGCGCGCTACTGAGGGACAGGCCGCGAAGCCTGTTTCTCAGTAGATTCGAGCACCGGAGGGAAGAGGCCGCCCCGGCAGGTAAGGAGCACGAGTGAGGGGGGAGGGACAGTGAGGGGGGATTTAGGCCCCCACTCACCCATGCACCGTCATGTTTTCCCCATAGACTCGCATTGGGGAAAGCTTTCTTCCCCCCAATGCAAGTCTATGGGAAAAACGCCAAAAATGGCGGCCGATCCAAAAATCGGACGTCCGATTTTTGGATCGGGATTGGGTCCGATCTGATCTGAGGGACCTCCAGTTTTGTCCTGGCTGATCCAGGACAACGTCAGAGGTCCCGATCTGGGTTCTGATCCGATCCGGGGGGTCCCTGCACATCCCTACTGGATACCAGAGGTTTGATTTGAGGTGCTATGAAATGGTAAGTAAAGACATATTACCATTTTTAAAATGATTTATTGAAAGAAAAAAACACTATAAATCGTAAAAAAAAGGTGCAAAAAAACCCCTAATATAAAATGACATAGTACTTGTGTCATATGCCCCAAAGCATCCTCGAAACCAAACCTAAATGTTTCAAAGCTTATGTGTAGATTGGCTCATGGTTAATAATAATTCAGTGCTAGGTCTCTCATCTGCTAGTTCTGCAGCTTTCAATATTTACCAAGTAGAGAAACAGGAAGAATAAAAGTCCCCATTGATTACTAGGAGTCAACTTGGGTTTGTCAGGAATAAGTCATGCCAGTTTAGCAGATCATGGGAATTCTGTGGACACAGTATATCGTAAGTTCAGTAAAGCATTTGACAAGATTTCCCATGATATCCTTGTTGACAACATTGTGGGCAATACTACTGCTAGGTGGATTCACAGCTAATTGTGCATCAACAAATGCTAATATATGGCTTAACATCCTTCTGGAGGAAGGTCTCGAGTGAAATGTTGCATGGCTCTGTTCCAGGCACTGTGCTGTTCAACATTTTATAAATGTTTTGGTTGAGGGTGTAGAAGGATACTACATAGAGCTTCTCTACGTGTGCAATTTATTCTGTATAGTTTACAGGAACACGGTGTATAGTTTCACAGAAAAGTCACAAGGAAGGGAACTTGATAAATAAGGAATTTCTATTTAGTTTGGATGTGAATTTGTCTGTATCTGTACCCATTTTTAGTTACGTATAAAATGTGGATCCTTTGTCTGTTCTGTCTGAAACTTGGAATATTAATTCATTTATTACATATATATACTCCCCAACAGCCAAAGCTCTCTGGGCAATTTACAGTTAAAGCCATAATAGACTTAATCAAGATTTAAAACTTTAAAAATGTCATATAAAACCAGAATACATTATAGTCTATAGAAAGCTTGTCTAAAAAGATATGTTTTCAGGAGGCGTTTAAAGAATGTTACATTTTCCGCGTCCTGAACCATACGAAGGAGGGTTTTCCAGAAGGTGGGTGCCACTACAGAGAAGGCCTGCCATCGAGGTTCTTCATCTCGACATTCTGTCCATCTTGGAATGATGAGCAGGACCTCCTCTGATGATCATAAATGTTATCTGGGTGTACATAAGGGAAGGTGATCTGCTAGTTCTTCTTCGTGGTCTCTGTGCATCACACATATGGGCTCGCGCCGACGCCGAGCCTAGCTTCGGGAAACTTCGCTAGCTAGCTTAGACTTTTGGCGGGAACCCCTCCCCCCACCATCCTACCGCGCATGCTCAGGGTTCCCGCTCGTCGCTTACCTCAGTTCTTCTTCGACCGCTTAGCTGTTAGCCTCGCGGGAGACTTCGGCAGATATATATATATCTGTGAAATAAGAAGAATAGTTGTATTTAGTTAGCTTAGGCTTATTCGTTCCACTTAGTTGTTAGTTTCTTGTTATATAAAAAAAAAAAAAAAAAATATATAGATATAGTATTAGGTTTTAAGATAGGAGCGGTTCGCCATCTTATGGCTCAAACCGCGCTTTTTAAGCTGTGCACGCGGTGCAGGGCGAAGATAGCCCTTACCGATGGACACTCGTTTTGCCTGATTTGTTTGGGTGAGTCCCACGTAGTGGAATCCTGCACGCATTGTATGCGTTTCTCCCGACAAACGAGACGAAATAGAGCGGACCGTCTCCGCAGCTTATTGTGGAGCAAGGCCCTCTCCGCAGTAGACCGGCCCCGTCCATTAACGCAGCAAGCGGCGGCTTCAGCTTCTGGGGAGCGTATGATTCGCTCAAACCCAGCATCTCCGGGCTCTCCCCCTTTGGGGACCGCAGCTCAGGCAACGATTACGGGCGCATCCCCGCCTTCTTCTCCGCAAGTCAAGCGGGTAAAAAAATCGAAGCCAGTTAAGAAGTCGGTACCGAAGAAAAAGTCTTCGGCTTCGAAGAAATCGGCATCGCTTCCATCTACGATGCCGTCTACAACATCGCGAAAAGTCGTAGCCTTAGTCAACAAGGCGCCTTCGGTACCGACAGAATTTTCGACGTCGAGGCATCGTACCCTCTCGCCTGCATCGACTTCGCATTCGTCTCAGCGTGCCAAGTCCCCACCTTCGACTTCGATACCGAGGAGACAATCAACCTCTCCGCTGCGTACTCCACCGACACCGAAAGAGTTACCTGAACGCTCTTTGCCGTCACCGGGCCCGATAGAGATTACATCGGATATGGAAGATGTGGTCCCGATGCCGAGGGAACCACCAACGTCGGTCCAGCGACCAAAGGATCTGCGGCATCGATGTCGACCTCGGGATCGAGTTTCAGTATCCCAATCTCGGTCTCGTTCGCGATCTCGGTCGCGAGATTGGGATGTTTATTCTGAACATTCCCATTATTCGGATCGGAGTCGATACCGCTTCGACCCTTATACAGGGCGCCGAATCAATGCAGAGCAAGCACCACCGCCTGTACCGCCGCGCCGAACGACTTCACTTTCCGAATCATCGACTCGGCATCGACGAGCATCATCGACTCGACATCGAGAGCGTCCGCTCACCGCGACTATCACAGCATCTCGACGTCGAGAACCATCACCACCTCGACATCGAGAACTGTTAGCGCATCGGCATCGAGAGCCTTCAAAATCCTTTGAAGATTACGCTTCCGACACTTCATCGGCACCGTCGCCCCGCCCCTCCGAGCCTTCACCGTCTGACGATGTCGGTACCGGTGATAGAGCTTCGCCAACTATGGAGATGGGCAGCTTTTCGGACCAAATGATGCGGCTAGCCCAATCCTTGGGGATCGAGTGCCAACAGCAGATGGAGGAGGAAGACGATGATGGCTTGTACGACGTCATGTATACAGACCCATCGCCTCAATTGACCTTGCCCATGATAAAGGTGCTATTGAAGACAGTCAAACAATCGTGGCAGAACCCAGCAACAATTGGCCCTATCTCAAAACGCCTGGATGCAATTTACAAAGTCAAGGAGACGCAAGCACCCTTCCTTTTTCAGCATCCCAAACCTAATTCTGTGGTGGTGGAGGCTGCTCAGGGCAAATCAGGGAGAACGCACTCGGCGCCTACCGATAAAGAAGGTCGAAAACTCGACTCTTACGGCAGGCGTATTTACTCGTCTTCATCTCTGGGCATAAAAATCACTAATTATATGGCCCTAATGGCACGCTATCAGTTGTTCCTTTGGGAAAAAATTTCATCGTTGACGGACTATCTTCCTGAGGATCAACGTGAACTGGCGAGGGTTTTTCAGGCGGAAGCTATGAGACTGTCAAAGCAAGAGCTGACATCAGCCCGCCATCTAACTGATGCAGTGTCTAAGGCAATGGTTGGTGCGGTCGCCTTGCGTCGCCACGCTTGGCTGCGCTCAGCGTCGCTTCCACAAGAAACTAAAAACAAAATTGAGGATCTCCCCTTCGACGGGGAAGGCCTGTTTAATACGGAAACAGATACCGCAATGGATACCCTCCATAAGGCCAGGATGACGGCCCGGAAAATGGGTTTTTCACAACCACAACAACACTATCGCCAACGTAGGTGGTATAGGCCGCTCCCATACCAGCCTAGAGGACAGCAGGATCGATCACAGCGCTCCCAACCCTCTACTGGTCAGCAATCTTACCAACAACGCAAGTCAACCCCGCGTTATCAGCAGCGTGGTAAGCAGGCCCAGCCCAATAAGCGGCGCCTTTGACTTGCCTACGCCCCTAATCAGCCACACGACGCAAAATCTACGGCCATTTCTGCAAGCGTGGAGATCCATCACCTCAGACGCTTGGGTCCTCAATATTATCAAAGAAGGTTACAAAATAGAATTCGAAGTCCCTCCTCCGATTGGCACCGTACTAATCACGCCCCCTTCTCTGACGTTGTCACAGGAGACCACCGTGCTTCTTCAAAAAGGAGCTATCACGAGAGTACGTCCACACGAGATTCAAAGGGGTTTCTATTCCCGTTATTTTACAGTTCCAAAACGGGACGGGGGACTTCGTCCTATTATGGATCTCAGAGGGCTGAACAAGTTCATACGACCCAAAAAATTCCGTATGGTTACTTTGGCAGCGGTCCTACCAATGTTAAAAAGAGGCAGATGGTTCACATTGATAGACTTAAAGGATGCGTATTTCCACATCGCGATACATCCATCGCACCGACCCTATCTGCGTTTCATCATTGGTCACCGTACGTACCAATTCGCCGTTCTCCCATTCGGCCTAAAATCTGCGCCAAGAGTGTTCACCAAGTGTATGTCGGCAGTATGTGCGCATCTCAGATCAAACAACATCGATGTTTTTCCTTACCTGGACGATTGGTTGATCGTTTCCCAATCCAGAGAACAGGCGCTGGCCGACGTCCACGAGGTCATCTCTCTTCTGTCGTCGCTTGGGCTGCAAATAAATTACGAAAAATCCGTCATACAACCATCACAGCGAATACAGTTTATAGGGGTTATCCTCGACTCTACCACAGGCAGAGCATTCCTTCCAGTAGACAGGATACAAATCCTGCAACAATTGTCGTTGAGACTACAACACGAGCAGCGAGTCTCTGCATTCCTAATTCTGAGACTGCTGGGATTAATGGCAGCAACCGTATTCGTCGTCCGTTGGGCACGTCTGCGAATGCGTCCCCTTCAGATATTCCTTCTACAAGAATACTCACCAACGCAAAATCCACACAAAATAATACTTACCGTACCGCGATCTGTCCAAAAATCCCTCGGATGGTGGTCAACCCGGATCAATCTTACTCAAGGAATGCCTTTTATAACAAGGGGCCCCTCTCGCATAGTAACAACGGACGCGTCTATGGACGGATGGGGAGCTCACCTCGGCGGCCTGACAACACAAGGAAAATGGTCACGTTCAGAGACGAGGCTACATATCAATATGTTAGAGCTGCTGGCTGTCAAGAAGGCTCTTCTAGCCTTTCGTCCGCATCTTCAGGGGCACCATGTCCGGATACTGTCCGACAATACCACAGTAGTGTGGTATCTCAACAAGGAGGGAGGTACGCGATCTCCCCGACTCCTGCAGCTTGCAATGAACATTATAGATTGGGCCATTTCCCACGATATACTACTATCTGCTCTACATATTGCAGGCAAGCAAAATGTCAAGGCCGACGACCTAAGCAGGTCGTTCACGGACACGCACGAGTGGGAACTCTCCCCAAGCGTACTGTGCCATCTATTTGCTCGTTGGGGACACCCAGACATCGATCTTTTTGCGACAGCTGCCAACGCAGTATGCCCTGCGTATTGCTCCAGAGCAGGCATAGGGAACGCGTCACTCGGGGACGCCCTCCAATGGGACTGGTCGAACGGTTTTCTGTACATGTTCCCCCCATTCCCGCTAATTGCCAAGGTGGTGACACAGGTTCAACGCAGCAACTCAGACGCGATTATGATCGCGCCATGGTGGCCAAGGCAACCTTGGTTCACGTCGCTACTCAGACTGACACGCTCGGAAATTTGGCACCTACCTTATGCACACAACCTTCTCTCTCGGGAGAAGGGGAGCATTCTGCACCCGGATATCCAGACCTTACACCTCACAGCCTGGCGCATCCGACCTCGTGGCAACATTTTTCTTTCTCAGACGGGGTTCGGTCCATCCTAGAGGCCTCCCATAAGCCCTCCACGCGACTTTCATATAATAAAAAGTGGAAGCGTTTTCAGGATTACGCGGCCCTCAACGCGTTTGATTGTTCTACATCTGGCATGCCTGACATTATCTCGTTTCTTCATTCCTTGCATGTAGCGGGACTAAAGCCGGCGTCTATTCGTGTTTACCTGTCTGCAATTGCGGCCAACCATGGTTTGATTGATGGGTTTTCTGTTTTTACCCACCCGCTTGCAAGAGCCTTTTTGAGAGGGTTGCATAATTTGTTTCCAACTATTCGTCCAATAGTACCGCAGTGGAGCCTCTCGGTGGTTCTTGCAGTCCTTACTTCAAAACCATTTGAGCCTTTAGCTACAATAGACCTTCGTTTGTTAACATTTAAAACAGTTTTTTTAGTGGCAGTCACATCTGCAAGGCGAGTATCAGAGTTGGCGGCACTGCTAGTGGACCCTCCATACCTACAGTTTTTTAGGGACAAGGTAGTGTTGCGCCCAGACCCCACGTTTATTCCTAAAGTTTCCTCCTTTTTCCACGTGAGCCAAGATATTGTTCTGCCTACGTTCTTCGAACCGTCATCAGACCCTTTGTCTTCAACCTTACATGCCCTGGATGTTCGGAGAACATTGGCCTTCTATAAGTCAAGAACTGAACAAGTTCGCAAGTCTCGCAAATTGTTTGTCTGCTATGGTGGCAAGAATAAGGGATTGGCGGTGTCTCCGCAGCGCATCTCAAAATGGGTTGTTCAAACCATTGTCCTCGCCTACCAAATTGTCAAAAAGGAACCACCCTTTTACCTAACAGCGCATTCTGTCAGAGCACAGGCAACCTCTTCGGCTCTGCTCCAAGGGGCTTCTCTTTCTGACCTTTGCAAGGCAGCTACCTGGACTAATGCTTCCACCTTCGTAAAGCATTATCGTCTGGATGTCAGAGCGAGACGGGACTCCTCGTTTGGAAGAGCGGTCCTCTCCTCGATCTGCCAATAACCAAGCAGCATGCCTACCCACCACCGGTAAGTTTTTGCTTATTATTCGCCCATATGTGTGATGCACAGAGACCACGAAGAAGAAATGCAGGTTGCTTACCTGTAACTGTAGTTCTTCGAGTGGTCATCTGTGCAGTCACACAACCCACCCACCATCCCCTCTTGGCATCGCTGTTGTGATGGTCAAGTTGTTCGAGCATGCTCGTTTAATAATAAAACACTGTACCTTAGTCGCGAGGCCAAGCGGTCTCAGAGAACTGAGGTAAGCGACGAGCGGGAACCCTGAGCATGCGCGGTAGGATGGTGGGGGGAGGGGTTCCCGCCAAAAGTCTAAGCTAGCTAGCGAAGTTTCCCGAAGCTAGGCTCGGCGTCGGCGCGAGCCCATATGTGTGACTGCACAGATGACCACTCGAAGAACTACAGTTACAGGTAAGCAACCTGCATGTATCATGGTCCCAAGTTGTTTAGGGCCTTATAGGATAATAACATAACCTTGTAACATGGCTCAATAGCTAACAGACACCCAGTGCAGTTATTTTAACACAGGTTTTATGTGGGCAAATAGGCGTCCCAGTGAGCAGCACAAGCTGCAGCTGCTGTACCACACACATGGGTAGCTCCACATGGAGCACATTACAGTAGTCAAATCATGAGGTTACCAGTGCATGAAAGACCATAGTGAGGCTGTCTCTATCCAGGAATAGGCGTAGCTGGCATACCAACTGATGTTGATAATGGGTGCTCCAAACAAAGATGGATCCAGGAGCACCCCCAAACTACCAGAAGGAGGCATTTTGCTCCAAATCCCCTAATGACCGCCCCCAAAGGCTTCATAGAGATATTAAACAACATTGGGAACAAGATGGTGCCCTTAATTGCCAAGGGGCTGAGAAATGATCACCCAGTGGTATTCTCTGAAATCGATGGTATCAAAAGCCGATGAGAGATCGAGCAGAATTAACAGGGTTGCACTCGTCTGACTCTTGATAAAGGTCATCCATCAGGGTGACCAAGGCTGATTCAGTCCCATAACTAGGTCGAAACCCAGATTGAAATGGGTCTAGATAATCAGTGTCCTCCAAGAGAGCCTGCACCTGTTCTGCCACAACCCTCTCCAATACCTTCCCTAAGAAAGGAATCCAGAGTGGGCTTCTTCAGGAGTGGTCACACTACCACCTCTTTAAGGATGGCAGGGACCACCCCTTCCCATAAAAAAGCATTCACCACACTCTGGACCCACCCAGTCAACCCCCCTCAGCTAGCTTTTATTAAACAGGAGGGGCAAGGATCAAGAGAGCACATTGCTGCAAGTACCTTGTCAACATCATCAGGCCGCAGACCATCTGCCCGATGATCCCACAAAATCGGGCAGATAGCAGTATCAGACACCTCGACTGGAACTGCACTAATAACAGCCTCAAGTTTGCTGTGAAGACAAATGATTTTGTCCCCAAAGTGAGATGCAAAAAGGTCCTTGAGGAAACCAGGGCTCCATTCATTGTGGAGAGTGTTAACAACCCTCGGGCCACTCAAAAGAGCTCCGCTGGATGGCTACTTGAGGACATGATGGAGGCAGCAAAGTAAGCACTGCTACACAGTAGACACGATTATGTGCTCTAGAGCGCACTCAGTCATCTTTGCTTTGAGTCTTGCGCCATTTGCGCTCTAGCCGACATCCAACCTGTTTCATTGTCTGCAGCAGGGAGCAGAGCAGGCTCCACAGCACCGGAGAAGGCACTCAGGTGCAATCAAGTCGATGGCCATCCACATCTCACTGTTCCATAATGATGCTAAGGCCTCAGCTGGATCACTAGTTCTCTCCACTGGAAATTCCCCAAGAGCATTCAGAAATCCATCAGATTCCATCAGTCTCCTGGGGCGGACCATCCGAATGGGTCCCCCACCCCTGCAGGAGAGAAGTAACACTGATACTTCAAATCTCACCAAATGATCTGACCATGACAATGGGGTTACTTGGACCCCCCCCCCCCCATTTTCAGATTATCCAACTCACCATTTGGAGCAAAAAACAAATCAAGGATATATTCTGCTTCATATGTTGGGGCTAAGGCCCCCTCCACAAGGATGCGCTTTTGCGCCCGGTTCCGGGATTATGCGCATTATCGCGGAGGCGCATTTACGCCTAATCCCTCTGCACGGGAGGTGGCGAGAGGCGGCGAAGCGCATTAATTCATGTCCAAAAAGCGCTTTAGAAGACGTTAACGCGCATAATCGCTTGTTCACACCGCGATAATGTGCTTTAACGGCCGGAGAAAAATAAAAGTCACTATTTAACGCGCATTCGAAAATG
Organism: Anniella stebbinsi; assembly: GCA_029215795.1. Taxonomy (NCBI): domain Eukaryota; kingdom Metazoa; phylum Chordata; class Lepidosauria; order Squamata; family Anniellidae; genus Anniella; species Anniella stebbinsi. Next base: position 82,385,106 of record JARDYH010000002.1, on the reverse strand, counting down.
CGCATTATCGGGGAAATAACGCGCCTGTACGCCCGTTTTGCGCTCTGCTGGTGTGGAGGTAAAATTTATAATGAGCCTCTAAGACTCATTAAACGTCTCGTGTGGAGGAGGCCTATGACAGCCCCCATGGTTGTTATGGAGACTATAAAGTCCCGAGTCAGAGCTCCAGAGACAGCTTCAGCATGAAAGTTGAAGTCACCCAGAACCACTGTTCTGGGTTCTTCCAACACCACACTCGAGACCACCTCCACCAGCTTGGTCAGGGAGGCTGTTGGGCAGTAGGGTGGGCGGTACACAAATAGTATCCCTAATCTATCTTTATGGCCCAACACCAGGTGCAACCCCTCAAGGCGTGCTCCAAGGTGGAATAGCTTCCTGGTGAAAGAGGTGGAAGTTCTGTAACTATGGCGACTCCACACTCCCCCAACCCTCCTTGTCTATGTTGGTGCTGCACTGAGTACCCAGGCGGGCAGAGCTGAGTCAGGTCAACCCCACCCAGCTCATCCATCCAGGTCTCAGTAATACATACCAGATCGGCCCTTTCATCTGGGATTAAATTGTGGATGGTGTGATCTTGTTGTGGACTAACCTGGCATTAAATAGCAGCACCACAAGACAGGAGGCCTCAATGGATGAGCTACCAGGTACATGAGAGCTAGAGGAGGAGGAGGGTTGAAGGGGAACAGTGTATAAGCATCGGTAACCCATTCTACCCTGATATCTACTCTGAAATATGAAAAACCCTTTATGCTTTTTATATCATTTTTTTTCTTTCTTTGGATTTCCTCCTTTTCAGCTTTTTAAATTATTTGCTATTCCTTTCCTACATTTTAGGCAATGCTGTAAACTTTTTTCTTCACAGAATTTCTATGTTTGCACTCACATTCTTATCTTCCAAATCTCCTTTCTTAAGTTCTTACAATTTCTTTTCTAACTTAAAACAATGTTGCTCTCTCCACTTGGGTAACTTATCTATGGTTTTCTAAATGCCAGTGCCTGCTTTTCTTCTCCTTTCTTCTTTACAACAGTTCTCATCTTTATTCCTTCTATAAATGTATGCCCGTTTGCTCCCCCTCCCCATTTTCTCTTGATACGATTTTGTTGCTGTTGTTGTTCTGGGCTATTGCCTCTCATATTATTCTGCTATGTGTTCCACCAGTAGTGCAGTTAAATGTGTTTGACAGAAGTGAACCTATAGTCATGATGGTGCTATGATTTAAGTGAGTTTGTTTTTTAAATCATCCTTTGGATTTTGTTTTTGTTTTTTGTTTTTTTGTAGTTTTTTGCTCTAATTTATGAAGAATATAGAAGCAGTAGTAAATCATGGAATGGAAGAGGGAAAGAAATGTTAATTGTATACTTCTCAACTAAAGTAATACACATGGTCCATCTAATGGAGTCTCACATAAAACCATTGAATCCTGGATCTAAAATTACCTAGCTAGTTTCCAACTCACTCTGAGGCTAAGTCTGAACTCTCCTCCCCCTCACAAAATTTGCAAATGGTTATGAAGAGTTTAATGCAATTTTTCTAACCATCCTTTACAACACTTTCCAACTATCTCTCACTTTCCTCACTCTTCTCCCTGCCCAAGAAGTATCTTATTGTGGAACTATCACCTCATTTGCATTCTGTTCAGCTTTCCTCTTCACAATCTTCTGGGGTTTCTGTTGGGTTTTTTTACACCCTTTTTTGCACTTATTGTATAAACACAGAGCTGATCTCCGCCTTTGAAAACAAAATTCTGCTGGCAGCTTCCACGGTTGCCCCCTATGTGTGCCCTATTTGGCAGGTATATACTTTTGCTCCTTTATTTCTTGGTATCTTTAGAACACATCCTGCCTACACATTGTACAACCACTTCACTAACAGGAGAAGTTATATTTTTTGTGGGAAATATGCCTACAAATGTGACTTCTTGATTTTTTTTATATATCTCTAATTGTTCTCTGTTTTGACCCTGGATTTTCCTAGCCATAAAGATATGCCTTAAAGACTGGAACTACTCTGTAGCTCACATAAATCAGAGGAGAGATGTCAAAAGTTGTGCTGAAGCATTAGCCTTGTGGCGAGTGCATAGAACTCCATACAGATGAATGAATCGGCTACTGTCTCTTCTGTGTGTCCATTATACAAATGCAGGGAGTGCTGCAGAGATAACGAAGCTCTCTGTCCTTCTCCTGCCAGTGAAAGTTTTTGCAGGGTAGTAACTTACTGATTAATTTGCAAAACTGTTCTTCAGAAACACAACGTGTACGAACAGACAGTAGTAGAGAAAACCAGAGGGTGGAGTGGGAAGCCATGACCTAATAACTTCAGTGGACTTATTTGCAAGGCTGCACTAACCGATGCTACATATATATTGAATAAGCCTTTAGTAAATAATTCTGAAAAGCCAAATGTTGTATAGGACAAGCATGAGCAATGGCACCAACCTGCAGAAGGCACCCTTTATAACCCACAACAATATCTTTATGGGATAGGAACAAGTTTTGAGCCATGTTATTCACTAGGGATGTGAATCGTATCATTTCTGATACATGATCCAGCAATGATGCAGGGGATATCAGACATCAGATAGCTGATAATGACAGCAAACGGTAGAGCTCCAATATCAAACGATACAATATTTTTCAATCCGATATTATCGGAAAATATCGGAGAATTGTTTGTTTTTCCACCATAGGCTAGCATTGTACACAAGACAAGCCTGTAACTGCTGTACTTTTAAACATACAGACATGAAACTTCGCCACAGTGAACAGGCATTGAAGGAAAGCATGCTCCCTCCCAAAATCCCAGAAAAAACAGTGAATTGTTTACACATAAGGAGGTTGGGAACATTTCTAAAGACAAGCCTCTAGGCTGTAACGGTTTTTTAAAAAAAGTTTCATAACGGAGGGCAGGAAAAGGTGGTGTGTGTGTGTGTATGTGTGTGTGTGTGATTGGCAGCTTCATTCACCAATCGTGCTGTTCAAGGATTTAAGCAGGCTCCAATTGCAATGGTGAAGGAGGGCTGAGGATAACCAATCATAAAACCCCCACCTTTGCATTTTGACTCTCTGTGGGGAGTAGTAGTTTGAGAAGGAAGGGTGGTTTTGGTCGGAACTCTGTAAGATTGCATTTCGGCGGAGATTGTTTGTTGGTGATTCTTTCTTCTGTTTCCCTTCCTCACTCTCTCTCTTTTGGCTTATCGTTTTTGCTAGTTGTAAGTTTGTTTGTTTGTTTGCTAGTGTCTTCAAAAAAAATCTGTGAATGAGTGTGTGTGTTTGGAGCTTTGTCCTCTCTCTCTCTCTTGCATTTACTTTCTGCTAGTTGTTGTAAAAGTAGCAGAAAGCCCATCTGTGAGATCCCCATCTGTAATGGACTTACCTTGAAAAATGACCACATTATAGCCACCTTAAAAAGTGCGTTTTGAAAGCTTACTTACGCTTGCACCAATTGTTCTAAAATTTGGAACACATGACTAGCAACAGTCAGTCTGCACTGTGGGCAAGTTTTAAGTCTCTAAGTTTTAAAATACAGAAGTTATAGGCATTTATGTCTCAAAAAGCAACTATATAGGACAAAACAGGGATCCGATATCAGAATCGGGACTTCGATATTTATCGGATATCGGATCTGATCCGATACTTGGGACCTCTGATATGATCCAATATGATACTCTTGATATCGGAAGTTCTGATTCCGATACCGATATTTCTGGCCATGCACATCCCCATTATTCACCTCAATATCCTTAAGCTTAAATAGGATGCAGAATATTAGGAGTTACTCCCATGCTTCTTCATTATTGTGTTTGCTAAAAGTATTTGAAGAGAAATATGAAAAATAGACTATCAGTTTCTGATAAGTAAAGTCACTTTTCATGTACGGTGCGTAATATCCTGTGCTAAGAGCAGTTAATATCACTGATAAACAGTCCTGGAAAAGAATTTTAAAACTACGTATTACAAATATTAGCAAACTGTTCCAGTTAAACTTTGCTAAATTTTTGCACACTGTTTTTAAATCTGTTCATACTGAGTTGTATCCAAAGTTAACCAACTGGACATCTGCACACATAACAGGGCTCTCCTGCCATTTCCTCCCCTCTCAAGCCTTGAAACGTCTCTCTTGAGGTTAGGGAGATCACCAGGAAAGTCCCAGAACGTGAAGGGTGGGCACTTACACATCACCAAAAAATAGGATAAAAGAAGGCAGTGATTTGCATCTGCTAATGTATGAGTGTAGATGCAAATGTAGAACTATTTACTATCATTTAAATAGAAATACAGTATAACTCACCACACTGGGGAAGACCATGACGTGTCTTCCAGTTTGATGGGCAACTTCAAGACCCCTGTTCGACCCTGTTGCTGTGGTTCTTTATCTTTAACCCAGAGTTGGACCAGACAGCCCTTTAAATAGAGGTCTGTCCTCTGCAAAATAGGACTGTCAGGGATCTCTGCCTCCTTAAAAGTCCCACCATCCTTCTTTTACCTCCCCCTTTCCAGTAACGTGGGGTTTTGGCTGTAGGTGTGGGATGAGTGACACTCCAGACATTTGTGTCTTAACACAGCAGTTCACTAATGAGTTAAAACAAGAAAATTACAATTAAACATATTTAGGCAATAGAGCTGAGTGGTACAAAGGCATTAAAAGAAAATAAAAGTTACAAAAACGCAAGTTCTTTACCCTAGCTCCATTTTGGCTTTTTCCCGCAGCTGCTTCCTCATGTTCTGGTCTTTTGTGGTTCTTTTCTGGCTGTCTTTCTCACTATTTTATACCCTCTTCCTCCAAATCAGAAAGTGCTGTTCTAACTTTGAAGAAATAAAACTTAACTGGAGAAATGAAACTTCTCCTGTCAGGGATACCCCCCCCCCCCCAGCAGAAAAACTCCAGGCCTCTAAGCCTGACTATTACCTTGCCTCTGTAGGCCTCAAACTTCGCAAGGACACATGGTCACCCTAGGAATGTGGTGTGGGCAGGTTGCAACAGGAGGGGGGAAATCAGACAGAGACAGCTTGCACTACTTGGTTGTGCCTGATTTTCATTGATTCAGATACCCCATAGCAGCCCCCCATACAATAGCACATCCCATGCCTTTTTTGAGGAATCCTGACCTCCAAAAGAGGCTTTTCAGGGAGACTGAATGAGGGGCAGGTAGAAAAGCCTTGTTTTATGAATGGGCTTCCACTCATGTAGCAGTGTCTTTCAGTGAAGAAAAAATCTTATTCTGTGCTTGGCCTTTATTCCATAACAGCAAGCAGAACAGCCAGAGGGAAATTGCTTTGCTGTATGAAAAGATTACATCTTATTTTTCTTCACATTTAAACAAAAATGGCTTTTATTTGAGTTAACTCAGAACAACACATATTCAGCTTCACTAGTGGTGTCTTTACAAAATGTTGCATTGAGGATAAAAACTACCTCTGAGATGTCAAGACTGGGAATTATGTATTTTTACAAAATTGTTTGGATTCCAATCTGGCTTGGCTTTGATTTTTAGACATTCAATGAGTAGAAAAATAGAGATTTTGGAATGGAAGTGAATGAGAAAATGTGCACAGTTACCCCTACAGCTAAGTGTGACTTTTTGGAAATGTTAAAATGTGAAGCCTTGTTTTCATAGTGTCTCCTTTTCTCTAGAAATGGAGATCTGTATAATCAATTACTCCAGAGATTTTCCTTCAGGGGATATGTGCTAGAAAGTGTGAATGGTTTTGAAATTAAAACACTTTTATACAAACAGAGGCTTTTCATACAAAACCTGACTATTCCAAAATATGCCAGCTATCAGACAGTGAAATGTGTCTATATAGGAAGTAGAAGATATTAACCCAAAATAACTATTTAATACAGCTGTACACTTCAGTCATACAGGCCAAATAAAAACCAACTGGCACTTATTTATTATGAAACAATTCAACTTGACTATTCCATGGAATCAATGCAAACAAAAAGACACTTCATAAACTGAGCACAATGATTCTCTGCTCTAGTGAGTAGCTCCACCTATATATCCTGGCATATCATCAGTGCAATTATGAAAAGCAATTTTTAAAAGAACCCAGCACAGTGTGCAACTCATTTAGTGAGCTAAAAGAAGGAGTTCACCATCAGTAATCCCTGCATGGCATTGAACACATACAGTGATTTGTTGTAGCATTTTGCACTAATTTACACCCAGCTGGGAATAAATTTAGGATTGATTCTCAGTATGTTATACTTGCTTTGCTTTTAAGTATTATAAAAAATAAGGCAATATAGGATAAGGGCCAAAACAGAGACACCGTTGGTTGCTTTAGATTCAATGTAGCAATGCAAATATGCATTAAATATCTTATACACAATGTGTTTAATTTTTGTTTAGTTTTTTTTTTAAAATTAGGCATGTATGTTAATTGTTTCATTCTCTGTATATAACAGTTTGGATATAGAGAAAAACACGACTCTCCTTCCTCTCTTTTTTCAGTGCAGTCCCTTCTGACACCCAAAAATGCCATTACTGATGGTTAGGGGACCTCTGAAAAGGCATGGGATGTGCTGTGTAGATGCAGCAGGAGGGAAGAATTAATGGAAATTAGTGGGACATGTGGAAGTGCCTTCAACTTTTCCTTTACTTGGCCAAAGGAGCTGTTTTGACAGGCTGCCCCTGGGAAACAGGGCAGGGCTGGTTGACAAAACTCACTTCTGCCATGGGCCCTTGGAGCAAATGGATCCTCCTTGGAGGTGGGATTTTACCCTTCAGTGGTTTTACTGGGGCATCTCTTCAAAACAGTCACCCTGGAAAGCAAGAACAAAACATCTCCATTGCTTTGCCCAGGGGGCTACTCAAAGGGATTCCCCTAGGAAAGCTAGTCTACACTGAGGACTCTTGAGGCAAGAGAGTCCCCTACTAGGATGGGCAAAGAATAAAACAGGGGCTTTTAATGCCCACCTCTCCTTTGAGCAGAGCATTTCTGGGTCCTCAACATTTATTTCTATGCCAGAGCCCAGTGATGTTTGCAGCATCTCTTTTCATCAGTCTTTTCATCATGCATGGTGCCTTGGTTTTTTCAACCCGAGTGATGGAGCTCAGCTTGCTACTTCTGTTCTTGCCCTCAAAAATCCTGTCACACAGAAGGCTTGCTATATCTTAGAAATACAAAATGTGGGATATTTACAGGAAAAGTTGACAACTTTGCAGAATAAAGTACAATAAATCTCCTGTAAATATTTGCTATTCATTCTACAGGCAGGGTGAACATATCAGGAAAGACCAGGACATGTCATGATTTTTGGTACAAATCCGGGAAGGGGGGAAATTATGAAATTTGAAGAAAAATCTGGATTTTTCCCATCCTCCCCCCACCCAAAGGGCAGCTCTACTTTATAGTAAATGGGAATTAACAAAACTGCTTACAGCTCTGTCATTTTTAAACCTAAAGAGATGAAACTTGGCACCATGTTAACTCTTAGGTAGGGCTTTAGCTGTACCAAGTTTGAAGCAGATCCGTTTATCCGTTGATTTTTAGGATTTATTTTAAATTAGAGATTTTTTTAAAAAAATTAACCCCAACATCATTTTAAAATATAAAGCGATTAAACTTGGCATAACGATAGCTCTTAAGTAGGGCTTTAGCCATGCCAAATTTGAAGCAGATCTGCTCATCTATTGATTTTTAGGAATTTATTTTAAAATTTGAGGTTTTAAAATTATTATTTAAAAAAAACATCATTTTTAAAATTAAGGAGATGGAACTTGGCATGATAGGTCTTAAGTAGAGATTTAGCCTGGCCAGGTTTCAAGCATATCTATTTATCTGTTGATTTTTTGGAATCTTTTAAAATTTGAGGTTTAAAAATCATTTTAAAACAAAAGCAAACACTGGAGCCATACTCTTCAAATTCAGGTTGTCAAACCTCCTCTTTGAGGTCCTGCACCTTGAGCAATTTCAGCCCTTAGCATCAAGGGAATGTCAAGTTTTTAGCTAAGACGTGCTGGGCGAGCATGGCACCTTTCTTGTTGTAGATTTGGTGGGCAGTTGGCACCTGGAGCTCAACGGAGGCAAGCCATTCACAGATCAAAATGTGGGAAAGGAGAGGTCAGTCAAAGCAGCGGACAGGGCAAAACAGAATGGGCCAGAGGCCTTTTTCTCAGAGTTCCACATCATGGGTGATGAAGGGTCATCCTTAAAGAAAACTCTCATGACCAACAGTGAGGTGCCAGTTGAGAGAGAGGCTTTCATCTTTGCAGATGCCCTGTTGCTGCGGATGTTGGAACCTGGCATGTCATTGCTTTGCTTCATTATCCCTTCCTTTCCACTTCACTTTGTTCACTTGTGAGGTAGGCTCTGTCTGCACTGCTGGCATGCAATGCAGAATGTTTGAAATGTGTGTCAGAGAAAAATATATAGATTTGTGGCTTTGGCCGGCTGGCATATCTTTAGAGACAGAGTTAGGCTGCCTCTACACAAGAGGTTTAAAGCTCTTTCAAGTCTCATTAATTTTTTTACCTCTACATGAGCGGAGCACAAATCGGGAGTTGAAGCGCGTTATCTATCTGATTATGCGCATTATCGAATGTGCGTTAAATAGCGAGTTTTATTTTGCTGCAGCCGTTAAAGCGCATTTTGACTATGTGAACAAGCGATTCTCTGCATTAACTACTTCTAAAGTGCATTTCAAACAACTGGTAAGGCCACCAGTTGTGCGCTCAATTACCTCCTGCGTACAGTCATTTACCATAAAGCATTTCCGAGAAGATGCGCATAATTGGAGAACCAGGAGTCAAACCGAATTCTTATAGAGGGGATCTTAGACTGTAGAAACAATTCAGAGATGGCAGTAGCTGAGCCCTGAGAGGCTGGTGTGCCACACAGAGCCTTTTAAGAGCATCTCAGAGTCCAGTGCTGGTGCAGGCAGAGGCAGATGGTGGTGGAGGTGGTTTTTAAAGTAAGAGTCACCAGATGTGACCAAGCAATAAGCTGGCACCCTTCTCCACCGGCAACAGGGTACAAGTGTGCAGCCCGGCTGGACCGTTGGGAGACTTTGGAAGAGGGAGGGAGATTGTTTGAGGCTGGAGGCTTTGGTTTGGCTGCAATGATTTAGAAAGGGAGACAACAGAGGCTGCACAGACAACCCAGAGACACCTGTTGTAACTTAGCCCACGGTGCTGGCATGCAACACAGAGCATTAGGAAAAGGGTCTCAGAGTCGCGTATTTGTGCAGGAAGTAGACAGGAATTCACAGTCTGGATATGAAAAGTGGTGCCAATGCAAAAGCCTTGAGAAGCTAATGTATATAAGTGAGAAGTGTGAATGGGTGAAGTAGGGTCTGCTGCCCACAACACCCACCCTAATGTTAGAGTAGAGAAACTTGTGACAATCATACACAAGTTTCCCCCCCAAAAATTGAACTTTAAAAATAAAAAAGCCAGCCGGCAGCAAGCCCTGTGAAGCAGCAGCTTGCAGCGAAGTGAAGATTCAATCAGAAAAGATATTTGAGGGAAGGGGAGAATGTATCACACAGAGTATAGCAACAAAGTACAGCAAAAGCTACAAAAGTAGGAGTGAGTGAAGTTAATTTCAGATATGTTGAATGTCTCACTTGTTATTTCAATGATTTTAATATTAAGTTGTTATGTAGAACAGATTTGTCTTAATTGTGTGCAGTAAAATCAGACATGTGACTCAGGCTGCCTCTACAAGAGAGGTTTAAAGCTCTTTCAAGGCACTTTAAAAATTTTACCTCTACAAGAACGGAGCGCAAATCGGGCGTAGAGGCGCGTTATCTCTCCGATTATGCGCATTATCAAATGCGCGTTAAATCGCGAGTTTTCTTTTGCTCCGGCCGTTAAAGCGCATTTTGACTATGTGAATAAGCGCTTATGCGCATTAACTACTTGGCAAGCGCATTTTGGTCATCCGTTAATGCGCTTCGCCGTCTCTCTCCGCCTCTCGTGCAGAGGTATTAGGTGTAAATGCGCTTCAGCGATTATGCGCATAATCGCCTAACCGGGCGCAAAAGCGAATCCTTGTAGAGGGGACCCAAGGCTACGTTCAGGTGGGCACCCCCCAGGTGCTGGACATGCTGTTGGTGTGGACACCCCCTTGAGGGCCGACCATGTTGTCCTCCTTTTTGGTTTCCAAAATATGGTCACCCTAGTAACTAGATTGTGACAGAAGAAAAAGAAAATACATTTGCATTGCAAAGAACAACCTGGAGATGTATTTTGTAATAGTAGAAATAGTTATATAGGTGTTGATGTGCTTCATACTCATAGTCATGTATTTCATCTTTAAAACAGATGTTTGTTATTTGTTATCAATTCTGTTTTCTCTGCTCTCATCTTGTCATATATACAAAACAGCTTTCATTATATCTGTGTCACCTCTCCAGTAACGTGAAAGAAACAAAAATAAGAAGCAATTCAGTGCAATTGTAGTGATTTATCATGATTTTCACATAGATGAATGTTCAGAAACCATGGTGTTTTTTATATAATATAAACATTTCCCAGGAAAATAAGAAGCTGGGCAATGAGCAACAGGTTGAATTATAACAAAAACCTCAGAAGAGATGAAAAAGGAAGATGATACAGGTCAAAGATCATATTTCCACACTCAGTTTCTTATCAGAAATGTCACTAAACATTCTGAACACAGAGAACAGTCATAAAGACCTGACCAGGCTCATTTTTTTTTAAAAAAAGTCTTCACCTCCCCAAATGAATTATCCTAAATGAAGGTTCTTGTTAAAATGGTATGTACTATAAACTATCCTTGTATGTGGCTGCACATTTTTGTCCTTCATGTAAGCTGCTGAATGAACGGGAGAGAACAAATATGTTAAGGGTGCAATCCTATACATGTTTAGACACAAAAAGGACTACAACTTTCAGCCTGCTTCCACCACCACAGTGGCGGAACATGCTGGGAATTGCAGGAATGTTTTCTGCCTAAACATGCATAGGATTGAATTTTAAAATATTGATTTCATGTAATATTGACCTCGTATGTATCCTTCCCTATATTTTTCATTCTCTTTCCTTTTTAACCATGATCTTGTGCACATAAAAGCAAAGCAAACAGCAGTCTTTTTATAAAAGTATTTTTATAGCATATCTAAGTAGAAAATAGTGTGCCAAAATGAAGTCTCTATATAGAAATGTCTTCAGCTCCTGCTTATAGCAAACATCTTCAGATTTTATTCCATTTTTTAGGATATCTTTGGTAGCATTTTGATATTTACCAAATGTTTTCTTTATTGACAGGTGGAATGGATAGAACAGCAAGTTGTAAAAATAAGGATAAAGAGGGATTACAAATCTGGTGACATCCAATCCATGTTTTTTAATGATCCAAAATGGCAAAGCATGTGGTACATGGTAAGTGCATATAGGCTATAGTTATATTTCTCTACTGAAATCTTTCATACTTAGCAGAATAATATGCAATAATGTTTATGTATTATGAGAAGTAATAAAGGTTATGAAACTTGAGCATATGACTTGTTATCAATGAAAGATCTGTGTTTATAATCTACATAAATTAGGCTTTATCATGATACAACGGGAACTTGTTTTAGTAGAGAAAAATACTTTTCTTGACAGTTGCAATGTTTATCTTTAAATAAAGCTATAATTTCTTGAGTAGAATCATAGATCCTAGTCTGATGATATGATGCTTTTTTATTTCTATCCAACATGAATGCAAGTTCCCTCCATTTTTCATAATCACGAGTCTCCCTGCTAAATTAGAAGGGATCTATGGTCTTGGCTTTAGGGAAGGACTTGTTACAAATTGGATTAGTGCACTTTTTGTGGATTGAAAACATCATGGAAACTTCAGTTGGTCTAGAATATGGGCACCAGGGTTTTGTCTGGTGCCAACAGATGCTGATCCTCAGTCAACTTCACTGGTTGCCAACTTGTTTCCAGGTTCAGTTCCTGGGGCTGGTTTCAACCATTAAAGCCTGGGGCCATGGTATCTCAGAAATTGCCCCATTCTCTATAAATCTGCCTGAGAACATCACTTTACTTTTGAGGCTCTTCTCTCTGTGCACCTACTGTTAGACATTTGGCGGATGAGTGCAAGGAACAGACTTTGATGTCCGGATTGTGAAAGGATCTCCCAAAGAAGGTTGTGATGTAATTTGCATGTAACGACAACCTATTTAAAGATAGCAAGTGTGCTGCCTCCCATCCACCTAGCACTTCAGCTTTTACTCCATAAAGCACAAATAGATCCTTCGTAAGTTGTTCAGTATAATGTCAGAACTGGGACCAATAAACAACCCATCAGTCCAGGTTCAGACGTCATGCTACACAACCTATGAAGGATCTGGTCATAGCAGGATCTGATCATAGCTTGTTGAATAAAAGAGTAACTGGTGGGCACACAGCAGGCAGGACACCTGCTTTCTCCCTATCATTCATGACAGCCCATGGTTTATTTAACCAATAGGCTGTCATTATATGCGAACTTGTCTTCTCTCTTTATTGCCCACTTTTAGAAGAACACTGAAAATAATGCTATTTCACCGGGCATTCTTAAAGTAACATCTATAAATGTTCCTAATGTTATAGCAACTTTTATTATTGTTTAACATGCTGTTTTTATTATTGTATCCATTCATGCACTATTTTATTGTTTACTTCTTCTTAAACAAAACTTATAAACCACTCTGAGTACATTTTAATGTAAAGAACTAGGATATGATTAATTTACATAAAACCTCTATGAAGTAGGAATTATGGCTACCTCGCAGGATCATTGTAAGAATGAATGGGCTAATGATACAAGTATTCTATATAGTTAACACCATACTTTATTAATTACAATGATTCTTTGTGAGAATCAATATCAATAGTTCACTTAAAACCAGATAGTTTAGTTTTTTTCCTGCTTGCACTTATGGTTCAAATAATGAAGTTGAAATTGAGGTAATATATGCCCAGATGGAATATAATTCAACTAATATTATGTGGAAGTATAAATGGTTCTAATAATAATTACTGTTGGCTGACTCACAGCATTGGCTGGCTCAGAACTTGCTTTCTGCTAGAGTAAAAAAGTATGTTTTTAAGATGTGTGTGTGTGTGTGTGTGTATGTGAGCTTCATTCCTTTGACCTCAAAATGCATTTTATTTAACCTGTCTCCTCCCATAACCCATTTTAAAATATATTTGCTTAGCATTTCTACTACATCTAGAACAGTGATACTTAAGTAAGATCGCAGCACAAATATTCAGTACATACATTTTTGCATAGCAAGTGATTACATTCTAAGTACTAAACAAATACTATTATTTACACACATCACAAATGCAACACTCTTTTGGCCACAAAAGCAATGTACTGGGATATATTTTTATGTGAAACATAGAACCAAGTTTTGACTTGATGGAAGACTCTGGTTTAGATTGTTAGTCAACCATCCAACATAGACAAGAGTTGTAAGTAAACATTTTGGAAACTATATTTGAGGAATTGTTGGCAATTTAGGATTATGAAAAAGGAAATTCTTTGAAAATGCAGGATAAATAGAAACTTTGTGGATGCAAGCAGCACAGGAAGGAGTAGCATTGAGCAGGGGGGTTGGACTCGATGGCCTTGTAGGCCCCTTCCAACTCTACTATTCAATGATTCTATGACTTGGCTGGCAAGTTGGACCCCTTCTTCCTGCCTGATTGTACCTTGATTGGGATGGAATGGAGCTGCTGAGTTGCTTTCTGTGCCTCTCTCTGCATGGGGAAACAAAAGTGGGTACTGTGATGATGACAAAGTAATAGGGCTTTGGGGCGGGGTCCCACCTTTTGATACCACCCAGCCTGCTGGGCTTGGTCCAAGGGGCAATCCATCCCCCAGACCAAAAGAGGTTGACCTCCTTGGTGTAAAACAACTGACACAATTTTAAAAAACCAAAAGGTAGAACATAATTAAGGGAACAATGCAATAATTTCAATGGAGGTAAAGCATGTGCTTAAGCAATGGAACCTGAAAGTGTTTTACATATGATTGTATCATGCCCTAATTTTAATTCATTCATTATGGATTATTTAAACACAGACTCTCTCTCTCTCTCTCTCTCTCTCTCTCTCTTTCTCTCTCTCTCTCTCTCTCTCTCTCTCTCACACACACACACACACACACACACTTTTAAGATAGGGTGACCATATTTAGGAAACCAAAAAAGAGGACACCTAGTGCAGGGAGTGGGAAAGCAGCTTTCCGAGGCCTCCAGAAAGTGCATCATTCCCCCTGCCACCTTAAAGGCCCTGATTGGAGTGCAGGAGGGGAAAGCATGTTATTCCCACCCACCCCTTCCCACTGCTCCAATTGGGCCCCTTTTCTATATGTCCGGGAATGACACACTTTCCTCTTTAAGGCCCCGATAGGAGCGGTGGAGGAGAATAACACACCTCCAGAAAGTGTGTCATTCTCCCCTGCCATGCTAATAGCAGCCCTAAAGGGGACAGGGTGTCATTTAAGGACATTATAGAAAATTACAGAAAATCCCCCCCTGACATCCAGGATAGAACAAAAACCAGGACAATTCTGGGGAAATCCTGACAGTTGGTCACCCTATTTAGAATCTACCCTCCAAGGACAGAAAGAAAGTTCCACTTTGGGAAAGGATGGGGGGAAGATCCAACATCAAATCTCCCTTATCAGCCTTTTAGGAAACATCCACAGCTATTTTCTACCTGACACTGGAACTTCAACCATGGGAGAGGAAAAAAGGGAGAGGATTGGGGATGTGACCTGGAAGGCTTTGCAGGATCCAAGGCTCTCCGAGTCTCTGGATATACCCCCAAAACAGAGGTTGTTAAGAGAGAGAGAGAGAGAGAGAGGGAGAGAGAGAGAGAGAGAGAGGTGTCACATTCCTTTCCTTCCCAATTGCCTGTTAGCAATTCTCATTTACCATAAGCAAGTCAGCAAGTGGACTACCAGGCTGAATTTAACCCAAAGCCACTCCAGATTTTTCCTGCTTGATGTGTAGCAAACAATTACTGTAGCATCCCTTTTTTCTCCTCACTCCCTCTTTCCCCTCTCAGTAGCTAATTTGATTGGCATTCAGTGAGAGGATTAGATTTCCCCAGCTTCCCACTGGGTCCAAGCAAGCAATATTATCTGGCAGGGAAATGGGGAAAGGAGGCCAAAACTACCCCCAATCCCCCCTCAGAGAGTACTGCTTGTTGCATTTTGTGTGGGTACTCCTTTTTCCGTCCCTTTAACTTCTCTCTCCCCGCCAAAGTGTGATCTTCAAAATGATTGGAATAAGAGCATAAACAGTGGCATACATATGTAACATGTAAAACTACCATTTTAACCTTGCTTCCTTTCTTTAAGATATTCTCCAACCTCCCCACCTCTGCCAACCTGTGATTCTTAAAATGTTTGGAACAGTAACATACACCAGAGGTAAACACAGACCTACATGTTCAAAATTCTGGGGTAGATTCCAATGGGGCTGATTCCTTTCCACCCTGTCGATACCCTTCTGCAATGATGAGTCCCACCAATTCCATTGTGCAAGTGGGACCTAGAACTTCCTAGAAGTTCCTACACCACTTAGCATTTCCTAGAAGAAGCAACAAAATCAGCAGAAACATTTGTTTCTGGAAGGAAACAGTTGGTAGAGCTCCTTATTGCGAGAGCTGTCAACCTGCCTCCTTCCAGAAATGAACATTTCCGCTCATTTTGGGTCACCCTGGAAGTGTTAAATTGCCATTGCACAAAGAGCAGGAACTACCTATGCAATGGAATTGGCAGAGGCATAGGTGCCCCCTTGGATTTTGCCTTTCAATTTTAGCCTTGGCTTCCTTTGCTCATGAGTGAAAGGATTTCTCACTGGTCTGGTTTGATAATATACCTTCAGCTTCTCATAAAAGACTTTCTTTGGGGGGGAAAAAACTCACCATCTGTAGATGCTATGGAAGTATTCATTTTGAGTATATGTTTGCTTTCCTGACTGGAGCAACCTCTGCTAATTGTTTCACAATGCGAACTGTATGAACTATCCATTTTATGAAATGGAAGAATTCGATTATCTGGCTTAGAGAAATACACCATCCACTTGTTGCAAGAGTTGCATTAAGTGGGGAAACATAGTCCCCTTTTCATGGCATGGACTGAAATATGGCCCAGTTACTGAACAAAAATGGTGTTGTGCCAAATGTTTTCACAACATGAAATTGACTGTTTTTCATGAAATGGCCAATTCTACTGAAAGGGTATGACTATATATATATATTGATTTTTTCTAAAATTCAGAATTGTTCTCAATAAAAGACCTTTAGCTATTGGGCAGTATAGAAATGTAATCGATACATGCATAAATAAATGCAGTCTGTTTTTACTAACTGTCTCTCTCAAACCTCCTGAGACCATTTCAGATTCCCCATGTTAGACTGATAATGTATCCAAAATGTGTATATACTAGTATTTTTTTTTAAAAAAATGTATTTTAATTTCATGATGCTATAAAAAGAAAACAGCACACGTTGTGGATAAATACTTTTTAAATGAAAAAGGGTAAGGAAACCACTGTGTTTCAATTAAAGTATTTAAAACCCCCACTGTGTATCTGTTTGAATTTTATTAATGAATAACTTAGCAATGGAGAGAAGTACTGTGGCCCTAGTACTAGTCTCATGTATTGCTGTAACTTATTGATAAAAGATTGTTCATTCATATAATTTGTCAAACAAATTACATTCGTCATCCTCCCTTTGCTTTTCTGTCAGTTGTGACAGTACTCAGGAAACTAGAGAAGCACCCATTAAAACCACATACAATGAATCAGAGGATACTTCTGTCAATATCTCAAAAGAAAATGAGGCTGAGCCTTTCCTGACCTTTTCATAAGCTATTTTTTTTAAAAAAAAATTTTTACATCTTTGTGTTATCTTTTGAGACTTCAGACAGACAGAGGGAGTGTGACTCTGTTGATTCTCCTTGATCTCTCAGCGGCTTTCGATACCATCGACCATGGTATCCTTTTGGAGCCGACCTGCCAAGTAGGAGCGGAACCACTCAATGCAGTGCCTCCCACTCCCAACAGACAGTCGTCCCAGAAGAAGAAGATAGAAAAAAGGGGCAAAGAGAGAGAGAAGGATACAATTTGTCTCAGTGGCTGTGTTTGGACAACACAATAGTCAATGATGGGTGAATAGCCAACTCCATGGTTGATTATTGAGGAGGTACTCCCTACACAACATGATTATAATCAACCATGGTATGGAGTTAACTATGAATTAATGGTGTGTTTGATTGACACATCCCCACTCCTTCTCCCCCCTCAGTCCTCCCACTGGTATCCCATCAGCCATTGTGAGCTCTACCAGCTGAACTAGAGTGGCAGCCACTGCTTTGATCGCTCTTGCTAGGGGACTCTGTAGTCACTGTAAATGACCAACTGTGTGTGACAAAATAGTCAACTATGCCTGATAGACAACAAAATAACGAATGATTGTTGAAATAAACTCTGCCCAGCATTGGTTATTTTGGCCGAATAACCAACCATGGTGTGAAAATGTTCCAACAGACAACACAATAACCAAGTGTTGACTATTTAACCCAACATTGGGTTAAATAGCACATGTAGGCAGGATCTACACTACTGCCTTATAACGTGATTGAAGTACACTGACAACTGTTGGGGCTCATAACACATTCCATGTGACCATTTTCAAAATTAACATGAGCTGAGCTGTTTCAGGACATACCACAGAATAATTTACCAGGCAAATATGATGTCTGTAATGTAATATTCCAAGATATGTAATTTATGCCCCTTAGACTGCAATCCTGTACCCACTTACCCTTAGAATAAACCCGTTTGAACTCAATGAGATTTCAAAGTAGGCATGCATAAGATTGAACTGTTAAGCTGCAAAGAAGATTAAGGCTTAAAAACAAATACACATGATTATTGTTTGCTTCATATGAAGAAAGTCAGACTAGCAGACATGTACCCCAATCTTATGCATGCCTACTCAGAAGTAAGTCCCACTGAGTTCTATTGGAGTTTATTTGCCCCAGTAAGTGTATGTAGGATTGCAGTTTGCTCCAGTTCTATGTACACTTACTAGGGAGGAGTGAGGTACAGCAGAAATCAGTGGAAACTTTTTGAGAAACTCAGAACTTTCTGAGAAAACATGCATAAGAATGTGCTTTAAGGCAAGGAATGGGATGGGGTTGGAATCATAGAGTGAGTCTTTATCATCACTTCAACAGCTATTTGTGCTTAGAAAGATCATATTGCTTGCTATATACGAAGATTTTAAAGTAAGACAGCACAGGTAGCTGAAGCACTGTTCTTTTTTTTTTTTTTTTTTTTTTACCAAAAATATGATTTCACCTAGTGTGCCCTCATTTTTCTCTGTTTCCTGTTAACTCAAACAGTCTCCAACAGGGTAGTAGGTTACCTGAGGACATCTTGTCTGGATACAATAAAGAGCAAATTTCTGGATTTTATTTTTGACTAAGAAAATGATAGACACTGATATTATTCAACAAGTAGAATAAACTGATTTTACCTGAGCTCACCAAAACATAAAGACCCTGCTCAACAAGTTATGTTGTCTGCAGTGAGATTTCATTATATATGTTTTAATGAAGATTGATGTATTTTGTTTATAAAATATAATCTTTTACTGCATCAGAGATGTGATTCTCTTATAATGCAACCTTAAAACAATCCATGGGTTCTGCACTTTCACTGAGTTATGGGCATTCCCTTGAGCATGGTTAGTTGTCTAGATCAGCATATACCATTCTCTTTCTGTCTAGTGGTATTAAATCGAAAGTACTTTAACATGCTGGGAAAATTCTGTTTCATTAAATTTCCATGTAAGATTTCTTAAAGAAATATTTCTTCCCACATCCACTGAAATTTATTTCCAAAAAAAGTGTATCTAGAAAATGTGTTTCTTAAACTATAAGGGCAGATATTTTCAGTTGTTCAACAAGCTTAAGAGTGGGTCTTCAAGACTTTCTTTCTCTTCTATCTTAGTTTCTGGAATGAAATACAATTTTTGTGACGAATGAACATTTTCACACATGTGTTTCAGTGATAAGAAGGAACATACATTTTAAAAGATTTCTTGGCTGTTGTTTTTCAATGCATGTCTAGTTTACTAGAGGGATCTGCCAGAAGTTCTGCTTACTGGCTTCAGAACCTGTTAATATGCCCTAAAGCAACTTAAACTTTGCAAGGGGAAAAGAAATGACAAGGATGATGGATTTTTACCTTATCATAGCATCAGTACATTCTATTGCTATGCCTGTGTGAATCCTTCTGGCACTGTGTACAGCTTTTAAATAAAAAAAAATACTGGCCATGATTCACAGAGCTGCTTAGGCTCACAGGAGAGGCTTATCACAAACCACTTTTGAAAAATAGTTTGCCATGAAGCATGGGTGGGGGTCTGCTGTTTGATACAAATAAGTCTAAAGTCCCCATCACTGCTATATTACTTTTTCACATTCCCTTAAGGCATCACAAACTGTGATGGCAGAGTGTATTTTTTTTAAAAAAAAAAAAAGTCAAGAAAATCTCTGTTCTACAAAATTAATTCAGCCCATAGACTTATTTGCTGGCTTTACTGATGTTTAGCTCCTGATAAGTATGCATTTTCAGGAATCATATCTTAGATTTGTCAGTCTGAGCATCGTAATGGTTTTGAAGTACAACAACTCATTATGTACTCATTACTGCTGCAGCCATCTAAAGAAAGTTAATGGGGAGTTGTACATGAGCATTTACCATTTTCCTGTTTTTGTTCACCTGGTACACCTTAATGGCTTCAAAGGTGTCAATAAACAGAAAGTGCTTTTTAAAATGATCATAAATGTATGTGATGTTTGTAATTGTTTCATTCCCATCACTTTCTTTTTTCATTTATGACAATACCACCATTTGCTCAGCATCATTCACACACTATATCATAATATTGCTGATCGACTCAAGATGTACATGGAAAGAATGCAGAAACTAGAGAATAGGCAAAGATAGTTTTCATCCAGGTGTGACACAGCTGAATTATCAACTAGATAGCAGTAGACAGTTCCAGATGAATTGCAGAGAGTGACGTGTATATGTGTGAAAATTATAAACAGTGGCTTTAGTCTGTCCTTCCTCATGACAGAACAGAATCAATATATTTATTGTGCACACTTTTCCTTATTTCTATATAGCAGAGCATCATTTTTAGACAAAACCAGAAGAAATGACACCCCCCCTCCATGCATGAGGAAACATAGCTCTCAATCCTATGAAGATAGTCTGCAGCCTCCAAACTTGGTAGCTGCCAAGTATCCAATGCAGGGCAGGAAAAGCAAAGAGGTAATCTTGACCTCTGCTTCCAGCCACCCTGCATTTCAGAGGAGGAGGGAAGGAGGCTAAGTAGCCATAAAAAATGTTGTATGGCCGACGGCTCAGTTTCCTCCCCTCCCTGCTCCCAGGAATGCCCTCTTTGCCGTCTGTGCACTCTGCTTCTGAGCACAGTGATGTAACCAGAACCACTCTGGCTACAAGTGGGAGGGGGTAGCGAGTTCGGTTTTGGGTGATATAGGTTTGCTCCCTTAAATATTGTTGTGAGACATACATATATTAATAAGCGTTATTATAAACAGTGGCATCCGAATGTTTATAGAATATGCCACAAAATGAATGCCTGATAGATTTACTTAAATTAAATATGAACATCTGTACATAAGAGTAATATCTCCTGAAATTAATAGGCTGATTAAATACTATTTATGTCAATTTGAGTTAAGCAACTTATCTGTGTGCAGGATGGCAACTAAACATAGAATGATCCTTTGGTCTAGCTGTGCCAGCCATCACTACACCATGGCTAATACCAGTATTTCATGTTTAGGATCCTGGATTCCTGCAGTAGCAAAGTAAAGGAGTACAATAGCTACCTTTCTAGAAGGCACAGCACAAAACCAGCACAAAGGGTGTCCTATCCTGGCTTCATGATACAATTGGACATAAACTGTTCAATCCTTTTTTTCCTATGCCATACCCATTGTTAAACCTAGTTTGTGGTTGTACTAGCAAGATTCCATCAGTGCAACAACTGTGCCAATCCAGTACTACTACTGATGGTGTGCTGGAAAAACAGGATTGATCAGTTTATGTCCAATCGTATCCATGACACCATTTGTGCTGGTTTCGTGCTGTGCCTTCTCAAAAGGTAGCTATTGATGGTGTGTTGGCACATGCCTGATGTTCTGGTGTTCTTCCAGGCTGCTGTGCTGAGATACTACTGACACAAGTGGATTTGGAGCTGATACTGTTTCATTCAGTGGGTATAACTTGGGAAAAGAATTGTACAGTTAGTCTTGGAATAGGATTTGGATTGGTTTATTTTTGTTATGTCAAGGTGCATGAGCCTATAGAGGCTTCTCATGGAACATATTGTAACAATCTGCTTCTCCTTCCATGCCAGCCTCATGCCAGGCATTTTGCTACTATATGAATTGTTGTTTTTGGTAAGTCATGTACTTCACTTACATGCACCTCACAGCTTGTTGATCCCCTCTGCATGCAGTTCCCAGCAAACAGCATAGCGTGGGAAGGAAAGTATTAAAATGCCTCCTATGAAGACTCTCTCCACATTCTACTGTTCAGGAGCTATCATTATTAGTGCCATTGCATTCCCAGAATCCTTAAAATACACATGAGAGAGAGATGAATTCAGTTAACTGGGTTTTTAGCTTGTTTTATTCTTCCACATCAAAGAGATATGTTCTAATATTGATTCCTTGTTTCATTTCACTGTACATATAAATTGTTACAATGTGATTTGTTTCTCTCAATTGGCATCTAAAACATGTTCAACTCATTTGCATTAAAATCAGTAGGGAAGTTTGAGATAAATATTGCTGAATGTTTTAATGTTTCACTAGATAGCCATTTAAATGGAATTATCTGGTATTTAGAATTCTGTATGGTTTAATAAATCACATACTTTAGCATTATTAAAAAAACCTTGTCTATGCTGGTTAATTTACATCATAATTTAGATTCAGCCATGTATAGTGGTTAAGTGTCATACTTCATGCCATCATAGAAGAGTATCCAGGATATCAATAGAAGGCACACTTTGTATGTCGTACTGGAACGAAATAAAATGTGGACAGCATTTCCAGAGATTTAGCCTATTTTGGAGCTAAAGTCAGGAGTTCCCCATACTATCCCTCACTTTCAGTTGTATTCTTCCTTGTAAACCTAAAGTCTATCCTGAGTCTTTATTTCTTTTCTAGCCAATGTAAGGGCAGGATTAAAAAAAAGTATCAGGTTTGAAGCAGAACGATGTGAAAAGAGAGACAAAACTGGTGGGAGAAAATAAAGTGAAGTGAACTTATCACCTGAAACTGGGTTTTGTTTTAGAGCAGGATGGCTCATGAATGAAAACTTAAGTAGAAATTCCCAGAGTACAGATATGATGGAGGAATTTCAGTGGTTTGCTATCCACAAAACCTCTCTATCAAGACAGCCTAAACTGATCTACACATAATCACTATGCAGAAACTACTTGAAAGAAACAAGTATGTTTGAGGGCTACTTGATATAGAGCCTATCACATGTAGCTCCATCTCACAGAGAGTGTCCATGAACCTTACAGAGTCCCTAAGACAGGAACATTTGAAATACTAATGGCTAATGAAAATGTTATTTGCAAGAAGCAAGGTTTAGGCCCAGCCTACAAGAATGCTGGGAATTGTAGTCCAAAACACCTGGAAGGCACCAAGCTGCAAAAGCAGCTTATGTGAACACACACTACTTCAGATGCACGCACTTCTATTTTCATTATCGATTTTAAAAAAAACTCTAAGAGCTACGAAGAAAAGCTTTGATGTGTGTAGGTTATTGTTGCCTGAGATGCTATGAACTGTGAGCTGCATGGCCATTTCAATGGCTATTTCCTCTCCTGTTCATGTACTGCTGATATACATCATTACGCTCGTGTAGCTTGAAGTCCCCCAAAACAGTGGGAGAAGAGATACTCACAACTTCTCCCACCCACTCTCTTCTGGTCCTGCCATGGTCTGCCCCCTCTCCCACATGGTATAAGAAACAGGGGCCTCCTCCACACGGGGCGTTTAATGAGCCTTGAAGGCTCATTATAAATTTTACCTACACACGAGCGGAGCGCAAAACGGGTGTACAGGCGCGTTATCTCCCCGATAATGCGCATTTTCGAACGCGCGTTAAATAGCAACTTTTATTTTGCTCCGGCCGTTAAAGCGCATTTTCGCTGTGTGAACAAGCGATTATGCGCATTAACTACCTGGAAAGCGCTTTTTGGGCATCTTTTAATGCGCTTCGCCGCTTCTCGCCGCCTCCCATGCAGAGGGATTGTGAGTAAATGCGCCTCCGCGATAATGCGCATAATCGCGGAACCAGGCGCAAAGGCGCATTCTTGTGGAGGGGGCCAGGGCTACAGGTGAGTTGCACAGCAGGTGGAGGAGAGGGACAGATTTCATGACCAGAGAAGATATTGCCTTTTCTCCTACTACTTTGGAAAATTCAAAGCTATGTACTGGTTCTCTGGCAGCCCTATTGTCCTCTTCAGCTCTATTTCAGTCTGCCAGGTTGCTCTTTTTTAAAAAAAAATGATTGGATTCATAAGACAATTGAAAGAGGGTGAATGCACCCTTTCTTTTCTGTACAGAATGTATAAAGAACAGAATCCATTCACTGGCAGTAAGGATGTTGCTCTTGCTGGAGCAGCAAAAGTTCAGGCAAGGACAGTCTGATGACATCACGGAAGCAGAAAGAAGCTGTCTTCTGGCAGGCTTCCAAACCCTTTCAAGGAAAGAGGGTTTATAATCTCAACCCCCTTTCCTACAGCCCAAGGTACATGGCTTGTCTGAGCTAAATAGCAAAACTTCTGAGTCATTTCCCTCAGTGAACTGCCTATGGGCTGTTTCTTCTGTGTTACTAAAAGATGGAAGAACGCAGCCAGAAGTCAGAGTAAATGGATGTTTTGGATGAAGAAGAACCAAGAGTTTTGTCACCTATTGTATTATAAAATATGTGATGAAGGGTCTATGAGGTCATTTGTTGGTGCTTCCTTTTCTTAATTTTAGCAGTAAGGTAGGGTGACCATATGGAAAGGAGGACAGGGCTCCTGTACCTTTAACAGTTGCATAGAAGAAGGAATTTCAGCAGGTGTCGTTTGTATGCATGCAACACCTGATGAAATTCCCTCTTCATCACAACAGTTAAAGCTGCAGGAAGCCTGTCCTCTTTTGTATCTGGTCACTCTAGTAAAGCTCCTGCAGCTTTAACTGTTGTGATGAAGAGGGAATTTCACCAGGTGCTGCATGAATACAAATGACACCTTCTGAAATATCCTTTTCTGTGCAACTGTTAAAGATACAGTAGCCCTGTCCTCTTTTTCATACGGTCATCCTGAGTAAGGAATATGGAAGACAGATAGGCTTCCAGTATTTCCTTCCCAGGGCAGCATCTGTGCTGGTTGGAGAACCTCATTTCTGCTCCCTTCTAGTCCATAAAGTATGTCACTCTTCCAAACAAACAACCCTTTTTGACTCCTTGTCATTTTAGTTACAATTTCTTATTCTAATATATAGACACACACACGCACGCACACACACACACACACACACACAGTATGTCACATACATATCATGGCACACTTATCCCAGATACACTTTTAATTTCTGTAATACATGGTAAGGAATTTCTTTGAATGACAAACATTTTTTCTGTCACTAGTTAAGTGAATCAAATGGGACTGTAGAAGGAATTATAGGAGAAGGACGCTTTCTACTCCTTTCTCTGGGTTCAATCACATGTGTGTCACACATACACCACATCCTGCAGTTTCTTTGGTGACACAGGGATGGTTAATTTTCTCTCAATCCCTAAAGTGATTGTGGGGGAAAGGGTGGGAGGGGACTGGGCACCTCCTGCAATAGGCACCCTGAGATAACTAAACAGACAACTGCTTTTTAGATAGATAGATAGATAGATAGATAGATAGATAGATAGATAGATAGACGATAGATAGATAGATAGATAGATAGATAGATAGATAGATGATAGATACCCATTGATATACAATCTATTTTATAGGTAAAAAACAAACAACCCATATAAATCCTCCAACATAAGGGTTTCTGAAAAATAGAGACATTCTATAGTAGCACTTTTTATGACATTGCATGGTCATGGAAGTGTGTGTGCACATGATAGATACTCACAATGGGTGAGTTTTTGCCAGAGCATTTTAAAATCCCATTGCATTGGATTGAGATTTCAAAGTTCCATTGATGTTAGTGGACAAGTTTTAAGCCAGTGCTTAATTTTCCACTAAGTCAATGAAATATTCAGCTGGATCAGGCTCTCTATCTGGAGAAAACAGAGGGTGAATAAGGGAGTAGCAGAAAAGGGAGATAGGTAGAACAGTTAAAAGGAAAAACATGTGAGAAGGAGGGAGCAAGGTATTTGCTTTGATTAATTAAGTACTTTCAGCCAAACCTGCCTTCCACATTTGTCACAACTTTGCCATTCCTTCCTTTCTGCTTGGATGCACAACATATTTGCAAATGATCCCTTATCTAGCTTGCATTAAAATAACTGTTAATTTCATGGTGGTAAAATAATGAAGATTGACTATAAGCGGGGAACTAGAATCTCCTGAATGTTTTATCTAATTTCTCCCATTTGCTGTGTGAAATTGATGAATGAACAACAGGCCTGTTCAGACTACACTTCAGCCTCTGTGATTAGCAAAACTGTGGTTCTCTGGGGTTAGCACTAACCACAAGCCGTGCTGTCGCACACAACACTTTAAGTCATGGTTAGAGCTGCTAACCCTGCTGCAGACAGTCTGACTGTGGTTAGTGAGTGAGCAGGGTTTAGCAAAATGCTTTCCACAATACACCTTAAACTGTGCAAATAACATATTATAACATGTAGAGCGTGCAAATGATAGTACATTTAATGTATGCTAATTTTCATTGGTTTCAGAGAGGTGATACCTTGCTCCATCTTGAGACAATACCCTGCAATACCCCTGTAGGTGTATGAGATTTATTAGCCTTATTGAAACCAGGTTGTAAACTGCCATATTTGCCCTAGGTGATTCAGTCTCAAATATGTGGAAGCTTCCCTTTTGATAAATAACTTAACACCAGATTGTCACATGCTTGTTATGTGATAGCTCCTGGAAGTGATTTAGCATAAATCCTTTTTAAGCTATTTGGGGTTGTGGTGTTTTCTTTATTTTCTTAATTACATATATATATATATATAACATTTCTATACCACAAGAGCCAAAGCTCTCTATTACACCTCAAAATACTTCATGGGGCTGTCTTCACAGCGCTGTGTTGGTGCTGCCTCCCTTTTCAACCCACGCTTTCCCTCTCCTGGAGCAGTGTCGGGAGGAGGGAGTATGGGGTTTCTGGGCAGACATCGAGGTCCTGGAGCCATCCCTACCCTCTTCCTGGTGGAAGGCAACCAATTGCTGGTCGCCTTCCACCAGATTCTGCCCCCGGATTGGTCCCAGAGTGACATTACACAGCGGAAGCACCATGTTAACATCACTCCATTTGAAAAAGTTGGGGTAAATCCCTGACTTTTTCAAAATGCAGCATCACAGGGAAGCCATGCGGTGGCTGCGAACCTGTGCTTGTGTTATCTAACCGATGCAGCGCAGATCCACAGCCACCACGGGGCTTTCCCCGCGTATAGATAGCCCCCATGTGTGCCTTGGAGTGCTCCTAATTTAGAGTTTCAACCAGCCTAAAAGAAGAGACTTATAGCACTCTTTGGAACTCACAGAAGACACTTTTTTTTTCTTCCCCAGATGTGCTATAAAGTGCTAAAGGGCTCAGAATAGGGCTGGCTCTCAGTTCTGAACCTGATCACTATATTTATTGCTATAAAGCACAAGGATTCAGGACACTATAGCATGGGAATGATATTTTTAAAAACTTTATGTCATACACCCCTTGGGCATAATCACATAGGACACAATTGTTGTGCAAACAAATTGATTCATTTCATGATGTTGAACACGGAGGAGAGAAAGCACTGTCTGGGCAAAACAGGACCCGTCCTAACCTATCTGCCACCATTACAAATTCCAAAATGCTACCACAGAACATGGAGTTGTCAGTAGAAACTAGGAAGCGGATAGGGAAATGAGAGTGAAGGAACTCTGAGAGCTCTTGCAACTAGTATGTGTTGCTATGATACTAGTTGTAAGAATTTATTTTTCCCCTTTTCCTGCTTATTCTCACTGAGCTCAGGGGAACTGGAGCAAAACACTACCACTGAGGGTTTGAATAGGATACTTATTAAAAGGATTCACTCTCTCTGTGGGGTCAAGAGGCTGGGTGGGGTAATGAGTGCCCAAATGTCTATTTCATTTCTTTATAAACTGGCCTTCATACAAAATAAAGGTAGGGGAGAGAATAGATCAAGAGAGAATATATATTTTTGGTGCTCTAAACCTTTGTCATTATTGTCAGCTGCAATTCAATAAGCACCTTAAGCTTCAAGTATTTTATGGGGATTGTTTTAGTTACAGGTTTTTAGCTGCTTTCATCTCCTACTGATGCTCTACTAAACATGCCAAGAACTGCTTTTTTTTGCAGATATAAAGGAATCTGTATGAGATTCCAGACAGCTATTTCCAAGATTATACAGTAAATAACTCTGTCACCTCCCCCACTTCCCTCCCTCACACAAGCATTTTTTGTTTCCATGGCTATTTTGTACAGGCACTTTGTCTACTTTTATCCACATGCAGCTAGTTGTGCTGAAAAATTCAAATGCATTTTTTTCCCTCCACAAGTGTGTGGAATGCCCGGGAAAGAGCTATTTTTATTGTCTGTGTTGTTTCTAAGGACCCATAATAACAATTAAGTACTCTAATAACTATTATTTCATATGATGACCAATCTCAAAAGAAATAACTAGCTCTAACAATTTTCATTTCATTTAGCATCCTTTTCAAATTATCTTGCTGTTTTTTAATTAGGGCATTGATTTGCTGTCTCTTCGGTTTAAATCAATATACTTATTTGCTGATAATTTAATTGGTTATGCTAATGAATAGGCTAATATCTCCTTGCCTCACACTGTTGACTAATTTCCTACATACAATGCTTGTTTTTTTTTTTCCCCACCCCCTTCCTCTAGCACTGCAGTGATAATACAAACCTCTGTCAGTCAGATATGAACATTGTAGGTGCCTGGAGAAGAGGCTACACTGGAAAGAACATTGTGGTCACCATCTTGGATGATGGCATTGAAAGAACCCATCCAGACTTGGCACAAAATTATGTGAGTTTCCACAGTGCGTCAGATTGCTGTTTTATTATGCTGAGTGATGGTACATTTATCAAGGTACTGGAATTATTTAGAAGGATGGGAATGCTGAAGGAAATGTCTGAAAAAGAAGGGTACACTAAAGGGCTAACAGTAAAATTAAGAGGTATAAATTTTATTTTCATTCTTTTTCTATAATTTGGTTTAGCTGTATCAATAAGGCAGTAATTGTAAGTTATGTCATGGCCATTTTTTTCACGTTTGTTATCCCGATTAGAGAACAAATAGTTTGAGATCCTCAGACCAGATATTCCACAGATATTCCACAGAATTGGTTTTATATAGTCAGATGGTCTTTATTTTTTTTATACATTTTATCTTCAACCCAACACGTACTGAGATTTTTCCAGTTTCAAAACCCCACTAATCTATGGATTAAACCCTAGAATTCGTTAGAAGGCTAAGAAGAACTGATTTTGCCACCTATCTGTGTTTTAATAAACATATTGAAGGGCAATAGCTTTGGATAACTCCACATAGTTTACCACTGGACAATTTTTTAACTTCATTATTCTTAAAGTTTCTTTTGGCCAAGTGCACATCTGTCCTGTGCACATCAAGAAGTAGTTCTGGTGTCTCCAGACCTATAATTTTTCCTAGCGTGCCTTTAACTCAAGATCGAAAAGAGCTTCTACCACCTTGCGTGGGGCTTGTGAAGCTTTAGCCTAACCAGTGTCATATTGGATCCACTCTCTATAAGATTCAACCCCAAAGATTTTCAGTAATCAGACTCCCACCTTGCCCATTGCGTTCCTAAATTTACTTTTCATACTGTGAATTAATGTTCCTTTCAAATTTACTTTCAAAATGTAAGTCATAGTTTATCTATTTATTATTTATTTATTTATTTATTTATTGCATTTTTATACCACCCTATAGCCGAAGCTCTCTGGGTGGTTCACAAAAATTGTTATAATAGTTGTTACAACCATGGAAATTTCAGAGGGCAACTTTGTCTCCAGAAGAGTAAAACTATTCAAAATGTTTTGAGATCTGGTGCCTGAAAGTGGATACAGACTATGTGAAGCTTGACTCGTGAAACTACCATGTTTTGCAAGCAATATATATATATTGGTGAAAGAATAAGCTTGTCTCATATTCACAAGTATTCTTGGGCTGCAATTCTAGCACACTTACTGTGAGTCTTGACTGATTTCCCCCCAAATGGAATGCAAGAGCCATTTCCCATTACTTTGTGGGAACCTATTTTTCCAGACTAATTTACCATGTTGAATCTAAACATCACTGTTTCTAAGATGGTAACTCAACTGGAAGCCCAGAATTTAAGATGGAGTCCAAGCGGGTGTCTTGAACTAATGCTACCTATTTCTATGGCTGTGCAGGAGCTTGAGAGAAATAATAAGCAACTGAATTGGGTATTTCAGGTACTTACAAAATCAGTAGCATATGTTCCAAAAGTGACTGACAATATCAATTCACTGAATCAATGTTCCAGCCCTTATAGTGCTTTCAAAATGTATTAATACTTTGAAATTGTCTTGTTTTTTAAAATGTTGACATTTAATGATACGACATGTAACATTCTAGAAACACATGGCAATGTTTTAAAGCATTCCATAGAACTTATGAATTAAATGTTACGTTGACTGAAAACATAGAGCTGTCAATTTTTTCTTATATTATTTATATTTATGGATATAAGTGTAACCTGCAATTTGAGTCCTTGCTTTTGTCTAGTTAGCATGGCTTTCAACCCTTTCAAATAAAAATACCCATGAATTATAGACTTATTAAGGTTTTAATATGTCACAAAAGCTTTTAATAAAGAACTAATTAATACACATAAATAAAGGACAATTAAATGAGCAAGCTATATTTGTACCAGGGAAACATCTTCCCGTGGCAGCAGTTGTGCTTTCTTGCACTTACACAGCTGTTTGGCACACCCTGTTTTACAACCAAACACCACTACATTGAACCAAGCCTGAGGAATGGGGTCAACGTAAGAATGGGAAAGAGTCCCTCTTTCTCCTCTTTCCAGCCACAGCTGATAGGCTGAGGTAATTGCATGTCTGCAAGCTGGGCACTCTCCCATATAGTGTTCTACAGCTTGCAGTGCTTGCTGTAATGCAGCAAGGAATCATTGTTGGACGGCAGGGCTTGTGCTTGCTTAATCTTACAAATAGTGCATGTGTGGCACCATCTATGGCCCTGATATGCAGCTCCACCTAAATCAGAATATGCAGCAAAAATCAGTGACTTGTTAGTTCTGGACAACAGAAATATTTAATATTTAAGACAGTTGCAAACTGACAGGATAAAAGTAAATGTTTATAGATCACTAAATCCAGCTCACAACATCTTGATGAATACCTTGGCAATTCTGGTGGCTTTGTCTGAGAGTAGCATAGTACCAAATGAGTTGAAGAACTCTACACGTAGTTTATATGCTTTTCATTTGCATATTTGGTTATAGTCACAATGAAAGAAATTACTTCTCTTACTAGCAGTGCTAGTATTTTGCTTTTCTCAATATCTGACAGTTGGCTGTGGACAGTGTGTAGTAGAACAAACTTCCTTTTTTGCAGTGGCAATCATCAACCACAGCTTGGTGCAATTCATCTTGTTGAACTGGTGCACCAGAAGAAGAAATATGTCTGTGTCTCAAGCTGAAATTACAGTGGTATCAGCAAAGCTCTTAACTACATGGAGTACAATTCTAGTAACTACTTCTTCATCTGATGTCTACTGTTGCACTACTTCAATAGATATATGGTGCACCACCTTCCTTTCATCTTCAAGTCCTGCAGCAATGACAATATCAAGGTTCTCATATGAATGTGAGGTGACGTGATATGAAAGGCGGTGAGCAAGATCCGTCTTATTCTCTAGTAATGCCAGGAAGTTTATACAGTTTTGGACAGAGGGACGTTCTTGTTCTCAGTAACTTGTCACACTGAAGTGGAAGTATGCATGCATTTCTGATGAGTACAAGCCTTAACTGATTTTTCTTTGTAACTGTCAAAACACAATATCGACTCTCAAATTTTGAACAAATATATCAGCCAAATCCCCAATTTGTTTATTTTTGATGCCTTATCAAAAGGGATCATCACCTCCTATGTACCAATTATTAGATGAGACTTACTCCATAATGCTTGGACTTTCAGTATCAGTTGTCAAAGTGACACATATTCATAAAGTGAAGCATGTTCTCTGCCTCTAAGATCACCATTAATTTCAATGACTGATAAGGATTTAGGCAAAAGTTCATGTCTCAATATGGATTGCAAGTCAATGCCTTTTCCAGTCTTATATGCCATTATTAGATGTTGTAGAATGTTTCTGTCAGCCTAAATTAATTTTTTTGCCGTCCTCAGTGATTTCACTGTATATAGGTCTCTGAGAATTAGAGCAAGGGATTTTTCATTGTCTGGTGATAACTGACATTGGATGTTCCACCTTCTGTGAACAAAAAAATCTAACTTGCTCCTACAATGTTTTCTAGCATTCAAGGGAGATACCTTTATTTGATCAGTTGCCAGATCCTTTGTGGCAACGTTGTAAATTGTACCTGAGCTCATTGAAAATGAACATTATGCCCAGAATTGCTTCTCCATCAATATGGTCTCTCTTATGTTGGCTCACAGGTAGTCCCCTGTTACATGCAGCAGAGTTCTCCATTTCAACCATGGCAAATGTTTGTCTAGCTTTTTCACCTCTCCTGTGGAAAGATAGTGCCCATCGCTATATTATCAATTCTTTCTGAGTAATGTATTGCCCAAGTCTTTGCTTACTCCAACGATTCATTCCTCTTCATGGTCTGTATCAACATGGGAAAACCTCTGGAATTCTGCCTCTGCTCGTTCAGGCAAATGCTTCATTTCAGCTATGAACACTGAATAGGATTTTGTGTAGTTTGTGCAAACATATCTTGCTATATAAGGCATCTTTAGGGTAAGGAAACAAATGTAAAGGTCCCATATGCCAGCATGAATTGTCCTAGTAAAAGTGAGAAGTATGGATTCCACCTCAACATATGACCACTAGAAGGAAATTTTGTGCAGACCTGTTGTCCAAAAAATTATGGATATAGTGCTGGTTGCCTTCTGTTCTGAACTACAAAAATTCTACTGAACTGAACATACATAATTATGGTATGTATAAATATTTTAAAATAATCAGAGTCCTCAGAAATCTTCTTACTTTATCTCCCTCAACAGCTACTTCAGTTTTACACTGTCAGAATTTCCTCAGAGGGTGAATCCACTTGAGTATGTGTACTCCAGTGCTTCAAGCTCCCTTGCTTTGTCTTTATGATTCAAATTCAGTAGTCCTCTTTGGTGTGTTGAATTTGCAGGTACCTGAAACTCATAGTTCAGTTTTTTACTATTTCTCACAGGCTCCTATACAGTCATAGATACAGGAAGTAGTAATTCAACATACCGGCTTGGACACCAGCTTGAATTTTGGGATTTCACCTGAGAAATCAGTTTGGGAGCAGTGATTTTCAGATTCAGCATGGTCAAATTGGTCTAGAAAACTAGGTTCCCCAAAATTAACAAAAATGCCTCTGGCATCATTTCTTAGATCATTTCTATATAGCCTCTGGACTAGAGGAAGTAAGCCCCTTTGAAATTTGAGGGACTTGCCTCCATGTAAACAGGATCTTTGTATCAATTAGATATTACTCTGAATTTTATTCAAAGAAGGTAAGTTTTTAGTCGCTCATGTCATTTCATTTAAATTAGAGCTAAGCAGTTTTGTAAATCAGGTACAAACTGGAGTTGCATAGTATAAACAAACATAATGTAATCATTTGCTTCTGGGTTTGGATCACTATCTTGTCCTGGTCCATTGCCACATAGCTACATTGACCACCCACTCCGTTTATCTTTAAATGAGACTTGGATTGGACAGCACTTCAAATAGAACTCACTTTCAAATAGACAACTGCCTATGTAAAGTAGGACACATGGCCACCCTAGTTTAGTCTAGCTGTTGACACCAAAACTATTAACACCAAAACAGCTCTAAACCAGCCTTCCCCAACCTGGTACCCTCCAGATGTGTTGGACTGCAACTCCCATCATTCCCAGCTAGCATGGTGTTTTACACTACTACTGTCCTGCACTTGCTGCTTGTATAGTTGACTGGAACATTCTCTACTCATTCTCAGAAATCCATAGTTTTTAATTCTGCCCATATTTGTTCTATGAATATATAAAAACAAAGAAAGTAAGACATGCTGTTTACTGTTCTGAAGTCAGTACAAGGCACTAAGTGTCCCTACAGCTTCAAAAGTTTTACTTGTGGCTCCCCCTTTTAAGTTTGCATCTTTAAAGATTTGTACCTGATTCAAACCTTAAATAATTCATTTTAAAACTAATGATCTTGGTCAAATTGTGATAATATTCATTCATGTTGATCTGATGAAATGAAGGAAATCAGGGACAGGATATAGCAATTTTGTTATCTTACATTGGTGTGATTATTATTTCTTTACAAATGTTACTTTAAGAAGCCAAAGCAAACTTATCTTCCACATTTAGCATTCTTAGCAACAGAGGTTACTAATTTTATCCAATCCAGCCATTCACATAATTTTCACAGATCTGCTTTATTTTCCATGTTGTTTGTACCCTTTGCCTAAAATAAAGAATTTACCTCAGAGCAAATATCATCAATGATAGTTACAAAGGATGAATATGGTTTACTATATATTAGCAAAGCTATACAGAATAAGTTGAGATGGCTAAACTAAGTAGTTTTGAACACAGATTATATTTAAAAGAACAATTTACCTTCTCATTCAACCACATCAGTTAAACGGAATCACAAAGATAAACAGCTGCTTTCATTGTTTTCTGCAGGAAAATATAGAGAAGACATTTCACGTCCATTAAAACTTGCATATGTTCCCTAAAGATATGAAAATATGTAATTTAGTAGCTACTGTTATAAAGAGATGATTTTCCAAATGGGTTTATCTTTCAAGTTCTGTATTTAAATTCTTTAGCGACACATGGAAATATTTCCTTAAGGCAAGTAATGTTCTCTTAGAATCGTTTAAATAGCTGTGCCTTTTCACAAGAAGAATGTAAGCCAGTTTGGGAACAAACTATTTATTAGTATGATAAAAAGGGTTTTGATTAAGAAAAGAAGCTTGAAATATAGTAAATAAGTAAAACTACACAAAACACTATTTAATTTAAAACAATAGTTTTTTTTCAAGCATTAGAAGAGGGTGGTTTAATGCAACCTTCTTTTTCCAAACATAATTTAAACAAAATATAAATCTTGTTTTTGAGCATGTAGTTCTTTCCTAAAAGAGGCAGCCGCCACAAAACTGCAGGAATGTTACTTAACCTAATTACACTCCTGCAGAAACCTGCTGAGGAATGTTTGAGCTAGATGAGTCAATGGCTAATTAATGAGGATCTGCAGTTCTATTCTCTTTCCATTTCTCTTTCCATTTCTCTCCTCTATTGGCTACAGGACCCAGATGCCAGTTTTGATGTCAATGGTAACGATATTGACCCCATGCCTCGCTATGATGCCAGCAATGAAAACAAGTAAGGTCACTGCTCTATGAAATATATGACATTATAAATGGAAATGTGATCATAGATAAAATGTACATATTTTGTCAAAGTATTATATAAAACTAATTGTTGAAGTGATAAAGTAGTTCAAAAGTTCTACATTTGTTTGACTTATTAACGTTTAATTAGCAACGTAATGCAAATGCCTTGTTTATGTCCACAACATATGAATTATTCAGTATGCCTCTTCCCTATCCTTAATCTGTGGAAGGACTTTTTTTAATCTCATGAAGGAGTGGCCTGAGCCTGTCTATTTAAATATTTTAATTATAAACATTTTGAATTGTATTTATTTTCAGAATAATTTTGGTGATTATTTTCTCCAATCGTTTCTGATATTTGCTTGTAATTCTAGGATGGTATCCAGTGGTGGTCACTTTGCTGACCGACGGCATCCATGAATGGTGGGGGAGGCAGTTTTCAATAATTCCACCTTGTCACACAGCCCACCACACTGCCCCAAATCTACTCTGGAAGGTCTCCCAACCCCCTGGACCAGATTTGGGAGGTTTCATAGTGGGCTTCAGGGTGCCGAGAGACTCACCAAAAATTGCTTTGCTCCCCTTTCCACTGACAGACACCTCCCATTCACAAAGTGACCACCATTGGATACAACCCCTAGTATTAAGATGCTTGACAGGGAAATGCTATTAAGCAATCTTAATTCCATATAGAATACAGTAATGTAGAGTTACCTTCCAGTAAGTTCATAAGGTTCCTGCTTCTACTGCCTGCCTGAGACTGCAAAAACAGAAGTGTTTTTTGGCTTGATGAGTCACAAGTTTTGCATCCCTGAGACTGAAAAATACTTATCTCAGGAATGTATCTGTTACCTTAATTTGTTTCATATATTAATTTGCTGCACTGTTTCTGAAGGGCTTAGGTCAGGTATGGGGAACCTTTTCAGACTAGATTCTGTATAATAGCTTATTCATTTACCAAGGGTCCAGAAAGGATTTGAGAAAGGTTTTGAACCTGGATTTCTCTGATTCAAGTTCAGCAGTCTAGCCACTACACTACACTGCCCTCCGAAGGGCCAGATGTCTTTTTGATTTAGATTAACTACTTTGTTTTCATTCTTTCCACACATGCATACTTATACATGGAACCAGAGTCTAGACTAGGCCTTGGTGATAAATAATTAGTGACCATCATGCTGAACATAGCCATTCCAAGGTGGCAGCAAAAATAGGAGATTTATGAGTGTCTGATGGCCTGCCATATAGGACTGATAGGCTACATTTGGCTAGGTGGATCACAAGTTTTGCAGGCCTGGTCTAGAGTATTAAACATAATCTAAATGCCTTGTGATCATTCTTACACATATCATCCATCATGTTTCAAATATGCACTCAACTCCATAGGATTAGTTTTGCTCATAAGACATAGAAACATTTTCTTCTTGCCTTCTTCCCTCCACTGAGGTCTGTCTGCCCATTATTAGATGTACCCTATTAGACTTAGAAAGGCAACACCTATGTAGAAGCACCATAGACACTCCATAGTTCCTGAAAGGGTAATTTCACCTTTGTCACCTTCACCATGTTTTTCCTCAGCCCAGGAGACTGAACCATGTATGTGGTAAGAATAGTCAAATTAGACACTAAGAACAGATACCATTTCTTTTCTGAAGTACTAAGCACCTTTTCTGCCATGTGTCTGTTGTGGACTTCTGAGGACGGGTAATAATAATAATAATAATAATAATAATAATAATAATAACAATTTATTTCTTACCCGCCTCTCCGTCTGGATCGAGGCGGGGAACAACAACATGATAAAATAGGAACAGAGGCCCTTCAGATATCCTTGTTTCAAGACTTTGGGACTTTATAGGGCAAAATCAGCACTTTGAATTGCACTTGGAAATACATTGGATGGCTCTGCAGATGTCGAAGTATCAGCTAAATATCTTCAGAACAGGGCTCCCAGTTAATAACATGGTCCCAGTTCTGAACCTGTTGCAGTTTCCAAACCCTTTTCAAAGGCAATTCCACACTTATGATTAGGGGTGTGCACAGACACCCCCCTGATCTGGATCTGTCAGATCCAGCCCAGCCCTATCTGGATCTGTATGATCTGGATCCGATCCGATCTGGATGTGGATCCGGATCGATCCGGATGTCATTTTAGGTGATTTTTGAAGCCATAGGTTTGCATGGGGGGAAAAGGGTTATAACTTTTTTATTTTAAAAGATGTCAAGTTGATACTTTGAGACATTGCAGATGTGGTGTAGGTAGTCATGTGTGTAAAATTTCAGAAACATTTGTGCATGCATTTACTTGCAAATAATTTTTGAAAAAAGACCAGGAAGTGCTTATAACTTTTTTATTATAAAAGCTATCAAGTTCAAACTTTGAGACATTGCACATGGATTGGAAGTACACATGTGTGGAAAATTTCAGAAACATTGGTGCATGTGTATAGTGGCTATAAATTTTTGAAAAACGGATATGATCATTTTTCAAAAATTCATAGCCACTGCATGCGTGCACCAATGTTTCTGAAATTTTCCACACATGTGTACCTCCACTCCATGTGCAATGTCCCAAAGTTTGAACTTTATAGCTTTTAAAATAAAAAAGTTATAAGCCTAGGGGTGTGCAGGGACCCCCTGATCTGGATCTGGATCATCCGGATCAGGCCAATTCAATCTGGATCTGCGATCTGGATCTGTACATATCCCTACTTATGATGCACTATTGTAATCCAGCTTGCATGTTATGAAAGCATGAATAACTGTAGCAGATCCAGAGGAATGTTTCACAGATTCTATCATGTTATGTCTGAATAAGTATATAAAATGACATCCAAAGCCTTGATTCCAAATAGTTTTATCATTATGACACCTCTGAAATGCCAGCGTTACTTCATAATTTAGGATTTTGTGCTGGCACAGATTTTGGGCTGTAAATCATCAAAGTATCCACAGGTTTTGGGGGTGGGGGACAATATTCATTTGTTTGTGCAATACTCACAATTTTTTGAAGTACTATGGGTTACCTCAGTTTAGATAGCTTAATATTTGTGATAATATATGTACCTTAATTTGTAGGCTCTCTCTTCCTAATCTTAAGAAACTCAAAGAGTGACAACTTTGAACTCACAACTCTGTTCACAGCTTCCCTGTGTACTGAGCAACCATGGGTAATGTTTGGAAAATCTCTCTGGGCATTGAAAGGTGCTCAGGTATTAAAGAGGCTCCATCCACCCAGACTGCCATTAGCTCTCCAACAGAAAAGGGGTCAAAGGCTACCTGTTCAGGCAGCAACTTTGCCTGGATCATCATCATCATCATCATCAATCTTTTTTGGCTCTTTCTGACCCTTGACTTACTCTCTGGCTTGACTCTCTGAAATTGTTCACACATAAAGGCAGTGTTCAGTGGCAAATTGTGGGTTAATCAATCCACAAATTATGGGGATGCACCCCATGTGCAAGCTGCTTCCCATTTCCAGGAACAACCTATGACTACTGCATTCATAGGTTGTTACCATGATGTCCAAACCCAGACACTTTGGGTAGTTTGTGGATTAAGCAACCCAAGGTTAACCCAAGAACAAACCATGGGTTAATTTTGGGTTGTTTAACCCATGAAGAGCCCAAAGTGCCAAGGTTCAGACATCACGGGAACAGCCTATGAACATGGTATTTGTGAGTTATGCTGGAACCCAGAAACAGCTTGCATCCCTGCAATTAACCCACGATTTGCTGCTCAGTACTACCATTATGTGTGAACAGTCTCTCATTCTCAGCTCTGATCTCTGGTGTGATGCCTGGATCCCACTTGGCTGAACAGTAGATCTTAAACTTAAAATACCATTGATATTTGATTGTTAATAGATATCACATATAATGGATACATCGGCTTATTAAACCATTCCAATATAATGTATTTTGGGCAGTTGTCCAATATTGGACCAGGTTGCAAGCAGCTATCCAATAGAGATTCTGTTATAAGAATATTATTTTATGTTCCATTATAAATTGTGGGAAAGCTAACTAACTTTCTGATTACATATTTTAAAAGCCAGATTTTCAGAAGTGTAGACGATGACGGAGAAAAAGTCTACAAACATTAATCACTTGAGCCCTGTGGTAATTCTTAGGAAGCAATGAGGGTTTCTTTAACTACTATGGTATGCAGGAGTCTTGCCAGATATTTAGTTTGGTTTGAACAAATTGGCAGAGAATCATGAAATCGTCAGAGGCACAGGCCCATACTAGACTATCACGTTGCTTCATTAAAAGGAATCAGCTGTGGATGAAGTCACTACTGCTATGTAAGGCATTTTGTTTTGTTTTGCTGCTGAGCTATATTTGTAATACTCAGTGATTACCTGTAAATATTTTTTTTTACAACAGGAGAGGGCTAACTTCAGTCTTGCATGGTCTTTTTTACTAGGATCTTCATGATCCACTTGTGTGATGGAAATGTACAGAGCAAGAGTGCATACTGTAGATCTCTTTAAGGTATGCCCAATCTGTATTAAGTTCTTGCTGAAGAATATAGGAAGTACCTTGCTGGATCAGAATAAAATTGCCTAGTTTAGTACTCATTGCAAGAATTCCACCAACCAGCAGGCATTATCTAACAGAAATTGACTAGTGGTCCACCAGTGGATCGCAATCTACTACCTTGTTTTGTAGCATATTTTAGAATTTCTTATAGAGTTTTTAGAGATTGCCTAAACCCAATAATAAAATGGTTGTTGTCATTGTTAAATGTTATACTCCTCTTTTCTTTATATAATAATGTAAAAGTGCCTCACCAAACACACACACGTACACACACACACTAAAAACAAATCAATGTACAATAAAAACAGTTCAATGTACAATAAAAACCATTCAAATGAAATCATTTGACATGGAATGAAAACAGTTCAAGTTATACATTAAACAAGGAACAGGATAAAACAATTCAGCACCAAAACAGGACTTTAACCAATGCTAAAATATCAGGAAAATATCAATCTCTTGGCTAGGGTTGCCACATTACTAGATTGGCCAGGTTTTACCTAGATTCTAGCCATGCCACCCAGTGCCCATTTACTGTGTTAGTTGATCTGGATTCTCAAATTTCATTTGAAAAAAGCAAGTCTCTAGCTCTTATAAAACTAGTAATTTGATAAGAAACAAAACTGCACCTGCTATTTTTAGCTCATTAATGATGCCACAGCTATAATTGACATTTAGGTGACCATAGAGATAAAATATAGAGTGATACACCTACTTCTGTAGAAATTGTTCATTTTAAATCCATTTTTCTTTCCCGGTCTTCACTAGTGGAGAAGTGATTGCTATCTATAGAAAACAATTGAGAAATCCAAAATTTTAGCATGCTGTAATTGGGCAGTGATGTACGTACCCACTCCAAAGCAAAAGATAGCAGCAAAGACTGGGATTTGTGTTCTATCTAATTCAGATCTTATTTCATTCCATCCCCACCCCGAAATCTTGAGTTTATAAACATTTAAGAACTTTATAGCTTTTAAAATAAAAAAGTTATAAGCCTAGGGGTGTGCAGGGACCCCCTGATCTGGATCTGGATCATCCAGATCAGGCCAATTCAATCTGGATCTGCAAATAAATAGAGGTCTACAGATTATGTCCAGGTTTAGTAGCCAAAAAATATTTCTACTATCCTTCATAAACATAGTACAGGTGCTTCTGAACACATGAAGAGTTCTTGCCCATCTTGGCTGGTTAAAGTTGCCAGAGGGAGTCTGGGCAGTTGGCGGGGTGGTGGTACAAATGTGCATTCCATACCATGCAAGTTACACATGGTGTGTAAAGAGCCAATGCCTTGGTGTGTGTGCACATAGGCCCTTTTACAGAAAGGACCTAAAAATATAGAGGTCAGATATGATACTGACCCTTCCCCATATCACACCTAACTGTGTACATATATAGAACTTCCTGCAGATCTTGAAAGTTCCATTAGATTCAGGACGCTTCCACAGAAAGCAATTACTGTAGAATTGCCATGCTTTATTAACTTACCTTTCATGGGGCAACTGCATGATGCTGTCTCCAAATTATTGTCCTCTTGTGTTATCCCTGCTCTGTCTCTGTCTTTATTCAAACTTAAAGAATCCATATAGGGAATGCTGGAGTTGTATGACCTTTTCTGTCTACATATGCATAGAATTGCAGCTTGAATTATTTGCACATTTATTTTGAAGTTGGATTTGAAATGGCATGCTCAGATGAATTTTTCTTTTTCTGCTCAAATGGGTACACCCACTAGTGTAAATGCAGAAAGATGTATACACCAAAACCAAACAAACAAACAAACAAAAAACCACTATGCCCTTCAAGTGTGGAAAGTCAGCTGCAATTTCATATGTACCTTACATCAGAAGAACAATGATTAGATGGTACTAGAACTACCAACCTTGAAGAACCCTAAGAATACAGCATAGATTCATACAATCATATTTACAATGGAAGAAATTACTTTGGAATTACATTTTAATAGGTTTCCACATGGAAGCTGATAGTGAATGATTCACATACAGGTTAATTGTATGCTACAAGGGTTTAGCAAAACTTATACTTTAGACTTCTGAAATTCATGTCAGACCCTGGTCATACCTCATCTCAGGATTCAGGTGAGTTTACAATGTAAGTAATGGAAAAGATAAAAAGGCCATGAGACTTCACCCTAAATCACAGCAGTGGCAGGAGACTGTCACTCTTCAGAGGGTTAAAGATGTCAGGAATAGAAATCATGGCATAATTATGTCATATAACTAGGGCTGCAAGCTTTACAGTGCAATCCTGTCCATATTTACTCAGAAATAAGTTCCACTGTGTACGGGGGGGGGGGGGGGGTTACTCCCAAATAAGTATGGTTAGGATTGCAGTCTTAATCAGTGTAATTAATAAAACTAAAACTTTAAATCAGACTTCCCTAACATGGTGCCTTGCAAATGTTTTGTATTCCAATTCCCAACAGCTTCAGTAAGCATGGTCAGTGTCAGAGATGGTGGGAGTTGTAGTCCAAAATATCTGAAGGGTACCATTTTAGCTGCTTTAGATGAATAATCAGTGGCCCCAATTTAATGAGATTTTTTTTATATATATTAGGGCTGTTTTGGCTCTGATATGTTACTGTGTGTAGGACTAAACATACATTATTAAAAAGTGATATTTGCTTTTTAATGTTAAGGGATATATTTATTCAATGTCCTTTCTTTAATGTCTCAAGCAGCACTTATACAGTGCCTATGGTAATATGAAAGTGGATTCATGTTTGATTAATCACCTGCTTTTTAATCAATTAATTAACTAAATTTTATTTATTCCTGT
Organism: Anniella stebbinsi; assembly: GCA_029215795.1. NCBI lineage: Eukaryota > Metazoa > Chordata > Lepidosauria > Squamata > Anniellidae > Anniella > Anniella stebbinsi. The sequence continues at coordinate 82,342,862 of JARDYH010000002.1, read as the reverse complement.
TCATAATTGCAATCATAATTATAGTGTTACTGCTTTAGGAAATTAAGGCTACATTCCTATATACATATAAGTGGGAGTAACTGGGAATGTGTCCCATTGAATTCAGTGTGGCCTTCTTCTAACTTGACATTCATAGGACTGCATTGTAAGGCTGTAATTCTATACTGGGGAGGGCTCCATTAATCTTAATGGAACTTATTTCTGAGTTGAGATTTATAGGATTACACTATAGTATTGAATCTGAAAAAAAATAAGTCTATAATAGTACTGAAGAAAGAAAAACTAAATTCTACATTTTCAGAGGCTCATATAACTATATGGCTTGGGAAAAGATCTGAAAACTGGTGGAACATTAATTAAAATAACCTTGAATCCACGTACTTGAGATTGGCTTGTGAATTATGTTATTTGTCTTCAAGCAGGAGTTTGCTGGGCAATGAATGGCTTGCCAAAGGAAACATATATTTTAAAACAGCAGTGTTCACGGCAAAACAAGGCAGGATTTACACTACTGCTTTAAAGCAGTTTATAACAGTAGTAACAACTGTTGAGGCCCAGGACACCGTTTGATACTTTGAAACCGTTTTCAAAGTATCATATCCTGCTTGGTGAAGTATGGCCCAAGTAACTGTGACTCAGCAGATCATTAGGAAGATGGATATTTAATCTATTGGATGAACTGTAAGACTAACCCTTCTGTTTATTAATGTAACTAAATATCCCTGTGAGGTTCCCCCTTTTTTCCTTTTGGTAAATGTTGAAATTAGAATCTAGGACAGGTTCCAGAGAAATATTTGCATCATGTTTAACTAAGTTTCCCTTGCAATTTTGTTTTACGCCTCCCACTTAAACTGCTATGCAGAATTGGACACTTTTGTATACATTATGTGTCTTATTTTCTGCACTAAATAGAATTATGTTGCCTAGCAAGCCTGAGGACGGAGTGGCTTAACTCCTGAATGTAGAATGGTTGGAAATAATTAAGAGGAATAATCTTTAGATGCATAGATTAATAATTACTTTAGATAACTGTGGTAGTTTAAGCCAGCACAAAAACCATAAGCAAAATATTACTTGCTTTCTAAGCAATTGTTCTTTTCTCTTAAGAGGGGAAAGAGTCAACATAGTATAATAAGTATGTGACAGAATATACCTTTAACATTGAAAGTAAGGTTCATTTCATGTTTAGTTTTAGAAAAAAACATAATGAGATTTAGTTTAGTTTTAAGAAGTTGCATTAACATAACCCCTACCCAAAAGGAAACAGAGGTAGGGCATGGAAGCTTAGCGCACAACCTCAGTATTAGGAAGTGAGCAAATAGCACATTTGAATGGTAGTCACAAGGGAGTAGACATTACAAGGGAGTATCATCTTTTCACCTTTAAAAGCTTCTCCTAATTTAATCCAAGAAAGCAGAATAACCAAGTCTCTGGTTCTAATATGCTTATTTCCCTCCAAAATAGAGGTTTTGGAGTGTGCTACTGTTTCTTCTGTATGAATTATATATGATAATAAGCAAAATTGCCTCATCAGCTTCTGATGCTGTTAGTGGGGGGGGGGGGTTCCTCTGACCGGATGGAGGGTGTTCAACCTATTCTGGATGGGATTGCACTCTCCCTGAAGGAATAGGTTCGTAGCTTGAGGGTTCTCCTAGAACCATCTCTGTCACTTGAGGCTCAGGTGGCCTCGGTGGCACAGAGTGCCTTCTACCAACTTCGGTTGGTGGCCCAGGTATGCCCCTATCTGGACAGGGATGACCTGGCTTCAGTTGTCTATGCTCTGGTAACCTACAAGTTAGATTACTGAAATGCGCTCTACGTGGAGCTGCCTTTGAAGATGGTTCGGAAGCTGCAGCTTGTGCAAAATGCAGCGGCCAGATTGGTAACAGGGACCAGAAGGCTCGAACATATAAGACTGATTCTGGCCTGCTTGCATTGGCTGCCTGTATGTTTCCAAGCCCGAATCAAGATGCTGGTTTTAACCTATAAAGCCTTACACGGCTTGGGACCACAATACCTGATGGAATGCCTTTCCCGACATGAACCTACCCCTACACTGCGCTCAACATCAAAGGTCCTCCTCAGGGTGCCTACTCCAAGGGAAGCTCGGAGGACATCAACAAGGGAGAGGGCCTTCTCTGTGGTGGCCCCCCAATTATGGAATGATCTCCCTGATGAGGCCCGCCTGGCGTCAACACTGTTATCTTTTTGGCGCCAGGTCAAAACTTTTCTCCCAGGCATTTTAACAACTGAAGTTGAGGTTTTAACTGACTTTGTGGCCAGGCTTAAACGTTTAAAATGTTTTAAATATCAGCTGTTTTATGTTTTATGGTTTTAAATTTTGTATATTGACTTTTTTAATGTTCAATCTTTTAATTTTTGTAAATTGCCCAGAGAGCTTAGGCTATGGGGTGGTATGTAAATGTAAATAATAATAATAATAATAATAATAATAATAATAATAGCAAAATATCAGATGTGCAGAGATAGCCAGTGCTCCCATCATGCCCTCAGCTTCAGTGTTAGCCACAACATGCAGGGAAAGAAGATTAGGTCTGGAAGACCAAGGGAATGAGTGCATGCATAGGGGCTAAAATATAAGGGGATGCAATATGTGAGATTGTAGAATATGTTTACAGCTTGTATGGCATGAGCACTAAGACTGGGCCTTATAATTGCCATTTAAATGGCATGGGTGAATTAGTTAACTTTTTTTCTTAAATCAAAGGCTCTTTATAGTCTCGCTGTTACAGATATGAGCTTTTCACCTGTGCAGAGCCTCATTTCAACTTTGGCTAGCATTTTAGTGAGCTGCCTGCCTCCACCCTCACTGTGCACACTTAAGGAGGCTTTGTTCCTGCCTTCCTTTGCTCTGCTCACTTCTGTGAGACCCTTGCTAGGCAAACAAACAAAATCTCTTTGCTAATTTTTTCTCTTACATTAACGATTTTAGTCTGTTACATTTCTTTGCATTTTCCCCCACTCACATGCCTCATGGCACATCTTCCACCTTTTTCCAGGGCCTATGACTGAAGGTGGCTCATTTTTACAAGTGCTCAGCTTGCAGGAGTAAACTCTACCACTGACGGGCAGAACTTCTGTCTACTGTGTCTGTGAGAGGGTCACAGTGTCAATTGGAAGCTGGTGGTTCTGATTTCAATGGGGCTGTGAATCTAGCCTGGGTTCAGTCAGAATGATCCAGAACTCTGAAGGAGCTGTCCAAGGTGTTGAACCCTATCCTCAAAATAGGTCCAGCACCTTAGATATTTATGTCACCACACTTAAATATTGGAATCAGAAACCTCTGTTCTTCACTGATTATACTTGCACTTATATTGCAGAGTGATTCAGTCCTGCTTGCTTCTGAGGCTTGTTTCTGAAGCTTGTCCTGGTTACTTGTGAATATACATGCTGCTCATGCTTACTTCTGAGTTGACATGCCTGAAGTGCTCTCTCTCTCTCTCTCTCTCTCTCTTTCTCTTTCTCCTTGCTGCAATCCAGAGGGCAGGAAAGATGCAGTGTGTGTGTGTGTGTGTGTGTGTGTGTGAGAGAGAGAGAGAGAGAGAGCACTACAGGCAAGTGCATATGCAAGGTTGGAAGACTGACAGCAGAGAGCAGCAGCAAGAGCTTCTATCAGAAAGATATTCTAGCTGCTACGATCCATGGTTGGGCATCTGACCAGACATGTGTGCCTGTTTCCATCTCTCTCTCCCCCTCACTCCCTCTCTTTTCATCTCTCTTGTTCTCCTCATGGCTGTGTCTGGCTCATGGAGAGAAGAACAAAAGAGGGGGGGGGGGGTAAGGCCTACCATGGGCTGCTGGTTCACCACTTATATCCTTGAAGTTACAGGCCTCTTGAGCAGGAAAACAGATGGCACTCTGATAGCATGTAAATGCTTAACAATACATCTTGCTACATGGGCAGCAGTATTGATAGGTTTAGGCGCATGAAGCCCGGGTCCCAGATCTATTACCTCAATATATTCAAGGGGGGTTGTAGCTGGAGAGGGAAGGGTTAACTCTCCTCTTCCCACGTGCTGCAACAACCACACACCACAATCCTCCCTTGCACACCGATTAAGCTTAGGGAAAAATACTTTCGCATTGGTTTGAGATGTTCTGGGTCAGGGTGCAAATTAATTGAAGGGTTTTATGAGAAATTAATTGGCTGGCTTTGCATACTGTAAAATTTAAATAAATCTAGTGATCATTTCTAATTGTGCATATAGCGTACGCAGTTTTATGCAGATTCGTGTCCAATGGGCCTGGGCCCCAAATCTTTCAAGTGCCCAGCAATGGCCCTGCACATGGTCTTGGAGGCCAACAGATGTTGTTCTTGGAACATGTCCTGATCCAGTTGCTCTGCATTACAGTCAGCTCAGACATCCCATAAGACATGTTTGCATTCTGCCAAGAAAACTCTTGGCTGTGAAGTTACAGTCATCCATCCATTGGAAGATGATAAGACCCTCTGTCATAATGTGGGACACTTATCCACCTGTGTTCAGTACTCAGCTGCAAAACCTTTTGGATGTGTGGCATACCATTACCACCAGCCACTGGGTGATTATCACTCATGAGTAAGCAATAAAGTTCATCTCTTTCCCTCCAGAGGGGGTCTTTTGCACCACCGCCCCTCCTCCCCCAAAAGGTGGCAATGGAATCAGTGCATAGACGGTTGGACTTTTGAGGATTTTAGTCAAAGTACTTCAGAGGTCACATCTAATCTTGGACCTTTGGGATGTAAATACCTTCATCAAACTCAAGACAGTTTACATGGTGACCCCTTGCCAACACGTTACTGTTTCTCCACCACAAAGATTGGTTTACATGCATCAACCTCAAGGATGTGCATTTCCATGCCACTATTTTTCCACTTTGTCCTGGGAGAGCATTGCTATCAATTCTGGATCTTCCTATTTGCACTTTGTTCTCCCCTCCCCAAGTTTTTACAAAATGCATTGTTACCCATCTGTTCCTACAGGGCATTACTGCATTCCCATACATCAAGTGGGGGCAGCCTGCAGCCCTCAGGCCTGATGTGACCCTCAGCCTAATTTCAAAAGCTTTCTACATGTAATCAGTTCTGAGCTCTGGCATGAACATCTATCCCTTCCCTGGTCGCCTACTGCATGGAAAGGAGGAGAGAGAGAAAGAGAGTAAAAGAGATAGAGAAAATGGCAGAACGAGACCCACACACTTTTGGCTCTGGCCCAGTTCATCGCTGATGTGGATCCTAACATACTACACATGAAGGATGTGGCCCTCAACATAAAAAAGGTTACCCACCCTTGCCATACATCAATGACTTGGTTGCCTGAACTTATGTCCAGGCATCTTGCCATCATGATGAGTGTAGTCAGGATCTTGGGGCTCTGTCTGAATGGGCAGAAGTCCTGCCTGGTATCATCTCCCCGCCTCGATCTAGATGGAGAGGCGGGTTAGAAATGAAATAAATAAATAAATAAATAAATAAATAAATAAATAAATAAATTCATCAGGGCCCTCCTTGATTCCAACGACAAGTGCACATACCTCCTGGCTGGGAAAGGAAGGGTACTTGCTGCTCTTGCAACTGTGATTGCCCATAGTGCTGATCACCCTGTGTCCAATGACTCTTGGGATTTGTGGCAGGAACCACAGCATCACCCCCTTTGTGCAGCTGCACATATGGCTCCTCCAGCATTTCCTCACTGAGATTTCCAAAGCTTGAATCTCACCTGGACCCACTGGATTTGTCCCTTGCTTCACTAGTGAGCCTTTCCACCCGGCCTGCTTCAATAATTAAGCGTACTTAGCCCCAGATAACTATGAACTGTACACTGAAGCAGGCTTATCCTGCCATTTAAAAAGCAACACTTTATTCCATTATGGCATTATTATTATTTATACAATTCCTTTAATAAACATCTTAATTTTGTTTGTTATATAAGCTTGTGTCTAGTGGTGATGTCTCTCCCATTCCTTTGCCATAAGGGTCAAGTTAGTGGGTTTCTATAAGATGCAGACGGTTCATTTGTATAGTTAATGCAGCATTTCCTGACTGAAAGGTCTATCTGAAAACTTTATTAGACATAATGGCAAGGAGTTCCATACATCCAAGTCATTAAAAAGAGGGGGGAATATGGGATAGCAACATTATTTCATTACATATTTATAGGATTGCTTGTTGTTCTAGAATTGTCTTATCTCTGTGTCTTATCCGACACGTACTAAAGCTCAGACTGACATCATTGTCAATTTATAACATATATGAAATAAATTTCGTTTTAGAACTAACAATGGCTATTGATTTATCATTACTCTAAGCGTGGAAATACTCAAAACACATATCCAATTGATTTGAACAATATAAGGTACATCTCTCAGAACCAAGCTATACTTCACATGCAATTATGTGTAACTTTCCCTTAACACTTTTCCTTAAGAAAAAACAACTGTTGGACCAAAGGGGTCAGGGATGGGGGGAGGACCATTTAATCCTCTTCATTCCCCCCCAGTATGAATCACCCTGCCAAAATGCTTTCCCCCCTGAAAGTCTTCATATTTTTATCTTCAGGTGTGCAATTCTGAGTGGGAAAATATCTCAAGGGGAAAGGGTTAAGCAGCTTTTCCATAGTCTCTACCACAGCAGTGCACTGTTTAAGACTGCAGACTCCAACAGATGTTTTTTCTTAAGAAAAAACATTGGAAGAAAGTTGCACGACAATGCATGTAATGTAGTTTGGCCCTCAGTTTTGGTTTCTGCTTACTGCAAAATAGTCCAGCTTGAACTCACTGAAAAACTTAACATTCATCATTGCAATATTCTTGCCAGCAGGATAATCTGAACAGGATCAAATGTAGTTGACCAAATTCATAGTTTGAATGCTTTTCTTTACACATACTCTGATGTAGTGTCAAATATAGTGACATTGAGGGCTCTCTCTCCCTGCAACCCCTCTCTCTCTCTCTCTCTCTCTCTCTCTCTCTCTCTCTCTCTCTCTCTCCCCTTATTGTTCTCCTGGGAAATTAAATGGAAAACACCCCCTTCCAGATGTCTGATATTGCAGCCTGATACAAGACTGCACTTTCTAGGTTGTAGCATAACATTTAGAACTTGGAATAACTTACTTCCATTGAAAATTGTGCTATTTAATCTCTCTCTTTTTTAAAAAAAAATCCTTTCAGATGGTGTCTCTTCATGCAGTTGTTGTTCTCGTTGTTGTTTTGTAGAATATGTTCACTATGTAGTACTGAATTAATTGCTAGGGCTATGAGAATTGTGCACTAAAACTTAATGAATTGAACAGTCACAAAACACAAATTCTGTAACAGAAATATATTAAAATTGAGTAATTTTGCCAAAACAAAATGTGCTTGATTTGTATGCTACACACAATTTGCAAAGCTATATAATTTGCAAATCTACACGGTTAGTAGTTGAGGGTTTTGTTATTGTTGTTTTGTGTTTTCATTTCTCCTTTTCACTTACAAGCTAATATAGTTCTGCACATTACTATGGGGCCCGGTTCGCACATAACAAGAAGCCACTGTAGGTGAAATTCCTTGTTGGGTTTTCTCGTTGTGGTGACTGCCGTCATTTTGAATAGTTGAGCAACTGCAGGGGCATGCCATAACTTGTCATTACATGCAAACCTGGTAAGGGTGGGCTATTGGGCTGGTTAACAAGCCACCACAATCATAAAACAATCCATGAGTTCTGGGTGGCTTGTTAAGCACCCCAACAACTCACCCTTGCCGGGTTAGCACTTAGTGACAAGCTATGGCACAGCCCTAAAACAGCTTGAATATTCAAAAAGGCAGTCACCACCACAATGAGAAGCCCTGTGGGAAAAATTTATCCATGGTGGCTTCTCGTTACATGTAAACCAGGTCAATGAGAATTGTGTATTTTGCCTGACTGCTAGTAACTAGCTATTGCTATTCCATGCTGGTAACCTAAGTCATGTTGTTACATCAAGTGAAAACATTGCACTTTTCCCCTGGCCATTCATGAGATACAATGGACACTATTGTGCTAGCTGTTCTAAGCACCTCGCATGTTCAGTCACAGCTAAAAGGAATGAAATTGGCGCACTCCTACTGATCTGCAAAGTGTATATAGAAAGGGGTGAGTGCTATAAGTACTTGCTCAGTCCCCTCCCAGCCGCGGTGGCACCACCAGGGAACCCACCAATGGGTGGCTCCCATTCTCGCTCGTCTCTCCACCCCCACCGCAATGTCTTTTTCGCGCCCAGGTGAGCTGGGCGCAAGAAATGTCCTAGTTTGGGTTGGGATTTGGCTTGGGTTGAAATCTTTGCAAATTTAATAAGATCTCTGTGCTTTTTTTCTGAATAGTCATAATGAACACTATAGGTTGCTTTTCCTCTCCTCGAAAGGAAATGTACCCTGGACTTTTTACCACCAAAGGAGTTATAAACCACTAGATTTAAAATAGGAAAAAAGAAATTATGTTTAATAAGTTTAGGACACTGATATAAAAGTAAAGAATGCTTATATCTGATCATCCTAAATATCAGTTCTGTGTTTTTATTACAAGACCAGTATAGATTTTGTAAAAAAAATTAAACTTTTATGTAGAGAACTTGTCAGAATGCCTTCTCAAAGGCCAGTGGATTGAACTGTAAATTATTAAAAGATAGTAGATAGTCCTACCAAATACTTATTCTCTATCAGCTCATGACCTAGAAATTCTATGAAAATCCTGGCTTTAAAAAACCTCCATTATACAACCTGCTGTTTGCAAAGCACGATGTACATAGATAGGGTTAGGGTTACCCTAACCCTATCTATGTACATCATGCTTTGCAAAAAACAGGTTGTGTAATGCAGGGTTTTTTAAAAACACAGGTTAGGGTAACCCAAGCCCTATAGATGATTAGTGTAATACACCTATCTTTTTGTCAAACTACAACCTTTGGTCCAAAAAACAGTAGCCAAATTTACAACTCTTCTACTTAAGACACACATTTCCATCTTGTTTTCAATCCTGCTTCACCCATTTGTATAGCTCGGTGTTTTATCATCATCAACAACTATGTTACTACCATTTCCATCAACTTTGAACAATTCTGTGTTCTGTAATGCTGTATGTGAAATTACTGCTTCTAAGGAAGTTATCATCCAAGGCAGCAGGTGGATGCATAGATGAACACAGAGGGCAGAAGAAAATAACATGTAATCCCTTGAAATTCTTTCAAGGCAGCTGCACAAACATTGCTGACGTACTTGGGGCAGACAGCTAATAACATGAATATTTGTGACTCACTTTTTGCCAGCATTCTTTTGTATGTAAATTCACTTCCAGAGCATAGGAAACCATGAATTGGAGGGATGTGTTTAATATATTATTTAGGGATGCCTTTATTACTGTGATAAACATAAAAAATAGCCACATCAGCATGATTGGACTGACAATTTGTATGGACTTTGACTTTACTTATTGCATTGTTTCTGGGCTTTATTCTTTATTGCATTGCCAATAAAATCATTTTAGTTTTGTAGATAGTCTAATAAGAATCATCACCCTGCCCTCTAAATGCCAGTCTTAATTAAGGCTTTTCTATTCTTACTATTTTAAGGATAAGGTCCAATGTTGTGGGCACCAAAGGGGCTGATACACACCAGCAAATTTCAGGGAGCAGGGAGGAAATTTGGGGGAAACTCACCATCATATTGCCTTCTGGTGGCTGCCATATTTTTTCTCCAAAAAGCACATGGAATTACATTTTGTAATGATTAGGCTGACCATATGAAAAGGAGGACAGGGCTCCTGTAACTTTAACAGTTGTAGAGAAAAGGGAATTTCAGCCAGCGTCATTTGTATGCAATTAGTACCTGGTGAAATCCCCTCTTCATTACAACAGTTAAAGCTGCATGCACTATACTAGAGTGACCAGATACAAAAGAAGGCAGGGCCCCTGCAGCTTTAACTGTTTCAATGAAGAGGGAATTTCACCAGGTGCGAATTGCATACAAATGACACTGGCTGAAATTCCCTTTTCTCTACAACTGTTAAAGTTACAGGAGCCCTGTCCTCCTTTTCATATGGTCAGCCTAGTAATGATGTACCATTGTTGTGATGAGGAGTTCAGGGTGAAGGAAACCCCTTGGAAATTCCCGTTAGAGTAGCGTTATGACCTGGCAGATTTTTCTTCTTCTGGTGGCAGATGGTGAATTTTGCCCCAAACCAAAACCCCTTCTTCCCAAAATAGCAGAAAATATCTCACATCCTGTAAATGAGGCAGTAAAATGAGGGGTGTTCAGGATTTGACTTTTTTGGGGGGTACGTATGATCTAAATGGTTTTTAAAACCTTTGTACAGATATTCTTATCATATATACAAGTGCTTCTTAAAATGTATAAGTGCTTAACATCTATCTGAGTTGCATAAAAGCATTTATTTAAGCTGCTTGATACCTTTCAATTATGGCATCAACTTAATATGTTTTTGTATCATTTTGTGTTCAAGCTACATTTTGAATAAACACCTATATTGTAAATTAAAAGCAAGGTAATAATGGTGGCCATAAAAGTGTGGTTTTAGTGGGAAGGGAAGTCTTATGATTAAGCAGTGGTGGCTGCATTCATCTTAAAGTACATGTTGCAGGTAGAATTACTGCTAACATCTTAGACAAAGCATCTGAGGAGGATGAGCAAGATCAAAGCAATTAAATACTGATAATATCTGCCTCTTAGTGGTTATTGTTACTTACTTTAAAATATCTGTTCTGCCCACAGGCATGGAACCCGTTGTGCTGGAGAAGTGGCAGCTACAGCAAACAATTCACACTGTGTAGTTGGAATTGCATTTAATGCCAGAATTGGAGGTAAGTGCAACTATCTCATATCATTAAAATAATAACAGTGCAATACATATTCAAAAGTAAATCCCACTCGGTTCAATGGGGCACACTCCCAGGTAAGCGTGCATCCAGCTGCAATCGTAAACACTTTTACTAGGATGTAAGCCCTGCTGAATACAATGAAACTTTCTACTGAGTAAGCATGTTTAGGATTGTGCTACAAGTCTCATTTCTACATTTTGGAATAAGATGTATATATACATCAAGAAGAAAGTGATGAACTCTTTTAATAGGAAAATGTTATATTGTGGTGACATATAGTAATAATTTATATAAGTTTTTGCTTACAGACCACCCTTTTAAATGGCTACAGAGACCTGTAGACTAGGGGCCAGAAAAGTCAGTATACATTTATTTGATGGTTTTTACATTGGCTTTAGCATAATTCTAACTTAAAAGAGTTTCACCACAGCTCAACATTTCATGAACTACATTCGAATACCTATGCTTCTAGGAAGAAAATATCTCTGCTTTGGGGAGGAATGAACAACTACAGTGTCTTTGTTAGCTTCAACAAATCTTGAGCAAAGCTTTTAGATAGCCAATCATGTTTTGGGGATATCGTTTTCCACAGGATTTTTGTAAATATTCATGTAATCTTTCTATGGTAGATAAGTCATATATGTAGCTTCAAGGGATATATGAATTAACATATACAAATCTAGTTGCAGAATCTATATTATTTCACACTAGAAATAGGAAAATGTAAATTTAAGTGCCCATTCATACACTGATTGGCCAGGGACCCAGAGCCTATCTACACTACTGCTTTAAAACAGTTTATAACAGCTTTAAACCTGTTAATAATGGTTATTAACCGGTTTAAACTGTTATAAACCATTTTAAAGCAGTAATGTAGATAGGCTGCAAGTAAGTAGATGGAGTGTGTGGATTGTATGTGTATTTGTACAGTATATGCTCAGTTTGCCTGATCCTTTCCTTCGACAACAACAATAACAACAAGGTGAAGGATATGAGGAATGCAGCACTATAAATGTTTGAAAGGAAATTATTTGCATCTTTATTTCTATTTATAGGCTAGTGTTTTACAATGAGGTAGATTCTATCCTTTAGTTTAGTTCATCATATAGGTGGAGTCTAATGTATGAGGATTATTGTATCCCTGTAGTTTAGAGACAGTAAAAATGGTTAAGCTCCAACTATTTTGTAGAAGAATTTAGAATATCCCTGATAAATACTCTTCCTCCTGTCCCCTTCCAGTTCTTCACATATTTCCATTAACCTGACCAAAATTAAATTTCACTGTCCAACTTTCTGAATGGAAACTCTACGATTTACTATAAAGTGAAGGAGATCAGAGGGAAAATACTGAAGTAATATTAGAGACCACTCCATACTACAGTGAGGATTGCTTGTTGTTGTTATGGATGAACTGGGTAAGAGTCCATTTTTTGTTTGAGGTAGTTTTTTGTGGGTGGGGAATTGTAAGTCAGAGGAAGAAACAAAGAGCAATGAAATTTAAAAGGTGATAAACGTGAACTAGGGAAAACTTGACCTTAAGAGTGATATTTAATACAAACGTATGTTGTAGACAAAATATATTGAAATAAACTACTATTGAATCATGAATAGTGTTTGCCAGGTACAGAGCTAAGAGACCCCTTTTCCTTTAACAATAAAAGGGAACAACTGTGCTGAACCTGGAAGAATTCTGCATTGTCAAGGCTGGCTGCCTCTTTTACTGTCTGACCCATACACCCATTCATACACACACACACATACACACACACACACATTTGAAAAACCATAAGTGTTAAACAGACTTAAAACCATTGTAGGTTTATAGCTTAGCAGCATGTTTTCCCAGAAGTGTGTTTTGTTTTTTACTTGGTGAGTCCTATGGCTTAGAATGTTAGACAGATGTGTTTAGTCCACATTTTTAAACAAATGAACCTAATTCGCACCTCCCAGAGTAATATGTGGAAAAGAAAGCAATTATTCTTCAGATTGTGTGATTCCAAATTCTGTGATGCAGTTCATGGCTAAAAAAAATGCATATTTTATGGGGAAATGTTATGAAAATTCAAACCACTATTTGTGGGGAAATGTGTAGAATTTAAAGGCAATTCTTGTGCATTTTAAATTCAAAATTTACAGAAAACAAGATGGAACAGACTTATGATTGAACTGACACAGAGAAGTAGGGCTGTACCTTCTGGTCTTGGCCCCTATATCACACATGTTGATAAGTCATAGTCCCAATGTTCACACATTGATGTTGCATACGATTCTTCTATGTTGACGTTCTTGATCAATATCTGGACTCCAGGTAAGAAGCCAAGGAACCATGTATTGTTGTTGGTGGGACCAGCAGTCAGCCCCAATGCCACTTCTGCACATGGACCAGTTTCATGTGAACACCCTATTTTCATGTAGCGACATAAAAATGAGGTGCAGCACAATTGTAAGCACATGTAGTCCAAATTAAGTACTTCAGAGTTCAATGGTACTTCCTTTCTAGTGTGTTGAGGATTGCTGCTTGTGTCTCAGAAAGCTATGCTGAGGGCACTACCTTAATTCATCTCAGAACCTGTTTACTTTTATAAGTATGCAGTTCTGATCTAATAATTAATGGGAAGTAAAAGATTTAATCCCCTGAAGGAGAAATATTTAATTATGATATTTTTATTTCCTTATTAGAATTACTAGCTCTAGATACAAAGAGGGCTCCTAGAAAGTATTGCTAAGTATTTCCCATTAGGGACCCCTCATACCCTCCAAGAGTTATGGCTCTGAGAGCTTCCTGGGGGAATCTTCGGCTTTTAAACCAGTTTATGTTGATGTGGTAGACAGATCTTTAGAAGTAGGCTAATGGTACGCATGAGCAAATGATCTCTAATATTAAATATTGGTAGTATCCTTGCTGAGAATTTGTTGATCGTATCAATATTATTTGTCAGGATTTGTAAAATCTTCCCTGTTTCTACTTATCTGTATTTAAATAAAACAAAAAAAAAACTATGGTCTTTGCTATTTGTAGAAACGCTATTATCCTTGTTTTCGGAAAATGTGGGCATAAACTGGATGTACATTCAAATGCAGATGCTGCCCATTACATTAAATATGATGTGTATTTTGGGATATGTATTCAGATGCTTATGTCCTCCCAGCCAGCTTGCACAAGAATGTGCACATCCAGCTGTGAATAATTTTTCTTCCTAACAGAAAGTAAATCAAATAGAATTGGATAGAAGGTGGGTTCAGGATAATTGTCCTTGCCAGGTGTAGCTACAATATATGAGTTTGAAATTAAACTTGCTGGATTACAATGGCATTTATCGTTCTATGAGACTTGCTTTCCTTCTTGTGCTGATTTTATGCAGATATTAAAATGAGCATGCAGTGAACAATCAGGATCATGCCTATTTGCAACAACTCTGAGCTGTTCTGTTATCTGCACATTGAACCATAACCTATGCATAAGGATCATCATGCATAGATCCAAGTACAGTAGATCTGTACCCAACACATTTAAAGATTCTGGCCTACATGCTATAGGTTGGATCCAGAATCTGCCTCCCACAAGAGGAAGGGCTCTGCTTGGGGGATTTACCCCCTACACACACACCTTAGCTCATCCCATTCAGCAGGGTCTCTGACTCTCTGTGTAGCATGTCCTCTTCTGCCAGTACAGTTGATCCAGCATAAACTTGGATCCAACCCCTTTGAATTCTGTGCATGTCTGCCGATGCAAATATGCTAGTTCAACACATGAGTTTCTCCTATTTTCTAATGCTATGTTACTTCAGTGGATTTTCCTACGTACCAACAGTATTGGTATAAATTAATGGAGGATGTAGCTTGCTAGATAGCAATTATTTATTTATTTATTTATTTATTACATTTTTATATCGCCCAATAACCGAAGCTCCCTGGGATGTTCACAGAAATTAAAACTATAACAATTATTCAAAATATAAAACAACAATAGTATAAAAACATAGTATATAAGAGCACAAGCAGGATAAAACCAAGCAGCAATATAGATTTAAAATACGAATTTAAAACAGCAAAGTTAAAAATTAGACTAATAAGCTGTTAAAATACTGAGAAAATAAAAAGAGTATAACGTAGGTGCCAGGCGAACCTCTATGGGGAGCTCATTCCACAGCCAGGGTGCCACAGCAGAGAAGGCCCTCCTCCTGGTAGCTACCTGCCTCATTCCTTTGGCAGGAGCTCACGGAGAAAGACTCCTGAAGATGATCTTAGGGTCCAGGCAGGTACATATGGGAGGAGGTGTTCCTTCAGATAACCTGGCCCCAAGCTGTTTAGGGCTTTGAATGTTAATACTAGCACTTTGTATCGGGCCTGGACCTGGACCAGCAGCCAGTGAAGCTGGAAAAGGACTGGCGTAATATAGTATTGTTGGCAAGTTACTGTTAACAGTCTGGCTGCCCTGTTTTGTACCAGTTGAAGTTTCCGAACTATTTTCAAAGGTAGCCCCACGTGTAACACATTCCAGTAATCCAGATGAGAGGTTATCAGAGCATGGATAACTGTAGCTAGCAGTTGGTATATCAGCCTAAGCTGATAAAAGGTGCTCCTTGCCACTGAGTTCACCTGTGCCTCAAGTGACAGTTCCGGATCCAGGAGCACCCCCAAACTATGAACCCGATCCTTTAGGGGGAGTGCAACCCCATCCAGAACAGGGTGAACATCACCTATCCAGACAAATGAACCACCCACAAACAGTACCTCCGTCTTGTCTGGATTGAGTCTCAGTTTGTTGGCCCTCATCCAGTCCATTACCGTGCCCAGGCACTGATTCAGAACAGCCACTGCCTCACTTGGGTTTGATGAAAAGGAAAGGTAGAGCTGGGTGTCATCCGCATATTGATGACACCTCTACCCACATCTCCGAATAACCTCTCCCAGCGGTTTCATGTAAATGTTGAACAGCATAGGGGATATTATAGAGCCCTGTGGGACCCCATGACATAGGTGCCATGGCACAGAGCAATAATCCCCCAGCACCACCTTCTGGAATCGACCATCTAAGTAACGAAGTTCCTCCAACTCCCAGCCCAGAGAGCTTATCCAGAAGGATACCATGGTCAATGGTATTGAAAGCCACTAAGAAGTCCAAGAGAATCAACAGGGTCGCACTCCCCCTGTCTATCAGTGCAACTTCAGTTGAGCCATGGACTATTGTAGGGAAAACAGAATAGAGAGGGCATTTGCCCACTTGAATCTCTAACACCTTATAGTACCACTCCTGTGGAACCACCCCTGGTAGCCACTTGGAGTAGAGCTTTCAGATACATGCCTAAAAGACTAAATACGAGGTGCTGTAATATTGTGTCCATGCCTGCAGGCTCACAATCTGAATCAGACAAGACACATGAGGAAAATGGGGAGGAGAAGGGGAAACCAGAAATGAGAGACTAAGGGCCAATCTACATGGAAACAGAATAAGAAGTTCATTCTGGTTTTATCCGGATTTACATGAAATCGGTTTTGATCCATCAGCAGCACACAAAGCAAGAAAAGTGGAGTATACATTACCTAAAAATCCACTTTCATGAGTCACACAGCACTTGAAATGTCCATACTTCAGGGTTGGGTGGACAGAGTCCAGCTAGTAGAACTGAATGTCATCAGCCCCATAGATGCTGCTCAACAAAGTTTACTGGAAGTGCTGAAACACCTGTAGTTTACGCCACACCTCTCCTCTTCCATCCTGCATTGCAATATTGTAATAGTGCTGCTTGATATTATGAATGGGAAACAGAAGCCACTTGATCTCAATGGGTGAAACAGCTACTGAGCTGTTGTGAATGCTTGGAAGAGCCCTGCTGCGGTACAGTGGAACAGAGGCTCCTTCACCTCAATGGGGTGGTTCCATCCCTTGATCAGGTCACAGAAATAGGCATGCCTAGGATTTAATGCAGGGGCACAGGGCACACTGCAGCAGAACCGCTCGGTAGCCACATTAAAGGGAGAAAAAGATGCACTAAAAGGACTTTCTGAAAATGTGCCTTTTTCAGAGGGAAGTTGCAGGATTGCTGCGGATCGGCAACAGTGTCATCTGTCACAAATGACCCTGAAGTGCTCTCCCTCCACACTAAATTGGGCCTAAGCTTAAGGAGAAGAAACTGAAAGGCACAAGAAAAGATATGCTTTGAGTTGCTCTAGAGAAGAAATGTGCAGGGTAGAAGAAAATGTTCTCACTTCTGCATATTACATCAGAGATGCAGAAATGGGATGCTCTAATCACCCATACCCCCACTCTCACTGCTTCTACAACATGTGAATCTGTTCTGTTCATGTCTGTTACCTTAGAAGATGAGATATGAACACATCTTCTTGTGAAAGAGTTCCATCCTAACTAATGTGAACAAGGAAGATTCCCTGAAAACCACTCCTGAGGGTTGGGGACTCTCTAGAATGGCACAGGGGGCTACAGCAGAAAGGAGACTAGGTGAATATTTGTGAATGGGTGAAACCCCTCACATTAATAGAAGTTCCTTTTGCTCGTCCATGAACGCCTTTGAATTTAAGTTAGTGTACACATTGCCGCATTAGAGAAAAGGAAGTAGTAACTGATTATATGCTACCGGATATTATCAGAAGTGAGTTGCTAGGCTAGATGGATTGTTGATTTGGCCCAGTGAGGCAGTTTTATTATTACAATGTTTGTCAGTTTCATTTTTGTTTGTTAGTTTTTGTAGCCTTAGTACATAGAAATGTTTTTAATAGCAAGGGGTAGCTTTTTATTGTTGTTGCGTTATTGTTTTGGAGTTACAATGGGATTTAGATCCTTTGTTATTTGACTAGGCTAAAACTTGACTGAAAAACAATTTATCTGAGTTATGATGAAACAGATGTAGTTAGTTTATCTATATAGTTACAAGGATTTTTTTATAACGTTAAATGAGCCTGAAGCTAGATTTTTAAAAATAGATCTGGTTGCCACTAAAAACAGCAACCTTACACCTCCTCTTCCTTCTCACTCCTGTGCTACAAAATGTGTACTGAAATGCTATCACATTTTGTATTCCCCACTACCACAAATAGCAATCAATGAAGCAAAACCGAAACTGTGATGACATCATGCATTTTGTATGGAGTTACAGGAGAGCAGGAGGTACGTGCTTCTGCTTTCAGTGGTAGTCACATATCCTCTATAACATATAGTTTCAGCCTAAATTCCTTTGTTAAAGACTATTATTTTCATTTAAATCTTTTCTTTTTAACAGTTGTTGCATGAGCTTTTTATCATTGGTTATAGTGATCAATATTTTCTTTTTAATCATAGTAATTCATTTGATACTGAGGGAGGAGTAAAATATTATGTTATGTATGGTAATTTGGAAATTGAAGGTGAAATCACAATTCTATTAAAACCTATGGCCAAAAGTGTATTGATTTTTGCCAGCACCAGATTCCACTGTATCAAAACTAACTGGCCTCTTGAAGATTTCATTTTTCCTACCATCATTTGCCAAAATGTTTTGAAGAATGCTCTGTTTCTTCTGTTATAGCATAACAGAAGAAAGAGTGCAGGAATGATTGACAGCAGGGGCCAGTATAGAACCATGGGTGGGGTTAGTGTTAGTTGAGAAAGTAATTTAGAATTTGGACAGAGAAAGTAAGTGAGATGTCAGAGAAAGTTTAGCTGAGTTAAGATGGAAGTGAGAGGAATTAGGGGGCAAAGTTAGAACTAATTAAGTTAGCGAAAATAATTAGAAGAGTTAATGGAATCAGAGGGAGATGATAAATAAAAGGTTGGTGGAATGGATGTTAAAGAGGGGAGTGAATGGTGTTACATTAGGTTATTAGATGGAACCATTATTTATTATACTCTATGATATAACTACTTATTCTGTATGTTATGTTCCATAAATCAATAAATGTTTAATGTTGTAACTACCTATTTTCTACTATGGGTAGAATCTACCTCATGTTGCTGTCTTTGATATACATATCTAAGTATATAAAAGGAGGAGTCTTGCTGCTGTCCTGCTACATACCAATAGATGGTGGCAGAAGGTTATTTTGTAGGATAATAGGAGTCTAGGCTCAGTAGATCAGGTGAGTGACTTACCTAGTGGCCTTTAGGGGCCAGAGCCATTTACAGGTAGATTTATAGGTGATTTGCAGGAGATTGGCAAAGGTTTCTGCATCCCAATTTTCAAACAATAGCAACAGCTAAAAAGTTCCCTCTCCCCCATAAATTAGGATTCTGGGAGAAAATCAGGAGTGGGGTTGTTTGTGAAGGGACTTGTGAGTTTGGGAAAATCATAGGAAATGAACGTCTTAGTTCTGATCACAAATTCCTGTTCCAAGAAACCTGTTCCTTCATTCTTGATGTATACCCAAACCACTATTTTGCACCTGGGCAGTGGTTGGTGGACCTTGGGGTTCTAGTAAAAACAAACAAACCAGTAGATCCTAAAAGCCTGATGTCTCCCTATTCCTATTGTAGGGGATCCCTAGTTATGTACACATAGTTTACTAGCTCAGACATAATGGGAACCTATGGTTAACTGTGGTTTCCTGGCTGTTTTCCTCTTTTGCATGGAAGCAGAAACGAAGTGTCTTTGTCCACATGTGTGAAGCTCATTCATACATTGGTTTATTAAGCCGAGATTTAGCCATCCGTATGTTGCCATGTTAAACTGCAAGCAATGAATAGCATATAGTGCACCATCTGCACTGGTTCGCCATAGTGCTAATTCAAATATATAGTGCACATGCTTTGCACACATAAAGTCCCAGAATCAGCTTCTTGCATCTCCACTGAAAAGGATCTCGGAGCAGCGCTTGGAAAAAAGTGGGATTTGAAAAACTGTTTATTCTTTTTTCATAAAGTAAAGTTCACAGTGAGATCAGTATTTGGACAAGCATTATCTCAGAAAGCATGGACAGCTTTTTGTGTGAACTTCGCAGTATGTTCATCATACGATTTCAAATCAATTAGACCCGGGGGTGGGGGTAAGAAGGAAGAGGGAAAACAGAGCTTTACCAACAAAACAGCGAAGTCTTGTGTTAATTGGAACTTTAAGAACTAGATAAACACTCATTCTAATTCAAACCAAAGACAGGAACAAAGCTGTTATATTTTATAATTAAAAGATGCTAATTTAGTTTATAAATAGAACTGCTGGATGAGATGAGAAAGTAGTTCTCTACGTTTACTGTGGGTTGTCAAGACATGGTTTCCTGTACAGCCTTTAATTTGACCCTCTGCCCTGATGGCATGATAGAAATCACATTTCAAAAGAGAATAAAGAAGCTCCTCTTTTGGTATAAATTTGGTATGCCATTCTTCGAAAGGAGATACATTTTAGATAAGTAATTTGTTGTTGTAGACATGCAGCTTGCAGTCTGGTTCTTTAAATAGATTATCTCCTGGCACTGTCTAAGATTTTCAGTGTGAGGAGCAGGGCCAGGGCTAGATTTGGTGGGCTCTCAGTGCCCACCTCCCGGTGGTCTCTTTGGTGATGGTGACTACCTCCGCTCTCCTTAACTGGATTGTGGCAGGTAGTATAGCAGTAGTAAAAAAAAGCCAATTTAGCTAGCAGGTGCTGCTGCTGGCATCCACTAGTTTAATTCCCCCACAATGCTTCTGGATTCCTGAGATAGTTTGGCTGTTGGTTCCCAGAAGTTTTGTGGGACAATTAAAATGGTGGGCACTAGCGCACAGGCATTTGGTCTCCAATGCAAAGAAAAATGCCAGGCCCAAGTTCCTCTAGCCAGCATTTTGGGTTAGTAGTTGTCCCACCTGAAGCCTCAGACTGCCATCAGTACCAACCCCTGATGCCGAGTCTGGTCAGGAGACATACTTCAATATCCAGAGACACAATGCCTGAAAGGGCCTTTTTAGTATTAGCATCCAAGGTTTGGAATTTGTTGTCCCAGAAGAAATACCTTGCTTCTTCCCTACCATTTTTTAGGCAGCAGGTCAAGACACTGCTGTTTAAGCAACTGGGTAATGGTTAAAAACATTCTGGCAATTTTATTCTTCTGCTGCTGTTGTTTTATCTCATACCTTTGCTGATATACTGGTTGCTCGTGTGTGTGTGTGTGTGTGTGTGTGTATGTGTGTATATAGTGAGCTGTCATAATATTCCCTATGGACAGAAAGGCAAGAAAAAGAGTTTTTTAAATAAATAAATAAATGCCTCATTGATAAAAAAAACTGGAGTTCTATGAGTTACTATGTTGAGACATCTACTTGATTTGATCACATTATGCCAGTGCTTTCCCAGCTGCACTGTACTTTCTCAGCTGCATTGTATCCCAGTCTTTATCCAAGACCAATTTTAAGTGCTGGCTTGGGATGAGTATACCTGATCAACAGACATACTTCAATATCAATATCATACTTCAATATATCCATTATATGCTTACCTGAATCTTAAGATCTTCCTTAGATATCCTGTTCCATGTGTCCCTGCCAAATGAAGTGAGGTTGGTGGCTACTAAGGACAGGATGTTCTCAGTGGTGACACCCAAGCAATAGCATCCCCAGAGACAATTACTTGACCTTTATGTTTTTCAGCACGAGGTGAAGACTTTTTTATTCATCCAGGCTTTTAAAACATTTCTGGGGCTCTCAGTGTTTTAGTATGCTTTTTAATCTGAACTACTGATATATTTTTATGTTGTCTATACTACAAGGGAAGATTTATGCTGCATCTTTATTGTTTGTTGTTTTAAATCATTGTATTTTGTATTTTTAATCCTATATGTTTGTCTTGATCTGTAAGCCACCCTGAGAATATTTGTTGATGGGCAGCCTTATAAATCTGATAAACAAATCAGTTAAATTTGTTTTTCTTTTCAAGGAGTACGGATGCTAGATGGTGATGTTACTGACATGGTAGAAGCAAAATCTCTTAGCCTCAATCCCCAACATATACATATCTACAGTGCTAGCTGGGGTCCTGATGATGATGGGAAGACAGTTGATGGACCTGCTTCTTTAACACGCCAGGCCTTTGAGAATGGCGTCAGAACGGTATGTTTGTACACACACATACTCTATTTCTGCACTTGCAAAAAAAAAACAAAAAACCCAACATCCATAGCTTTCTAACTGGACATCCATTTCCAAACTATAGTTTTTATATGTATGTAGGGGTCTTCATGTGATGATCGGGGCACAGGGCTGCAACACCACTGGCCCCACACATTGGATATTTACACATTGGCCTGGATATCTGCAGGGAGGAAACTTACATGTGAGCAGCTGTTCACATCTAGGCTTCCACGTGATTGGGACCATGCACAATTGAGAGTCCCAATAGTATGGAAGCCTGTGCTTAAGCTTCACACGTAGGAGTCCTTCCTGTAGACATCTGCACCAATTCATAGGCATTCAGGGCAGAGGGCCAGTTATTAGCATAGCCTTACTCCATGGTCATTTCATAATGATCCCTTAATGCAGGAGTGATGAACTTTTTTGGCCCAAGGCCAAATTACAATTTGGGAAGGGTCTCAAGGGCTCCATTCCACCAGTGGGCAGGGCTAAGGGCATGGGGCAGGACCAAGGACAAGAGAGAGCAAACTAGGCAGGGCCAGATGTAATTGTTAGCGATTCTGACATTTTCCCATCAGTACAAAATACAATACAAAATTCTATGCCTGTCTACTCAGGAGTAAGATCCAGTGCAACAACTTTCATACCTGCAACGGACAGCCCTATTCTATGCAACAGTTTTCAAGCCTACAATCGAGCTCAAGTGCCTTTAAATACTATTTTAACTCAAAGCAATCATCAGAACTAACAGTAGAAGAAGCTTGTGAGCTGGATGGAGAACCCGCGTAGGCTGCGTTGGGTCCACGGACCAGACATTAACTATCCCTGTCTTAATGCATATACATGTGAAGAAGGTTAATGTCAGGGACCAGAGTATTGGAAGTACTCAAATAAAACTGGTAAGGTTAGAGGCTCCCTTTCATTGTAGTGCTTTAAAATAATCATGCCCGCTATCTAAACAGTCAAAAACTTGGCAGATAGAGTTGCAGTGATGGGAAGTGATTCACCTATTGAATTTCTATGTGCCCATTTTAATTTTAAAGACACAGACATTTTGGGCTCCCTGTTGGTATAGAAATTTGAAAGCAGCGTGGCCTGAAATCAAGGGAGCAAAAAGCAAGCTATATAGCTTTAAAGAAAGAAAATGCTGAGATCCTGTACCTTTCAATGGCTGCATCACAGGCAAAACTTAAACAGGGACAACATTTATTTATTTATTTATTTATTTATTTATTTATTTATTATATTTGTATACCGCCCCATAGCTGAAGCTCTTTGGGCGGTTTACATAGGATTAAAACAATTAAAAACAATATACAAAAATTAAAACAGCAAAAACATACAACATACACACAATACACACATACATTTCAAACTGCTACAACAGCCCAAAAAAGCTACAAAAAACAAACAAACAAACAAACCAACCCAGGCTCCTCAGATATTGCCAAATGCCTGAGAGAAGAGGAAAGTCTTGACCTGGCACCGAAAAGATAACAATGTTGGCGCCAGGCGGGCCTCGTCAAGGTGATCATTCCACAATTGGAGGGCCACCACAGAGAAGGCTGTATTGCCATTCTTTTCATGACAATACAGCAATGGGAAATGGTGTTCTTGAAAATTCTCCAGTGGAAGCCAAGCACCATCTGTAATGGTGAAGTGCACATTCCAACACAATCTCAGCCCTTGCACCTATAAACCTTTTGCTATGCATGTTGAAATCATTGGCTTATGTGCAACTATGGGTTTGAACTGTAAGGCTCTTAGATCCCTTCAACAATCCCCTATTCATAATCTGACAACAGTGTGCACTTCTCTTTTTGTTGTTCCTTCTAGTTCTAACAATTCAGCTCTCTTTTTACTGTATCTTTGGCAAATCATGTAATCTTAATAGGCTTAGCATTCCTTTAAAGTCTGCCAGTTGGACAGTAGTACTTAGATTTTAAGAAGAGGCAGGAGCACTGAGTTTCCAAAGCACTTATTTATATCACTAAACATGTACACGAACTGTGTACTCAGTAGTAAGCCCCATTGAATTCAGTAGGACTTACTCTCCTGTGAATGTGCACAGGAGAACTGTAGCCCAAGGCTGCAGTTCTATGCACACTCCATTTCTTCAGAATAAACACCCATAGAAGTGTGCTGTAAATTCTGATGTCTAATTTCTCCCTTTCCACACACACCAACTACCCAACTATATTTTATTTATTTACATTTATATCCTGCCTGTCTTCCGCTAACAAATTCAAAGTGGTATCAATAGGGATTTCCAGGCAGTCTCCCATCCAGGCACTGACCAGACCCAGATATGCTTAGCTTCAGCAAGGTGACTGTCTTCAGACCATACCCATTCCATCCAGAATTGACAAGTCTTGAAATAATAAGTCTTGGATTAAGCTCTAGTGCCTGGATATTGAACTGTTTTATTTTTCATTACTCATGTCATGTATATAGCAAGCCTAACAAGAAAGACCAACAGGAAAACATTCTTTAAATATATCAGAAGTAAGAAACCAGTGAGGAAAGCTGTGAAACCATTGGATGCCCATGGCATTAAAGCAGAGCTAAAGCATTATAAAGAGTTTGCAGAGAAGATGAATGTATTTTGTCTGTCTTTACTTCAGAAGATTTAAGGCAGGTACTCATGCCTTAGCTGACTTTTTCAAGAAGGTAGTCCGAGGAATTGAAGCAAATAGTGGTGATAAAACATAACATGAATTGTGGTGATAAGACATGAAACGGCCCTATTGACAAACTGAAAACAATACCAAAAAAATCACTGGGTCTAAATTATGTCAATCCATGAGTTCTTCTTCGTGGTCTCTGTGCATCACACATATGGGCTCTGCACCTGCGTGGAGCCTGTCTCGGAAACTTCTGTAGCTAAGGCAAACGTTTTTGGTGGGAACCCCTCCCCCACTGTCTACTGTCTCCATGTTCCCGCCTTTCTCCTCAGTTCTTTTTCGACTGCCTTGCTGAAAGGATGTCTTGTTAGAATTGGAGTGCTATGATTTCAACAGAGAGAGTTTTTTATGCCTGTGATGTCTAGGGGCATCATTCTCGGGTACCTTTAAAAAAAAAAAAAAAAAAAAAAGAGGGACAGAACTTCAACTGGGTTGCCTCCCCCGAGAATGCCATACCAGTACAGAGATTGGCATCAATTATGAGAGGGACACCTCTTGCAATGGGCCCGTAACTCCTGTACCAGGCATCGATACCAACCCCTATACTGGTACATATGTATCCTGATTTTACAAGGAATGAAGTTGAACATATTTCTCCAAATGAAAAAAATAGATGTGCTGTTCAGATATGTGTGATGTTGCACAGTGTCCTTAATCCACAGGGCTTTGTAGCAAGCTCCATACACTGAGCTTCTGAGACTTCTATGCTTTGCACTGTGCTTTATTTGCCATGTTGCTTTTGAAACGTGATGGTAGTGGGAATTCAAAAGTGGTTTCTGCTGTTAGGAAGAGGAAGAAAAAAAGATGTTCTGATATGCTTATGATGAACAGATCAACTGTACATATATGTAATTTTTTCCTGAGACAAGCTGCATTGGAAAGCTCACAAAAATGCATATTTCAGAATGTAACCCTGTTCGGGCTCATTGAAAGGCTTGGGAGTGCAAATTGGGGTAAATCCATTTTTCAAAGCCTTCTAGTGAATTTCTCACCCATCATTTGATGTGCTTTTATTAGTGGATTTAAAAATCTATAATTTACTCATAGGCTTCTATATATTTTCCACACCAAGCCGTTCAGTTTCATATAATATGCTTATAAAATGAATAATTCTTTTTATTTCCTGCACTGTTTTTTGTCATCTGACCTGAAACTTAGTTCTTGGTAGAGATTTGTTTGCTTGCTTGCTTGTTGGCAAGCTGGCATGCTAGCAGCTTATCTTGCTTAGCCCCTTTTTCATAATATGCTTTTTCCATTTGATGAATGCCCACTACATGAACAATATTAGTTAACAAAGTCAGGATTTAAAGATTTCTTACCTCTAAGACAACCATGTTGATTTTCAAGTCTAGTGCCTTTCCTCCCTCACCAATAACTGCAGCCTGTCCATACATATTTTGGATTAAAGTGCATGTATTCCAGAGTAGATGGCACGTTTCTTATTTTTTGCAGGGGGAGCATTACCTAAATGCAAACATTGCTGCAAGCTTATTTGGTAGTTCTTTTGGACCCATTCTTCTGAGCCAGCAAGTGGAAAGTGCTTCAATCCATCCAATAATTTCATCTCCCCACAATTCATAGACAGCCCTCCTGCTGTGATCCCATTTTCTTTGGCTCCAGCCCAGGAATTTCCCCCCTACAAGCTGGGTTTGCACATAAAATTCACCCATGCTATGAGTTGTTGAATTCTGGATTGTTGTGATGTATGAACCCAGTTGTACTAACAAACCATGGTTTGTTTAACCACAAACAACCCAGAAAGAGAACCTATGGTTTGTTGTTGAGTTGTGAATGCTGGGCTACTTAGACCATGGGTTGTTGTTACATGTGACCAGAGAACTGTGAGTTAGTTGTTCATGGGTGTGTGGGTGTTTGATTGTTTGTCTGTTTGTTTTTGCTGGTCTACAGATGTGATGGGAAAGAGTGGTTTTAAAAAATCAGCCAGTACTACAGTGCTGCAAATGCATTTGGGATAGAGGGATGGAGCAGGCAATAATCTTGTTTGTAAGCTTATTTCATTCCTCTTTTCCATCAAAATGGATTTATTCTAGAAAGAGAGAAATAATGGAAGAAGCGGTAGGAAAACGCAAGAGGGTTACAAGTGGAAGATATTGTCCTCTGGACCCCTTGCTAAATTGCATGAATGAGGAAAGGTCTTGCAAGATAAAAACCTTGTCTGGAAGTACTCTCTGTCTCTGCGCTTAGACAGACTTTACCGAAAACCAAAATGTCCTATATAATACCTATCAGATTCTAGAAAATTAAAGCTATTTTTGATGTCTGGAATAGTGTAGGAACGACATTGTAATGCTGTACAAGCAGCTGCAATGTTCAGTCTGCATCCTCGTGGAGTACTGCGCTGCTGTGGCATGGCATATCATTCTTAATGTAATGGAGAACGGAAGGACAGGCTCTGAAACCAAAATCAGACACTTTGGCTTTTTGCCTGGGTCAGCACAGTGGCCTTCTTCTTGTTCCCACTACACTATTCTCTTTAGTGAGCTGGATGAGAGCCAAAGTGTTTGATGGACATTAATGATCAGATGTTGCGCTGCTGAGCCTCTTGTGAGAACTCTGCTTGGTGCCTCCCCTCTCATCATCACTGCCCCTTTTCATCTCTTTCGCTTCACCAGCTTTGGCATTGGAGTGTGTGTTCAAAGTGTTGATATGAACAGAAGGCTCTCTTACCATCACAAAACAAGTGTCAATCTTCAGAAGGTGGAGGAAGAATTTTGGATTATTCAAAAAGAGCTTTTAAAAAGCAACAACAACCCCAAAACACTCTAAAATTGTAGTAATGAAAGAGGGATGGTGCTATTTATAAATTCAAACTGCTCAGTAAGCTGTGATCCCAAGCACTAGATTTTATGGAAGTTTTTCCACTTAGGATAATGATGTTAAGCTGGAGTCTTGCATGTAGTCTCACTACAGTGAAACTTATGCATTCATCAATGTGCACCAGAATGCAGAATTTGCTTCTTCTTGATTTATCAATAAAGGTTTGTGTGTACTTTTAAAGGGCTTGCATCAATTGCCTTCCATGTGATAAGTGCTCCTTTTTTTACTGCTTTTTACCATGGGACTGTTTACTATTATATACCATATAGTGCACTTTTCTAAACTCTTTCATTGCTTCTAGATGAGTCTTTTATCATGCAATCATGGCTCATTCGTGGAATTTTCAGGAGTTTCAGACATCATACTCTTCAACTTGTAACCTCCCTGTGTTTTCCCATTACTTATTCTGTCATTTTTTTCTTTCCACAATAATTCTGTTATGGAGAAAAAAGACAGAGTACTGCACTTTTGATTGGTAGTGATAGGAGTTCTCCACCTTGGAGCATCCTGAGTCATCTTGACCAAAGAATACTGTTTCTCAGTAAAAGATTGCTATGGCATTGCACTTTTTCTACATTATTTTCTATACAGGAATAATTTCTATCCACTTTAATCTTTGTCTAATCACATGTTCTTTGCAGCAGATTCCTTCTTGTTTATGCCCCCATTCAATTTCTTTACCTTCCCTACAGTCTCAAAATCACTGCATGATATCACAGGAGGCAGCTTTTTAATTACTCTTATTACCTGTTAATGTCGTCGTTGGAATAAGATGGAAAGACAAAGATGGCACAGAAAAACTAGATGAGTCAGACAATACTGTGAAACTTTAATCAAAATCAATTTCTATATCATTTTCATGTTTACTTACCCCAACTTTAAGATCAAGATTATCCAGTTGAAATGCAAACTTTAATTCACTGTCTTAAAAACATTTGACGAATGAAGTTAAAATGAGTTAACATTATAAAACTGAAGTGACTGAATGCACATGCAGTCCTGAAGATTGAGAAGTGTTTATCAGTCAGATGACCATAAGAAGAGCCATGCTGGATTAGATGAAGGGTCCATCTAGTTCAGCATTCTGTTCACACAGTGGCTGACTAGCTGTGCATGGAACACCCACAAGCAAAACATGAGTGCAATAGCACCATCCCACCTGTGTTTCCCAGCAACTGGTGTACATACTCTTACTGACTCTGGTACTGGAGGTAGCATAGAGGCATAAGGACTAGTTGCCATTTCCCCAATGGGATAATCCAAGCAGGACATGAATTCGATATTATCTTCCCATTCATGTTCTCCAACAACTGATATACAGAGGTGTACTGCCTTTGATACTGGAGATAATATACAGCCAACATGACTAGGAGCCATTGAGTGCCTTACCCTCCATAAATTGGTCTAATCCCTTTTAAAGCTGTTCAGTTTTGTAGCCGTCATTACATTTTATGGGAGTGAATACTGTAGTTTAACTATGAGCTGTGTGAAGAAGTACTTTATTTTCTATCTGCCTTGAATCTCCCACTAATTAGCTTCATGGGTTTTCTCCCTATCAATTTCCTCCACACTATACATAATTGTCCCTCTTTCCCCACACTTCTTTTTCAAATAGCATCTCACCTTGCCCTGGTCCAGTTTTTAAGCTTCAAACACTTAAAGGAAATAACAATAAAGTAAAAATAATAATTAAAGCAAGTAATAATGAAAGCACATCAAACTGGAAAAGTCCACAATAGAGGCCAGTGAGGCAGTAAGTACTATGCAAACATTGCTGGAAATGCAGGCTGCCAATATCATCAGGATTGTTCAGAGCTGTGCACTTGCACACTGCTAGCTCTGGCAACCCCCATCCCACAACATACACAGACATCTCTGCCTCCTAGCAATGTAAAATTAGGGCAGGAATTCGCCACTTCATCAGTACACTGTGACCATCAGCAGTTTTGCCTAGCAGACTGTGTAGTGTCTAATGCTATTCTCCCATACTTAATTAGCCTGCCTAGTACCAGCTGATGAAGTCACCGCAGCCAGTGGGGACACTTTACCTTACTAGCTGTTGCTCCTGTTCACATGGGAAGTTATTTATTAGTCCTCTGTGTCCCATCAAAACAGCAGGTGGGGAAGACAAGGATGAAAGTTTGCCTCCATCATGTCTTCTTATCCTGCTCACAGGACAGTGAGTTCTAAGCAGTTGCCTTCCCAGCCATCTATTGGTGCCTGCCTGCCATTTGCAACTCCACCATTTTTACAGTTTCAGGCAGGTAGTAAAAACAAAAGGTTTCTCATAGTCTTGGCAGGCAATACTACAAGGTGAGTGGGATAGAGCTGGCTTGAAATGGGAAGTCACTTTGTTGTTGATGATGATGACGACATTTATATCCCACCTTTCATCCAGAGAACTCAAAGTGTCTTAAGCAAGCTCACCAAGTAGTCTTCCATCAAAGCAGGGACCAGACCACGACTTGCGTCAGTTCACCAAGGTTGCTGTGCCCTTTCTCTTCAGATCATGGGCTCATCTACACCTATGAGCCTTCCAGGAGGAAAGGGGGAGAATCCTGGGCTTTCCCACTTTCAGTAATGTCCCCCAGTGTCCAAACACCAGCATGACATCCCAGAAGGAAAGCGGGATGTCCTGCACTGCAGTTTTGTTTTGTTTTTTAAGGAGACTTTGCACAGCAACACTGGCATGATCTTATGCCAAAAAGTAAGTCTTCTTTTTAAAAAAATCACAAGCCATCGCAACGATGGCAAAACAACTTCCCCTCCCCCAGATGGGCACACAGCCCCCTTGCAGAGCTCCATGCCCGGTGGCAGAGCCCTGCTACTCGCAGGGAAGTTGGGATGACCCTGGGAGCCTGCACCACACACCACACGGTTCTCAGGGCTGTCCTGAGACTGCGGGAAAAAACAGGAAAACCACAGTTGCAGTTATCCCAGGGAAAGTGAGTGGCCATCCCAAGTTGACCCCGGGATCCCCTGTGCATCATTTGGATGCACAGGGATGACCTCAAGCTGACCCCGGGATAAATGGATGGTGTAGACATGGCCCATGTCACAGTTAATGCTGTTTGTATATGTAGCAAGCCTAAGGCTTCATGTGACATATTTCATAATAATGTGATTAAACTATAAAGGAAAAGCCACACATACACACACACAGTCTCGGTCCCACATCTACTTTTAACTTATAGATTGGGGGTGATTGGGTTCCTGTATCTTTCCCCATATGTGGGTAGGCAGCTGAGGGAGGGGGAAATTTCTTCAGGAAAATAGACAACAGTCCTGCTCCCTCCAGTTAAAAATGCAATATCTAAGGCTACTTTTGGTTTTCAAAAAGTGTTTGTGTGGGGAAGTTATGTGCAATTGCATGTAGTGTCTAATTTCAGCCTTAAGAGGTGCAACATGCACCATTAAAGTTAATTTGCATGTAATAATGGTTTTTAATTTTGAAGGGGCAACTACTATTTCACAAAAAATGATTTTCTCCTCACCAAACCTCGCAGGGGTATGGACTGCCATTTCGACAATATGCTTACTTTTATTTATTTTTACTCTTAAAAAGAGTATTGGCTCCTGACATTTGGATAATTTTTTAAAAAGATTGTTATCTTTAGGATAACATACACTGTACTACCAAATGTAAATTTTAAGATTTTCTGTTTTCAAAATGTCTTTCTGGTGAGATAAATGTTTAGGAATACTTCTCTCTAAAGGACTGAGGCTAGACTACCAGTAATATTAATAGTTGAATAGCTAGCCAAAATGAAAATACAGTGCTTGTGGTTGTTGTGATGTTCTACTGTTCGTGGTTGTAAATATATTGCAAAGTTTATTGTTTGTGATATGCATTTGTTTATATCTTTTAAATAGGTTAAGAATAATAACAGGTAAATAACTAGGCCAAAATGTACTTACTGGCAGTATTCGGACGACACGATAATCAACGGAGGGGGAAAGAGGCAACCGCCAGTTGTGTTGCTTATTGTGTTGTGTGGAGGGCAACACACAACGTACACACAACTGATGGTACACTATTTTGGGCAATTAAACAACAGAGATAAGCAATGGGCTTGCACGTTGTCCCAAAATCCGTTGTTTAAAGTGTCGTGTGGAGGGAACCCCCCTCTCTCCGTGTATTATTCCACTCAGACATAGAGTTCGCCAGCCGGTGCAGCCGACAAACCCCAACTGCTCTGATACAGCCAGCAGAATTTGCGGTGAATGATGGGATACGACCAAAGGACTGAGGGAGGGGGAGGGAGGAGACGCAGCAGCCCAGAAGGAAGCTGGGGCTTTCAGCCATGCGATGTGGGGAGGGGCAACATGTCGTGTGGCGGGCGCTGCAAAAATAATGCACTGTGAGTATGCTATTCCCCCCTCCGTTGCCTAAAGTGTCGTCCGAATGCTGCTACTGTTTGTGGTTATAAGTCTTGGTAAGTATAAGCTAGTTTTGGGGGAGTGCCTGGATTGGCTGGCTGTGTGCTCGAATGGAAAGTGAATGTTGATTAGCTAGTTGGTTGGAGTGCCTGGATAAGCTGGCTGTGTAAGAGTGGGAGGAGCTAGAGAGCAAGTGGAGTGTATATATGTGTCTGACAGAGACAGTTGACAGGGTTGATTGGGGGAGATTTGAGAAAATTGAGAGTATTGAGAGAAAGAGAGTCTAAAGCAAGATTATTAGATGAGGACAGTGTTTGATTGAGAAATTGAGATAAGATTAACAATTTGTTAAAATATAAGTTCTGACTGAAACCAATAAGCATTGAAACCTTGTAACCGATACGCAATTGAACTGAAGTAACCATTAAGCTTGTTGACATGCAATTTCTTAAGAAATTCTTGTTAATTCTATCTTCTGGTGTGGTCTTTGGGTGTACCTGAGAAGGTACTGGTGGCAGCGGAACAAAGAAGTTACCTGGAGGCCAGGTTGCTGAGCTGTGGTGCTGTGAAGCCTAAATAGTAAAGGCGAGACAGGAGCAGCAGCAGCAAGTGGTCGAGGATAACCTCACAGTTGTGTTGCTGATTTTATTGTGCTTGGGAAAGTAAAATATCTTGCATTCCACAGGTTCAGGTTTCAGGTTCCAGCCAGCAGCAGTCTTTCCTTGGTTATGTTTTCACTGTTAAATACTAATTATGGCTCTTTAGGGAATAGCTCAAAGCTGTTTTGGCTGTTATTTTAAAGAACAACAGAGTTCTAAGTTACTATATAGTCTGTTATGATTCTTCAGTATACTTATACTGATGTTATGCATATAACATAAGTTCTCTGCAACAGTCTAGAATAGGAATCCTGTTTTATTTCTATTCTTCTTGAGAACTTGAGTAACTTTTAAACTTGGACACCTTTTTTCATTTTTTTCCCCACCTAAATCAGATAAGTTCATACAGTTTATTTGAAGCGTTATGGAAGGTCACAGAGGCTTGCCTTCTGTGGTTACAGATGCCAGCAGACAAGTAAAATTGTAGCTGAGGCAACATAATTTATTCTTGGCTAGATACCATTAAAATAGACTTTGTGCAAGCAGCAGATTTTGAGGAGATTGGAAAACACTAACATTCTGGGCTCAGCGCAACCTGTGAGATATCTTAAGTACACCCCCCCCTGCACACACACACACACACACACACACACGTTTGCAGGCCGCCCAGCTGGCTCCCCTCAGCTATGGCAGAGGCCCTAGATGTTGGAAATAGAAGTTGTGGCAGAAAGAAATGCAAACATCTTAATTTGAAAACCCATTCCCAAGATTTCTTTAAGGAAGCCAAAAACAAACAAACCCATCTCTGGACAATCAGGTTAGATTTTCTTTTCTTTTCTCGAAATAGTTGCAGTGTGGCAGGTACTGCTCATAAAGTGCCTGGCCAGCTGGCTACACCAGTCATGTGCACCCTTTGGTTCGCTCAGCAGCATGTGCGACTGCTGTTATGCAAGTGTGTGTGTGTGTGTGTGTGTGTGTAGTATACAAACAATTTTAATCTTAATCCTCACTTGCAGTTACATAAATGGTGGCTATTTGTAATACAGTTGTATGGGTACTATATTAGGCTGACCAGATAAAATCCAGGTCAGGGCTCATGTAACTTTAACAGTTGTAGAGAAAAGGGAATTTCAGCCAGTGTCATTTGTATGCAATTAGTCCTGGTGATATTCCCTCTTCATCACAGCAGTTAAAGGTGCATGCACTATACTAGAGTGACCATATACAAAAGAAGGCAGGGCCCCTGCACCTTTAACAGTTGTGATGAAGAGGGAATTTCACCAGGAACTAATTGCATGCAAATGACACTGGCTGAAATTCCCTTTTCTCTACAACTGTAGGCTGACCAGATGAAAAGGAGGACAGGGCTCATAGAACTTTAACAGTTGTAGAGAAAAGGGAATTTCAACCAGTGTCATTTGTATGCAATTAGTTCCTGGTGATATTCCCTCTTCATCACAACAGTTAAAGTTGCAGAGCCCTGCCTTCTTTTGTATATGGTCACTCTAGTATAGTGCCTGCACCTTTAACAGTTGTGATGAAGAGGGAATTTCACCAGGAACTAATTTCATACAAATGACACCTGCTGAAATTCCCTTTTCTCTACAACTGTTAAAGTTATATGAGCCCTGTCCTCCTTTTCAGATGGTCAGCCTAAGTTACATGAACCCTGACCTGGATTTTATCTGGTCAGCCTATACTATATGACATAGAAGGCATTTATGTGAACTAAGGTTCTGCTCAATATAGTCAGTTTCAGCATGTATTATCAACCTCTGAAATAGCAAGACTATTCAGCTAAGAGTGTGAACCAGGAAGTCCTCAGTTCAAATCTCACAGCTGCTATGAAGGGAGAAGCTATAGGTGATTGTAGAAAAGCCAATGTTCTGCCAGTCTTAGGTTTGGATCTGCAATATGAGGATAATAACAGTGTCTTAACATAAGGGCTAAGGTAAGGATTATTGAGATAATATAAACACTTTGATTCGAAACATGCCACAGAAGTGGTGGTGGTGGTGGTGGTGGTGAGGATGATCATTGGACTTTAAATAGCTATGTGAGGCAAACAAAAGCCAGGAAATTGTTTTAAAAACCCAGTCATTACTACTGAGACATCCTCTGATTTTTTTTTAACTGTAGTATTTCAGCATGAAAAAAAATACTTATTTGTAATACTTTATAAAGTTCTTAAACATTGTGTTATTTTAGTTAGATTTTTATATTTTATCTTGCTTCATATACTGCCCTGGAAGCACTAGTTCCTATTTATTTTCAAATAATTACATTAAGTTCTCTAACTGCTTGTCAATACACCTTTACAAAAATATAAACAATGCATCCTCTTTCAAGAAGAATCTCATCCAAGATAATTTTCTTCTTTGCATTGGTAATTATGTCAATTTACTTCTTTTTTTTTTAGCCCCACAGCACAGTAGATACTGTACAATTACCACTAGACAGTCAGGCTCAATTAATATCTTATTGCTCTGGTGTGATTGGCACTAAAAAAATCATGTGTTTCCATAGTATTTCTCTGCTTTAAGAAAGGGATAGGTAAAGTTGAATCCAGTCCATCTAACTTTCAGGGTATGCCAAACATTATTACCTCTTTTCTGGATTTATTTTTCAGTGTGCACACACCCATACTCTAGCCATGGCTACTTACTAAGGCTTAGTCAAGAATGCAAGTCAAAACAGTTGATTTTTTGACCAGTTTGAAGTATTTGCTGGTTTTAACCCAAACTTCCTAGCCAAAGTTTTTGAGCCTGACTGTTAACAAAATGAAAGTTAGCTGTCGAGATAGACAGAAATGGGGAAAATGATTAAAACAAGAAGCAGAAATGAAAAGCAGATTAGATGTACTTTTCTGTTATTTAAAACAGGGTTATACAGGATGGTTGTGCTTGCTTCTTGTTTTAATACCTTGATTTGCTTTGCCAGCTTTGGGGAACATAATCTTTACTATACTGTCTAGACTGAAGTTTGCATGCCATTGTTTTCCATTAAATGATGGAAAGGTTTCAGTGTGTTAAATGTACTATATTTTCATATGTTAGGGAAATTGGGATGTTTCACTATTTAAATTACAGAGTATTCTCCTTTTATTCATTGCATCTGGTATTTTATTAATGAAAACTATTTTGAAGCCAACATTATTTATTTAAACATTATAACAACTACAAGAAACAGTCTGGTTTACTAATAGTAATAAGCTAGGGGGATAGACTAGGGCATAAACAAAAACAAGCAAGACAGAAGCACAACCTTTGAGCTACACATAACTCTCCAGCTGTAGCCTATGTTCTAATAGTCCTAGAGCCTATCTACACAGTACTTTGGAACGTTTTAAATAGTATTTTAAAACGTTCCAAATAGGTGCGTTCCAAAACGTCTTAGGCCACATTAAGGAGTACTCATGTTACAGGAGAAAAATTCTTCAGTCTTCAAAGCGGTGTGTACAATCTCACACCCTTCTGTCCATCTCTTTCTGTTTCGTTTTTACAACGAGTTTAGGGCAAGGCATTGTGGGTGTTGTAGTTCAGTTGCCCACTTCCTCCTTAGCCCCTCTTTCTTCCCCACCAATCAACGGCTAAGTATTTGGGCGCTGGTAAACAAAGCACTGCCCCCACGAATCACAAACGGTAAGGAAGGACACATTATTTTACTTAAAATGATTTATTAAAAGTAAAAACCGTTTCATATAGCTGAAGTGAGTTTTAAAAAACCTGGGGTATACAACGTTCAAGGGAGTGCATCATGTGGCACAAAGAGTTTTAGTAACCCTTATAAAACGTTACAAAGCTAGAGAGTAGATTGGCTCCTAGAGACACTCCCATTTTTCCTGTCCATAGTAAATAACTGTTCCTGTTTTATCCCTTCTTTATCTTGTAGGGAAAATGTTGAGAAGCCTTTTAAACATTTTGTCAACATACATGTATGTGACTCACCTTGGTCCCTTCTCTGCCAAAATCATGAACCGCTCTTATCACTCTGTTCACATGATGCCCTCCATAGGCCTTCTAGTCAGCTCTCAGGTCCAGCACAAGCTCCCCATTGTTATCTTCAAAGTTTTCCAAAGCTTTGCCCCATGTCTCTTTGCTTTTATATCCTATGATATCTCAGCCTCTGAACTTCACTCATCCAACTCCAACACCCTCAATTATCTGACTCTCTCCTGCTCCCTAAAAAGCCTCTTTTGATGCCTCTTGTGCTTGGAACTGCCTTCCAAAACATCTCTTTGATGCCCCCTCTCTTACTTCATTCAAATCTTTCCTTAAAACCCACCTTTTCCATGAAAATTTTGTCCCAATTCCATACTTCCCCTGCCCTTCTGTACTCAGCCTATAACTACAACTATTACAAGAAAGTCCTGAACATATGGCATAGATACTGAATAATAATTTAAAAAAAACATGGGAAGATATATTAATATGATGGAGTGATCCTTAAACCAGTTGAGTGATCCTTAAACCAGTTGAGTGATCCTTAAACCAAGGCCGGTGTCAGGGTAAGCATTATTGGATACTTGACAATGCCTATGCCTCAGCAGATGCTCACTGGTGACTTCCAGAGCCCATATATCTTTGCTGCTGCTCCTCTGGCAATTGCCACCTGCTTATTTGCTTGCCCCTTTCCTTTGCATCATGGTGCAAATTGAACCCAGAGCAGTGGGAGAGCACGTTGGTAATGGAGGAAGGAAAAGATGGAGCACTACAGAAAGCACCTTGTCCAAGGAACCCACAAAACCTGGAGCTAGCTCTGCCTTCAACAAACATCAGAATGCTTTAAACAGGAGCTATGTTAATTGGAATCCAAACTGTCCAATCTTGCTGCATGGATCAAATTATATCTCCGGGAATGAAATACAAAGAAACGTGAAAATGAAAGATTGTAAGTCATCTTTCCATGTCAAATACTATCTTGCCAAAAGTAAGGTAGACTGTTCATAATGCAAAACAGGATACCCATTATATTAGTAGAACTTTCCAATGGAAAGGCCATTAGGTATAGAGACAATATATGTCAGATTAGTTCATATTTCTTAGTAATCAGAGGACTATTGTGTTGTCATGTCTCAAACAAAAGTCCCATGACTTCTAGTTGGTATTAGCTGGTTATAATAAATTAACTTTGTGAAACTATTCCACAACATAGATTTTTCATTTTCAGCAGGCTGCTATTCTGTGTTTAGATAGTATTTACATTCGTTTCATGTCCTCTGCAAATTTATTCTCTCTGGACTTATCATGTGTTATAATTAAAGCATCAGAGCTTTAAAAGCATCACAATGCTGGCACTGTACAGAATTTTAAACCACTCAACACCGAACTTGCAATTTGAAAACCATCGCTGTATTCCTTATACAGAAAATCAAGCTGTGTATGTGATGCAGAATCTGTCTTCAATGAAGACAGAAAATGAAGAAAATATGAGACAATATAGACTTTGACTAGATTGAGTGTTATAGCAAATGAAGATTATGGTCTCTTTTATGTTCCACATGCTGCTTCTGAAATGTCAATAGAAGCAGAGAACTATGTGCTACCATATTTCCCTGGGCTATATGCCTTGTTCTCAGATGTGCAAGCACTATAGCAACACGGAACCACATATGTAGGCCAAGGCTTTGTCAGTTCTCATTCTTATGGTGGAATGGCTACAGAAATTGTAATATTATGTGTAAATATGTAATAACTTCCTACAATTTCAGCCCTTGCAGTTATTTAAACTGACTGCGCACAAGACAGGTACTCAGGAACGGTTACTTTAATGCAATAATCTTAAATTGTAACATTGTGGAACAGGGATTTCCTGCCTCCTCTACTGTACCTTGGCATGCCCTCTAAAAGCTGCTCATGGGTTTTGAGCAATCCTCCATAATGGCATGTGATGTGGCATATGGGATGGGGTACAGTGGGAAGGGCAAATTAATAAAAAATCATGGCAAATCTTGTCCCTTGCATGACTAGAATTGTTTTTAGTTTA
Source organism: Anniella stebbinsi (assembly GCA_029215795.1). Classification (NCBI taxonomy): domain Eukaryota; kingdom Metazoa; phylum Chordata; class Lepidosauria; order Squamata; family Anniellidae; genus Anniella; species Anniella stebbinsi. The sequence goes on along the minus strand of JARDYH010000002.1, from coordinate 82,304,500 downwards.
TGAAGGAGCACTTATGAATCTACGCCCATTAGTGTGGTGTTTATCCAACCAATTTGGGAGTAGGATTGAGAGGCGGTTTTATGTTGGGAAAAGAATAGCATTAGATCAAGGAGCAGTTTGCATATTATTTTGAAATCAGCTATACCTAGTTAGCAAAATATGATTAATAAAAGAAGGTTTTTCCAGAAGACACATCATAATGTGGAATAGTGCAACTAAAATTATCAAGGGACTGGAGCATCTCCCTTTTGAGGGAAGGTCATAACAGATGGGATTGTTTAGCTTGGAAAAAAGGAGTCTATGGGGACACATGATATGCAATGCATGGTGTAGAGAATGTGGATAGGGAGACATTTTTCTCCCTCTCTGAACAGACTAGAACCCAGGGTCATCCCATGAAGGTGATTGGTGGGAAATTCAGGACAGAAAAAAGGAATTATTTCTTCACGCAATGCATAGTTAAACTATGGGATTCACTACCAAAGATGTAGTGATGGCTCCCAATTTGGATGGCTTTAAAAGGGGGTTGGATAAGTTCCTGGAGGAGAAGGCTATCAATGGTTACTAGTTCTGATGGCTGTGTGCTACCTCCAGTATCAGTAAACCTATGTACACCAGCTGTTGGGGAACATGGATGGGAGGGTGCTGCTCGTGGGTGTGCTGCTTGTGGGTTTCTGACTCTGTCCTGCTTGTGGGTTCCTGGTCAACAGCTGGTTGGCTACTGTGTGAACAGAATGCTGGACTAGATGGACCCTTGGTTTGATCCACCATGGCTCTTCTTATGTTCTTATATAGCACCTCACACCTCCATGGAAATAATTATATAGATATCATTAAACAAAAAACCTACGGTTTACAAAAACAATGTTAAGGCTCTACAGATTCCAACCAAGCACCAAAAAGCAGGGAAATTGGGAATTAAGGCTCACAAGCCTTAATGCCACATCCTCCCTAAGGAGGCAGAAAGTGCAAGTGAAATTCTCATTCTCCCAAAGCAGATAAACCATGAGGACAGGGTGGAGAATATGATATGCAGAGGTGACTGTGGGGTTGTGGAAAACTGATCACGAACAACTTAGAGCCACCTAGTTCTCTTTTTTTTGTTTAGAGCAGCCCTTCCCTAACCTGGTGCCCTCCAAAGGTGTTGGACTACAACTCCCATCTCAAAAATCTAGATATGCAATTTGATCTGCAGAGGTGACTGTGGGGTTGTGGAAAATGATGATGAACAACTTAGGACCAGCTACTTCTCATTTCTTAGAGCATCTCCTTATGTTGAGAGTTGCAACCCAACACATCTGACAGGCACCAGGTTGGGGAATGTTGTTCAAGAACAAGGTAAGGCAGAATGTAGATCTCCAGATGTTTTGGAATTCAACTTGTAAAAGCCCCTATCAGCATAGGCAGTTATCAGGAATGCCGCGAGTTGATGTCCAAATCATCAGGATAGATCTATTTTCTGCCCACATCTGTACTAAAGTATGATGTTTTCCAGCATTAAGATATATGATCAATCAAGGAACTACAAAAGAGCTGCATCACTTTAAATAAACTGTCAAAGCCAAATGAAACAACAATGAATGAATCTTGAATACCTAATCCACATAGCCCTTCAGACATCAACATTAGTTTTCAACACATGGCATAGGATGTCTGTTTCTTGAATATCAGATAAAGGATTTCTCTTACTTGTTCAGCAGTGTGAGATCAAAGACAGAGCTACCACCTAATACTTTCATGCGTAAGTATTATTTTAAAATTAAGTATGAATTGATTTTTGTCTTCCCCATAACACATAACATGGGAGTTACAGTGCAACGCATCTGGAGAGCACCAGGCTGGAGAAGGTTGACTCCTATACATGTCTTCTCAGAAGCCAGTGCCACTGAATTCACTAGAGCTTTCTCCCAAGAGGTATAGGATTGCAAACTAATCTCATCTGAAAGGTGTTCAAGACAGCCAAACTAAACCTCTTCTGCTCCACTGTTGCTTTGATGAGATGATGTATTGTGCAGGGATTGTGGGGCGTGAACAGTATATTTTTTATAAATACATTTTAAGAAAAAAAAACATGTGTTTTTAAATACATTTAAAGAAAAAAAAGGCAGGATATTGACCAAAAGTTGGAAATGCCTGGCACATGCTCTGGTTCTAGATCTGTAATGAATAGTGCCCCTTTTGTTATCAAGAGTGCTGCTATATGTGAGATGTGTGTGAGAGAAAAGTATTGGGCAGACCCTGTATTTGGTAAGGGTATGGAACAGCATTCCCCATCCTGCTGCCCTCCAGGTGTTTGAGATGACAAGTCCCAGCATTCCTGACCATGGGACATACTGACTTGCAATGATGGGAGTTGTAGTCCAACACCTTTGGAGGGCACCAGGTTGGGGAAGGGCTGCTCTAAACAAAAAAAAGAGAACTAGGTGGCTCTAAGTTGTTCGTGATCAGTTTTCCACAACCCCACAGTCACCTCTGCATATCATATTCTCCACCCTGTCCTCATGGTTTATCTGCTTTGGGAGAATGAGAATTTCACTTGCACTTTCTGCCTCCTTAGGGAGGATGTGGCATTAAGGCTTGTGAGCCTTAATTCCCAATTTCCCTGCTTTTTGGTGCTTGGTTGGAATCTGTAGAGCCTTAACATTGTTTTTGTAAACCGTAGGTTTTTTGTTTAATGAATTTCATGGCTTTGTGTAACGGATGACTGAATATTATACAGTTGACAACCAAGCCGACATCAACCAGAATGTTATACCATCTTGACATCCAATATAAAATCAAAGCTAGTGTTATGTGTTGAACTCACTTTTAACATTAATAAATCAACCAAAATGTTTGCATCTCCCTCATTTTTAAAGATAAAGAGATGAAACCTGGCATCATGGTGGCTCTTAAGTAGGGATATAGCTATGCCAAATATGAAGCAGATCCGTTCATGCCTTGATTTTTAGGATTTTTTAAAAGTTCAAACAGAAATCTCTTTGGGGTCCAGGACCTTGAGCAGTACAAGTTTAAAAAATGAAATTAAAGATAAAGAGATGAAACTTGGCACCATAGTAGCTCTGAAGTAGGGATTTAGCCATGCCAAGTTGGAAGCAGATCCGTTCATCCATTGATTTTTAAAAATGTTTAAAACTTCAATTAATTTTTTTTTAATTAACTAAAATGCTTACAATTCTATCATTTTTTAAGATAAAGGGATGAAACTTGACAGCATGGTAGCTCTTAAGTAGGGATTGAGCCATGCCAAGTTGGAAGCAGATCTGTTTATGCCTTGAGTTTTAGGAATTTTTAAAACTTCAAACCCAATACTCCTCTTTGGGGTCTAGGGCCTTGAGCAGTACATTAAAAAAAAGAAAGAAAGTAAAGATGAAGAGATGAAACTTGGCACCATGGTACCTCTTAAGTAAGGCTTTAGCCATGCCAAGTTGAAAGCAGATTGGTTCATGCCTTGAATTTTAGAAAAAAAATTGAAGTCAAACTTAAAAAAAAATATCCTAAAAATCAAAGCACGAACCGATCTGCTTCCAAGTTGGCATGGCTCAATTCTAGGGTGACCACTAGGGTGTGGCCTAGTGGCTAAAGTGTTGGACTGGGAGCTGGGAGATCTGGGTTCTACTCCCCACTTAGCCATGAAAACCCATTGGGTGACTTTGGGCCAGTTGCAGACTCTCAGCCCAACCCACCTCACAGGGTTGCTATTGTGAGGATAAAATGGAGAGGAGGAGGATTATGTATGCCGCCTTGGGTTTCTTGGCAGAAAAAAGGTGGGATATAAATGCAATAATAAATAATACTAAAAAACTGTCAGGATTTCCCCAGATTTCTCCTGGTTTTTGTTCTATCCTCAGTGTCAGGGGGGATTTTATACAATAGTCTATAATGACCTGGAATTACACACTTTCCCTTTTAAGGCCACCATTAGCGTGGCAGGGGGGAATGACATGCTTTCTGGAGGTGTGTCATTCTCTCCCACTGCTCCAATCAAGGCCTTAAAAGGGAAAAACGTGTCATTCCCAGGCATTATAGAAAAGGGCCTGATTGGAGCAGTGGGGTGGGGTGAGAATGACATGCTTTCCCCTCCTCCGCTCCAATTGGGGACTTTAAGGTGGCCCCAGAAAGCCATTTTCCTGCCCCCCCCACTAGGTGTCCTCTTTTTTGGTTTCCCAAATATGGTCACCCTACTCAGTTCTTGCACAGGCTGCATATCCATCCCTAGATATTTACTCAAAAGTAAGATCCATTGAATTTCCTTGGTTCTTGAAAAGCAACACACTTGCTTTTAGATTTGCCAGTCTCAGCATTCTATGTGTGCTATGAATGCCTGCTCTGTCTGTCCCTATAGTTTCCTGCAAGGTCCAGCCAGGGGAAGCCAGTAAATTAAACCCAGGGGTGGAGGCTGGGATTCCCTCAAGTTCATCTGACAGCAGGTGCTATAGAACATGGACCTTCCAGGAGTGTTGAGGCTGGATTTCTGGCAGACCCAGCCAGGCAACTTTATGGCCTGTTAGTCCCTCCATTTGGTAGCCCGCAGAGCACCTGCCTCATAAGGCAAATGGCCACATGAGAACTGTTATTATGGCCTGCTACTTTGTTTGTCTTTAGTAGTCTGTGGTCCAGATCTCTTCAGAAGGGGGAATAGTGTTTTGTGGTTGGGGTCAGTCTAAATTATCTCCAGGGGTCCCTTACTCAGTGCCTCCGATAGCAAAGAGATTGAGGATTTTCCCCAACTCTGTTACTCTTGAAGTTACTAGGCCTGTTGAAAATAGATTTTATAACATAAGCATGAAAACAGTGAATACCCCTTTTAACTTGTTAAACCAATGAAAACATGCCACACAAGAAGTCTTAAGATATGAATGGTTTATAAAGAAAAATAAATGCAAAAGAACATCAGATGCAGAAGTGAAATCTGAAACATTACTACTACTACTACTAGTAGTAGTATCCTGCCTTTTGCCCAATGCTGGGCCTCAGGGCAGCCTTACAAAACTAAAATATATACAGCTAAAACCTATAAATAGGAATATACTAGGCTGACCATCTGAAAAGGAGGACAGGGCTCATGTAACTTTAACAGTTGTAGAGAAAAGGAGATTTCAGCCAGTGTCATTTGTATGCAATTAGTTCCTGGTGAAATTCCCTCTTCATCACACCAGTTAAAGTTGCAGGGGCCTTGCCTTCTTTTGCATATGGTCACTCCAGTATAGTGCCTGCAACTTTAACTGTTGCGATGAAGAGGGAATTTTACCAGGGACTAATTGCATACAAATGACACTGGCTGAAATTCCCTTTTGTCTACAACTGTTAAAGTTACATGAGCCCTGTCCTCCTTTTCATATGGTCAGCCTAAATATACAAAAGTTAAAAATATAATTAAATACTTTTCAATATTAAAGCATTTTTAACATTTTAAATACATAATAATTTAAAAGTCAAAGGTTTAGACAGAGGTCCAGATTATTTGCCAAAGGCCTGCTGGAACCAAAAAGTGTTTGTCTGCATCCAAATACACATCAATGAGGGAGCCAGTGTAGACTGCAAGGATTAGAAAGAAAATCCATGTGAGTACACTATGCAAAATAAACGACAGCTCAACTGTTTCTAAACCTTATTAGAAAAACAGGGTGACTAGGCCGAAACCAGCGTTGTAGGCCCAGAAGCACTTCGAAAGGTTTCAACATTGTACTTAAAACTTAACACTGGCCCAAACTAATTAAATGAAGTGTTTGAAGCTTTCAACTTATAGCAGTATGGACCAAACTCTTAGAAAAGAGGGAAGGAGCACTGTGTGTGAGTGGGGTGGGGGAAATTAAAAGAAAGGTATAGCTACCTATTCCCAGGAGAGATCTGAAGATCAAGTTACCATGGATCCAGAGGAACCACACCCTGCTTCACCAGGGAGCAAAAGAGCAAACTGGCCTTATGAAGATAGCCCAAAATACTCTCAGAGCCAAAGGAATGCATGTTCCAGAAGAGAAAAGAGAAACTCTTCTTCTTCTTCACTCAAAAGGTCTGTGCTAGCGGCAGCGGCCATTTCACTCACCCACCCCACATTCTAAGGCAGGAGGGAGGGGGAAGAGTGTGTCACGTTATGAGGGAAGATGGCCGCCTCATTGACTTGAATGAGAGGTTAAAATAGTCCTTAAAAGTCAACCGAAAGGAATTTTAAAAAAACGAAAAGCTTTCCACCAACTACAGTCAAGGAGGAAGAAGACCCCACCACTGGATTAATTAATAAGGCTCTAGAAATTATGCAAATTGTGAGCACAAAAAGCAACCCGGAAGTAAATTTTACAAAAGCAGGGAGACAGGTTTGTATTCCATTTCTAACTTAATCTGCTCTCCTTCCCTCAATCTTTCACCAATCTTCTTGAAATTTTCAGGTAATGTAAAACAAACATTTCTTTCTGACACCTGTAAATTTCAGAAAGGTTGATGAAACATTTTCGATTTTATGGCTGTTAGAATGACCCCCCCCCCCCAATTATCACTTTAACATGACGGAATGTGTTTTTTACTGACGGCCCTTAACAATGGAGGCACGGCTGTGCCTCCATTAATTTACTGTGACATTGTCCGATCTTAGATGTAGAACAGACATTATGCATAAAACTATCCACATAACTCTCAGTGAGCATTTTGTGATTTGGAAGACAATGTGAGACGGGACAGAGAGAAGGACTGGATTCAGACAAAATGATAACCAATGGTGGTTTACATTGTCAATTGTTGGTTATTTAACCCACCATGGGTTATCGTATTGTGTGGAGGTTTTTTTTTTAATCAGCGGTTGATTATTTGGCCAAAATAACCAATGCAAATAGCCAGTGCTGTGCAGAGTTGGCTATTTAAGCCACCATTTGTTATTGTGTTGTGTGGAGGGCACCGTTGGTTATTTCCTCGGCCACCATTGGTTATTTTGTCAGTCACAGAGTCGCAAGGCAAGAGCTGTCAAAGCAGTGGCTGCCCCTCTAGTCCAGTTGGCTGGATAGATTTTTTTGGCAGCAGTGACTGATGGGATACTAGCAGGAGGACTAATAATAATAATAATAATAATAATAATAAATATAATAATATATTTATTTATTACCTGCCTCTCCCTCCAGATCGAGGCGGGGAACAACATCATCATAAAACACACAAAACTGATTAAAAATACACAAAACCAATACATCATTAAAATACCAATAGTCAAATCTGACTAATAGTCAATTCAGTGCTGATCCTAATCCACACCACTGTTCATTATGATCAACCTGTGTGCGGAGAGTACCCCTAGATAAACAACTGTTGATTTGGTTATTACCCCACCATTGACTATTGTGTTGTCTGAATTAAGGCAAGGGAAGTAAAATAACGTGGAAATCATAGGCTTATTCCAAAAGTTCTTTGGGTCAATTGAAAGATCATTGTTGAAGCTCTTAAAGAGGAGGAAAGAATTTGAGAAATCAAGTGTAAAACAATAACAAAAAATTGTTAGTCTGGGAGGTGTGATGTGGAAGATAAATGGAGATGCATACAATTTCTCTATTCAGAATCTCTTTTGAACAAAGCAAATGAAGAATAGAAGAAAAGGCAAAAATCCTGATCTCTTTCTGTTCAAAATAATGGGCATTACAAGAATTAGGATACTTTCCCCCCCTTATCACTATGTTATTATCATCCAGAAGTTGCCTGAATTTTAACATCTACATTAAGTGTAGTACACTCCCATCATTTTAACATTAAACTTATTATGACTAATAATAGGGGAAGATAAGTCAGATAGAGAGAACTAAGCTTGCAAGAATTATACTTCTTGCTGGTCAGACTGATCTTGGTTTGAAATGTGTGAATCTCATAATACATGTAACTTGGAAACTAAACATTTTTAAGTGGTCCTAAAATGGTTTCAAATGATAAATTGTATTTTAGATAAACATACATTATGAAAAAAAATAAGCCAGTATAAGTTGGTATGTAGCTGAATGATCTAGGAGAAAGGTTTGCCTTTACAGGTATTGCATTTTATTAAATTCCTCAAATTCAATTTATTCGTGTTTGAGAGCTGTGTTTGAACTGGGAACTGAAATACTTTTTTGGTATTGATTTAGATTCCATTATGCTCAGCAGAAAATGCATGAATGAAAAAGATATCTGGATTAAATGACTGGATTTCAGATTGATTTCGTATATCTCCAAAATCCTTTCTTAATTCCATTTGCAATATATTATTGTTATTATTAATTATTATTATCTTTATTTGTATCTGGGCCTCAAGGTGGCTTTACAAAATTAAAACATATACAGTTAAAAGCTATAAATAAAAATATACAAAAGTTAAAAATATAATTAAATAGATTTCAATATTAAAACATTTCCACATTTAAAATACATAATAAATTTTAAAAATATTAACATAGATACACATATTAGGGATGTGTATCGTATTGTTAAAATGTACGATAACGATATGATAAGGTCGTTATCGTGCATGTGTTTAACGATGACGATACGATAGAAAAACCTACGATAATCATCAGAGATGATAATTTTCGGGTGATTTTATCATTTTATCAGACTGCCATATAAATATACCTATAACTTCTGTTATTTTAAAAGTTAGAGGCTTGAAACTTCGTCACAGTGCTTATGGGGTGTACCTAAGTACGTGTATGAAATTTGAGATCGATCCCTCCAACCCTCGATTTTATATGATTTTTTAAAAGATTGTTTCCGTTTTGACAGGTCTGAATGAATGCACGTGCAAGCTGTCATTCTGATCTGTCAGAACTGAAACGATCTTTAATAAATTCATATAAAATCGAGGGTTGGAGGGATCGATCTCAAATTTGGCACATATGTGTAGATACTTTCTTTCTTTTAACAGAAGTGGTTGAATAAAACAGACTGAACTCGGCAAACTGATAGGCTGAACAAACCTGTAACGATAAGACTGCTGTAACTAATTGTCCAATGGCAAAGCTACCAGAAGTATAAAACAACAGAGCAAATCAGGACATACTTCTAACAGAATCAAAGCTCTACTACTACAGAACTTACAGAGCATGCTAGTCTTTTTATACAAAAGTCACCCAGGCTAAAAGAAAACTTATTTGGGTCTTCCTGGCTGCTCAGAAACATTCTCCACCCACTTGTGACCCGTTTGCACCCAAAGCTATGTGATGCACCCAGAATTATTTCTTCCCCCTGAGTAACCATTGTATTTGCACCTACCTATTGCTTTAAAAATCCCAAGAACAAATTAATCCATAGCTAGCTCCCTTAGCTTGTGATCACCTTCCATTGCTATTCCTACACCCATTCTCAATGGCATGTGGATAACTCTACAAGACACATTCTGTTCAACAGTGGGGTTGTTCATTAGGCAGTGGTTTGGCCAAAACATCTGTGAACATCTGTTCTAATGGACAATACTGGAACTTGCTTATCCTTTGCTCCTACAATTCCAACACTTTCTACATTGGTTCCAAATAAAATCAAATACTTTGTTCACTAAAAGTCCTATATAAGTCACCTGTAGCAATTAAGATGTTAAATCAGTTTTAACTGGAAATATTTCATTTTATCTGGACCAATTAAAGGGTGCAATCCTATGCATGTTTAGACAGAAAAAATGTCCTACAACTCCCAGCATGCCCCAGCCAGTAACTTGAGAATAGGCAATGGTCCCAAAGACCACATCCAGCCTACAAAATTATTCCCCACCATTCAGTCAGCAACCCTGTAGGCCACTTTTTACTGTGTAAAATAGATAGGAGAGAGACCTTTGTGGATGGCGGAGGGGGGAAGCAGTAGTGGGCTGCTATGGCAAGTTAACTAAATTGTATGGCCTGATTCAAACTACTAGGGAATAGATATGCCTGTGTTTTTAATGCTGGGGACTGTTGGCTCCAAAGATTATAGTACAAAGGACTGAATCTTGCTGAATATCAGATGTAAAAGATGAAAACATGCTGATCAACAAACAAACTAAATGAAAAAACAAACAAATGAAAGTAATATGTTTGACATCCCAATGTACTTTTGTATTTACTCATGTTCCTAAATCAGACATATTCTTAAAGAGGTTTGCTGATTTTGGGTTTTAATATTAATGTGATTATTATTATTCCCAATATCTTCCTCTTTCACCTAGTATTAAACTTAACTAAGTAAAAGGCATAATTATGCCTTTGGGAGTAGTCTTTGGGAGAAATGGTAGATTAGATATTTGGAACAATATTTAACATGAAACTGTATCACACATATGAGGTTTTAGACATTGTGTTTGTTTTATATAAAATAATAAAAATAAGCAAAATCTAATTAGGATGTATGATGTTATGTTCTTCATTCTTGTGAAGTACATTTATCTTCAGTAACTACAGTTCTATAGTCAAACTATTTAAAATGTACTATTCCCATTGCACATTTGCCCTAAAGTGTGTTCATCAAAAGATCATTTATCCATTGTAGGGCAGGGGTATAAATTCAATGAAGTCTGCAGGAAATAGCACTTTGCTATTTCCTGCAGACTTTGCTAATAGCACTGGTTATGATGAAAGAGGAAATCATTAATATTGAGTTATTAATTTCTGATGCTGACATGCCCTCCGTTATTACATGTTAGAAAGAGTAATGTAGAGTGACCAAAAGGAGAGAAGGCAAAGAATTCCAATTGTTCTGTAGTAGGCAGGAGCTTTAGGAAAGAAAGCTAATTGATTAGCTGGTACTGGTGACAAAAAACTTGGACATGGTTTTGGGATGGTCAGTATCTTAGACTGAATACAAGTGGTTTGGAAAGTGGATAAAATAGAAACTCTCCTAAGAACTCATTTTCTTTTATTACCTTATCTTTTAGATTCTATCTACCGATAAATGAGTTTAATTTACCTGAGCAATAAAAGTCTGTTACCACCTCCTTTTCAATTAAGCATGAGCCAGTCTATATTAAGCACTTTAAAATACTATTGAAGCATATGTTTAACATTTCCATTTGTTTAACTTGGTCATTTTATGATATATTTTTCCAAAGGGAGTGGAGGACTGAGGAGAAGAGATAACGGAAGCTTATATGCTAATTATCTAATTTCCTTTTCCTTACTTATTTCAAATAGGGTCGAAACAACTTGGGTTCCATTTATGTTTGGGCATCTGGAAATGGTGGAAGGAGTAAAGATCATTGTTCCTGCGATGGTTACACCAATAGCATCTACACTATCTCCATCAGCAGCACCGCTGAAAGTGGCCGGAAACCTTGGTATCTGGAAGAATGTGCCTCTACGCTAGCCACAACTTATAGTAGTGGAGAATCCTATGACAGGAAAATAGTATGTGGTCTTTTCAACGTGTTCAAAGTGTATTTGTATCTCATCTTGTGGAGAAAAAAAAAGGAGGATATCAATAGGGGTTTGTGTATATAAACAAATCTTATCTAGAAAATGAAATTTGCTGGTCACTAAGCTCATAAAGGATCGGAAAGACTGCACATTTAAGCCCCCCCCCCAAAAATCTTTGTCAATCAAAAGTTGATTTGCAAAACAAACAAACAAACAAACAAAAATACCTGATCATCTTCATACTAGAAATGTGCATGCCCATCGGATCGGAACCGGGATCGGAACCGGAACTGAGGCCTCAGATCAGATCAGATCGGAGGCTTCCTGGTTCGGTTCAGACCCGATTCCAAAAATCGGACATCTGATTTTCGGATCGGACGCCATTTTAGCTGTTTTCGCCATAGGCTTACATTAGGGGAAAGAAAGCTTTCCCCCAACGCAAGCCTATGGAGAAAACATGGGGGCAGGTGAGTGGGGGCCTAACTCCCCCTTCCCTGTCCCTCCCCCCCACTTGCGCTCCTTACCTGCTGGGGCACCCGCTGCCGTCCGCTGGTCCAATCTACTGAGAACCAGGCTTCGCGCCTAGTTCTCAGTAGAGCACCAGGTCACCTGGTGCTCTACTGAGAACCAAGCTGCGAAGCCTGTTTCTCAGTAGATTGGACCAGCGGGCGGCAGTGGGAGGCAGCAGGCGCCCCAGCAGGTAAGCCCCCCTCCCTTGCGCTCCTTACCTGCCAGGGCGTCCACTTCCCTCCGGTGCGCGGATCTACTGAGAACCAGGCTTCGCTGCCTGCCTCACAGTAGCACGCCAGACCACCTGGCGCACTACTGAGAGGCAGGCCGCGAAGCCTGGTTCTCAGTAGATCTGTGCACCGGAGGTAAGCGGACGCCCCGGCAGGTAAGTGGGGGGGGCCCTCCCGCCTCCCCCGTCGCGTTCCTTACCTGACGGGGCCGTCCACTTCCATCCGCTGACGCCTGTGGGCGGCAGCAGATGGAAGTGGATGGCCCCGGCAGGTAAACCCCCCCTCGCACTCCTTACCTGCTGGGGCTGTCCGCAGATAGCCCTGGCAGGTAAGAAGCGTGAGAGGGGGGAGGGGGTCTGATCCTCCTATCCAATCTGATCTGGATCGGGTCCTGGTCAGATCAGATCAGATTGGATCGGCCAATCCAGGTGCTGGGGATTTGGATCGGATAATTTTATCCAATCCCAGCTGGTTTGGGTCTGGATCATGGATCGGACCCAATCCGATGCACACCCCTACTTCGTACTATAGGGAGGATGGAAACAGGTTTGTTATTTCTCAAACCTCGTTTTCCATCACAGATACAGATTTGTTCAACATGTTATCCTTATCACTCTCTTGCTGCTAATAAGGAGTTAAGATCAGCTGCTTTTTGAAAATATTGTCTACCATTTGTTCTACTAATCTGGGATATTAGCCATCTCTCCTGGAAAGTTTGCTGTTTTCAAATGATTAATTTTAAAGACAAATTCTGAGGTAACTTTCCATTCCAGTGATGTCTCTGTTCTTATCTGCTTGTTTGGGAAGAATATATATCTTTGGCCTATTTCCTTAGCCTCCTTGATAAATAATAATAATAGGGAAACAATCTTTTTATTTCCCAGCAAATAACATTCCTGTGATGAAATGTCTCATCATGTTTTCATGAGTCCTTTGGTGACCTTTGGTTCATGGTAAAATATTTGATATCCTGCTCTTCTTGCACAATTCTGTTAGTAGCCCTTTCCCATTTCCTTGAAAATATGATTTAATTTAGCACACGTTGCTTCTTGAGAATGTTACTCCATAAGGTCTTCTGATACATGCCATGCAGAAGCCTTAAATAAGGTCATTTTGTATTTTTAATTTATTTAAGAAAAACAATAGGTTAAAGAAAATAATTGTACCCTCATCGACCTGACAGATTTGGGTACCTATTCCTCTGTGGCTACAAAGCTGACCCTGTTGTTGACATTAATGCAACAGGATGCTCTAAGTACAAACTGCAACCCTTACTGGATTGTAGATTGCTTTTAAATCTTGCTTCTGCACTATCACATTTCTAAATAATTATCAGTAGATGTAATTTCAGAAAACTATGGCACAAGGTCACCATAGTTAAAAACAGGATATGACATCAAAACTTTACAATATTTGGATGTCGAATAAACACAGATCCCTGAAAAATCCGGGCTGATCCAAAACAGATCTGTTTTGCCTACTCACATTGCAATGCCTCCCAGCTGTACCCCTTTCCTGACACTTTTTCCTGAAAGTGTCAGGAAAGACTCATGGCAATTGTAGGATCAGGATTTATGCTTGGATGCTACTGCAAGCATTCACAAACAGATCATATGATTAGCCCTTGAAATTTTCTCAGCTTGGTGGCTAAGAATCACTTATATTCCTTGATACACCCCATCATCTGTGATAGCAAAATACACTTCTTAAAAAGCATCCTGGTTATAATGGACCCAAAAAATCGGATCGGAATCGGAACCGGAACCGGTGCATCAGATTGGAATGGATTGGAGACTTCCCGGTTCGGACCCGATTCGAATCCGAAAATCGTACGTCCGATTTTCGGATTGGTCGCCATTTTAGGTGTTTTCACCATAGGCTTATCTTGGGGGAAAGAAAGCTTTCCCCCAGTGCAAGCCTATGTCAAAAACATGGGGACAGGTGAGTGGGGACCTGACTCCCCCTCCCTCCCCCCTGTCCCTCCCCCCCCACTCGCGCTTCTTACCTGCCAGGGCACCCGCTTCCGTCCGCTTCCGTCCACTGTTCCAATCTACTGAGAAACAGTCTTCGTGGCCTAGTTCTCAGTAGAGTGCCAGGGGATCATCACCTGGCGCTCTACTGAGAACTAGGCCGCGAGGCCTGTTTCTCAGTAGATTGGAACAGCCAACGGCAGCGGACCAAAGTGGGCGCCCCGGCAGGTAAGTGGGGCCCTCCCCCTCCCCCCCACTCACACTCCTTACCTGCCAGGGTCGTCCACTGTCGCCCGCTGGTCCCTTCTACTGAGAAACAGGCTTCGCAGCCTTCCTCTCAGTAGTGTTCCAAGTGATGACGTCACCCAGCGCTCTACTGAAAGGCAGGCCGCGAAGCCTGTTTCTCAGTAGAAGGGACCAGCGGACGACCCTGGCAGGTATGTGGGGTCCCCCCTCCCCCTCCCCCCCACTTGTGCTCCTTACCTGCCGGAGTCCCGCGCTGCCGTCCGCTTCATCCGTACTACTGAGAAGCAGGCCTTGCGGCCTGTTTATCAGTAGTATGGAAGCAGCGGACGGCAGCGTGGGATGGCAGCAGGTAATGGGGGACCTCCACCTCCCTCCCTCCCACTCACGCTCCTTACGTGCTGCCTCCTCACTGCCGTCCACTGCTGACCGTTGCTTCAGTACTACTGAGAAACAGGCCTTGAGGCCTGTTCCACAGTAGAGCGAGGGCGCACTGAGTGATGACGTCACCCGTCGCGCCGTCGCTCTATTGTGGAACAGACAGCAAGGCCTGTTTCTCAGTATGGAAGCAGCGGGCGGCAGTGGACGGCAGCGAAGAGGTAGCAGGTAAGGAGCACGAGGGGGGAATGGGGGAGGAAGTCCAAAGTCCGATCCTCCAATCTTTTCCGATCCGGATCAGTTCCTTTCGGATTGGGTTGGAGTAGATCGGATGATCCAGCTGCGGGGGGTCGGAATCGGATAATTGTATCTGATTTTGTCCAGATCGGGTCCAGATCGTGGATCAGACCTGATCCAATGCACACCCCTAGTTATGATGCCATTGACCTACCAGCTTTGCCACAGCTCAATTAGGTGACACAGCACAGTTCATCAAATGTCCTGTATCTTTGCATTCATTTGCTCCTCTCAAGACACATATCAAAGAATCTATTAAACTTTTGGGATTGTGCTCTCACACTGTTGTTCCTCCTGTCCGTGCTTTTTTTGTGATAAAAATTGTTCAGATGTTTTTAAAAGTTGCAATATGCAGGTGCTGGCATAAGCATGTAAACTCCAGCTGATAAGTTGCCTCTTCAGAACAATTATCTTTTAGAATGTACATGTTTCTATTTCCGGGGTGCTATAAGAAATCTAGCTTTTCTTTTCTTTTTCTTTTTTTTTTGTATACTTTCTTTTGTACCTCCAGTTTTGTGTTTTTACTAGAGATGTGCACGCCCAAAAATATCGTATTTTATCGTTATCAGAATTTCGGACCAAAAAATTATTGTCTCCGATAATATCGTAGGTTAATTATGTCATCTTCATGATAATTATCGGAAATCTGATATTTAATTTGCAGCCCCATTGTGCCCTATAGAACTGAATTTTTTAGAAAAAATGTCTAGAACCTCTGTATTTTCAAAGGTACAGGCTTGAGATTTGGTCACAATGCTTATGGGGTATGCCTAAGTATGTGTATGAAATTTGAGATCGATCCCTCCAACCCTCGATTTTATATGAATTTATTAAAGAACGCTTAAGTTCTGAGAGGTCAAAAGTTGCACGATCTTTCAAAAATTCATATAAAATACAGGGGTGGAGGGATTGATCTGAAATTTGGCACACATGTGTAGCAACATGTGCTAGACAGGTGTATGAAATTTGAGATCAATCCCTCCAACCCTTGATTTTATATGAATTTATTAAAGATCCTGCAACTTTTTGACAGGTCTGAATGAACGCATGTGGCGAGCTGTCATTCTGACCTCTCAGAACTTAAATGATCTTTAATAAATTAATATAAAAATGGGGGTTGGAGGGATCGATCTCAAATTTCATACACATACTTAGGCATACCCCATAAGCCCTGTGACCAAGTTTCAAGCCTCTAACTTTTAAAATACAGAAGTTATATGTTTATTTATATGGCAGTCCAATAATCCAATATAATCGGGCTGAAAATTATTGGATCGGATATTTATTGGAGGTTTTCCTATCGTATCGTTATCGTTAATCAGATGTCCGATAATGACCTTATTGTATCGTTATTGGACATTTTAACGATATGATACACATCCCTAGTTTTTATGTTCAAAATTGCCATCCTGCAGCCATAACACAGGATAGAACAGTATGCATGTCGGCAGGAAGCCACTTGGTTAAGGCAATGTTGCAGAAAACTATTCTCCCCCAGACTGTACATGTAGAATCATATGAATTCTCATTGGCCTGGTTTGAATGATCAAATCCTGGTCTAAGAAGCCAGGATATGTATGAGCTCTGTGCACCCACATTCAGCCCCATTGCTGTTGCTTTGCTCCTCCCTTAGCATGAGTGAGCCAAGATACAGGAAGCCATGGTTAACTATACTTTCCTGTTACTTGTGAACCAGGAAGTATGGCTAATGGTTTCCAAACAAACCAGGATTTGGAAGCCAACTTTACAAATTGAAATAAAATTTGGTCATAAACTATAGCATGTTTTCAACTCATACAAATTATGCCTGCCTCCAGTGCCCGTGAAGAATCCGTTGCATGACATTTTCAACATACTTATGTATCATCTTGTGCTACAACAGAAAAAGAAAGTACCTTCAGGATTTCATTAAGGTTTATTTTCAGTTTTGGCAACAACTAGCTTGAAGCCCTTGGTAGGTTAAAATGTTCCAAACACTGCTGCAGGCTCAAGATTGGAATATCAAATATCTCAAAATACAAGGCTTAGGGTGAGAGCGGCGATAATGGTATCAGCAAAGGGGGGGGGGAGGCTGTGTTTGACCTGAATAACTAACCTTCCCCAATAGATAGCATCAAAGAAAAACTGATGGCATGCCTTCATAATAGCTGCATAGAAATGCAGTTTCTCCCTTACATCTTCAGAGCAAGTCAAGGCATTTGTAGAAAAGTGCTGCAAAGAAGTATCTGGGTGAGCACAAATCTAATCACCCGCAAAGGCAGAGGGCTCCCTCAAGCAGCACAGTTAACTAGGGGGCCGAGCCTATATAACTAGGTAGCTTTGTCTCCTTCTCCCTCCTGCAGCCCCTTGCACTCCCCCAGCATTTCTTCAGAAGATTAAGGTTCTTGTTGTTGTTTTGCATTGCCTTGAAATTATCTCCCTGGCAACCTGCTTCAGGCAGCACCATGGATGGCAGGGTAAGGGGAATAGATAAAGGCATGAATTAGTGTCTGAATGATGCAGCAAGATGTCTTAAGGCACATTCCTATGCATGTTTGGACAGAAAGAAGTCCTTCAACTCCCAGCATGGCTGGCTGGAGAATGGTGGGAGATGTAGGACTATTTTTCTGTTTAAATATGCATAGGATTGCACCTTTAAAGTGTTAGCCCTAGCAAAAGAGACACCATATGGACTCCACCTCAGTCTTGGGACAGCACTTTTCCTCCTCAGCCCCCACCATTACCACAAACGTTTTGGCTATGGGCCTGGGAGACTCAAACTATTTTGCCCTTTATGAAGACTTGCTGTGGCAAAGTTTTTAAACTCCGCATTTAAGGCCAAACCCATGAGTGGTGTTCTTAGTGATATTGGCATTGTACCTTGTGTAGATCTGGACACAAAAGCATTAAGCTTGGCATGAAGTACATGTTTTATTCTTGACCATTGTTGAGAATGCAAGACTTTGCTTTTCACATAATGTCTCTCCCTGCATACTATTATGCTGACTTCCAAGTTATTCCAGCACATGCATAACTCAACTTCTGTGGCATGTCACCTTCTTGGCTCCCTGTTAACTTTTCTGCTGGCAGTTGCATTTATCTTTTCAATTGGTGTTCCACATTATTGTTTTAGCAGCTTTGTAAACGGTTCCCTGAGGCTTTGTAGAAGATCATTATACTTTTACTTATTTTTATAACTGATGCAAAGTGTATAAACCCACCTTGGGGCAACTTGTATCAACTTCTGCTATACGGCATTGTGTGCTGCCTTTTTCCGTTACATTTTGATATTTTCCTATAACAATTAATGGTGAAATCATGAAACTAATCATGATTTCAAATTCATTTTCTGGTTGATATGAATGTCTTTGGACATGATTGCAATGTTTTGAGTTTATGGGATGTTTTTTGTTTAAGGGTGGGAGAGAGAGAGAGACTATATAAAATCCCAGTCTTCTAACACCTATACACACTTAGGACACAATCTTATGCATGTTTAGACAGAAAAAAGTTATACAACTCCCAGCATTCCCCAGCTATGCTGGCAGGGGAATGTTGGGTGTTGTAGGACTTCTTTCTGTCTAAATATGAATAGGAAGTGAGCTTAACCTGGGAGTAAGCCCATTGAATTTAAGAAGACTTACTTCTGAGCAATCATGCATAGCATTGTGCTGTTAATCATTCAGGAGTATTATATACTTATAGCATGTATACATGTTGTATACACTAAAATAATAGCATTTGTTTCAAAAACATGTATTTTAAAACATATGTGCAACACAGGTACAAAAAACATGGGCTGTGATTTCCTGTAGCACAAACTTAAATGGGTATACAGGACTTTCTTGACACAGCACATGATGTAATTAAAGTGTTTCAGCTGAGAAACTGAGACAAAATGTCTTCTCCCTCTATTCAAGTGCAGATAATACAAGTTGCTACTCTTGTCCCAGAATGTATAAAACGTATAGAATGGTGAAGTTTAATTTTGCATGTAATATTACCGTAAAATATTGAACAAGACTTCAATCATTTGACAAAACTCAGTGATAAAACTTCTCATGATTTTAATGGCTTTGGATTTCACTAGTTGCCTGAAATTTCATTTCTGTTCTGGGAAGCAATAGTTTTGGATATCCCCAAGCTTCAAGGTGTTGAAAATGCATTTAAAAATGTTGTACCCACACATAATAAAAGGAATAGGAAATGTCCACAAGTCATTTGTACAACTAAAACATGCTTTGAGTCCTGCAACAATGTTCTCAATTACATGCTTCCCTTTTTTCCAGATCACTACAGACCTAAGGCAACGTTGCACCGACAGCCACACAGGAACATCAGCATCTGCACCTATGGCTGCAGGAATCATAGCATTGGCACTGGAAGCAAAGTAAGAGTTAAGTTTTATTTTTTTTAACTAGCTGATATACCCGGCGTTGCTCGGGCCCCCTAATATATATATATGTCTGTGAGGTAATAATCTTAAAGTAGTAGGCCGGAGCTAGGCCTGTGAGTTAACTTTTAATCAAATTACTTTTCTTTCTTTTTTTCCTCTTACCCTCATGAAAACCCTGCAAGGTAGGCTGATGCTAGGCCTGTGAGGTAACTTTAAAATGAATTAAATTTGTTTCTTTTCTCTCTCTGTCTCTCTGTCTCTCACCCTTGATGCATGGCCAGGGCTGCCTTAAAGCCACCGCCGCCATGATTTTCTTGTCCCCACAGAAAATGAAAACTACAACTCCTGGCATGCCTTTCATCATATTGCCTGACTTGTCCAATGGGAGTCCTTCCACAGACTCACGGGAAGTGAAATCTGGCTGGGCCAGTCGACACTGCACTGTTCAATCGGTGCTCATAGGTAGGCCGTGAGGGAGCCGGCCTGCTGACTGACTGATGGTTAGCTCGGTTGCCGTTGGCAATGGGCCCAGATCTGCAGCCTTCTGCCCTCCTGCTTTTGATGGGGCCTAGCAACTGATGCAGCTGGCCCCAGGCACTCTCCCTTCAGGCCCAGGAGGGTGAGCCACTACCAGATGATGGCTGCCAAAACTTGATAAGTCTTCCCTCCTGCCCAAGGCATGCTGTGAGTTGTAGGCATAAACCTAGGTCCCTGAATAATGTGTTAGTCTTTGAACACCATTTTAGGTGTGGTAGGAGACAACTGGAGAGCGGGCCTTCTTAAATGTGGCACCTTGCTTATGGAATTCTTTTTCCTAGGCAGGCTGGCCTAGTGACTGCATTAATAGCTTTCCAGTGCCAAGTGAATATTTCCCTCCCCAAGGCCTTTTAACTTGATGAGATTTTTTATACTGCTTTTTTTTTTTTTGGTCATAACTAAACCACAGCATTCCAAGACAGATGCAGGAATTACTGAATAAAGATTTTTATGTAAAAGCCTGAGTATACCATTGAAACAGAAGAGTGAATGGAGAAAAGACTGATATAGCTGAAGCTAGAATGGAAATGGTGGACCGGGTTAGTGGCAGTTGGAGAAAGTCAGGTAACAGGAGAACAAAGACAGTTAGTGAGTTAGGATTGATAGTGACCTGCAACCTATCTACACACGCAGGATAAGACACTTTGAAAACGTTTTGAAAACTGTATCTGGAGTGTGTCCTGGGCCCCAACAGTTATCACTACTGTTATAAACCGTTTTAAACCGCTTTAAAGCAGTAGTGTAGATCGGCTCCTGGTTTGCACATAGTGACCTGGCTTACTAACCCATGCTTTATTTAAAATTAGCCACTCTACATGCCAGTTCTACACCTCCCAGCATGCCTTTCACGGCCCACAGGTGCCCGAGTCCTCTGAGAGGTGCTTCCCTCCTCTCACTGCCGATGCTGCTCATCAATAAAGCATTGAGGAGTAACATCACCGAGGAGGGGAGGTAAGCAGCTATCAGTGGATGTGCCTAGTTCTGGTACATTGTACAGCCAGACTTATCACTGTGTTAAATTTCAAGTTTCTAACTCATCTGGAAGTGGGTTAACATTTCCAGACATACATGAAACACATATACTTCCCACTTTATAGGTAGAGAGGAAAAGTCATTAAGACATAGATAATTTTTCCCAATTTATGCTGCATTTTTTTCACTGTGTTTTACCCCAAGACATGTGGGCTCTGATCCCCACATTAATTAAAGCTTGATGTGAATGGTAGTTACATTCTAATAGAGTCTCACTTGCTTAAAATGAACTTATCTCTAACTGCTCATTAAGAGATTTTTCATTAATCAATATTCCAGGCTCATGTACTACATCAGGAATGTAGATATTACTAAAATATCCATTATGAATACAAAATCAAATTCCACATGAAGTTGAATGGTTTTACTGGAAAGAGAAGAAATATGCAAGTGACACAATCAGCTGTTATAAATACCATAAACTGTTCCTTACCAAATGACAGATTTTGGATCATATTTGGGTACATGTATCAGAATTGTACTTACTTTCTGAGTATATAGTTCATAACCAGTTACATTTGTTTGCATTTATTTTAAATATTACATTGAAATAGTGCCCCCAACAGTGTAGTAATGACTAAGAAAGCAATCCTAACCCCCTGATATTGCCTGCTAAGGGTGGTTAGGTTTTGGCATAGGGGCCCCTCAAACTTCCTCTGATGGTGAAGAGGAATTCAATTTGTGGGTGAACTACTGCAGAGCCCCCTTCCCACTGTGTCCACAGAGAGCTCCATGGGTGAAAAGTAGCACTAGTGTTGTTCCTGCCAGAGGTAGCAAGCATGAGATCCAAAATGGTGTATTCCAGGAGCAGGCTGGGTCATAGCCAGTTTTGGAACTACTCGATCCAAAGCTACTCTGTTCCTCCAAATCAGGCTCAATCCATGCCCCTCAGACATGTCAGTCTGGAGGTGGTGTAGCTGATTCTAACCCAACACCCAACACCACTGATTTCAGTAGAGTTATCATTGAAACTGAAGAGATCTGCTGGGCTGAAATCCCCACCAAAACCACCCCACACACTTTCTGCCTTGGGCAGTACCAGCCAGAAGCAATTCTGATGTGGCAGGAGATAGGTGGCATTGCTCCCCCCAGTTAGCTCAGTAAGTTGCACTGAAAAATAGTATGGTTGCAGCTAACTTGTTCTTTGAGTTTCACTACACTAGGGCCTATATTTATGAGACATTCAGCACCATTTAAATAATTACTGGTGAACATGAGGAAGGGATTATATAAAAGACATAAGAAATTGAATAAGAGACAATAATAGATTGTAATTAAAAATCTGATATTGTCTTAAGTAGATTAGTGCTTGTGTTATAAGATTGTTCTTAATACAGTGCTTGGAAAAAAGTGAACACAACCATATTGTTTGAAAATATATTTTTCAATTACATCTTAATCTTAGTTATAAACTACCCATAGAGTTTACAGATAACATTCAAATTATATTTGTCAACATTTATGTATGATTACTTATTTAACAAATTGATATTGCTTCTGATTATTTGAAATCTAAAGCAAAGTATTCTTGTATATGAACCATCATAATATGTGGGCACCCAAACCAGAAATCGATGGCACCTTGGGTTTTAAATGTATTGTGTTGGTTGTTGTTAGCTTAGAATTTATTAAGCACCATACCAAGATTAAAAACAAGACAGCCCTGTCCACAAGTTTATGATCTAAAAAGCACAAAACACACACACACACACATGGAAAAGGAAGAGGAAAATAAGCAAGCACGTGCATCACTTTTGAAAATTATGTAGTTCTAATAATTACTGAAATAGTTCAGAGATGGAAGGAACCAAATGCCTTGCTGTCCTATATCTCCCTCTTCTACAAAGAAACGTGAACAAATGATTGTGACACATACTAATCATTAACAGTATACAATACTTTTCTTAAATTAGTGTTTTGTACATTTGCATACAGTATGAGCTACATCCAATGTCATGCAAGCGGATCTCTGATCATGCAAGGGGGCTTCCCTTTCCTTTCCTCCTCCTGCATTCCCCACGTGCCCCCCCAGATCTGCTTTAGAGGGTCCCCCAACCATAGGGACCAGTTTTATGATAAACCTGGGTGGTGCCGGATGTTTGTTCTGCTGGTATATATGATGTGCTTTCTTTGGTTTAGGTAAAAAACAAGATTCCAGTCACATTTTGCACCTAACCATATTTGTCCTTTATTTCTGAATTAGCCTAGTTATTGGAGGCTGCAATCCCAGTCCATTACAATCATTTGGAATATTGTTGTTGATTTCTACAGGTGTAGTATTTCCCCCTTAGTAGTGAAATATTTCCTTTCAGTTGATTCAGTGAATATAAAGGATGTAATTTCTTTTCTAACATTAGATGTTACAGACAAATATAGGAATGCAGCAAAAAGATGAATAACAAATTAATTGCATTGCTATGGATCATGATAAATTGCAGATATATATGCTGAACTATCAGTTAGTGGGGAACTATATGATATCTAAATTGTATACGGAGACTGTAGAAGTCTCTCTTAGAACTGTGCTCTGTGGTACCATAGGATGACCTTGAATAGTGCCTTTTGTATTATCAAGTAGGCACCTGGTTTAGGCTTGTAGATAAATCTATGCAGGGCTAAAAAAAATTAATTATCCTAAATATGCCATGAAGTCAAGTCATGGTCTAAGAGCTCCCGCTACCACATATGTGATTGTCCTACTCTTTGTAGTGGTTTGCTTCAAATTTCCTAATTCTTAGAAATATCCTGTTCGGATAAAGACTCCAGGGGACTGATTGAAACAGATGGTCACAGGGTGGTGGTCACAGGACCTCCCAGAGTTCCCAGAAACAGCAGGAGTCACCCTGATACAACCTAAAGCCAAATTAATCTTTATATCTTCAAGCAGGGTCTGATGACTGTTAGAAGCTTGCCCTCAGATGAAACTGCAAGGAATTTAAAGGAGCAGCAGTCTCTCTTAGAACTGTGCTCTGTGGTACCATAGGATGACCTTGAATAGTGCCTTTTGTATTATCAAGTAGGCACCTGGTTTAGGTTCCCTACCAAAAAGGACTATGTGAGGATAATGAAGGAATATAAGGAGAGACCTGCTGGATTACTCCAAAGGTCCATCTAGTTCTGCATGCTGTTTCCACAGTGGTCAAGAGATGCCACACAAACAGAATATGAAAGTAATACTACTCTTCTACTGTTGCTCCCTTGCAGCTGCTATTCAGTGGCATTCTGCCTCTGAGTATCCAGTTCTATTCAGCCATCTTGACTAGTAGCAACTAATAGACCTATCCTCAATAAATTTGTCTAATTCTTTTTTAAAGCTGACTTTGTTGGTAGCTATCACCAAATCTTCTGGTAATTAATTCTGTAACCTATGTATGTACTATGTGAAGAAGTACTTCCTTTTCTCTGTCCTGAATCTATGGCCAATCACTTTCATTGATTGGGTTTGCACAACACACTAACCCACATTGAGTGGATGAGTGTGAGTTTTTGTTAAACTGTTGGATCTTTGTTGAATTGTGGGACAGTGTGTGTTGTCTGAACCCAGAACATTTTCTACAGGGTGCCTTGTTAACCATGCAATGTGACTTATTTTTCTCAAACAAGCCACCTTGAGAACCCATGGTTTGTTGTTGTTTTGTTCAGGGTGTTTAGCAAGCCATACTGCATAGTTAACAAACTACACTATGGAAAATACTGTGGGTTCAGACTACATGCAAACCCATGGTTCAGGAGCGACCCACACTCAACCATTGAGTGTTGGTTAGTGTGTTGTGTGAACAGGTGACTTTCATTCTAGTATTAAGGGAAAAGGAGAAAGCTTTTTCTCCACTCAGTTGCTCCAGATCTTGCATATTTTATAAACACTAGTCATCTTTTTCTAAACTAAAAAAGACTCCCTATAGGGAATGATCTAACTCCTTGATCATTTTAGCTACCTATTTCTGCAATTTTTCAAACTCTACAATATCTTTTTTGTGATGAGGTGACCTGACATGTGCAGAACATTCTAAATGTTGCTACAGCATATACTTAATGGCATTACATTTTTGTAATGGCATTACATTTTTTCCAAACCCCTTTCCTAATAAGCCCTAATGGGGAATTTGCCTTTTTTCACTCCATCAACACTTTGGGCCACTTCAAGTCATAACAATCCTGTCTTGCTATACCATGGTTTATCAATCCTGGAACAAGCATCAGTCCCATGTGCTTCTCCCTCTTCCTGCCTCTCCCTTCCTCCTATTGTGCCTGCTTTGAAGCTGTGATCCTAGTTTGCTTAAACCAGAGTTTCCTATTACATACAAAATGGGGAACTCTGACATGTCAGTTTACTAATCAGGATCTTAGCCCATGCTTTGATACCAGTTAGTAAACTGACATTAAGCAAGAGTTGCCTGTTTGGAATGTAACAAGGAACTTGGGTTTAAACAAACCAGGCTCACAGCACTGAAGCCAGTGAGGAGGAGGAGGAGGAGGAGGAGGAGGAGGAGAGGAAAAGGAAGAGGACACAAGTCCAATGCTCATTCTAAGCTTGATAAATGATAGCCCAATTTGAATCAATCCTTTCACTGAATATCCACCACAACCCCAAGGTCTTTCCTGGATAGTTACTGTCAGTTCCTGATGTATTTCCTGTTGTGCACATCACTTCATATTTGACTAAAGTGAACCTCATTTGCCATTTTGTTTCACGTTCATCCATTGTGAAAATATTCTTCATGGTCCTCTTGGGCCATGGTGAAATCATTTGGTATCAACCATAAACTTGACTACTACCTCCTGCTGATAGTATTTGTGGCAGATTCAGAGGCCATAATACCTTGTAGATAGATTATCCTAGTTTGCAGTCACTATCAAAGTGGGCTGGGAGCCAGGTCATCATCAGAACACAAAGCTTCTCATATGAAAAGAGAATTGTTATATTTCTCCTAATGGAAGTTTTTAATATATGCATAGCAGGCCCACAATTTGGATTGGAATCCAAACATTGATGCTCATGTGTACAGTAACATTTTGAGGCTGAATGTGACTTTGTGTCAGTATTGAAGCAATGCTGTCATCTCTGGAGCCAGACAATATAATTCTCAAAGTGATCCACACCCATTAATTTGGCTGGAAGGGTCAGTGTGCCTGCTGTATTATTGTGATTGTTGAAGGAATAGTCTGTAAAACAGAAGCAAATTTCCTTTAAGAGCTACACTCATGTGATTCTCTGACAAAAAAATGAAATTATTCAGTGACCTTCATCTTTTTATAGGATAACATGTAAACAGGACATAAATGCCCAATCTGCTTCTAGAAGGCTTAATATTTTGTTCTAGTTCCACAAGTGAGTAACTGTATTTTTTTTCTTCATGTTCATAATATAATGCCAAATCAGCAAAATCAAACACCAAGTAGCTAAAGATGACATTTTAAGTTCCTAAATATTTGGTAGGGATGACGAGCTTGTATATAAAATGTCTGTATATAAAATGTTAAAGACACTGAACAGGTCAGGAGAAGGTTTCTGATTTATGGGATTGGGGGTGTTTCAAGATTTGCATAATTCAGAGTCTGTTATCAAGGTATAACTTATTATAGGCAATTGGCCATGATCTTCAGAAGTACTCAGCTAAGATACCTGAGTGAAAAAAAGTAAACTGTTTACCTAAGTGGAAAGAAACAACATTTTATTCCACCAACATGCAAGAATCTGTAAATTATAACATATAGCTATTCTATTTACATCTCAAACTTGAGCAAAATTTAACCAACCTGGTTCTCTCGTTCACAAAAATATTCCTTATCTAGACATTCTTTAGATGCTTATACTAACAACCCACTTGTTATAAATCCAAAAACTTGCCAGTTACAATGTGAAACTGAAAAAGAAATATATATACACATTCCTTCTTTCCCCACAATTAAAAATCTCAAAAGGGGAAAAAATTGTGTTGAGATGAAATGCCCTCATTTTACCATCTTGTCCTTGGGTGGGAAAAGAGGGAGACATCGGCAATTCTCATTTGCTGGATGGTGGGGTGACAATTACACTGTCTGGAGCTCACTTTGTAGTGCTCCAGAGATCTTCTGGAAAAGAAAAACAGCAGCTACCAGCCAGCTGGAGGAGAGCTGGGTGACCACAGCAAGTCATCCCCTCCAAATTATTTGTTTGTTTTTAACAAGCCCTTTCTTCTAGGATATACAAGATGCATACTAACCAAAACATGCCACAATATAATACAATAAAACATAGCAATAAAAACAAATCAAAAGCATAAAAACAGCAGAGCACACTATACAAACCACCACAACACTTTAAAATGCCCAGGAAAATAAGTAAGTTTTAACCAGGCACTGAAATAATAGCAGCACCAGTGCCAATCAAGCTTCAGTAGGAAAAATGTTTGAGAAACCCCAGTCCCAAAATTTGCCGATGAGGTTGGCACCCCTTTTGCCACTCTCCATGCACCACCAACATCTTGAGGTTCTTTATTAAAAAAAAAAAGGGGGGGAGTTTGGCTGGCAGTTACCCATTGCAATTTCAGTGCTATGATGATGCTTCTTAGGGAGCAGAGAGGGGTGTGGGACTTCACTTGTTTTGCTTTGCTTCCTGGCAGTTTTCTAGGCAGTCCACACCCACCCTTAATTTTACCTTGCATTATAGTAGCTTAAAAGTTTAATGACATAAGAGTAACTATGTCATACATCATTCTTTTAAAAACAAAGCCCTATAATGGCTAGTTGCAAGACTCATTGAGCTTTAGAGAACCAGGGATGGGATGTAGGCCTGCAAGGTCTGGCTGGTTCCTGGCCATGGTAGAACATGATTTGTTTTCTTATGTGTAAGTGTTTTTATTGTTGTTTCTCACGTAAAGTTATTGCAAAAACTGTAGCTCCAAGAGTAACGGGTGTCTGGATTCAGTTCTTCAAATATCTACTTCCTAAAGTGAAAGACAGTTCAGTGTCAGGAGTACTATCCAACAAACAAGCCAAGAAAAATTAAGGAAGTGTTTTTTAAAGAAAAAAGAAAAGAAAAGAATCTTTCTTATAACGGTTATTTGATCACATTTAGATATGGGCATTGTCTTGTACTTTAACAATTTTACCACTGCCATTAACTCTAATTTAACTCTAGAAATATGATATAACTATAATAATAACTGAGGCTTGGCCATGTAAACACTACTCATGGGGATTCATATTACTGATGGAATCCCAGCAGTGTTGTAGCTAATGTCAAACATGATCTCATATATATGAAACCATTACTGGAGAAAAATTAAAGTAGAGACAGTCACATGCTCCATAAACATATAAGCAGAACTGGCTCACACCATCTTTTTATTAAGTGCTATGTATAAGGAAGTTGCAAGAACAGAGACACTTGAAAAAACAGGTGCCTCTGTTCAATTTCTCTTTAACTGGTAGAGGTCACCCACATGTGGAGCACCAGCCACCACCTTCCCCCATCTCCCAGCAAATGTACCTTCAACAGGAGAAGCATGAGGCTTTGCATCACATTTCTAACTGGGATTCTGGGACTTGAAGTCTCAATCCCTTCCTTGGACAGAAATGATGCAAGTGTCTGGAGTGCCTGCTGCTGACCACAAGTACATTTGGTGGGTCCTCCTGGGGAGACAGGGGAAGGGAAAAACAACAGTGTTGAAGGCAGTGGCAGGTGCCTTGAGCATTTACAAGCATTTTGTGCATGCTCTGTTGGAACATATGCAAAAGATCAAGCCCATTCAGTGCAAGCTTGTGAAACCTTAGCCATCTTCACACAACTCTCCCAAAGAGAGTGCCAATTTTTGCACTGTCTACTTTTTGGTGTATTTAACATTGTGTACTGAGATAGAAGGGTGAAAACTCATGTTTTTGGCTGTGGTAAGAGAAAAAGCAAAGCAAACATTTATCCTTTCATGATTGATAAGATTATATGTTGACATCCTCAATTATACAGCCAGGACTGATATGCCTGCAAAC
This sequence comes from Anniella stebbinsi, assembly GCA_029215795.1. Taxonomy (NCBI): domain Eukaryota; kingdom Metazoa; phylum Chordata; class Lepidosauria; order Squamata; family Anniellidae; genus Anniella; species Anniella stebbinsi. Next base: position 82,275,636 of record JARDYH010000002.1, on the reverse strand, counting down.
AGAAGTGTGTATTGCAGAAAGTGTAGGGTGTGAAATAACGAGATGAGACAAGAGTATGGATTTTAAAAACAGGGCCACTTTTATTATAGATCTGCAGTATGGGGAAAACCTATGCGGACATCCACTCAACAATGGGCGAGCCAATCACCACCTGAGAGGTGGCGTGATTCCGAACGCCACCCCCCAGGCTTGCCCCTTTTGGGGTAGGGAGACCTTCCGGTGTCGACCCCTCCTCGCGCTGTTTAGCTCCGAGTGGGTGAGAAAGGTTAGCCTCACAGGTAACCCTTATCCCTCCAGCTGCCGCCGTAAAGCTCACAGCTGAGGGCCCTCAGGCATTACCCATCACCACAACAGTGCCTGTGAAAGGTCACTGACCCTAACAAACGCAAAACCTGCCATTAAATTGTGACCAATTATTATTAACCAGATCAACCTAATTACTTCTCCTTACCTGTCTTACAGTGTGAAGTAGGCAAAAAGACTCGCAATCATAACGCTGATTATGAACAAAAAATTCCTACTTGGCCCTCCTAGCGTCAGCTATGGGATTTTCAAGGCCTGGAACGTGCCAGGCTCTGAATAAGATGTTGTTACGCAGGCAATGTAAAGTAAAGGCCCGAACCAATGTCATGACCCTGGGGCTCCTGGAGGACAAGGTATTAATCACCTGCACTGTAGCCAAATTATCGCACCAGAAGTGCACCACTGAGTTGCGCATCTCAGTGACCCACAGATGCGTCGCCACGTATATTGGAAAAATTCCAAAAACGCGAGGTCTCTGCTGATATCAGTGGAGAGACAGTCAATGGGCCAGCGCTCAGAGCACCAGCGATCCTGCCAGATGATACCAAAGCCCAAAGCTCCGGACGCATCTGACTGGACTTGCATCTCCGCCTCAAGTAGGAGATTTTGTCTCCAGAAGGAAACACCGTTGTATTCCTCCAGGAAACTAAGCCACATGACTAGGTCCTCCCTAATTGCCCTTGTAACCCGCACCCTGTGGTGTGGAAGCCTCAAGCCCTTCATGGCGTCGCATAGGCGTCTAAGAAATGCTTGACCGGGGGCCACGACCCTACATGCGAAATTGAGGGAACCCAGGGTTGACTGCAGCTGAGCCAACGTTACCTTCGGGGCGTCAATAATCGCAAGCAACTTGCTCCGCAACGCAATAATCTTGTCCATGGGAAGACAACAACATTGTACAGAATCCAACTGAATACCCAAGAATTTGATATTATTCACTGGACCTTCCGTCTTTTCATGCGCCAGTGGGACCCCCAGCTCCTCTGACAAATCCTGAAACGTTCTTATTAAGTATGCGCACTGCGTGGTGTTACATGGGCCCACAAACAGGAAGTCATCCAGGTAATGAATGCAGTCCTGAGACCCTGCCCTCTTCCGGAGGGCCCATTCCAAGAAGGAGCTGAAGGCCTCGAACATGGCGCAGGATATAGCGCATCCCATCGAGAGCACCCTATCCATGTAGAAGTATCCGTCAAAACAAAACCCTAATAACTCAAAATCGTCAGGGTTGATGGGTAAGATGTGAAAAGCGGACTTGATGTCACATTTCCCCATCAATGCCCCCGGGCTGCACCTGCGCACCATTGATACTGCTGCGTCGAAAGATGCATAACGTACTGAACAAAGGTGATCTGGAATGGAATCGTTTACAGATTCACCTCTTGGGAATGACAGGTTGTGTATCAACCTGAATTCCCCGGGCGTCTTTTTGGGCACGATTCCCAATGGAGAGACCCCTTAAATTGGGAATAGGAGGAGAAACAAAGGGGTCAAGCACCCTTCCTGCGTCCACCTCTTTTTGTATTTTGTCCCACACCAATGGTTCCATGAGGCTAATCGATTTCTGATTCCTCGCAAAAGAGGCTTGTCGCATCCCCGTAAAAGGAATACGAAAGCCTTCCAAAAAACCTAACTCTAAGTAGGTTGCGTCTTGGCGCTTCAGGTAGAGCGCCAAAAGTCGCTTCAGCGGCCCCAGCTTAAGAGGGCTGGGGCCCTTTGGGAGGCGGCTGCTGCCCTGCTGGCTTCCTGCCTCCTTGTGTGTCTCATCCCTTCCCACACCCTCCTCTAGTTCTGAAGCAACTAGAGGCTGAGTGTTGGCCGTTGCAGAGTGGGCATTCGTGGCGATATCTGCACGCGGGCCTAGTACAGTTGCCCCTCGCACTGTACTCCCAGCAAGGCAGGCGGGGTTGAACCCCCTGCCCCGCACTCCCTGCGGAAGTGGAGGCGGGTTGATGTTTAGCTAGGAGATGTCCACTATCCGCCCTTTCCCTCACTCCGGGCCGTGCTGGCGTCATAAACTGCAGCCAGAGATCATTGTTCTTTGCGTCCCACTCCAAGGAATGATCAAAGGTGCCCCTACAACGGAATGACTCATCGTACGCGAGCCAGGCTCCGCCCTTGTACTCCGAAAAGGTGAGACAAATCATGTCCAGATATTTTGTGAGGATGCAGCCGCGTTCAGGAAATCGCTGCTGCAGCACCCCCATTTAAATCAAGAAGCCGGGGACCAGTTGGACCAGGTCCTGGCTACCTTCTTCTTTTTCATTCTTTCGAACTCCTTGTCCGCCAATTTGTCCTTTTCCTTGTCTTCGGGTTCCCGAAAGAGCAAGGAAAAACATCAATGTAATCACCTTTTACAATCTTTTCCCTTGTGGATGGCAAAAGGTGATAGTCTAATGGTGCCACCGTGCTAGCTGTAGGGATTGCATCCCTTGCTGCCCCCGCATATGGGTCCTTAGGACTCGGCTGCACGTCCGTCCTCCCGGACGCCATGATACCGGCTGGACCTTGCCACACGGCAGCGCAAACAGCGGCTGCCGGAGTGGCCTGCGGGATGGCACTAGGCCCTTCTCCTGTGCTACTATCCTGCTGAGGGGGAGGGGCAGGAGTCCCTGTCGGGGGCGAGACTGCGGTTTGGATCGTTGATCCCACCGATGAGGCCAACGTCCCCACCGTGCCCTGGGTCCTGTACAGTGGCTGATTGCCTGTTGTGTTCATGCTGGCTAGACCCGGGACAGACTATCCGAAACTAGAGAACCAAGGGGGCCATGCCCAAGGAGAATAAGGTGCCATTGTATGTGTATGTAACTGTGGTGCAGTATTCAGTGACTCACCAGACCCACGTGTCCCTCTGTGCTCTCCGCTTGGGGTTGTGACCCTAAGCCGATGGTCGTCGCTGATGCAGCTTGGCTCGCCACTGAAACGGCTTCGTTGTCCCTAAGAATCGGACTGGAAGGTGACCCGGCTACAGTATTTGACGTAAGAGGACTGGATGTTGCTTCAATAGCATCCAGCCTGGCTGCAAAAGAGGACAACATTTGATCCTGCGCCTGAGCCCTGGTCAACCTTGTACCCCCTACCGCTCCCCTCCCAATAGGAGTGGAAACTAGCGGTGGGGCGATCCCCCTTTCCCTTTCGACTGCTGTCAGTCTGGAAAGGATCGCCAACATGTTGGGGTTTTCTTCCTCCTCGGCAAGATCCATCTCCGCAGGGAAAGCACACGTTGCCGGGGGCCAGGGGGCTCTTTCCTTCCCCTTTTTGCCACCCATGCCCTTCTTAGGAGCCATGGCGTTAGCTCTTTCTGAAGGACTAATAACAGGGGCGCTCTCTGCCTGGAGGCTGCTGTTGAGCAGCAACTGTGTCAGTGAAGAGGATTGCCCCTTCCCCCCCTCCTTTTCGTGAATTGTATCGGCTGCTGAAAGCTGCCAGAAGTTCGCCTAGCAACAGAGGGATTGGCAAGCAGCCCAGAATGTGCTCTGTCGAAATCTGCCTAGCAACAGAAATGGCTTTGCAAAAGCTGCCTAGCAACAGCAGTGGCTCTGCGAGATCCGCCCAGCAACCGAGCTAGCTCAGCAAAATCTGTATAGAACCGCAATGGCTCTGCGAAATCTGCCTAGCAACAGCGGTGGCTCAGCAAAATCTGCCTAGCAACCGAATTGTCTCAGCACAATCTGCCTAGCGACAGCTGGCTCTGCCAAAACTGCCTAGCAACCAAATTGACTCGGCAAAATCTGCCCAGCAACAGGGGCTCTGTTTCCCCTACCTTCTAGTATAATGCCCCTGTTGAAACGGGGGGGGGGGGGGGTTACTGCCCCCACCACAAAACCTCCTGGGGCTCAAACACCTGATGAAGACCCGCTGATTACCCAAGTGGTGAGGCATGTTCCCCAGCAAAGCGGGGTTTTAACCAAGGGCGCCTGATATGACCCGCGGAGGCTCTCTCCGCCCGTGTCTGAGCCGTGGATCCCGGCTGTCAAGCTGCCAGCCCTTACCAGCCCTGCCAAGTTCTTCCCGCTCCCGAGGGGTGGGGGGGCCATCTAGCCCCAAACCTGAGGCCCTGACAGGCCCGCAAGCCGCCTCCTTTGCTGCTGCTCGATCCGCCTCCGCTCATCCCTCGCGCACCGCTGCGCCTCCGCAGCCGAAGACCCGAAGACCTCCGTGTCCGGTCTGCCGCTGCTGCCGATCCAAGCCCGGCAGAGCCCTAGGCAGCTCCTGCGAGCCTCACCACCGCGCGCACCGTCCTCCCGCTCCCCGCCTTGCTCGGTCGTAGCCAGGAGTGAAGAGAGAGCCAGCGAGGGAGCCGCGAAGAGAAGAAGAGAGGCCGCTGAGAGGGGTGAGTCCCTTAAATGCTCCCAGCCCTCTCCCAGCCGCAGTGATCCAATGGTCGCCTGCCAATAGGAGGCTCCCACTCTCCCTCGTCTCCACCCCCACCCCGCAATCTCCCTCCTGCGTCCAGGCAAGCCGGGCGCGGAAAGGGGGCCCTTACCAAACATGAACAATAAAAACACCACATATGAAAATCAGAATAAAAACATTTGGTAACACAGTTTGGCTGATTTTCTGATATTATTGTACAGTCCTAATTAAATTCAAGTCATTCCAACTAATCCAGGGCTGGGGAGCATATAGTCCTCCAGATGTTGGTGGACTGCAACTTTCATCAGTCCTGGCCAACATATCCAATGGTGGGAGTTGATGGGAGTTGGAGTCCAACAACATCTAGAGGCCCACACATTCCCCATTCCTGAATTAATTCAATGCATTGAACTACTGTGGTGGGTTTTCTTTGGACAGAATATTATGGTAAACATAACGCTGGAGGTAGTGAGGAAAAATGTGGGACCCATTATTATCTGTACTATCAATGAACTATGGCTAAAGGACAATATTATTTGAAGTCCTAAGAAACTGGAAGACACAGAAATGTGTTAATTCTCTATAGAAAATGAAGAATTTGTTGCTCCCTTAGCTGTAAATTATATTCCCAGTGTTCATTAAATTAGAATGTGGATTTTGGATGAACCATTGGATTAGGATTTATCTTAAACTGCAGAAAATACTGGAAGATGTTTGGTTAGCCTCTGAGTGATGGATAATTTGTGGAACAGCCAGGCAGCTGTGTTGTGTTCTGTTTATGACCTTTTGGGGTGGAGTTTTGTGGAAACTATAAAGGGGGAAATATTTTTGGGGGAATATAAGCCTTTTTAAATTACATTTTTTTTCTGAATGATCTACTTTCAAATTAATTGGACAGCAGAGAAGTTGCAACACAAAAGGGGTTGAAGATGTTAATAATATGAGCTAAAGCAAAAATGCAGAATGCTATTGCTATATAATATTTGGAAAGCCATTTAAAGTGCATTCATGTTTATTTGGAGCTATACCAACTGTGCTCAGTGAACTTATTGCAAGATAAGGCTGGTACACACTTACCTGGACATAAGTCTCATTGAACTCAGTTGGACTTACTTTTGGATAGCCATGTATAGAATTGTGCTGTTAGCCACTTTCACATAGCATAGTCCTAAGAGCTGCATGTGATGCTGATTCAGGAGATGGAGCCGCACATTTGTATTTAGGCACACACATATATGTACACCCAGTGATACTGATACAGATCACACTTTCTCTTGCTCGTTCCAGTTCACAATTCTCTCCACCCTTTCCTCCATCAATCCTGTTAACAGAAGGCTCATAACTCCCTCATATACTGATCTGTATCACTGATAGCACCAATACGATCAGTGGGAAATAATGGAGGTGGGTGGAAAGAGCTCCCAGGGAGACTCATACAGCCCCCAGGATGACGTTTGGGCCCTCCTATTCTAAAGGAGATGAACAGGCTGTTGCCACTGTTCCCAAATGAGCATATTTTCAAGTACCTGAGCCTATTAGGTTTGTATGAACAATTCGGGAGGATAAATGGAGGAAGGCAAAAGTGTCTTTAAGTTTTTTGTTCCCCTCCTTGTACTTGCAATGAATTCCTAATTTCTTCTCTTCCCCTTTCCACATAATCCTTTTAGCAGAGCAGATAAATTCTCTCCCCTCCTCTTTACTCCTCCCAGGTTTTTTTAAAAAATCCAAATTGGTGGGGGAGGTCAGTGGGGTTGGCATGGGGCATATATGGCCCATGGACATCATGTTACCTTCCCATGTTGTAGAGTATGTAAAATAGCACATCTACATATAGACTATATTATGCTAAATGCGTAGTAAATGTTAAAGTCAATTGCAGTTTTGCCACTGACTCAGGTAGGACAGGGACTGTGTACATTTTCTCTCTACCCCCCTTCCCCTCCCCCCAAAAGTTACATTTAAAACTGGACAGTGCTAATTGCTTATTTCTTTATTTATTTGAAATATTTTTATTCCACTCCTCAGCTAAAAGGTCTCCCAGAGTGGCTTACATATAATCAGTTAAATATGACAGCCCTTGTCCACAGGTTTACAGTCTAGAAAGATACATCACACAAGGGAAAGGGAATAGGAAGCGAAGTGAAGGGGGGGAATTAATTCTTTCAGCAAGGCTGGTGGAACAGCTTTGCTGCCCATCTTATCTCCCTCCCATACATCCTGCTGGCATAGCTGCTAGTGGTGGCAGTTGAGAGAGGAGGGACCTTCATGAGCTTCTTTCTATTCCAGTTTTTCAGATTTAGTCTTTTTATAACCCCTGTTGGAAATATTGAAGTGTAGAAGTAATTCCTTGTGGGGTCATACATGGAAGATTTGCCATTTATTATTATATGGCTGACAGTTCCGTATTTCAGGGTCCACCTCACCCCACCCTGCTCCTGCTCGTTCTGTTTTATACTAAACACTGTTTGGCTTGAATAATCCAAAAACAGTAAGCAAACATTGACAAGTCATTTGGAGATTCTTTTCTGGTAAGAAGATTGTTTAATTTTTAAAATGCGGCCAGTTATCTATCAGTATTGGTTACCAGGCTTAATATGTTTTTTTCTGTTTTCAAGAAGCTTAACAAGAGGTTAATAACTATCTCATGGGAGATGGAGTGCTAAATCAATTAAGATTAATGAGATCTTGCCTGGGTTGGTAACTCACATAGAGAAAGGATGTAATTTTGATCTGTTTTGCAACTACTTAGTTTTACATAGCCTTAAAATGAGATTCCCTATCGCTGTACACCACACATAAAGGCAAGAATGATGCCACTTAAAGTTTCATTTTACTGACATGTGTATTTTGACACAAAGAGTAATTCTGTGTCAGAAAAAGTAACATATGACCATTGACCATTATGTCTGGGGATGATGGGAGTTGCAGTCCATGAACATCTAGGCCCACAATTGGAACATGGGTTGAATGTTACACCTGAAACAGGCCATTGTATGGGAAGCTAAATTATTCCTGTTTGCATTGGAAAAAACTGACATAGGAAATGTGATTTTCTCACTTTTTTTGGTGGGGGTAAAAATGTTGGCTAGCTGGCTAATACCTTTGGAGCTGAATGGAATGGAATGGTAGGTGTCAGGGCTTTAATATTTAAATATATGGAGGGACCTTAGGTCAGTGGTAAAGCAGCTGCTTTGCATGCAGATGGTCCCAGATTCAATCCCTGGTATCTCCAGGTAAGGGTAGGAAAGGATCCTGCCTGAAATCCCATAGATCTGCTGCCAAACAGTGTCAACAATACTGGGCTAGATGGACCAATAGTCTGACTCAGTATAAGGCAGCTTGCTATGTTCCTATGTTCTTGTGAAACACAGTATGAGTTGGTATTTGCTGTATAGGGATGGTGCTCTAACATGATGGGTTATCTTTCGTAAATATAAAAAGCTGAAGGTTTTATCATTGAAAGTAGTTGGGCACTGCTTTTGAAAAAGATAAATGAAGATTCAGTAATATATTTTTCTTACCATAGAGGGTATACCTCACTCAGACCTTCATTTTCTAAATAACCAAAATAGGATTTTCAGAAGGATTTGGGAGAGGGTGGGAAGGAGAAGGAGGCTTGAGGAATGTTGATTTAAAAAAAATGCAAGATTTTATATGGGGCTTCTTATGATGTTGCTGATTTGGTCCAACTTTACATTGCATAACATATGTCTAACATAGTTTATTTCAGTTCACATTTTACAAGGCATAAATGCCTACTCTATCCCATCATTTTCTCTTTCTGGAATTGTTTCTCATCAGTTTCATATAACAAAAAAATAGTGCAGCAACTTTGCAAAACTGAGCACAGATTCAAATGAAATCTCTTAAATCATCAAAATAGTTCATAATTGTATGAATTTCATGACACTCCGTTAAAAGAGAATACAAGACATTACAACAATCTGTATTTACCATATATTACATATCTTAAATATCCAAAACATTTGTGAAAAAATTGTTTATGTTTGTAACCAACACTGTCCTATATAATAAGTAAGATTAATCTGTGATTTCATTCTGCATTGACTCAAACTTGCACACTCCACCGATGAAAAATGTTTTCTCTGACACCAATAAGAGAGACACATTCCCTGCAATATTTGTGCAAATAAATGCCATAAGCATAACTAGGGCTTTCCCAATATTAGTACCTCTCTTTGACTTAAATTGGGCTTACTTTCATTAAATATATCTAGAGCACATTTTTTTAATAGACAAGAAGGTTCAGTATCTCAATAGTTTGTTTCAGCAATTGTTGCTGGATCTCCTAAGTGTCCTTCTGCATATAGAAAGTACCTTCCAATTATGCAACATTCTTCCATTTGAATAAGAGATGATATAACCTCTCACATAAGCAGAAGCATGAGAACTGGTATAGAACCTACCTATTATAACCCCGTGTGAATGTCAGTGCTGCGCCTTAGGCAGCTATGGGACAAAAGCAGGAGTTAAACGCTAGTCCTTCCAAATCAGGGGGATCCAAGACTGACCTGGGTGGGTTGGGATCATTCTTGACTCTCCATAGGCTTCACAACGCATGGTGGTTCACCATATATGGCATTAGCCCACAGATAGGCAGGTTTCCAGTTCTAGTCCTGGCAGCTCCTGACTCAACTCTAGTTCTAGTGCAAGCTCGTCAATGAGCATTTGTGGAACCACAATATTAGCTGTTCAAAGGTGAGTGCCAAAGGAACACAGAATGAAATCATGTGTCGCCCAGAATAGCCATTCACTGAGCATAGACTCTGCCTTCCAAGCAGGCTCCTCCAAATTCCCATAGAGAATCCAGAAGACAGAAACATCTCCTGACAAGTTTTCCAGCCAAATCCATCCCCAGGGGAACCACTGAAAAAAGCCCTTGTGAGGCAGTCTCATCCCTTCATGCTATTGCTGGCCATGGTTCCTAGAACAGGTGGCTGCCTCAGACAGAGAGAGTGTGAAAAAACAAAAGAGACAATCGGACAAGCACAGTGTCCTCTTCTCCTCCATCTCTGCCCATCACAATGATATGACATCTTTCTCTCTCTCTAACCCCACTTTTTTGCATAGGTGATTGATCTTTTTCAGATTGAGGGCAGTAATCTATTTCGGAGAAGCATTTGGGGCCCAAATTCCAGTAGTGGGCAGGGCCAAAGGTGAAGTAGGTGGCCACAGGTAGAAGTGGCAGAGCTGAAAATCTCCCCCCCCACACACACACACCTTCTGCTCAGAAACAAGCTACATTGAGGGTCTGTACTCAAGGACACTTGCTACAAGTGCTATGTGTGTTTACTCAGGAGTAAGGTGCATGCAACAGCTTTCAGGCATGCAAGCTACAACTCAGCTCTATGCATGTCTACTCAAGAGTAGGCAGTGGACACGATCCAGCCAGACTTACTTCTGAACTTTAATTCCCAGCTCAGCTGCTGCAGAGGGCTGCCTTTCTGCCTCCCGGATAGGAGATAAGGGCTGGGATTCCCAGTTCAGCTGCTGCAGAAAGGCTGCGCTGGGGAGGGATTGCTGGTGCCAAATCCCAGTTGTTATCTCTGATCACTGATTGGAAATAAGAGGTGGAGGAAACCCAACAGGGGTAAGCACTTATCCAAGAGTTGGCAGTCCAGATTGGCTGGGGAGGGTGTCAAAAATGCCTTCAGTTCCAGTTACATTTCAGATATCCTTTGATCTCTGAGAGACGAATAAGGACACCAATTATCTGCATTTGTGAGTGGGGTGAAGGGGACTGGAGGATGCAATGTAAGAAAATTTTACTTGAATTGGATTATATGTTGGTCACAAGCCAGTCTCTCAGCACAAGCAACCTAACTGCCGAATAGAATAAGAATATAAACAGTGAAGCCCTCCTGTCTCAGGCCCAATATAGGTATAGCTGCAGTAAGGCAATATCTGCAATAAGGGACTATTGCTGCCTAGGGTATTTTGTTGATAAACAGGGTATAATAATAGAATTGTACAATGGAGGAGTAAGTCCTCATCGTCCCTTCTCCACATTTCCATGGCATGATGCACTATGGAACACACACACACACACACACACTTCACTCTTGCTCTTGCTCTCTTTAGCTCTCTTTAGCTCTCTCTCTCTCTTATACACACACACACACAGAGTGGGCTGAAATCGTGTTTCCTTACCATTGCTTTGCTTCCTGCTTCTCTTCCACAACAAGGATGTGCAGAGTTACACGGGGAAGCAAGCAGCAACCACGTTGTCCATTCAGTGGGCATTTTTATAGTGCACCCTCTCCTGCACACAGCAGGAAATAGAGTGGCCATCTAAAGACAGAGAGAGAGAGAGAGAGAGAGAACATTAGTTGCAGGCCTCACTGGTACTATTTGTGAGGAAAGTAAAGATAAAATATTAGGATACTTGAACAGATGTGAGTGAAATAGTATAAACCATTGGCATATATTTAAAAAGTCATTAGTACAATCTTACCTAGAACATTATGTTCAGATCTACTTATTCTCATGCCATCCAAGAAAGCACTGAGTATACAGATGACTGGATAATTCCCTGGCGGGCCAGGCAGATGAGGTTGTGTGGGAGACTCAGTTTGAGCTGAAGTTCATGAAAAAAGTTTTAATTGAAAAGGCACTAAGCTCCAGCAGAAACCTCAGCTCCTATGAAGTCACAAGAGGGGCTGCAGACGACAGACAAAAAAGAATATATTAACTGAATGATATCTCAATACATGTGCTATGGAGATTTTACATTCACGAAGGGAGAGGGAATAGTAGGACAACTCGTGCTTCTTGGTTGGGAGACTATATGAAATTTTACATTAGCCTATCAAAAAAATTAGCAGAGTGTAAAGGGATTCACAGCTTGTTAATGACAAATACACACAGCTCAACAAGAGTTCCATATGAATAAATGATACTGTTTAATGTCTAGCAACTAGACTGTTGAATGGCTGCTTCACCTGGGGAAAGTGGGGACAAGAGGGTCATATCACCTCCTTTGGGAGAGTCTGTGCATATCATTGGCAGCAGAAAATCTTGACATAGTTTCCTTGGGATATTCCTCTAGAATCCTGCTAGCAATTAGTGCTCTCAACTTTACATGTTCAGTACACACAGTCCCACAAGGGTTGGATCTAAATTGATCCTAACTTCATCTGAAGCCTGAGCTTCTCTCCAGAGTGACCTGTATGCTGGACCCTGCATGAGACTTTGTTAATAGTTTAGTGTCTTTTGTTTTCAGTCCTCTGATGGAGCAAGGGAGTGGGGTTGAGTGACTGTTCCACATCATAGTGTTCATTTTACTTTCCAATCACTATTCTTTGTGGGAGGGCAAGGGTGGGACTGTGAGATGGACATTCTTCCAACGCCTTCAGACTTCTTTATGAGAAAGTCTTAAACTGATTTTCAATCATCATGACTCCTTGGTGGAGCTGTGAATATGTACAAAAATTTTGGAAAAGGGTGTTTGAAGAAATAAGTGAAATAACGGGAAGTAAATTGGAGATAAGCCCAAAGCTGGCTCTACTAGCAATATGGGATAAAGGAAATGAGAATATAAGTAAGAGAGAATTGATAAACAACCTCCTGGCTGCAGTTAGAATAATGATAGCTAAAAATTGGAAAGGGCAAGGAATTTATACAATAGAAGAATGGTACAAAGAAATATGGGATATGGCACTTAATGATAAGTTAACGTGTAAAATGAAAATAATGAGAATGTACAGGAAGAATGATTTTGAAAATATATGGAATCCATTATTGGAATATGTATTAAGATCGGGGAAAGGGCAAATACCTTCAAAAGACTCTTCACAATTTTGGAAGGATGTATAATTGAATAAAAGTAGGTCTCCTGGGGGGGAGGGGAGCACGGGGGGTATGTAGGTTAAGTATTGTATTGTATGTTGTTTATGTTGTATTATGTTGTTTTTTTGTTGAAATAAAAATATTATTTTTTAAAAAAATGACTCCTTAGCCCCTGCACCTCTCCTTAAACTTTGCACATTTCTTGTTTGGAGACACCTCTAATGTATGCTACCAAAAACCATAGGGAGAAGAAAGGGGAAGCAAATCACTCACTCCCCAAATTTGAGGACTCATCATACACATAAATCTTTGTATTTATCCTTCTGAAACTTTGCAGTTTTCTGTCTGCCATTTTCAGAACATTGAGCCACAAGGAACAGAAGGATATAAGCACATCTGTTTTGGGGTACCCTCAAACTGTAAAGGCAGGCATGATTCCCTCCTACTATGTCTGCAAATTTAATCCACCTGACAAACAAGAAAAATGTTATAGCCCTTTTTTATTTCCCATGATAGTCAATGAAGGCAGAAGCCTTGGATTTCTAACTTCTGTTTGGTATCTAAGTCAAAGTGGGTGGCCTCCAAATCAGTCTGAGCAGAATTGGGCTATTTTCTGAAGTTTAATCTAGTCCAAGTCTGATTCTGTGGTCATTGCACACCCTTATCACTAGCCAGCAAGGTGGAACCAACAAGGCATTTTGAATTGAGAGCCATGATCTTGGGTATATTTCCTAAGCCACATGATTCTAAAACAGAAGACAGTCAGACACTTTGAAGCTCTTCGTAGAATCTGGGAGTTCTTAGGCATATCAAATTAGATAAAGGATACAGAGAATGCTAGTTTCTGCAAAAGAGCTGGAAAATGATAAAGGGGTATTGACTTGGAATGGGGTACTGGTCTCTTGGGAAGACAGTGGCTGAATTCGGACAACACGATAGTCAATGGTGGGGTAATAAAAAACTTTACAGTTGTTCATCTAGGGGGTATTCCCCACACAACATGGTAATATATAATCAACCGTGGTGTGGATTAGGATCAGCACTGAGTTGACTATGGCAGCATTCGGACGACATGGTAGTCAATACAACTGACGATTGTTTCCCCCACCCCAGTTGCTTAATGTGTCGTCCGAATTCAGCCAGTGTGTATGGGTCATTATTAGAACCCTAATATAATATGATGCGTGTCACACACGCCTCCTTGGGGAGGGCATTCCATAATTGGAGCACCACAACTGAGAAGTCCCTCTCTCTTGTAGCCAATTTCATTTGGCGGGAGCACTCGGAGGAAGCCTCCAACATGATCTAAGGGTGCCTCTACAAGAGCGATTTAAAGCTCTTTCAAGATGCATTAAAAAATTTACCTCTACAAGAGCGGAGCGCAAATTGGGGGTTGAGGCGCGTTTTCTCTCCGATTATGCGCATTATCAAATATGCGTTAAATAGCGAGTTTTTTCTCTCCGTGGTTGTTAAAGCACATTTTGACCATGTAAACAAGTGATTCTCCGCATTTCAGCCACTTCAAAGCGCATTTCATACTGCCGGTTATGCGCTTCACTACATGTCATTTACAGGATTTAGGCGTAAAAGCGATTGCGAGAAGATGCGTATAATCGGAGAACCAGGTGTCAAACCGAATTCTTGTAGAGGGGACCTAAGTATCCGTGGAGGTACAAATGGGGAAGAGTTCCTTTAGATACTCTGCCCTCAAGCCAGAGGGAATGAAATGGGAATCACATCTATTAGTTGGCAGGACCTTTTAATGCTGGGGCTCTGGGGACTAATTCCCCATTCTCCAGAACCCACTGGGTGCCATACCCCATGTCTGAATTTGCCTTCCACAGCAGGGGGAAAAACAAGGGAGAGTGTGCCTTGTTTTAAAGCAAAATTTAATTCCCTAGAGTAAATAATGTCTCACTTCCTATTCATATTTCTTCTAGTACAATTCTCTTCTACTGTTTGCTTTTCTCAGCTCTTGCCGGACTGCCTGGTAGATGTATACAAGAAGAGCAACAGGAATGTAAACAAATGAATTCAAGGCCCTTTATAGCAAATTTTCCAAACCTAGCAAAATTCAAAATACAGTTTGAGAAATTAGTTACAACACAGCTGGCCCCCAAATCATATGCAGTTTGTGTCCAGGTCAACCACAGGACTAAATATTTTCATTATATGGATTAAGAAATATTAACCTTTATAGTAAGTGGTTAATGTTAATATATTAACCATATTTTAGTTAATTAACTAACTAAAATATGTTAGTTAATTAATATAAGAACAGTAATTTAAAATATGGCCATTTTGAACATGTGGCAGATTAGTAGACACCACAGTGTCCTCTAGTGACAACAAAGAATAACAACAAGCAGGTCTAACCTCTTGGGTACACTTTGTGACATGGCAGAGTTTTGGAAAAGATCAAGATGCATGGCTAGAAAACTTTAAAATAAGAGCCAAATGCAGAATGGCCATCAGTGCAGGATTTCTGAAAGTAGAAATCCCTCTTTTACTTTTCGCAGAAGCCCTCAAAAGGAACACATAAATATTTATATGTCTGTGTTCTCTTCCCTGTACAGTCAAATATAGCCCAACTACAGCATATAATTTACATTTATGATATTTGTTTCAGGACATTCCAACTTGGATTTTTTTTTAAAAAAACTATTGCTCTGGTTACTGGAGTATTACATTTTTAAAAGTTTTTAAAATTGCCGGTATTATGTTTGATCATTCTCTCCAGACGTATTGCCACATATACAAAAACAGGTTTTCTGATACGCAGTCAATATAGTTTTTCTTTTCTCAATTTTTGGGTCAATCAGATAGAGAAAAACTTGATCACAAACCTCTTCATTTCTAGCCAGGTCTAGCCTCAGGCAATAGATGCTGGGGTAGCAGGGAATCAATGGCAAGATATTAGAAAACATCAGGAAGAGTGTAAAGTACAAAGCTATGCAGTATCTTCCTTGAAAGCTGAGGCATTGGAATGGAAATTGATATCTGTTTAGAACAGCATTTCCAAAACCAGCTGGAACCCTGCCCCCAGCAGTTACCAAAGAGGGTTGGGATTAGAAAATAGTTTGTGATGCATCCATTTTCATGGAGACCATACAAAGTATACTGCAGTGTTCTAGTTTCCTTGAGGATTGCTGTATCAGAATGAAAGTTGGTGTACATGATCAGGATACCATTCTATGTATCAAGTCTGAACCTACATCTGTATTCACAGAGGCTAGGAAAGAAGTCAAATAGATAGTAATAGAAATGCCAAAGTTACATTGTGCCTTACTAGTCTTTTTCTAATTGACAACATTCACACTGGAGATATATAAAGACATGATACATTGGCAGATAAAAGGCATTGTTAATGTTGCCAGTCAATTCTTCTTCTAAGATCATTCCTTCCTCTCTTAAGACTCACTCATTCAGTGAATTAATGGCTTTATAAGTTACTCATTGGCTAAGAAGAACTCAGTATGCAGAGCTGATATATACAGTTCTAATCTAATGTTGAACAGATATGGCAGAGTGCAGGAAGCTGCCATCAATAAGAGTTTGGTTTATAGGTTAAGAAGTCTTTTGTTGAAATCATAATGGACCAATGCTATCCTTTGTTGCCTAGTGAAATCCAAGTTTTACATAATAAAAAGCTTTAATATTTGCATTAATTTCTCCATGTGTGTTGCTTCCCCATAGTTCTGATTACCTGAATCTAAAATTTATCATCTCAATTTTAATATAGCTAAAACCAAAAAAACATATCTAGCAGAGCACAAGCACACAGCACATATTTCTCCATACTGAGTTGCATGTTGGAAATCTCATAGATTTAATGTACCCCATGTGCTTTGCTTTTTCATTTGTACAAAACATTTTAAAAGAATTAGAATATTCATCAGACAGTGTTGCCTCAAACATTTTAACAGGGATTAGGAATAATACAAAGACCACTCTCTGGGCAGCATCCAATGGGGGGCTAATGCCCCATGGATTCACTTCCGCCCTGCCAATTATCTTCCGCAAGTGGTGGATCCTGCAGATTCCACTGCGTAAGAGGGACCCACCACTTACACAAAGGAGATTTGCCACTTCCTAGGGGAAGCCCCGAAATGAGTGGAAACTTCGCCGACTTCCTTCCTTCCAGAAACAAGTGTTTCCACTCATTTTGGGTTACTCCTGGAAGTGGTAAGTTTTCCTTGTGTAAGCAGTGGGTGCTGCTTGTGGAAAGGAATCCGTGGAGCGCAGGAGAATGGGCGGAGACGTGAGTGCCCTGTTAGATAAGTCAAATACGTAGGTTTTTCTATGTCTTCTCTGAATATTCGCAGTTCACCTTTTTAAAGATTTAGTACATCCCTTCACAGGGATTCTCCCAAGCAGCTTTCATTTGCATCAATAAGAACATGAGAGCATTTGCACAAAATATAATGAAATGGTCATAGATAAAAGTTTTGTAAGTGATTATGAGTACTTAAGCTTCCACTTTCTATTTTGTTTACTATCCATCTTTGTAAAACCAAACATTAATTCTGTTGTTCATTTTATTGTTCCTTTTACTTAATTGTAGTACTGTAGTGCAAATGATATTACTGCTATTATTAAAATCATCTGAGAAATTGCATGTGAATAATGCCAGAAAACTCTGTATGTGTGTTAGTTTTAGAAGAATTTGAAATATCCAAAAGCCAAATTTGTCTGTTGCTGAAAGATTATGAATTCAGTTCAGAATTGAAATGTATACAGAAACCTTTTCAATTATCTCTGGGGATAGGATTACATTTGCCTTGACGACCTAATCTCATCTATTTTATTATTTCATCTCTAGTTACTTGTTAGGTGCTTCCAGAACCAGGCTTTTGCATTTCCTGCAATCCTACTGTTTTTGTGGGTAATTGACACAGTGATGTACAAGCGCAATCTGAACATGAACTATATTGATTGCTGCTAATTGAAATATATTAGCAGATCAACTTAGGAAGGAGGGAGTATCTGTCTTGCAAGCTAGTAGCCACTGCTCCAACCTCTTGCCATAACAGGAATCACCATTGCTGGGAAGGCTTATACTTGGAAGCATTCATAATGAGAAAATCTGATGGAGGGGTCCTAGTACCACATGGAGGGGTCCTAGTACCACAAATCAGAAGGCATTGTTTTCTTAACATATTTTCGGTGATATGAAGAAAGATGGAAGAAGCAGTGAGAAAACACAGGGAGAGGGGTTACAACAACAACAACAACAAGATGATGATGATGATGATGATGATGAAATCTAGATAAGTGATAAAATTCTATGAATGAGACAGGACAATGGCATGGTAAAAGCCTTGTCTGAAAGCACCCTGAATACTCCATTATATCAGTGATATTGGAAAAATAAATGATATAAAATTATAGCTTTTCTAGAGGTTTAAGGTATGAAAAAAGCATAATTATGATCCTACTCACAATGGGCACTGTCTACATCACACCCAGATGTGTTGCAGTGTTTAAATTATGATGTGCATACTTATATAAATAGTCTTCCTGTAACTATGAAACACTTCCTGCATGTTAAAAGCATTCTCTACCCTGAAACTAATAAAGATGGAATTATGTTACATTAACACACAATGTCTTGTTTTGAATACTTTCAGAAGGCTTGCCCTCTCTGCTTTGGGATAACTGTCCCCCACCCACCCCATTTCTCCTTGTTTCATTTTAGAAAAATAACACTGATTTTCACTATCTTTCCTTAGTCGATTACTGACATGGAGAGATATACAGCATATTATTGTAAGGACTTCACGGGCAGGACATTTGATTGCTAATGACTGGAAAACGAACGCTGCTGGTTACAAGGGTGAGTATGTCCTTTCCTATTCATCATTACACATCCTTTTTAACTTTCAAAGAAGAAAAATCCTAAATGCTTTGCCTGCTGACTAAAGTTTATGCAGCTTTTCTCTTTTTTTCCATTAATAAAATAAATGAGGTCACGAGGTCAAACTCTCTGGCTTCGCTAGTCATTTGCATATAGCTGTGCCTTAGGTAAGATAAAATGGCCCTTATTGAAAAAATTCATATAATTCTTGGAAGCAAAACTGCACTTCAGCTAGCTTGTAGGCTGGGAAAACTAAATGTGAATGCAAAGTCTGGTGTTTAGAATAATATTTACAATATTATGACTTTTTGAAAGCCAATGTCCTAACAACTCTTACATAGTTAGTTTCTTGAAATTATTGAGACGTATTTCTATTTAATAACTTCATAAGGATTATGGTGTAAAGGAAGTTAAACTACACATAGGCCTAGTTCAGACATAAACCCCCCCCCCCTCTAATATGCATTTTGGACATTGAATTTCTCTGTCCTACTTTGTTCTAACACATTTAAGCTAATTTCAATCTTGTGTGCTACTATAACCATGAAGTTTCTTTCTATTACATCATGTTGCTAAGTTATTACAAGAACATTCTACGTAAGTACTTTGAGTACTTCACGGCAGAGAGCTCTTAGTGCTATCAATAAAATCCTAGAGTCTTTTCTTCCATAACTGATTTTTTCTAGTAAGAAAAAATGGTGGAAGGAAATGGAAAACAGAAGAGGGCTACAGATTGAAGACCCTCCCATAAAATTCTGTGAATGAGACAGTCCCTTTGCACAATAAAAAGGATGTTGGGTTTAGCTATCAGATATATATCACCACAATGCCAAAATGATAAATGACATCAGTACCTGTTGTGCATGAATCGAAATCCTACTACCTTTACAAAAAAAAGTTTAAAAAATAACATTAAGCAGTATCCCACAGGGCTGCTGCACTTATGCAATTGACGTAGTGCTAGCATAAGCTAATGCAATAGGTTTCCCTGAAAACCCATAACACCAGTGTGCATTATTAGCATTGCACTAGACGTGGTTTACACTAGCACTACGTCACTTGTGTAAGCCCTGTTGGATACTCCCATTGTTTCCATTTGTGGATTTCCGTAATTCCGGGGGGGGGGGGGGGCTTTACTAATTCAATAGCATTTCTATATTTATGTTATATATATCATATGAGCATTATATATATATTAATATTTCTTCTCAATAAAATGTCATATTGAATTAATTTTAAGAGGAAATATGGCAATTCATTTTTTATAACTAGGGCTTTTTTGCAGACCCCCTCAATGTTTCAGAGTATGTTTTTTGTGTTTAGATATTTTCTGTAGCAGTTTTTTTTAAGTTCATCGCAAGAGCATGATAACAAGTTCCAGTGTGCTACCTGTGACTAGAAAACCACTGAGTAATGTATTTTAAAACAACATTTCCTTAATGAAACTTGTAATTTTGTTTCTGTTTATGTTAAAGTTGGTTTACACCATGTAGGACTATTGCTGGTTAATGGTCACTCACTGGAAAAGACTGCACTTTTTTTACACACTGCAAATTGGACGATATTATCACACTGCTTGATGATTTGAGATAAGCTTAGGATATGACCTTGATGCCTGCAAGTGGTGCCAGTCTGTTTTAAAACTCCTAGACAGTGAAGCCACATAGATATACCCATATCTATGCTGGCATAGCATTTTTAAAAAGACAGGCAATTCCTTTGGTAACAACATGGCAACCACAAGCAAGCAAATATTGTGTAGGTGGGAACTATGTAATTGAATGCTAGGTTACAATACATTACTCTGCTACCTGTGTCTGCGCAGTTTTTCAACCCTGTTTTCAGCTTTGTTGGCTGGCTATCATAAGCAAAAGGTTATTCAAAATAACACTTCATAATGACAGACTAGGTGGAAAATACTGATGTCTAAAAAAATGTGTATCACTGTGCCGTATTGTTTGGGATCGTAAGTCTTCATATAAATTCGGAATAAAATCTAGTATGTGTGTGTATGTATTTAATATCTACAATGCCATCTTTGTATATTTCTGCCACAACTACAATAATTAATGACATTTGTTCAGTTGTATCTTGCAACAATTGTCAATTGGAAATGAGTATAATATGTGATGCATTGCTATAGTTGTATGCAGTTACCCAACAGTTCTGTATCTTTTGCTTTAAGCCCCTATTGTAATCCATGTGGTCTATGTCAACAGCTCAGCTTTTAGTGTGGTGCTTCCCCACTCCACCCCCAGCCTGCTTAATCATGTCATGGATAAAGGGGTACCAGGAATATAATGTGACCTGACAAAATTGTTCTATATACTTTGTTGCAATTGGAAAGGAGAGGGGAAAAAATCAAATGCCCCTATCACTGTAGAACTGAGGGATCAACTTTAACCCAAATAAAAAGAATAGTTTTAAGTAAATTGTTTTGGCAACATTAACTGAGCAAATGGTTCCAATAAAACTGTAACTCTTTTTAAACCTCTTGTTAGTTTTGGATGAAGGGAAAGCAAATGATTTAGATTAAATAACAATATCCAACTCTGAGCTTGATGCAGGAGGGAGTTGGGAGACTTGCACACTGCTGCTGGCAAGAATGGAATGGTATTTTACTATTGCACATGGTAATATGTAGTGTAATATTTCACTATTGTCCTCAACTGTATCCAAGAATAACAATTAAGGGCCTGTTTTTCATAGAATGAATTACTCTGATCAGACTAAATCCCTTGTGGAAATGTACCAGCATTCTCTTGATGGCTGAATCATATTTCTTCCGTGACAAGTTCATAACAAGGTGTATGTGAAAAACAAAGGACGCAGGCATCTAAAACTGAATAAGGCTACAATCCTACACACACTTTCCTGGTAAAATGCTTAGGATTGCCTTGTAAAACTGAAGCACTGAAGAGGAAGGTCTGTCTTTTCTCCATGGATAAATGGGTAAAAAGCAAGTAAGGAGGGGAGAGGAGGCCAATTTTTTTAAAAATGGTAAATCAGAAGGGAAAAATAACAAAAACCTGAAGGAGTCTCTTACTCAACAAAGAGTCAATGAAAGCTGGCACTTGAAAGTGGGTCAGCCAGCCTATTCAGTGGACTGCTTCAGTTGCTTGCATGGCAACGCTGTGCCTCAGAACATTTACTTCTACTAATTTCAAGTCAGAAATGGAAAGAGCTAGAAACAAAGTCATTGGTCTACACAGTAATAGGAGAAGATACATAACTGAAAAATATTCAAGTTCTTTACCTTTGTTGGAACAATGCAAGCTGAGGAATGGGCATTCAGCACAACAATTTAGCAAACAGTGCTCATTAAATGCCCCTTAACCAAATGAATCAGCTAAAAAATCTACAGTCTCCCAAACCTTTACTTTACAACTTCTCAAGATATCAGAACTATTTTGCTCTATCCACTATGATATAGCACTATATGCAGTGGGTAGTGTTGCCTGTATGTGTTCAGTCAGCAGCAGAAGCTCATACAGAAGCTATAGAATGGGGAGAACGTAATATGAATGTAGATGACAGCCTCAGAATAACAAAAGTAGGTTAATATTTTCCAAGCATAGAAATTGTTGGTATTTGTTCAGCAAATGGGAATGAACCTTATGTTAAAAAGAAAAGACAATGACTATATTGAGACTTCATTAAGTGGTCAAATTATAATTTTTGATAAAGCAGAAAGTTTTCGCAGTATATATTTCTTAATATTTGAATTGCTGTTGTTATATTAAATGAAATGGTGATTATGACTGCACATGAATACATTACTAGAATTCCGAAATCGTTATTCTGACCCTGGCACTTGCTGTTATGATTGTATTATCATATCAGCCCCACAAAATGACAGTAATGCAATGAGAAAGCAGAACAGCATGAATAGCAAGTAGCCCCCTCAGCTGTCCCAGTGACTAAAGAAATTGTATAGCTACAATGAACTACCAAGGTTGTCTATTTTTAACTTTTTTGTAACCTGTTGGTGTCTGTTTTGAAATCAAGCAAAACCCCACAAGCGTACACATAGAATTTAATCTTGAGGGTTTTTTTAAATACACATTTACATACATATACATACTCTGACAAATGGAGCTAAAACAGGGCTATTGAAAAACAAGAGGATGATGTCAGCATGCTCAGGGAAACTCCAATGTTTGCAGAAATACAAATGACTAAAATACCCCCCCCCCTAAAAAAAGCCCAAAGGGAGCACGCACGCGCGCCCACACACACACATACACACACACTATAGGACTGAGCATGAGCATGCTAGCAATCACAGAACATGAAGTGTGAGTTGGACAAGAAAAGTGGAAAAGGTGGGGGTAGATTGCATAGGGCTCACTGAGCCCAATGATAGCATATAATATCACAGAGAAAGGCATGGTTGGCTAGCTCAGGAATTGGCTCTGTACCATGTAGGAAGCAGGTTGGCTCGGCCACCCAAATATCATGTCATAAGTCTTTGTCTTACAAGCCCTTGTCCATTCTTCTCCAATTCTCAAAGTTACAGCATCTTTTAATTGTTTCTTTATTTTTAGATTTCACTTTGAGCTCAGCCACATAATACAGTATGTATTCAGTCATCTCTAGTAATAGTGAATCCAGGTTTTTCAACTTTTTCTGACCTCACACCACCTGCACATTTAGCGCATGATATCTTTGCCTTCCCACAAATGGAAACAACAGCCCAGTTATTACATCAGGGGAAGCATGTACATATGTTAGGGTACAAAGTGCAAGGCAGAGAGTGTTCCTTGGAGCCAACTGTGTGGGACAATGAAATAATACTGTTGTGGGTCAGGAGACTGCTCTGAATAACCCCACATGCTCACTCTCACAATCACTTTTTATAATCCAGTTGGTAAAAAATGCTGGAGATCCACACACAATCAGTATTAAAGATAACAAAAGCCTAAACAAATCCATCTCATTAAACTTAGGTTGCTTTATGGTGCTCTCTCATGAAGTGGAGCCACACCAGCCCCCTGGTTTTCTAGGGAGCTGGCAGCAATAAAACGAGTGAGATGGAGACTAGAGCGACGTTGGCAGAAAACTCAGAGCGAATCCAATCTAACATGGGCTAGAGCCTATTTGAAGGCCTACTCCGTGGCAGTACGGGAAGCAAAAAAACTTTTTGTCCTGCCATTATTGCATCTGCAAAGAGCCGTCCAGCGGAGCTGTTTCGGGTCGTCAGGGGCCTTTTACATACTGGCTCCCAAGAGGAGAATTTAGACCTTTCAATAGCCCACTGCGATCAATTTGCCCAGCACTTTGGCAACAAAATCACTCGGATCTGCTCTGACTTGGATGCTATAGTTGATGGAGACCCAGTGGATGTAACTCTGGCACCTGCTTGTCCAGAATTATTGGATACTTTTCAATTTGTACAGCGTGGTGATGTGGACAGGATCCTTGGAGAGGTGAGAGCCACCACGTGTGTACTAGATCCTTGCCCTTCCTGGCTTATAAAAGCAGCCAGAAGGGGGACTGGCTGAGTGGGTGAGTGGAGTGGTCAATGCCTCCCTTTGTCAAGGCAGAGTACCAGCCTGCTGGAAGGAGGCAGTGGTAAGACCCACACTGAAAAAGCCCTCCTTGAATCCCACCGTATTGGATAATTACGAGCCAGTCTCCAATATTCCATTTTTCGGCAAGGTATTGGAGCGTGTGGTGGCCTCCCAACTCCAGGGATTCCTGGATGAGACAGATTATCTAGATCCATTTCAATCTGGCTTCAGACCTGGTTATGGGTCAGAAACAGATTTGGTCACCTTGGTGGATGACCTATGCCAGGAACTGGAATGGGAGAGCGTGTCCTTGTTGATTCTGCTGGACCTCTCAGTGGCGTTTGATACCATCGACCATGGTATCCTTCTTGGCCGCCTTGCTGGAATGGGTCTTGGAGCCACTGTTTTACAGTGGCTCCATTCCTTCCTGGAGGGGCAAACACAGAAGGTGGTACTGGGGAACTTCTGTTTGACTCCTTGTCTGTTGGCCTGTGGAGTCCCTCAAGGCTCCATTTTGTCCTCCATGCTATTTAACATATACATGAAACTGTTGGGAGAGGTTGTCTGGAGTTTTGGGGTGCGGTGCCACTAGTACACTGATGACACCCAACTCCATCACTCCTTTCCACCTAATTCCAAGGAAGCTGTTTCGGTGCTAAACCGGTGTCTGTTGGCAGATGAGGGCAAACAAATTGAAGCTTAATCCAGACAAGACAGAGGTGCTCTGGTCATTTGAATGGCAGTTCAGGGAATAGGGACTCCGCTTGTACTGGATGGGGTTACACTCCCCCTGAAGACACAGGTTTGCAGCTTGGCTGTACTCCTGGATTCAGCCCTGAGCCTGGATGCCCAGGTTTTGGCGGTGGCCAGGAGTGCATTTGCACAGTTAAAGCTTGTGCGCCAGCTGCACCCGTTCCTTGAGATGTTGGACCTGGCCATGGTGACACATGCCTTAGTTACATCCTGTTTGGATTACTGTAATGTGCTCTACATGGGGCTGCCTTTGAAGAATGTTCAGAAACTTCAACTGGTTCAAAGAGCTGCGGCCAGATTGTTGACCGGGGCTGGTTACAGGGAGCATACAACTCCCCTGTTAAAACAGTTCCACTGGCTTCCGGTTTATTTCCAGGCACCATTCAAAGGGTTGAGTTAACATTAGTTCATACAGAAATGCATTTTATCCATGTTTTTCACTGGTCCCCCATTGTTTTCATTTAAATAAATCATCTGTCTTTATAGCATTTTACTATAATCCAGGAGACAGATAATTTTCTTAATAGATTAGGATCAAAAAACTGAAGTCAGCCCTTAAAAGTCAGGTGTGCTTGGGGGCAGTTTTGCCTGATCTACTAATAAATGGTATTTCCCATTCACATGTAGGATGGGATTGTTTTTGTCCTTAAGGATCACTGTTTGAGGGTGCTAATTAATCCAGCACTCTCACTAAAAATCCAGGTGGGTTCCATGGTATTCAGTGCCTTTCACCAGCTTAGCCTGGTGTGCCAATTGCAACTTTTCCTTGACAAGGATAACCTTACCACAGTGATCCACACTCAAATAATCACACTCCAGTTTAGACTACTATGATGTGTTCCCTGTGGAGCTGCCTTTGAAAATTAGAAATATAGTTCAGAATGCAGCTGTAAGAAAGCTAACTGGACCTGGCTAGAGGGATCATATGTCACACAGTTTTGCAGTAGCTTCACAAGCTGCTGGCCTATTCTGGGCACAATTCAAAGTGCACATTGTTCCTGAAGAGCCTGCCAAACAATTATGTTCATCTTTAGAGTACCTTTCCCATGCTCTGCTGCCTTAAGAACTTATGAGGCTGTTGACCAGAGATAGGGACTTCTTTGTTGTGGTGTCCTGTTTCTGGAATACTCTTCACAGAGAGATTTGTCTGGTGCCAAATTTGTCGTCTGTACAGTGTCAGACAAAGACCTTTCTAGACCAGAGATGGGCAACATGTTGCCCTCTCGATGCTTTATGTTATGACTTCCATCATCCCCCACCATTGGCTACGCTGGCTAAGGCTGATGGGAGTTGTAGGTCAAAACATCTGAAGGGCCACAAATTGCCCATCCCTGGCCTGGACCTTTCAGTATAACAGTTAATGGGGGAAAGCTGATCGGATGCTTGCCTTGATTTGTTTTGTGCTCTTCCACTAGGCTTGATGATTTCATGGTTCTTTATTGTTTTCCCTCATTTTATTGTTGTATTGCTTTCCACTGTGGGAGCTTTATAGCTGAAGAACAGTGTACAAATTCTGAAAATAAATAAAAATATTTCCAAAAACATTTATCACAATATTAAAGCCACTGCCCTATAGCCATATAGCTAATCACTGAATACTATGTAGGGATTACCCAGGCAAATCTATAGTCTCTTCTAAGAGTAAAGACCAGCTAGCTTTTCCAAAAACATTGGAGTGACACCCACCATCACCTTCAAAGATTCCAAAAGTTCCTGTACATAGTGTGTGAGCCATAGTTTCAAGCCACTGGGGCTGTACTGGAATTCAAGACCAGCACATATACTTATTAATGGATGTGTGGGTGGGAGTGTAGTTTAGGATGGGGAAAAGAAGCTGATCTTCTCCCTCTCCAAAACATATGCACATTTCTACTTGCAGAGCACAATATTCCAGGGACGGAGAAATTAACATCCTGCCTCTGCATTACCTGCTTGGTGTTACAGAGATCAGCTCTGCCTCCTTGGCTTCAGAACTGCAGAAACATGTCAGGGGAAGACGAAGGGGAAGAGGAAAGGAAAGGAAAAAGCGTTTTCTTATTTGTCTCTGCTCCTTTCCCTCCACCCAAGTAGTAAATAAGATTCTATCTCTATTGCAAAATAAGCATATTAGTATAACAATTGAATCAAACCAGTTGCTCATCAACTCAAAATTCCTTCAGGGAACATAAACTTTATCCCTACTAAAGAAATGTGCAGAATTTCTTACATGGCATAAAACATGGCATAAAAATGGTACTTGAAGGACCTCCTTCCCCAATACTAACCAACACAGGATTTACGATCAGCTGAGGAATTTTTGTTTGTGGTGCTTTTGCTTGTGATCCATGGAACTACAATACATGATAGCCTTCTAAGTGGTGGCACTCTGGCTATGGAACTCTGTATTGGTAAAGATTTTGCTGTCATTTAGGTGCCAATTAAAGACATCTTTATTAGTGCAGTCTTTGATGGTATAGGAAGTACTCTATTTGTTTTGTGATTTATTATGTTGGGTTCATTTTATTTTATTATATATTTGTGATTTTAGAATCATCATTCTAATATTGTTTATGTGGTTTATTTATTTATTTATTTATTGCATTTATATCCTGCCGTTTTTTCCTCCAAGGAACTCAAGGCAGTGTACATAATCCTCCTCCTCTCCGTTTTATCCTCACAACAACAACCCTGTGAAGTAGGTTGGGCTGAAAGTCTGTGACTGGCCCAGAGTCACCCAGTGAGCTTCCATGGCCGAGTGGTGACTAGAACCCAGATCTCCTGACTCCCAGTCCAACACTCTAGCCATTTCACCACACTGCATCTCAATACTGTGTTTGATATAATTAACTACCCTGGGGTCTTTGTTAGGATGGGTGGGATATAAATCAAATAAAAATACAAATCTATATTTTATTTATTTAATGTTAGACACAAGGATACCATTCCCCAGTTCCTCAAATATGGCCGGTTTCATTTGCACATTATGCAAATTGTTTGCCAGTTATGCAAATCATGTGGTAGGCTGGGGAAGAATTAACCAGCCTTTTCCCTGTTTGTTTCCGTCCAAATCACATAATTCATACTTGCTTTATAAGAAGGAAATAGATGGGTGGGTTTTCTTAGATATTTTTGCATGCAATGTGTATGAATAGCATGTGAGCAAAATGAGATAGGAGATAGGAGGAAGGGGGAAGGGGGAAGGGGGAAACAGTGAGGCTGGGGATTAGGATCATGGGGAAGAAGAAATCTGAGATTGGAAGGAGGGAGGTGCAATATGTGGGGTTGGAAACAATGAGTTTATCTCAGGCAGCTGAAAGACTGGACTGATTTGGAGACTTCTGCAAGGAGGTCTCTCCCTGGCCTCTTTGCAGAAGTTGGATTCCAGAAAGGAACCCTAACTTCTTCTAACGCCTACTGAAACCCATTACCAAAAAAAAGAAAGGAAAAAAAGACTAGTCTGCATATGTAGAGGACATTTCCTCCAAAACAGATGCAGTGGCATAATATGTTTTAGAAATTTGGGTGCTGTGCAACGTATGACTCATACAAGAATATGTCCCACCCATTATCTTTCCCAAGAAGATATGAAGTCAATTATAGCTCTAACGGGTTACCTAAAAGGCATGCCTGACCCAATATAATGCTGTCTTGAGTGATTTATAGTACTTCTAAGGGCTCCAGAACTGTGTCAGGTGAGGCAACAGTAATAACTCTAATTTATACACAAATACAGGGGTAAAGTTTTAATGGTGTATGAACAGTGAACACCTTTTTTTCTCATGATGTAGGAGATCAGCTACTTTTATCAACTCTCTAATGTTTTCCAAAATTGTTATTATTAGTCTGCGAAAATGATGGGCCTGTCTCAGTACCTGCAGCTGCTGCACAAAATCATTTGATCAGGGGCTTTGAAGTGCAAGCATTGCAGACAGCCAAATATCAACTGTCTGGAACATTTCCACATGGAAGTCCTTAACAGCACAACTGAATGTTAGGTTGTTTTGATTTGGATGGAATGGAGGGGAATTACCTGTTGTGCGTGCATTTTTAAAATGGCAGGGTACATCTTACTCCTACTCATTCTTCATCACAAAAAGAAAGTTATGAAACATTAAGAGTAATATCAACCAAGGGAATTATCATAAGCGCTGTAACCTTGCATAGTAATCTCTTTCTCAAGAGTGAAAAATTAGACTTAAAATAATAGACTTTAATTTTTTAAAGAAAGGTTGGTGATATGAGGATTGTTTGTTCTGCCAGTCTTTGAAGAGAGTCGTGATGTGAGGATACCGGTTGCACAAAGTATACATTTCTAACATTGATTAATACTAGGGGTGTGCACGGACCCCCCGGATCGGATCGGGACCCGGATCGGGACCTCCAATTTTGTCCCGGACCGGTTCGGACAAAATCGGAGGCCCCCCGGACCGGATCGAGTCCGATCCCGACCCAAAAATCGTAAATTTTTGGATCGGCCGCCATTTTTTTCCCCATAGACTTGCATTGCAGTGCAAGTCTATGAGGAAAAAATGGCGGCGGGTCGGTGAGGGGGGGCCTAACTCCCTCCCCCCCCGGGGCCGTCTGCTGTGGACGGCCCCGGCAGGTAAGCCCCCTCCCCCGCGCTCCCTACCCCCCCTGGGGCCGCCCGCGGACGGCTCCGGGGGGGGTAAGCCCCCTTCCCCGCCACTGCTTACCTTCTCGGCCCGTCCGCTCCCGTCCTGCGCCGGCGGCTACTACCAGCGGGCTCCGCGGCCTACTCTCGAGTAGCGCGCCGGGTGATGACATCCCCCGGCGCGCCACCCTGGAGCAGGCCGCGGAGCCTGCTGGTAGTAGTAGGCGCCGGCGCCGGACGGGAGCCGCCGGGCCGGGAAGGTAAGGGCCCCCCTCCCCCCTCCGCGCGCCCCCTCCTCCCCTCCATGCACCCCCTCCTTACCTTCCCGGCCCGGCGGCTCGCGTCCGGCGCCGGCGCCTACTACTACCAGCAGGCTCCGCGGCCTGCTCTAGAGTAGCGCGCCGGGGGATGACATCCCCCGGCGCACCATCCTAGAGCAGGCCGCGGAGCCTGCTGGGAGTAGTAGGCGCCGGCGCCGGACGGGAGCCGCCGGGCCGGGAAGGTAAGGGCCCCCCTCCCCCCTCCGCGCGCCCCCTCCTCCCCTCCACGCACCCCCTCCTTACCTTCCCGGCCCGGCGGCTCCCGTCCGGCGCCGGCGCCTACTACTCCCAGCAGGCTCCGCGGCCTGCTCTAGAGTAGCGCGCCGGGTGATGACATCACCCGGCGCGCCACCCTAGAGCAGGCCGCGGAGTCTGCTGGGAGTAGTAGGCGCCGGCGCCGGACGGGAGCCGCCGGGCTGGGAAGGTAAGGGCCCCCCTCCCCCCTCCGCGCGCCCCCTCCTCCCCTCCACGCACCCCCTCCTTACCTTCCCGGCCCGGCGGCTCCCGTCCGGCGCCGGCACCTACTACTCCCAGCAGGCTCCGCGGCCTGCTCTAGAGTAGCGCGCCGGGTGATGACATCACCCGGCGCGCCACCCTAGAGCAGGCCGCGGAGCCTGCTGGGAGTAGTAGGCGCCGGCGCCGGACGGGAGCCGCCGGGCCGGGAAGGTAAGGGCCCCCCTCCCCCCTCCGCACGCCCCCTCCTCCCCTCCACGCACCCCCTGCTTACCTTCTCGGCCCGTCCGCTCCCGTCCGGGGCCGGCGGCTACCACCAGCAGGCTCCGCGGCCTGCTCTAGAGTAGCGCGCCGGGTGGTGACATCACCCGGCGCGCCACCCTAGAGCAGGCCGCGGAGCCCGCTGGTAATAGCTGCTAGTGCCGGACGGGAGCGGACGGGCCGAGAAGGTAAGCGCCCCCCTCCTCCCCCCCCCCCGCTGTCCACTTTCATCGGCGGGCGCCCGCTGGCGCCCACCAATGGAAGCGGCGGTGGGTGCCAGTGGGCGCCCGCCGATCCGCCGAACCGGTTCGGAGCCTTTTCGGACCGGTTTGGATTGGATCGGCCGATCCAGCTGCGGGATCGGAAATCGGATAATTTATCCGATTTCCCACTGGACCGGACTCGGATCGTGGATCGGGTCCGATCCAGTGCACATCCCTAATTAATACATGTTTCCGACTACCAAATGCCTTTAAATTGTGAGTCTTACAACTAATTTTATTTATTTATATATTGCATAAGCAATATAAGCAACAGTCCCCAAAGCCTTCCCCAACCTGGTGCCCTCCAGATGTGTTGGACTACAACTCCCATCACTCCCTGCCAGAAGAGTAATGGGAATTGTACCCCCAACACTGGAGGGCACTAAGTTGAGGAAGGCTGGCTTATAGAGTAAATTTATACATTGGAAGAAGGGAAATGTCTTAAACACTATAATATAGCCTGTGTAAGCTCAAAACTCCAATGCAGCCAGCACCCAAGTGTTTGTGTATTATTGATCAATGATTTATTATGGATAATAATACCCTTCCTTAAACATTTTTCAGTATTAACTTTTAAAGCTTTGACCAAGGACTAAGCTAAGGTGAGGCAGAATTAGCCAAAGGCTTCATGATGTACTAGTTCAAACATATATGCTCCACCTCTTTTCCACATTTTATTTATTTGTGATATTTATATACCACTAAATATAATAAAACCCCTAGGTGCTTCACATACTGCTCATGTATTATTCTGTTTCTAATTGATATTTCAGAATGTCAAGTGGAGGACTGGTTGATGCATGCATGCATGCATGCAGAATCCTTCTAGAGCAATAACTGTCACCCTGCAAGCTATTGCACATTATTGTATAACCAAACACCATGCAACCAACCACATTTATAAATGGTAATGTGGACCATGTGATACCCAAAGATTGCTAGCAGACATTTCTGTGGTCTTAGCTGAACTGTTGCTTTTTAGCTGCCACAATCCCTAGAATCCCTGTATGGTTCATATTAATATTTCTCAATAATGTGATTGTGCCTGTGTTCAGAATCACATGGAGAAAATAAAGTGGGCAAGGATGTGTAGTTCAAACACATATCTGACATTATCAGTTAACAATAGTACAATTAATATGGATATGATTGGCATGTCCAGGAAGGTCAGATATAGCTGCTATTCTAAACAAAGCAAGTTTGGGGGAAAGGAATGAAAAGGAATGTACAAGATGACAGTAATAATTATTGTATTCTATGAAAGAGCCAAAGAACTGTTTTCTGATTGTAACAATTCTGTTTACATTTTGCAGTTAGCCACCTATATGGATTTGGGTTGATGGATGCTGAAGCCATGGTGCTAGAAGCAGAAAAGTGGACAACAGTCCCTCCACAGCATGTGTGTGTAGAGAACACAGATCGGCAAATCAAGTAATGCTTGTTGAAGAACTTTTGTTGATATATTTATTGGGGCTGTATATAGTGGCTTCTATTTGTATTTGTTTGTTTTCCTACAAGCTAATGTTCAGCTGTGCAGTCCACAGCTATTCTGGCTTGTGCCATCTTTGGAAAAGCTGGTGCAGGAAACCTTCTAGTACCCGCCAGTCTCCCAGAAGCAGAGGTTCAGCTTGAAGAGTTGCACCACCTCCCTGCTGAATTTCAGGGATTTGCCCCAATGCCAGGCTAGCCATCAATATACGGAGGGATTGGGGCTTTGGGTCCAAGATCTGAGCCCCATGCTCTTAGACCACATAAAGGCCAGTTGTGTGATCAGGGAGCCTACCTTTTATATGGTTTCCAATCACTTGGAGAAAGCCTGCACATATACAAACATTTGTTCAGACCTTCAGCTGAATTCATGGAGATCAGGGCTGGAGGAAAATAGGTGCAATCCCAGCCCTCACCCCACCCCCACACACAGAGAAAACATCTGCACAGTTATGAAACCTGGGCTGGCTATTTTTGTCTTACTCAAATCCACATCCTTAATATACACATGCAAATAGCAGGGTATAATCCACCTTTTTTGTATGCTCTCTGATTGATTCATACGTCCAACCTCAAAAAATCTTGAAACAGGTTACTTGTTAACAACATTTGTGCTGTTATTCTATTCCCATTCTGGTTTATTGGTTATTTTAATTAAACACTTGGGGTATAATCCTTACCCACGTAAGGGTACAGTGGCCATGCACATAGGGATCCCAATAGGGCTCAACAGAGTCCTGTTTCTTCTCACCCCCACCTCACTGCATGCATGTACGAGGATCCCAGGATATTACAATGAATGGGATCCTCTAAGTACTTGCAATATCCCTTTTCAGCCCTCCTTTTCTATACTCATTCATGTTATTTGCGATCTGGATTTCAAATTAATGAGAAGTTTCAGTTTAGTTTCGAGTCCAAGGTAGTATTTATCAGGTCCAAATCTAATAAATCCAATCAAATTATAATGAAGGCTTCACAGAATCTTGTAGAGGCCTGTGCCAAAAGTAAGTCTGAGAGAATTATTTAGCAAAAAACAAAACTTTTAACAGTGTAAAATGTTTATTTTCATGGGAACCCTTGGCAGGAGAGCCTTGGGGTAGATTGTCCTTGATTCCTTTCATTTCTCCAAGATTCCCCTGTTCATTACAATCCTTGTGTATAGCTTTATTATTTAACAAGCTAATTTCCATGGATAGTTACATAATAAGAATATAGTACCCATCATAAGTGATATATCTTAGTTGTTTCACAACATCAAACTGTCATGTTAATTATTATTATTATTATTATTATTATTATTATTATTATTATTTATTACATTTATATACCGCCCCATAGCCAGAGCTCTCTGGGCAGTTTACAAAAATTAAATGTTAATTGTTATCATTTGATTAAAACAGTTGTATGAAGATGCCAGTTCTTCTATATTTGGATAAGAACATGTATTTCTTATTTGTACCTTACCAGAAATTTGTGCCTGTTTCATTACATCTATTCTAGATCTTAAATTGAGTACTTGTAAGTAAATGACATTTTATGGATTGTAATGAAATTTTGAAAGAATTTGACAAACATGTATGGTAGCTTGTTACCTAATTGTGTCATCAATATTTGTGTATTAGGAACAGGCTACTTCTTAAACATAATAAATAATTTTTAATAGGAAAATGTGGAAGAATATATAAATCGTGTTCTGTAATCTTGAACTTTTTGCAACTAATTTTCAGTAATGCTTATCTTTTTTAGCTTGTAGTGCTACTGAAGTGAAGATACCATTGATTTCTTCTAATGAATAGAAAGGAACGTTTTGAACAGATTATCAGACAATTTTAATAAAAAGTCTGTCCATTTCTCTATCAGCAAAATTAAATTTAACTTTTCAAGGATATGATGAATGATTTGTGGTATTCACTGGAGACCATGACTATGTTGGTGTTTTTCAAACAGAACAATACGACCAGATAATATTCGTAATGGACCAGATAATGGTGTTCGTTCAATATACAAAGCCACAGGCTGCGCGGATAATGCCAATCACCATGTAATCTATCTGGAGCATGTTGTAGTACGCATTACTATCACGCATCCCCGGAGGGGTGACCTGGCAATTTATTTGACTTCTCCTTCTGGAACAAGATCTCAGCTATTGGCTAACAGGTACAATAACCATATTCACCTTCTAAGCTGATCAGGGCTCACTGCTTAGGGTGTACACAATTTAAATAAAGGTGTGTGGAGAAATCACTTAGAAATACATATTTTGAAAAGAGTGAAAAAACTAAGTGGAAAATTGAAATCTGCTGCCAGTATGAATATCAGCAGATGCTAGAATCTTCCTATAATCTTTTATGTTGGGTGTGATAGATTTTGACAGATCCTTGAGGGGTGAAATAATTGCAGAATGCAGAGGAAGTGAAACAGAATCAATATGTCAAGAAGATGGAGGATAGAGCAATTACTTTTATGACAAGTAGTTATACTTGTCAATCCTGCATAAGGATGGTGACATATTGTATGTCCATACTGAGTTCTGGTCTTCATCCTAAAGAGCTTCTAATTGGACATTTCACAAACTTTGATTCTTATTAGTTTGTTTTCTAGGGTCAGTCCAGGCATAAGACCCAGTAATCCTTTGGCAATCAGTAAATTTGGTTTGATACCTTAGCAAATATATTAATCTTCACTTGAGAGTTTGTTTGTTTGCTTCATAGCCCACCCTTCCTCACAAAGAGCCTAAGGCAG
Source organism: Anniella stebbinsi (assembly GCA_029215795.1). Classification (NCBI taxonomy): domain Eukaryota; kingdom Metazoa; phylum Chordata; class Lepidosauria; order Squamata; family Anniellidae; genus Anniella; species Anniella stebbinsi. Next base: position 82,240,927 of record JARDYH010000002.1, on the reverse strand, counting down.
CTGGTATTTGGATGAGTTGAGGAATATTATGTGCGCAGGTGGTCATGGCAATGGGCAAAGGATAAGGGCACCCCTATAAATGTGATTACAGGCAAGAGGAAATATGGTATTGGGGTTAGGAGTGTCATCCCCTAACCTGCATATCCCAAGTGCCTAATTGCTCTACTACTCTGTTCTTTTATGAAGTGATGCTGTTATTTAATGCCAGGTCACTACATGGATGAGGGAGTCAACCTGATGTGTATTACCTGGGTGAGATGAATGGGGTGTGCATGAGTCCACCCTGGAGAGCTGCACAGTGGAGGATATCATGGTCCATAGGGACACCATCACTCTCACCAGATGGCTTCTCAGTTCTTGGGCAGATCTTGAGGGTTTGCACCTAGTGTTGGTCAAAAGAAGCAGATTGGGGAAGGTGCTAGTGTATCATCGGTTATGTTGCCCAGCTGCCTCCTTGTCCAACTGGCTGAGGTACCCTTTACTATAGTGTCAGAAAATCCCAGGAAAGTAGTTCTGTGATGTCAACATCCACATGGAGACTGCCATGTGTGTGGACCACCTTGGATTGCCTCAGATTGCTATCAGCCTAACACATTGAGCAAGACATACCTCTGACTTAATATTTTCCCCAGGACAGAATCAGCCTTGGTCACCCTGAAAGATGACCTTTATAGGGAAAGAGACAGGAGGAGTGTTGATCCTCCTTGATCTCTCAGCAGCTTGACCATGGTATCCTCCTGGATTTGCTCTGCAGGTTGGGGATGGGGAGCACTGTATTGTAGTGGTTCCATTCAGTGCCAGTTTCTGAAAGTTGCATTGGGTGACTGGCATTTGTATTGTATTTGGCATAGAAATGCCCTAGTCATAGCATGGATAAGTAATGCATGAAAACGCTGTCTCTGTCTACACCATAGGGGTGCAGAGGGAAGGAGGGTGATCCCGGAAGTACCTAATACACACTATTGGGAGGGAGGGAGGGAGGAAGGGTGATCCCAGAAGTACCTAATACACACCATCGGTGCACAGGGAGCAGCCAGGGGCCAAACCAGGCAAGAAGCCTGGTATGGAAAGGGCCACTGTTGCATTGCAAATAAAAGCTTACAGCTTCAGGGATGCCTTGTTAACAAAAAAAATGGGTATTTTTCTCCTGGTGGTCAGGAGAATCCAAGAGATAGTGTTGTGCTGCTACTCCCCGAAAGATACAGTTCTCTCAGCCACAGTGGACCTTAGATACACATGACTAAGGTCAGCAATACTAGATTATATATATATATATATATATATATATATATATTACTGAAGTCAGTAATCTCATTGTTTCATCATTAATCTTGTGGGTTTAATTTGAAAGAGATTGTTAGTGGAATGATGAAGTGTAAAACTATATTTAACACTTTAACAATTCCCCTAAGCCTTTTATAAACAAAATTATGGATATTATTAGGTTGTAAGGTTGGAATCCAATGCATGTTTAGACTGAAAAAGTCCTATAAATCCCAACACATGCACACATCAGCCAGCCATGAGATTGTGCCCTAAAACTAATAGATCAGGCAATGTTTACTTTCGTTCATGCATCGTTCAATTTTTAATGTTGGCCCTCTAAATCAAAAATATTAAGGTAGGAAATATAGCATTACTCTGTAGGCATTTAGTGTTGTTGTTTGCTGAATCCTTTTATATTGTTGGTAAACGTTATGATGGCAAACATCTACATTTTGTAGAAATTATGAAACACAATTATACTGGATATACATACAAAGAGGTAAGAGGAAAATCTAAGCTTAGAAAGGGAAAGAAAAACCAAGCTTACAAAGGGAAGAGGTATGCAGTGCATTTCTATACATGACTCCTCAGAAGTAAGCCCCACTGAGATTGGTGGGACTTACTCCCAGGTAGTTGAATGTAGAATTGTAGGTTTAAACAGCAAAAAGGAATTATTTTTAGGTTGGAGTATTGATTATCAAAAGCTAGATTTTGTTTAGTGGCAACATACATTTAGAAGAGAATGTAATTTTGATTCTGTCTGTGTTTTCTTGATCTGCTCTGCTTAAGTTTTAAAACATTTGCCGCTGCTTATTTTATAGATCACTTTTATTATTTGTAACCCACTTCAGGTGAAAACAAAGTCATATAAATATTTTAAATAGATAAAGCCACCTGACCATGAAATTTGATGGTGATCTTGTTATACAAAATGAAATTAAGAAGACAACAAAAAAAGGATATAATGACAGTATGTCTCAACTACCATTGAATTAGACTAATATATGTGTACTTGGGTCATGAGAAAGAATCAAACTTTAATGATGACTCTTGAATGTAGCTAATTATGAAACTAGGAAGAGTAATACAAAGATCTTGAAAACAATGGATTAGATTCAGACTAAGTTAATCAAAAAATATTCAGACTTAGTTAAACCCTGTGCATGTCTACTCAGAATTAAGCTCCGCTGGAGCTTACTCCCCAAAAATGGGACTTACACACAGAAAAATGCATATAGGATTGAAATAAATGGGACTTAAATTAATCTTGATTATCAAATGGGACATAAGTGCAACTGACTTGGTCTGGATGCATTCAACCTAATGATCACAGTATTATCATATTCAACGTAAGCATATGTTCAGGCAGTGCATCAAAAGTACTGTATTTGATTGATTTAAACAAAAGATGAAGTTGCAGAACACTGACAAATTTGTAAAGTGACAGTCGAATTGAGTGAGCTGACATTCATCTGAGAGTTCTTAAAAAATCAAATGCAAAATTGCTGAACTAAGAAATATGTAACCCATTGCTAAAATTGGCCTCCTTAACAGATGTATGGAAAATGGCCAATGTAATGCTAATTCTAGGAAAAGATTCAAAAGGAATATGGTTTTAAAGGAATTTTCAGGTTCCAAGAAGGAACTAGCTTATCCATTCAACTTCTATCCCAGGTAATTGGTAGATAGCATCATTGCTAGAATTGTATATATCGGGAGAAAAAGGCCTTGCTGAGGAAGCCTTAATATAATTTCTTACCTTATCAGACTTCGGAATTATGAAGGCTGTCAACAAACACATTGACTGGACATTATATACTCTATTTTTAACAAACATGTTTTTCATGTAAGACTCATGAAAAAACGTATCAAGAAGCAGGAAGCAAACAGTTGGAATAAATTGGCAGTTTTCACAATAAACAGCACATCCCTTCAGAATCGGTCTTGGGCCTAGTACTAAGAAACATTAGTAAATGATATAGTGTCAAAGATGACTAGTGGGATTGCCAACTTTACATGTTACTCAAATTTATAATAATAAAACAACCAACCAGTCCTAAAAGGATCTTAATTGTTCTAAATGGATATTTCCAAAGCAGATCCTTCTCAAACATATAGCAGATGAGATTCAGTTATTTAGCTTGCTCCTTCCTTCCTTCCTTTTATTTCTGCAGCACCTTTGCAAAACAAAGAGCTCTCAAGATACTTACATAACAATACAATAACCACAATTATAGCCCCAGTTGATTTATAGACAATGACAATGTATATTTTACATATTGTATTTGCATCCCACACTATCGTCCAAATATACACCTTATCACACCACTTTTACCTAAGCAAGGCTGAGAGAATGGGCTTGTTCACACAACCACAGAGGGGAAATAAACAATGGTGCTGGGGGAATTTGCATAATTACCCTCACTGGTGCAGTTTGCCATGTCGTGAACCCAGTGAGGGTGGCTTATTGCCATGATTAGCAAACCACCCCAGAACCCTAAAACAAGCCATGGATTTTGTGTGGCTTGCCAACCATGGCATCAAGCCACTCTCACTGGGTTTGTACACCATGGCCAGGTGCGAAGCAACAGGAATTATGTAAACTCCCCCCGGCATGTGCTGCAGGGGAAATAAGCTGCCATGGTTTATTTCCCTCTCCATGATCATGCAAACCCAGTCAGTCTGACTGGCCCAGTGACTAATGGAAATGTTTAGAAAATAGCAAGACTTTGCTATAGGGAGAGTGAAATTATATATGGTCCAATACTTATATCCTGTACAGAAAGGAAAGAATTGCCTTCTAAGAATTAAAATCTGCTTTAAAACCCTAACTACATTATCACAACAGTTACAATAGCAATGTATGCACTATCTGAAAGAGGAAGCACATTTTCCCAGGTACAAATATCGCTGACTGGGTTGTAGGGAAAATAAAGCAAAACACAAAAACCTTGTGTTTGATATGTGAACTATGTGACATAGAAATAGATGAGTGAATACAATACACATATATAAATGAGTGTATAAATGAAAGCTCATTATTTTAGAATTGCAGCAATGCTGCACAATAAATTGGTTTGCACAATCAAGGTGGGCTGCGGCACATGTGGGAGGCCATTTTGAATATTCAGACCATGACCACAGCTTGTCATGTCATCCAAACATGGTGAAGGTAGGTCATTGGCACGGGTAACAAGCTACACCAGAATCCAAAATCAGCCCATGGATGCTGGTAGTTTGTTAACGACGCCATCAACCCATCCTCACCAGATTTGGACATCACGACAAGCCACAGTCACAGCCTGAATATTCAAAAGGTGCCTGGCATGCACCAGAATACACCACGACTTAAATGAGCCATGGCAGGCTACGGTGATCATCTGGACTGGCTAAGTGTGAGAAAATCTTAAATTTATCAGTAGCTATTAGCTCTAATATCTAGTAATGGGACATGTATCTGCAGAGGACATTGCTGGAGTAAATGAAATTTTGGGTTGACCCAGCATGGCAGCTCCTCTGATCTGAAATTCTTACATTATCCACTGAAAATATATCTTCTTTGCCATTTGGACTGATATTTGCTGGTGTTGGGTTCATCAACTGATTCATTCAATGCTCTTGACTAAATAGTGTCTGAAATTGCAAATTTTATCCAGCTAACAAACACAGTGCACTGTTCTTACTTTCAGCCTGCTATTTTTCATGAGCTGCTTGCTTTGCACTGTTCTGTTCTACATTTTCAGCAGAAATCACTTTCATCTTCTAAAAGGAATTCTTCCCATTCCTAATTCTGTATAGGGGTTTCTTCCCCCGCCCCCACCCCATCCCCTTTGCCATCTCCGTCTGAAATGGATGTCGATGAGCCTCCAAAAGGCTCTGAGTGTTTCTGTTGATATAATTGACAGAAACAAGCCCTGTTGCAATGCATTAGCATCATTCCTGGCAGGCACTCAGTGAATGAAAAATAAATAGCTTCTATGGCTCTGGGGATATAAGTGTTACTGGAGACTAGGAATCATTATGAGAAAGTATAAGGATGAAAACATTTACTTTTATTTCTTTCAAGCTGTGTGAAATGACCACTTTTTTAGAAGATCAAGTGTTCTCCAGCGTATAGGGCATCCTATTGTATATAGAGAGCTTCAGCTATTGAGCATAATAGAAATATAATAAAAGAAATAAAGAAATAAAATATAAAAATATAACAGCAAATGCCATATATCCTTGCAGTGCAATCCTATAGGTGTCTACTCAGAAGTAAATCCCACTGAATTCAATTGGGATTTGTAGTGAGTTTGACACCAGACAAAATGGCGAGGTGTTGAACTGACATAGCATCCTCTATGCTGTTTGAATGCAAAGAGACATGTGTAGCTTAACATATTGAGCAGATTTTAGTAACCAGGTAGGCCTCTATAATGGGCAGATTTTAGTGGCCTCTCACACAGACTGGTAATTTACAGTTTCACCTTGAAACTGTTCTGGCCGGCTGTATGTTGTCATCCTGTGAGACAAAATAAGTTTTGCTTCCCATGGGAAGGAAAGCCCCTCCTTCTCCTGAATGGGGAGATGTGTGTGTGCAGGCCTGTCAGCTCCTGATCTAGGGAGAGACACAAAAAATCTAGTCTGTTGGGTTTGCTCTGTGGTCTTGCTTCAAGGGGGGAAACATGCACTACCAGCCTGGAGAAATCTGCTGGTCCATGGGGTGGCATCTCATGTGCTGTGGGGATCCCAGCACACAATCAGCTGTGACAGAGAACTATTCTGCTCTGCTGAAGGGACATGTGAGCTTTCTTTGCGTTTTCTTTCTGCATCACCTGTGTGTAATCAATAAACTGTTCATCTAATCCATTTGTGACTTTGTATGACTTTGACAACTCACGAATCTGGTTTCACTGGGACCTGACAGGATCAGGATGCCCAAACATGGACAGGGTTACTCCCAGATAAAGTGACTATAGGGTTGTAGCCTTAATCAATAAAAAGGCAATCAAATTCAATACTGAAATTACTGTTGGTCTTCCTGAAGTAAATTAAAGTCAAATAAATTACAGTAAAAACAATCAACAGTCAATAATCCAAAGGTTTCCAAGGGCAACAAATGTTACAATAGAACAGGCAGAAAGTAAATGAACGAAACAGACTGTAGGGAAATATAGATATAGATATAGATACTATAGGAAATGAATAAATTGAAACACCCACATTCCATTTCCTGCTATTGTATGTCCGTTTTATCACATAAGGGTACATTATAAAGTACAAATGTATACTGATAATTTGTAGGAAACAACACCTTGTGGAAATCTTTTCCTGTAAAATTAGATTATATAAATCACACTCAATACATCAAGTAGGAAAAAAAATAATCTACAAATGACTTAAGTCTCAAAATCACTCCACTGGCTGCCAATTAGCTTCAGGGCGAAGTATAAAGGGTTGGTTATTACCTTTAAAGCCCTACATGGTTTGAGTCCAGGTTACCTGTGGGATCGCCTTCTCCCATATAATCTGCCCCGCACACTCAGGTCCTCTGGGAAGAATTTACTTCTATCAGCCAGAACTAGGCTGATGAGTGTACCCAGAGGACCTTCTCTTCTGCCGCTCCCAGTCTGTGGAATGGCCTGCCGGAGGAGATTCAACAAATTAGCAGTCTTCTGGAATTTAAGAGAGCTGTGAAGACTGATCTCTTCCGGCAGGCCTATCCAGCTGAATTTTAAGATGTTTTTAATAATGTATTTGGTTTTATTTGTTTTAATGTTTTATCTATTTTATGATTCTTGTATTTATATTTATTGATGTTCCCCGCCTCAATCTGGAGAGGCGGGTTAGAAATAAAATAAATGAATAAATAATAAGTATTCTAGTGGATAATGCATCGAATGTCAAAAGTCAATGCTATTTTAAGTTACAATAGCATCATATCTATCACTCATGATGTAATTGGAAAACTGATCCAAATTGGTAAAATAAAATTCATCACTAGTCTGTATAGTTCAGGAGATTTTTATCAATGGGAAAATATTCTGATAACTGCGTAGATGATGATCAAGAGACAAAATGACAATTTCTATGAGGAAATACAAAGGGGACACAGTACATTTAATTGGGGGGGGGGGACACTAAGGACATCCATGCTGACATTTGACAATTTTTGGAAAAACTGTTAGATGACATTTCAGAATGGTCACACTGACCTGGTTCACAGGTCATCAACCACCCATGGTTTGTTAACCATGGGTTGTTGAAAATGCAGTGGAAGTAAGCGAGCATTCTATTTCCTGCCCGACCACCCTGTCCCACTACGATAAACAATCCAGGAACATTCAGTCCCTAGGCTGTTTATAATGCAGTCTGAACCCAGAGGTCTGGGTTGTTGGGGGATGAACAATCCAGAGTTTGAACCCATGATTAACCCCATGATTTTTTAGCACAGTGGGAATTGGCAGGCAGAAAGAAACTAGCTTGCATGCTCGCCACCACTTGTTTTCTCATGACTTAGTCACATGGTTTTGCCCAGCCTGCAAAGCTGTTGTTTTTTTCACCTAATTTGCCAGTGTGGTTTCAGAGGAGGCTTTAATCTGTTTGCCCGCACTGCAATACCCACCCCACCTCACTATTCACAGGGGGAGAAAGGCTCCCATTGATGCCAATGGGATTATTCCTTCTGCTGCAAATTACCGTTGCATGGAGAGCAATGTAATTCCCATTGGGACCATGGTGGAAGCAAAGGGTTAAAACTCCTTTCAACATACCATACTCATGATCTGGCTCAGGGACCCTACAGCAGCAAAACAAAATACTCAGAATGGGCCAGACCATACTAATAACATTACATGTAGTTTGGTTCAGTGCAACATAAATACTTAAGTGAAACAGTATGGCATCAGTCTTACCATTGCAAGAATGCCTCTTGCATGGCATTCCTTCCAAGCTTCTTGTGTAGCACTCAGTGTGCCTTTCTCCTGAAAACAGGAGTCAAGAGCCTGGCACAATTATATTCCAGCTGTATTGTGGCAATGTACATTGTAATTGAATGAGTTAACTAATGTAATTGGATCTGTAGGGTTGCCCAGATTCTTATCTATGTAATATAAAAGATTTACACATCAGTACAAATTTTCAGCTGTATTATTTTCTTGTTTTTATATGTGTTAATTTATAGTGTTACTGGTTTCTTTAAAAGGTTGTTTGACCATTCCATGGAAGGCTTTAAAAACTGGGAGTTCATGACGACTCATTGCTGGGGTGAAAAAGCAACTGGTGACTGGATTTTAGAAATTTATGATACCCCATCACAGCTGAGAAATGTCAAGACTCCAGGTATGAATCCGATGATGATGATGATGATCATTTTGGCTCAGTGATAGAAAAGCCTCCAATTCATGCTAGATTTCGTTTTCATGTTTACATTTCTATAATTCTATTTCATCTGGGATAATTTAGAAATATAGATGGGTTCATTCGGCCATTTGCTCTGATTTTGGTGGTTGGGACACAGAGGGTGGTATTCAATGCTGCTCATCTACGAGTGGGGCCCACCGCCACTTCTATCCCGCAAGTGGCCATCCTCACCAACTCCCTTCCCAAGCAGCACCCATCACGAGTGAAACAGAGATTTAGCATTTCTGGGTGCAAGTCCCAAAAAGAGAGGAAATTATTGTTTCTGGAATGGGGCAGGTTGGCAGAGCTGTCTTATGTGAGGTCTACCAGCCTCCCCATTTCAAAACTGAGTGCTTCCACTCATTTCGGGTTACCCTCTCCAAAGTGCTAAATCTCTGTTCCACAGGTGGTGAACACTATTTGCAGAAGGGAATTAACAGGGCTGTCTGCCTAAAAGTGGTTTCCATTGAGGGTCTTGCATTGATGATGGTGATGATGGAATCTTCCTAACCTAAGCTTACATTTGGTAGGCTTGGAAAATAATGGCAATTATTTTTATAGTGTATTTTCTTTCAGCATCTTGCAGTTAATTTTTGTCAGTGTCTTGGCAATTAGACAATAAATTACCCATATTTGGGAATTTGAGCAGCAGAAATGAGCTGCAGTACCATTTCCTCCTCACACAAGTTCACAATCTACCCATGACAAAAAGTGGTTCCAGTGATATGATGCACTGACAAGGCATATATGTAGTATATCCAGTTTGAAATTCTTCTGCATTCACAAAGCTCAGTAGCAGAGCTTTTCAATCCAGCAGATTTTTGGTGCTTTTTTTAAAAAAAAAAACACAACTCCTAGCCCCCAATTGTAAGCAATGGGTTGAAATTTGCTATGCAAGCTCCAGGATGGCTTTGGACCCAGTGGTTCTAAAGCCACTGACACCCTGTTCCTGAAGCACCCTATTTCAGGGCTTTCAACTGAAACCTTTCTAGTATGGTAGGTCTGGGACAAAGGGGTGATTTCTTTGTATTATATTAAGCACAGAAATAATAGCTCAGCATATACAATTATATTAAAGGAACTAATTATTATGCAACAAGTGTGAGAAACAGTTTTGACGGGGGGCGTGGCTATGATCGAGTTGGAGTAAGGTCGCAGATCTTCTGAACTCCCTAAAAAAGCTTTGAATTAAGCACTAATTCCTTATTGAGAAGAGTGATAAATGGCTTGATAATTTGACTGGAAGTAATTAATCATTGTGGTGAGCTGGAACGGGAGAGAGCTCGCCAGAGACTGCCTGCGTGACTTGGCTTAAAAGTGAAACCAAATTTCTTGGAAGAAAAGAAGGAGGAGAGGAGGAGAGACGCCATTAATGAGGTACTTTATGGACTTATAATTGAAGATATAATTCAACTTGAGGGACTTATAGCATTAAAAGGCATTTTATATTAAAGGGAAGTGAACAATTATTGAAAGGGGATTTGTAAGGAATTGTTGGCTGCTGGCTGTTTCTCCTGGATGTAAAAGAGAACGGAGAAGAGAGACGCCATCACTGGACTGATTTATGGACTATAATAGGCAGCTGGCCTGATTAATAGTATACCTAGAGGGAGTTTGAGAAGAAATAAAGTTAACTCCCAGTAAATTTGAAGTCTTGGCTGCAAGGCAGAGACTCGTGTAAAGGATTTCCAGGCGAAAGGGGGAGGAGGGAAATTTATGAGCAAGAAGCAGAGACGGCAGAAGCCCTCTATTCCCACCCCCGCCTGGGTAAGATCCTCAAAAGAGCGAGGATCAGATCGAACGTGGCTTCGATTGACTCGTGTGAATCAAGATATGCCAGATAAGCAGAAGAAATCCCCTGTGAAGGGCTCTGTGTCGCAAATTTCAGAGCCAGCTGCAATTCCAAAGACAGCCAGAGGAGGGCAGCCAGACCCAATGGATGAATTAAAGCAGGATATAAAAAAAATGCTTATTGGCTTAGAAGAACGTTTGGCGAAGCGCATTTCAGATACCCAGACTGAACTTATGACGGAATTAAAGCAAGTGGTGAAAGATGTTGGAGTGCTCCAGGCAGATACAAGAGTTTTGGTGGGAGTTTGTAAGAAACAGGAAGACCAGCTATCGCAACATGAACTACGCCTTATCGCTATGGAGGATCGGGACAGACGGGTAAACATTCGTATTCGGAAATATCCAGAACAAGAAGGAGAGACTTTAAAAGATTTGAGAGATACTATCTTGACATGGATAAGAGTACAACTTCCAGATGAGGCTTGGGCTGAAGCTGATCTTGAACGGGTGCATAGAGTTGGTTCAAAACGTAAAGGAGTGCTTCCAAGGGACATAATTGTTAAATTCGCAAATTATTATAAAAAAGAAAAATTTATGCAGGCAATCAGACGACAAGCTCAACCAAAGATTCAAGCAACAGCAATAGAAATCTATCAGGATTTATCGGCCCAGACCATCCAGTGGAGGAAGAGCGTTAAAATTTGTACAGCAGCATTGAGGAAGAAATCGATAACCTACAACTGGGGATATCCAGTATTTCTGAGATTCTTCTGGCAAGGGAAGCAAGAAAGAATAACATCGTGCGAGCAGGGAATCGAGCTGCTGGAGAAGTTGGGCATAATCGATGCCAATGATGTGGGAGAAACAGTCCAAGTGGAAGGAGCAGTTGGAGGTTCCGGAGACCAAGCAGAAGGAGCGGTTGGAGGTTCCAGTCAATGATAAGGGATTAGTGGGGAAAGGCAAAAAATGGAGGGGAGGATCGGACTTTGCTCTGTGGGTCAGGCCGTGTTCCCCCCCCTGAAGAGTTCTAAAATAATTGGGACCAGTGCCCAGATGGCTGGTGAGGAGGGGGGTAAAAATGGGGGGGGGGAAGGGTGGGGGGGGAAGGGTGGGAGGGGGGGTTTCACTGACCGAGACCAATTTAATGATGTGGTTGTAAGTAAGAAATGGAGAATAAATTAAGATGTGCAACTTTAAATGTTAAGGGGCTAGGAACGGTGGTTAAAAGACGAAGAATTGAAACATTGTTGAAAAGAAAAAAAAGACAGGGATAATATAATAAGAGGTAGTAGAGGAGAGGGTAAGACAGAATTAGCAAAATTAATGGAGAGGAAAGAATTAATGGATGTATGGAGAGTTGTAAAAGGGCAAGAAAGAAAATATACTTTTTACTCACCTAGATTTAAGAGCTACTCAAGGATTGATTATATTTTTATATCAAAGAATATGGTACCTAAATTAATAGATTGCGATATTGGAGTAATTAAGATTACAGATCATGCACTAATGATGATGGATATCAAGATAAAGAAGGATTATAAACAAGCAAAGAGATGGAGACTGGACGGAAGAATTTTTAAAAATAAAAACATAGTGGGAAAATTAAAAAAGGAAGTGCAGGAAATATGGCAGATAAATGAAAAAGGAGTTAACTCGCAAGGTTTGTTATGGGATACGATGAAAGCAGTAATAAGAGGGATCTGTATCAGGGAAATGTCCACACTTAAAAAGCAACAGGAAGTACTTAATAAAAAGGCTGAAGAAGAGATAAGGAGTTTAGAGGAGAGACTGAGACAGTCAAAAGATAAGCGGTTATATGCCCTAATTCAGGCAAAAAAAAAGGAATTGGAGAAAGAAGAAATAGAACAGGTTCAAAAGAATTTATTATATTTAAAGAGAGACTTTTTTGAATATAGTAATAGAAATTCCAGGTTGCTGGCTAGATCCACGCAGTCAGAGAAGGCTAAGAATATGATAGGGACAATAAGAGATAAGTTAGGGAATAGATGCAATGTAATGAAAGATAAATTAAGTATTTTTCAGGAATTTTATAAAGATTTATATACATCAGAGGCGCTTTCACAAGAAAAGATTCGGGAATATGTAGAAAGGAATTGGAAAATAAGACTGGATGATCAAGATAGGGAGTGTATGGAAGCCTTGGTTACTGACAAAGAAATTGAGGGAATTATCGGAAAACTAAAAGGAGGTAAGTCTCCGGGGATGGATGGTTTGGGGCCGGAATTTTATAAAATATTTAAAGATATTTTAATACCTAGATTAAAAAAATTATTTAATAATATAATAGAAGGAGGAATGACCCCGCCATCGTGGGACCAGTCCCTGGTTGTTTTAATACAGAAGCCAGGCAAGGACTTGACAGATCCAGCCTCATATAGACCAATATCTTTAATAAATCAGGATGCAAAAATATTTTCAGCAATTATGGCTAAAAGATTGGGTACATTTATTTTTAAATATATTAAAAATGATCAATGCGGATTTATTTTAGGTAGGAAAATGCCGAACTTAATTGGGAGAGTTATGGATATAATAAATATTATAAAAAAAAAGAAATTTAAAAGCAGGGTTATTAGCTTTAGATATTTTTAAAGCCTTTGATTGCGTGGAATGGCCAGCGTTAAAAATAATATTAAAAACATTTGGGTTTGGACATAAATTTATGGGAGTGATTAATCAGATGTATAAAAATAATAAAGCGGAAATAATGGTTAATGATGGGTTAACGCAACAAATAATACTAGCTCGAGGAACAAGGCAAGGATGTCCACTTTCACCGATTTTATTTGCAATAGTTATAGAAATTTTAGCAAATGTAATTAGAGAAGATGAAAGATTGAAGGGGATAGGAAGAAAATATAAGATTAAAGTAAATATGTTTGCGGATGATACGTTACTGACAATAGAAGATCCCCTAGAAAGTGGGGAGACGATTCAGAAACATTTGAGAGAATTTGGGGAAATTACAGGATTACAAGTTAACTGGGGGAAGTCAGAAATGATGCTGTATAACTATAACAGGGAAGAGATGGAGAAATGTAAAGCTAAGTTAGGATTAAGACATAAAAATATAATAAGATATTTAGGAGTTAATATAGATAAAGAATTAGAAAGAATAGAGGAACTTAATTTTGTAAGCTTAAGAAAAGAGGTAGGGGAGAAATTACAGAATTATAGAAAATTAAAACATTCTTGGTTTGGTAGAATAGCGGTTATTAAAATGAAGATATTACCTAAGGTTAATTTTTTGTTTAGAATGCTACCTATTAGAATTTCAGAAGCTGAGCTTAAAAATTGGCAAAATATGATTAATGCATATTGTAACGGGGATAGAAGAGCTAGGATAAATAAGGGGTTATGGTATAAGACTCAAAAGAAAGGAGGTTTGGGACTTCCTAATATTAAGAATTATTATATAGCTAATCAGTTAAGGTATGTTATTTATGCTATTTTAGGGGAGCAAGATTTGGAATGGTTGGAATCGCAAACAGTAGAGGCTGAATGTAAATTGCGGAATTTTTTTTTACAAAAATGCAGAAGAAAGAATGGAAGGTACTGGACAACCCATTATTGGAAAATATAATATCGATATGGGAGAAGTATAGGGGGAAGTTGATACCAGGGGATTCTCCGCTTGCCCCAGTGGTAGTAGTGGGAAACTTCCCAAGAGCATTAAAATTAGAGATAGAAGCGAGACTGAAAGAACAAGATATTCTTAAGCTAAGGAATTGGATGGGAAAGATGAAGGGTAGTGAGCATATTAAAGATTTGTTTAAAGGACAAAAGATAGCGTGGTTCAAGTGTCTGCAACTGGTAAAATGGACAGAGGAATGGAGGATGAAAAATAAGAAATGTAGAAACAATACCAGATTTGAAGATTTAATTGAACAAATAGAAAAAAAAGATGAAGCTAGAGCTAAGAAAGGACTCACTAGTGAGATATATAGAATATTAATAGAGGAGGAATTTCAGGACTCACTTAAGGTTATAAAAGAGGTATGGGAAGAAGATCTAAGGGAAAAAATCAATGAAGATAATTGGGGGAGGATATGGAATGGAAGAATGTTGAAATTATTGTCGATTAGAATTAAGGAGAACTATTATAAGATAGTTTGGAGATGGTATCTAACACCTGTAAGATTTCACCAGATTGATAAAAAAGTGTCCAAGAACTGTTGGAGGGGATGTCAGGAGGTTGGGACCTATTTTCATATGTGGTGGAGCTGTGAACAGGTACAAAAATTTTGGGAAAGGGTTTTTAAAGAAATAAGTGATATAATTGGAAGTAAGTTGGAATTAAACCCGAAGTTAGCTCTACTAGCAATGTGGGATAGTAGGAATAAGCATATAATTAACAGAGAATTGGTAAACAACCTCCTGGCACCCGTTAGATTAATGGTTGCTAAAAATTGGAAAGGGCAACAAAGCTATAAAATAGAAGATTGGTATAAAGAAATTTGGGATATTGCATTGAATGACATGTTGACATGTAAAATGAAAATAATGAGGGGAATGTCCAGTAAGAGTGATTTTGGAGATATATGGAATCCCTTTTTGGAATATGTTTTAAGATCGGGAAAGGGACAATCGCCTTCAAAAGAATCATTAAAATTTCGGAAGGATGATGGATGAATGTGAGTAGGTCTCGGGGGGGCGGGGTGCACGGGGGAAGTCGAGGGAGTTAGTTTGTTTATGTATTATGTGTATGTTGTTTGGTTTGTTGAAAAATCAATAAAAATTATATAATAATAAAAAAAAAGAAACAGTTTTGACATTGGGGGGAGGGACAAATGACACCCCCACCCAGCCCTCTATGGGCCAGGGGACATCAGGGGAAATATGCTGCATCAGTGAAAGTACCTGTTGTGTATTTATAGTTATAGGCACGTCCTTGTTTTGAGTTGTGGAAAGGTTTTTCCTAAGAGAGCCTCACTAGGAGAAGGGGGAATTAGGAGAAGAGAGGGAGAAGGAAGAAAAAAGAAGAAAGTGAGTAGAAGGGGGAAGTGTGATAAATAAAAGTTTAGAAATAAAGTGAAGACCTGTTTGCATTCAAACCTTGTTTCTGGAACCTCCTTGCTGAGAAGAAGATACAATACAATTTGACCGCTAGGCACTGGATCTTGTGAGCTTGCATACCAAGTTTTACTTTCATTTCTGCCTGGAATGGTTGCTGGCTTTCTCCATTAAATAGTTAAAGGTACAGGGCCTCCCTTTGTGCTGCTAATCAAATTCCCTTTTCTTCAAGTGTTTTAAATCCATGCCTCTTTAGAATTTTTTCACCTTGGGCTAATCTATACCTGTAGGCCTTCCGGGGTGGGGCGGGAAGGATTTCAGGCTTTACAGCTTCCGGGATCATCCCTCAGGGTGCACACGCCAGCGCAACATCCCAGAAGTCAAGAGGATGTTCCTGGTGTTGTGTTTGTGTGTTTTAAAGAAGGGAGAACTTTGCACAATTGCATGGGCACGATCCTGCACCAAAGGTAAGGTTTTTTTGGGGGTAAACCCTTCAAATTCGGCACTCCAACATGCCGGGAGACATCCCGGGGTGGTAATAATGCTGCCCCCCCCCCGATGGACACGGACCCCCCCCCCCGCACAGAATTGTAAAAACAACTACTAACAAAAGTGTTTTGAAATAATATCTTGAATATCTTCAGAAACCAGCATTCAGGAGATATGAAGGCAGACTTTCATTCTGCAGCATGGGTGCATTAACAGAGAAAGCCCTGCACAGATGGAACACAGAGCAGAGCTGCTACCACAGATCTTAGGAAATGTTAGGAAAATATGGGAGAAGATATTCCCTGATGTACTACATACATTGGTTCACCAAACTTTTAATTGGGCTCAGAAACAAATAGCAGCTAACCCAAAATTTTGAATTATATGTTCTCTGTGACTGGTTTTTATCAGAAGGTCGGCTGCAGAATTTTGCACTAACTGCAGTTTATTATCAATTTTTAAGCCTTTTATACAAATCTATGGTGCAACCAGGAACTCCATCGCACCAGTGATTTATTGCACTCTCACCATGCCTGGTATCTGTTTTTGCAGCGCAGTATTCACATGACGTCGTCCCTGTCCTGTGCTCATCTTGCCTCTTCCCCTTTGGTTTTCGTCTTATTTTGGAGTGGGGAAAGTCTGTTTTTTCCCCCCTTTGTGCGCAATAAAGCCGCTCCTCCATCCTGTGTATTGCTGTCCTTCCGCTGTATTAGACCATCCAATTTTTTGTTGGGGGTGTACTCCAGTTGCCCTCTATCTATCTATCTATCTATCTATCTATCTATCTATCTATCTCACACACACACGTCTATATTTATATATGGTGGGTACTGCCTTTTGTTTCCTAGTTGCCCATGTCTACACACACACACACACACACACACATGGGCAACTAGGAAGGAAACGGTGGTACCCACCATCCGAGAGAAATACATCAATATAGATCTACGCCTAGCTTGTAAGATTGTCTTGCTGGGAGGGAAGGGGTTGTGGGGAAGAATGCCTGATGGAGGCTGTAATCTTTACAAGCAAACTGGCAATTTTGTATCATGCAAAATAAGATGTAGCTTCAAGTTAAAATTCTTCTCTGTGGGGGTTAAACTACAGAGAGAGAGAGGGAGAGAACCCACTTCCATCTATCTCCACGCTTTGCCTGCAGCCTGTGCACACAGCAACCTCCAGCATCTGCGTAACTAGAGGGGAGAAAGGGAGAGAAATGGGGCGGGGAGGGGTGGGGAGAAAGGTGGAAGAAAGATAGGGTGACCAGATTTTAAAAATCAAAATCCCGGTCCCCCCTGCCCCCCCACCCAAAACAACCCCCCCCACCAAGCCACCCCCCCAAAAAAACCAGCCTGGACCTACCACTGGGTTCCTCCACCGCCCGTGCGGGGTCCTCCGTTGCCACCCGCGCGGCCGCACCGGGTCCTCCGTCGCCCGCGCGGAAGAGGCGAGAGAGAGGGCCGGATCCGGAAGTGACGTAACCGGCCCTCTCCCATCTCTTCTGCACAGCCTCTGGCCTTACGAGCCCGGTGGCGAAGGCGAAGACGGAGGAGGAGCCCGGGAAGCGGCCACCCCAGCAGGTAAGTGCCCCCCTTCGTGCTTACCTGCTGGGGCGGCCGCTTCCCGGGCTCCTCCGCCGCCGGGTCTACCACCGCTCCTTGCTTGCTGCCACCGCCACGTGACCCCCCGCCACCCCGGTTTGCCCCCCCCGCCCCCCGGTTGGGCCGGTTTGCCCCTGAATTCCCGGTTAGGACCGGGAAATCCCAAGCCACCTGGTCAGCCTAAAGAAAGAGCCATGAGGAGAGAGGTTCCGTCGAGGCTTCGCTCGCAAAAGGGACTCGGGCTCAGAAGGACAGAAAGAGCCTTAGGACAGCCGGTGATGCTAGATGCCTTTGGCTAGGACCATGCGGGGAAAAGTTTTCTCTGCGCCAGGGAAGAGGGGCACTTGTTACGAGCCCAAGCGCAGCACAGTGCAGTTCCTGCCTCACAGACAGACCAGGAGCCCAAGTTACAGTATTGTTTTACCATAATTATGCAGTTTCAGGCTGCCCTACTAAGTGTATTTGTATAGAAATAAAAGAAATATAAAAAATATAAAAAATTAACTGCAGGGGGCAGGAGAACGTAGGGGGCAGGGTGGGAGATTTCCCCGGCATAGTAGCTATAGCTGAAATAGTGCAACAACACACAGACGTGTAAGTGCCCAGCGCTCCACTCGCTAAGGAAACGGAGGGGGAAACTACGTAAGCAAATTGGGGGGAAGTAGATGTGATGGAGCCCCACACTTAGAATACTGTACAGTTTTTGTCACCACACCTAAAAAAAGATATTGTGGAGCTGGAAAAAGTGCAAAAAATGGCAACTAAAATGTTCAAGGGATTGGAGCATCTCACCTATGAGGGAAGGTTACAACAGCTGAGATTGCTCAGTTTTGAAAAAAGGAGACTAAGGGGAGTCATGATAGAGGTGTACAAAATTCAGCATAGTGAGGAGAATGTGGATAGGGAGACATTTTCCCCCCTCTCCCATAATACTAGAACCCAGGGTCATCCCATGAAGCTGGTTGGTGGGAAATTCAGGACAGATAAAAGAAAGTACTTCTTCACACAGTGCATAGTTAAATTATGGAATTCGCTACCACAAGATGTGGTGATGGCCGCCAATTTGGATGGCCTTAAAAGGGGGTTGGATATATTCTTGGAGGAGAAGGCTATCAATGGCTACTAGTCCTGATGGCTAAGTGCAACTTCCAGTATCAGAGGCATTAATATTGCCAGGACAGCCATTACTAGGCATGTCGCGCCTGCATTCCCACGCCTACCCTGGGATCTGCCCCTAACTACTCCCATTCTCTTAATCTGAATTGGAACCACTACTGACAGACAACAAACAATCATGGTACCATTGGAGCAATGTAAAAACTCATGGTAAAAACAACACGTTGAAAAAGTGGGGGAAAGCACAAGGTAGCTGCAAGTTCGCAACTGCATCATATAAACAACAGGGTGCAAGTATGCAGTCACGACAGGGTATATAGTGCATATAGACAAGCCCAGGTCTCAGTAATACAGGCCAGCAAAGGTGGCTAGAGAGGCAATTTACTGGCTAATATGTATGTATGTATGTATGTATTTATTTATTTATTTATTTATTTATTACATTTGTATACCGCCCCATAGCCGAAGCTCTCTGGGCAGTTTACATAGGATTAAAAACAATTAAAAACAATATACAAAAATTAAAACTGCAAAAACATACAACATACACACAATCTGTACATTTAAAAACCACTACAACACTTCAAAAAAGCTACAAAAACAAAACAAAACCCAGGCTCCTCAGATATTGCCAAATGCCTGAGAGAAGAGGAAAGTCTTGACCTGGCGCCAAAAAGATAACAATGTTGGCGCCAGGCGGGCCTCGTCGGGGAGATCGTTCCACAATTGGGGGGCCACCACAGAGAAGGCCCTCTCTCTTGTTGCCGACCTCCGAGCTTCCCTCGGAGGAGGGCCTTAGATGTTGAACATAGTGTTCGGGTAGGTTCATGTCGGGAAAGGCGTTCCATCAGGTATTGTGGTCCCAAGCCGTGTAAGGCTTTATAGGTTAAAACCAGCACCTTGAATCGGGCTCGGAAACATACAGGCAGCCAATGCAAGCGGGCCAGAGTAGGTCTTATATGTTCGAACCTACTGATTCCGGTTATCAATCTGGCCACTGCATTTTGCACAAGCTGCAGCTTCCGAACCACCTTCAAAGGCAGCCCCACGTAGAGTGCATTGCAGTAATCTAACTTGGAGGTTACCAGAGCATGGACAACTGAAGCCAGGATGGATTTGCAACTATACCTTTACATACCGGGAGACAGAAATAGAACGGGTTGCTGTAGCCAGAACTGTACAAGCATATGGTTGCTGACTGGACTATTGCCCTGTGCAGGTATAAGCTGTTGGCATCAGCAAGGGTGATTATCTAGTCAACAACTATGCAGTTATTGCACAGTGCAACTGGCTGTGGTATCCTCTGCTTCCACTGCTGTTTCCTGGTGCTTTAAAGTCTGGGGCCCTTTCCACACCAGGAGTTTTGCCTGGGATAGCCCCTGGGTGCTCCTTGTGAGTCCAAATGATGCACAGGGAGTCCTGGGGGATGGGGGGTTGGCCACGGGATTTTCCAGGGATAAGGCAACCCTGAAAAATCCCAAATTTTTCCGTGGTCCCAGGAAGTTCCCAGGACCTCGGAAGATGTGGCTGCCTGACCCAGGTGCTACCGCCCCAGGTAAGCAGCAAACTGGGCACAGAGCCGCACTGTGCAGCTCTGTGCCCAGCAGGGGAGGGAGTGGCACCAGTTTCACCACCCCGGGCAGGGCAGGGAGGGGAGTGGAGGACCATGCGCGAGAGAGGTTTTTTTAAAAAAAGACTTAGTTTGCAGAGGAGTGCTATTGCGTTCTTTCTGTGTAATAAATAAATAAATAAATGGCGGCTGCAACTTGCGACAACCCGGGAGGAACCCAGGCCATCGCACAATGACGTGTGCATTAGGGCGACGAACCCGGAAGCAGGCACTTCCGGGTTCACCACTCCTCCGGCCCTCTACACCCCTCAGGTGCAGAAAGGACCTGGGTGGGAATTCACACACACAACCATGATGCCATACAATGGCCACCAGCAGTTCCATCCACAACCATCCAGTGTTGCAATCTCTTCTTCTGTAATATACTTTCTTACCACTTTCTTTCCCTGTGTTTGAGAGTCAGTTCACACATGTAGACTCATCACTTGATCTGTTATCATTTCATTAATCAACACTTAATTTTCAGATGTGTGTGTGGATTTCCCCCTTTGAATAGTATTGTGAGGTGATATGAAACTCAGCCTCTGGTGTTTTACATGTTTTAGTCATGCAAGTTCTTACATGATACTGCAGTCATTCAGAGATACACATGCATCTGTCTCCATTTTCTCATCTCTCATTTATTCTCACCAAGAAGAAATATATTATAGGGCAAAGGCTTATGGGAAATATTTCAGCAATGATTTTTGAGGAGGAAAAAACTTTGAACAAAGACAGAAATGTCCTAACTTTTGTTCCAGAAAGGATGTAACAACACAGGTTAATTTAAGTGTGGTATATGTGTTCATATATCCAGTGTCTTGCATGAATAAAGTAGTCAAGAAAAGTTGAGTTTTAAAAGGGGGAAGTTACTCTTTGAATAAATTTAGCCTGCCTTCTTAGAATGTTTTACATTGTTTAAAAGTATTTATTACAGTGCCCCGGTACTTTCTCTTATCTTTCTTGCTACTAATACTGAAATGGCAATTGTTATTGTTATGTTTGTGTAGGCAGGGGCAGAGGGGAGAATTAGTTATTTCTAGTGGTATTATTATTAGTCATAAATATTGTAATTTCTAATTTGTATTTTTCTGTTTATAATTGAATCTACAATAAAAAAAATATAACAAAATAAATACAGAAAAATCTCATGCAGGTAAATTGAAAGAATGGTCCTTAGTAATTTATGGGACGTCCATCCAGCCTTACTCTCCAAGAAATGTTTTTCCAAAAGCTGAACGAGTGCGCTCAAGTCCAATAGAAGAGCCTACAGAAGATTATGGAGCAGATGACTATGCAGGTAACATTATGCATTGTATCTTATATGCCCACCAATGTACTTCTGTTAAGCATTAGCAGGCCCTCTTAACCTGCTCTTAATTAATATCATGCCCCAATTAAAAAAAAAACCTGGATAGTGACTCCGAAACCAAAAAGGTACCAATCCTGCTACAGATCAGCAGGAGTCTGGCTCAGGGACCTTGCATTCCTCATATTTCCAGTTTTGATCTTTTCTATAGAGCTCAAGCAAATTTTAATAGTTAATGAGTAGTAAAGACATATATTGATATTTTTTTTTTCATTTCACAAAAGGGCCATGCAATGCAGAGTGCAGTAAAGTAGGATGTGGTGGGCCAGGACCAGACCACTGCAATGACTGTCTACACTATTACTACAAATCTAAAAACAACACACGGTAAGAAGAAAAAATTGTGAATTGCTTATTAAGCACCTATTGCACAAAATTATTGGATTATACTTAGTATCTTTAACTTGCTTGGCAAGCCAGTTTGAAGTTCAGAAGACTTTCATCAGGTATCTCCATTTTCAATACTGCTCCATCTAACATACTGAACATCAATATGGTGAGCATCAATGCTTGAAGGACTAAATCTATGTTACATGATAATGCAACTATTAGAGCCTTGATGCCAGATCTTAGTGGTGGTCAGGAGTGTCTTTGCATGGTTGAGGCTAGTATGCCAACTACACACATTCCCAGAGCTGCCAAATCTGGCCAGGGCTGCTGTCAAGGGTAGGCATGGTTGGGCACCTGCTAAGGGCCCATACCCAGCAGGAGCCCATGGACAAGAGTCCCCTGGACTTGGTCCTCCTCTTCACCATTGCACCCTGCATGTTCACCTGCCACTCTCTCTTTCTCTCTCTCTGGTCCAGACAATGGTAAGTGAAAAGAAAGAGCAGACAATGGGGGAGGAGCCCATTGAGGTGTCTTGCCCAAGTGCCATCAAAAATCTGGCCATGGAAACATTGCCTTACATATATCTTGTTTGAAAGACTGTAATGCACTCTATGTGAAGTTGGATTTGAAGAGTGATTGGAAACTTCAGCTAGTTCAGAATGCTGCAGCCAGACTATTAACTGGGTACAGTTATAGGGAGCATGTGGCTCCCATGTCCAATATCTGAAGCCTGTTTGGTAGGGCCACAAGTGGCTGCACCAAACCTGTTGAATTTCTTTGATGTCGTTCAAGAAAAAACTTATTTTATTTAGATCTGTCTTTGGCCTGTCAAATTGACTTGACTTTTTTTTACTATGGCTCATCTGAATATGTTTTAATGTTGCTTGAAGTCACCCTAACCCTAAAATTCCTTCCCAGCTCCATTAAGTAGCAACTACTTCTGCCACTGCAACACATGTTATTACCGGGAGTGGGTGGGTGGGGAAGTCATCAACTGCAATCCTGGAACCGCATGGGAGGTCTGCCTTTGGCAGCCTTAGGTTGAACTGGAGGCAGAACAAAATGATATCTCACTCTGCTGGGTCCACCTCTTTGGCCCCACTCTATCATCACACTGATTGGCTCAGCAGTCCCCTCATGGGAAGGAGATGCTGCTGCTGGGGCTGTGTAGCCACGCTTTACCAGCCTTTGTCCCTTCGCTCCCGGCCTGCTTGTCCTCACAATTCATTGCTCCCCATTAAGGGGGGAACTCACCTAAATAAATAAGTTAAGGCCTTGGGAATTAATGGAATGGCACCTTATTTTCCAAAATCTAATAATATTAACCATTGTATAGTCACATTTGTATTCAACTAGCTGATGAATGGTAGAAGTGGGTTGGAAATCTATAGGCATGATTCAGACATAAACCAGAGCTTGATTTGTTTCAACCCTGGTTATTATCTGTACCCCCATAGATAAGCATGCTTCACGATTTGAAAGCTACTGTTGTTTTTTCTGCCAAATGAATAATAATTCTGGCTGTCTTTTATTGTCTTGTACAATGAAGCATCTGTGTTCCCAACTGTCCACTCGGTCACTACAGCGCAGACAAGAAGCGCTGCAAAAAATGCTCACCCAACTGTGAAACATGTTTTGGAAGTCACAGTGATGAATGTAATACCTGTAAACCAGGTTACTACATCAATGAAGAGTCTAGGAGTTGTATTACCAACTGCCCGGTTGGTTTTTACCTGGACAATAGTAAGTATGATTTTACATTATTCCTTTATTATAATACTGGAAATAATTAAGATTTTTCATGCTGACATTCTATACAGTAAGGTACATTTTATTTATTAAACAATTTATATGCCATTTTCTATTTAAATTTTAATGCTTACATCCAAATTTTAAAAAAATACAGCCTAAAAAGAAAATAAGAACAGCAGTTAAAATAAAACAATCACAAACAAAAGAAGGCCAGGCATAATTAAATCAGCCATCTGTTAGGCCAAAAGCCTGTTGAAACTTCCATTTTTGACAGGTAGGGACCACAGAGATCTCCCATGGCCAGGAGTTCCACAATCTTTGTACAGCAAACAAGAAAGCCCTCTTACAGTCTCAGCGTAGATATTCTTGCATGTTGTTGTACAGAATAAATATGGGTTTTCATGGATTTATTCATAAATTATCTAATCTAGACTTTATTTCAGGAATGGGGAACATGTGGCCCTCCAGATGTTGTTGGATTTCCACTCCCTTCATACTAACATTGGCCATGCTTGCTGTGGTTGATGGGAGTTAGAGTCCAACAACTTCTGGAGCCACATAGATTCTCCAACTCAGCTCCATTTTGTGATATTGCCAAGATGCTGAACTATGTTGGAGATGGAAATAATAAGCATTTCATTCCAAGGCTTTTAAATTTTAACCAAGCTCATAAATGAACTGGTCTTTTCAGAGCTGTGTTTCTCTTTTCGTTTTCCCAAAATATATATTCCAGCATCAGCAATGGAAATGAAGTTAGGTGGTATAAAGGAAGGCTGCTCCTTGGGCTTTCAGTAGGTCTGAAAGCCTTGTTAACCAGTACACTGATCCCTAGGTAGTATACAAGGGCTTTCAGATTCTGACAAAGGACCTAGACATGCTAGCAGACTATAATTCGCAGATATCTATGCCCTGAAAACTTCTTACGGCTAAGACTTTCCAGCTTTCTTGGTTTCAGTTCTCTCTTCTGACTATTTTGCTGAGCTTTTTGCTGGTTTCTATTTTCCACTGTGAAGAAGGGAAATAGGATAAAATTTTGCTGTATCCATAAAATATTCTAACCTGTGCTACTTATTCTTTCAAGTTCTTGTACAGAGAGCAAAATATTGTTTCAAACCCGCTTCAACTAGCCATTTATTACCAGAATACAAAAACCATTCACCTTTTAATATGCATATTGTAGCCCTGAAATACTTCGTCCTTAACATTTCGTAGTTCAAATATTAACTCCAGTCAAATGTTAACCCTCTATCCAGCAGGCAAGGTCTAGGTTTATTGGAGGGTTTTAAGAAAAAACTTCAGAAATTCAGCTGCCCTCAATTGATCTATGTAAGTGATCTACGAGAGCTTCATCAAGAGCCAGAAGTTTAACATTAATGAATGCCTACACATGTGCCTACAAATCAGCCTTAACACAACCCATAAAACCCACAACGCGGCTTTCAGTTCCTCCAAATTTTAGCCAGTAACTTAGAGGGACAGGCCCCTCCTGTAATTTAAACACTGAGCTGGCTTTTTAAATTTACATAGTTTTGCAGTGATCAATGAGAGCTTCAGCTAGCATAAGGGGCTAAACTTAAAAAACTTTGGAACATGTGTCTACAAACAGCCTTGGTAGCCCCCACGTTGACTGTGTAATGTGCAGAATCTCAGTTTACATTCCAAGCTGAAGAAGAACTTAGAGAGGAAATAACACTTAATTCGTTATGAACTGGACACATTTATTTTCTGTACCAGATTATTACAAACTTTGGTAACATAAGTAGTCTGGCTGATACACCAAGTCCCTTGATTCTTTGCCACAACACCTTATTTATATTTGTTCAAATTAAAATGTATGTCCAGCCTTTCTAGTGAAATGCACAGTCAATACCCATCTGATGGCAGCTGGACTTGCTCTTAGAGCCATAAGCTATTCCCCCCCCCCCCCCCCATTTCCCTTCTTCTATCCATCTGAATTATAATCCTGCTTCTTCCCTCAGTTTTTATATTTTAATACAACTTGCAGCGTCACTATATTTTAGCCATCTTTATCCCTAGGACATCTCAGTCCACACTGGCTTTGCCATCCCTATCACAAGTATCATCATATTTTGGGTTTTCTCATTGTTTCACCTTCTCTGTTTTTATCCCATTTTTGTCAAACGTGTAGATTTCAGTTCCTTAGTCAGGACAGGTCACCTGTATGTCTGCAACACTGCAGTAGACTTATCAAGGGATAGAAGCAGCTACAATTATAAATTAAATCAAATCAATAAGTAAATGAAAATATTTCCCTTCACCTTAATTTCCCACACAATAAATGATAGGTAGATATATATGCATCTTAATTCTGTAAACTACATGGTGTTGTATAACTTGTTGTTGTTGTTGTTGTTATTAAGTACATACATATGTACATGAAACAATGTATTTGTCTGTGAAGCAAGAACAGCAAATAAAGTCTTGCATTAAAAAATGACATATTTTAGCATTACTAAAAGCAATTACTTTTAAGTTAATAAAACAGTTATGTTGAACAGTATTTTCCCCAGTGAAATAAAATCTTGGAGATGTAAAGATAACTGAAATTATTATAAAATGTTTAGTTAGTACTTTAGTAGCACCCAAATATTTAATTTAATTTTAGCCTTTTAGCTCCTACTTAGGGCATAAAGTTGAAAAAGCAATAAGCAGTGAGATATACTTATAATGTTGCATTGCATATAACTGAATTGTGTGTGCTTTTCTGAACTACATTGGGTTTTTTTTCTTTCTAGATAGGATTGTCTGCCGTAGATGCAGTGAAAACTGTAAGACATGCACTGAATTTCAAACCTGCACAGAATGCAGACATGGCCTAAGGTAAGGAAATGATAGAATGCACTTAACATGGTAGCCAAGGAGGCATCTGTATCTATGAACGTGCAACAAGCAAAGTTACATAATATAATTATTTAACATGTACTTTACAGGCCATTTATGCGTGATAGTATAATTTATTGCAGGTTCATTTTATCTACAGTAACAATGGATAAAAATTATTTAATGTGAGTGAAATGAAAGCTGAAGCACTCTTCCATTTTATATGTTTAATGGTTAAGAATTATTATAGAGAGAGAAAATGATGAATGAACAATTTGTGTTTGTTACTGTTTTCATATCTTTATTCTGTCTCAGGAGAAATTAATATTTCCAGAATAATATTTCCAGAATTGTCAATCTCTGATAGTAGGTACTTTCTAAAAGCAAATATAATGTGTTTACATAACTGTGCATTTGAATTACAGGGGAAAAGATATGGGTAGGAGGAGAGAGAGACAGAAAGTCTCTGTAAGCAAGTAACTATTCCAGAGTAGTTCCAGATCAGGGGAATAACTGCAATAGGCATGAAAAAATATATGAAAGAGTAGAAGGTGTGGGTTTTTAGGAAATGGCACCTTTGCATGGATATAGCAATCCTATGGTACCTAGAAAGCATCTGAGGCACCATAAGAGGCTGGGAATCTCCTCCTCTACCATCCCCATAGACAAAACTTCAAGCATAGATGAGATCCGATCATGGATCTTCCCTCCCTCACCCCCTCCCAGCCACTGCCAAAAGCAGTGGCTTCTCTTATGTGACCTTATAAGAGAAGTCAAAGAGGGAGAAAAGGATGTGTGCTGTTCGGCGGGAAGGGGAGAGGCCAGGTTGCACAGTATCCTATGACCTCTCCAGTCCCTTCCCAACCCACAAAAAGTAAATCAGCTAAAGTAGCTCAGAAACCCATCTAGCTACTTTCTGCATTTAAACAAAGCAACAGAAGCGAAATTACCTCCATCTTCCTCTCTCCTTGCCGGGCTCTTGGTGGCAAGGCATAGAATAGGTGGAGGGATCCAACCTGTCTGTTGTTTATTAATTTTCTTAAGAGCTTGTTTTTCATAAAATCTTCTTAATTCTTTAAATTTTGACATGAATATTGATTTTAAGACAAATTTTGCTTATACTATTCCATTATTTTGACTATGATACAAGTGATTTGGAGCTAGAACCAGGATAACTGGGATCTATTTGTGTGCTTCTTAAAGATCT
Organism: Anniella stebbinsi; assembly: GCA_029215795.1. Taxonomy (NCBI): domain Eukaryota; kingdom Metazoa; phylum Chordata; class Lepidosauria; order Squamata; family Anniellidae; genus Anniella; species Anniella stebbinsi. The sequence goes on along the minus strand of JARDYH010000002.1, from coordinate 82,213,139 downwards.
GTTTGAACACTGACAATGGACAGTTTTGGACATCACAATAAGGCAGGACTTGGAGAACTCGGGCGTCTTGGGATCAAGCTGTGTGCTGTTGCACATCTCCTGATTCCTCCTGCTTGGCTCCTCCTGCAAGTAAAAATGGCTAAACCAAACTACTGACCTTCAGACCTAATCTACACCAAGAGGGATATTGCATTATGAAAGCAGTATATAAAAGGCAGGAGCCACACCAAACAGGATATAGCACTATGAAAGTGGTATGAAAGCAGTATATGGCATGTATCAATGGACCCCAACAGTTGTCAGTGCACTTCAATACCACTACAAAGCAGTAGTGTGGCTCCTGCCTTTCATAGTGCTATATCCTGCTTGGTGTAGATTAGGCCTCAGTCTGTGGTTTGTTTATTGTAACATCTGAACTAGGGATTATGGCTTATCTCACCCCAAAACAAGTCAACAACAGACCATGAGTTATGGCTCTGACTTGTTTGCAGAGAGACCAGTCATAATTTCCAGTTTAAATGTCAGTGAACCATTGATGGAGAGTCCATGGTTTGTTAGCCTCTCACTCTGGCAGGAGGAGCCAACTGGGAACAGTCAGGCACCATGCACAAACACACGTGCTTCATTCCAACAGCCAGGATTCTCTGGGACTATCATGATGTCCAAACTGGGCCAATGTATTACTGTTGCCATACCAAAATGCCACACATTGATATTTTGCTTAGTTCTTCGTATTTCTGAAAACACACATTGTACAACTTTTATTGAATTCGTACAAGAGAAGAATGACCCAACTTTCATCATTTAATGTGATTTTAATTCTATGCATACAAAATCTTAAATATATTAGTCAGTATTCAGAGAGCAACGTATTGCATACATCCAGTAGGATATTTTTATTTTGAACTTCAGGCCTCCATGCCATATCACAGACTGTTTTGAAAACTACCTCAAAAGTTTTAAAAGTTGTCAGCCATGGAGCACTGGGGAGTGAGGATGGGGCTGTACTTTGAAAAACACAAATCCCAATATTCCTTGGATAAATTGAAAAGGCGCATGGTTCCTTAAATCTAGACTATTATTTGAAAGTTTGCTTCACATACATTTTAATGGGCTATGTTTCCAAGTAGCAGACACAATCCAGTGGAAGTTACTCATGTCTAAGCATCTCAATAGCATACTCTAACTCCTTTCCTTCCAATTAACTTAAATGTGATTGACTTTTGCAGAACCACACTGGGCATGCTTAGGATTGAAGTATAATACTTCAGCTATAAGCATATGTGAAATCAACAAGGCTTTCATAAATTTCATTTGAAAAAATGCTCACTATAGTATTCTGCAAACTTCTTTTTTTGTTGCCAGCTAATCAGTATTTTATCTTTCTCCTATTGTTGTTATGTAGTTTACAAGGATCCAGATGTGTTATCCGCTGTGAAGAAGGAAAATATTATAATGGCAGGGATTGTGAGCCATGCCACCATTCCTGTGCTTCTTGTGCAGGTACTTCTGTTTTTTTCATAAATTGAATAATTTAGTCCTTCTTGCAATACAATATCATCACTGATAGTTGTTGTCACCATTATACCACTCCCTGTGCCACTCCCCACCTTTACAGTTACAGGATTCCATAATATTTTATATCAAATAATTATTTTTCTACCTGATGCAAGCAGCACTTGAAAGCACGCAAACATTTATTTGCATTCTTGCATGTAGCAGTATTAATTGTGATTTAAGAGGATTTCTGTCTTACTTACATCAATAATAAAGATATTTATAGAGATATTATAACAGTGACTTTCCTTAGACTTTTTTTTCTAAGAAAATATTATTCTGGAAGAATTTGCATGTTTGTTCACATGTTTACTTTCCTTGTGACATGGTAATATAAATATGTAGAATTTGTTACAAAGACAGCTTGCCATAAGTCTTTATGGATACTTGCTTCTTATCATCTCAACAACAGCTAAGCCGAAGTAATCTAACAGAAGAAATGCTTACCATAAGATGTCTTATTGTATATAATAACTTCAGTTAAATTTGTAAACTCACTACAGCAAAATGAGATTTTAGGGAGTCTTTCATTGCAAGCTGTTACATTTTGCAGTATGTTTGTTATCAAACATTATGTAGATCTACTGAACGAGTGGCTGGGATGAAAAGAAGCACTAGAGCTTTCTAGATTTCCCCTCCCAACTGCTCCTTCTCATGATACAATGCAGGTTACGTCAGAAGGTTCCCTAACTTCCTAAAGTGACTTTTCATAAAATAGACATTGTTGCGATGAATAAGAAGTTTGTGAAGCCGACAGTATGCATGAATCCCATGGAAATGTTCCACACATGGTTCTTTCAACCCCACCCAATGTATTTTCAACAATCACTCATACTCTTTGTGTTCAATATATAACATATATCCATTGGTTATGCCCTGTTGAGCATGCATCAATATGTTACCTTGTTTGTTCTGTTGGCTTTTGAGGCCCAGGAGCAGATGCTTGCATAAATTGCACCGAAGAGTATCTAATGGAGAATGGAAGATGTGTGCTGGCTTGTAACAATGGCTACTACTTCGAGCACTCCCTAGAAAATGGATACAAAACTTGCAAAAGGTAAATGGACTTCTTTGAAAACTGTTTTCTATTTGTTTTTAAATCAAATGCATAAATTAATTTATTTCATATGAACATCATGACTAAATAGAAAGCATGCTCCTGGCATAATACTATATAAATCAAGCTTTAAAATATTAATTTACTATGGACATTTCATGTGAGTTCTAGATTGTACATGCAACCTCTTGTCTAAGATTTCATTAGGTGCTTGGATATATGAAATTATATTGTTTGCATATCCACAACTAGAGAATAGAGATGGTGGTGGTGGAGAAGGAGTGGAGACATCTTTTTTTTTCTCCACAGTAGAATTAATGCTAGCTTTCTACCATGGAGTAAAACTGAATTGTGGCTGTTACTAGGAACATAGCAATCTGCCTAACACTGAATCAGAACATTGGTCCATCTAGCCCAGTATTGTTGACATTGACTGGCAGCAGCTCTCCATTGTTTATCCAGCCCTACCTGGAGATGCCAGGGATTGAACCTGGAAATTACTGCCTGCAATGCATGTACTCTACCTGCAAAGCACGTGCTCTTCTATTCAATTCTAAGTCGGCTTAGGACATGGAAATGTTCTCAAAACAAAACTCCCTTGGTATGAGGGGTTGGTGGAATGGAGCTTCTTCACATGTTAATGTAACAATAGAGTGAGTTTGTCAAGATGCTCTGAAGGAAAAATGGGCAGAATCCAAGAACAGGAGAGAGAAATCAACATCACAGGACTTCAAGGTACTTGAATTGCCAAAATTGATCTACAGCTGTGGGCAAAGAAAATAGGACATACAATTCAAAGAGTTACCAGTGATGCATGACTACAAAGGGGAGAAGATTCCCACTTCTATTGACAATTCAGACAAAAACCTGTAATGAAAGAGCTTTGTTGACTTCTGTTGGACTAAAACAAGTCAATTCCAAGTACTTCAGCACAACTGGGTTTTGAATATAGTTGAATACAACTGTTGTAACTACTAGGGGTGTGCAGAGCGGCTCTGCTCCGCTTCGAAAATCGAAGCAGAGCTCCAATGAGGCACTTTTGCGCTCCGGGTTTTTGAAGTAGCTCTGTCTCTCTGCACCGTCGAAGCTTCATTGGAGCTCCATTCCATTTTCAGAAAACCGCTACTGTAGTCAATGGGAATAAACAAAAATGCTTACATCTCTGTCATTTCTAAAGATAAAGAGATGAAACTTGGCACCATGATAGCTCTTCAGTAGGGCTTTAGCCATGCCAAGTTTGAAGCAGATCTGTTCATCCCTTGATTTTTAGGAATTTAAAAATTTCCCCCCTCCAACTATTCCCCCCATAAACACACATACATACACACACCATCCTCTCTGATTCTACATTAATTCCTGGGACCGCGGAAGAGTCAGGATTTTCCAGAAATCCCTTACCCCTTGGAAATCCCGTGTCCGCCCCACCTCCCACCCCCAGGAGTCCCTGTGTGTCATTCAGACTCACAGGAACCAGCCGGGGGCCATCCCAGGCAAACAGCCTGGTGTAGAAATAGCCTTAGTTGGGGAAGATTCTCTTGCACATTAGGAACAGAAACTAAGTTTATTTATTCCTGGATATTTAAGAACTCTATACGTAAGCAATCATATCCTACCATCTGAAATGCAACACTTTATCTTCCCCATGTAAATAATTCCCTTAATTTTGTTCATCCTATAAGCTTGTCTCTAATGGCAATGGCAATCCCATGCCAATGCCATAGAAACTAATCTGTTGGGTTTCTATAAGGTACAGAAGGTTTATTTTAGTGGCAGAGGTTAAAGGTTTTATATTTAATGCAACATTACCTAAATGTGAAGTCCATCTGAGAATTTTATTAAACATTTTGGTAGGGAGTTTGATAAACCCAAACCTCAAAGGCTTAAAAAAAAAGGAACAAAGGTGTGATAGCCATGTTGTTTCATTATACCATCTTTGCTATCTATTCTACTTTCTATACCTAGCATTAACATCAGGTTGTTATTCTTTTATAAAACTGAAGGACTCAAGGAGTGTTTTATTATAAGACTGTGTGATTCTAATGTTCACCATTAACTATATAAATAATTTGATATCTTTTCATTAAGATGTGACCTCAGCTGTTTTGGGTGCAGTGGTCCAAGTGAGAAAAACTGTACAAGTTGTCCAAATGGCTACATCTTAGATACAGGTCTCTGCGTAGTTGGTCTAGTCTGTAAAGATGGTGAGTGTTTTTGCCTATCTCCAAAAAAAATATTTATCTGCTTTTTTCCATATACTTTAAATTTGTTTCATAGTACGTGGGCCAATAAAACTGATCTCAAGTGAACTCAATTCTTTTCCGCTATTTGATTCACAATAGGAGAAAACACAGGCTATTCTTTAATTTTGCTTTTCTCCATTTATGTTGTGTCATCTATAATTTTGCTAGTTTTTTAAACAAATATTTAACATAATCATGTATTTTAACTTATCAGTTTAAATGCCATGTTTCACAAAATAAGAACTAGAATACTCAAACAACGTTCAAGAAGGAAGTCCAAAAATATGTACATGGAAGAGTAAAATACATATTTGAAAATTTCTATCTACAAATACTTGAGATGTGATAGAATGAATCAACCATATTGCCTAAATAGTTCACAATGTTAAATGCTAATATGTTTTTGTTTTGTTTTGTTTGCAGTCTTAAGGAGTTATATTAATATATTACAAATGGGAAATGGGAACCACTGGGGGAAGAAATAGGGCTGCTGGGATTGCTATTTACTTTGAGAAACGTAGATTTGTTATAATTAATATATCATGCCCTGGAAAGTATCATTAGTTTCTACATTTGTGTTTTGTAAAATATTTCTGCATATCCATCCACTAAATTCTAGGGGATCCATGTATGTTCATTGCAATGTAATAAGAAATACAATTCCTGGATTCAATTCAATCTTTATTGACAGTCAATAGACCATTAGAAAACAAGTTACAATATAACATTAAAAATGTACTCAGTCAATGACAGCTAATAGTATTTCTCTACCCCCATCTGTGATCTACAACCAATTGTTCTGTTAATGAATTTAGCTACTTGCCTAGTAATATTCCTGAAATATTCATTATTGATCATCATCAACATCATTATCTACAACAATGGCTGGTGGGGTATGGCTGCTATCGCTGTGATCAGACCCTTTTTTCACTTATTTTAATAGAATAAGGTTTTGCTGGGCCAAAACTTTTCATGAGGAAAAAAATATTTACAGATTACAATCCTCATTACCAAAACACGATTGTACCTAGTGCAAGGGCTGGTAGCACTTGGCTGGTGAGAGAGACAAGTGTCAGTATTGCACAGTTACAACATGTGCAAGCCTTAAATGTGAGAATTCTGGACAAGCTATTCCTACTCAGGTCTGAGGGCCATCAAAAGCGCCAATATATATTTATGCACTGGTCCTAAAGGCCAGAATAAACTGAAAAGGACATGGAAGAATACAGAAAAGCACTTGAGACTGGATGGTTAGATTTTACTACAGGAGTGGGTGAATATAAAGAACCCTTTACTAAGACATAATTGATCAAGGGGGGCCTATAAGTTATCTTGGGGAAATGATCATCAGTAGCATCCCCCATTAGGTGGATAGATTTTTATTTATTTTTACCATGATCCTGTTTTCCTGGATATTTTATCCGGTGGGAATATGCAGCAATTTTTTTCTCATTGCATGAGCAACACTATAGATGACAAACTACCTACATAACTGTATGTCTATAATGGTAAGTTACCTTAAATGTTCATCTGTATTCACTAGTGAGTGCTGCACATCTGTATTTTCTTTCCTGTAGCTCTCTATTCCACTTTCCTCCAGGCCTCAATGTCTTCACACTAGTGCAAAAGACTAACAGAAGCCATCCTAGAGGACCAAGTTGATTGTTCCTTTTTTCATCTTTTTTAGAATTTGCTATGACCCACAATCCAAAAACCTTGATCAAATATTTACTAGATTTTTTAAAATGTTTAAATCTTTTGTAAACTGCCCAGAGAACTTCGGCTATGCGCGGTATAGAAATGTAATAAATAATAAACAATAGATGATTAAGCCTATGTTAAAAAAAAGAAGTGGTAATTCCTATCAACAATCTCTCTTCCAGTGGCTTTATTAATATCCTGAGTAAAATGTGTTGTAGTAAGGTTGGACAATAGAACAGCAGAGCAATGTAGATTCTGTTAAAGTTGCCTAAATCTTGCTAGTCCCTTGCTAGTATCACAGGCAGCATGCTTATGTACACCACTTGCTGGAGAACATGGGGGGGGGGGTGCTGTTGCACTTGTGTCCTGCTTGTGGGTTTCCCATGGGCAGCTGATTGGCCACTATGTGAACAGAATGCTGGACTAGATGGACCCTTGGTCTGATCCAGCATGGCACTTCTTCTGTTCTTCTGTCATGATCTTTTGATGGGTGGGGGAAGTGGTCAAAAGAACATAACATTTAAGGACTATAACACTGTTTGGCAAATAGTGCCAGTCAGTTTTCTAGATTACTATGGAGCCTCAGCTTTGTAATTCTTCAAAGCCCTATAAGTGGCTTGAGTAAGCATCAGGTAGCGGATGCCAACAATTTGCTGATTGGCAGGACATCTCAACATATTTTAATTATGTGTAGGCTTGGATTGCCTTCCCTTTCTTTAGATATCCATAACTCTCACCCACAGCTAGACCAGTATCACATGCTGCTGGTGGTGGTGGTCCCATGTTCTACATATCACCTCTTCTTGTGTCCTGATAGCATTCCCTGTCCCTGCTCCTTTCAGTTGCCTACAGTATGGCTGTTGAGAACCTGCTGATGAATTGCATAGTGTGCTTTTCCCTTTGTCCCTACTTTGGTGTTTCCACCACCCTCCCCAGTTTTTTCTTCCCATTGGATCATGATTTGTATCCAGCTACAATTTCCTCCATACTGAATGCCTCGACTTTTGAGAATTCTATCTCAAGTTCTGCCCATTCCTTACCTTAAAGCTACTTCACATTTTACTCAACAGTCGTCTTTTTTTCCACTTCATGTGATCTTTGGAGGCAAATTATCAAAGGGACTGTGGGGGGTTTGTTTATTTATTTATTGGCATATTTTGATATTATCACAGTCAACCCCATAGAAACCCCACATTTAGATAAAATTATCACATAATGAAACTAGATTTCAGCTTGGGAACTGTTTTTTTGTAACATTTTACAAAGGATCCAGGATCTGTCTTCTGCAAGAGTAAGGAACCTTCCACAAGAGGAAGAATTCTATTCTCCACCCAATTTTTGGGAAGCCCCTTTCCTTCACACAGTACACAGTACAACTTTGTGGAATTTTCAGGGGTCTGGAAGGGCTGCCATGGGAAGGAGGGGTGGAGAACTCCACTTCTGCAAGCACAGTTGATCCGGCATAAATCTGGACCCAACCCCCTGACTTAAAGCTCTGGAAGTCTATTACAATATACAGCTTTCAATGTCAATGAAAGGATATGTAAGCATTGCTGAAAGCAATTTCTTTTCCACATGCTTTACATTGTTTGCCACTAATGCAAGGAAAACAAGACACAAATATTTTTCAGGCATGGATTGATTCCAAGTATGATTTACATTTGCTCACATTCTGTATCTCATTTCTTCATACTTTTATAGAGAGCAGTTATAAACCATGAGTCCTTTCCTCCACTTGCTCTTGTACACAAGGGATAAAATTGCTAAACCAACAGAGACAGATGTAATGTTAGTTTCATTGAGTGACCATTTACAGAGAAGTGCTAAATGTCCTCCAAGTTAGCAAGCATTCAGGAAAACATTATTGGGAGAATATCAGCTAACATGAAATAATCAAAGAGTTATTGTCTAACTTATGATTTACAATTAAAATATTAGCATAGTGATTATTCACCTGTTACTGATCAGAAAGAAATCTCAACTCTGTATGAGTCTCTGGTACATGCGCTTTTGTGGGGGGGGGGGGGAGTCCCAGCAGGGAGAAAGTAATTAATGAACTAGGCTCCACTACATTTATTTGAATGTGGAATTTCCTAATAATTTGATTGAAAACACATTTTACTAGAAGTGTATGATAATACCATTTGTGCTTGCAAATCATGTGAGCAGGAGTGCTTTTTTTGAGGAATGTTCACAAATGCCTGAATTTGCAATCACATTAGAAAAAAAACTTTTTTAAAAAAAGTGCATTTTGAAATGAACTTTTTTTGAAAGAAAAAGTATGCATTTTCACAGTCAGTGGGGGAAAGTGTACACTTTTGAAAAATATGCACAGAAAGGCTCCTCTTTCCCATTCAAATGCACACCTTTCCCATATTCAAGTAGGAAAATGTGCTCTTTTCCTGCTCAAATAAGCCAAAAAGCAGGTCAAAAACAAAACCAGTAGCAAGCCAAAATGAGCTTCAAATTGATTTTTGAAAAATTTAGATGAGCTCAAAATCTTTGGTTCTCTCACCCCTATTCTTTACCCAGACAGAAAGCCAAATTCAACTTTCTCTTCCTCCCTGTGCCCAAAATCTGCCCCGTGTCCTCTAACCCTCTGGAGCAGATTGGAAGGTATAGGAGGCTGCAGCAGGAGGATGGATCCATTTCACTTTGGAGGACAGACATAATTTGATACAACTCTCTCATTCTGAGAGGGTACAGGAGTTGTGTGACAAGAAACTGAGTCTAGTACAAGATTAAGATTTCTTTCCGGAAAGTATCAAGTGAACATGCCCATAAAATGTTTGCAATCCTAGTAGATTGTCATAGGTTGTGTCTGTAAATTTCTACAGTGGGAAATACATTCCCCACAATAATCACTAGTTTTTAGAGCAGAAAGACTGAGGATACTGTTCCGTACACATTCTATGTGATTTTAAATTATGTATATATTCTTGTGATGTGCTGTTTAGTATTCTTTTCATTCATAATACTCAATAAAATATCTTCCACTGGATTTTTCACTGTTTTCTAATATTTCTCTTTCTGATCTTTTTTTTTTCTCCTTTCATAATGGATACAAATCACTCCTTGCTGGAACACAATATTTCTTCCTGAAAACAAATGCTGTTGTGACTGAAATTCCTTTTGATGGAAACACAATTTCCTATTTGCTACCTGCTCCTGAATGGTCTCTTCCATCAAATTTGCCTGTCTGACAAATTAAACCTTCCTCCATTTGACACCATGCTGTTCAAAACTTCAACTTCCCTCCACTTTCTATGACCTCTGGAAGCAACGGAAGAATCTTGGGCCGAAGGAGGCTTCTGTATGCTAGTGAAAAAGAATAATCTTTGCCAACGGAAAGTGCTTCAGCAACTCTGTTGCAGAACATGTACACTAAAAGGCTGAACTGGCACCTTTCTGAGTTCTCTCGCTCCTGTAGACTTATAGATTAATCCATACTATTAAAAATGAAAAAAGCAAACCACCTTTCTCTTTCTCTTTCTCTAACTCCCTTTGGGGAGACAGTGAACTTTATGTTGGAACTTAAAATAGAAAACTACAACAAGCCTACCTTTCATTACTGGGTGTTTAGAACAAAGCATCCCGTATCACAGTGTCAATATGGTGTGACCAAAGCATTTGATGCCAAAATTAAAGCTATTTGATTTCCTGTCAATTTAAGGATGTCCCTGGGTTGATGTTGTTGTTGTTTTTTAAAAAAATCTCCTTTCCTTTTTCCTTCTTGTTTCTCCTTCAAGATGTGTAGAGCATTTCAAGAAAACAACACAAGTTTACATGGATTAAAATAGAAGGAAAAATGTGCTTGCATTAGTCTTTTTTATGGTTATATAATCAGAATGAGGAAGAACTGTAGATAATAAAGCAATCCCTGAGAGAATTAGGAACATCTTGTGTTGCAGGGCTGTACTCTGCAACCACTGAAATGTTAACAGGCATAAATGTTTCTGCATATGATTTCTAGTCATATCCTATGTTGCGTGGTGTTTTTGCTTTATACAGCATTTGTTACATTTGCAAATTCTTCTTTAAAAAATTTAGCCAGGTCAACCGGCATGTTTTGGAATCTGATATTTTTGTCATAGTGCTTTTTAATTACTTTTTGAAAGGTGCAAAGCCCGTAAAACCTTCAGGGATTTAATCTTGCTATGAATAAACTCTGAAAGGTATAAAGCCCTCTTACTTTTAGAAGTGTAGCTTTCATACTTGAATGTGGACTGCACCAGTAACATTATATATATATATATATATATATATATATATATATATAAAATATATATATATGCTTGTTTAGGTTTGGCCATGACTTCTGATCAGTCAAGAAAGAAAATCATAAGGGAAAAGAAGTGTAAAAAGGCCATGTTTAATTTAAATGAAGTCAATCAGCAGTAAACAAGCAGTAGATAACATTAATGAACCAGGTAATATAACAATATAATATATACAAATATCAATAGCTGGATTCCATTTCATCCTCAAAAGGTGTCCTTCATTAGGAAAATATACATATATTTAAAAAGACAAAGGATTGTATCCAATGTTAGTCCTAATTAGAGTAGACCAATTTAAATGTTAGACTAAAATTGGATACAAGCCAAGAACTGCCCAACAATCTATTATTAACCCAATAATGTTTCATTAACAATTCGTTAATATTAACTACTGCTTGTTTGACTAGTGATAGACCTGGTTCGTTTAAATTAATCATTATTATTTTTTTACATTTTCCCCCTTAATTTTTGTTCTTTTGGTTCAGGTGAGATCATTTTATGCTTTGTTGAGGTGCCATGACTTCAAAAAACCAGCATCTAAATCCAGAAACAACTTGTGTCATGGAAGCTGTGATGCATACATGGATTCCCCATTCATTTCACTAGATAGAACAGCTCTATTCCTGCATCCTTTTATACAGATAGAGATGCCTTTTCTATGGAAGTGAAAATAACACACACTCATTATCATGTATGCATTGTAATGTGCATACATACCATTCTGCAAGACAATATGCAATGGCTTATATATGAATATGGTTTATACAGGAATTTCTATATGAAGTACACCTGATTCGTTCATGGTAGACTGTTTTCTGCTCACTAGTTACATTCTCTGGATTCCAATGATGTAAAAGGAGCAATGAGATCCAGATTGCAATAGAACTTCTACAAATGTTTGCATGATTAGCATCTGTAACTGGAATTCATATACTGAACCAAATTCAATTCTTTATGTGCATACATCATCACTGTTCCATCAAGAATAAAGTAATTTGGTAATCATGCAATAATAATAGATAACTTATAGTTCTAGGCCAGGTGCTATTATTCTTATTCTACTATCATAGGATAAGTAGAGAAAATCTCCAAAAGAAACTCAAAACTTCGTACTATATTGTCCAGGCAATCTGGAAACAGTACTGGAATACACTTCCATCAGTTTTGGTGGCCATGATGAACAAAGCATTCATACATTACAAAATAAGTTAAACTCCTAATGATAAAAACAGCCCTTTTTTGTCTTCTTCAAAATAATTTGCATTTCACTATGTATAACACTGCCATGTAAAGCAATTTCATTTATAATGAAAGAAAACAGGGCTGCCTAGACTTTTTAAAACTCTCTAATGGACCCAAAGCATTACAAATGAATGTGCCAGTTCGTAAATGCTTTATTTTTAAAAGTAAAGTTGAATTATTGCAAAAGATATCTTTATCTAGATCACACAGAAAATATATTTCTGAAAAGAATAGTCATTTTTTAAGATTAAAATTTGAAATTATCTCCTTGGGCCTCAAATTTTGAAGACATCCAATAATTCTTAAATAGCTATTCATTATTATAATCTGAAACATATGAATAGAAAAGGACTAGGTGCATACTTAATGAAGTCCAAACGATCTTGTCAACTGGCCTGTTAATTCCTTTATCTTATATTCTAGAGAAAACTTTCTGATTTAAGAAAAATCCTATTGTACAACATAAAATGATCAAAACATAGAACAGAATGGAGAGGCTTGTTACTAAGAATGGTCAATGGAGAATACGACTCTTCTTTATTATACACAAGATCCACACAATGTGAAAAAGGGCATTTGTTCTAAGTAACCTGTAGAGGACACTGATCAATGAAATTGCTTTTCCCAACACACACAGCTCTCAGGTAGCCTACTACTGTTGCTACATCTTAAAAGAGTAGGCTACAATAAGGAGGGAAGGAAGTGTTCACAGAGACTGTGTAGAACTGGTTATGAAAATAACTAGAATAGAAAGAGAAATTCACAAGTAGATGAACTATGATCAAGAATCTGAAAATGAGTTTCCTTCAGCTGGTGATGCTAAAAGTACTTTTGTCTTGAAAGTGGTAAAAAAAATGGGAAAAGGTCAGATGTTCATGTCCCTGATCCAGCTAAATTAGTTGTGATTAAGTCCCATTGAAATCAATGGGGCTTAAATTAATCACAAATAATTTGTCAAACTTAGTTCAGTGGGAATTAAGTGTGACTTACGTAAGCTGGGCTGGGGCATGGTGACTGTGTCTTCTAGGAAACCACAGTCAGCATTATATGTTTAATTCCATTGATTCCCAGCTTCCTACTAAAATTTATGAAACTATCACAACATGTACTGGTTTAACTACTAGTACTGTCTGGACTGCCTCATTTCTCTACATAACATTATTAACTAGAAAATAATGCTTTCAAAGTTTAAGTTAATGGTATATATATTATATAAATAAATATTATATATATATATATATATATATATTCCTTATTGTGATATAATGTATTGAATTGTAAAGAATTTATTTGGGTACTTACAAATGCTTCTAACACAACTGTAGAGAAGAATTTAATTTTTTAAATACTGACACATTGTTAAATCCAGAAGCATTTTTACTGAAGAATACTGTACATGTGTAAAATGTCCAGTTGTTATTTGTAAAATAGGGTAGTACTGTTGTAATTGATATTGGCCAAAATCAATGTTATTCCATATTTTATTTTTTCTATTAAATTAACCTAAGTTCTTGTTCCTTTGGTCTAGTAAACACATTTATGAGCCATATATAAAATCTCGTGCTTGAAAGGGGAACTACTTTTCCTGGGCTTCTCCACATATCCTTCCCCTTTTCCCTCAAGCAATTCGGTACTAAACAGAAATTGCTGAAATAAAATTCAAGAATATTTTAAATTTAGATATTGGTATTTGAAAAGAAAATTACTGGTATTTACAAAAGTCTGATAGTGTACTCGAATTCTGGTATAGAATCGGTTGGATTTCACCTATTCCAGAGTGATTGTGAACATTTTATAGAAATAGCTTTGGTGGACAGAAGGATTTGATGGCTCATAGAGTTTGCAACATTATTCATAGGTTTCATTGTGCATAGCAGACAGGTTTAGAATTTGGTGCTCCTAAGCTCCCAGTGCCAGAACATCCTCCATCCCACCTTCCTGCCTGTGGTGTGGTAACATTTGAGCTATGAGTGATATAAATAGGACTTCCTTGCATTCCATGCAAAGGACCATATGAGTTGCCCTGTCCTTCTGTCACATGCATATACCAAGAGCATGATCCTCCAAGGCTGCATCATGCTTGGGGTTTATTCCACACAGTGGCATGTAAACAATTTGGGTCTAACTTAAGCTATAGCTAGGTATACTAAATACCTTGATGTTTGCTGGACACCTAGCCCCGCATGCACACAGCAGCCCATAACACTGTTTGGGAGTAATAACCCTGAGGCACTGTTTAAGCACTGAACACTGGTTCGGAACTGAAAATGTAGTTTGGAAGGAAGTGTCAGTACTATAAAAACCTCACAATATACTCTTGCATATTGCATACAAAGCAATATGGGTTAGGGAATCTATTGATACTCACTGATACCATGTTAGTCATCTCTTTGTTGGACTGATAAAGGTAATACCTCAAAGGTACAATCTGGCCTTATGCACCAGCTCTGCTTCCGCCATCTATGTGGGGATGGACCCATCCGAATGGGGTTTAAATTCATAAAACTCTATGTCATAGGCCAAAATCGTGATAAATTCCCAGCTTTTATTTAAGAGAATTAACTACGGAATTGCACAGCCAGATCAGAGGCAAACCAGCAATTTCAGACACTAACAATTACATGGGCTAGAAATTGAGATATAATCTGGTCTCCAAACCAGGGCATGCAAATTATATCATACATAAGATATTTGTGTACATAAGAAATATACATACTTTTCACAATAACTGCTAGGGATGTAAGCTGTAAAATGTTCATTACTTTTTCTTTCATTTTTTTTTAGATTGAAATATATTTTCATAATGCCTGTCTTCAGCTTCCTATTAATTTGCCATTTTAAATCCAAATGGAATAAAATTTGCCAGCATCAGAGTAATCACTCTAGGCATCATACCTAACAAATTGCAGAGAGATTGGACAAAATGTCCCCATTTGAGAGGTAACAGTCAATAAAATCCCATTGCTTATAGCATCCTCCTCTAACCGTCTGATGTTTTGGACTCCTCCCTTTAGCCCCAGCGTGTATGTTGTCCAAAACATCAGGAGGGTATAAGGTTGGAGAAGGCTGCTTATACAATGGAAAACAATGGATCTATTATGGGGCAAATGTCCTCCCATCTGGAAAAATATTTTCTGGCCTCTGTCTATGATTGGTGGGTGTGGAACAAACTGCCTGAAATCAGCCAGCAATCATTGATGGAGTGGAAATTCATGAGGGAGATTTGAACAAGGATTTTCCAGTCTAGTCCAACACTCTAATCTCAACTCTGGTCCCATAGCTTGTTTATTTACAAACTTTTCACTACCACTATTAAGAGTGAAGAATTGTTTAAAAGTGAAAGCTGTATTTGTGTTTTTAGGAAGAAAGATTTAGTTCCCCAAGTGTCATTTATGTAGGCAGACCATATGAAAAGGAGGACAGGGTTCATGTAACTTTAACAGTTGCAGAGAAAAGGGAATTTCAGCCAGCGTCATTTGTATGCAATTAGTACCTGGTGAAATCTCCTCTTCATTACAACAATTAAAGTTGTAGGCACTATACTAGAGTGACCAGATACAAAAGAAGGCAGGGCCCCTGCAGCTTTAACTGTTGTAATGAAGAGGGAATTTCACCAGGTACAAATTGCATACAAATGACGCCGGCTGAAATTCCCTTTTCTCTACAACTGTTAAAGTTACATGAGCCCTGTCCTCCTTTTCATATGGTCAGCCTACATTTATGTGCAACTTTGTCAAAAATATCAACAGCCCACTATGGGTTCCCCTACAAGAGTAGAAAATAATGAGAAAGGAGTTTGAGGGGGAAATTGCTTAATTGTGGCCTATGGATATTCCAGACTTGCACTCAGCGCTTTATAACTTTACAGTTCTAAACAAGTAAAAACAGCATGTGTGAGAGAATATACTTTCACATTACATGATTTGAGAATTACTGTTCCATCTTTTTCTTCCTTTTTTTACAGTCTTTTTAGAGATGTGGTTATTTCTAAATACCAATGTAGTGAATTTGACAGAGGCTCAAGAAACAATAAAAAAAACTTACACAGTACAGTACACATTACAAAGAGAGCAACGGTAATGGATAAAGTATGATTTAATACAAGGCTAACATTCTATCGATAGCTTCTATAGCCTGGGGAAATCATGATCTCAGAGCCCAAAGAAACACTCATAGAACTTTTCACTGAAAAAATTCTTTGCATTGTATTGCTGTCAGGTTTTATCATTCTGTGAAGATTCTGTGCCTTGTACTGTTGCATAATTGTTCTCTTATAGAACCCAGTAGTGTACTAGGATCAGTGTACTATGATATATTCCATGGATCAGAAACACACAGACCAGGTCATACCCAGAGGAAATGTGTTATTTCCTATAATATATGGAGTTTATATTGGAAATGATGTTCGTTTTATATTTCCCTGAAATATCATTTGTACTGCAACAATTCTCTATTAGTTTCCCATTAATATAGATCACATCAATATTAAACTACATTTTAGGTAGTTACTTTGGGTGGTATAGTTTTTTTAGGGAAATTTTAGTGAGTAGAGGAAACCACTAACAGAAAATCAGACCTTATTCAATTTCGTAGCCTCATTAAATTGTGTCTCACAATAGCGGCAAACACATGAATAATCTGTTACAGCAGTTTTTTAAAAATATCTTACACACATATTTGTTTTGCAGTGGTGACATCAATTCTTTTTCTAATTTTTTTGAAGTCATCTACCTTAAGTACTGTCTATTTTCTCACCACTTTAAAAACTTTGGGATGCAATCCTATGGTCCCTGGAGAATATCCCAGGAACCATAGGATATGTCAGATTTTCTTGATAGAATGGCATATGATGTCAGAACCCACCAAACTACCATGGAAACCTTCACAGTAATGTTACACGTCCCATGGGGGAAGGCATTATGGGATTGATCCACAGCCTACCTGGTCCCTGTACGTGTCTTGGTGTAGACCGATTTCCTCCCATTGAAGCAAATGGAAGAGAATTTGGTTGGTGGTTTTAAAAACAGCCAGAGAAGGGGGAATACCACACTCCCATCACTTCTACCCTGCCAGCAAGAGCTTGGAAGGCTTTTGGATATGGTGATTGGTGGGCGTGTGGCTCTCAACACAGCATATAGGATTGCTCTATTAATTAAGTTGTTACAAAGGAAAGTTTAGATTGGTTCAAATGTGGTAAGGAGGAAGAAAAAAAAATACACACACCCAAAAGCAGACATAGGCACCAGATGTAGTAATTGCTATATATTAAAATGGTTCTCCACCGTTTTCGTCACGTTATACATGTCTGCCTTCGATCTCTGGATGAGCGGATCCAACTCAGCAATGTAATAAGGTCATCACTATAACCAGTACCTGAATTCTGAAGTTCCTGAAACTTCCGTAGGAATGGAGCAATTTAAAGCAGTTCCTGGTCTCCCACTGGAATGTGAGAGAATATTTGGGCCTAAAAGGCCTTAAAAAAGGGGTGAAATGAAATTGGGGTTGTTTTTTGTGAACACCACTTTCAAAGATCTTTGGAGAATTGGGACGCATACACAATGCCACATAGTCAATCAAATTTGGCTATGTGATGACCTCGCTGAAGGCAATGAGATAGTGAGTGAGGGCAATGCTTCCAGAATTCCATTGGCTTCTTTTTCCTTCACTGATTACATAGCTAAATCTGATTGGCTATTACAATTCACTTTCTGCCACACCCTGTTTTTTGAGCCTGTCCTGAATTTGCCTCAGGCAGGAAGAGAACCTGGTTAATTGATATTCAGCACCAGATTTCTCAAGGTTTGCATGAGAGGGGAATCCCAAGGATCCTGGGCCATGCCTGACTCAGCAACCCACATCTATCCAAGAACTCCTGATAGTAAGTGTCCTATGTTTTTTCTAACAAGGTGCTTCTGTCCAGTGGAGGCTATGGCTCCAATGTCAGTGGGGCAGTAAATCTGCTCTGGGTTTCAACCAAAACCGGTCAGAACTCTAAAGGGGCTATCCAAGGAGCTATCCTTGGATAGCGCCTATAGAGTTCTGAGCGGTTCTGACTGAAACCTGGGGCGAATTCACCACCCCACAGACATCGGAGCCACCAGCCTCCACTACTTATGCCTCTAAGAACTATGACAAGCAGGAAAGTTGCAGCTGCAGCCTTGCCCAACATACTAATGCTGTGATGGGAAAAGCTGCACCTGTGATATTTCAAACTGCCATGAAAATTTTAAAGGTACAGGAAGCCTGTCAGGGGGGAAAGTGGCAGTTGTTAACAAATGTCCTCATATTCCAAGATACCCACATATAAGGGATCTTTGAATCTTGGCATAGCACATTACCAGATTTGTCTGAATGACTCTTTCTCTCTCTCACACACAGAGGTCTATCCCAAAAGGGGGTTAGTTTGTTGATTACACAAGAATTAAAATGTACAAATGATCAGTCATGGGGAATTTACTTCTTGAAAAGAATTTGGCACTATATGAATTCAAAGATGGATTCAATCAGTTTATATGAGATGAACAGTCTTAAACGTATTAGGCATACAAAGCAGAAAACAGATTCATTCATGCATGGGGTTCAAATATGTGGAGAGTACCCCAAAAGCCCAGTTGGTGTTTAAACCAATAATAATAATAATAATAATAATAATAATAATAATAATAATTTATAGCCCGCCTCTCCCTTCGGATCGAGGCGGGGAACAGCAACAATATAAAACACAAAAATCACAACAGTTAAAATCTTAAAAGCAAGAGAAAAATACAACATTAAAAACATCTTAAAATTGCTGTGCATGAACAGCTCGGCCTCGGACACGCATGCTGAATCCAGATTTGAATGTGCTGGACAACGATTCCGAGGGAGTTGTAGAGGTTTGGGCTAGGCAAATTTGGGTTCTAACATTTTCTGGGAAGGAGAAGAAGAAAGAGGCAGCCAAGAACGTGGGTTGGAAGCTTGGGGAGAGAAAGCTTTGTCTCTAGCTTTGGGTAGTGCACTGCAGCTGCGCTTTGTGCACAGTCACTGTGGTAAAAACGGAATCGAATGTTTCAGGGATGTTAAATTCAGGACCATCACACCAGGTTCCAGCACTTTCTGCATCACCTGCTTCTCTATTATGAGTGCTGTCTTCCAATGGTGGGTGGGGCCAAAGGCAAAATGCCAGCATATTGAAGCTTAAAGCTCCTATTACCAGCAACTAAGCCTTAGGAGAGGCATTTCAACTAGGCTGAGCATATGAAAAGGAGGACAGGGCTCATGTTACTTTAATAGTTGTAGAGAAAAGGGAATTTCAGCCAGTGTCATTTGTATGCAATTAGTTCCTGGTGAAATTCCCTCTTCATCACAACAGTTAAAGTTGCAGGGGCCCTGCCTTCTTTTGCATATGGTCACTCTAGTATAGTGCCTGCAGCTTTAACTGGTGTGATGAAGAGGGAATTTCACCAGGAACTAATTGCATACAAATGACACTGGCTGAAATTCCCTTTTCTCTACAACTGTTAAAGTAACATGAGCCCTGTCCTCCTTTTCATATGGTCAGCCTATTTCAACCTTTTAGAATGGGTGGGGGTAGGGGTGCAAAAGCTGCAGATTCGCCAAATAATTGGCATCAGGGAAAGGGGGTGGGCCAGAAGCAAAGGTCATGACTTCTGCAGAGGTCTGGATTTGGCCCATGGGCCTGAGGTTCTGCATTCCTGCTCTGACCCAACCTTAGACAAAACAGAAATGGAGGAGGGACAGGTTGTAGTCTCAGTAGGGCACATTCCTCTATTTACTTCTTACTCAGGATGAGCAAAATCTCATCAAAGGAGAATCTTGCTTTGTGCTGCACCTAGCAGCACAGTTCTCTTACCCATCGTACTTATCACTAATTATGCAACACCTTGGATATATCCAACTCTTTGCCTGGGATCACTGTGCCTTAGTCTAATAACAAAGTGCTCAGTTTTGTTATTATTTAAGTCATATAGTCTCAATCTCTACCTGAGTATGTGACTATAAATGCATGCCCTCATGGCAAGATTGCTTGCTTTGGCCACTTCACCCACTCCAGCTTGAGATGCAAACCTTGAGGCTTGTTTCTACAAAGGGTGTAGAGGTAAAATTTTAATGCTCCTTGAAATCGCTCTTGTAGAGGCACCCTCTCTCAAGCTTTGCTACTGGGCAGCCTGCCAACACAGTACTACTCATGCTAGTAAGATTTGGGGTGCTCTTCTTCCCACAACCTGTTCTGCCCTATGGCATTTGACATGGGTCCCAATCAAGGGAAGGAGGAAGCAAAAGAAATGTAGCCAAGGAATTGTCCAAATGTGCATGTGCCACTTCTTGTTAACTTGAAAGGACAGGTAGACCAACACTACATCCTTCATAATTTCAGGCTTGGTAAATCATAGTTTATCAGATTGAAAACCCTCTTGGCCTCTCCCCTTCTTTGCATGGCTGGTTTTGGTGCTGATATGTCTGGTTTCATATACTGGACAGTAGGCAGGGATTAAGCCACAGTTTCCCAGTTCAGAACCTGATTTAAACAAGCCATGATTTCAGCACGGAAGCCATGGGGAGGAAGTGAGGGCAAAGAAGGAATGTGCAAGAACACAGTTTGTTCCTGGGCAGATAAACCATGTTGTTTTGGCCTGTGATTGTTGGATCTGAACCAGACCTGTCTCCAACAACTTCAAGAACAACACACATTTAAAGGTAATCCATCTTTCAATATTTAACAAAAATGCTATATGGCAACCGCCACCACCAGCAAATGCTAGGCAACCACGCCATACCGGGATAGTCCGAATTCATTCTTTATCAGGGAGGTATATTGTTGCCTGTCTTCTATCCTCTCCTGAGATTTATCCTGGGCTTGAGGTGGTGGGGGAATGTTACTTCCTCTGTCACAATTGTCTACTACACCAAATAGAAATGGGATTAATATGTTCATTTCTTCATTAATGTTTTGTCAGTCACCATGTGCACAGCATGAGGGAACAAAATAGAATAAAAATATTGCTTGCAGACAAAAAGCAGGGTGGAAAGGCTCTATATTCCCACTCCCTGCCAGACACAAATGTGCTAATGATTCCTGGAATCAGTGTATGTTTGCAAAGCCCCCAGTGCAAAACAGTTCATTTGTTATAGAGAATTCCAAATGAGTTTGGAGCCAGCTTTGTGTGCAAAATTCCTCCAGAGACCTGTCATTTCTCTATCTCTGAGAAGTTTAGCTATCTACCATTCTTATTTATGCTGAGCAGTTCCTTTTGTATACAAATCAAAATAACATCTGTGTAGATCTCCATTTCCAGATCCTTCTATATATAAACTATGTTTAATCTCCCTAGTCATCTAGTGAAACCTGTATGCTTGATATTCTTCTATGCAATAGATGCCCCTGTTTTGCCAATAAAAATAGCATATTCCCACCACATACATGCCATCCCCCCCCTCTCTCTCTCCCCCTCCCCCCCGGTTTACTCCTGGTATTTCTTCTGTGCATTCTGGCTTTAAATAAATAACTAAATAAAAAGACACATACAATTTTGCCCCTTTCTCTTTCAATCTACTAGCCATTTCATGTCTGCCACATCACATGTTACCAATGCTTTCTTTTTGTCTTGTTTGAGAGCTCGCATTAATGGTCTGTTCACTAGTAAAAATAAAATTAATGGAGGCACAGTCGTGCCTTCATTGTTAAGGGCCGTCAGTAAAAAACACATTCCGCCATGTTAAAGTGATAATTGGGGGGGGGGGGATCATTCTAACAGCCATAAAATCTACAATGTTTCACCAACCTTTCTGAAATGTACAGGTGCCAGAAAGAAACGTTTGTTTTATATTGCCTGAAAATTTCAAGAAGATTGGTGAAAGATTGAGGGAAGGAGAGCAGTTTAAGGTAGACAAGGAATACAAACCTGTTTCCCTGCTTTTGTAAAATGACTTTCGGTTTCCAAGTTTTGTGCTCACGATTTGCATAATTTCTAGAGCCTTACTAATTAATCCAGTGGTGGGGTCTTCTTCCTCCTTCACTGTAGTTGGTGGAAAGCTTTTCGTTTTTTTAAAATTCCCTTCGGTTGATTTTTAAGGAATATTTTAACCTCTCATTCAAGTCAATGCTTCCCTCATAGTGCGAGGCATGCTCAGTAGCGTCACTCTCCCCCCTCCCTCCTGCCTTAGAATGTAGGTTGGGTGGGTGGGTGAAATGGACGCTGCCTCTAGCACAGACCTTTTGAGAGAAGAAGAAGAAGAAGAAGAAGAAGAAGAAGAAGAAGAAGAAGAAGAAGAAGAAGG
Source organism: Anniella stebbinsi (assembly GCA_029215795.1). Classification (NCBI taxonomy): domain Eukaryota; kingdom Metazoa; phylum Chordata; class Lepidosauria; order Squamata; family Anniellidae; genus Anniella; species Anniella stebbinsi. The sequence continues at coordinate 82,190,784 of JARDYH010000002.1, read as the reverse complement.
TTTCTTTTTTTCTCTTCTGGAACATGCATTCCTTTGGCTCTGAGAGTATTTTGGGCTATCTTCATAAGGCCAGTTTGCTCTTTTGCTCCCTGGTGAAGCAGGGTGTGGTTCCTCTGGATCCATGGTAACCTGATCTTCAGATCTCTCCTGGGAACAGGTGGCTATACATCCCTTTCTATCCATCCCCACCTCAAACACACACAGTGTGCTCCTTCCCTCTTTTCTAAGAGTTGGTCCATGCTGCTATAAAGTTGAAATCTTCAAACGCTTCATTTAATTAGTTTGGGCCGGTGTTAAGTTTTAAGTACAATGTTGAAACCTTTCAAAGTGCTTCTGGGCCTACAACGTTGGTTTCGGCCTAGTCACCCTGTTTTTTTAATAAGGTTTAGAAACAGTTGAGCTGTCGTGTATTTTGCATAGTGTACACATGCATTTTCTTTCTAATCCTTGCAGTCTACACTGGCTCCCTCATAGATGTGTTTTTGGAGGCAGACAACCCCTTTTTTGTTCCAGCAGGCCTTTGGCAAATAATCTGGACCTCTGTCTGTACCTTTGACTTTTAAATTGTTATGTATTTTAAATGTTTTAAACGCTTTAATATTGAAAAGTATTTAATTATATTTTTAACTTTTGTATATTCCTATTTATAGGTTTTAGCTGTATATGTTTTAGTTTTGTAAGGCTGCCCTGAGGCCCAGCATTGGGCAAAAGGCAGGATACTACTTCTACTACTAGTAGTCATGTTTCAGATTTCACTTCTGCATCTGATGTTCTTTTGCATTTACTTTTCTTTATAAACCATTCATATCTTAAGACTTCTTGTGTGGCATGTTTTCATTGGTTTAACAAGTTAAAAGGGGTATTCACTGTTTTCATGCTTATGTTATAAAATCTATTTTCAACAGGCCTAGTAACTTCAAGAGTAACAGAGTTGGGGAAAATCCTCAATCTCTTTGCTATCAGAGGCACTGAGTAAGGGAGCCCAGGAGATAATTTAGACTGACCCCAACCACAAAACACTATTCCCCCTTCTGAAGAGATCTGGACCACAGACTACTAAAGACAAAGTAGCAGGCCATAATAACAGTTCTCATGTGGCCATTTGCCTTATGAGGCAGGTGCTCTGCGGGCTACCAAATGGAGGGACTAACAGGCCATAAAGTTGCCTGGCTGGGTCTGCCAGAAATCCAGCCTCAACACTCCTGGAAGGTCCATGTTCTATAGCACCTGCTGTCAGATGAACTTGAGGGAATCCCAGCCTCCACCCCTGGGTTTAATTTACTGGCTTCCCCTGGCTGGACCTTGCAGGAAACTATAGGGACAGACAGAGCAGGCATTCATAGCACACATAGAATGCTGAGACTGGCAAATCTAAAAGCAAGTGTGTTGCTTTTCAAGAACCAAGGAAATTCAATGGGTCTTACTTTTGAGTAAATATCTGGGGATGGAAATGCAGCCTGTGCAAGAACTGAGTAGGGTGACCATATTTGGGAAACCAAAAAAAAGGACACCTAGTGGGGGGGGCAGGAAAATGGCTTTCTGGGGCCACCTTAAAGTCCCCAATTGGAGTGGAGGAGGGGAAAGCATGTCGTTCTCACCCCCACCCCACTGCTCCAATCAGGCCCTTTTCTATAATGTCTGGGAATTACACGTTTTTTCCCTTTTAAAGCCTTGATTGGAGCATTGGGAGAGAATGACACACCTCCAGAAAGCATGTCATTCCCCCCTGCCACGCTAATGGTGGCCTTAAAAGGGAAAGTGTTTAATTCCAGGTCATTATAGACTATTGCATAAAATCCCCCCTGACACCGAGGATAGAACAAAACCCAGGAGATATCTGGGGAAATCCTGACAGGTTTTTTTAATTATTTATTAATGCATTTATATCCCACCTTTTTTCCGCCAAGAAACCCAAGGCGGCATACATAATCCTCCTCCTCTCCATTTTATCCTCACAACAGCAACCCTGTGAGGTGGGTTGGACTGAGAGTCTGCAACTGGCCCAAAGTCACCCAATGGGTTTTCATGGCTAAGTGGGGAGTAGAACCCAGATCTCCCAGCTCCCAGTCCAACACCTTAGCCATTACGCCACACCTTAGTGGTCACCCTAGAATTGAGCCATGCCAAGTTGGAAGCAGATCAGTTCGTGCCTTAATTTTTAGGATTTTTTTTTTAAAAGTATGACATCAATTTTTTTTCTAAAATTCAAGGCATGAACCAATCTGCTTTCAACTTGGCATGGCTAAAGCCTTACTTAAGAGGTGCCAAGTTTCATCTCTTCAACTTTACTTTCTTTCTTTTTTTTTAATGTACTGCTCAAGGCCCTAGACCCCAAAGAGGAGTATTGGGTTTGAAGTTTTAAAAATTCCTAAAACTCAAGGCATAAACAGATCTGCTTCCAACTTGGCATGGCTCAATACCTACTTAAGAGCTACCATGCTGTCAAGTTTAATCCCTTTATCTTTAAAAATGATAGAATTGTAAGCATTTTAGTTAATTTAAAAAATTAAATTGAAGTTTTAAACATTTCTAAAAATCAAGGGATGAACGGATCTGCTTCCAACTTGGCATGGCTAAATCCCTACTTCAGAGCTACCATGGTGCCAAGTTTCATCTCTTTATCTTTAATTTCATTTTTTAAACTTGTACTGCTCAAGGTCCTGGACCCCAAAGAGATTTCTGTTTGAACTTTAAAAAATTCCTAAAAATCAAGGCATGAACAGATCTGCTTCATACTTGGCATAGCTATATCCCTACTTAAGAGCTACCATGATGCCAGGTTTCATCTCTATCTTTAAAAATGAGGGAGATGCAAGCATTTTGGATGATTTATTAATGTTAAAAGTGAGTTCAACACATAACACTAGCTTTGATTTTATATTGGATGTCAAGATGGTATAACATCCTGGCTGATGCTGGCTTGGTTGTCAACTGTATAAAATCCAGTCATCCATTACACAAAGCCATGAAATTCATTAAACAAAAAACCTACAGTTTACAAAAACAATGTTAAAGCTCTACAGTTTCCAACCAAGCACCAAAAAGCAGGGAAATTGGGAGTTAAAGCTCACAAGCCTTAACACCACATCCTCCCTAAGGAGGCAGAAAGTGCAAGTAAAATTCTCATTCTCCCAAAGCAGATAAACCACGAGGACAGGGTGGAGAATATGATATGCAGAGGTGACTGTGGGGTTGTGGGAAACTGATCACGAACAACTTAGGGCCACCTTCTTCTCTTTTTTTGTTTAGAGCATCTCTTCCCCAACCTGGTGCCCTCCAAAGGTGTTGGACTACAACTCCCATCATTGCAAGTTAGTATGACCCATGGTCAGTAATGCTGGGACTTGTGATCTCAAACACCTGGAGGGCAGCAGGATGGGGAATGCTGTGTCATACCCTTACCAAATACAGGGTCTGCCCAATACTTTTCTCTCACACACATCTCGCATATAGCAGCACTCTTGATAACAAAAGGGGCACTATTCATTACAGATCTAGAACCAGAGCATGTGCCAGGCACTTCCAACTTTTAGTCAATATCCTGCCTTTCAAAGAACCAAAGTTTTTTTCTTTAAATGTATTTTTAAAAAATATACTGTTCACTCCCCACAATCCCTGCACAATACATCGTCTCATCAAAGCAACAGCAGAGCAGAAGAGGTTTAGTTTGGCTGTCTTGAACACCTTTCAGATGAGATTAGTTTGCAATCCTATATCTCTTGGGAGAAAGCCCTAGTGAATTCAATGGCACTGGCTTCTGAGAAGACATGTATAGGAGTCAACCTTCTCCAACCTGGTGCTCTCCAGATGTGTTGCACTGTAAATCCCATTTTATGTGTTATGGGGAAGACAAAAATCAATTCATACTTAATTTTAAAATAATACTTACGCATGAAAGTATTAGGTGGTAGCTCTGTCTTTGATCTCACACTGCTGAACAAGTAAGAGAAATCCTTTATCTGATATTCAAGAAACAGACACCCTATGCATGTGTTGAAAACTAATGTTGATGTCTGAAGGGCTATGTGGATTAGGTATTCAAGATTCATTCATTGTTGTTTCATTTGGTTTTGACAGTTTATTTAAAGTGATGCAGCTCTTTTGTAGTTCCTTGATTGATCACATATCTTAATGCTGGAAAATATCATACTTTAGTACAGATGTGGTCAGAAAATAGATCTATCCTGATGATTTGGACATCAACTCGCGGCATTCCTGATAACTGCCCATGCTGATAGGGGCTTTTACAAGTTGAATTCCAAAACATCTGGAGATCTACATTCTGCCTTCCCTTGTTCTTGAACAACATTCCCCAACCTGGTGCCTGTCAGATGTGTTGGGTTGCAGCTCTCAACATAAGGAGATGCTCTAAGAAATGAGAAGTAGCTGGTCCTAAATTGTTCATCATCATTTCCCACAACCCCTCAGTCACCTCTGCATATCAAATTGCATATCTAGATTTTTGAGATGACAAGTCCCAGCATTCCTGACCATGGGACATACTGACTTTCAATGATGGGAGTTGTAGTCCAACACCTTTGGAGGGCACCAGGTTGGGGAAGGGCTGCTCTAAACAAAAAAAGACAAGTAGGTCGCCCTAAGTTGTTCGTGATCAGTTTTCCACAACCCCACAGTCACCTCTGCATATCATATTCTCCACCCTGTCCTCATGGTTTATCTGCTTTGGGAGAATGAGAATTTCACTTGCACTTTCTGCCTCCTTAGGGAGGATGTGGCGTTAAGGCTTGTGAGCCTTAACTCCCAATTTCCCTGCTTTTTGGTGCCTGGTTGGAAACTGTAGAGCCTTAACATTGTTTTTGTAAACCGTAGGTTTTTTGTTTAATGAATAATAATACATTTGCTGCCCTTACAACACATAACCATTTGCTGCCATTTTGTAGTACCTAAATCAGCTTCCTGAGATGGCTGCCTCACTCTTCCTAATGGTAAGGCCAGCCCTGTACCCTGTGTTTGAGAACTATTTTTGAGGATTCTTTATGTAAAGGAAATGTATGGGCTGTATTGTAGGGCACAGTGTCTATAGCACGATATTCAGCACAGTCAACCTTCCCCTGTGAATGTCACCCTGCCATCAGACATTGATCACGAAATCAAGTTCAACCTCATATCTCAAATTGTAACAATGATGGAATTCCTATTATTATTAGTATTATTAGTATTATTAGTATTATTAGTTTAAAGCCCATGTCACCATGGGTGCTAGTAGTCCTGCTCCTTTTCTACTTTTTTGCCCTTCAGTCCCTCACCACAGAGGGGCTCATGAATAATACAAATGTGGCTCATGCAAAGTGAATCTCCCCTCTGAAATGTGCATGTAACTTTTTTGAACTTTCAAAATTTTCTGCATGTCTATACTTCTCAAGTTTCAGTTTAAAACAAAAATTAGAAAATCGGTCTGGTAGATCTTCAGTAATAAGCCTTACACTACAGTATTCTCATATACTGTTGTTGTTGTTGTTGTCATTTTACAGCCCTCAAGGGGCTTCCATACATTCAATGGGTACTGCTAATACAAAGAAATATGAAGTGGTAAGATTTGCTCATGCTAGTGCTCAAGTAAACCACCCTCCTAAGGAAAGCAGCTGCTGCTGTGGATTTAGAATGTTTGTGATTTAATTGCTCTTATTTTCAGTGTGTGAGAATTGGCCAAATGTTTGCAAGGCATTTGGTAGTATAATGCCTTGCTTTATAAAAGGCTGTGTCTGTAACATATAAAGGGAATTAAGTAATAAATAAGTTCTTATTTGTCAGGAGAATATATTGATCCTCTTGGTCACTGTCAGTTCTGTGATCCTTCCTGTTCTAAGTGCACAGGACCTACCTCAAAGGACTGCATAGGCTGTGCATCCACAAGGTAAGTAATTGTTATTAATTAGTTGTATCTATCCCCCTAGAGCTTGCAACATTCCTCACAGTTATTGCTTTGCGAAATGAAGTACAAGTACAACTGAATATATGTTGAAGCAATCACATTACTGCTTTACTATTTATCAAAGTCTGTAATGATCCAATCCGTCCATATTCTAACAAAATGCACATTAATTGGATTGAAGCGTTCAGAATTTGGTTGTCTCCAAAATTATGGGAATTTTCTTTGGAGACACATAGCCCAAGGCAGTTTTCTTTCAGCTCCCTTCATGTGATTGATCCGAGTATTTGCCATAGTAATGCACAGGCCATTTGCATACACGTTTACTCACCCTAACTTTGTACCTCATCTACAGTTAAAACTACGCCTGAGTTCTTACATCTTTCTTGTTCATCCTATAGCTGTATTTCCCTTTCTCCTAATCCTCTATCCCTAAGACACATTCTGTGCTCTAAAAGTACAGAAAATCTAGCAAGAAATAATGTGAAGCAAAAGAAATTGAAATATAACCAATTCTACTTCATATAGGAATAAGACACAAGGATAATAAAAAGAAAGTGTTCTGAAGCATGCCATTTTTTTAATTTATTGGAAACAGACCCTCTTCCATCTCAGAATATCTCAGGTCCCATGGTTCTTTATGGCCTTTAAATGGCTAGGACAAAGCAAGTAATGAATGGCACTTAGATAATTCAGGCTGACATTCAGCAGAAATGAGTTCTTACCATAAGATTCTCTTTTTATTCTACAAAGTATGAAAGAAGTCTTCTGGGTCTGTGAAAAATTCCTTTATGAGAACTCTACATAAAGCAATGTCTTGTTGTGTTAAATCTGCTGTCAAGGTATTCCCCTCTTTTTAAAAGAACACTTGCAAAGCTGTTATCACTTTCTTTTTTTCTTTTTTTTTACTTCCTCCCCCTCCATTTCCCTTTTTAAATTTTATTTTATTTCGCATGTAGCCACTCCCGGTTTAAAGAAGAAAAATATCTTCTTCCCTGGCATATTGATTATATAGATCTTCTCTCTCTCTCTCTCTCTCTCTCTCTCTCTCTGAGAGTATTTCTGCTGATTTTGGGTTGTTCTGGAAGTGCTAAATCACAATTGCACAAGCAATGGGGATGCTTGCACAACAGAATTGGAGGGCATAAGAAAATCTGTGGGTGTAAGCACCTCATTGGATTCTGTCCCTTATGTTTAATTAATAGAGGCACTCTAGACGTCATTACAACAACTCAGAATATCCAAATTTCCATCACAATATATGTTAGTCAGCCCACCATTTATTAACAAGTGACTATCATTATTCAAAAGTATAATTCTTCTAGCTCAATTTGTTTTTTTGGGGGTGGGGGAGGCATCCAGACTCTACTCAATATCTCTAATTTGTCTCAATTGTATATTTACAATACACACATGCTCACTTTCAGGAAAAACAAAAGGCAAGAGGCACAGCAAAATACAATTAATAGGCTAGGGCAGTTGTCTTCAACGGGTCCAGCCCCAAGACCTACCTCGGACTCCCAACCTGCAACATGGGACTCGTGCCCAACATTTCTCCATGCCTAACATGGTGGCAACCGCTTTGCTGCAACCCATCTGAACTGATCTCACGACCCACTTTTGGGTCACAACCCACTGTATGAAGGGGAATCTCCTTCCAAGTAGAATTAATCATGATTAAGTACTCCAGCCTGTCACTTGAAATAGCAGGCTAAAATACCTACTTATAAGTCAAACTTTTTCACAATTAAATACGTAGGGTGGACACTTATGCATCGCCAAAAGGAAGAAAGGAGCTGAATTACCTCCTCGAAAGTAGAATTACCATAAGCAAGCAGACTAGTCTGCTGTTTCAAATCATGGGGAAAGCTCATGATTGCTTGACAAGGAGCATTTATAAAAAAAAAATCAGGGTTCTTGAATAAGCTACTGACTTACTCCCATAACAACACTTAAAAGCAGGGCCCTAAGGACAGGTGTAGTCTATGTCCTGTGTTTCTAGTGTAGCCTAGAGAAAACAGTTGGAATATACAGGTATTTGGGGGGGGGGGATTTTGAACTTCTCTGAATTTTGCAATAGAATTCTCCAGTTAAAAATGTGTACATCAGTGGAAAGTATATACAAAAATGCATATATTCACGAAAACAATATCAAAATGTATTGTATTAGGAAACATTGGTTACAAGGGACAGAAAAAGGAGAAACAGGTTCTCAGGATGCAAGACATTCTTTATTTCAAAGCCCAACATGTTTCGGCCAGTATTCTTTCAAAGGCCTTCCTCGGGGCTGTAATATTAAAAGTGCATTAAATTACATTTGTGGGACAACATGTAAGAGTGAAATATATTTCTTCATATTTTAAGGTTAATTAGGCACATTGGCACAAGGGCCTATGCCCATATGTAAGTCTTAAAACGTTTAATGTTGCATGAAGGCACTAGGGCCTGTACATATGTATAATGATAAAAGCATATAAAATCATATAAAAATCATTTCTAACAGAAGTATAATATACAAATCCTTACTTGTTAACAGATGTCTGCAGAAATACTTCCAGCAAGGTGATTGCCTCCTATGATAATCAGTGGCGACTGAGAAGAATAACATTCAAAAGCCCTCCTTGTATTCTTGTTCTTTTTTTTTAACCAACCTTTGGTTGAAAAACTCCCGCCACACAACATGATAACCCAGGGTGGGTTAAATAACCAACCGTCAACTATTTAAACCACCATTAGTTATCGTGTTGCCTGAACCCAATCATTCACTTGCATCCTCCTGGCAATTTAAACAGATTTCTGCAGAAATTGATTTAGTATTCAACTGCCCCCCAAAAAGCCATCATAAAAAGTATCCATTGTAGATTCTTGAGGTTGTAGTGAAATTGGCAAAGAATCTTGCAGCAAAAGCATAGGTTGTGTTCTTGGTTTTGCAGGTAAGTTCTGTGGGAAATTATTAATTCTTCACTTATTATTATCTGCACTGTGCCAAATTTTCCTATCCATTTATTTTCGAGCATTGGTTGGAGGGAGGGGGCGAAAAGAAATTGCATCCGAAAATTGTAGGAATGGGTGAGAATTTCAGAGAAATTTCTCACTGTGCAGGGCTACCTTACTATACTGAGGTGGCTTGAGGGGGGATGCGCTCTTTATTTTATAACTTTTGTCTTGTTCTGTGGTTTGCAGCCCCCAGCTGCTTGTGCTTCCTGGAAAACCTCCTGGAGGACTTAACCATGACCTCCTCCCTTGGGGCTTTCCAGTGCTGCTGCCTGCTGAGATCCTGAAAGCTGAGTGAGGCATTTATGCTTTGGTTTTGTTGTTGTTCACAGTCCTTTTAACAAGAAGCAGAAACAGAACAACAACAAACTCAGCTTTCACACTCCTACTCCACTTTCGTACGGTAAGGCAAGCACTGAAGCCCTGCACACTGAGAAATTCTCAAAATACCTGTGAAACAGGCAGAAAAACAACTGCCGCTTTTGCAGGGAAATGAAGAAGTTGCAAAAGGGCAGGTGGGGTTTCAGTACATCACCAGTTTTTAGTAGGATCTTGGAACACTTCAGTGGTTGAGGCAGGAAGACAGGTAGGCATGGGATCAATGATGACTGTGAAAATCCAGCTCCAGATGGCAAGATAAAATTGAAGTTCAAAGCTTAATTAGCCACATTCTTTATCTGTGTTATAAACACAGTCCACGTAGAAAGGAGAACAAAGTGCAAAGTATATAAGGAATATGACCGACCATGGAAGCAGCTCTCAGAATTTGTTTGAACTTGTTTTTAAAAAGGAAGCTATTCTTCTGTTACTTGATTCTAGTATTATACTTCCCCCTTTTCTTTTGTAATAGATTTTTGGATGATGGACACTGTGTTCTTCAGTGCCCTAAAGGGACATTTGAATTTAGAACTCAGTGTCATCCATGCCATCAGACCTGTATGGAATGCAGTGGAAATGAACCTAACGAATGCACCGCTTGTGGCAAAGGTAAGGACATACCATTTTGTTTACTGTTTCCCTTCTCTTAATTTTGCCTCAAAGCCCAAAGTGGATAGAGCAGAAAATGTCATGATTTTGTTGCAAAAATAGGAACCCAATTTTATTTTATATTGAATTTATTTTTCTACAACTGATGTTTTCTTGGTTCCATTCTCCCAATATCCCAGTACAATACTGAATTCTAGGTATCTATATTAGCTAACTACAAAATGTTCATAAATTATGCAATGGGTTCGGAGAATAATAAGCTCATTCATTCGCCCTCCCACCATCCCAGAGTCTTGGCCAATGACAGCAACAAGATTGGAAAGTTTTTTTTTGGGGGGGGGGTGCCTTTGGTCAGGAGTAGAGTAACAATTTCAATTCAGTTCAGTTTTGATAAGAGGTTACCAAAATGTTATATTCTACAGGAGGATGTTGATTTCACATTTTAAAAAATGTGAGAGTAGCTGAAACTGCCAGAATCCTCTATCCAGACCCAGGACTTTGAGTGCTCAGCTCTGAAAAATCTGGATTTGAATCTCTACATATTCAGCTGTGTTAGTGCTGAATTAGGGTTGGCACCTCTTCAATCTGAAAGGCTCCTCATTTTTAACAGCTATATGGCAAGCAGATAGAACATGGTCCTGTCCCTGCTGGGATAGCTGTATCCACCTACTGAAGTTGGTGGGTGAAGATGGGTGAGAATGTAGTTGCAGTTCGTTTTGTATACGGATTTACTAAAAAAAAAAAAAAAACCACAACATTCATATTTGGCACAGAATGGATTTGAGATTTTAAAAATTTGAATGGAAATAAGAAAGTGAAATCGAGAGATTCACCCGTCCCTAGTCAGGACCAATGTGGGGACAGAACTCCTGGTTGTTGTTTTCCAATCCTCCAGAAGAAGATAGGCAAAGGGGGAATGAGGTCCTGGCTGGCTAGCCACCCAGTTGTGCTTCTCTCAATGATGGCTGTTCTTATGGCCGAACTTATTTACAGTAGGCTGACCAGACCCCCCGGGGTTTCCCGGTCCTAAACGGGAAAAATGGGCCAAACCGGGCCGACCGGGCCCCAGAGGGCAACCTCTGGGAAACAGCTCGTTCTCCTCCCGCGAGGAGGGGGGGCGGCGCGGCGCGGGGGGGCGGGCGGCCTGCGCGGGGCGGGCGGCGGCACGAGGCACTTACCTGCTGGGGCATCTGCTTCCCTCCGGTGCTCAGAAACTACTGAGAAACAGGCTTCGCGGCCTGTCCCTCAGTAGCGCGCTGGGTGATGACATCATCACCCGGCGCGGTACTGAGAGACAGGCCAGGAGGCCTGTTTCTCAGTAGATTCCGAGCACCGGAGGGAAGCAGACGCCCCAGCCAGTAAGGAGCGCGGGCGGCGCGGGGCGTGCGTGCGGGCAGCGCGGGGCGTGGGGGGCGGCGTGGGGGGGCGTGGGGGCTGCGCGGGGGGGCTGCGTGGGGGGGTTGTTTTGGATGGGTGGGGTGGCGGGGGGGGGGGGGTCCGGGATTTTGATCCTCAAAATCTGGTCACCCTAATTTACAGCTAGGAAGAAAACAAGGTGACTGAACTCAAGATTGCTTCCTGAATTGACTTGGGGAGCTCTAAACCAAGTTGCATTAAGTTGGCAATTTTAGGTTAAACAATGAATACTAAAAACAGCAAAACACCCTGTGATCTTTCCTACAGTGTCACCACCTTGCCACTTTATTATTCACCATGAGATTTGCTTTTTAAAAAACCCTTACTTAGAAGCCGTCAGCCAGAAGGCAAGCATGGAGGGTAGATGTAATTGTATATACTTAGGGATGCAGCTAATTATCATGTCTAACCAAATGAACTGGCCAGCTCAAATTGTCCTAAATTCAACTAGCTCAAGTTGATATAGCCAGACACTGCACAGAGAACCAGGCTTTATATCCTGGGTTACTTGTAGGGAGTGCCTTCAAGAAACTTCTCTTTTTCTTTTAATGCTTCTTCTTACGATTCCCCTCCATTAAGTGAATTATGCACTTCGAGCTTTCTGAGAAAATAATGGACTTTGGAATGAGTTAGTAAGAGAAAATGACTCGGTTATTGTTAATGGGAAACCGTTTCCTTCTAAGCAGATATGTAAATGTAAGAGAAGGGTAGCAGTGGCCTCAAATCTTGATTAGCTCTTGTGCTCCTTGGTGGCTGAGCTACATAAGCTCCAGTTAATTGGTTTCCCAGATGTCTAAGAAGATCTGCATGACCCGCATGCACATACCACTTTGTGCACGTAGAGCTATCTTCTCCATTGAAATTAACACGGAAGCCAATGCAGTCAACAAATCTCTGTATGTGCACTGGATCTTCTATACTCTCAAGGGATAATCTGAGCAAAGCAAAGAGTGCTGGCTCCAGGCTTTTGAGAATCCTTGGAAAAGACACCCTCCATAGGCCCCCGCTCTCTTTGAGTCTACCTTCTCACTGAAATTTTCACCAGCTACTACTGCTCCTCATCCTCTTTCTCATCACTGCTATCACTTGCTTGCTTGATAAGCAGAGAGTCAGTGGCCATGTTTGGACGACACTTTAGGCAATGGAAGAGGGAAGTGGAATCCCCAGCCCAATTGGGCGGGGGATGGTATTTGCGGGTGGGGGGGCAAGGAGTCGTGGGGTGGATGCCCTGATTGGGGCATACGGGTGGTGCCACTGGGCAGGGCTGTGGACGGGCGGCTTAAATTGCCGCCTAACGGTCCAGCCCCCTCTCTTCGCTTTTGGCGCAGCTCCCTCCCTCCCCTCCCTGTAGACAGTATGGGCTAGCTGGTCGTCATTAGAAGGCCAAGTAGGAATTTTTTACTCTTATCCTAATTTGTTTAGGAGTTTTTTCGCCTACTTCGTACTGTAAGACAGATGGGGAGTATTAAATAGGTGAATTTGCAATAATTTGGTCACTTTAATTTGGCGGTAGGTGCGGGCATCCTTAGGGACGTTTTCAACTGGTGAACATTCTCAGGAACCGTTGAGGTAAAGGGTAATACCTGACGCCCACATCTGGGAGCCCCGCGGCACCAGATCATGGGAATAAGGTTTACCTTTGAGGCCAACTCTACTCACACGCTCGGAGCACTGCGGCACGGGTGTTGTGACAAAGGAAGGCCTCCCAACCCCATATGGGGAATGACCAAGGGGTGGCGAACGTGTGATGCCACCCGGAGGTCAGAGAATGGTTCGCCCATTCCTAAGATTTGGCCTGGAAGAGGCCAAGCGAGGATGCCCGCATAGGTCTTATCCCTTACTGCAGATCTTGAATAAAAGTGGCCCATTTTATACCCAACTTTCTTGTTTCGACTCTTTATTTTGCACCCTACACTCCGCAATAGGCAATGCACAGTGCCTTACTTCAGTCCCCACATGACATGTTGCCCCTCACCGCCACGCAGCTGAAAGTCCCAGCGTCCTTCTGGGCAGCTGGTGCTCCTCCCTCCTTCCCTCCTCCCTCAGTCCTCCCGGCATTGCAAGTTCTGCTGGCTGTACAGGAGCAGCCGGGGTGCTTTTGGCCACTCCTGCCAGAGAACTCTATGACCTTCTGAACTAGTGCACCCGATGGGGGAGATTACACAATGGAGCTGGCCACATGACATGTTGATCAACGGGATTCCGGATAAGCAATGGAGCAGCCTGTTGTTTTTCCCCATTGTTTAATTCCAGAAAATAATGTACTGTGAGTTGTGCGCCCATTGTGTGTTGCCCCCTCAGATGACACAATAATAAACACAATGGATGATTGCCTCTTTACCCCCCCCCCCCACCCTGGTTGATTATCATGTCATCCAAACCCAACCAGTGAGTAAGTAGGCCGAGGCATCTACTCACCACCACTGTTCATTAGGCCAGAGTGAAAGGCAGGTGAACAAGCAGATTGGAATGGCGAAGAGGAGGGGAAATTCCAAGGTGATCATGTCAGTGGGCCCTTCCTAGGGTATGGGCCCTCAACAGGTGCCCAACCATGCCTACCTTGACCCTGAGAGCAAATACCTGTGATCTAGGCATTAAGTTAGGTGCCCAATCAATTCTCTAACTACTAGTGGGTAAAGGACTCTTTCCTGTCATGGACATAATTGAGTTGCTCTCCAAAATATTCCTTATTCTCCCCCCACACACACACACACACATTTGCTGCTGCACCATTAACAGCCATTTCAAAATGGAAAATTGGTTAATTTCAGCACACATTCTACTCCAAATCAATTTCCTTTCATTTATCCTCCCCAAGTTCATTTGTTACTCAGATCTCTTCAAACAACTTTCTCTTTAAGTGACTCAGCCCCAGATTTGCCCAAGTAATTTTCGCTTAACTTTCCTTCCTGCTCCAAGAAAACCAAACCAGATAGGCCACCCAGGTGAATTCTCTTTCTCTCCCCTTCAATCATACAGCTCCATTGACACAGCCTTTGGGGCGAGTGACTGAGGCTGGAGGCCTCAGTTTCCCAGACTGGAGTGAACAGTGATTTGACAATAAGCGGCTGGTCAATCAACAGCCAGACCCTGCCCTGCCCCCTGATGTTGGGCCAGCCTCAGCCTCATTCTGATGGTGTCTATAAAGTAAAACTGTCCCTTCAGTGCTTGAAAAGAAATCATAGAGCCAGGAAGAATCCCATTTGCCCTCCTGTCCTGAACCACTTCATGGATATGGGCACCATAGCCTTTGATCACATCAGCCATTTGAGAGCCAAAAAGAAATACTGTCTGCATTGATTTTTACTATTTTGGTGGGGCTGCCCTCAATTTGAACATGGCCCCATCCTATCTATTAAGTTATGTATAGCACGATTCTACTGTTTACTCAGCAGTAATTCCCACTGAGTTTGATGGGGCTGGCTCTATAGTACTGGGGCTGCATGCAACCCTTGGCTACTCCCTGTATGGCCTCTGAAGCTGGCAGGACCCCACCCATGTTTATCCACAACCCAGCTGATTAGGCTGGACTGCACTGGGGGTTGTAGCGTGATTTCCTGGCATCAGAGTTCATGGTTTTCACATTGTTAGTAGTAGCAGAGAAACAGCAACTGTGGGAGCAATTGCTGTGTGTTTCATCTAAACACACATATGCACAATGATCCCTAGATCGCAGCAGGCAGGGAGGGAAGGTGTGTCTGTGTCTGGGGGGTGGGGGGGGGAAGAGTGTGTGTGCATATGTGTGCACATGTGTGCCCCCCAGCTACTCAGCCAACTCCAGATACAGCCTTTGGAGCCAAAAAGGTTGTGCACCCCTGCTGTAGTAAATGTGTTTAGATTGTGGCTATCATGTGGAACAGTGTTTGGGAGCTTTACTTTCAGCCACACACAGTGCTTAAAGTCCAGTCTGATGTAAGACAGTATGGGTCCTGCACCTTTAACCATTTTCCTCACGTTTTTGTTCTGTCTTATCTTGCTTGCTTGCTTACAGATAAAAAAGGCAACACGTTTTTCCTATACCTGGGAGAGTGCATTGAGAGTTGCCCTCTGGGCCACTATCCTTCCGAGGAGGACAATACTTGCATGCCCTGCTTCGCACACTGTCAAGTGTGCCTTGATCAAGCCAGGTGCGAGAGATGCTTCCAAGGGTACTACTTGGCTGATCAGAGCTGCCAGAAGCACAAATGTAGAAAAGGTAAAGCTTCTGACAACAAAACTTTCACACACTCATGGCAAAATGTTCAGTAAGTTATTTTTGAATTCAGTGTCAAAGCACACTTACAACAATCAAAGAGCAGGCTGCCAATTCCCAATACAGAATCCCCCTTTTTCCCTCTGTAAGAAATTGCAAATATTATAGATACCAGAAACTGTTTCTAAATGGGACCTTTTTATCAATACAGTGACTAACAGCACAATCCTATCCATATCTACTCTGAAGTAAGTCCGATTGAGAGTACCCATGTAACTGGGTATAGGGCTGCAGCCTTAAGATAGATTTATCATTGAATCTACCCAAGGACTAGGGTGAAACACAGGGAGCACTTATTCCAGCGTTAGACAATGTGAGACAAAACAGTTGATCCAGTTGGTCCAGATTGCCAAAGTTTTTCCTCTACAAAAGGTTGTCTCCCATTTTCACACAGAACCACAGGCCCATAGGTGAGCTGCCATATGGTGGCAGGATGCAGTATTGTAGAGTCTGGGAGAAAAGCCTTAGCTTGCCCCTGCCCTAGGAGAAGCATAGAAAGAGGCAAACCTATGTTTAAAATATGTTAACAAGTATTTACCCCTCAAAATGGTTCTGCTTTGCTTTGTTTCTATATGATCCTGCTGAACATGTAATTATGCTAGAGTGACCATATAGAAAGGAGGACAGGGCTCTTCTATATTTAACAGTTGTATAGAAAAGGGAATTTCAGAAGGTGTCATTTGAATGCATGCACAAAAGCAGACCAGATACAAAAGAGGGCAGGGCTCCTGGAGCTTTAACTGTTGTGATGAAGAGGGAATTTCATCAGGTGCTGCATGCATACAAATGATACCTGCTGAAATACCCTTTTCTATACCCTTTTCTATATAACTGTTAAAGATGTAGAAGCCCTGTTGTAGGAGCCCTGTCCTCCTTTCCATATGGTCACCCTAAATTATGCAGCATGATATATTTTTATTCAAGCCCCAGTTTCCCAAACATCCTGTTTTTCTGAATGCAGTCCAGCTTCTCTGTTTCCTACACTCTGGTCTCTGTGCTCTCATTAAACTGTGGATGTTTATTTAAAAACAATTGGCCAAAAAAAAAAATTGGTGAAAAAGTAAAACATGCAAAAGCTTAACTTTTATCTACCTGTAAAATAGTTGGCATTGCTCAGTGAACTTCAATACTGTGATCCTATACATGTCTAGTCAGAAGTAAGTCCCATTGGGTTTAATGGGGCTTGCTCCCAGGTAAGTGGGAATATGGTTGCAGCCTCAAAAGCTCTTTGAAGATACCGTGATTGCAGTTAAATTGGATCTGAATTTAAAAATGGAGACTGATTTAACACAATTCAAACACATCAATATTTATAAGCTCCTTGCATTGCCGTTCAGCATCCCTATACTTGTTCAAGACCTCTAACAGGAAGTCATGTCCCTAAAGCCTGTAGAATGCAGGCATTTATACTCGTCATCCACAGCATATTTTTAAAATCTGACCTCCAGTGAAGAGCAAAACCATTAGTTTTGCTTATTTCCATAAGATGCAGTATATCAGTTATTAATGCTTAGTGCCGAAAATATAAATAAACTGTTTTGGCCATTGCAAAATGTCAATGGAATTGGGGAGAGGCAAACCTGCTAAATCAATTTCCCTTTAAAGCATGTCATATATTGCAGGACCTGAACAGAAGTTTTTATTACAAATTTACAGAGAAGCTTTTTGCTATGAAATCAGTTTTTTTTTTTCTAGAATTTGAAACTTGCTTATCTAATTTAATAAGCCCTCTAGCCAGGCAACCTGGCACATCTGTGTTCTAGACAGCACAGGAATAGTTATAGTGGTGGTGCTGATGGTGACAGCAGCAGCAACATTAATATAAGGAGGCCTTATTTTCACAAAACAATTAAACTAGTTCCAGAATCAGGACTCAAGCATTGGAGGGAGAATGAATAGGTACACTTCACTGGTGCATGAGAATACAGGGTGACCTAGTCTAGGTTGCTAGACGTTACCACCACCACCACAAGTACATTGTAGATTATACTTGAAAATGTGAATACAAACCTATGCCCAGATCATGTAAGATTTGCTGGCGCCTATTAGAAGCAGTGCTAGAACAGAAGAAGCAACATTCTGAGCAGATGACCAAAGTTTTCTTCTACAATAGAAAGAGGGAGAACCGCACATCACACATTATTCACAGGAAAGGGCTTGACACATAGATGGGTTACTTGACAATGGCCCTGTTCAGAAGACACCTTAAACCATGGCTTTAACCATGGTGCATAAGGCTCTTTGCCTTATGCACCATGGTTAAAGCCATGGCTTAAGGTGTCTTCTGAACAGGGCCATCTTCTTCCTCATTCCTAGCATGGATCTCTGAAGAAAGGAAACTGATGTGCGTAGACTTTCATACAATCTGAAACTCTATGAGATCAGGGTTCCACATCATGTGGAAGACATGATGTGGAGCATAGATTTCTCCTCTTCAGACATCCCCACTCAAGCACGGATGTACAACAACTGGGACATCCCTTCATGTATGGAGCTCATTTATGGAGGGAGGGAGGGATTGATGAAGGTTTGTACAATCCAAGGTCAGGAAGCCGTATCTGCAGGTCATTTGCCACTATAATTTATATACATCCATGCCATATTGACACAGCTATTTATAAATACAAATTACAAAGCCAGAAATGTAAGAAGCTGAAGCAAAGGGAATTCTTTAAAGGACACCGATCAATCCTCCAAGTTTTCTAAACAGTCAAGGGATCATGCTTCTCTGCTTCTGGTACAAACTTGTAACAAGGTCAGTAATGGGGGGAGGGGGGAGGCAGGCCCATGTTACAGGTTTATAACACGTGCAGAGAAATGGTGCATGGATATTTTCCAGCATTCCACCCAAAAATAAAACCCATTTATATTGCCTATTTCTTGGGGAATAATTAAATTATGACTTGGACTATCCAATGTGCAGGTGAAATAGAAGACCTTGACTCGGATGCCTGTATTCCTTGTGCAGATGGATGCCTGTCCTGCAGCTTGGGTATGTTTTAGCTTTAAGTTTCATACTTCTCTTCTTTTGTTTTATTCTTTCATTTCAGAAGGCCTTCTCTTTCTCAACATCTGCTCCTGAGATCCTAGAATGTGCTTAGTTAATAAATCCCTCAATGTATGTTTAGTCATTACACTAAATTAATATTAGTCCTGATGAACAATAATATCGCTTCCTCATTAAGTAAGTTACAGTTGTTTCTTTTCTCAGTTCATTTCAGATCTAAAGGATTACTTGTGGTTGACAGGGTGACTGAAGAGTCCCTGGATTTCTGTTGTCTACTAGTTCTTCAATTTTTAACAAATCGTTTTGCGTAAACTGAGTGGATAACCTCAAAATCATTGTCCAAAATGGTCAGCTGTTTGCACTGGCACACAGCTGTTTGCACTGGTTTACCCACTGCCTAATGACTGCAATATCAAGTGAGAACTTGCATGTGTAGGCTGGCAGTCACAGGTTGGATACCATAGTCAGCCTCTATGGACACAATTTTTGGGGAAAAAACACGTTTTTGTCCGGTTTCAGGGGTCAGTGGTGGGGGAGGCATAGCAAGGAGGTGGGGGACCATATGCAGCTTGTGAGCTGCATGTTGCCTACTCTGATTTATCCAGTTCTAACCTCCCAAAACCTGAATGCATCAGTGGATGCCATTTTTCACTTGGAAATGCTTACATTTCTGGGTCTGAGATAAGTCCTGCAAAAGAAAAAAAATGTATTCAACAACATGCACACCTTTGAAAAAAGCATGAGACCCACTGCGTCCATTTCTAAAATGTGCATGCACATGCTTTAGTCAACGGAGGCATGCATCCATTTCAGAAATGTGCACAAATACACAAGGAATTTTTTTAGGTTTGTTTGTTTTTTTAATCCTCATGAAGCCAGCATGGAACGGACTTGGAGGTGGGAAAAGGACGAAGTCTACTGAAATGGACTTGAGAGATCCATTATCCCTACTCCTAAATAGATTATACTGTGTTTTGAAAACATTTAATTTCTACTAAAGGGTAAATCATATCTTACTTTCATTTTAACATTATTTTATATCATTTTTTTCAGTTCAATGAACATGGACTAAATATTACCTTTAAAAAGTTCAAGAAAACAATCAAAAGCAATCCAGTTCAGTTAAGATGTATAAAGTACAGAATTGGAAACACTTCAAGCTGAAATTATTATTATTATTAGTAGTAGTAGGTTAGCAAAATCTTATAATGATCTGGAGTGGTTGGGGGTTGGAATGTAAGACCAACATACCACAAAATGGTATGTTTGCATGACTTTTCAGAGCCTTCATGTGGTTGGTAAGATTGTCCATAAATACATGATCCCAAAGCCTCTGAAACCAAAATTTGATAGAAAAATCCACTGGCTTGCCTCTTTATTTTAAAGAGTGTAAAATAAAGTCTTAATGCTGGGTAAACTGTCATTTTAAATGCTTATTAATGGCAGATACTTTTAATAAGGAGGAAGACATTTACCACATTTGTGTAATAAGTTTGGGGTTAATATTGGCTGTCATCAACTAAATGCCACCTAAAGAGATGAACAGACTAAATTTACAAAATCAAATGCATGTCAACCATAGCCTTTATTTATCCTTTGGTCTCTTATTCTGCTCTCAGTAATTTGTCATATTATATAATTAAATGTTCAAAGACAGGCTAACATTCAGTTAATTTGGCTAGTTTTATTATTTTTGTGCTCAGAGAGCCTGGTGGGAGTTTGCTGGAAGGCTCTACAACCTTGGGATTAAATGAGAGCAAGTTGACCCAGAGAAATCTCAATTTTTAACTGCTGAAGTTAGAGAGATAGTTGGTTTATTGAAAAATACCGATGTAACACAGAGAAGTGTCCAAATGTAGATAAACAGAGACATCTCCAAGTAAGGTTGGCAACTTTTGAAAGACAAAATTGGGCTACTAGGAGGACCTCCATAATAAAAGCCAGCAGGGTCAAAGGGCAGATCTTGTAGAGGGGGCCTTATCTTCCACCAGTAGTAGTATTCCATGAGTGGGATTCTGCTCAGGATGTGCTGGCTATCAGGAGGGGCACTGATTTCTTCCTCTTTCTGCAGCCCTCAGCACTACCTGTCATGGTGTTCTGGAAGGTCACTTTCAGGGGGGCGTAGGGAACTGCATGGGAAAAGGGAATTCGAGAAGATAACTGCACCCTCCCCATTCCATCAGCAGAAAAGTTATTTTGGAATAAAAACCTACCAGAAAGGAGCCCTTTCTTTTGCAGGAAGAAAACTCTTAATTCAAGCCACAGTTCAAATAGTTTTATGACTCTCAATGTTAGTGTCTGAAGTTTAGATTTTATATTGTTTTTATTGTATTGCATTGGGCAATATGCTATCCTACCCACACAATAAGGGGACTCTTCACAAGCACAATGGGAAGCTAGTGGTTCATCAAGTATCCGGAAAGAAAATAAATTTTAGTTTCCGGAATGAGGCAGATTAGCAGAGATTGCAGCCGGCATCATTTGTATGCAATTTGTACCCGATGAAATTCCCTCTTCATTACAACAGTTAAAGCTGCAGGGGCCCTGCCCTCTTTTGTATCTGGTCACTCTAGTATAGTGCCTGCAACTTTAATTGTTGTGATGAAGAGAGAATTTCACCAGAACTAATTGCATACAAATGACGCCGGCTGAAATTCCCTTTTCTCTGCAACTGTTAAAGTTACATGAGCCCTGTCCTCCTTTTCATATGGTCAGCCTACCAAACAATGGAATCTCCAGGGCAGTAGATTCAGCTAAACATCATTGCCTGAAGAGGTGATAGGTTCTCTTTCGCTGGAGGTATTTAACCAGAGGCTGGATGGCTATCAATAAGGAATTGCTGTATTGGCACCTTGCAGTACAGAGCTTGAATTGAGCAGGGGGTTGGACTAGATGATCAGCAAGACCCTTGCCAACTCTATGATTGTATGAAAATAGAGAAGGTTGCTGTTACAGAGAACAGGAGAAATAAAAGGTCTATTTGCATCAGAGGTCCATCAGTAAACTTTTCCAGTTGATTTTCCAGAGTGTCACTTGGCCAGGTGCAATGCCAGGTGCTCTATTAAAGAGTACTGATGCAGTCTACACTGGTGACAGGTGGGAGCTGTTTGCAGATTGCATTTTCATAGTCAGTGAACATGTGGTGTTGTGCACAGGGATTGCACTCAATGATGCAGCCACCAGCCCCTGGCCGTTAATCTGAAGGTGTGAATAGAGCTCTGTGTATTCTCTTTCTGAATGTTTCTATTCACACCTTCAGATGAATGTGTGAAGCTCTGGCAGGCAGGCACTGGGTGCAATCCCACTTCCTTCCCCCATTCATTCAGTGCAGATATGTCTGAAAAAGGCTTCGCAGTGGTATGGAATTTACGTTTCTGGATGGGGTTGCACTTCCCCTAAAGGCGCAGGTTCATAGGTTGGGGTGCTTTTGGATCCAGCATTCTCGTTAGAGGCACAGGGGGACTCAGTGGCATGGAGTACCTTTTATCAATTTCAGTTGATATACAAACTACATTTTTATCTGAACAGAGAAAGTCCAGCTACAGTTATCCATGCTCTAACAACCTCTTGTCTGGATTACTGCAATGCATTATACATGGGGCACCTTCGAAAATGGACTGGAAACTTCAGCTTGTCCAAAACAGGGCAGTGAGACTGTTAACAGGGACTAGCCAATGTGATTGTAGTATGCCAGTACTTTTCTATCTGCACTGGTTGCTAGTCCCTGTCTGGGACTGATTCAAAGTATTGGTATTAATATTCCAAGCCCTGGATGGTTTGGGGCCAGGTTATCTGAAGTATCGCCTCCTCCCATATGTACCTGCCCAGACCCTAAGATCAGCTTCAGCAGTTTTTCTCCAGGAGCCCCCACCAAGGAAGTGAGGAGAGTGGCTACTACGAAGAAGGCCTTTTCTGTTGTGGCACCCTTGTTGTAGAAAGAGCATCCCAGAGAGTCTCACCAGCATTGTATTCTTTTTGGCACCAGGTGATGACCTTTCCCAGGCATTTTAGTTTTTCAGTTTCTGTGTTAAATCTAGTATTGTATTTTAACTCTTGAACTGCTGCTAGGTTTGATTTAGTTATTATTATTTTTATACTGTAGTTTAAAACTTTTATATTGTATTTTATGCCTTAAATTGTTGTGAACCACCAAGAGAGCTTTTGCTATTGGGTGGCATGGGACTGTAATAAATAAATAAGGTGGAATGGTGACACTCACATGGGCATTCAATGCTCCCTGAATCAACTTGTCTATTTGGATCGCCTTGAGAGCATTCCATCACTATGGTGTTACTGGATAAAATCATATGAAAGCAACATAAAATTAGTTCAATTTTATAATGTGAATTCATGGCACTTACTTTGAAATTATTTCACTGATCTTCTCACCATGCCCTCTTTGACGTAACCCTGTTTTTATATGGCATACAAAGTGTCCAGTTGCTAAACCTCCCAGTACCTCCATTTCCTTTCCATCTATCTTCCAAAGAAGGTTATACAAGCATGAATAACGCCTTTCCTTAAAACCATATTTTAAATTTAAATTGTATTTAGTGCAGGAGTATTTGCAAGTGAGATGTAATAACTTGGAAAAGGTTTTGCAGATTCCATTAAGTATACAGAGATGGGAAGGAAAGTGCATGACGAAGATGTCTTTGGAAGATTTAAAGAAGCTAATGATGCATCTAAAGACAACACTCTCACCTACATAAGTTGGCAGTTGGGACTATGGCAGTTTCATCCTTCACTGGGAGAAAATATTTTAATTCCAGTAAAAAAAACAACACACATACACACACAAAGAAATTTCATTTCTCAAAATCATCCATGATGATTAATAGCTACAATGCCTAGCAGTACTGAGAGCTTCACCTTATCCATTGACCTAGCTGATAAAATTAAGGGCGTCATCACTTATGTCTTAACTGGTATGTCACAAGAATATAAAAATAACATTAGCTAAAATACAGATTCTGTTTACCATCTGCAGTCTACCCCACATCAGTAGATTGCGCAAACATCATGAGAGAGGTGCAAAGGTGCATTTAAACCACTTGTCCTGTCCAGAAATGAGTGTTTCTGCTCATTTCAGGGCTTACCCCCCGGGAGCACTACATCACTACCACAAGTAGTAAGGGATGCTTGTGGACCAGAATCAGAACCCTGTTGGACGCTGTTCACTGAATAAAAATATTGTCAGGATAAAACCTATATTAGGGCTGACCAAAAAGTTACAAAATATGTCAGCAAGCTTTGTCGGATTCTTCCTCTCAGAATTAATGTATATATATATATATATATATATATATATATATTTCTTTCATAACTCATGAGATTGTATTCATGGGATGGGATCATGGGATGTATGTGCCAGGGGGGCATGTTACAGGTTTCAACTGCAGCCCCCAAAATGATGTTTGGACCCTGGTGTGTAAGCTTCCTTGGGAGGTTTTTATACTCTAAAAGGCAGTCAAGAAATATTTCTGTTTCCAGCAGGCAGATAATTCTAGGGAGTTAATATAGGTGATGAAGGTAATAGCCCTGCCCCCTGTTTTTCATTCCCAGTGCCTATGTGGTATTACTATTTAGAGGTGCACACCTTCTGAGCATGAATCTTCCATAGAATCATAGGAGAGTTGGAAAGGGCCTATAAAGCCATCAAGTCCAACCCCCATTTCACTATCATGGCTAGTAGTCATTGATAGTTGGCTAGACCTATTCTCATATAATTTGTCTAATATAAGAACTATCTTCCTAAATCTGTTGGAATTACGAAGGCTAATGTGTGGGGTTGCCAGTGCCCCAGTGATTCCTCTCTGCCCTCCATCTAACAGCTATACAGCAGGCAAATATTTAGTCCGGAAAGCTTTACCTAATATAGAGACTGGGTGACTGGAGCCACTAATTCTGTTGAACTTCTGACTGTTCTACAGCTGTTTAAATGACAGACACTGATAAGAGAAAAAAAATAATTTGGTTGTTGCCTGACATCAACGTACACCTATTGAAACACTATTAATAGAAGAGAATTTGTTTCCATTAAATATAATTCTGCAAGAATTTGGATACATTATGTTTTCCAGGTTTTTAAAATATTATTAAATGTTAATCTTCAGAAAAAAATGAAAAGGTAAATAAAATCTAGCAATAACTGTTCAAAATCATAATCAAACTTACTCCTTAGAAGAAAATGACACACTAGTATAAACATAATTTTTATCATTGTGCATAGTTATTTTACTTGCTTATTTAGTTGAACATGGAAAGCTCTCATGCTCTAGACAACAGTTTACCTTCATTTGTTGCTGATTTCAATGGAAATGTAAATCAGCACCTTCCCTGTATATATGAATTAATTTCTTTGGCAAGCTGCTGTAGTCAAAACAATCTGATCCATCAAAATGTCTAGTACCATAGATGGGTAGCTCCTTTGTAAGTACAGTATTCTTGGTCCAAGATGCATTTAACCCAGCCTTCAGGTCATCTAGCCCTTCATACATACACACACACACACACACACACACAGTTTTCTCTCTAGGGAAAGTAAAGACAGAGTCAAGGAAATGTAAGTTGGACTGCTGCAATTCTATGTACATGTACTAAGGGGTGTAATGTACTTGTTAAATTCAGTGAGACTTATTTTGAATTAATTTTCCATAGGACTTTGCTGCACAGGTAGGAAGATGAGTCCTAATTTGACTAGAAATATCCCATTAAAATTAAAAGGTTTCCATGCCTAAAGCATCTCCTACAGTCCAACAACTGTTTGTTTGTTTGTTTGTCTGTAGTTGACCACACAGCTGATTTTTCCCTAACACAAAATGCAGCTACTCCTGCAACTGGCTCACTCAAAGAATGGATTGCTTTGGTTTGCTGACTTTCAAGCGGTCCCAGTTCTCAAGAATTGCTTTCAGCAAGAAACCTAGGTTCCTTTCAAAAAGGATTTTCAGTGTACTTGGGGAAATGATCTAATAAAGCAGGCTCCTGATTGAATACTGAATATAATGTGTTAGAGTTATGGGAGGTCTACACGGACCAAAGAAGTCGTGAATAGATCAGAGAAAGTGATGTCCTTCAGAGGAATGAAGGACATCACCCTGGGTTCATTGGCCTTTAATCATTTTAACTTAAAATCTCCAACTGCCTGACCTTAAGGTAGTGAGATATCTAACTCGTTTGGCATAATGTTTCAGGAATAGGAAATGTTCTGTCACAGCAAATTCTAATAATGATATGTACTCCAGTTCTGAACTAAGTGTGTTCAGTGGCTAGAGTGCTAGACTTCCACTGCCTAGGAATGAGGAAGACATTTGTTCATTTCACATTTTATTGCTAATTTACCTAATTTTGCACTTTTGAACCACTGTGTGAACTGAAACTCAGTGTTCCCTCAAAGTTCGCCCTTCTCCAAATTTTGCAGTGCAGCTTTCCAATCAAAAAGGATGTTCAAAAATACATATATTAGCAGAAATAACATTAAAATGCACTATAATATGAAAATTGATTGCCAAAAATTTATTGGCAAAAAAGGCATGTAAAATGCTTGTATTAGGAGAAATAAATTCTCATGCAATGTGTGTTTTTTTTACAAATTCTCAAACTTTGGGATGAAGCAAAGTTAAGACTGGATAAATTCTCAGATTTAAGATTGGCAAAATAAGCAATGGAGAGAAACCAAAACTGACAGATTTGTCCATCCCTAATCCCTACTTGCCTGGAAGTAATCTCCATGTAATTCAATGAGACTGACTTCTCTGATTACATGTTTAGGAATACTCCAGTGAGACACAATCTCAAATTCCTACACAGTCATGAACTCACAGGGTAGCTATGAGCAGCACGCTATTGCTCAACCTTAGTTCTACATCTATGAAATTGAACCCTTGAATCCAATTCCATTCACTGTTGTGTAGCTAAATGAAATAAAGATTACGAAGCAGTGCACATATTGAAAATGTGACATAAATCATTAAAGTCCTGCTTTTTTGTTTTTTTTAAAAAAAGCCATTTTGATTTGCATGTGTTTGTATATTTCTATGCACCACCTTGACGGCTTTTCAGCAAATAAGGCAGCATATGAATGTTAATAATAAATAAATAAATAAATATGCATGCCTATTAGAATTGTTCTTTGTTTACCAATCCAACCAGGTTTTAGCCTGCTTGTGCTTTTATATTGTGCTTTTATATTGTGGTTGGTTTTATACCTTGAATTGTGCTTAACGGCTTTAATTTTTGTGAACTGTCCAGAGAACTTCGGCTGTTGAGCAGTATAGAAATGGAATAAATGACTAAATAAATAATGAATATTAGTGGGGGCAGAGAGAAAGCACAATGTAAGGTACAAATGGGTCCTCAAAAATTAACCTAGCTAAATTGTTGTTCTTTAAATGAGGAGTTCTGAAAATGAAGAGTCTTCCTTTCTTCCTTTATTAATACAGTTGTTTTTCCAGAAGACAAGGTAGCCATAATTTACAGTGCAATCCTATGCATAACTATTCATCAGAAGTAAGTCCCATTGAATTCAATAGAACTTACTTCTAGTTAAGTTTGTATAGGATTGCAGTGTAAAACTGCCAAGCACCATCAGCCACACACGGTATCACGTTATGGTGGAATCACTGTGCAAGCAATTATACTTCTGATGGGCACGTTACTAACCACCTATCTAACAGGGCTGTTACAAAGGTCAGAACTGAAATGTGCTATTGTAATAGATTGTTCTCCCTTGTTCCAGGGGATCAAAGGGAGCACAGTCACTATTGCTCCCTCCATACACCCCTTTTGTGCAGAGAGGCGGGATACTTTGGAGGAGAACTCCAATGCAAAGCAAATAGCAAAATTCTCTTCTGTCCTCGCCTGCTTCATTGAAACCTAGTAATATAAGAAAGAACAGTCATATGTGTCGGGTGGATGGATGCAGTGAAATATGTCTGCAGATTCACTAGGCAGAGTGCTATATGAAGCCGCTGAGAACAGTCTTTAGGGGATTCGGAGCCAAATGCCATCAGTATGCTGATGACGCACAGCTTTATCTCCCTGTGACATCTGAATCAGGTGAGACTGTGCAAGTCCGGGATCAGTGCCTAAACTCAGTAATGGGCTGGATGAGGGCCAAAAAACTGAAGCTGAATCCTGGCAAGACAGAAGCCCTATGGGTGAGTGGTTCCCAAGTCCAGGAGATATGCTCATTGCCTGTGGGGTTGCACTCTGGTTGGAGTTGCATTTCTCTTGAAAGATTGAGCTTGTAGTCTGGCGGTACTGCTAGACCCATCATTGTCACTACAATCCCAAGAAGCCTTGACAGCTCAGAGTGCCTTTTACCAGCTTCAGCTGGTTTGACAGCTACGGTCTCTCCTGGACCCCCTCTACAAGAATTTGGTTTGATGCCTGGTTCTCCGATTATGCGCATCTTCTCGGAAGCGCTTTATGGTAAATGACTGTACGCGGGAAGTAATTGAGCGCACAACTGGTGGCCTTACCGGTTGTTTGATATGTGCTTTAGAAGTAGTTAATGCGGAGAATTGCTTGTTTACATAGTCAAAATGCGCTTTAACAGGCTGCAGCAAAATAAAACTCGCTATTTAACGCGCATTCGATAATGCACATGATCGAATAGATAACGCGCCTCAACTCCCGATTTGCGCTCCGCTCATGTAGAGGCAAAAATTTTAACGAGACTTGAAAGAGCTTTAAACCTCTCGTGTAGAGGCAGCCCTGGACAAGGACTGCTTCATGGCCATGGTACAGGTGCTAGTAATGTCAAGAGTGGATTACTGAAATGCAGCCTAAATGGGGATGGCCTTAAGGCTGCTCTAGAAGCTGGAACTAGAGCAAAATGCACTGGCTGCCTATTCGCTACCAGGCCAAGTTTAAGGTTTTGGTACTAGTGTATAAAGCCCAAACAACTTGGGACCTGGATACCTGAAAGTGTGCCTTTTCCCTTATCAATCTGCCTGTTCACTGAGATCATCAGAAGGCATACTCTTGGTGGTTCGGCATGGATTTATGGCCCAATTAGAGTCCCCCTGGAGAAGGGCCTTCAGTGTGGTAAACCCCTTTCTATGGAACTTTGGAGGTCAAGCAAGCATCAACATTGGGTGTTTGTTTGTTTTGGGCACCTGCCAAAAACATATTTATTTCAGAAATCCTGCTTTGACTGACCAGCCATGTTTTTTATTGGTGTTCTGTTTTTAAGAATCACAGTTTTTAATATGGTGTTATTCTTTTATCTTTTATTGTTCACCGCTCCAGAATCTTTCGAGATGTGGAGTGATATATAAATGTTGTAAATAAATAAATATTCCCCATTAAGTGCTTTATTTGAGAACACAGAGAGAAGGGGAAAGGTTTCAAAGCTGCACCAGCCACTGAGGCAGTTTACTAAGAGGAAATTGCCAATCACCAAGGTGTGACAATAGAAGGGGTAGGGCCTTTCTACAGTTTAGGTGAAGGTGTGAGATGGCATAGCCCACATCGCAGCATGGTCACTGAGTAGATGGTTGCCCCTGTGACATCAGTAGCCTGTGCTTGCACCAGGGTGACTATCCTCCATGTGCTTGCATAGTGCTGGCTGCAGAAGCCCACACCTCCAAGCAACTAAAGGTAATAGTGTGAGGGGCCTTCTCTCTAATGCCACACCATGGTGACCAATGGTTTTACCTAATGCCTGCCTGGCTGTCACTGATTCAAAACAGACAGCTCCAGAAAAAACTCTGTGTGGGTGTTTAAATTTAAATTTAAGCCAGCCACTGACCTTCTTCAGACAACACGCTAAGCATTTTGATCTAAGTGTGTCGTGTGAACCATGACTTAGTATGTCATGTGAACCGTTCCTAGCCATGGTAGCTATATAACCACAGTTTAAGCATGCTCAGTATTTGCTGCAAAGGGGTTAGTGGCCTAACCATGGCTTAGTGTGTTGTCAGACTGGCTGTCAAAGAGACTGTCAAAGAAGAGGCTATCAAAGAAGGAGACATTTTTCACCAAACCTATGGAAATTGCAATATCATCGTCAACATTGTCATCGTTATTATCTCCTTCAGCATAATCCTATAATTGCGTTGGCTGTTTATTGCAACACTTTTGATTTTTCCACTATCTAATTTGGTCAAGTGAGATTTGGATTGACACAGTATTCTGTTTACAATGTGTTATTTGCTTTTAATTCCAGATGACCCAAGGACCTGTACATCATGCATTCATAATTATTACATGTAAGTTCTTCAGTCCTCCTCCTCCTCTCTCTCTTTCTCTTCTGAAACAAAACAGAGCTTCCTTTAGAATGCTGTAGAGTGACCAAAGACATTTCAAAACTCAATAAAGAAGATGCCATTTGGGTGGGGAGAGAAAGATATATTTTTGCTCTTCAAGCCAGCTATATGCCATAGTTAAGAGTTGCGTTAATATTGTCAACCTTCATTTTAAAGTTGATCCTTACCATATGTGTCAGACATTTGTGAGCAAATTATTCTGGCAGGCCTATCCAGTTGAATTTTAAGATGTTTTTAATGATGTATTGGTTTTTATTTGTTTTTAATATCTCATCTATTTTGTGGTCTTTGTATTTTATATTTATTGTTGTTCCCCACCTCGATCCGCAGGGAGAGGCGGGTTGTAAATAATAATAATAATAATAATAATAATAATTATTATTATTATTATTATTATCTTCCTTTCAGTTGAGTTCCACTGACCATTATCCATTTTTTCCTTTCTTGCCAACTCAAGAATGAGAAATGCCAGTTTCAAAAGTGCATGTTTTTGTCTCTAGGTACAATCACCAATGCTATAGAAGTTGTCCTCAGAATACCTACAATGATGAAAAATCTCTCCTCTGCATAGACTGTCAACCAAATTGCAGTAGCTGTGACAAATATGAGTGTTACTGGTGTAAAGAAGGCTTTTTTCTTCTAGGTAAGCAAAATGGCAAGTCCTTTGCCAACTCTGTTCAGACTGGATTCTTTGTATTCAGAGGTAAAACAAATTAACTTTTGTGTATTATAAAGAAGTGATGTTACAGCTCTGACTCACAGTTTTTCTACTGTTTCTTCACGCATTCCAAACTGCAGCAGGCAAATGGAGTGGCTGGAGAAAGTTTGCCAGTTGTTCTGGCAGCTTGGGGGTACTCCTGGACCCATCATTCCAAATGACAGCTCAGATAGATGCGACAGCCAGGAGTGCCTACTATCAGCTTCGGCTGATATGCCAGCTGCCCCCCTTCCTAGAGTTGGAAGACCTAAAAATGGTAGTGCACGCGCTGGTAACTTCAAGGCTCGACTTCTGCAATGCACAATACAAAGGGCTACCTTTTCCAGAAACTTCAATTAGTTCAAAATACGGCAGCCAGGTTGGTCACCAGTACATCTAGGAGTGATCATATTACACCAGTTTTAAAATCACTCCACTGGCTGCCAATTACTTTCTGGGCGAAGTACAAAATGTTAGTCATTACCTTTAAAGCCCTACATGGTTTGGGTCCAGGTTATCTGCGGGATCACCTTCTCCCATACAATCCGCCCTGCACGCTCAGGTCCTCTGGGAAGAACTTACTACAGTCGGCCAAAACTAGGCTGAAAACCGTTACCCAGAGGACCTTCTCTTCTCCCGCTCCCAGACTGTGGAATGGCCCGTCAGGAGAGATTTGCAACTTAACAGTTTTCTGGATTTTAAGAAAGCTATAAAGATTGATCTCTTCCGTCAGGCCTATGCAGTCGAATTTTAAGAGTTTTATTGGCATTTTAATAATGTATTCGTTTTTATATGTTTTTAATCAGTTTTATGTATTTTTTATAATTTGTATTTATTTATTTATTTATTTATTTATTTATTGCATTTTTATACCGCCCTATAGCTGAAGCTCTCTGGGCAGTTCACAAAAATCAAAACCATGAAATCATTTTAAGAAATATAAGACAAACCACTATCTAAAAATACAAAATAACATACAATATAAAAACACAACCAGGATAAAACCAAGACGCAGAGATTAATACAGATTAAAATACAAATTTAAAACAGCAAGGGTTAAAATTGAGTTAATTTAGCTGTTAAAATGCTGGGAGAATAAAAAGGTCTTCACCTGGCGACGAAAGGAGTGCAAAGTTGGTGCCAGGTGAACCTCTCTGGGGAGCTCATTCCACAGCCAGGGTGCCATAGCAGAGAAAGCCTTCCTCCTAGTGGCCACCTGCCTCACTTCCTTTTAATGTTGTTCCCCGCCTCGATCTTGAGGGAGAGGTGGGTAAGAAATAAATAAAATTATTATTATTCTTGTTATTCTATGATTCTACTGTACTCCTAAGAGTATGCTAGAAATTGTGGTTTGCACTCTACTTTAGTGGTTTAGCCTTGCACAAGCTTCTCTAGCATTGGGGGCTATGCCCACATCCTCTAGAGGAGCATTCTCAGAAGTAAAATGTCCTAGGATGGTGACATTCACCACTGTGTTTCAGAATGTTTTGCATCTATCATTGAATAAGTCAACAATGCGAAGAAGAAGATATTTAATTGTTTACTGCATTTCTATACCTCCCAATAGTCAAAACAATCTGGATATTTCACAAAATACAATATGACACAAACTTACTCATACACTACGCTCAATGTCTAAGTTCCTCCTCTGGGTGCCTACTCCAAGGGGAGGCTTAGAAGATGGTAAAAAGGACGAGGGCCTTCTCAGTGGTGGCTCCCTAAATGTGAAATGATCTCCCTGACGAGGCCTGCCTGGCACCAGCATTGCTATCTTTTCAATGCCAAGACAAGACTTTTCTCTATATCAGGCGTTTGGCAACATGTGATAAGTTTTAATCGACCCTGGATTTCTTTTACAGTTTGGTTGCCTGCACAAAGTTGTTTTTAGATGTGTATTGTCTCTGTGCATACTGTCTGTTGCATGTTTTTATGCTTTTAAATTTTGCACATTGTTTTCAACGTTTTAACCTTTGTAGACCGCCCAAAGTGCTTCGTCCATGGGGCAGGATAGAAATGTAAACAACAACAACAATAATATCCTTTTTGTCAACAACATGTATGGCAAATGGTCGCCAGTTATTGATAAGAACAGACAGTGCATTGTATTTTCACTTCTCAGAACGAACTACTTAGTTGGCATAGTAACATTATGGCATATAGGCTTTGTATTTTTACTCTAGATGGAAAATGTGTGAGTGACTGTGGAGTTGGTTTCTACAGCGATGAGGTCACAGAAGAATGTGAACAGTGCCACAGGACCTGTGCAACATGTAAAGGGTTCAATGACAATGACTGTACTAGGTGCAAAGGAATTTTACAGCTACTCCATGGGAAGTGTGTGAATCCCAAAAGCAAGCAAATAAATGGGAAATTCTGGAACGGTATGTTGCCATAGTTCCACTGAATTGTTTTCATTTTTACACTGCCAGCAACCATTATGTCGGAAAGGAAACCACACTTTTCCAAACTCTGAAAACCGATTTTATTTATAGAAATGTAAATTACTGTATTTGCACAGGATCAGGATCAGCACCTGGCATCCTTGAGCACTGCCAAGGCTCCAGTGTCCTGGCAATGAACACTGCTCACACCAGACCTGGTCCCTCCACATGGGGTGGTTGGATCTGCATACAGTTGATCACTAAACCCGGCACATTGTCCCAAAGCAATGCTATGTTGGGGACACTAAATTAGTGGGCAGGCCACCAGATAATCTTGCTGGTGGGGGGGGGGGTCCACCAAAGTAAGAGGTGACTAGCCAGAGAGCACTTTGCCAAATGTGGCCTCACATTTGGAGTCAGTCCTGTATTTGCATATGTGCTGTCATGGTCATATTGAGATTAAAAACATAGAATTGCTGTATGCATACGTTGTGTTCATTCCCCCCCCCCCCGCCCCCTTTTTCTGGAATATGCTCACAGGCAGTGATTCCCACCTAAAGTTTGGCCCTTATGGTTTGGGCACACACCTTGGGGATGTAAGGAACAACAACTTTCGTATATCTTTTGAAATAACAAAGTGAATAACCTGATTTGAATTCATCCAGGAACAATATATGAGAACTTGAATGAGTGTTCACACACATCTGAGGGCCACATTCTCTCCCGCACACCACCACACACACAACTGGTTTCATACGTTTGTCCTCCTCAGTTGAGATCAGCACATATTGAAATGGTGGTTTTAAAAACTATGATTTTCTAAGTAAGGGTGCAATCTTATGCAAGTTTAGACAGAAAATATTCCTACAACTCCCAGGATGCCCCAACCACTCATGCTGGCTCAGGAATTCTGGGAGTTGTAGGACTTTTGTCTGGGAGTTGTGGGACTTTTTCTGTCTAAACATGCCTAGGATTGTGCCCTAACACAGCTTGGGTAGAATACATTGAATTGGAGGGTGTGGGGTGAAATGTTAGGTTATGAAAATCAGTCTGACTTCAGTAAATTCAAAATTTTAACCCTTAAGAAATAAATAATATTAATGTAGCATTGATGGATTGGTATATAACTAATTAATATAACACATAACAATTTTGCCTTATCTGAGACTTTGATTTTGTTTCATAAAGATGAATCATTCTTGTCAATCCTATTTTGCTGATAGAGAGACTGAAGCTGCGCATCTCAAGCGGCGTGGCCTCTGCATACCTGAAAGACCGCCACTTCCCTCGGGTCCCATCACGATCCTTACGGTCAGCCGAGAACGATCTCTTAATGGTACCATCCGTGCATCAAATCCAGACGGAAAAGGCACTTAAAGAGCCGTTCTCGGTGGCTGCCCCAGATTTGTGGAAGCCCCTTCCCCTGGAAGCCCGCCAAAACCCGAGCCTGAGCCTTGTCCGGAAGCGATGTAAGACTTTTACAAATCTTTTTTTTAAACTATTATTAGCCAGATTGGGCTTTCAGGGAATGGGTGGGTAGCACATTTCACTGCATAAATTGGGATGGCCTTTCCCTAGCAACTCTAGCATGACAAATAGGAAGTGAAGGGGGCAGAAACCCAGTTGGCAATATACCAATCGGTTCTAGAAGCACTGGATTTAATTGCATCACCTACATCAATCTTGTTCTTTTATTTAGATCAGCACAGAGATCAGCAGAGTCCCCATTTGGTGTGCAAGCGTCAGGTACAATGATTCAGTACACCTGATGCCGCAATTCTACTTTGCCCCAATTCAACTAGGTTATTGGGGAAATTGAAATAATACATTTCTAGGATATCTACTGATTTGACTAATACAAGTCAAATAATATTGGGACTTTAGTAGATACAGTCTTAATATGAAGTCATAAATTATGATATCAGCTCAGTCCAACTATAATATTCATGGCTACAAGAACTGTGTAACCGAAAATGTTCACAATTGACTTAATAATGGAAATCGATATGAATCAAGTTTGCCAAAAACTAGTCCAGTAGAGTTCAAAATTGATTAATTATATTAAGCTGCTGGACAATTATCTTTCACCAATGGGCATGCACTAGTATGGTTCCTCGGCAAAAATTGTTAACTCACTTTCTACCAGATGAAGTTCAGAAATATTACTATTATATGGACACTGCTTGCAGTTTGAGAGATTAGTATATATCGAGCAAGATAACACTTTTCTAAATTTTAAACAGAAGTCTTATTCTTTATGTTGTCTTATTCTTTATGTTAGGATAAATGAAAGAACACTTGTGCAATGTGATATATGGGACCTGATTAAAATGAAGACCTGTTTGCTTGTAGAAACTGATTTCTCCATACAGATAGAACTTCTAAATTCTGAAGACACTGTTCTGCAGTGGAGAAGTCCCCCCAACCCAACCTCCTCCCAATCACCTGTCTCATCCTAGGACTGCACTATCAGAAAACAGAATAAACACATGTCCTTGCTAGGAGGGGGTAAGGGAGGGAGGGAGAGAAAATTCCACTTAGTCTGTAATTCTAGGGATTGCTGTCCAAACAACAGCAGACTGTGAGATTGGAGGCTTCCAAATGTCAGCAGGGTGGGAGATGCAACAGAGGCAACCTTTCCCTCTCCATCCTCCTTTGGATTATTTTTTGCTAGATGGGCCTCTGGGGCCATCTACCTGAGTCATGCTACCAGGGTCAGAAATGGGAGCTGAGAGTCTTGTGAATCCAGCAAATTCCCAGTCTCTCCCCTCCCACCCACTTGCCTGCCCTAATATGCTCTTTTCCTCTCCTCCCATGGTCACTTAACCAACCTCAGGAGAGGAAGCTGCTATGGAGCTTTCCATGGTGGCTTGGAGGTGTTGGGGTGAATGGGTGGGTGGGAGGAAATTGATCTCCTCTTGGATTTCCCTCTCCAAGGTCATAGCATTGTCTATGGCCTCTTTCTCAGCATTCTGTGGCCCCTCAGACACCATTTTGGGACCATAGGAATCCACTCCTAGCCTAGTATCTTGGAATTAGTCTGCCTATGTATGTAGCAACATTTTCAGAGGATGTCAGTTTTGCATACTCACTGGGAAGGGGGAAGGAAGATGAAGTACTTCATCCCCCAACTAGGATAAACTGTGAATAAACTGTAACAGAGCCTGAAGTAATGAATCTGAATTTGTCTGGTATTCAGGCTTTATTTTTTAAGTATAAGTCAAGAAAATAAATGTCTGGGCCAATAAGTGTAGCTTAGAACATCTGTATTTTATCTTGTGTACCAGATGATGAAATTATTTGGGGAGCCAGAAGACATAATAGTGAAGGTCTTTTTTCACTGTACATTAACACACAGCAGCAGGTAGAAATGTTTAACAAACGGAAAGGGCGCTATTACTGCAGATTATTAACATGCTGCATCACCACTCTTTTTATGTTCTTCGGTCAAGCCACAGAGTCAAAAATATTTTGGAAGAGAGGCAAGAGAAAATAAATTCAGACAGATATATGTCCTGAAAAAAAAGCAGAGGGATATGTTCTGAAGTTTAAGCTGGTTTCCTAACCTTTTTATCACAATATAATTTCAAGAAATATTCAAATATTCCTTTCTGAAATGTTGTCAAGTTTTGATATTTTCTACATGGCAGAAATGAAAAAAAAAAGTTTTCATCCTGAAGTGCCTTTCAACAGTTAAGTTTTCAAACCAATTTTTGAAGTTACCTTTTCACTATACATTTTCTTTCACATTTATTTGTAAAATAAAAATAATAAAAAATAGGCAGTCATTGTGCATACACAATGGGGCTCAGAAAGTGGCAGATAAAGAGGCCTTGGGGCAAGCACTGGGCCCCTGGCCTTAGGAACATGGACTTTTCCTCAGCAGATCATTGGGCCATCTTGGCCAGTATCGTCCACCTTCTCGGAAATCTCACTTTTTTGGCCCCTTCTCTGGATTCTCTCTTTTCTTGTCCCCCTTTTCTGTATTCTGACTTTTCTTCCCCCATCACATTTCGTGCCCCACTTAGCTATTTTTTGGCAAGGGACTCCTTGTCAATAGAGGTGGAGGAAAAGGCCCCCATATCCCCAAACAACTGGCTGGAGGGGGGAGGTAGCTCAACCACTGCCAAGGATCCTGTTGCCCCAGTGGTCATTGGTGGGGCTGGGATTCCCAACCCCTCAAGCTGTTTTTTTGGCAAGGCACCCTTTACCCATCTCTATTAAAGTCAATGGAGCAATATTGTTCCGTTGACTTTAATAAAACTGGCCTCGGGGGTACACTCAGATGGGAGGCCTTGGTGGGGCCCAGTGCACCCACAGGCACTGTGTTGCCAACCCATTTTACGCTGGCTGGAGCAGCTCTCCAGGGTTTCAGACAGGAGCTTTTCTTAGCCCTACCTGGAGGTACCAGGGCCTTTAGGGCTGGTGGTGTCTTTGATCTGGTACCACACTGGACACCTCTGGTTTAACAAGTTCTCTAGGCATCAAGAGGGAGTATGGAGTATATCTTGGTGTCTGTTGAATTCTGGACCCAGCCCCAAACCAATTCATGCCTGGGCCTGCCAAATCAATCTGGATTAGGAATGTCAGTCTTTCCCATCCCTTCTTGAGTCAGATGATTGTATAACTAATCCTAGGTTAGTGTAAAACAGCACACCGCCTTTCTCTTTGATTTTGCAATCTCTGTAAAAAATGAAAGCTCTGCAGAAAAGGATGTAGTATCAAGAGGAAATAGCGGTGAACTTTTTTTGGGGGAAAAACACCCCTATCTTTTTTTTAAAAAAAGCCTAGGATTGTTGCAGTCCAATAAAGTGTGTGTGTTTATATATAGTCTTTAGTGCCCGCAAGTTTATAATTCTTGTAAGTTCAGAGAGTGGATAGATTCTAGGATTTTATTATAGGTATGTGTTGTTTTCATTATACCTTATTTTATAATTATAATTATCTCTCAGACATATGTGTCCTGTTCTATGCATTTGTATTGCATAACCATAAGCAGAATAAAACCCAAGGAATAAAACTCTCCCTCCCGGATCCAAATGTAGCGCATTCATATCACATTCTTGGAAGTTACTTTGATAACCAATAGGTTACCTTCTAAAGTTATGTGTACTCTGCAACAATGTTGCAAAATGGTACACCTTCTCCACCATTCCTCACTACAAAAAGGTTTACTTCTGAAGGGGGAAAATAGCGTTCATTTTTCAGAGTCCATAGCAGAATACATTTCTTTGAAAGCATTCCATTTATTTCCAATTAAGAAGCATGAGAACCGCACTATCCAATATGAAAGAAGAACCACTTTAAACTTTGATATTATGCATTGTAAAGGGAGAATACTTAACTTTCCTGGCCTATGAAGCATAAAAAGAAGTGCTTCCAAGCACTGGAAAAATGCTAACTGTACTTAGTAGAGAGATGATTCATGCAGACAGAACAGTTGTACCCTGATCCTGCATTGTACATCAAGGGTTGGATCCAGATTTAGGTACATGCCACAGGGCTAGTGGAAGTGGACTTCCTCCTCCCCACAACAGCTCCCCCAGCCCTTTGAAAATGATTTTGTACAGAGAGTATATGTCCCTCTTTGTAGGTCTGTTGAGATAAGCATCTAAAGTTACTATGAGCCTATCTATACTACTGCTTTAACACAGTTCATAACAGTTTTAAACCGGTTAATAACCATTATTAACTAGTTTAAAACCGGTATGAACCATTTTAAAGCAGTAGAGTACATTGGCTCTATGTTAGTTGAAGACAACAAGGTGCCTAGGAAAAGTGGGTAGAATTATTGAATAGTAGAGTTGGAAGGGGCCTATAAGGCCATCGAGTCCAACCCCCTGCTCAATGCAGAAAGCCACCTTAAAACATACCTGACAGATGGCTGTCCAGCTGAATCTTGAAGGCCTCTAGTGTGGGAGAGCCTACAACCTCCCTAGGCAATGGGTTCCATTTTTGTACTGCTCTAACATACAGGAAGTTCTTCCTGATGTCCAGCCAGAACCTGGCTTCCTGTAACTTCAGCCCATTATTCCGTGTCCCGCACTCTGGGATGTTCGAGAAGAGATCCTGGTCCTCTTCTGTGTGACAACCTTTCAAGTATTTGAAGGGTGCTAGCATGTCTCCCCTCAATCT
The DNA here is from genome assembly GCA_029215795.1 of Anniella stebbinsi. Lineage (NCBI taxonomy): Eukaryota > Metazoa > Chordata > Lepidosauria > Squamata > Anniellidae > Anniella > Anniella stebbinsi. The sequence continues at coordinate 82,151,752 of JARDYH010000002.1, read as the reverse complement.
TCTCTTCTCAAAGTTAAACATGTGCAGTTCTTTCAGTCTCTCCTAATGGGGCTTTGTTTCCAGACCCCTGATTATCCTTGTTGCCCTCCTCTGAACCCCCTCCAGCTTGTCTGCATCCTTCTTGAAGTGTGGTGCCCGGAAATGGACACAGTACTCAAGATGAAGCCTAACCAGTGCGGAATAGAGGGGAATCAGTACCTTGCTCGATTTGGAAGCTATACTTGTATTAATGCATCCCAAAATAGCATTTGCTTTTTTTGCAGCCACATCACACTATTGGCTCATATTCAACTTGTGATCTACAACAATTCCAAGACCCTTCTCGTTTGTAGTTTTGCTGAGCCAAGTATCCCTCATCTTGTAACTGTGCATTTGGTCTCTTTTTCTTAGGTGTAGGACTTGGCATTTATCTCTATTAAATTTCATTCTGTTGTTTTCAGCCCAGCGCTCCAGTCTATCACGATCACTTTGGAGTTTGTTTCTGTCTTCCAGGGTATTAGCTATCCCACCTAATTTTGTGTCATCTGCAAATTTGATAAGCATTCCCTGCACCTCCTCATCCAAGTAATTAATAAAAATGTTGAAGAACACTGGGTCCAGGACTGAGCCCTGTGGTACACAGCTTGTTAGCTCCCCCCAGTTTGAGAAGGTACCATTGATGAGCACTCTTTGAGTCTGATTCCGTAGCCAACTGTGGATCCACCTAATAGTTGTTCCATCTAGCCCACTTTTAACTAGTTTGCTGATCAGAATGTCATGGGTTATTTTGTCAAAAGCTTTGCTGAAGTCAAGATATATTATGTCCACAGCATTCCCACAGTCCACAAGGGAGGTTACCCAATCAAAGAATGAGATCAGATTAGTCTGGCAGGATTTGTTCTTGACAAATCCATGCTGGCTTTTAGTAATCATCACTGCATTTTCAAGGTGTTTACAGATTGACTCCTTTATAATCTGCTCCAATATTTTCCGAGGGATGGATGTCAGACTGACTGGTCTGTAGTTCCCAGGTTCCTCCTTATTGCCCTTTTTGAAGATAGGGACAACATTAGCCCTCCTCCAGTACTCAGGCACTTCACCAGTCTTCCACGATTTTGCAAAGATAATAGACAGTGGTTCTGAGAGTTCTTCTGCCAGCTCATTTATCGCTCTAGGATGCTCTTCATCAGGACTTGGAGATTTGAACTCATTCTAAGAAATATGTTAATAAAATGTCAGTTCACCTTTGATAGTTATAATGTCTCTGGCACTCCTACTCAGGTAATTTTAAGACTTACATATACCCGTGGTTTAAATCCTAGTAGCCAATTCACCACCTTAAAAAAAAAAATACAGATCCAGTTGCTCACAAATTGTCCAGCACATGCCTTAGCATGTAAAAATTGAATTAACCTCCACCTGCAGAATTCCAAATCCACAGAGAACTACAGGTGGGGTTGTTTTGTTAGCTTTGTGACCTGTTATTTAAGTAGTGATGCAATGCATGCAGGGATACCAGGATGCATTGGTAATACTATGTGACTAAACAAACAAACAAAAAGCTAATGTATATTTGGCTATATCAAAATATATCACCTCCAGTCAATTTTGACATGCTTCACGGCATGTCAAAATGTGCAGTTTTTTTTACTCAGGAAAGGTAGTACACATGCATCTGTTTCCTAGTGAAAAGGCAGACATTCAGTGGAAACCTGGAAGTTTTTCAATATTCCTTGAGACAGAAATTCATATGCTACTCCAGCTACATTATGCCTATAGGTAGCTTAAGGCATGCTCTGAACATAAGCATTAACGTCTGACTGGAGGATAGTTGAATTGTTGAGTGGTAAACATTTAATGTGCCAGAGATGCTGCATATAACATCTCAATTCCTAGTATATATTCCCCTCTAGTGGAGACTCGGAAATATTACAGTCCTTACACTCTTGAAACTCAAAACTGAGACATCACAAGTCTTTTCAAAGTATTAAACAAAAATAGAATATTAACATATTTCATTTGAGAAGAGGGGCAAGATCCATTGTTGCTAAATACCAAAATAATAAGTGTTTGCAATTGGGTAGAGTTATATTCTCTAATAGATGATGTGTTGGCAGTTTGCTTTGGGAAGAACAGATATTTATCTTATTTTCTAGATTTATCCAAAAATTAAAAATTACTGGATTGCAATTGTAAAATGGATTAAGGAGAACATTGGGATAGGATATGTGATTAGTCTCAGTGGTAGTTTCAATATGTTGAGGAAATAATTCACAAGGAGGATATGGAACTGATGGCTTATATATTAACAACTGCTTGCATATCTATTTCCTACAGATGGAAAAAAAGATCAATCCAGTATTAATTGTTGAATAGATTAACAGGATGGTCCATATGATCAAATTGACAAATTTAGTACAACTTAGGGAAGAGAGACAATAGGAGAATACCTCCTGGAATAATAAAGTTCAAGATATGGTAAATCCATACACAATATAATTTAATCTGAAAACGAGTAAATGAGGGGATCATGTGAAAAATGGTATAAATGTTTTTGTAAAATGTTATAGTATTTATAAGTTGTTGGTGTTTATTATATGTATAGTCTAAGAAAGAAAGAATAGTAGATGTTTAGGATTAGGGTCTCATTAGGGAATGTGTTGTATGCAATGCCCACCATATTGGCATACCATCATGCTCTTGTGGTGGTATGCCAGTATGGTGAGCATTGTGAGGTAATGGGGTCATCATTTGCCTTCAGCAAGGTGAGAACAATTATCAGATGCATGGCAGCTGATTTAAAACAAAACATTTACAGAGCTCAGAAATTGACCAAGATGATGCATAGTAGAGTCAGGTTGTAGCCAGCCTACCTAGCCATGCTCCTAAATGCATTTTGGCCTCCACAAATCCTCCCAATAGAGGAATATAATAACACATCATGAAAAGCTTTTACAATGGTATTGCAATGTGCTGTATCATGCTGTTACTCATGCATGGGTGCACATTTTAAAATCAGCCACTTGTAGATAATGTTTAAACAACAGATTATTAACAGAAAGCCAGATAGATGTTATAATGTAGAGACTATAGCTAGATTTACACTAGTACTTTTTATCAGTATTGAAGTGCACTGCTAACTGTTGGGGTACATTATGCATTCCATATACTGCTTTTATTTTATTTATTTATTTATGGAGTTTTCATAATAAAATACAGTGAAGAAAACTAACCAATCATCCAACCAACAAAACAACAACAACGACAATCCAACAACCCAACAAACAAACCTGAAACATTCCCTCCCCGTTCCGTCCCCACGCTTGGTTCGTTTCAGAATTTTTCCCTATTCTCTATTCCAGGGTGGTATATTAAATCAATTATATATATATATATATATATATATATATATATATATGGGGGACTCATGAATTTTATGGGACTCATGAAAGGACGATATATATATATATATATATATATTCGTCCTTTTATGAGTCCCATAAATTTCTGTAAGCTTCTGGCATAGTTATTCTGTTCAGTTCTTTATTCATATAGTCTATGTATTTTTGCCAATCGGTCGTGAAAGTATTCCTTTTCTTTATTCCTCTATGAACCCTTAACTTTGTGTCAGCTTTTCATTTATCGCTATGTTCCAAAGTTTCTTGTTCCACATAGTTACTGTCAACATCCGAGCTGTCTTCCAGTTACTTGCTATCAATTGCCTTGCAGCTGTTAACAAAAAAAACAATTCATACTTTTTCTTTTGTCTTTCTATTTTCTTTAACATACATATTCAATAGAGCTAGCTCTGGTGTTTTACAAATTTCTTGATCAGTAATTTTTCCTATTTCTTGAAAAATCTTGTCCCAAAACTTCCTAACCTTTCTACATTCCCACCACATATGAATTTGGGTTCCATTATCTTTACATCCTCTCCAGCACAACGGTGACAGATTCCTATTAATTTTTGCCAACCTCACAGGTGTTAAAATACCACTTCTGAACTAATTTTAATGCCCTTTCTTTTATTCTTGTGGATATGGTTTGGAAGGAAAATCTCTCAAAGAAATTACCCTATTCTCCATATTCAATCCCCTCTTCAATGTCTAGCATTATTTCCTGCTTTTTATTTTGTATTATCCAAAATAATGCAACAGATGTCACTGTCTGTCCTACAAGTTATAAATGTGCAAGAGGGATATAGGGTCACCATGATGGGATCATATCGATATGACAGGAGTTGTAGATCTAGCCTTAGTGTTGAGTAGCAGATGCTATTCCTCCATTATCTGATTCATGTTCTTATTGTTATCTGCAAAATCACCCAATCAGGGGGACAGACTCATTATCTCAGCGTCATCTGCATTTCTATCCTTTTATTAACTAAGAGTAGTACCCAAGGCTGACTAGATGCCAGTGGGATCCGCCACTAGTGCAGTGAGCAAAATGAGCAAGAGTTTGCAAAATGGAAGCTCCCTTCTGTGAGCTTTTTTGAGCTGTCCCAATCCAGAAACAAGTGTTTCCACTTGTTTCTGGGCTAATTCCCTGTTGGCAGTGGTCCCACTGCCACAATGGAATGAGCAGGAGTGGAGTGGCCCTGTTGGATACTGCCGTAAGGGATACTAAAGGATCCCTACTATTTGGAATTATGTATTCTGCATACAGACAAGCAGATACACAACATAGATTATTAACTCATTTCTCATTTCTCTCTTAATACAGCAACAGCTACTGAGTTTCAGCCATGTGATCCTTCATGCAAAACCTGTGAAAAGACTGCCGACAAATGCACTTCATGTCCCCAAGGTAGTAACATTTATCTTCCCTGGAGTTATACATACTAATATCAAGAGGTTTTGGTATACTGTATATTCCCTGAGGAAGCTTTGGTTAACATAGATTTCAACTTGCGTTTGAAAAATTGCTGTTCTTCAAAGATAGGCTTGATAAGAGTAAACAGTTAAAGGATCCATGAAAACATGACAGCTTTTATTTTATTTATTGTTACAGAAAAAACACCCTAATTATAATTTCTTCTTTTATTGGAGTATACTATGAACTCTCCATTAATATCTGGATAAGTAGAATTTCCAAAATGCCATGCAAACTCTTGCAAGCAGTGGCATGTATGAGCAGGGTTTAATTTTCTCAGTTTTTTACAGGGTTAATTCTTTGACTCTTCTTTCAGTTTTGTTTTGCAGGCTGCTTGACCCGCCCACTTCTGTCTCTGTAACTCAAGCAGCCTGCAAAACAAAAACTAAAGAAGAAGAGTCAAGGAATTAACCCTGTAATACACCAGTGAACACTTTGAGGATGGAGGAAGCAGTCACTATGAAACGTAAGTACTGCTCAGTGTGTCCTACCACGTAATGAAACGACTTTAAAAATCACATTTTTAAACAGAATATAAGTCATTTTAAGGGCAATGTGGATAGGCTCCTGGTTGCTATTTCCTGCATTTGGCACTTTGGGGGGGGGGGGGAGTGGTTATGGGTGGTGTGTTTGTTAATGCCTCAATGTATTCAAAAGGTTTTGGCTTATGCATTACTGATTAATATATTTGGTCTTCTGTCTTAATTGTTCATATTGCCTATTTTGAAATTAATTAAAATGCTGTGTTAGTATTAGTGAAATGAATTGTCTAGGTTGTTATGAGAATAGTATCTTATTGCAATTGGTGTACTGATATGCATTCTTTGTGTATTGCTGCTTTTGTGTTGTGAGTTGCTCTAGACATATTGTGAGCTTTTCTACATGAGGCATTTATTGTGTGCTCACCATTCCCTACTCACAGTTGTTTCTGGATTCTTTAATTGACATTGTGAACCTTCAGTTTTGCTTCTGTTTTTTAATAGTACTTTCAGCGATTTTTTTTAAAGCAGGGAAAATGTGATAGACGAAGGAAAATGCTTTCTCCACTTGTGTAATTGCACTATTCTGCTAAACTGAGGCACCACCTACAGGATATGTAGCAGAAAAGCAGGAAAGGAAACACTCTCCATGTAGTGTTCGGATCCCAGTTCTGCAATGAAACCAAAAGTAGATACAGTGGATTAATAGCATCACGTTGAAAAGTGATGCTAGTGGTGATAATGTCAATGAACCACAGCATTGAGCCTAGATGAGAGATGCTGGTTGGCATTGCTGCTCATCCATGGAACCTATGATGGTGACTGTGTGAGCAAATGGCTATCTTTCAGGCTAGCATACTGATGAAGGTTTTGTGAGGATAATAGCACCATGCAGAATGGAAAAGCATGCTGTGCATGGAAAAGTGCTACAGGAACAAGCCTAAGAAATAGCATGTCTACCCTTATGGCAAAAGAGTACTCCTGCACATTTTGTGAGAATGTGACCTATCAACCAGACTAAAAACACTTGGCGGTCTTTCAAACACACCTTGTCTGTTTCATTATTTTCAGGGAGGTTTTTTTTTGCTGAGTCCTGTGTCCGCGTTTGCCCACAAGGAAGATTTGGCAATGCAAGTACAAGACATTGTGAGAACTGTCCAGATTACTGTGAAGACTGCACAACTTCTGGCCATTGTGTGAAGTGTCTGCCTGATTCAAACATGCACAAAGGCAAATGCTTGCAGGAGTGTCCCATGTATGTTCCCATTATATATTCTGTATGCCTGCCTGAGATTTGAGATCTGTTGCAAGAGCCCTCCTCTGTGTCCCACCAGTGTGAGACATACATTATGGTGGGACATGGGAGAGGGCCTTCTCTGTTGTGGCACCCCAGTTGTGGAATAGCTTCCCCTTGGAGGCCCGACTGGCAGAGACACTGGGCTCATTTTGGTGCCAAGTTAAAATGGGGCTTTTTATCAAAGCCCTTTAGGGCTAAATTTGCCTAAAGCTGCACGTATTTATTTGTTTTTATTGCTATATAATATATATATTTACTGGTATTAGTTTGTTAATGGTTTAATACATTTTTAGCTGTACAAATTACTTATTGTTCTATATTGTTGAATCGATTTTATCTGTACACCTCCCAGGGATCTCAATGATATAGGGTGGGATACAAATGTTTTAATAAATACACGAACGAATAAAAAAAATCCCATTATCGTATATGTGGAGGTGGAAATGTCACACAAGTCTTCAGGGACTTGTGTGGCATTCCCACCTCCATATATTCTGTGACACAGTGGATCATGACCTTCTTGTTGGAAGTGGCTGCATAATAACTTGGAACCATTGTCAATTTGAATGTGAGGTGCTTAGAAAAGCATTCTTGACCACAGCATCCACCCGCCCACCACCCACTCACCAAGGTTTCTTCCACAGTTCTTAAAGATGGTGGACAGATTCCCACTGAAATTGTACTGTCTTCATTAGAAACCATTCTTTGCATTCCATCATCGGGTAATCCATATTATGTGCATATAAGCACGCATGGGATCCTTTTTACTGAGTTGTATATTTTCTTCTACCAAAAGCACCGTCATTAAAAGTAGCTTTTTTGATAGTCAGTTTCTGATCATACATTAAATCTTCTATGTCAGCCATCCCCCAATCAACTTGGCTCCTTTCAGGTATGTTGGGCTGCAACTCCCATCATCCCCAGCCAGCACTGCTATTTGGCTACTACTCCTGAGGGCTAAGTGCAACCTCCAGTATTTACTGCCTGTATACGCCAGTTGCTGGGGAACATGGGTGGCAGGATATTGTTGCACCGTGTCCTGCTTGTGGTTTCCTGGTCAACAGCTGGTTGGCCACTGTATGAACAGAGTGCTGAACTAGATGGACCCTTGGTCCAATCTAGCATGGCTCTTCTTATGTTCTTGGGTTGCAAACTGGGGTTGAGGGGAGTTTTAATCCAACTCATCTGGAGGGTGCCAGGTTGGTTGGGCGGAAGATGTTATAAGTGAATGATCTATATTACTTACGTTGTATTGAGCACATTAGATCTGAAGTCAATCAAGGAAGTGTATAGCAGAGACCATATTAACCTAGTTTATTTCTGTAAGAAGTGTAGTAATTTAAAAGGAGGGGTGGGAAAAGGGATGGGAAATTAAGCCTGTAAAAGTGCCTGTGGATCCCTGACCCCATTTTAAGAAGATGTATTGCTTAACTCACATTTTTATTCTTAGCCGTGTCAGTGGCCTTGTTCCTGTTGCTACTGTCCACCTTCTGCTGTTTCAACAGATTACTTTGACAAGCATATTCTTAGCCTGGATTTTTAAAAATGGCATTTATTTCTATCCAGCACTTAAATAAAAGAAGGGTGGGGAAATAGCCTTTTCTTTTCTTCTCTTTCTTTCATTGCCTCTTTCAATTTTCCTGAAATCTTGAACGGTTCTCTTCTGATTTTCTTTTCTGAAATTCCACAAGAAATCTGATAGAGCATAAAACTGGTTTTGTACAAATTAATGTTTTGACATTGCAAGTATCTTCTCAATTTATATGACCAGCTCATGAAACAAATGCTCCTTTTCTGTCTTGGTTTACAATTTTCCATTTTCATCAGCATACATCATCATTGTTGTTACAGTTTTCTCCTTCCGTTAAAAAATTCAGAGCTACAAGCATGATGGTTGTCATGGACACAACATGTTTTTGAATGACTGAAGTTCTCAGGTGCAGTTCTGGTGCTGAAGATCCCAATAGTAACCTGTATATGGTAGGACGTGGGCCTAGGTATTGGAATTACTTGTGCTCATCGCTACGCATAGAAAGTAACTGTAACCCATGCCGATATATTCGGAAAGGGTAGAAGGAAAGCAGAAATTGTATTTAATCATATCTGTAAGTCTAGGAACACACACTAGTGCCTTTTTTAGATTGTGTGCTTCCAAGGGTTTTGTTTATGTTACTCTGTAAAGTGCCACACACTCTGATGATGCTATATAAATAATGATAATAAACTGTGAGTAGTGGAGCATGCAGTCCTATACCCTAAGCTGATGTAAAGGCTTTATCTGGGTCCTTCCATGCCTGCACTGGCTTTAAACAGAGCTTTCATCCATACATTTCAAATACCATAAAAAGAAGAAAAAATGTTCATTGCCTTGTCTTGCATGTGAGGCAAGGTTAGAGTCTCCTCTTGTTGAAACGAGATATTCTCTATTTTCTGCTCTCTGACCAGTCCTTTTCTTCTTTCTGATGTTCATTTAGGGAGTGGGGTGAGGGGATTTCTCTCTCTGCCTATCTCTCTCTTTCTCCATTTCCTTCATCCCTCTGGATCAGTTTAGTAAGATTCCTTGAAATGTGTCCGTCCTCTGGAATTACAGGCCTTTCCTGCCCGGTAGCATTTGGAGGGGAAAAAAGAATTTATGAGAGCAAATCCCAAGCCTAAATGCCTCCAATTGCACAGTGACTCCTGTGCCCAACAGGTTTTCCACACCAGGCATTTATTGTGCACCCATGATTCCTTACTCATGGTTGTTTAGGGGCTCTTTAGATGACGTTGTGACTCTCCAGTTTCACTCCTGTTTTTCAGAGCACTTTCCCATTTTGTTTTTTAGAATGGGGAAAATAGTCTATTATCTTAGCACAGAGGAAACAGCATTCTTTTTTCCTGTGTATTGTGATATTCCATTATAACACAGCTCTACCTGGAGGTTATGTACTAGAAAGGCAGGAAAGGAAAAGTTCTGTGTAGAGCTCAGATCTCAATGCTGAGACAAAACTGAAAGTAGATATAGCAATTAACAGCCTCATGTAGAAAATCCCTTAGACCCTTGTAGGTTATATAGGATTTTGGTGGTGAGCAGCAGATGTGGGAATGCCGCCCCTTCAAGGTCAAACACAAGTGTGGAACACAAAGCCATGTCTACAGTGCACGTTTTCTTAAAGATTCTTTAATTCTTAAAGAATTATTTATTTATTTTTACTCGTGAGAATTATTCCATGTTCTATACCTGATATTTCATTTTGTTTTCACTCTTTAGGGGCTTTTTTGCTGAAGGTGGGTTTTGTAAGATGTGCAGCAAACCCTGCAATACGTGTGAAGGAAATGCCACCAGATGCCTGTCCTGTGAAAGCCCCTTGCTCCTAGAGCAATGGGAATGTAAAACTGTGTGCTCAGAGCAGTACTTTACAGCTGATGGAGTTTGCAGACATTGCCCTAAGATGTGTCAGGAATGCATTCATGGAAGCTCATGCAAAGGTACTGCAGCGAATCAACAGTGGTAATTACTGAATGTAATGGCGAGAGGTGACTCTTAAAAGCTATGGAAACTATATTCAGTTTGAGCTACATTCAGTTTTAACCTCAGAATTGCATATTTGCGCATTTATCTGAGGGTGGGGAGTGGAGGAAACTTGTAAAATTAAGTTGCTCCCTGCAAACTTTTATATGAAATTAAAGATAAACTTCAGCTAAAAGAAAACAATGGGTTCCATCCAATCAGAACCTCCGAACCTAATTATGTAAGTCTTAATCAGGAAGCTCTTTCCAGTCAGCTGCGTTTTCAGTAATTATACTATGCAAATACAACATTAGAACATCTTAGATGTGTCTAATTCAAGAATTTGGAATGCAGTCTGAATATTAGTACAACCCTAAGACTGAGTAGACTGTGCAAGTTGTTCCTACACATTTTCGAAATATATACACAAGGTCTATGTACATGCGATCAGAATACCTGCAAAAACCATGGACAAGCCCATGGCTGGCATCAAGGGTAGGCCCACTGACAAGAGCCCTCTGGAGTTATTCCTCCTCTTCACAACTGAAACCTGCTTGGAGGAGGAGCAGCAGTAGATGCCACCGCCTTCTTCAGCCTTCTCCAGACTCATGCTCTTCAGATGTGTTGGACGGCAACTCTCATAATTCCCAGCCAGCATGGCTATTGGCTGGGAATTATGAAAGTTGCCATTCAACACATCTAGAGGGTACCAGGTTGAGGAAAGCTGGCCAATTTGCTTACTGGCTCTCTGCCTGTCCAGCAAGCAATAATGAGAAGCAATGACAATGAGAAGGTAGACTCTTTAGATGACGTTGTGTCTCTCCAGTTTCGCTCCTCAAAAACTTGGAGCCAACACTGGACAAGCCTATATTCATAGCTTTAGATCTTAGGCTACTCCCCTGTTCACCTGAAGGGCAGGGGGCAATTTCCACCAATTCCCTCCTCCATATGCAGCCCCCATGCCATATACCACATTGTTCCCAAGAGTCTCTCAACCCCCAGGAGAGTATTTTCAGGGAGCTTAGGGGGCTGCTGAGAAAGGTGGACATAGTTAGCAACCATTCTGTCTATGTTCTGTTTTACCATGGAAAAGTGGCATAAAATACATGATGCTGATGGTGATGATGATGATAATGTTGATGATGATGATGATGATGCTCTATTCACGGAAGGAAAATTAGAAGCCAGGCCATAGACTGTAGACAAGTATGGTCTGTTTGTGAACTCTACTGGGCACTCATATGTTGGGGGATGGGGCTTGCTACCACAATCTCACTGTTGCCCCCTACTGCCCATTCCTATGTGCATTCAGTCAACATAGATGCATTATCTGAAAGGGGTTTCTGTGTTGAATCATCTCCATTCTCTCGGTTACCTATGTTTCCTGTTCTGTGGTACCAGCTTGGCTACTGAGAAGCAGGATGGCCATTCTCCTGCAGCCATACTCCTCTGGAGCCCAGAGTACCTGGAATGAGATAGTTCTTTCATTCCTGCCATTTTCCTCTGTGATGGCAGGCTGTGGTGTCACTTATAAGAAGCAGCCGAATGTAGGTTCATTCTCACAGCCTGTGCAAAGACAGAGCAGCAAGTAGCAGGAACAGACAAGTTCTTGTTGAGACCTGGCTGTGGCAATGATTTTCATTTAGGGATGTTGGAGGAATCCGATTGGGGGGGAGTGGTAAATTGTGCGAATTTGCACAAATTGCAGCTATGATTTGCATAAATTATGCTAGTTTCTGCCATTTGTGTCCATAATTTGCGCAAATTTCTTTTTGCACAAATTACAGCCAAGACAAAAAAAATGTGTTAAAAGTCCCCGCAACTCAGGAAAGCTGCACAGCTCGGCTTGCAAAATTCAAGCTGAGGCGAGCATGCCATGAATGTCCGGTGAGGCCAAAAAGGGCTGGATTTCCCAGCAATGGGCATCCCTGTTTTCATTAAAGCTTCACAATGAGACTTCTGGACCTGTTTCAGCCAACAAAATTTAGGATAGGGAAGGGGAAACATGAAAGTGCAGTGCTGTTTCATCTATCCTGATATATTCTACCCTTTCTTGAAAGTGTGCCTTCCACCGTTTCACCTGCACGACGGACAGTGTTTCCATGGCTGCCCACCTGGCTTCTTCACTGACTCCAGCCACTGTTCTCGCTGTCATGAGAACTGCAAAGAATGTGATGGGCCAGATCCTAAGGACTGCACACAGTGTCCTGACGATTCCTACGTTCTATACAATGGCAAATGTTTTGCAGAATGCCCAGATGGCACTTATGAAGAAGCAAATAAAGAGTGTAAAGGTATCTATTTATTTTGCAGTACAGAGGTACAGGTCAAATGTGATTCCTTCCAGAATACACTAGTGTGCCATAAGCATACTTTGGCACATTAAGATTATCTACAGTGTATCCATGTGATTAAGGGTGTTATCCTATGCATGCTTAGACGGAAAAGAAGTCCTACAACTCCCAGCATCCCCCAGCAAGGACATTTTTCTGTCTATACATAGGATTGTGTCCCAATTGACTGCTCAGGTGACCATGTATCATACTTTACGGCAGTGTGAGTGATGTATGTATCCAATTTTAATTCAGGAAAAAACTGTTTCAGATCGTTTTGTGCTAGGTGCATTTATTTATTTTATTTTTAAAAAAGCAAACCGCCAATTACTTTTTAAAAAATTCTTGACAGAATTGGGTGAAATTTGCAGGCCTGTCAAGTCTCAGATGCATTTTGGGCAAAATCTGGGTTATTAACAAATACTTTCCATAATCACCTTATTATAAGATTAGCAATCAAAGTATCACATAATAGAAATCCCTTGGTCAGGAAAAATGGAGAGGTAACTGATTTCCAGTTATTTCCCCAACCCTTGACCACCTATTCAGTACAAGTGAGCTGTTTAGATATTCTTTTCAATATGCGAAGGCTAGAAAGACTTGTAGGAACCCATGAGGGTGATGGGGTCAGAAATTGATCAAATATTTGTGATTTGTCACGTTTCAGACTGCGACAGGACATGCCAGACATGTTCATCTTCTGATTCCTGCCTTTCCTGTGGAGAAGGCCTGTTGATGAATGACATGGGCCTCTGTGTGATGCCTCAGCTCTGCTCCAACACTGAGTACTACAATGGACAGACCAAGAAGTGCAAGCCTTGCCACAGGAAGTGTTTGGATTGCACAGGCCCTGCTGAAGATCAGTGTCTCGGCTGTCCCCAAAACCGGTATCTTCTCAGTAAGTGTCTCCAAGCTTATGTTTTCTTCCTGTCATCTACTGTCTGTGTTTAAGATATGTAGATGGCCAGCCTGGCCTAGGGCCCATGATACTCTGAAAGACAAATGGAGCTGTTCTGTGAGGGTGCGGTTTTCTCACATCACTTAAACTCTAGTGCTGAGCCGAAAATTTCTCCCACATCTTTTTCAACCATTCTCATTCAATTTGATAGAAAATAAATGGCTTTTGAAAAGAAATTCAATGGTGAAGAAAACGTCAGAGAACTTCTTATGGGTTGGGTTTGTGTTTCTTGTGCTTATCCTACTTTGGAGGTGCCCAAGGAACGTGCACAATCATTGCCTTTCATTGTACAATCTTCTCCCTTTCATTGTACAATCATCTTCCCAGCAGCCTGTAGCCTCCCTGGCTGCACACACTTCAACTAGAGACCAGGGGAAGACATCATAAGCTAATTCCTTCCATAGGGCTCTTTCATAACAGGAAGTGCAGGAGTGGTGTGTAAGAAAAAGAAAACAGATACAGTATCCTTAGCTACCTTGTAGTGACTAAAACACCACCAATGAAATTCAAAATGTAGTATAAAACTCTCTGAGAATGAGGAAGAAAAATAGAATCCTCTTTCATGGGGGAGGATAACTTTCAGGAAATTGGAAGACTAACGTTGGCACAGCACTAGCTCCACCTCTTTGCTGGAGCTATACACAACATTCATCGACATGTTCAAGGGGTGTGCTGGGTGTGTCCAGGCACACTCTAATGTCTCAAGCAATAAGCGCTGAATTGAGGGGACCATTAGGGAGATCCAGACACTGTGGAAACTGTCCTCCGGCTGTCCTCTGGCGGCTGTGCTGCTGTGCCAAAGAACTGCCGCCTCTGAGAGAACACCGTTGCTCCTGGCAGCAGGAGCAAAAAGGAATCACTCTGCTGGGAGCCTCTCTACCAGGAGCCGCATTTCAAAGAGTTGAGGAGGAGGGCCTCCGAAGGCTAATACTGTCTCATGACCCTCCTCCAGCCATTGTCACCACAAAGCCCCAGCAATGCTGAGGCTTGAGGAGCACCTCCTCATCCCCCCCCCCTTCACCTGCAGTGGCCGTCTCGTGCTCAGACAAGCTGAACACGGCATAGGGCATCAGTGTCTACAGTGTTTAATAAATAAATAAATAAATAAATAAATAAATAAAATAAAATAATGCCCTTTATGATTAAGTATTCAATGAATGTTCACCTCTTTTTTTAAAAAAAAATCCCCTGGGTGCACACCCTAATGAAATGTGCTGTGCACATCTATGACAACACCGCATGGTGGAGAATGCAAAGTGCAGGGCAAAGAAACCAAAACACTTGGGGGGGGGGAGAAGAAGCTGTGCTACAACACCTGCCAATGGTGAACCCTATTTGTGAGAAACTATTGGAGAATTCCTCCTCTCTTAGCAAATTTTGAGAGGTTCTTTGCACACCGCTCTATGAAACACAGGCTGCTTCATGAAGTGAAGCTGCTGCGGAAGCCCATGCAGAGTGGACAGGCTCGCTGGATCAGAGTACATGAGTCCCAAATGTTCTACTTAAGAGGGCTCACCAGTAGGATTTTGCCTAGAGGACTGATCCCCAAATCACCCTGTTTATCCTTGTTCCATGATGCTATCGCTACCTGTGTTTGCATAAAAGCACCTGGAAACTCAGCCCAATGACTCCCATAACCTGTTGATGGAGTCTTACCCAGACGTTGATCTGAGATGGTTAATCACAAGTGAAAATGGAAAACAACTGAAAATTAATTATATGGGACTCTTTTTCAGTGTCACTGATATAGATTAGATTAATGTGGGTCATCCCAGTGTGGAAAGGGAAAATAGTATGTACCTTGTCTGGTGCTGTTCTCCTTGCAGATGCAACCTGTGTCAAAGTCTGTCCCCATGGATATTATCTGGACAGTGATGAAAACCAATGCCACACTTGCCACAGGACCTGTGAAACATGCAATGGGAAGCACAGCACACAATGCCTGTCCTGCCCACCAAGTTGGTACAAGCAAGAATATGGATGTGTACAGATCTGTTCAACTGGGTAAGACTTCAGACTCTCAAGATTGAAAGCTCTGTTGGGTAGAAGTTTTCTTAAACTGTAATATAGTTCCTCCTGGAATCGAGAGGTACATCCTGGAGGTAATCTGGAATGTTCAATACAACAAGTTGCCAGGTTCTATACCTGGCAACCAAAGAGAAAGGGGGAAAATACCAGATCATATCACTGATATCACAGGCCCTCTAAGCAGAAAGTTTAGTTTGTGAATATATAACTTGGAACTCTTTCAGGGCTTTTGGCTGCAGTGTAGCTGGAAATACCTTACTTGGCCAAGATAACTGCATGCCTGAGCCTTCTTTGCCAAATGATAGAAGCACATGGACAATAATACCATACACACACACACACACACACACACACACACACTTCTTCTCTTTCACAAGCTAGGCTAGCTGTACCATTAGACAAACTAAGGCAGCCACCTCAGGCAGCAGATGCTGGGAGGTGGTGAGGTTTGGGACAGAGCCTGTAGCCCTCAGGTATGCTGGAAAGTGCCATCCCATTGCCAATATTGAAGAGTCAACTGCCAGTCCAACAGGCTTCTGTAAGTAGAATGGAGGCAGGCGCCATCTTGTCCTTCACCTCAGGCAGCAAAATGTCTTGGGCCTGCCCTATTCACAAGATTTTCCTTTCATTCATTTGCATACCAGAATATCCTGGCTGTTACAAAGCACAAGTAATGCCCGACAATACAGGTTTGCAAAGTACAAAGAGGTCCAAGAGAAATGATCTTTTCTTACAATGCAATCATCTCTAAATTCTTTGCACTTTTTGTCTGTTTCAGGTACTATGCAAACAATGTCACTGGCACTTGTGTCAGATGTCACAAAAGCTGCAATGAGTGTCTGGGACTTGAATCTACAGATTGCCTGTCCTGCGATGAACATTTTTTCCTGCTGCACTCTAAGAATGAATGTCACCCCTCTTGCCCTGAATCTTACTATGCAGATGATGATAAACACACCTGTGAAAGGTGCTATCAAACTTGCCATTCTTGCAATGGTAAGATAAGACACTAGATGTTTCTGGCAGCAAAAAGTCATTATCAGTGTTCTTCTCTTTTTGTCTAACTAATGTTTTGTGAATGCAGCAGTGCAGGCAAAACTTGATTTCCCCACCGCCTGGCGACATTCTGCAAGCCCACTGATAGCTAAAACTCTTCATATACAACAGTGTGACACTACTTAGATTGATCTGCTTCTTCTGCTATTTGTTGCAGGAAAGATTACCCAACATAATGGTCTGTTAGGCTCAAATAATCCAGATAAGAGTTATGAGTAATAGGTTTTAGGTGCCATGGAAAATGTCAACTTTCTGTTCCATGTGGGAGTTTTGAACTTTGGCTGGGGTCAGACTTTGCTTTATTTCTTGTCAAAATAATTACATGATTCCATGGTAATAATTTCCACAGCAACTTCTTAACATCTGTTTACTCCTTCCAATTTCTCTCTCCTCCACCACCACACTGTCATACTTTGAATGCAGTCCTATAAACACTTTCCTGAGGTAAGCCCCGTTGAGATCTTACTTCTGCATAGACTTGCACAGGATCATGCTGTTAAAATAGTAAACAAACATTCATTTGTAGGAAAAATACTGAGAGCACTGGATTTGATGAAGACACAAGAGCCTGTTGCTAATTATTTCTTTCTAGAAATCCAAATTTCTTCAGGCTCTTGGAAAACTATACCGGGCCACCCTTCCTCGACTCATTATAATACTTCCTCACAAGTGCTGTTAATCACTGCACTATATACCTTTATAGCATGGCTGAACTTACTAAAAATAAAATTACCTATGAAAAATCAGTGGGCTGGCTGTCATGGTATCAGTCCACCAGTGGAAGGGAAACCCATGGCAGAACAGTTTCTCCCCCACCACATACGCCCAAAGCTGTTTCTGAGCTTTCTGAAACTCCTCTCCAAATTTCAGCCCTCCTACCACAGTCTTTTATATCTTAAGGACAGTCTGGTCTGTTCCCTCTCCTCTCCAACCAATCAGGAGGGTAATTTCTTTTTCACTTTTGCCCCTTCTTTCTTCTGATTGCCTGTTGAACCCCACTATTTTTCCTTCTGCACAGATTTTCTGACTCCTTTATCCAAGTAAAACACTTTGCAAACTTCATTGTCTTATCTGACATCCTTTTGAACCTCCTGCCTACTTTCCTGGGTTGGACCCAGCATCGTGATACTCTCTAGAGCAGATTTGGAGGGCATATGGAGGGAGCTGCAGGGAGGAGGAGAGGACATGAAAGTTCTGTTCAGCAGGTGGTAGCTTCTGCTTGTGGTATCACAGTGCTAGATCCAACTCTTTATCTCCTTTCCTTCTGCAGACATTCTAGCTCCATGAACCTTCTGCAAACTTTGGCTTGCTGAGCTAACATTGGGATTCCAATCATCTTTATCTAAACTTTTGACCTTTGGGCTGATTTAACCCCATAATATCCCACAAACAAACTATGTTCAAAAATGGAAGGTAGTTCTGTTCCTTCACATGACCGATGATCTGACTCAGTATAAGCCAGCTTCAAATGTAAGTGAAAGATTCCTTAAGAAGGGGATATTAGGACCACCTTCCTAAGGAATAATGGAATTTTCCATTTCTATATTGAACTATTCACTACAGCATCAACTCTTGAAATCAATTTTATTTCTATACATGCATGTGTCAGTTTGTCTTTACAGAAAAGCAGACGAATCATGTACATATAAGTGAACATCCCCAGTTAGCCAGTCACCTGTATCATTGATTTGTGCATCTATTAATTTCATTCTCATATTTAGCATTTTTAGAGGCATGGCAAATCTTGACTGAAAGCACTATACGTATAAAACAATACTTCATAATCCTATGTCCCACCACTTTTCAGTTCCAGCATGCTCAGAATGGACATGACAATCAAAGACACTTACTTTATGAGTAGGAATAGACTGGGACCCACTTCTGTGTTGCTGCCTAACCAAAGATGGGTTGCAAGAGCAGCACCAGCATACAAATATATGGTAAAAAAATTAAGATATGGGTCCCCAAATACATGTTTGGGTTAATTGGATTCCTGGTCTGCAAAGTTTGAAATCCACTAACCAACGTAATAGCACTATGAGATGTAAAGTTTTCCATTAATTATCTTTTACAAATTAATTTATTTCTTGATTTTAAGGTGCAGGACCAATCAGCTGTACATCCTGCGTGTGGAGTTATCATTTAATAGGTGGAAGCTGCAACAGCGACTGCTTTCTAGGAGAATACAAAATCTCAGAGGTACTTTGTACACAGACAGAAAGAAAAACAGATACACACACACCCATTCTCTACGTTATTGATATTATTTAATTAAACCAATGGTTCTGAAACATTTCATAGAGAGGTCCAAAGGTTGAGTTCTAGTACTCTTTGACATAATATTTCTCCTTGTTGTTTCTCATATATACAATGACTAACGGAGGACCAAAAATGACTAATAGATTCAAGAAGAGAGATGCAATGGTTCAGTTTTAAAACAACCAGATCATTTTTTTTCCAACTTCTGTCTGTAGCTTCTCCTCCTCTTGCCTTTTGAGTATAAACTTAATTTTAGGATAGAATAATATTTGCCTCCAATTTGCAAACTTTTGCCTTGCTGTGTATGAACAACGGCTTTTAGCTTCTTCTGACAAGGGAGTCCGCACAGTTCCAGAGATATCATTTATATTTTTAAAATCATGGCTGATAATTATGTTACCATGCAAGATTACTACCTAGTAGTTTTTGGCGTAACAGAATTAGTTGTTTTGCATGCAATTCCCTAGCCAACCCAACAGCCAGAGCTACATGCATGTAGCCCTTTAAAAAAAAAGTGGATTTCCTCTTCTCAGTTATTTGATAGCTGGATTTAGTCTGATCTCCTTCCCCACTAAACATTTGATCAGCAGGGTTTTGGCTTTTTTTTTTAAGCTACACATATGCAACCCTGCTTGGTGTATACATGTCCCATTGGATCAGGGCCAGCCTGTTTCATAAAGCATTGTCCATTTCATCTGAAAACACAATAATCACCCAAGTTTTTTTCTGTGTTTTAACTCCAAGGAAGACCCACCAAGATGCAAAAAATGCCATGACTCTTGTAGGGAGTGCAAGGGACCTGGTCCCCTCAATTGTACTGAGTGTCCTCTTCAGATGAAACTCCATCTGGATGAAAATCGTTGTGTGCCGTGCTGTAGAATTTCTGGACTTCTGCAAACTCAGGAGTGTTGTGACTGCAGTGAAAGGCCACCTAATGGTGAGCAGAAGGGGGTAGCGGGAAATGTTTTATATGCATGGTAGTTGTTGTTGAACTAAGAACCAAGATCAGGTCTTGACAGTGAGTTTCATATCCCAGAAAATCCTGCTTTTTTGCTGATGGCAGCCGAAGCCTGCAGATGCTGCACATGATTGAGCAGAACTATACAATGAGGAGGTTTTAAGTGTTTCACCTGCCCCTTAGAGTGCCACCATGGGAAAACATTTTTGGCTGGACCTACACATGTAAATCACTTATAAGAGTATTTCCAAGCTATATGATTTGGTGTGTGTGTGCAGAGTGATTGAAGCTTGGTATTACAGCTGCTTAGAAGAAATCCAAAGGGCAGGACCAATCCTACCATTAGGTAGAATGAGGCGGTCACCTCAGGCAGCAGATGCCAGGGGCAAAAGTGGCAGCCTCCGAGCCATTCGTTATGAAATCTCGGGCTGTTCCCCTCTGTGGGAGGGCAGAGCTAGATATTCCACACAACCTGACAGGGGACAGAGCTAAACATGGCCCCTAAACTACCCTTCTGTCTCAGGTATGGTGAAAGATGCCATCGCCCCACCAGTATTGAAGTGCCAGTACAGTCAGCTTTTGTACAGGTACTTGGGAGGAGGCGCCATCTTGTCCTTCACCTCAAGCAGCAGAATGTACTGGGCCAGCAGTGTCAAAGGACATTTGTGCTCAAAGCCCTGGTCCATGTATTATAGCAGGGAATCTTGGTAACGTCCTCACGAACCCAATTCTGTTTGTCAAGGGACAGACCCATGTCACACATATCCTGCCACAGAAAAAAGCAGCAAATGATAAAATGGCTTTTATAAATGAGAAATACTAAATAGCTGATTCATTGAGCCACTCATTTTAAAATAAAGGGGGTTCATTCTAAAACAAAATAAACCCCAACCCCTCTAAAATACATCCAGACCTCTCTGCATTTTCTTGTAGATTCTATTAGCCTTTTGTGTCTCACTAAGCTGGTACTGACAGAGGGGATTGTGTGCATGTGAAAGAGAGAATTAATGTTTGTGGGTTGGATCCAGATTCAGACATACTTAGAGCAGACCCTTTGAAATCAATAGGACTTACATTAGTCATTACTAACATAAATTCCATTCACTTCAATAGGACTACTTACTATAAGTATGACTAAATCTGGATCCAACCCTACATCTTTGTGAGCATGACCAGTCAAGTTCTTAGAAGTATCCCAATGATACATTTACAATTGGATGGAAAAAGTTATTCATCTCTATCCCAAAATGTATTTCCACTTGTAATACATTAATACATGAAGGTTTGTTTACCATTCTTTTTCAGGTGAGTGTATATTACGTGTTGCTAACGTGTCCAAGGAAATGAAAGGCAAAGCTGCAGCTTTGATCGTTGCCATACTCATTTTGTTGATCCTTACCATTGGAGCTATTATTTTCATCTGGAGAAGGTCACGAGCCAAACCTAAGCAAGTTAACCAAGGTGGATATGAGAAGCTGGCAGATAACACAAAAGCACTCGGTTCTTTCAAAAGTAACCACTACCAAGGCACCAGTTATCAAGATGATCAAGTGATTGAATACAAGGACCGAGAGGATGATGATGAAGACGATGACGACGATGACATTGTCTATATGGGACAAGATGGCACAGTCTATCGCAAATTTAAATATGGACTACTAGAGGATGATGAATTAGATGAACTGGAGTATGATGATGAAAGTTACTCTTTTAGATAACCTTTAGTTAGTGCATATGTCATTTTGTCTTTGCTACCCAGCATTTAAATTACTGGAAGATGATGAAGAACTCAGTGACAGCTCAGAATCTCACCTAAATGATACAGACAACCATTTACTACATAACTGCACCTGATGTAGAATTGTTTTCCTTACCACTTGGCAGGAGAAGTAATTAGGTCACCATTGTATGCACAGCATAGTAAGTTAGCACCTTGGTAAATGGTTGTCTGTATCCACTCCGAATTTTTAAAAATAGTTTAGATATTATTGCTTCCCCCTATACTTCTGTAGTAAATGATATCAATTATAGGGGTCATGAAGCATTTCATGACAGAAAATACCTGAGCTGAATTTCTGTTGGCTTAAGAAGATAACCACTTTCCAAATGCTGAACAAAATGGCATAGTCTCTATTAGTCTGACATGGCTCTATCCACGTGCCAGAGGTCTATACATTTTGTGTGACAAAGTAGTGCGACACTGGAAAAGGGTGAAATATCTCATTGCAGAGGCTCAGTGCTCTATATACATCTGGAAAACTGACGATCCCAGTCACACACAATAAAAAATAGAGACATGAACTTTTGAATGGAATACACTCAGCCAGATGTAGCTCAGGGTCTATAGTTTAAAGACTGTATTCATTCCTAACTCTGACTCTGTCTTTTGATAATCCTTCATGTGGCAAAGGAAATCTGATTCGAGTACATTTGTATCAAAGGAAGCATAACTGGCAAAAGGTCAATTCACTTATGAATATTTATCACTTGATGGCTGTAGCCCCCAATCTGCATCACAAATAATCACAGGCAAGAGCTTTCAGATTACTATAAGCTATTTGTTGGAGATGAAGTACAACACATTCATCTGGGAATCATCAATGACACGCTCAGGTTTGCACATAAGACTGAACCATGGTTTAGTATTATGAGGACGAACCACAGTGAACCTCAGGCTCATGTCCTGTCCTTCTCCAGCAAAGCTGTGTGGAGATTGGAATGTTCCACTTCCATTTTAGAGTAACCACAGTTTGGCATTATGCCGGAACACTTAACTCTGGTTAATTTTAACTATGACTAGTGAAAACAAGCCAGCTTCATAAACTATGGTTTGAACATGGCATATTTCCACTAACCATAGTTAGGAAGACTAAATTTGTCCGGGTTTGGATGTTAAGACAAATTGTGGTTAGTCTAAAGCTTCTGAACTCCTTGTCGCCCATGCTCTGGGGAGCAGGAGGGGAGTACATGAGCCTGAAGCTTACTGCAACTCATCTTCATATGGTTTAGGATTACATGGTTTAGCGTTACATGTGAACAAAGCTACATGGTAGTTAACACTCACATCATGTGCAAATCAGTCCAAAAAATCTTGCCAATCTGTTAAACAACCTACCATTCTTAACAAGGGTGTGTTTATATTTAAGTAGTAAACCTAATTGGAGTGAGCCTTAATGATATTTCTTGAAGCTGTATGATTAGTTTGCATTGTATTTCATTTTGTGACGAGTATTCCCTCCTCCCTTTATAGCAACCACTTGAAGTTAGTATTCCCACAAAAGTAGAAGTCCCCCAGGTTTTTCCTTCTGTAGCATTAGTAATACAATCCTACTCATCTCTACTCAGGAGTAAATCTTATTGTTTTCAATGGAGCGTACTCCCAGTTAAGTGTGCATAGGATTGCAACCTCAAGCACATTTCTTATAGAGGTCACTATGACAGCACTCCATGTATAATGTTTTTGCCATGTCCTCAACAAATCGAACAAAATTAATCTAAACTTTTCTTTATGATACCTACCTCTTGAATCATAGTAATTATGTTTAAAGAACTGCATCATGGAATACAAATCTCTACATTTCATTTAGGGTTGGGTAGGACACCACTTGTACAACAAATTGTACTTCTCTTCTAATTCCTTGGTTGATTACAGAGAACTGGTTTTTTTAAGGCACATAAATTTGAGAGAATTAACCACCAAGGTCCATAAGAGTTGCATGTTTCATGATAATGGGAAATGAGGTAACTAATATTGCATTAAAAACATAAATTAAAATAGCAATCCTATGAACATTTACCTGGGAGTAAGTACCATTAAACTCAAAGGGATGTACTTCTGAGTAAATATGCATAGGATTGCACTGTAAAAGAATGGAATGCAAAGAATGAAATATATGCCATTATGGAATGTAAGATTTGTTCCTTTATAATTGAATGCAATAAACCTATCTTTGTGTGATCAAATAAACCTTTTTACCAAAGCATGCTGGCTGACTAGATAATACCCTCAAAAGCTGCCACTAAGATAACAGTAAGGTCACAGTAGTGCATTGGGGCTGAGTGGTTCTGGGGGCCGAGTGGTTCTGGTTGGAATCCCACTGTTATCAAACCAAGAATGAGAATCATTTAATGACAGAACACAACTTGCTTTACTTTATTTGGCTCTGCAACCACATTTAGATATTTATACTAGCTAGCAGCGTATTATTATTCTCACTATTGCTCAGTTTAACTAAAACCCTAGAGTGAGGAAAACAAAACCCTATCTCAAAACTCTTATCCTGCATTCTTTATAATGTAGTTCTGATATATCAACAATTAAACACTGCATCAATAATTCAATTAAAGTATCAGTTTAGTTAACAGACATATCGACTATTAAAAAATTCATAAACCTTTTATTAAACAGTGTCAATGAAATTGTTAACATATTAACCAGTCAAGATATCGATTACAATTACAATAAAATCAATGAAATACGTAATACGAATACAAACCTAGCAGCTTTCTCATCCCTCTCCACCTATTATAAGAACAGTATACACCGCCTTCCCAACACCGTTTCCATACCTGTCCAGTCAGGTTCACGCTGGAGCATAAAGGTTGTGAGAAACTGTTTATCTGTATGATTGTAGTGGCAGTGAGGAGTTGTGCTATTAGCCATGGCCACCCAACTAAAGGTAAGCTTTTGATGGACACATCTTGAGTCTTGGATCTTCTTCCCAAGTCTCTTTGCATGTGCAAAAAAAAAAAAAGACTTAAAGGAGCAGGAGAAAGAGACCAGAAAGCCCAATGAGCCAATGCAGGAGGTGCTAGTGAAGTTCTTCTGAGCTAGACTTGTGCAGGGAGACTTGGGGTGTTCATTTAAAGCTTGTGAGGTGAACTTTACAAGCACAAGAATTCTGCCCCTTGGATTAAACCCGAGAAGAATTATTGGCTAAACAATTTCTTTTTGAAGTTAATGCTGGCAAGTTATTATAGTATATTCAATATGGGAAAATTTAGAACCTGCAAGAGCAAAAACTGAGAAGGGGAGCCAATCCCCCATGGAAGACCTACAGGGATGGGTTCCCCGTTCTACCCATCAGTTTATGCACCTGCAGGTTCTTCTACCTGCCCCCATAGAAACTAATGGCTTCATACAAATTAAAGTCTTCATGAGCTAGAAAGCACTGAAGAAAAATGCTGATGGGGCAAAGCAAGGGTGTGTGTAAGCCTTCCCCTCTGAGATGTTGCCCCTGAAGCCCCTTTATTCCTTCCCCACAGAAACTAATAGAACAAGCTGCTCTATTAATTTGTAGGTGGTGGGTAAGAATGCTATGAGAGGGGGCATAGAAGGGTAACAGGAGGCCACTCCTCTAGAGGACTTTCAGAGTAGCCTTTCCCTGACTCTTCTCCCTCCTCCTTACTCTGTCTACATCTTCCCTACCTTTTTTTTCTACATGCTTTCTGATGAGATGAGATTTAAAATCTAAGAATTCCAGAATATTTTATAAGTATCAATTGTGCACCCCCAGTAAGGAAACCCTTTTATATAGGTGGGAAAACCAAAAGGTGGTGTGAGGAAAAAGCATGCAAATGGCCTGTGCCATATTAGCCAAAGTAAGAACTGCTGTAGATTGGATCAAATGATGTTGAATTACTTAGCTGACACTGGATTGCCTCACCCCCCCCCCCCCAACACACACACCTCTCTGCCTGAAAGTGGATTCCAGAATTCATTTCCTATGGAAGTTTGCAAGTGTCCATGCTCATGGCCATCCAGAAAGCAAGCCAAGGTATGTTGATACTTTTTGACTTGCCTGCACATTAAATTGATGTTTTTTTAAACTGTTTATTATTCATCAGCAAGAGTCAGTTAAATATCTTTTGTTTTTATATATCAAAGGTTAATGGCTGGAATTTTATCTTACTATAAAGGTTGCATTTCAAGAAGTGGTACAAAATGTTTTCGGACATAAGTCGACCACTTCCCAGACTGCTATACTACCACCAGGTAAGACTCAAGTAGGGGTTGTATCCAGGATCTTTCTTCCATAAGAGGAAGGTCTCCACTCATGGACGGTCCCTCTGCCAACACACCACAGCTCACCCCATTAAGCAGGGTCTTCTGACTGTGAAGCATTTCCAGGGGGCTTCAATGGGAAGGAAGGCAGGGAAGTCCACTTCTGCCAGCACAGTAGATCCAACTTAAATCTGGACCCAACCCTAGAACTCTACATCCTCCTGGAGTAACACAGAAATATACAAATCAATCCCCAGCTTCCTCTTTTATACAAATATGTCAATATCATTTTCATATCATGACTTCTCATTCCGGCTAAGCTTACTTAAGATGGTTCACTTAGGAATACATACAAAAGCCGTTTTGAAAGCTGTGATAGGCTCCAGTGCTGGAATCCTAGAATATGATCAAGAAATGTTATTCTAGAACTAGCTTCAGAGAGGAAGCAGTGGGGGTGGGGGAATTGGAGCATTGCCCACACTTTCCTTGCCACTGCAAAGCTCAGGGAAGGTTCAATAAACTTGCGCAAAATTCAGATGAGAACTGGAATGCTCCATCTCTCTCCTGCACCTTCTCCCCAGCTGGATTACCCTTTCATTACAAGACGCAAATCTTCTTGCATATTACCCTGCCATAGGGTAATATTTTTTTAAAATGGGGCAGCTACTTGCCAGATTTCTATGATTCATGGCAGCAATTATAGGGTTGGAGTAGGGCTTTGGTGCCTTCTCTTTAACAGGCACTTAAGTTAATTTTGCCCAACTATTACCCAACTTGTTTTTAAGTTATATTAATCCTTAAAATAACTTTGAAAATACAAACATTTTATGAACACTACATAAGAGCCCACCTTAAACAGCAATTGGACCAGACTCTTGTTGCTAACAATGCTTATTACAAATTACTGAAGGATGGAGTGAAATGTGTTTATCATCTTTGATAAACATACCATCATATCTAACATATCCTGCCGGGAGAGATCCGTCAACTCACCAGTCTTCAGGAATTTAAAAGATCTATAAAGACTGAGCTCTTCCGGCAGGCCTACTCAGATGAATTTTAAGTGTCTTATTGGTGTTTTAATGATGTACTGGTTTTATGTATTTTTAATCAGTTTTGTGTGTTTTGTGATGATGTTGTTCCCCGCCTCAATCCAGAGGGAGAGGCGGGTAATAAATAAATAAATATATTATTATTATTATTAACAGAACGTAAAGTATTTCCAAAGCAAACACACATTTCCATTGCTGAATTAATACGATTAGAAGTGTACTTCTCTTGTAGGCATATTAGCATAAATATTTTTCTTCACTGCAGATATTGCAATAAGTGTTTACTATGCGATTTATGGCAAATCATTACCCAACTTTTAAAAGCAGTGTACCGTAACGCATATAAAGTGTAATATTGTATTAAGACAATTAACAATAGATATTATTCCGTCTTCCCTGTACCAATACAAATAGAACAAAACTGAATAGTACACATACACATTTTCTGTACTTTATTTGTTGAAATGAATACAAAAATAAAACCCATAATAAGATGACAGTGACAGGTTTAAAATGAATAATTTGACTTAAATACAAGTACATAAAGACAACATATTTAATAAATATTCATTTGATTTCCCATACCAATATTTTTATCAGGGCTAATCAATAACCTTTATTTTGGGATTATGCTTTAGTGCTGTTTATTAAAGAGTACTTCGCTACTACTGCATTCTCTTAATGAATAATCCAAATACATATAAAGATTCTCAGACTAGTGTTTACATTTCATAAAATAAACCCTATCGAAAGGCACCAATTTATAACATTCTAAGGCAACGAAATTCTAAAATATAACAACGCAATTGGCAAACACGCATAGGCAACATTTTCAAGATCAGACACGTCTGATCATTTTATGATGCTGGTAACAGACTATGTTTCCTTCCAACTGCTAACATTTCTATAGGTTTTTGTGGGTCTCCACAAATCCGCTTGCCTGGGGCAATTATCCCAGCCCTCTGCTCAACAGCACTAGGCTTCGCCTCTCTTCTCCCGAGACAGGAAAAATATTTCTCATGCACTTTTGTGAACTTTGCAGCACACAGAAGCACTTTTGCTAGCTTCAAAGCCCATATGTTATGAAAGAGTACATCTCCCTACACTAGTGATGGAAAGAAAGGGTTTCTCATTTGATACTCTAAGACTTGGAGCTGAGAGAAACAGCATGAGACTTGCTCCTACAAGTCAGCTGCTTATGTGGTATGAGATATTCCTGACACAGAAAGAACTTGGAGGAGACAGTGGCAGCCCCTAATTATGACCGGCTAATAAGCCAATCTAAAAGGTGAAAAGTCTCTTGTGGGTAGATTGGGGGGGGGGGGGGGGGGGGAGAATTGTTCATGTTTTTATATTATGTTTTATCATGTTGTGAACCGCCCAGAGATCTTCGGCTACTGGTGTTTAAAGAAATGTAATGGATGAATGAGCATGTGGGTAACATTACTAAAGACAGAAATAAAGGAACCTGGTATTTGAGCTAACTGCATCTCTAAGATCTGGATGCATAAACATTTTTAAAAAGAGGGAGGAGAACTTAAGTTTTCTTAAAAATCAGCAGCACAGGGGGGAAATTCTCAAATAAGATACATGAGTATGTTTCCCACAGTGAATGTGTATAAAAAACACTATTGCGGTGATATGTTCTTGTCCCTATGCATTCCTTTGCATTTATGCAATTTGTATACATACATATGAACTGTATACATGTGGACACAACCCAGGAACCCTGGAAAAATCATAGTTCTCAACTGTGTGTACACTTCAGTGCTGAAACATGGATGGGTACGGCAGGACTTCCCACAGCAATCCCACTCCCCACACACAAATTGTACCTACAAAAGTACTGCATTACTATAAAATTAGTCCCTCTTTTCAGACTGAAGAGACTTTAAATAAACAAAATTTTATATCCCAACACCCCATTTTGTTAAGCACTCTAAAATATTATTAGAGAACTTTTAGTCATGTTTATATATGACCAGAGTGAAATACACAATTTGATAACAACTGGTGTTTTAAAAACAAACAAACAAAAAATAGTTTTGCCTGGGATAAGCAAACCCCCTTGTTATCTACCCACACAGATATCATGAAGGCTCCAAGGACAAGTCATGAATACAAGCTACACCCAATCAAATTTCATAATTGGGCACTGTAATTAGTGCTTGTGCACATAAAAATGTTGTGCCAAGAGAAAACTGCTTCCCTTATATAGCAGCAACATAGGCCCTAGGTGTTCATCACAGATCCCCTCTACAGGAATTTGGTTTGACGTCTGGTTCTCCGATTATGCGCATCTTCTCGGAAGCGCTTTATGGTAAATGATTGTACGCAGGAGGTAATTGAGCGCACAACTAGTGGCCTTACCGTTTGTTTGAAATGCGCTTTAGAAGTAGTTAATGCAGAGAATCGCTTGTTCACATAATCAAAATACGCTTTAACAGCCGCAGCAAAATAAAACTCACTATTTAACGCGCATTCGATAATGCGCATAATCGGATAGATAACGCGTCTCAACTCCCGATTTGCGCTCCGCTCATGTAGAGGTAAAAATTTTAATGAGACTTGAAGGAGCTTTAAACCTCTCGTGTAGAGGCAGCCCCAGCTTCTTCCAAGTGGGTTAAAGGGGCAATTCACCACAAAATATTTCATTCATCACATTAGAATCCATTTCGCAACAGCAAAGGTACACCAAGTAATTTTAGTGGGAAAAGGCTTAGCAATATAGTTATTATCATTTTATATTCAAGAAAATTATGATTTAGAAAATTTTGTGTTACAAATCTGGATTCAAATGCCTCTCTTAAATCAGGGCCTCCATACCCTATATTAGAAGCAAGAGCAATAGGGTAAGCTTTATTGATAGCTAGAAATGCTGTGTTGAATCAAGAGCAAGTCATGCTTTAGTCCCATTGGAATTAGTCTCATTTTAATAGAACTAAAAATGATTAACTGTTAGGATTCAATTCACTTTTAATTAATGACAATTAAAAACCAGGCATCCAAAAAGAGAACAGTTTTGCTGTACAAGACTGTATAAACTATTCAACCACTTTTATCTTTCCACTGGATTTCACTCACTACAATAACATCCAGCATGATTGCTTTCACATTTAAAACCAGAAAATGAACTTTAATTAAAGACCAGATAACTAGCATTAGAAATATTTAGAAATTACTTGTATTCTCTGAATCTAGGAAACAGACCAGTAATAGACAGTCGGCACATGCTGCATTGAACATAGTGAACCCTTTGTTTCTATCTTGTCTGGTTACAATCTGCTGGGTTTTTTTAAAAAAAAAAGGAGTAGTGTTTACTTCAATGCTCATTTGGCTACCATTTTAACCCAATGCCAATACAAATAAAAATCCTAAACCACAGGGATATTGGTCAGAAAATTTTTGTCCAAAGAATGACAACCATTAAAAGATTAGTGCAAATGAAACAGCTAAAATGAAAAAGTAGCATCAATGACCATTAGCCATACTGCTAACATTAGCAGTGTGAAAGAAATTGTCATCTTTTAATTTCTGGTGTTCTGGCAAGTCTAGAGTTTTTTTAGCGTCTTCAATGTCACCTTGAATAGCTGCTATAAGTGCATCTGCCAGAAGAGAAAAAGAAATATGTATTTCACTGACTAAAGCAACAATAATGATAAAAAGCCTTCTTCAAAGTTTCACAAGTAAATGTACAGATAACGGTAGAAGGACTGGGTAAGACATTACATGAACAAACTTAAAAGCTCATGCCCTCACACAGTCCCTCTTTCATGGCACACCACAGTTTGTCATTATATCCAAATTGAGTAAATTATGGACTGAAGATACATGGTGCAGCAACCTTGCTAAAGTTAAGCAGGTCTAGTCAGTTCATTGCCTGGATGGCAGACCATTGAAAAATCCTATACACGTTCCCTTGATTTCCATTTTAAAAATGTGGGATCTAGATGTAGTAAATCAATAAAACTAAAAGTGGAAGCCACAATTAAATCATGGCTTACAACTTTGATATGCACAAACCATAGCTTGCAAGATGGGGAACATAGGGAAGGAGCAAGGCAAGGTAATGTTATTGAGGCCTGGATCATCAAAGCTTTTACAAAAGGAATTCAAGACTTACCTAAAGAATCAAAGTTCTTTTCTGGTCTTATGTATCCAACAATGATTATACTAAGTAGTTCTCCATAGAAGTCTTCCTTGAAGGTATGAATAATGTGTGTTTCCTAGAAAAATAGTTTCATGATTTACTGACTACTCAAATCATTAACTGCTTAACTCAATGCACTAACATAAGGGGGGAAACGGAAAACTGTTCATCTTAAAGATGCATTCTCATTTCTAGAAGAGTCTGAAACACATGATGTAAAACCGTTCCAATTAATCTGGATTAGCAAACTGTGAATATTAATTAGACCATCATCAATTTATCCAATTAAAATTTTACCCAAATTGGTATGTATAAAGGTTTGATTACATTGAGAGTTTAACAGTCAAAAGGTCCAGATATGAAAACTAAAGTAATACAAGGAAAATTTTCATATTATAATGCAGTTAACACGTCAATAAGTTCTATTTTTATTGCCTTCTGGAGTATTACCCATGTTGCACTACGATACAACATAGATGGAAAGCTTTAGGCTGGCTACTCCCATGCATCTGCTCCCTTTTAACTCCCAAAATTGCCCCATCTAATTTGCTTACCCTTGTATTCCTCCCCATCCTCCCTAATCTAGATTTCACCAAATAGAGGAGAAATCAGTGTGGAATAGCAACTGTGTAAAACCTCATTCATTTACCAGTAAGGGCTTTCTAAACACAGTTGCTCTGCACAGCTTCCAGCCCAACTGGTTCCAATGACGCATGCATGTATATCCACATGCAGGATGGAATGCATGATATGCCATATTCATGTGCATGCATACACATCACTTCTTGGGACAGTTTAAAAATAATCCCAACTCTCAATATAAAAAGCATTCTGCCGTTCGCCCAGTATATGTATCCCAATTTCTTAATTTAAATTGAAGTGTAACTGTAAGCACATGATCTGCCATCAAGGATCATCTGTCAAAAATTAAGTAAATTGAAACAGAATGGCACTCTTCTTCATGATGTTATTAAAAAAGAAAACCTTTCACTGTGTGCCCAGTCACCATGCAAACCTCCAGCAACACTTTCAGGTCACTTCCCTAATGATAACTGAAGCTTCCAGAATATGTTCTCATAAAATTAGCTTCTCACAAAATAGTTAAAGCATAATGTTCTTACCACTGATTTCTTAACATTTTTGTAATATGGATTCCAGCCTATACTCAAGACCATTTTATGCACATGACCACTTCCAACACAAGCCCATCCATAGTATATGCCAGTAGAGATATCAGGTGGGAAAGTATCAACCACTTCCTCAGAAAAGTTTGCTGAAAGACATAAGTGAAGGGTTATATGTACCACTGAAAAAATCTTATACAACAGGCAAAAAAGATGAAAGGCCTAGGTAAGTTCGCTTCACTAGAAGGTGTTTAGTTAAAAGTTTTGATGTGGGACAGATGGGGTTTTTTTTAGCCTGTATGGTTAACTTCCATAACTGCCGCTACAGTCTAAACAAATTTTCATTAGAAATGCTAGGAACTTTTCCAAACCAGGGATACGTCATTTGCTTGTGGGCCATGCTAAATGGACAAAATTATTTTAGGTCAAATGGGCATTCTAGCCAACATGGATTTTATATTCACATAACTGACACAGGGAAAAGAAGCACTTCCATAGTTAAGCAAGCAAATAGATAGCCTTGCTTTCCAACTGGATTAAAAGATACCATGAGCCTTGTGAAGACTTCAAGAAGAATAACTATTAGTCTGTTACAGAAAACATATAAAAATAACATTATTTAATAGTTGGGATCCCAATACCTCAAGGACCACCTCTCTGTGTATGAATCTACCCAGTCTCTGAGGTCGGCTTCAGAGGCCCTTAGCAAGAGATGTTCCAGAGGAGGTGGAGAGAGGCAGTTGAGTAACAATTTGTAATAGCCTCATGTTTATGCTCTCCCCAAGGAAGCTCACCATCACAAAATAGAATGAACACCACAAAAGCTGCCTACAACAACTGCACCATAACTGAGGTCCAAATACTTGGGGAAACAAATATGTCTTTGCTTGGCACCAAAAAGATGAGAGATGTATAGTGCCATAGCCTTTCAGGAAGTTGTGAATATGATTCTAACAGTCAAATAGCACGAACGTGTACAATGGCCCCACACCTCTGGAATAAATTTCCATCAGGGTCTGCCAAGCCCCATCAGTGCAGGCCTTAAGAAACCTCTGAAACTATATTCTTTGACTGGCCTTTTCCAGATATGTTTGCTATTCCTGTTTTTATTGCCATTAGCTCCGCATTTTTTTTATTACGTGCTTTATTCTTGTACTGCCTTGAGAGGGCTCCTCCCTGAATGGTAGCCAAGAAATATTTTAAATAAATAAATACATGAATGAATTAATAACTAACTAAATAAATGCATTGTGTCCCGAAAGCCACAAACTACTCTTGAGGAGACGGCTCTAAGCCCGTTGACTGGATTTTTAGAAGTCTCTGTCAAATTACGGTAACAACAACAAGACCCCAAACGATTAAAAGAAGAGAAAAAGAAGGCAGAAAGCTGTAAGTCTTTCTGTCCAGAACCCGCTGTTCCGGGATGTCGCAAAACAGATGCAAATGAAGCTGAAAATGGGGCATACATTCCTCCCGCTGGGTCATTCACGCCCATGTGACTTCCCCTCGTTTCTTTCCTCTTGAGGTGCTCTCTTCTTCCCCCTTCCCGTAAATTACGTTTATATCCTCGCCCTTTTCCCCACAAGGAGCCCAAAGCTGCATCCATGATCCTTCACCTCCTTCCACTTTTATATTCACACAACAACCCTGTGATGTAGGTAAGGCAGAAAAGCTGGCGCGAAGTCATCCAGTGAGCTCCATGGCCCAGAGGGGACTTGAACCCGGGTCTCCCGAGACCCCGCCCAACCCTCCAACCACCACACCAGCCCAGCCCCACTTCCCGAACCTTCCTCACTCCCAGGCCGGCCGGGGAAAGGCCCAGAGCCAGCGGCCTGCCTCCCTCTCTCCTGCCTGCGCCGCGCTCACCTGTGGGGATGCCCAGCTCCTTGGAGCCTCGGCCGAAGCCCCGCACCACCTCCCCGCGGCAGAAATACGGCAGGTGCTTCATAGCGCCGGGCACCGGAGCGCCAGAATTCAACACCACCGGCAGCCGCGCGTCACGCTCGGGAACGATGACGGCGGAGGAATTTAGGCGAAAGCACAACGAAGAAACGAAGCGGCGGCGCAACCCGACCACAAGTTCCGCCGGGAGGACGCGTGGGGGCAACGTCCCACCGAGCAACGAAACTGCCGATACGGAGAGGGCGGAGCTTTGGGATGCGTCACAGGAGGAGGCCGTGGAGGCGGCGGCGG
Organism: Anniella stebbinsi; assembly: GCA_029215795.1. Lineage (NCBI taxonomy): Eukaryota > Metazoa > Chordata > Lepidosauria > Squamata > Anniellidae > Anniella > Anniella stebbinsi. Next base: position 82,117,520 of record JARDYH010000002.1, on the reverse strand, counting down.
CCCATTGACGCCAGAAAGGTCTACGGGTCCGTGGCAGCTCTCATTGGCTAAGCCGGCGCCCTGCTGCTCTGAGTCACGACTCTCCTGCCGGTGGGCGGGGCCGCCGCTGGTCTGCGCGGCTGCAGAGAGGAAGAAAAAGCGAGGACAGAAAATGCTGGTCCGCCGAGGCTGGGAAATGATTAGGAGTCATAGACCCAAAGCAATAACGAAGAGTCTTGTGGGACCTTAAAAGCTGATGCCATAATAGGTGTGTTCCCAATCCGGTGCCCACTGCATGCTGTAACTACAAGCCCCATCATCCCAGCCAGTATGATGGGGGTTGCAGTCAAACACATCTGGACGGCACAAGGTTGGGCAAAGCTGGTAAAGGTGCCACAAGACCCGTGGTTGTTACAACAGACTTAACAGCTTCTTTGGAAGACCTAAGAAAGTATTCATAACTTCCCCCTAGGCTAGGCTGACCATATGAAAAGGAGGACAGGGCTCATGTAACTTTAACAGTTGTAGAGAAAAGGGAATTGCAGCCGGTGTCATTTGTATGCAATTAGTTCCTGATGAAATTCCCTCTTCATCACAATAATTAAAGTTGCAGGCACTATACTAGAGTGACCATATACAAAGGAAGACACTGGCTGAAATTCTCTTTTCTTTACAACTGTTAAAGTTACATGAGCCCTGTCCTCCTTTTCATATGGGCAGCCTACCCTTGGCGTCTACTCTGCATCCATCTTTCAAAGTACTGTTGGGTGTCAAATATGGGAGGTACTCAAACAAAGGACAGCACTTGCCCATAGGAAAATCGTACTTGCCCATAGGGATCCATAGGACAACACTTGCCCATAGAGAAACATGGGATAGCACTTGCCCATAGGGATCCATAGGACAGCACTTGCCCATAGGGAAATCATACCTGCCCATAAAGATCCAAAGGACAGCACTTGCCCATAGGATCCATAGGACAGCACTTGCCCATAGGGATCCATAGGACAGCACTTGCCCATAGGGAAACTTGGGACAGCACTTGCCCATAGGGAAACTTGGGACAATACTTGCCCATAGGGATCCATAGGACAACATTTGTCCATTGGGAAACTGCTGACTTGTGGATCCCTATGGGCAAGTATGGTTTCCCTATGGGCATATACTGTCCTATGGATCCCTATGGTCAAGGGCTGTCCAATGGATCCCTATGGACAGGTATGGTTTCTCTATGGGCAAGTACTGTCCTATGGCTATTTCTCCTCTGTAAGATCTTTCTCTATAGAGAGTTTGATTCCTAACTTTTGCCTACTCCGTCCCGGGGTTACACTAGAGATCACACATGTTATGTTTGGCCTGGTTCCAGGTTTTCCAAGTCCAGGATGTACAGGGATAATTGCCAAATGTGCAAAGTCACAACCTTGGACAAGGCACACAGGCAATGTGGGACTTCTACATTGTTTTGGCTGCCTGCCTTTGGTGTCACATGGTTGAAAGGCGCTCTTGCATAAAGACTTGGAACAGGGCTGGAAAATCAATCAGGCAGCACTGGGGGTTTTCCTCTTTGTTTCCCCAGCTGTGTTCTGAGGACACACTTTAACGCTCCTCAGGTACTTTAACACTCGTCAGTGTTTTCAGCTTCTTTATCTTTAATTGCTACATGGCATGGATCCTTAAGTAGGTGCTATTTTTTACTGTAATTAGAGAAGCATGACCCACCAAACCTCTTACTAATATATAATTAATAAAGCTATGAAATTTATGGAATTATATACCACTTAAGTATCCTTTATGGCTTAAACCAGGAGTGCAGAATCTCAGATTTGGGGGGCCAAATCCAGCTATCCTAGGGGCTAAATTTGGCTCTTCAGGGTTCCCCAGATTGCCACGCCCACTTCCCCGAGTAGTGTGGCCATTCTCATTATTTAGGTATTGGCTGAACATGAGGAGGGGGCACTACAAATGGTGTGAGGACTTTATGAAGTTTCTCTTACTTTTCTCTGTCATGGCAAAAGTCAGTTGCTAATAATGTTTGTATTCAGTTGCTTGATGTTGATAAATGACATTACCGTGGTTTTGCTTTAGAAAACGAAAGTGGGATTGGGAACTATTATGTGTGTATAAACTTTTCAAAGTCAGAAAAATCCACCATTCTCCCAATTTAACAGAAAGGCCCTGGACTGAAAAATAACTCAAAAGGTGCACTCAGAATAGTTTTGAAAGCTCAAAAGATCTTCACACATGGTTGAAGTGCATCTCTTGAGCCTGCTCTTCATTTTGTTCCTCTGCTGTTGCTTTCCTTTTTCCTTTCCAGGACTGAAGAAACAAACAGTTTCTTAAGCCATGTTGATATTTGTGAGTGCTTTGAATTAGGAGACGAAGGAGGGGATCCCCACTCCAATTCTGCTAGTACAAATATGGACTAGCTGCGCCATCATAGAATATAGACTTACCATTGTGCCAACGTAGTAATAGTAGCCAGCTCTAAAACTGCACAACAGAAAATACAACTTCTGAAGAAACACTTCTTACTGGTTGGCCACCACCTTCTCAAGGACCAGGAACATTTGCCATTGGCCTAAAATTGTTGAGATATTCTGGGTCCAGGTAGGATTTCTTCAGGAGTGATCTTACCACCACCTCTTTCAGGTGACCTTGGACCATTCCTTTTCGCAAGACTTTAATCTCTTCCTTGGCCCAGCCAGATGTTCTCTCTCTGCGAGTTTGAATAAGCCAAGAGGGGCAAGGATCCAATACAGAAGTGGTTGTATGGACCTGTCCAAACACCTTGTCAATGTCCTCAGGCTGTACCAACCAAAGCTCATGCAACAAAACTGAACAAGACTGCACCCTGGATACTTGACCTAATTCACCTGCTTTAACACTGGAATCTAAGTCTTAGCAGATGCCCAACATTTTACCTTGAAAGTGCCTTGCATAGGCACATACCAGTATTCGATTGCATCCATTAGGAGTTTTTCTCCATCTACACTCAAGCCATCTCCTAACCTGCTTCATTGCTCCCAACTCCAGAGTATACCATGGAACTGTACAAGTTGTACTCTGGAGAGGGCCCTCTGGAGCAGTCATGTCAAAGGTATGTCATAGATCAACCAGGGTTTCAACTAGCCACATCAGCTGGAAACCTCCCTCCCTGAACCTCCTTCACCCTTGCAGTTGATGAAAGCTGCCATCGTAAGTATAAACCTCAACAGGAGATAATGTGACCATGACAACAGGACTGATGTAAAGTCCCCCACCTTCAGACCACCATGTGTTGGGCCAATGACATGTTGGGACAGTCCCATAGTTGTCATGGAGGCCATGAAGTCCTGAGCCACTCCAGAATGTTGACAACCCTGAGAACCAGTAGTCTGGAAGACCTCAACACCACACCCAAGACCATTTCTGTCAATCTGTTGGGCAGTAGGGTGGGCAGTACATCAACAGAATCCCTCATCTGTGTTGCTGGCTCATCACAAGGTTCAAATAGTAGACAGAGCTTGTAGAGATAGATGGAATTCCTGTAGACCACAACAACTACCCGTCCCCAGCCCTCAAGTTTACCTTGATGCTGAACCAAGTACCCCAGTGGGCAAGCTGGGAGAGAGTAACTCTGCCCTGCACCCAGCCAAGTCTTTGTCCTACTATGGCTGGATCAGGATCAGGTTAACCTGAGGGGCAAATCAAAAGCAAGTCAATGAGCAGGCAATAGTCAAAGGGAGAGTAACCAGCCACAAAGGAGAGTTTCAAAAGAGAGATCTGAGGAGCAGCACAGGTCCAAAGAAGATACAGTATGCAGTCCAAGAAGCAGAGTCAAGCAGGAATCCAAGATCAGTAGCACAAATGTTCAATCATGGAGCAAAGTCAGAGATACAAGGCACTAGAGTTGATAGAAGACTACAGGCTTATATTGCCAAAGCTTCCTGAGCTCTACCCAGGGTGCCACTGCAGTTCATTACTTGTCTTTCTCCCGGCAAGTCCCTTTCTCTTGAGAAGTCTTTCTTTCTGTTCAAGCATTTCTTCTTAAAGGAGCCCTACTGGCGTGCCTCTTGAGGCAATGATGCTCTCAATGGTTAGGTGGCTGCCCAGCCTCCGCCCTCCTGTGGGAACAGAACCAGGGTCGTCATCTCTGAGGGCCCACGTTCGCCTAGGGCTCCTGCTATGGATGGCTCCTTGGTTTTGGCCATCTCTTGGAGCACTAGGTCCTCGGAGTAGGATTTCCTCAGTGAGGGGCATGATAGTCTTGGTTATACAGGTCAGATCGGCTCATCTACTATTAGATCTATGTGGTGTGTGGGTGTAAGATTTTCCAGGACATTCTTTTCCCAGCACCAGGGAGAAACATTATATCTCAAAGTCAAGAAACTGGTTCTAGCAGTTTTCGTCTCCATCAAGAGCAGGTCTTTTGTAAAGCTAATTGGACTTAATTGCCCATCTGAGACTAAGCCACCCCAAAATTCTTTGTATCACAACAGGGACAGCTTGCAGCAGTATATTGCTGCTGTGAAAATTTAAGAGGAAATAGGGAAGTCTGAGAGAGCGGGGGGGGGGGGGTGCTGGTGGCAGATGACATCATCATCCTTACTAATTGAAAAGACCTACTGCTTCCACCCTTTAAGCTTTGGGTCTGCTACACCACTGGTTGTACTCCAACACATCTTGAGGATACCATCTCGGTGAAGAATTCAGGCTTATTGTTAATATTTTTTATGTCCACCAGGTGGCACAAATTATCTATGCTTCTGAGAAACATGGCTAGGGAGGTCTGTTTTGTAAAAACAATATAAAGTTATTTCAGGCCAGGAGAAGAAGACTAACATTTAGAACACACCACTGTATAGTTTTCCTAACCACTCTGATAATAAAAACAAGTTATTGGGTTATCTGGAAATTGCTGGTAACTTATGCAAGCTGTGTTTGGCATCTCTGTCCAAGACAAAGGTGCAACGCCCAAGCTGTGGTAACTGATAGTTGATTTATAACTATTAAGGTATTGTGTAATTTAATTTACACAAATGAAAAGTACAAATACCATAACATCCCCCCCCAGATAAATATATTTACTAGCTTTTAGGGCTCCATCACACCATCGTTTTAGCGCACTCTCGTTATACCTGGTTTGCGGTTTTGCAGCAACTCACATGACGCCTTGTCTGTCCAGCAGTCACCCCACCTCCATTTTTTGTGTTTTCCTAGAGTGGGGAAAGTCCAGTTTATATCCTCCAAGTGGGTTTAAAGCGCTCTCTGCCCCCATGTATTGCCTCCTTGCACCATGTCCTTTGTTGGGGGCGTGTGCTTGCTGACGAAAGAGAAGGGGGTTTCTCCTTCTCCAGCATGCCCTGGGCTTGAGCTGAGTCGGTTGAACAGATGTTCACTGCTCCAAAATGCTTACAACTCCCTCATTTTTAAAGATAAAGAGATGAGACTTGGCAGCATGGTAGGGCTTTAGGCATGCCAAGTTTGAAGCCGATACCTTCATCGACTGATTTTTAAAGGATTTTAAAAAAAATTCTCTCAAACCATTTCCCCTCCCCATAAACACACACACACACACACACACCTCTGATTCTCCATTAATCCACTCCTGAACATTTATGGATGGAGCTTTTATCCTTTACTTACACACTGAATTTTAGCTTATTAAGGAGGCAATCCTATGTGCACTTACTTGGGAGTAAGCTTCCTTGAACATAGTAGGTCTTATTTCCAGGTAAATGCATAAATAAGATTGCATAGCACAGCTATAAGCTTGAATGTTGCATGGATTTGATAATGGACTGGATGAGGGTGAATATGCTGAGGTTATGTCCTGACAAGATGAAAGTGTTGTTGGCAATAGCCTGGGATTCAACCTGTTCTGGAAGGGGTAGCACTTTCTCTGAAGGTTCAGGTCCATAGCTTGGTAGGGCTCCTTCATCCTTTTGTTGTCCCTGGACCTTTAGGTGGCAGCGGTAGCAAGGTGATTGCACAATTACACTTGGCACACCAGCTGTGACCCTTCTTGAATTGGTCTGACTTGGCAACAGTCATCCATGTCTTGGTTATATCATGTTTAGACTATTGAGAACCAGTATGGTGTAGTGGCTAGAGTGTTGGACTGGGAGTCAGGAGATCTGGGTTCTAGTCCCCACTCAGCCATGGAAGCTCACTGGGTGACTTTGGGCCAGTCACAGACTGTCAGCCCATCCTACCTCACAGGATTGTTGTTGTGAGGATAAAACGGAGAGGAGGATTATGTGCCACCTTGGGTTCATTGGAGGAAAAAAGGTGGGATATAAATGTAACAAATGAATAAATAAATAAATTGCAATGTGCTCTACATGAAGCTACCCCTGAAGAGTGTCCAGGAGCTTCAGATGGTGCAAAATGTTAGATTGCTAACTGGTGCTTGGGACTGGGGCCACATCACACCTTTCCTGAACACCTGCACTGGTTGCCAATTGCCTTCTGGGCTCAAGATGTTCTTAACCTTTAAAGCCCTAAATGACTTAGGACCTGGGTTTCTAAGGGAACAAACGTCAGTTGTTTTGACTACCGTGTTATCCGAATGCTGCCATAGTCAACTCAGTGCTGATCCTAATCCACACCACAGTTGATTATTTATTACCATGTTGTGTGGGGAGTACCCCTAGATGAACAACTGTAAAGTTGATTATTACCCACCATTGACTATCGTATTGTCCGAATTCAGCCTCTGTGGAGGAGGCTGAATGAGTAGCAACCAGACTACAGTTTTAATTCTGTTTCTTGCATCTGATAAAGTAGGCTCTAAACTGTACAGAAACAATGGCTTAAATCATCCAGTTAACTACAGAATTTATCACATTCTTCCTACAGGAAACCGCTGCTTATTTTGGATTAGTTAATGGCTCAAACTATGTTCTTTGAGAGACTTCCCCAATGTGGTACTTTCCAGATGCTTTAGATTTCCACTCCCATCAGCCCCAACCAACTTGGCCAATGGTCAGGAATGCTGGGAATTGTAATCCAAAACAGGTTGGGAAGAAAGCTGCTCTGTGAGAAGATGCTCTTGATCCGTGCATTAAAGAAGTAGGGCTGGGTGGGAAAGTACATGATGAATAGAATGTGTTTGTGACGCCTTGCCTGCACCCGTGACACTCACCAGGCTACACAACAGGGCTGTCCACGCCACTCGCACTCAGGGCTTACTTCAACCTCTCCTGTGCTTATGACATGTTTGAGGGTTTAGGCTTACTGCTGCTGCTCCCGTCCTGCCTTTATTCTTTTAGGCCCCACAGCTCCACAGCCTAGCACTCTAGCCCTCAAATCCCCCTTCGTTCTATCCGCTGCCACCAGTACTTCTTCAAGTACACGTCTAATGACCACATCAGTTGTAATTAACAGAATTTATTAACAGAAGTATATGTATGTCAATAAGCGTGATGGTTTCCTCAGTTCAACAGCGTATTGGTTAAAGGCACAATGCATAATGGTTTCAGTACTTTCTGTTCATAACATTTCAAATAATTAATTCTACATTCTCCCTTATTTACTTATCCTTTAGGCATATTTGCTGAATACAATGTTCTACAAATGATGGCCGTGTAAAATGGGATTTATAATATTGTTTGTTAATAAGTACCGATGACATAGCCATATAGCCAGGGTGGGGAGGTACTTCTGGCTGGGTGGGCGGGGGCCTAATGCCCCCCCCTTCCTCTCCTGACTTTATCCGATCTCAACATTATCTAAACCTATCTTCAGCTGCACTTCAGCTGGGGGCTGCTTTGCCTGCCCTTTGTCCCTCCCAAGGAGGCAAGGTGCAGCGTGAGGGAAGCTGCCCCAACTCAGGCAGCAGTTATTGTGCTCCAGCTGCCTCCTTGGCTGGGAGCCAGCCTTGGTGTGTGCAGGCTTTCTCTCCTTCCAGCATTGTATGCTAGGGTGACCAGATAAAATCCAGGTCAGGGCTCATGTAACTTTAACAGTTGTAGAAAAAAGGAAATTTCAGCCAGTGTCATTTGTATACAATTAGTTCCTGGTGAAATTCCCTCTTCATCACAACAGTTAAAGTTGCAGGGGCCCTGCCTTCTTTTGTATATGGTCACTCTAGTATAGTGCATGCACCTTTAACTGTTGTGATGAAGAGGGAATATTACCAGGAACTAATTGCATACAAATGACACTGGCTGAAATTCCCTTTTCTCTACAACAGTTAAAGTTACATGAGCCCTGGCCTGGATTTTATCTGGTCAGCCTATTGTATGCGCTGATTCCAAAGAAAAGCAGCAGAGTCCTGATACTGGAAGAGGCACGGGGGACTCCTTTCTCTGCCTACCATTTGTCTGCTAAGAACCATAGCTCATGCTGCTCATCTCCCCGGGGGGGGGGGGGATGATCCCTGGCAGGGGGATTATGGGAATTGTAGTCCAACACATCTGGAGGGCCCCAGGGTAGGGAAGGCTGTTGTAGAGGCACAGAAGAAGGCTAACAAAAATGAGAACCTTTAACAGAAATACCTGTCATGGCAGTGAGTGAGAAGAGATCTTGAACCTCCCACCTCGGTGAAGATGTCAGAGACAGCTGTAGCCACTCAAGCTCACAGCATAACTCATTCAGCAATGTCATCATCAATGTGCCTTTTGACATTATAAAGCAGGTACTAGTTTGTTCTCACTTCAAAAGTATGTAGAAGTTTGAGGCTTTTGTGCGATATTTTATCTAAGCTGCTTGTAAACTGCTCCATAAACTTTTTCCTGTTGAGTGGTGAACATGTTATTTTTTGATGTTCCTTCTACAACATAAAACAATGGTAATAGAGAAGTTATTTTCCCACTTAGTTGTGAGCAATACTTCACTATCCTGTGAAACTTACTTGTATGCATGTTTACTTGGAAGCCAGTCTCAGTAGGGCTTACTTCCAACTAAATGTGCATAAGAGTGCAACCTTTGAGGGATTCCCATTTTACAGACTGGAAGACAGACTATAGTGATTCACTTTTTCAGCATACAACATGATTTACACTGCACTTCACCTTATTATACATGGAAGGTTTAAGAGAACACATATGTGTAGACTGAGAATCCTGTGAGCCATAGTTGCCCAGAGGCTTCTGGGAAATGGCTGCCTCAGCTTCCCACAGCACAGCATGCTAGTGCATCTTGCTAATTGCTGGGAAAATGGATCAGAGATGTCTCACACCTGTACCTTATCTCTCCAGGCCTAGCAAGCTGGACGGAGTAATAACGAGCTTATATTCCAAAGCTGTTGAGCTTTGAGAAGCAAGGTCAGAGCAGTTAGTTCCCAAGAAGATAAGATGCCTGCCTATGCTAGTGACATAACTGCTTCAATGTTATTGTCAGAACAGTATAACCATTGCTTTTGCCCGCACCCCTGGGTCATCAGCTTGATGTAACAGTGTCTACCATTTGAGTCCATTGTTTATGGGGCAGTGCTTGTATGCCGTAAGTTTGCCTAATAAACACTCCTTGTGAGTAAACCTCTCAGTCTGAGTATGCGGTTTCCACAATGTTTAAAATAACAAATGGCCAGGGGCCCTGGGACGTTATAGATTCACCATCAGACTGAATCTTTAGATTCAGAAATGGAAGGGGGGGAACAGTGAAATTTCAGATGAAATCCAGTTAGGATAACAGAATCATGGGAGTGATGATTGAAATTATGTTAATATACACCAGCAAGGTTTGTTCAAGAAAGGGCATTCCAATGGGCACAGTAGCAACAAACAAACCATTAGGTAAGTGAGAGGGAGAAAAATCCAGAAGGATGGCAATAATTTCCCACCCAGCTATGTCTGAGGGAGAAGATAGGCTTATAGAATCATAAAACTGTGGAGTTGGAAGAGACTACAAGGGTCGTCTAGTTCAACCCTCTGCAACGTGCAGGAAAACCAATTAAACCATCTATGAGAGGCTTGATTTGGGCCAGAGTAGGATCTACACTACTACTTTATAATGGTTTATAATGGTAGTGACAACTGTTCAGGCCCAGGATACATTCCATCTACCCCTTTCAAACTGTTTTCAAAATGTTATATCCTGCTTGGTGTAGATCTGATATTTGGCTCCTTCTCAACCAGAACTGTTAACATTGCAGCCATTTCCACCTGGCTGTGCCTGAGGCAGAGGTCAGACAATAAAACCCACTGAAATGGGCCAGCTATCTGCTGGATGGCCATTCCAGAAAGATCAGTTAGTTTTCGTTATGTCCAGTGAAGAACTTGTTCCTGTGATACAGAAACTGTTGCATCTGGCCTACATGTAACAACACACCACCACCACTTCCCCTTCCTGTGTGGTTTTTATTTTACATTCCCTAGCAAGAAAAGGTATCGTTTTGTTCACCATGTTTGGGGTAGTTTGTTGAGGGGAAGTTGATCAGATCAGAGGCCGTTAAGAGGGAGTCTGTCAGTGCGAAGTAGAAGTTTAAAAATGTTTCATTTATTTTACTTATGAATATACTAGACTGAGACAATGCATGCATGTAGCCAAAAATAGAGAAACAAGGGCTTGGTGCCCACTGTTACCATTTGTGCCCAAACCACAAGAGTAGCTTTAACCCACAGACTTCTACAAAATGCAAATTAAAATGAACCCATACTGTCAAGCTATATTTAACAAGCTTTGCTTCTGCTATCCTCTGAATAAAAATGCCTGCAGTATTCCCCAGAATCCCTTCTGTTCCTGAGGGGGGGAATGTAGCATCTCCATGTCAATTCCAACAAACAACTTTTCTCTTATGGAGCTATATCTGCAGAGAAATGTATGCCGTGTGGCAAATATTACATGCTGCTGTACACGTTTAATGTTTATTAAGGGGATGGGGAAGTGAAATATATTACACAAAAAGAGTGCAGAGGATATTATAGAGTCAGCAGGGGGGATGAAACTACAACCTATGCACATTTAATTGGGAGTAAATATCCTTCACTGAACTGAAGAGGCTGGATCCAAAATTGCCCTTCTGTTCACAGAAAGGCCTTTGATTCAGCACAAGCTCCCACAAAGAAAAGGAGAGGGGGAAGATTCATATTATTATTATTATTATTATTATTATTATTATTATTATTATTTCCACTTCCCCCTACAAGCCCCTGTACCAATGCCACCTCCAAGTTTTGGAGGGCCCTTTGGGCAAGACAGCCTTAGTGAGTTCCCTTCCTCTCTGAGTTCTCACCACCATTCTCACCAGCTGCTATTGCTCCACTTCCTCGTTCTCATTGCTACCACTCATTTGTATGAGAGGCAGAAGCAGTGAGCAAGCAGGTGATTCTTCCTCAACCTGGTACCCTCCAGTAGTGTTGGACAGCAACACTCATAATTCCCAGCTAATAGCCATGCTTTCGTTTAAAACAAATAGCGAGTCTCTAGCCCTTGTAGAACCCAAAATATGAGCCAAAATGTGCAGCCACTATTCTGCCTATTCATTTTCTGACAAACTACTCAGCTCTTACATTTTTGTGCTTTTAGCCAATGAATAAAGTCATAGCAATGGTTAACATACCCACTATCTGGTTGCATTAACCCTTCTGAGGGCCTGTTCAGACAACACTTCAGGCTCTGTGGTTAGCAAAACTGTGGTTCTCTGAGGTTAGCACTAACCACAAGTCGTGCTGTCACACACAACGCTTTAAGCCACGGTTAGAGCCGCTAACTCCGCTGCAGACGGTCTGACCGTGGTTACTGAGTGAGCAGGGTTTAGCAAAATGCATCACACACGACACCTTAAACCCTGCTGCTTAACCAAAAGCCTTAATCAGCAGGGTTTCAAGTATCTTCTGAACAGGCCCTGAGAGTGTTAAGCCTTTTTGGGGTCTTCCCTGTTAGGAACTAATTGCAGCCTCATAAAATCTGTGAGTTTCCTGTAGCTGGGTTTGGGAAGCAAAGACCAGAGTTCATAAGCTTTCTAACGTAGGTCTTGTTAATATTTTTTCTTGGTTTATAGACATTTCAAAGAAATACCTTGGCAATGTGTGTAAATAAAGTTCATCATTATTATACCATATTGCAGGAGGCAGGGCTGTGGCTGACAAACTGTGGGTTACTCAAGTCCTAAAAAGTAGCCCAGAACACACACACACACACACACACACCAATATTAACCATGCCATCCAACCCTGTAATGGCCTTTGGCCCAAAGGGCCATTACAGGGATGAAGGAAGCCATGGAAAGAACTGGGTGTTTTAGCTGTAGTGGAGGACATTGTATGGACACCAGGTCTACCCATTGAGAAACAACTAAGGGCTAGATCAGGTATACAAATTTCTAAAAAGCTAAATCTGCCTATCTTGGTAGACCTGGTGCCCAAGCCTGATCACTGTTTAGTCCACCAGATCTATAAGAAAAGGTAGACCTGTTCTCTGATGCTATCAGGGCTGTTTAAACATGTGCAACTATACACAAAATGTACAGTACAAGGAAAGATATGTAATTCCAAAAGAACATTGCTGTAGTTCAAAATTCAAGCCATGCAAAAGTTGCATTGTTAGCTGATATAAAAAGTGGCTGATAACAATGTGAAAAGGAAAGTGCTCCTCTGGAACAATAAAACCTGATTAAACATACTCATTTCTCCTTTCACTGCTAAAGACACTCCCCGCAGACATCACGGCTACTCTCTAGAGCACTTCCCCAACCTGCCCATCAGATGTTTTGGACTTCAACTCCAATCAGCCCCAGCCAGCATAGCCAATGGTCCGGAATGCTGGGGTTGAAGACGAAAACATCTGGAGGACACCAAGTTGGGGAAGACATTTCTAGCACATGTTTACCAATGTTTCCAAGATGAAGGAAATCATTCTAAGATTACACATGTGAAGCTGTTAATGATATGATAAGGGCAGTAATACAATATAGTATTCCTAAACAGTGTTTGTGCATTTGGGATTTTTCTCTTTCTTGTTCCTAGGTATGTGACTTTGTATCCCACACTCCAAATAAAGTTCTGTTGGATTTCATGACGAATATGACTCTCTTCTGTATTAACACTGTTCAATTCTCAGAATCTTCTGCTACTCTGTGTAGACTTCGAAATGTCATGGAATGTGACACTAAGCAACAAAGAGCATACACTAGGGATGTGCACAGGTGTGTTGTAGTGGGGCACACAACCACAAACTGCTGTGTAGCTTCCACCCACCCAACTGGAAAAATTCCTGTGGATGCCCATGATTGCAATGGCTTGCAATGTTTATTATGAGAGAAAGGTTAAATGCTTTGAAGTATGAACATAACTAGCCTTTGATCTTTAATTTATTTTCTTTAGGAAAAAATAATTTGTACAACAAGCTCTTGGAAAAAGGAAACACTGCAGGCATCCTGCTAGAAAATACAAAGCAACTTTCTCTTGAAGTTTTTGTATTGTTGTGAGATTGGATGTTTGGACTGGAGAGAGTTAATGGAATCGGGAATACTGCTGGAGACTGTCTTAACAGTCTTGGCAAAGTTGCCAGGTACCTTCCTTTTGTTAGGGAGATAGGCTGACTGCACTCAATGGCCAGCTTTCTGAGTGTCTAGAAAAAACATCCGGAAGGGGGATACCCACTCCCTTCACCCTAAAGATGATGTGATTTAGGTGTCAGCTTGTGAAGAGAGACTGAGGCTGGATCTATACTGCTGCTTTATAGTGGTATTGAAGTGCACTGTTGGGGCCCATGATACATCTACACCAATCAGGATATAACACTATGAAAGTGGTATGAATGCAGTATATGGATTGTGACAATGGGCCCCAACAGTTGTCAGTGCACTTCAATACCGCTATAAAGCAGTAGTGTTGATCCTGCCTTTATATACTGCTTTCATACCATTTTCATAGTGCTTTATCCTGATTGGTGTAGATCTGACCAGAAAAAGACAATCAGCTGAGTTTGGAATCATCTTAAGGTGCTGGCTGTTTCCCCAGAGACAGGAGCAGTAGACTTTGGTTCTCTGTTGGAGTGTTTAATCTGTGACTTCAACTCAGAGCTGGAACTAGAGTGGGGAGAGCATAGTGCTTGCCCCATGTGCCTGAGTCAGGGCAGCACCAAATCATTAACAAATGTTGTATGGGTGTGTGTGAGAGAAAATTTATATATACTTAAATTTTATTTATTTATTATGAATAATATGATTGCTGAAATTATTGGTAATGGGTGTTACCGAATATTAACACAGCAAGTCTTACAAATTTGTCGTCCTCAGGCCAATGGAATTTTCCAAAGGTCAGTAGTCATCATGAGATCTTCCTGTAGTTTTGACTTCAAAATGATTAGATACCCACTTAAAGACAATTGGTTTTCAGTTCGATCAACCAATACCATGGGATAATGTCTTCTCCCAAGGTGGCTACATAGGGGAACAACTAACCTGCCTTGTTGACGAATCCTAATTTATTTCTGTGAAGGTTTGAGGCCTACACAGCCTTGGTTTTGGTTTAAGCCTGAAGGCCTGGGAATCCTCTGATGGGAGGGGGGCATTCCTAACTTTCATTTCCCCAGCTTTAGGTCACATGTATGTTTCAGTTTCTGTTGGAGAATATATAAAGGGGAGGAGTTAACCAGGGAGCAGTGGGAACTACAGAGAGAACAGCAGAAAGAGCCACTGAGAGAGAACTAGAGAGAGACTCCGGAACCAGTAACAGCACTGAAGGAGAACAGCCAGGTGAAGGCTGGAGCGGACCCTAAGCCAAAATTACAGGTGCAGCTAGGCTAGAGGAAACTGCAGTTTTACAGTTTTTATTTTCATTGTAAATGCCTCTTGAAATCTAACAGTTTTCTACTTGAGTAAATACCTTAAGTTTATGTGATCTTATATAACATAGTAAATAGTTGTTGTTAAAACCTTGTTGTCTGGGGTGTCAATTACACCACATCTAATGCCTAAACCACACGTTACTGAAGGGGTCCAGGTAAAGGTGGAACATTGACAATGCCTAATAAGTCATTTATCTGAATTCTTTCACAACAAACTTTCACAACTGAGTCTCAGAGTTGATTTAAGCTGTGCTATTAGAAATGCACTAAGGTAGCCTGCCCCAGTAGGAACTACACTACTGCTCTATAACAGTTTTTGCCCACAGACCCGTGCCCAGCCATGCCTGGGCGCGGGGGGGGGCAGTTGCGGGTGTGGGCAGGGAGACGAGGCGGGAAAGCAGCCCATAGGCTGCTTTGAATGGCGCCACAGGATGGGAGGGGGTCTGCAGCTATAAGAGCAAGCTGCAGGCCCACGATTTCCCTCTTGGCAACGCTGCTCCCTGGCTGCCTCGCTGAGATGCGGAGCAGCCCAACAGCTAGGCCGTTTGGCCTCAGGTTTGGGGCGGACCAGCTGGTTCACCAGGGGAGCCTTTCCGCGTCAAGGGAGCGGGGGTGCAGGGCTTACCGAGCTTCAGCTGGGTAGGGGTGGAAAGCGGCTGAGGGTGCCTCTCCGGCGGTGGCGCCTGCTCGGTGGTGCGAGGGGCGGTGGCTCTTCCTTTGCCACGGAGCCGGCGGAGCAGGGCTGGGTTGCGGCGTTGCAGCGGGCGGTGGCGGTAGTTGGGGCCTCCCGCTCCCGCGGGGAGTGACATGAGCCGGGGCGCGCCTCCCGGCGACCCGGCGGCGGGCGGGGCCTCCGTGCCCCGGGCTGTGCAGGGAGCAAGGGCCTCGCGTCGGGTGCTCCCTCTCCCGTCAGGCCGGCTGCGGCTGGGGAGCCTCCGCGAGTGCGGCGCCGGCGGGCGCGGGGCGGGCCTCCATTGAAAGCTGGAGGGAACCCCTGGGCCGGCAGGGCACACCTCTATCGACGCGCGCCTGAACAGGGGTGACGGGGCGTGTGTCTTTGCCCGGGTTAGCCCCGGTTGGGGGCGGTTTCCTATCGGTTTCGATTGGTTGGGGGCTGGTAGTGACTTCCCGTGGGTGGGGTGAGCAATAGCGGCATGTGCCCGGCCTGCTTGCCTGCGGCTGTGTCCGGGGAAGGGACGAGCCAGCGGTGGGCGGCACTTAAAGGGGCGGCTTCCTCCTGGGTGTATCCTGTGTTTTGGGGCAACGATAAACAAGGTGGCCAGCCTTGCGGGGGGGGGGCAGCATACGCAGGTGGTTGCCGGATTAGGCATTTACGGGTTACCTCAAAAGGGAGGAGTGTGTCAATTAGATCTTGGGCGTCTGAGGCCGCAGTGTAGATACAAGGGGTCCTTTGCGTAATTCTCATGCCCTAGTCACTACACCTTAGGTTCACATCGATCGTGCAGTTGGGCGGTCCGCAGTCGCTCCAGACAGAACCGGGAGCCATTATGCCCCCCCCAAAAGGAGTGGGTGGAGCGAAAGGAAAAGGTAGGGTCCCACGCCCAGCGCCTAAACGTCCGAGACAAAGACACGGGTCTTCGTCTGATGAGGATTTGGATCCATGCCTCGCAGCTTTGTTAGCTAGAGTGCAGGCAATGGAAGAGGAGCAAGGTGTAACACGGGCGGCATCGCCATTAGGGAGGCGGCCTCATACGAGGAGGCAACGGCAGGAGGATCTAATGCTTTCTTTGTCTAGCAGGTTGGATGCCATGGAAGCATCCTCGAGTCGTACCGCGGTGCATCAGGAGTTGATGTGGTCGGACCAAAGGAGCCGTGCTGGAGTGGGGGAGCCGATTCCACCCGAAGCAAGTATACAACTTGGCTCAGGGATGGAGTCGGTGCCAGTGACAACTGGGGCAGGAGCCCATACCGGTGTTCAAGGTGAGCACAGCACACCAATTACAGCAGCCCCGCTGCAGGCCATGGGGGCCTTTCCCTCCCCATGGGGGTGGCACCCATGGTTTGCAGGGATGAGCTGGTCAACACCAGGCACAGTAGCAGCACATATTCTTACGGACGTCAGGACTAGGTAGCATAATTTTAACGAGACAACGGGTATTGTAGGGAATGCTGGGCGGAGGCAAGAGCTCACAGGAGCAAACGGTCTTAATGGCCGACACATATCTGCCGGTAGTACAAGAATTAGGCATGAGTCCAAAACAGCAACTGGCCCAGCAAGTGATGCTGCAGCGGCTCAGGCGCAAGCCACAACGGTAGGGCAGGCAAATAGTGATATCACTGCCGGTGGCGCAGTGACACCATCACCTAGTAGCGTGGGGCTAACGGAACAGAGGACAGTTTCGGTTGACGCAGCTTGTGCCGCTGTGTGGTAGGGGCCAGCGGGCACTACTTCATCCAGGCCCTTGGGGGTGGGGCAGGGGGTGAAGGACCCTTACGAAGGAGCTGACTGTGGGGCAATTCCTTCCGGGAGCACTGCTGCTCCGTTGGGGTATCACCTTCTGCTGAGCACAAGAGAAAAGATATGGAAGGGGGAGTACATGGACGTTTTTGTACTACTCTTCAGGGAACTGGAAAGTAGTGATAAAGATAAAAGCATAGACAAGGAAGCGGAGAGACTAAAGAAGAAGAGGGTCGCGAGAACATGGGCTAATTGGTTGCCTGGTTTTCTCATTTACATGGGCGTTGTTCAACAACGCTTTCCCGGAAAAGGCAGCGTTTTGATATCTCGATATTATATATCGAGCATATTCAGAATACGAGGGCGGGGCTTGGCTCGCCTACGATGAGTCGTTCCATAGAAGGGTGGCCTTTGACCACACCCTCACATGGGACGCAAAGGATCAGGACTTATGGCTACAGTACATGACTCCTGCAAGACTGGGATTTGGCGAGAGGTCGGACAGCGGCCATATTTTGGCCAAACTCCCACCCGCCTCTACCTTCAAGGGGAGTGCGGGGCAGGGGGTTCAATACCGCCAGCCCTGTTGGGAGTTTTCCTCCCAGGGGATGTGCACCCGCTCCCCTTGTAGGTATAAACATGAATGTTCTATTTGCGCAGGATGTCATCCCGCCTCCAGCTGTCCCAGAAGTAGGAGCGGGCGGGGGACTAGCAGGGGCGGCCAGGGGCCTAGAAGGCAAGGCGCTCAGCAACCTCCTCCAAAAGGGCCCCAGCCCGATCAGAATAGAGCAGCTTAGACGGCTTCTGGCTCGATATCCGAAACGGCAGGATGCAGTATACTTGGAGGAGGATTTCACTCATGGTTTTCACATCCCATTTCTGGGGCCAAGGTTTGCTTCCGTTTCGCGGAATCAAAAATCCATCTATTTGATGGAACATTTGGTCCGGCAAAAAATAGACAAGGAAGTCCTAGCCGGTAGAGTGGTGGGCCCATATTCCAGGCTGCCACTGCCACAGTTAAGGGTGTCACCTTTGGGCATTGTGCCTAAGAAAACCCTGGGTGAGTATAGATTAATTCATAATCTGTCTTTCCCAAAGGGGGCTTCGGTGAATGATGCTATTCCCGAACACTTGTGTTCGGTTAAATACGCATCTTTCGATTCTGCTGTGGCCATGGTAAGGAGGCATGGAAAGGGAGCCTTGATGGGGAAATGCGACATCAAGGCTGCATTTCGCTTACTGCCAATAAACCCGGAGGATTTCAATCTCCTGGGTTTTTGTTTTCAGGAACAGTATTATGTGGACAGGGCCTTGTCGATGGGTTGTTCCATCTCATGAGCAATGTTTGAGAGGTTCAGTTCCTTTTTGGAATGGGCCCTCAAGGCCAGGACTGGGGGGGGGGGGGGGGGGAGGACATGGTTCATTACCTGGATGACTTCCTGTTCTCGGGGCTGGGAATGAACCCTCAGTGTTCATTCCTTATGCGGCAGTTCCAGGCGTTGGCCGAGGAGCTGGAGGTGCCTCTCGCGCACGAAAAAACGGAAGGCCCGTTCACGACCCTTATGTTTCTGGGAATCGAAATTGATTCCATAAATCAATGTTGCCGTCTACCTTTGGACAAATTAGTGGCACTACGCTGTAGGTTGCAGGAGACTTCACACGCCAGGAAGGTATCCTTGAAGCAGTTACAGGAACTGGATGGCCACCTGAATTTCGCATGCCGGGTCATTGCCCCGGGATGTGCTTTTGTGCGGCAATTTTGCACCCCCATGTCAGGATACCCCCAAATCATGCGGGATGATTTGGGGGTATGGAATGAGTTTTTGCACAATTTTAATGGGGTCTCCTTTTGGAGACGTGAGTTATTGCTGGAAGCCAAGATGCAGATCCATTCAGACGCATCTGGCTCTTGGGGATTCGGAGTAATATGGCGGGACAGATGGTGCGCCGAGCAATGGCCAGATACATGGCAGACCAAGGGCTTAGGTAGGGACCTGATGCTGCTAGAATTTTTCCCAATATATGTGGCAGCACACATATGGGCACCCAAATTAGCAAATTCAACAGTGCAGTTCTGGTGTGACAACCAATCCACCGTTCATGTGCTTAACACCTTATCTTCCCACAACCCAAGAGTTATGGGGCTAGTGCATGTCTTCACATTATATTGTCTGCGGCATATCATCTTGTTCAGAGCTCGTCACATACTGAGATTGAACAATGACATCACTGACGCTTTATCACATCATCAGGTGCAGCGGTTCCGGGAACTGGCTCCCTGGGCCCGGCAAACACCCGAGGAGATGCCACCAACACTCTGGCGGATTGGAGGGACGAGGTAGAACAGGCCATGTGGCAGTCAGTGGTGCCTAACACCAGGGCTGCGTACCAAAGGGCAGGTAGGGAATTCTTAACATTCTGCAGAACAGCTCAACTGCAGTTAGCCTGGCCCATACCAGTAGAGCACATTCTACAGTTTTGTGTTTACTCCCGAAGGAAGGGCCTAGCGGCCCGCACCATTAGAGGTAAATTGGCGGCTTTGGCCTTTTGGTCCAAGATGAAAGGGGTGCAGGATAATACAGACGACTTTAGAGTTAGACACACTATACGGGGTTGGACACAGGGGTCCTTCCGGACCCCGGACAAGCGACTTCCTTTATCTGCAGATATTTTGCTGGGTTTGAGAGCATTATGGCCCTCATTGTGTCCCTCAGGGTATGAGATGGCCCTTTTCCATGCTGCATCATTAACTGCATTTTTTTGAGCCTTTTGGATATCGGAGCTCTTGGCTAGGTCGAAGGATGACTGTTCTGGTAGGGCACTTCACTTCACTGATCTTCAGATCAAAGACAATGAAGTTCATATATTGCTTTGGCGATCCAAAATGGATCAACTGGGGAAAGGCTTAGATATCTGAATGTTTGCAGCATCAAATCAGGAGCTGTGCCCAGTCAGGGCTCTCCGAGAGTTCGTCGCCACATGAGGCGATTCTCCAGGCGTCTTGTTCCGCCACCAGAATGCCTCCCCACTAACGAAGTACCAATTTTGGTCTATAACAAAGCGGGCACTCTCTAGTTTGGGTTTAGATAATGTGCAGTTTGGGACACATTCATTTCGTATTGGTGCAGCATCAACTGCTGCATCGTTAGGCTTTACACAGAGACAGATTCAGTCAGTGGGGAGATGGCGCTCTGGGGCGTTCAAAGCATATGTTAGGCCGTTGCCTCAAGAATGCACGGCTCTGGCGGGAGTTTAATATTGTCATCTTTGATTCTTAAATCTCCGGAAGGGCTGCACCTCAGTGAATGTGATCATCT
Organism: Anniella stebbinsi; assembly: GCA_029215795.1. Classification (NCBI taxonomy): domain Eukaryota; kingdom Metazoa; phylum Chordata; class Lepidosauria; order Squamata; family Anniellidae; genus Anniella; species Anniella stebbinsi. The sequence continues at coordinate 82,097,090 of JARDYH010000002.1, read as the reverse complement.
GCGGCCATAGCATGATATTTTGGGCCAGCAGGTGGGCAGCCAAGTCAAGTTATGGATTACACCTGGGGCTGAGCCAGTATGCTGATATTCACCGGCTGGGAAGCCGCGGTATGAGGTGGGAGAGCCTCATTCCCACGTTATTGCACTAGTATTCGTGGCTAGCTCCGCCGCAGATAGTGCTCATACATCTGGGGGGCAATGATCTCGGGAGGCTGAAGGGCAAGGCCCTAATTTGGCAAATACGAGCCGATTTTGAGAGCCTGTGGATGCGATGGCCCGGTGTGCGGATCATTTGGTCCTGTATGCTACCAAGGATCAAATGGGGAAAAGGGGGTGAAGCCCTCGAGCTGGAGTGCGCCCGGAGGAGAGTGAACATGGAGATTTATAAGGATCTAACTAAACATGGGGATATTAGTCTTCAGCATCCAGAGATAGTTCGTACCAGGAGGAAGCTGTATAGGCAGGACGGAGTGCATCTGTCTGATGTTGGAAATGATATTTTCTTGACGGATCTGCAGAGGGGTTTGAGCGTAGCAATTTTAGGTAGTGTGTGGGGGGGGAGCGACTAAGCGGACGCTTGTCACCCCTTGTGGCGGTTAGGCACAGGCATCTAGAGTGGGGGGATATTGGTGAGCATTCTCAGGCACCGTTGTGGTGAGGGGTAGAGTCTGAAGCCCAAGGTTGGGAGCCGTGCGGCACCAGCTGGAAGGTTAAGGCTTACCTCTGAGGCTAACCTTACTCACCTGCTCGGAGCCATGTGGCACGAGGGTGGTGACACAGGGAGGCCTCCCTACCCAAATGGGGAGCCCATGGAGTGGTGAGATGGCAGGCGCCACTACGTGGGCCAAGAATGGCTTGCCCGTTCCTAGGATGGCTCTGGATGAAGCCATAATGTAGATGCCCGCTTAGGAGTTACCCCTCTTTGCAGATCTGGTTGAATAAAATGTGGCCCATGTTTAAAATCCAAGTATGTTGTCTCGTCTCTTTATTTGCCATACACTCCGCAAATAATGGTTTTGACAACTGTTCAGGCCCAGGACACATTCCATATATTGTTTTCAAAACGTTTTCAAAGTATTACATCCTGCTTGACGTAGATCTGGCACTGGTATCCTCCAGCTGCTTTGGACTCCAACTTCCATCATCCCTGAACATTGCCCATGCTTGCTGGGATTGATAGAGATTGGAGTCCAAGCTATCTGGAGGGCACCAGGTTAGGAAAGTCTGCCCAAATGTATTAACATTCAATACCTTTGTTGTTACTGAAATCTAGAAAGTATCTCTTAAGTCTCTGGAGTTTTAATGTGTTCTTATTCCTGTTCTTTTATTATATGGATATATTATTATTTTGCTTTGCTATATAGTTTGATTTGTCCCTCGGCATTCCCCATTCTGGCCTGAAGAGGGTTGAACACACACACTTGTGGGTTTTGCCCCCCCACCAGGCCCTGATATGGGTAGAGGGATCCCACTGTTATCTCTGAGCAGAGATAAGATGAGGATTCCCCCACTAGGCTGAGGCTTGCAGGACCAAGTCCTGCAAATTCCAGCTGAGTCCCTTCCTCATCAATTGCATCCCCCATTGGGATGTGAACGGGACGGGAATAAAGCACCCTACTCAGATGGCAATTGGAGGAGCTGGCTCCTGCAAGTGCTGGCTGTGTTGGTTTCTCTGTGCCTCTTCCTGCATGGTGTGGGGAGGAAGTGAGCAGGGTGTGATGACATCACCGAAGGGGAGAGGTCCGCTCCTGCAATGTCATCTGGCCCATTAGCTTGATCCAGAGGGTCGATCTGTTCTGTGGACAAAAACAGGTTGCCCATCCCTATCAGGATTGGGTCCAGACTCCCTGCAGAAACCATGGAATCAAGTCAGAAGATGAGATGGGCCAAGGGGCTCCAGGAGACAGAGAGTAATCCTCTCAAGAGCACATTTACCAGTTAGAGCCGGACAAAGATACCACATCTCCTTCTGTGGGAACTCAGTCAACTTACAGATTGAGAGGGGGAGGGTGTCACAGAGGCACGGGCCAGACGCCCTTTAAGTGGGAACATACTAAAACGAATGACAGTATCTGCCCATAGGGGAACCATACTCGCCCGTAGGGAAACATAGAATAATACTTGTCCATGGGGAAAATATAGCTCCCCATAGGAAAATCATACTTGTCCATGGGGAAACATAGGATAGTGTTTACCCATAGGAAAACATAGGATAGTACTTGCCAACAGAGAAACATAGGATAGCACTTGCCTATAAGAAAACCATACTTGCCCACAGGGAAACATAGAACAGTACTTGCCAATAGAGAAAACATACTTGCCCATAGGGAAACAAAGGTTAATATTTTCCCATAGGGAAAAAATATCTCCCCACAGGAAAATCATACTTGCCCATAGGGAAACAGGATAGTAATTGCCCGTAGGGAAACCAGGCCTGCTCATAGGGAAACATAGGATAGTAATTGCACATAGGGAAAATATAGCTCCCCACAGGAAAATCATACTTGCCCATAGGGAAACCATGCCTGCCCACAGGGAAACATGGGAGAGTAATTGTCCATAGGAAACCAGGATAGCACTTGCCCATGGGGAAACATAGGGCAGTACTTGTCCATAAGGAAATATACTTGCCCTCAGGAGAAAAAATACCTCTCCACAGGAAAATCATACCTGCAAGTATGGTTTCCCTATGGGCTAGTATGGTTGCCCTAGGGGCAAGTACTGTCCTACATTTCCCTATGGGCAAGTGCTGTCCTAAGTTTCCCTCTGGGCAAGTATGGTTTCCCTATGGGCAAATACTGTCCTACATTTCCCTATGGGCAAGTTTGGTTTCCCTCTGGGCAAGTGCTGTCCTACGTTTCCCTATGAGCAAGTATGGTTTCTCTATGGGCCAGTGCTGTCCTATATTTCCCTATGGGCAAATATGGTTTCCCTATGGATAAGTACTGTCATTTGTTTTAGTATGTCCCCTAAATGGGCACAGCAAATTAAGGGATTATGGTGTTCTACCAAGTTAGCCCATCACTGGAGGCTTTCAGGAGAAGACTCTCTCTGAGAGAGGGACTGAGGAAGACTTTCAAGTTTGGTGCTGAATGTGTAATGTTAGATTTGTAAACAAAACAAAAGCCTGGGCTCAGAATTCTTTAATTTTAGTTGTATGCCTTTTAAACCAGGCTTTGGTTGCTGAATCTCAGGGTTCTGCAGGACTGAAGTCTTCCCACCAGTAGTGTAGCAGACTTCTCTGGAATGCAAGCAGCAAGGAGGGGTTTGGAGCTCATCAGATCCCCTAGTTCCAATAATCACTGGAAAGCCATGTTATCAAGGTTTGTGTGTGTTCATAGAGCCCTCCTACTTCTCCACATCAATATTTTACAGGAAATAAGCATTTAACACACAGACGAGGCACTGTAAGATTGGCAATGTTGACATAAGTATAGCTCAAGCCAGGTAAAACAGACTTACAGAGCCAGATAACATTGGTGCAATATCACCTCTTGTAACTCTTAAAGCTCGCAGTCAGTTCTGTGATGTCTGCTGCATAATTGATGGATGGCTGTATTACAGGAAATACAGATGCTTAAAGAACTGGTTTACTTTCTTTAAAATTGGTTGGAATTTCTGTAGAGCTGTTCAGACACTTTGCCAAATGCCAAGGTTTTTTTTACAGCAAATCCTGAGCTGCTTTCTACTATTAGCTTTCAGCATGGATGTAAATGTTACAGTACTGTGATCATTATTCAATCAACTTCAGAGTGCAATCAGGATTTGCCGGCTGAGGGGCTATAGGATATGGATCTAGGATAGGAACCTGAGTTGTGCCTCTGCTGCTGTGGATACCCAGCTGCAACTCCACGGAAATGGTAGCACCCCACCAGCATAGCAGCTTCAACAGGGCAGGGTAGGAAGAGACTTATGCCAAATCCTGTATGCTTTCCGAACCTGACCATACCCCCAAAGCTGTCCGAATTTTGTGATGACTAAAGAGCAAGGCTAAAGAAAATTTCACCCTTTGGCCTCAATAGTGATGGCAGTGTAGAGTGAAAGAGTATTTTAAAAATCACTTGTCTCCCCCTAATCCCACCATATCTATATTGCCACAATATCAGATTTGGCATGAAATTCACAATACACCAATACTATCTCAATCTCAAACAGGAAGACCATACTCAGATTAAAAGGTGTGTGGTGTGGCCTATATCACTAGCCTCATGCTATGCACCCAAAATGTAGCATTCTATTGCACCTGTGCACTTGTGGAACCCATCATTTTCACAATGGGGCTTTGGCACTTCTAACAAATCAGAAACGAGCAGAAAAAACACATCTTTCATGAATAGGACAGGTCAGCGGAGCTTACACAACAGCATTCTGCTGACCTGTCCTGACCCGGAAAGAAGTGTTTCCGCACTTATTTTTTAGAAGTGCCAAAACCCCACAGTGAAATCGATGGGTTCTGCAAGTGCAACAGGAGCAGGGGAAGTGGAGCAGCCCTGTTGGATCCTGGCCCTAGGGCATACAAAGGGGAACGTTGGTAGTGGGAACGGTGGAGAAAGAAGAAAGGCGCTTTGCACAAAACAGGATTACTTGCACACAATAGCAGGCCTCCAGAACACAACCCAGAAAGAGCACATCTCCATGGACAATGAGGGGTCAAGTCTCTCAGAGTGGAATGGGTGCTCCATCACAAAGTCTAGCCTCCTGGGCTGGTTAACTCGAGTGCTATGGGGACATCACTCCATTGACGCCCTAGTTATCTTCTGCCAGTGGACCAACTACTATCGGGCCAGTAGAGCTCACCCAGAATACAAAACTGAGCTGAAAAGCATAAAAATGCCAGGTGCCCAGCTAGCTGCAGCAGCAGCCTCATAGAAATAGGCTGGTGCTATCTGCATAATTGCTGCCAGGTAAGTTTACCTGCCCATCCTGAGGAGGGTGGCAACATGATCACTTCTTCCAACGGTGGCACAGGGGTGGGGAGAAAGGGAGAAGAGATTATCGGTGGCAGCAGGTCAGGGCCTACCCGAGACTGGTGCTGGCCCCATTTAGTTTAACATAGAATGCAGTGGGAGCTGGTGGCTTTGATGTCAGTGGGGTGGCAAATCTGTTCTGGGTTTTGGTCAGAACTCTAAAGGAGCTATTCAAGGTACTGAACCTAGTTTGATAGTTGGATTTAGCACCTTGGATAGCTCTTTTAGAGTTCTGGCTGGTTCTGACTGAAAGCCAGAGCAGATTCATCAACCAACTGAGATCACAGCCACCAACATCCACTGATCGAAAGTGGTGGTTTCTGATCTTCACAAACATAAAAGAGGAAGAGAGGGCAGTGTGTGAACCTGAGGCTCATGATGGCTCATTTTCTGAGCAAGAAAACATGGTTTCCTGTTAAATCTAAACCAGGGTTGTGCGTGTTACATCAATGATAGGAAAGTTGTGACACTGAATAGTTCTCTGGAATTAGGAAGGAAGGACATAGTGGAAAGCTGGAATTATGCAAATGAGCTTGTTGAGTTTTACTGTATTGCCCCCAGACAACTATTGATAGCTTCCGATCAGAAGTATAACAAAAGAAATAGGACATGAAATCTAGGGAACAATTCAGAATGGATGACTGACTGTGTTCCATTCTTTCTTGGCATCAAAAATCTTTCTGGGGAAACAGCAACAACAAAATATTTATTCAGTGGTAACCTGCACCCCACTCCATTATGTGCAAGCTACATTCTTAAGATAAAGACACCTGAAACATCAAAAAGAAAAGGGGGTACAAAATTAATTTGCAGTTGTATTTTTGTATTGTACAGTTTTTGTAAATTCCTTTACTAAGCAGCTGATATATTTATTAAATAAATCTGAGCATTTCCTGCCCTCCATGTGCAGAACAACAGACTTAACGCTATGAAATTATGCAAGAGTAGCAAAATGAACAGAAGTTTCCATAGCCAGATAGCATATTTAAGGCTCAGAATCAATTAAGTGTTTAAAAGTAAACACCCTACTTTCAATTGACTGTCCTGGCAACAAATAACTGCATGTGTTTTAACGAAATGATGTCAACAAGTTTTTGCATTTCCATGTTTCTCACAACTGTTATGCAGGGAGGCACTGCCTCCATTCGATAGAAAGATTTAGAATATTTTCTTACTGATACTTCTCTGATTGAGAACAGGTTCTGGGTAGTGCTTATCTAGGTTTGGTTTCCATGGGAAGGAGAATTATGGTGCTTACTTACACATATACAAATGGAGTATAGTTGGAGCATAGCACACCTATGAAACAGGAAATCCACTAGCCCACATCAGATCCCTAGAGAAGCTGCTCCAGAACAGCACTTACCAATGCTCAGGTAGCTCTCTCCCATCTCTTTCTCTGTCTGGGTAGTATCCCATATTAGTCCTACATAGACCCATTGAGGTGAATGGGACCTACATTAGCCTTAAGTTACTGTGCTGATATAGTGAGCTAAATTGAAGGGAGAAGCAGCAACAGGCCTAGTCCAAAATAAGTTGATGTCCCAGCAACAAGGCCAGGGGTTTGAAGCAAAAACATAAAATTAAAAAAATGGAGGCCAAGCACCAAAGCCAAGCAGCTGATGCAGAAACTGGAAGTGAGGTCCTTGGGTGATGATGAGCTAAGGGGTCAAAGTCCAACAGGGTACCCACTTGTGAGTGGAAGAGGAGATTCCCAAACTGGGTTGGCCTATGAAGTTTTACAGTCAGTAATGGAGAGAAAGAGAGAAGCAGGAGGCCCAACTCACAAAGGAGAATATCTACTGCCACCCAATAATACCCAAAGACACTTCAAATCTCAGTTTTTCAAGCTAAGCTGGTCTGGGCCTGGCCATTACCTACCTGGGAATCTTATGTACGTACCCTGAGCTCCTGGGAAGTGCAAGATACAGATAACAAACCAACACAGACACATGTTTTCCATAGCTGCCAACTGGTAAAACTACCCTGTCTTGTTTAAGGTTTGACCTTCAGGGATGGGATAATGATAAAAATTATTAGCTGTGCTCGGACAACACATTAATCAATGGTGGGTTGAGTAGCCAACTCACAGTTTGTTATTTTGCGGGTACTCTCCACACAACATGTTTCTACACAACTATGGGTGGTTGGAGCTGGCGCGGAGTGGACTAATTGTCAATCCTGCATTTGACTGACACAGCCACCACCCCTCTCTCCTCCCTCAGTCCACCCGGTGCTATCCCAACAGCCATTGCGATTTGTGCAGGTTGTAGCATAGCAGCCGGCATGGTTTGGGCCACTCTTGCCCAGGAACTCTGTAGCCAGCTGAGATAGTCAACTCTACCCTGCAAAAGAGTCCACTAACTCAGTTCGGACAACACAATAACCATCAGTTGTGCAACTAGTCAACTCTGCAGCCTGTTGCGTTTCTCTAGTGGGTCTTTTTGGATGAAAAAGGTCAATTGTGGAGTGTTTTTTGCCCGACAGACAACACAGCTGCATTCGGACAACACATTAGTCAATGGTGGATTGAGTAGCCAACTCACAGTTGGTTATTTTGTGGGTACTCCCCACACAACATATTCCTACACAACTGAGGGTGGTTGGGGCTAGCACGGAGTGAACTAATAGTCAACCCAGCATTTGACTGACACAGCCCCCGCCCCTCTCCCCACTCTCCCTCCTCCCTCAGTCCTCCCAGTTCTATCCCAGGAGCCTCTGCAAGTTGCACCAGTCGCTTTGATCGCTCTTGCCGCCTGCCTCTATGGGCTGGTGTTTTAACCCACTCACCACACGCCATTAACACACTCACCCCTCCACACAGCATTTTAAACAACTGGCTTCAAGCTAAACAACTTGCAAGCCAGTTGTTTCTCTCAGTTGCTTATTTGGGCAGAATAGCGTACCTTCAGTAGTTTGTGAGCAGTGTGTTACCCTCCACACAACACAATAAGCAACACAACTGACGATTGTTTCCTCCCCCCCAGTTGCTTAATGTGTTGTTCGAATGCAGCCACTGTTGACTACTAAAACCACTGGTGGTTGTGTTGTTCGAACTGAGCCATTATCTGGTAATTGGTGCAGATCATCTGGTGTTAAAAAGGCTGGTTCAAAAGTTAGAGGCTACCCTATCCATTTTCTCTTTCGATTCTGCTGGCAGAGCAGGTCCCTGCTATGAAATCAATTTTGTTATACTCTGCTTGGGCAAGGCACTGGCAGCTGATTTTGTGAATTCCCTTCCACTTCAGCCCATATCAATGCAAAGGGTCCCTCTACCCTCAAGAGAGGCTCCTTGGGAGGCACAGAGGGTTGTAGTGGGAAGGAAACAGAAAAGCTCCACTGTATAAGCCCCCTTCCCCAACTGGTGCCTGCCCAATGCTTTGGATTTCAACTCTTATCAGCCCCAGCCAGGATGGCTAATGGGCAGGAATGATGGAAGTTGTAATCCAAACCACCTGGAGGGTATCAGGTTGGTGAAGGGTGTTATAAGCAGAACTCTGTTTGCCTAACTCTGGGTCCATTAGGATCCATTATATTTTCCTTCACCAATTGCTGTTTACTTTCCATCCCACCCTCCTGGTAAGCAGATAAAATGTAATGATGTACAGCAGTGTTTAAACTGATTAATGTTCCAACCTGATATTGGGGGGAAAGAATTCTGGAAGTGTTTGGTAAACATCATTTTCAGTATGATCTTCTTGTGCCTTACTTTCAGTTATCACAGTGAACTGAAGTTGCTTCCATTAGAAGTGCCACTGACACCATCTCACAACCATTGTTTGTGAGGAGCAGGCCTGGGTCAGTTGATGCAGGTCACTAAACTAAAAGCAAAGCTTTGCATTTAAGGAATGCTGTGTAAACATCTCAGTCTTTCAGCACCCAAGTTTTGTAGTACAGGCCAGGCATTTATCCCTGTATAGTAACAATAATTATAAAACAAGTAACAATGGTTAATAGTAATAATAAAAGTAGTTAACTAGGGGATTATGTCATGCCAACCAACATCTGAAAAATACAATTGCTGGTAGTCATAGAAACTTGCCACACTTCTAGCAGGGTAATTGTCTTTTACAACTGCTGGCAGGCAGACATTTTACAACTTAAAACTGTTTCATTATTACATCCTTATGCCAAGAAAAGTTTGTTCTGTTGAATTTCTGCCCTTTAATTAGCTTTAGGAGGCCCAGGAGCCCTGCCAGGGAAAAAACGTTATTTATCAGTTATGGTTACCATGCGGTGAAGGAAAGGCACTCTATTATTTCACAGTGTTTAAAGGTTTGAGGCTTGTCTTAGTTTTGAAATCAAAAGGCCCTGTCTTTATTCTGTACTTACAGAATACCAGAATCATTTGGGATCTAATGGAATTGCCTTTTTTTTAAAGAACCCAACATCATTTTAGTTAGCCCATAGCCATTCTTTTTAAAATACTGATGTTTACAGGAAACACTCAAGATAATTTAAGAGAAGTGATCCTTTAACCACATACCATACTCATGACCAAGGTTGTAAACTGGTGGTCTTTTCCCTATAGGTTCCTTTATAGTTTTATTTGCAAAGTGAACTCTGATCCACTTTTGTAATTGTGGGTACAGAACTAGGGATAAGAAAATCTTCCACATTAATTATCCCCAAATGCAAGACAATGATGTGGCACTAAAAAGACTACATCTGAGCAAGACATATTTCCAATGTGCAAAAAATAACAAGCACCTGGAGGATGAGGGATCCACCTTACATACCAGACAGGAGCACTGTTTTTCTCCTGGCAGATGTTCACTGCAATATGACAAAGAAATTCAACAGAAAATAAAAATTCTTTACCCTCTATATTAAAAAAAACTTAGCCTGTTGAATTTGTGCCTATTATACAGCTGCTATAGGTGGAAAACTTTTTTTGCTAAGAGCAGGAAACTGTGCGTTTGTCAAGGGCCACCTGTTAGTAGTGGGCAAGAATGGGCAGAGACACCCCTTTTCTCAACCTTTTTGAAAACCCCTTTCCACATTCCCTCATCATCACAACAGTTAAAGCTGCAGGAGCCCTGCCCTCTTGACCAGATACAAAAGAGGGAGTGTGCAGCTTTAACTGTTGCATCGAAGAGGGAATTTCACCAGGTGCTGCATGCATACAAATGCCACCTGCTGAAATTCCTTTTTCTATACAATTGTTAAAAATACAAGAGCCCTGTCCTCCTTTCCATATGGTCACCTGGGGAGGGGGTGCTCTTGCCAGGCAGCTTCTGACCCTTCCATCTCTCCGTCTGTTTCAGCTCACCCACCCCATTTCCCCCCTCCCCAGCCTCCTTGTCTCCCTCTGGATTCTCCCATTGCATGAAACAAGGCGGAGGGTGACCCCTGTTTTAGAAGCATAAGAACCATACGGGTCGGGGGAGTGAGTCCACCGCCTATGCTTAATGGGCTTATCTCCGTTAATTAATTCCCAAATAACGATCACCTGTGCCTGGAGTCCTGCTCACAGTCGCTAATGAGGATTAAGAGTGCAATGCTATGCACGCCTGCTCAGAAGTAAGCCCCACTGGACCTGCTCCAAGCAAGCACCTATCGGAAGATTGCAGCCGCCTTCTTCAATAAACATGCATCCTGGGGCTCCCAACAAGGAAAAGGAAAAAGTGGGGGCGGGAGAAAAAGAAATCCTCTATCTTCAGAATGGATGGTGGTAAAGCGATTGCTTAGAAGCCTATTCGGACGAGGAGGAAAATAAAGTCTTACATGAAATAAGAGTGCACGCATAGAATTGCAGCATTATCTCTTTGGCATTAAGCTCCATAGGTATAAGTTAGTATCACCCAAAGGAGCATCCTCCCAGCCCAGCACGCCTGATATAAGATAGGGTTCGCGGGCAACCTTCGAAGAACCACACCAAGTTCCCCTCCACGAAGAGCGGCTCTTCTCCCTCCTCTTCTTTCGCTCTCCCACACCGGGAGGAAGCGAAGGCTTTACTACCCAGCAGGAAGCTTGTGGGCGCCTCTGCCAGGGGGCGGAGCTAGCATGTTAAGGCCAGTGGAGGGGGGCGCGGACGGGTAGGCGGGAGCAGAAGCGTCCAGCATCTCTCCGCTTTCCAGACGCCTGGGTCTGCTCTGGGCTGTTGCTGTGGTGCTTCCCGTGTCTCGGGCTCGTGGCTGGCTCAGCACAGGTAGGGACACTTCCTGTCTGCATTCCTCCTGGGCAGGCTGGCATTTTTCTTCTCCCTCTGCGATCTACACAGAAGCAGCCTAATTGGAGGTGCGCGTTTTTCGCCCTCCCGGCTACTCTTGTGGGCAGGTGGGGTGGGGGGGCTGCCATCCTTCTGACTAACCGTGCGAAAGGATTGCACTGATAAAAAGTCAAATCCAACCGACGTCCTACTTAGAGTAGAACTATTGAAATGAATGGGACTCAACGTCAATCATGACGAACTTAAGTCTCATTCCTTTCTACTTTAAGTAGGGCTTGTGTTGGATTTTACCCGAGAGTTGTGCACAATTTGTGTTTTGAGTGGGCATCGAGTACTTTTTTCTCATTTTTTAAATGGATTATGGAGCGGGAAATCCCCTTCACTACTATCCCTCTCATTCCTTACTCTGGATTGACTTCGTTTTTTACCCGGTGCGTTACATCTGTGAATGTTGCTTAGCACCTGTGTGTGTGTGTGTGTGTGTGTGTCGCGTTCATTTCTAGCCACTTCTTCCAAATGTTCATGATTTGAATTGACAGATAGGAAAATGCACTAATACGATCGATTCTCCAAACCCATTGTCATTGAGGAATCAAATCATGTGCGTTAAAAGTTGCTGTAAAGTTCCCTCGCCCCCGCTCCCGTGGAATAACTTTTCCCTCTCTGCCCTTGGGTCAGTATATCTTAGCGCCAGAGCCATTTAGCAGCAGAAAAAGCAGCAACAGGGCTTCCTTTGCACGAGAGAGGCTATTTCTTTTAAAGTGGGAACTCCCGGAAGGGTGTGTGTGTTCCTGGTATTGTGACTTGTGCATGAACTACCACTATCTTTTTCCGCCAGCAGCTTTCATTTAATGAGGCAAGAACTCCTCTTTCAGTTCAGAAAGTAGTTCAATAGAAAAGGGAGGAACCGTTCCTCCGGCAAATTTAACTGATTACCAGAGAGGTATCCTTGTGGATTAGTTGCCTTCAAACGAACAAGGAGACACTTTTGTTTCTATTTGCATTGGGCGGGCAGGCGTGGGGGGAGGTGTTGGTGCCTGGTTCAGCTTAACAGAAGGGCAACAGTAGGTTGTTTGCAAGGCCAGTGTGCATTTGCCTAGTAGTGCATTTATTTTGATGTCACTAGTTGGTACAGTTGTTTGCCGTTCATGTTCACAATCTTTTATACTTTGATAGCTGTAAGTGTCAAACACCAGGTTCACTTCCTTAGCTGGTGTACTACTAGTAATGTGCTCCAGTAATTTACGTGCAAGAGCTTCATATATATCAAAGTATAAAAGATTGTGAGCATGAATAGCGAACAACTGTACCAACTAGTGACACCAAAGTAACAGGCGCAGATCAGAAGAACCCCCAAAAAGGCAGCTGATGCACTCCAGAATGAGCACTTTAAAACATCACTTACTTTTTCCTATGCTATGAGTGGAAAATCAGAAGTATGCTTCACTTCTGGCAGGCAAAATTCTCTTTGTCGGAGCAGAGACATTGGCTCAATTCGGACGACACAATAAACAACTGGTGTGGGGGAAATAATCGTCAGTTGTTTTGACTATTGTGTCATCCGAATGCTGCCATAGTCAACTCAGCGCTGATCCTAATCCACACCACGGTTGATTATTTATTACCATGTTGTGTGGGGAGTACCCCCTAGTTGAACAACTGTAAAGTTGATTATTACCCCACCATTGACTATTGTGTCGTCTGGACAACACGATAGTCAATGGTGGGGTAATAATCAACTTTACAGTTGTTCATCTAGGGGGTACTCCCCCCCACAACATGGTAATAAATAATCAACCGTGGTGTGGATTAGGATCAGCGCTGAGTTGACTATGGCAGCATTCGGATGACACAATAGTGAATACAACTGACAATTGTCCCCCCCCCCAGTTGCTTATTGTGTCGTCCGAATTCAGCCTGTGTGTTGCAAATACACCAGCAAAGATGTCAGTGTTGAGGCAACAGAGGTGCCTGATCTTGCTTGCCATCATCAAGAGGCAGACACAAGGATCATTTGGCACATCCAACATACATCTCATGGTAGTGATCAGGCAGAGAATACCCTGGTTAGTGCAAATGACACTGATGTGTTGGTTCTGTTAATTTACCATCAAAAGCACTTCCTAAACTCTTGGGTTTGGTTTGATTGTGGTGTTTCTTCTAACAACAGCAGAAGGACGATCAATGTAATTTGTACCACAGAGGAGCTCGGACATGATCTGGTAGAGGTCTTGTCTGGCTACCACGTTTTTACAGGGTCTTATTTCACAGCTGCATTTGCAAGACTGGGAAAAGTTAAACCATTTGAAATCATCAAAAAGAATCAAGGATTCCAAGAAATTCTGAGCCAGCTAGGTGAGGCATTAACTTTAATCAAAGAAAAGATAGCTGGGTTGGAGAAATTTGTCTGTGTCATGTGCAGTCACCCTAGATACTCATATGTGAGAGAAGTAAGATACAGTTTATTTATGAAGAAAACAACACCTAAGATCCAGTCTAAGGCATTCTCCAAAGTTAAAGGGATTGACCCAACAATGCTGCCTCCATCTAAACCTGCACTGATCCAAAAGATTAAAAGAAGCAATTCAGTGTCATGGCTGTGGAAATGAGCAGATTGTAGAAAACCTGACGACAGGTTTGATTCTACTGAACATGGCTGGTACTTGGAAAATGGCAGGTACCACATAAAATGGTACGATGGTCCAACACTCCCAGAAAATCTTGTAACGGCCACAGAAGAGCACAGTGAAAAAGAAGACGAGGAAAGTGATTTTGACAGTGATGATAGCAGTTCCAATGAAAGTGAAGAGGACAGCCAATTAAATGTATTTGTTAACCCTTCTCACAGAACATAGTTTTTATTTTGTAAATTGTAAATTTTTGCTGAAGATTTTAAAAACATTTGTTAAAAACAATTCAACCTAATAGTCTTTTTTTATATATATCATCATACTCATCCTGTTTGAAATTTTGTAAAGAACATTTGAACATGTTCAACTGTAGAAATCACAGTTGAACATGTTCAAAATGATTTGTGCATCAGATCGAGAGATATTTAGGGTGGATACTTTTGAAATGAAAGCCCTGTATGATAAACTGTAAAAATCATATAATCCTGAGAAAGTGGATGTATAATGAGATATCACTCATAATTCCCTAAGCGTTGGGGTAAACCACATGTTATTATACATTTTCTTAATCCTCATTAAAAATGCAACTTTTTTGTTCTTGAGTATTCTTTCGAAAGTCATATAGTTTTTGAGTAAATCATGGTTAAATGTCACACATAACCAATGTGAACATTGATTTTATATGTTCAAATGAAATTTTCTCAAAAACTAGAGTTAACAAAAATGTGTAATTACAAAAAGTATTTGTCATTAAATTTGTAACATTTCAGAAAAAAATTATCTCTGTAGCATAAACAGCTGAGAAGTTATGCATATTTAAATGTGGCAACTACATAATAGCGTGGCAGCCATATTCATGACATCATCACGCAGCCCCCTCCACTGGAATTTTGTAAGACTCACTTTTCTGAGACACATCTGTCATATATAAACAAAAAATATTCACTAAGCTTTTGGATTTTTGGCATACACTGACCCATTGTTTATAACAATTGTTACTCAAGCAATGGGTTGTATCCCGTGTTAGTCTTTCTCTGAGTTCACCCATAGTGTAAATACCCTTGGTGTGTTTTCAGAGGCAGGCTAAAACTTTTCTGTTTCAGCAGGCCTTTGGGGAGCAGTTCAGACCTTTGTGGATGTACTGCTTATAGTTTGGATTTTTTTTAATTATGTGTATTTAAAATACTTTCAAACATTTTAAATATTTTAAAATTGTACTATGTTTAATTATATTTTTAATTTTTGTATATTTTTATTTGTTTTAACTGTACATGTTTTAATTTGTAAGCCGCCTTGAGTCCCATCATTGGGAAAAAGATGGGATATAAATAAATATACTACTACTACTACTACTACTACTAATACAAATGGTGCTTAAGTGAAAGTCCCATTCATTTCAAAGGTAGTACTCAAAGTAAGACCAACATTGGATACAACCTATAGAAAGATCAGCCCAATCTGGGAGTGGGTTGAAAGTTACCTCCATAAATAGCACCCTTGTTTTTATAATTGGTGACTGGGTAGTATTCTTCAATAGTGCTGGGTACTGAACCTAAATGCGAACATAACAAAATGTAATTCTATTCAAGTGAGTGTAATTACAAAGTCATCCAATAGACTCGCATGGGTTAAATCCAACATTGTACACGTTAAATTCTGCTCATGCGACAGTGCTATCTTGTTCTCTCTTCCCCCATGCACCCCTTCAGATCTCTTCCAGAGGGTCCCCCATGGCAGCCTGCTGGGGAAGGAGGAATCTCTCTCACTGATGGAATTTGTTCTATAGGTGGGGGGCTGCCATTGGATACAACCCAAGCATTTTAAATTCAAACAGTCCTTGCTAGAGGAGCATGAATTTTATTTTAAAATCCTTTACAATGTAAAATTTACATGTTCCAAGAGGAGCTGAATGATTCTGCTTGATTTATAATGCAATCTTTTAATTCGGGATTGTTGAGTACTTCACCTGCTCAACCCGTGATTGGAACTAGTATTGTGAAAAGTTCCTAGTAGGTCTTGCTGTTATTTCTGAGTGCTAAAGTAGTGGATTAGACAAGTAGGTAACGTAAAGGCTGTTCTACTTCACCTAGCAATTCAAGTGCAATTGCCGCTTCATTTATTAAAGTGGGATTTATATGAGATATCTTAGTGCAGAACAGTGACCAAATATCTAAATAAGATTTGCTCTCTACTTAAAGTAACTTTGCTCTGCTAATTCCTGCATACAGGCTACTTCTCTAGTCTATCTCATGGAAAAATTACATGTAACTTGAAAACATAAATATATGTAAAAGCAGAAATGCTTATTTTAAAAAAATGCAAATTATTTTTAATGCCCAGCTGTATCCTATTTTTAATACAATGGTGTAGTAACTTTCTTAGGATACTTAGCATTCAATGAATAAATAACTTGTGTGATTTTGAAATTCTTCAATGATAGAGAATTTAAAAACAAACAGATGTTTATCTATTCTATTATGGGATTCCTAATACTTTCATGGGTCAACAAAGCTAGATATTTCTGACATTAATTAGAAAATATGATATAATTGAGAATTTTGGAGCAATTAGAAAAGTTTCTCACACTTTGAAGGGGGGAGTCCTTTTCCCATTTTGTAAATGGAGGAGGCAACTTTTTAATAAACCAAAGATGCCAGTTAGAGGGCTGTCTTTCACTCTCTGACTCACTCCTCACCCCCCCCCCATTTTAAATCACGTGATTATATCTTTGGCCAACTTGTAAGATCAAAGACTGAATACTGGTGCAAATTAACTTGGTCTATGTTTCAGGTATGCATGCTAAAGATTAGAGATGTAAAATTTCTGGTTTTATTCGGGGGAAATGGAATGTTTAGTAAAAATTGAAAAAAATGCAATATTAGCACTTTTTATGGATTGAAAGTCACTTTATTACTTTAGGAACATAAAATGTAGTTATGTACAAGTTGGTTTGGCATAAAACTATCACATTTGGTATATTAAAAGTATAGTGCATTCAAGCAATTATTACAAATTGAATTTACTTTTTAAAATTTTTACTTTTTTAAAAAAAAACAAATGGAGCTACAAGCTCCTGAACTGTAAGGAACACCTGAACTGTAAGGAACCTCTTTGGTTTTGCCAGTTTATGAGGAGCAGGCAAAAAACAATTAAAAAAACAAACAGAAGAAACCATTAACATTAGCAACAAGAAAAAATATTTATGGCCCCCTCCACAAGGATGCGCTTTTGCGCCCGGTTCGGCGATTATGCGCATTATCACTGAAGCGCATTTACTCCTAATCCCTCTGCACGGGAGGCGGCGAGAGGCGGCGAAACGCATTAATTGGTGTCCAAAAAGCGCTTTACAAGAAGTTAATGCGCATAATCGCTTGTTCACATTGCGAAAATGCGCTTTAACGGCCGGAGCAAAATAAAAGTCGCTATTTAACGCGCATTTGATAATGCGCATTATCACGGAGATAACGCGCCTGTACGCCCGTTTTGCGCTCCGCTGGTGTGGAGGTAAATTTTTTAATGAGCCTTCAAAGAGCATTAAACCTCTCTTGTGGAGGTAGCCTATGTCTCTGCTAGTCCTCCACAGTGTCAAGCAGACATAAAGCACCCATCCCCATAAAAAGAACTGAGAAAAAAGAGGGACCAAGATTCAATGAATATGCATGAAATTTAATCAAACTTATTTTCTTAGCTAAAGCTATCACTATCAGTTTCAGTCTCTGCTTCAATGGCAGTAACCCCTAGAGGCAGAAATGCATCTTGCTCTTGTGTTTGAGAGCTGTAGACTCAGTTTGCAACCTAGGATTCGCTTGTCCTCGGTGCACAGAAATTGTACTAATCTGATACTGTACATAGTTTTTAGAAATCTTTTGGAGAACTAAATATATAAACACCTTGTCTTAAACATTTTATGCATCATGATAAAATAAAACATTCCATAATCTGTTTTTCTTCATTTTTTAAAAAAATTCCAATTTTTCAAAAAAAAAAAAAAAGCTTCAGAAAAAAATGGAAAAAAACCATTTCCCCCCCGAATTTTTCTGGTTTTTTTCTGGGCCTTCACATCTCTACTAAAGATGTGGCTAAATATCCAGTGGTGTCATTCCACAAAATCAAATAGCGCTAGTGGAGCTTCTCTGAATCTTTCCATTGTGCAAGTGCTTGCACATTACGCTTGCACAGCTGCTTGTGCAAACACATTTGTGCAAACATAACTTCAGCAGGATTCTCCTCTTGTGCATCTAGTTGGAACTTAGTTTTCACAAGCACAAGGCCATTTGTGTTAGTGGAATGATGCAGTTGGATACTGCCCATGGATCCCTTTGTTTTAAAAGGAGTTGCCTGTTTGTCCTATGTCACCAATAGCATAAAATAATTGCAATAAATTTTATTTAGTATTTTAACATCCTTTCTAAGTTTTACAGAATACCTCAAAGACATCGCATCAAATTAACATCCTGGAAGCAGGGAGGTATAAGGAATGGGGGGGACCGTGTGGCTTATACAATCGCAGCGTGTTTAACAAGCCATTGTGGCCTGCTGGATTTACATAATTGCCCTCATTGGTGTGGCTTCCCCATGTCATGCGAACCCAGCGAGGGTGGCTTGTTGGGATGGGTAAAAAAAATTCCTACAACAGCCCATCGATTCCAGATGTTTGTTACCCACCTCAACAAGCCACTCTCACTGGGTTTGGAGGGAAATTATGCAAATCCATCTGGCACCCAATCAACACTTGCAGGATGGTTAACAAGCTGCAGTGACTTGTTCAAAGAGGGATTTCCTTCCCAGTGCAACAAAAATGGCAATGAAATTTAATCTTCACTGAATAATCTTTAAATCCTTAAATGACTCCAAGAGGGAACCTTTGACATTACTGAAGTCTCTGTCTACCCTGAACTTAAATGGCAACTCTGTGATGAATTGCTTGGCACTCGATGACAGCCAGGACCTAAGCAATGGCGAAGAGCTGTCTGTGTTCCTAGGCAGAATGAGTGGATGTGAGCAGGTTGCTCAGTATTTACCTGGCACCATGCCTCCTTTTCTAAGTTGTTCTGAAAAGGATATCTGTTTAATGGGAAGAGGAGGGGGTTGATGGCTTTTAAACAGGGGTGTGGGTTACCAATTTGGAAACTCTACTGTTCCAAACAAGTCTTCTAAGTAAGGCTATAGGTAACAGGTTTCAAATCTGCCAGGAACAATAGATCCTGTTGTGTAGAGACACAAAGGCCTCCTCTGTTTTTGGTAACTCTTGGTTGATTTGTCCCTTCTGCTGAAATTCTCTTCCCTTCCTTTTTAATTTGTAAGAAGTAATTATCCTGCCATCACAGGACGGTAAAGGTAAGCTTGGGTTTCTTTAATAAGGTGGTGTCAGTGAAAGCCTTGATTGTCATCTCACTCTAGCTGAGCAACCACCATCCATTTCAATGGAATTTGTATAAGGGTGTCAAGGAAGTCTCATAAGCGAGAATGAAGGTTGCACAGGAATAGTGTGCAATGGATTGCACCCACTAGGAAGGGTTCTTTGAGACAAACATTGTGGAAATTCACTGACTAGTAATGGTGCTACATCATTTATAACGACTTTCAGGCCCCACTCAACCTTTTCACAATGAACAGATATCCTTTTAATGATGCTACCCATATTTCTTCCCCTTTTGATGAGGTGTCTGTTTTCCAGAGAGCACACTTGTCGTATCTTTGTGATATTGACTCCCTCAATCCTGGATCTGGCAGTATTGTAAACTCTGCAGATCTATACAATCTCTTTTCTCAAATAAGCAGTGTTTGCAAGAGTTCCCCCAGAGCCTTCCCCCATTATAAGCTCTTTTGTTTGATGCTTCAGATCTCATTCTTGGGAACAATGGTGTAGCCTTGTTTACATGATTGAGGCAGTCAGGTCAAATCTAGATAAACAGTGGGCATTTTATGTTTGCTATGGTAGCCACCATTCTTTTGAAATTTGCTCCCTCTCGCTCTGTCTCAAGTGGAAGATGATACATGAATGATGACTAGGATATATTCCTGTGCTGATTATTAATTGCAGACAGTTTGTGAGCAACTGGTTGCCAGCTTGAAAAAACATTGCAATAATCTCCCCTTTTGAATTCCTGCTAGAATTAGTAGGAATCTTTTCCCCACTACTAACCCATTTCCTTTTTTTTCTTGTATTGCATTCATTATCATAATACAAAGATGATATCAAAGTTTGACACCAAAGAATCACACCAGGAAAGAGGAATGAGGTTAATAATAGTTAATAAATAATAAAAAGGCTTCGCTTTTCTATAAATCGGTCTTCTGCTACCCTCTCCTCTCAAAGTCTTACAATGTTTGTCAATTATATTATAGTGGTTATGTCCCTTTCTAATCCAGTTACAGATTTATGAAAGCAATAAATATGAAATACATGGCCTGCTCAAATCTAAAGTTCTCTAACTTGACTAAGTGGCTAACATGGTGTCATACAATTTAACAATGCTCCATCGGTGATACAATCCAATCTGGGTAGATTTGGGTTTCAGTTTTTTAAAAAACAATATTGCAGTGACTTCTCATTTAGGAAAAGGCACGCTTGGAATTCCAAATAAGAATAATGAGGTGCTGTTGTAATTCGAAGTGTTGTATTTGAACTGGGGCACCTGGTTTCAAATCCTCACTGGATTACTTTGATTCAATCATTGACCTGGTTCACATGTATTGGCAACCAAAGTACGGATTGAGTATGGGCTATCATTGAATCATGGATTGTTGTTGAATTGTGGGTTGTCATTATGTGTGAGTCCTGTACTATGGTTAACTATGGGTTGTTAACCATGAATAACCCAGAGTTCACAACTCAATAACAAACCATGGGTGATATCTTCTTAGGTTATTCGTGGATAACAAGCCATAGTTAAGCCATAGTGCAGTGTTTGCATGTAATGACAACCCACACTCAACCCATACTTTGGGTTGTTGTTACATCCAAACTATGCATTGTTTTTGTCTAACCTAACTCACAGGATGCTTAATGGCAAAATCCATGTGTAACAACCTTGGCTTCCTGGGGAAGAACAGCATTCAAATGTAAAAATATTTTTACATGTATTAACATCACTGTCTTGGAACAGATTCACTCATTATCGGGTGGTAGATATTGTGTACATTTGTGGCAGCAAACTCACAAGGAGGAGGAGGCAGTCCTTGCTTTCTGGCATGTGTATCTCTTTGATGCACCAGGTGAAAATGCCAATCTGCCACATCCATGTGCTTTGCTTTCACATATTCCTGTAAAATGTTTTTTGTATGTGCCTTAAGAACTGAACATGCAAAGTGGTCCAGAACACAAAACAGTTGACATGGGGAAAGTGACATGCAATCTGAATCCAGACTGCTGGGGGAAACATAAATCGCTCTTGCGGGAGGTATGAATTGCTGGCTTGTAGGAGGCTTTTGAAAATAGCATAGTCTGTCCCACATTTTAACTTACTGTGCCTTTCCTTTTTCCCTTAAATCAAGCTTAATGAAGCTCCATGTCTAGTGGTTGAAGAACAGGGAAGTCCTACCACATTGAAGGTAAGAAAATGCCAGGTTGCCACAAATATTCAATGGTCCTATATCAAATACCTACCTGGCTGCATAATGCCCGGCTCTGTATGGCTTACATGAGATGGGGAACACCCTTGTATTCACATAGAAAAGTACTATGGAAACCCTATAAGATGGATATATTACAGGGAACAGGGAATTTCAATCCGGCTAGGTAGCATGAGGCTGCGTGTTCTGTTCCTTCCTCCAGTGTCACCGTCCATTCCAGCCCTGACTTTCCCATACTAAAGTGGTGGTTCTACCTGTCCTCAGTGGGATGTTCTGAAAAGTCTCCCTGCAATCAGAAGCCCTGCTTTGTTTCTTGTTATGTGGAGACTTCCAACTGCACTGAGCTCAACAGATGTAGAAGCCGCCTTCAGACCTTCCCGTTCAATGCCGGAAAGTTAGTAGTGTGGAAGGTGGGGCTACCAAGGGAGTAACCCCCACACTCCTTGCACAAGAAAGGACTGAATCTGTTAAAGATCTATGTAAGATCTTAATTAGTCTAGCAATGCCATTATGTGTTTGAAGTAATGGTTCTGTTACTAGAATCTGATATTACATTGTCCTTTTTGTACGATGTTGTTACACTGTTTTATTATCCACTGTGGCTTCCCAATACTTCCAGGAGGTGCTTCTGTATAGTTTGCTTCTTGGTGATGATATGGGATTTCCCTGGTTCAAATCTCTGCTCAGCCATAAACAAAACTGAGTAGTCATGGGCAGGCTATTGTGAAGCAAGACATGACCTGCCCCTGCCCATTTGTAATATGGGGTTAATACCAGTCTATCCTATGGGGCTGTTGTAGGGATCGCTGAGATAAGGTGTGTGAGATGCTTAGAGCACTTACAATAAGTAATATAATTCTCTTCCCTCAAATTGCCTTCTCTTTCCCATGTATAACGCTCAAGAATCCCCCTTGCTGAGTTTCAGGCTATCTGCTAGTTTTTTGGTTTGTGATTTTGTAGTATATCCTATAAAAAGTTCATATTTCTGTTTTGTATCATCAGCTAATGTCACCGGTGTGTGAATGGCTTGTATGAGTAATTATGAAAGAACAGACCAGCATTCGCATCTCTGGAATGCTGCTGGTTATCTTTCCTGTCTATCTTTCCATTACTAATACACTGTGCATGCAGTTTTTTTTAGCCAGCTGTGTACCAATTATGTTACAGTTTTGTCTAATGCACCTTTCTCAGGACTTTTTAAAAGTGTTGTCTTGGGACTAATCGGATTAATTGCATTCCTGTTCTCAGCTAGAGCCAATATTTTTTATCAAAGAGAATTTCCTTTCTCTGCAATTATCATTTATTATACCTTGTTGATTGCTGGCAATTGCTACACAAGGTTTACTCAAAGTTGTTTGCTCTAATGTTCCCAGGCAAGTGGCTAACTTCATTTCCCCTATTTTAGATTTAGGCACCATATTTGCCCTTTCACAACCTTCTGGGCTCACACAATTTCTCCATATTTTCTCAAATGTCTCCATATTTTCTCAAACGTGAGATCTAGCCATTTTAGATCTGGTCAGCTTCCTCTTCCAAGATCCAGGCATGAACACCATCAGAATATGTAAGTGTTGTTGAGATGTTCCCTGTATTCACCTCTGACCTTTGGTTCTTTCTTTGGTTTTTGTCAGTGACCCCAGTCAGGCATTCAAAAGTTCTATCTTGTGCCGGGGGGGGGGGGGGGGGGAGGGAGGGAGGAAGAGATTATGGATACATGTTGTGGGCCCCACCTCCTCCACCTGATGAGGGAGGTCTGTAGCCAAAATGTAACCACATTCAGCTGAACGTGGTTGGAGTTCCATGTGACTGGGAACTCTGACTTATCAATCTAAAGGTTAATTTTATCTGCTGGCTAAGTAGCAAGGAAAGTTTATTAACACTGCAGTTATATTGAGCTGAGAGCTTAGAAGAGGGTGCCTGTCTTTGGGGGCAGGGCCGGGGGCAAAGGTACATATTAGGTTAATCACACTTTTTAAAAAACGCTGAGGTTGCCTCTTTCCTTTTGCAGGAATAGTTGCCACTGGGGCCTGACTCAGTGCTGTGATTTGGACTGCAGCCCCTGTACCAGTTTCTGGCCAAAAATTAGCCTCCTGCTCTTTGCCCTCGAAGATGCTGTTTCCTTTCCTTCACAATAAAGGCCCTTCACAAAATTAAGTGTTGTTTTTTTTTAAAAAAAAGTGATTCACTTACCATATAGTTTGACCCTTAACATTTTGGAGGTGAGCAAGTGACACTTCTAAGGCACATCGTTTTATCAACAAGTCTAAATGGTGATTAGTAGTTCTTATCTCTCACCCTCTTTCTGTAGTATTGCAAGGTTTCATGGATGCAAATGGGACTCTGGGCACTTTTGATAATGAAATAAAATGCTACTTTAGAGCACATCTCATCTTCCTTATTTTTTCTTTCAATAAGCTACGTTAGTTAATATAAAATAGCTAGCACCCCAAATGCTTCTACACATACACTTATGTGGTTTAAAGTAATGTCTTGCTTGAGTTTAAGATTTACCTTATTTGGACATAGGGCTAATCTGAAAAGAGCCTGCTAATCTGTAATAAGAACATTAAAGTGGGTTAAGTAACCTATGTTTAATTTGGTTAATTGATCCTATTATAAAAGAGTAGAGAACTCCTTTTCTGTGTAACTCCTTTACTGGGTGTGTGTTTTTAACATTCTATGCAAATTCATAAAATGAAAACAATAGTCAATCCAAGTAATGAAGGGCAATTCCTGTACTTCAGTTCTTACATGCTGCTAATTTATGTTCTGTACTAACATAAGCAATTCTAATGCCCAAAGCATTTCAAAGGTATGGTATACACGTGAGTAAGGAGTAATGCAGAAGTACCATTTTTGTATTCAACATCCTTTTGTTGTCCCACTGTGACAATGAACCTAGCCAAAAGGGGCTGTTGTTATCCCAAGGGAGAAACACTATTAACGCCAGTTATCACTTCCAGGATGGGTATAAAACATTATGCAAGGATCAGTGCTACATACATGAATCAGCCCTCCCCCATCCCAAATCTTTTGGGTTGGTGGGCACATTTAGTGTTGTGGGACCTTTCACAAAATGGTGGCTGGTGGGGGGCTTGCCCATTCATAAAAGTCACAAAACATGCATTTTATAAAAGGCAAACTGGTGAAACTTTAAAAAAAATTACGTACAAGGCGCAGAGGTTAGGGCTAAAGCTCCAAAATTCAAAACCACCCTTTTGAACCCAAATAAGGATGGTGCTGGAGGACAGTACCCTGCTTTGCAGTATAGCAGTCTCCTAGAGACATTTTTTCTCCCTGTCCCATAATACTAGAATCCGGGGTCGT
This sequence comes from Anniella stebbinsi, assembly GCA_029215795.1. Classification (NCBI taxonomy): domain Eukaryota; kingdom Metazoa; phylum Chordata; class Lepidosauria; order Squamata; family Anniellidae; genus Anniella; species Anniella stebbinsi. The sequence goes on along the minus strand of JARDYH010000002.1, from coordinate 82,072,419 downwards.
CCTATGAAGCTGATTGGTGGGAGATTTGGGACAGGTAAAAGGAAGTACTTCTTCACACAGTGCATAGTTAAACTATGGAATTTGCTACCACAAAATGTGGTGATGGCCACCAATTTGAATGGCTTTGAAAGGGAGGTGGATAAATTCCTGGAGGAGAAGGTTATCAATGGCTACTAGTCCTGATAGCTAAATGCTACCTCCAGTGGCAGAGGCAGTAAGCCTATAGACACCAGTTGCTGTGGAACACAGGTGGAAGGGTGCTGTGGCACCTGTGTCCTACTTGTGGGTCCCTCGTTGACAGCTGGTTAGTCATTGTGTGAACAGAGTGCTGGACTAGATAGACCCTTGGTCTGATCCAGCATGGCTCTTATGTTTTAATTTTAATATATATATATTTGAAAGTAAAAAAACTTCAGAAATAAAATAAAAAGCCGGAGGGGCAGGGAGACTGGTGAGTGCGAAGGCAGGAATCCATGGGCACACTGGTGTCCACAAACACCATGTCAGAGACCCCAGATGTCATCTAACCAGGCTTTTTTGTGTGGCAGACAGCTTGTGTAAGCAGTTTTTTTAAAGCAAGGCTTCCCTGTGTAAAGCCCAGTCTGCATTCAGAATTCTACATGTGATTAGGACAGATATGCAGATCCATTGCTTGTTCCTGCATGCCTTCATATGTGCAATCTACATGATTAGGCAATGTGTGAATCTGCCCTACTTTGGGAGGATTTGCATGTTCTATTTCTCAAAAATTAAAGTGACTCTTTTAATTTAATCTAACTGGCATTTGCAATGCAATAACAAAACTAGTCGACTTAAAATGCTGTTCTTAATGCTACTGCGTATCTGACATTTAAACATTTAAACATAAGACTTAACTTTGGGGGGGTTATAATCTTGGGAAACAAATGATGCACCTACTGTGTCTTTGTGAGCCATGTATCACTGTGAAAAAGTTGCCCATCTCATTCAGGTATTTGTCCTTCCTTTTAAAGAGCATCTCTAAGTGACTTCACACTCTGCCTATGTATTGACAGTGCGTGTGGATGAAACTCTACAGGAATTATTTCCTCTTTCTGAATAGACAAAGCTTGGCCATCTAGCTAAATGTCCTTGCAGATAGTGCTACTGTTCTTCAGGTTTTGTGTGCAGGAGAGGAAAAATAGCATTCTTGAGATGGCCCAGGCACGATTTCCTTTTGTCTCCAGAAATGGTCTTTTGACATGTGTCCATACATCATTAACTGTGAGGCACTGCCGCTCTGTTGATTGTTTGGGGAAGTTAAGTTTAAATCATAACTACACCAAATTGCACCGTTGTATCTTTGAACATGAGAAGAAACATAATGTAACGATACACAAATTTAATCATACTTAGATTAGACCCATTGAAATGAGTGGGGCATTTGTCACGATTGACTGAAGTCCTATTTATTTCTATGGATCTACTCTAAGTTTGACTAAATCTAAATCCAACCCTACGTGAAAAAACATATATTTAAATATTCTTTTGGAAGCTCTACTTCACACATCCTGACTACACTTCTGGCTTGTTGAATCACAAGCAGTCAACCTTTAACTAACACTTTGACAATCTGCTATTCTGATAATAGTACCTTCTGTTGGTCTTTCCTAGTGTGCCTGCTGTTTGCCATATTCATCAGATGAGCCCTGAAAGCCTGACAGCACAGCAAAAGAAGCTGCAACAGAAGAGCATGTGACTTACAATTCTGCTTTCACGGCTTCTCTAGTAATATGGTACACACAGTTATTGGCTACTGAGCTCCATGAGTTTCAAGTTAATATTGGAGGTTATGGGTCTTAGCATAGGTAAAATCTTAAGAAGCAGGTCAATCAAAGTGTAGTTCAGTCATACTTCCAGCTGTTCGCTTGCTTGTAATGTTTCATCCAGTCACTTTGACCTTTCACTAGGGCCAGATCTATACCAAGCAGGATATGACACTTTGAAAACGCTTTGAAAACTGTACATAGAGTGTGTCCTGGGCCCCAACAGTTGTCACTACTGTTATAAACAATTTTAAAGCAGTAGTATAGATCCTTCCTAGGTCTTTCTTGCCTTCTTGAAATATTGGATCATCTATTCTTTCATCAGAATATCCATGCTGCTGCAAAAGTAGAATTCATATTTTGTCCCTATGAAGCCCTGCCCCAAGCAGGCACACAGATGCCACCTATTTGTTTCTTACAGTTGTCCCACAGTTCAGAGCAGCATATATGGCTTTCTTCCATTTGGATGCTGGTCACACCTGCTTAGCTTCAAAGGTGGAGATTTATGGGCGACCTTCAGACGATCATCTCCTCCCAGGTGTACATGGAGGACATCCTACCATAAATGATGGTAAATCAATTATGATATCCCGTTGCCGGGCTGACAGGTTATTTGCTATAACCCTCTGTTTAGCCTGCTAGAATTTTTCAAAAATGGTTTTAAAAAATCACACTGTTTCATTCAATATGGAGATCAGCAAAATTTCCAGAAGCGTGTAAACTTTTTTTTAAGGCAATAGCAATATTTTTCCATCTTTTAATATAAAGGCATTCAAGAATAATTACCTCTGCAGACTTTTCCTGAAAGAAATCTTGAAGCTTAAATCATTGTTCATTTCCCTGAGAATTGTTAGGTGAGGAGTCCTTCATGCTGAATTAAACAGAAATACTTGACTTCCTTTGCCAGCTCATATCTATCACTGGGTTACTACTTTTACTCATGGAAGTCATCTAACTGATGTGAGCTTGTAGCTTACTGATTTTTAGCTTCAGCAGCTGTTGCAATCTGACATGAAAAGAACTATGACAAAGGCAAGGTTGAAAACCATAGCAATGAAGCAATTTTATGTTAATTTCTCTTCACTGTTTGTTCTGGTTGTATCCAGTATAAATTAGTACAGCCCATGGTAATGTCAAATATTTTCTAAATTGGTGATGATTTTGGAACAATGGAAAGTGTAAGAGATAATGTGGCTTACCACCTTGAGCTGTTGGTTTTCTATTATTCTCATTCATTCATTCATTCGGCTTACACGATCCTCCTCCTGTCCATTTTATCCTGACAACAACCCTGTGAGGTAGGTTAGGCTGAGAGTCAGTGACTGGCCCCAAGTCACCCACTGAGCTTCATGGTTGAGTGGGGACCAGTGGGCATCACCTGATCCAGCAACAGAATATTATCAAGGAAGGTGGCAGGTACATCTCCATCATACTTGGTCTTAAGGGTGTGACGTAGCCAGAACTAAAAGTAATTACAGAGATAGTAGTCAAATTTGGTGGGAAGACACAATTTTTTTTAAAAAAAATACACTTTTTTCTGTATTTACATATAGCTTTGCTTTCATTTATAGGAACCTACTACTGAGAAATGCAAAAAGGAGGCTCAGGAGCTGGAACTTGATCATGTATACAAAGAAATTCTCTTAGATGTATGGAAGGTTCTGAATGTGCTCTGAAATGCTGAGAAGGAAACTTCGTCATATCCTACGGTTCAAGCTTCTCTGGGTGTTAATTTTTACAGTCGGAATCTGGTCCTTTCTCAAAATCCATCATAAACCGAACTACCTGCACCATGCACATCTGGAGTTGACCAGCGAATATCCCAATAATTATATAAACTGCTCCAAAGTATTGCAGGGCGACCAAGAGGAAATTCAGAAAGTAAAGCTGGAGTTGTTAACCGTTTCCTTCAGGAAGAGACTGAAGCTAACCTCAAATGATTATATTAACATGACGAAGGATTGTGCAACCTTTATTAAGAGTAGGAAATATATTATAGAACCTCTGAGCAAAGAAGAAGCAATGTTTCCCATTGCTTATTCCATAGTAGTTTACCACAAGATTAATATGTTTGATAGACTTTTGAGATCCATCTACGCTCCTCAAAACCATTACTGCATTCATGTTGATAAGAAGTCCCCAGAGTCCTTCTTGGCTGCAGTTAAAGGGATTGCTTCATGTTTTGACAACGTCTTCATTGCCAGCCAGTTGGAGAGCGTAGTATATGCTTCGTGGAGCAGAGTGCAAGCCGACCTCAACTGCATGAAGGATCTCTACAGGAAGAATATGAGCTGGAAGTACCTCATCAACCTTTGTGGCATGGATTTCCCTATCAAGACCAACCAGGAAATAGTAGAGAGGCTGAAAGCCCTTAAGGGCGAAAATAGTTTGGAAACGGAGAAAATGCCTGCAAACAAGGAGACACGGTGGAAGAAACATCATGAAATTGTTGATGGTAAAGTGAAGAATATGGGAATAGACAAGCAGCGTCCGCCTCTCAATACGCCCATTTTCTCTGGCAGTGCATATTTTGTTGTTAGCCGGAGGTTTGTTGAATATGTATTGGAGAACAGCAAAATCCTTGCTTTTGTAGAATGGGCTAAAGACACTTACAGTCCTGATGAATACTTGTGGGCTACTATGCAGCGTATTCCTGACGTACCTGGTGCCGTCTCCGCCAGCGTCAAATATGATGTTTCTGACATGAATGCGCTTGCCAGGTTTGTTAAGTGGCATTACTTTGAGGGGGATGTGACCAAGGGTGCCCCCTACCCACCTTGCAGTGGAATTCACATCCGCTCTGTGTGTGTCTTTGGAGTGGGAGACTTGAACTGGATGTTACGAAAACACCATTTCTTTGCCAACAAATTTGACACAGACATTGACCCCTTTGCAGTTCAATGCTTAGAGGAGTATTTAAGAGACAAAGCTCTGTATCAGCACAGACATTAAAATATGCAGCCTTCTGTATGGTCCAAACCCTCTTCCTCTAATAAGGACGTCAAAAGGATAAGTGTGTGGTGCACTCCTTTCCTTCCCCCCCCCCTTTTTTTTCTTCTTAATAGGCCTTGTGCGATGGTTGCCTACCTGATTATTTGGTTCATGTACTTTTTATTGGTTGCCTACACTTCTCTAAAGAATTCCCTTTGCATACATTCTGTTCTAATAGTTATCAGGATTTTATGTTTGGAAACAAAGACCTCAGGTTTACAAAGTTAAGCACTTCTGAAGTGGTTAACCTGTCGCTTCTTCTGCCTTTTAAAGAATCCTATTAGAGATCCAAATAATCTTGATCCTTGTGTGGTGTGGCTGCTAAGATGTTCTTTTTCATAATGGGATGGGCGGGAGGAGTTGAGAGTGGAGGGAAGGAAGGCACCAGGACTGAGCAATAGTCGTGTCTAGAAGGAGTTCACCAACAAGTGAAAAGGGAGCAGAGAAAATTCCAAAGCTATGCAGTTTGCAGAGATTCTGCATGCACAATTTGCTTAAATGTCTCTATAGCTACATAACTAAACCTTCACTTTCTGAACAGCTCTGAAGGTTTTTTTTAAAAGGCCAGCAATATACACAAATTTGTATGTGATGTACTTCAATAAGACCACGAATATATATATATATATATATATATATATATATATGAGGGGGAAGCATACATTTTAGGAACAGACTCCACTCTTACACATTTTGTATCTGTTTCAAAGGTGATGTTGCAGAAGCTTGCCAGCTATTCTCAGGGAAATATGAACGTGCCTCCATTTACTAATAGTCTATTAGTTTAAGCCCTTTACTGTATACAATTTGACAGCTTTTGTAAGTATGACATACATTTTAGAATACTTCCTATACCAATTGAAGTGAGATTCTGAGTAATGCTAGTCCTGAATACTTTAAATATGAACTCAGCAACTCCTTACAGTCATAGGAATGTGAAATTTCTTAATAAAATGTTTTAAATTATTAGTACTCTAAACCTATTATATTTTTTAAAAAATTCTATGTCAACAAGGATTTTTATTGGAATGGAACTCTCCATTGGTATGATTTATACAAGTTCACTTCTTAAACTCTATATGAAAACTTTAAGGGTAAGCTTGTCATCTGCAATATAGATTGTATCTCCTACAGCTAGCAGTCTAATAATAATAATAATAATAATAATAATAATAATAATAATACACTCCAAAGGCTGTTCACCTATGTTTAGAAATAGGCTGATGTCACTTTTCTGAAAGCTGTAAAGCTGCACGAAGATGGTTTACATTCGGATGAAGCAAATTGGCAAAACAGATGAGTATGGTGACATCCATTTTTTTAAACTATCTGCCACTAAAAATATTTGAATTATCTAAACTGAAACATTTACTATTTTTAAAGTCACCTTGCTCTTATGCTTGCGGATTTTTTAACTTTTTTTTAGGCTAGTGCTGTTTGAATTCTTTGTACATCTGAACCATGGTTGGTCCCCACAGCTGGCTATAGTGCTTCCACTTATACCAAGGTTCTCCAGTTTTGCTGTCCTTAGCGCCACACTTATCCTGAATTTGGACATCACTTCCAAACCCTTTGGGGAATGATGTGTGGTCCAAAAGGGGGCTTTAATGCCGCAAAGCTGATTTGGATACTCTGAAGTGTCCCATTCCATTTGGAGTGTACTGTATATGATAATGTGTGTTGGCAACAGTAAGACATATTTATTTCAACATTTCTCTTGCACTTTTCTATAAGTTTTATATCCAAAGTCATTTGAAAAAAGCAGAAATCTTACAAAGGAAAAGGAAAAAATTATTTTAAAAGTTAGGTATCTATTAAAGTCAATGCATTAGGATGAGCTGTGATCTAGAAAGCTACCAGCATTTATATTGTATAATATAGCTCAGTCTGTCAAAGAGGAAGTATGGTCACTTCCCCCCACCTAAGCACCCTTTTGGGGACCATGGTTCTCAAGGCAAAGCTGCTAGCAGTTTGCCAGCAATTTGTTTTTCGAATCAATTATGGGGACAAAAGACCTGGCTCCTTCAGGCTCTCTTGGTCTGTCTCCTTCCTTTGAGCACAGGAACTGCACTCATGTGGAATAGCATTTCCATAGATTTTCTCCCAGTAATTTACATTGCGGGTTGGCAACTTGTGGCCCTCCAAATGTCTTGGCCTACTTACAACTCCCATAAATCCAAGCCACCATCGCCAGCTATAAGAGATCATGGGAGTTGTAGGTCAAAACACCTGGAGAGCTACAAGTTGTCCACCCCAGCTAACTATGCCCAATCCTCTTGACAGTAAGGACCATATGCAACTAAAATCAGTACTGACTCCCCCCTCCTCCTCCCCCCTATGGATCTTCTGTAATTCCAGTGGATTTTGAGGTCTAAGCCATTTGGACTCTGCGATTGTGCTAGAGAAACCCACAATAGAATCAAATGAGTTTAGATTTCTACGAATACGGTCTGCGCATTCCACAGTGGATTGATTTTTCCTGAATTGCACGGATTCCACAGACTTAAAAAAAAAAAAAACTTTTTGGAATTTTATGCAAATATCGATATAGAAAATCTGTAAAATAAAACAACAGTGGACAAAAATGTACACTTCCCCCATCGGCTAAAGCATGAAAATGCACATCTGGGGGATGATTTGCAAATTTGCGCAAATGGGAATTTGAGCAATTTCAGGGCAATTGGAAATAATCTAATTCCGCCAATGAGTGAACATCAGAATGAAAGATACCTGATAAACTGTGAAACACAGACTGAACACATTTTACAAAATCCATATGTCATTTGTCCAGGGTTTCACATTGCGAGAGAAAAATATTGAAAATTGCTTCACCTGTGAATCAGTGGTAACATTAAGGTTTAATGAGTATAATATGTTTAACAAGATGCTGATAGTGATGGTTTGGTAATATCCAATTTCATTTCAATTTAGTTGCTCAGTTAAAACCTAAATTTAAAAAAGGTTCACGTTGCTATTGAATGGGTATAAATATTTTAACCTGGCCTCTATATAGCTAACCTCTATGAATCTTGTTTTTTAACTGTGGTGCTACTGTTCAAGTACACACAAGATGGTACGGGAACCGGGAATGCCCTCTGCTTTCTCACCCCATCTGCATCACCCATCCACTTGACAATTGAGAATGGGCAGGGACATGGGGGATTTCAGATACATCCTATACTGTTTGCAGGGGGGAGGAGGTTGCTACAGTAATAAAGCTTGGAGATTTTTTTTTATCTTTGGTAGTATATAAATATTATAAAAATAAATAGTAAATAAAGCTATTTCCTAGACAGCCATTTGGAATGTAGTGGGGGACAGGGTTATGGTGCCTGCACTATCATATAAAAAGATACGGATCATGGATTCTTTATTCTCTCCTCACCCCTGCAGTCCCCAGTGTGCTCCCCAAATCTGCTCTGGGGCCATCCCCCAGTCCTCTGGAGCAGAGGTTTTGTTGGGGGGGGCGTAGACAAGGCTGCAAGGGAAATGGAAATCCATTCCACCAGCTGTTCTCATCTACCAGTGAAATGGCACCATTGGTTCCAACCTATAGACTCCCTCTAGACACTGGCTTTGTCTGCATGCAGCAAATACATGCCCTTTCTCTCTTAATGCAAGAGCTTGCTCAAGCAAAGACAGATGTTAGGAAACAAAAATCTTTTAAAGCATGCTGCTCTTCATGCCATTTTTAACTACTACTACAGAAGTCAAGTCTATTTTTCAAAATTTCTCACATGAGTCATATCTGCATTTGGAGGTTTATTTCCTCTGCAGCTGCAGAAAAATCATAAAGCAATCAATAAGGAACAATAGTGTTAGCTTGGTCACTGGCTTTAGTCCAATTTGCTGTTCAATTCTAGTTTCTGGTGTCCATGTACTGGCCACAGGAACATTAAACTGACATGGAAAAATGTAGCACTGGATGAAATCACTTACCCAGTGCTGCAACCAGATGTAACTTTTAAGATTTTTACCCCTCGTGATTAAATCAACAAAAGGTGTTTTTAAATAAATGAAATCATTCCAATAGTTGTCTTAGATATTCTAGTTTTCCAGCTGTTATCTGTTGCCCATTTTAACAAGACAAATGAAATGTATGAAAAGATTTCCCTGCCCAGTAAAGAATCTACACATCTAAAATCCTGTTAACTGAAGTTAATGGTATGGGGATTCAGAGGTCACACAGGCAGATGTTAAAGAGAAAATGAAATGGCCACAGAGCTCATTAGATAAAGAGATTTCTCCACTATATTGAACTGATACAATCTGCCAGATCAAATTTGAAAAGGAAAGGACCATTAGCAAACCATGGTAGTAAGTTTGATCTCTATACAGCTGCCTGAAATGAGGGATATCCAGTATATTATCAAAGTTTGAAATAAGAGGCAGTCAACAACATAAGGCAACTTCTACAGCTTAAGAGTAGCTATGTTACGAGATGGCAGTAGTATATGTGTTCGAGTATACTAAAAATGTGTGCGTGCCTGCAGACATCATGTGGCCCCGACGCCCAAATTTAATTATCAAATGAAGGTGGTGGATGGCTGCAACCAGTTTTGTGCCAACACACAGTTATCATGAAATAGAAGGGAAACAATAACAAGGAACTTTGAACTATGGGTCAAAGGAGTTTAGTGTCAGGGTATCCAATTAAACATCACCAGAAAAGAGGAAAAAGAAACCAAATGCACAGTTACAAGATGGGGGATACTTGGCTAAGCAATACAACAAGCGAGAAGGATCTTGGAATTGTTGTAGATCACAAGCTGAATATGAGCCAACAGTGTGATGTGGCTGCAAAAAAAGCAAATACTATTTTGAGCTGCATTAATAGAAGTATAACTTCCAAATCACGCAAGGTACTGGTTCCCCTCTATTCGGCACTGGTTAGGCCCCATCTTGAGTATTGCTTCCAGTTCTGGGCACTTCAGGAAGGATGCAGACAATCTGGACGGGGTTCAGAGGAGGGCAATGAGGATGATTAGGGAATCTGGAAACAAAGCCTTATGAGGAAAGATTGAAAGAACTAGGCATGTTTAGCCTGGAGAAGAGAAGATTGAGGGGAGACATGATAGCACTTTTCAAATACTTGAAAGGTTGTCACACAGAAGAGGGCCAGGATCTCTTCTCGATCAACCCAGAATGCAGGACACGGAATAATGGGCTCTAGTTACAGGAAGTCTGATTCCGGCTGGACATCAGGAAAAACTTCCTGACTGTTAGAGCAATATGACAATGGACCAATTACCTAGGGAGGTGGTGGGCTCTCCCACATTAGAGGCATTCAAGAGGCAGCTGGACAACCATCTGTCAGGGATGCTTTAAGGTGGATTCCTGCATTGAGCAGGGGGTTGGACTTGATGGCCTTATAGGCCCCTTCCAACTCTCCTATGATTCTATGATAGGACATGCATCACCAAATAAGGGCACATATTTGCATAATATTTGCTTATGTTAATTTATAGAGAGAGAGAGACATTTAGATCAGGTGCCTGTGTGCTTGGTCAGTTCGCCGTTGCCCAGGTGCTAACTGTTGATGAGCATCTTCAACCCCCCATCCCTGCTCTCAAGCCCTTCTTTATCTTTGATTGGGCAGTCCTTCAAAACAGAGGACACCTTCAAATAGAACACTGTCCTTTGGCAGCACTTCAAATAGAGGGGTCTGTAAAGCAAGAAGCGTGACCATCCTATTCTGTGTTAGGGAGCAAATCTCACTTCTGCCTTGTAAACAGGTTACTTTTCAGCAGGTTATTTGTCCTTTATGACAAGCCATGACTCCCATGGCAGCTATTTTGTGGTGATGCATTGCAACAGTTTCTCAATTAGTGCCCACAGGCCCAAAAAGGTTGCCTGCCCATAGTGTAGGTTGTAACTGCATACTGAAATATCCTTAAATTCTATTTGGATAAGCATTTGACAGAAAATAGACTTTCATAACAGGACTCAGCCTGATCTACACTTGCAGTAGAATGAGATGGTAGAAAGGACTTCACTGTTTTGGGCTGTAAGTGGTGATCACATTTTTGAAAATTCTCCTGTTTGAGAAACTGCCTCCACATAGAAAGCCACCATTAAGGCAAAGGAGGCTGGGCTTGGGCCTTTCCCACTGATGTAGAAGCTTTCTGACTGAATTGTTTGTCGTAATGCAAGACAATTAAAAAATAACATCCCTATCATGCAGTGCTATAATCTATTCTACCCATTCATTGTGCTGCATGTGTAAACAGCTTCCTTCCAGCTACTGAAGTGGTGGCAAAAATCAACTCAAAATTAAAACATTGGGTTGGAAGATTTAACTGGCAGGTTCGCATGTTATGCGAAGCCACCTTGGGAATAACCTGTGATGGGTTATTTTTTTTACTGAACAACCCACAATGGTGCAGACAAATAGGGATGTGCATGGTCCCCCCGGATCGGAACCGGGATTGGAGTGTCTGATCAAATCAGAGGCTTTCCTGATCATATCAGACCCGATCCTGATCCAAAAATCAGAAGTCCAATTGTCGGATCGGACACCATTTTAGGTGTTTTCACCATAGGCTTGCAATGGGGGAAAGAAAGCTTTCCCCCAATGCAAGCCTATGCGGAAAACATGGGGGTGGGTGAGTGGAGGCCTAACTCCCCCCTCCCTGGCCCTCCCCCCCACTCGCACTCCTTACCTGCCGGGGCCGTCCACTGGTCCCTTCTACTGAGAAACAAGCTTCGCGGCCTGCCTCTAAGTAGCATGCTGGGTGATGTCATCACCCGGCGCACTACTGAGAGGCAGGTTGCGAAGCCTGTTTCTCAGTAGAAGGGACCAGCGGACGTCCCCAGCAGGTAAGGAGCGTGAGTGGGGGGAGGAGGTCCGATCCTCCAATCTCTTCCGTTTCGGATCGGGTCCTTTCGGATCGGATCGGATGATCCAGATGTGGGGATCGGAATCGGATAATTTTATCTGATTTCGTAAGGATCGGGGCCGGATCGTGGATGCACACCCCTAACAATTAGCATTTCCAGGGCTTCGCAAGACTTGTTCCCAACATACTCCTCCCACCTGCTCCCTGGGGGGGAGAGGCTTTGTTGCACAATTTACATCCTGCGATTCTTCCCGCCTTCAGTACCTCAGCAGCCTTGTTGCAATTGGTCCGCTCAGTGCTCTGGGCATGTTTTGCCTTTGTCGGCTCCCAATACAAAGTTTTCCTGTCTCTCCACCACCCTATGGCAGATTGTTCTCTGCCTGTAATTGTTTTACTGATAAAAATAGTAAACCCTGGCATGCCCTTTTGTGTTTCGTTGAGGGTTACCGTGCTGCCCTCTTTGCTTGTCCAAGCAGCGGGTTTCGATCCTCATCCCTTCCTCACATACACCCACTGCTCTCTTGCACTTGTAGAAGTGGCTGGTGCTCGCCATCTCCCCCCACTCCCATCCCCAGCTGTATTATGAATCCCTGAGAAGCCATTTTAGTTTGGGATCCCTTTTCTCCCCTTCTCTGTCCATCAGAGCCTCTTTCACTCACGCTCCTGCCTTTGCTCCCAACTCTGCTTGCTATCAGTCTTATAGAAGCAAAAGATTTTTCACCAGTCCTTCCTCCTTATCCCCTGCTATGTTTCAATTTGCCGAGAAGTGGTTTTAGTTCAGACTCCTGCCTCACCTGCTTGCTGCCAACCCCACCCCTCCAGGATTCCCATTAGACCAGGGAGTCTAATTTTGCTTCCGCTGCCAAGTTGATCCCACCCACCCAAACCACAATCCAAACGCTCACAAAGGGTTTTAACTGAAGCCTCCAGCCTCTCCTGCTACGCCATTCCTACCACACCATCAGCGCAGTTTCCCACCTACTGCCCAAACCACCCCCGTTTGTTGTTCGCAGGCATGGCTGTACAATTCCATTACAATCTTTGTTACGAAATCATGATTAGAAGCATGTTATGTCTTTGCACTTTCTAGAACAGTCCCCTAGCTAAAAAATCTATATTGTTTTTGGAAGGCACCATTTGGAGTCTGATTTCTACATCCTGGCATTGCTTATGTGGGGAGTGCTACCTGAAGCAATACTGATGGGGTGGGTGGATTTAAAATAGGATAAGCAATGAAGTTGGCGACTGGGGTGCATAGGCCTTTATCACATGTACTCTTCACCTTTCCCCAGCAGAGGTAAAATGCAGACATGCAATTAACCCAATGCCCCTGCCGCCAAGCAAACCCCAGTTCAGAGAACCCCTGCAGCGCTCTTCCTCTCGTCCCGTCTTTATGACGTCATCCAGGTAGAGCTCATTCAGGATGCGCACTGTTTCTCTGAAGATTTCGCATGCGGTAGATTTCCCTACTCCAAAGGTAGTGCTGAGGGGGCGGTACCCAATGTTGAGAGCAAGTTTGAACCAAATCAAATCATTCTTTTTTACTGGAATTTATTCTTTCTTTTTTACTGGAATTTATTTCCTCATTACCATGTCTGAATGGTGGATTACAGACTAATAAATTGCACAATATGAAGGGTCAAAGTCAAGCATAAGTTACTTTAGTTAAAAATTAGAGGCTGCTTTTCCTGGAGCCCTTCAGCAACCTTGAGGTAGGTGTCTGGAGGGGAGGGTGCAAGAAAGATACAATTTGGCGGAACTTCAGGTTCCTTCAAGGTCGGTATATAGATTACACACAGCTGGCTCAAGGGAAAGGGGGGGAATTGTCGCTGACGCGTGAAGCAGCAAAATCACATTGGTGGTAGGGAGTAGAATGCCAGGGAGGGAGGGAGGACAGAGCCTGCAGCAGCACACTCTGTTGCTAGGCAGAGTTCGGCAAGTGAGATTACCCATGAGGAGCGGCACGGTTTTTGGACACTCTTGCTGAGCGATTCTGTAGCTCTTTTCAACATATTTCAATGAAATTGCCCCCCTGGGTTTGGGCACCACAACAAGCCACCATGGGTATGACCAAGCCTAGAACAAACCATGGGTCATCAGGGTGGCCTGAGAAAAATAAGCCACCCTGCTGAGAATGTGCCGGGTTCGGACAACGCGACAATTCAACATGGCTGATTAACCAGGTCAACCATACTTAAGGTAGACCCATTCAAATCAATGAGACTTAAGTTATATCACTAAGGCAAAGCCCAGTTGTTAAACACTGGTGTGTAACTAGAATATCGATGTTCTACCAGATGTACATGTGTATTTGCATTATCCCTTTAAAAACTGTTCTGTATAAATATCAATCACCCGTTCAGAAATCCTCAATAAATGTTAATGTAAATTAAAATTAAATCCTCTCATAGAGTGTTAGTAATAAGCAGGAAGCCCATTTAATTGGGAAGGATGCCAGGGAGTTGTTTCAAGGCAGGGAATTTGAATTGCCTCAAATGGTATAAAGCAATCGGATTAAGTGCCACACATGCTTGAACCTTTTCATTTATGATTTCTCTCTTAGTAAATAACCAAGTGTGCAGTCATGCCCTACAGGCATTTGTGTAGGTCTCAGGCTGCAATCCCCATGTGCACTGTGGGACCCTTCTTTGATACTGCTCGAAGCAGTGAGAATTCTACTTTCTTTGACATTCTCAGATTTTAAACTTTTTATTTTTTCAAACGAAGATAAAACACCAACAGTGCACCAATACAACACACAACATACAACATTAAAATGGACTTCTGAATTTCTCCAACAAACAAAAATATTTACGTTTTCTTCAGCGATTAAATTGGAAGAAAAACAATTGATAAAGTTAGGAAAGTCAGGAAGTTCACTCACTATTTTGTTTCGTTTTTCATTAGTCTTATTTTGATAAAGCTTTCTTTGACATTCTCAAGGTTTGGGAGAACTTGCACCTTGTCTACTCAGTTATGGCTATGTAGGTAGATTCATGCTTGTTTGAGTTGCTTCCACCGAAGTCCAGAGAGCCATGAATATGGTGTAACTGGAATATCGAGCACTTCTTCGTTTCAGTGTAGGTGTGGGCTATTCTGTACAACACCAGTGCCTTACCACCACTCCAAATCTTATAATTTCAATGATGATATTGTACTTAAACAATCTCTCCCTTTTCATAGTAGAGTTCTCTACTAGCAAGCCTGACATATACAACCCTGCTACTGAGTTGCACATATGCAGAGCAGTTACTGTTCAAATTCCTTGCATTTCACCTGGCTACTTAGAGCTGAAGGCCAATTATGTTCTTTGGCAACAAGCTCAGGTTACTAGCTTAATGCATATAAAAGCAGGATTGTCGGAAAGAAAAAAAAAGAAATATGAAACGCTAGTTGTTTTTCTATTAATTCTGTGTTTATTAACATGCTTTTCAGGCTGTAGCACAGAGATTTTTTTAAGAGGGGGAATATTTCATTTTGCTCAGCTAAATTACAGGTTGACACAAACTATCAGAATTCAAGAAATTCCGGTTTGGTTGATATTTGAACCTGTATTCATATCATTTGTCCCCACAATATAGAGAGAGCAATAGAAGTTGGTGACAATGGAGCTGAGAAGGTCGCCTCACGGAGGAAGGGGCCCATTGAGGGTGTCTTATCTGAGGTGCTCAGAAACCTAGAGCTGGCACTGGTGGCTATGATAAGATTCTTTTTCTTTTAAAATCCACAATTCAGTTTATTGCTGTCAGACACATAACACATAATCAGCGTTAGTAGCAATTATATAATCTGGATTTACAAACCACAACTCCAAAGTACAACATATGGAGGCCTAAACCTGTTCCATACTTGAATAAATAAAATCCAGTTCTGTTGAAATACCTTCATTGTGCTATTCTTTCCTTCCCATCAATGTTTATAAGCTATGATTTTGTTCGTTATCATTGTTGTTTGTCTCCATTGACAGATGGTAGAAGGGGTTATTTCCAACTCTTTGCCAACGATATTCATGCCTCACGTTAAGTAATCATTACAATGTGTTCTTTCCTTACCAGTCTATCTACTGTATTAAAATAAATAAATTGAGAGGTTAGTGAGAGAACATAAGATATTGGGCCTGTTCAGACATTACACTAAGGCATGGTTAGGCCACAAACCCTTTTGCAGCAATGCATGTTTAAATCGTGGTTACATAGCCACCATAGCTAGGAATGGTTCATATGACACACTAAGCCATAAAGTTTAGGTGAAAATGCTTCACCACTCTGGTTTAGTGTTATCATCTGAACAGGGTCAATATTAAGAAATGCTAACTCAACATTTTGCATAATTTTTCTTTTATTCTGGGAACTTTGTAATTCCAAAACAATTTATTAAATTGTGACTAACAATTGTTCAGTACCTTTTGTGGTATCTGGACCGTACTTTTTGTGGTATTATTCTGTACAAGCGTCATAGGGTCATGCAACAATTTTATTCCTAAGTAATATATTCTTCTTTCTTTATATTTGGAACCTGTCATAGTTTCTATGGCTTCATAGGAGGATAATAATTCATGTTAATAGGTAATAAGTCCAATTTTCCTAATTTTAGAGCCACAAACTTGATTAATTTATTCATCATGCCCAGTAATTTCATAACCAATTGCATTGGATCTGGTAAACACCAAGTCATCAGTTTACAACATAATTTTCATCTCATATTGACTTTCTTTAATAACTCTTATATCCCCATTCAACCTAATCCATTATGCCATAGTCTCTATACTTAAATAAACAAGGAACACTGAACGGGTGTATCCTTGTCTGACAGCTCTGCAAAGTAATAGTGGAAGACGTGCATCCATTTATTAAAAGAGACATTATAAAGACTTCTTACTCAATTACAACATTGAAAACAAAATCGAATTTCCACCTCCCCAAAACTTCTATCATAATTTCTACTCAATTGAATCAAATGCTTTCTCTATAGCCAAAAAAATAAGAGACAAGGTCCTTTTGTTTTGTTTTGCAAAATCAAGCATATTCGTCACTTTTCTAATATTCCAGGATAGTTGCAGAAATAGACACTAAAGGCAGGCAAGCAATAGGATGGGGAAAAGATAGTGTTAACCCTGTTTTGTGAGCAAGTACAAATATCACTCTCCATTTGATTCCTGAAATGAATTAATTTGGGTTGAATTTGGTTTAACCACTTATGAAGTATGGCTTTTAAATGTGCCATCTTTTCATAGTGCCATCCAAACAAAAAGGAAACCAAATGCAGGTTATTTTGGAAAATCCCTTCCATATATATATATATATATATTCTAATTTTTCCATTTGTTAACTAATTACGGTGCCTTATCTAAAGTATATTTTACAGGGAACATGTGACTCCCTTGTTACAACAGCTTCACTGGCTCCCAGTCTCTTTCCAGGCACTAAGTGTTGATTATGACCCATAAAGCCCCATATGGGTTGGGACAAGGCTACCTGAAAGACTTGCCTTCTCCCATATGAACCTGCCTGGGTTTTAAGAACTTCAGGAGGGGACTTTCTTTTGGTACCACCACCTTTAGAGGCATGTTTGATGGTGATGCAAGAGTAGGGCTTCTCAGTGGTTGCTCCCAGGCTGTGGAACTCCCTGCCAAGGGAAGCTAAGTTAGCTCTTTCTCTGCTGTCCTTCTGCCAGCCGGCAAATACGTTTGTATTTAAGCAGGATTTTTGTGCTTAAAAGGTTGTGTTGCATTCGTTGTTGTTTTTATTCTGTTATTGTTGTGTTTTAATTGTGTTTTTAATGTATTTGGTTTATTATTGTTTTACTCTAGTTTTTGTGTTAGCATTTTAATAACTTTTATGATTGTAAACTGCTCTGAGTACTATTTTTTTATAGAAAGGCAGAGTTCAAATAAAAAAATAAATAATAAATCCCTGGTAAAAGTACCATCAGCCATGCTAGATACTAAAAAAATCATTTTTGTCTGATGGGTCAGTTGCACAGCTGAAATCAATATAATGTGTTAAAATCTGCAAATCACAAGTTTGGGGCTTGCATCTTATCCCTCAGCTGGTATGAAGATGAGTATTTGGGCTGGATTTCCCCAGTCTCCATTTATGGCATTAAAAAGTGAGACATAACACCTACCAAAGCCTTGAATATGTGTCAGCACTCTCTGCAGAGAACACTAGAGGTCACACACTCAAAAGCCAATGCTGTAGATGCTAATGCCAAAATCCCAAACCCAGACAGATTCCTGTTCAACAGGGGTGGGGAATCTCAGGCTGGGGGCCATATTTAGCCCTCTTGGACTCCCAGTCTGGTCCTCACAGGTTCACCAAATAGCCATGCCCCCTTGCCATCCCCTGGCCCCAGCCTCTTTCCCTCAACCAATAATCTTTTGGTAGATTCCCAGCTTTTGTGCAGGTTTCTCCCATTCTAAAAGGGCTTAGTTACTGGTAGTAAGAGTTTTAAGCTACCACTTGCTGGTTTGTTTGTTTTGTCTTGTTTTGGGGCCCTACCCAATTTTTCAAAAAATGGCTCCACCCCGCTTTGTCTTTGGCCCTACCCACCACTGGAATGCCCCCTCCCCACAAGAATCTCTCCAAAATTGAATTTGGCCTTGATGATGAAAGAGGTTCCACACTCCTGCTGTTGAACATATAGATTATTCAGCCAGGTTTTCAGGTTGGCCGAAGTGGCAACACCTTAATTTGAAGGCCTGCACCTTCCATCACTGCAAATCATTGATAGTCAGTTATTTGCAGGAAAGGGCACAGCTTTTGTGGTATGGTGAAGCAGTTTGGGAAAGAGTGGGGGATAAATGGGGCAACATGAATCAATCTTGAATGGGGGAAAGGCAAACCATTATATGAACTTCAAGCTGCCATACAGGCTTACATATTCATCATGTCCATTGTGGGATATCTTTGTGACCAATGTGGGACATCTTTCATACATAAATATATGTGGAAGGTTAACTTTACCCTCAAAGTATATTTGCCCATGGCATATACAGCTAGTATTAAAAGGAAGTTTTGAAAATGTTTACTCTGGCGGCATTATGTGTTTGTTTTGGCTGCTCTTAAGAAGACCCTATATATTTAGGAGGGAAACTTTGTTATTAAAAATCAGGTTGCTGTGGAGCTTGTGGCAGATTCCACTGAGCATGGTTTTCTCTCTGGGATAGGTGGGGGCAAAGAGCATTATAAATTTTAGCACACCTATGAGTAATCCCAAATCCGCTGCCATCTGACAGCACCCATTTCCTTTGCAGGCAAGCTATACACCTCTACAAATGGAGTTTGAGAATGGAAACATTGATGTAATGGCACAGGCACATTTTACACTTCCTGGTAATATACATTAATTTGAAAGGAAAATCATTGAATGCTTTTTTAAAAGAAAAAAGTCCTGAAACTCTAAATCATGGAAAACTTTTAAGAGGCTAATAAATGGGAGTGATTCAATGAATGAGAGCATTCTTCCCTGCCCAAGATTGCAGTTGGAATTGATGTAAGTCCAAAAAGAAAATATTAGGTCCCTCAGAGGCAAAAGCTGATTATTGTTTAACTCTTCCCTTGTTCCCCCTTTTTTTTACATGCCTCTTAATTAGCTGTTTAGTTTTTGATACCCATAAGCTACTGCTGCATATTGATTTGCTTGTTGGCACATGAGAAGAGTACTTTCAAAGTGAAGGAAACCCTCTTCCTTTCTCTGAGAGACTAAACATAGAAAATGTGATTCATGAAAGACGAGCTGTTTCACACATGTTTAATGTTTAAAGTTCATACGATATCTATGGTTTTAGAATAAAAAGTGGGGACTGCTAACACCTAAATCTTATGCAGATGTTAAGCCCGCTAAACAGATAGTGGGATCAGGGATAGGCATGAAAATCCCATCCCCAAAACCTGGTTCTTCTAAAGACCTATGTGCATTTAGCACTACTAAGGACTTTGAGGACTACTAAGTGCTTACTAGCCTCATTCAGACATTAGTGCTACATCTACAAAAGTCTTTAGAGGAGCCCACGTGCCCTGGGATATTGGGGATGGGGCTTGCATGTCCCATCCCACCACCACAACTCCCAACCCAGATCTAGCCCTTAAGAATGTAGACACCTGCACAGGACTCCAATCCTAAGTGTATCATGATCTGATTGAAAAATACTTCTATGCCAGGAGTTTAGATGCACAAGCTAAGTCTGTATATGAAACAGTTGCCCACGGACAATTAGGGTGTGCAGTAAGGTATCTGTGAAAGTGTTATGTATGCTGTCAGAGGAGGAGAGAAGCAGTCTACCCTGATCCATGGTATTATACTTGTTCATCAAGTATTTAGGAAGGGATGGGAAAACCCTAGACTGAAACTGAATAGGGAAATTAACTCTGAGCAAAGACGTCCTGGAGTACATGCAAGTGTATGGCAACATTCCAGAAAGAGGCTTTGTGGAAAATTTTGCTGCTGCTGGATGAAGGAGTGCCTGGGTAGTGTGACTTGCAATTCAGTAGGAGGACAAGCCCAGAAGTCCCACCCTTAGCTGATGACTTGACACTTCAACAGATCCGAGCCACGTATCTATAAGCTTTAGGTTGGATCCAGATTTATGCTAGATGAACTAACTGGCAGAAGTGGATTTCCTTGCCCCCTCCTTTCCACAGCAGCCCTTCCAGCTCCCTGAAAATACTACACAGAGAGTCAGGAGATTCTACGAAATAGAGTGAACTCTGGGGTGTGTGTGTTGGGGAATACCCCAAAATCCAGCAGAGGGACCTTCCTCAACTGGATTCCTTCTTCTTGCAGAAGGCAGATACTGGATCCAACCCCCAGTTCTGCCCCTCTAGCACAATGGCTGGAAACCTGCCTTTAAAAACAAAACAAAACCCTTTAAATGGAAGCTGATACAGTCTGAGGTTGCAATCCTAAGCATAGGGAGCAAGTCCCATTGTACTTGATAAGATTTACTTTCACATAACCACACACAGGATCATGTCAGCTCACTAACATCTGGGATGGATTCTAGTTACAAACAGGACTAAATACACCCAGCATGAGTGGAGTTATACTACAGGTCCTTTGTTTCGCTTTCTTATCCTATGCATGTTTAGACAGAAAAAGTCCTACAATTTCCAGCATTCGCCAGCCAGCCATGCTGGTTGTAGCATTCTTTTTTGTTTAAACATGCATAGTATTACACCCTGAACTGAGTAGTTTAATCTAGAGCTGTGCCAAAAATTTCAACTATTCAATTTTTGGTATTTGGGGTGGTGGTGGTGGGGAAATGACAAAAACCTCAGGAGATAGCTGCTGGGAGAGGTGAAAATTTTGGAGATTATATATATATATATATATATATATATATATTTGAGAATTTTATTCTTGGGGAGGGGGCTGTTTCCACATACCTTTTGAAGTGTTGCCAGTTCCTGAGGGGTCTTCTTTCTATTATTTTTTTAAAAACACCCCCAGTACTTGCAGGAGCTCAGGAGTTCTTCCTGAATGCCTATTGGAGAGAGCAAAGTCACATGGTCTCCAATAGGCATTCACTAAGAACTGCTGGGCTCCTCCAAGTGCCAGGGATGTTTGTTTAAAAAAAGAAAAAAAAAGAAAGACGGCCCTTCAGCAACTGGCTACACTTTAAAAAGATATGTGGAAACATTGCCCCTTCCCCAAGGAGAAAATTCTCAAAACAACAACAACAAATCCCCTCCCTGCAAAAGAGGCAGAAAAAACAATGGCTCTTTTGCAGGGAGAGAAAAAGTTCCCAAAATAGGGGGCAGGATTCGGCTTAGCACTAATTTCTGTACCACCCCAAAGCCAAAACTCTCTGGGCAGTTTACAGGGTTCAGCACCTTTTCTAGGGTCTTTCAAATGTTACATTTCTGAGGGGTGGTTATGGATACATCTTGTCTCTAAGGCCTCCTCCACACGAGACGTTTAATGAGCCTTGAAGGCTCATTATAAATTTTACCTACACACGAGCGGAGCGCAAAACGGGCGTACAGGCGCGTTATCTCCCCGATAATGCGCATTTTCGAACGCGCGTTAAATAGCGACTTTTATTTTGCTCCGGCCGTTAAAGCGCATTTTCGCTGTGTGAACAAGCGATTATGCGCATTAGCTACCTGTAAAGTGCTTTTTGGGCATCTTTTAATGCGCTTCGCCGCTTCTCGCCGCCTCCCGTGCAGAGGGATTAGGCGTAAATGCGCCTCCGCGAAAATGCGCATAATCCCCGAACCGGGCGCAAAAGCGCATCCTTGTGGAGGGGGCCTAATGCAGGTGCTGGCGACACCCCTCCTTCCCTGAAAGCCCTGTGGCAGGTGTGAGGAGGGGGCAGTGTTGCATCCAGTTTCAGGGAAAGGGTGGAGCTAATGCTGTGCCAAAATCTGTCCAATTTCCTGAAAGAATTTCCCCCCCATGAAAGTGGCATCCAGTTTTCTGCCTCATTCTCAAGGCATTTTATAATTCATTTTGAATCTGCATTTGTGGTGTTTTTGACCCTGAGGTAGGGTGACCAGATTTTGAGAACCAAAATCCTGGTCCCCCCCGCCACCCCCCCACCCAAAACAACACCCCCCCCGCCCGCCCGCCCCCCCCCCGTGCGACCCCGCGCCCACCCTGCTCACCCCGCGCTACTGAGGGACAGGCCGCGAAGCCTGTTTCTCAGTAGATTCAGAGCACCGGAGGGAAGCGGGCGCCCCAGCAGGTAATTGCCTCGTGCCGCCCACCTCGTGCCGCCCGCCTCCCGCCACCACCGCGTGACACCCCCCCCGCCGCCCCAGTTTGCTCCCGCCGCCCCCCGGTTGGCCCGGATCGCCCCAGGTTTCCCGGTT
Organism: Anniella stebbinsi; assembly: GCA_029215795.1. Lineage (NCBI taxonomy): Eukaryota > Metazoa > Chordata > Lepidosauria > Squamata > Anniellidae > Anniella > Anniella stebbinsi. Next base: position 82,049,991 of record JARDYH010000002.1, on the reverse strand, counting down.
AGGACCGGGAAACCCTGGGCCATCTGGTCACCCTACCCTGAGGTTACTGAGGGTACTGTATTTTTTCTTTCTATGACACATCTCACCATTGCTCTGCAGTCTCCTAGACTGCCTGCACGTCCTGATCTGAAAAGGCCCTAGGGGAGAATTAAATTCATGATGTCTTCTTCTGGGTGGGAAGTGCAGGAAGCCAAGGAGGCTACAGGCTCTCTGAGAGATGAGTGTACAGGACACTCACACACAATCTTTAGCCATCTCATAAGCAAGAGAAGCACAAGAACCCATGAAAATTTTTCCGAAATTTCTACTCCTTTGAATTTCTTTTCAAAAGTGATTTATTTTCTATCAAACTGAATGAGAATAGTTGAAATTTTCATGGGAGTAATTTTCGGGACAGCACTAGTTCAGTTACATGTCCTTTTTGGTTTAGTTTTAAGCTGCTTTCCCACAGTAATCTATGCCCCTAATGACCTATAGTGAATGTTAAGGTGTTGGGGCCTAGCCACAGTGCAGCAGTGGGCTCTAGTTTACAGTCAGAATTGGATCAGAAGTGGTCCAGAAGGGTTTGGGGCCTAGTTCAGTAGTGGGAAGCCTGGGGCCAAAGAGTTTGGCTGTGCCTGGTTATTTATGTAACAGCCAGAGGAAGAGGGCTGATTGGCCTCCTCCAACTCTGGAATGTCAGCATAAATGTGAGTTCATCTCTGCCACTTTTCACAGAGAAATAAGCAGAAGGAGAACACAAGGTAATGCGTCAACTCCAGAGTGGGCAGAATAGAAATGCCATTTGGTGAAAGTTGCATTGATGGGATAAGATCCCCTTTAAATTAGATTGTTTGGTGGGGTGTTTGCATCCCCACCCTGGCTCTTAAGGCAATGCCCAAGGTGGGAGTCTTTGCAGGGAACATTGTATTTAATGCCCATCTTTCATTGTCCATCATGTACTGCCTATAACCATGTTTGAGGCTTCCCTTCTTCTGAACTCTGATAAACACCTCTTACGTGGGCTTAGTTTGTTTCATCTGCAATGTCTCCTTGAAACCTTCAATTGTCTGTTTGATCAGTGACTCATTAACAATATGCTTTGGAAGGCATTGTTATGCTTTTCACAGAGTGTGAATAGCAAATAATACTGAATAAAAGTCTCCTGTCCCTCCTTCACAGAAGTCACTGTAAGCTTAAGGAGGACAATTCATGAGCCAGTGCAGATCCCATAAGCCATCTTGATACCTGAGGTGGTAAAGAGCCTTCATGGCACATGACAGGATGGAGGGTGAGACAGTTGTGCCAGGCTGGGTATTCATCACCACCTGGGAGAAGTCAACAGGTGGAAGACAAACAATGAGAGTCAAAACCCTCTCAAGACCCAGCCTGTCCCTGGAAGGAAATTCAGGGCTTCTCACCTACCCTTCTCACTGGATTGTAGGTGCTGCTCACCACTATTTCCAGAATCAATTCAGCCTTGGTGCAGGGGACTCCCAGTGCCCTCCCCCTGCTCTTCCGGGTGGCCATGCAAGTGGAGATGACAACCTGGAGGAAGGTTAACTTCCCCTTGCTGTCGAAATTCTAGAAATATGCAGGAATCAGGGAAAGACATTTCTGAGCTTTCATGTCAGAGTGTCCCTTATACGTATATGCTATGGGCTGCTGCTTGCTGTGGAATCCAACTGTGTCCTGCGTTTCTGTAGTATAATTATGCCACCCATACCCCACCCCTTACAAAGTGCGTTGCAGTTATCTCACATTTCATGGAGGATGGGGAATGAAATAGATGCAGTTAGGGTAACCACACCCTCTGGCCTATCAGCCCCTGAGGGTAGCAGCCATCACTGTCACTAAGTTACATGTCCCAAGACTGTAGTACATCCTTATTTCTAATCAATAGATTTTAGTTCAAAAGGTGAGGGAGCAACTGAGATTTACATAGGATTTTCCTTTTGTGTTGTTTTGGGATCTCAGCACAAGTTCTATCATTGTATTTTACCTAAAGCCAAGCACCAATTCAGGTTTTGATTATAAGTATGTATGCAAGTGTGCTGATATCAGTTTATGTACAGAGAGTTGGCAAACCCAAAACTGGCTCCCAAAGCTGCTGAGCGGAGATCCCTGCAATGAAGAGCCCTTTCTTAGGACATATGGAAAAGCAGCTCTGCCATGTAGCCATGTGTAAGAGAAGCTCTTACAGAATCCAGGAATTGCTGGACTGCACAGGGGGAACACCTCCGTGCATGCCCAACAAATGGGCCTATGCCAGTAACACCACCCCCAAAAGAGCTTCTCCCAGAGATCAGGGGTGGACAGAAGGCAGAACTCCAGATGTTTTGAATTTCAAATCCCAGAAGCCCCTGCCAGTATGGCTAATGGTCAAGTCCACTGCAAGTTGAAGGCCAAACATCTGGAGATCTTTCTTTCTACCCCTGCCTCAAATCCCTTAAACCACTTAGAGCTTTAAAGGTTGAAACCAACATCTAAAACATGCCCGCAAAGCAATTGGCAACCACTGCAGGTTTTTCAGAACAGGTGTGATATGGGCCTAATCTTGTGCAAGCTCATGTTCCTCAGAGGAATTATGGAAAATTGAAAGGGTGGATATAGACCAGCTGCCTAATGCTACTGCCACAGCCAGGTTAGCCCACCAGAGCCCATTAATAGGGGAGGGGAGCCATCAAAGGACACCCCTCCCGGGCTGCCCTCAAACCTGCACAAGCCCCTGTTCAAACAGTTAAAGCTGCAGGAGCCCTGCCCTCTTGACCAGACACAAGAGGGCAGGGTTCCTGCAGCTTTAACTATTGTGATGAAGAAGGAATTTCACTAGGTGCTGCGTGTATAACAATGACACCTGCTGAAATTCCCTTTTCAATACAACTTTTAAAGATACAGGAGCCCTGTCCTCCTTTCCATATGGTCACTCTAGAGTAAACGGTCAGTTCAAGTTTCAGTTAATCAGAAGGCAATTGTATGTCAGTACGAATGGAGTATCAATCAAACCCCTTTCATTAGCCTTGAAGCAGAGGCCATTTTGTTGTTGGTGGTGGAGAGGATAGTAGCTTTCTGATACTCTTTCCTTTTGTGTGTGTTTTCCTGACAGTGAACTTTCTTTATCAGTTTTATTCATAAATGCATTCATAGATGAAGATCTCTGTTTTAACCCACCCATCCCAACTCAAAATATAGGAATGTAAGAAGTGCTGTGCTGGACCAGACCACAGGCGTATCTAGGCAAGCAGTCTGTTCCTACACTAGACAACCAGATGCTCACGGGAAGCCCTCAAGCAGGACATGAGTACTCTAGCAACCTCCTGCTGCAGTTTCCCAGCTAGTGATATTGAGAGATATACTGCCTCTAAAGCCTTTATCACACCTACCTGGTTTGCTTCTGCGGGTTCCCCCTCCATTTCCTATGGGAGTGTAGCCTTTTGATCACACGTAGTCAGTTTTGCTTCGATACCTCAGCTTAGCCTGCGGAGGAGGGGAGAAAACGGACAATCCCCGTTCAGGGATATTTCGAAAGAGGAAGGAAAAATGGAACACTCAGGGCATGAGAGCAGGGCGAGGGGGACAACGTCATGTGAAAGAATTGGATCAAAGTCGCAGCGAGTGTGGATCAAACCACCCATGTGATAAAGGTCCAATACAGGAAACAGTCCCTTGGGTAAGTATTCACGCCCCTTTGACTTGCCCACATTTAAGGCCACAATTGGAGCAGTGTGGGGACGGCAGGAAAGCACACTTTCCCCTCCTCCTTAAAGACCCTGATTGCAGCGGAGGAGGGGAAAGTGTGTGTGTGTGTGTGTGTATGCAAGGCGATGTAATATGTAGCTATCATGAGTAGAAGCTCTTTAGAGCCTTATCTTCCATAACTGGCTTCCAAAAAACATGTCCACAATCATTATGGAAAGACTGCAACAGCTATCAACACCCAGGGGATCAGATAACCATTAATGGCTTGGCTGAAAAGGACCATTTCATACTCTTTTAGAATGCTGAAAGTTTATTCATCACTTAGCAATGATATTGTTTTTGTTTGCATTCTTTGATTGTATGTTTAAATATTGCAGCAGGGTTCCCCAATCTGATGCTCTCCAGATATTTTTGTCCAGAATGACTGAATCATGACATTCCTTGTTATTGGCCATGCTGGCAGGGGCTGATGGGAGTTGAAGGCCAAAATAACTGGCAGACATTAGATTGGGACAAGCAGTGTTAATGATTGTTCTGGCTGTCTGGCTTGTGCACCAAAGGATGGCTGATTGACAGTGGGGACCATATGAAAATGAAGATAGGGCTCCTGTATCTTTAACAGTTTTATTGAAAAGGGAATTTCAGCAGGTGCCATTTGGATGAATGCAGCACCTGGTGAAATTCCCTCTTCGTCACAACAATTAAAGCTGCAGGAGTTTGGCTCTCTTTTGTATTTGTGATGAAGAGGGAATTTCACTAGGTGCTGCGTGCATACAAATGACACCTGCTGAAATTCCGTTTTCTAAACAAAGATACAGGAGCCCTGACCTCCTTTTCATATGGTCGCTATCTATCGATCGATCGATCAATCTTAACCTGGCCATGACAGAGGAGGGAGAATCCCCTTAGGATTCTGAACCATCACATGTAGCATAAGAAGCAGAATATAAAAGTCCTACTCACATCTTTAAGGATGCAGTGTTTCCTTTCACTCCCTTACTCTCCCTCCCACTATTTAACTTACTCTAACATCTGAAACGTTCTAACTCCCTCTAAAAACTATCATTCTAACTGTAACTCTCTAACTTGTTGTAACTGTATCTAACATTCTAACATGTTCTACAAATTATCTATAACTTTCTAACTGGTTCTAACAAACCTACCTGTCTTAGAACGTCATCAGACGAGTGTTTTATAGAATGCTTGTTACTGGGCACTCACGGATTTTCATGGGTCCTATTCATGATGCCATCCGCCTCCCTTTCCTTCTGCTCATTTTCCCATCTCAAAAAAAGACCCAGGAAAATCTGATTTTTTTTCCGGTAGTGAAACATGCTGCCATTTCCTGCTGTGTTTAGGAAAGCAGCGCAAAAAATAAAGTCCTACTGAATGTGCCATGTGGTCTTTGTTTACTTCCTCTTCAGCGTCTGAAGAAAGAGGAAGCTGCTCATCCCTATTGTGGGACAGAAGCACAATTCAAAGTGATGGGAGGGAAATGTGACCCCCCCCCCCCCCGGTCTGAAGAAGCTCTAACTCTCCAGCTGACTGATAACTCTCTCCAACTCATTCCAACAGATTCTAGCTTACTCTAATGCTCAAACTCGCTCCCATTCTCTAACTCACTCTGTCTAGCTCAGTTCGGATGACACAATAAACAACCGGTGTGGGGGAAACAATCGTCAGTTATTTTGACTATTGTGTCATCCGAATGCTGCCATAGTCAACTCAGCGCTGATCTTCATCCACACCACAGTTGATTATTTATTACCATGTTGTGTGGGGAGTGCCCCCTAGGGTTAGTGTGAGGGTTAGGGTTAGTCAACCCACCATTGACTATCGTGTCATCCGAATTGAGCCTCTCTCTCTCTCTCCTTTCTACCTACAAAGACCATCTCTTCCAGAGACCTCTTGAAGGCCTTCCAGCAGGGGGACGTGTCACAATGGAGGACATGTCACTGTTACTTAGCTACCTTGCTAAGCAATGGGCAATGTTTCAGTATTGGTGTTTTTTTGGCCATGACATATTATTTTACAAGGGTGCACAATATTTGGCTGGCCTTCTTAGCCTGGTCCATTTTGTGGCCACCCAAGTGTTCTCCCTCATCCAAGCAGATCAGTTGCCATGCAGACTGCTGGACAAATTGGCTGCTCAGAAGGAGCTTCACCAAGTGAAACCTCCAACCAGTCAAGGAGCAGACTGAGTGCCATCCTTGCAGGGGAGGTGGTCATGTGGCTTATGGGACTGACCTGACTATTATGGGGTTAATTTTACAACCTCTTCCTTAGAGTTTAGAATTTTAGAACATCTTAATACTATTGGCTGCAGCAAGGCTCTGTCTTTACATTCCCTTCCAGTTTCTTTCAATACTTCCAAACTGTCATCAAGCACTTTGAAAAACTCCAAAATAAATACTAGTCCTCTGTTATGTACAAAATATTCCTTTAATGAATTAACTTGCTTCATAATTCATGTTGTGTCTAGTGCAGCTGCCCATCTCATGCTTAGATTAGTTGAAAGGCCACCTTCATCTTTGTCAATCTGCTCACATATTACGATCAATCAATAAATTAGGCTCTTAAGCTAAGCTAGGAGAGTTTAAAGTATTCCAAGGAAACCAGTGTCAGTGCAAAAGTGTTTTAGGAGTTTTTCTAGGGTTTTTCTGGAATGGAACCCTGGCATTGTGGGAGGGGGCATGGCAGGGCTGTAACCCATTGCCCTGCCACAGTAGCCAATATTTGGATTCCCCCTGCCCCCCACATCTGCTCCCTCCACTCCAAGAGCAGGTTGGGTCCATTTCACTGAATTCTCTTGCGTGAATGTTATGGGCTGCATTTCATGGGTGAAAAGGAGCAACCACGTGGTTTGAATTGAATACTCCCCCTCTAAGCGTCCTCTGTTCACTTCCATTGAGACAGCAGCATCTAGTGGTGGAAGTTCCTGCTTCCCCCTGGATATCACCACATTATCTGTGGTTCTTTCAGTAGTGGGATTTCCAGGGGACAGTGCGGGAGATGTCCTAGTCATTGACAACATAATGTAACAGACGTGCAAACTTCCATGAGTGGCCAATCACTAACATGTAATAAATCACTTGTTTAGAGGAGTCCTTTGGCACAGCGTTAGCTCAACTCTTTCCCTGGAGTTGGCTGCAACACTGCCCCACCTGCCTCAGGGCTTTCAGGGAAGGAGCAGTGTTGCCAGCACCTGCATTAGAGACAAGATGTATACACAATCACCCCTGAGAAATGTAACATTTGGAAGACCCTGGAAAAGGTGCTGAACTCTGAAGAATGGCAGCTAGAGCTGAGCCAAAATTTCACAGAACACATGGCTCTCAGAAAAGTCCTGAAATTTTTCTTTTCTTACCCCCTATAAATAAAAGAACACTTTGCAGAATTTTCTCCAAATTTTCTTCATCATTATTGTGGTGGCTGCCATGCACTGGAATGATGCTAGGTATATGGGGTATTGTGGAGGATATAAAATGGAGGTCAAGCTGCCAACACAGTTGATGCTGTTCCTACTTGAATTAGCAGTGCAGAAAAATCAAAAACCCATAGGAAAAAAGCAAGAAAGAAGCTGTTTTACAACCCTTGCCAATGTTGATGCTTACCTGTGAGAAATTGTTGGAAAATTTCTCTCCCCCTGGAGAAATTTGGTGAAATTGTCTTCCCAAATTCTCTGCCCCCAAATAGGGTGAATTTTGAAAGGCCACGGGTATAGCTCAAGTTTAATCTAGTCCTGATGCCAGACTAGCTCAATTGGTGAAACATGTGCTTTGTATGCACAGGGTCCCAGGGTCCAATCCTTATTTTAAAAAAAACTATAGACATGATGGGAAAGATCTCTGCTTGAGACCTTGAAATGTGGTGGCCAGCCAGCGTAGACAGTACTTGCCTAGATGGACTAATAGCCTTACATATAAAGTAGCTTCCTGCGAGAAACTGGAAATCCATTATATGTTTTAAAAATGAAATCCAGTGCCAATTACTGAAACGATTCCTTGTGTGAAAATTCCCATAAAGAGAAAAGTCTACTGTTCTCAAAACTGACAGCAAGTACCCCAAAACAACTGAGTCTTGTTGTGCCTTACAGCCTAGCATATTTATTATGTCATCACCTTCCATGGAATTGTCTCTAGCATAAGCCAAGGAAGTCTTTTTGGACCCATGGGTGGGTAGCTTTAAGATGGCAATTGAAAGGGACATCTCAATAAGGTGGTCCTGTCACTAAAGAGGACATTGTTAAAAATTATGTTAAAAAAAGAGGATTTTGACTTGTGCTGCTTGTCATGAGTAAAAGTAAACAGAGGTGTCCCCATCTCTTTTGCATCTATTTATCCCAATCTTAATTTAATTTCTTAATTTCTACTCTAAATTTCCTTCAGAACAGAAAATGTAGATCCAGGTTTATGAATGAGAATTTTAAGTCCCCACCTCTGTTAGGTGTCCCCATGCTCCTGTACCAAAGATAAGTGAAGGAGAGGATGAAGCCACAGAAAGTAAGAATGTTACACCTAAAGATGGTTAGATATAGCAGTGATTGCAGAATAAGTCTGTTTACCGAAGTTTCCGTAAATTGCATGTCTGGCGTGAGCAAAGGACTAGCAAGCGCATATCTGTGCTACCATCTCCCACACAGATCTGTCTGTGCCTTGCTATGACCCTCCCTCCCCACCACATTCCTGGCGCTCTTACAAGTTGTAGATCATGTAAAATTACGTTTACAAAGTTCAGCTGCAAATACTCATTTAGCAAAGCAAATACCTGACCTTGTTCATATTCAAGTAGGTTTGTTTTTGTATTTTGCAAGGCAGAAAGCATAACAAATATCCAGGCCTCTACTCTCATTATTCAATGGCCTGCACCCAAACATGTCTATGTGTGTGAATCTGTGAGAGCATGCAAAAAACAACACTATATATTTACTTTAGAAGTGTGCCTAGTAATTGTCTGTTTGCATTTTTACTCTACATTAGGTACAGATCCCCCAAATCCAGATCTTACAAGCCCCCTATCCTCCATGGTAGGGTCCCAATCTGGATCAGGGTCCTTATGCCTACTCTAGAGTAAAAAAAAAATGTAGCTGCTAGACATGCATTTAAAGTAATGTCTTGGTCCTGGGTAAGTAAGTATGAAAGTAAGTAAAATCATCCATCCTCCACTGTTGCAATTGAAAGAATCATTCTTAAAAGCCAAAAGAGAGGGGGAAATGCACTCCAACAGAAGGAGAAAAAGAACAGGAAAAAAAAGACTGAAGTACCAATAGTATTTAAAAGCTGCTATGTGAGAGGTTGGGGCATAAATTACATGTTAGTGACACAGAGTGGTAGTCACTAAAACAACCTCACTTCTTCATGGTTGGGATCCAGTCTTGCCATTATTTTATTTATTTAATTTCTACACCACCCAATAGCCAAAGTTCACTGTGTTGTATGAAAGTTCCAACCTCATATATTGCCATTCTTCCCATGCCAGTGCTGCTGTACACCTCTGCTGGGGCCATTGTACTTGGTGCTGGCATGGGAATTAGCCATGTGAGCTGGCTGACCCATGCGGTCAGTGCTACCATGCATTGCCGGAGTGACCCAGAGCCCAGTTATGAGGAGATATTTTTCAACGGCTAATACACTACACTGAAAATGTGTAGAACACCTTCCCCAACTTGGTGCTCTGCATATGGGTTGGATGCCAGCATAGGACAATGGGAATGGTAGTCCAACAGATCTGGAGGACACCAGGTTGGGGTACATTCATAGAAGTGGAGGAGGATTTGTACCTAGGTCCAATCCGTTGCTTAAGGCAGAAACCCCAGAAGTAGAATACCCTCGAGAATTGGGCCCAGCTTCTCTGTCACACATCAGCCTTCTTGCAGCACAGTGATTAATTGCTGAAAAGGAAACATCTGTTTCTAAGCAACTGGTGAAAGGGAAACATCTGTTTCAAAGCAGCTTGTGCCACTAAATTCTATGAGTTTCAGTGGGTTTACAGGAGGGTACCAGGTTGAGAAAGGCTAATTTAGGCATACATAGCTCTGTATTGGATTGGGCTGCATGGCTCCAATCCTGTGTGAACTTACTTAGGAGTAAGTTCTATTGCAGTTACTGGGACTTATGTCTGAGAAAACATACTTAAGATTTCTCTGTTAAGAAGACAGGATAAAATTGAGTGACCTGAACAGAAACGATTTTCACTATTGGTTTGCAGATTTGTTTTTATTTCCGATTCATATATATTATACAATATAGTGATATTACATATTGTATTGCTTAGTCTACACAATTTAGTCAGCAGAATTGAACACAATGAATAACTCTTTAGAGCCTTTCCAGATGAGAGGGGTACCACATTATATTATTAGTGGTATAATTACCACTGGCACAGATCCAGTACCAGGGGTGAAATATCCCCTCCTTCCACCATTCAAATCGAGGACTGCACAGCCTAAAAGAGTAAAAATAATTTTACAAATATACAATATAAGGATCTGATTCAACCAAAGTGCAGCACTTTTCAGTCATATTGATTTTAATATGAGGGAGGGAGCAATCCCATGCTCCCTAAGAGGATGGCTGAGGAGACATGAAATGCTGTGGACCTCCCTTTTTACGTGTGATGGAAAGGGAAGTCTGTCATTGGAAGCCACCTGTGTGGTGGAAAGCTTGCCACTGTTGCTGTACCATGGTGGAGGGGTAAACACATTGGCCATTCCAGGGGTGGGGGGAAGGTGTTGGGGGAGTCCAGGATCCACAGGCCCCTAAGCCTCATAATTCTCGTAGCACACCCCCAAGAGGCCCCAAACTATGCCAGCCTTAGAGCTGGCATAGTAAAAGAACAATAATAACAAACACTCTCCACCTCCTACCCTCACCCAGTGACAGACACCCCAAATAGAATTGCTTAGCGCAAACACGTTTCAATCACTTCCGCTAAAATCAGTGGGTCTTTTAAGTCCTTGCCTTTGGCTAGAAACTGCCCCATATCTTTAAATAGTGGCATAATAGGGAGTACTGTTGCTTGCCACGTGATGTCAAGGGCACTACTGGCTCATACATGTGACCATAGTCCAAACTGCATGAATTTGTATTTGTCATTGGTGCACAAGCTGAGGAGGGGGGGAAAATCTTTTCCACAGTAACAAATGGTGCATTTAACCCACAACAGAAATGCTTTATTTATTCTTAGGTAAAACATCTGAATTCTCTACAATGTTATATACGTTTCACTTTTTTTTTTTAAAGACAGTCTTGAAAGGCCCTAATACTTAGTTATGAGTACTTAGATACATGAAAGGGGGGGGGGGACTTAACATGGGTTGCTCCTCCCAATGGGAACATCTCGTGGGTGGATCTCTTCTCCTGCTGGTGAAAGGTTGGAAAGGTGATATTTCCAGTTCTACCTACCACCCCTTACACACTCTGAAAATCTGTTCTGGAGGGTAGGGGCTGCCAGAAGAAGAGTGAATTGGCCATAATTGTCTTCACACTTCCACCTGCAGGATCCTCTACTAGATTGGAAGCCTTCTGTGAAACAGTTCACAGAAAGTAAAGTCTGGATCCAATCCATATGCATAAAATAGCATATGTGTGTAAGTATTCTCTTTAAAGAGAAAAAAAACCCAGTTGTTTTTTGCTTAGGATTGTTAGATAGTAACTAGTATATGTAACTTCTATACTTAGACATTTTTAAAAAAAGAAAATTCTAAAAATATATATTCATGAGCAAAGAACACTTTCCCCCTTTAAGCCCTAGAATACCATCACATCGAAATGCCTATTTTATTTTAACAAGGCACTTGTCTTATATACCTTCTTAACCATCAAAGTTTGAGACTTGAAATGTCGAATATTTGTCAAAGGAAAAATAGATTTGTTTTAAATTGCATTTACCAGTAACTCAGTTATGACACGTGTAGCCTGACCATATGTAGAGTTGGTATGCTTCAATCCATTGAAAATAATGGGCTTAGATGCACTTAAATCATAGTATTGGGTTTTGAATAGGGGTGTGCATGCCCGAAATTATCATATCATGTCATTATGGGAAATCACTTTTTAAAAAAATTCGGATCGGATTATATCGTAGGTTAATCATATTGTCTTCACGATAATTATCAGAAATCCGATATTTAATTTGGAGCCCTATTTTGCCCTATAGAGCTGATTTTTAAAGAAAAAATGCCTATAACTTATGTATTTTCAAAGTTAGAGGCTTGAAACTTGGTCACAGTGTTTATGGGGTATGCCTAAGTATGTATATGAAATTTGAGATCGATCCCTCCAACCTTCGATTTTATATGAATTTATTAAAGAACGTTTAAGTTCTGACAGGTCAGAATGATAGCTCTCCACGTGCGTTCATTCAGACCTGTCAAAAAGTTGCAAGATTTTTCAAAAATTCATATAAAATACGGGGTGGAGGGATCGATCTGAAACTTGGCCCGGTCACCCAGCTTTCAGAACAAGCACAATCTTTTAAAAATTCATAGAAAATCGAGAGTTTGAGCGATTGCTCTGTTTTTTTTTTTCACAAATGACCAGCCAGATCCCATCCTCAGTGTCCCACAAGTTTCAAGTTTTTATCTTTAAAAATAAAGATGTTACAGCAGGGGGTGGGGCTTTTGGGGGAACCCCTATAACTTTTTAATTTGAAAAGAAAGATACATGAAACTTCTTGGATCTTGCAGATTGGATCTTGCTAGTCCTGGCTCCCCAAGTTTCTTGTTATTATCATTTCAAATAAAAACGTTATGAAAGCGTTTCCCCCAATGCAAACCTATGGGGGAAAAAGCAGACAAGATGACAGCACGGAGGCCTGGTCAACCAGCCGTGTCAATAAAGTTGCACGAACTTTAATAAATTCATATAAAATCGAGGGTTGGAGGGATCGATCTCAAATTTCATACACATATCTAGCACATGTTGCAACACATATGTGCCAAATTTCAGATCAATCCCTCCACCCCTGTATTTTATATCACTTTTTTTAAGACCGTGCAACTTTTTGACAGGTCTGAATGAACGCACGTGGCAAGCTGTCATTCTGACCTGTCAGAACTTAAACGAACTTTAATACATTCATATAAAATCGAGGGTTGGAGGGATTGATCTCAAATTTCATACATATACTTATGCATACCCCATAAACACTGTGACCAAGTTTCAAGCCTCTAACTTTGAAAATACAGAAGTTATAGGTTTATTTATATGGCGGTCCAGTAATCCGGAAAAAACCCTGATATAATCGGGCTGAAATTTTTTGGATCGGATATTTATTGGAGGTTTTTCTATCGTATCGTATCGTTAATCGGATGTCCGATAACGACCTTATTGTATTGTTATTGGACATTTTAACGATATGATACACATCCCTAGTTGTGAAGCTGTGATCTTAAAACACATTTACTATGTAAGAAGCCCCAACGAACAGTGGGATTTACCTCTGAGTGAATATACATTCCAAAGGCAAAAGTCATAACACTGAAGAACAATTCCATTTTGGAATAAAATATTTGGATTAGGGTTGACAGAGTTGAAGCTAATATCTGTATCTGTGCCCTTAAGAGCAGTTTGCTGTAGCAGTTTGCAACTGGTGTTTATTACTGTCACTGAAAGCTTCAGCTGTTGAATACTGCAAATTAAGCTACTAGTAAAGGCATATGAGTAGACGATGCTGTTGTTGTTTTTCTGGTCAGCTGGCAACCCTATTTCAAAAGTTAAACTCAAAGGCAACAGTCCATCATAGAGTTCAGCACGGTTCATATCACTTAAATGAGTGGGGTTGTGCCCAGCTCTATGTTAGATTGTGCTACAATGTTTAGAATGCACATTTTCCAATTTAAATGTCATAACGATGCACTATTTACGTTCTCACGCAAAATCTCCCAAAAGAAAACGCTAACATTTTCGGAATGTAAGCATTCAGTAGTCCCTCACAAAGTTGTCATATCCATTTGCTCAATGAGAGAGAGAGAGAATGAGAATTGTGGCAGACAACACAATGCAGTTGACAGAAAGCCCCAAAATACAATTTCGATACAATTTCAATACAAACAAGCAACCTGTACATATCCATCCCAGTCCAGAGTTCCATGTATCCTCTAGTGCATATATTGGGCTCTTGTGACCATTCACTTCAGTAGAGAGAAGCATCTCCAGTTACAAAAACCTTTGTGTCTGTGTGGTGCTGCTGCTTCCTTCACGAAATGGAATGAGGATGGATGGCTTTGCAAGCAAAGAACCTCCATGTGCTCATTAGTATTTCTGTGGCCACAGGAGATGGCGTTGGTGGGGAAATCCTGCACTGCCACCATCCCCTTCCATGAGGATTCTTAAATAGTTATAGCATCACTGGTTCTGAATCCATATAAGAGCTCAGAACCAATACAAAGTTGATTATGAGCTCCAGCAAAGACATGTCAAATTCCATGAATGTTGTAAGTCGTCCCAAGTTTTCAAAATGGAGTCTAAGTAGGAATCAAGTAGTACTCAAGGGAGGCCCTTGGAGCTAATTCACATGACTTTTTTTTGAGGTAGAAGAATCATCACAAGGTTTCTTTTACTAGTAATACCCATGTGATTAAAGGGTCTTGCGAAAGGCCACCTCTATGTCAAAATTACAAGTAACTGATCCTTTAAAATGCTTATTTCATAGTACAAATGTTTCAGGTGAGTACACATGACTAACTGTATTTAGGATAAGGGCAAAAGTCCTGTATCAACAACCCCCCTTTTGTTCTGGGTTGCATAGCCTAAATACCTGCCAAGAACATGAGTTCATGGTATTAGGCACACTGAGAAATTCAAACAGAGAACAATCTCAGCATTCTCAAATAGCTAAGTTGGGTGGGCAGATGTCCAGATGTTTTGGACATCAACACCTAGGAGATCCTGCCATCATGGCCAATGATCAAGAATGCTGGGAATTGAAGTCCAAGACATCAGAAGATCTACTTTCTGCCTATCCCTGTTCTAAAAGATGATGTGAAATGTCTGATGCTAATTTGGGGTCCACTCTTCTGTAGGAATCAGTGCTCAGTACTTCACAGGATTAGCTCTCACAAGACATGCACTCTTCTCAGAACTTCACACTCATATTAAAGAAGTATGCCAAGCAGTGCATAAATTGATATAAACCAAGGAGCAAATTAACATGATGCTACATCAGGATTTGAAGAAAGCATTTAAGAGAATCTTTGGCAATATGTGCTCTGACAAGGGGCCCAAACATTAGATAGCAATGCAGAAATGTGAAAAGAAATAGATAGATCCCAAAATGGAACAGGATGACAATCTCAGGAGTTAACACGTTTTTTATCCTTTGTTTGTTCTACCAAGAGATAATCTTTAAGCTGTGTACAGACACACACAACTTAAATGACAAACAATGTGGGAAGGCTCTCTCAGTGTTTTGTAGATATGTAATGCCATTTAAGCCTGATCTCACAGAAAAGAGTTCCTGTTTCAGCAGAAACTAGTCATGCAAGCCAATGATTGGCAAACCCTCTATGACATCACTAGACTGGACACCCCCCTCTCTTTCTGAAATAGGAAACTTAAAAATAAAGTTTAAGAACTTGACTTTTAAGCAATACGAATGAGGTACCAGATGACAGTTCAAGTTCCTAAACATTAGTGCTGTGCTTTAAAAGGTTTTTGTTTTTAAATGCAGACAGCACACTAAAAGCATGGGAGAGGGGCAAGACAGATTACTGAATTACTTTTGATTTGCTGATTTGTATGTTTGTCAAATGGGTTGTGAGGGTGGCACAGGGGGCAGAGACAAGCTGGACTAGAGCTGCAAAAGAAAAGCAGCAAACCCCAATTCAAGGTTTGTCTGTCTCTCTGTACACAGCTAAATATAATTCACTAGAAGGAGGCAAGAAGCTGTGAGAATACAGTGGCACCATGGCCTCATTTAAAATGTGGCTGATAACAGCTGCCCTGGATATGCTGCAAAAACAAAAACAACCCCCTTCACCACCTATTTGGACCTTGATATTTCACTAAAAAGAATTTTCTCCCCTCATTTCTTTCTGTCACTAAGGGTGATTCAAATCCTTTAAAAGAATGGAGCCAACCCAAGCTGTAGACTTGGATCCAAAGGTTTCCTTCCTGCATTGCAGAAGCTTATATATAGAATCCAGGGCAGGGGTATGCAGTTGATGGGATGCAACTATGCAGACATGGGTTGACTCAATTATCAAGGGCACCTATGGGACAAAGTAAATTATCTGTTGTCTAGATTTGACTCTAATTTCAGAACCTGGAATTATCAATGGCAGGGACAGATTTAGTATTCCTCAGGGAATTTCTTTACTTTCCTCCATGTAAAAAATGGCAGCACCCATCTCATATGGAAAGAAATAAAGTTTGATTCAGAATATTACAATGGAAGCAAAAACATCCTTGCTCAGCAGCTGTGCTTTCAGATGTTGGGATTGCAGAAGGGTCCATCTTGCCTCTTTGTCCTACCCATCATCCACTTACATGTTGAACAGCAGGCTGGACACTTTCCTTATGAGATTAACTATTGTTGAGGGTGAATGTGAACGCTATGTGAAAGGCAACAATGGCAACCAAAGAACTCTCCACTACCACCCCGCCCATCATAATGCCTATTGACGGTTAATGACTAATGATGGATAGTAACACTGAGACCAGATGCCACTTCATTATGCCTACATTTTCTTGAAGCTATCTTTCTACAGCAAGATATTAGTAATGGGCAACCTACCTATTTATGTTATGTCTCTTAGTTTTGATTAAATAAAGATACATTTCACCCATAGTAATCTATTTCCAGTCTGTAATATGGTCTCATTTGCACCACCATTTAAAAATCTAGTGTGTTCCAGAATGCTTTTCTCCTTAATACAATGATGTTTCTCTGCCACTGTATGGTGCTATAATGAGCAATAGGTGCTGATCCAATGCCTTATTGGTGATAATTATTGGTACAGAAACCAATTTTAAGCAGAACCTTCATTCTCTCTTGTGCTGATATTTCAGCATACTATTTGGTCATCTTAGTATGTATTTTATCTGTTACAGCACAAGTGGGCAACTTTTGGCCTTCCAGATATCTTGGCCAGCAACTCCCATCATCCCTCACTATTGGCTATGCTGGCTAGGGCTGAAGGGAATTGTAGGCCAAAATATCTGGGGCCATCCCTGTCTTCCCGTATCCCATTGCTGTTCATACAGGTTCTCATGAATAAGTGTTCCCCCTCCACCTTTTGTAACCACTACTTTATCTGCAAGCTTCCTGAAACTTGTTTCTTAGTGACAAATGCTTGCAAACAACTAAGAAAAAAATATTCCGTTCTTCTTATTGCTGGGATGGTAATGATCAAGGATAGTCCTGCAAAGCGCCTGTGCTTTAGATATAGTGGAAGAAAAAATAATACCAAGACATTTTGGGAACAAAGCAGTGGAATGATAGTTAATGATGGCATACCAGGGTCTATGAAGGCTTTTAAGCATACACGGAGTGCCATGGTAGTTGGGCTCCTCCATCGCTTTTGAGAAATATTCTGTGTTCACACATTCACAGAGCAAAGAAGAGAGCAATCTGAGTTTCTCCTTATACAGAATGCTGTGTGCATATCAGAGCCCCTTTAATGTGCACTAGAGCCACCGAACTGGGAAACATATGTGAAAAACCCAGTATTGTTATAATGGGAGTTGACCTCTCTGGTTTAGGTAGGAACTGATATGTTAATTTGTTAAAGACAAATTGGAACTACAAATCAAACCAGCAAAATCACAGGTGAGGCACATAGATGGCAACATAATTGGGAATTGAAAAAATCCAAAATGAAGAGATTTCCTTATTGCACATAACACTCCTGAAGATAATACTACACCAAGCAATAATTCACATGTCACTGCTTATCTGGTGGCAGCAGCAACCCCCCCTTTTTTAATCTCAAAAAGGACTGAGTGATCAGACAACAAAGGTTACAATCTACCAGGAACTGTTCTTGCACGGACTTCATGGAAATAAAAAAAGGCTCGTGGATAAGAAGATCCTGGAAGATAGTGCTCAAATGAGAAGCCAAAGCTGTCCCCATCCTCAAGATCCAGGCACATCGAGCAGATGGAAATTCTTTTCTTCGGTTTGCCAAGGAAGTTAGGGATTTCCTTTCAGCTTCATGTCAATGCTTTAAAGAAAGAAAAGGTGGGAAACATTCAGTACAGTGTATATTGATTGTAACATGTGCATCCATCCAGGCCTTCCTCTAAAGAGCAGAGGGCAGCACATATATACAAAGGTCCAAAACAGTGCCCCATCTGACTACTGTCTAGGCCCAGACAATCTTATCTGTAAAAGCAGAACTACTTCAGACAGCTTCCAGCCACTTTCTGTATTCCATAAACATGCTTCCCTGACCTTCCCCTCTTTCTTAAGTTATGGCCTAATCATGCCAGGTATTGAGCATACTACTATCTTTTGAGTCAATCGAACAGAAGTAAAAGATGCAGAGGTCCAGTATGAGGTCCCTAACTTAAGCAATTCATCTGGTGATAATTATTTTGGAATTCATTTATCATTTATAGCAGCCAAGTTGTGAGCATTTAATTACTACATTTATTCTAATACAGGACTGCACAACACGTGACTTACAAAGCTGAAAACAGCCATCTATTATGGCCTGAGATGTGTTTGACAATGGTTGGCTATATCTCTTGCTGAGCATGGCCATTTGGCCTCACTGTTTACATTTTTCCCTGTATATGTTGAGGATAACACTTTATGCATGGGATAAAGTGGGATCTAGTTAATCCATAAAAAGTTATACTTCAATAAATCTGTTAGTCTTTAAGGTGCTACAAAATTAGTTGCTGTTTCCAGGCAAACATGCCTCCTTCCTAAAGGTTTGTCAGCCACCTTACATGGTGAGCTGTGCTTAGCTTGATAACTCGCTGAAATTGTGCAGGCCTCCTCTAACAAATACTTCTTTGTGTTGTTTGTTTTGTTCCAGTCATCCTCCCTAAATGGCCTTAACTAAATTCTAGGAATCTAAGAGGTGCTGTGCTTATTTAGACCAAAAGCCTATCTACTAGTCTAGTATTCTGTTAACACAGTGATTAACCAGATGTTTATGGAAAGCCCACAAGCGAACATGAAAGCGACAGCACCTTCCTGCTTGAGTACCCAAGCAACTTGTATTCAGGATCACAGTGCCTCTGCCCATGGAGATAATATAGGAACATAGAAAGCTGCTTAATACCGAGTTAGACCTTTGGTCGATGTAGTATTGTCAACACTGACTGGCAGAAACTCTCCAGTGTTTCAGGAAAGATTCTTTCCAAACCCTACCTGGTGAAGATGGCGATTGAACTTTGTACCTTCTGCATGCAAAGCACTGAGCTGTGGTTCCCCCGCCCCCTCCCCGGCATGAGATATAGCCATCATGACTAGCACCCATTGATAATCATATCCTCAATGAATATGTCTACTTTTAAAGCGGTCCATGTCAGTGGCCATAATTACGTCTTTCTGTTTTTGCATCTGTGTGCAGGTTTCTTATTCCCATTCCTATTTGAATAGAGATTTATGTGTCTTGCATGAATACACAAGCTCTTACTCAGTTCCAGCGTCCATCACCTCTACTACTTATCCACAGATGCTGTTGGCTGTATGCCTATTCAAACATGAGTGTAACTCAACAATCTTCCTATTTCTGATCATGCTTATTTGCATGTAATGTTTGTTGAGTTTTCTTCTTTCTGCTGCTTATCATCTAGCTGTCAGTGCCAACCTGGTCTCTGCTCTTTCTCCCTCCCTCATTTCCACCTGGGAAGGCAGGGCCCTATTTGACTCCAACTACAAAGCCTGCTGCTCCTGCTGAAGGTACCTGGACCATCAGAGATGATGATTGCTGAGTTTCTTTCAGGATGTATCCACCTTCCCACTCCTCACAGTATTCTGAACTCTGGCACTTGTACCTCTGTCCCTTCTGTGCTTTATAATTCAATTATAGGGTTTTTATTAAAGAAAGACAGCAGTGCTACCCATCAAGGCTATGAACACATCTGAGTTGAGTTTAACTTTTTATTTTTACCTATTAATGCTTTGTGCCTTGGGTTCCCCTTTTCACTTCTCCCTAATATTGGAGTTCTCTTTTCACTGCCACCTATTTTAAGAACTAATATTTTCTCTTGATTTTCCTCTGTTGTATTTTTATATTCTAAAAAAAATAGAGGAATGGAAACTATCAATTTTCTATGCTCTATAAATTGCACATTACTTTTCTCTCTCATTTTGACCTTTGGGCCATATTCCTTCTTGTGCTTTGTCATTACTTTGATTGTAAACCTTTAGGCAGTAATGCATTTTTTCTGATTTCCATAGATAACATAGTTTATTTAAACAACAGACAGATAATACATGATGATGGTGATGGCAATACAGTTTAATCAGTTAGCTGGATGGACTAATTAGCTGACAGTATAAATGACCTTCCTTTGTTCCTATGTCACCACCAGAAAGTAGGACTGGTTTCTTTATAGGGTCTATTGGTTAAGGAGAGGAAATGAGGGAATGTAAGTTCAAGGTCCACAGACAAGGTGCCTATGCATGAAATACTTATAGTGAGGGAAGGTCATGAAACAAGACATTAGAAATTATGGATCAAAAATATGGGGAAGAGTTGGTGCTTTCTTCCTTTAACAATTGGGGATGCTATTACAGGCTTTATTTATGGGTTACTACAAGATATAATGTCAGCCAGCATAATCAGTGATTACTAGGAATGGCATTCCAAATGGCATTCCGATTCCTTAAAATAAAAATGGTATTCCGATTCCTTACAAGCAATGCCTGAGCCATCTCAAACAGTTACATAGGCCTAATCCACACCAAGCAGGATAAAGCACTATGAAAGCAGTAGAAAAGTGGTATATAAGAGGCAGGAGTCACACTACTGCTTTATAGCGATATTGAAGTGCACTGACAACTGTTGGGGCCCATGTCACATACCATATCCTGCTTTCATAGTGCTATATCCTGCTTGGTGTAGTTCTGGCCATAGAATCACAGACAACTTTCATCTACAGGCTGTATCCTCTCTACAAAAGCCAGCTTTCAACTCAATAAATACAAATTGATATGAATTTGTCAAAAATGAAAGAGAAGAATACTTGTTCTATGCATTAGGGTTTCAAACACAAGAAAGTCATGCTTAAATCTCATTGAAATTAATGGGTCTTTAGTCATGACTCATTTGTCCCATGGATTTCAATGGGATTGAAGCATGACTAATTTAGGGTGCAATCCTATGCATGTTTAAGACTTCTCCACATTTAGTGAAAATCCTGCAGCCTTACCGTGGCTATCTCTTTTGCAGTCTTTCTATGTTTTACAACAGGCAAAATACATGCACTCTAGGGATGTGTATCGTATCATTAAAATGTATGATAATGATACGATATGCTCTTTATCATGCATACGATTAACATTAACGAAACGATACAACTTTCTACGATAATCATCGGAGACGATAATTTTCAGCCCGATTATATCAGATTATCGGACTGCCATATAAATAAACCTATAACTTCTGTATTTTCAAAGTTAGAGGCTTGAAACTTGGTCATAGGGCTTATGGGGTATGTCTAGGTATGTGTATGAAATTTGAGATTGATCCCTCCAACCCTTGATTTTATATGAATTTATTAAAGATCGTTTAAGCTCTGACAGGTCAGAATGACAGCTCGCCACGTGCGTTCATTCAGACATGTCAAAAAGTTGCACGATCTTTAATAAATTCATATAAAACCGAGGGTTGGAGGGATCGATCTCAAATTTCATACACCTGTCTAGCACATGTTGCTACACATATGTGCCAAATTTCAGATCAATCCCTCCACCTCTGTATT
Organism: Anniella stebbinsi; assembly: GCA_029215795.1. Taxonomy (NCBI): domain Eukaryota; kingdom Metazoa; phylum Chordata; class Lepidosauria; order Squamata; family Anniellidae; genus Anniella; species Anniella stebbinsi. The sequence continues at coordinate 82,028,428 of JARDYH010000002.1, read as the reverse complement.
TTATATGAATTTTTGAAAGATCGTGCAACTTTTGACCTGTCAGAACTTAAACGATCTTTAATAAATTCATATAAAATCGAGGGTTGGAGGGATCGATCTCAAACACATACTTAGGCATATCCCGTAAGCATCGTGACCAAGTTTCAAGCCTGTAACTTTGAAAATACAGAAATTATAGGCATTTTTCTAAAACAATTCAGCTCTATAGGGCACAATGGGGCTGCAAATTAAAAATCGTATTTTCAATAATTATCATGAAGACGATACGGTTCACCTATGATATTATTGGAGGTGATAATTTTTTTGGTCCGAAATTCCGATGATAAATTACGATATTTTCAGGTGTGCCATCCCTAATGCACTCCCCTTGTTTATGCCATTTCCATCCCATGTTTTATTGATACTACCAGCAGATGGCGCTGATTTATCACGCAATTTGGGTTTATTACCGCATTTTCAATGAGTTTTAAAATGGCAGATTATCACTTGAAAACAATGCAAGAGGCATCGGAGATTGGGTGGCAGGGTTTTGTTGGACTTTTTCATGTCTAAATATGGATAGGATTGCACCCTTACTTTGTGTCTGAGCATTGGCTCCTTCATGACATTATTTCTTTTATATTCTGTGGAATAAGGAACTACTACCAGAGGTACTTCTTTTGTTTGCTTTTGTTAAACATTAGTGTGTGTTTGTTCAAAAGAGATGTTTTCTGAACCAGGAAATGGAATTAAAAACATGCAAAATACTATTGCTTTTTGATAAAACTATTTTCCATTTTCTAGTCAAACAACAGATGAAGGCAAATAAAAATGCAACTAGAGGAATGATTTTGGAATACATATGAAAGCACGAAGGGACCAACAAGAAGGCTGGGTACACTCCAGAAGTATATAATAAAAATGATATTCCTCAATGCAAAGTTGCAAATCACGTCCACTGGGATGAAATGTTAATGAAATAAGTTGTATGGACTAACACTTTTATTGTATCAGCCTGACATCAGGGAATATTTCTCATGTGTAGATATTCCACACTACTTAAAAGTGTGCCATTGCATTTCTATATTTAGACAGCTGCATTGAAAAAGCTAGTTTTGCTCTGAACACAACCTGATCTGCAGTCTAAGGCCAGATCTACATCAAGCAGGATATGACATTTTGAAAATGGTTTGAAAACTGTATATGGAGTGTGTCCTGGGCCCCGACAGTTATCACTGCTGTTATAAACCATTTTCAAGCATTAGTAGTGTAGATCCTACCTTAAAAGGAAGTATCTAAGAATTTGGATCTGGAAGAGACTACTTGGAGTTTACCCAGTTCTTCAATGGCTCTTGCACTGCATGAACATGAAACAATACTCAAGCATAATGGCATCATTAATAGTAAATTCTTACTCCTGCTGGACTGAGGTTATTTCTGGCTCATTTGAAAGACAGCTCGCTCTGAAGGCAAGGGAAAATGAAAAGCAGTAAACATTTTTCTTTCTCTTGTGTTCTCTTTAGACATTTTGAGAAGTAGCTAATTTACTTCAAAGACATATGAAATGTATTGTGGGGGAACCTCCTGGGAGTTCCTCCAATGGTGGCCAAATGCTTTTCTCCATGCAGAGAAAGGTACAAAGGGTGAAGTAGACAGAGGACAGGGTGATGATGTCAGTGGGTATAGCCATGCTCACTAATGTCATCTGGCCTGTGAAGGGCCTGGTAGAAAACAATCTGCCCCCCCCCCCATTCACTCTCCACAATAAAAGAGTTCTGCAACCTTGCTTAATTGGGTAGGTGATTAGGTCTATCATGATTATATAGCCTTCCCCAGCCTGGTGCCTTCCAGATGTTTTGGACTACCACTGCCAGCATTCCTGACCATTGGCCATGCTGGATGGGGCTGATGAAAGTTAAGAACATAAGAGCCATGCTGGATCACACCAAGAGTCCATCTAATCCAGCACTCTGTTCACACAGTGGCCAACCAGCTTTCAATCAGGAACCCACAAGCAGGACACAGGTGCAACAGCAGCCTCCTGCCCATGTTCCCCAGCAACTGGTGTATATAGGCTTAATGCCTCTGATAATGGTGTTAGAGTTAGGGGATGAAGGTTATTATAGAGTGAAGAAGAAATGCCTTCCCAAAGGCCCACAAAAGTATATACCACAATAAACCTGTTTGTCTTTAAAGGTACCACAAGACTCTTTGTTGTTTGCTACAACAGATTAACATGGCTATTACCTTAGATTCAATCACTAGAAGAAGTTGCAAGGATGGTGCATACAAAATTTACTGAGCTGTGAATAATTTGTCATTTTAAATACATTAACAATCCAAATCTATGGGCAGTTACCTTGGAAGAAACCTTGTTGTGCACAGAGGGACTTACTTTTGCATAAGCATACACAGAGTCAGGCTGTAAGACAGGTATCTTTATACAATTGCATCTTTAAGGCAGTATGGAAAATGTGTTACATACAAAAAGGTTCTGTAAGCTAAAATGTTATGCCTTCTTGTATACATCTCCAAGAGTCAGTGCTGCTGCACCAATTTGGATCACCATCACCAGATGCAGTACAGTAGCATAGCACAAAGCTACAGTATGTCATAATAGGTTGAAAGAGGGCATAGTGCCAAGATGGCAGATGATCACATGCCACTGTAAAGACTTTCAACTATCATGAAGCCAGCTTTGTTGCTGCAAACAATGTTTCTATACTGTCGTCATTTTATATTTTGCATGGTTTTTATGGTTTAAATTTTTGTAAACCGCCCAGAGATCTTCGGCTATTGGGCGGTATACAAATGCAGTAAATAAATAAATAAATAAATAAATAAACTCAAACCTTGCATGAGGTCATCATCTGTTGTACTGGGATTGCGATCAATAGGCACACTGACTTTCCTCCAAATGTCTTGCATAGAAAGCCACTATAGCTAAACTACTACAAGCCATTATATGCACCATTCAAGGCAGATCCATCTTTAAAGTCAAGCACTGGAGTTCAATATTGTTTCAAATGGTCATCCTCTGGCAGTATATTTAAACTTTTTGAAATGGCTGCTTTGAGCCATGCAGCTGTTGGAATACTATCATTACTTAACCTCAAGGAAACAAAGGCTGAATTTTGGGATTGCTAAAGCTCATGCAATTGTATATTGACAACCAAAGCACAGCCAAGCCACTTTCTCCAACATAAGACTATTTATGGCTGTTGTTTTCAACATCCAGTCTAATGATACATGGCTTTCTGACGGCAAAATACCATGGTATGGACCTCCTTTCTTGGTATGGTATAGACCACCTTGACCATAAAATGACAAAGCCTTGGAGGTCAGTAGGATTATATAGGATTATATTCTCTGGATAATTTGTAGTGCTCTTCAGTAGTCCCAGCCTGATTTAGAGTATGTCAGCAGGATCATCTGGTTTTCCACAAGGTCTTTATTTGTAGAGAATTTGCCAGATGTTACATTAGAATCCTTAACTAAGTACATCAGTCTAAATTATTTATTTATACATTTATATCCTGCCCTATATCACAAGGATTTCAGGGTGGCGTACAGATAAAATCATACATATAAATATAATAAACATACAATTCTAAAACAAATCAAACCATTAATATGTTAAAACCAATACGAAATTTTAAAACTGTAAAATCCAATTAAAACAAGACAGTGTGCAGGCTGGTGGATTTAGCCATTAAAGGCTTTGTTAAAAAGCCATGTCTTAACCCGGCGCCAGAATGAAGCCAGTACCAACGCCAGTCGGGCTTCCAAGGGGAGGGCATTCCACAGCCGGGGTACCACAACAGAGAACGCCCTCTCCCATGTCCCACCATAGCATATATCTTGCATTAGTGGGGCATGGAAAAGGGCTCCTCCAACAGATCTCAAGTCTCGGGCAGGCAGATATAGGGAGAGGCGCTCCCTCAAGTATTGAGGTCCCAATCCGTTTAGGGCTTTAAACGTCATTGCCAACACCTTGAATTCCGACCGGAAACATATTGGCAGCCAGTGCAATTCCTTTAAGACCAGTGTTATATGGTCTTTATGAGATGTTCCAGTCAGCAGTCTAGGCTGCTGCATTTTGCATTAGCTGCAGCTTCCGAGTCATCTTCAAGAGTGCATTGCAGTAGTCTAATTGGGGAGTTGCCAGTGCATGTATCCCTGTCCAGGAAAGGCCATAGCTGGCGGATCAGCCGAAGCTGACCCCAAGTACTCCAGGCCACGGATTCCATCTGGGCCTCCAGTGATAAGGATGGCTCTAGGAGTACTCCCAAGCTATGCACCTGCTCCTTCAGAGGGAGTGCAACCCCATCCAGAACAGGACGCTTACCCAATTCCTGGACTCAGGAACCATCAACAAACAGAGCTTCTGTCTTATCAGGATTCAGCTTCAGTTTATTAGCCCTCATCCAGCTCATTACAGCCTCCAGGCACTGGTCCAGCACTTTCACCGCCCAGCTGATTCCGACGACAAGGAGAAACAGAGCTGAGTATCATCAGCATGCTGATGGCACCCAACCCCAAAACCCCTAAGGACCTCTCCCAGCGGCTTCATATAGATGTTGAACAGCATGGGGGATAGAAGAGAGTCTTGTGGCATCCCACAGTTCAATAGCCATGGGGTGGAACAGGAATCCCCCAATACCACTCTCTGGAATCAGCACTGCAAGTAGGAGCAGAACCACTGTAACACAGTGCCTCCTACTCCCATCTCGCAGAGCCGATCCAGTAAATTAACATGATCAATGGTATCAAAAGCCACCAAGAGATCCACGAAGATCAACACGGTAGCAATCCCCCTGTCACCTGGAGTAGGTCGTCAGTCAGAGCAACCAAAGCTGTTTCAGTGCCGTGCCCTGGCCTGAAACCAGACTGAAATGGGTCCAGATAACCAGTTTCTTCCAAGAGCGTCTGAAGCTGCCCTGCCACCACACACTCAAGCACCTTGCCCAAAAAGGGGATATTAGTGATGGGGCAGTAGTTCTCACATACCTCTGGGTCCAGGGAGGTCCTCTTCAGGAGACGGTGCACTACAGCCTCTTTCAAGGCAGCAGGCACCACCCCAATAGAGTGAGGCATTTACCACCCCATGGACCCACCCAATCAATCCACCTCTGCTAGATTGTATCAGCCAAGATGGGTAAGGATCAAGCTTACAAGTGGTGGGATGGACTGATTCAAGCATCTTGTCCACATCATCAGGCTGCAACAACTGGGACTGATCCCAGGAAACATGACCAGATGGAGCACTGGCCACCTCCCTAGGCTCTGCGGAAACTGTGGCATCAAGTTCTGAGCGAATACAAGCAACTTTCTCCTCAAAGTGCCTAACGAATTTATTACAGCAGATGACCGAGGGTTCTAATCCTGGTTTCTCTAAACTCGAGCCTGGTCCCAGGAGGCTCTTAACCACTCGGAATAATTCTGCTGGGCGACATTTCAAGGACAAGGTAACAGATGCAAAGTAGGATTATTATTTTTTTTGCCATCCTCACTGCCACATAATAGACACACCAAAGAGTTTTTGCTAATTTTCAGTTGTATTCACTCTGAGACCTGTGCCACCTGCACTCTAGCCTTTGTCCAGCCTGTTTCATAGCCCGCAGATCTTCTGTAAACAAGGGGAGTTACGGGCTCCACAGCACCGGAGTGGGCGCTCGGGAGCGATTGTATTGATGGCCTTTCCCATCTCACCATTCCATAGTGAGACCAATGTCTCGACTGAATCACCAGCACTATCAGCCGGGAAATCCTCCAGAGCATTCAGGAATCCTTCAGATTCCATAAGTCTAAGTCTCCGTGGGCAGACCATCTTAATTGTTCCCCCACCCCTGCAGGGAGGATCTGCTACAGGCAAACCAAATTTCACAAGGAAATGATCTGTCTATGACAATGAGATAGTTGAAAGCTCCCCCCACCCCAAAACCAGATCATCCCCCATCTGACCAACACTAAAGACCAGGTCTAGGGTATGTCCTGCCACATGTGTCGGGCCAGCAAAGTACTGAGAAAGCCCCATGTTTGTCATGGTAGCCATGAAGTCTCAAGCAGTCCCCCAAAACTACAGTCCTAGAGTTCTCCGAGACCACCCCAGCCAGCTTGGGCAGAGAGACTGATGGGCAGCAGGGTGGGCGGTACACCAGCAGCATACCTCTTCTGTTGGACCAGCACAAGGTACAAACCCTCAAAACTGGTGATAGAATGGATGGGTTTCCTTGTGAGAAAGATGAAATCCTCATGGATGATGGCAACTCCTCCCCCCACGGCCCTCCAATCTAAGCTGGTGCTGCACCGATTATCCAAATGGACAGAGCTGAGACTGATCCACTTCGCCCAGCTCATCCACCCAAGCCTCAGTAATGCACACCAGGTCACCCCTTTCATCCATGATCAAGTCATGAATAGTGATTGTTTTATTGTGGGCTGACCTGGCATTCAATAGCAGCACCAGCAGATCAGATGGTGAGCTGAAAGGGCAACCTGGAACTTGAAATATGGGGGAAGGACCAAAAGTTGGGATAGTTTTCAAATATCTCTCCCACCTTTCCCTTACCTGACATGTCTAGCCCCCAACTCCATACCTCCCTCTGCCCAAGATCACACCAATAGGGGCACCCTGTTCCTCTCCCCTCCCCTGGGATTCACCTGAGCACATAAATAAACAATAAAAACAAACAAACAAACCAGAAGTCAGGTAGGGAGGCCAAGCTGGTAAGAAAGTGAGCCGCCAATCTAAAAATTTGAACAGACTAATATACCACCCTTCTCAAGCAGAATTCCACACAATCACACAAGGCTGTCGTCCAGTCTCTCATCGAGGGATGACTGGATCTCAGCCACACCAGCTATCCTACACTCTCACCCTAGGATAGCTCATACACATAAACATTCACACACAAGGTGCCTCTACAAGAGCAATTTAAAGCTCTTTCAAAACGCATTACCGATTTACCTCCACATGAACGGAGCGCAAATCGGGGGTTGAGGCACTTTTTCTGTCCGATTATGCGCATTATGAAATGCGCGTTAAATAGCGAGTTTTAATTTGCGGCGGGAGTTAAAGCACCTTATGACCATGTAAACAAGCGATGCTGCGCGTGAAACAACTTTAATGCACGTTTCATTCAACCGATAATGCACTTCACCGCCTCCCATGTATAGGGATTAGGCGTAAAAGCGATTGAGAGAAGATGCGCATAATCGGCCAACTGGGCGTCAAACCGAAATCTTGTAGAGGGGACCACACACAAACTTGTCCGAGAAGGGGGGATAGGGCCCTTGCCGTTATCACTAAAAAGTCCAAGGCAGAGATGGCAACGGGGGTTGGAGCAGCCACAGGCACTCCTGTCCCTCTCTCTCCTGGGCGATGTTTGTTTTATAAAGGTCATTTGAAAAGGGATAAATAATCTTAAGCAGTCAGTGGAGTAGATTATTTAAGGAAAATCTCTCAAGCTGTCAACAGAGCACATTTGATTAAGAGGTAAGTTTCACTGAAATCAACGGGGCCTATTTTCAAGTAAATATGTTTAGGATATGTGACGTGCTTGTGATAATCAATCACTGAAGAGGCTTCAGTGGAATTGCTTCAGAGTAAGCCGGTTTTACGTATTCTGATGACATACAAAATCAGTCTGGCACCTCTTGAAATGTCAGGACACAAGATAAGGCTTTCAGTAGACAAACAGTTGATATTTTTCTTGGATATCAAAGCTGAATGTAAACTGACTGTAAAAACTAAGGCGCTAAAACTATGACACCTTCACATAACAGTTATGACTTGACTGATAAGTGCATATAGTTCAATTAGGCTGCAACCCTATAACATTTTCCTGAAAGTAAATCCCATTGACGTCAGTGGGGGAGTTCAGGATTGCACAGTTCATTGTTTTCTTTAAAGTAAGATTATATAATGCCAGTGATTACCAGAATGATGCCTTACTTTGCTGATGCCTCCCTCAGCTCCTCATCCAGTCTGTGTGAGTAAAAGTTATTGATGTTTCAGGGGGCAGGGGAAAGAAGAAGAAGCAAGCAGAGCATGAGACAGAAGCAGGGTAAAAGCAGAGCAAAGATCAAGCAAGGTCCATGCTTTCAAAATTCTGCAACAATAAAAGGTATTCAATTCATCCTTTGTTTCATGTTTCCAACATTTAGCTTATCTGGAGGCAGGCTTGTGAAGCTAGCAGCGTGCATGCTGTACAAAGCTGACAAGGGAGCTTGAACTAAATAGATTAAAGATAGCTCCAGAACAGGCCAAGTCAAAGATATTCCAGTTTAGCAGACTTCAGCCAGACATGACTGATCTAAACGGCTCATAAGTGAAGTTCCATTATACAGAATTATGAGATATGTGTGTGAGTGCCGGCTGCTGGAACCCTATAACGGCTGATTCATCATACATCCTTATTCTGTTAGAAACATCAGCACAAGCTGCAGCAGAGCAAGAATGTTACCTTACTCTTCTCTGAAAGGACCTGTCTTCATCAAACCTTTCGAGAGAAAAGTGGGTGAAGGACAAAAAGAGATGAGGTCAAATTATATGCAACTGCCACAATGAACCCAACTTAATTATTAAAATTGACAAGAAATCTATTCTCAATGTCAAGTCGTTAAAATGTAGAGTTATCGCTGATTAGCTGAAGCAGAAAAGAACCAGCTTGGGATGTCCCTTGCTCTCCTTCTCCTGTAATAGCTTTGCAAATCTGAGAGAGGTGTCTCTGAACAGGAAAAGGATAAGCAAAGTTTTCATATTCTGAGGGTGAGTTTTGTGTAGTTGAAAAGCTCTGCTGAATTATATCTTCAGCCACTCGCAGAAAAATGTTTCCTGGACCAAAAGAGGAGCAAACTTTTGCATGTGCAGCAGATGTGAATGCAGATGTGCATTAAAGTGTGCATCTGCATCCTCACAGTTGCTCTCATTTAGACTTTATTCAATTGGCTGGAGCCTTGTTTTGATACAAATGGGGGTGCGTGTACACATCCAGAGCTATTAAGCACACAGCTAGAAAGGTTAAGGAATATATGGGATCCTATTAGAAAATAGTCCAACAGGTTAAGATTCTTTCAAACCCTGATTTGGTGGTCCAAGGACTTGTCAAACTGAGGAAATGCCAGACTCTAGTCTTTCAGAAATATGCCATCAGTGTATCAAGAAAGATACACCTACATTAGATGGAGATATTGTGATGTATAATGCTGGACTTATCAGCTCTTCTGGCATAGTTTTATCTCACCTGGAGCACCAATGGGATTGCAGCAAACTAAAGCTCAGCAAACTAGAGCGAGCACCCTTACACAATTCTAGAACATTCACCCTCTCCAGCCTGCGTTCAGTATTTCCACTTGGGTTCCTGCTGCTCCTGCTGATGATTTTTAGATGGAATGTAAACAAAATACCTGTTTCCTCAGTTCACATGCTTCGTACTATGGAAATATCTTTCTCTGCTTTTTGTGAAGGGGCTCTAATTCCTTAACTCTCTACAGTGTGTGGTCCTCCCTTTTTTTTAGGTTGCCTGTTTAAGAAGCATTAAACAAGTCTCATAAGTATCGGGGGGGGGGAGATGGGAGAAGTGGGAGGGAGGCAGACTGCAGCATTTCTAATCTAGGTCTCCCAAATGGTGTGACATAGCTATTAATATGTAATCAATAAGAGGACTTTGTAAAGAGAGAAAGAAGGAGAAGGAGAAGAAAAAAGAGAAGATATATGTTTTTGCAGAACTCCTGAAAAGTTGGGATATTAACTGTTTTAAGTCTCTTCCTTTAGACTAGCAGTTTGCTAGGTGAAGAAAAACATTATTCATCCAAATATTTAATTTGATTTACCAAGCAATGGAACATCCTCATTTGTGACACTCACTATATTTCTGGTCATCATCCTCTTGCACTATATCATTTCCCGAACAGGAAGGTATTTACAAGAGAAGATTCGTTCAAGCTACTGCTCCATATTTTTTAGCTTCCATTGCTTTCCTCTCGGCTTATATTTAAAACTTGAGGTCTCTGCATATCTCAAATCAAGTACTAGTTTTGCAAGCACTCTTTATTTCTTTTATGGAAAACACTGGCACAAGGGGGACAACACCTGTCCGGATTTAAGGTATCTGCAACTTTTCTTACTACTGCTGCTATTATATAGCATTAACATAACACTGCCAGTGTGGAGTAGGGGTTGTAGACTGGGTTCAGCCAACACGATAATCAACGGTGGGTTAAAGAGTCAACAGTGGGTTAAATAGTCAATGATGGGTTATTGTGTCATCTGTAGGGATTTTTTCACACCATGGTTGGTTATTTGGCAAAAAACCCCAACACAAATAACCAACACTGTGCAGAGCTGATTATTTGAACAACCGTTGATTATTGTGTCGTGTGTCAAGCACCGTTGAGTATTTCAGTGCACACAATTGGTTATTTTCAGCGACTACAGAGTCTCCTGGCAAGAGCGACCAAAGGAGCTGTTCTAGTCCAGTCGGCAGAATTCGCAATGGCTGATGGGATACCAGTGGGAGGACTGAGGGGGAGGAGATGCTACACTGTTATAAATCATTCTAAAGCAGAATCCCTTGCTAAGGGCCAAGCTACACATTATATTAATTCACACATTTTAAAAAGCGGGTTGAAACTGGCTGCTTTAATTTTGAAGAAAAAGTAGTATTGGTAAATTACCATTACATTTAAAAAATCCATACCACATTCTATAAGTAATATGTCTACTGTGTCTCGTACAAAAATTTAGTAAGAGCACCATAGCAATGTTTCCCATTTCTAGTTTTACTAATGGACTATGCTAACGAAGTTGTTGCAACAAAAACTGCAATTGATTCCTGGATAATTTGTACCATGAGAAACCAAACTGAGATTTTAAACTGAATTCTTGATTACTGATAAATCATACTAAATACAATTTTTTTTTCTAATGGGCTCAAGATTCTGCATAGTAAGCTCACTATTTTCATTTCTGATCAGAACTTGAGTATTCTGTAAATATTAGAAATAATTAATCAGCAAAATCTGGTTTGGAAAACAAAGCCAATTCTGCCTAAAAGTAAAAACCCTTTAGTTTCACAGAGATAACACATCTTATCATTACTCTCTGAATGTTCTTCACTTACTTGACAATACTTTCTGGGATATTTACATATTCCATTGGAATGAGTTCACTGAGTTCTGCCAAAGTGCTGACGTATTGTATTTTACTGCTGAATTTTGAGCTGAAACACAGAAGTACCATTCATTACTTAAGCAATATAAATTTAGAAATATACAAGATACTCCATCTCATGATAGTTCTTATAATTCATCCCATGTTCAATAACAAGCAGCTCACAGAGTGATCCTATATGTATCTATTCAGAAGCAAGCTCCATTGAGTTCAATGGGGCTTACTCCTGGGGAGGCGTGTATAGTATTGCAGCTTGAATCAGCCATTTATAAGCTTCACATCTAAGCTTCCTCTGAACAATTTTACATATATACATGTAACTTCAAGTCAAAATTAACATAGATCACTTGGGGAGTTTGGAATATTTAACCAAGAGGGTTATACCAATTTTATTCCTCAGGACAGGGGAGTTGGAACACAAAGCAAGGAAACAAATGTCTAGGCCCACCTCCATTGACAGGGAAATTAGGAAATGGTTTTAGAAACTCTGGAACATGATGCAAGACAGAAGCATAGCCTGGATATTCAAACAGAAGATTTGGTCCACTGCCTTGTGCTTCACCCACACTATGGTCTGCATTTTAGACTAAAGTTTTACAATTGCAGTAAGTTGGTTTATGATTTCCGCATTGGAAAGCTAGAGGCAGCTATTTGAAATAGGCCTAGGGGCAGTATCCAGTTAGACACTAGCACTAATGTAAATTGCATTGTGCCAGTGTAAGGGACCTCTAATGTAATGCCAATAGTGACAGCTGGCATGACAGGATTCCCTGGAAAACTCACTTTGTCAGTTGATGCTATTGGCATTGCGCTAGAGGTCCCTTACTCTAGCACAACATAATTTACATTAACTCTAATGTCCGATTGGATACTGCCTATAGTATATATTTTATATATTGCTTCTTGAGTATTCAATGTGTTTCACATAGATTATCTCAGTAGTCCTCTTTTGAACTTTGTAACGTACATTGGTATTACTATCCTCACATTGCAGAAAGAGTGGGGGGGGGAGGTGGGATGGGGCGAGGCTGAAAGTTAGAAATGTACCTAAGGCAGCCTACTAAGCTCATTCATTGCTGAGATGAGATTTGGACATGGATGTCTAAGACTGAGTGCCATTTTTTGGTAGAAAGGTAGGGTCTCTACACCCAGCACACTACATCAGTTTTCATAGGGCAGTAACAATTTCATTTTATTGTTAATGTCACTAGGTCTTTTGAAGAAATGAATTGATGGCTTCCCTCTTGACAGTTTTCCCAATCATGTCCATTTTCCTTCTCCCCACAATAAAAACAGTTCTATGCAGACGGAACTCTAACAATGCAAAAGCCTGACACTTTTGACAGTTTAGAACTGGTACCTTATAAAAGGCCGTGTCACTGCTAGAATTGTTCTGATAAACCAAGAGGGATGAACAATGATGAAGGATTTCAAATTCTTCCTTAACCTGTGTTGGAAAAGAAGCATATTTTAGGTCTTCAGAATGAAATGGATTGCCCATGAAAAATGTTTCACTGCCATGCATAAGATTCCAGGATTCGGACACTTTCGACAGGCCACAACAAATGTAGAATTTTCACAGCGTTTGGTGGCATGTCAAAAGCGGAATCCTGCATCTATTAACACATCCAGGGAGAAAGGGGGAGATGGGTTTAACATAATAGGTAAGCCAAGATAGATAAGAGTCAGAAAACAAGCAGTGGCCCACACACCTCCTGTCAATCATCTGGTAACATCTTTTCATCCACCCCAGTCCTGGCATTCTTCTCCTTGGTGTTGCTCCATTCAGGTAAACGATCATATAATCTTCAGCAACCATGAGCTCCAAAGTACTTATTACATAACTGAACAAAAGAAGAGAGCATCAGTGGGAAGTGGGGGGGGCGGGGAATGGCTTCCAGATGGAGGGCTCCTAGCACTACCAATCAAAAGGCATTCTGCAGCTTTCCCATCTTTCCCTTCTTAACATTTTTTTCTAGTAAGGGGAAAAAAACACAGAAGAAGCAGCGGAAAAACAAGGGAGGGTTACAAATGGAGGAACATGACATCTGGACTCCCTTAAAATTTGACACAACAAAAACCTGATCTGGAAGCACCCCTTTCAAAACTTGTTTTTGCACTTAAAACCAAAGTAACCTTATAAACAATATAGGTAGTATATACAATAGTATAAACAATAAATGAAGTATTCAGAGTCAACCTGTAATCAATAGGGCTCTACTAGTACAAGTGTCATTCTAACCACATGCTAAGTAACTACATGGCACGGGTCAAAATTAGCATAGATCCCTTTTGGAGTTGGGGATATTTAATCAAGAGGGTTGTGCTAATTTTATTCCTCAAGCAGGGGTGTTGGAATACAAAGCAGGAAACATACATGTCTAGGTCTACCTCCATTGCCAGGGAAGCTAGAAAATGACTTTAGCAACCCCGGGACATGATGCATGGCAAGGGGGTATAGCTTGGAAATTCAATCAGAAGACTTGGTCCACTGCCCTGTGCTTCATCCACAATATGGTTTGTATTTGAGACTAGTTTTATTACTGCAGTAAGGTGGTTTATGATGTCAGCCCTTGAAAGCTAGAGGCAGCTCAGGGAAGCCATTCCTTCATTTGAAATAGGCCAGAGCTCAATTCTTACTTGAGAGTGGTGACAAGGTGATCACTTCCCCCTTGCTTCTTCCCATACCATCATTTGAATGCAGGAAACTCATATGTGCGGCAGAAACACTTGGGGGAGGGGGGAATCTCATGAGCTTCACTTCCAATTTAGTAATAGTTAGCATGGTATTTGCATATGATTCCACTCCTCCCACATGGTTCCTCCCTTCCTGCATTAACCAAATGGCATAGGAAGAGACAAGAGAAAAGCAGCTCCCATGCTAATATATCGGATTTCATGGTTGATCACCTTCAGGTATAAGCTATCAAGAACAATCATTAAGCTGGATCTACTTAGACAAAATTGAGTGTGCATTGAATCTAGTCATCCCCAGAGTAACTGGGGGGCTATTTGGGCAACATCTGGGCACACCTGAGAACCCTGTGCATGCTAGTTCGTAGTTGGTGATGGGCCAATCATGTGCATCCACTAATATAAACGAGATACAACTTTGGACAAGTCACTACAAACAGCTTTCTGACATTTGATGGTGTACTAAAAGCTGGATTCTGTGTCTAGTGGATGCACATGGCTAAGAACTTGAAGGTAGCTTTAATGTGTGTGCTATTGTGTAGCAAAATATAAGAATTATCCTTCAAATGCTAGCAGGGGAAAGTCCCTTTTATCACTAGCAGTGAAACAAAATAAAACATGCAAAAAGCTGAAGGAAACCAAAGGAGTTATCGTTGTTGATTTTGGTCTGTCAGCTTTGGGTAATTTCAGCCAGAAACAGCATAGACTTATGATCAAACGTGGAGAACAATCAGAGTAGGAGGTGAACCTGGTTAGTATGTTCTCATTTTATTTTTCTTTCCATGTACAAACCAAATATTTGCCTCACTGAGACAAATTAACAGTCAAGGAAAGATATTCCTGAGCCCCTGTGTCACCAACTTATCTCTTAATTAAGCAGTGGTTATCTCCAAAGGCTTAACCATATTGCTCGCATCACTCACAGGAAAAGGTTTTCCATTACGTAGTTGTAATCAGTTTGGCCACTGTCTGGTAGAAAACATGCAGCAAACACAATTATGGCATTTAGACCATCACCATAGTATCCTGTGGAGCAAACAAAAATGCATTTGTGTCTCACAAAAAATTCTTAACAGGACAAAGTCCAGAACACAATCTGGCAGGCCTCACAGACAGTGCCAGCTCCAGGTTTTTGAGGGTCTTTGAGTAGGGTGACCATATGAAAAGGAGAACAGGGCTTCTGTATTTCTAACAGTTGTATAGAAAAGCCAATTTCATCAGGTGTCATTTGTATGCATGCAGCACCTGGTGAAATTCCCTCTTCATCACAACAGTTAAAGCTGCAAGAGCCCTGCCCTCTTTTGTATCTGGTCACTCTAGTATAGCTATTTAGTATTGCTAAAATGACCAGATACAGAAGAGAACAGGGCTCCTGCAGCTTTAACTGCTGTTAAAATTCTCTTTTCTAAGCAACTGTTAAAGATACAGGAGCCCTGTCCTCCTTTCCATATGGTAACCCTATCTTTGAGCAAGACATCCTCAATGTGCCCCCTTCCTCATTGAGTCTGCCTCTTCAACACCATTATCGCCAGTTGCTATTGCTCCTCATATCCTTTCTCATCACTGCTATCACTTGCTTACCAGACAGGCTGTGAGTCAGTGAGCAAGTCAGCTGTGGCATCTACTGCTTCTCCTCCTCACTGGTACTACTGTCTGGACCAGAGCGAGAGACAGGTGAACAAGCAGGTTGTAATGGTGAAGAGGAGGAGTAAGTCTAGGTTGCTGTTGTCAGTGGCCCTCTGCTAGGATGCGGGTCCTCAGCAACTGCCCAACCATGCCCATCCTTGATACGGTCCCTAGCTCTGCCACACATATCTGCCTATGTGCATTTCAATGTATTATACTGTGACCGAATTGATCTTTTTAGTTCCTCATTTTTGTCACAAATCATATCTACCCTTGATGCCAGCCCTGCTCATAGATAGATATAGTTACATAATCTTAAGAGACACCATGAAACATACCAGATTGTTATGGTCAAGTCTCAGATACCCCAATTGTTTCCACTCATTGTAATTTCTTTGTAGGAGGCCAGAAAGCCACAAAAACTACAGCTCTTTCAAGCAATGCAGAGTTACAAATGAATGGCTGGCTTAAGCCCTAGCTCAAAATTCCATCTCCTTCAGAAGAGTGTGCAGAATCGGGGCCAAAATCAGCCTGTTCTGGGACTGGGCTTACTTGCTCACCCATCTCTCTGGTCTAGGCTTGGCAGATGGTGCCAAGGCACCATTTTGCTGCATTGTGGGTATTTCAGACAGCAGACATATTGGAGCTACTGGCCACAAACTAAGGTGCTACCGCCATACACCACTGGCAAGCCTGTTGGGAGTGGCTCACCAAAGGACACTTTGCTGGGGGAAGGAAATGGTTGGTCTCAAATTTTGAGTTAGCCCTGTGCAGAATGCTGCCTTGCCTTTCCACCATGGGAAAGACTGCCCCCAAAGAACAAACCCTTATGATTTAACTTGAGGGTCTCACAATATCCTCATATGTGATGTAAGGCCATTTTACAGCAGAAGCTGCCCAGCTTTGCCACACTGTGGACCTTCTCCCTGGGGAAAATGATATTTGTGCCTTTTCTTAAAAGCTCTAGTCTAGAAAATTATTTAATTTGCAAAGCTTGATAAGGTCGCATCTTGGAAGCAGATGGATTGAGAGAACAAAAGCAAAAAAGGGGTCTTTGAATAAAGAGATGGTCTTAAACATGGAAGATTTAGACTCATCCCATTCAGCTATGCCCATGTGAGCCCCACGGCAGCATCATGAGACAGTTCACCCACAAGGCAACCCCAAACCATTGCCTAGGCTTGTGTGAAACTGTTGCCAGCTTATGTGGAGAAGGCATTAGTGTGAATCAGGACCTTCACATGGGTCGTACAGTCATAGCAGTCCAATTCCCATGGCAATGAAGGTATTTCCCCCAAAGCCACTGCCATTGTGTGAATTGTACTGACAGCCCACTAGAATACCACCTGCTGGAAAGGGCTGTTTCACACAAGTCACACCTCCATGTGAGAGTAGTCCAGTTGGAGCCACCTCACATGTGAACCTCAGCTTCAATTCAGTACCTGTAAAATGGAAATATTAGTGGCTACATGGTTATTGTGAGACTAAAGATGCTAAAACAAATTGTCAACTAGAAATTCCATATAAATGCTAAATTGCAGCAATAAAAAAAAAGAAGTGAGAGCAGGAAACAGAAAGTGATACCATGTATTGAAACTGACACCTGCTGTGGTGTATGATCAAGCCCCAGAGGAAAAAACTTGCCACATCTGGAAAAACTCTGGCATGTCTAGGAGTGGGCAACCTTGTAGTCCTCCAGATGTTTTGGCTATAACTTTCATCAGCCAGTATCTGAAGGGCCACAAAATTTCTGGAGGGCACCTCAGTGAGTGCAACTTCCTAGCATGAGCATATCCAAGTCCCAGGTGGGAGTAAACGTTGTTCTTGTTGTTATTTATTGCATTTCTATATCACCCCATAGCCAAAGCTCTCTGGGCGATTAAAGAGTGAGTCTGAGGCTTCAAAGCACTTTGTGTACCACCTTCTCTGACATCATGTTGGCTGCACAACTAGTTGAAGGGCCATATTTTAAAGAACTGATTTACTGATACTTAATTGCCTTGACCCCAAGGCAGGTGCCCATTTCTATCAAATCATATGGGGCCACTGCACAGATGAACAACTTTTCCTCCAAACAAGAGTAAGGAGGAAATATTCTAAATTTGTTATCCATTGAGGCTATGAGGTAATACTGAGTTTTGTTTTTACTCCCACTTTTTGTAAAGGAAACTGTGAGGAGTTATTATTTGCTTATTTAAGTGGGGAAAGTCCCCTGGGACTCACAATGCAACTGCTGTCATATGGTGCTGTCATAGGTCCTTCCTTCTAATTGGCTCTGAGACTGGCATAGCCTGTTCACTTTGGCAGATGTGACTCTACAATTACACAGGCCCCCTTTCATAGCCCTGGTTTGTAATCCCAAATAATGCCAAATAATGATGTGTGATGTGGCATTTCTTTAGACACGTATAACGGAAAGCAATTCTAACGAGCCACTGGAATACATTATTTCATGCTGTCTGTTATGGTAATTAATTCAGTGCTAAAATTAAAATTGCCAGGTTTAATCAGAGTTTCTGGCCTGGAAGCCCTTCCCTTTAATCCCAGTTGGGTGGGAACCGGTGAGGGCTACTCAGAGGGGCTCTCTGCACATGCTCAAGAATACTCTGTTATTAGCTCACACATTCCAGGAAAGAGTAGAAAGAGTGTCCAAGTGTAGGACTTGGTCCACGCTGGCTCTTCTGCCCTTTTCCTTTCCCAGGCTCTTTGTCTACCCCTCTCCACCCCATGTATGTATAGCAGAATAGAGTCCTGGTTCCTACAGCTGATGAAAGAGGAAAGGGATCAAAGAGGGAACAGGACACAAGGAAAGTCATGGTGCATTGTCTACTACTTCCGTAACACCTTGAAATGTGCATGCAGCATCTCCAGGTTGTGACCTAGCAATCCCACAGGGAGAAAGGAGGGCAGCATGGCTATCATCCTGAATTTGTCCACCCTGCTCCAGAAAAAATGAATTGTGTCCAAAATAATTTTCCATTGTTTATGAATGAAGGGTTACAATTTGTTTTATTCAGGATACAACATTAGATAACTAAAAATGAAAATGGCATCAATTTCTTAGAGTGAATTTGACTACTTTTCTGGCAAACAACTGGAAATAACCTCAGCATCGACTCAAGTGAGTCAACTGTTACTGCAATATTCAAACCCTAGGGATGTACTATGAACACTGGGTAGTTACTTTTCTCTTTATGCTCTCTTTCCTTAAATCTTTCATTTCCTTTGTAACTATTCAGCCTAGATCTGGAAAATGGAGTATTTCATGCACAGAATAAAAGTAATTAATCATGGAACAGCATATTTCATATAGTAGACATATTGCAGCTATAGCTACAGAACAGATGTTGTATGTAATAGCCAAAGAATTCACTGGGCAATTAGAACTCCACATACATCCCTTTAGGTCCAGGGCTGTCTCTTTAAAAGGAAAGCTTATTCTGAATTTGATTCCAGTGGCATCCGTGTATTTACAATAAGAGTATCTTCCAAATTTGTGGAATTACATTTTTGCTCCATGCTTGTCTAACAATACATTTGGATTTTTCCTACCTCCGTGAGAAATGACTTTTTTATAAGGTTCAATAGCTTTCATATCAATCCTCTGTTCCTGGTCTCCTATGACAACTGTTCTCCATAACCTGTTGTCTTCACGCTCTTCCTCAGCAGTATATTCTGGGATGGATTCAGTTTCTTCCTGAGGCGCTTCCTTCATGGCTGGCTGCTCTTCTGAAGGAAAAAAAAATATTAAAGTGACAGGCATCATTGACACCTGCAGAAACACCACCAGTCAAATATGTTCTTAGTCCCGAGACCATATGCCAGGGTAGCACTTTGAAATCAGTCCTTCCATGAACTGAATAACACTAATGTCAGACCATGCTCACTGAAATAAGATCAGAATTTGGCCATGTAAAATACGAATAACCAGACTGACATCCCCCTCTTTCTATCTTTTTATCATTTGCAACATACTTAGAGCTGCCACTATTTTACTGCAAGTTATTTAGCAGCCCATGCAAACATAAGGATGCATAACTAAGTGTCCTCTGGACATTTTCTCCCAAACACTGTTGTGGCACACAATTGGTATTGTTTTTATTTGAAGTCCAGAAGTAAATGTTCTTAACTCTTGAGCGTAAATATTTGCACTCCTTACCAGCATTGTACACATTCTTACTGAATCACGCTCCTGCCTATGCAAGAGAGTGAACAATGCTGGAGTGTTTTTTAAAGGCATTGTTATGCTACATACTGCAGTGTGAATGGGAGAGAGATAACAAATCCCTGCAATGCACAATACTAATTCCACACACACGCACAAAAAGATCCCAAAACAATATCAAAGGACAGTGTAATGGCAATTTCAAGAATGTGTACCAGCTTTCCATGGCAACATTTTTTTAAGCACTATGAAAGAGAAAAAAGCAAAAAAAAGCTGATTGCTAAAACAAAACAAGGAGAAAAAACTATCAGGTACTTCCAGACTGAAAGTTCCTAGCACTGCAAATTAAAAGACATTGTGCAGCTATTCTGTCTTTTCTTCCTAAATGGATTTTTTGTGTGTATGTGGGGAAAGAAAAAAAGATGGAAAAAGAAGAGAGGAAGCATGGGAGGGTTACAAGTGGAAGCCATCATCATCTGGACTCTCTCCCTGTCCCCCACTCGCACTGGTAAAATTCTGTGAATGAGGAAGGGCGATTGCACAATAAGAGTTTCATTCAGAAGGACCCTATAAGGTAAATTCAGACAACCAGAGGAAAAGACAACATCTGAATGCAGCTGAGTAACAAAACAATCTGCTTAGGGAGGCTGCAGAATCTTCTTTTCTAGAGGTTTTTATGAAAAGCTAGAAGTTAAAGAGCAAATTGTCATAATGTTTGTGTGAGGGCATTCTGTAATCCATCTGAACGGTCTCCATCTTTTACATTTTACCATCAGCACTTCTTTAATCACATAGTCTGGAGAAAAGACTGATACTAAGTTCATCCCCACAGTAGTTGCGTATCTCTGTTTTGTTTTTTAGATACTGTTTTACTCCCAGTAGGGCAGTTGTGATGTAAAGCAAGAGAGTTGAAACTTCCACCTAACTTTACTAGGGATGTGATGGATTTAGCGTGCAATTGAATTTGAACCATACTGACTCTGCTTGTTGTGACTCTCCAAGGTGATTGAACAGCTGGATTGAAAAGCTGTGTTGGTTTGGACATGGACGTTTATCACAAATATAACAATGTCTAACTGGTTGTAGAGATAAACTCAAAATGATCACTCCCTCTGCTCCTTTGTTGAGAAATGATTTCAGCAGATAGAATTATGTCTTTCTGGAACAGTTGCTCAATCTGACGTTTGCTCCCTCCTCATCCTTGCATATAAAAACAGCTTGGGGTTGTTTGTTGATCACTTGATGGGAAAATTAATCCCAGATGAGAGACCTGGATATATAATGTGTATGCCTTGAATTGCCACTGGATACCTCATAGGAAATAACAAAGATGGACACCAGTAACTTTGAGTCTAAAATAAATTGTTTGGGTTATGGTTTAATATGCCAGATGTTATTAGATTGACAGTAGCTGCAGGACCATACAGTTGTACAGAAGAACATATGTCACAAAACAGAGCTATCCTTGAACATCTGGCTATCTAGTTGTACTTACTGTGTTGCTCCCAGAAATCAAGAGACACAAAATAGATGAGGTTGGGCCTACACATGTCAGAAGCTGGAGAAAAATGGATGAATTGCAGTTTGTGGGGCTTGACGATGTAGACAAGGTGCTTGATAAGGTTCAACTAGCCACGTTTGCTTGACCCTTGCCCTTGGTGGGCTAATTATATCTGGCAAGGAGGGGACAAATGGCAGGGTCCAGGAGGTAGACAATTCTTCTCTTAGGGAGGGAGTAGTCCCAACTGCCTTAAAGGAGGCAGTGGTGTGACCACTCCTGAAGAAACTGTCACTGGACTCAGAAGATCTTAATAATTATAGGCCACTGGCAAATGTTCCCTTCTTGGGCAAGTTGTTTGAAAATGTTATGGCTAACCAGATCAAGGCTCTCTTGGATGAGACAGGTTTTCTGAGTCCATTTCAATCAGGGTTCAGGCCTGGTTACGGTGTGGTAAACAGCCTCAATCACCCTCTGGAATGACCTCTATTGGGAGAGAGACAGGGGAAGTATAACTCTGTTGATTGATCTTGACCTCTAAGCAGCTTTCAATACCATTGACCATGGTATTCTTCTGAACCTTCTGTCGGAGTTAGGTGTGGGTGGGACCACTTTTCAGTGGTTGTACTCTTACTTGGATGGATGTTTTCAAAAGGTGGTGTTGAGGGATTTCTGTTAGACTCTATGGCATTTTCACTTCAAGGTCCCACAAGTTTCCATCTTATCTCTCATGCTGTTTAACATCTACATGAAAGTGCTGAGTGAGGTCATTTGAGGACTTGGAATGCGTTGTCATCAGTATGGAGATGACATGCAACTCTGTTTCTCCTTCTCTTCAGACCCAGATGAAGAGGTGACGGAGTGATGCTTGGCTGGATGAGGGCTAAGAAATGAAGTTCAATCCAGCCAAGACAGAGGCACTGCTAGTGGGTAGTTCTTCAGACTGGATGAGTGGGATGCAACCGGTTCTAGAGGGAGTTGCACTCTTCTTGAAAGATCAGATAGATAGATTGAGGGTGCTCCCATATCCATCACTGTCAAGTGGCCTTTGCTGCTTGGAGCGTCTTTTACCAGTTTCAACTGGTTTCCCAGCTATGAACCTATCTGGGGGTGGATAGCCTAGCTGTTGTGATTAATGCCCTGGTAACCTCCCGTTTGGACAATTGTAATGCATTGTACATTGGGCTGCTTTTGAAAATGGTCCGGAAACTTCTGCTAATGCAAAAATCTGGCTGTGAGAATTCTAACTGGGACCAGGTGCTATGATCATATTACACCTCTCTTGCCTGCACTGGCTCGCAACACATACACACATGGCTTAGCTTGATGTCTACATCAGCCTTCCCCAACCTGGTGCCCTCCAGATCTTTTCGACTACAACACCCCTCATCCCTGACCATTGGCCATGCTGTCTGGGGCTTATGGAAGTCGAAGTCCAAAACACCTGAAGGGCAGCAGGTTGGAAAAGGTTTGTTGACACTGAACTGGAAGCTGCTCTCCAAGGTTTTAGTCAGAAGTCTTTTCCAATCCTGGTTAGAGATGCCAAGGATTGAAGTGGGGGACTTTCAACATATTAGGCATGTGGTCCACCACTGAGTTGTGCCTTTTCATCAGATGGTATAACAACAGTGACATATTGCTATGTCAAGTCTACTACATGAAGGACTTTGTCCTCTCTAGATAATTCAGTTGAGGGTTTTGCAATGCATATGGAATCCTCCAGAATGCCAAAAGCAGCCTCCAGTTGATCCCTTAAAGCAGGGGTGCAGGATCTCAGGCTGGAAGCCCAATCAGGCCTGCCTGTGTGTACTCCATCTCTCCTAGACTCCCTAGATAGCCCTGCTCTTCCCCTGCCCCTGCCCCCGCCCCCGCCCCCTTTTCCCAACCTCACCAACAATCATTTGGTAGTTTCTTGGATTTGTGCAGCTTTTCCCCCATTCTAAAAGATTGAAATGCCTCTCTTGTAAAGCTTAGTTACTGGCAGGAAGGCCTTTTAGCTAAAATATGCTGGTACCTGCCACTTCTGCCTTCAACCCAAATTCATTTTGCCTTCAACCTCCCTCATCCCCACCAGAATGCAGCCCAAGAGCTTCTTTGAAATGGAAAGTTTGACACCCCTGCCTTAAAGCAAGTAGCAGGTGCAGGTGATCGGATAGGGGGGATGGTGATCTGTGAAAATGCACTCAAAAGAATGTCAGCAGGTGAAGCTTTCTTCACCTCTGCCCAAGAAGTTGCATTTGTTAACATTATTTGTCCTAAGCAGTGATTAAAGGCAGAGGTGCTCTCTCTCCTCCACTGAAAGAGGGATTAGGTATCAATATAAAATTATATCAGTCATTGCCAGCTGGTAATGCCAAAGTTCACTTCTATCTACCACCATTTTGTGACTAGCTCTGTCTCTGCACTACCACTGTGTGACTGGTAGGCCTCAGTCATTTTCTGCTCTCTCAAGTAGGCCCTGTGGACAGAACGTTTGAGAACCTCCATACTAGAGATTGGGCCTATCCCTTTAGGACAGCCTTCCCCAACCTGGGATGTGTTGGATTGCAACTCCCATCATTCCCAACCAGCATGGACTGTTTATGATCTTATTAACCAAATCAATCTTATGCCCATCAAACTAGTGAGCACTTTGATCTGGCCATGGCCGTGCCGGCTGGAAATGATAGGCGTTGCAGTCCAACACATCCAGCAGGTTCCAGATTAGGGAAGACTGCCTTACGAACTCTCCCTGGAAAGCAAAGGTGGCCTCAGCAAGTACAAGGCAGCAAGATCATCCTCCTGCCACTAAGTGGCAACCAAAGGAGAACAGGATGTACATGAACTGGAGACTATTGCAGCCTGATAACTACTGAAAAGGAAGGTTACAGACCATGAAGTACAAGTGTTCCCAAGAAGCTTCTGCTGCCAAGTACACACAAGTGACATCATGACTGTCCCTGCTCAATGTCTCCTTCTGCAGCTATAACTCAAACTGTCCCCCCCACCCCCCACCCCCCGGTATATGGGTCACAAAGAGTTCGGTATCTGTAGCTCTATTTCAAACAGGCCTTGTAAAGGGTCAGAAAGTGACAATGTTGGCATAAATATGCTGCTTAATATCTTGCATATTTGTGTCCATGCCAAGGGGAGGGTTTTTGTTGTTGTTTTAGCTCTGCTCGCCCCCTAACTGTGCTGTTAATATCATTAACATTTAGCATTGGTGAAGTTCCATTTAAATGCAATTCTAACATACTATGCATTTTACAAATTTAAGGCTACCCTAGGAAAAAAAAGTAAGTTCAGTCAAAACGCATTGGGAACATTTTAAACCAGCATATCTTGCAGCAAATACACATACCAATTAAAAATCTATACTGCTTGGCATCATTGTTGTGGGGTTGTTATTTTTTAAATCGCAGCTGTTTTTGTATATGCCTCGTGGGCCTCTCTGAGGCATCTGTTTGCTCTCTTTCAATATACAGGATGCTGAGATAGGTGGACCTTTGACCTGAGTCAGCATGTCATTTTTATTTTCTTATTAACTAGATCAAGTCATTCTTATGCCCACCTAGCTAGTGAGCACTGAGAGCTGGCTCTGTTGTGTTATCAGAATGATTGTAATGCTGAGGGGCTCTTTTCCACTCTCACGTGCCCCATGTAATACTTTTGCACTCCAACTTTTCATTCTGAGGCATTAATGGCTTCGTTAATTGTATACAGCTTTGTAATGTTTCTATTTCAAGATAGGAGCACTTTGTAGGCTTAGAATATTAAGCAAAATTGTATCTTAAATCAGTGGTGCAGCTAGGCAATTTTAGACCCTGGACAATGGTCTTATGCCCCCCTCTTTAGGCAGCCATATGTATTTAGTTATGAAGCCCACAACTCACCTTTCGCTTTCCTCTACCCCTTGCACTACTATTCCATGCTTTAAAACTGTTTCTACAATACCGATAGATTAGAGTAAAAAAAAAAAAATTCCCCACCCACCCATTTGCCAACCCAGATAAAAGAAAAGAAAAACTCAGAGTATGTACATTTTAAGTTCACTTAAATTATAGCTTCATCATGACTACAAGAATAAACTGGAGCTTCTGCTACCCTGATGCTAATCACATTGACTTGGAAATAAATGCCATTCTGTGGTAGAAAAGTATAATGCATTTTTAAAGTAAAAATGAGCATCTGTAATCATGCACATGGCTAGGATGCTGTTGTAAGCTGCGTCAGCCCTGGTGGTCCCTGGCATGCCTGCCTGCAGCTGCCCCTATCACCTGCTACTCTCTAGGGGGATGGTCATTTGTGGGCCACTCCCCTGGGCTGTGAGGGCCTGGACTTTAGCCCTGAGGTCTGTCTTCAACTGTACCATTGCTGTAAAGAGTTTCAAACTCTGGAAAGCCAACTTCTCATTTGCTAGCTACATCAATTCAACCAACTGTATTGTGAAAGAGAGGGTGAATATTCTGTCGGACCTCATTGTACCCACCTGGAGAAATACTGAATGTACAAAAAGTGGGCTGGCTATGATCCAGTAAAGCACTTAGGCTCATGCTCAGCTCCAAACATGTACACATTAGTTGTTTGCAGGAATAATATAAATTGGAATAGAGCCTAATTGGGGGTGGGAGGATGAAGAGCTGAATAATACTGAGCAATAGCATAGAATGATATAAAATTACACCTCTGTCTTTATCTGGTTCAGATAGCATGGAGGAGAAAGAAATAAGAATGAAATCAATCCCTGAGAAGAACTGTTCATATTTTTACTATAAACACAAGTTTATAGTAAAAGGATATTGCCCAATGTCAGTCTCCTTTGGATACTGCACTCACGGGCGGTCCAAATCATCTTTGGCTGGGCAAGAATGTGAAACAGTTCAGTGTCTCAGATATCAGTTGCAGGATCACTAGTACAATCTTATGCATGATTTCCATTCTAGGGGCAGTATCCAAGTCTACACTAGTGCTAATGTAAATTACATTGTGTTAGTGTAAGCAACATCCAGCACAACACCAATAGTGTTAGCTGGTGTAAGAGGTTTCCCCAGAAAACCTTTTGCACCAGCTGACGCTATTGGTGTTGCACTAGAGGTCCCTTACACTAGCATAAACAAGTGCAACGTAATTTACATTAGCATTCATGTAGCATCTGATACAGCCCCTAGGTATGTACAGAAATTAGATGTATCGGTGTGTAGAACTTTAAATGGCATCACTATTAGCAGACCAAAGTCAAAACTCCAAAGAAAGACACATTCTATCAATGTGCTTACAGTTAAAAGCCCATTCTGCAAACTAGTGGCTTTTGAGCAGAAAACTGAACTTCTACAAGAACAGAAGGATTGATTCAGCTACATAAGGCAGCGAGACAGAAGCAGATCTTGACCTGATGTGAGCTAGTGATGCTTTTACTAGTGAAAGTCTTCCATGACCTTTCAGGTAACTAATCATTTCCTCTATTTCTGACATTCAGAGGTGAGTGCCAAAATGAGTGCTTACGTCACTCAAACACAAGAGGAGGGTATCAGCAGGCTTGGGAGAGCCAAGGTTTGCAGAAGCACCAACATTTTGGGGAATCCCAAAAACAGTCCAATCAGGAATAAGTGTGTCCAGTGATCACAGAATGCTGACTCATTGTTGTGGGGAGGGAAATGGAAAACTGGGTGAGAGGAATGGAACAGAGTATCATGGACAAGGGCATGGCTGACTGGCTGGAACAATGAACAGGAGAACTCCACAGTGCAATGTTGTTATTTTTAAGACCTGCTTGTTGTTGAGTCTCTTAACTAGAAGTTGTTTAAAGTAGTAGGTATGTGAAGATCCCTTAGAATTATATGCATAGAGCTGTGTTGAGTTTATATGTAATTCACTTTTGCTAATGCTTGTCGAAAATATAGGGCGGTATCCAACCGTGTCATTCCTTTAGTGCAAATAATGTTGCGCTAGTGGAAACTAGGTTCTGAACTATGCATAAGAGAAGAATCCAAGTAAAGTTATATTTGTGCAAACATAGTAGAGCGAGTAGTTGTGCATTATGCCTGTGCAATCTGTCATGGATAACCCTTGGGCAACCCATTGTACATAACTCTTGGGCAGCCCTTTGTGCAAACTGTTGTGCAACTGGTCGCATGACTGCATTCAAACCAGTTGTGCAATGGAAAGATTCAGCAGACATCTGCTAGTGGTATTTCAGTGTGCAGAATGATACCATTGGATACTGCCGATAAAATCTTAATGGAAATATTCAAACAGAGATCACCTAAACTTAACTCCTAAAAGTTCCCACATGAATCTACCTGAACTTTGTGCTTGGCATCTGAGGCCCTGTTGTGTGTCCCACTTCCTAGAGAGAGTGGTGGGCACATGTAACAGGGCCTTTTGTGTCGTAGCACCCCAGTTGTGGAACATATCCCCCAGAGAGATTAGGCTAGTTCTGCCTCCTTTTAACACTAACCCTACCTAAAAATAATACAGAAAACACACATATTTCATCACTGCAAATGCTCTTTTACCTTCCCAATTTAATTCATTACCATGTCCAGCATATTCAAAAGAATCTGCTTCATCTGGTGTGTCAAGATCATCTACATTGATGTCAATTTCATCTGGAGTATCCAGGTTATCATCGGAAAGGACAGATCCTTCACTCTGGTCCAAAGACAGGTTGATATTTGGAGCAGTGAGCTTTATTCTTCTGGGATGGGAGCCATTAAGATCTAAGGAATTGGGAGGTTCTAAATAAATCCGAAGATTAAAAAAATATCTGTTTTAAATTAAAAAGCAAAACAAAACATTTAAATATTTCTGTACCAGCCAACCATATCAGGCTATAATATTTAAGTTGCCAAATCCATCCAAGGATTTTAGAAAACAATTAATACAAAAACAATATGGGGTGAAATCCAACATTAAGCAAGTGGACGTCTGCTCACATGAATAGATTTTCTCTCTTCCCCACTACAGCCCCCACAGCCCCAACTTTCAGAGCAGATTTTGAGGGGTGCAGGAGCCATCACATACAGAGAATGGTGTTATATTTGTAATCCATATACAGATGAAGTCTGCAAACTTCAGTTGGTACAAAATGTAGCCACTAGACTTCTGAGAGAAGCCTGTATCTGTGATTTTTTATGATCTTGACAAGTCATCAACTCCCCTTCCCACAGGAAAGTAGGTGAGATGATAAAGATCAGGATGATTTTACACACAGTTGATCCTCCAATGGCAATGTTGTTTGCCTTTTCCTGGGGTATAATGCTATAAGGAGGATAAAGATATCAATGGCTACTAGTCATGATGCCTCTGTATTACCTCCAGGACCATCTCAATACCAGTTGCTAGGGCACATGAGCAGGAGGGTGCTATTGGCACTCATGTCCTCATTGTGGGCTATGGGGACAAAAAGTTGGTCTAGATGGGCCTTTGACCTAAGCCTACAGGGCTCTTCTTCTGTTCTTAAGACTACCAGGCCTATTTAGGATCCTTTAGATCTATCCTAGATCTATATTACATATGTAGTAAATGGACTGAGGAATAGGGCCTAATATATCAAAGGCTTATTTCTTAACCAAGGTATCTTAAGCAGCAATCTGAACTGCATTGTTTTTAACTGATATTATCTTGATCTGGGAGCCAGCCCCATATAGGCTGTAGACAAATTTAGCAAGGAAGTGCAGAGTAGCTAATTATCACATGTGCTCAGTTCATTTGCAGCCCGATGACACCAAAGCACAGGAGAAAGTGGATGGTGTGCAGCAAATAATGATCATTTGTCAAGAGAACCATGGAATTAACTAAATAAAGCAGAGTTAACACCTCTTTCTTCCAGCACAGGAATAATATTGAAGCAGCAAAGAAACATGCTCCTTAATGAATAATTCAATGCTTAGGAGAAGACTGAGAATAAAAAGGTAATTAAAAGGCTGTCTTACCAGTTCCCATGTCTGCAGCACTGGAGCCTAGCATAGTCTCATCAAAGGGGATATCCATTCCCACATCCTCTGGTACCAATCTGAAGCACACAAACAAACATCTTAAAACCTTATGCTAGAGCAGTCACAGGGTACTAAATGACAAGCTATTCGGTCTGTTTTCATGAGGGAAACATAGGGAAATATTAGGGGTATGCAGAGTTCCTTGGGTTTTGAAGAGAATTTGGCTGTGTTAGAGAATTAGCACTATCAGTTGGGGGGGGGGGGGTGATCAAACTTCAAGGAGGATTCAGCTGTCTCCCAGAATTCACATTTGGGTGTGAAATCTGATTTGGGTGTGAATTTCATTATTCTTCAGGCACTGAAGAAACTGCACTGGACCTCACCATGAGCAGGGAAGTAAGTGGGAACCACCAGAAAACTGCATTGGATGCACAGAAGAGAAGGGAAAATACACTGGAGAAAGACATCTTCATTTCTCTGCCCCCCAGCCCCCCTCTCTCTCTCTCTCACACACACACACTAACACACAGTTTATTTTTTCTGAATTGGCTAATGTAGCTTGAGGAGGATATTAGGGGTGTGCACGGACCCCCCGGATCGGATCGGGACCCGGATCGGGACCTCCAATTTTGTCCCGGACCGGTTCGGACAAAATCGGAGGCCCCCCGGACCGGATCGAGTCCGATCCCGACCCAAAAATCGTAAATTTTTGGATCGGCCGCCATTTTTTTCCCCATAGACTTGCATTGCAATGCAAGTCTATGAGGAAAAAATGGCGGCAGGTGGGTGAGGGGGGGCCTAACTCCCTCCCCCCCCGGGGCCGTCCGCTGTGGACGGCCCCGGCAGGTAAGCCCCCTCCCCCGCGCTCCCTACCCCCCCTGGGGCCGTCCGCTTCCATCCGCTGGCGCCCGCGGGCGCCAGCGGATAGAAGCAGACGGCTCCGGGGGGGGGGGTAAGCCCCCTTCCCCGCCACTGCTTACCTTCTCGGCCCATCCGCTCCCGTCCGGCGCCGGCGGCTACTACCAGCGGGCTCCGCGGCCTACTCTCGAGTAGCGCGCCGGGTGATGACATCACCCGGCACGCCACCCTAGAGCAGGCCGCGGAGCCTGCTGGTAGTAGTAGTCGCCGGCGCCGGACGGGAGCGGCCGGGCCGGGAAGGTAAGGGCCCCCCTCCCCCCTCCCCCCTCCGCGCGCCCCCTCCTCCCCTCCACGCACCCCCTCCCCCCTCCGCACGCCCCCTCCTCCCCTCCATGCACCCCCTGCTTACCTTCTCGGCCCGGCCGCTCCCGTCCGGCGCGCCACCCTAGAGCAGGCCGCGGAGCCTGCTGGTAGTAGTAGTCGCCGGCGCCGGACGGGAGCGGCCGGGCCAGGAAGGTAAGGGCCCCCCTCCCCCCTCCCCCCTCCGTGCGCCCCCTCCCCCTTCCGCGCGCCCCCTCCCCCCTCCGCGCGCCCCCTCCTCCCCTCCACGCACCCCCTGCTTACCTTCTCGGCCCGGCCGCTCCCGTCCGGCGCCGGTGACTACTACTACCAGCAGGCTCCGCGGCCTGCTCTAGAGTAGCGCGCCGGGTGATGACATCACCCGGCGTGCCACCCTAGAGCAGGCCGCGGAGCCTGCTGGTAGTAGTAGTCGCCGGCGCCGGACGGGAGCGGCCGGGCCGGGAAGGTAAGGGCCCCCCTCACCCCTCCGCGCGCCCCCTCCTCCCCTCCAAGCACCCCCTGCTTACCTTGCCGGCCCGGCCGCTCCCGTCCGGGGCCGGCGGCTACCACCAGCAGGCTCCGCGGCCTGCTCTAGAGTAGCGCGCCGGGTGATGACATCACCCGGCGCGCCACCCTAGAGCAGGCCGCGGAGCCTGCTGGTAGTAGCTGCTAGTGCCGGACGGGAGCGGACGGGCCGAGAAGGTAAGCGCCCCCCTCCTCCCCCCCCTGCTGTCCACTTTCATCGGCGGGCGCCCGCTGGTGCCCGCCAATGCAAGCGGCGGTGGGCGCCAGTGGGCGCCCGCCGATCCGCCGATCCGCCGAACCGGTTCGGAGCCTTTTCGGACCGGTTCGGATTGGATCGGCCGATCCAGCTGCGGGATCGGAAATCGGATAATTTATCCGATTTCCCACTGGACCGGACTCGGATCGTGGATCGGGTCCGATCCAGTGCACATCCCTAGAAGATATTATATCAATTTCAGCCTCACCTGTGCTGGTAATAAGGAAACCCTCCACAGCAATAATACCCAAAGATGGTATCTGTAGGTAATTATGCACTATTTTTCTTTATACAAAACAAAAATAAAAGTCTTAATGATTATGCACTGACAGCTTGTTGAAAAAAGCACTTTGCTTCTGCCCTCACTGTGTACCATTCTTCACCACCATCACTACTGCCACCATATATTCTGTATAAAAAACCTGAAACTCTCCATAATACTCCATGCATCTGATGAAGTGGGCTCTAGTCCACAAAAGCTCATGTCAGAATACTACCATTGGTCTTTAAAGACCCCATGTTGTTCTTGCTACAATAGACTAACATGGCTACCCTCTGGAAGTATAAGGAGTAATGCAGAGGATTAAGCATGTCTTTTTTGGAGATACATAGCCTGGCTGATGCCTAATAGGAAGTGTCATAGAAACTTGAATTCCTATTTCACATCAGCCCTACCAGCTTGAAATATAAATGTTACCTTTAAAACAAAAAGAATACAAGGTAAAATTGAGAAAGACTTCATGTTTCTTTGTAAATTGCTTTTCTATGGCATTTCCCATATTACCTGTAGCCACGTGTGGATGGATATTCATAAGACACAATGACAAAATGTTTTAAGAAGTTCAAGTGCCAAAACGCTTTGAAAAAAATAAACTGCTTTAGAATTTCTTTTCTAATCATATGTAATCAAATAACCAGGTTTCTGATTGATAAATCAGGCTTACATAATCTCAAAAGGTAATAAATATAGAGTTGTATCCAATGTTAGCCCTACTTACAGTAGACCCATTGAAATGAATGAGATTTAAGTAAAACTAACATTGAATATAACCCAATGTTTGTAGCCACTTCTCAACGTTCATTTACAGGCCTCTCTAGGTTAACTAACCAATTTTCAAAGTTTGTGTGGCTTGTGTTTTAAAAGGCTATAATCATTTTATGATCTATGTTGTCTTGTTATTCAAATCTTCCTTCTAGCTTTGATTTTCCCACTAACAATGGATGTTGTTTAATGGACAATCAATGCAGCATATGATCTGTGCACAAAATCCATCAGTACGGATGGAAATGGAGTAACTGCCTTAAGAAGTAATTTTTAAAATGAGACTTTTAAGCATGGAAAAAAGACAGTTAAAGGGCACATGTTAGACGTTTATATAATCATGACCACTGTGGAAAGAAGGAAAGGTTGTGGTAGAACTCACAGTGACTATGAATAAAGATGCATACATTTGTAATTTGAGGATGGAATTAGAGAGAACAGGCTTTTTCAAGAGGCCCTATATTTTCTAGATGTTCAGTCAAGAGTGGCATTCGTTACCTCCATGAATCCTACAGTACTCTGTCTGTTCACTGCTTAACCAGAAAACCTTCATATGCATATATTTGAACCATTGTAACACTAGAGGCAAAATTTAACAGAGACTGTGTTGTTGCTGTTGACCACTGTCGTTTTGTTGACTGTATGACTTTTAACACATTACTAACTCCAAGCATTAACATTTCATGGCTTTGACTAGACATTTTTCATTATAACTTTCTTTGAAAAATTGGTAATACTTGTAGTTCTGCTGACTTTGGGCTGTTGAATGCCTGATGCTTTTTTCTCTCCCCTACACTACAAGCTGTTGGTATCTTTTTGAATAGAACTCCAATCCGACCTGAAACGCCTGAAATTGGGTAGGATCTTACATGCCTTGTGTTACTTCATAATCTTTAAAGTCAGTCAAAAGCAGCTGTTGGATAAGGCTCTTCATGTGCCAAATAGAAGTGGTTGTTCTCCACTCCTGGAACTCTTTTCCTCCCGCAGTTTGTGGGTTTTTTATTAGAAAAATGTATAAACAATTAGTGACCCTCCAAACCAAAAACGATTTTGAAAGAGAAATAGTAATGTTATGACCACAGGAGGAACATTCAATGGTGCCATTTGTTCATTTTATTTATTAAATAACTATACCAACCAATAGCTGAAGCTCTTTGGGTGATCCACAACAGTTACTACAAGCTCCTGGTTGCATTCTTGACATGGTTCAGTCCAGAAGTAGGTGTGCCACCTTATCTGTGGTCTGTAAGACCTAGCTCTAAGTACCTGGGAGCCTTCTGGTTCCAGCAATATTGGAGTGGGAGTTGGAAGATTTTTCCAGTTTTCCTATCCTCCCTGATTTTTTCCCAATCCTTTCTACTTACTTATAGTTCAGGGATTGCGCAACTAATATTAAGGCAGTGTGCCATTTTTCATTAAAATAGTACTTGAGCAAAAATGCACTTGTTAATTGTACCTCAAAATATACATTCTTAGGGTTTAAAGATACATGGGCAGGGGAAGGCTGTAGCCATAGATTCTTTAGCGACATCCAGTGCAGAGTTTACAGCATGAAAGCCAATTCACTTCAATAAGCTTAATGGCCCATTGTCCTCTCTCTTGGACTAAGTTTAAGTGGCATCTCTCTTTACATCTCAGGACCCAGTGAGAATTCCCCTTCTCTAAGGCCTTTCTCACCCCAAGCAGGAACCACCTCCCCTCGCACACCCTTCAGGCCCAACCAATAGTCCTCTGTCTGCAAAGACACACAGACTTTATTCTATAACTTTATATTATCTCTTTATTACTCCCCTTGATGCAGCCATGAGCAGGAGACGTGGGATTTTATAAAAAAAGAAAGCTTTATGAGTTGAATAATGAACAAATAACTCTTAATGGCTCTATCACTATGTGATGTCTCCCATTAAATACAAGACCCACCTCGGACTCCCAACCTACAACATGGGACCCACTTCCACAGTTTCACAATTGCCCAACATGGCAGCAATAGCTTTGCTACAATCCATCTGGACTGATCTCGCAACCCACTTTTGGATTGCGACCCACCAGTTGAAGACCACTGCTCTATATCACACACTCAAACAAACCTCTCACAATCACCACAGACCTTTACTCTATGCTTAACTTACTCTACTAGACCATTTCCCTATCTGCTTCACACAGGCATGCCACACAGTTTATATACCACACACACACTTCACCCCCTTCTACTTACTCTCTCAGCCTATCTGCTTAGATATGCAAATCCACCATTCTCACCCTAGGGATACGTACCAAACCACAAAGCTATAACAAGAATACACAGTTATAAACATGAACTTGGTATATACAAACGTGTACCATCATATTGACATTAAGCCTTTCCTCCCCTGTGGCAATCCTGATGAAAGTCCCTCCTCTGAAGTTGCTACTTGCATTGGAAGGAAATCCCTCATTAGCTCCAATACAAATACCAGCTTCAAAGGAGGGATTTTCATCAGGAATGTAGTGGGGTGGGGTGAATGGGTTAAATTCTCCTTCCCCACCTGCTGCAATCTCAATAATTATATTAAAAACAACAACCACAGGCTGCTACTTGTATTTTAAAGGCATGAATGTTCAATGCAAAGCTGCATTTAATGTGCTTGTCTATCTTGGCTCTATTGTGCCCTTAGCCTATCCTCAGATAATTCCACTCACACTACCCTCTCTTCACTTTGCCACAGTGTTTTGAACGATCAAGTAGACTACATCTGACTGCATTTCTAGTTTGTTGCTCCAAAATCTCAGCCAAGAGCTGGGTTTGTGTTTCCTGAAAAGAATGGAATGATGACAGAGAATGGTACATCAGGCAGTGATGAGGCTTTTGCATACAATAGAACTTCCACCTTTCACATTTGGGTTTATTTTTTCCACTTGACAAAAGATTTTGCTATCTCACCTCTCAGTTATTCTGTCTAAGGTGTTGAGACAAATTCATCCTGTGACCTTATTAGTTTCCAGCTCTGGCACTCTGCTCACAAAATGCAGTTTCAAAATAAGCACAATCCTATAGAACGACTTGGAGTAACATAAATCTCTAACAATGAGTACATCAGGTATGGTCAACATCCTCCGAATGTTTTGGCATACAGTTCCCATCATCCCTCCAAGTTGGCTTTTCTGGCTAGGGCTGATGGGAATTATAGGCCACTTCAGAAAGGCCAAATTTCTCCCTGCAATCAGAAAGCTTCAATGGGAATATCATTAGGAATAAATCAGGTGTTGTTTTAAAAATCACGTAACTCTTTCATGCTTTCTAGCTGTATAGCTCGATTTTCATTTCAGTGCATATGAAACTAAATAATCTCATCAAGTTCTACACATCATATTTTGAAAAATGCCTTACTTTGAATCAAAGTAAATTACAATATGTGCTTCCATCCTTGTTGGTACCTTTCCTGCAGAATTCATTCTTTATTGCCCCAATAAATATTTGGCATTTGATGAAGGTTGTTTGGCTACTTCCAAATAACGTAACAGGGGTGATTCAGATTTCCCTAAAACAGATGAAAAAATGGATCAGGGGAGGTCCAAATCGATCCAAACTGAATCAGTTTGGTCTGAATCGATTCAGATCTTCAGATGCCATTTTAAGTGTTTTCCCCATAGGGCTGTATTGGGGGAAGGAAACACCTATAACGTTTTTATTTTTAAAGATAGAAACTAGGGGGGTGCACGGACCCCCGGATCGGATCGGGACCCGGATCGGGACCTCCAATTTTGTCACGGATCGGACAAAATCGGAGGCCCCCCCGGACGGGATCGGGTCCGATCCCGATCCAAAAATCAGAACTTCCGATTTTTGGATCGGCCGCCATTTCCCCCCCCCCCCAATAGACTTACATCGGGGAAAAGAAAGCTTTCCCCCAATGCAAGTCTATGAGGAAAAAATGGCGGACGCCAGCGGATGGAAGAGGACAGCCCCGGGGGGTAAACCCCCCCCGCCCCCTGCTTACCTTCCTAGCCATCCGCCGCAGGCTGCTACTGCGAGCGGGCTTCGCGGCCTGCCCCTAGGTAGCGCACCAGGTGATCATCTGATCATCACCTGATCATCATCAGGTGATGGTCACCTGCCGTGCTACCGAGGAGCGGGCCGCGAAGCCTGCTTGCGGTAGCGGACAGCGGCGGACAGGAGCGGACAGCCAGGAAAGGTAAGTGCACCGTGCGCCCCCTCCCCCCTGCTTACCTTTCCTGGCCGTCTGCTCCCATCCGCCGCCCCCTGCCCCTGTTGTCCGCTTCCATCGGTGGGTGCCCACCGCTGGCGCCCACCGATGGACGTGGACAGCCCTGCTAGGGAAGGGCCCCCCCCCACTGTCTGCTTCCATTGGCGGGCGCCGGCTGGCGCCCGCCAATGGAAGTGGTGGCAGGCGCCAGCGGGCACCCGCCGATCCGCCGATCCGGATCGGAACCTTTTCGGATCGGATCGGATTGGCTGATCCAGTGGTGAGATCGGAAATTGGATAATTTATCCGATTTCCCCCTGGATCGGATTCGGATTGTGGATCGGATTCGGATCGTGGATCGGATCCGATCCAGTGCACATCCCTAATAGAAACATGACACTTGGGCACAATACAGATGGCCTGGAGCTACTCATGTGTGGCAAATTTCAGACACAGAGGTGCAGGCGTTTACTCGCAAAGAATTCTTAAAAATGCAATTTTTAAAAATTTCTTGCAAAGTAAACACCTGTACCTATGATTTTGAAATTTGTCACACATGAGTAGCTCGAGGCCATCTGCAAGGTCCCCAACTTTCATGTTTCTATCTTTAAAAATGAAAATGTGATAGACGTTTATTTCTCCCAATGCAAGTCTATGGGGAAAATGAATCATCCGAATCTTGATTCGG
Organism: Anniella stebbinsi; assembly: GCA_029215795.1. Taxonomy (NCBI): domain Eukaryota; kingdom Metazoa; phylum Chordata; class Lepidosauria; order Squamata; family Anniellidae; genus Anniella; species Anniella stebbinsi. Next base: position 81,991,482 of record JARDYH010000002.1, on the reverse strand, counting down.
AGGTCCAAATCTCACTTCAGATTCAGATCCGAAGCGAATTGGGAGAGGTCTGAATCAACCTGAAGTGAATCGGGTCCGATTCGGAAGTGACAAATCGGGATCCGAAGCAAATCGAGTGGTCCGTGCACAGCCCTATCAAAAACCCATAGGCTACACTGTTAAGATGTAAATAATAATAATAATAATAATAATAATAAATGCTGGTTTAAATGCACCAATAAATGCACCAAACCACACCTTAATGCTCAGTAGTGCTAAAAGGGTTAAATTTGGCTTGTTTGCAAGCTAAATCTGACCCTTTCAATTATCTGGGGTGCTATTTTGTTTATATAGCAGCATATGTCCCCCATGGCCTACCAGGGCAGCCCCGGAACATATATATATATAAATGTATATATATATATGTTCCGGGGCTGCCCTGGTAGGCCATGGGGGACATATGCTGCTACCTCCAGTTTAAATTGTGCTTCCAATGAGATGGGTTACTTTGATAAGTATACTCAGCTATAAAGGACTAAAAACATCCTATTAATTATATGTATGAGCTTTAGCCTTTGATGCTGATCAACTGACTGTGGCATTCAGAAGAAATTTTGCAGATTCAGCCAAAAATATGCTCTGCAGAGAGCTGCAACAAGAGAGACGACAAGATACAGCATCTAATTGCTTGGTTAGAAAAAGGGAAAGAAACGGTTCTGACAGTACTAGGCCATAAACCAGAAAGAGAATTAGGAAAGCATTCCTTTAAAATCAGAGGCCATGCATGAAAGCAAAATGCATCAATCCAAATTGCTAGTACTCATAACAGGTTTTAATTGGCTTCCCCAATCCCTTGCCGAGGCATTTTCTGGACAATCACTATTCTTGAACCAGGGGGATTCTACATATCACTCCCCAAAAGTACCCATGGCAAATAAATAAATATGTCCAAACTTATCTAGTGACAGGAACTGAGTTAGAGAAGAATCAAGAAAGGAATGTTTCCAGCTGAGCACTGGTGTTCAACCCCACACCAAATCACATACAGAATTGTAAGCCATAGCTCAGTGGTAGAGCGCCTTGGGTGTGAATCAACTATGCTGTCAGATGTGGACTTCGCTGGCACCTCCTTCCCAAGGCAGCCCCTCCAGCCCCCTAAAAATGCCACATAGAGTCAGGAGATCCTGCTGAATGGGGGGGGGGGGGCTGCCAATCAGTTTCTGGGCGAAGTACACTTCACTGGCTGCCAATCAGTTTCCGGGCGAAGTACAAAGTGTTGGTTATTACCTTTAAAGCCCTACATGGTTTGGGTCCAGGTTACCTACGGGGTCGCCTTCTCCCATACAATCCGCCCCACACGCTCAGGTCTTCTGGGAAAAATTTATTACAGTCAACAAGAACTAGACTGACAACCGTTACCCAGAGGACCTTCTCTTCTGCTGCTCCCAGATTGTGGAATGACCTGCCGGGAGAGATTCGCCAACTTACTAGTCTTCAGGAATTTAAAAGATCTATAAAGACTGATCTCTTCCGGCAGGCCTACCTAGATGAATTTTAAAGTGTTTTATTGGTGTTTTATTGGTATTTTAATGATGTACTGGTTTTATCTGCTTTTAATCAGTTTTTGTATCTTGTGTTTGGTGTTGTTCCCCGCCTCGATCCGTTGGGAGAGGCGGGTGATAAATAAATAAATATATTATTATTATTATTATTATTCCCCCAAATTGAGGGGAGAACATTCCACAAGTGAATCCAAGCCCTACTTCACATGGAAAAGGTCTCAGGTTCAATCCCTAGCACCTCTAGTTAGGGCTGGGAAAAGAAGAAACTCCAGAAAACTGCTGCCTGTCTGAGCTTAATGGACCAATAGTCTGACTCAGTATAAGGCAGCTTCCTATGTTGCTGTATGACTCCATGGGCAGTATCCAACAGTGTCATTCTGCAAACTCAAATAGCACTAGCAGAGCTCCACTGAATCTTTCCGTTGTGCAAGCAGTTGCCCATTATTCTTGTACAACTGCTTGTGCAAGCAGTTGGGCAACAGGTTGCACAAGCAAAATGCTCAACAGGTTGCACAAAGAGTAGCAAATGGATTGCACAAAAGTTATGCAAAACTAGTTGCACAAAGGGTTGCACAAACATAATGCACAACTTCTTGAGCAACCACTGCTACCATTGAAAAGGGGCATCTCTATGCAGTGGCTTTAAAAGGGCTAAGACATGCATGGGATGCCCTTCCAAACCCATTACGCATGCTGAAGTACAGGTACTTTTACAGCATGAAGCTTTGGTGAGGAACCTGTCTAAGCAACATACTTTAACAAGCAATCCATTGATCCCTACTATAGAACACTGCTCCCCTTTCTCTTTCTGCCAGACCACGTCACAGATCACAACCAGCCAAACGTTGAAAATAGCCATTCTAAGGCATGTTGACTGTCCATGCTGTCCTATAATCTGCATGAATCCAGTTTCAAAGAGTTTATTAAGGGAGCCTTCTATGCATTTTCTGCAACCTATAGAATGTTGCCAGGTAACAGCCTATAACCAGACCTTCTCAGTATTGGCATCCACCCTCTGGAACACTCTCACATGGATAGTTCGAGAGGCAGATCATGTGTTAAGTTGCAAATGCGTCTTGAAAACACACTTGTTCATACAGGCATTGTTTATGGGTTCTTTAGACAATATCGTGACTGTCCAGTTTCACGCCTGTGTCTAACCAGCACTTTCAGTGAGTGAGGTTTTTTTTATAACACTGAAAATGCATAATTTAATTGTGAAAGTGAAAAAGCTGCTGTTTCCACTTCTTTATTTGCCCTATATCACAGTGCCCTATATCACAGTGCCACCTAAAGGTTATGTATTTTAACGTGAACCACTTCAGGATTTTTTTAAAAAAATATTTGGAATAGAAGTGTGTATGTAAATTTCCATATTCCCACTTTAGCTGCTGTACAGCCTTGCCCAAAGTGCTACATTAATCAGGTCCTTTAGACCAAATTCATATGTACTTCCGCAGTGTGTTGCAAATTGGTTTGGAATCCACACCGAAAGAAAGAAAGAAAGGAAAGAAGGGGAACTGGGAGATTATGTGTGTTTTTGTCACCCCAGTGTTACCCTTGTGGTTAATGGTTGGTGGGAAGCAACCAAGTCATCTTCTAATCCCATATAATTCCTAGGGCAGAATCCAACACGGTGCTTATACTCCCACAGATTTTCTTGGACTCTGCAGATTCTCTTGCACAAGTAGTGCATCCTGCCAATTTGGTTGCGTAAGCGGGACCCACCACTTGCATAACAGAGATTTAGTGCTTCCCAGAGGAAGCCCTGAAACAAGAGGAAGTGCTCGTTTCTGGATTGAGGCAGCTTGACGGAGCTCCCTTATGTGAACTCTGCTAACCTGCCCCACTCCAGAAACACGCAGTTTCTCTCGTTTCCGGTTGCTCCAAAAGCACTAAATCTGCAAGCCCCATTTGCAGATGGGAATTGGCAGGGCATAAGAGAATTTTGGCAGAAGTGCAAGCATCCCATTGGATTCTGTCCTAGTTCCAGATGTTGGTGCTGTAGTGAGTGATCCTGAGCATGTTGAAGCAGCAACCACTTTGCACAGGTACATATGAAGCAGGACTCAGTTCAGGGGAAGGTCCTCCAGTGCTATATGCACCACACATAAAAATATAAAAAAGGAACTTAATGCCAGCTCATCTGAAGTTCCAGAAAAAATCATTGCTTTTACTTACAGCTGTTTAATAGATGCTGTGTAATCATTATCACATCAGAGGCAGGTGACCTGAGAAATCTGATTAAATTTACAGCCTCCAGAGAGTTAAATTTCAATAGACACATTCTGTAGCATTTGATGAACTCACCTTGAATATACAGCGGCTTAATTAGCTAACCATAATTAAAATGATCAATGCAGAGAATGCCTATCTTCTGCATGTTGCTTTTATTCTTAGTATAGACGTCTTAATCATGTTTGTGCCTCCACACTGAGAAGTTGTAGTGAGAGAGCTGTCTAGATGACATATTTTAATAGGTTATCCATAATGTGCAGTGCAAAATAATGTGTAAATATTGACTGATAATTTTCACACCACAGCTGAATGAGAGAACACCATGAGTAATCATTATGGTTATTTCTCTCTTACTGATAATCTAGAGAAAATGGGTTGTATCCAATGGTAGCCTCTTAGAGTAAGTCCATTGAAAGGAATAGTTATTATTATTATTATTATTATTATTATTATTAATTTACATTTATATACTGCCCCATAGCCGAAGCTCTCTGGTCGGTTTACAAAAATTAAAAGATTGAAAATTAAAAAGTCAATATACAAAATTTAAAACCACTGACTAACACTGGATACAATCCATGCATTGTCCAAGACTTGTCCAAGGCAAGAAAAGAAGTTGCTGTCAGGATGAAGTTGGGAGCCAATGCTTTCCTACATCAAAAAGTTACTCAGGATAAAATTCTATACCTATCTACCTAGGAGTAAATCTAATTGAACTCACTGGAGCCTACTTCTGAGAAGACATCCATTGGATCGCACTATTGGTAATTTATTACTGATGTCTGAAATTCATGACATTGCAGTATTTCAAGAAAATAATTTTGTATGCTGGATACTTTTGCTTCCTGTCAGGAGGGGCGAACAAAACAATAGCAAAAGCCTTCTAGAGAAACACACAGCTGCCAATTGCCAGGCAAGGGTGAGACTGAGGCAGCTGATGACAAAGAGAAGAATATCCTGGGTTGTAAAAGTTGAATGCAACCTCCTATTGTATGTGTGTATATGTGTGTGTGCTATTTTCCTATAACTGGAGTGTGCTGAGACACAGGACCATCTGATCAATGCGTTACTGGGTGCCCTAAGGACTGCAGTCTGGATATTCCATTTCTGGGCATTTCTGCATGTTCTCTCTATCGCAGACATATGCATACATGTACAAACATACACACACAAACACACCTTCAGCAATGGAAAGAGAGCTTCAAGCAAAGAGGATGAAACAAATTCCAAGTTTTTAGCCAGATCTCTGAGAGAAAAGAGAAAAATGTCGCCTCCGTACAATCTGCCTGCTTACTTCTATCCTAGTGGGTTAGCCTCAGGCTCTTTACCCAATACATAATCAGTAAGGCTCTCAATCACAATTAAAGAAATCTCAGTTAATTATTCATATGAATTTAGGCTAGAATCCTATATACACTTACCTTAGAGCAAGTCCTTTTGAACGCAGCTTAAATGTGCATAATATTGCACTCTTAGGTAAAATCAATTAATTATAAATCTGCATTAGGTTGCATTTGAGAGAGAAAATAATACTTATTTAAAAATATATTTCATTTGTTTTTAGGGGATATATGCATCACAGCAGGCATCATCTTGGAAAAGGAGGCATGATCCTTCTATCTCACACAGGATGGAATGCTTCTTTTAAGATGGTGCTTTGCATTTGCAGTTCTCACACATATATTTGTATTAAATAATACAAATTCTGGAGAGCATTTAATCAGAGGAATTTTAGTTGATTAAAATTTTTAGTTGATTAAAATTTTTAATCAGTTAGTATAACTCACTGTAAGCAATTAATGAAGTAACATTACAGCCCTAACAACACTACTACTATTACTACGGCTGTCCATTGGCTAAAGCCTTGCCTAACCAGGCTTTTCATGTATAAATTTTGCATATTACCGAAATCTTAATATAGGCTCATTTGGGGAAGATACTGAAGGAAATGTGAGATATAATAATGAGCATGAGGAAAGAGAGAATCAGCAAAAATCACTCCCCACCCCCATTAGTGAACAGCTCCACTGGATCAGATGCTCTTCAATTCATAGGAATCCTTCCATTAAGGAGTAGGCAACTTTGGATTCAACTTAATGATATTGCTATTATTGAACTAACTGCTAGAAACCCATCTTTAATGTTTTCTTTTTCATTCCCTATTACAATAACATGCCAGGGCTAAAATGGTCTCAAATTAAGAAATTTGTCCCTCCATCTCAGCCCCACTGATTAAAATTTGTCGTCGGTGACCAATCTTCCAATTTAGTCAACTAAGGATGCACTTCTTTATAAAAATTGTATAAAACACTTTACAATCCATATCACCTTAATTTATACAATAATGTTTGATATACATTATTTATTACATTTTACAGATAAGGAGGTAAGATGTAAGACTAGCAAAAAGCTACTTAGTGCATTCAGAGAAATTTAAAGTCCAGTTTCCAAGGCTAGCTACTAGCAAGTAAGCCATACTGGGCTGGCTATCCATTACTTACCAAGACAGAATTCACTGTCTTTCAAAAATCAGGCCAGCCTATGAATGAAGTTCTATCACGCTGTGAGAGGCAGCATGTAAAAGATCTTGATCTTTTCAGCCTATCAATAACTGAGATGTGACATGTGCTCACACTCTTGTTCTACTGCAGATCCCTACTGGGTCTTTTTATATCTTTAAAGTGTGAGATAACTCTCTGATACTTTTCCTCTCAATCTATTATTCTGCACATTGCTAACAATACCTCAGTAGAAACATGTAATTTTCTACTAATCCCTATCCTCCTACCTCTTTTCACTTGTTTCTTTTGTGTTGGTTTTCCTTTTGTTCCTTTATATCACAATATTTCTCTCTTCTGACTGGGTTTTTAAAAGTTGTTTTTGATGCCCTGTACAATGTTACGTCGTTTATGTGAAACATAAAGAGTTGCTTTCTCAAAATGTCATAATCTAATTTATTATGAATAATTATTTTGGACAGGAAATCTCATTTAGATAGATGCTTAAAGTTATCTAATCCAGTAATCACCTAACCCAACAATGAAATATATTCTGTTACATCCATAAATGCCTAATAGATCATTTCTAATCAAGAGAGTGTATGAAACAGTGAACAAGATTATCATTACCTGCAGAGTTTCCAAAATATATGAATTGGGCAATTGAAGCCTCTAACGTATTAGACAAAAAGGTAGGGTAAGAAAGCCCATCAGCTTCAAGAGTCAGATTTACTTGAGCAAAAAAAGAAAAAAGAAAATGCAGCCACAAATACAGCAATCAATTACAGCTCACATATAAAAGAATAGCCAACTTGCTTTAAAGAAACATATGGCTACCCTATCTAAGAGACAATTCATGAATTACCGGAACAGTATTGTGGGACTCACTTCCATATATCTGGATCCCATGGCAATCATGTGACTTGGGCAAATGTTGTGATTCCTTCCTATGTCAGCATCACCCATCCTTGGAGGTTCCTTTGACATGGGAAGGAATTGGGTCATTTGCCTAAACCATATGGTTCTTCCTTACAGAAATTATTAGAGAAGCATAGGATCCAACCAAGCAGAAGATGCTTCAATAATATATGAATTGCCCATAATATGTCATCTCCCGTTGAATTCTTTTCCTTTTCTGATGCTTCAGAAAAAACAAAACACATTTAAAATCACTGGAGGGCACAACCTGATTCCTCTAGGCCAACTTGTGGGCCTCCAGATATTTTGGCCTACAACTCCTATCATCGCTCACCATTGGCTATGCTGGTCTCATCTGATGGGAGTTGTAACCCAAAACATCTGGAGGTGTAAGTTGCCCACTTCTGCTGTAGGCTATTATGTAAGCACCCAAACTGCTCAGAAAGTACTGTCTTTATAAGAAACTGCCTGTTAAGGCCAATGGCCCATCTAGCTGCTAGCAGCAACGAAAGAGTGATCTATATTGGGATCATTGAGATGTTTGTGTGGTGTGTGTGTAAGTGTGTAAATGTATGGATTTCTGTACTTGGTCCCCGACTCCCAAGCCAATATCACATGTGACCCTTGGAAAAGGTTGTGCATCCCTGATCTACCCCAGTAATATCAGCTCTGACTGACAACAGTTCTTTGGGTTTTCTGGCAGAGGTCTCAGCCATGGAATGTGGGATTTCTTAACTGGGGTTCCTTTAAATTACAGATGCAAAGCAAGGGCACTCACACTGAGCTATGGCCATTCTATCATAGATTAGATTCTTCCTCTGAGGACCGGGGAGTGGGGAAGAATTAAGTCATACTGATGAAGGCATTTCCTTTGCTACAGTGGAATAGTAGGGTGACCATATGAAAAGGAGGACAGGGCTCCTGTCTCTAACAGTTGCATAGGAAAGGGAATTTCAGCAGGTGTCATTTGTATGCATGCAGCACCTGGTGAAATTCCCCCTTCATCACAACACTTAAAGCTGCAGGAGCCCTGCCCTCTTTTGTATCTTGTCACTCTAGCTAAAGAGGGCAGGGTTCCTGCAGCTTTAACTGTTGCGATGAAGAGGGAATTTCACCAGGTGCTGCATTCATCCAAATGACACCTGCTGAAATTCCCATGTCAATACAACTGTTAAAGATACAGGAGCCCTGTCCTGCTTTCCATATAGTCACCCTAGAAATAGTGGCTGTGGCAGTGAACCTTCTGAAGAAAACTTGGCACTGATCTGGTGAGTTACTTTGGCAAGACATGGCATGCAAAGCTACACCCTGGCAAAATCTTGAGCAGAGGTAGGACGCAGGAGGCTATATGCCAGCCTCTGTTGCCACTGATAAACTTATACACTAGGATATTATTGTCAGAAGAATGTTAGTATGAATGGGTGAAATGGGCAGCATCAACCTAGGAGAGAGCAGCAGCACTTGGCACACAGCCAATCAGCTGCAGAGAGACTTATGGGAGCTCATCCAATAAGAAATTTATTCAAGGTCTGCTGAAATACATAAGCAGTCAAAAACATTTGGAGTGAGCCTCAGGAAAGACAGTCTGATTATATTACGCATCATATCCAATGTAAAGCAACCTCAGTTGTAATTTAAGAACACACCTTCAATAAACTGGATGATTACAGGGTTAGGGTTGTAAATCCTTACAATAACCTAAGTGGGGCATCCTGTACTTCCAGAAACAGGAAAGCAAATGATACATATGAATAAAATTTACACCTTGGTGGGTTTACCTCTAGCTGTCCAGCTTGCCATTTGCCATGCCTCCCATGGCAGCCATTTTGTTGTGGTGCCCAGGACAGTTTATCAAATTGCCAAATGTGCCCACAGCCCAAAAAGAACATGGAAGAAATTAGAGTGTAGAACAACCTCTATCTGGCACCCTCCAGATATGTTGGACTACAACTCCATCATCCCCAGCTAGCATGGCCAACAATATCCAGAGGAAATCATGCTGGCTGGAGATGATGGGGGCTGCAGTCCAACATATTTGGAGGACAGCAAATTGGAGAAGGCTGACGTAGAATGTCAAGGCATATCATTTTAACAGGCTGTTGATCCAGGGCAGTAAGAATTGTATAGTAGTATATGAAGCACAATAAGTAGGTTGATATACGCTGGAAACCCTTAAAATGGGAAAGAAGGTGTATATGTGGGGAGGAGAGAGGGATGGTGAGCCAATCGTAAAGTAAGGGATGTCAGAATCATGGGCACTAACCAGTGAAATGATCTTAGCAACAGCATTTTGAGTGGCTATAACTGGGTCAAGTTGGGATTTACCAAAGCTAAAAATGAATGTGGAAGCTGCAGGAGCCTGAATATGAGATGATAAGAGTTTTGACAAGAGGAAGCTGTGTGAATTGAAGGGGGTAAACTTTGGCTATTGGGAGGTAATAAATAAATAATATAATATAAACAGAATCTTCTACAGGAATCAAACAGCTTTCATCAGCTGAAAAGTATCAGAATAAAAAACACAATGTAAAAACAAAAAAACAAAGCTGTTTCATTTGGGTCCAGAGTATGATTAGCAGAAACCACATAAAAGTATTCAACCTTATAGGCTTTTTGACCTCCTGTCCCAGTACAACAAAGGAGTAAATTATGTCAGGCATAGATTATATCAGTGGCTTGGTTTGGGAAAGAATGCAAATGTCCTCTTTACAACACTCAAACCTTGCTTTGCTTTGCAATTTGAACAAAAACAGAGATCTGTTTCATGTGTGATGTTTTGCCCAAAAAGGTATAACAGAGTTCTCTCTGGGAAGATTTTTATTTTTAAAATTTTATTGAGTGCTTTATGGTCTAGTTCATTTTACAGACTAGGAATTTAAGACTGAATGCCACCAAATAAGGGCTGTAAGGAAGTGAGACCTGAAACACAGACTCCTGCAACCCAAGCCTAACATTATATCAAACAATCACATCAGCCTCTCTGATCTCCCTACATCTTCACCCCACTAACCACCCTATTTACAAGTCTGCTTTATAGGAATTCAGATTGGCCAATTCATTACACTTCACAATAACAACACAGTTAGTGCATCTCCCTTCACACTTATTCCCACCAATGTTTTAATTACTTCATTTTTTGGAACCCTTCATATCTCTATGGCCACAACAGCACAAGTTAAAGTGTTTCTTCAAAATAATTTCTAACAGGTATTTTTAAATCTTCTTTTGTAGACTTATTAATCAGCCACAATTTTAGATAGATAGATGCTTGTAACTTTCCTATTCTTTCCCTACTTGAAACTCAATTCTCGCTTGAATAGTTACAAGATCTTTCTCACTACAATGATCTAGGAGAATGCTTAAAGAAAGAAATGTTGTATGCTTCACTTGATAGCAAAGGATCAAAAACAGTGCAATTGTCTATTACTCTGCTGTAAGGCTAAAGTGATATCAAATGGTTTTAGTGTTCTCCTTTAGTTAAACAAGCCTTTAGCCCAGTTAGAGATTGCCAGTGCCTTTATTCCCGTCCCACACCTTCACTCTGTAAACTATGCAGACAGCCAAATGACAACAATTAAGAGCATTGTGCAATTAAACACGCAGTAAAGTTTTGTTCCCTAATTACAAAAAACATCCACTTCCCGACATGACAAAGCCATCGAATGGATGTACAGTTCCCTTCATAAAAAGATGTGTCAGAATTAAGACACAGCTGCTTGATTTTCCCATAATGAGGCAGTTGATGCTTTGCATCCTGCTGACAAATATTCTTCTCCCCCTTTCTCTATGCATCCACTCCTCCATAGGAGCTGCAACAATAGAGCTGTTAAGTAGAAAAGCTCATTCCTCCTTGATCTCCAAGTACAAAGAGAATGTGCTTACCTTCTAAAGGCTTAGAGGCTATTTTCCAATGTGAAAAATAATAAAGATGCTTTATTACTTCATGTCAGCATCTCCCTTCTGTAGCAGCTTGCTAATACAGATCTCCACCATTTTTTTGGTCACATGACTAGTAGTACTTCTAAATAAGGATGATCACCTGCCTTTGGATACCCTGCTGTATATATATGAAGCTACAGCAGCTCTAAGTAAGAGGCACTGGAATTTATCTGCAAATTATGATTGTATATACCACACACAAGCACTTATTAAGACAAATCGGCTGTTCTTCCTTTCCAAACATGGACTAAAAATTTACAGTGACAGAAAGATAAAAAATAAGCTTCTAATTGGTACAACAGCCCAAAATCAATTTTAAGGTTATATACAGCATAAATATTTTGACATGCCTTCCTTTGTTTCAGTTCAACTATTTTAAAAGTCATTTTGTGATGTGGAACTGAGCAACATAGCAGCAAACTATGCATTTAGAATGGAGGGGAACAAAATCTGAGGCCCCCTCTACAAGAATTCGGTTTGACGTCTGGTTCTCCGATTATGCGCATCTTCTCGCAATCGCTTTTATGCCTAAATCCTGTAAACGACATGCGGTGAAGTGCATAACCCGCAGAATGAAACGCGCTTTAAAGTGGCTGAAATGCAGAGAATTGCTTGTTTACATGGTCAAAATGCGCTTTAACGGCCGCGGAGGAAAAAACCTCGCTATTTAACGCGCATTCGATAATATGCATAATCGGAGAGAAAATGCGCCTCAACCCCCGATTTGCACTCCGCTCTTGTAGAGGTAAAAATGTTAATGCGCCTTGAAAGAGCTTTAAATCACTCTTGTAGAGGCACCCTGAGAGTGAAAGTCTGGAAATTTATCAAAATACTAGATTGTATTGGTTTACAGTTGAGAAGCAAATTTACCCACTATCTAGTAGCCACCTTGCTCTGTGATTATTGAGTTCTCTCATACCACAAAATGGGTATTGTAAGCTCTTACATTGTGCTGATCTGGAATAAAATATGTAATGTAAGAAAAGACGATCTGCCTCGGGGTGGGCATTTACTTTCTTGAAAGCCATGCCAAAGAATGGAAGTTAATATGAAAACAAATTTAATAATTCCTGTGTCAGGTTATATTTCAACCTTCTACCTAGAGTGCAATGTAGTTTCTATTCATTCACCAGTCTCCAAAAATATCATCATTCTTTTACTGGGATCTATTTGCACTTCTTCAACTGCAGCCATTAGAATCTGATCCCAAGACCATGATTAACAGCATTGTTCTTGAAAAAAAGCCAATGAAATCAATCCAAATCAATTAGTTCAGAATTCTAATATAAATGAAGTATTCAACAGTAGCAGTATTAGTATATCACACCCATTTTGGAGGCCCCATTAGCACAAGTGGATAGCAATTACAGCTATGTCCATATGGCCTCTCAAAATTCTCCGTCCTATTTGTGGGCAGAGAAATTGGGGGGACAATTTCACCAAATTTCTCCAGTGGGAGGAGAAATTCTCCAACAATTTCTCTGACGTAAGTGTCACCATTGGCAAACGTTGTAGAACAGCTTCTTTCTTTTTTCCCTATGGGTTTTTGATTTTTCTGCACTGCCACTGCAAGTGGCAACAGCATCAACTGTGTTGGCAGCCTGGCTTCCATTTTGTATCCTCCACAAAACCCCATATACCTAGAATCAATCCAGTGCATGCAAGGGGTGAGTAAGGGAATGCAGCCACCACAAACAAAGGTGAGGAAAAATTGAAGAAAATTCTGCAAAGTGTCCTTTCATTTCTAGGGGATAAGAAAAGAAAAATCTCTGGGGTTTTCTGAAAAACATGTATTCTGAGAAAATTTTGTCTCAGCTCTCGTTATTCTTCATGGTTCAGCACTTTCTCTATGGTCGTACAAATGTTACATTTCTGAGGGGTGATTGTGGATACATCTCTATTGCAGGTGCTGGCAACACTGTTCCTCGCCTGAAAGCCCTGTAGCAGGAGTGAAGGGGGGCAGTGTTGCATCCAGTTCCAGGAAAAGGGTAGAGCTAATGCTATGCCAAAATGTGTCCTACAATTTCCTGAAAGTTTGCTTCCCCCATGAAAGAGGCTTCCATTTTTCTGCCCCATTCTCAGGTATTTTATAATTTATTTGGAAAGTGTGTTGGTGGTGTTTTTAACGTAACCTTATCACTGTGATATAGCTGGGGGTACTCTCTGTATTTCCCTTTTTATTACCCATCTCACCATTGCTCTGCAGTCTCTCAGGCTGTCTGCACTTCCTGATTTGAAAAGGCTCTATGGGAGGAATAAATTCATGATATCTTCCTCTGGGCGGGAAGTGTGGAAAGCCAAGGAGGCTACAGGCTGCCAGAGAGATGATTGTACAATGGAAGACAGGGCATTTGTTCACATTCCTCAGCCACCTCTTAAGTAAGGAAAGCACAAGAACCCTAAGCCCAACCCATGAGAATTTCTCTGAATTTTTTTCTCATTTGAATTTGCTTTTGCAAAACAATTTCTTTTCTATCAAATTTAATCAGAATAGTCCACCATAATATGCGCACCAGGAAGATCAACAGTGAGGTCCTGGATACTGAGAAGTGAGATCTCTGTTCAGTGTGAGGCTTTTGTTTAGGAGTAATGAATGGGGTTCCAGGAAGAACGTGGAGCCATTCTAAGAGTAGTGGAGGGCAGAGATGTTATGGCGTACAATGGAGACAATATCAGTTCCAGGATTGGTAGGTTTTGTGCAGTCATTTTGTGTGTGTGTGTGTGTGCGCGTGCATTTATTTATTTAGTTTTAAATTTATATCCCACCTCTTGCAAGGAACCTAGGGCATGTAATTCCTACTCTCCATTATTATCTTCACAATAACCCTGTGTGGGATGCAAAAGAAAGGGGAGGTTTGGGGCTCCCAAATTTGAAGTTGTATTTCTCTGCCTGCTGTTTGTTATGGATGAAGGAATGGTTGTCATTAAAAAACAGAAGGCTTCTGGACTTGGAAAGTCATGAATTACGATTTGGGTAGCACGGTTACTTGTGGTATGACAGAGCCAAGGTTAATGTAGAATTCAATAACCATTATGTGCGATGGCCGATATTGAGAATATAGAATAAATATAAACCCAGGCTTTGCCAGAAAATACCAATGTGGTTATCAGCACAGGAAGCCTATCATAGAAGAGAATTGTCAAGTTCGTATAATTGGTTGACATAAAATGATGTATTAGAAAGGGTACAAGGTGAATATAAGTTAAAATCAAGGGGGGTTAATTAAAGAAGGGTATATGTGTCAATAGTTCACGTACTTGCAAATTGTGGAAAGGTTTCAATTAGATGGAAAAACATGGATTTGAGCAAACAAAGTCTGAATTTGAAAGGGCACTCTGTACAAATGATGAACATGTTATCTCAAAAGTCTATAAGTTACTGTTGAAATTTGAGATGAAGGAAGAACACGTGAAAGAATGTATGATAAAATAGGAACAAAACTTTGGATATAATATATCAATGTAACAATGGGAAAATATGTGGCCAAAAGATCTAAAGTTTACTGTAAGTGTAAGAGTTAAAGAGAATTTTTATAAGATGTTGTATAGATGGTATATGTCCCCTTTGAAATTAGCGAAAATGTATAAGGGAGCTTTTGCAATGTATTCGAAATGTGAAGAACAAGAAGGAACGTTTTATCATCTATGGTAGACTTGTAAGAAAGCAAAAGCGTTTTGGATACAAATTCATTCCTTAATGCAAAAAATCTTAAAGATTAATATACAATTGAAGCCAGAATATTTTCTTTTGCGACTAATGGACAGTCAGATGAAAAGGAATTGTGGGACTTTATTTTTACATATGACAACAGCAGTGAGATTGCTATATGCACAAAAATGGAAAGGTCCAGTATTACTCACAATGGATGAATGGATTTTGAAAGTTATGGAGCTGGCTGAGATGGCCAAACTTACGTCAATTATAAGGGAAAAGTCAACATCTGGTTTTAGGACTGAATGGAAACCTCTTATAGACTATCTGAAGGGACAAAAAAAATGATCTGTTTATCTGCGGATTCAACGACTGAGAAGAGTTAAGATAAAGGAAAGGGGAAATTGGTTGTTTGTTTAGTGACAAGAACAAAGATGGTTATATATCTTTGCAGGGGGGAAATCCTAGAACCACCTTAACTTTGTATACGGTCCTCTTTTAGTATGTAGTTCATGTTGTCGATGTTTTGTTGTTTTGTGTGTGTATAATAAATAAAACTTCAATAACTCTGTGTGGTAGGTTAGGCTGAGAGTTAGTGACTAGCCCAAAGTCACCCAGTGAACTTTATGACTCAGTGGGGACTAGAACCAGGATCTCCCGAGTCCCAGGCCAACACTCAAACCACTACATAACACTGGCTCTGTTTCCATTTCTGCCTTACCTTATTTATTTATCTTGGCTTATAATTGAATCATGACTTTATTGGGCGCCACTGCGGATGCTGGATTTTAAAGTCCTTTACAGCAGTACTGAAGTGCACTGACAATTGTTGGGGCCCATTGACACATACCATATACCGCTATATCCTGCTTGGTGTGGCTCCTGCCTTTTATATACCACTTTCATACCAATTTCATACCGCTATATCCTGCTTGGTGTAGATCTGGCTAATATATAGCTGTAAAGAAGTACATCTTTTTATCCATCCTCAATCTTCTATTATTCAGCTTCATTGTATGACCCTAGGTCATACCTTATTATGTGTTTTTTTCTAAAATAAAAATCCTGAAACATTGTAGTTTTTCCTCATAGAGGATGTGTCCAGGCCCCTTGGTCATTTTAGTCACCCTTTTCTACATTTTGGTTGCCCCTAAAATGCATTTTATAAATCTTCTAAATAACTAAATACAAATAATATACTATTCTGAAATATTGCCCACATCTATAGAAGACAGACGATAGGACTATCAAATAATAGTAGGCAAAGTAAGAGGTAAAAAACATGAACAACTAACACATTATAACAACTTTTCATGCTCAATAGGAATTTTTTCTTCTATTGATCCAACAGCCCAATTATGTTACATGGCCCATGGCTGTCCTGACTGGATGACTGCCTGGGCTATTTGACTATTATAGGTAAATGATATTTTAAAAAATCACACTGAAGCTCAAACTCAACAAGCATCAACACATAGTTAAAATGGTCTGGGGGTGAGGATTCAGCTTTTCAAGTTATGAATGAGAAATAGACCATGGTATTCATTTGCATTTCAGCAGTTTGCTGACAATACTGAAAGTCAAATTTAACAGACTGCCTTGATGCTCATGTCAATCTTTTATGTGATGCTTTAGTGCTAGATTCTACTTACACTCTAAGGTTAGGCATGTAAGAGTCACTCACAAACTAACACTCTCAATTTGATGCTGGAACCTAACCCTAGACCTACTCCCTACCTAGCAGGCAGTAATGCCATTGTCTCTTTCCTTTACTGTCCAAAAAGCCCCCCCCCAACACAAAGTTCTTAATCCATCATAATCATGTTCCCTCTTTAAAGTGTTGTCTAAGATAGCTATTTCACATTGCACCAGGCTAGTGTTACTGAGTTCCTCATCCAGGCCTGAATATTTACATTGCTCCAGGTTACCACGACTTCCAACATTTCACAAAGGAAAAAAGGAACACCTGGGCAAGTGGATCTTGGCAGGTCTATAGATGGTACTCGGCAGCCCAGGTACTTGAATAATAATTAAGAATGACGTGCATCTGAGCATGTGCAGAGTGCATCTCCTTCAATATTGAGTAAACATAAGCTGGGAAGAAGGGTTTATAGGTCAAAAATTATGACTGTGCAAGCCATCTGATCAGAGGTACTTGCATTTTGTTTGTGTGTGCAGTGGGGAATTGAATTTAGCAGGATTTCTCAGAGAATGACAACAAGGTATTTTGAACATGAACACAATGCCAAATTGTAGACAAAAACAATAATAGCAGTAAGAGTTAACATTTAGTCAGTGCTTATAAAGCAAAAAAAAACACCCACACTTCACCTGCATTATCCCCACCTAGAGTAAAGTTATATCTCTATGCTGTAGATGTGGGGTTGAGGCTGAGAGATGGCCCAAGATTAGGTACTTCATAGCAAAGATAAGCTTTGAATTTGGGACTTCTGGCTTACAGATCAGTCTTTCAGATATTACACTGTATGTTATGCACTATATATTAGATTAGAATCAGGGACTTCCCAATATGCAGATGAATTGATTAACCACCATTACTACATCACCTCTCCAAGCGGTTTGCACAAGTTGTTTGTTTTATAAATGAATGAATGAATGAATAAAATTTAAGGAGAGATGATGAAACGTAGTCCAAACCATTACTATGCCCATGGATCACCTCTTCCCCTGCCCACACACACACACACACACACTTCAAGCCCTCTTTTTGCAAATGGCAATTTGCATCCAAAGCCACAATAGGGAAATTATTTTTTTAGGACCAATGAAAATATCACCAAATAGTAGGCAAGCTTTATGCACGTCCATAGCTGGTGTTGGGTGCACATACGTTTGGGATATTTAAGGACAAATTAAGGATATAGGAATTCAAATAATATTTACCTTGGAAAGCCTTAACACTTCATGCTTCCTTATAGGTAATGAAAGACAGTTATTCTTTTTTCTAGTGAGGTCTGGTCTATCCGTCTTGAAGACTGTATGTATTCCCAAAACCATTTCCTATACTGTCACTCATACAAATGATAAAGCCGGAAACAGTCTCTCCAGTTTTGCTGGTATGGCTCCACCCTGCCCTTTGACTTCTGCTGCAGCTATCAGATACATAAATGTGCTTAAGAAGGGAGCGGCAACAGTTCCTATTCCTTGCCTCAATCAAAGCCTCTCTTTTCCTACGATGGGTGGGTGGGGTGAAGAGAGTTGTGCTAGCAGTCAATATTAGGATTGAGGTAGAGAGATAGATCAGTCATACATTGCAAGATCTAAGATGAAGGGCAGTACAAAACCATTTTGATAAATAAATAATTAACGAATATACATTACATACAAGTGGGTACAAATGGGAATGTAACAAAATGTTGCAGCATGAAGTACTTCGGTTCAGTCAGCCATGTCCTCTTCTGGGACATTCCATTCCATTCAATTCTCCCTCGCACTCATTCTTCCTTTCTTCTCCCAACAGTCTCTAAGTCCTCATTGGGGTGTTTTATGGCCACTTTGCACACTCAGTCCACATTGGAGGTTCCCCCCCCCATTACAATTATTTTTCTAAGGATGTATCGTACTGCTGTGGATTATAGGATAGCACCATTTTGGCTCTAAAAGGATCCACAAAAGAGAAGGGAATTGGCATTTTGCAGATAACATGCTGATGAGAAGATGTGAGCAGGCCCCCTCCCATCAGCTCAGTGAGCAGAAAAAGAGAGCGCCTTGTTGAAAGAATAAAGTCAAGACTCACTCTGAGGTTGGACAGCTGCTTAGGGGTACAGACAAACCCCTTTCGTTACAAGTAGCAAAGTATTTTTCCTATGTAATACAAACCAGATCCCATCTTGGACTAAGATTATTATTATTATTATTATTATTATTATTATTATTATTATTATTTTAAGATACACTGGGTAATAGTAAGACTTATAACAATATGCTTTTGATATTGTACTGTCTGCCTACTTGTTTCTCTGGTCTATGGACCGTAAATAAAGCTGTTGTTGTTGTCACTCTGAGGCAGTAATTTGTCTGGAATGGGAGCCAAAAAAATCAGGGCTGTCCCAGGTGAGTTGTGACATTTAAGGGTGTTAACTATTGCTCATCCAGCATCACTTTTTTTCTCTCTCATCCAGGGTCATCCCACCCCCACCCCCCCGGTAGATTGGCAAAAGCTATCTGCAAACCTATTTGTGGACTGCCAACAGGATTTTTTGGGGAACCCTGTTCAACTAGGAGGAAAACATTCTGGGGTGCACTCCAGGCCTATGGGAACCTACCTGAACTCTACCCACCACATCCCATGGATCACCTGTAACCTGTATCCTTATTCAGGACCCTTATTGGCAACACTGAATATTCATTTTTTCTGGCGGCACCCACCATCTGGAAAACCCTCCCACATGTAATTCAGAAGGCAGAAAATGTAACATCCTTTAAACACCTCCTGAAAACACACCTTTTCACACAGGCTTTCCCTGGAGTGTAACTGCTGCTGGGCTTATTTTGGTTTTACATGGTATTTTAAAAGTTTTAAAGCTTTATATTCTATTTTGACCTGCTGTATTTTATGGTTTTAATTATGAACTGCCCAGACAGCCTCGGCTATTGGGCAGTATAAAAAAAGTAATAAATAAATGAAATTAATATTTTGGTTCAGAAGCAGAACATCATGATATTCACTGCATCCCTGCAGGTGATACATTCAGGAATGTGATAAGGTAAAGTTCTGACAGTGAGGAAAGAAGTAAATGTGCCAGTTGGGCAGAGGAGAGTGAAACGGTGTTTCTGATAAGGAGAATATAAAACCAAATGCACCAAGCACAACTTTATATGTAGGTGCATTATGTGTAGGAAAAACTATCAAGAGGGGCTAGCTTAGTCTGCTGAGGAAGGAGAAATGAATCACAGGATCCTTTTTTTAAAAAAAAATATCAACGTTAGTAATTAATTTGAATATATATATATATATATATATATATATGCTAAAGTACAAAGTCTAAGAATTATATGCACGGGTGGTTTTTCATTAGTGCAAATCACTTCATCGAGCACAAGGTGTGACACCTGATTTTGGCAAATGCCCCTATATAGTACAGGTCCCTTTGCTCATGAGGAAGGGGGGACCTTCCAGAACAGTGTGGAATATAGCATGTTACAGTAGGTTGGGGAGGATCCATAGCAATTGGGTGTTCCACCCTGCACACTTTCTACTAGTCCAAAGTTGTATCCAGCCCTGTCTGTGTAATGAAAAATACCCTGTATCTCGGATGATCTGTGACCATTTAGCCTATATTCATAAAGAATAAAATCCGGAATAAAAGGTACAAGCCTTTTCTTACCCTCTTGCATGACTGCATTTTTTTTCAATGCCAACTAATTCAGTCTCTTCTTCCATTTCTTGTTCTGCTACCATGCCATATCCAGGACATTGTTGTGAATGGACATCCAATTCACCATCACCAGCAACAACTTGCAATAAAAGAGAATCTGTCCCTCTATTGTGTGAAATCTCGTCCTCTTGTTCCAATGATTTGTGAGGCTTTCTCTCTACTAGAGTTTCAACTTGTGTCTCAGAGCTCAGTTCCTGGCTTAAACGTTCTTCTGATTCTTGAACAGAATGTCTAGACAGTGACTCTATTGTGTCTGTCTTGCTACAGGTTTCTTCTGATGATATATCATCCACTCCATTTTGGCTCACCATTGTCCATTCCTGATCTTGTACAGGGCTTCTGGGTGATTTCTTTTCATTTCCCAATTTTTGAGGCACAACAGCAGAACTTTTCTCTGCTAAATAAAAAGAATCCCATTCAGTCGCCAGAGCAGACTGACCTTCACTTTCATTTATTATGGAGATTGACTGAAATGTATCTGAGGAATCTGCTGAAAAGGTTTCAAGAGAATCCATTTGTTCTACAACTGCAGGAGCTTCCTGTGAAGTGAAATTGCTTTCTCTTGTTACCAAGATATCCTTCCTCAAAGATACATTTTCTTCACCATTAATGACAACATACTCCAGCTCTAGTGAAAACGGATCTTTGGCTTCCTTTAATTTTGTATCTTCTTCCTTGTTTTCTTTTCTTGTTACCTCTGTCCTATATGTGGACTTGGACCCTTTGTCATAAACAGCTTCTGAAATGAAACAACCATTTTAGAGCAGGCAACTCATTATTCATACTCATTTTAAAAAAACTAAATAATTTTTTATTCGATTTACACAGCTCCTGTTCTATTTTTTAAATTCATTTTTTCATAGGTTAGGTTTAATGAATTGTTATTTCACCTCTACCAAAAGTACTGTAAATTATTTAAAGATACACACACACACACATTTTATAATATATTGTGATACATACAGCTGAGAACAAAATCTGATTTTTACTTTGCCAATATGCAGCATGTAATAATTGCTTGCTTTAGATAGGGATTACAATGGAAATATTCAAGCACCAAGTTTTGAATCCCTGAAATACAAGCACAATATGGTCTTGTATTTCAGCAGCATACTACATCACTTACAGCTATATTTTTATTGTTTAGAAAACTTTTGATTAGTAAACGCACTAATTACTCACCATTGGCTGTGCTTATGACTCCACCTGCTGGTGAATCAATATGAATTGATTCTGCTTCATACTCAAATTCTCTCAAAGAATCGGCAGACTTAGGAGTCACTTCAGATTCCAACAATAAAGATGCCCAGTCCTGATCTTCTTGAGAATATCCCCCAGCCTTGTGATTGGCATCACTAGGTTTAGATTCTGAAATATTCCTTTCACCTTCACCAGCTGATGAATCAATATTACTTGAATTGATTTCATGTTCAAATTCTTTCAAAACATAAGAAGGTTCACATGCCTCATCAGATTCTAACAAAAGTGTTCCCCAGCCTTGATCTTCTTGAATACATTCTGCAATCTCAGCTTTGACATCAGTAGCTTTAGATTCTGAAATGTTAATTTCACTGCCACCCGCTGGTGATTCAATATTACTTGAATCTGTTTCATACTCAAATCCTTTCAAAGTGCATGAAGATCCAGGAGTCCCATCAGATTCTAACAATAGGGATCCCCAACCTTGATCTACTTGAGAACATTCTGCAACCTCATCTTTTGTATCTATACTATTAGATTCTGAAATGTTCTTGTCACCTTTTTGAAGAGTGTATTCTGTACCAAATGATAAATCAAATGGAGAAGTACATGCAAGTGGTGATAGTTTAGCAGGTGATTCTATAAACCATGGGCTATGATTCTCTTGCATATTTTCAGGTTCCGATATAATATTAGTAGCATATTGGCTTTCTGTACCGTATAGAAAATCTTCCTTCTCTTCTTCTAGGGCAGCTTGCAATGAATGTTTCTTTGTGAGTGGTGCATGTATTTCTGTTCTTTCCTCTGTTTCATTCTCTAACATTGCCAGAGGATTAGTAACAGAGATCTTATTGATCCTATGATCTCTTTCAACTTCACTAATATTAATATGTGTATGGGATGATTCTGGTTGGTCAGCCATCCCTGCTACATGGTCAAAGGCTGAAATTTGATTATCACATACAGAATCACTTGTGGGCAAAACTAGAGTAACACCAGGATCCATAGATTTAATTTTATCTATGGAAGCAAAGGCTTCCTGTTCTTCAATGCTTTTATTTTCAAATGCATTCTTTTCCAGATTTAGGGGTACTGCTTCCAAAGTTCCAGTACAGGGGCTTGGCTGATCCACTAGTTCAACTGTTGTTTTCTTAGCTATGTTATATTCCTGCATAATAGTTTCCTTTCCAATTTTGGGTTGTTCTTCAGTTCTAGGAGGTGTTCGTTGGTAGGACTCACCAATGCTTGTTTCATAATTATTTGGAAGACATGGATTCTTTCCTTCAGGACACAACTCTTCTCTGTCAATTGCCAGCTGCTGATTAAAATCAAAGGCTGTGTCTTCATATATATCTGACAACATGGGAGACATCTGAGTAGCTTCTTCAGGCTCAGCTAGAACAGAAGATTGTGCACATGGTTGGTTGCTTTCATGTTCATGGCAAACATCAGGACTGCTTGAGGCCTGTGAACTGCTGTCTTGATCACAGTGATTTAATATATCAGGATTTTCTCTATTAGTTCTCAAAATAAAAGGCTGTTCAACATCAGTCCACAAATCTGGATCAACAGTAAATGCCTGATAGTCTCCATGGGTGTTATTTTGTAATAAATCTGGAACAAATGGGTTTTCTTGTGGAACTCTGTCTTCACTGCATGTTGGGCAGGAAGTCTTTGCTGTTTTTAAAGGTAGAGAAGGATTAGATGGAGATTTTCCAATAGTGTTTAACAGTTTTTGACCAAAAGGATTTTCTATGTTTTCTTCATTTGGATTGCTGGAAGTTGTAGTCATATTATCTCTGAACAGAACAAGTGTTGGATCTACCTGAGCAAGTGCATTGAAAAGGCTTGACTGCCCATCTTCTGGAACAGGTTGTATCTCTTGATCTCTATCAGAAGTAACAAAAGATTCTTCATTTACATCCATTTCATCCTTACATGATGGTGACAGTGGATCACACTCTTCAAAGTTTTCAGTACCATGAACTAATCCTTCATTTTGTTTAGCTAATGAGTGTTCTCCATTTGTACATTCACCTTTGCTATTATATTGAGTAGACTCATTTTCATATCTAGCAGCATCAGTGGGATTTGCTTCTTTTAGTTTTTCATTTATTTCTGTATGTACTCCCCATGTATCACAGGCAGTGGCTACTGTATCATTAATTTTTGCATTGGAGTTGGAATTAAATTCTTGATCTTTCATTGAACTATCATCTTGTTTTTCTACATTCCACCATTCTGAAGAATCGTCTGGAAACCCAAGATCTTCTACTATGGACCTTTGATTTTCATCTAATGTACGTTCAGGATTACCTTGCAATAGTACATCCCACGCATCTGAAGTCTTTGGAGCATAATTTTCTTCATGATTTATAGCAGACATTTGTGTAGTATGATCACATAATTCACCCTGAATTATTCCCCAATGCACTACATTTTCAGACGTTTCATCAACACAATCCTCTTTTGAAGTATGACAAGCAGTAACATCTTCAGAAATGTTATTTAATGTAGTTTGGACATTTCTCTCCAAATTGGGTTGAGCACCTAAACATTCTGAATTAACTGCATGGCTTGTTTCATGAGACTGCAAATATTCCTGCTCTTTCATATCATTCTCCAGTTTATCAAGGTGTAGATCTGGTTGTGTTCCTGTCTGATGTACATTTGAATATTCTGGATCTTCAACTATTCCAGAACTTGATAAAGAAGACACTGTATCATCATCCACATGAGCATTCCAAAGGTCTAAGTTTTTAGGAACTTTGTGATCAGTGCTTGCTTCAGAATCTTCTTGGCTTTTATTTTCCAGTGTTTCTTTACCAGATACTTCCACTTTGCCATCATTTGTGAGGTCCCAAGCTTCTTCATTTTCTTTTTCATTATTAGCTGCTTGCAAGCTGTCCGAAATATGCACATCTGTAGAAGAATCGCTTATATCAGGACTTGTTGCACTTGAGTGTGTATAATCGTGAATAGAATCACTATTGGTGTTCTCTTCCGTGTAGGCATTTTTGAGTGGTATATCTTCTGGAACACTGTACATGGTATCTGACACTTCAAGCACTTCATTTATTTTAGGATTTAATCCATCAGACTGCACTTGTTCATTCATTGATACATTCCAAGCATCTAGTATTTGGGGCAATTCATGATGAAGTTCAATATCAATGCAGTTCTCATTTGAATTTTTTCTCTCAGATTCCACACTTTCAGACGTTTCACTTCTCTCAGAAGAATCTATATCATCTGACAATGATTTTTTTATTGTAGACATATTTATTGTATCCAGGGCTTCAGTATGTTCTGCATATGGATTGGGTGAAATTTCAATTGTTTTTTCTTGATTTTTATCCTCCAAAGATGTTTCAGGCCTGAGTGGCATTTCTGAGATGTTTCCAGGAGTTTCCAACTCAAATTTACAAATTTTCGAGTCAGATATTGACTCTTCAAATAAACGTTCCTGAAATTCTCCTATTGGGACTTGTGTTTCATCAAGTAGCAATGAACTTGATGGCTCTAACTTAGAAATATCCTTCTCTAATTTACTCCATATACCTTGATTTTCAACCAACATTGGAGAATACTTTTCTGGATTGTTCTCCTCTCTAGAGGAACTTGGAGAGGGACTTTCTATCTCAGGGTATTGTTGTGCATTTTGATCCTCATTAAAAAATTTAGAAACTGAAGTAGATGCAACACTCAAATGGTGTTTTGGGTGATCAGCTATGTTATAATGTACCAAATATTCATTATCTTCTTTGGGAGACATAGCGAAATATTCTGCATTGCTATCTGGAGATTCTTTATTCTTCTCCTCATGGATAGGATGAGTCCATTTTGGAAATGGTATACTTATTTCAGGTGATTCTGCTGCTATTTTTTCTAGACTTCTACTAGTTCTCATTTTTTCTGCTGAACTGGAATACTCAGAAATTGTCCTGCTTTCCTCTGAATTATTAACATATGAGAGAGGGAGTAAAAGGGATAATGGTGTGTTGTCATTTTGCATACTTTCATCCCTACTATTGTTTAGGGTGACCTGTCTACTTCCCTCATCAGTCCATTCATATTCCATGACTCCTTGTGTTGAGGAAGAAATAATTTCATTCTGCTGCAATACAGCCTGTTGATTGTGTTGAAGCTGTTCATCCCATTGATCCAATTGTTTATCTAGAAGTTTAGTGCTGTGGTCTGACTGTTCATTTCCTTGTACTTCATCGCTAACTGAAATGGTGCTCTTCATGTCAGTTATGCCCAAATGGGGAAACCTTCCGTCCTCAAGGATAACTCCACTACTCATTTCAGGGGTTTCTTCTGCTATGCAAATGATACTATTTAGTGGTGAGCGACCATTTTTCTGTGCAGAAATAAGCGTTATTCCACAGTCTTCAGAACCAGTAGGGCTATTTTCATCAACACAGTGGTCATCTAAAAAATGTGTAGCACTTTTTTGTTCTGAATCAAATAAAACATTGTCTGTTATAATATTAACTTCGGAATGTGCAGTTTCCATTTGGTTCTCATTATTAAGTGGTGATTTCCAAAGGTCTCTGTTTCCATGACTGGAATCAGGCAGACATATAGGATAAGTTTCTGGTAATGATTTCTCATGTGCTAAATCATATGTTTCAGGTTCATCTAAGCCCATTTTTATTGTTTGATCAAAGATTGGTTCTCTGTCAGAATGTTTGCCCTCAATTTCTCTTTCATCTCCAACCCCTGTTGGTGATATATATGAGTCAGATGTTGAATAATTTGTATCTGGTGGGGAAACAACCAAATCTTCCCCTGTATTTGATGTGATGACGTCTGGATCTCTGTATGACAAGAAGGGATCTTCCCAAGAGACAAAGTTTCCAAGTACCTCTTTTCTAATATTTGAGTCATACATACCCCATCCATCTGTACTGTCAAATTGTTTGGACTTATGTACAGTGTCATTTGGGTATTTCGTGGCCCCTTTAACATTCTTCTGCATATTGCCAGGATCAGATTTTGTTTTTCTATATGCTCTGTCATTTTCTGTGGAACTATCTTGCCCTTGGTTTTTGGATCCTAAATCTATTTGATTGTTTAGATTTTCACATTCATTGTCTTCAGACAGTTCTGACAAACACTTAGACATAGCCCAGGTGTCAAGATTCTTTTGTGAAATGTGATCAAACTCTACCTGAGGAACATGCCATGCACTCTCTGAACCATCACCCTCTGAGCCATCATGATCAAACTCTGACCAAACATTAGGTGAATTTGTCTTGATGTGTCCACTATTACTGTTGGTATTACCCCATGGACCTGGTTGACTGGAGTTCCACATGTTAGCAAAGTCTTCCATTTGTTGTTCATTAATTTTTTGTTGGTATCCCAAAGTATGCTCATTCTGGGCAAGATTAAACCTCTCCTCCCAAATGCCTGTTCTTGAACATTCCATATGTTTTGGTTGGTTTTGCATACATGCTGAGTCTGAAGCTCTTCTATCTGTTTGTTGCCTCAATAGACCTGCTTTATAATCTTTCCATGAATCAGAATCCTGAATTACAGATTCTGGTTCAGCTGAACTCCATGTATCAGCATTTTTTGAATCAAATTCAAAACCATCCCACCAGCTCCCATACCTAACACGAGATTGAGAACTGCTGACGTGATCAATTTCATTAATTTTTTTAATGATATCTTGTGGATAAAATAAAGGTGGCCCGCTGTCTAAAGGTGAGGTTTCCACAAGGCTGTTCACAGGGGTTGGTGGGGTTCTTCTCTCAACACTTTTCAACACTTCATGAGAAGAGGATGAATCATTTTCCAAGTCAATCAAACTTGGTTTTGTTTCAGAAAAATCTCTAGGATTTTCTTGCCAGCGGCTACATCCATCAAATTCTGCTGTGCCTTCTTCTTCATTTCTTGTCACTGGTAAATCACTTGAATAATTTGCAATATCACATTCTGATACATGTGTCTCATCAGCCACTTTTGAGTCAGCTGGTTGCTGTTCTTCTGACGAACCGCTGTCATGGGAGAAATCATCAGCAGGGGAACAGTCCACTGAATGAGAAGACTCCGTTTGAACTGTAGCCATCGGAGCTAAATCAAAGTTGAAAAGATCAAAATTGTCACTGCTGTTTCCAGACTGAAGCTTTTCCTCTTCAGCTACTGCTCCTTCAGGAATAGGGCTGTAGGAGTCAAAACCGGAAAGGAAACTGTGATGAGATGCTGCCCCTTCAGCTACAGGGCTATCATCACTAAGAAAAACTGAGCTCTCCTTGGAAGATCTGCTGCTTCTAATAGTAGCAAGTCCACTGTCTGGACTCACAAGATCTATGTTCACATCAGCATGGGCTAGAGCAGATCCATTATGATCTTGAGGGATCTCTATAAAGTTGACAACATTTGGCTGAGGCTCAATGTCAGAACCATACAGCTCCATAATACCAGAAGACCCTTGGGAGAGTGGAGCACTTCCAGCAACAGCTTCAGTGGAAGATGTTCTACTGTTCGGTGCCATTTCTGGGTGTCTCCTGCTGATAACGTCTTTCATTAACAGAAAAATTTCATCACAATTTGCTATGGAATTTTCTTGCTCATAAATGAGGAGCTGGTCACATCCATATTCCAAAGGATCCAATTCTAGGCAGGGATTCTGACATTCTTCTAACTCACAACAGATCTGTTAAGGAAGAACAGTGGTGTTATTTTGGGGTGGGGGGAAATATTTCCCTTCTCACTGTCTACTATTTTTAAAATAACGTTTTCCAATTCTGATAGTTAAGCAGTTAGAAGTTGAGAACAAATTTTATAGAATTGGTTTCCCTCTGAGAAAAAGAACTGGAGATTTAGGGTCCTTGTAGAAATCTGGTTATAATGCATACAGATTAGGAAGATATTACAAGGCTTTAGAAGCAAACAAACTGAACACACAGGAGTACAAGTCCAAATCCCAAGCTGCTGCTTCCAGCTTTTCTCACATTCTAGCACACTCTGACTGAGGAACTCAGTTTCACGTTCCCTCAACCAAGCCCACTGTCATTATCTGCAAGGATATGACAAATGTTGGAGTCTATGGGCACATAAGGCTCCATTATAGCTGATGCCAGTTGCCACCATTCTATTGGCTTCTTTTAAAATATATAGGGTGCTGTCACCCAACCCAGTGTTGTTAAGAAAAGTGCCATCTTGATTTTCCCAGAATGCCACCAGGGCCCAGAGGCATTCTAGAGACATCAAGATGGTGGCAGTAGGTGCAGGCATTTTGCTCAGTGCTTTTCTTCTCAATGCCAGGGAAGCTTATTTGGGAAGGGAAGCTTATTTAGGCATGAGGGAGAGGAGCAACTGACACTTAGCCCAGGACCCCACAAACCTGACAACAGCCCTGTCCCTACCATCATGCAGGTGCATCCAACTCAATGTACATCCTAAAGCAAAGAACAGCAAAAATGATTATAGAGATTTAAAAGGAAACTTACATTTTCTAAAAATGTTAGACCTTGATATAGTCCACATAGCTACTTAGTCCTGTCATAAGCACAGTACACCATAAGGTACCAATAAAAATAGTGGGTTCCCTTCCATTAACAAATACAAGTAACACCAAAAAAAAAAAAACTGCATCCAAAGTCCCTCCTAATCTGTTGGTTTCAGTTCTGGATAATCTAATAATCAGTTAATGGGAGGAACAGGTCATCAGTGGACAATCATTCTGAAGTACAAATTATAACAAAATCATTGTGGCATTAAAAACTATTTTAATGGATTACTTATGTTAATAATTAGATGGCACCATATTTCCAGTCAAAATCCCATGAACTTTAAGGGGGGGATCTGTCTCTGTATCTCCCTCAACTATCTGGATCTGTTTGATTCTGGTTGTAGAACAAAACTGAAACAGGAAAGCTCTACTTTGATCTGAGTGGAGCCAAAAGGTTCTGGTGAATCTTGAAACTAGGTAAGTCTGGTTTCAAAGAACATTAGAGAGGAGGGATGTTTCCAGATGAGTTTTTTTTATTATTATTCTGCTATCATTTATAAAATTTTACCGGGGTGGGGGGAGGGGGTACGGAACTTTCTACTTGTAACCCTCCCATTTTTTCCCACTGCTTTTTCCATCTTTTTTTCTTTCCACAGACAATCTATTAAGGAGAGAAAGATAGATGACAGAATAATTTAAAGCCACAGTGAGCTGCAATGTGTGCTTGATGGAATTTGCATATTCAACACCTGGCTGCAGCTTGCCATGTCATGAGAACCCAGGCAATGGGGATTGTGTGAGGGTTAAACAATGCTCGCATAATCCATGGTCTGTTGTTGGTTATGCAAGGGTTATTTAACCCTCACACAATGCCTGCCGCCTAGTATGTACAATACAACAAGATGCAGACGGGCACTCAATATTCAAAATAGCAGTCTGCATGCAACTCCATGCACTGGCATACGCTGCAGCTTACTGTGGCTTAATCTGTCTCTGAGTAGGA
Source organism: Anniella stebbinsi (assembly GCA_029215795.1). Taxonomy (NCBI): domain Eukaryota; kingdom Metazoa; phylum Chordata; class Lepidosauria; order Squamata; family Anniellidae; genus Anniella; species Anniella stebbinsi. The sequence goes on along the minus strand of JARDYH010000002.1, from coordinate 81,961,629 downwards.
AGTCTAAAAAATGCAGAGAAATCCCTAGAAGTTTATGAAATCGATTGCAAATAAGACAAAATAAGGAAGGATCCAAATTGAGAATATTGTCCAAAAAAAGTTTTGCCTCATAGAATAGTTGCATTTGTTTTCTCTCATTTATACACCAAATTATGTTTTATTATACCATTGCTGACAGATAATTGTAGAAATTACTGTTCTGCTCTCAATAAATGCAGCAATGTTTATGTCTCATACTTAAAATTTAAGTCTCATACATCATACAATATACATTAAGAAAATATAATGGCAAAATATTAGGTAATGATTTATTCTATACTACAACACAAGACAAAATTACTTCATTCTTTCCTGCAGGATACATACCTGATTTCCCAGCTCCATGTTTTCTGAATAAACTGCTATTTGCCTTTTTTCCTGTCCTTCTTCTGATAAGTAGCTGGCCAAAATGACAAGGACATCAAAACCATATTTATCTACAAATGTTTTCAGGTCTCCAGTCATGTTTCTGTGAAACAGGCAGTCCTGAAATATGACAAAGTGATTACTGATCGAAGGAATTAATTGCTTCTATTCATTATCATCCAGAGCTAACTGGAACAGCTAATCAAATTAATGAACAAATCAGTGTGATCTTGTTCATACTCTTACAAACCTAAATAATTATTGTTGTGTCATGGATCACCCTGTTAAAGCATAGTTAAAAGGACATACTCATATATTTATACGTTCATTAGGGATGCTATGAATGTATCTTTTTTCAAATACAAGTGTGTTAAAATATAATTATGGTTACCGCAGCATATAATATTATAGCCAGAACTGTAGCTTGTTAATTAGAATTATCTGGTGGGCACATGTTACACAAACACAATAAAACCGATAACATCATTTAAAAACTAAAGAAATAAAAGCAAAGCCACCACAAGAAAATAGATATCAAGGAAGCATGGAGTAGGACAGTCTTAAAACACAGATTTAAAAATATCATTAGGACCAAAGCAAATAGCAAGCTAAACATTTACATTTAAAATGTAAAAGACCTGAGAAACTAAAAAGGTCTTCACTTAGTGCTGGAAAGTCAACAAAGTCAGCACCAGGTAGACCTCTCTAAAGAGGCCATTCTACAATTTGGAAACCATCATAGAGAAGGCCCAGTCAAGAGAAGCTACCCACCAAATCTCAGTATGAAGAGATATTTGGAGCAGGGCCTCAGATGCTGGGCAGGGACCTATGGGGAAGAGATGCTATTTCAGACACTGTGGCAGGATGCACACTACTGCTTTAAAACAGTTTATAACAGTAGTGACAACTGTTGGAGCCCAGGACACACTCCACATACAAGTTTTCAACCAGTTTTCAAAAGTGTCATATCCTGGTTGGTGTGGATCTGGCCTATGGCCCCAAGCCATGAAGAGCTTTATAGATTAAAACCAGCACTTCAGATTGTACACAAAAACGAACCAGAAGTCCATTTAGATAGGCTCACCATATGAAAAGGAGGACAGGACTTATGTAGCTTTAACAGTTGTAGAGAAAAGGGGATTTCAGCCAGCGTTATTTGTATGCAATTCGTACCTGGTGAAATTCCGTCTTCATTACAACAGTTAAAGCTGCAGGGGCCCTGCCCTTTTTTGTATCTGGTCACTCTAGTATAGTGCCTGCAACTTTAATTGTTGTGATGAAGAGAGGATTTAACCAGGTACTAATTGCATATAAATGATGCCGGCAGAAATTCCCTTTTCTCTGCAACTGTTAAAGTTACATGACCCCTGTCCTCCTTTTCATATGGTCAGCCTAATTTAGACAACAACACTGGCATAGTATGAGCTCAGCAGCCAGTTCCAGTTAGTAACTTTGCCGCCATATTCTATACTAACTGAAGCTTCCATACTATCTTCAAAGGCAGTTCAAATATAAAACATTATAGTAATCTAGACAGGAAGTTATCAGAGCTTGGCTCACTGACACCAAGCAAGTCCTCAGCTCAGATGTATAGCAAATAGCTGATTAGGCTTTGCAATGCTTACGAGTAATCATGTGAGTAGGGATTCAACAGCAGCACTGACCATAGTAGCTCAACAATTCCCCAGAGCCCTCTGGAATCCATTGGAATCTATGGATTCCAGAGGGTAGACCATCCTAATAGGTCCAACTATGACAAAGGAGTTGATATAAATTCCCCCATTTTCAGATCACCATCTTCCTATCCAATAGAAAATAAAAGAGAAACAAATCTACAGTGTGACCTGCTACGTGCATCAGGCTGATGACATGCTAGGATAGTGCCAAGATTGTCATGGGGTTTTGAAGGCATGAGCCACTCCAGACAAGGTGGCCCCAACATGAATGCTGACATCCTCTAGAACCACCATCCCTGGGGTCCTCAACATCAAATCTGAGACTACCACAGTCAGCTCAGGTAGGGCGACTGATGGGCAGCAGGGTGGTCAGTAAACCAGCAGAATCTCCAGTCTGTCTCAAAAATCCAACACCATGAGCCTGTTCACACACATCATGACAGTCCACGTGGAAGCTGTTACAGTATGCTGGGTGCCCGTGGCTATCCCACTGAGTATCCTAGCTGCTGCATTCTGCACTAGCTTCAACTTCCAAACCATGTACAATGGTAACCCCACAGAGAATTACAATAGTCTAATCGTGAGGTTAACAGTGCATGGGTCACCATGGCTAGGCTGTTCCCATCCAGGAAAGGGTGTAGTTGGTGCACTAACAAAAGTTGGTAATGGGTGTTCTGGACCACTGAGGCTGTCTGTCCCTGCTCCTTCAGAGGAACACTGGGGACAAGATAGTGTCCTGTGGCTTCCCACAGTTCAACTGCCAAGGGCTGAGGCACAGCCACACAATGTTATCTTTGGAACTGACCCTACTACTAAGAGCCAAAGCTCAATCTAATCTCAACCCAAATGGTTTCACAATTCAGTTTCTCTCAAATAATAATAAAGAGTTTTTTAATTGTTTTGTAGGTAAATTAAACATCCACTCAATGTGCTTGGCATCTTTATTTTCACCTCTTGCAACAGCTCAACAAAATAAAGAACAAAATTAACTGTGTGTTCCCCCCCACCCCGCCCTTTGGTTTGTGCTATTAGTATTTGATAAAATGTATTGTTGTCTTCTGGCTAAGCACATTATCATATGACATTATTGGCTTTTATGCTGCTACCAAGCAACACTTTCCCTAAATCAACAGCAGTTCATCAACAACACACCACAACTGTATATTCAGGTGGGCACTTTATTCATTTCCTTCATCCCCAACTATGCACATCTGTCTTCTATCTGATAAATTATTTTTTAGTTTGCATGTGTACAAATACTATTTATTAAACCACTCAGATGTGTCCAGAAAATGTGTTTTGTTTGCCCTTAAGTTAAAATTAAAATGGAAAACACTTCATCAAACGTTAGGAAGGACAATATTATTTTTTGTAGATTAAAAAAGAGCTATTTTTCACAGTTTTGTGTTCTTTTCTTGTATTGCCATCCTAGCATTGACTTAAAATTGAAGTCCTATTCAGGAGTTATAAATCTGAGTAGAGTAAATGCATGAGGAAGGGGAGTGCACTAGGCCGGCTCCCTCCTTGCATATTTTAATTGTCCGCTACTCATGAAGGGCAACTTTCTGAAGAGGAGTACCTTCTTCAACTATGGAGGTTCTCCATGCAATTGAGAACGCTGCAAAATCAGGGTGCTGGCTTACATGGACAACCTCCATGGAGGCTTTCCTTTTCAGAAAGCCATCCTCCACAAGCAAAGGTCAATGGAAATGCATATTTCCAAATGGCATATGTATGGCCAAAATATAACTGGAACCAGAGTATAAAGGGTGTAACTTAAAGTGCACACCAGTTATGCAAGTGCCACAGGACATGGACCTAAAAGTTTGTTTAGTCCAAGTGATTGTCTATTCTTTTTGTATCTTTCTTTTTTGAAGGGCATACCAACGACATCACATTTCTAGCTGGTTATGAGGCTTGTATGCTTCAAAAGTGAGCAATTTTTATGGCAGGGAATGGGGGCTACATTTCTAGAAATCCAGATGCAAAGTCCCCTTTGGAACACAGAATGCGTGGCACTGAGTTTTGTTTTTTAAACCTAGCCAAGATGTGCCTAAAGTGGCATTGGAAAGCAGGCAAATTTATTTATTTTATTTATTATTGCATTTACATCCCACCTTTTTCCTCCAAGGAACCTAAGTCGGTGTACATAATCCTCCTCCTTATCTCCATTTTATCCTCACGACAACAACCCTGTAAGGTAGGCTGGGCTGAGAGTCTGTGACTGGCCCAAGGTCACCCAGTGGGTTTCCATGGCCGAGTGGGAACTAGAACCCGGATCTCCCGGCTCCCAGTCCAACACTTTAGCCGCTACACCACACTGGTAGAACCTAGCAATGTTCTCAACTATTGTTGAGAGAATAAAACAATCCACTTCAATTGGTGGTTATTGCATGACCATTTGCTCATAGCTCTACATGCATTCTTACAACTTGCTGGGCTTGAGTGCTAGTACCAAACTTTACAAATATTTTTAATACCATGTAGGATTACAGTCAGGATTGCAGCACAATATTGATATGACAAATAGTCCTACATGCAAAACAAGAAAAGAATGAGTTTCTTCCACTTGGCATCATAAAATCGCATTCCAACCTTCTACAAATTTTCAAAAGTTTCATATCATCATCATCATCATCATTGAGTTATTAGTAGTTTGGATCCAGAGGCATGCCAGTGGAAGGGGTGGATAGAAGTGATAACAATTCTTTTCTTTGGGATGGATCTAGAGAAGAATGAGTGGAACTCTGCTTGCACAACAGGGCTTTCATGGTCCTTCCTTCCCACCGCAGCCCCCTATGCCTCAAAAAACCAAATCCTGAAGCCCAGGGAACCTTCTGGAATAATGTGGAATGTGAAACAATGGTCTGAAGTGGGAAGGGTGGATGCATGGAAATCAGGGATTCTGTTTTCATGACCAGAAGTGCCTTTCCACTCACAGAAGGCTTTTTTTGGATCTAATGTTTATTGATAGAATCTTCCAGATTTCTTTAAACCATTCTTCAGTGGTACATATTTTGAAGCCTTTTCCACGTATGGAGCCAACAGATTTAATTCTATTTTTAAACTTAGCAATTATGAATCGATTAGACACCATGTACTTATCTCTGTTTGGTTTCAAAATGTCTAATATTATTATTAATTAAACTGTATTGAAAAGACACTGGGACACAGGGTATACTGCAGTTTTGGTGCAAAACCACCAAGTACAATCATCCATGTCTAGTGTGCGATAATTCCAGCTGTTTGCATTTTCTAATAGTTATGAAATAATGCTAATGCACGCACCCCTTATTCAAAATAGTCAACCTAAATATTAGCTGAGTTAAATGCAAATTGCAAACTCCGTCTGAGACTCCCAACACACAGTAGGTTTCACTTTCTTGTCTGTTTTTACTGCACAGATAATATTGCTACTTAAATATACAATAATACCATGTACTCAATAGTACCATGTACTCACTATAAAATTTATGAGTGGGGAGGACTCGAGGTTTCGTTAACGTGTGTTTGATATTATATTAAAGCATGTTCATTATGTTTACAGAATGCTCAATAATTAAAGAAATGTTTCTGAAGAAGAGTCGAAACGAGATAAATACCGGATACTCGTTAAACTAATTGCTGTATACCAAGTGCAATAAACCAATTGCTGTATACCAAGTGCGATTAACAAACTTGTAATAGAAAAACTTCTGTTATCAGACTGGTGATATCAAAAAATGATTACTGTAAACAAATTACTGTTTTAAACTAAACAAATTGTGGTTATCAAACTGTGGTTATCACATGTAATGAAAAAAAATCTGTTATAAAACTGGTGATATCCAATATTATGAGAATTTAAGTTATAAACAAATTTATGTTTTTTGAACTGCTGTTAGCACATGTAATGAAAGAATTGCTGTTTTCAAGCTGTTGTTATGATACTTCATGAAAGAAAGTAGCAATATTATCTGTGCAGTAAAAACAGACAAGAAAGTGAAACCTACTGTGTGTTGGGAGTCTCAGACGGAGTTTGCAATTTGCATTTAACTCAGCTAATATTTAGGTTGACTATTTTGAATAAGGGGTGCGTGCATTAGCATTATTTCATAACAAATAGTTGCAACCCTTAGCCTTTTTGAGTATTATGCATTTTCTAGCAGCCATATTTTAAATGCCATTTGCACAATATCTTAAAACTGAGCTCCTTTAAAGTTTTGAAACATATCTAAATATATTCTCACTTGTATTTTGAGTCTTCTGTAAAGATTACTCTTAACTGAATTTTTAATTATTTCTTCTCTTCAAATGCGAATAAATTGCAGTAATATTTTGATAACTGTTTGTTTGTTTCCTGGCAGAGGGGGGTCTACTTAAATATATTGAACCATAAGTAGCTTTTATTTATCTCATTCTTCCTCAATTAACTGCACAAGAGATGCCTAATCTGGTGCTATTGAAAAGAAACTGGCTTTTAAAAAAATCTCCCATCCTTATAAAATTTATTAGCTTAAATCCAGAGTTGCCATTGTTTCCAAAGGAATCTCCTTCCCTTAAGTTGTGCTCAGGATCAGGTGATAATTTGCATTTCCCCTTGAAGTGTGTTTTATGCTTGAAAAAAAATAAATATTGTAGCAGCACTAATTTATGGGCATAATAAATTCAGCCAACATTCACCTATACCACGGCATGAGGAAATAAACTGTTCCATATATGGAAAGATATTAGAAATGATGGAGATATACATTCTCTTCTGGAATACAGCTATTTCACCTTAGCTATATTTACAAACAAGCACAGGAATAAATAATACCATTTTAAACACAGATTTGGCGAATATATGCTGTTTGGTTTGGTTTGGTTTGGTTTTGTCCTCCTCAATAGTTATACTTTCTGATTGATGGCAGCTGACAGTTGATTACCCATGTGAGCCCCTTGTAAATGTACGTGACATATACATCTGACTCTTTGGAGGAGTAACTGTGTCAATATTAACCTGACCAAATTAAGAATAAGATGCCTCTTTTGTTCTTCACACTTCTCACATGGGGCGCACAATATGGCTTTTGTCAGAGGTGCTCCATCATTTTGGCTCAAGGAAACTGTCAGTACAGTTTGGGATTCGTTATTCCTGATGGGTCTAATGAAGCCTTTCTGCTGACAACTCATTTGCTAAAAATACCCAACCATCACAAAGTACAAATGAGGAATATATTTCTTTCCTCATTACCATGTTTTCCCCTCACAATAGCAATTATGTCATGAACCCCAATGGTCCTCAAGCTGGGATATACTGCACTTCACAATGTGGTCTATATATCAATAGCCTCTACATAGGTCATGCTCAGTTCCCCACCCCCTCAACTTCTTGTTTCTTTCTGTAAACTCACTGCAAACTTTATGACATCTTTAAATTGCAATATAATAGGGTAAACACCAATGTTATTGCACACATGCCGTGCCAACAGCCTGTGTGCCATTTGTTGAAAAATTTGAGCTAATTACTACAGACCCCCTCCTGAACACAGGCATGGACCATTTTTTAATAAACATTTTCAGGTAGTGTCATCTAATATATATATATATATATATATATATATATATATATGTGGCCTGTTCAGACAACACGCTAAGCCATGGTTAGGCTGCTAATCATTTTGTAGCGAATTGTTAGTAAGCATGTTTAAACCATGGTTATATAGCCAACATTGTTCAGAATGGTTCACATGACATGTTAATCCATAATGTTTGACTCAATTTGCTTAACCACAGTGGCTTAGCATGTCATCTGAACAGGGTCATATATATCTAAGACACATTATCTATTATTCTCCCTCCCTCTCTCTCTCATATTTATATATATATATATATATATATGTATACACTATCTATATCTATCTATCTATCTATCTATCTAGATAGATAGATAGATCTTATATTTAGAGTCCCATAGACAAGAGACAAAATCTTTTGCTGAGAAAATCATGTGATTTTGGCTAAGTAGGTACCAGTTTTCATAGATGATCTCGTTCTGATCCTACAGGTAGGCTCCTTCACAAGGTACAGTTTAGTGGGCAATGCTGCAAACATGTGATGAAAGAAGAGCATGTATCTCGCATGTATCCATTTCACATATTATGGAACATGCCACAGATACACACATTAATGCTGGAACACATGAAGCAGGGTTTTTTTTAAAAAAAAAATTGAACTAATTCATGCCCCACTTCATCTGCCTCTCAAGCCTCCATAACGCAGTATAAGCCCACTCTCTCCAATCCAGCCCAAGGTTCATCTCCCTCCAATTCCTCGTGATCTATCTAATTCAGTATTAATACATTCCCAGATTTTTCTCTAAAAAAGAAAAAAAAACTAAACTAAACAGGGATAGGATTTATTTTACTAGTAGCAGAATCAGAATACTTGAGTGATCAGATTAGTTGGAGTAACAAGGAACATGAAATCAAGTCAGTATAAGAACAGCAGCATAAATAACTCATATGCTCTCAGATAAATCTATAGCTCCCAGTTCCCTAGAACCTCTAATCACTTTCCAAGCCTCTCCCCTCAATTTCCCACCTTAACTGACCTAACTTCACATCTCCCCTGTATTATCTCCTGCCTCCCACCCTGACAGCCAGCCACATTCAATGCAATTCACCCCCTCCCAACTGGCCACTCCCACATAAGGTTCACTACAGTAGCCTTATCCTCCATGAATTCCCTTAATCCCCCTTTTAAACCCATCCAAGTCAGTGGCATCTTGTGGGAGTGAATTCCACAGTTTATTGTGCAAGAAAAGCCCAAACAGTTACAGCTTGCATTCTCCCCCGCCCCATTCCTGTGTGCTCTACATGAAGAGGTTTTCCATTTCTGCACCCCAATCAGCAGCCCTCCCAAGAGCAGACAGCTGCAGTCATGGGACAACTACATATGTCTAATGCATTGTGCTGTTTTACAATATTATATGGTTTTGTATTATATTACACATTCTGTTCTGACCTATGCTTAACATGTAGAACTGAATTGAATTGATGGTATAGGGAAGAAATCAACTGGATTGTGCCTTATATGTTTTAGATAAATGCCAATGATAATAATAATAATAATGGATCCGATGTCATTTATTTGCAAGCCAAAGTCCATTAAAATGATGATGATGATCTTCTTCCATTTGTGGACAGAACTGGGATACAGTGGAGGCTTCCCATGGGAGGAAGGGGGAAGGAGGGGAGATTTTCTCTGAAGTGTCTTCCTCCTACAGCTCCCAGAGCACCAGGACTGTTTCAGAAATGGCTTTGAGGGCAGCAGAGAAGGGGAAACCAGAGAAAATTGCTGCTCTGCCCTTCAGTACTAGCAGAACTCTGCTGAGCACAAGACTGGATCCAGCTCTGTCGTCGTCATCATCATCATCTGCATCATTGTCTTCCCTATCATCAGAGATTTAACAACTTGCCCTTTCGTTTAAATAATGCAGGGTGACTTACAACACGTTTTTTAAACAAATAAAAATAAATAAGAACAATTTAACAGAGCAAAGCACAGCATGGCAAAAGAAAACCATATGGTACCACAATAAAATAACTTAAATGGACATATTAAAATATTCCCACAGCTATTCATACCCATTAAATAGGCTGCTTAGACTGAAAATAAGTCAAAGACGATTTTCACTTATAAGCCATTCTTATGCTTTTTGAGTGCAACATTTGAATGCTTTGAATGAGGAATAGGACACAGAGGAGAAACTTAAGAAGATTTTACATTCATGATATCTGTATATTTAAGCACAATCTGATTTACAGTGCAATCCTATATGTGTCTACTCAGAAGAATGGGGCTTATTCTCAGTTAAGAGTATATAGAATTGCAGCCTTAAGAATTACATGTGATAACAACCTCATACATTACAGTAGAAATGAGTAACTAATAAAGAATTACCAAGCACTCAAGTGTAACATAAGAGATGGACACACATTTTCCTCATGTCTGGTATAAATGGTTCTAGTGTACACATACAGTTATCCTGGGATCAGCTCAGGAGCGTCCCTGTGTGTCCATATGATGCACAGGGCATCTCGGGGGCAACCAGGGACAGGCAGAGACTTTCCCAATTTTTTCTGGCTTCTTCCTGCCTCCTCTGGATTTCAAAATGGGCATGGAGCTGTTTGGGGGAGGCTCCGTGACCTTCAGAGGTTGGGGCAGCAATTTTCCATCCCTGGGATGGTGGGGGAATTTGGGCACGGACTGTTTTTGTTAACCTATCGGGGCCATGCAACCAACTCCTCTTCTTTTAAAAAAAAAGGCACGCGTGACATCCCTCTTCCCTTCTGGGACGTCGCATGGCCATATAAAAGTTGGGGGAGGATCGCGGAAGCAGGTAAGTCTGCGATTCTTCCCCTCCCTCCCGATACACCCTTTGGCGTAGATGAGCCCATAGTATTTCCTGTGGAGCCCCAAAGCAATCTGTATTGGGACCAACACTTTTCAACTTGTTCATAAATGATCTGGAATTAAGAGCAACTGAACAGTGAGGTTGGCATGTTTGCTGATGATACCAAATTTGTTGATGTGATTAAAACAAAAATCAGTTGCGAAGAGCTCTGAAAGGATCTCTCCAAACTGGGAGAATGGGCATCAAAATGGTAAATGAAGTTCAATATAAATAAGCATAAAATGATGCATGATGGGGCAAAAAAATCCCAATTTTACATATAAGCTGATGAGATGTGAAGTAACAGTGACTGAGCAAGAAAGAGATCTTGGAATTATTTTGAAAAAGTCTAATTCCATTTTAGGCATAATTAGGAAAGGAACTGAAAACAAAACTGTCAATATCATACTGCCCTTATACAAATTGATTGTGTGACATGGAACACTGTGTCCAGTTCTAGCTACTGCACCTGAAAAAGGATATTGTAGAGTTGGTAAAAAAAAAAAAAAGGCAGAAAAGAGCAACTAAAATGATCAAGGGGCTGGAGCAACTCCCAAATGAGGAAAGATTACAACATCTGGGGCTATTTAGCTTACAGAAAAAGCAAGCAAAGAGAGACATGATAGAAGAGTATAAAATTATGCTTGGTGTAGAGCAGTGGATAGGAAGAGATTTTTCTCCCTCTCTCATAATACTAGAACCTGGGGTCACCCCATAAGGCTGATCAGTGGGAGATTCAGATTCAGGACAGATAAAAGGAAGTATTTCTTTACACAGTGTATAGTTAAACTATGGAATTCACTACCACAGGATATAGTGATGACTTTAAAAGGGGATTAGACAAATTCATGGAGGATAAGGCTATCAATGGCTACTATTCCTGATGGCTATATGCTAGCTCTGGTATGCCTATGTACATAGTTGCTGAAAAACATGGGCGGGAGGGTACTATTCCATTTATGTCCTACTTGTGGATTTTCCACAGGCAGCTGGTTGGCCACTGTGTGGACAGAATGCTGGACTAGAAGGAGTTTGGTCTGATACAGTTTGGCTCATTTTATGTTCTTATGTACGTCTATCAGAGAAATCCTGAAGAGAAAAAACTGCAATAGTCACATGAATAACCAAAGCTTTTTGAAAACTTGCCACAATAAGTAACGTCTACTTGATTTGACCTTTTGATGTGGTATAGGTCATGGCGTACTTTGTATATAGGTGTTTTATAAATTGAATAAATAAATGGATGGACAGATGGATGGATAGATGGATGGATGGGCAGAAGGTAGATCTCCTGTTAGATTTTTGGGAATTTCACCATAGATCAGCAAAGTTTTCTGTATCCCACTTGTTTAACAATAGCAACAATAAGACTCTTTCCCCACCCTAAATTAGGGCTACTAAAATGAAGACAACAAAGAGTGGATTTTTGTGGAAGAGAAGTGTCAACTCAGTTCTGGTACTGAAAACAAAAAATGCAATTCAGTCCACTTATTCCATTTAGTGGATCTTGGGATCTCATTCCATTTAATGGATCTTGGGATTCAAGTAAAAAAACATAGATCCTGCAAATTTGAAGTCTGCCCACCCTGGTACAGACATATTTATCTTCTTGTTTGTTTCTTTTTATTTTGGTGTCTGACATGCAGAACTTCCACTTTACTTTTCAACTGCTTGTTTACACCTTCACTTTTAAAAGTCATTTTAAAGGAACCATAGCACCTACTTCACTCACATAATAAAATGAATACTGAATCATGAAATATTTGATATTAGACCTGAAAGATTGAGAAAGCATGGCCATTGGCATTACATCCTTGCATTGCAACCTTGGCATACTAAACTGCGCAGAAAAATGACCAACATAGTTACTGAACAGGAACTGTCTATTGTAATAAAATTGTCCCAGGTGTAAATTTATATTCAGTAATTTGTACCATGAAGTATAACTCTCATGCAAACATGGTAATACAAAAACACATTTCTTGCTGTCAAGAAAATGTCTAGGAGAATTAATCAACCATTCATCCATTTAGGCTCTTTGCATACCCTTTTGTCAAAGAGGGAACGCTAAGAGATTTCTTTCCTCTTCCATGCGCTCATTGCAATAGATTGTAGAATCCATCAAGCCTGTGTTGATTTATTGAACTGTCTCTTAGCACAGCAGTATAACTACAGCAAATGAACTGATAACATCTCCAAAAAAACAGTAATGATTCAACAGTATCTGGTGCATTTAATTCCCTCCAACTTCAGATTATAGATTTCTTAAAGGACTTGAATGCTTCCTAATCCCTCAACGAACAGCATTCAGAAATATTTTGAAAACTCTACATTTCCATAAAGCAACCTTACTGATTTACTGGTACCCATGTCCAACTATCCAACACACCTAGTATCAAGTCTGAAATTGACCATAGGGTTGCTCTTCAATGTTCCTACTGTTAGTCTTATCAGTGTTGAAGTTATCATTTTAATAAGGTCAGAGAGAGAAAGGGAGGGGGGTCTTTTACCTCAGTGAATTTATATCTAAACAATGATGGGGACGGTTGTTTGAGCATACTGTTTTGCAGTGGGCTAGAGGATTTTTCCTGTGGATTTTGAACATATAATCAGTTAAACATGATGCTTATCAAGGGCCTTTATGGTGCAAAGAATGCAGAATATGAAGCAGTCTCCCAACACCGTTTAAACGTGGATTTTATCCCTAAGCAGCATCCACTGAAACCCACAGAGCCCATTCATCACTCACCAGCTTTGCATTTTTCTTCATAAAGATATATGACCTTTGCCTATTAGATTTCATTAGCAGGGCACCATACAAGGCTCCTTCGCAGATGACAGGCTAGAGAGCTAAACATCCTCGCCTGAAGGATTTGTGGGAACAAGCCTATCTTCAATCCTTGTCCCTGGGAGGCACTTTTAACACCTGCCAACCACAACACTATCATCAGAAAAACATTTACAGATTTATCTTCAGGCTGGTGATTATAAGAGATAATTTGTTTGGAGTATGGATAAAGTTGGTCTAGCATAAACAAACTAGACACTCAAATTACATGATGAACATCATTAACTATTGATTTAACCACTGCCGATCTGAAAGAGAAGAGACATTAGCTCAAAATTATAGGTTGTTTTAACTAAACAATATTAGTCACAAATAGGAGAAGATCATAGCTTGAGCATTTTCTATTTACACAGTACTTTACACTATATTCATAGTATGAGTCTATATATTCATAAATGTATATATGAATATTCATATAGTTATCTTAATTCATCCACCCATGGCTGCCCATCAGTTATAAATATGTAATTCAAATTAATAGATGCTAGCTATTAAATGTTTTGTGAGTCTCACTCATGAAGCAATATGCTTCATTCTAGAACCAAGATGATTATTCACAAATATTCAAAATTCACCAAATTCTCCAATTCCAGCGGAATGAGAATATTTGAAGCATTACACAAATTGCATTTTGAATGTGAACATTGTAATTCAAATGTTTATTATTAGTATCAGTATTATTAATATTAGTAGTTGCATTTCTAGACTGCCCCACAGCTGAAGCTCTCTGGGCAGTTTACAAAAGATTAAAACATTAAAAATGATATACAAAATTTAAAACCATAAAAACCCACAACAGATAGTATACATAAAGACAACATACATCTAAAAACAACTTTCAGCAATCAGCCAAACCTAAAAAACAGATCCAGGATAGATTAAAACTCATCACATGCTGCTAAATGCCTGGGAAAAAGTCCTGACCAGGAGCCCAAAAGATAGCAATGCTGGCGCCAGGTGGGCCTCATCAGGGAGATCATTCCATAATTGGGAGGCTACCCCCAAGAAGGCCCTTTCCCTTATTGCCATGTTCCAAGCCTCCCTCTGAGTAGGCACCCGGAGAAGGACCTTAGATGTTCAGCATAGTGTACATGTAGGTTCATGATGGGAGAATTGCTTTAGAATTGTTGCCATCTTTATTTTGATTTTGGCAGGTTTCAAATATTAAATTCTATAAAAGAATGTGTTATCGGCTACCAAATATTAGTTACCATTGCATGTTTTCTATCAAATTCTGACAGATACTTTCAAATGTTAAATATATCAACTGCAAAATATCACAGAATACAAAATATATCAACTGCAAAATGTCACCTCAAAGATTAAAATAAAATACTAATTATTAAACGCAGATGTGCACTATTCAGGGACTATTTGGGGGAATATCTCAGTATTGAGAGGCTATTTTGCAAACATTTGACACGGCAGATTTTTGTAGAAGAAAGTTTGGTAGCAAATTAATTTTGGCTCTATACTATTCCATCTTTCATTATATTGATCTTGAATTTGCCATGCTCAGCCTAATGTTGTCCATTTTGGCAGAGCAGCATCCAGTCCATTCCAGAGGCTGTTGTATAATGCATGATCATGACCCAGTGACTAAACATCAAGTAATGACTTGCATGTATCAAATGGCTATTACAAAACAAAAACCACAAAACACACAGTTTTCCAACGAAAATAACTAATGCATTCTCTTGAATTCACCAAGTGATGGGTACTTCTGTTGTGCATGTGTGAGCCTAGTCTGCTACTTGTGGAGCCTGTATTCCTTGCCTGGCAGTGGCAGTGAAAGAGCTCCAAACCTGCCCTGCTCCTGGGAGCTGGTTCAAGAAAAACATATCTTGCTGTCCCCACCTCCTGTGTATGACCATGTAAGACAGCTTGACACTCAGCAGGATCGTCCCTAGGAAGATGGTGGCGGCAACAACATGGAAATGCTTGATGAGCTTTGGATAGAAAGCACAAGATGCCTGTAGCAACAGATGTTACCTGCACAAAGTAGGCTGACCATATGAAAAGGAGGACAGGGCTCATGTAACTTTAACAGTTGTAGAGAAAAGGGAATTTCAGCCAGTGTCATTTGTATGCAAATAGTCCCTGGTGAAATTCCCTCTTCATCACAACAGTTAAAGTTGCAGGCACTATACTAGAGTGACCATATACAAAAGAAGGCAGGCCCCCTGCAACTTTCACTGCCTTTTTCCCCAACTCCCCTCCTTCCACTGCCCATTTTGTGCTCTTCCTTCAGCTCATTGACTTTGGTTCTCTGAACCTTAGACAGCCAGAGCTTCTTTCTGGTCCTCAAGCACCTCCTCTATGCGGATTTTAGCCCCAGCCAAAGCAACATTTCCCCCTTTCATCACAGAAGTTGGACTGCAAACTGCTTTGTTCTCAAGGCATCAGAAAATTTCAGATCATCACACCCACTTAGCCAATCAGCATCAGAGGCTTCACCACCATAAGCACAATACAATACAGACACAAAACAAAAAAGCTGTCATAAAGATTTGCACTAACATAATAGCTAGGGTGACCATATTTGGGAAACCAAAAAAGAGGACAACCTGTGGGCAGGGCAGGAAAGTGACTTTTCAGGGCCTCTGGAAAAAGCGTCATCCCCCACCCCGCCACCTTAAAGGCCCTAATTGGTGTGGAGGAGGGGAAAGTGTGTCATTTCTGCCCCCCCCCCCCCAGTACTCCAATCAGGGCCTTTCTATAATCTTCGGGAATGACACACTTTCCCATTTAAGGTCCTGATTGGAGCAGTGGGAGGGAAATGATGCGCTTCCAGAAAGCACATAATTCCCTCCCAAAATGCTAATAGCGGCCTTAAAGGGGAAAGTGTGTCTTTCCAGGACAATATAGAAAATCACAGAAAATCGCCCCTGACATCCAGAATAGAATAAAAACCAGGACAAATCCGGGGAAATCCTGACAGTTGGTCACCCTAAAATAGCATCCTCTTAATAATGAAGAATAAACAACATTTTCCAACTTCCTTTCATAGGCATGGGCCAAACCACTAGATATCCCCTCATGCTTTCTGAGTAAAGTACAGCAATTTCCCCCCTTGAAGGTAAAAAAGGTCATTCTGTTTTCAGCATCCCTCACAAAATAGTGCTGATTCTAAAAAAATATTTGACCATTAGTTTCAGTAAGATTGAATCTGGTCTCAACACATGCTCCTTTTTTAGCTTGTTTCAGATTTTTCTTATATAATTACATATATATATTAGGGACTGAAATCATAACAACTATTTTATACTAGGAATTAGAAAGCCCATTTGTAAACTATAAAATGACTGTTCTAATCATTCTTTGTAATTCTGCTGATGTTTTACTAAGGATAATAATAAGCACTCATGGTTATGTGAGTTGTGAGTTGCCTTTAGCAACTCATTTGTTAAACAGTCAGTTCCTTCAGAGGAGATGTGAAGACTCATTATCTTACTAAGTAAGGGGAGAAATGCAGATGCCCACCCTATGCAACAAACTCAGTAGCTCTTGCTGGACATTCAGCAACTGTATATACATCTCGGCCTTGCAATAAAATCAGGCAAGAGAGATGTCTGTAATGTCTGAAACAGTCAACATTTCTATTTTGAATCATTCTTATTAATAGCGAACTGACTGAGGTGATGGGTGACGACCACAGTGGTGTACTGGAACCAGGGCCTAATCTACACCAAGCAGGATGTTGCACTATGAAAGCAGTATGAAAGCGGTATATACAAGGCAGGAGCCACACCAAGCAGGATATAGCGGTATGAAAGCGGTATATGGTATGTGTCAATGGGCCCCAACAGTAGTCAGTGCACTTCAATACTGCTACAAAGCAGTAGTGTGGCTCCTGCCTTTTATATACACTTTCATACCGCTTTCATAGTGCAATATCCTGTTTGGTGTAGATTAGGCCCAGGACTCATAGGGATGAAGCACCAGTATTTTCTTTTTTAAGCCGGGACGCTGATATCATCTGCCACCACCTCAAGCTTCCCTGTCCCCTTTGACCTTATTTTCACAGTAACTGGGGGGAAATGAGCTTTCTCAGCATCAATGTATTGTTTATTGTTGCAATGCAAAGTATTTTGTGGTGGCTTGGTCCTGAATGGACAATTAAGGCCCCTAAGCTTTATAAAAGACTTGATCCTAGTGGAGATCAAACTGCTAGAACTGGTTTGTTGATATAGATCAGCACAGGCATGGCTACAGGGACTATCATGATGAGCACCTACACTTCAACATTTTCCACTATACCACCAGCAGGTGGAAATCGAGCCAAAATGGAGCCCCTGGAAACAAGAGGGAGGTTTCAGCATGCTCAGGAAAATACCAAAGTTTGAGAAATCACGATTCAAAAAAAAAAAAATGATGAGAAGATAAGTCTTTTCTCAAGACACTTCTGGCATAATCCCCTCTCCCACAAGCATGACCCTTGTCTAGTGGAGGGGCTGTTAACATTGGCGTAGGAAATAATCACACGAACACAGAGACCTATGTAAGCTGCGCTTGTGCGTGGCGACTGACAACACAGAAGAGGTTTTCCAACAGCAGCAACATTGCAGTAGGTAACATATGAATTATGCCTTGGAGATTATTTCAGAAAAACATTATGTGTTACAAGTCTGTCCTCATATGGAAAGTGCTTTAATGACTCGATCGTTTAGGGTTGCCTTTTTCTGCACTTTTTAAAAAAGTTCTATGACATCCTTTTTGAAACAGGGTACTCAGAACTGCCCACAGTATTTTAAATAGTCATACATCATAAAGGCAGAATGATACAAGCAATTTTATCTTCAATCCTAATAATCCATTGTATGGAATTCGTTTGTTCCTGCTTCTCTTATTACCACCCCTGCACACTGAGTTGATATATTCATTGAGTAATCCACTATGAATCTAAGATCTCTTTCCTGGCTTGTCATTGTCAGTTCAGAATTCAGAAGTATATATGCAAAGTTGGAGAAGGATGGGGTTGCCCCAATATGCATCCCTTTACAGTTATTTACACAAGAATCATATTTGCCATTCACCCAGTCTGGACTGATTATTTTGGAGCTCTTTGTAGTCTGCTCGAACTTTCAGCACCCTGAACAAGTTGCTGCAATTTGCAAACCTGGCTACTTTCCTGCTCACTCTGACTCCAGCTCAATTATGAATAAAACATACATTAAATAGAACTGGTCACAATACAGTTCTTCAGGACTCTGCTGATTCCCTTCATTGTGAAAATCTGTCAACTTACATTTGCCCTCCAATTCCTGTTCTTGAACCAATTACTTTATCTATAACATGATCTGACCCCTTAGCCCATGAGTGATACGTTTTACTCAGGGCCTTTGGTGAGATTTTGCAAAAAAGCTCTTTGGCCACCCAATCAACTAGAACTGGGGCGATCCAGGTTCAAATCCTCCCTTAGCCATGAACGTCCCTGGATTACGTTTGGCCAATCTCTCTCTCTCTCCCCCTCCCTCCCTCTCCCTCTCAGTCTCAACAGGGTGGTTTGTGAGGATCAAATGGAGGGCAGGGTAGGAAAGGAACCATGCCTTGAGTTCCTTGCAGGGAAGAAAACGTAAAAATAAATAGAAGCTTGCTGATACTTTCAAAGAACTACAAAAGCAAAGTTTTGTTTTACAGAATCTATAAAGAATGTGAATCTATATGAAGTATTCAGAAACCTTTATGCTTTTTTTTTTTGCTTTTTTTTTTAAAAATCCCAATACCTTTGAACATTTATTTCTACCAGAGCTTGAGCCTCTAAAAACACTATTCAGTTTTAGATGTTCTCAACATAGAAAATATGGATAAAGTAGTGTTTTGCCTTCTTTTTCTTTTTTTTTGGGGGGGGGGCTCTTTTTTGCCTTTATTTCTTATAAGTTGTTCACAGATTTTCTACCACTCACTATGTACATATTTCACCTCAAATCCTCCTTTACCATGAATGTTCCCAGATGACCTTAGGCCAATCTCTCTCACTCTCTACCACATCACTTAGTGAAAACTCCCTCTCCTACCCTCAATCAAGAATACATTTATCTGGAAGTACATTCCACTGAAACCAATGACACATTCTGGATTGGAGTATTGGTGTCAAAAGGGAAGGGAAGAAATATTTCCTCAGACAATCCTATCCGCCAGATGGCGATCTTGGAGCATCAGTCACTGTAAAAAAAAAAGGCTTTGTTTTTTTCTTGTGGGCATACATTTCACACACAGGAGGTCCCTGGTTCAACCCCTGGCACCTCCAGTTAAAAGCCTGAGGTACCAGGTGATGTGGGAGATTTCTGCCTGAGACTCTGGAGAAATGCTGCCAGACAGGGGAGACTAGTTGGGCAAATTGCCCGGCCTGTTCTAGCACTTAGTTGTTTCTGCTCTTGAATTATGTTGAAGTGAGGAAAGCTTCCCTCAACCACACAATATGTTTTACTTTCTTTTCTTTCTCTCCATTTCTCTCATCTTGAAAGGCTCGTAAGAGAACAACAAATACACTATAGGCAGGGAATGTGAACCTTAGCCAAGCATAATGAAGTTGGGGGTGTTTTAAAGAGACAGTGAGGTGTAGTCAGAACAGACATAGTCACTGATGAGGCCATCCAAGAGCAGAAAGACCACCAAAGAGCATCAGACACAATCCATTCAGTGCCATTGGATGGCCCATGCAAAATACCCAAGTACTAATCTCAAAATAAAATATATAATGAGTACTAGCCTATTACTAACATCTTCTGTAAACTAAGTATCATTTTGCTAAAATCTTTAGGAAGAAAAGCCTTTCAGAGCAAATGATGCATCAAATTCAAACAGGCCATCAGGATTGCTAATGGATTTTAATAGCAGCTATTACAGCATAATGGTGCTTTCCCAACAGCTATTTGTTTATAAAATTTTCAGTTTACAAGACCTTTATGTCCAATCCCAGGAGACAACCCTCAATCATTTATAATCATTTGGTTCAACCTACAAAGAAATGCTGTATCATTCATGTATGTTTGCCAGACTGGCAACCCAGAGGATTGTTTCATCTTTCAGTCTCATGAAGAAGTGGTAGACATGGGTGGGGTACAGGGATGGCAGCACTTGTCTGCTGGTGATGGTAACTAAGGTCCATGTCCTCACCAGTAGGCTTTGATAGGTTGCATCAGAGGCAGAGGACAGCTGGATTAACACTGTTCAGATGCACAGGTACAGATTAGTAGAGTCTTTGTC
Source organism: Anniella stebbinsi (assembly GCA_029215795.1). Classification (NCBI taxonomy): domain Eukaryota; kingdom Metazoa; phylum Chordata; class Lepidosauria; order Squamata; family Anniellidae; genus Anniella; species Anniella stebbinsi. The sequence continues at coordinate 81,941,072 of JARDYH010000002.1, read as the reverse complement.
AACATAAACGCTGAAATCAATGGGCTATATATCAGCAGTCATGCACCTGCATGGCACGGTCTAAGTTGTCTCCTGCCTCCAAGTACCTCTCACCACCTTTGGGTAAGGATGTGCTCCCCCCCCCCAGCCTCTGCCACAACTAAGTGGCAATGGCCAAGTACTACCTCCCTCCCACCACACTGGCCACATCTCACTTTGCATCAAAACACTGAAAGGATAAACAATTCTCCAGCTTGCCAGTCCTCCATTCACATTATATGCATAAGCAAAAGGTCTTAAGCAACTCTTACTCTGTGATGTTCAGCTACTTTAGAAGTCTTTGTATATAAAAGATTGTTAGTAGTTGTTTATTTATAAAATGCCATAAAAGAAGTTAAATAGACTAACAGTTATGTTGTAACTGAGAGCCTATCTACACTACTGCTTTAAAACGGTTTATAACAGTTTTAAACCAGTCAATAACGGTTATTAACCAGTTTACAACTGTTATAAACCGTTTTAAAGCAGTAGTGTAGATAGGCTCTGAGTAAGCATAAGGGGGGGGAGTCCATGTGTGAGTGCTGATTGGATGGTGGCGGGGGAGTGCCTGGATTGGCTGGCTGTGTGAGAGTGTCTGTATATATATTTTGAGCTGACAGGAGAGTGTGAGGAGAGTGTGAGGGGGAGAGAGAAAATTATTGTTGACTGGATTAGAGGTTAGGAAGGACCAACGTGTTTTATTATTTTGGTGGAACTAGATGGTGGGAAAGAGTGTAGTGTAGTTTAGAGTGGGTAGAGTAGGCAGGAGAAACATAGAACATGAGAGTTTCTATTTGAAATGTTGTGAACAGAAAGTACTGAAACCATTAAGTATTGTGTCTGTAACCAATACGCTATTGACCTGAGAAAACCATCAAGCTTGTGCTACATGAATCGTCATCTTAATGTTAATAAATCTTGTTAATTATATCCAACTGGTGTGATCTGTGGAAGTGTACCTGAGGAAGGTACACTTCCTGGTGGCAGTGGACAAAAGAAGGGGGATTTGAGGGCTAGGGTGCTGGGCTGTGGAGCCATGGGGCCTAAAAGAATAAAGGCGGGACGGGAGCAGCAGCAGTAAGCCTAAACCCTCAAACACGTCATAAGCACAGGGGGGGTTGAAGTAAGCCCTGAGTGCGAGTGGCGTGGACAGCCCTGTTGTGTAGCCTGGTGAGTGTCACAGGTGCAGGCAGGGCATCACATACTCACCCCACTAAAACTCACCATGAAAACAGGAGCCAATATACCAAGTAGTATTCTATGCAACTTATGTTCATTGCAATGGATTTTCAGTCACAATGACATTAGACAAACCTTCCCTAACCTGTTGCCCTCTAGACTAGTCTAATGCAGATTTCCCCACCCTGGTCATGCTGGCTGGGAATGATGGGGATTTTAGTCCAACACATCTAGAGGGCTTGGGGAAGACTGCATTAGACGAATCTCTAGTTTGCATAAATCTATATTGGCTTTTTATTCATCACAATGTTACCAAGCAGCAGAAGTACGCTTTTACTTTGTTAATCATTAATTCAAAGTTTTAAAACGTTTACAAATGGTGGTAATTTTCCCACAAAATATTGGTGGGGATGGGATCAGCAATATTATTAAAGAATAATCCAAAGTGGAATTCCACATTGTTCTGTAAAATTACTTTTAGGCGGTGATAAATCTGATGGAAAATGGGGAAAAAATCCTCAATTAACCTTCAAGGACATGGAATGCGATACTGAGAAAGTTAGTTGCAACTAAGTCCAATGGAAATCCATGAATCTAAAATGCGCACTTCGCATTCTATTGATTTCAGTCCAGTTTTTTCACTGGTGAACCATTAATATTTATTATGCAGCATATGAAAACAACCTGCAATGTTTTCTGATTTCCATGAAAAGTGGCATTTGCATTTGGAAGATAATTGGTAAGTAACCAGTATATAATTTTAATGGGAGAATTATAATGAAAATGTCTTTTGTGGATAGCACAATCTTCCATAAACATAAAATTAAAAGATATATGATACAAAGATATATGATACAAAATACTTATTTCATATTAACTGATCCATTTGGGGGCATTTTAGTTAGTCCCAATAAAGATATTGCCCTCCTGTGGCTTTTGAATTTGATAAGCTTTGGGTATCTTTGGACAATGACAATGTGTTTGAAGCCACATTTCCTGGCCACTAGGTGGCTGTAACTTTCCAGACAAACACCAACTATTTTAAGACAATGTGTTTCTTAGGGTTTTAAAGTAACATAGCAGTAATTTTGTGTTTTTTATTGTATTTGTGTTATTTTTTAAAAAAAGCCCAATGGGAATATATTCTTATGTTCAAACTCCTTAGCCTAGTGAAAATGTTGAAAGGATTGAATGCAAGACCTGTTGCACCAGTATAAAATGTCACAATTTCTGGGTGATGTAGCATACATGAGGAGGTTGAGGGAAGAGGAATGCATGATTATGCGAGGGGAATTGTGATGCTATTCCCTTTGATAACTTTTGTTAACAAAGAGCCAGTGTGATTCAGTGGTTACATTAAAAAGCCTTCCCCAACCTGGTGCTCTCCAGATGCGTTGGAGTCCAGGGTATCTGGCCATGCTGGTTGAGAATGATGGGACTTGCAGTCTAACACATCTGAAGGACACCATGCTGGGCAAGGCTGGATTAGAATGTCAGACTAGTCTAAGGCAAGCCATGTTCAATGCTCCACCCGGCTATGAAGTTTACTTAGGCCAGTCATGCTTCTCAGCATAACCTACCTTACAGGGTAGGATAAAGGGGAGAAACTTATGTACACCATTCTGAGCTCCTGGGAAGAAGGATGGGATAACAATGGTATGAATGAATGAAAACTAACTCTTACTGGATAAAACAATTACACAAATCATTTACAAATAAGTGTCCAAATTTATATAGTGTGTGTATATAAAGCCTTTCCTATTGCAGATCATATGTCAAATGCTTCTGCTCAAATTGCACTTTATGTTGCCCCCTGCCCCCATGCTCAAGAGTGGTGATACTGTGTACTGGAATAGGGAAACTGTTTAAAGTTTCCCTATTCCAGTACACAGTATCAGGGGATTGCTGCTGTTCAGGGGATTGCTGCTGCAGTTAGCTGTACTGATGATGGAACTTTATGGTATTTGTGCTTTATTCCTGGGTATGGAATTTTGAAATGGTTTTGACAGTTGAAGGTGGGGGGGGAGGGGGGGAGACAATTATGACAATTATGACAGTTGGAAGTTAAATGGGGAAGTTGGGCTGGAAACTGAGGGGAAAAGAAGTTAGATATCTTGTTTTGTGCTGATTTTTATTACAGTCCATGGCTTTGGAAGAACATGGACAGTTACTTTTTAAGAAAATAAAAACGCTATCATTTATCCAGAGTGTCTCAGTGGAGGTCAATACCCCCATGAACTGGAGCTGGTAGTTTATACAGCATTGACATCTTGCCCTAGTTTTCTTGGGAGTACAGGGTAATGGAAGAGAAATAGCTCAAGTGGTGTCAGGTGCTGGTAATTCCAGCATTAGACCTCTCATTTCCACAAAGTGCGGCATCATATGTAGCGGGACCAGGGGTTAGGATCAAATTCGTCATAGGCAGAATCATCCATCACTACCAGTCCTTATGCCGTCCAAGCACTGCACAAAAATGAACGTAAGAAAGTATATTAGCATTGAATGTTGATGGCAGTGAAAAGAGAATGGACTGATACACAAATTCAACTGCTATGATATGCAGGCCTCATGCAATATACTGCCAATAAGGCATATAGTTCCCAATATAGGACAAAGATCCCCACATTGAACACTTCTGCAATTGACTTAATATGTCGGTACAATGTTTTCCACCATGGTTTATGACATTGCAGTGATGCAACAATCACTGGATTCAACCTTTCCTCCTTTTTTTCTTCTTAAAGTTAACCACAAAATAGGGCTACGACTCTTCACATCTTCTTTTAAACCATCTTAGCTTTTAGCAGACCATATTTCAAGAATTGCAGCACAATTCTACCACTCGAGGTGTGTGTGTGTGTGTGTGTGTGTGTAAATCTGTGGCAGAGCTATAGCCATTTCCTAAACCCTCTTAGCTCATACTGGCCTGAGTAGAAAATGGGGGAACAGTCATTGACTCTTCCCACTGTCTACAGTAGAAGGCTATTAACTACACCTGCTCTTGGCTTGGACTAGTTTTTGGCTCTGTTGGAGAAGGGAGTTGGGGTAATGAGGGAACGTAGGATCCTGCAGATCCTCAGCCACCACCTTTAGATGCTCCTAACAAACCCCCAAACTGTCCTGTTTTTGGCCTCACCACCAGTGGGGCAGAAAGGTCCACCATCTTCCAGAGAGGACCTGTAACAACAGATTTCCCTTTCCATAGGCAGACCTCTTTCGCCAGCAAAGATGAAGGTCCACATAATCCCACAGCCTCACTGAGAACATAGGACTGCTCCCTTAATCTTCTTTAAAGATGACATATATTATTTTCCAAACATTCACGCACACAAATAATTTATCTGATTTTGGCTTTGGCTATTTTCCTCAATGATAATGGAGATGATGAGTTCAATCCCAAAACACTATTTACACAGGAATGATAAGGACTAAAGCTGATCCTATAACCTTACCCAACTGGGTGCACATTAGAACTTTTTTCACTGCTTAAATATTTTCTCTGCTACATTAACATTTAACTTGGGATTTCAGGATTTCTTTTTTATTTGTTATAAAATAATGGAGACACAATCAACTATTTCATCAGAGAATTCAAACCACTGTCCCTGATCTTCATAAATACTGTATTGTCTAAAATGACTTATCTCAGTAGCAACTTGGGCTCAGATTTATTGTACAGTTCATCAACTTCTCAGCATGCTGGATAATGAATGTTTCATTTACATTGCTAATTGACAAGCCATGGTTCCTTCAACCTTTAACCCTTAAGATTTATCACAGTATCACCATATGTCAATATAATTGCATTTAACTTTCCAGATTAAAAAAACAAAAAAAAAATTGCTAGTTGCAAAAGAACATACTTACATAAAAGACCAAAGTGGCAATAAAACATATAGATCTGAACTCACAAGATTATTTATTATTATTATTATTATTATTATTATTATTTACACTTATATACCGCCCCATAGCCGAAGCTCTCTGGGCGATTTACAAAAATTAAAAAGATTGAACATTAAAAAGACAATATACAAAATTTAAAACCATAAACATAAACAGCTGTCATTAAAACACTTTAAAACATTTTAACTGTTACGCCTGGCCACAATGTCAATCAAAACCTCAACTTGAGCTGTTAAAATGCCTGGGAGAAAAGTTTTGACCTGGCGCCGAAAAGATAACAGTGGCACCAGGCACACCTCATCGGGGAGATCATTCCATAATTGAGGGACCACCACAGAGAAGGCCCTCTCCCTTGCTGCCATCCTCTGAGCTTCCCTCGGAGTAGGCACCTGGAGGAGGACCTTTGATGTTGAGCGTAGTGTACGGGTAGGTTCATGTCGGGAAAGACGTTCCATCAGGTATTGTGGTCCCAAACCGTGTAAGGCTTTATAGGTTAAAACCAGCACCTTGAATCAGGCTCGGAAACATAAAGGCAGCCAATGCAAGTGGGCCAGAATCGGTCTTATATGTTCGAACCTTCTGGTCCCTGTTACCAATCTGGCCGCTGCATTCTGCACAAGCTGCAGTTTCCGAACTGTCTTCAAAGGCAGTCCCATGTAGAGCGCATTGCAGTAATCTATCTTGGAGGTTACCAGGGCATAGACAACTGAAGCCAGATTATCCCTGTCCAGATAGGGGCGTAGCTGGGCCACCAGCCGAAGTTGGTAGAAGGCACTCCATGCCACCGAGACTACCTGAGCCTCAAGTGACAGAGATGGTTCTAGGAGAACCCCCAAACTACGAACCTGCTCCTTCAGGGGGAGTGCAACCCCATCCAGAACAGGTTGAACACCCTCCATCCGGTCAGAGGAACCCCCCACTAACAGTATCTCAGTCTTGTCTGGATTAAGTTTCAGTTTATTAGCTCTCATCCAGTCCATTGTCGCAGCCAAGCACTGGTTCAACACATCTACAGCCTCACCTGATGAAGATGAAAAGGAGAAGTAGAGTTGCGTGTCATCAGCGTACTGATGACAACGCACTCCAAAACTCCGGATGACCGCACCTAACGGTTTCATGTAGATGTTGAACAGCATGGGGGACAAAACTGACCCCTGCGGAACCCCATACTGGAGAATCCATGGGGCCGAGCAATGTCTCCCAAGCACCACCAACCTGTCAAGTAGGAGCGGAACCACTGCAATGCAGTGCCTCCCATTCCCAACTCAGCCAGTCGTGCCAGAAGGATACCATGGTCGATGGTATCGAAAGCTGCTGAGAGATCAAGGAGAATCAACAGAGTCACACTCCCCCCATCCCTCTCCCGACATAGGTCATCATACAGGGCAACCAAGGCTGTTTCCATGCCAAAACCAGGCCTGAAACACGACTGAAATGGATCCAGATAATCAGTCTCATTCAAGAGTGTCTGGAGCTGACCAGCAACCACCCGCTCAAGGACCTTGCCCAGGAATGGAACGTTTACCACCGGCCTAAAGTTATTAAGATTTTCTGGGTCCAGGGAAGCTTTCTTCAGGAGTGGTCTCACTACTGCCTCTTTCAGGAGGTCTGTGACCACTCCCTCTCGTAGAGAGGCATTAATCACTTCCCTGGCCCAGCCAGCTGTTCCATCCCTGCTAGCTTTTATAAGCCAAGAGGGGCAAGGATCCAATACAGAGGTGGCTACACGAACCTGTCCAAGCACCTTGTCCACGTCATCGAGCTGTACCAACTGAAACTCATCCAAGAAAACAGGACAAACCTGTGCTCTGGATACCTCACTAGATTCACCTACTATAACACTGGAGTCTAAGTCCTTCCAGATTTTATCCTGGAAGTGCCTAGCAAATATATTACAGCAGGCCTCAGATGGTTCTATCATGTCCTTGGGGACAGCATGTAGAAGCCCCCAGACAACTCTGAAAAGCTCTGCTGGGCGGCAGATTGATGATTTAATAGTGGCAGCAAAGTATTGTTTTTTTGCTGCCCTCACTGCCCCTGAATACAGCTTACCATAGGCACTTACCAGTGTTTAATTGCATCCACTAGGAGTTCGTCTCCATCTGCCCTCAAGCCGTCTCCTATTTTGTTTCATCACTCTCAGCTAAGGGGTATACCATGGAGCCGTACGAGCTCTACACAGGAGAGGGCGCTCAGGAGCAATCGTGTCAACCGCCCGGGTCATTTCTGCATTCCACAGATCAACCAGGGTTTCGACATGAGAGCCAGCCCTATCAGCCGGAAAACTCCCCAGAGCCCTCTGGAAACCATCCGGATCCATTAGCCTCCGGGGGCGGCCCATCTTAATGGGTCCTCCACCCTTGCAGAGGGGAAAAGCTGCTGTAAGTCTAAACTTCAGCAGGTGGTGATCTGACCATGACAGAGGGATTGATGTAAAGTCCCCTCCATGTCCAATGGAAAAAATCAGGTCTAGAGTGTGCCCCGCTACATGCGTCGGGCCAGTGGCATGAAATCCTGAGCTGACCTAGATAAAGTGCCCTCAGCATGAATGTTGACATCCCCCAGAAACAACAGTCTGGGGGACCTCAACAGTGCACCCGAGACCACCTCTGTCAGCTCAGCTAGGGAGTCTGTTGAGCAGCGGGGTGGGCGGTACACCAACAAGATGGCAAAATACTCAACTAAAAATAGTACTCAACTACATATAAAAGCTTTTATTTTGCTCACATGCTTTCTTAGCATACAAATAGCATTTTAAAGATAAACTATCAAAGCAGGGTATTCTTAAGCTAATAGTATTCTATGGAATAAGAGCACTGCTCCAAATCTCAGTGGGAATATAGATTTGATCAAAGAGATGAAAGTATGTACTTTATAGGTAAATTGTTGAATACTTACATGTGTGTCCTTGGTGACAGTAAGAGGTGCACATAGAGGAGTTTCAATGCCAAATAACTCTTTGCCACAGATGTAGTGTGTGGCTTTGGCAAATCTGAACATCCAAAACTGAAAACATCTCAGCCACTATTGTGCTTGCTGATCTAGGGTAGTATCCAGTGGTGTCATTCTGCAAACTTAAATACTGGTAGCAGAAATCTGTCAAATATTTCTGTTGCGCTAGAGCTTGCAAATTATTCTTTAGTTGGATTCTCCTCTTGCACATAATTCAGAACCCAGATTCCTCCACTGCAATGTCATTTGTGCTAGTAGAATGACAGATCTACCCAATGATGTCAAGAGCTTTCCAAGAGAAGTACTAGTTCACTTGCTACCTTTCAAAGCAAAAACTTTTAAGGTAGGAGTGCCATAATGACAGCTGTATCAGTGTCCCAGGCAGGGTAGATACATGAACAAGGAAGGAAGTCCATCGCAGGACTGCTGGCTAGTTAAGACAATAGTAATGAGAATGGCAGTGCATGCATGGCATTTGCTGATGATACACAAAATGCTATCAATGCAACTGATAATCATGAAATGGGTACAGAATGAAATGGATGACCTTAAGACTGGTGAAATAACAAAACAAAACAAAAAATGAAGCAATTCATGAACTTATTTGGGCTGCCAAAAAAAAGCCAAATGTCAATGTCTCAAGTAGAAATGACGATGACATAAATCTGGATATGTTGATTCATTGGAAGATGAAGATGAGCTACCTATGTGGCCAATAAAATATTAGGATAAACTTGAGAACATTCCTAGGGGAGACTGCTGATTAGTAAGAATTCATTTTGGAATATTACATTTCCTTGTAATTAATATTATTCACTGAGGGTTAATCCAACAAGAGTAAACAAGAGCTCCATAGATGACCCAAAAAGTGACTTTATTGTCTAAGGATAAAATTATGGCAAAATAAGCTTAGCACAAAGATGTGAGAAGGTCTAAGTGCATTTTTAAAAGCATTATGGGCTTCGTGTAGTAGAATAAGATAGTTACTTACCAAACCAAACCAAATTTTATTTGCACCAAGCCAATGGCCATTGCAATTTATATCAGTAAAATAAACATAATATAAAGCATAAAATAAGCATAAAACAGACAATACAATGTCCAGTGTTCGGGGGGAGGGGGAATCCTCAACATTACTGTACTCAGTATCACCAAGCAAATAAAAACACTGAATACAGTTAGAACTAAAATTATTCCGTTTAGAACTCAGGATGCCATTGCAGCCCTTATTTTAATAGCAGTTGCTAAAAAATTCACAGTTTTTACTGTAACCAATCTATTGCAATCTGAACAAGAAAGTTCACGTAATAATCGGTTGGACGCCCTGGATAAGGGGGTAATGAACTCTTCCCGAGTATTTCTATACAAAGAACAAAATAGCAGCACATGGGCACCGGTTTCAATATTTCCATCTCCACAGCATTTATTGGACACTGAACTACAAAATAGCTTGTCCGTAATGAGGAAATTGTGCCCTTATCTCAATCAGTCCTCATTCAGTTCCTCGGACACCGGTCTACTTACAGCAGCTTACATACCCTAAACATAGAACGCCTTTTTCAAGTGCACATTTTAATGCACTTCCTTCGGCAGTACTTGAAGGCCGCTATAGGAGAATTCCATTTCAAAATCAGGTATGTGTTTGTGGAGATAGTTATTTAAATGGAAGGAAAACAGAGGTAGCAAATCAACTAAAACTAAACTGTTCAGTAAGGAAAATAGTTTTGAATTTTATTTTATTTATTTTTTAAAATCCCCAAACGACAATTTAGGAGACTCAGCCAGGCAGCATCCATTTATGCAATGCTTCAATAATTATCAATTCAAATCAGGATGACTTTTTTCTGCCTACTATCTCCTTTCTTCAAAGTATCAGAACTGGGTGCCCACTTGAAGAGGAACCTCAGAGACAGTGGTCTACAAGTGATGATACAAAACCTATGGGACACAAGTGCTAGATCTTGTTTCCATATAAGTAGGTAATCAAGACGAGCTAGCACAGCTTTTCCCAACCTGGTACCTTCCAGATATGTCGGACTGCAACTCCCATAATTCCCAGCCAGCACAGCCAGTAGCCATGATGGCTGGAAATTACAGGAGTTGGAGTTCAAACACATGGAGGGTGTCAGGTTGGGGAAGGCTCAGCTAATGACTTAGTTTTATTTCCTATTGTATATATATTATTGCTTGAATCATATGGTTTATCTCACAAAAATGTCTGCTTTGTCCTACAGGCATAACCAGCACAGTTTGCCTTGTCCTGAATTGATGGTGGACGTGTAATAAATATGTGTGGTGGTCACTGCTAGTTATGGACGCTCAAAGGTCCCTGTTCACTTGTGCATGTTGCTTTACTGGTGACTGCAGCAAATCTTCATGATGATTTCTATGTGTTAAAGAGCCATGACTACATAGCTTTCATATTCATATCAAACATAGTAATTTTCATTAGAAAGAGATCACACTTTCAGCTGTAAGTAATGAGATGGGGAGAGATTAAGTAATGAACATGCATGAACTTGGTGCCAGTTCCATGACATACGAGGTCACTTTTAGCCAATCAATTCAATATGGCGACAAGCACATTATTGTTTCCAGAGGGTAGCAACCACTCAGTGTTGAGGGATAACCCTGATACCAGACATTGGGGGAGAGGGAAGGATGTTATGTTTGCAGCAGGGTACCACAGTTTTCAATACTTTTTAAAGAGTGAATTAGTGTAAACTTTGTAAAGGTTTCATCTGAATAAGAATGGCTCATCTGAGTATATTTTCAGCTACAGTTTGACAAACTGATTCTTTCTGCTGACAAACAGAAATATGTGCTGTTGCTGCAGCTAAAACAACATCCAATGACAGGAAAGTTGGGCAAGAGCCATTGGCCCCCAGCAAAAAGGAATACAATTCTCCATACTACAGGAAACCAGGCAATTGTTCTGTGAGACCTTGCCCCAATCTGGCAGGAGCTATAGCCCGTGACAGAGGAAAGATGTAGAGTCAGGCCCAGCCGTGGGAAGCAAGATGCCTAAGAATTCAGTTCTACCAAGGCCTCCCACTGTCTTACGAGACAGGAGGGGGTGGGACTCAGGACACTGATATGGCCTATCTTCCACAGCTGGGAGACCTGATTTTGATGGAGGCCTCTGCTTCTCGACTAAGGACATCTTTCATGGGAACAGGGCAGGCAGGAGGCGAACTTGCAGGCGAGATGGGGTTTGGGGTGGGTTGGTCCTAATTTATTTATTTATTTATTTATTACATTTGTATACCGCCCCATAGCCGAAGCTCTCTGGGCGGTTTACATAGGATTAAAAACAATTAAAAACAATATACAAAAATTAAAACAGCAAAAACATACAACATACACACAATCTGTACATTTAAAAACCACTTCAACACTTCAAAAAAAAAACAAAACAAACAAAAAAAACAAAAAAAAAAAAAAAAAAAAATGTGTATCATCAACTAAGGAGGATGATTCAGAGGCTTCCAGTGAGGCATAGCAACTGTCTGCAAGCTAGGCTTTCCTGCCAGGATCAAATGTCCAATAGTAATCTATTATGGCTACTCTCCTGTATTTAAACCATAGCAATGGGCAATAAACACTGCTGGAAGAAACAACTTGTAACCTGGAAAGCTTCCTGATTTTATTGGAACTGTAAACATGTTCGAGATTTATTTGGTGTGCTGAACCTAAGGCTGATTGGGTCTTTTGTTGTGATGATTTTGTTGTGATTCTGGTCTGGGAACTATGTTGTAATTTGTTATTTCTAGATCTTTATTGGGACTCTAAAGTCTTATAGCTAATTACTGGAATTACCGCAATAAAGGGTTTTACTGAGACTTGTGCCTCTGCATTGGAAAGTCAGGTTCTGCCATGTTCCACGTGTGCAGTGGAATAAGGATTACTCTATTATCCAAGAGGCACCAGAAGGTGCACCTCTCAAGTCCACCATTAGCATGGCCCTCACCCCAGAAAAGGCAATCCACCAGAGCTACATCAGAGTGTATGCTTAGGGAACAGGGCTACTGAGCTATTATATGAGTACTGAGCACAGGGCTAGATCCGAGGCAGTGCCAAGGAAACAGGATGCTAAGTGGCTGAGACTGTAAAAGTTTGAAACTGATTTCCACCCCCCACCCCCACCCCCACACAAAAGAATCCCAAACCTTAAATTCAGGGCCAGGAGCAATGCACACCAGCAAGAAGCACTATGGAGGTAATTGCTACAGGGAGCAATTTAAACTGTCTTCCCCACAACAGCTCTTTGTGCATATCAGCCCTAAGATTCTGTAATTTCCAATCTAAAAGCATCTCAAGTGAACCAATATTGTTTTCCCTTCCCGCCCAACAAGTATTTCGAAGTATTAAAACATTTCTCCAAAATCCATTATGAGAGCTTCAAAACTTCTCAATTTACATTCAGAAGCAGCTATTTTTGCTTGAGAGGAATAGAAAGATATGAAAAGCTTTTAACAACATACATCAAACTGTGCATTTGATGATACGAGTTAGATATATGCATATTTCAGTTGTCCATTTCCAGCTGCTTTGTGGCATCAAACTTTTTTTATGTTAACAGATCACATTATTATCACATTTAGAGAAGAGTAATGGCATAGGGTGTTGATACATCATTGGCAGCACAGAGCGCTATTTGAAAACATGCTTATTCTTTGCATTTCTAATAGTGGGCCAGAGATACACTTGAGTTTTAGCATTAAACCCTTGCTCGCTAATAGTTATGATTTGGCACAACAAACGAATAGAAGTTCCATAGAAAATGGCTTGTACCTTGAATAATTCTTAAGAAAACAGTCCTCTCTCAATGGACTAAAATGAACCAAGATTTATTTTTTGTATTACTGATGTTATCCATAGTTCATTAAAATAGCAGTGTGGAGACAATATATTTGTGTGTGTGTGTGTGTGTGTGTGTGTGTGTGAGAGAGAGAGAGAGAGAGAGAGAACTCAATTCTCGTAGTGCTTAATGTGGCCAAAACAGTACTATCCATGCACAACATGGATGTATCAGCAGCTTGGGGGGGGGGGGGGGGGGGAAGAATTCTAGGAAAAGAATTCCAAGAGAGAGATAAAACCCTCAAAATAGCCCAATATGACTGAGCATGCTTGGGGGGGGGGGGGGGAACTAGGGATGATGTATCCTAGAAGAGGGCATGGCTGGCTAGTTGGCTGGCCATCTGACTCTATGGCCAACTGGTTGGCTGGCTAGGTGGAACCCTGAACAGGAGCACTTCACACTGCAACTTTTTATTGCAGGGTCCACTTGTATATACACTGTTTTAAAACTGTAAAGACAGAGAGATATAAATAATGAAACTTATACATCATAAGGGGGCAGAAGCAAAAGGAACAGAACCACACAGAACTGGGGCTTAAAGCAGGCCATGATTTTATTATCTATACAGCTTCCATGAAGTTGGCTAGGAGGATACAGGGATACACAGCAGCCCACCTGCTGAGTAAAGAACCCCAGACTTTCTCCTAGGGAGCCTACGTAAGTGAAATTGGCTATCTGAGGCCATCTGCAAACACACACCTGGGATTGTAGGCATTATTATTCTTTTATTGTTTACTAGCTGATATGCCCAGCGTTGCTCAGGTCCATGAATTATGTTTATAACATTTATTTGATAGATAATAAATTTCTCTGCAACTTATTCATCTTTAGATTGGTTGGAGTTTTTAATTTGGTCGAGTTAGTAAATTGTTTTGGAAAATTGTGTTAATAAGAACTGTATTTTAAATTAGAGCTTCGTGATAAACCACATTTTTTGTTTTACCTGAAATGCCTACACCTCCCATCATGCCTTGGCCGGAGCAGTCGTCTAAACTTCAAAAACAAGCAGGACACACAACACCCTTTCTACCAGCTAAAAAAGATGCAAATCTAAAAATATGTTTTCAACATATATCTGGCATTGCCCAGATATCTGAATAACATATAATAGGGAAGCGGAACTCAGTGGATGCAAGGAACTGTTGCATGAATGTGCTCTGAAGTTATTATTATGAAAAAAGGAAAGCAGCCAGAACACAGAATACTTTATTGGCATAATTTACTGTATAATATCTACATTTAACATGTTTTGGCAGAGAACCAGGATGGTCAAGGCTACTGGTGACTTGGGCCTTTTATCTGACGGATACCTGTGCTCTGAAGACACACCATGGCACATTTTTATTTTTTTAGTTAAATGAACTCGTGTATAAATTAACCATCTGAACTACAGTAACTGCATACATAAGGAAGTGAAGACACATAGAATGATACAGCCGCTGATTAAGAGCCAAACTGCATGTCGCTTGAATTGTGCTTACATAGCACGCTTAAGATTGACCATACCTCTTTCTTAACAAAAAGCAGCTGTGGGGACCCAATTGTGATCAGGGCTGTAGCGTGGGAGAATTTAAGTCCCCCACCCACCCATCCATGCTGTTTTCCTGGTTTCCTTAAGGTGCTGGTGGCATTATGCCACTGCTATGGAGTCACATAGAGGGGAAAGCAGTTTTCAATCTGGCTGAAGAAATTTTATTTAAGAAATGTCCTGAAGGAATAGCAATTTGTACTGGTCATGACCATGAGTCATAGTTTGGTGGCAAGAGAAGACTCTTGGGAGTTCCACCCAAGGCATGCTAGGAGTTGTAAGCATAAACCTCAGTTTTTTATTAAATTCCTTAAAAATACTTAAAATCCAAAATTTCATGTTTTTAGATTTTTCTGGTACATTGTACTGCCAGACCTATCACCATGCCAAATTTCAAGTTTCTACCCGGCGTTGCTCGGGGCCCCTAAAATATGTGTCTGCGAGGTAATCATCTTAAAGTAGCAGACCAGTGCTAGGCCTGTGACTTAACCTTTAAACAAATTAAATTCATTTCTTTTTTTCTTCAGCTTAGGTGACAGATGCTGAGAGGCAGCAGCAGGGTGTTCAAATGGAGACCTCTGTGACCTGTAGCCTGCTCTATGCCCCCAAAATAGCCTGCTGCCTTCAGGTTCAGTACAGCACACTGTCACATTATCGGTGTTGAAGACAGATTCATCTGCCAGTCCAGTCAACTTTTGTATATGGAATGGGAGAGGGTGGTATCTTGTCCTTCACTTCAGGCACCAAAATGTCTTGGGCTGTCACTGAGTCAGACTAAAGAGTATAGGTTTCACAAATATTACAGGTCCTATATAATCTAGTAATTACATGAACTAGTAATTCCCAATATACACACAAGAATCCACCAAGGTAACACTGGCTGCAATTCTGTATGTAAGTATGCATGAGTAAATTACACTTATTTCCAGGGGACTTACACACATACAACTATGTGAAGAATTTATCATTTTGAGGACCAACATATTTACCTCATTGAGAAAAACACACAACTTAAGTCAGTGTGGTGCAATAGCTAGAGCAGAGGTGGGCAACTTGTGGCCCTCCAGAGGTTTCTACCAGCCTTAGCCAGCAGTGTGCGGAATCATGGGATTTGTAGGCAGGTTGTCCGCCCATGAGCTACAGTTCAAATCTCCATTTGAAAAGGAAGTTCATTGAGTGACTTTGGGCCATTGTACTCTTGCAGCCTAGCCTACATAATAGCAACATTGGTCTTAGTCTGATAGCAACCTTATTGTTGATGCAGCTTTGCACTGCATTGCATTGTCACCTTAAGAACAGACCAAAAGCCTATATAGTCTAGTATTCTGTTCCTCCAGTGGCTAATCAGATACCAACAGGAAGTCCTCAAGCAGGACCTGATAGCATAAGAAGCTGGCATTGCCTTAGAGAGTAATTGACACAATATGTTACTCATTAATTAAAGTGGCATTTAGCATCTTTACAATACAGACTACTATTTTATGCTATGCAAATTTTATGCCAAGACTTCCATAAAAATTACTGACATCCGTTATTGACTGATGGTCCAGCCAAATCATAAGCAATTCTGGGTCTGATTAATACATGTGAACATGGTGACAATGGACCATCTTGGAGTTGAAAAAAATATTGTTAAATATACAACATTTTGCAACATTTCAAATTTGAATGTGAAAATTGAAAATTTGAATTTTGAATGGAAATTTTTACTTCAAAATTAGAGTGCTTCAGGCTAGTTGGCCTCTCTTCATTATTTTGATTTTGGTGGACAAGAAATAAGAAATAATATGCTAACTGTAGCATATTAAATAACACTGTATATTAAAAATCAAATACTGAAATCAAGTATTAAATAATGGTATCATTTATCACTGGATGTCAAATTTAGTCATAAATATTAAATATTCAGTGAACATTCAACAAATGCTCAAATATTAAGAGAATATCCATGGAAAGTGCAGAGGAAAACCTTGAGAATTCTGGGGAGCAAATTAATTTCAGCTGTATTTTTGTCAAGAAATGTAACACATTCTAATGCTTATTTATCACTTACATATGTGTGCATGGCTATGATGAAGCATGATGCTGTATTAAAGACTGACTGCTCAACAGCTTCAAAATGAGTCCATCTTTTAGTAATTGCCTGAACTGGTGGAAGATGATAAAGAAACGTTCAGGGTCAAGCCCCAGAAACCACCTCAGAAAGAAGCGTCACAAAATTTGTTGTGCCTACACAAATGTGCTAATGTTTATCATTGCAGATATGAGTTTTAATCTGACGAAGGGCATCAACAATATCATGGTGACCAATCCACCAGAGCAGTGCACTTTATCACTTAAACTTGTGAGCAGAGGGTATTCAATAATGGATCCTTGGGCTGCCCTATTTCTTCTTAGGTGATTACTTAACTAAGAATTTATCTGAGAAGAAGAAATCAAATATGCTTCCTGCTGTACAACAGATACATCACAAAGTCACCTACAGGCAAAGATTATTTGATGCTGAAAAAATAAGTTTGATTTGTTTACGAGTGCAATGATTTCAACATCCTAAAATATGATATATCTTCTTTTATAAAGAATGCAATTAAAATAATATATAAATATATACACACTGCAAATGTAGTACAGATAACAAATTCATTTAAGCCCATTTATGCACATTAGTAACACACCATGTGGCAGAAAGACTAGGACTACAAGAAGACCCCTTGGCGATTTATTTTATATTAAATCCCTAATGGCCTCTGCTTATCTTTGCAAAAATATGCACAAAAGTCCAGACTATGCAACCATTGAAGTGAATGGTTATTTATTTGCTAAACGAGAGCCCTATGTTTAATGTTCCTTAGACATAAGGTAGTCTGCAAAAGTCACATTCTTACAGCTCCATACATCATTTATTTTAAATACCCTAACTCCTTGTGAGAGGCATCAGAAATAAAATCTCACAAGTTAGACAGAATTTTGTTCCATATTTCATTACTAAAAGATTAAACAGCAGCATATTTACTTGGTTTGCTAGCATCAAATTCAAATTCCTACAATTAGCCTGAACATCATCGGTAGAATAACATCTGTAGGTTTGTACGATAGTTAAAGTAGTAGGCCTATCATATGATTAAAAAAACTACACAAGGCCAGTTCAGTCTTTTAGAAAAATGTTTGTTTAGACTAACCTTAGCAGGTTTATAAATTGTTCAAAAATATCAAGCAAACTACAGAAAGAAAAATTATATCTGAACCTTGCATTATTATATTCATAGGATATATTCTTAATATAATATATTTCTAATTGTAAAGAAATAAAAAGTGTACTGTTAAAATAGTAAAACTGGCAGCCTATCTACACTACTGCTTTAAAATGGTTTAAACGGTTTTAAACGGTTTATAACAGTTTTGAGAACTGTTGGGGCCCAGGACACACTCCATATACAGTTTTCAAAACTTTTTCAAAGTGTTCTATCCTGCGTGTGTAGATAGGCTCTAACTCTTTATATTATCTATCTCTTTTGCATGTGGCACTGCTGCATGGGTGGTAGGATTTTTCTCTGGGAAGTATAGATGGGTTTCTTATTTGCAGTTTAAAGCTGATGGCAGTGCAGTGAACCTAGCACTGCATATGCCTGGCTGAGAACAGGATAAGGAGTGAGGAAATGGTTTCCTGTATCTGAGTTGTACATTTGGGAGGATAAGGAGTGAGGAAATGGTTTCCTGTATCTGAGTTGTACATTTGGGAGAAGGATCATGCCCACTAAATCAACCAGATATGGAGCTATGTTACTCTACAT
The DNA here is from genome assembly GCA_029215795.1 of Anniella stebbinsi. Lineage (NCBI taxonomy): Eukaryota > Metazoa > Chordata > Lepidosauria > Squamata > Anniellidae > Anniella > Anniella stebbinsi. The sequence continues at coordinate 81,922,837 of JARDYH010000002.1, read as the reverse complement.
GCATGTATACAACATTTAACATCTAATCACTTCTTATTAGTAAAGTGGGTTTTTCAGCAGGGAAAGGCTAAGATGGGAGTGGAGAGGGAGCCCCCCAAAGACTGGAGTCTAAGTTCAAAGAAGTTAATAATTTAACCTCGTATTGAAATCTGAATCAAAAATAAAACAAAAGCTTGCATAAAGTCCGGTCTTCGAATACAGGGATATCAATGAGTCAGTATGCATCCTTACCCTTGATGTGTCCCTTAATGTTAGACAGGTGGAAGCTGGGAGTAAATAAAAAGAACTATAGTGTTTAGGCATTAGTCATTTTTTACTGCCTCAATTTCAGTGGGTCTTGCATGGGAAATGGATTCATGTTGATGAACTGTATAGAAGGGCTCTGCTCAGTGAGTTGTTCACTGTGGGTATAATTCAGATCCATTTTGATCAATGAAACTTCAGTCTGGCTTGTATATTTAGGCCTCAATCCAGAGAATGTTCATAGTCAAATGTAACATTAAACCTAAGACTTGCTGGCTGCACTAAGGCAAGATTAAGATATGATTGGCTTCCTCTGGATTGGGCCCTTGTCAAATTGGGCCACTTTATAGGAAAAACCGCATACACTGGGTTGGATAAAGCCGTTTCTACACCAGGCTGTTTGCCTGGGATGGCCCCCGGCTAGTCCCTGTGAGTCCAAATGATGCTCAGGGACTCCCGGGGGCGGGGGGGACAGGCATGGGTATTCCTTGGGATAATAGATCCCTGGGGAAACCTGAATTTTCCACGGCACAGGAAGTTCCTGGGACCGCAGGAGATGTGGCTGCCCATCCCAACTGCTGCCGCGCTTACAGCAGCAATGGGCATGGAGCCATGCAGCACGGCTCCATGCCCATCAAGGGGGGGGGGGACAGCAATTTCGCCATCCCCAGTATGGCGGGGGGTGGGGGTGGGTCCATTTCGGGGGAACTTTTATTTAAAATTCACTTACCTTTTGTTGGCACGCAAGTGCGCTCTTCTCGGTTAAAAAACATGGCACCCGCGACTGTGACGGCCCAGGAGGAAGCCTGTTGTCACACTTCTGGTGTGTATTTCGGCAACGATCCCGGAAGCAGCTGCTTCCAGGATCGCCCTCCCTCCCTCCATACCTCTATGGTGTAGCAAGGGCCCCAGTCATACTTAAAGTAGATCTATTGAAATAAATGGGGCTTAAGTTATTCAGGATTAACTCAACTCCCTTTCATTTCAATAGATCTACTCTAAGTCTGACGAACTCTGGATCCAACCACTGACATGTGTGCAAAGTAGTGAGTGTATCGACCATAATGCTATCGCTGATATCATATGCCCCCTGTAAAATAAATCAGACATGCCACATTTTACAAGATATAGTGTTCATAGTTTTTCCTTCACAGCGGTCATCTCCACATCAGAAAAATATCATGTGACCAGCCTTTGCTTCAAAGTCACCAGAATATGGCACAATCAGAGACAAAATAACAAGCTATTGGATCATTAGCACGAGCACATAAAGTAGGCTGACCATATGAAAAGGAGGACAGGGCTCATGTAACTTTAATAGTTATAGAGAAAAGGGAATTTCAGCCAGTGTCATTCGCATGCTATTAGTTCCTGGTGATATTCCCTCTTCATCACAACAGTTAAAGGTGCAGGGGCCCTGCCTTCTTTTGTATATGGTCACTCTAGTATAGTGCATGCAACTTTAACTGTTGTGATGAAGAGGGAATTATCACCAGGAACTAATTGCATACAAATGAAACTGGCTGAAATTCCCTTTTCTCTACAACTGTTAAAGTTACATGAGCCCTGTTCTCCTTTTCATATGGTCAGCCTACATAAAGCAATCATGAAGTTCACCAACACATACAAACCAGACATGGATACACAAAATCCCAGTAAAAAGGATTTCATTAAAGCCTGTGTGCATACGTGTGTGTGTGTGTGTGTGTTTTAAAAAATAAGGAAACGGAAAGTAAAATCCACTGAGTAAATATTATTTATCTCTTTCAGGGAAAACTAACTCTCCTCTAAAGTCACTTTGATTTTTTTTTTTAAGCTGTGATTTATAAGGAAATCCCAGCAGAGAACAATAAAAAGATACTCTCAGGGTGTAGCATAATGCAGGGCAAAAAAGTTAAAATGCATGAGAGGAATTTGATAATGTGAGCAATATGTTGCCATCACTTGGAGAAATCTCCCAAAAAAAGCAATGAAAACAGCACCACCATGTTGTTCATCTCATTTCTCAACTGCCACTTTTTAAAGCATTAACGCTGCCAATTATATTGGCATTATGCAAACACATTTGACAAGTGTATATTTTGTCACATTTATATTTGTCAAAAATATATTATACCAAACCCAAGCAGAATGTCAGATCCAAAACCTGCAGTCGCATCCAGAATACTTAACAAGATGTGCAATAACAAATAATGTTATTTGTTGGGAAATAAATATGACAGTCACAATATGCGGCACATATCTAATACAATGTAGAAAATGTCACAATAGTAATTAGGCATGCAAAATTAAACAATCATTGAGATCACAAACTTATTTTCCTGGGAAAATTTGAACAGATGAAAACAACACATTATCTGATGAACACTCAAATCTTTTTCCAAGTTTATTTTTAAACAACATTTGACTCATACTTTTTTAAAAATTAATTTCTATACAGGCCCAGTCACATGTAATCCTCCTCAATCACTCCCCACATCACCCCACTAAGTTTTAAAAGGCATTGTATTGAATGACAATTGCAAGAATGAACACTCACCATAAATAATCAACATGGACAGGAAATAAAGCCTACTATATCTCTCCCTACCTGTAAATCATAGGGTGCCTCTACAAGAGCAATTTAAAGCTCTTTCAAGGCGCATTACAGATTTTATCTCTACAAGAGTGGAGAGCAAATCGGGGGTTGAGGCGCCTTTTCTCTCCGATTATGCGCATTATCGAATGCGTGTTAAATAGCAACTTAAAATTTGCCGCGGGAGTTAAAGCGCCTTATGGCCATGTAAACATGCAATTTTCCGCATGAAAACAACTTTAAAGCGCGTTTCATACAGCCCATAATGCGCTTCACCGCCTCTCGTGAATAGATATTATGAGTAAATATGCTTATCCATATATGCGCATAATCGGGCAACCGGGCGTCAAAGCGAAATCTCGTAGAGGGGATCATATACAGATAAACCAAATACACAAATTAAACTGCTAAAGGTTGTGTATATGGTGCACTATGACCAAGCTTCCCTTGCATCATAAAACCCTTAAACTACAGGTACTTATTGTTTGTGCTTAACATTCATAATTCAGATTGCTTCCAAAAACATTGGTTTGAACTAGCAGTGGCCTATTGAAATCACGATTTGTACCAGTCCTGAGAGACTTCTTTGCAAGCTTATCATGGCCGCATCTGTACTCAATAACCTAGGCTCACCAACATCTATGCCTCCCCTTGGTTCCCTTCTGGAATTGGCTACCAGATAAGTGAAAGGATCCCCCCACTCCTCTCCTCAGTCACCATTCTGTAGTGGGTAGCCAAGAAGAACAGAACATAGAGCCATTTCTGACTTGGACATGGACTTTGTTTCAACATTGCAGCTGTTAGGATTTACAGACCTTGAATATATGTAACTATCTAGTTCATACACATGCAATCATGTATGGATGTGCACGTGCGCACATGCACACACACACACGTTTGCACATACACACTGCTGCTGTTTTTGGAGCATGTTTTTGGAACACACCCTGTGTAAGCCATGGCGTAAATTTTAAAAATCTAGAACATATCATTTCAGAATTAAAATAAAAACATTTATTTCATGACTCATGAGATTTAATATATGGGATGAAATCGCACTATGGGTGTGGGAGGGGAGCCATGTTACAAGTTTGAAGAGGGCCCCCAAAAATAACGCTTGGGTTCTGCTTGCACTTAGCAGTGACTGTGGCTAGTATGCCTGCATATCTTTAATCACCCTGGCAGTGTGGGCCACTGCTCCATTTGAATATATTTTTTCAAGCTTTTAAGACCACAGTTAAGGAAGTGCAGGCTACATGAGTAGGAGCAACAGACTGTTGAGGTGTTAACCTAGGCTGACCAGATAAAATCCAGGTCAGGGCTTATGTAACTTTAACAGTTGTAGAGAAAAGGGAATTTCAGCCAGTGTCATTTGTATGCAATTAGTTCCTGGTGAAATTCCCTCTTCATCACAACAGTTCAAGTTGCAGGCACTATACTAGAGTGACCATATACAAAAGAAGGCAGGGCCCCTGCAACTTTAACTGTTGTGATGAAGAGGGAATTTCACCAGGAACTAATTGCATACAAATGACACTGGCTGCATTCCCTTTTCTCTACAACTGTTAAAGTTACATGAGCCCTGACCTGGATTTTATCTGGTCACCCTATGTTAACCTCTTGTTTGTGCCACAGCAGCAGAAACCTTGGGAGAACATATATGAACATATACAGTTGCTTCATATTGAATCAGACCATTTTACACCAGTCTCCATGATGTCAGGGAAAGGATTTCCCTAGTCCTTGCTATTTGAAAAGCTTTAACTGGATATGTCAGGGATTCAGGGATTCTCCACACTAGGTTTTTCCATCCTGCAACTTTACCTTGGCTTCTGCTTCTGTATTTTTTTCAGGATTAAGATTGCTCCTTTTCACACACTTCCATTTTTTTCCCCCTGGGGAGTTCCTTTATCTGCAAGCTCTATATGTTTCATTATACAGCCACTAGATGGTGCTGTGTTTTAGCACCACTTCCTCTTTTCATGGAGAAAATCAGCTTGCAATATTTAAATAGCTCATTATCCACAATCTTAAAAAAAACCTGGATAAAGGTCAGAAAGCACCTTTCTGGAACTTGACATCGTCATGTAAAAAGGACCCGCAAATGTCCAATCACATGTCCAATCATGTGGAGAAGATTTGAATCTGAGGCCATTTGCATGAAAATCATGTGCTCTACCATTGTCATAAGCTTAATACCGATTTTATGCAAGTTCCTCATTACCCTCTCCAAAGAGAGAGAGAGAGAGAGAGAGAGAGAGAGAGAGAGAGAGAGAGGATTCAGAAAATAAAAATAAAGAGCACAGTAAATGCCAGCCAACTTCTATTGATTGGATCTGGAGTTGCACCTCTAAGGCCCAACAAGCAGTCATTCTAGAATATAAACTACACAAAATAAGCCACAAGTACTTTGTCAGCAGTAAAAATATGCTCATTCAGCAATGAGAAAAACATAAGAAAAGGGTGACTTTAAAATAGCTTTAAAATTCCATCCCAGTTTACTTGCTCCTTACCTCTAGATTCATATGCACAGCACTAACTGCTACTTTTATTTCTCCATCTGACACCTCTTTGAGATCCTTGAGCACAGCCTCCTCAATCCTTAGACCTGTGGGACAGACAGGGAAATTATCCGTACATGCTTAAAATCAGCAGATTGTAAAATAACAAATAATACTTGCTTTGAGAAAAACATTGGATGTTAATGTATTTGTCTATTTGTTTGTCATGCTATATGCCCCAAACAAGCACAGCCCATGTTGTCCAAAATTCTGGTTAGGGACTAAAGCCAAGGTGGGCAATTTTAGATGGTCCAGGACCCATTTTTGCCCCACCCATCCACACCACGATTGCCCTGCAGGCTGCGGGGGGTGCATATTGCCCACCCCTGGACTAAAGCAATGCTCACCATAATTGTAAACATTTTTGTAAACCGCCCAGAGAGCTTCGGCTATGGGGCGGTATAAAAATGTTTAATAATAATAATAATAATAATAATAATAATAATAATCCAGCAGAAATGTCATGATAAAATATTTTACTGGACAAGCTTCCATGTTAATTTTGTTTCCAGAAATTATCACAATTGTTTTTTGGGGGAGCCCTTATTTGTGCTAATCACATACTCTACAAATAACCCCCATACACCTTGATATTGAAAGATCTAGATGTTGTTTGTATGGCTTATATTTTACAGGTCTCCTGATTCTATATAATTTCAGCTTCCGTTCAAACTACAATTAGTTACCTAAAAACATGTGCAACTGGATCAAATGTGATAAAGACGTAGGGTGCCCTGTCCTCCTTCCCATATGGTTACCCTTTTGTATCTGGTCACAGGGGCAGGGCTCCTGCACTTTTAACTGTTGCGATGAAGAAGGAATTTCACCAGGTGCTGCATGCATACAAATGACACCAGCTGAAATTCCCTTTTTCTATACAACTGTTAAAGATACGGGAGCCCTGTCCTCCTTTCCATATGGTCAGCCTAATATAGAGAGAGGGAGAAAAGTTGAGAAATGCTGTACCATCTGCATGAAACTGAGCCTCCTGGAAGGCAGTGATAATATCCTCTCGGGGCAGCAGCTCTGGGAATTTCTCCTCCAAACTTGAAAGCACGTCTTCCTGTTCTTTGGTCATTCTTGCAGGATCAGTGACCATGGCTTTAGAGAGGATGCTCCCTGAAGTGTTGAAAGGGGTAATCAGTCCACAAGGAAAAAAGGTGGAAATTACAGTGATCTCATTGACCCTAGCATGAAACTGAGCCTCCTGCAAGGCAGTGATAATATCTTCTTCATCACTGCAACCTACTTATTCACCTGCCTCTCTAGGGCCTCATCTACAAGAATTCGCCTTTACGTCTGGTTAGGCGATTATGCGCATATTCGCAGAAGCGCATTTACACCTAATACCTCTGTACGAGAGGCGGTGAAGCGCATTACTGGATGACCGAAACGCGATTTAAACTGTTGACATGCGGAGAATCGCTTGTTCACTTAGTCAAAATGCGCTTTAACGGCCAGAGCAAAATAAAACTCGCTATTTAATGCGCATTCGATAATGCGCATAATCGGATGTTTAAAGCGCCTCTACGCCTGATTTGCGCTCCGTACTTGTAGAGGTAGATTTTTTAATGCGCCTTGAAAGAGCTTTAAATGCCTCTTGTAGAGGCAGCCTAGTCCAGAAAACGTAGGCAGTGAGAAGGAGGAACAGATGATTCTCCTGCCTACTTGCTCCCTGGCTCTCTGCTATCATGCAAGCAAGTGGAAGCAATGATGAGAAAGAGGAGGAGTCGCAATAGGCGCTGGTGACAATGGGGCTCACAGGGTAGGTTCACCTAGGAAGGTGGCCCATTGAGGATGTCTTGCCTTCCTGTTGCTTTGCCCTTCCAAAATCTGGAGTCGGCACTGCCACCAACACAATTATTTTATTAAATTTGTTTCTGCAAATAAAAATATATTCAGTGATCTAAATTAATGGGTGACTTAACAACAACACACAGTCAAGGACTGTTTTGAAAGGTCAGCTAGATAGAGATAACATTTATGAGGAATGCTACAGATTGACCTGACATTTTAGGTTTTCAGCAATACTGCCAGACAAGGGCAGTACTTTCAACCTCAAAAGAGGAACATAGGCAGCTGGTCAGCCCAGGATGATCTCTTCTGACAGGCAAAAGCTGCTCCCCAACAGAGATGGTTTCCATCACTGACTACCTGATCCTTTTAACTGAAGATGGGATGCAAAGCATGTGCTCCGCCACTGTGCTATAGCTATTATTCTACCCTAAATTGCTCAGAAGTGAAGTTAGTCCAAATCTCTACTCATATTTGGAAAACTGGCACATTCTCTTAGTTGTCTCGGAAGGTGGGATATGAGAGATCTGCAATGAGGATTTCCTGTCTTAAAAAAATAATAATAGCAGCTGACTGTATGCATGAATCAGATCAATACCATGGTAATCAAGGAGGCAGTTTTGATTTCCCTGCCACCACTATCCCCCACTCCCAATGTTACATTGCTTATTAAAATAACTGCTAGTCACCTGACAACTGCTAGGCTTGCGATACTAATATGATACTTGCAGGTTTTCCCCTACAGAGCCAAGAAGAGCTTTAGACCTTGCGAGGAAGGGATCTCCCATAAGTGGAAGGGCTCTACTCACGTAAAGTCTCTCCACTTGATTTTTGGGGATCCCCCATCTCAGCTCACTCAATTCAGCAAGGACATTTGACTCTCTGTGTAGTATTTTCGGGGGGCTGGAGGCACTGCTGTGTGAAGGAGGGGATGGGGAAGTCCATTTCCACCAATGCAGTTGATCTAGTGTAAATCTGGATCCAAGTCCTTGATTCCAACCCATTTAAGATTTTGTAACCAATAACTAGCACTTTGAATTGCGTCCATAAGTGAACTGGCAGCAAGTGCAGGTTTGACAAAACTGGAATACATTCTCCAAAAAGCAAACCTGGACAATATTCTATCACAATATTCTGTCACATTTTGCACCATCTGAAGTTTCAAAAAACTTTTCAATGCAGGTATAAATGTGGCCAACACAGGTGTCACAGTGACTAGAATGGCTTTTCCTAAGATTCACACAATGATCACACATAAGGATTATTCACACAAGCAGGCTTAAACCATAGTTTCCCAGTTTAGACCCTATGGTAAACTGGTTAAAATAAGCTGGGACAGAAACTACAAAAGAAAACCCTAAATACCCCCAAATACCTTACTATCAGAACCAGTAGGTCAGCCTGCTAAAGTGACCTAACTCTAGCCTTCTTCAGACATCCCCCATTACATGAGGGTGCTCCCTGACCCCTCCCTTGCATCACCAGCAGGATTCTTGCAGCCCTCCACACGTTGGGGGCTGAACATCTACTGCTTTACTCATGTAAGCTCTCTGTGAAAAGCCTCCCCATTGCCTCCCCGAATGCATGGAGGGCTATGGCAGCACTAATGGTGAGGTGAGGGTAGGGACCATGGAATACACCCCTGCTCAGCACCCTCATGCAATGAGAAGGAAGACTTGAAGAGGTCTAGAGTCATGCTAGTATTGCAGGTTGACACCTTGGTTCACATAGGTATTTAGGAGCATTTATTGGACAGAGTTTAGAGTTGTGCAGAATTAATACAAGAAGCAACTCCCTTATATGTGTGTCCATATGCTGGGCCAGTACTGATACATTCTTAAAATGTGAGAGCCGCTTTTAATCCCACTCTTCAGTAGCTTCCAGTTTCTGGTGACGTGTTTGTACATAGTAGATCAGCATTGGGAAGTGCTACATAGTGAAATACAAAGTGCCTATTACCTGTTAAAGGCTCACCATTACCAGGCCACCAAGTTCTAAAAAATATATGCTAAGAAAATGGGAAGGGGAAATCACATTATCTAATATTCTAAAGCACTTGGCTGAAAATACAAAGTGATAGGTAGCAGCAGCCAAGTTGTAAAGCAACACGGGCTCATTAGTTTAGAATTAAAGCTGACTAGAAGATCAGCACTGATTTGTGAGCCTAATTGTACAGAAAAAAAGAAGATCAAGCAAGCTATGCTTCAATACAACTACAGTAACATTATCTGATTAATTTTATTTTAATTTATCACTTGTCAACACAGTGTAATTAAACCATTGATAACAAATTGAGCAATAATTGCACAACAGTTCTTACCAAATCAATTCAGGATCTCAATTAAGATGAGAGATAAATACTGGAACTATGTGATGGTATATGTTGCTGATACATAAAGTGATACATAAAAAGTAAATTGAAATGGATTTTTATTTTACAAAATCAGTATTCCTAATCAATAAAATTGTGGACGTTTTTACTGTTCATGATGAAACCACATCAAAACTGGTTTCTTCAAGATCTTGGTAGCTCCCACAGTTTACCACCAATTTATCTTCTGATACATCAGATTTCCCCAATCTGGTGCTCTTGGACTTCCATCAGGTCAGGAATACTGGGAGCTATAATCCAAAATATCTGGAGGGCACCAAGTTGGGGAATGCTGTGATACACCCACAGATGACCCCAGTTATACTACTGAAATAATATAAACCTGCACATTTACCCAGGAATGAGAGATTGCGAATTGGAGGAAGTATGACTGTGAGTAACCATTGCCTTTGGGAGTCTCACAGCAAGATTGTGTCAGTAGCTAAGTGACTCTCAAGAGCTAGCACATGCTTTATCATGGCTGCAGGCAAAACTGTTTGATGGAGCAAGTCTAACAGTATCCTTGCATGAAGGACAAAAGTGCTCGAACACTTGGATTTGTTTTCATGGATCTGAAAAAGTCTACTTCTCTTGCCTTTCCTATATTGACATCTATAAAAGGTCAGTGATGTAATCCACTTAGCCTTTATGACCATATAAGAAAAGGGTGAATCATCTATTCTGTGAATCATCCATCTTCCAAACAAGATTTTTTAAATAAATGTTGGTTTTAATCCCAATCTCCTTAAAGGGAACTTCATACAATAATACAGTTGACACGAGCTGCTAAAATAACAACTGAATCCCTGCGACTGGCTCATCCATTGGACAGGATGGCACTTTGGGGACTGGACTGGACCTAATTTAAATCTTGAATCACATTGATATTTCCCTTGTTCAAATTTGCCTGTATTTACATGTTATACAGTCTCTGCACCTTGTGGTATCCTTCATCGCCTTATGCAAATAAACAGAAAGAAATGTTTTTGAGAGTACACTAACCCAAGATACCTGAGTGAATTACATCCTTGCCAGCTGGCTCCAACCAAAAAAGTAATGATTCAGCAATTTAATGGATCCTGAGTTTGGCAACAGTCCCCTGGTAAATATCTCTCGGGAAATAAAATAATACAGGCTCAAGCTTCTGGAAGGTTTTCTAATTGTTTGCTTCTGGCATAAACCCAGAAAAGGAGCAGGCCTCGACTAACAGCAGCGCCTGTCTTGGAGTATTGAGATTCTTGAAGCAGGTTTTGCTGAAGCCTACTGGGAAGAATTAATTTATCGTGTACATGTAGAAGAGGCAAAGACATATCAGGGAAAAGGCGACTCTAAAAAACAATCTTAAATATGAAATCTAGCTCATACAATAATTATAATCTTTGCCCAGGTATGTTTATTTTCCTGTTTTGCCACACTGCTGAAATGGATTCCGCTACAAGCCCCATCTCTGCAGGCACCTTTCTGACAGCAAATTTGCATATATATTTTACTTTTGCAAAGCCTAATGACTGACACAGATTATAGTATTCTGTTTTAAAACTGCACCAAATGTTTGTCCATTTTGATATTTGAATCACAAGTAGTGCTTCGATTAGGCCTTAAAACCTTTGAGTGGGGGGGAGTGCAAATGTTCATCTTTACTCAAATAAGTTCACTGCTACTGTTTCGTCTATCTGTGGCTGCTTCTTTTTTCCTACTTAGGACTTCTTTCTTATTCCTAAAATGATCATATAGCCTAGGCTTTGCCAACTTGATGTCCTCCACATGTTTTGGACTATATCTCCAATCAGCCCCAACCAGTATGGCTAGTGGTTGGGGTGATGGGAGTTGTAGTCCAAAGCATCTGGAGGGTGCCAGGTTGGGGAAGGCTGATATAGCCAAACAGGAATCATACAGTGAAAGTAACGATGTCATGCCACTATACAGCTAATCTGATTTAGCTACATGCTGACATCACTGAGGGCAAACAAAGCCGACTGAGAGTGACAGCTATGCTTCCTGACTAGGTGAACACTTTTTTTTTTTTTGCCCATTTTCAGTTAACCCTGAGAAATCACCAGAAAGGGAATGCCTTTAAGAAGGGTGACCAGATAAAATCCAGGTCAGGGCTCATGTAACTTTTAACAGTTGTAGAGAAAAGGAAATTTCAGCCAGTGTCATTTGTATGCAATTAGTTCCTGGTGATATTCCCTCTTCATCACAACTGTTAAAGTTGCAGGGGCCCTGCCTTCTTTTGTATATGTTCACTCTGGTATAGTGCATGCACCTTTAACTGTTGTGATGAAGAGCGAATTTCACCAGGAACTAATTGCATACAAATGACTCTGGCAGAAATTCCCTTTTCTTTACAACTGTTAAAGTTACATGAGCCCTGACCTGGATTTTATCTGGTCACCCTACCTTTAAGTGCTGATAAAAATGTTAACAAATTCACACACAAACACACTTGTTGGCTCAGTCCTAATCTGTTTGCATTTAAATAATGCCATTTCAGTGACTCTCCTTTTTTAAAGCTTAAGCCTTTTTCTTAGTCTTAGCTATGCATCGTGCATTTGATTTTAATGCTACTTTACAATGTACTTGCCTGTATCTGTCCCCAATCTCTTTCCTCCTAGCATCTGGATGTACCCCTTTCAACTCCACATAAGATGATGATGATGATGATGATGATGATGATGATGATATAGAAGAAGATTTGAGTATGTGCTGCACTTGTATGTGATGTGAAAGCAGAAACACTTGCCAGTGTTGCAGAGATATCACATACCTTTGCAAAGTCTTCCTGCCAATTATCACTGGCCTCTTTCCCTTTGTAGTGATATTGGTTGTCTCTGCCCTTAGACATCTCACTGTTCAGGGAAGCAAAGGGTCTTAACAAAGATGTAACACATTATGGGTAGTGTGAAGTGAGTGAATAGAAAGAAATAGTGTTCTCCCTAAATAGCAAAAGGCAGCATCACACCATCAAATGGATGGAAGTAGATCCAATAGATTCAGAACAAGGTTATGATTACCACTAGCATGGACCACTTTTTAAAAGGATTTGTTCAGACTGGATATATTGGTGTCTTGTATAAAGAATGGTAGCCAGAAATGAAACCTTCACATTACATGTACATGCAGTGTAGCTTTGACAACCAAATGCAGTAGGGACATCCAGAGCACAGGGGAAGAGACTAGACATCATCCCCTTGTTGCTGGAGCCCTAAGAATGAGTGAACAGGGCATGGAAGAGACCAGTGGCTGCATGTTGTAAGAAACCTGTGTCCTGTCTTGGTGATTGATGAGCCCCCAAACCCCGCGATTTCGTTCCTGTGGGATTGTTCCCATGCCAAGGAGCGAGAGCGGGGTTTAAATCCATAGGAGGAGGAGGAGCCACTATTGCCGCCCCTTATGCCGCTGCCACATCATCCCTCCCTCCCTGGCTCCCCCCCTTATCTCGCGGGGTTTTCCCCACCAAAGGAATGGAGAACTTCACTTCTCCCCTCACCAGAGGAAGCGTGGGGGCTTTCCTGTGGCCTTTCGGCTCACTGGCCCACTCTCTCCTCCTGCCCAGGGGGACAGGAACAAATCAGGGGTCGCCATTCACCCAGCCATGCCTCCGCAACAACTCCAGAGTGGCGATACACAGTGGATGTGCCGTCCTTGCTTCGCTCTGGAGAAAAATGTCAGAGTAATTCCCCGACTTTTTTACTTCAGAGCTTTAGGGGAAAGCCCCAAGATGGCTCTGCAGTGGCTTCTGCGTCGTATAATAGGTTTTTCTCCACATATAGCCAGCCCCCTGGTTTCTATTTCCTGCATTGGGCACTGGGGGGGGAGTTATTATGGGTCAAGTATTGGTTAATGTCTCAAAGCATTAGAAAGGACCAGTGCATTTGTCTTTGGCTTATGCATTACTGATCCATATAAACTGATGCTGAAACTTAACTTTTAACATTGCCTATTTTGTAATTAATTTGAAATGTTATGTTAGTGAAATGAAGTGTTTGAGTTCTTATGGTAATGATGTATTATTGCGACTGATATATCAATATGCATTCTTGTTTTTGTATTGCTGTACTTGTGTTGTGAGCCACTTTGGGCACATTGTGTGGGAAATCAGCATACAAACTAAAAGGATAAGATGATGATGATGATGATGATGATGATGATGATGATGATGGGACAAAACAGGGAATTCATGCTCTCTCCATTATCCTGTTTGTGAGCTTCCACAGGAAATGTGACTCGTCACTATCTGTCATAGAGTACTGGGCTAAATGTATATTATTATTATTTCATCTCTTTCTCGCTCATGGTGGTTTTTCTAGATGGACATGACGGGCTTTGCCAAGTCATGCTGTCTTTTACAGATTCAGGAATTTCCTGATAATTGAGCATGTTTTAAGTATGACTGTTTTCTGGATGTTGGTGTAGATGTATTTTGGTAGGCCCAGTTTCTGAAGGTTTTCTGTATAATTTTTTCACATGATGCCAGTGACTGAGGTGACTAACGGAATAATAGTGACCTTTTCCTGTTGCCATAGTTCTTTGACTTCCATGGCTAGTGGTGTATATTTGTCTCTCTTTTCTTCTTCCTTTTCAGCAATGTTTTTGTCATTTGGTATTGCTATGTCAATGAGGTGTGTGTGTTTTTCTTTTTTTGTCTATGACCGTCATGTCTAGTCGATTGCAGGGTATTGTCTTGTGGGTATGTATTATTCTGTCCCAGTATATTTTATGAACTGCATTTTCCAAGATTGTTTCGGGTGAGTATGTATAGTATGGTATAGATTGTTTGATAAGGTTGAATTTGATGGCCAGTTGTTGGTGAATTATTTTTGCAGCTGTATTGTGTCTGTCTGTATAGTCCATTCCTGCCAGAATTTTACATCCTCCTGTTATGTGGTCTGTTGTTTCTTGGAACTGATGGCATTTCCTGCATAGGTCTGTTGTTACACTGTTATCTTTTATGATATATTTTGGTAGTTTATTATTATATTATTATTTTGGTAATTCTGCTCAAATAATTTTATGCATGAGAAGACTTGGGGAGCCTCAACCTAGTATGCACTGGATGCAGTTGGAATGGAGGACAGAATGAGAATGCTCTGTGTTTGAATTCCTGGAAAAGAAGGCTTCCAGTGGTTACTAATCCTGATGGCTGTGTGCTACCTCTATTATCAGAGGCAGTATGCCTCTGTATGCCAATTGCTGGGAAACATGGGTGGGAGGGTGCTATTGCACTCGTGTCCTGCTTGTGGGCTCCCTGTTTACATCTTGTTGGCCATTGTGTGAACAGAATGCTGGAGTAGATGGACCCTTAGTCTGATCCAGCATTGCTCTTCTTATGATCATATTCACTGTCTGCTAGGGCATTCCCCCCCCCCCCCCACATCCGACATTTCCAAGAAACAAGGCTACAACAACACAGGAGACATTCTACTACCCAACTGATGTGGAAATATCTTCACTCAACATTTCTGTCTAACAATATAGCAAATACCCCAGTCATGCCTATATTTAAATGCACATTTTAATATTCCACATAATGTTACTCTTTAACAAACTCTTTACACCCTGCTTCTTTCATGCAGCTTCCTATGGTCTTTAAAAGGATTGTTAACCAAAGAATGGATCACGGTCTCTCCACATGAGTGGATTCAGAAACACTCCATTAAACCTTTCAGTATTTAATATAAAGAGCAATCTCTCACCTCTGAGGAGATGAGCCAGTTGCTGAGTGATTAACTCTGGTGCCTTCTGGAGAAGCTCTTTTGCTACCAGAGAAGAAGACGATTCTAATAACTCCAGGTTGCCATCACAGCGTTCTTCAGGGTTGATGATTCTGACAACAGCTGATTCCAAACTTTTATCTTCACTATAAAGCAAAGTTTCCAAAGGTTGCTTTCTTTCTTCATTGTTTCATTTTTACGCACTCTCTAATGCAACACTAACATCATTTAAATGCAGTTAAGCAATAACTACGTTTAATTGAGCTTAGTAACACAAATTATTATGAGATGGCATTTTAGTAATTATTATTTCAGATAATGAAATAATAATTCAATTGTTCAGTGCCAGTGGGTAACAAACGCATGAAGGGCCTGGCAGAAGTCTGTCTCCTTCTTTCCTCTCTGTTTGACAAGAGGCTGCAAGATCCTGCCTTCACCAATTGTGCCAAATATTTGTTCCTCTTTAAAGAGCAATTTGTCTGAAAATCCAGTTGGCTAGGCTGACCAGATAAAATCCAGGTCAGGGCTCATGTAACTTTAACAGTTGTAGAGAAAAGGGAATTTCAGCCAGAGTCATCTGTATGCAATTAGTTCCTGGTGAAATTCCTTCTTCATCACAACAGTTAAAGGTGCAGGCACTATACTAGAGTGACCATATACAAAAGAAGGCAGGGCCCCTGCAACTTTAACTGTTGTGATGAAGAGGGAATTTCACCAGGAACTAATTGCATACAAATGACACTGGATGAAATTCCCTTTGCTCCACAACTGTTAAAGTTACATGAGCCCTGACCTGGATTTTATCTGGTCACCCTACAGTTGGCACCAATGGGGAATTTCCCCCCAAAGGAAATACCAGCTTCAGAGAAGGGGGTTTTCTCAGGAAAGGTTTAAATTTCACCTTCACACCTTCTGTGAACCTAATAATGCTCCACCCACCAATAGTTTGGCTGATATATTTGCATTTTTAAAAAAACTGCATATGCGATGCCCAGATACATTTAACATCATGTCAAGTTTGACATTTCACCTTCACTGTGTTCTTGATGGAACCGTTTCTCAACAGTTTGTCATTCTAAAAGATTTATGAGTGCATGAAACATAGGGCCTTCCTGCACACCTAAACCTAAATTAAATTTTGTGTTCTATTCACAGTCCATGTGAAGGGGAAGGTTAGTAGTACCCCAAGGAACCTGGACATTCATGCACTCTATGTGTGTAGTTGTGTGTGTGTGTGTGTGAGAGAGAGAGAGAGAGACAGACAGACAGACAGAGACAGAGACAGAGACGGAGACGGAGAGGAGAGGAGAGGGAGAGGGAGAGGGAGAGGGAGAGACGGGGAGGGAGAGGGGGGGGGATAAATATGGGCCAAAAGAGACACGAGCAGTTTTTGTGTTCTTTCATTTCTTATTCTAGAGTAGGTGCAGGGCCCCAATCCAGATCTTAAAAGCCTCCTGCCCCCTCCCCATGGTTGGGCCCAGACCCCTATGCGTTGTAATAAGAAGAAGATTGCCAGCCTAAAAGCACACTATCCTTGTAATTATATAGGGCCTGTTCAGACGACACTTCAGGCTCTGTGGTTAGCGAAACTGCAGGTCTCTGGGATTAGCACTAAACACAAGGTGTACTGTCACACATAACACTTTAAACCACGCTTAGAGCCACTAACCCTGCTGCAGACGGTCCAACTATGGTTAATGAGTGAGCAGGGTTTAGCAAAACGCATCACACGAGACACCTTAAACCTTGCTGCTTAACCAAAAGCCTTAACCAGCAGGGTTTAAGGTGTCTTCTGAATAGGCCCATAGCTTTATGACTAACATTGCATGGTGTGATGTAAAGTGTTCCTCATTATCGTAGTCAGCAGTCCAGGCAAGCCATACATGTGGTGGGATCCCCCTTCACACACCTGAATCAACCTTGAATTGAGAGAGGATTTTTCAGGGGAAGTTAATGACAAATCCTGACTTCCAGAGCTGAAGCTGATCTTTATTAGCAATTTATACAGCATAATACCTTGTTAGTGCGCTGCCGTTCACGAGAGTAAGAGACAATTTCCCATCGTTGTTCAGCTGATACAAATTTATTTCATCACGGAAGACATGAAGAGACTCTGGGATATTCAGCTCTTCCAAAATAAACCGAGTTTCTGTGTGGTAGCAGAACTCTCTTCTCGGTATGGTCAGGACAGGCAAGCACAGAATGTTAGGTGGACTGACCTATAACAGGAGAATTCCTAGGCCTTAGAAAGCACTCCAGTAATGTGAATAGTTTTTTTTAATTCTGAACTGGCATAGCTTTTGGGAATGAGATGTTTACACTTGTGAAATTTTTCTTCACTGCAATTTTACACATGACATTTTTTTCCAACACATATATACTGGTGGTGTGCCCCTATGTGCAGCATCATGTGTGAACACTGCACAAGTTTCTGGTTGGATACAATTATCTGTGTTTGGAAATATGGCCTCCAAACATGCATTTATGTAGCAAGACAAGACACACACACAGCAATATCTAATAGGGCTGCTGTGCTCCCTATTAGATACTGGCACAACAGGGATTTAGCACTTCATAAAGTAAGTCACGAAATGGGTGGAAATGCTCATTTCTGGATCTGGATAGGTCAGTGGAGCTCCCTTTGTGAGCTCCACTGACAATCTCCATTCTGGAAATGACAGTTTCCTCTCATTTTGGCTTTCTTGATGAAGCGCTAAATCTCTGTTGTGCTGGCGTCTGGTCCTGCTGCTGCATGGGCACAATAGCATACTGCCCATAGTGTTCACATCTGGTCATGTATGCCAGTGAACACTTTTTCCTCTATATAAAAATACATACATTCAATATACATGTTTTTTTACTAAAACTGCATAAAATTATAATTTCTTTAGCACTTAAAGATCGAATAGCTGCCTCACAGAAATTGATTAAGAGTTTTTCTACACAAGGCATTTATTGCACACTGTCATTCCTTACTCACAGTTGTTTATGAGTTCTTTACATGATGTCGTGACCCTCCAGTTTGCCTTATTTTTTTAAACAGCCGTTTCAGCAAGTTTTTTAGAGCAGAAAAAATGCAGTATTATTTGTGAAAGCAAAAGAAAACACTTTTTCTACTTGTGTATCTGCACTATTTTGCTATACCACTGTGCCACCTAGAGGTTATGTAGCAACGCTCGAATCTCAATTCTCTGACAAAACAAAATAGATACAGCAGATTAACAGCCTCATGTAGAAAAGCTCTTTAAATCTAAGAAGAGACATGATATACAAAGAGAGCAAGGAAATGCAAGGCATAGGAGACATAAATCACATAAGGAAAGCCAGAGTGATGATATGGCTTTAAAATGCTTCGTGATAGTGATGTTAGACTAAGGAGGAAATCTTATTGCTGGTGGAAAGCCAGATGAAGGACTATATTATGTGGTATATGCGCTGCTCCACCAGTAGGGAGGGAAACACGCTAACAGAGCAAAACTCACATTACCAGAAGACCCACAGTATGCCGGTGGAAAGCTCCGCTGTTGTAGATGCTACGATGGCACAGAGGAAAGTCAGGCATGTCAAGGATGGCCATGGATCTGCCAGGTCCAAAGGTCCCTCATTCCTCTAACATGCTCCCCGAAAAAGACCCAACATTATGCCAGTCCTGGGATAAGTCAGCCCAGTTGTACTACATTTGCAATCAATGCGGGGGGGGGGGGGGGGGGGGAGCTGCCCATACCTCTTACTCTAGCTGCAGTAAAATGCTAAAACAAGATGTGGCAATTGCTCTAACATGGATTTTCCCCCACAATAAACTAGGATTACTCTGACTAGCTGCAATCCTATACACACTTACCTGGAAATAAGCTCCATTGGAATGAGACATCTAAGAAGATATGCATAGGATTGCACTGTGAGCAGGGCTGAAGTCAGTGGAAAGGGCATTCTAATTATAAGAGGCAGTCAAGGAAAAATGGATGCAGGTGTAGATAGAGGTGGCAAAGTTTAGACTAAAGATAAATTACATCAGTGAAATGGCTCTGGGATAGCTGTATTAAGCCTATTAAAAGAAAATGTAGCGATTAAAGCAGTTATCCAGTATTAGTTCCCAGCAATAAAATCATTATTGATGTCTCTTGCAGTTTTGCTATCAAATGAATAAGATCAATATGCTACAATGGAATTATAATTATTAAAAACAAAATATAGGATCAATATTTACCTTTTCAAGATAGTAGGCATATGTTAAAGCAGAAATGAGAGAATCCAAATCACAGGATTTCTTTCCAAGGACTACGTGTACTTTGTCCATGTGCTTATTCCGACTCTAGAACAGAAGACAGTGTTTAAATACTTGGAATCAAGGAATGCTAGCATATGTTATCATTTGAAATAACTAAATATTTGGCAAAATTCATCTGTTCCAAGATAACCTTCATTGCAAAGAAACAGACCCGCTTAGTCATTTGGCGCTAATGGGACTAGAAGTAGCATAACAAAGACAGAGGCTCAATTCAGATGCATGATGAAACAATGGTTCCTGCTATATGAACAAACTACTGCAAGCCTCAGGCAGATATGCTTCCCTCCCTCCCTCCCTCCCTCCCTCCCACCCACACACACACGCACACACACTGCCTCTCCTCCTCTTTTGCATGCCAGAGGAAGAGAGTCAATGGTTCCGCTTCTGATTTTAAACAATCCATAGTTATGAATCTAGGGAACTATGGTGTGTTTAAACTCCAGTTAGTGAACAAACAAGGATCAGAAAACACTGTTTGATCCTGTTTTCTTCTCACTAACTAGAGTTTTAGCAAAGCGCAGTTCCTCAGGTTTGGACATAACGGTGAACTGTGGTTGGCTTACAATCAAAACTGAAAGCTTCTGATCTCCATCTCTGGTGTGGGAAAGTGGAGGAGAAAGGAGGGGACTAGTTCACGAGCACGATGCATGTCATGGCTTGTTCATGTAACAGGAAACCATGGTTTCCATTATGTCTGAACTAGAACAGAATATGTAACAGTTCTCTTCTAATTATCTTCAGCTGGAGTAATGCATTCTGCTTGATTATCACACGTTGAGAAGGTTTAGGGTCTGTCCAGACCAACTAATTTTCATGTGTTTTGCATCTGGATATATTGTGAGTTATTTATGCCCCTTCATAATGGGCTCATCTACACCTAAGGGTGTAGCAGGAGGCAGGAGGAGGATCGTGGACTTATCTGCTTCTGTGATCCTCCCCCAGCATCTAGACAGTTGCACAACGTCCCGTAAGGGAAGAGGAACGACATGGTCTCCCTTTTTTTTAAAAAAAAACATTTTTGGTGAAGAGGAGCCACACGGTCCCAATCCAGGAAAATATAAGTTTTTTTTAAAAGGCACCCCCGCCCCCAACCACCCCATCCCCATGGGCATGGAGCCAGCCCGTGCAGCTCTGTGCCCATTTGAGGGCCCAGGAGGCCACGCCACACCAGCCATAGTCCTTGGGATTGTCCTGGGACCATGGAAAAACCAGGATATCCCCAGTTTCTGCTATCCTGGGGTTGTCTCTAGGTCATCCCCAGTTGTTCCTGGGATCCCCTGTGCATCATATGGATGCACAGGGACAACCTAGAGATAACCCCGGGATATCCGGCAGGTGTAGACATGGCCAATGTCAGTTATCCTGATGAGCGTTCTACTTCTTGGTCATTTTTTTAAAAAAAATAATCAAATATCATACATATATACACACATTATACTGAGAGAGAGAGAGAGAGAGAGAGAGAGAGAGAGAGGAATGCAGAGTGTCTATTGTAGGGGCAGAGGAAGATGAAAAAACTAGGAAGGAAAATGGAATGGAGTATCCCAAGAGGAGGCATGGCTGACTGGCTGGAAAAAGAGCACTCCATACTGTAACATTTTGTTGGTATCTAATTAAACAGGTACTGAGTTTCTCACAATACTCCTTACTTATAATTGGACAAACACTTTTCCATATCCCTCATCCTGGCTTTTGTCGAACACCCACATTTTTCATTGTCAAAATCTTTTTTCTTTCTTAATGTATTTTTAAAAAAATGCAGACATACCTATTCACCAATAGACATCCCAGTATTTTCTTATGAGTTACAGTGAGAAAAAGATAGAGTTGTTTTTGATCTTGCATGATTCTGGATACTTCACAGCCCCATACAGACAGCTCAGAGTTCACTCCCTCATATGCATATACGTATATACACATTTTTTGCACATCACAACAAAGTTACTTGTACAGGAGACCAACAACTTTCCGAATTCATATTCAGTGTTTGTTTTAAATAACCTAAGTCCACAATGCCAAGAAGAGGAAGTATATATGGACAAACAAAAACATAAAATACTGCAATAGAAGGACAGAGAGCAAACATACCCTTAAGCAAACTGAAAAGATTCAGAAGAAAACATTAAGTAGAATGATTAATGGTGCAAGACATATGAAGAGATGTTGAAGGAACTAGCTGTGATCAGCCTAGAGAAAAGAAGCATATCTATCTTTGAATATTTGAAAAACTCCTTAAAGAAGATGGAGAGGAACAGTCCCTCTCTACTCATTCTACTCATTCCATAGTTTCATGCAAGCCTTTTACTATCCATGAAGACTTCAGAAGTCAGAAGTTGACTATGAATCTCTGAAACTCTTTGAAATCAATATAAAACCACAAGAACAAAGAAACCAGGATGTTCAAGTACATAAGAAACCTTTGGTATTCAGACTGCTGCCAAAATTATAATATGAGATAATATAATATTTAGAGAACTGTAGTAACATATTTGTTTTAAAATGTATTGTTTTTAAAATGTATTTTTTTAAACTACTTAATCAGTTGTATCTTCCTTTTGCATAAAAACATCTATTGGTCTGTGACTTCAATAAACAATTCATTCAGTGGGAGTAGGGAAGAGAGCAGGAACAAGTACAGAATACTGTTGAGACATCATGGAGTACCAATAAGTTTTTTAAACTACATTCATCATCAGACTTGCATGTACCAACATAAAATGGGAATTATGGGGAAACTCCTATAATTAGTTAATCACTGGTGAATATCTAATCAGCAAGCCATTGTACAGGTCTTAGGTATGTGCCAATGCCTAAAATTCTTCACAGTATTTCTAAGCAAATTGCATTCAACATGGAAGCAAGGGAATCGGGCATCTGTACACTTGTATGAAGTGAGGCCCACATCTCGTATTATGGCCTTCACATGGAAACTACCCAAAAAAATCACATTGGCATGGCAGAGCCAAGGCCATGGTCAAGGATAGACATGGTCAGGCACCTGCTAAGCTCCCAAACCTCATGGGAGCTCCACTGGAAAGAGCTTCCTGGGCTTGCTCCTTCTCTTCATCATTGCAACCTGTTTGTTCACCAGACAATGGTAGTGATGAGAAGAGCAGTAGGTGCCTGCTTGCTCACTGGCTGTCTGCCTATCAAGCAAGCTAGTGGCAGCAATGATGAGAAAAAGGATGAAAAGCGATAGCAGTTGATGACAATGGCAGTGACGGAGGAGCCCCTTGAGCTGCCTTTCCCAAGAACCCTCAAAAACCTAGAGCCAGCACTGGGTGGAGCTCC